>JALMGJ010000022.1:0-2937500 GCA_023362775.1 Charina bottae
GGGAGAGCAGGCTGGGTTTCCCATCTGCGGCAGGATCCCCGGGCCGCACATCCTCCGCCGCAGCCGCGGCCAAGCAGGCGCGGGCTCTTTGGCGAGAAGGGGAAAGGCCTTCGCGGGCTGTCCCCTTGGCCGCCTCCGGTCGCTACAGTCGCCCTGGCATCTCCCTTTGTCCTGCCGTCCGCGGCCCCTGCCCCCGCCCCAGCGCCCAGCCCTGTCCCCCCCGCCTCCCTCCCTGCAGGCGGCGGACAAACTCGGCGAGGAAGCCCGCGATGGTGGCTTCCCTCCCGCACGCACGCCCAGGCTCGGCTGCGGAGCTCAGCTCAGGAGAGGCAGCGGGAAGGAGGGAGCGTCATGGAGCATGTGCAGAGGGCTCCGCTGGGCGCCGCGGCGTTCCCGGGCAGGCACACGTGGCCGGGTCGGGGATCGCGGCGCCGCTCGTTTGGGAAGCGGCTACGACTGGAGGCGGCCAAGGGGAGAGCAGGCGGCTCTTCGCCCTCGGCGCGCCGCGGGGCCAGACGAGCCTCCGGCTGCTGCTTCCTGCGCCCGTGGCCTCTTCGCTGCTGCCGCCGCCCGCCTCCCCTCTGCCGCTCTCCGCTTCCCCCTCGCTTGCTGGAACATATTGAAGGGGAGGAACATTAAGGGACATTAAGATCAACCGGGAGCTTTGCGGAGAAGCGGAGAGCGGCAGAGGTGAGGCGGGCAGCGGCGGCAGCGAAGAGGCCACGGGTGCAGGAAGCAGCAGTCGGAGGCTCGTCTGGCACCGCGGCGCGCCGAGGGTGAAGAGCCGCCTGCTCTCCCCTTGGCTGCCTCCGGTCGCTACAGTCGCCCGAGATGCCAAGAGAGTGCAGCCGGGCTGGGCGCCCCATCCCGAGAGGCGGCCCGGGCACCGCTTCTACGTGGGGGAGAATGCAACTCAGCAGAACCCCATGCGCGAGGTGTGGGCGGCTGCAGGTGGCCCCGGCCTTGGAGAGCGAGAGCGTGTAAGAGCGTAAGAGTTTGGGGGCGGGATCCAATCGTGTGGAAGGGGTGGGGGTGAGTTCAGCTGCAGAAGAGCCACACTCAAGGGGCCAAAGAGCCGCATCTGGCTCGCGAGCCGCCATTTCCGACCCTTGGGTTACTCAAAAGATCAGTCAGATTGGCATTAATCCTGATTATTTATTCTTCAGGGGTATGTCATCAGCATTTCATTGTATCAAACAAAGACTATGGGATAATTCAGTACAGGAATTAATGGCTAAAGCCATTAGTATCGTGCTCACCAGTAACTTTTGGAATTAACTACAAATATATTTTTCAACTCCCTAAATATTTGAATAGCTTATATTCAAGTAAATACAGAATAGCCTTTTCAAAAGCCAGATTAAATATGTTGCTATCAAATATATATGGTAGATTTCAAAAAATTCCCATCTCTCAAAGATTTTGTCCCTGCAATGGTACTGATCCTGAAATAGTGCATCATATTTTATTGTATTGTGATTTTTTAAAGAGTCTTCAGCAGGAAGTTATCTGGCCTATTTTAAAATCCAAACCAGGAAGAGATCTGAGTATGTAAAAATTTTACTTGCCAATGAAAATCCTGAGATTAGAGTGGCAACAGCCAGATTTTTAACTATAACTATAAAAGCAAGGTTTTTAGTAATAAATTAATGAGTTAGGGTTTTAAGTGTAAAAAAAGGTAAAGGTTCCCCCCGCACATTTGTGCAGTCGTGTCCGACTCTAGGGGCCGGTGCTCATCTCCGTTTGTTAGCCGAAGAGCCAGCGTTGTCCGAAGATGCTTCCACGGTCATGTGGCCGCATGACGCGGGTGGAATGCTGTTACCTTCCCACCGAAGTGGTACCTATTCATCTACTTGCATTTGCATGCTTTCGAATTGCTAGGTTGGCAAGAGCTGGAGCTAGTGCGGGAGCTCACTCCGCACGCAGGGCTAGGGATTCGAACCTCCGAACTTGCGATCTTCCGATCGACAAGTAATACTTATTAAATATTTTATTTGTTGAACTGTTTTTTAACTAAAATAGTGTCCACTCCAAGTAAGATAGACAGGATAAAAATTTTATTCCAGTTTTATAAAAACAAACAACAAATAAACACCCCAAGTGCTTGCAGTCAGAATTTTAACAGCATAGGGTTGTAAATGTTAGGTTTTTCAACCATTCCAGCAGGTGCTGCCTCTTGGCCCCAACATCAGCTACAGTTACTTGCCTCAGCCCTGAAGATCAAACTGAATGTAACGTTCTGTAGCAGATCGTTTTTCTCTGATGGGAACGCTAGAAGGTAACCCTTTGGCAAATTTCCCACTACATCACACCAGCTGCTTTTCTAGCGATAGGAGATAAAAATATATGGCTGCTGTTATCAACCCCTCCCTTTTACAAGGTAGAATTACTGAGAAAAACAAAATGTGGGAAATACATTATCAGCCATTCTTTATCCCATATTGATTATTGGTCTTCTACCACAGGTTCCGTAGCTACATTTTTTAACAAATAGGCACGGGGGGACCCTCTCCCTCCACAAAGTGTTTTTCATGGAGAAAAAAATGTACCTGTATCCTGTCAATATCCCTTTGTTTTCTTTATTTATTTATTAAGCAAGGCTACATACATAGCGCTTTCTCCTTCAATTTTGCTTATAGGACCACCATATCTCCTGAAAGTTTGGCCATTTTTGTTCTCATTTTCATTAGTGTCTATACAAGGGACCATAGGGGAACTACTGTGCTAAAGTCAAATCAAAACAAACTACAATATAGCTTAGCATGATATGTAAACTCAACCAATTAGTGTACATACCATCATCATTATTATTATTACAAATGGATTTACCTAGAATGTATTTGTCACTTATCTTCAATATTACACATACTGTAAGATAAACAATATTGAAAACCATCTTTCCTAAGTGCTTTGTTTTGTTTCATATAAAACCCAAACTGTATCATCACTGTATTCCATTGCAAAAATCAGCAACAGCTTGTATCTTCTTTTCCTTTCGCAATAATATTCAATAATACAGACCATTTTAAATACGTACGCTCCATGAAGGGACTTCACTCAAAGTAAGATGAGATGGGCCCCAGGGCCATCTCACCAGTGCCATTGGAACTGAGAAAGGCGTCAAGCAAGGCTGCATACTGGCCCCTTTCCTATTCAATTTCTATATCAACTCCATGGTGGACCATCTCCGCAACATGAACTTTCACTCCCCAAAACTTGCTGGAAGACATATCTTTGTTCTACTCTATGCAGACGACGTGGCAATACTTTCAAGAACACCTATTGGCCTTAAAAGAGCACTGAGAGCACTAACGCAGTACTGCAAGGAAGACCAGCTAGAACTCAATTATCAGAAAACTAAAATCATGGCCTTTGCCAAAAGGCCCACTCCTGGAGCATAGATGGCCACAAAATTGAGCAGGTCTCATGTTTCAAATACCTGGGAGTAGTCCTTCATTCTTCCAGCAGCAGAAAAGCCCATGGGGACCACGTTGTTGAAACTGCACAAAGGAGCTCATCTGCCATTCTTAAATACCTCAAGCCACTATATACCTGCAGCACTCAAATTATTTGAAGCCAAGCCAATAGCACAACTCCTGTATGGTGCCCAGCTTGGCCCCTTCTCCAATTTTGCACCACTGGAACTTGTGCAATCCAAATTTCTAAAATCAGCCCTTCAAGTCCCAAAATGTGTCTCTAAAGCCACCCTGAGACTAGAGACAGGCCTCATGAAAGTGGAGGCTAGGGTGTGGGTGGCCAAACTCAACTATTGGCTCAGATTACCCCTTTTTCCCCTTGGCCTTGCCCCGTTAACTATGAGGGATGACTTTCAGTCCACATGGAAACAGGCATGGCAACTAGAATCTCATCCCTGGGCTTTTCTCCAGGTCTACTACTCAGCATGGGATATGATCAGGCCAAAGCACTCATTAAACAGTGTGTAGCAGACACAGAATGCCAATTGGATTTAGCCAGGTCCCCAGCCTTTATTGCCAGTGAATCCAGCAGGTATTCTGCCTCCCCTATGACATACTTACCTAAACTCGAGGTATCCAACCATCGGAGGGCCTTTATTCTCGCACGATGTCACGCCCTCCCCTCAGCTGTCCTTGAAGGCCGATACAGGAAGATTCCTTACCTGGAGAGACAATGCCCCTGTGACTCTGGTCACATAGAAACAACAGAGCATGTGCTCCTCCAGTGCCTGTATTATAGAGTACTGTATTGTACTAGCCTCCTTTTATCATTATTGTATAAATACCCAGGGCTCTCAGGACGATTTTACACCTTCCTGTGGCTGTCAGATACCAACCCTGCTACAACTTACAATGTTGCCAGGTTCTGCGCAGCAGCGCTTAAAATTTGCCAGATGTTGACCAGTGCCATAAACTAGCATTTATTTTATTATACTAGAGTATTGTATTTAGAGATATACTAACCTTTATGCTCCCCTATACCCATCTAATGCTGCTACCCCTCCCTCCAGATTTTCTTTTTTTCCTTTTTCCCTTTTTCCTTTTCCTTTAGACTTCTGTGTTTTAGCTTTTTATATTAGATTTTAATGTATCTTCTATGCTTTTAACTGACTGTACTCCGCCCTCCTTATGCTGGTCTTTGACCGTAATAAAGATTTGTTTGTTTGACCATTTTATGTACCACCATTGTATTCAAACCCATTGCAGGGAGCCACATGTCTCTTATAACTGCTAGTCCCAATCTAAGTTTTAAGTCAATTTCAGGCTGATAACTGAAGCATCATATCTATTTACAGATCAAAAGAAGCACGTGTAATGCTTCTTTTTTTCCTCTTTTGCACCTAGTATAGTTATTAAGGAGAAATACTAGAAGCAGCTACAGCTGTGCATCCTCTTTGAATCAAGTCAGCCCTGAGCACATAGAATCAAAAATGCTTCTCACCATCTTTTTTGACAAAATCAGTCAGGTCAGAAAATTTATTTTTCTCCTCTGATCCATTCTACAGATGGGTGCTATTCTAAGGTAGCTTCCAGATTCTTTGAGATAAGAGGGGTTTTTTGCAGGATTTTTTTCTGCCTTTTTTTTTTTTTTTTGGTCCCTTCAAGTCAGTGTTGAACCCTCAAACATAGTTTTATTATACAATAATCTTTTTTTTTTAATCCGTTCAATTGTGTCCAATTCTTGGCGACTGCCTGGACTAGTCCCTGCAATTTTCTTGGAAAGATTTCAGAACTGGCTTGCCATTGTCTGCTTCCTAAGACTGAGAGAGAGTGACTGGCCCAAGGTCACCCAGATGGCTTTATGCCTAAGGCAGGACTAGAACTCAGTCTCTTGGTTTCTAGCCTAGTGCTTTAACCACTACACCAAACTGGCTCTTCTTTCTGCATCTAATTATCCATTAATCAATGTCTTTATCCCCCATCAGTTAGCAGATTCCACCATGCTCAAGGGAAGAGTTCATATCTACCAATGTCTATGACAGAAGAGCACAGGTGCAAAAGAAGAGGTAAAACCCTTCTCCATTCCCATTCCTTTACATGCCATACCTATTGTAATCCCATGCCATGGTTCTTTCCTGGAGGGGTTCTTGCTTCTTGGAGCCTCCACACATCTTTGCTTAAAGTAGGGATAGGCAATATTTATGGTCCTAAATAATGAATTACTTTCCAGATTAGGGGCCTACATGGATATGTGCACTTAGACAAACACATATCATAGTCATCCTTCTTATTCCCAGTGAATAAGGCACAGCCTGAAAGCATGGAAACGGGTGAAGTGAGAACTCTGGATTCTCATGCCAGAGGGAGCCATTTTGTAAACAAGAACATATGACAGAGAGGGCCAAGGCTGAGAAAAAAAGCAACCTAAAGTCAATTGACTCAAAAAGTTGTCAGGAACCAGTCCAGGATCTGAAATCTGAGATTCAAATAAATTTAGATCAGATATCCTGTGTACTACTAGAACATCTTTGTAAGTATGGCTTCTTAATTCTCTGCAATTATACTACTCCTCTAACCTACTTGTTGAGTGCAGGGTTGAGAAGGAGTGAGAATTTTATGGCCAGGACTGACACCAAGCCTTAACTAAGCCAGTAGAAGGAGGGGAAAAACAATGGTCTTCTTCCTCTTCTTGTGATCTTCTTTGCAGATCCCTTCTGTTAGTGTTGTGGGAATTTAGCCATTTTAAGCAGAATCACTGAGACTGGGATAGGAAGCCCAGTTTGTTTCCTTCCCAGGGATCTTCAAAAGCTCACTGAAGGGAGACAGTTTTGTTTTCCCTTTTGGAAAATCACCAGTTTTAAGCAGGATCTTTGTGTGTGTGTATAAAACCTGGTAATTGGCTCAAGATCACTCTTTTCTTTTTTTCTTTTTAATAATAGCTCTTTTTCCTTGGTGCTAGAACAGTAAGAAATGTGGATCTTGAGCAGAACTGCTGGGAGGGAGGAGAAGGCAGAAAGGTTTCCTTCTTCCAATGACCTTAGAGCTTATAATAGACTCAGTGGGAAATTTGTGCTCTTCAAATATTGGTAACCTATAATTCCTATCATCCCTTGCCCCTAGTTATACTGGCTATTTCTGGTGAGAATAGCTATTTTTTCTTCTAAAACTGTTACATTTTTGACATTGCTGATGAAGGTGTGTCAAATTTTCCCATCATTATATAACCATTTGAATGTAATGGTTCTTCAAAGTGGCACATCTGTTGTGGGTTTATTATACAGTACCTTGAAGGAAAGAAAATTTTGTACTTCAGAAAATATAATTCTTCTCTAAAGAATAAGCCATTGATTGCTGCTGCAGATTGCTCTGTGGGATATCATAAGGCAAGTGTTGTCAGAATTTATTATATGCCACCTACTATATACATGGTGGTGAGGCTCACTACACCTACCGCTATGCCAAAAATATTTTTGACATTTAAAATTAGCCAGTGCAACTATTATTCCTACCATACCATTTCAGAAGAACAGTAGTCAGGTTAATACAGATGACCATGTTCTAAGTAAGGATCTAAGCATAATGGATGTGCCGTGGGGGGGGGGGAGAAAAGAGGTCATGATGAAAAAAAGGAGGATGATATTGGGACATGAGTGTGCAATGGCAGTGTTTGTGTGGTGATGTTACCACACATCTGTTGCCATTTTGGAATCATCATGATTTCTTAAGAACAGCATCGTGGACCTGTTCATCTTTAGCATCTTGTATCGGTTTTAAAAAAGAGAGAGAGAGAGAAGCAGGATTCCTCTCATGCTTGGCAGAATTATTCAGCTGATTAGCTAACTAAATGATTAAATCATTAGAGACTTTTTTCCAAGAAGCACACCTGCTGCTCACTTCAGTCTTATCTTCTTACGTTTTTACTGGGAATTCAGTTTCTACTGATCTTATCATGCTATTTTTACCTATGTGGCTAATATATTTCAGAAGAACTATGCAGAACGGTCCATTCCTACTTTTACTGTCTGCTCTTTAACAAGTTATTAATCTGTAACAGCTCAAGAATGTTCAGACTACCTTTATTCATATGCTTCTTTAAAATGCTAAAAGATTGGCGATACAAGGTTTACTTTTGCAAAAGGCATGTCAGTTCATCTCCTAACAAGACATCTCTTTCTGTATGACATTTTTATT
This sequence comes from Charina bottae, assembly GCA_023362775.1. Taxonomy (NCBI): domain Eukaryota; kingdom Metazoa; phylum Chordata; class Lepidosauria; order Squamata; family Charinaidae; genus Charina; species Charina bottae. The sequence goes on from JALMGJ010000022.1 coordinate 7,608, forward strand.
TTTTATTTATTTTTTAAAAAATTAAATTTTATATAGCTGCCCATCTCACAAACAAGCGACTCTGGGTGGCATAAAGGTAAAGGTAAAGGTTCCCCCCGCACATTTGTGCAGTCATGTCCAACTCTAGGGGCCGGTGCTCATCTCCGTTTGTTAGCCGAAGAGCCAGCGTTGTCCGAAGATGCTTCCATGGTCATGTGGCCGCATGACGCGCGTGGAACGCTGTTACCATCCCACCGAAGTGGTACCTATTCATCTACTTGCATTTGCATGCTTTCAAATTGCTAGGTTGGCAAGAGCTGGGGCTAGTGCGGGAGCTCACTCCGTCACACGGGGCTAGGGATTCGAACCTCTGAACTTGCGATCTTCTGATCGACAAGCCTGGCGTATTACCCGCTGAGCCACCACGCCCCTATCTGGGTGGCATACAAAAGAGCTAAAAACAATCAATAAATACATTAAAATATATAAAAAACCAAACTAAAGCAAAGAATAATAGACGAAGGGATGTTAAAAATAAGGGAGTCTTATTAACCCTTTCCAGTAATTTACATGAAACAATGTTAAATTAACCAGCAGGTACCTAGACTAGTTTCACACTCATGCATTTCTTTTTTTAAAAAAATACTGTTAGGTGACCATTTTTAATCCTTTCATAGAAACTAACCATAGAATTATGTCTATGAAGGTTCTCAGTCATCCAGGTGGAATTTTCTGTAGCTTGAATCATGTCAACTGGATTTCTATTTTCTTAGTGGAAACGTTTCGCTCCTTATCCAAGGAGCCTTACACCTGGGTCACAATAATAAATAATAATTTCTTGACCCATTTATGCCAACTTGGAAAATCCTTCCTTGAATAGAGGTGGGGGCCTCAGGCACAATCTTTCTCCCATCTTTCTCCCCGCTCTGTCTTCTGTGCCTAGGAAGATTAAGACCATTTCACAAGCTCAACAGCAGCATGGTGATCTTAACGATCCTCCTTTAGATAATAAAAGGACTTAAAATAACATCTCAATATAACCATGCCCCCAGGTGTAAGGTCACACAGCTACCTAGAAACATATTTAGGATTCCCTTACCAACTTTGCTCAGACTGAAGAAGCTCCTTGGATAAGGAGCGAAACGTTTCCACTAAGAAAATAGAAATCCAGTTGACATGATTCAAGCTACAGATAACCATAGAATTGTATTTTTGATAGGAAGTTCAGCTTTGAATTCTCTAAGATATCTTAGTTGAAGGTCTAGAATATCATCTAGATAGACTACATTTACAACAGTTCCTCAGACAACCTTCCTAAAAATATCAGTACCTGCATAGGTATCTGCAGTAAAGCCAGATGCAAATAATTTTCCTTCTTCACAATACACTTATTTGGTTGCCCAGCTACTGTAGGTGACAACTACCACTTCCCAACTGCCCAGTTAAACCTGGGAACAGGACCATTAAGTATGACTATCAAATCTGGGCTGTAAACATCCATATAACTGCTAAATAGTAGCAAAAAGTTAGTTGTCCAAATCTGTTTGCTGCAATCTAGTGGTCATCCAGTTCTAGAACTTAGAAATTACAACAAGAGCTTAGACCAGGGGTTTTCAAACTTTTTCAGACCATGGAACCTGTCAATTAAAAAAAAAGAATCCCAAAACCCCTGATCCACATGCAGTTTTAATAATAAAAATTGGCTGCATTTCAGTGAACCTTTTTTTTTTTTTTTGCAATCTTGGCCTCTCTTGCTTAGAAACTACAACAAATTATTAGGTGCTTTGTTTCTTTGTGCTTATTTTTCCCTCCTAGTTTAAGGATATTTTTCTACATCACATAATCCACTATTAAGGATGCCATCACTATTATTTATGACAAAGAATTATGTTCTACATTTTAAGAGTAAATAAAAATTATCAGATTAAAATGCATTAGCAACTTTGTATGGCTTTCTTTAAGGGGCGTGGTGGCTCAGCGGGTAAGACACCAGGCTTGTTGATCGGAAGATCGCAAGTTCGGAGGTTCAAATCCCTAGCCCCGCGTGACGGAGTGAGCTCCCACACTCGCCCCAGCTCTTGCCAACCTAGCAATTCAAAAGCATGCAAATGCAAGTAGATTAATAGGTACCACTTCGGTGGGATGGTAACAGCGTTCCACATGTGTCATGCCAGCCACATGACTGCTGAAGCGTCTTCGGACAACCCTGGCTCTTTGGCTAACAAATGGAGATGAGCACCAGCCCCTAGAGTCGGACACAACTGCACAAATGTGCGGGGGGATCCTTTACCTTTTTATGGCTTTCTGTTCCTTTTCCTTTGGTAAATATAAGAAAATCAGGTGTTGTGGTATTCTGGGTTAAATATGAAATCAAACATAAAACTAGAACTGATTACTTCACAGCTGAACATTCTGCTGAAGTAGGAGAGTAGGTATTTACTACAAAAGATAAACAAATAAGTCAAAAACTCTGGCAAGAAGCAGTTTAGCACTTGATAACAAGTCATTTCCCTTAACAACTGAATAGGCACATTATCATTTTGCCAAGTTAAATGTGGTCTTCTAATGCAAGCTTATATGCAAAGGAGGAAAAAAAAGAATTACATAGAGTATTAATAGCAGCCACTAAAAGAACATGTAGGACTCAAAGAATAAAAATGCTGGTTTTCCCCTCTGTGCCTTCTGAAATAGCATGCAAACTTGAAAGAATAAAAATAGAAAATGTACTATTCTCTACCAAATTAACTGAAGTCATCCAGCTGAATACTTAGTTCCTGAAGGCTTTAAAAAATCCTTCTGTAATTTATTTTGAATTGGTGCCAAGCTGAGAAAAAAAGGAGTTTTGTGTTCTTTCCCCTCCACAAGTATACAAGAATTTTTAAAATTATTTAAATTTGCAAGAAAAGGTCATGATTGCATGCTGTTGTCTTGGCTTTTCATGATGCTCTGTAGTTAAATAAAAATGTAATAAAAATTTAAGAGGTAAATAATTTGATTTAGTTATTGCATTTCTGTAGCATTCTGTTAGGAATACTAAGAACTGGCTGAAACCCCAGCCCATAACTCATGCACACCAAACTTGGTCTTGGAAGCTGAAAAAATGGGTTGATCAGCCGGCTTCGTCCAGTGACCAATAGGAGCCTACCCAAATGTCATCCAGCCTCTGCCCTGCCCAAGCTACTTAAATCAGCCAAAGATCTCTACAGATCCATTCACTTTATACAAAAAGAAAGTGAAATGCATTACTAAAACCATCCTTTCCCATCCCCATCCCCAGTTCTAGTTCCAGTACATTATCTATTACTCTGATCATTTTCAGAAAGACCCAGAGTTTTGTGAAGCTGCCTGGCTACCAGACTGTCATTCCTCCTGAGTTAAATGTTCCATTGAAAGGTGGCATGATATCATGTCTTCAACCATGATACATGTCAGCCTTCCAAAGCACTCTCACCCTGGTTGCAGGGAGATGAGAACTTAAGATGAAATCAAGAGAACAATTGACTGCAGAGGGATTTAGTGTTCAATGGTTTTCATATGCACAACGAAGAGAAAGATTTAATATAGAGGAAAAAGGTAATTGAATAGAAGTTAGTGCCCTTCCAATGGAGAAATAGACTGTCCACACATTTTCAGAGCTTCATTACTGCTAACATTTATTTATCTGTATATGCACAATTTGGCTTATGCCACAACTGGTCTGGAAATATAGATTTATGTGCTAAATACAGGTGGTACTGGAGGAAATCAGGGAAGTTTGGAATTGTTTTTTGAACTGGCACAAAGGGCTCATATAGAAATATTTTAGGCATAGAGTTGAATCAGGTGAATAGCTCTGAGCTCTGTGGTTGACAGATAATGAAGTTTTTGAATCTCCTGTTCTTTCCTTTTGTCTAGATAGCCTAGTACAGTAAAGACTGTGAACTGAAATCTCTAAGTCTTCTGACTCTGCTCTGCTTATCATCTCTATCAAGATATGCTAAATAGACATGTCTTCAGCAATAATTTAGTCCCTAATATTCAAAAATCCCAGTATTCCATTCATTTTTGCTGTTTGGAATGCTACTGCTATAAGTATTCCCGGAAAGAACTGATATTCCCAGGTGGATGGGATCTGAAAACATGGTGTTGTTTTTAGCAAGCTAAATGCCCTACTTAGCTTTGGGTTGGAAGTGAATCCTCCTACTGTGTCTTTATTGTAAATAAAAGCAGCCCTTGAATTGGATCAATGAGCACTTTTCATAAATACTATGAGCAACTTCCAACATTGCACTGAGGAAAGTCTTTTTTGTTTTCTTTTTGTTTTTGCTTAACCCGCAAGAATGGATTTTCTTCTTTTAAGTTTTTTGTTAATATTTTAAATTTAAATGTAATTAAAAAGCTAGGATGATGTGATGGAATGTGTCCCTGAAGGGGTGTTGGTGATGTGGTGGATTTCGAGGCTGCCGCTGTTTCTCAGGAAGGAGAGAGCACATTCCAAGGAGATAAGAGGTCTCGCAGTCTAGAGAGTCTTGGTAGAGAGTCAGAGTAGCCCCGCCCTAGACTCTCCTAGGTTATTTCCCCTTAGGTTAGTTAGGATAGCTTAAGTCTGGCAAGATTCCATCTGTATGGTAGAAGCAATAAAGAACTGGAGATTTGGAATACACTGACTCACTGTTGTTCTTGGGCTGACCCTGACAGATACCAAGCATAGTTGTCACACTGTTTGATGCATGAGCAGCTGAAGAATATGTTTCTTGCATCAGGAAGTAAAATTGCAAGAAAGATCTTGTTTGGTTGAAGAACCATTCTGAAAATCTGCTATTCATGGGCTTGAAACTGTACAGTGCCTTCTTCTTAAATCAACTTCTCTTAGAACAGGTGGTATCTCTATTGAAAAACAAAACTGTGCATGTAGTTGTAATCCACTGAGAAAATTTTATTGTGAACCGCCCAGGGTCCCCGATAGGGGAGATGGGCGGTAATATAAATGTAATAAAATAAATAAATAAATAAATTTGCTGAAGCAGAAATTATCTCTCAGAGGAGAGAGATCCATTCCTGATTTTTGCAGTTTTTTAATCTCATAGTGTTAATTTCGGCACGTTTATCCTCCCAAGTTGACTTCCATTTTTTATATGCCATTCCATGGGAGCTATATGACATCAGTAAAGGAAGATTCTATGCATGTTGATCTATATGTAACCAAAGCACATAATGCCAACAAGATTTTCTTTCTCCAAAGTCTGAAGTGATGGAAATTTGTTTTAAGAGCCAAAGAAGGAAAGCTATGCTTTCAATTAAAGTGATGTTCATTTGTTAGGCTTCATCATTATATTCCCATGCATCAGTACACTAATTTATTACACTTTAATGATGTTTGGAAAATGTACTTTCCCTGTTATTGTTCCAGGTACTACTTTATTTGACAGATATTCTAAACTGTAACAGAAAACACTTTTTAATAATCAATCAATACACAACTATAGAAGAAGTAAAATAACATTAAACCAGTGCCAAGCCATTTAAAAATGCAGTTTGAAAGCCGTTAACTTGATATTCATTTGTTGTTTCCCTTCTCACATTTTCCTGAAAATGTAGGAATTCTGACTGCATTTTCTTCATATCTATTTTTTAAAAAAAAAAAAACATTTGTGTTCCTTTTTCTATTTAACAATACAAGTTTTGTGGTTTCTGCCCCTTTCCCCTGACTATACTGGTGCTTCTCTCACTCGCTGGATCGTCACCTTGTTGTGGTGAGTGGGCTTGTGTGTTCCCAATGAACCCTGTGAGCGAAGCCGTCGGGAGTCATGTACTCCTGGTAGGGTCGCCCATGGTGGTAAGGTCCAGGGGGAGGAACCAGACAAAGAACGATCCAAGAAAGTCCTCAACGGCAGAACAGGCAGAAGATAACAAGGTGTATTGTTACAACGGCTGCGAAGGCGGATGAAGGCTGCAGCAGACAAAAGGTCACCAATCGTCATGGTATCCATGCCATTGGATTAGAGCCTTTTTCTGTGAAGGTTGTGTGCTGATCGTTGTGCACCGATCTCCACACATAAAACAAATTCACGCACAGGCGTCTTCCAACCACACCAAACCCAAAACAACCAAAAGTCCCATGGCGATTGACGAATGGCAATGGGGGCAGGACTGTGAAATCCGGAAGCTCCTAGTCATGGACCAGCACATGGGCGGTGGATACGGATTCAGTCGCCCTGACTCAAGGATCGAGGCAGTTAAGTAGTTCGGCAGCTGTATCCACGACTGAGCAGCCCTATTTAGGATCCACTCTGCTCACCCCATATGGGGAGGGGGCTAGAAAAGGTGCCCTAAACATAGTCTACCTCATTTTCTCCCTGACTGGATTACCGCGACCAGTGGGGTCACCATCTAGCGGTTGTAAAAAACACATGAATTTTGGAACATGGAATATACGGACACTGCAAGACAATATGGATAGTGAACGACCTGAATGTAGGACTGCCATTATTGCAAGGGAGCTGAGACGTTTTAATATTGATATAGCAGCACTCCAAGAAACTTGAAGAGCAGGAGAAGGACAGTTGAAGGAAGAAAAAGGAGGTTATACCTTCTTTTGGAAAGGACTGCCTGAACAAGAACGACGAATACATGGGGTAGGCTTTGCTATCAAAAACGACCTTGTGAAGCTTTTGTCAGAAATTCCCACTGGGATTAATGAACGACTCTCAACTCTCCGAATAAAACTCACCAAAAACCAACAGGCAACTATCCTAAGTGCTTACGCACCAACACTAGATGCAGATGAGGATATCAAGGAAAAATTTTATACCCAGCTGGACACCATCTTATCAGAGATACCAAAGGAGGATAAAATTATCCTCCTGGGCGATTTCAATGCAAGAGTTGGGTGTGACTTTGATTTGTGGCCAGGGATCATTGGGAAAGAAGGAGTTGACAACAGCAACATGAATGGAATCTTGCTTCTGACTAAATGTGCAGAGCATAACCTTGTCATTACTAACGCACTCTTTCGCCAGAAAAATAAATTTAAAACATCATGGAAGCACCCACGGTCGAAGCAGTGGCATCTTTTAGATTATGTAATTGTCCGTGCTAGAGATCGCTGTGATGTACTTCTCACCAGAGCCATGACAAGCGCTGATGACTGCTGGACAGACCATCGATTAATTCGATCCACGATGGCCATAAAGATTGTCCCTCATCGTAGGCTCCAAGGAAGAAAACCAAGGCGTAAAATGAATACACTGGCCCTTCAAGATTCTATTAAACGAGCTTGCTTTCAATCAACTCTCAAGGAACATCTGCCTATGGAACTTCCTGAAAATGTTGAGGAACACTGGACTAAATTGAAGACTTCTATTATTTCAGCCTGTGAACAAACTATTGGATACCAAACTAAGAGACATCAGGACTGGTTTGATGAGAACGATAGTGAGATTGAACATATTATTGACAATAAAAGGAAAGCCTTCCGGATATGGCAAAAAGATATTAACTGTGCCATTAAGAAAAAAATCTATGCCAGTGCAAAGGCAGAAGTCCAAAGAAGAACTAGAGAACATAAGAACATATGGTGGATAAAAAAAGCCCAAGAAACCCAACATTTTGCAGATGCTCATGATGCACAGGGCTTTTTTAATGCCATAAAGGCCATCTATGGACCAACAAACCATGGTACAAATCCCTTACGCTCAGTAGATGGTGCTAAACTTCTAAAGGACAAAGAGTCTATCGCACTGCGCTGGAAAGAGCATTACTACAATCTCCTTAATCGTCACTCTACTGTGGCTGATGAAGTCTTCTTGCAAATCCCGCAAAAACAAATAAGAGATGAGCTTGCAGTACCCCCTAGTTTGGAAGAAGTCAGTAAAGCCACTAAACAAATGAAAAATAACAAAGCTAGTGGACCTGATGGGATTCCTGCTGAAGTCTTTAAAGAAGGTGGGCCTGAACTTACACAACAACTTCATAAGCTCATCGAAAAAATCTGGATGAGGGAGGAGATTCCAGCAGACTTTAGGGATGCCATAATTATCATTCTCTTTAAAAAGGGTGATAGAACAGACTGTGGAAACTAATGAGGCATCTCCCTTCTAGCCACAGCAGGCAAAATCCTGGCAAAGATCATCGCAAACCGTCTCCTATCTGTATCAGAAGACATCCTCCCTGAAACGCAAAACGGCTTCCGCCCTTTCAGGGGAACAGTGGATATGATCTTCACTGCACGACAGCTTCAAGAAAAATGCAAGGAGCAAAACCGCCCTCTGTACATGGCATTTATTGATCTGACTAAAGCTTTTGATACTGTAAATCGTACTGCTCTCTGGACCATCCTTCTGAAAATTGGATGCCCTGATAAATTTGTGAACATCTTGCGGCTACTCCATGACGACATGATGGCAACAATCCTGAATAACAATGGCTCTCAAAGCGATCCATTTAAAGTGGAATCCGGCGTTAAACAGGGATGTGTTATTGCTCCAACCTTATTCGCTGTCTTCATCGCTATGATTATACACCTTGTTGAAGAGAAACTTCCTACTGGTGTAGAAATTATATATCGAACAGGTGGAAAGCTTTTTAATCTTAGTAGGCTGAAAGCAAAAAATAAGGTAATTACAACTTCTGTTATAGAACTTCAATATGCTGATGATAACGTAGTCTGTGCACACTCCGAGGAAGATCTTCAAACTATCCTAAACATCTTTGCAGAAGCATATGAAAAGCTCGGCCTCTCGATTAACATTAAAAAAACCAAAGTGCTTTACCAGCAAGTTCGAACCAATCCCTCTGCAGCACCATCAATCCAGCTTAAAGGTGTGTCACTAGAAAATGTCGACCACTTTTCTTATCTCGGCAGCCATCTATCTACAAAAGCCGACATCGACCCTGAAATTCAGCATCGCCTGAGCTCTGCGAGTGTAGCTTTCTCCCGAATGAAGCGTAGAGTGTTTGAGGATCGGGACATTTGCAGGGAGACCAAAATGCTTGTTTACAAAGCCATTGTACTACCAACCCTTCTGTACGCCTGTGAAACATGGACCCTCTACAAACGCCACCTCCAACTTCTTGAAAGATTCCATCAACGCTGCCTCCGAAAAATTCTGCAAATTACTTGGGAAGATAGGCGGACTAATGTTAGCGTATTAGAAGAAGCGAAAACCACCAGCATTGAAACAATGATCATCCAACATCAACTTCGCTGGACCGGTCATGTTGTTCGAATACCTGACCATCGTCTTCCGAAGCAGCTACTTTACTCCCAACTTAAGAATGGAAAACGGAATATTGGTGGACAGCAAAAGAGATTCAAAGATACTCTCAAAGCTAATTTTAAAAAATGTAATATCAGCATTGAGAACTGGGAAGCCCTAATTCATGAGCGTTTCAATTGGAGGTCAGCCTTTATTAATGGTGCTATGGACTTTGAAGAAACACGAGTACAGGGCGAAAGGGAGAAAAGAGCTAAAAGGAAGGCACGTCAGGCAAACCCTCATCATGACCATCTCCCACCCGGAAACCTATGCCCTCATTGTGGGAGGTTGTGCGGATCCAGAATTGGCCTTTATAGCCACTTACGGATCCACTGTTAAAATTTTACCTTTGGAAGACAATCTTACTTGGCTACGAGTGATCGTCAATGATGATGACTGGTGCTTCTATCCATTGTAGCTTTTCTGAAGCATATCTGTTTATAATTCCAGTGTTTGCAAATAGTAATATTATTCACACCTTATATTTTTAGATGTACATTTAGAAATGAGATATATAATGAGGAGAGTAACCCCCCTTTAAAAAATAGAACTATGGGGAAATTCTTGAATTTTTCAGGGCCCAGGGCATTTTGGGAAAAGTAGTAGCAGCAGACTTTTCTTCTGGTCTAATTCCAGGTCCTGTGAGCACAGATAGGGGTGCTAGAAGCTACATGAGGGCCATGGACTGTCCACCCCTGCTTTATAGGATGTGGATTAAATGTGTAAAAATGTTAAAACTCTGGAAATGTAGCTAGTTAATTGTTTATCTATAACAACACAGCAAAAATGAAAAAGGGAATTTATAGGAAGTAGTAACATGAATTTTATGGCAATACACACAGTACAAATTTAGCAATATTGTAAAAATACCTCTTATAAACAAGCCCAAAGATACTATTTAAAACATTAAAAGCAAAAATAAAAATCATCTTCCATACTTATTAGAAGTACTATCTGAGCAAATATTAAATTAAGTGTGGAGCCCTTGGTGTTCTCTGAGCTTCGTTGTTTGCTTGCAGACGTTTCATTACCCAACTAGGTAACATCAGATGAATATGTAATATCTACATGAGGCTTCTGGGAGCTCATCTGTTGCCACAGGGTGGGGTATCATCAGTATGCTGATGATACCCAACTATATATTTCTGCCCCTGGAGAATTAAGTGATGCCATGAATTCCTTATCCCAGTGCCTGGAGGCTGTGAGGGTCTGGATGGGGAACAACAGGCTTCAACTGAACCCTGGCAAGACTGAGTGGCTTTGGTTTTGGGTCCTACCATTTCTAGGACTATGCCATCTTTGGTGCTGGATGGGGTGGCACTGCCCCAGACAGACCCAGTGCTCAATCTGGTGGTCCTCCTAGACTCAGGACTCCTGCTCGAAGAGTAGATGGCAGTCATGGCTAGGGGGGACTTTGCACAGCTTCTTGTGTGCCAATTGCACCCCTTCCTGGATAGGGAGGCTCTGCTCACAGTCACTCATGCCCTAGTCACCTCCAGATTGGACTACCATAATGCGCTCTACATGGGGCTGCTCTTGAAGAGTATCCGGAAGCTTCAACTGGTGCAGAATGTGGCAGCGCAGGCAGTTATGTGTGCTCCTAGAAGAACACATATTACACCTCTGATTCGCGAGCTGCATTGACTGCCAGTTTGCTTCTGGATCCAATTCAAGGTGCTGGTTTTGACTTTTAAAGCCCTTCATGGCATGGGGCTGAGTTATCTGAGGGACTGCCTCTCCCCGATTACATCAGCTCATCCCATTAGATCCGGCAGGGAAGGTATGCTATGGGTTCCATTGGCCAGGGACTTGCAATTGGTGGTTCCCAGGAGGCAGGCCTTCTCTGCCATGGCTCCCTCCTTCTGGAACATTCTCCTCCTTGAAGTTAGGCTTGCTCCTTCCCTGCTATCATTTAGGAAGTCCCTCAAGACCTGGTTATGTCATCGGACCTGGGGGTCTTTGTGAACCAGAAGCATTCTTAGATGGCTCCACTGTGATTTATATTCTTGCTCTCTCTGTGGGGTTTGTATATTTTAAAATTCTTTGCTAATGTTTTTATTTTAATAATTGTTTTTTATTTTTATAATTACTGTTTTTTATCTATTTGCTGTTTTATCTCATTGTTGTACACCGCCCAGAGTCACTTTGTGTGAGATGGGCAGCCATATAAATATGATTAATAAAATAAATAAAATAAAATAAAATAAACCCTGTGTCAGGATGTATATCCTGCCATGGTGACAGGAGGTGAAATCCTGCCAGTCTATCGAAACCCGCAGGGTCAGTGGGATGCTTTGTAATGGGCATACCTGCAGGGTCGTTGGAAGTGCTATGTAGTGGAAACTTGCCAGACTTGTACAGTAGGTGAGAATGCTTGTAAAGCGGTCTTGGTATATTCACAGGAATGCAAATTATGCTGATTTGAGTATCGTGTAAAGCAGTTCAGCACCAAGGACAGATCAAAGAACGCTATTATCGTGTTGGTTGATTCGAGACTGGGAAGATCTAGAAATTGTGAGATGAAGGGAGGGGCTGTCAATCCACAGATCCCCGATGGGGGGGAACCCTGAAGAATTTTAACTGTTGGTTTGCGTGGGCTCCCTTCATTCGAGTCTTTAAGGTGTAATGGATCACTAGCTGTAATAAAGAACTCTTTATATCCTTAATGGCTTATGTCGAGAGTTTCTAATTTAACAGCTAAAGGATCACGACCATGACACCCTGAGCTACATATATTCTCTTCTATTGGAATTAAATTAATTGATATGCAGAAACCCCTGATATGTTTTTCAACATTTAGATGTTGACTTACTAGAAAAGTGTTTAGGATATGATTTATCTATTACAAAATAATCCAGTATGTGATATATATTTATTATCAATTTTTGAAACGTCTTTATATTTTAAAAATGAGCAATATGTTTCAATACAGTATGTCTCAAGTGAATAATAAATTTAAGTGTTGAATTAATTTTATACTGATACTATATGGATCTTATTTTTGCTTTTTTATTAGTTCCTTTTTCTTCTGCTTAGTTTCTTTTAAATGGCAAATGGTTATTTGGCATTTGGTTATTTGATTTAAGTGGACTGTAACTGTATAATAATTATGAAATAGAGTGTCTGACAGGAAAGGCAAAGAGGTAGCTATTCAGGGACACAATTTTAAAACAATTGTTTCTGACTGACGTACACTGTGTGTATTTATATCTATGTATGTGTGTTTGCTCACAAACACATAATTACATTTAGTATTTTCATAAGTTAAACTTAAGGTAACTCAGAACAAGCCAACACCCAAATTTTCCATCAGTACTTACTACATCAGTGTCACAACATTTTTGGAGAGAATGCCTTGAGGCTTAATGCATATTCCACTTATCAGGGCTAATTACTGAGACCTGGCTGGGCGCAGAGGGGGGAGTAGCACTCTCGGAGATGTGCCCAGCCGGGTTTCAGGTGTGGCATCAGCCGAGACTCCGGGGCAGGGGAGGAGGGGTGGCGGTTGTCATCCGGGAGTCTCTGGTGGCCTTCAGGGGCGCTGCTCCACAAGTGGCTGGGTGTGAGACCCTGTTTTTCAAGTTGGGTTCTCGAGAGCAGTTGGGAGTGTTGTTGCTGTACCAGCCTCCCTGCTGCATAGCAACCTCCCTGCCCGAGCTGCTGGAGGCTGTCTCGGGGCTGGCAGTGGAGTCCCCTAGGCTTATGGTTCTGGGGGACTTCAATCTGCCTTCCCTGGGACGTGCCTCAGAGGCGGCTCGGGAGTTCATGGCTACCATGGCAGCCATGGGCCTATCTCAGATTATTTGAGACCCGACTCGAGACAGTGGCCTCATTCCAGACTTAGTTTTCTTGTCGGAGCAGTGGCAAGGTGATCTGAAGGGAGAGTTAGATCTGTCCCCACTGTCATGGTCAGATCACGCCCTGGTGGCCTTGAGATTCTCATATGCCACCCCACTCCGCAGGGAGGCAGGACCCATTCGATTGGTCCACCCCCGGCGACTAATGGACCCAATGAGGTTCCAGAAGAAGCTGGGTGTTATACCCGAGGATCTACTGCATGGTCCAGCGGAGGTCCTGGCCGCAGCCAGGAATAGGGAGGCAGGCGGGGCCTTGGACAGGATCGTGCCTGTGAGGCCTCTTTTGCCACATCTGACCCGATACTCCCCATGGTTCACGGAGGAGTTGAGGGTCCTGAAGAGGATTAAGAGATACCTAGAGCATCGCTGGAGAAAGACAAAGACTGAATCTGACCAAACACAAGCTAGAGTCGCTGTTAAGACCTACCTTGTGGGGGTAAGAGTGGTGAAACGTCAATATTTCTCCACTCTTATTGCGTCCACAGAATGCTATCCGATGGCCCTGTTTAAGATAACACACTCTCTTCTAGGTAAGGTGGAGTCTGTGACCCACCTACAGGGCCGTGCAGAAGAATTTTCTGAGCATCTGCAGGATAAAATCACTCAGATTCGTTCTAAGTTGGACTCCAAGCGTGAAGCACAGTCTGGGGAGATGCCGAGGGATCGTCATTACCCGGTTGTCTGGGAACGGTTTGATCCTGTTGGACCTAAGGAAGTAGACAGGATCCTCCGGATTGTAAAGGCCACCACATGCCATCTAGACCCTTGCCTTTCCTGGCTGGTGCAAGCAGCCAGGGAGGTGACATGTGGTTGGGTCCAGGTGATGGTGAATATATCTCTGGAGGAGGGGGTGTTCCCAGCTGCTTTTAAGGTGGCACTGGTACACCCCCTACTCAAGAAACCATCGCTGGACCCTACTATATATATATATTTCGTCCTGTCTCCCACCTCCCCTTTTTGGGGATGGTGGTTCAGAAAGTGGTGGCCTTGCAACTCCAGAGGATTCTGGATGAAACGGATTATCTGGACCCCTTTCAGTCAGGTTTCAGGCCGGGATATGGGGTGGAAACTGCATTGGTCGTGCTTATGGATGATCTCTGGTGAGAGCAGGATGGAGGGAGTGCGTCCATCCTGGCTCTCCTCAACCTCTCAGCGGCTTTCGATACCATTGACCATGGTATCCTTTTGGGACGGCTCAAGGAGTTGGGGGTGGTTGGCGTAGTTTTGAGCTGGTTCACCTCCTTCCTCTGGGGCTGGTCCCAATCGGTGGTAATAGGAGATGAAAGATCCGACCCTCACCCCCTCATTTGTGGGGTGCCGCAGGGTTCGGTTCTCTCACCTCTCCTATTTAATATCTACATGAAACCGCTGGGTGAGATCATCCATCACCATGGGATGAGATATCATCAATATGCTGATGATACTCAATTGTACATCTCCATCCCAGGTGAGGTAAGTGATGCAGTGGCCGCCCTTTCTCGGTGCCTGGAGGCTGTGGGGGTCTGGATGGGGAACAACAGGCTTCAGCTGAACCCTGGTTAGATGGAGTGGCTGTGGATTGATGGTTCTTCTGGATCCAGGAAATTATCATCTTTGGTTCTGAATGGGGTTGCACTACCCCATTCGGAATCAGTGCGGAACCTGGGCGTCCTTCTGGACTCACAACTCCTGCTTGAAGAGCAGGTGGCAGTCGTGGCCAGAAGGGCCTTTGCACAACTTCGGGTTGTGCGCCAGTTGCGCCCATTCCTGGATTGAGATGCCCTCCGAACAGTCACTCATGCCCTTGTCATCTCCCATATAGACTACTGCAATGCGCTCTAAATGGGGCTACCCTTGAAGAGTATCCGGGAGCTTCAGCTGGTCCAGAATGCGGCTGCGCGGACAGTTATGGGTGCTGTAAGATCGGCCCATGTAACACCTCTGCTACGCAAGCTGCATTGGGTACCAGTTTGCTTCTGGGTCCAATTCAAGGTGTTGGTTATCACCTTTAAAGCCCTACATGGCATGGGACCAGGTTACCTGAGGGACGGTCTCATCCCTGGAACATCGACCCACCCCACTCGGTCATGCAGAGAGGGCATGCTAAGGATCCCATCAGCAAAAGAGTTCCATCTAGCGGAATCCAGGAGGCGTGCCTTCTCTGCAGTCGCACCCGCCCTTTGGAATATCTTGCCCCTGGAGCTAAGGCGAGTTTCTTCACTCCCGACCTTCCGGAAAGACCTGAAGACCTGGTTCTGCCGCCTGGCTTGGGACGGGAATGCCAATAGTTCCTCTTGGGAGTGGCTGGCGCCATGAAACCTGCCTTATTATTAACATCTTTTTGTTTGGATTTTATATGTAAATTATTGTGGCTGTAATTTTATATTTTTATCTTATTGTTGTGAACCACCCTTAGTCCCCAGGTGTGGAGGAGATGGGCGGTGATACAAATTTAAATAATAAATAAAATAAATAAATAAATGTAAGTTTGGTGTCCTGGACTTGTCTAAGATGTATATGTGGATGACAAAAAACTCTGATACCAGCCTGAGATTTGAATGGTATGTAGAATTGTAAATCTGTACAAAACTGAGCTCTTGACTGTCTCTTTGGCTTTCTGCTCCCTCTAGCCCACAACATTGTTTTTTTCCCCAGATTAACAGCCTAATGTTGCAATAAATCAAAATAACAGAAAAAAGGCAGTGTGATACAAATTTTAACCAAGATTTGAATAAATAAAAAAGTCACCTGTCCTCAGAAGGATAATAAAGGAAATGCACCCTCTATCTCATGCTCTTGCAGTCTATTTCATTCTGACATCAGCCTCATCTCCCATAAATGCGGACTTCTAATGGAACAGCTCCAAAGATGATAACATATCAACAAACAAATGAGCACTATGAGATTGTTGGGCAGGGCAAAAACCTAAATTAAATAAATAAGGGCTGTTGTGAATGTAGCCTGTATGTCAGACAGCAGACATAGACTCACAATTCACATTCCCATGAGTGAGGGATGGCCCATGTCAGGTCTCCCCAGCCTCTCCTTTTCCTGGATATAGGAAAGGTTTGGTCTTTTAAAATATAGGTCTGAAGTCCAGGGAAAGAGACCTTAAATAGCCTCCCAACTTTGGAACCTCTAAGACAGTGCTTTCCAAATTGCTGCCGTTGGCGACACACAAGGGCACGCATGGCGGTGGGGGTGTGCATGGTGGTGGCGTGGGGGGTGCACGACGGCGGTGTGCACAGCGGTGGCAGCAGCAGCAGCAGCCTCCACTAAAACGCGGAAGCGCTGATGGCGCGCCACTGCCGTAGTCACTGCTGCCGCCGCCGCCATCCACACCACCACCACGCACGCCCCCACACCGCCGCCGTGCATGCCCCCGCCACTGCTTCCGGGTTGTGTTGCGACACACCAAACTGTGTGTTGCGACACACTAAAGTGTCACGACACACAGTTTGGAAAGCTATGCTCTAAGAAACTGGAGAAACCTTGACACAGAGGACTGTTGGTTACAGCTACTATAGAAGTAGCTAAAACCGATAGCTAGGTTTGTGCTAGAGTGTTTATTTTTATGTTGTACTAAATCTCAAGCTATTTAGCTCTCTGTACAAGTTCTGGGGTTCAGTGTTCAATAGTAACTTTCCTTTATATTTCAGACTGTGTCTAAGAATATATTATTTTTTTCCTTTAGAGTTTTCTTGGGAACTGTAATATTTTTGGCAAATGACTCCATTTATATCAGATCATTGCCATCTTGTGGTCTGACCAAAGTACTGTATTTTCTTTTGAATTTTTCTTTTTTTAACTAATTTGCAAGATAGTTCATTACTGTGATCTGCCAGCTTTGTACTTACTTCCTTTCTCATTGAATGTCTGCTTTTAAATATTTTAAGGGGTTTTTTTTACATGTTATCTTTTTATATAATAAAGTTTGATTGTATATTTCTCTTGTGAGATTGATTTATCATTGAATCATCCAGTCACCACCATAAGCTGGAGGTGGCATTATCTAAATTATTTCAGTTTTCACACTTTGACTTTTTATTGACAGACAGCTAAGAGTGTGAGCACCCTGTCTTTCTCTCAAACTGGGGTTAGGGGATGGAAGCTAGATGAGGTGTCCTCTGGAAGATTGGTGGTGGTAGCAGGAGCAATTAAGCCATTACTCCAAAACAAGAGATGGGGCCAGGGTGTAAAGAATCCAACCCAATTTTATTACCTTTTTTGCACCAGTCATTAAGTGAATCACTGCAGGTGTTAAGTAAATAACAAGGTTCCCCATTGATGTTGCTTGCCAGAAGCCAGCCAGGAAGGTTAAAAATGGTGATCACATGACCACGGGATGCTGCGATAGTCATAAATGCGAACCGGTTGCCAAGCACCTAAATCATGATCATGTGACTGTGGGGACACTGCAATGGTCATAAGTGTGATGACCGATCCTATGTCGGTTTTTCAGCACCGATGTAAGTCCGAACCATCACTAAATGAATGGTTGTTAAGTGAGGACTATCTGTAGAGTTTCAACAGTCCTTGCATTATCTATTCTAAGATCTGACCACCTCAAAGGGCTGACATCTTTTTTGAAGGTCCCCAAGATTTCTGAAATGTTTTTTACCTATTTTTTGAAGATTTACTCTCTGGATTTCAGTGCCATTTGTCAAGTTTTAACATTGATGGCCTGCAGTATTTGTAAATGGAATCATTTTAATTTTTATTATGATTACAAAATTTCAAAACAAAATCAGATTAATATTTGCTATCTGATTAATAAACTTTTAAACCCCCTGAGGCTTGCTGAATTTACATTATTGTAATAGTATGTTTAGGAATGTAAACATGTACTGTACATGTTCTTGAGAAATATGACCTAATAATTCCATGAAGTTCCTGTTCTAAAAATTTTTATAGTTTCATGCTGTGAACCCTCAGACATAGTTTTATTATACAATAATAATTTTTAAAAATCCGTTCAATTGTGTCCAATTCTTGGCAACTGCCTGGACAAGTCACTGCAGTTTTCTTGGCAAGGTTTTTGAGAAGTGGTTTGCCATTGCCTCCTTCCTAGTGCTGAGAGAGGGGGACTGGCCCAAGGTCACCCAGCCGGCTTTCATGCCTAAGGCGGGACTAGAACTCTCAGTCTCCTGGTTTCTAGCCTGATGCCTTCACCAAACTGGCAATAATAGTTAACTGTTAATAAATTCCTTCGGCTTTGATGACATTTGTAAAATAGGCAACTATGAGATGATTTGAGATTCCACTTGGCCCAATCTTCCATTTTTAAACATCTGTTTGATTTTTTTAAAATATTCCAAATACCCCATTTTACCTTATTTCCTTAATTTTTACTTCTAACATTATCTAATGGTAAACAATAAACCAATAAACATTGACAATGACAGTGCCTGATACCTCCAGCATCTAATGTTTTGTAGAATTTATTTGATATGAACTTGATAGGTGACCTCAGGATATTTGCATTTCTCCCACCTCTGTTTCATTTTACAGGAATAATGACGACCAACTCTCAGGACTAATGTGGGGATGAATGCAAGAAAAAGGTATTTTACTCACTGCACCTGCTGGATTGACTGAGTTGCAAATATAAATAAAATGCTAGGATATTAGTAGCAGCCAGTGAAGAATTTCCTAGTCCTAATTACTAGCATTATGCTGCATAACAGTTAGTGCTGGAGAAGAATTGTTGTTCAAACAGATAGCAAATTAGGCTACAGGCAGTGGTTGTTTCAGCAACACCAAGCATATCTTTGCTGACTGAACTGTCTGTTTGTTAGGGTGATTAGCCAGCCAGCCAGCCACCATGAATTTGTAAAGTTCCACCCAGTTTCTTTCCTTGCTGTCTCCCACCTCCATTTACACCTCCATAAAGTTCCTAAATAATGATTTCTTGGCATTCAGCCATTGATTTGCCCTTGTCTGAGCTCTCCTCTGCAATGACCCACATTCCCTCTGCTTGGTTGCTATTTATCTGTCCGGTTCTGGACATATTAGGCAGAAGACCAGGAAAATTATATCTAATTATGTTAGAAAAAGTATGGTACATCATGCAAGGTAATTAAAATGGAAAACAAAACTGCCATCTATTGTATTCTCTTCTGTCTTAATACAAAGAATGGAACAGGCATTTGAAAGGGCAAAAATTAACTTCATTTTATTTGTTTATTACCTAGCATGGCACCGCTAAAGATTTTAAATGATGTAATTAATTCTTTTCCTCATGCTCTTCTCTGATTCAGACAGGCCATTCAAAGAAAAATATAGTCTGCTGCAGAGCAAGGAGAAGGGCTCAAGAGGCTTTTCAAAGAGACAATAACCTCACTTAACATCCCACATTGCAATTATGTATGTAGCTCTCTACGTAATGTGAGATCATTTAGCTAACACAGCAAATTGTGAACTACAAATGCCAAGGTTTAAGCAAAATGCTGACCCAGTTTATACGTGCAATAGGCCATTAGGGTTGTGTGTTCACTGTACAACCAAGTCTGATGCAGGCCGTTAACCTTCTTCTCAGCATCGACTGGTCTTCTCCCAGAACAGCGGAGCTCCCAGTGTTGCTGTTATTGCTTGTTTGGGTATTCTAACAGCAGAGGTCTTGACTTATTGAGTCCCAAAGCTGGTTGGCAGCATTTGGTGCTGACCAGCTCCCATGTTTGCACTTCCTAACACAGTGCGTCTGCGTCAGTGATGGCAATAATGAAGAGACTCCATGGAGAAGACAGAAATCTAAATAGCCTAACTGAGTAAAGGGGAAAATAAATAGGGGAGAGTCAAACAGAATATTTACCTATATTTGAATACTGAAAAGGTATAATGTAAGAGAAATGTGATGCTCTGCAAACCCATAGCTTGGAAAACTTCAATAGGCTGCTGAAATATGGGTGCCCAATGGGAAGCAAAGGAGGGAAGTTACAAAGTGTTGTGATGTCATGATGCAAACTGGTTTATTGCTTTCCATCAGATGACATTGGTTGTAAAAGTGCTAGAGGAAGGAAATAAGGAAAATGAAGTATTTGGAATATATTTAGAAATCAAATAGGAAATGTTTAAAAATGGAAGATTGGACCAAGGTAACAAATCCCTTGATCAGTGGATTCTCAGAACATCTCAGAATTAACTGTTCCACAAATGTCATCAAAGCAGGAGGATTTTTTTAACAATGTGTCTTTCCTAATATTGTATAATAAAACCTTTTAATCTCCTCTCTGTGTATACATTCTCAGAATAATAAAAAAAAATCTCCAGTGACTCTTGCCTTCTCATTATGTGTCCAAAATATTTAAGTTTTAGATTCATTCGTAGTGCTTCCAGTGAGCAATCTAGTTTTTCTTCACCTAGTATTAAATGTTCCTGTGGTCCAAGGTACTCTCAACAATCTTCTTCTCTACCACAACTCAGATACAGCCATATATTCCAGCTGGGAAAACCATTGCCTTGATAAGATGTGATATCACTGAACTTTAATATTTTGTCTACATCTGTCATAGATTTTCTCTCAAGTTGTAAACATCTCTTTATTTCATGGCATCTCTTTCCCTGCATCTCTCCTTTCCCTTTTCTGATTCTCTTCGTTGTATTCAAGCATGTTTCCTTAAAGTAACAATTGTTTCCTTATCCAAAGTTTATCTCAGTCTTAGATTTATAGGAACAAAGGTAGGTGTATTTATGAAATACTTAAATTCACTACCACCACCACCTAATTTTGGCCAAATTATGCCCCTGTCACTGAAGTGAAAATCACAAAAAGGACAGATGCCTATTTAACCAAAGAAGTTGGATGAGTGCTTCTGTTGTGGCTGTGAGTCTAGGGTTTTAAAAGTCATTTCAGTAAATTGCAACCTGTCAGTATTAATAGTAAAGACATAACCAACAGTGAGTAAAACTAAGCAAGGCAATATGTTAATGACAGCATGCCATCACAATTTCTTTCCATTTGGAAATTGCCATTGAGCAACTTGCCCCATTCTTGATGTTTTCTCTCCCTTGTGATTTATGATACTGATCATTTGTTCCCTGGAACACTTTTCTTAATTTAAACACTTTATTTTCTGCTGAGAATAGATAATCCATTTGACTACAACATTTTCCATAACTATCACCAATTCATGGATTCTGTATAAGGGACAAGTTCTTTTCAGCCTTTACTGGCCTTCATTATATATCTATCACACATTGATACATCTATCAGAGCTGTGCAGCACAGTTAAAGTAAATGTCAGTGTCACTTGCAGAAAGTCAAGGTTGTAAATGGATCTCTAGCTGGATAATGAACTGTTTCACAGTCAGCTGGATTATTTTTGAGGCCAAAGGTCTTATTAGATGTAAGATTGCATTGAACAGGATTATTTTTCAAAAGGAGTATAGTTGCCATCAATCCCTCAGTGAAGATTATGGCTACAATAGACTGGAAAAAAGAAATTTAAACTTCTTCCCATACTGTAGTCCTGATGAAAATTAGTATCATTGCAAACTTACATCAGATATAAACAGCGAACATAGAGGGTACTGTTATTGTACTTTTTATTGATACAGTGCTTTTCTTTCCTCTCACTCTCATTATGGCCCTTTGGGAATAGCTCAGAGTACATGCTCTGTGTTCACAGAGCCTCACTCCAATCACTGGCAGGACCAGTTTGTGCTGGGAAAGATTCTGTGGAACTACTTCCTGTCTGATGAGCAGATGGAATAATGGCCTGGATCAGTTTCCTATATACAGTATCTGGTACTAATAGCCTTCCCCCTGCCTGATGGAACTGTTTTTATTGTTAAAAGCAGTCAACTTAAATGCAATAATGCATTGAACATAATGGGTATTTTGGCCTTCAGACAATTTGTACAGCCTGGTCTAGGAATAACATTGCAGGAATGCTGTCTAAAATGGCTGATATGCCAGTCACCAACCTGATCCTGGACTTTTAGGCAATTTTCTGGATACCATATGTCTATGAAGGTTCTCAGTCATCCAGGTAGAATTGTCTGTAGCTTGAATCATGTCAACTGGATTTCTATTTTCTCAGTGGAAATGTTTCGCTCCTTAACCAAGGAGCTTCTTCAGTCTGAGCAAAGTTAGTATGGATACCATACTCCCCCAGATCCATGTCCCGTAAGAAGAATTCACAGATATGCCTTCTATATCCAACAAAGAATATATTTTTCTGAGAAAACTGACTTTTCTTTTTAATTCCACACATTAGAATTACAGAATAAGGCTATTTTTTTTTAAAAAAAAAGAATAGTATGTTATTTTTCTAAACAATATTCACCTTAAAATATTTGTATTATAACCAGAATGCCATATTTGTGAAGAGTAAACTACACCACCAAATACAGTAATCCCATCATAAACAGGTCACACAGCTCAAAAATATTTAAAATAACCCTTAGTAGAGGGAGGTATAGAAGAATTTATTAAAAGAATTTATTCTTCGGCTAAGAAATGGAGATGAGCACTGCCCCCTAGAGCCAGACACGACTGTGCAGGGTAAACCTTTACCTAGAGGGAGATATCGAAGAATTTATTAAAAGAGATCTTATTTTTCATATTTTTCAAAAGGAAAGTGTTCATAATTATAATTACTAAGATATGCTACTTGAATTTCAGAACTGTTCTATATGTTAAATGCCAGAAAATACATGTTTTCTACCCTGCACAGATTAAAACATTTCGCTGCTTATATTGAAGACTAATATACTCATCTTTACTTTAGGTACTGGAAGTCTACTGGACTTTTCAGTTGTGTCTTTCTTGGAAACACAGCGGCATGGCACCCATCTCTGCTGTTGGAGCTGTTTGGGTACCTGGTGTACAGTGACACCACCCTGAATGACAGCTGAGGGGAATGCATGCAGTAGCTAGTGCTGTTATTCTCAGCCACTTCTCCCCAGTATTTGGCCACTCAAAAGGACTGACTGACTGTTGAATGCTAGAACCAGTCTTAAGCATGAGTACATAAAATAATTCTAGTTTCTATTCCTCTAATGTTGCAGAGCTTGCAATATACACAAAATATTTGTGTCTAAATAATTGACTTATATTAATCTAATGGGTGTAAAAGGTTTCATTGCTTACTACTAAAACACATTGTGTTAACCCCCTCTGTATAACTTATGAGTTTAATTTTTTACTACTTCTTGTTGCTGCAGTTTAATAAATTATTTTTCTCTGAACTGTTTTGATATTGATTTGGAATGCATGTTGATTAAAAAAATTTCTTTCTTAGATCTTTATTCTGCCATTCCTCCAGGAGCTCAAGTATAATATACAGCATTTCCTCCTTCAATTTTTCCCCCTAAAACACCCTATGAAGTATATTGGACTGAGAGAGAGTGAGGTTCCATGGCTGAGGGTAGACTTGAACCTGAGACTGCCCTGCCCTAGCCCAACACCTTAATTGCTATATAACACTGGCAGAAAAAGAAGATTACTTATAAACCATTCAGATCTGATCTGATCTGATCTGATCTGATCTGATCTGATCTGATCTGATCTGATCACCACTACCACCACCACCACCACAACCCTGTGAGATAGGTTGGGCTGAGAGGTGACTAGCTCACTACTTCCACGGCTGACAGTGGATTAGAACCACTGGATTAGTCTCCCTGCGAATGTAGCTCAAAGAAAATAAGTGCACCCAGGGCAAGAAACCCTCATTCATATCTTCCCGTTTCTTCCAGCCTCAGGGTTTTCATCAGCTGTACCACCACCCTTAGGTTTATCATCTGTAATTGCCAAAATCTTTCCCATTTAAAAAAAATTGCCTTCATTTAGATCTACTACATCCTTCCCCTTTCTCTTACTTTCATAAGCACACAAAATATATAATTTCCTTTCTTTCATTTCACTCATGCTTTTTACCATATAATTCTCTTATATTCCAAGTCACTATGTTCCATATGTCACGGTTGTCACTTTATGCACCCATGATACTGACCTCTGCTGACCTTTATGACTTTGGACAACTGAGATTTTCTCATAATACTTTGCAGTAAAATAGCCATAGGCATACCTTCCCAGAGTACCAGTCAGTTTGGGCACATTTTTGTCATGATGCCAGAAGCTCAACCTAAGCCCAGTTCATCCAAGCATAGTCACACTATTCTATGCAAGTTAGGACCTCTATTCTAAAGATTATCTTGCAAACCAATATCCTGCTGTCCACATCCCACCAACTAGGAAGTACTGACACATTCAATCACATTTATATGTAACTAATGTAACTTTTTTTTGCATCCATTTTAGATTAAAAATAGATAATATTAAATATTTGTATAGCCATTTAAGCTCTATCTTCTTCCTTCAAAAATATCTCTATAAAATGAAGAAATGAAATAATGAGTTTATTCAAATTATTGTCTGATGGCAGAGGAAGAGGTGTTTGGCACTTATAGAAAGCGTTTCTCCATTAACCCCTCTGATAATGTACCCATGTTTTATAATCAGGATAGAGTAGCACACCAAAAATTGTGAAGGAGAAGGGTTGTTAAATAGAATAAGGGACTTTTATAAAAATAAGAAGAATGAGGAGGTAGAGCAATGATCAGACTATAAAGTGTTATGGCTATTTTGGTGTCAAGTAAACTTACTTTTACTTAAAGAGGGCATGGTGGCTCAGTGGGTAAGACGCCAGGCTTGTTGATCGGAAGATCACAAGTTCAGAGGTTCGAATCCCTAGCCCCGCGTGACAGAGTGAGCTCCCGCACTCGCCCCAGCTCTTGCCAACCTAGCAATTCGAAAGCATGCAAATGCAAGTAGATGAATACGTACCACCTCGGTGGGTAGGTAACAGCATTCCGCATGCATCATGCCGGCCACATGACTGTGGAAGCGTCTTCAGACAATGCTGGCTCTTCGGCTAACAAACGGAGATGAGCACCGGCCCCTAGAGTTGGACACGACTGCACAAATGTGTGGGGGGAACCTTTACCTTTACCTTAAACTTACTTTTACAAATGAAGAGAGTAGTGGAACTTGTTAACTGCCCACTGTCCAATTTTGATTAATTAATAATTAATTATTTTGCAATATCCAAAGGTATATCAATAATTTACTTGTTGGAAATAGATACAAGGCATCCTACACTAGGCCTGAAACAATTTTGGAAGTCAGATTTAGGCAAGCAACCGGATGATGCAATATGGCAACCATTGTGAAGGGGTGGGGAATTCTTATCTGCTTCACTGCAGGAAGTATATCTTAAGATCTTACATAACTGGCAATTAACCAGTGAGTGGTAAGAGGTACAATTTAGCAACATCTGATCAGCCAGAGATTCTTCATTCCTGATGTAGGTGATATTGAATCAGATGGAGCAATGGCTTGATTCACTATGTTGCAATACCCTACAGTTCCTCTATTAAAAGTATTACCCTTGTAGTACATATAAAATGAATCAGTAAATCAAATAAAAACAGTGTTAACCTTTGAGATTCAATGGAATTGTTCTCAGTATTTATTTACTACATTTATTTCACATCTTTCCTTCATGCATGCATGTCTCTCTCTGTCTAGGCTGACCATACGTCCCGTTTTGAAAGGGGGCAGTCCCGTTTTTTAAACAATTCCTGACCGTCCCGTCGTTTTAATAAAAATGTCCATTTTGTCCCGTTCTCAATGAGAGAGCGCCCACCCACCCCGTTAGCCGGGGCGCTGCAGAAAAAGCGCTGCCGGCGAGGCAGTTAGACGGAGTGCGTGCGTGCGCACGCACACCTACTTCATCCGGCGAGCCATGGGTAGGTTATTAACTAGCTATTAGATAAAGAAGGCTGAGGGACACCAACAAAGAAAGTGTCTATATACAACGTAATTAGAAATAGAAATACTGGGTTCCTCAGAATCTAATTTATGCTTCCATTTTTTTCTGAAGTAAGTTTTCTCCCCCATCCTACAACAGGATCACTATGATTCCCTTATTAAATCTAAAGTTTACCCACCTGTGTTCTAAATAAGCACAAATGTCAGTGGCTTATGAAATGACGGAATTTACTTTTTATAAAACTAAACTCAGCTTTCATTAAAATGCTAGGAAATACTGTATGTTTACAAATATTCTTTCAGGCACCTCAAAGCAGCTTCCATTAAAATCAGTGGGAGATAACTTGCATACATCAATTGTTTAATCGATCTCTTGCAGCGTTGTATTAAAGGTTTTCTAGTTATAGAATCACATAGCCATTTTGTCCTCTTTTTTTTTTACTAATATTTGATTTTTATGACAGCAGTAAAGCAAATTACCAGTAGCCTCTGAATATCAATTCAGTGACTTGTACAGCATAATAACATCCACTGTAATTGGCACTATATTTATTCTGATGAAAGTTGTATTACAATTCAGTTGCATATAAGAGTGATGGGGATACACAGAAAGCATAGGAGCGCGGTTAGCTCAGCGGGTTAAACTGCTGAGCTGTAAAGTCTGCCAATCTAATGGTCGGCAGTTCAAATCCCCGCATGACGAAGTGAGCTCTCGCCACTCGCCCCAGCTTCTGTCAACCCAGCAATTCGAAAGCGAAAGCGAGTAGATAAATGGGTACCACGTTAAAGTGGGTCAATTTGCCAATGTCCTGTAATTCGGGGGTCGCCCTTGGAACGGAAAGAAGATCCCGGAAATCTCGAAAATGGCGACGGAGGACGGAGGACGACAGAGGATGATGGAACCCGATTGGCAAACATCCAGGACGTCTGCAGCTGACTCGGAAGCGAGGTATGCTGGGACATGTAGTCCAATACCTACGGAAGAAGAGTCGGTTCCCCAACCCCCTTCCTGAGTGCGCGCGATGATAAATTATATATTATAATGTTGTATAATTGTATAATTAGATATAAATTTGTAATACTGTAAGCCGCCTAGAGTCCTCCGATATGATAAATAAATAAATAAATAAATAAATAAATAAAATATTAATCACTACCTTTGCAAATTTCATAATCTGAGAACTAGTGCAAAAGAGAGCAGACACCCCAAAAGTGAATTGATTGATTTTTTGCAAAAAGTGGGACAAGAGGTAGGATCAGGGCCGCAACTAGGGGGGGAAAGCGGGGCATGTGCCCCGGGTGCTGTGCTGGGGGGGGCGCCAAAAGTCCTCTGTGTTAGGCCTGCGGTGCGAATCAGGACTTAATCTCACACTTGTGCAGGTTCCTTATGGGTGGAGCCCATGTTTGCCCTGGGTGACAAAGACCCTAGTTGCGGGCCTGGGTAGGATATCAGGGATGTTCATTTATAGAGTTGAGTAACAGAAATAATGAAATAGATGGCAGAGAACAGCTTAAGGGAGTTCAAAATTTTGCTTTGCTGATCTCACCTTTTTCAAACTATGAAGTTTCAACTTATTACCGATTATTCCAAAGACACTAAGCACCAAGATAATAGGTTTAAAATTTAATATTCTATTTCAGACAACGGCCAGCAACTTAGCAAGTATTATAATATTCAGATAATATAACAAAGCACAATACATTAGACAAACCCTAAAAGCAGTGGGAAACTACTTGCTACATCTGTTGACAGAGAGGGATTCCCTGCTTTGCTGGTGATCCCTTGTTATCAATTGCTGCACCCTACAGGCCACTGCTCAGAACTTTGCTGCTTTATTGGTTGTAGCAGAATGCCTGTCAGGCAAGTAACAGGATGAGCAGGAAGGTCATCTGGGTGGCCAGGAAGGTTTGCTAACAGAGGCATAGTAAGCTTAGTGGATAAATCCTTATAATATTTGCAATATAAAAGGACTTGCCTCTATGTTTTCCCACCCTAAAGTCAAGGGCAGGGACATTCCAGTAGGTCAGGGGTCGGCAAACTTTTTTTGCCGGGAGCCATTTTGACATGCTCGTGCACATTTTGAAGTGCTTGAGAGCCAGGGGGCGGGGTTTGCGGGAGCGGGCCAATCGCGTGGAAGGGGGCGGGGTTTGCGGGTGGGAGCCAATCGCGTGGAAGGGGGCGGGTTTTGCGGGCGGGGGAGGTTTGGAAGAAGAAGGGAAAGAGAGGCTCGACTGCTTCGGCGGCGGCGCTTCCAGGTTGTCGCTGCGGCGGCAACGGCTGCCCCTTCGAAAGGGCAGGCTCCGGGGACCCCGAAAATGCCCTCAGTTTAGGCAGGGAGGCTGCGCCAAGCTGCCTCAGCTGTTCTGCGGGGAGAATTGCCACCCCAGGGCAGCGTGTGCATGTGGGGAGGGGAGGTTTCTGCCTCCCTGCCGGAACCGAGGGCATTTTCGGGGTCCCCGGAGCCTGCCCTTTCGAAGGGGCAGCGGCAGCAGCAGCTGCAGTGCTGCCCCTTCGAAAGGGCAGGCTCCGGGGACCCCAAAAATGCCCTCAGTTTAGGCAGGGAGGCTGCGCGCAAGCTGCCTCAGCTGTTCTGCGGGGAGAATTGCCACCCCAGGGCAGCGTGTGCATGTGGAGAGGGGAGGTTTCCGCCTCCCTGCCGGAACCGCAGAACAGCTGAGGCAGCTTGCGCGCAGCCTCCCTGCCTAAACTGAGGGCATTTTCGGGGTCCCCGGAGCCTGCCCTTTCGAAGGGGCAGCAGCAGCAAGCTGCCTCAGCTGTTCTGCGGGGAGAATTGCCACCCCAGGGCAGCGTGTGTGGAGAGGGGAGGGTGTGCTGCCCCTTCGAAATGGCAGGCTCCGGGGACCCCGAAAATGCCCTCGGTTCCGGCAGGGAGGCAAAAATCGCACGTACAGGCTGCCGGGCTTCCCGACGCACAGCTGATTGGCGCGGAGAATTTCCACTCCCTTCAGTGCTTCCGGCTTGTCACGCGACACACAGTTTGGAAAGCCCTGCCCGTTGTCAAGATGGCTGCCGGAGACGGCTGCCAGGTTGCCAGGGGTATGCCCACAGCAACGCACACCATGCCCGCTGCCGCGCCTGCCCCGCCACACTCGCTGCCGCGCCACGCCCACCACGCCTGCCTGCGGAAGAGCCACACTCAAGGGGCCAAAGAGCCGCATTTGGCTCGCGAGCTGCCATTTCCGACCCTTGCAGTAGGTGATCCTTCTAAACCTGCCTTCTAGCAAAGCAGATGGAGGAACACTAAACTGCGAACATTAAACTGAGAGAAGACTCTATGGTGGGAAGAATCTATGGTGGGAAGACTCTATGATGTTTTATTTATTTTACCAATTTATATAGCCACCCATCTATCCAAGAAACTCTAGGTGGTGAACAAACAAAAACAAATAATTATATTTAAACAGAAACCAACTAAAATTGCATTGAGGCACAGTAAAAACATAAACCATTAGACACCTGCACCCATGCCCAAGCTCCCAATCTAATGTCCCGCCCCCAGTGTCTGGGGGGATTTTTTTTTTGGCTGGCTGTGGACTGTTTCAAACTAAAACTCCAGGACCTTTAGGAATTAAATTCAAATCATTTTCCTATTCGTTTTCCAGGACTCACTCTTTAAGAAGGGCCCTTCCTTGATCATATCCCACAGAGAGTAAAACAACCCCTCTGCACATAAATCCTTTGACTGTGGTTTATCCAGTTTATTTTCGTGGGTCCACAGGGCTGCCATAGGAGCCCAAGGAAAAAATGTAGCTTCTTTAAGGAGATGCTGACAGATGCAACAAGCATGTCCCTGCTCTTTCTGAGGCACCTTTTCTGCTTCAAATCTGAATAGATGTACATACCTATTTTGAACACTGTAAAATGCTATATGCATACCACAATTATGGCTGCTAAATTATTTCAGAGAAATTGTATTCATTTTCACTCACTGCATGAGTGAGTATATCAGGGCTTTCCAAAGTTTTCCCGCGGCGACACACCAACCGCCGTTGGTGTGTCGCCGCGGGAAAACCCGGAAGTGCCGCCGTTGCTGCTGCCGCTTTCAGTTTTTGCACGCCGCCGTTGGTGTGTCGCTGCGGGAAAACCCGGAAGCACTGATGATGATCAGCGCTTCCGGGTTGTGTGGCGACACACCAGACTGTGTGTGGTGACACACTTTTGTGTCGCGACACACAGTTTGGAAAGCTCTGGAGTATATGATCACTATTAAATCCCTTGACCCTGTTGGAAAAGATACGCATTGTTGGTCAACCGACATTTAAAATATTCAGATATTCTTCAAATATTCTTTACTTCAGTTACAGAGAGTGTTAAGCCCAACATACAGTAAAACCAAGTGCTACATTGCAAAAAAATAACAACCACTAAATCACCATTGCACTGATCATATTTGATTTTTTAAACATGGGTATATCTAAAGATACAGTGGAAATTGTACATTGGCTAAATGAACCTCCTTTATACAGCCAACATATAGTAGAAATATTGCATATTATGCTGGCATGGATAAATGCATTAATGTACAGTTCTTGCAGTCCACTGATTGATGCCTTTCATTGGAATGATAGATCTTATTCTTCAATGCATAAATTTTGATTTGTGGGGCCAAGAAATTACAGCCTAGGTAAGTATCAACTGGATAACATGAACTTGCATGGTTCAAAATAATACCTAACAAATGCTCATCATTGTTTCCTCATCCAAGTGAAGAAAGGTATCAAGAGTCTGTTAATTTCCAATATTTTCATGAAAAATTTGGATGATGAGGTAGGGAAGATGCTTATCAAAACTGCACAATCTTGATAGGTTGCAGAAATGGGCTTCAAGTAAGAGAATGAAATTTAACAGAAGGAAATACAAAATTCTTAACTTAGGAAAGAAAATCAAGCACACAGATATAGGATGAGGGCATAGCTTGGTAATAGTATTTTCAGAAAAGATCTTTGAATAGTTGATTATGAACTGAACTTGAGCCACAAATGTGATATGACTGCAAAGAAGTTAAATGCAAAATTAAGCTTATTAGAATAATTAGAAAAATATTTTTCAAATATGGCAGTAATTGTACCCACTTTGAGTATTTTATCTAGTTCTTGGGATTATGTTTTAAAAAAAGATTCCAAGAACTTGGAAGAAGTTCAGAGAAGAGCAATGAATTTGATCAGGAGACTAGAAACCAAGCAGTATGAAGAAAAATGGAAAGAGTGGGCATATTTAGACTTGGAAAAAAAGTTGACTGAGGGGAGGTATGAGATGACTGTTCAAATAGCTGAAAGGATGTTGGATAGAAAAAGAACAGGACCTGGAAGGCAGGCAGATTCCAACTGAAAACAAAAATATTGACCATAAGAGCAGTTCAGTAGTGAAACTAATAACCAGTGATGTGGTGGACTCCCCTTCATTGGATGTGTCCAGACTACATCCCCATCAGGGATGCCTTACTTTGGATTGAGCGGGAGGTTGGACTGAATGGCAGAAATGGCCCCTTCCAATGCTTTGATTCTACATCCTGCTACATCCGGGTATTGGAGAACCGTGGACAGCTTTGGTTTTCTATTCCATCTGTTGGTATTGCTATCATAAACCCCTCCCTGAAACTAAGGGAAAAGCAGGAGCCAGAGAAGATCCCAAAATCCCACATCTTTCTTAATCCTGAAAGTTCCCTCCCCTTGAGAGGATTGTTGGCATGGGTGAGACTTCAGGCCTTCCCTGTAATAGACCCAAAAACAATATATACCCCCCTTGCTGCAAATCTGTAAAGCTTTTTATTTCAATCCACTTTCAGACCATCTATATGTCTATTTGGAGATTTATTAGGGATTTTAGCTTTGTGTTATGTGGTTATTTTTATTTTTATTATTATTTTGATACTGTTTTGGATTTATTTATTTATTTATGATTATCTGCCTTCAGGAATGGTTTTTCTGTGTGATGTTTTACATGCTACCCAGAGTCCTTTGGGATTGGGGAAAGTTGTAGAACTGTAAAGCAAACCAACAAACAAATAGCATCTAAGTGAAGTAGTAAATCACAAACCTGGCATGAGGCCTGTCAGGGCATATACTAAGTAACATATTTCTTAATCACCAATACCTATTATTACCTTGTCCAGTAGTCATTTTGAAATTTTGAAAGCCAGGGAGTTTCAGAAAAACATCTATTTGTGTTTTATTGACTATTCTAAAGCCTTTGACTGTGTGGATCATAACAAATTGTGGCAAGTTCTTGGTGGTATGGGGATACCAAGTCATCTTGTCTGCCTCCTGAGGAATCTGTGTAACAACCAAGTAGCAACGGTAAGAACAGAGCACGGAACAACGGACTGGTTTAAGATTGGGAAAGGAGTACGGCAGGGCTGTATACTCTCACCCTACCTATTCAACCTGTACGCAGAACACAACATGCGACGTGCTGGGCTTGAGGAATCCGAGGCTGGAGTTAAAATCGCTGGAAGAAACATTAACAATCTTAGATATGCAGATGATACCACTTTGATGGCTGAAAGCGAGGAGGAGTTGAGGAGCCTTATGACGAAGGTGAAAGAAGAAAGTGCAAAAGCTGGGTTGCAGTTAAACCTCAAAAAAACCAAGATTATGGCAACCAGCTTGATTGATAACTGGCAAATAGAGGGAGAAAAAGTGGAGGCAGTGACAGACTTTGCATTTCTAGGCGCAAAGATTACTGCAGATACTGACTGCAGCCAGGAAATCCGAAGACATCTACTTCTTGGGAGGAGAGCAATGGCAAATCTTGATAAAATAGTTAAGAGCAGAGACATCACACTGACAACCAAGGTCGGCATAGTTAAAGCAATGGTATTCCCTGTAGTAACCTATGGCTGTGAGAGCTGGACCATAAGGAAGGCTGAGCAAAGGAAGATAGATGCTTTTGAACTGTGGTGTTGGAGGAAAATTCTGAGAGTGCCTTGGACTGCAAGAAGATCAAACCAGTCCATCCTCCAGGAAATCAAGCCAGACTGCTCACTTGAGGGAATGATATTAAAGGCAAAACTGAAGTACTTTGGCCACATAATGAGAAGACAGGATACCCTGGAGAAGAAGCTGATGCTAGGGAAAGTGGAAGGCAAAAGGAAGAGGGGCCGACCAAGGGCAAGATGGATGGATGATATTCTGGAGGTGACAGACTCAACCATGGGGGAGCTGGGGATGGTGACGGCCGACAGGAAGCTCTGGCGTGGGCTGGTCCATGAAGTCACGAGGAGTCGGAAGCGACTGAACGAATAAACAACAAAGTGTTTCTCAACCTCAGCAGCTTTTAGATATGTGGACATCAACTCCCAGAATTCCCCAGCCAGTATGCTGGGAGTTGACATCCACACTTCTTAAAGTTGCTGAGGTTGAGAAATACTGCTCTACACTGTCTGGTACCTTACATAGATAAATAATAATCATATTGTGCACAGATCTGTGATTGATAGAGATACAGGCTTTGGAAGCACCTATGATAGAAATTGTCCCAGTTCTAATTTTAGTAATATTAATTTCCTTTCTTCTTTGCTGCTCATGCTGTCCACATGACCGCGGAAGCGTCTTCGGACAACGCTGGCTCTTCGGCTAACAAACAGAGATGAGCATCGGCCCCTAGAGTCAGACACGACTGTGTGGGGGAACCTTTACCTATGCTGAAGTTACAGTGGCATTAGTGACTTCCACCATCATGGAACCACTGGATTGAACTGTTCTGCAATAATATATTTCATTAGGATGAGCTGGGATATATTTAATACAATCATCATATTGACCACTTAATATTAGATATAGTTAATGCTTAGAGCAATCTAAAATATCAGATAATTATAGTTAAAGCACTGTGGCCCAGTATTGTATTAATAATCAGCTAGAAATAAATTATCAGAAAACAAAGATAATGACCTTCGCCAAAAGACCGAAATTTCGTTCTTGGAATATAAATGGGCATAGAATAGAGCAAGTGACTAGCTTTAAATATCTAGGGGTAGTCATGCACGCCACTGGATCTAGGAAACCTCACTTTGATTATGCAGCTGATTCCGGACAAAATTCAGCTAATGCCATTTTAAAGTTTTTCCGGAGTAAAGGAGGGCATTATATACTGGCAGCTCTTAAACTCTTCCAGGCGAAGACATTAGCCCAGCTCCTTTATGGGTCCTGTGTTGGTGCTCTAAGTTCAAGTATTACATCCCTGGAAAGAGTGCAATCAAAATTTATTAGAGCAGTATTTCAAATGCCCAAATGTGTTCCAAATGCTTACCTTCGATTGGAAGCGGGCATGATAAAAGTTGAGGCAAGAGTGCGCCTAGCTTCCCTGAATCTTTGGCTAAAACTCAAGCATTATCCTCAAGGTTTAGCACCACTCATTTTCCAAGATTACTTCCAATCCTCTTGGTTAAAGGATATTGAATCTAGTCTCGCCAAGCTAGGATTTTCTACAGATTCAATTCTCAGGATGGATTATGAACAGGCAAAATTGGCCTTGAAGCAAAGGATAAAGGACATAGAGAGACAAACGGACTTAGAGAAGGCCCCTCAATTCTTATCATCAGAGTATAATAAATATATTGTTAATTCTGCTAACTACCTTACTCAACTCGAAATCCCTAGCCATCGGAAAGCCTTTGCCCTAGCTCGTAGCCACGCACTCCCTTCCGCAGTCTTGGATGGTAGATGTAAAAAAATCCCAAAAGCTGCAAGGTGGTGCTTTTGTAATAATGGAGAGATAGAAACTACAGACCACGTACTCCTCCGTTGTCCTTTTTATAAAGAGCTTAGGAGTAAATTAATATTACCCTTGACCAAAAAATATCCTAGGAGGCAAGATATAGAGTATATGCAAATGTTACTTATAGATGAAGATCCAACTGTTACGGCGCAAGTAGCCAAATTCTGTGCAGCTGCTATAAAGATACGCCAGACTATGATAGGAAAAATGTAATAATGTACTCCTTGTAATGATTTTAATAATTTTAAAAGGTTTATATATATATATATATCACACCATATTTTATATATGATATTTTACCTTTTATAAGCATTTACATCTGATAGAATATTAGTTATGACTAATATTAAGAGCATATTTAAATTTGATTAAGGGGCTCATCCACATTGTGGTCTGAATGTATTTTAATTTTTAATTGGAACAATGTAATTTAACTTATAATTTTAAAACTATTTTAAATCAGATGGTGCATATTGTAAGGTTCAATGAGTATACCTTGTAGAATCTTGTACTGGTCAGTGACCATAATAAACCAGAATGAATATAGTTAAAGCAAAATGTATTTTGGACTTCAAATAAATGTTACCTACTTTTCTTCATTAATGGTTTAACACTCATTTTTAAACAATAGAAAAGAGAAAAAGTTATTGTAAGATAGGTACTGGCAGGGCATAGTATGTATGTTCTAACAATATCTTCCATTTGTAATTAAATATATGTTTGCTGAATAATATGAGTTTAAAACCAAACAGAAAACTGAAACAAAGCAAAAACAAAGCATTGACTTTAGTCTTTGGATGTTCATTTTATGCTGCTGGTGTTCAAGTTCGCAAATATGATTAATCCATCATCCTTGACCCTGTAAATAAGAAAATATCCAAGAGTCACCCATCTATCAAAGTTACACTGGCATGGAGACCTGAGGTGCATGGAACAATGGTTAGGTTGTTTCTGCCTCAGGACATTTTTTTATAAAGCTAAGGGTGGATAACAAGATAAAAACAAGTGGCACATGTGAATAGAAGCTATTCTATTCAAAACAGAAGCTACCTGAGAAGGTCAAAAATTCAAAGATTTGAGGAGTGCCTGGTGGATCATATGGAGAATGTCTGTGAATCCACTACCTAGACATAAAACTGCCAATTTTTTAGCTGTAAATTCCATTTGGGGGGGTTCCACATCAATTTTTTTTATTTTTTAAAAATCAGGCATTTTCCTTAATAAAGCTTCTGCACTTTCTTTTTTTCCTTAGAGCACTATGAGTGTTAAAGTGTAACTACTGAAGTGTAGATGCATTTGAAGTCACATACTACAAATTAGTGCCTTTACATTACAATGTGAACCAAAAACATTTCTCTCCCATCTCATTGGTCCACACACAAGGGCCCGAAAGGTCAAGGTGGTGGCCACAACCATGTGATCCAAGCATTGCCCCTTTTTTATGTTTGTCGCAATGCAGGTGAAAAGGCGGGGCTTTGATCGCATGGGTGTGGCTACCATCCTAACTTTTAGAACCCACCCATGGATGACACCACCTTCCTGCTACAGCAACCACTTCATCTGAAAAGTTATTTCTAAAAGCCAGACAGCTCTCCAGAGTTATATTCAATGCACTGTGGGGAACCATCACGAAGACTTTTTCAACAAGTTTTGGATTAAAAAGTCTACATGCATTTAAATGATTAATATTTTTCAGTGTCCATGTGACAGACTAGATTTTTGAACAAGATTAATATGCAATTAAAGAAACTTCAGTATATAAATGTTTTGCTATAGAGCAGCAATTAATCATGCAGTATACAAAATAAATCATATTGCAATCAAAAAGTAAGATATAATTCAAATCAGATTTCCAAGGATTCCCTATCAATTGGTATCAGCAACAGGGTACAGTTTTGACCATTTTATTCTTCTTTCAAACAATTTAACTAGATAACAACACATTACCCCTTGACACTGGTAAATTTAATGATGGCCAAATGCCAGGTTAATTCAGAATTACCTTTTTCTGTGAGTACTCAGAAATCTTACCTATTTTCTAAGAATTCCCTCCCAACTTATAGTACTGCATCTTACATCTTACATCTGCATCTGCATCTTACATCTGAATAGGGGGTAGTAATAATAAAAGCAAGGAGAACCAATCCAAATCTTGTAGCTACACTTTTTTATATCACCAAAAGTTGTTTTTAACTGATTCCACTCAAAATATCAATTATTTTTTGATTAAAATACCATCTTGCTGTGAAAAACGTAAGGGTGATTTCAAGGATTATGGCACATGGTTTAATTCCTGTACTCTAGTAGAAGGTACACTGAAAGAAAAGGCCTGAACATTTGAAACAAGCAAGTAGTATTTTCCATAAATACTTCCCCTATCCAACCTGATCAGTAAGAGTGCTACTTCAGCACTAAATCACATGGCCAGGTAGCAGAGGAAGCAAATTAATATTACAGATCAAGTATTTACAAGTTTTAATAATATCTGAACAGAAGAAACAGAGTAAGAGTCAAAAGTTAAAAGTTAAAACTAATGACAAATATTATCCTGATTACATTATGCAATCAAGAATAATAATATTCTCTTTTGAAAAGTAATATTATACCTTTCTTTTCAAAAGAGAAAATTATTTTTTCTTTTCAAAAGAGAATATTAATATTCTTGATTGCATAATGTAATTTGATTATTTTCTAATTTAATTCCCATTAAATTATTTTAGAAAATTAATCAGCAAGGAAAAAATGAGGAATTTGGGGTAATCTTCAAAATAAGTCTAGTAGCAATAAATCTCTGAACAAAGTAAGTGATATGTTCTTAGTAATTAATAAAGGGATATACAGATAAGGCATGAATAGAGTGGAGTCCTTGGTGCTCTCTGAGCCTTGTTGTTTTCTTGCAGACGTTTTGTTGCCAGACTAGGCAACATCTTCAGTGCGAAAAGGGAGTGGGACTTGCTCTCTGTTTATATATCATGACTTGTCCTGCTTGCGTTGGTGGAGGTGTTGTTCTCCCCTTAGGAGTTCCTTGATTGGGCTGTTGTTTGCTGCTTGGTTGATTGACTGAGTTAATAGTTCCTTGACAAATTTAGCAACATATAATGTATTACTTAAAACTAGATAATAGGGCTATGCATGTTTCAAAAATAATTCAGAAGAAATGCCTTGGCCTTGCACAAGTGCAAGCATAGGCCCTCTCTCTATTCATGAAAGCAGACCATCTATCTTCAGGAGTCTACTCTTTAAAGAAAAAATATATCCGTCAAACTCACAGAGAGAAGCTATGCTCACACAAGGTCCAAAGCACTTGGTATTTCAAACCACCTTTGAACTATAGATGGCTCTACTAGATACCCTTGGCTGATCTCAGGAAGCTAAGCAGGGTCAGGCTTGGTGCGTGCTTAGCTGAGAGGCCATCAAGAATCCCAAGGCTGTAAAATAAATGTCGAAGAAACATTTAAGAAAAAGACAATGGAAAATGACTTCCATATCAAACTGTGCATGTCCATGAAGTCACCAGGAATCGAGCTCAGGTCCAAGGGAACTTTCCCTAGATAGTGGGTTGGAATCTCCTTTTTCTTCTATGAGTGGTGACATTCTCTAAACCAGAGGTCCACTTAATTTTTTCCATAGGCAACATAAGGAATAAATGCAGTTTTCACCAGCATCAGCCTATACTCCACATTGCAAACAGAAAATGGAAGTTGGCTGAAAAAGAAAAACAAATCTTCTCCTTGTTCATTTGTAAAAACTACTCTATAGCTATTCTGAAAACTAATATAATTCTATGATTAGCCCAGAATATGTTAGGAGTTATTTCACCATTATAGAAAACACCATTTGGATGAAGACTTTTCTTCTGAAAAGTTACGCTTATAGTGGTCTAAAACTGATGCCTGCATCTTTACTAGGCCAAAACAGTGTTTCTCAACCTCAGCAACATTAATATGTGTGGTTGGGGAATTCTGGGGAATTCTGGAAGTCCACACATCTTAAAGTTGCTGAGGTTGAGAAACACTGGACTTAAGTAGCAAATTGATCCTATTCTTCAAGCTAGACTATATTTATCTCTATTCTACCCTGATGTTATTAGGCATGTATTAAAAAAAAAGCTTTTGACAAAAGTTGGGATGATACTCAGCTACAGTATATGTATTTGAAAGGTACTATATTTTGATAACCAATTCATAGAAAGAATTTATAAATGATCTAAACCATAGCCTGATTTGGTATAGCAGTGCCATTTGAGGCAAGCAGCATATGCTTGACCAAAGAAAAATCCCAAAGCAACAGTTCTTAAGACAAGGATGGTCTCATATTAATATTCCATCTGGTAACTTTCAATAAATTTACCAATACAGCAAAATCCTTCTACAA
Source organism: Charina bottae (assembly GCA_023362775.1). Taxonomy (NCBI): domain Eukaryota; kingdom Metazoa; phylum Chordata; class Lepidosauria; order Squamata; family Charinaidae; genus Charina; species Charina bottae. The sequence goes on from JALMGJ010000022.1 coordinate 46,551, forward strand.
TACATAATTAGCATGATGTTTGGATCTAGTTTCTGAACAGCAGCTTGTCAAATATGCAGGCAATTGAAAGTAAAATGACTTTAGATAAAAATGTGTGTTACCATACATACTGTATATACTGCTGAAAGTGCACTCCTTCTGATAATTTACCAAATATTTTGTGGAAATACATTCAGTTGTGGTACTGTAATTCAGTGAAAAAATATCTTGTCATCAAGCAAGTGTAAACAAACTCTTTCCAATCACAGTAGGATGGGTGGGAATTTAATTTGATTTCTTGATAAGACCTAACCAAGTTTCTCAGTTGCTTTATAAACCAGATATAAAGAACTTGACATTTAAACAAGCAAAAGAAGAAGAATGTGAGAGAAATTAGTGCATTCAGCCAGGTTACTTTGTTCTTAAAAGTTAGGAATGAATCCTTGGATATTCTGTTTAGACATGTTGATGGTGATGAAAGAAGATAGTCACCACTTTTTTCCCCGATTGTTGCTGTTGTTAGTTGCTGTCGAGTCGTTTACGACTCATAGCGACCCTATGTATATGAGAACGAAATGTTAAACGGTCTTGCGCCAATTGCCTGACTGTTCCAATGTTTGCATCCAGGCAATTGTTCCAATGTTTGTTTTCCTGATTAGCTCATCTTTAATCATAACATAGCAGGCTGGAACAGTATGGTCTATTCCTTGCTGGAAGTTAACTGTCCCTATTGAATTTGCCCACTGCAGTTGGAGAAGAAAGTTTAGCTCATTTTAATACATTAATTCACCATAATGTAATCATAAAAATTATATGCAAGTTAGAGAAGATTCTTTCATTCAAAACTTTGAATGTGAGTTAAACTTACGTTTATTATTTTTATTATTTAAATTTAACAGGTTTAGTTATCCTTAATTGACAGAAAGGCATAGCAAAGGTTCTGCCAGCCCCACAACGTAGACCAGACCAAGAAATCAACTCCACCAGAAGACTAAACTATTATTAAGATAGTAGTTATAGTAACAGTTACAAGTATGACTCTGTTTTACCTGCCTCCCCCTTTATACTCCTGTGAATTAGTGAGGTCTCTGTCTGAGACATTTTCACATACTTTCTGCATGACTTGGGCTTAAACCATGTTTTTCGCCTCATTGTTTTGGTAACAGAACTCACCTACAGTATCTCTGTCAAGGTCTCTTTACTCTCTACAAGTTCCCACTGGCAGAAAGGGGAGAGAGTTTTTTGCTGATTCCTTTTTCTCCCTTGCACACTTTTTATTGCCCCCTCCTTCTGGAAAGACCCTCCAACCCAGTGTAACATATTTTCAGCAGGCACCAAGTTCTCAAAGGAGGAGAAATTTACCAAAACACCTCATCATCCCTTTCATCAACAAGAACATACTATGAATTTTGCTGCCTGGGAAGGAGAAGAACACAAATCATTACTTTATTACTTTATTTATAAACATTATCTAAGCTATTTTGTTTCTATGTCATCTCACCCCTAAAAACACCCTATTCCCTCCCTTCCCCCCCCCCCACTTCCCTTCCCTTTCCTTCCTTTCATTCATTACAACTGTAAGAACTTATATATTTCTCTCATCCGGAATGTACCTTATTCTTTTAATAAAATGAAGTTGATCTACAAAGGTTATGTTAGAATAAAATAATATATTTTTTTTGTTTTGTTTTCTGCAAAAGATTCTTGGCTATCTCCCTGGAAAGTTTTATGCAAGAAAATCAGAATCCAAGCCATATGTACTTATCTTTGTGGTTTATTTATAAGGTTATGCATTCTATTAATACATAGGTTTACATTAATAAATAGTATCTTTGAAAAAGAGGAGAAAGAAATCCATAGATATTAACAACGATTCTTTACTAATAATTACCATCTAATGTCTCTTCAGTCATTCTGTTTTCCGAAGCAAAAGGCAGCTTTGTGTTGGAAAACTAAAACACCAGCAAAACACTGGGCAAGCTAAAGGAACTTTTTAAAAAAGCCATCTTAAAATATATGTGCCTGATATTACAAATACAACTGTACTATCCCTCCTTCATAATTTGCCTATTTTGTAGGGAGAATAAGGGGGTCACCTCACAGTCTTTCCATCTGTTTGCCCTTCCTTCCTTCCTTCCTTCCTTCCTTCCTTCCTTCCTTCCTTCCTTCCTTCCTTCCTTCCTTCCTTCCTTCCCAGAGTTTCTCCACAGAATTTGGGCTATTAAGATTTTTCCATGCTGAGAATACTAAGGGACCATATGACCTAATGTATCTTATTTAACATTCTGACATTCTGACAGTTTTGGGGGGAAAATATGTATTAATTCAATAATGCTCCAATAACCCTTTCAGTTTGTTTTCAGGCATGGTGCTAACATTTGTAATACATACCCAAAAACACAATATTTCAGTAAACCTCTTTTTTTTGCTACATTTCTGCTTTGTGTATAAATAGACCATCTATATTCCTACTGTGGGAGCCAGAGACTTTCTTAAGAGAACTGCTTACATACATAAACAACGTAGCACAAGAATTTCCCACTCCATGTATATTTTTCCAGATTGGGAGAAAGTCAAAAGTTAAATAAATATATGAATAAACCTTTATGGAAAAGTTATCCAGTGAGCTGTTTTGAAAGTCCAAAATATTTGAACCATAACCCAGAAACCAAAACTTTCTGCTTTCACTTATTCCTACTGCCCAGGCAGAACTCAGTAATGTCAGCACATGTCCCAAGCCTTGCCAGCAACACACCAATAGGGAAGAAATAAAGAAGGAGCACCTTAAGATGCCCTTTCTGTTTGTTTTAATTCCTCACACTGATAGCAGTAGCTGATTTAGATTATCCCTTGACTGGAGCCATGGAGAGGGAAGAGAGATTGCAGACTCCTTCACAGCCAGATGCCTTGCCCAACCCCTAACAGAAAGGCTCTTTTGAGGCTTTCCAAGTGTGGAGTTTCCCAGACTTTAAAATAGCCAGCTTCAGAAATTTATTTATTTATTTAATTTTTATCCCGCCTTTATTGTTTTTATAAAATTGGTGGAGACACAGGAGGAACAATCTGATAATAGTTTCTTCCTCCACATTTAGACTTGTCTGTAACCTCAATGATTAAAATCCAGTTAATCCTATCAATCATTTCTAGATTGCAACCACACTATTTTAAGACAGGTGGTGTTGGTTTTTTTAAGTATAACTATTAAAACAGAGCCCCTGTTTAATAGCATGTGAAGAATTGCACTGGATCAGAATAATTTAGTACTGCATTTTTTTCCCCACAGTGGCCAATCAGATGCTTTTGACAAGCTCACATTAGCAGGGCATAAGCAGAAAAGCATCCTTTAAGTATGCTCTCCATCAGGTGACATTCAGAGACGTATTGTCTCTAATACTGGATTGATATATAGCCATAGGTATAATGGCAAGTAGCCATGAATAGTCATATTCTCCATAGATTTGTATACTCCCCTTTTAAATGTTTCTAAATGCCGAACTATGAAATGGCTGAATTAATACAACTAACATGCTAAACCCTAAACCGGGCTGATGAAATAGAATTCCTGTGCCTGAGCCATATTGAGACCACCAGGTATGGCCTGAAAGTACTTCAGTCTTTCATTTCCAGCCACGTATATCTGGATGTGAGACTCTGTGGTTGACGTTGGGCTCTAGGGAGCAGTTGGGACTCTTGCTGCTACACCAACCTCTGCTGCACAGGGCCATTCCTGCCTGAATTGCTGGACTTGGTCGACTCACCAAGAGTGATGATCCTTGGGGATTTTAACCTGCCCCCAGGTGACACTGAGTCTACGGCCATTCAGGAGTTTATTACCTCCACAGATACTGTGGACTTGTCCCAAATTATTGAGAGCCTGATCCATGCCAGAGGTTGTTCACCAGATCTGGGTTTTGTCTTAGGGCAGTTGTGACATTTTATTTTACAGTATTTATTTATTTATAATTCGATTTATATCACCGCTCCATCTCCCCCAAGGGGGACTCTGGGCGGTTTACAAAAAAAAAATCAAACAATTAAAATAACATATAATACAATCATAATTAGAATAAGTATACAATCCAAGAGGCGACGAACTTGTGTTTAAAAGGGATCTATGATCTGAAGGTGGACGACATTACTTTCAGATGTTTGTCACAGTCAGTTCATTCTCTGGCACCGAGTGCTACTGAAATATCAATTTAAAATACCTTAGTTATAAATGTATGTATCATGAATATTTTGGAACTTTTGCCCATAAGAATTTAACTAGGAGGGCCAGGATCTGCCAAAGTAAATCTTTAGTGCTGCCATACAAACAATTGTATAAATACTTCCTATATATTCTTTCTTACTTCCTAGTTTATCCTTAATTTTGTTTAAATCAGTTGGGCTACGTTTTTAACAACACTCATCCTTCAATAATTCCCACTGAATAATTATTGCTGAATTGACATGCAAGGGATTATGATACTGATTTCTCATTTTATACATCTAAGAATCTCAGTAAAATCTGTCTGTCTGTTGATCTATCTACCTCCATCGTCCCTTCAATATTAGAAACAGTATATGATTCACTATTTCACTCACATCTTGTTACGGGGCTTTCCATAGCCATCTATTTGAGCACTATGGAACAGAACACTGGATCAGAGAAGCCTTTGATCTGTTTCCACAGGATTCCTCCTATGTGTTGACATTCACTTTTACCCTGTACTATGGAAGCCATGTTTCTCAAAGGAATTTTCTGCAGGCTTTCTGTCATTTGCCCTCAGCATTTATAAGTGCATCTCTCTAAATCAAAGCTCCATTTACAAATCATGACTAATAACCATTATATCATAAAAAGTAAAGGTAAAGGTTCCCCCCGCACATTTGTGCAGTCGTGTCCGACTCTAGGGGCCGGTGCTCATCTCCGTTTGTTAGCCGAAGAGCCAGCGTTGTCCGAAGACGCTTCCGCGGTCATGTGGCCGGCATGACACATGCAGAACGCTGTTACCTACCCACTGAAGTGGTACCTATTCATCTACTTGCATTTGCATGCTTTCGAATCGCTAGGTTGGCAAGAGCTGGAGCTAGTGCGGGAGCTCACTCCGCACGCAGGGCTAGGGATTTGAACCTCCGAACTTGCGATCTTCCGATCGACAAGCCTGGCATCTTACCCGCTGATCCACCATGCCCCATTATATCATAATATCCATAAAAACCATAATATCCATACTTTATGTCTTGTCCAATTCTTTTGTAAGTCATTTGGGCTAGAGGCTGTCACCATACTGACTGTTATACTGGCTGTCACCAGTGTAATCCAGGTTACACTGGATACTAGCAGTATAGAAGGTGTAGAGTACAAATTAATATTAACGTACTACTATTCTTGCTAGCATGTATTGGAAGGTGCTTAGAATTTAAGCATGACATCACAATAAGCTATCATTAGACCAGAAATTATGGAATCTATATACCAGAATAGTTAATTGTGTAAAATATCTTACACTGCTGAAGAGGTTGTCCACTTTTCAATTTAAAATGCATGCTTTCCCTTCAATATTATGAGTGGAAATTTCTAAGAAAATTTCAAGCTGTGAGTGTGATCCTGTTCTGGGTGCTGAAATGAGTCAGTTGTGAAAGCTTGTGGCCTTCATTTCATCATTTCATCATTTGTGGCATAAAAAAGAGGAACAAAGCCTTCATCAATTGTGTAAAGAAATCCAATTTTCTGGTTCAGAACTCCTTTTGAGCAAAAAAGAAAAAGATAAAAAAGAAAAGAATTATATACCAAGCACCTAATATATTTTTAGCTGAAAATAGTCTCCTTTAAAAACTATTAAAAATAAATTGGCAAGAAAAACTGAATTATTCCTTTGGTCTCAGACTGAACAATAATCTATTAAAGTTGTTTGGTTTTGCACTGGTAATGAAGAAGACAAGGATGAATTAAGCTGGCAGCATTGTAGTCCATTGCTAGCCTCCTTCTGCAATTATATGTTTAAGGAAAAAATACAGAGTAGGGGGATATTTTTAAAAATTATTTTGGGCAAAATTAATTGCATTTTTCTAGTTCCTCTGGCTTCCCAATGTACAGTACTACCCTCTAGATCAGAGTTTTCCAAACTGTGTGTCGCAACACTTTAGTGTGTCGCGACAAAACCTGGAAGTGAACATGCACGGCGGTGGCGTGGGGTTGCGCGCGGCGGCAGTGGCGTGCATGGCGGCAGCAGCAGCAGCAGCGACGGCAGCGGCACGCCCTCAGCGCTTCCAGGTTTTAGCGGAAAACACAAGGCCGCTGCCGCTGCCGCCGCCACCACCATACACACCACTGCCACCGCCGTTGGTGTGTCGCCAATGGCGGCAGTTTGAAAAGCACCTAGATACATTGATCAATAACTCCCATAATTCAGCCATTAGCTAATGGTCATACTGGATGAAAACTATGGCATTCCTATTCCATTGGGTTGGAGAAAGCTCTTCTAGATTGACATGTATAGCCTGATTATTTGAGAACTACTTGAATGAGTCCAGAGTTACAAAAGGAATAAAATGTTCAACTGGAGGTATGAAACAGAAAGGTTTTATAGAACATATATGCTATTGTATGTAACATAGGTAGGTCCATTTTTTTTTTATTCTTCATAACTCTCTTAGCTGGGATTCAAGATACAGTATCTAGTCTACAGCTTGAATCAGCAATTGGGAGTGAGGAAAGGAGTTACCTTGAGTTTCAAGGTACTACAGAAAAATCAGCTGGAGTATAGTCATACATGGAAACTAGATTTCAGGACACCCAATTTCAAAAAGCTTAGAGAAGTCCTAATCCTCAGAAATCCTGAGATCAGAAGGAGCAGTAGTCAGAATTAAGTATCTGAAAGTATAGTTGCAAACCATTCCAATGAGGGAAAAAAATTGGGAGCATCTTGGCAAACCATTGTTGTTATACAGAGAGTTTTCAACTGAGCTAAAACTTTATAGGGACATGTATAGGACATGTAAGATGGTTAGAAAGTGTACCAGTAAGTAGCTAATATTTGCAGAAAATAAGTTAGAAAAGCTAAAGCACAAAAGGAACTTAGGTTTGTAAGGGAAGCTAAAAGCAAGACAAAGAAACAGGACGGTCCACTGGTATGAAAAGATAATAGGATAACTAGCTGGTGACATGGAATGGGCAGGAGTACCCAACTACTACTTTGCTTTGGTCTTTCCCCCAAATGGGAACTCTGTTCAAATGGATCCAAGCAGAACAACTGACTGAAGGAGGGAGTCTTAGCTCAAAACAAGTAAAGGATGTTTAGGGAGCACTGAGTGAGTTTTCAGTCCGCCGGGACCACAGCAACTGTATCCGAGTCTTGAAGCAGCTTCTCATAGCCCTTTTATGTAAACTTTGAGAAATCATGAAGGATGGGCATAGTGCCAGATGACTGGAGAAGGGCAAATGCTGCTTCTATCTTTGAAAAGGAGAAAAGGAGGACCTCAGTCATTGCAAACCGGTCAGATTCATGTCAATATTCAGCAAAACTCTGGGACAGATTATTAAGCAGCCAGTTTGTGAGCTTTTGAAAAGGATGAATTGCTTTGCTGGAGCCAGCATAGGCTATCAAAAACTAGTCATGTTAAACCAATCTGATCTCCTTTTATAACTGAGTGGCCAATTTAGTTCATCATGGGAATATAGTGGGAATAGTCTAGATTCTATATAATGACATTCCAGTAGAGAAGAGAGCAAAATGTAGACTAAACTAGGATACTATTGATTCATACAGATCTGATTGAACAATTGTACCCAACAACTGGACATGTGCCAACCATGTGATGCAACTGCCAAAAAATCAGATGCACTCCTAGGCTGCATGAACAGAGGTATAGTTCCAAACTGAAGAGGAATCATTATTTGTCTCTATTCTGCATTGGTCAGATGCATATAGAACAATCTGTCCAGTTCTGGGCAACACATTTTAGGAAGGAATTGACAAACTGGAACATGTCCAAGAGAAAGCAATCAAGAAGAAAAGGGGCTTGGAAATAAAAAATCATGAAAAACAATTGTAGGCATTGGGTATGTCTAGCCTGGAGACGTCTGTGGGAAGACAAGTTAGCTGTCTTCAAGAATCTTGTTGTTGTTGTTGTTCAGTCATTTAGTCGTGTCCGACTCTTCGTGACCTCATGGACCATAGCATGCCAGGTCTTCCTGTCCTCCACTGTCTCCCAGAGTTTACTCAAATTCATGTTCATTACATCGGTGATGCTATCTAATCATCTCATCCTCTGCCGTCCTCTTCTCCTTTTGCCTTCAGTCTTTCCCAGCATCAGGGTCTTTTCCAGTGAGTCCTCTCTTCGCATTAGGTGGCCAAAGTATTTGAGCTTCAGCTTCAGCATCTGTCCTTCCAATGAGCAGTCAGGGTTGATTTCCTTTAGGATTGACTGATTTGACCTCCTTGCAGTCCAAGGGACTCTCAAGAGTCTTCTCCAGCACCACAGCTCGAAAGCATCAATTCTTCGACGCTCAGCCTTCCTTATTTATTTATTTATTTATTTATTTATATTTCCAACTTATATCACCGCCCATCTCCCCCCATTCCGGAGGGGACTCTGGGCGGTTTACACCAAGCCAATGGTCCAACTCTCACAGCCATACATTACTACTGGGAAAACCATAGCTTTAATTATACAGACCTTTGTCAGCAAGGTGATGTCTCTGCTTTTTAATATGCTGTCTAGGTTTGCCATAGCTTTCCTCCCAAGGAGCAAGCGTCTTTTAATTTCACGGCTGCAGTCACCGTCTGCGGTGATCTTGGAGCCCAAGAAAATAAAATCTGTCACTGCTTCCATTTCTTCCCCTTCTATTTGCCAGGAAGTGATGGGACCAGATGCCATGATCTGAGTTTTTTTAATGTTGAGTTTCAAGCCAGCTTTTGCACTCTCCTCTTTCATCCTCATCAAGAGGCTCTTTAGTTCCTCTTCACTTTCTGCCATTAGGGTGGTATCATCTGCATATCTGAGGTTGTTGATATTTCTCCCAGCAATCTTAACTCCAGCTTGTGATTCATCCAGCCCGGCATTTCTCATGATGTACTCTGCATATAAGTTAAATAAGCAGGGTGACAATATACAGCCTTGTCATACTCCTTTCCCAATTTTGAACCAATCAGTTGTTCCATGTCCGGTTCTAACTGTTGCTTCTTGACCCGCATACAGGTTTCTCAGGAGACAGGTAAGGTGGTCTGGTACTCCCATCTCTTTAAGACTTTGCCACAGTTTGTTGTGATCCACACAATCAAAGGCTTTAGCGTAGTCAATGAAGCAGAAGTAGATGTTTTTCTGGAACTCTCTTGCTTTTTCCATGATCCAGCGAATGTTGGCAATCTGATCTCTAGTTCCTCTGCCTCTTCAAAACCCAGCTTGCACTTCTGGTAGTTCTCGGTTCACATACTGCTGAAGCCTAGCTTGTAGGATTTTGAGCATAACCTTGCTAGCATGTGAAATGAGCGCAATTGTACGGTAGTTTGAACATTCTTTGGCATTGCCCTTCTTTGGAATTGGAACGTAAACTGACCTTTCCCAATCCTGTGGCCACTGTTGAGTTTTCCAAATTTGTTGGCATATTGAGTGCAGCACTTTAACAGCATCATCTTTTAGGATTTTAAATAGCTCAGCTGGGATCAAGAATCTTAGGTGCTGTCATATAGAAGACAGGGCAGAATTATTCAGAGTTGGCCCAGAAGATAAGAAACAATGGGTTTAAATTACAAGGCTGGAGATATCAGTTGGACATGAGGAAAAATTTCCTAACAGTAAAACAACAATGGAAGGTGGTGGACTCTCCTTCCCTGGACATGTTTTAAAAGTGGGTAAATGGCCTTCTGGTGGGGATGCTTTACTACTAGACTCTTGCACTGGGCAGGAGTTGGATTACATGATCTCCAAGATATCTTCCAACCTTTACATTCTATGATAGCCTTCTCTCCAATGTCCTGTTGCCTCTTTCACTTTGATCATGTCTCTTGTCCTTCTCTGAGTCTCTTTCATTTTTTCTGAAAAAGTGGTGCACAGAACTGAACACAATAATTAAGATAGGGTTTAACAAATGCCATATAAAATGGGATGATTATTTTCTATGACTTGGAAACTTTGCTTCTGTTCTACAACCCCATCAAACTACTGCCTCATATTCAATTTGCAATAAAGTATTATTCCAACATGTTTTTTCACTAATACTAAGCCAGGTATCCTCCATCCCAAGTTGCACATTTGAGTTTTGTTTCCTAAATGAAGAACTTACTTTTGTCTTCATTAAATTTCAGCGTATTATTTCCAGCCCATTTCTCTAAGCTATTAAGATCACTTTAAGTTTATTTTCTAGAGTTAGCTATCCCAGCCAATCTGTGTATCTCATAAGAATTCCCTTCAGATCCTCATCCATGTCACTAACAAAAACACTAAAGAGTAGTGTAGTCAATATCTCTATAAGAACCATTGACAAGCTCTGCTATGGTATGATTTCCAAGCCAGCTGGAATGGTAGATACAGTAGTCATTTAATGTAATGCAAGTAAACAGTTAATTGGACACTTCCTCATAAGGAAGATAGCTCAAAAACTAAGAGAAAGAAATGTGTTGGAAGAGAAGAGAGTAAGCAGGGCCACAACTGGGGGGGGGGGTGTGAAAAAAAATCAACTATCCTTCTGTAAATAAGCACAAACTTCTGCATTTTCAAATAGAAACAACTTGTATGTATATTATCTGTTCATACAACATTAGGTGTATGAGCAAGAACAAATAAGAGAGGAGATAACTACAGTGTAAGAACTGTACACTTATTTCACTTCATTTTGTTCTGTTCTGTTCTGCTATTATTCTCAAGTAACACTTTTAGTATCAACTACCATATGGGGATAATGGTAGCAAGATTTAAATTATATTTATTTATCCCCAAAATAAATTTAGCAGAAATTAGATCCTGACCAAATAAATTCCATTTCATCACAGTGTCTACTTAATTGTCAAGCCAAAATTAACTTCCACCTCTGATCACATAACTTTACTTTTTCCATGATTCTATTAGATAATGTTACTTAGGGGGGGGGGAAATCTCTAGTTGCTAGTGAAAATTGTGTCCTTTGGAAAAGTACATCATCTGATATAATTACTAATTACCTTGAGAGTCTCAGGTATGGTTTTTGATGACTAACTGAACATGAAGTGAACAAAGAAAGATATGACAAGACCATGGTTAATTTAAAAACCACATCCTTCCCTCCACTCTCTAGCAATCTTTACCTTGTCCACTGGAAACATTTGTTTACTCCTACAGAGTAGTCAGAGATTAGCATCTATATTGTTACTATTCATGACCAGCCCTTGGGAATAAATTCATCATCTGTTCAAAAGTAAGAGGATGCAACTGAAGCAACTGCAAGAGGCACTGTGACAAGAGGTGATGGTAGCTTTGTTTAGTTATATTCCTAGATGCCAAAAGCTAATTCACAATTTACGTGCCCTTTGACAGATAAATATCTTTCAGTCAGAATCACATGTATGAAGAGTCTGTAGGTTAAGTCATGGCAACTGGATCTCTTTCTTTTGGTTGAAACGTTTCGCTGCTTGCCCAAGTAGCTTCTTCAGTCTGAAGCTACTTGGACAAGCAGCGAAACGTTTCAACCAAAAAAAAGAGATCCAGTTGCCATGACTCAACCTACAGACAATTCCACCTGGATGACTGAGAATCTTCATCGACATCTGTACAAAGAGGAATTGTGTGTCAAATGCTGGAAAGCTGTAACTGACTATACTTGCCTTATATGTCTTACAAAGACTATTTATTTATTTATTTATTCATTCATTCATTCATTCATTCATTCATTCATTCATTCATTCATTCAATTTATCCCTGCCCATCTCCCCAAACAGGGGACTCTGGGCGAGTTACAACACATAAAAATTTAAAATCTATACAAAATTTCTAAAGAACAACAAATACAAGAATAAATAAAATCCAAGATGGTTAAAAACCGTAGTGTGGATCATAATGCTACGGGGCCAACCAACCCCAAGAGGCACTACCACCTCCATCGTCCCAGGCCCGGCGGCAGAGCCAGGTCTTAAGAGCCTTCTGAAAGGTCAGGAGTGAGGGAGCCAGCCTCACCTCCGGGGGCAAGATGTTACATAAGGCGGGCGCTATCGCAGAGAAGGCACGCCTCTTGGCCCCCGTTAGATGGAATTCTCTTGTTGAAGGGGTCCGAAGCATGCCCTCTCTGCATGAACGGGTGGGGCAGGCCGATGTTATCAGGACGAGACGGTCCCTCAGATACCCTGGCCCTATGCCATGTAGGGCTTTAAAGGTAATCACCAACACCTTGAATTGGACCCGGAAGCAAACTGGAACCCAATGCAGCTCGCGTAGCAGAGGTGTCACATGTGCTGATCTCGTAGCACCCATAACTGCCCGCGCTGCTGCATTCTGCACCAGCTGAAGCTTCTGGATACTCTTCAAGGGTAGCCCCATGTAGAGCGCATTACAATAATCTATGTGGGAGATGACAAGGGCGTGAGTGACTGTTCGGAGGGCCTCTCTTAAACAATTCTCTCTTAAGAAGCCACCCGGAGTCACTGTGTGTGAGTTGGGTGGCCATATAAATTTATTAAATATAAATAAAATAAAATAAATAAATGGCGATGGAGACCTGCACTGAGTAAACGGCAAAGCTCAGTTGCCTGTGAAGATCAACTCTTCTCAGTGGTACAAATTTTGCTAAAAAAACTACTGAGGTGCTCAGTACACCCCTCTTGTCTGAAAGTATGGGATTCTTCCAGTTCATGAGGCTTGAAGATATGAAACGTCACATGTAATTGCCCAGCCAACCAGTGTTCTCTTGAGCCCTGTCCATCTTGACCTATTTAAGCTACCCAAGTGCTTTCCTGGGTAGATCTAGGGAGCGGTAAATGTGTCTTTATATGATAAAGTAATATACTGACCACCTGATGGCTCCTGAAAAAGTCTTCCATGAATCCAGTGGATTTCATCAACAATCAAATATCAACCAGGCCTTTTTTGGAGAAGAAGGTGCTTGAAATGGTAGTGTCTGTGCAGCTACAGATGTTCTCAGAGGAAACGAATGATCTTGACTCTTTTCTCTCAGAGTTCAGGGATAGAATTGCCCTTGATCACCCTGGCAAATGACTTCCTGTGGGAGAAAAGCAGAGGAAGTGCAACTGTTGATCCTGCTCAATATTCAGGAACTGTTGATCCAGCCACTTTGTACTATTGGCTACAATATCCTCCTAGACTGCATCTGTGAAAAGGTAATTGGGGACAGTGTAAGAGCTGGAGGTGGCAAGGCATGAACCAAGAATTCTCAGGCCACAGAGAGCCTTTATAAAAACATAGCCTCCCAAGGCTATAAATTGACCTGCCAAATATCCGTTAATTTGGAAGGGTGAGAGGAAGCAGCCTAGAAATTGAATCCTAGAGCACAGCTATAGTTTCAGTGGTCAAAAAAGTCAAGATGAGTGCCAGAACAGTGAGATCACATTAAAAAACAGATCACACCATCATAACTGCCATCTTGACTTTTTTGACCACCCTTGTGGACATCCTTGGTATAATTGCAACTGGGCACTTTGATGAACCTGGTCTTTGACATCTGAACACTCAAAGTGAGGAGAACCAACTCTTCTGGTATTTAGTGGATACTGATGACATTTTGAGAACATGTTGGTTGCTCTCATAAATTGGTTACATAGAGGACTTGGCTGTTCAAAAATGTCCGCAAAGCAAACCAATAAGGTTGAACCCTACTACCCCTTCTGACCACTCAAGATTCTCTTTACCAACACAACTTACTTTTGTCTTTTTTCCCAGCAAGTTGGCATTCTTCCAAAATATTTTTTTTTATTTATTTAATTAAATTTATATAACCGCCCATCTCCCCCAATGGGGAACTCGGGGTGGTTTACAATAAAATAGTTAAAACAAAATATGAAACATCACTATACAATATATAGAATAATAAATAATTCTAAATCCAGATGGATGGAATTAAAACAAAGGACCTTATAAAGTTAAGGAGTTAGCCACCCCCATGAGGAGCTATCCTTTCCTCCTTCCCATGCCAGGCGGCAGAACCAGGTCTTCAGCTCTTTCCTAAAGGTCGGGAAGGAAGAGATCTGTCTCAACTCTGGGGGCAAGATGTTCCACAGTGTGGGTGCCACCACAGAGAAGGCCCGCCTCCTAGACCCCATCAGATGACATTCTTTGATTGATGGGGTTCGTAGCAGGCCCTCTCTGAATGACCTGGTGGGGCGGGTCAATAAAATGGGGATAAGACGGTCCTTCAGGTATTCTGGCCCCATGCCATGTAGGGCTTTAAAGGTGATAACCAACACCTTGAATTGTACCCGGAAGCAAACCAGCACCCAATGCAGCTCGCGAAGCAAAGGTGTTATATGCGCAGATTTTGGTGCACCCAAGATTGCTCGCGCGGCTGCATTCTGCACCAGCTGAAGCTTCCGGATAGTCTTAAAGGGTAGCCCCATGTAGAGCGCATTGCAATAATCTACATGGGAGATGACGAGAGCATGAGTGACTGTTCGGAGGGCGTCGCGATCCAGGAATGGGCATAACTGGCGCACCAACCGAAGTTGTGCAAAAGCCCTCCTAGGCACGACTGCCACCTGCTCTTTGAGCAGGAGTCGTGAGTCTAGGAGGACCCCCAAGTTCCGAACCGGTTCCGAATGGGGCAGTGCTACCCCATCAAGAACCAAAGATGATAATTTCCCAGAAGACGCTAGGCCATCAATCCACAGCCACTCGGTCTTGCTAGGGTTCAATTGTAGCCTGTTGTTCCCCATCCAGGCCCTCACAGCCCCCAGGCACTGGGACAGGGTTGTCACTGCATCACTTACTTCACCAGGGATGGAGATGTACAATTGAGTATCATCCGCATACTGATGATACCTCATCCCATGGTGTCGGATGACCTCGCCCAGCTGTTTCATGTAGATGTTAAATAGGAGAGGAGAGAGAACCGAACCCTGCGGCACCCCACACAAGAGGGGCCGAGGGTCAGATCTCTCCTCTCCTATTACCACTGACTGGGAGCGGCCTCGGAGGAAGGAGGTGAACCAGCGCAAAACTACACCGCCCACCCCCAATTTTATCCTGCAGATGCTCAGCAAATTCTTCTGCACGGCCCTGCAGGTGGGTGGTCGATACTGCCCTACCCAATAGAGATCGAGTAATCTTGAACAGGGCCATCGGACGGCATTCTGCAGATGCAATAAGCGCGGAGAAATATTCATGTTTCGCCGCTCTTACCGCCACAAGGTAGGCCTTAATAGCGGCTCTAGATTGTGTTCGGTCCAATTCTGCCTTCGTTTTTCTCCAGCGGTGCTCTAGACGTCTCTTCACCCTCTTCAAGACCCTCAACTCCTCCATAAACCACGGGGAGTGGTGGGTCGAATAGGGTTGGAGAGGTCGCATCGGCGCAGTCCTGTCCAAGGCACCGGCCACCTCCCTGTTCCAGGCTGCAGCCAATGCCTCCGCTTGACCGTGCAGCAGATCTTCAGGTATTACCCCCAGCTCCCTCTGAAACCTCATTGGGTCCATAAGTCACCGGGGGCGGACCAATCGAATAGGTCCTGCCTCCCTGCGGAGTGGGGCGGCATAAGAGAATCTTAGGGATATCAGGACGTGATCTGACCATGACAACGGGGATAGTTCTAACTTTCCCCTCAGGTCACTTTGCCATTGCTCTGACAAGAAAACCAAATCCGGAGTGAGTCCACTGTCTCGAGTCGGGTCCCAAATAATCTGGGACAGGCCCATGGCTGCCATGGTAGTCATGAACTCCCGGGCCGCTTCCAAGGCATGCCCCAGGGACAGCAAGTTAAAATCCCCCAGGACCATAAGTCTGGGGAACTCCACCGCCAACCCCGAGACGGCCTCCAGCAGCTCAGGCAGGGAGGTTGCTACGCAGCAGGGAGGCTGGTACAATAGCAACACTCCCAACTGTTCTCGGGCACCCAACTTGAAAAACAGGGTCTCACATCCGGATACTTGTGGAGCAAGGCCCCTGAAAGCCATCAAAGACTCTCTGATGATAACTGCCACCCCTCCTCCCCTGCCCCGGTCTCTCGGCTGGTGCCACACCTGAAATCCGGCTGGGCACATTTCCGAGAGGGCTACCCCTCCCTCTGGGCCCAGCCAGGTTTCAGTAATAGATGCCAGGTCCGCCCCCCTCTCCATGATTAATTCACTTATGAGAGGGGCTTTGTTGTTTACTGACCTGGCGTTGAGTAGCAGCAGCCGAAAACCGGAGCCCTCGAGGATCTGCTGTCCAGAACCTGGGGTTGAACTCGGAGGACCGGAACGCGCCACCAATACTAAACATTGGGGGCGCCTTCCCCAAAGATGGCGTGTCCTCCGGTTCCCGTCATAATATCTCCTGCCCGTCACCACCTCGATCGAATTACCCACATTACAGTCCCCAGAGTTCTCTGGCCCGGTCGCCTCCACTCCCGAAACCCTCGAAAACCTGGATCTAAGCGGGGATCTCTTCCATCCATCCATCCTTTCACTCTCACTCTTCCTGGGGAGTCGTAGGCCCCCAGCGCAACCAGCAAAAGCTCTCGGCGCTGGAAAGCCTCAACCACCCATTCCATTCACCAACCCAATCACTCACTATGCCCCCTGTGGCCTCTCTCACTAGCCACAAAGGGGCAAACAGTCACTCTTACCTACCCTGTCTCTCACTCAGGGTTAGGTACTCTCTCAATCCCATACAATCCTGGACCCCCCTCCCACCACTCTCACTTGCGGGGGGGGGGAACCACACTCACACAGAGACCCCGCAATTCCTGCCACCCTGGCAATGGGGATGGTTGTCCTTCAAGTAACTAGCAAGCTAACGCTATTGGGAAGATCTTCATTAATCCCAATAGTGGAGTCCAGATATAAAGTATATAAAAATATACAAAAATATGAATTGGGCTGCATATTTTTTGTTTCTAAGACCTTCTCTAGGTCTGCATTTGAGCCAGGTTCTGGACGCTGACACCCTACAATGCCTCTAGGGTCTATGTTTGACTATGATGCTGGAGGCTGGCACTTTGTTTTCAAGGGCGTTCGTTTCCCATTTAATTACTGTTTTATTAAAAGAAACTTTAAACCTAAAATAAAATAAACTTAGGTGCAATATCGTGTGTATTGGCACTAGTGGGAACCACGCTGGCATACAGTAGAAGGATCTTCTCAGGCATCTATGTAAGGGTCAGGGCAGTCCTAGACAGACAGTGCCGAAGAAAACCAGTATCTACCATTATTTAAGATTACAATAGATTGAAAGGCCACCTTGGAAGCTAGCCCAGCCACCCTCCAACCACCCTAATAGGGCTAAGATCATTGGGATCCCTTGAAGTGAATGTGTTCTCCCTCTCCGGTGTGAGAGACGTGGGAGGGAGTACGGGGTTGGATGTAGAGTGTGAGAGCACTCACCCCCTGAGTGAGAGGCAGGGGGTGAGGGGTAGCACATGGTGTGCCCCTCCTGTTGACCAGTGAGAGAAGTTGAGGGGGGCACAGGGAGTGAGTGGGTGTATGAGTGTGAGTGGGCTCCAGTGCCAAGAGCATGAGCTGGTGCACTGGGGGGCCCTTCATCACTTGAGCTGTTTGTGAATGAGTGAGTTGGGTGATTGATGGAGGGATACCCGCTTTTAACCAGGGATCTCCAGAGTCCAGGAGTGGAGGCTACTGGATTGAGAGTCTCTGGGGGCTATAGGGCAGGGCAGGCCATTGAGGTGGTGATGGGCAGGGGATGTTATGGCGGGAGCCGGAGGGTGGGCCATCTGAGGGGAAGACTAGTGTTTATTACCTGTGGCATGTTCCAACCCTCCGTGCTCAAACCTAGGTCCTGGACAGCAGACTCATGGGTGCCCTGATTTTCGGCTGTTGCTCTGTAATGCCAGGTCAATTAATAACAAGGCCCCCCTCATACACGATCTGATTTTAGAGGAGGGGGCAGGCCTGGTATGCATTACGGAAACCTGGCTGGGCCCGGAAGGAGGTGTTCCTCTTTCTGAGATTTGTCCAGCCGGGTTTCGGGTTTGGCACCAGCCGAGATTTCGGGGCAGGGGAGGAGGGGTGGCTGTTGTCATCTGGAGTCTCTAGTGGCTTTCAGGGGCCTTGCTCCACAAGTATCCGGATGTGAGACCCTGTTTTTCAAGTTGGGTGCCCGGGAACAGTTGGGAGTGTTGCTACTGTACCAGCCTCCCTGCTGCGTAGCAACCTCCCTGCCTGAGCTGCTAGAGGCCGTCTCGGGATTGGTGGTTGAGTTCCCCAAGCTTATGGTTTTGGGGGACTTCAACCTGCCTTCCCTGGGGTGAACCTCGGAAGCAGCTCAGGAGTTCATGGCCACCGTGGTGACCATGGGCCTGTCCCAGATCATCCAGGACCCGACTCGAGACAGTGGCCTCACTCTGGATTTAGTTTTCTTGTCGGAGCAGTGGCAAAGTGATCTGAGGGGAGAGTTAGATCTGTCCCCGTTGTCATGGTCAGACCACGACCTGGTGACCTTGAGATTCTCTTATGCCGCCCCCCTCCGCAGGGAGGCCTGACCTATTCGATTGGTCCACCCCCGGCAACTAATGGACCCGATAGGGTTCCAGAGGGAGCTGGGGGTTATACCTGAGGATCTGCTACATGGTCCAGTGGAGGCTCTGGCTGCGGCCTGGAATAGAGAGGCGGCCGGGGCCTTGGACAGGATCACGCCTGTGCGGCCTCTCTTATCCTGTCGAACCCGACACTCCCCGTGGTTCACGGAGGAGTTGAGGGTCCTGAAGAGGATCAAGATACGTGTAGAGTGCCGCTGGAGGAAGACAAGGACTGATTCTGACCGAACACAAGCTAGAGCCGCGATTAAGACCTACCTTGTGGCAGTAAGAGCGGCGAAACGTCAATATTTCTCCGCTCTTATTGCATCCGCAGAATGCTGCCCGGCGGCCCTGTTTAAGATTATCCAATCCCTTTTAGGGTAAGGGGAGTCTGAAATCCATCTGCAGGGCTGTGCTGAGGAATTTTCTGAGCATCTGCATGATAAAATCGCTTGGATTCACTCCAAGCTAGACTCCGAGCATGAGACAGAGTCTGGAGAGATACCCAGGGAACGTTCTTACTTTGTTATCTGGGAACAGTTTGATCCTGTTGGTCCTGAGGAAGTGGACAGAGTTCTCCGGACTGTAAATGCCACCACCTGTCAATTAGATCCATGCCCCTCCTGGCTGGTGAAAGCAGCTCGGGAGGGGACTTGTAGCTGGGTCCAGGTGATGGTGAACACAGCCTTGAGAGAGGGGGTGTTCCCGGCAGCTTTTAAGGAAGCGATGGTGTGCCCCCTCCTCAAGAAGCCATCGCTGGACCCTACTATACTGGATAATTTTCGTCCAGTGTCCCACCTCCCCTTTTTAGGGAAGGTGGTTGAGAAGGTGGTGGCGTTGCAGCTCCAGAGGATTCTGGATGAAACGGATTATCTAGACCCCTTTCAGTCAGGTTTCAGGCCGGGTTACGGGACGGAAACTGCATTGGTCATGCTTATGGATGATCTCTGGTGGGAGCGAGATGAAGGCAGTGCATCCATTCTCGCTCTTCCTGACCTCTCAGTGGCATTCGATACTGTCGACCATGGTACCCTTCTGGAACGGCTTAGGGAGTTGGGGATGGGCGGCATGGTCTTGTGCTGGTTCACCTCCTTCCTCCGAGGCTGGTTCCAGTCAGTGTTAATTGGGAGAGAGAGATCCAGCCCGCGGGCCCTTCTTTGCAGGGTCCCACAGGGCTCGGTACTCTCCCCGCTCCTTTTTAACATCTACATGAAACCGCTGGGTGAGATCATCGGACACCACGGGGTGAGGTATCATCAATATGCCGATGATACCCAGTTGTATATCTCCATCCCGGGTGAAGTAAGTGATGCAGTGACCACTCTGTCCAAGTGCCTGGGGGCTGTAGGGGCCTGTATGGGGAAAAACAGGCTTCAACTGAACCCTAGTAAGACGGAGTGGCTGTGGATTAATGGCTCCTCGGCATCTGGGAAATTATCATCTTTAATTCTGGATGGGGTTGCACTACCCCAGACAGATCCAGTGCATAACTTGGGGGTCCTCTTGGACTCACGACTCCTGCTTGAAGAGCAGGTGGCAGTCGTGGCCAGGAGGGCTTTTGCTCAACTTCGTGTTGTGCGCCAGTTGCGCCCCTTCCTGGAACGAGAGGCCCTTTGAACGGTCACTCATGCCTTGGTTATCTCCCACATAGACTACTGTAATGCACTCTACATGGGGCTACCCTTGAAGAATATCCGGAAGCTACAACTGATCCAGAATGCAGCCGCGTGGACAATTTTGGGTGTCCCAAGGAGGACACATGTAACACCTTTGCTGCGCGAGCTGCACTGGGTCCCAGTTTGCTTCTGGGTCCAATTCAAGGTGTTGGTTATCACCTTTAAAGCCCTACATGGCATGGGACCAGGATACATAAGGGACCATCTCATCCCCATTGCTTCATCCCATCCCACTCGGGCATGCAGAGAGGGCATGCTGCGGACCCCATCGACTAAGGAGTTCCATCTAACAGGGTCTCGGAAGCGTGCTTTCTCTGCTGTTGCCCCTGCCCTTTGGAACAGTCTTCCCCCAGGGATCAGACAGGCCCCCTCGCTCCTGGACTTTCGAAAACAACTCAAAACCTGGCTTTGTCAGCATGCTTGGGGCGAGATGGAGAAGGTATATACCTGGAGATGGCTAGCACCTTAGATTCGTCCTGGAGTGTATATTTTAAATTGTTATTTATTGTGTATTTTAATCTATTTAATTGTATGTTATTGATTTTAATTTTGTTCTAAACCGCCCAGAGTCCCCTGTGGGGGAGTTGGGCGGTGATAAATTTGATAAATAAAAATAAATAAATAAATTACATATGCAGGGGACTATATCTTAACATGCTGTATTCTCATGTCAGATATTTTATATTTGTATGTGTGTATGTGTGTGTTTGTAGGTATGCATGTATGTACACGCCTGCATATGTATGCAGGTGTTACATACGTATGTACAGGGAGAGCACTTATTTTCCCCTAAATGCAAAAAAATGCTAATTAAATAATGCGATGAGAATGAAGGAGCTTAAATAAAGTTACAGGATATTTCTGGATCTTAAAAGTAACACTGTATCAGTGATATCTTCTACAAAGCGAAGTCTGGAAGTTTCTAAGTAGCACCAGTAGTACAAAACACCCCGTCCTACCCTGAAACAGTTTGGTTTTATTTTATGGATGACCTGAATTTAATTATTTCTGAATTGTTAAACTGGCTTACAGAGAATGTATCACGTTGTTGGGAGAATGTATACATATACTTATATGTGCTGATGCTTGTGAGTTTGGGGGGGGAGAGAGAAAGTAATTATACAACCACTACAACTAGATGTTCCCATTCATTTGGAGTGTGTTTCTGCAAGTAAAGATTACTTCCATTATTTCCATAATGCAAAGAGTTACAGATGGAGCGGCATAAGACTATATTGAAAAAACAGTATAACAATATAGAAAAGCTTGTTGCTAATGTCTTACTTTCACATATTGTGGCTGGTGCACTATTCAGTTGATATCATGCAGATAGAGAAAACTGCAGTAGATATGGTAAATGAATTGACCTTGTGCTAGAATTCTCACTGCTGTTGTAAGGTAAAATTCTTGGTATCATTTTAGAGAGAAAAAGATGATACCTTTTCTACTCTGCATGTGGTGCATATAAACCAAAATAAACACAAAATCCTACTCGTATTAATTTCTGTCTAGTGCATCTTTCTCTCCAGAAGGACCTCCAGAACAGTGTATCCAAAATGTTTTAATTACTTTATATACTTAGAGAGATCTGGAAAAATAGCACCATTTAATATCCAAATCTTTGTAATGTTTAATATAAATTGGGATAATTTACAAAGTTTTTTTTTATTTTTTTGTTCTTTGTTTTTGGGGTTTTTGTCTGTTTTTTTGTTTGTTTAAAAGAAACTCCAGGGGGAATTTGGCGATCATTACAGTTGTTGTGCTTCAATTGTTAGATTAGATCATTTAAGCTTTTATTGCAGACATTTAAAATGCCTTTCAGCACCAAGAGCCACTGCCAGAAAGCATGATGTACATATTCGTGGTTGGATACTTTGCTATAGAATGCAAACCTTATTGATTTTATTTCAAAAGGTTTTGATGACTATAGGCATTTACATAATTCCAAATAAAGTTATAGTCTAATACCTAAAGGATAAGCGATAAAGATGTTAATTTGGTCCGAATCTCAAATAGCAGTGCATTGCGATATGGGGGTGAGTTGCTGTAGAGACAAATGTTCAGCATACAAATAGCCTTATTACAGGAGCAGAAGGAATAACCACTGATTGGAGATTGAATGTGGAGGAAGACTGATTATATTGAGATGGAAAAGAGACAGACAAAATATTTATTTCTACCTGCTCGGCTTATTTTTGTGCAGCCTATGACAGACTTTTTAAAAGGCTAGAATAATCAGTTATTTGATGGAGTGGCAGGGAATAAGAAGTCTCATAGTGCAGGGAAGCACCTGTTATAACCCACCCCCTCCAATAGTTCCGTCACCAAATCATCTCCAGATCTGAATTCAGGACTCTTGTACATAATCCTATGCAATATATAGTGTTTCTAAGCCTACCAATATCTCTTACAACTCTGAAAAGCCAGGGAAGCCATTATTCAGATTTATGTTTTAGATTACCCACAATATTTTTAACATTAGGATTCACACTGCCTTCAGCTGAAATGTAGTTGTAGTGCATTGTGTAATCTAGTCATTGTGGTTTGTAAACCATGCTTTATGGCTTAGCATATTATGCAGACCCAGCTCATTCAATGAAACCCTAGTGATATAAAACATGGCTTAGTATCCTAGCCTTTCTGCAGCTTCAGATTTATATGAACAAGCAGTATAAGAAGCACAAGTGAATTGTCCAGACTTCCGCAACACTCCCACTTGAATTTATTTATTAAAGTTTGAGATTTGAGTCTATCCAAAAAAAAAAAAAAGTGCAAATTCAGCTCGGGTTTTTCTAACCAAAATCAAACAGTCATTTAGAAAGTGGGGTCCTTGGTGCTCTCTGAGCTTGGTTTTTTGCTTGCGGACATTTCATTACCCAACTACAGTAGGTAACATCATCAGTGTGAGGGAGTGTGGGGTTTGCTCCCTGTTTATATACAGTAGCTTGCCCTGCCAGTGCTGGTGGGGGTGTGGTTTTCTCCTTGGCAGTTCCTTGATTAGGGTATGGTTTTCTGCTCAATTGTTTGCCTGGTGTTAATCCCTGCTTATCTGGGTGTTGGCTGCTGGAGGGGATGTGTTCTGGTCTTTTTGTTTCCTTCTTAGCTTTTTTATTGTCTCTTTTGAATGGTGTGTAAATGTGGTTTATCTCTATGTGTCTATTGATGGTTGATTTGTCTGAATGCCAAATCTAATGCCAGGTGATTAGGGATGAGAATTTTGATCCATCAGAACTTTTAGCTGAAGATACTGATTTTTATCACACCAAATATAGGTAAGATAATAAAGAATGTACATACGTGCCAAAATGTTTACTCTTCAGAATTGTTAACTGGAATTTATAACTTTTAAAAGCACAGTAATGTGTACTTTGGAAAAGTGTGTGCAAAAAATATTTCTATTGGGAAAAAAAATACCTTGCTAAAACTCACTAGGGAAAGAATGTATACAATTTGCCATTGTGTTATTTCCCTTTTTCTCTTTTTTATTTATGCTATTGTATATATTGTGAGATGCCAAGAGTTGCTCTGGAGTCAGCCAATGCCAAAATAAAATAAAATAAAATAATAAAATAAAATAAAATAAAATAAAATAAAATAAAATAAAATAAAATAAAATAAAATAAAATAAAATAAAATAAAATAAAATAAAATAAAATAGTGCATCAGTAGTAATATGCATTAAAATGAATACAAATATCCAGGTGAACTTTTCTGCTGATTGTTAAGACAAATAATTCAGCAAAAAGAAAATTGACACTATCTCCTGTTATTAATACAATTATCCATACAAGAGGAGAATGATCATGATAACTTATTTATCACTGGTATGCATCAGTGAACAACCGATTCAAAATATTCCAATTTCCAATAGCAGGAAATTGGAGCAGTGGCATTGGAACCTTCATGAGTGTGGCCATACTTAAAAAAAAAGAGCAAGGGTCCAAAGAAACAAATTAGTATAACATTTTCATCTACTAATATGTAACAGTTTATCTACAATTACTTATTTTCTTATTTGTTTCCCTAATAAATTCTGCTTCAAATCAATGCAATTCTCTTTAATTAATTAATAACCTGTATTCATTGACCCCAAATCACTTTCTAAGAAAGTATCTTAAATTCATTATTTCAGGCCAATATTATACCCAGTAACAATTTGTCTCATGTCTTATTCTAAATCAATTTTCCTCAAATCTCTTATTTCCCTTTTGTGCCCAGCTACAAATTAAAGGTAATTCTTCTTGCATACACCCACACACACTTGCATGCATATACAACCAAGCATTTGCACAGATAAGAGCAGACTTCGGATTTGCAAAATCATGATCATCTTCTCCTCCTAGATCCCTGAGGTCCACCAAATGAAAACAGTTAAACAACGATGGCTCAATGATGGGACAAAAGCTATACCAGAAAACCATTGTGTGCAGACCAACTATCTGAAGTGCCTAATTTGAACCCCAAACTGGGAATTGGAGACCCTTGCAATTCTATTGTAAATCACCCAAAGCCCTGTAGAACATGGGCTACATTCTGTCCATTAATTCACTAAAGGCATTTGGAAGTACATAATGTTATGAAATTATGTACTGTATCTCTCCTTCCATTTCCCACTGCACCTATTCTTCTTTTCTATAAAAAGTCAGTAAGTTTTCTTTTCACTCATTTTAAACATGAAGGTATTTAGCACATTATATATAAGATATATTTGTTGTTTTAAAAGTATTTTGTTCTTTCAACAATATTAATATCAGTAATTATAGCATTATAAAATGAAGCTGACAACTGCTGGATTGCTGCAATATGTCAAAAAACTTCCAGTAGAAGCTTCACAGAGGCTTTGGTACATCTACTGTCATTTCTCATCAGGTGATGAATTTGAAAAGCTGTTGTTGCCAAATTTCCTCATTTCATTGTAAGAGTCAAAAGGGTTGTTAGAAAAACAGTTCTCTTTAAGAGGGCATATTCCCAGAAATACATGATAGCACTCTTGAATAAACACAAACTCAGGAAACCTTTGATTAGCAATACTCTGAGTGGATGGCTTTAAGACAAATGTCTATAGAGCAAAAAATGAAATCTGGTATTCAAGTATATGAAAACTAGGAATAATATTTGATCTAGTTTCAAATCAACACTCCCCTCATATTTTTTTCTGGACACAAAAAAGAACTTATGGACATGGTATACATATGCAACCTATAAATGAACTAAATTATATTGGATATCACTGAGATGAACCCAAATAACCATTTTAAACATCAATAATGTCAGATGATGGTGTAAATGTGTTTACAGTTATTCTTTCTGATGTGCTGCTTCTTATTTAAAAAAGGTACCCAACTTTAAAACACAAAAACATTTATATAACACCAGTGGCAGTTTTTATGGTTACTGTAAATCATGAGAACTGGAGCAATTAATCACTGGAAATATAATACAACATTGAATACAATGCTGGCATGAAGAATGTAGATCTTCAGTAAAGTTCTACACTTTTCAGCCAACAGGAGGAATGTTTCCAATAAAATAAATTTTGACCAAGTTATTATGTCCATTAAATTTGTGCAAATGTTACATGTGTGTTCCAATTTCCAGAAAGTTAAGACAACTGTACAGCAATTAGAACCACATATTTCTGGAAATGAACTAGTTCTCATGATCCAGCTGACTTCCTGTTGACCTTAATATAAAATGCATTTTCTCAAGTCTTTATTTTATAGGTGGACAAAGAGGGAGGGAGAGATAGAAGCATACAGCCAGAATGGCTGTAATTCTGGAGGAGAAGGGGAGATGATGAACTGATGGCACGCAGTGTAATTGCTCCTACTTGCTCTTGGCACACATGATTATGTAATTAGTGGTGTATTATCCACTGGTCTCCTTTGATCTTCCTGTAGCATTGAGTAGGTTGGCAGTCATCATTGCTAGCGCTTGAGGCTACTGCTCACTACAAAGATAAGAGTACTCAACACATCCTTGCTCTAAAGGATGAGCTACAGTATATACTGTATGTGGTGGGGCTCCAGATATTGTTGCAATTTTCAGCAGCTCATGCCAGTGTGGCCAATGGTGAAGGATGCTGAGAGGTGTAGGTCAGCAGCATCGGAAAGGCCATAGAATTCCCATTCCTGGGATACACACACACACACACACACACAAAGACACACAAAGACACACACACAGCTATGTTCTGTGATTCTTTTAACTTTTAACTTTGTACTTTCAAAATCAGTCGAATTGTCATTTACTTCAGAGTACTTTATGATAAATCAAAAATGATTTAGTCTAAATGGCCTATGTCCTTTCTGACGTTTTCTGACAATTGTAAGTTAGGAAATGTGGAAAGATTATTAAGTATAATATATGTTTGCAAGGTAGGACATACCAAATAGTCCCAACTACAGTACATTGACAGCAGCATTTTAAGTAACTATTTTAACACTTTTAAAGAATATGCTACTACAAAAAGAGCTGAATGAACTTCTTTCTAAATATTTTGAGAGTTTCACCTAACAAATTACTAAATAGAAATTATTGAATAAAGCATTGACAGACATGAAGATAACATTTAGTGGTTGTGATCTATGCTGCTGCGTGCAACAGTGGTGGAATCACAATAGCAATAATATTAATTATAATAATGATCTGTACTTTATTATAGCCTTAAACAATTTAGGTGCTATTACTATTGTGATCTATGCTGCTTCTTGAAGCAGTGGTGAAATCACAATAGGAATAATATTAATTATAATAATGAACTGTATTTTATTATAGCCTTAAACAGTAACGCTTCCTACTCTTTTCTCTCTTTCCTACCTCATGAATGCCTGGGTATTAAACATGTTTTAACCATTGTCTAAAGCTAAACAACATAAGAACTAGCAACACAAGGCAACACCACCAAGAAACCTTGTAAACCTTTGTTTACAAAGGACTAAGCCTGATTCTTGGGCTTGGGCTTCATTCCATTGTATACTTTGGTTTCCCCAAAATAACCAAACCTAAGATTTAGTTGCTAAAGCCTCTTGATATTAGGCCAATTATTGGACAAAAACATCATCACTTCTTCTTCAGCTGTATGCAATCTATCCTATTTTGTAGTTTTTATGTTTGTGAGTACAGAAATTCCATCTCACATATGTAAAATATTGAAAATTGCATGACCCTTGTCTGCAATCTGAGGGTATACATTCTTCATCTGTATCTAGAATTCATGAGCCACTTCTACATACTTTAATTTTAGTCTCTGGTTGTTACATATATCCATTAATTCCTCCTGTTCTGAGAGTCTAACCTAGGATTGGCTTAATGTTACTTCAGTAAAGGAGTTTCTCAACTAGTCATAGTTTTCAATAGATACGTATATTTGCTAGGGTGCCCACGGTTTTGTGAAATTGATGAAATGTGCATTGTGATGTCACAACAGATGCTCCACTCCTTATGTATTTGCATGAGATATCATAATGCAAGCACAAAAGGGACAAACTTTGTATCACAATGTCATAAGACAAATTCTGTCCTTTGTATTCTCTTATACCCACTCCCACTCTGGGACACCCTTGTTTGTTTGTTTGTTTGTTTGTTTGTTTGGAAAATATCTAATTTCCTTTCCTTTTCCAGTACTTCAAGAGGTTCTGCAATTAGTGGTACAAACTCAGCTATGTTTGTTGCAACAACATTTGAGGCTATGGAGGTGGCCAAGTATTTAACAAAAGTGCTCTAAAGCAGCCTTTTCCTGTATACCAATCCCAGGGATCTCCTTGGTTTATTAAGTAGTTCTGGGAGATGAAACAACAGAAGAGATGCCTGGAGTTCCAATGGAGGAAGATCATGAGCAAATTAGACTGACCACAAATAAGAGCTTATGCTCATTACCAACTTCTTTATTGCATCTATGGAAGGTGCTGCTGTGTGTCCTAGATAGAGGATCAGTCAAGAGGCAGATTTTCCCGAGGACCATATTACCATCATTCTGATGGTAATAGAGAATCATTCTGGTGTAAGGCAGTCTCCAAATCCAATAAACAAACAAACAAACAAACAAACAG
This sequence comes from Charina bottae, assembly GCA_023362775.1. Classification (NCBI taxonomy): domain Eukaryota; kingdom Metazoa; phylum Chordata; class Lepidosauria; order Squamata; family Charinaidae; genus Charina; species Charina bottae. Next base: position 74,889 of record JALMGJ010000022.1, read on the forward strand.
GCAACATTCCAGATATAAATTCATTCTAATTCTTTCTGGCTTTAGACTTTTCATGGGCAAAATGGGGGGAGAAGACTGAGATAGTGCATCATTATGTTATTTGGGAATCCTGGCCTGTGGACTTTGTTAAAATGGATGGGATGCTCTCTGGCATGTCCTTGGCCATGTTAGTTTAGATCCAAGCCCCTCCTGAGTCCTAGGGATGGGAGGGATGATTGCTGGATTGCATGGATCCAGATTATCAACACTTTCCTTCAAGAGGGAGTTATGCCATCAATCTTGAAGGAGGGAGTGGGGCACCGCTTGAACAGGCCCTCGGAACCATTCAAAACATGTAAAAACTGTTTAAATAAAATTGTTGGCTATATTGGAAAAGATCAGTGCCGACAGGAAAATAAGATAGTTGTGGAGTCCTTGGTGCTCTCTGAGCCTTGTTGTTTTCTTGCAGACATTTCATTGCCAGGCTAGGCAACGTCTTCAGTGTGAAAAGGGAGTGGGATTTGCTCTCTGTTTATATATCCTGGCTTGTCCTGCTTGTGTTGGTGAAGGTGTTGTTCTCTCCTTAGTAGTTCCTTGATTGGGCTGTTGTTTGCTGCTTGGTTGATTGACTGAGTTAATAGTTCCTTGATTAGGCTCTATTGTGCTGTTTGATTGTTCCTCTGGTGCTAATCCTGGTGTTAATCTTTGCATATCTGGGTGATGATTGCTGGCAAGGAGGTGTTCTGGTCTTCTGTCTTTTCTATTGTCCCTTATGAATGGTATGTAAATGTTGTTTACCTCTAGGTGTCTGTTGATGGCTGCTTTGTCTGAGTGCCACTAAACCTATTTGGAGGCCAATTACTGCTTCTCTGTATGAGTCACTGATCTGACCAGATCAACTTTCCATTAGGAAGTCTGCCTAGAACTCTAATCAGGCTCTAACGGCTATCTTCTCCCATGTGATCAGTTCCAGGACTCAAAGGAATTAGAGGCAATGCCTTTTTTTCCAATAGCTTTTAATATTTCTCTTTTGTTGCCTAACCTTGGCTCTCTAATCTAATATGTCATTGCTTTGTTTCATATATAAAGGAGTCTATAAAATACCTTTGTGTATTTTTAAAGAACCTGCTGGCTGAAATGCTGCTGCGTTGCAGACGGATAAGATAGTTGTTGCAGGTCCTATATATCATGAATTTGAAGAAAAGAGGGGAAAGAGAAGAGATGCTATTATAATAATAGGAAAGGAGCTTTGAACATATTTCAAGGGAAGCCAAAAAGAAAAGAGATATAATTTATTTATTTAAATTTATTTATTTAAATTTATATAACCGCCCATCTCCCCCAACGGGGAACTCTGGGCGGTTTACAATAAAATAGATTAAAACAGGATAAAACATCAATGTACAATATATAAAATTAATAAATAATTATAAATCCAGATGGAGATGGAATTAAACGAAGGACAATAAATTAAGGAATTAACCACCCCCATGAGGAACTATCCCTTCCTCCTTCCCATGCCAGGCGGCAGAACCAGGTCTTCAGCTCTTTCCTAAAGGTCGGGAAGGAAGAGATCTGTCTCAACTCTGGGGGCAAGATGTTCCACAGTGTGGGCGCTACCACAGAGAAGGCCCGCCTCCTAGACCCCATCCGATGACATTCTTTAATTGATGGGGTTCGTAGCAGGCCCTCTCTGAATGACCTGGTGGGGCGGGTCGATAAAATGGGGATAAGACGGTCCTTCAGGTATTCTGGCCCCATGCCATGTAGGGCTTTAAAGGTAATAACCAACACCTTGAATTGTACCCGGAAGCAGACCGGCACCCAATGCAGCTCGCGGAGCAGAGGTGTTATGTGTGCAGATTTTGGTGCACCCAGAATTGCTCGCGCGGCCGCATTCTGCACTAGCTGAAGCTTCCGGATAGTCTTCAAGGGTAGCCCCATGTAGAGCGCATTGCAATAATCTACATGGGAGATGACGAGAGCATGAGTGACTGTTCGGAGGGCGTCGCGATCCAGGAATGGGCGCAACTGGCGCACCAACCGAAGTTGTGTGAAAGCCCTCCTAGCCACGACTGCCACCTGCTCTTCGAGCAGGAGTCGTGAGTCTAGAAGGACCCCCAAGTTCCGAACTGGTTCCGAATGGGGCAGTGCTACCCCATCAAGAACCAAAGATGATAATTTCCCAGAAGACGCTAGGCCATCAATCCACAGCCACTCGGTCTTGCTAGGGTTCAATTGTAGCCTGTTGTTCCCCATCCAGGCCCTCACAGCCCCCAGGCACTGGGACAGGGTTGTCACTGCATCACTTACTTCACCAGGGATGGCGATATACAATTGAGTATCATCCGCATACTGATGATACCTCATCCCATGGTGTCGGATGACCTCGCCCAGCGGTTTCATGTAGATGTTAAATAGGAGAGGAGAGAGAACCGAACCCTGCGGCACCCCACACAAGAGGGGTCGCGGGTCAGCTCTCTCCTCTCCTATTACCACCGACTGGGATCGGCCTCGGAGGAAGGAGGTGAACCAGCGCAAAACTACGCCGCCCACCCCCAACTCCCTAAGCCGCCCCAACAGGATACCATGGTCGATGGTATCGAATGCCGCTGAGAGATCCAAGAGAGCAAGGATGGATGCACTACCACCATCCCGCTCCCGCCAGAGATCATCCGTAAGCGCGACCAATGCAGTCTCCGTCCCATATCCCGGCCTGAAACCTGACTGAAAAGGGTCTAGATAATCCGCTTCATCCAGGGTCCTTTGAAGTTGCAACGCCACCACTTTCTCAACCACCTTTCCCAAAAAGGGGAGGTGGGAGACTGGACGAAAATTGTCCAGGATGGTAGGGTCCAGGGCTGGCTTCTTGAGGAGGGGGTGCACCAGTGCCTCTTTAAAGGCAGTTGGAACCACCCCCTCCACCAAGGATGTATTAATCATGGCCTGGACCCATCCACATGTCACCTCCCTGGCTGATTTCACCAGCCAGGAAGGGCAGGGATCTAAATCACATGTGGTGGAATTAACAATTCGAAAGATCCTGTCCACTTCCTCAGGTCCAACAGGATCAAATCGTTCCCAGATAACAGGGCAAGACCATTCTCCCGGCATCTCCCCAGACTGCATTTCACGCATGGAGTCCAACTTAGACCGAATCCGAGCGATTTAATCCTGCAGATGCTCAGCAAATTCTTCCGCACGGCCCTGCAGGTGGGTGGTCGATACCACCCTACCCAAGAGAGATCGAGTAATCTTGAACAGGGCCGTCGGACGGCATTCTGCGGATGCAATAAGGGCGGAGAAATATTCACGTTTCGCCGCTCTTACCGCCACAAGGTAGGCCTTAATAGCGGCTCTAGATTGTGTTCGGTCCGATTCCACCTTCGTTTTTCTCCAGCGGCGCTCTAGACGTCTCTTCACCCTCTTCAAGGCCCTCAACTCCTCCGTAAACCACGGGGAGTGACGGGTCGAATGGGGTTGGAGAGGTCGCATCGGCGCGGTCCTGTCCAAGGCCCCGGCCGCCTCCTTATTCCAGGCTGCAGCCAATGCCTCCGCTGGACCGTGCAGCAGATCTTCAGGTATAATATTGTGTTGAGCAGTCTGTGGTTGATTAGGTTGCTACTGGAAATAGATAAATTGATGTAACAAGTAAAAAGTCTAGAGGGAGATGAAAACTCGCATTCGATTCTTGCCATTCCTCTTGAACTAAGTAGCATTCAGGAACAAAGAATGAATGAAGATTAAGACAGAGCAGGTTAAAGTGTGTGTTTGAATAAAGACTAGAGACAAAGAGTTTTTGATTAAGAAAATTCTCATTTGCTTCCAAATATATTGTTATGAAATACAAAAAGACAGTGTTATTATTAGGAAAGTTATATTTGAATTTAGAACAGAAAGGGATAGCAATAAACATTGGGAGAACCATGTAGCTAGTTTCTAAATATAGCTTTTATAATTTTATAATGTTATAATGTTTCACAGGGCAAAGATTCTCTATCCTACATATTATATAATAAAGCAAGTAAAGTTGCAATAACCATTCTTGGCAAAATATTTGCAAAATTTTAGGAGACTATCTGGAAAAGGATTATATGAAATTTGCTTTTGCAAAAGTAAATTTAGATTTTAAATTTTCAAAAAATAATGAGCATATGGCAGCCACTTTTGAGCTCTAACAAGAACATGTTATGATTGCCCAAATCTATGTGCCCCGTTGGAAAAAAATTAATGAGTACCATCAAAAATGGCTTGGGAACATCCAGATATTGCTTCACTTGCACTATCTAGGTCATATTTTTTACCACCATAGACTAACATGGCTCTCCTCCTACAATATCCAGGTCAGAGTGAATGCAACTAATTTTATTCCCAAAATGGCTATCAAATTTTTCATAGTAGTATTGTGAAAGTTCCTTGATACTTCTAACCTTCTGGAGCATCTCGGCTAAATTACTCTAAAGGTGAAATATCTATTCATTGTCGTAACCATCACCACAGAGTAATAATAGCAAACACTTATTTAAATGTTGATCTTATTTGCTGCAATTCTTACATAATTTACATTTAGGTTTCCACCCAATCTGTTTCACTGGCAGGCTTTGCACTATAGAAGAACACACTTAGGGATATTTGTGTCAGCTGCCCATTCCACCTCATTGATTCATAAGAAGTCTGTGAAAAGTACACCAACCGTTTCAAGTCCCTTTAGGTAGTTTAGGAACGAAGAATAGAGTTCATCCAGTAAGAAGTAAGAAGAAGCTAGCCTCAGTCTATACCAGCCTTTCTCAACCTTCTCCAGGCTGTGTCCAACAGAAATGGTATATACCAGCCTTTCTCAACCTTTTGCCCCTGGAGGATCCCTTGAAATATTTTCCAGGCCTCGTGGAACCCCTGCACATTCAGGCTCAAATATAGGCCAGAAGTTACAAAATTATTATATTTGTTTCATGGGTAGGCCTGTATATATGCTCAGAGTCCCTCTTTTTGGGGGTGATTGGCGGTGGCAAAATTTGAAAAATAAATAAATAAATAAATAAATGTGCACTAACAGTGTTCTTGTTAAACTAAAAATAAAGAATGAAACCTACCTCTTTAAGGTGAAGTTGCCTGAATTTGAAATAATTTTTTAAATAAATCGTGATATCCCAGGGAACCCCTAGTGACCTCTCGCAGAACCCTAGGGATCCACGGAACCCTGGTTGAGAAACCCTGGTCTATATTATTTTTGTAAAAGCCAACACTACCATGGTGGTTGTTGTGCCTGGGAAGTTCTGATGTGGCTGTATGAAGGCAGATCACAACACAGACCCCCTACTGCTGAGAAGAGGAGTGATGGAGGAGTGGCCAGTTTGCCAGCATTATTGCCAGTCTGTTCCCGTTATTCTCCTGGAGAGGAAGAAGTCAACTCTCCCATCCTTTGAGTTTGTCCCAAGTGCCACAATGAATATACATAATTCAAAACTGAGACAGTTTTGCCATTTCTAATTCATCTACTTAAATCTTTGTTGTCAGAACAAGCTATTTATTTCTGATGAAACTTTAATTTTGTGCCACTAGCTGCTAGTTTGAGAGCTGTCCAATGTCCTGCAGATTGTGAATCTTGCTGATTCTTTACATTATTCACTCTGAAACTTCAGTTGACTGTAATCAGATCTCTGAGTCAACTCTCGTGCATCCCTCTCTGCTATGTCCAGATAGCCTGCAAACCTCTAAGACTTTGTCTTTCCCAGTAGATTTCTTTCAGTCAATACAAAACAGACTGAAGGAGATCAGATACCCCAAATCTCACAAGCTCTAACCACTGAAACAGATTGACTGTACTAACATGACATGGATAACTGGACATCTTTTCCACAGTTATTAATCTCCGTTCCATTTGCACCAGAGCATGATCAGGGGTGCCCAATTAGTCATCTAATTACTGCTTCAGTGAGAGGCAGTGTGGTGTGGTAGTTACTGTAAGATGTTGGGCTCGGAGCAGGGAAGAGATTTTAGTCCTCCCTTAGGCACAGAAGCCAACTGGGCGGCTTTGGACTAGTCACACTCTCCCAGCCTACACTAAGAAGTCAAGAAAACATCTACCTGAAATGAGTAAGGAAGATGACCTTCCCAGAGATATGCAAGATCTGTTGCTAGGGCAATGAGGGGTGAAAAATATTTTAAGTCCACAACAGACAGATAACTTTTGGAAACAGCTTAGACAGACACTTCCCTAATTCACTGAAGTATAAGAAGGGGGAGAGGTACAGCACAATCAGATATCCAAGGTTCTGTTATTATAGACAATCTCAGTAAAAGTAGTTTTAGCCTTCCTGTGGAATTGATTTCTTGGTCTGACATCAATCTTGCACTCTTACATGTATTATACATGTAAAATATATAAACTATCTTTCTAACATATTCATGTCATTCAGCTTATTGAAACAAATCTGATTCAACTGAAGTTAATATTCTTGAATCTTAAATTGAGAAATAGAAGTGAAATGCACCCTAAGGCTTGCAGGTGCTATATTTATTTATTTATTATTTAAATTTATATGACCGCCCATCTCCCCCAAATTGTACTGACATAGCTCATATCCCAAATAATTCTGAGTTGGGTATGGACAATATAGCTTTGTGTAGTTCCTCTTGGACTTTGTTTCCTCCTTATCCTCAAGATTTTATGCTTCAGAGGTTTGAGGATTTCAGCATTAACCCCATGTTAACAACTAAAAGTCCAATATATGTGTCTAATCCAGGCCCCCAGCCATCCTGCTATGCCTTTTATAAGACTCTGTCCCTTCCACTAAAGCTCCTTCCCCACCATTTCTGAGTTTCCGGCTAAGCTCACTCCTTAATCTAGGAAAGTCATGGCAGACAAGCTATTCCTGGAGCCACATTCCTGAATTAGGAAAGCTGTGGATAAATTTTTACTCATTCTGCCATCCCATGACTTTCCCTGTCACAGGAATGCAGATGAGCAGAACACCTTCTGGAGTCCTTCTGCACTTTCCCACACATGAGAGTTCAGCAGCTGGGACCTTACCATCTAAAAATGGTAGTTTGCCTTCCATTTCTTTTTCCATGGTGAATTGTATATTTGGGTGGATGCTTTTTAGATGTCATGGTCATACGCAAACCGGACCTGCAATTAGGACACAAAATCTACAGAAAACCCACCCACACAGACCGGTATCTACACAAAAATTCCAATCACCACCCACGACAAAAAAGAGGTATCATCAAAACACTAGTGGATCGTGCAAATCAGAACTGTGAAGCTCAATTTCTCAATTCTGAACTCAGTCATTTGGATTGGTCCCTACAGGCGAATGGCTACTCCAAGAATGAAATCAGGAGAGCTATCAAACCGAAAAAACAGCACTCAACTGAAGAAAAACAGCCCCCCACAAGCAAAATATTTCTGCCCTACATTAAAGGAGTCACGGACCGCATGGAAAAACTAATGAAAAAACATGAACTCCAAACAGTCTTCAAACCCACCAGAAAAATACAACAAATGTTAAAATCAGCAAAAGACAAAAGGGACCCCCTCACCGCTGCAGGAGTTTACCGCATACCCTGCAGCTGTGGACAAGTATACATTGGGACCACAAAACGCAGCATCCACACCAGGATAAAAGAACATGAAATACACTGCAGACTACAGCAACCTGAAAAAACTGCAATAGCTGAAAATGCTCTCAAACAAACTGGTCACCAAATCTCATTTGAAAACACAGAAATACTGGACAACACCAACAGCCACTATGTTAGACTATACAGGGAAGCCATTGAAATACATAAACACCAACACAGTTTCAATAAAAAAGAAGAAAGCTTAAAGATCAGCAAAACCTGGCTGCCAGTCCTGAAAAACACAGCTTGCAAAAGGTCAACGAACTCTACTCAACCATGGAAATATACAAACAGCTCACACAATAGATGTGCTAATCCCACACACAACAGCACCACACCCCCTAATCACCACAATAAACCCTCTCTTAATCTCTTGTAAATGACCCACAGAAGACACACACCCTCTCAGCAGCTATAAACACCAGCAGGAACTCACACCCTCCACTTGGGCACAGAGAGAATCTTCTAGCTGTGCTCCTGTCCTCTGAAGATGCCAGCCACAGCGACTGGCGAAACGTTAGGAACCAAAACTGCCAGAACACAGCCACACAGCCCGAAAAACCCACAACAACCATCGGATTCCGGCCATGAAAGCCTTCGACTATACATTAATTTAAGTGAGTTTAAGATATTCCATATTCAATGTAAATGTCCTTTTCTAAAATGTATGGGAGACTGGGCCAGCCTATTACCATCATCTCCCTTCTTATTATGTTATGAATTAGTGTCACCACAACTGTAGGCAAACCAGTACCGAGGAGGAGGAGGAGGAGGAGGAGGAGGAGGAGGAGGAGGAGGAGGCGGCAGGTTGGCAGAAGTACAAAAACAAAACAAAACTAAAGGATTAAAGACGCTCAGCAGACACAGGGTGTTACCTGGCTGCTTGGCAATCGATCAAGGAAAACAGGGAGAAAAGGGTAATAGAATGGAAGAAGGCCTGGTTGGAGTGACTTACACCCCACATTTTGCTGCAGGTCCCACTTGTTAGTAGTCTAATGCCAATACTGACCAAACCAGAGTTATTTTAACTATCACAATATCATCTGATTGTATTTTATAGGTCAAATTGGTCATCAAGAGGATTCAGGATCACCTTGACAAACAGGATATATATTACAGTACATTGCTGAGAAAATATATTTTGCTTAACGTCTTGAGAAGCAAATAAAAAACTAAATGTGTATGGAGAATTTAGATCACATTTCATTGAAGGGTACCACTGGTGGTGATGAGAACGCTCTGTCCTTATCAGAAGGCACACAGTATGACTCTCAGCTAGGCAACAGACGACATCTATCAAAATCACATTAGCAGTAACAGTCTGATTCACATAGCTTACTAAACCAATGTGATTTGTTTGGTGTTGGTTTAGCATGCTGTGTGAATTCAGCAACTGTGGTAGTAAATATAGTTTATGATTTTGCTTTGTGCATATTTTTATTTATTTATTTATTTATTGAATTTCATCACAGACCATCTCACTCAAAGAGCAACACTACGATTTATCTAACAAAACATTGTTAAAATAAACTATAGCTTAGCACAATGTGTTCTGGAAAGCTTGTTTAATGAACTAATGATTGATGATGTATGATAAGACATGACTGCTAAGACGTGACCGGTAATGCTCTGTTCTATGTGAACATATGCTAGATAACAGATGCAGTATCCCTTAATTGTCCCTTAATTCTCCCTTAAAGATGAGTATGTGTTAGTTAAATAGCTGTAGTATTATTTTTTCTTAATTTTTCTTTTCTTGATTGTATAATTTATTATTGTTTATTTTTTTTTGATGTTAGGTAAATACATTGAGAGCTCTTGCACCAAAGTAAAATTCCTTGTATGTTAAGTCATACTTGGCCAATAAAGTATTCTATTCTATTCTATTCTATTCTATTCTATTCTATTCTATTCATGATGATGATGAATGAAAGCAATGTTTAGAAAATAACAGTTTAGAAACCAGTGTATGAAAATCATAGTTGCAGAATGTGTATATGATATAGGATTTAATTTTTAAGCATTTTAATTTTGAATTAAGGGCAGAGGTCCAAGAGAATCATGGTAAATAGTACAAAAACAGATTATTTCCAAAAATGCAAAGTGATAATAGTAAAACAAACAAACAAACTTAGACCTTTTTGAAATTTGTCTCTGCTTTCTCTGAAATATCTCACTTCTACATGGAATAATGCAATATTAATATAAGAGTATTTTTGCCTTGATAGTACAGCAGAATAATTTTATGGTATATCTTCTAAATGCTTATATAATTAGGTTTATGAATTAACATTGTATTGAACATTTAAAATCTATTTATAGCAGTGAATTACTATAGACATAAACCAAGAAAAGAAGCCATGTAAATTTTTGGTTGTATCCTACCCTCCATTTGTTAATTAAACTCTCACACTCAGGTTTTGCTATCAGATTCTTTTTTATATAATAATTTTATTAAGTTTGAAGCAAAGATAAAAACTAAAAAAAGAAAAAAACTACAAAAAGAAAAAAACTACAAAAAGAAAAAGAAAAAAATTAAAAAGTGTGAAACACAAAAAGAAAAGAATTTTAAAGTTTACATAAAGAGTTAACTTCTGACTTTTAACAGCAAAAATATACAGCAATTTCCATAATCAAACCCTTAAGTCTATATCAAACCAAAATCACATTATTTCTATAAATCATTCCATTAACACATTATGAAAATCACTAAATACAATTGTTCCCTCCCCTTATATTAAAAGAAAAAGAAATGTATAAACCTCCTAATCAACTTCCTCCCCCAAAGACAACATTTACTTATTTCCTTCCTACCACTATTCTATACATTTCTGTCTACTATAATAGAAATCAAACTAAAAAAATATATAGTCTACTTTTATAATTAATAATACTATAACAATCTTAACCCTATTAACCCTAAAACCAAATTATTATTATACCTTATAAATCTTAACAAATCATTAAGAAGAAATAAAAACAAGCAAACCTTAAAAACAATCCAATTAATCTTAATCCAAATTGTTAAAAAAAGAATAGAATCATACAAGCCTTAAAAGCAGTCCAAATAAACATTCTTAAATCTTTACCCCACTTCAAAACATACCAGAGCATTTACATATCTCCATAATACACACAAGGCATTTTTCATTAAAAAAACCAAACAGCCCAGCTGCCCCCTTAGAAACTCAGAGTTCTCAGCAGAAAACCTCCCACAGAACAAAGTCTCTTCTTTCCCATAACATTCCACCAGAAAAACAATGCTAGAGAATTCCTGGAAGCTTGGCACTCAAACAAAGCAGCCATCAACAGACACATAGAGGTAAACAACATTTACATACCATTCATAAGAGACAACTGGGAACAGTTTGATCCTGTTGCGCCTGATGAAGTAGACAGGATCCTCCGGACTGTGAACGCCACCACATGCCAGCTTGACCCATGTCCCTCCTGGCCGGTGAAATCGGCCAGTGAGGTGACACGTGGATGGGTCCAGGCGATGATTAATTTGTCCTTGAGTGAGGGGGTGTTCCCGGCGGCCTTTAAGGAGGCGCTGGTGCACCCCCTCCTCAAGAAGCCATCCCTGGACCCTACCATCCTGGGCAATTTTCGCCCAGTCTCCCACCTTCCCTTTTTGGGAAAGGTGGTGGAGAAGGTGGTGGCGTGGCAACTCCAGAGGATTCTGGAGGAAATGGATTATCTAGACCCTTTCCAGTCAGGTTTCAGGCCGGGATATGGGACGGAGACCGCATTGGTCGCGCTTATGGATGACCTCTGGCGAGAGCGGGATGGAGGGAGTGCGTCCATCCTGGCTCTCTTAGATCTCTCAGCGGCTTTCGATACCGTCGACCACAGTATACTTTTGGGGCGGCTCAGGGAGTTGGGGGCGGGCGGCGTGGTTTTGCGCTGGTTCGCCTCCTTCCTCCAGGGCCGTTCCCAGTCGGTGTTGATAGGAGAGGAGAGAGCTGACCCGCGACCCCTGTCTTGTGGGGTGCCACAGGGATCGGTTCTCTCTCCTCTCCTGTTCAACATCTACATGAAGCCGCTGGGCGAGATCATCCGTCACCACAGGATGAGGTATCACCAATATGCTGATGATACCCAGTTATACATCTCCATCCCGGGTGAAGTAGGTGATGCGGTCGATGCCCTATCTCAGTGTCTGGAGGCTGTGGGGGTCTGGATGGGGAACAACAGGCTTCAACTGAACCCTGGTAAGACGGAGTGGCTGTGGATTGATGGCCCCCCTAGATCCGGGAAGTTGTCATCTTTGGTTCTGGGTGGGGTTGCACTACCTCACTCGGAGCCAGTGCGGAATCTGGGGGTCCTCCTGGACTCGCGACTCTTGCTCGAAGAGCAGGTGGCAGTCGTGGCCAGGAGGGCCTTTGCACAACTTCGAGTTGTGCGCCAGTTACGCCCTTTCCTGGATCAGGAGGCACTCCGAACAGTCACTCATGCCCTTGTCATCTCCCGCATAGACTACTGTAATGCGCTCTACATGGGGCTACCCCTGAAGAGTATCCGGAAGCTTCAGCTGGTACAGAATGCGGCGGCGCGAGCAGTTACGGGTGCCATAAGATCGGCACATGTAACACCTCTGCTACGCGAGCTGCATTGGTTGCCAGTTTGCTTCCGGGTCCAATTCAAGGTGTTGGTGATTACCTTTAAAGCCCTATATGGCATAGGACCAGGGTACCTGAGGGACCGTCTCATCCCGATTACGTCAGCCCGCCCCACCCGTGCGTGCAGAGAGGGCATGCTTCGGACCCCCTCAACAAGAGAATTCCATCTAGCGGGGTCCAGGAAGCGTGCTTTCTTTGCGACAGCGCCCGCCTTATGGAACATCTTGCCCCCGGAGGTGAGACTGGCCCCTTCACTCCTGGCCTTTCGGAAGGCCATTAAGACCTGGCTCTGCCACCTGGCCTGGGACAACGGAGGTGGTAGTGCCTCCTGGGGTTGGCTGGCCCCGTAGCAATATGACCTATGCTACGGTCCCCAATCCATCTTGGATTTTATTTTATTTTATTTTATATTTGGATATATTTTTACACATTTTCAATCTTGTATGGTTTTAAATATTTTAAATTTTTAAATTTTAATTATTGTAACCCGGCCAGAGTCCCTTGTATGGGAGATGGGCGGGGAATAAATTAATTAAATAAATAAATAAATAAAATGTTAGTGCTGCAAGTGTACAAATACGCACATATACTTTTATCATATCACTTTCAAGTAATCCATGATTATAGTTTCTCTTTAGCATAGTCCAGAGTCCCCTTTGGGGGAGATGGTGCGGTAATAGAAGTTGAAGTATAAATAAATAAATAGTCCTGACTCAAAATCAAGCCACATATCTCATAAAAAATATTTTCCTTACTGCAAAATTTGATAATTCATAATATGAACAGAGAGCAAGAGTCTCCCTAAATCTCATATAATTTTGTGGGTATTGAGACTAATGCTCACTGCCTTGGCTATGGGAGTTTGCCACATAACCCATTCTGATTGGTAAGGCAATGGGCTAGAAACCAGGAGACTGTGAGTTCTAGTCCCACCATAGGCATGAATGCTGGCTGGGTGACCTTGGGCCAGTCCCTGTCTCTCAGCCCTAGGAAGGAGCCAATGGGAAACCAGGAGCCTGAGAGTTCTAGTCCCACCTTAGGCATGAAAGCTGGCTGGGTGACCTTGGGCCAGTCCCTGTCTCTCAGCCCTAGGAAGGAGCCAATGGGAAACCAGGAGCCTGAGAGTTCTAGTCCCACCTTAGGCACGAAAGCCGGCTGTGTGACCTTGGGCCAGTCCCTCTCTCTCAGCCCTATGAAGGAGCCAATGGCAAGCCAGGAGACTGAGAGTTCTAGTCCCGCCTTAGGCATGAAAGCTGGCTGGGTGACCTTGGGCCACTCACTCTCTCTCAGCCCAACTCACCTCACAGGGTTGCTGTTGTGGGGAAAATAGGAGGAGGAAGGAGTACTAGGTATGTTTGCTGCCTTGAGTTATTTATAAAAATAATAAAGGCAGGATAGAAAATAAATAAATATGCTAAAATTTGACTGAAATCCATTTTTAAAACTAATAAATGCTACCAAACTTACAGATCAATGAAAGAATCAGCTGCAAAGAGGTATTTAACAGGATATGGGAAAGATAAATGAAATATTGTTCATGAAGTTTTCCACAGTCGCTTTCTGCCATCAAATTTTTATAACTGATATTCAGCAAAGACATTCTTCCAGCTTCAGAAGCTCACAGATTCTAAAGCTACAAAACTGTGTGGGTATTATAAAAGCTATTTCCTATTGACTTAAGGATGAATGCATGCATGAAATGTAGTTTGCACCATATAGGAGAGAGAACACCTAATTTTTTCATCTGTCAGCAGTGCTCTGAATTTACAGCAGATCCACTGAAATCAAGGCTATTATGCTGCCATTATTTATTATAATGTGAAATCTAAAACCCTTACTCTATTGGGGAAATAGAAACGACTCTTGCTTTTTCATGTAGGTATTATCGCATATGAACCATTTCTATGAAAGCTTTAAATTGTAATCTTTATACAAGTCATCATTTAATTATCACAAGTATTGATTATGTGCCATCAAGTTGGTATTCAGTCTTAGCAACCATATACTGTAGATAAATTGTCTCCATAAGGATATATCCCCAACCTGGTCCTTCAGCCATTGCCACTGTAACTGATTCCATCCACTTTGCTGCTGGTCGTCCTCTTCTTCTCTTTCCTTTCACCTTTCCAGCATTAGAGCCTTCTCCAGAGAGCTAAGTTTTTGAATAATGTGCCAGAAGTAGGAAAATTTGATCCTGATCCTTTGTGCCTCAAGTGAGAATTTTGGGTTGATTTGTTCGTTTGATTATCCTTTTTTCCCCCTTGGCTGTCCACAGTATTCTCAGGAGTCTTTTCCCACATTAAAGTTAACTCTTCCTATCCTGCTTCTTCAAAGTCCAACTTTTGCTTCCATAGAGTGTCACAGGGAATAACATGGCTTGCACTATTCTGATCTTCACAAATATTAAGGATGCAATATTATTAATATTTGCCTAGGTACCATTGTAACCAAATAGAGACCCTATAAAATACTAAATTCAGAAACAAGCTTTAAAAGGACTGCTTCAGTTCTTTTTTCCCCTGAAACTGTATTCCAGCTGGTACAATAGTTGGCAGCTCAGTACTTTCAGCCTTAAAATTGCATGTTGATATATAAATACCATATGCCTTCGATGTAACGTATAGCTTCATTAGCAAGAATGTTTGGTTGTTTTTAATTCATTCTAGTTCTGAGACGAAATACAGATATTGTAATCATTGAGTAATAAATAGGAATAGGCTTTGCTGTAGCAGACTCACATCTATGTGAACCCTTTCATTGCAACTTTCTTTCCTGATGTCTTTGATAATCTTTGATAAAAGTTGGCTGGCAATTATGGGAATCAGAACCAATTAGGGCACCAATTGGGAAAAGCTGATTATTTTGTACAGTCTTTGAACAGAATGTTCCAGTTTAAATACAACCAAATTGTTCACTTCTCTGCACAACCAGAAACCCTGCCCTTGAAAGGTCCCATCACTATATCTTAATATAATTATATATTATGCAATATTATATTATGACTCATTTGTGTGTCTGTGTGTGTATGTATGTATGTATGTATGTATGTATGTATTCATATTCATTCATTCATTCATTCATTTACATATATGAAAATCTGAATTTAACTGCAAACATATTAACCTTGAGTGAAATAAACTGTTCTTATTAGAAAACATGTACCTAGATGCTACTGTTCTCTTTCATACACAGAAGATGGGCAAGCCAATATGTACATGTTTACAAGCTAATGGAAGCATAAGTAGCATTTTAAAACATTTGTAAATGTTGCATGACTGGGTTGAGGCTAGGAGAAGTGGAGAATTGCTCTAGTGAGCTCTGCTAAGGTCACCTGCCCACTGCCAGCTTTTTCCTAGCTATTTCCTTACTTACAAATAATGCATATCATGATATTTCTGGGGGGTGTCCACAATGTATGGTTAAAACAAAGTCAAGTTGGTGCCACAAAGGTGCAATTGAAATTGTGCCTGTTTTTTATGTGCTAAAGTAGCAAAGTTTTGATTGACCCATTGTGACCACCATCTTGATTATTTTCACCATACCCTGCCAACTCTCCTGATATTGTTTTGACTTCCATAGAAGATTTGGCTTCTAAGGGTCTTGTTGCTATGACAGCTCCCTGGTGAGGTGGGGAGGAAGCAGAGTGCTGTTTCTTCTCCTTTGGAGCTCAGAAGCACAACACAGGTAAAGCTGCCTTGAGGAAGGGGCAGCTCTGTGTTGTCTAAATGCAAGAGACAGCATACAGTTATATGTGGAAACATAACCATACATTTTCAGAGGAACTGAAAAACAGTAGTTGCATTCTAGAAGAGAAATGTAGGAAGTGGTGAGGATAAGAAATCTTTGCAATTTGTACTGAAACTCTTTGCCTTTCATACTGGAGTGCATTTGTTCTGTTTGTATGAGTGTATGTGTATGTATATGTGTGGGGGTGGGGGTGTATGTGAAAGGGAGAGAGAACAGAGACTGAATGTTCTCAGTAGGAACTACGAAAGACAAGAGAAAGGTAGCAAGTTTTTGGGCCCCAAAGCTGGATCTTGGGCCTAGGACTTATGCTCTGGTGACAGACTTGACCTGGGAGCAGTACCAACAAAATACTGCATATTTCAGGGCCTTCTCACTGCTCTGTTTGCTCCATACAACCTCACATCCATCCATTTGAGAAAGGGGTGATGTTTAAAGATAAGCGTGGAGAAGCCATTGGTCCATTTCAGAAGGCTAAAGGCTCATCTGCACTGCCAGTGTACCCTGACAGGCAGCAACCATTTTTGGAGGGCAACAACAGATGACATTGACCTGTACTAACCCACATCACCCACTAACTAAGAACACAACTTCTGGGCATGTTTTCCTGCTTTTCTAGGCTCAACCACTGCAGTCCAGTTTTCGGTCTTTTTCTTTCTTATACCCACACCCTCCACACACGTGTTTTGATTGGCCACTGCACAGAGGCCCCTCCCTGCATTTTATTTATTTGTTTGTTTGTTTGTTTGTTTATTATTCAAATATATATGACCACCCATCTCCCCCAACGGGGGACTTTTCCCTATTTTTCCTGAATAACATTTGCAGCAGTTAACATTACCACGGGTCTGTCTTACTAGCATATTGCTTAGAACATTTACTTTACAGGAAGAACATCCCTAGTTTGACACCCAGCAACATTTTCTTTCCCCAAACTACCTACTTTTGCTGAGAAGTTTTTTTTTCATTGTTTTTCTTGTTACTAAGGTATAGTATCGCTTAAGTCTTATACTCACATGAATTATATTGAAAGCAATCCCGTGAGAAAAAAAAACTATATTCTTTTCCTATCTGTTACAAAATACAACTACTACAAACAAACAAATCTTTATTACGGTCAAAGTAGGCTAACCATATTTCAGGATGGCAAAACGGGACGGGGTCTTATGTAATATTCCGTATTCATGAAAAAGACAGGGGTCCCCTCCCCCCCGGTCCACGTGATTGGCTCCCACCTGCAAACCCCACCCACCCAGTCCACGTGATTGGCTCCCGCCTGCAAACCCCACCCCGCAGTCCATGCGATTGACTCCCGCCTGCAAACACTGCCCCCCCCGGTCCGTGCCATTGGCTCCTGCCTGCAAACCCCGACCCCCAGACAGCGCTCCGGCTCGGATCCTCCTTCCGCGCCATTCCCACTGGGTTTGAAAAACAGGACAAAATTGAGATTTTTATGAAAATGACAGGACAGTTGAAAAATGCTATAAAACCGGGACTGTCCTGTTCAAAACGGGACGTATGGTCAGCCTAGGTCAAAGACCAGCATAAGGAGGGTGGGGTATAGTCAGTTGAAAGCATAGAAGGTACATTAAAGTCTAATATAAGAAGCTAAAACACAAAAGTACATTAAAATTTGATATAAAAAGCTAAAACACAGAAATAAAAAAATACATTAAAATCTAATATAAAAAGCTAAAACAGAGAAGTCTAAAGGAAAAGGGAAAAAGCAAAAAAAAAAAGAAGATCTAGAGGGAGGGGTAGCAGCATTAGATGGGTATAGGGGAGCATAAAGGTTAGTATATCTCTAAATACAGTACTCTAGTATAATAAAATAAATGCTAGTTTATGGCACCGGTCAACATCTGGCAAATTTTAAGCGCTGCTGCGCAGAACCTGGCAACATTGTAAGTTGTAGCAGGGTTGGTATCTGACAGCCACAGGAAGGTGTAAAATCGTCCTGAGAGCCCTGGGTATTTATACAATAATGGTAAAATGAGGCTAGTACAAATGTCTCTATAATACAGGCACTGGAGGAGCACATTTTGTTGTTCAGTCATTTAGTCGTGTCCGACTCTTTGTGACCTCATGGACCATAGCACGCCAGGCCTTCCTGACCTCCACTGTCTCCCGGAGTTTACTCAAGTACATGTTCATTACATCGGTTATGCTATCTAACCATCTCGTCCTCTGCCGTCCCCTTCTCCTTTTGCCTTCAGTCTTTCCCAGCATCAGGGTCTTTTCCAGTGAGTCCTCTCTTTGCATTAGTTGGCCAAAGTATTTGAGCTTCAGCTTCAGTATCTGTCCTTCCAATGAGCAGTCAGGGTTGATTTCCTTTAGGATTGACTGATTTGACCTCCTTGCAGTCCAAGGAGTCTTCTCCAGCACCACAGTTCGAAAGCATCAATTCTTCGGCGCTCAGCCTTCCTTATGGTCCCACTCTCACAGCCATACATTACTACTGGGAAAACCATAGTTTTAACTATACGGACCTTTGTCGGCAAGGTGGAGCACACGCTCTGTTGTTTCTATGTGACCAGAGTCACAGGGGCATTGTCTCTCCAGGTAAGGAATCTTCCTGTATCGGCCTTCAAGGACAGCTGAGGGGAGGGTGTGACATCGTGCGAGAATAAAGGCCCTCCGATGGTTGGATACCTCGAGTTTAGGTAAGTAGGGGAGGCAGAATACCTGCTGGATTCACTGGCAATAAAGGCTGGGGACCTGGCTAAATCCAATTGGTGTTCTGTGTCTGCTACACACTGTTTAATGAGTGCTTTGGCCTGATCATATCCCATGCTGAGTAGTAGACCTGGAGAGAAGCCCAGGGATGAGATTCTAGTTGCCATGCCTGTTTCCATGTGGACTGAAAGTCATCCCTCATAGTTAATGGGGCAAGGCCAAGGGGAAAAAGGGGTAATCTGAGCCAATAGTTGAATTTGGCCACCCACACCCTAGCCTCCACTTTCATGAGGCCTGTCTCTAGTCTCAGGGTGGCATTAGAGACACATTTTGGGACTTGAAGGGCTGATTTTAGAAATTTGGATTGTGCAAGTTCCAGTGGTGCAAAAATGGAGAAGGGGCCAAGCTGGGCACCATACCGGAGTTGTGCTATTGGCTTGGCTTCTGTTCTGGTCAGACTATGAGCCAACTCAGGAGATTCTATAGAAATAGTCCTTTATTAACTAATAAACTATTTACATCAAAAATGTCCTTTATACGGCATTGCAAGCAACAATCAAACCCAACCCGGCAATGGAGAAAGGTTAGGTGACTCGGCAATACAGGATCCAACTGGGGCATGAGGCAAAACCGCAAGGCAAAACTTGGCTAGCATTCTCAATGAAGAAGCAAGACAGGGTGCAGCTAGGGATTGTGGGAAGAAGTTAGGGTGAGACTCAGCAGGACTGGCGAGGCAAGACTTAACTGAGGCAGCAAAGCATGTCTGGACTGGAACAACAGGATTTGGCTCGACTGGTTCAACGAGTCTGGACTTGGCTAAGGCAACTAGACTAGGCTGGGCTGGAGTGACAGATCTAGGCTTGGCTGGATCAACTAGGCACAACTGGACTGGAGCAACTGGACTAGGCTTGCCTGAAGCGACTAGGTACGACAGGGCTGGAGTAACAAGGCAAGCTTCTGCTGGAGCGACAGGACAAGCTTCTGCTGGAGCGACAGGACAAGGCTGGACTGGAATGCTCGGTATGGCAACAAGGCAACAAGCGGATTCTCAAGGCAATGGAGCAAGGCAAGACTACAGAATCTGGGGTCGACTCCAAAATGATGAAAGGTGTTGACTCAGCTTCCACAACGGCAACAGGACAGGCTTCTGAGGACGGTTCCGGCTCGACTTCTCCGAAAGAAGCTGTGAGCTCAGTGGAACGGTTGTTCCCAGCAACTTGGTCCTTGCGCTGGTGCCTTTTTATCCTATTTTCTCTGCGCTCTTTTTCTTCGGAGACCAATCGGGCTTCTTTTTGCTTGGCGCACTTTTCAGCTCGCCTTTCCCTTGCATTGATTGGTGGCCTTAACCTCGCTCCTGGTTCTGGACCAATCAACCACCCGGAATTCTCCCGCTCTGCTGAGTCATCCCTGGGCTCGGGTTCCTGCACCTGCTCATCATAAGTTTCTTTTTCCTGGCTTTGCACAAGATAGGTTTCGTTTTCCTGACTCTGTTCAGCATACGTTTCGCTCAGAATCAGAGTCAGACTGAACTCTGACAGCTTCAAATAATTTGAGTGCTGCAGGTATATAGTGGCTTGAGGTATTTAAGAATGGCAGATGAGCTCCTTTGTGCAGTTTCAACAACGTGGTCCCCATGGGCTTTTCTGCTGCTGGAAGAATGAAGGACTACTCCCAGATATTTGAAACATGAGACCTGCTCAATTTTGTGGCCATCTATGCTCCAGGAGTGGGCCTTTTGGCAAAGGCCATGATTTTAGTTTTCTGATAATTGAGTTCTAGCTGGTCTTCCTTGCAGTACTGCGTTAGTGCTCTCAGTGCTCTTTTAAGGCCAATAGGTGTTCTTGAAAGTATTGCCGCGTCGTCTGCATAGAGTAGAACAAAGATATGTCTTCCAGCAAGTTTTGGGGAGTGAAAGTTCATGTTGCGGAGATGGTCCACCATGGAGTTGATATAGAAATTGAATAGGAAAGGGGCCAGTATGCAGCCTTGCTTGACGCCTTTCTCAGTTCCAATGGCACTGGTGAGATGGCCCTGGGGCCCATCTCATCTTACTTTGAGTGAAGTCCCTTCATGGAGCATACGTATTAAATAAAGTAAGTGTCGGTCAATTGAGGAGGCCTCCAGTTTTTTCCATAGCTTAGGTCGGGATATGGAGTAGAAAGCTGCTTTGAAGTCTATGAAGGCAGCATAAAGGGAGGTTGTGTTATGGTAGGAGTATTTTTCTATGGGATGTTGAAGTACTATGCACTGATCAATGGTGGATCGCCCTTCCCTAAAGCCAGCTTGCTCCTCTGCAAGTATGTTTTCTTGTTCTAACCGGTCCTGGAATTTCCATTGTAGATGTCTTGCATAGAGTTTGCTGATTGTGTTGAGGAGGCTGATTGGTAATGTGCAGGGTCATCCTTTCCCCCCTTTTTAAAATATATATAGGGACAATGATCGCAAGCCCCCAGTCCTTGGGGACACGGCCATAAGTTTCAATACATGTAAAAAGTGAGACTAAAGTGGGAGTCCAAAGTGTTTTTGATGGCCTCTGAAGGGATTAGGTCTTTTCCTGGGGCCTTTCCTAGTCTTAATTGAGCAAGAAGATTCTTGATCTCTGTCACTGTCACTGGTGCCCACATCGGCAGATTTTCTATGGCTTGGGTAGGGTGTCCACTTCCAACAGAGGTGTCCATGTACAGTTCCTGAAAGTGTGCTTCCCAGGTCCCTGGGGGATGTGACAGTCCACCATGGATGGACCATTGCTTTGGGAGCTTGATGTGATATGCCAGAAGCTGGCTGAGTCATTGGATTTGACTGCTTGAATAAGCCATGTCCAGTTGTTTTTCATGGGTTCCTTTTTCTTGTGTGCCAGCAGTTGCTTGTAGTATCTCTCCTGCTGGAGGAGGTCCTGTCCTCCTGCAGGAGGTTTGTTCCAAGAGGTTATCTCCGCTACCTCCCTGCTCCAGGGACTGACTTGGGCCGAAACTTTGGAGGGTCAGGGAGGAGGCCAGTCATGTTATTGTTGCATTCTTTGGGAGTGAATGGGGTCCTGAAGCTGTAGATGAGTTACTCACATTTTTTGTCGTCTCTGTGGTGGGAAGGTAGGAGTCAATCCTCATCTGTTTCTCTGCTTTGTTGGACTTATGGGTCCCAGTGTCATTACTGGGGCTGGTCCGGGTTCTTTTCTTGGCTCTGGATGACATTTTTGGGCTGCAGGGCTAAGCCAGAAGTGGTGAGGCCAGTCTCAGTTCAGGAGCTTAGTTCAGGGGCTGCTAGCTGGTTGCCATCTTGGCTCCTATCCACTACTACTGTATGAGTAGAGTGAAATAGCATACACTTACCAAATCACAAATATACTAAGGCTTCCAAAGTAATGGTAATAACAGCTTTTTAGCAATCTATTAAAGTAAGCAAGAAAAAGGGAAATTAAGTTCTCATGGGGAACACTGAAAGCAGTGAGTCTGAATTAGTTTACATACATTTTTCTAATGCTAGCTGCTTAAATTTTCCAAAAATTTGTATAGTCTGCTGGGAGGATTACTACCCTTAAAGAATAAAGGATTGTTAAATAAATGCCTTAGATAAAAAAAATACTTTATTTAAATTTTCTCAACAGAAGTTGTGCTGTATGCCACTTGAACATCCTGTTCTTAAAAGTTTCCTATGCTTTTAAATTTGTTTTATATTTTTATTGCTTTAGTATATAAAAAAGGAAAAATGAACAAAGAACAAAAAATACAGAAACAAACAGAAAAAGGCAACAACAAAAACATACATTATTCATAAGGAAAGTCATTCTGCCCAATTTAAACATATCATTAAACCCTGATTACACTGAATAATATTGATTTGTCTTTCCATTACATCAGTAAGAAAGGCAGTTCATAGATAGAAAACATAGCATTGATCCAACATTGTAAAGACCACTGTCTTTCCAACTTTGAATATTAGTTGCACCCAATGCTTATGGTTCCTATGC
Source organism: Charina bottae (assembly GCA_023362775.1). Lineage (NCBI taxonomy): Eukaryota > Metazoa > Chordata > Lepidosauria > Squamata > Charinaidae > Charina > Charina bottae. The sequence continues at coordinate 97,497 of JALMGJ010000022.1, forward strand.
TTTATATTTTTACAATGTAAGTTAGTTATTTTATGATTCCTGGGATTTATCCTTCTTAGATGTGACACACAAGAAGAAACGTGAAGCAGTGGAAACAAAGTTGTTTATTATCTAGATTTGGAGTGTTCAGCCTTTCTTCATTGCACTATTGAAATATTTGAGATATCAGTCATGATGGAAATCACTACATGATAGAAGAACCATGGTTAGTTTGAGAAAGCTGTTTAATATTTTAGTATTGCTGAACCACCAATATTAAGAAATCAGTGTTCTGAAATCATGCAGGGGTGACCATAGCGACAGTCACTGGAGCCCCACCCTCTTTTAATATGTGTTGCTAGCATTGCAGCCACACGATTGCCTGGTTGTGCCCACCATTTTGAAGCCAGTGATCCCTGCTGCAGACACCCCTGCATCATGCCATGAAATGGCTATATTAAGCACTCTATTTTACACCCACATAAACATAAGGGGCGTGGTGGCTCAGCGTGTAAGACGCCAGGCTTGCCGATCGGAAGATGGCAAGTTCGGAGGTTCGAATCCCTAGCCCCGCGTGACGGAGTAAGCTCCCGCACTAGCTCCAGCTCTTGCCAACCTAGCAATTCCAAAGCATGCAAATGCAAGTAGATTAATAGGTACCACTTCGGTGGGTAGGTAACAGCGTTCCACGTGCGTCATGTGGCCACATGACCGTGGAAGCGTCTTCGGACAATGCTGGCTCTTCGGCTAACAAACGGAGATGAGCACTGGCCCCTAGAGTCGGACACGACTGCACAAACGTGCGGGGGGAACCATTACCTTTAAGCATATATTAGGACCTTTTGTACTGAGATCCTAATATGAAAAACAGCAAATTCTCCTCCTAGACATTTCAAAGGGACAGCTCCCTTTGTTTCACACTCTGAAAAAAACTGAAATTCTAAAGATTAAAGCATATAAACCCCTGCTTACAGACATCTGATGTAAACACTTTGATTCAAATGTGTACTAATCTTTGTAGCATCCTGGAAAGACCTTGCATGTCCAAATAAAGAATGTGATCTGAAACGTTGTTGGTTCATACCACCCAACAGTATTAATACTAAATTACCACATAAAATAAAATGTATTTCTGACACAAGGCAGCATCTTGTTATACAGTAGGCAAAACTCCACAGTAAGTGTCTTGACATTCAAGCAGTACCCATTTAGGAATCTGACTACTTTTATCTCTGACTAGAGTTCGCCTTTGTTTGGCTCTTATATGTTCACCAGCATTTATAAATATAGGAAATAAATATGCATTTATTAGATAGCATGATATAAATAATTTTACCAGAATAGTTAATGCCATTTGTAATGGAGGAAATTCACCTCTAATGCCATATAAAAATGTTTCCCCAATTTGCTGCAATATTGTACAATTAGTACCATGTAAATCGAATGTAACATGGCAACAGAACATGTTAATATTTATTTTAAAGTCTTTGGGGCTTTGGCACTATTGTGAGCCATTAAAAAAGGCCAGTAAACAAAATAAAAAGGTAAAGGTTCCCCCCGCACATTTGTGCAGCCGTGTCCGACTCTAGGGGCCGGTGCTCATCTCCGTTTGTTAGCCGAAGAGCCAGCGTTGTCCGAAGACGCTTCCGCGGTCATGTGGCCGGCATGACGCGCGCGGAACACTGTTACCATCCCACCAAAGTGGTACCTATTCATCTACTTGCATTTGCATGCCTTTTTGTAAACAAAATACTTTAGTATTAAAATATATCAGATGACAATCTGACAAGTGTTTTTGCTACTAATCAAATGAAAACTAAAACTGGGTCCTTCAAAGCAGTTTTTAAAAGGTGTATTTAAAACTACAACTGCTGATACTCAGGAGGCAAACGAGGAGGGTCTGCAGTAGGGTCTGTTCCTCCAGAGCCCCCTTGGCCTTTCCCCTCTGTTGGAGGACAGAAGTTGCATTTGCCATCTGGCCTGTCCTACATCCCCTATCTGGCTCTCTACCCTCAGATATGAAGGAAAATATTAGTTTATGACCAATATAAAGTTAAAATTCAACTGGCCATTCACTCCGTATCTGTGCATAGAAGGGAAGAAGAATTATAATCTCCTTTGCCTCAGACAATACGGTGTTTCTGCTAGCCTTAGAAACTCAGGTTTAGATCTCATAAAAAAGAATTATGGTTAATATGTACAGCCAAAACATTATTTTAAATTTTATATTGTTTTCAAACGTTACTGCTAACTACTTCAAACAGTCATAAACAGCAATATATATGTTTTTAAATGGGAAAGGCATCTATCAGAGCTAGGAAATGCTGAGAGCTCAAGTCGCACACTTCTTCTGCTTGCATGCTGCACTTTGGCAGAGCAAGTAAAGTGATGGACATTGATGCAGCAAGCCATCTCCAGGCAGAATGAGGAACAGGTCATCCTAAAGTGTCAGAAATTTGAGTCTAAGATGCCTGATAGCCAATCCTGTCATCTGGGAGTCCTGTTAGAAAGAGATGAGCATCATATTGTCCTTGGCCTTAGAAAGGAAAGCAGAAGATGGCAGTATCTGCTATTGGAAGGAGGATGCTTAACTAAAAGGACAGTCCACTCTTGTTCTGCCTATCTCAATTAAAATGAATGACACATGTAGACTATGGACCAGATTGTTGATTTTGTGCTGAAGTTGTATTTTTATAGAACAATTAATTTTGAATTGTAATACTCAGAGAACAAAAACGTGGCTAACTTTGGATACCTTTTCTTGGGTTCCTATGGCATTTAGAAATAATGAATACAGGAATCGAAAGCTTCCTGCTGTTCCTCATTATAAAAGCATTCTCTTTCTCTCCGTAGGTCTAAATAGAACTGAAATTTTATCATACCCTTTTATATAAGGTTAGAAACCTCCCACAGATAGACAACTTCTCTCTCTCTCTCTCAAAAGAAACTAGCTACTGTGTGCATAAGCAACAGTCTACTAAATGTTGTCTTTCTTCCCTGAAAACATGCAAATAAAATGTTTTGGTCTCAGCTTCAGAAATTCAACTATTTTAGATGCATTTTCATAACAAAAGAGAAAGGTAAGCATTAGCCAAGCAAATACTGTATGCAGTGCAATGTGTTTCAGACCAATTGAGGACATCTTAACTTTCTCCTTATCAAATCACCAACAGGGTTTAATTAGCTTGATTACAAGAAGATGTTTCACTGCCATGAGGGACTGCCATGTTTATTACCATCTACCAGTGTGTTCTTTATCACTTTATAAATCACATTTGACAGAATCAAACTGGGCTACCTATGAATGGAAGCATCCGATGTACTTGCAGAACCAAGTGAATACTATTTCATACTATTTCAAAAGATATTTTTGTAGTAGTTAAGGATTCAAGGCATCTTCAACCATGAAAACTCAATGAATAACTAACTTTGTGAGAGAAAGTTTGGTGTAGTGGTTAAGGCACCAGGCTAGAAACCAGGGGACGGTGAGTTCTAGTCCCACTTTAGGCATGAACCCAGCTGGGTGACCTAGGGCTGAGAGACCTGATCTCTCTCTCAGCCCTAGGAAGCAGGCAAGGGCAAACCACTTCTGAAAATCTTGCCAAGAAAACTGCAGGGACTAGGCAAGGCAATCGCCAAGAGTCAACACTGACTCAAAGGCACAAATAAAAAATAACTGTGAACAAGTTACTCTCTCTCAGCCTAGCCTATCTCACATTGTTATTGCAGGGAATGGTGGAATATGATTCTGATGAAAAATAACAAACAAAATATTGTGTCTGTGGTATGACTATTGGGGAAAAAGAGTAATTGTGTCCTTAAAACCTGGTTTCATTTTATCAAGAGATGAAAGAAAGTTTGTTTGTTTGTTTTGCAAGGTTTATATGCCCTTCCAATCTTGTCTGACCCTCAGTGGCTTACAGGCCTTCAATTCAAAACTAAAACACTATAACAATATGAACAAAACAATATAATTTGAGAAACAATGATAGCTCGTATACCAGATCACTCTCCAGGAGAGACTAAAACAATCCCTTTCATTGAACAAAAGCTGAATGAAAGTGCCAGGTCTTAAAAGCTTTATAACAAACTAAGAGAGTTGGGGCTCATCTTATATTGGGGAATGCTGTTCCAGATGGCAGTGACCAAGAAAGCCAAAGAAGTATCCCTCCAGATGATATTTTCTGAAAGTTGGGACCCAGAGGAAGCTATCGCTTCCAGATCTCAAAGAACAGATACTGACCACTGGGAGATATATGAGTCATAAAGGGTTTTAAAGATAATAACCAACACTTTGGATTTTGCCCAGAAACAAACTGGTAGCCAGATCACTTCTCAAAGCAGAGGCATTATTACTGTTATGGAACTGCTCAAGATGCAACAGTTTGGGGGTGTTTTCAAGAGCATGTTGCACTAATCCATATGAAAGCATGAGTGACCATGAGCAAAACCTCCTAATCCAGAAAAAATTACACAAGTATCCTGGATCTGTGCAGCTGCCTTCTTTTCTTCAAATAGGAGCTGTGAGTCCAGATTATGAATTAGCTCTGCACAATAAAACATGACTACATCCAGAGCCAGAGATGGAAAGTCTCTGGAATCAGAGGGCTTCCATACCCAAAGCCATTCCATCTTGCTGGGATTGAGCCTAATTCAGTTCATCCCCACCCAGACCATCATAGCCTCCAGGCATCAAGGCAGAACCTCAACTGTATCTCCTGTTCAACCCAGAGTTGAGCTTCATGTAAATGTCAAAGAAAACGGCAGAAAGTGTCAGCCCCTGAGGCATCATACAACAGAGGATTCTAGGGCTCAGTCTCTCACCTTCGCTATCACTGACTGCAACTGCCCATTTAAGAATGAGGAGAACCACTGCAGAACAGTGCCCCCACTCCCAATTCACATAGATGATCCAGAAGGGTACTGTCAGCCCTTCAAGGTAGGCCAGGTCAGGAAACAGACACCACAAGAACTACTGGAACTCTATTTTATTGTTATAGGGTATAATAATAGAATCTGGAAAGCCTAACATAGTTGCATTTCTAGAGGCCATCACCATACTCCTCTACAGGTACTATTAGTGTTGGCATCAAAAACTGCTGAGATACCAAGCCATACCAGAAGAGTTGAACTTCCTCTATCCTAGACTCACCACAGGTCATCCAGAAGAATGATGAATGTGGATTCAGTTTCATACCCAGGTCTGAATCCTTACTGAAAAGGATCCAGATTTTTTTTTCCATTATTTTTATTGAACTATGATTAACAAACATTATCAAATAACTATATTAACATAAATCCAAGATGCATAGAGAAAAAAAAGATATAGAAAAGGGTCCAGATGATCCATTTCTTCCAGAGCTTTCTGCAAATGAAGAACCATCACCCTGAGAAAGGAAGTTTGGACACTCACAAGTAATTGTCTAAAATTGCTGGGCTGAGCAATGTCTTCTTGATGAGGGGGAATGTACCACCCCTCCTTCAAGACACACAGCACTACTCCTCTTCCAAGAAACCCTTCACCACCGCCCATACCAAGCCTCCTATTATATGTCTGGAGGATTTCATCAACCAGGAATGACAGAGATATGAGCTACAGGTGGTAGAGCTGATGTCACAGAGAACTCTGTCCTATTCCTCAGGACCAAGAAAGTCATCCCAGATAATCATGCAAGATGTAGCCTCTGTCACCTCCCTAGGACATATGCAGCTAGTATCCAACTCACAGTGAACTCAGCCAATTCTTCACAGCAGCCCAAGAAAAGTTTTTCAATCCCATTTGTCCCTAGGAGATTCCAGATTATTCTAAATATGGCCATTGGCTGAGCAGAATCAAATTTTCTCCTCGATTTTTGCTAGTAGCGCTCCAGATATCTCTTCAGTAAACCAAGGTGTTCCTTTGGATTGGTAAACAGGGAGAGGCTGCTCAGGTACAATTATTAGAGAGCCAGTTTGGTCTAGTGGTTAAGGCAACAAGCTAGAAACCAGGAGACTGAGAGTTCTAGTCCTGCCTTAGGCATGAAAGCCGGCTGGGTGACCTTGGGCCAATCCCTGTGTCTCAGGCCTAGGAAGGAGCCAATGGCAAACCAGGAATCTGAAGAGTTCTAGTCCCGCCTTAGGCATGAAAGCCGGCTGGGTGACCTTGGGCCACTCTCTCTCTCAGCCCTAGGAAGGAGCCAATAGCAAACCAGGAGACAGAGAGTTCTAGTCCCGCCTTAGGCATGAAAGCCGCCTGGGTAACCTTGAGCCAGTCCCTCTCTCTCAGCCCAACTCACCTCACAGGGTGGTTGTTGTGGGGAAAATAGGAGGAGGAAGGAGTATTGGGTATGTTTGCCACCTTGAGTTATTTATAAAAATAATAGAGGCGGGATAGAAAAAAAATTAATTATGTCCAAGGCTGCTGCCACCTCCTATTCCAGAATGAGAATAAAGGTTCAACAGGTCTGCCCCCTTCCTCATAGTCTTGGGGAAAACCCCAATCACTGGAAAATTACTACCTGTGGAGGCTGGTAATGCTGGTCAGCTCCACGGAAATCAAAGAATGATCTGACCAGTACAAACGTGTTAATATCCCCTGTCTTCAGATCACATCACATTTACTCCAAGATGAAAATCAGATCTTTTGTGTTGCCTCCTACATGAATTGTAGATAACCTAGGGGAAGCCCATGGTTGCCATGGAGGCCATGAATTCATGTTCCACCTGTACCCCTGCCCATGGAAGGCATGTTAAAGACCTGCAGCCACTTTCACCCAGGACATTCTATCTCAAGCCCTGAGATAAGGCAGAGCTGTGCAACAACAATCCCAGCTTGTACCTGGAGTCTAACTTCACAAATAAGACCTTTCATCTCGTTATCTTGGGAACAATGACTCTGGCCACCTGCAGAGTTTCCCGTGTGACTATTTGTTTATTTATTTATAAGACCTGTATGGCTGCCCATCTTAGTATCACAACTCTGGGTGGCTCACAACAATTACATAAAATCAACATCATACAAAAAAAGGAAAAAAACAATAAAAACAGAAACAAAGAAACAAAGAAACTTAGTGCCACAACCAAACTCCTACAGCCAACTGCCACACATGTGATGGGTTTCAGCTAATTCCAAATCCCAATCCCAGGTGTGCTCATTTCCAAGAAGGACATAAATAGACATCACTAATAAATATTAACATACTTCATTTGTATATGTTGGCTTTTGTGTTATATATTGACTTCCTTATATGACAGCTTTCTTAAAACAGGAAGCATGAATCTTCTGTCCTTCAGAAATCTACAACATTCTAAAACTCATAAAATACTTAAGTTTTGATAGTCCAAATTTGGACTAATTTTCTTCAAAGCTATAAAATAAGTAGTGAAGGATTAATTTTTATGAGCTATGAGTATAAGTATAAGGAATATTTTCTCTGTCTCTCCCTCTCTTTGGACTTCAAGATTCTGTATAATAGAATTATTGCTTTCTTTAAGAGGAAAGTACTTTCTCTTGAAAATAATTTCACCTCTAAAGAAACTTGATTGAAATGAATTTGAAATATTAAATATTTAGCTATAACCTAACTAGTACACTGCTTACAATTACTCCCAATCTTTTAAATTGCTCAGTTACTCAAAAGTATTCAATTACTTTTGAAAAGCAAACCTATGTACACACTGGTAACTTTGCTGAATATTATAGCTGCAGTACTCTTTATTTATCTTAATTTTATCCTGATTGCCCATGTATAAGGGGCCCACAACATGGCTTAGTGTAACAATTCTATAATTGAATTAAATAATTCAATTGAAAGTATATTATCATATCTGGAGAATATCTGTGTCTTACCTTATAGACATATGGGACATAAAGATGGCATAATAGCCTTCAAGTCAGGAAATTCCTCCTTATTTCAAATTTGGATCACTCACTATACAATAAAGCTTCCACTCATTGGTTCTTATCTTTCCATAGGGTGCTCTGGAGAATAAATTTCCTGTGTCTTCCCTTCATTTAGATTATGACTAGTAGCAAAAGGAATCATATTGCAAAAATGGGAAAAAATGGCATCTAGTAATTTGCTGTGCAAATAGGTAGTAAATCATGCAGCAAAGGAAAAAGTATTACAAAATGAACAAACAGAATCTTTCTCAGGAGGCTTGGCATGAAAAATTATACCTCTATCACCTGAATTGTCCCTCTCCATTATATTCATGAAGGTGTCATACAACTAAAAGTTGATGAATATTAGTGACACCTAAGGTAGGAGCAATACCCAACATCCTCCAGCAGATGTTGTAATTATTTAAAAATACCAGCCCATTCTCCAAGCTACTCTGAGGGTCTAGACTCCATTGTAATTTCTCACAATACCCCTAAAATGCATTCTCGACAATGTTCTCACAATGTATTGGAGTCCTACCACAAGATGAAAAAACTATGACTCAGAAATGAACTTGAAAATACCAACAACAGTCTTTATTGAGGTCATTAACCAGCACAAAAGAACTTGAAAATGTATCTCCCGTTTCTTCTTAGAAATACTCTTGTTGAATGGACAATTCTATCAAAAGAATTTGAAGTCTGTGGTCTAACTGGGAAAATATGACCTACTGGCACTTCAGCAAAGTACTGCCAAAATAAAGGAGAAACAATCTACTAGCACACAGTGGGAGATGTATGTGTATAGCACCTTAAGCAAAGAACATAACTTTTTCAGTGAATCCGTTTCCCCTACATTAAGGATCAACCTTGGGAATAAATTCATGCACAAACATGTAACTAAACAAAAAATGAAAAACTGTCAGCCTCTCGCTCTCCCTACAGGTGCATCCATGTTCACACACATCACCTTTATTTATTCTTACATGATTAAGGCTTGTGCTGCTTGCACATCTGTGTAAGGCTCCTAGATTTATTATCTTAATGTCACATAAATATTGTATGATCAAGTCAGCTTTGAGACAGCATATTATAGATCCCTAAATGCTCTAAAGCTTATAACATTTTAAAGCAATTCTAATCCCATCTTGCCAAACAGTGTTTTCTTTTCTGAACATGTTTTAAATTTGAATTTAACACAACAAATGGAATAGACTTCATTGCTATAAGCAAACTGAGCTTACAGTAATTTGCAATATTTTATTCCTGATACTATTTATTATAAAGATTGGGGGACATGCAATAGAAAAATGTAGCAAATATCCTAAAATAGAATATCTCTGTTATGGATGATAAAGAAATTGTTTTATACAATATTTCAGTCTGAAATAATGAATGAATAAAAGACAAATATTTGAATGTTTTCAGGGTGTTTTTCATTCCATGACATGAGAAAAAATTATTGATGATTTTAAATTATTTTAAATAGGCAAATTGTGAGTGCAAGTTTTTAAAAAAGACTGCTGACGTTACTCGTTGAGTGTTGTACTATTTATCTTTAACACTTGGTAAATACAGCTATAATTATAATTTTCTTTAGAAGCCCTTAATATGCTCTCTTGAGCCCTAAAAATCTTGGCTTGCATTAAAATAATTCTTTAATTTACTTTTGTAGTTAAGTATCTTATGCTGCAGTTTTATATATATGCTGCAGTTATATATGCTGCAATTTCCTCTGATGCTGTGGAAAGATTTCTTTCTCCTAGCATTATTAAGTGGATCATAATTACATTTCCCTTTCTTCATAGCGTAAACCAATCATTTTTCTGAAAGCTTCAAATAAATTATTTAAGCGACCTGGAATAAAACTGGATTTTGTACTATGTACCTCTTTTTAACATTTACATGAAGTTATAAGATACTCAAATAGCAGATTTTGAGGCTAAAACGTGCGTGAAAAAATAAATATGGCAACTCATTCTTATATGAATTCAAGCAATCTCATTCTTTGTAAGATTTATTCTGTACCTACAATATTCCATTCCTCCTTATGCTCACATACAGAAAATAAATGCTTCTAGGGTCTTTCAATGTCAAAAGATACTCTTAGTATCATATGAGTGCAAAAGAGAAAGAATCCATATGGTTTTATGTTTAAATATAACATAAAAGCCTTCTTATTAAAATATTTCCAGAAATGCTTTGCAGAACACAAATGAAGCAGAGTTTGGTTGTTAACTGTGTCATAAATAAATTTGGCTATAATGTTTAATTGTTAACATGTAGATCCTTCCAGTCAACAAAATGCAACAGTGTCCAGTCAACAAAATGTAACATCTCCCACTCAGCAGAAAATCTATCTTTGCTATGATAACAGATGTGTCCTCTAATATAAGAGGAAGACCAAGAAAGTCATGTTTGGAGAGTTTATGAGATTCTTGAAAAGAGAGAACTAAGATGATTAAATAACAAAATGCAATATATGAAGATGTGCATGGAAATGGTGTAAAAAATGGCTTGCAAGGATAGAAAGGTATGGAGAGGAATAATAAATCACATTTGTGTACATTTTCTTTTCTTATCTCAAGCATCAGTGTAAACAACATCATACAAAGGGCAGAAAAGGAGCAAAAAATAGTAAGACAAATTTTTATTCCTTTTCTGCACTTACGTAACTTTGCTTATCCCAAAAGTGAATAGTGTGATGGGCATGGAAGTTTGTATGTATGAACAAATTACTGTTCTTGAAGCAACATGAGCATAAATGAACATAGCTTTTTGGTTGTTTATGCTTCAGAAAATAACCTAGATTTTGTCAACAGTTCGACTATATGAGGCTCCTCCCACACACAAGGATTGTACCAATCTGGAATCAGTGCAGTGCTCCTGGGCCTCTTTGATGCCATTGGTCTTAGCAAGTACCTCTGTAGCTGAGCTGATTAACTTCCAGCTTAGCTGCTGTTCCAGCGGAAACTCTGAAAAAAATAGTATTGTTGTTTTCCCAATGCTGGGAACACTTATATTCGCTTGGACTTCTCTGTAGAAATCAAATTGTACCTTTACATTTATTTCCCTAGGAATCTCTACTGAAAAAAAGTGGCTCTTCTACACTTCTTCTATAGTGGGATATTTTTTTTCTCCTCTAAATGTGAAACAGATGTTGATGGGATGTTGTCTCATTGCTAATTTTTGTGGCCTCCCATTGGCCAGCTGGCAGGAACATTAGACAGTTCATTGAGACTTCCATGGGTGATGTCAGTTGCAACAGTGAGTGCACTTGTGCTAAGTACTATTTAAAATGAAAAGGACAATTTAGTTGTGACCAATGTGCTTTCCATCTGTGCCCTTGATTTTAAGTTACAAAATTCTATCAAAAGTCAACACAAATACATTAACTCCACAAAACATTACTATCTTTACTGGGCAACCTCAAGCTTCCAAGTATCTTTCCTTTGGTAGCCAAAAACACAGTGTCCAGTCAAAGAAAGAACAGAAGGACAGATTATGTTCAATGTCACAGAATACTTAGTGGGAGTGGGGAACAGAATGTTGATTCTGGAATCTTGAGCAAATATTCCATAACTGATTGATTTTTATTATGTGCCATCAAGTCAGTGTTGAGTCTTAGCAACCACATAGATAGATTTTCTCCATGACGATTTGTCCCTAACCTGGTCCTTCAGGTCTCCCAATGGTATATTCATCACCACTGTAACTGAGTCCATCCACCTTGCTCCCAGTCATCCTCTTTTTCCCTTTCCTTTCACCTTTCCCAGAATTAAAACTTTCTCCAGAGAGCTACGTCTTTGCATAATGTGTGTAACGTCATACTTAATTACTTCATCCAAAACTATACACAGCACAATTGCTATTAAGACTGACATAATGTTGGCAGTTTTCTTTCAATAACTGATCATATTCAGTATTTAATTCAGTAATTCTTAAAGCTATTGTAACAATTGAAGATATCTTTTCTGGATTGTAATAGTTAGTGGCATTATTTTACCCTTATTTTTACTAAATTTCATTTATCATTTGGATGCCCATTCATCTGTAAAAATCAATTTAGATTTCTTTACAAACTAGTTAGGTTTCAATCATCCTGAATAATTTGGCCATGATAGAGAATAAACTGCCCTAGGTTCAGGGTAAATATATCTGCAAATCCTTCAGGGACAGAGATGCAAATTAATACATTCTTAAAGAATTTGTTGTCCTGTTGGGATACAGTCCTGGGATCCTTACAAATCAAATTTATTTAATACCACATGAGCTAGATGAAGGCAAGGAGTGACAGAGGGATTAGTTTAAAAAGCTCCCTATGAAATAAGAAAAGGGGGGGAAATGGGATGTATAATCTGACAAGAAATTAAACCTATTTGTGTTAGACTGGTAAAACATCCATCAGATCAAGCAAGAAACAAAAAACATCATATGTTGCATTTTGAGGAGTAAAAATAGGAAAGATATAAGTAAAGTTATATTTGATGGCTGTTGTGGGTCTTCCGGGCTGTGTGGCCGTGTTCTGGAAGTTGTGGTTCCTAACGTTTCGCCAGCATCTGTGGCCAGCATCTTCAGAGGGCAGGAGCACAGATAGAAGCAAAAATCTCTGTGCCCAGGTAGAGTGGCAATGTTCTATTTATAGAGCTAAATTATAGGAGATTAGGTGGGGTTTTTTGTTGTGTTGAAATGTTAACGAGTGGCTGATAACATTTCAACACTTTGAAAAACAGGCTTTGGAATCGGCACCCATTACACCAACAGTCTGGTTCCGGTTCGTGGATGACACCTTCGCAATTTGGAGTCATACTGAAGAAGAACTGGAGAAATTTTTGGACCACCTAAATGGCATCCACCCCAATATACAATTCACTATGGAAAAAGAAACTGACGGCAGACTTCCATTTTTAGATACGCTGGTCATACGCAAACCGGACCTCAAACTAGGACACAAAGTATACAGAAAACCCACCCATACAGACCGGTATCTACACAAAAGTTCCAATCACCACCCACGACAAAAGAGAGGCATGATCAAAACCTTGGTGGATCGTGCTAATCGAAACTGTGAAACCCAATTTCTCAACAATGAACTTAACCACCTGAATTGGGTCCTACAGGCGAATGGCTATTCCAAGAATGAAATAAAAAGAGCCATCAAACCAAGAAAACAACATCCAACTGAAGAAAAACAGCCCCACACAAACAAAGTATTCCTGCCCTACATCAAAGGAGTCACTGACCGCATGGGAAAACTGATGGAAAAACACAACTTTCAAACAGTCTTCAGACCCACCAGAAAAATACAACAAATGCTAAAATCAGCTAAAGACAAAAGGGACCCCCACACCGCTGCAGGAGTATACCGCATACCATGCAGCTGCGGACAAGTATGCATCGGAACCACAAAACGAAGCATTCACACCAGGATAAAAGAACATGAAAGACACTGCAGACTACAGCAACCGGAAAAATCTTCAGTAGCTGAACATGCTCTCAAGCAAACAGGACACAAAATCCTATTTGAAAACACAGAAATACTGGACAACACCAAAAGCCACTACACCAGATTATACAGAGAAGCCATTGAAATTCACAAACACCAGCACAGTTACAATAAAAAAGAAGAAAGTTTAAAAATTAGCAAAACCTGGCTACCAGTCCTGAAAAACACAGCCTGCAAAAGGTCAACGAACTCAGTCCAACCACCAGGTCATGGGAATACTTCTCACAATGAACATGCTAATCACGCTCATCAGCCACTCGTTAACATTTCAACACAACAAAAAACCCCACCTAATCTCCTATAATTTAGCTCTATAAATAGAACATTGCCACTCTACCTGGGCACAGAGATTTTGCTTCTATCTGTGCTCCTGCCCTCTGAAGATGCTGGCCACAGGTGCTGGCGAAACGTTAGGAACCACAACTTCCAGAACACGGCCACACAGCCCGGAAGACCCACAACAGCCATCGAACTCCGGCCGTGAAAGCCTTCGACAATACAAAGTTATATTTATTTTCCATCCTTTTTAAATGTATGCTTAAACTATTAACAGGAATACCCAAAATGTGTAAAGTGACCCACAAAGTACCTGGTTTGTTCTATCTTTTCATTTATTTGGTTTATTTTTGGCAAAATAAATGGACAGGGCAGAGAACCTTTAATTTCCATTTCTTCACAGAAGAACAATCACCACCAGCCTCTTTAGCATCTCCCATTGCTCCTTCTGTCAACATTTGACAAAGTGATAATACTTCTATTGTCTGCTATTAACACAGCTTTTTCCAGATTTGATAGAATAAATCCTGTTTCCACTAGAAAAGTCTACTAGAGGACATAGATTTTATTCTTGTTATTGTTATCATCATCATCATCATCATCATGGAAACCAACTAGAGGAATCCAAAATCATTTTTTATTAAAAACTAGAGTTCACTTGTATTATATAGAAACTTATATTCAATCGGATTATCAGGCTACTCTTTTTACTGTACTGAGTTATTGCTATAACCGATTAATTAAGTATGCCCGGGTTCTTGTAATGTTGCTCAATTATCTTGTGTTGGCTTTATACGTTGTCATTCTTGCAGACTCACTGGAATTAATTTTTCTGGAAGTTTCAGTAAAGCAAGAAACAGAAAAAAAGTATTCTTGACTCTAGTGTCACAGTGGTGAAGAAGATGGAATCGTTTTTAAAAAACAGCCTCTCAAGTTTCCTCTTATAAATACTTCAACCAGTACTTGTCTTGAAGGAAGTATACTGTCATCCCTGACCATCAGCCACTACTATCCATCTTCAATCCACAAAAAAGGATAGAACTTAAACAGCTGCTCAAATGCACCTTTATGCTTTGTTCCTTGGAGGGCACAGATACAAAATAGAATCCAAACAGACACATAATCAGAGAAATGCAAACAGATTATCTTATTTACCTCCACATCAGATGGGGGTTTCCTTTGACATTTTTTTTTATCTCACAGAAATCAAGAATCTTCCCATCACAATTCATATGATTCAAAGACAACTAGGAAAGACCCACCACTACCTCAAGTCTACCCAACAACCCAGAATGACTGGAATACTCAGTTACCGTGGCCTGCCTGTATACATTATACTGTAATTCTTGCAGACTCAAAGGAGTTAATTCTTCTAGAAATTTCAGTACAGCAAGCAACAGAAAAATATCTACTCCTCTGTCTAGTTATTTTTCTGATAAGGAAAAAAAATGCAACATTTCTTTGTATGACAATTGACAGCAACCTTAGAATTCTTTCTTAAGTAGGCTGACCATACATCCCGTTTTGATTGGGACAGTCCTGTTTTTTAAGCATTTTTCAAGCGCCCCGTCATTTTCATAACAATCTCAAATTTGTCCCATTTTTTAAACCCGTAGGGCACAGCTTTCCAAACTGTGTGTTGCGACACTTTAGTGTGTCGCAACACACAGTCTGGTGTGTCACCACATAACCTGGAAGTGGCAGCGGGGGTGTGCACGGTGGCAGCGGCGTGCCATCAGCACTTCCGCGTTTTAGCGGAGGCCACCGCCACTGCCACTGCCGCCATGCACGCCTCCGCCCCTGCACGCCCCCCCGCACTGCCGCCATGCATGCCCCCATCCCCACATGCACCCCCGCGGTGCTGCCGCTGCCACTGCCGCCATTGGTGTGTCGCCAACGGCGGCACTTTGGAAAGCACTGCCGTAGGGAATGGTGCAGAAGGAGGATCCGAGCCAGAGCCTGGAAGAGGAAGCCCTCCCGCCTATCAGCGCATGGCAAAGGAGGCCCAGGGGGTGGGGTTTGCAGGCATGAGACAATTGCATGGACCGGGGGTGGGGGTTGCAGACAGGAGCCAATCGCATGGACCGGGGGGGTTTGCAGGAGGAAGCCAATTGCGCGGACCAGGGGGTGGGGATCCCTGTCTTTTTCATGAATACGGAATATTACATAAGACCCCATCCCATTTTTGTCTGAAGGAAATATGGTCAGCCTATTCTTAAGTAACAAAAGATAGCTTAAGTACAAAACTTAATACTTAGTACTTAAAACTTAAACTCCGCGAGCTGCATTGGGTGCCGGTTTGCTTCCGGGTCCAATTCAAGGTGTTGGTTATTACCTTTAAAGCCCTACATGGCATGGGACCAGGATATCTGAGGGACCGTCTTATCCCCATATCATCGACCCGCCCCACCCGATCATTCAGAGAGGGCTTTCTACGGACCCCATCAATAAGGGAATTTCATCTAGTGGGGTCCAGGAGGCGGTCCTCCTCTGTAGCAGTGCCCGCCCTTTCCTTTGGAATATCTTGCGCCCAGAGTTGAGGCAGGTTTCCTCCCTCCCGACCTTTAGGAAAGATCTGAAAACCTGGTTCTGCCGCCTAGCGTGGGAGGGGAAAAGTAACAGCTCCTCCTGGGGGTGGTTAATATCATAATGTCCTCCCTATTATTGAGATACTTGTCAGATTGGATTTTGTATTTATTTATGTTATGTTACTAATTTGTAATTTTATATTTATATTTTAACTCTGATTTTATTGTAAACCGCCCAGAGTCCCCCGTTGAAGGAGTTGGGCGGTCATATAAATTTAACTAATAAATAAATAAATAAAACCAGTATCTCCATATTGTGAATATAAACATTCAAGTTAGTCAACAGATTTACTTTTTCACACTGGTTTTTACCAACACCCACCCCTCTGGAAACCTTTAATCTTAATGTTATATTCATATTTTAAATTTTGAATTAAACCATATATCTACTCAAATTAAGCAGTATTACTTTTATGTCTAATAATTTTATTATTAAAGATTAACTATAATTTAATTACAAATTCTACATTCTTAACATTTATCTGTATGTGGAAAATATAGTACTGCTGCTTAAATGAAAATTTATATTCATGGGACAATTATGCTTTTCCTATTTAAAAATAATACTTCATTTCCAAAGACATTAACTATGGCAATGTTGGAGATGTCGGGGATGTTCACTGTTGCTTTTGAATTTGTATTGTATTGGCTCAAACACTAACACATTTTTCCATATTGCTTTGCTGTATTAAGTGTGAAGTGAACAGAGAGAGAGGGAGGCAGAAGGAGGGATAGGATATTTGCTATGCTTACATTAAGAAGTAAGGGGTACGAGATGGAGCTATACAAACCCAACACTTCTATTAGTATAAATAAATGACTGGAATAAGAGCTGTAAACAAGAGGAAACATCTGGGGAGATGAAGTCATAGGACAGACCCGTGGGGTTACCTCTGTTATGACCTCAGTCCTCAATTCAGGAGATGGACTGGTGATTTAAAGCTGCACTGGTTACATAAGTGTTACATAAATCATCTCAACCAATCCTGAGATGAGGGAATCAGCTGGTTGTGGAATAAAACCATCCATAATGGAGAAAGGCCAAGGTAGGCAAGTGGATGTGATAGCCAGTCAGAAACTCTGGATCCAAGGGATGTGAGACTGGCAGCTTGGCCCATAAGAAGGCAGTGAAAGCCAGAGTGTTACTACCATGGCTGTAATACCTGCCCTCTCAAGCTTCCTGCATCTTGCCTGTTACGTGCTTTCTAGAATTTGATGAACCACCAGTTACACTGGCCATTTAACTAAAATCTATGTCTTGTTCTTATAAATCTAGACTATAATATGAGTGAAATAAGTTTAAAGTGCTATAGAAAAATCAATATTCATACTTTATGGCATTTGGTCAGTGTAAGATTGTCTGCTTGCTAATTCAGTAAAGATAGAATAATACTTGCTTTTAGGTTTATGCATTTCCCTCTACAGTATTTGCCACTGGTGTTAAAGAGAACCTAACTGGAAATTTCCCAATGCCTGAATACAAATGTTGTAAGAGAATGCTGGAAACTGATGACAGACCAACCTGTATCTCTTAAAAAGACACAGAGTAACTGATTGGACATAATACGCCAGAAAGTTTGTTTAATTAATTAATTAATTAATCATTCATTCATTCATTCATTCATTCATTCATTCATTCATTCATTCATCAAGTTTTGCCACTGCCCATCTCCCCTCTGGGCAGTTACTGGGAGGGTGCATCCAGAAGCTAAGGTTTATTAGATCTTCCTTGAGTTTAGAAATTAAGTGACCAAGTGACTGGACACCGGGATTAACCTCTGGACTTAAAAGCAATGTCAAACAAGAAGCTCACACCGACTGACTTTTATTCTGCCCTTTAACAAAAAGGCTCCCAGAGGGGCTTACAAAAATCAGTAGTATGAAAGAAACTGTTCCCAGGCTTACTGTGCATAGTGGATGTTCTTTACATGTACTAAATTAAGACTAGAGACAGGAACAAGCACCGCTGAACTCACAGAGGCCCACTTCTCAACAATTGGCCCACTGCAGGCAACCTAAAGCTATTTTTCTTATTGTTCCTCTTTCAAACTGCCTGCTTCCTAAGCAAACAGTGACACAAGCGAAGGGGGAAAGCAGCATTTTCTTATTTTATTGTATTGCTATAAGATGAGAAAGAAAGAAAGAAAGAAAGAAAGAAAGAAAGAAAGAAAGAAAGAAAGAAAGAAAGAAAGAAAGAAAGAAAGAACAGCAGCAAAGAGAAATTTGATTTCTTGAAAACTTTTTATCCTAGAACATAACCAAAGCAGGAGCAACACTGTTCTGAACTGTTCCTTAACACTAGGATCAGGGTGCATTTTTCTTTACTGAGACATTTTGTAATATACTTTAATTTCAGCTATGAAAAAAAAATCAATACTATATATTTAACCAAAATAGTACTCTGTGTCTCTGTGTGTATGCATGCATGTACAAAAACACAATTTATAGGCCACATTTGGCCTCTACCAATGACCCATGTAGTAAATTAAATAAACTTAAAGCCATTGAAATAAATATTAATATTTTAACTCATGTTTTAAACTGTGAATCTTTAAACACAAGCACAAAATAGAAAACACTGACACCAGGTCATAGAGCCCCCCCCCCCTCAAATGCTCCCCAGAAAGTCAGACAATCCTGACTGAAATGGCTGTGATTTGGGGGGCTGAGAAAAAGTGGCAAAGCATGTAAAGTTGTACATGGCACACACATGGAATGTTTCTCAATCCAATTTTCTTCATTTTTCCCTTTTCACCCTCAATTGCCTGTGTCATTGTACTCCACAAAGTATCACATTCTTAAGACAGCATTTATGATGGAGACTAAGAGCTGATAGAGTCGGGGGTATCTGCAGGGGGGTGAACAGGTCAAAATGATAGGTGAAACCCCAGCAATAGAAGCCCTGTCTTTTTTTACATCCGTGTGATGCATGTGACACATATTAAAAGGGACAGGGCCTGCAATTGCCTGGTTGAATCCGCCTATTTGACACTGTTGACCCCCTGTGGATGCCCTTGGACAGAATCATGAGGTCTGAAAATCCCATTTGTTAATATTTGGATTAAATACAAAGTAATCACCTACAGCAGGGAGCTACAGTTAAAAGATGTAGTACTGAGAGATGAGATTATACTCAGCTGGAGGGACAGATTCCTGTCTCATTTAGATAATTTTTATTAGCTTCATTATTTGCACATGAGCCAAGATGGTTTGTCTACAAGTAGTTATTCCCTTCAAATATGACTATACTGTATGAATACTTTCTGGAATATGCACAGTTATTATGTATGGAACAGATATTCTATGCTTGAATAGCCATTACTATATTTTCAAGATATTGTTGATAACTGACTATTAGTATACTACAATTACAGTTTTATAATTTTTGATAGAAAATTGCTGTAAATATAATAAATGCGTACATAATGTTTACGCATACATTTATTTTTCTGTATGGCATTGATTAACATAGAGACAAATTCATCATGGCAACACTGCATCTTACAAATTACACATTACACAAGCCTGTAGGACAATCTTCCTCTGGGAAGTAATATCTAATTGATTTTTTTTATTTATTTATTATCCTGCCTTTATTATTTTTATAAATAACTCCCACATATACAATCATACCCTTCAACAATGTGGAAGAAAGTGAAGATGCTTTGCTCTAGTACCTTTAGTGTCAATTTCATCACCCTTTAAACACACTGCTGGACTTGTTTTCCCTCATTAAACAGCCTTTGCTGAAGGAAATTAGTTTGTTCCATATGAGTTGGATGAACATAAACCCAATGCTTCTCTTAAGAAAGATATTCCCATAGCTGCCAGCGGACATTATAATGTTTCCGTGGGGGAGGGGGGGTTTCATCCAGATCATGGCTGGGGTAGAAACTGCTGTAGTCCCAGTAAAAATCATATGCATGCCTAGTTTTTGTTATTGTGGGATTTTTTTAATGATTTTTTTTTCATTGTGATTGATTGAAATTTACATATCACTTGACATTGATAGTGAAAGAGAGCTGGACAGGAAAATGAAAATAAATCTGCCTGTTCCTTCCAAAAGAGAATGTTAAATGTCCAAGTCAGACATGACCAATATGCAGCCTCTGGATCTAATAAAGTTTCTATCTGTTCTCTTATTGCATATAAAGCACTAGGGAATCATGCTTACTTTGGAGAATTGGTCACTACTGACCATAAGAGTCAGGGAAAAAGCTATATTGATCAGGATCTCATTAATCTGCCAGAGAGAGAGAGAAAGAGAGAGAGACCCTAAATGGTCACAATGTCCTATTGCTAATTTGGGAAAATATGCTGCTCAAAAAAATAAAGGGAACACTGAAATAAGACATCCTAGATCTGAATGAATGAAATATTCGTATTAATTACTTTGTTCATTACATAGTTGAATGTGCTGACAACAAAATCACACAAAAAAGCAATGGAAATCAAATGTAAGCAACCCCTGGAGGTCTGGATGTGGAGTTACACTCAAAAATTAAAGTGGAAAAGAACACTACAGGCTGATCCAACGTTGATGTAATGTCCTTAAAACAAGTCAAAATGAGGCTCAGTAGTGTGTGTGGCCTCCACGTGCCTGTATGACCTCCCTACAACGCCTGGGCATGCTCCTGATGAGGTGGCGGATGGTCTCCTGAGGGATCTCCTCCCACACCTGGACTAAAGCATCCCCCAACTCCTGGACAGTCTGTGGTGCAACGTGGCGTTGGTGGATGGAGCGAGACATGATGTCCCAGATGTGCTCAATTGGATTCAGGTCTGGGGAACGGGCGGGCCAGTCCATAGCATCAATGCCTTCGTCTTGCAGGAACTGCTGGCACACTCCAGCCACATGAGGTCTAGCATTGTCTTGCATTAGGAGGAACCCAGGGCCAACCGCATCAGCATATGGTCTCACAAGGGGTCTGAGGATCTCATCTCGGTACCTAATGGCAGTCAGGCTACCTCTGGTGAGCACATGGAGGGCTGTGCGGCCCCCTAAAGAAATGCCACCCCACACCATTACTGACCCACTGCCAAACCGGTCATGCTGGAGGATGTTGCAGGCAGCAGAACGTTCTCCACGGCGTCTCCAGACCCTGTCACGTCTGTCACATGTGCTCAGTGTGAACCTGCTTTCATCTGTGAAGAGCACAGGGCGCCAGTGGCGAAGTTGCCAATCTTGGTGTTCTCTGGCAAATGCCAAACGTCCTGCACGGTGTTGGGCTGTAAGCACAACCCCCACCTGTGGACGTCGGGCCCTCATACCACCCTCATGGAGTCTGTTTCTGACCGTTTGAGCAGCCACACGCACATTCGTGGCCCACTGGAGGTCATTTTGCAGGGCTCTGGCAGTGCTCCTCCTGTCCCTCCTTGCACAAAGGCGGAGGTAGCGGTCCTGCTGCTGGGTTGTTGCCCTCCTACGGCCTCCTCCACGTCTCCTGATGTACTGACCTGTCTCCTGGTAGCGCCTCCATGCTCTGGACACTATGCTGACAGACACAGCAAACCTTCTTGCCACAGCTCGCATTGATGTGCCATCCTGGATGAGCTGCACTACCTGAGCCACTTGTGTGGGTTGTAGACTCTGTCTCATGCTACCACTAGAGTGGAAGCACCGCCAGCATTCAAAAGTGACCAAACCATCAGCCAGAAAGCATAGGAACTGAGAAGTGGTCTGTGGTCACCACCTGCAGATCCACTCCTTTATTGGGGATGTCTTGCTAACTGCCTATGCTTTCCGTCTGTTGTCTATTCCATGTGCACAACAGCATGTGAAATTGATTGTCAATCAGTGTTGCTACCTAAGTGGACAGTTTGATTTCACAGAAGTGTGATTGACTTGGACTTACATTGTGTTGTTTCAGTGTTCCCTTTATTTTTTTGAGCAGTGTAGTAAGTTTGATCAGAAACATTGGAGAGAGACTGTAACAGTCTTCCCTAGCAATACCATCCCCAGGTCAACTGTATTTGACGCAGCCAAACAACAATGCTTGACAGGGTGGGGTTCATGTTTTTTTCTGTGCTAGGATCTGTGCTAGGATGAAAAATATTCTTCCTACTACTCTTCAAGCCAAAATTACATGGCTGTTGCTGACACATTTGTTCTTTCTTCCAAAGACTTATACACAGTGTTATACAGTGTTTCTCAACCTTGGCAAATTTAAGATGTGTGGGCTTCAATTCCCACAAGTCCCCAGCCAATCCCAGAATTCTGGGATTTGAAGTCCACACATCTTAAAGTTGCCAAGGTTGAGAAACACTGCTGTAAGATTTAAGGTCTCAGAAAGGATGGACAAAAGACTGTATGCTATGATGGGAAGGGAAGGGAAGAGAAAGTCTGTGTTTGTGCACATGTATAGGCCCTAAAAGCAATTATTAGAGGAAAATATCCTTGATCACCCTTGCTTTATATTAACTTCTATTGGGGCAATATTCTCTGCTGAGAACCTCTTCCCTTGTAATTTCTCCTCCTTTCTTCTTAGAACATTTGTGCTCAGGAGCAATTACTGGCAGCAAGCTAATAAAAATGAGCCGTGTTCTTACTTTCCTTTCCTCCCACACATAAAGGTAAAAGCTGTCCCTGATTTTAGAGTTTGAGAGACACTAAGCACACACACACACTACCAAACTATGTGTGACATGTTTAAATGACTATTTTTATTTTGGGACAAGAAGAGACAGCTGTGGCGCTCACTTCAAAGGACACTCCTGTTCTGGATCAGGACTTACCGTGGTTTCCTGTTGAAAACAACTGTTTCCTAACCCCTTTTTTCTTCCCAAAGCAATATGAATTTGCTTTTTTTTTCCACAGCAGCCATTCAATTACACAACCCCTTAAGGTATTTTCTTGCTCAGTCATTTTGGGGTCATAGCCCATCAGTGTATATGCAGAATTTGGCAGGGGAAGGTGCCCCAAAGTACAGCACTTTACACTTGTGAGAATTGCCCATTTATTCCTGTTCTATGCTTTCTGTTTTTTAGCCAGATGCAAATTCATACAAATAACTTTTTTTTCCTGTATTCTATTACTACTAAATTTGCTCAAGGTCTTTGATGAAAGACTATGTCAAAAGCCTTTTGAAAGTCAAAATAAACAACTATAACTATGGATCACTTCTATGCATATACCTATGGGTTGATGTTCTCAAAGATTTCTAAGTGACTAATTTTATTTTTTTATTTTTTTATTTATCATATTTTTCACCACCCATCTTGAAACAACTGTGGGCAGCTTACAAACAAATTAAAACAGTAGGAGTTAAAAATTAAAAGATACATTATAAAAACATAAATATACAAATATAATAAAAACTCTAAAATCTAAAATCTAAAACCCAAGATGGCGAGAGCAGAATCTTGTTAAAATTTCCTGGGGGCATGTCAGGATGCCAGCCTTCTCCACGACCAACTATCCCCCCTTCCACCCCAAGCGAGGTGGCACAGCAACCTCTTGAGCCCCTTTCGGAAGGCCAGGAGAGTGGGGGCTTGCCTTATCTCTGGGGGTAGCTTATTCCAAAGGGCAGGAGCTATGGCAGAGAAGGCCCTCCTCCTGGACCCTGCCAATCGACAGTCTCTCATGGACAGGGTCCGTAACATGGCCTCTCTGCCTGACCAGGTGGGACAGGTTGATGTGATGGGGGTGAGGCGGTCCCTCAGGTAACCTGGACCCATGCCATGTAGGGCTTTAAAGGTGATAACCAACACCTTGAGTTGAACCCAGACTGGCACCCAATGCAACTCACGTAGCAGAGGTGTTATATAGGCCGTCTTTGGGGCTCCCAGAACTGCTCGCATGGCTGTACTCTGGACCAGCTGTAGCTTCCAGATGCTCTTCAAGGGTAGCCCCATGTAGAGCACATTGCAATAGTCTATATGGGAGATGACCAGGGCATGAGTGACTGACCGGAGGAACTCCTGATCCAGGAAGGGGCATAGCTGGCGCATAACACAAAGTTGGGCAAAGGCTCCCCTGGCCACGGCTGCCACCTGCTCTTCAAGCAGGAGCTGCGAGTCCAGGGGAACCCCAGGTTCCGCACCGGGTCTGTCTGGGGCAGTGCAACCCCATCCAGCACCAAAGATGGTAATTTCCTGGATATCAAGGGGCCCCCAACCCACAGCCACTCCATCTTACCAGGGTTCAGCTGAAGCCTGTTGTTCCCCATCCAGACCTCTACAGCCTCCAGGCACTGAGAGAGGGTGGCCACAGTTTCACTTAAGTCACCCAGGATGGAGATGTATAATTGGGTATCATCAGCATATTGATGATACCTCATCCCATGACGTGGATGATCTCATCAAGCAGTTTCATGTAGATATTAAAGAGGAGCAGAGAGAGTACCAAACCCTGTGGCACCCCACAAAGAAGGGGCCATGGCCTGGATCTCTCGCTCCCTATCAACACCAATTGGGACCAGCCCTGGAGGAAGGAGGTGAACCAGCGCAAAACCATGCCACCCACCCCCAACTCCCTGAGGTGACCCAAAAGGATACCATGGTCAATGGTATCAAAAGCCACTGAGAGGTCAAGAAAAGCGAGGATGGATGCACTGCCACCATTCTGCTCCCACCAGAGATCATCCAAAAGTGTGATCAAAGCTTTTTCCATCCCATATCCAGGCCTGAAACCCAACTGAAAAGGGTCCAGATAATCCATTTCATCCAGGGTCCTCTGGAGCTGCAACACCACCACTTTCTCAACCACCTTCCCTAAAAAGGGAAGGTGGGAGACTGGATGAAAATTGTCCAGCACGGTGGGGTCCAGTGATGGTTTCTTGAGGAGGGGTGCACCAGCACCTCTTTAAAAGCAGACGGGAACACTCCCTCCTCCAAGGATGAATTTGTGGACCCACCCACATGTCTCCTCCCAAGCTGCTTTCACCAGCCAGGAGGGACAGGGATCTAACTGACAAGTGGTGGCATTTGCAGTCCAGAGAACCCTGTCCACTTCCTCTGGCCCAACAGGGTCAAACCGTTCCCAGATAACCAGGTAAGTGGATTCCCCTGTCATCTCCACAGACCATGTCTCACACTTGGCATCCAACTTGGAACGGATCCAAGCGATTTTATCCTCCAGATGCCCAGAAAACTCCTCTGCATTGCCCTGTTACTGGGTTACTGGACCACCTTCCCCAGAAGGGACTGAGTCATCTTAAACAGGGCTATTGGGTAGCATTCTGCAGATGCAATAAGAGCGGAGAAATATTAATGTTTCACCACTCTTATCGCCACAAGGTAGGCCTTAATAGCGGCTCTAACCTGTGTTTGGTCAGAATCAGTCCTTGTCTTCCTCCAGCGGCACTCTACACATATCTTGATCCTCTTCAGAACCCTCAACTCCTCCGTAAACCACAATGAGTGTCAGGTTTGATGGGGCAAGAGAGGTCACACAGGCACGATCCTGAGTAATCAGTTTATAGAACTGGAAAGGGATAGTGGCAAAACAGTGCAAAAGAATTCATTCAACTTCTCTACATCCTTAAAATAATTCTACTGACTCCTCCACTTGCTTTCAACCTACCTGTTGCAAAGTTCTTGGGAGAATCTGTTAGCAATTCCCCATTTTCAGGAGTAAGGGGGATGGACGCTCACAGGCATTTTTTTCTGTTGCAGCACCAACACTTTCTCCCATAAAATTTGAGTACACCCCCACCTTATTAGATTTTAGAAAATTATTAAAAACAAAACTGTTCAAGATGGCTTTTGACATTTGAATGTGACCATCTAGTTATGTATTTCTTGTGGTTTTCTGTTCTATTTTTTTAATTTTATGATTTTAACTTTGGACCATTTTATTTGATTGACACTGTGGATATTAACCTACCAAGAGTCAACCACTTGCAGCAGGCCAAGGTTGAATATAAATAAATAAATACTTGAAGACCAAACACTTCAGAGGCAAACAATGTCTGCCAAAGAATCTGGAAAGAGTGGATTTCATGCAAAAACATTTTGAATCTCCAATCTAGAAGACACTATGGTTAAATTATATCTGCCAGGTGACTTATAATTACTTGGGGAGTAATAAATGTCTGTCTTCATTCTACATAGCTCTTCAGAACTATAGTTATTTTCATTTAACACTGCAGAGAAGCAAAGGGAGAGACCCGTCATGGCCACAACTACCTCCGCTTGCTGTGCTTGTGCATAAGCAGCGGCTTCTCCACTATGATGCTTTGTCAATTCCTCTCTCCAGACCCTTCAGGAATGATAACATCTTTCACATTTAACTGATGTCTGAATTCGCTTCACATTCCAGGCGGTCAAATTAAAGTCACTCATTCATACAAATCATAGAGGAAGCACAGAGAGTTGACTGAATTTTAATGAAAATGAAAGGTTGTGTAGGCAGGAGGAGGTAAAATGCTTTCCCTTTTTTCTTCTGAGCACAGAAATCAGTACACCCTGTACCCTTCCAGAAACTAAAAGTATTTTCCACATAAAGAAACAAGGGAGACAGAATAAAATCTATTTCCCTTTTACTTCAAGGGCAAAGAGCTTTGTATACATGCATGTGTGCCTTTAAGTCAGTCTTGACTCTTGGCAATTGCTTGGACAAGTGCATGCAGTATTCTTGGCAACCTTTTCAGAAGTGGTTTGCCACTGCCTGCTTCCTAGGTCATTGACCCAAAGTCACCCCACTGACCTTCTGCCTAAGGCAGAACTCATGGCCTCCCAGTTTCTAGCCTGGTGCCTTAACCACTACACCAGCTGGCTCTCAGATGGATCATATTTTCAGGATTAATACTTTACATGAAAAACAAATGATCATTCGGGTTCAAACTAGAATAAAAAGAAACACTTGAAGTAAAGAAAAAAACCTTGGGAGGAAACTTATGCAAAAGAAAAATTACACCAAAGACAAAGAAAAACCTGAAAATAAAGGGAACAAAGAAAATAAATGGTATTTTAAAAGAATCTTTCTCAGGCGAAGAACAAATCTCAGGTGGCTTAAAGATATATCCACAAGCTCACACTCTAGACTTCCACATAACATCCAGGTCCAAGGCCATGTTCCCAAACTTTAAGAGCAAATTAAACATTTTTTAAATGTATAGCTAACTGCTACATTTTTCTGGTTTTGCTGAAGATCAAGAGTGGAGGACCTAATCCAGAGCAAGACACTTGGGTAAGGGTAGTGAGCTCCGTATTTCTATCCCAGCCTGTTGGGCTAATCCAGACTGGGGGTATTTAAATGGAAATTTAAATTGCCCCCAAGTTGTGGCTTGGTTCTCTATTTAGTTAGTAAATCAAATAAAGGCTCCAACTGAGATTCAGAATGCAGCATGGGACACATTATGATTTCCAAATAAATAATGATTAAATGTAGGCAGTCCCAACACAGAGATTAACGATCTAAAAAGAAATATGACAAACAAGAAAGGAAGCCAGGGAATATTTGTTAATTTATTTGACTGTCTACAAACTTGGTACCATTCAAATGTGTGGTACCACTTAAATTTCCAGAGTTCTCAGTAACGGCCATGTTAACTGAGGATTCCAGGGACTGAAGAATCACACATACGAAGGGCATGTGGAGTGGAGAAATTTTTGCCCTCTGATAATAGATCAGAGACAGGCAACCTTTCTGAGTCAGAGGCTTCTTTGGAGCTTGGAAACCAGATGGTGGGCCCGCTCACAAAGTGGCTGCCATAGTAGACGTGGACACTGGCCATAAGTCTGCTCTCCACCAGCCAAACTGCATTATTACAGTTTTTCTTTCAGCAGTTCAAACAGACAACTTATTCAACTGGTAGGAGCTAAGATACAGTACATTGCCCATCACAGAGGTCTAGCCTTTTAACATATTCTTCCAAGTACATTCTTTGCTTTATCAACTTCCCACTTCTTGTTCAATTGCTCAGGCTCTGTGGTTTCCTGTAATGCATATTTTAATTTTGTGGGTTGGGCTCTTTTTGAATATCCCTTTCCTTCATGAAGTCTATAGTATATTTCTCTTACATTTTTCCCTGTTGACTGGCCAGTTGCCAATGCTGTCCTTCTCCTCTTCCAGAAATCTCTAATTAATTATATATACTTTTTGCTAGTAC
This sequence comes from Charina bottae, assembly GCA_023362775.1. Classification (NCBI taxonomy): domain Eukaryota; kingdom Metazoa; phylum Chordata; class Lepidosauria; order Squamata; family Charinaidae; genus Charina; species Charina bottae. The sequence goes on from JALMGJ010000022.1 coordinate 125,760, forward strand.
TCAGCAGCTGCCTTCAGTTACATTGTTGATTATGGTTGTCTCTAGATAATTTTAATGGGCTTGGTTCAACTCACATGCATAATGCTGTGCCGAATACTGGCCCCAATGGATGAACCTCAGAATTTTCAACACAACTTTTCTGGTTGTACTGAGACGTTATCTCTTCTACCCAGGGGTCCCAGATCCTTTGTTCCTTTGTTATGCTGAAATACTTGTTGATTATAATTAAACATAACTTCCAATAAAAAATCATTCTAATTCTCTGATATAAGTTGAATACATATTTGTATTTAGTCATCATATTAAATTAATTTTATTTTTTTAATGGAATGATCTTATTATCAAGCAAGCCGGTACATAATTGTTAGGTCAACAAAAGCTGAACCAGCTCCAATTCAATTTATTTTTGTGGATGTTTAAGGATGTGTTTGTTATTATATGCCAGAAGAAATAACATCAACTTTTAAATTATGTTTATAAGCTTGTTTGTTCTGGGCTAGTTTCCTTCACCAAACATTTAAAAAACTTAACAAAACCATTATTGAATTAACTATTTAATTTATAAATAATGTTTTAGGTATAAAAAGGACATTTCAGCCAAGTCAGTACAAGAAACTTAAAATATTGGGTGGATGTGGTCTTTATCTGTGCTTCCTATTTATTCAAATCTGGAAAAGAAAAACAAGGTTCCTTGATTTTTCAGTTCCAAAATTGTTTCTCAGTTTTGTGTGAATTAATCCAAAGGGAGAGATACTATTTCTACACCAGCAGAAGAAACTACTATTGTTCAAAGTTCAGAGACTTTCAGTAATGTCTGAATCTAAATATTTTCATGACTTGCACCAGCAGACTGGTATGACTTTCCTAAAATGTCATCAGCAAATGTATATTTCTTGAATGGATGTTTATGCCTTGATGTTTATTATTTTTGATATATGAAAAGATTTCTAGATACCCATATCATAACTATCTTCTCTTCTTTGGTCGTTAAGGATTGAGCCTGTACTGAATATTGAGAATATTGGTAGGAAAATATGCTGAGACACATTCCATTCTATTTCTATTAAAGTATCTGTACTCTAACTCCGTCATTGCATTTTATCTTAGTTCAATTTTGCATTCAGTATTATCAAAAATAAAATAGTAGCAAAGAGAAATAGGGTAGTTAACAAATGTTGACTGTTTCTCTTTACCTCCATATTGATAAGTTAATCCTGACTGTTCCATCTATTTTTTTCTGACTTTGTTCACTTTTTTCCCACACCATTTGCATTTTGTGCACCTGCCTTTCTTGTTCATAAGTAGGCAAAACTTATTAAAATATTCCCAAGTGTCAGGTCTTATACAGCCTGCTATTGTGATTAGAATGTTCTGCTCTCTTTTTGTGTTGCTTTTTGTTCCTCTCCTTTTTTTTACCCACATTAGTCCACCTTGCTAGGATTTACTGCAACACCATAACTTCTCTGTCCCCTAATCTTCCTGGTCTTTGTACTTTTAGAGAGAGTTTGATTACCAGACCTATTAACTTATCTCTCATCTCCATTGATTGATTGATTGATTATGTGTCATCAAGTTAATGTTGACTCTTAGAGATCACATAGATAGATTTTCTCCTTGATGATCTGTTCCTAACCTGGTCTTTCAGGTCTTCTAGCAGTGTACCTATAACCACTCTGAGTCCATCTACCTTGTTACTGGTCATCCTCATCTTTTCTTTCTTTCCACCCTTCCCAGCATTAGAGCCTTCTCCAGAGACCTGGGTCTTTGCATAATGTGTCCGAAGTAAGATAATTTGAGCCTGGTCATTTGTGCCTCAAGTGAGAACTCTGGGTTGATTTGTTTAATGATCCATTTGTTTGTTTTCTTGACTATCCATGGTATCCTCAGGAGTCTTTTCCAACACAAAAGTTCAAAAGCATCAATACTCTTCCTATCCTGTTTCTTCAAAGTCCAACTTTTGCTTCCATAGAGTGTCACAGGGAATACCATCATTTGCACAATTCTTATTTTTGTAAATATAGATACATCACCAAGCACTTGCTCTACCAAGTGCTAGCCTGTGGCATATTTCTTGACTGCTTGTTCCTTTACTGTTGATGGTGGATTCTAAAAGGCAGAAGCTATCCACCACTTCGGTATCTTTACTGTTGAATTCTGGTTATTCTACCTGTTGTCATTAGTTTGGTGTTCTTTATATTTAATTTTAGTCCCATTTTTTCACTGTTCTTCTTGTCTTTTATTACTACCCTGTAGATCCTTTACATTTTCTGCTATCAGGGTAGTGTTGTCAGCACAGCGCAGGTTATTGATATTTCTTCTTCCAATTTTAAAACCATGCTCATCTTCTTCCAATCCAGATTTCCTTAATATACTGTATATTCAGCATATAGGTTGAATAAATAAGAAGTCATGTCTATCCAGATGATCACTTATTACAGAATGCAGGCATCCTGACATATACTGTATACGTGTGTGTCATCCTCCAGAGCTTAAAATCTAGGTCTCTTTCTTCCATCCTTAATGGACTTTTTGCTTCCCATCTTGCCAATTTCAGCCATCATAGTTACCTATCTCTCAGGTGTGCTTTTATTTGGATTCCTTACTGATCAGGGGACCTTCTTTACCTTCAATTTCTCCTCTTAATTAGCCGTGGTTAATTCTGTATGAACAATTTGCTTTTGCAGGGTGTCACAAGAGAGGCAGGATAGAGTTTTGTAATATGGACAGCCAATTTATGACAACATTGTTTTGTGCTGAAACAAGGAGAGCTTGATAGTTCTTTACAGAAGTAAAGGTTTCAGTCTGGGTGGCTTTTTTGTTTGTTTTACAAAACGGGAATTGCATAAAATGTAATTTCTTACACAAAACAACATACCCTATCATCCATTTCCTCTATCATGTGTGTGCAAGTATACTAATATTTAACAACAAATAGACAAAAAAATCTATTGGCAAAAGGGAGTTGTGGTAACTCCATCACAGTTACTGAAGAATCAAATTCCAGGTATAAATATAATCTATAGTATCTGCAAATACTATTATTATAAATAATAATTATTATTATTTAATTAAATATTAATAATTTTATTATTTATTATTTATTAATCAATATATTTATAATTTATTATTAATTAATAATGATTAATTAATAATTAATTGATTATTATTAAAGATTTATCTTTAATAAATTTATTTATTTATTTACTTGGCTACGAGTGATCACCAAGAAGAAGAATTACAAATAAACATTATGGGAGATCATGGATTATAATTTCTACAATTTTTAGTGTGCAAATCCTATCAAAGTCACATAAAAATACCGTTAATTTGTAACATGGTCAGAGTTGCTAGAAATCCACAAGAAAAGCTATTGTTTTCAGGTCCTTCAGGACTTCTCTGAAGAAGTCAGTAGGCAACAACATTGGAAAAGATGGCTTAGACTGACCTACCAGGACTCTTATTATGTTTCTTATAACACATTTTGAAATATTTCTAACCCAGAGATTCTTTTTTTTCCCTAAAACAGGAGGAGCCTTGCCACTTTACTGCAGCAAACAAAGCAAGGAAAGTTATGACACTATAAAGACTAATTGACTTATTATAGCATAAGCTGTAATGCATTAGAATCCAGTTACATTATCTATCTAATCATGAGTGTTTATGTCACAATTGCTCTGCTGGTCTTAATGGTTCCTAAAATCTCTGTTGGTTTACTCATAATGCAATTCTTCATCTGTATTAGACATATTCTGTTTCCAACTACAATGGTTATCACATTTTGAAGAAATATACAGGCATTCCTAGACCCACAAGAAAGATTATTTGACTTCTTCCTCATTGTTAAAAAAAATCACAACAATTAATTGTGTGCAAATTCTATATATGTGAAACAGTTTAGTGATTAAATTTGTTCTGCAAAGATTTAAAGTGTTGCATTAACTCAGCCTCCTAAATAAAACGTTGCATCTGGTGATTTTTGAATCAGCATTTCAATTCAATTCAATTTTTATTTCGGTCATAGACCAGCATACAACTAGTAACATAACAATTACACTAAAATAGAAATAAAATAAATATAAAAAGTCATATTGATAGCATAAAATAAGATAAAGATAAAATTATTAAGGTAAAATTACAGAGTACAGATATTAAAAAGCAAAAAAAAAAAATCCTATAAAATTACAATTAATTTTACAATGAATAATCTATATACTATAAATAACTAGGGCAAATAGCTATAAAAGGGCATAAGTAATACTAGAATTTGTATAACACTATGAGAATGTAAAGCTATGCTAACTTATATTTTCAAATCAAATCAATTTAGACCAGCAAACAAAACTAAAAATTCACATCTGGTTAGAATAAAAGAAAAAACACTTAAAATTCTAAAAAATCTAAGAAAAATTAGAAGAGATATTGTGGTGTGCTGTACAGATTATAGAGCAATATTTAGCTGTGGTCAATGAAGTAAAATCAGATTGGTCTGATAATAACCGTTTGAGGTAAAAAGAATCGGAAGGACCTGGATATTTGGTAAAAAATTGAGATAATAATTCCTGGCGAGCATCTGCATAGAGAGGACAATATAAAATGACGTGATCCATTGTTTCAATTACTCCTCTGCCACGTGGGCACAGTCTTTGATCAAAAGGGAAATTTCAATATCTCCCTTCAATAACAGCTGTTGGAAGGGCATTGAATCTAGCCAAGGATAAGGCCCTTCTAAATTTTGGAATTGTTATACAGCTAAGATATCTAGCTGGTTGGAGAGGATGTGCAGAGTGGCCCAAAAAGATGTTTTTAGGTAAAACTGATAAATCGGATTGTAGCTCTAAATCGATGGCCCATTGTTTGAGATCAGCTAGTGCACGTTCATAGCCCAACAAGATGATGGCTGCCCCTGAAAAGCCATACAATTGCAGCTTGGCATGTATTGCCTGGCACCAAGAAGATTGAAAACTATCGGTCATAATCAAAGGGGCCAGGCCTACTGGGAAAAAAGAAAGCTTAAGCCAGTAGGTAAAAATGTAAATCCAAGCAGAAGTTTCTATTTTTAATAGGCCAGCTTCATGGCGAAGCACCACGTTGGGGACGCAGCGAGGTACTTGAAAAATAGATCTTAAAAACTTGGATTGGACTCTTTCAAGAGAAAGGAATGACCTGTAGGGGCCCAACTGAGCTCCAAAAAGGAGCTGAGCTCTGATCTTAGCTGAGAAAACTTTTATCGCTGCTGGTATATATTGAGCTCCTTTGGAGAAATAGAAAGATTGTAGTGCTGCCGCTGTTTTTTTGTGCATTCAGGCTGACATAGTTGGCATGGAATTTGCGGTTACCCATGGCATGAAAAACAATCCCCAAATATTTAAAGGTCTTAACTTGCTGTATTAAATGATTGTTTAGCCGCCAGACATGTGCCTTAGGGCGCTTGGCAAAAACCATAACCTTGGTTTTTGAGTAGTTTATTTCCAGCCATTCTTCTCGGCAGTGCTCAGCAAGCATACAGAGCGCCGACTTCAGGCCAATCTGTGTCCAAGAAAGCAACACAGCATCATCTGCATATAAAAGAACAGAGATGTGTCTATTTCCCAGTTTTGGGGGATGAAGAGATGGGCTATTCAATTTATCTATAAGAGAGTTAATATATAGATTAAAAAGAAGGGGAGCTAGAATACATCCTTGTCTCACTCCTCTCTTGACTGGGATTTCCTTGGTGCAATGTCCATACATATTACATCGCACCTTCATCCAGGAATTTTCATAAAGTTTATATACTGTATAAGAACAAGTAATCTTCTATCAATCGAGGAAGAATTCAATTTCTCCCATAGTTTGGCTCTAGCAATGAAATCAAAAGCACATCTAAGGTCAATAAACGCTGCATAGAGTGTTGAGCGAGCTCCGGAGGAATATTTCTCGACTAGATGTTGAAGAGTTAAAGCATGGTCAAAGATTGAGCGGCCTTCTCTAAAGCCTGCCTGCTCATCAGACAAGATATTCTCAGTTATAATCCAATCCAGGAACTTATTGTATAGGTGTCTAGCATATAATTTGCTAACCACACTGAGAAGGCTGATGGGCCAATAATTGGCAGGTAAATCTCTGCCTCCTTTTTTATAAATTGGAATCACCAAAGCTAGACCCCAATCATCAGGGACCTTAGCATAGTTGTCAATATAGGTGAATAGGGAAGCCAAAACAGGTGCCCACCAATCTAAATTGTTGTGAATGACCTCTGCTGAGATAAAGTCATATCCTGGAGCTTTGTTCGATTTCAGCTGTTTAATCAGGTTTATAATCTCAGAGCCTGAGACAGGGGGCCAGGGGGGGAGCAAGTGAGCTTCATAGTCTAATTCCCTCTTTGGGTGAAATGATTCCTCCTGTGTATACAATGATCTGAAGTGGTCTTCCCAGGCTGAAACAGGTATAAGAGACAAGATTCGTAAATTAGAAGAAGCAGATTGGAGAGTTACACATTTCCAAAATAGAGCTGAATTCTTAGAGCGAGTAGCAGAAATTAGTTGATTCCAAGACTCTCTCAAAGCCTGTCTCTTCTTTGTCTGTAGCAGCTGTTTATATTTCCTCTTGAGGAGCAACAGATCCTGAGTTGAATATGAGAGAGGATCATTTTTATAATCCTTAAAACAGGAGATCAGTTGTTTCTTAGCTGCATGGCATTCGCTATCAAACCAGGGTTGGTTGAAAGAGTGCTGATTCCTATTTACACCAGCTGAGCGAGTGGATAGGATTGGCTGAAGAAGCTGAACTAGTTGAGTATAAGATGGCAAAATTTGGTTGGAGGACCTGTCATCTAGAATAGCTGTACGAAATTGGAGTGCCTCATCAGTAGAGAGCATTTGGGTAAATTTATCCTTCACGTGAGCTGTCCATTTCATTCGTATTTGTCCCATGGGGATATCTTCAGATGGAATAGGATATATTTCCAAAAAGCAAACACCAAAGGGCTTCAAAGACAGCACGTTGGGACAGTGATCACTCTCGGGGCAGTTGTCAATCTGAAATCGAAGGACCGAAGAACATAGATTTCTTGATACAGCAGTATAATCAATCAAAGTGGGCCTTGTACCAGCCCAATGTGAAAAGTCTGCAGGATAGTCAGTAACGATAGTGCCATTCATAATTTGGAGATCCAATTTGTACAATGTCTGCAACATATATAGGCCCCTAAAATCTCCAACGTGATCCTTAGATTCTCTAATTAAAAAGGGAGAGACAGTCTGCACATTAGGTGGAGTTTGAATCAGCATTTCCAGTTCTGGGGAGGGTTCACAGGCAAATTTCACAACCTGCAACTATAATCTTCTTATAGTTTAAGCCTTTCAATGTTTACTCAGAAGTAAGTCCCACTGAATTGCACTGAGGATTATATCCTAAAGATGTGTTAAAATTATAAATGAGCACTATTTTTCAATGTAGGGCAGATTAAATGAAATAGAAATAAATAAAATAAGATAGAATTCTAGCCATGCATATTTCTAAAAAAAAATAAGAATAAAGATATTAAAAATTGATTTTCCCTGTAGTTGTACTTGCTTTCACTGGCATAAGAAATAGGAATAATTAATGGACTGGGTTGCTTCCCTCCAGGGATGAAAATAATTAATCCATGGAAAATGAAGGCCTTTATCTAGTACAGATTTAGTTTACTGTCATCTTCAATGGAAAAATGTTTGAAATACTTTTCTTGACAAGTAGCCAGAACAGTTTATGAAGTTTCAGCAAATTAAGGTTTGATGTACAAGACACTAAGGATGATACTAGAGCGCTAGTTTGCTGTTGTGTTTAACCGCACTGGGCTAAAAATGGGTAGGCTATGAGTTCTAGTTCTGATTTAGGTACAAACCTTTTGGGTTTTCAAGGTTGTTGGAGTTGGTCAGCATCCAAATTGAACAAAATAAATAAATAAATCCAGTTGGATGACTTTGGGCCAGTCATTATCTAGGAAGAAGGCAATGGCAAATCACTTCTGAAAATGTTGCCAAGAAAACTGTATGGAGTTGTCCATGTGGTTGCCAGGAGTCAAGACTAACTTGAAGACACACACACAAAAAAAGGATGCTCATATTCCCCTCTTTTATAAAGGCAACATTATCCTTCTATAGATTATTGGCTAGAACAAAATCAATAAACTGCTCTTCCTCTGGATCATAGCAATCTGTATATACCTGCCTTGTTTGAAGGCTTTAATGCTTTTATTAATTAAAGGACTTTGTGGGCTTGAGATAAAACATGCATCATCATGTAACAATATACTAATTCTTCTGGCTAATTTTTTATTTACTTATACTTATATTTTATTGTAAAACGCCCAGAGTCCCTCCTCTGGGGGAAATGGGTGGTGATAAAAATTTGATAAATAAATAAATAAAATAAAATAAAATAAATAAATATTATATATATATATATATACACACACAAACACACAAACACACAAACACATACATACGCACACAAAGTAGACAGTAATAGTAATATTCTAAAAACTGCCAGTATGGTATATTTAATTGGCATAATTGTAATATCCATCATAAAATCATAATATCAAAAACTATTATATAGTTGAAATTTGAAAAGTAGATTCCAAAAACATTTGGAGTGCTGTTCAAAATTTCCCTAATATTGCTAAGTGCAATTTGTTATATTCTTATATATAAATGTAACAGCTTACAGTGCATTCATTTAGGACTACATATTTCACTGATATATTTTAATATTATATAACTTTTGAAAAAATATCTGGGACAGGTTAAGCTTTACAACTAGAAGAGGCTATGGGAAGTATACTGAAGTCAACAAATATTTTGTTGAAAAATATTTTTTGATGCAAAAGTCTTTCAGATGAAAAAATAGGGCCTTTGCCTTTATAATTACCCTTCACTCCTTATTGTATTTGTGAATTCCACCATACTAGATCAGGCCACTTTCATTCAATTCTATTTCAGGCTTTCATTTTGTCAAAATTTTGACATGCACAGCATATCTATTTTTCTTCCTTCAATGTCATTTGTTAAAATATGACATTTATCATTTACTCTTCTTACTTTCCAAGTTTCAGTCTTACAAACATAATGGCTGTCACCAGATGGACTCATAGCTATTGACCTTCATCATGGCTTTGTTCAAATGAAGTTTTCACATAATGTTTTTTAGTAAGATACAGAAGTTGTAGACCATCTTGCCAATCTTAATCATACCTGTGCCACATGAAACTTTCCTGGCTAATGGTAAAGTCAGTACCCATCAGTTTGGGCACCTTTTGGTCCATATATCACAAAACCAAAGCTCAGTTTCTCCCCAATTTGCTAACATTATTCTATGCAAAGCATGCAGGATCTCTAGACTACCTTGCAAGCCAAAATATTGCTACCACATCCTGCCAAATAGGAAGTATATGCGGTGTACTTATACGTGCTAAGGAACCTTCCAAATGTTTCTCTTTTTTCCTGTCTTACTATTGCACAGTGAGAGAAGTGCTGACTCAGGCAAACTGAAACAGCCTTCTACTGGAGAAGAGGTGTCTGTGTGCCATGCAACTTGCCATCACCCCCAGAACTTCCCTTTTGCCGCAGGTATGGTGGAGAATATTCTGTCATAATCAGAGTTGAATACAGTTTAATCTATTGTACAGTTTTTTTAGTAATACAAGAGTAACTGAAGAACCCAATGAAATGCTATTTCAGAGTGTCAGCATTCCCTTAAGATAGTGAAATACTTGTAAAGATATCTTTAATTTCACTCAAATCAATTACTTAGCTTTCTTAGGACAGGAGCAGTACAACAGCTTTCACCTTTCTTTTATTTACTCAGTTTATTTGCAAGAAATCCATTAGGTGTAGCATTGCTTTTAAATCCTATGATTTATAGTAATCTGTGTAGCTCACACATCTTGATATCTTCTTATTTTATAGAACCATGAAACCTGGGAAGTTGCTAAGCTGAACCAGAACATCTTTCCAAATTCCTTAATGATATGCACATTCAAGAAACTGTAAGAGAGAATACAGTATATGTAGCTCAGGGTTGAACTGTGGTGTTCTTGGTGCTCTCTAAGCTCTCTCAGGCACTGATGATGTTACCTAGTTAGGTAATAAAATGTCTGCAAGCAAACAACCAAGCTCAGAGAGCACCAAGGACTCCCCAAACTCTAAGAGATGCCATGACGTCATCTTCTGCTTCTGCTTCCCTTCTGCTGTTTAAAATGTATTACATAATTTTGCAGTCTCCAATAGGATCACCATTATCTTGAAGAGGGATCATTATTATAAATAATTGAAAGCATTTGAATAGTCCATTTCATCTTCATGTTATTCTTCAACATTTCTGTAACTTTTTTTAAAAAATTTTTTAGATAGAGGCCTTCTTGGAGGACAAGCAATTGCAGATGTTTACAACTTTTTTTGGAAGATTGGAAGTGAATACCCTCCACTTGCTGGGGTCATCAAATAATAATTCTCTTCAGGCTACCCCTGAAGAGTATCCGGAAGCTTCAGCTGGTGCAGAATGCCGCGGCGTGAGCAGTTATGGGTGCCATGAGATCGGCACATGTAACACCTCTGCTACGCGAGCTGCATTGGCTACCAGTTTGCTTCCGGGTCCAATTCAAGGTGTTGGTGATTACCTTTAAAGCCCTACATGGCATAGGACCAGGGTACCTGAGGGACCATCTCGTCCCGATAACGTCGACCCGCCCCACCCGTGCATGCAGAGAGGGCATGCTTCGGACCCCCTCGACAAGAGAATTCCATCTAGCGGGGTCCAGGAGGCGTGCCTTCTCTGCGATAGCGCCCGCCTTATGGAATATCTTGCCCCCGGAGGTGAGACTGGCCCCTTCACTCCTGGCCTTTCGGAAGGCCCTTAAGACCTGGCTCTGCCGCCGGGCCTGGGACGACAGAGGCGGCAGTGCCTCCTGGGGTTGGCTGGCCCCGTAGTAATATGATCCATCCTACGGTCCCCAATCCATCTTGGATTTTATGTAATTTATTATTATTATTATTGGATGTATTTTAGATATTGTTTTTGTATAGTTTTTAAACTTTAAATTGTTGTAACCCACCCAGAGTCCCTTGCAAGGGAGATGGGCGGGGAATAAATTGAATAAATAAATAAATAAATAAATAAATAAATAAATAAATAAATAAATAGAGTTAGTATCCTAGCAATCAACAAATTGGTTAGCTGGTGGGGGAACAACTTTGTTGTTTAAACTATTTAACCAATTAAACTATCCAAGGCCAACATTCTAGGCATGCTGCTGTATGTATCTCAGATGTGTATTTACAAACACTTCTCAATCATTAACAAACTGTATACAAACAAAATTCTTAAAATTAATAGTGCACATTCACTCCTTGACATCACAAGATTAGAACTAGGTTGCATCTCATTTGAGGCCTGGGCAAGATTATGTCATCTAAGATTTTGAGAGAAATAAAATATTTGGGGAACCTAATTGGTACATCTCATTCTGTATGTTACATATCAATTTACTCTGCAAAAAACAAATCAACCAAGATCTGAGGCAGTGTGAACTGTCAATACCAGCCCTACTTGCTTTAGGCCTAGGAAAAACCCTGGTAGGACTTAAGCAGAGGGTATGGGACTCAGACATTCAGGTGGACCAAGCCAAACTTTCCCACCTTTCATATAGATGAATTGCTCTTTACACATGGACACTCCCTGATTACTTTTATAAGATTCTTATAAAAGAACCACATGGAAGGTTCTTCTCCCTAGCCCGTATAGATGCTCTCCCCAATAGGGTAACAGCTGGTCAACATGCCAACCTCCCATATGAAGATTGAGTACATATATGCTCGAATATAGAGGTCGAGTCTGTTTCGCACGTCTTTTTAAAGTGCCCACAGTAATGCACAAGCAATTAGAGGTAATGTGTCTGCTCTTTAATTTGATAAACTCCACTCACGATGAGGAGATTGAAGTATTCTTATTAAATGACCAATAAAAAGGTAAAGGTACCCCCCGCACATTTGTGCAGTCATGTCCGACTCTAGGGGCCGGTGCTCATCTCCTTTTGTTAGCCAAAGAGCCAGTGTTGTCCGAAGACGCTTCCGTGGTCATGTGGCCGCATGACACGCGTGGAACGCTGTTCCAATATGACCAATATGACCAATACCCAGGTGTTTTTTTGGAAGATGCTTCCTCACTCTCCCTCAAGTGCCAAGTGCCTGAACATCATAGATTGACTAGCATATGTGTTTTCCATACCAATCCAGGAAGAGAACAAGCTATCTTGCTTCTAATCCAGTTCCCTCCCTTGTTAGGTGCATTGGAGACTGCGGCCTTTATTAAGTCTATGGGCTATCCACATTCACCAGGATGGAACAGTGGCTGTTTTTTGAGGGCAGAAAGGGACATCAACCTTTATTCCCATTACAATTTGACCTCTGGGTATGTTTTCTGCTGCAATTCTTCTTATGGCAGCTTGAGCGCTCTCGTCCATTTTGGCTGGAATGCTTTCTTTTTACAGGCTAGCTCCAGAAATTAGGAATGTCCCCTCTGCTGAGGCAACAGTTGCTTTGTTATCTGAGAATTTCTAAGGGCTTCTCTTCACCATTAACATTAAAATAACAGAATGGCTAAGAGCTTGGTCTCATATAGAGAGGGGAGATATATATATATTGTGGGGAGAGATCCTTAACCCAGTTAATTCTTGTCAACAAGTTTGATTCCTCATAGAATAGCCTTAAATTTGTTTCTCAACTTGACAACATTAGTATCAGAAGTCTTGCGGAGCTGTCCATTGTAGCATTCATGGTACTCCTAATTAATATGTACTTCTTTCATTATGGCCATGTCTTATTACTTAGAGCTGTGGAAATTTATGAAAATATTTGAAGCTGTATCTACTGTCATCCTTCTGGCCTATGTTTATATTTGTCCAGATTATTGTGTCATGGAACTAATAAAAGGGATACTTCCAACCAAGCTTCAAACACTGACAGATAATCAGATAATCATTTCTTCAAGGGTAAGTTATTTCACAGCATAGTTCTACCTATGTTTACTTGGAAATACTGCCTTTCTGTTAAATAAAGCTTATTGTTAGACACGTGTGCATAGGACCGCAGACTATTTCTTTCCGTTAAATGCCAGCAAGCACAGACTGGATTAGTCAATTGTAAATTACCGTTTTTTCTAAACTGAATTTATTACAAAATTACATTGTTTGTTATAAAACACATTTTAAAGGTGTGCATAACCAAATTGAATGAAAGTTTCAATGTAAATGAAATAGGCACTATTTTATAATGGAGTTGTTCTTGTATGTTCATAAGGCAACATTTTCTCCCATCTTTTGTAGGAAGAGCCACACTTGAATGGCAAAGTCCAATATTTTCATGAAAAAGATCCAAGTTTAATCAAAACTGGTACTTAGAAAGACCTCTGTCTCAGACTTTAAAGAAGAGCTGCTGCTATTCAGGAAAGAGAACTAAGAGTGAAATCCCTACACGGTATAAGGAAGCTACCTGTGAACAACTTCTTGATTTCAGTTACTTTTACAGAATTATATATGCCCATGTCATTAATTAATTGGTATTGCATATATTGAAATTTAATATTCTATTAAATACTTTAAAAGTTTCTGCTTAATACCTTTAAAACTTACAAGTTGCATTTATTGCAGGGAGAATCATAGTAAAGAAATGTCGGTCTATTAAAAAAGAAACTGTAGAGTATTTAAACCTTTCTAGCTCTGCTTTCTTTTTAGATCAAGCATTTGAAGTTCTTTTACGGTTGCTTTGTCCTGAGGCTTTTATAATTTATGGTTAAAGTGCTGTTTGAGCAATCTCTCTGGCTCAGTAAGCAGACCAAATGTATTGCTAACTGCAGAATGTACACTTCTCCAATAAACTTTGGAGATGAAGGTGTTTATAAATTACAAAGAGAAAGGCGGGATTTAAATAGCTGTGAAATCCAAGAACACTGGCATAGCCAAAGATTGTTCCACACCACAAAACCTGGAGCCCACCAGCTAACAAGGACACATTGATCCACAATTAGTTCAACCGTTGGTTTATTATTGTACTTAAGCAGACACCCCATAACAGAAATTTCCTGAGGAATTCCCTAATATCACAGTTGGATTATTATTAGCATGTGTATCTTCATGAAGTGACTCATGATTACGCTTTTCAAAATTATCATTTACTTGGCACAATTTAATATTTATTTATTTATTTATTTATTTATTTATTATTTATTTATTTAACATCTTTTTTTCAGATAGTGACCAAGAGGAGTTCTGTTTTATTGGTGGGCACAGTAAATATGTTTTTATCCCTCCAGCTAGCTGGTTGCAAGACAGTGGAACGATGTTTTCAAATGCTGAAGAAGACTTTGAGAATGAATTGTGCTTTGGTTGGAACTACCATTCAATGCAGGGCTGGAGTCAGTCAGAGTGCTGGAGGGAGATGCCAGGAAGAGGACTGCAGCCTACAGTATGTGTCAAACAGAAATGGACTCTCGCATCAGCCAACGTTCTGTGATGGGCTCTTCCATTCTGCTTCAACGGCAGAGGAGCGCTGACTGGAAGGTGGCCAGTTTGAAACCCCCAGAGAGCAGGCTGGAGTCATGGCTACAGAACAGCTGGTCCCTGAAAGTTACCAATTCTCCGATAGATGAGACAAAAGACGTTGCATGGTAGTTCAGCAGTGAGGAACCAGGGCAGCAGAAACAGGGCTGGCTGGAAGAGCTGGACCCATCCAAACCCTGTAGCTTCCTGGGCACAGATTTCCCACATTTTCTGCATTTGCGGCCAAGGTTTTCTCTGCTGTGATTGTTTTGGGAGATTTCCATCAATCACTTATGGGTTTGCCAGCCATTTATTTCCCAGTTTGTTTTCTAGACTCTTCAGTGGGTTGCTTGCCAGGCTGTGGGAAACTTCTGCTGTGTGTTGGGGTAGGAATTTTTGAGTATGTAGGTTTTAGGGTGTTATTTTGCTGGCCACAGGATTGAGGGATTTGGTCTAATAGGGGAATTGTTGGATGAAGGTTACAGTAAGTTTTTTTAAGTAAACTGAGGTTCAAGTCTCCCTTGTTGGAGTCTGGAAGGTTAGAAAAACACTCCAAGCAGCTAACGACAATCTTGCAGGGTAGAAGTGCCCAGAAAAGACTTGCACATACAGCTTAATTAACATTCAGAAATAAAACAGTCTTCACACATTAGTTAGTTGAAGAAAAATAAAGATAGCTTACATTTTTATTCAGTAGATCTTGGTTACAAGCAGTTTCAGGGTAGAAAGACTTAATCATCTCCAGTCTGCATGCAAGCAAGATATTTCGGATGAGACCCACATATTGATATATTTAAAGTTAAACAAGAGTCTTATTGTTTGTGGCAGCAAATATTACAATATTTGGGAAAGAAACCTCCATACCAAGAAGATGCAAGGAAAGAGTTGGACCTGCATATTTTTATTTATTTAAGTATGACTCATGTGAACTGTTTTTTTAAAAAAAGTACTTTATTAAAAAGTAATAAACAGAAAAATACCCTGAAACTTATCATCAACTAATTCACAAAAACCTATTTCAGATTGATTGAAAGTTACTACTCCATTGGTATTTGTCTGAAGATAGTAAGGTTTCCGGCCAGAAGAGTCATTTCTTACCCACCAAACATAAGCACTCAAATGCCTTAAGTAAAATAGTTCTAGTTCACGTATGTGTGCATATAAATGTGCTCCATTTTTTTCTACACCCAGATGCTTGTTCACAAAGTGTCTTTGTTTCAGGCAATTTTAGATTTAAGTATGCTGTTGATGCCTACCCACTGCTCTTATTTACCTCCTCCCAGCCTTTTTTTCCAAATAACAAGGGTGACCCACCCTGTACAGTGAGAACACTGCCATACTTCAGTTACACTGAAGCTTATTGCAGCCTGAATTGAGATAATCATATAATCATCCTGCATTTGTTAATACAAACTTAAAATGATGCTTGCTGCTTGGCAGTTGTAGCTATTAATTACAGCTCATATCACCATTCATACTATAGTAAAAACCATCACATCTACAACTATTTCCAACTTGTGCATTTTGAGAAATATTTCAGTCAATTATGCTTTAAACATATACAAATGCCTTTGCAATCACCATATTATCAGACAACATTAGACTAAACCTAGCTGCAGCCAAAGAAATATGAACACAAATATGCAGAAAAAACAGCTTGGTAATATTTATTTGTCATTGACAGTGACCTTATAGCAATGAACACCATCCAAGCAAAAAATCATCATTCAGAATGAAAAATAATCTAACAAATGTCCTTCCAAATGATAAAAACATATGCTTTTCAGATGGATAACTGTAGAGTCATTATATGTATAGACCCAAGGCTATAATGCTAATATAAAATTAAATATTTTTATTGGGGGGAAAATCTTTTCAGTCTTTCCTAAAATCATATATATGAATTTTTCATAACTTGAAAAGCAAAGCAATGGCCTACATAAGAGATATATTAAAATTAGCCTTCAAAATATTGCAAGGTCAAATGAAAGTGCACAAGGAAAAAAGGATTCACTTTGTAGAACAAATTCCAATTAAACACATCCTCCACTTGCAAAAAGAATATTAATTCAACAATCAGTACTTGTCACTTAATTTAAATGCACAATCTAATCTGGATGAGCATAGTCTGTCTGATATAAGTGATAAATTGCCACTTTTCAATAGCTGCCAACTGCCTGCGTACTTAAGAAGGCCCACTATGGCTGAGGCTAGGCTAGAAGAACTAAGCGGAAAGGTGAGCCAGCTCCCATGGGAAGAAGCTAGAAGGGAAGGGAATGTTAGCAGCCATATTGTCATAGATGCTGGCAAAAAGTAATCTGGATATCCCTGCACTGTGCATAAGCAGCCTCATGGAACAACAACACCTTGTTCATGTTATGAGAGGACAAAACAGCACAAAAATTCTTCTGACAATTGCTTTCCTCTGCAAAGAGACTCAGAAGATAGCCTATTTAGCGATAATAATGGGTGAGAAGCCCCTAACTGATTGATGATGGACCATCAAGTCGCCTTCAACTTCTAGCAACCACCATAGATAGATTTTCTCCATGATGATCTCTCCCTAACCTGGTGTTTCAGGACTCCCAACACTGCCCTCATTGCCACTGTGACTGAGTCCATTCACCTTGCTGCTGGTTGTCCCCTTCTTCTCTTTCCTTCCACCTTTCCCAGCATTAGAGCCTTCTCCAGGGAGCCTTCTCCAGACAGAAGCCCCTGACCCCTTATTTTTCCTTTAATATCTCTTATCAGGTATGCTTAGGGACATTTTGTTGTTTATTCATTCAGTCGCTTCCGACTCTTCGTGACTTCATGGACCAGCCCATGCCAGAGCTTCCTGTCGGCTATTGCCACCCCCAGCTCCCCCAAGGTCGAGTCCATCACCTCCAGAATATCATCCATCCATCTTGCCCTTGGTCGGCCCCTCTTCCTTTTGCCTTCCACTTTCCCTAACGTCAGCGTCTTCTCTAGGGTATCCTGTCTTCTCATTATGTGTACTTCAGTTTTGCCTTTAAGGGACATAGGCAAGCTTTAAAACACCTCCTAATAGCTATCCACTAAAGGATCTTCAAACTATTGCTGAAAGGGTAGCTTGGTGAATTAAACCCAGTTATCACACATACAACAATCTCTTCCAGTTAAGAGTTTTATTGATATACATGTAACACCAATCGAAGAGAATGTAACATACACAATACTGAAGTACTGAAGAAATTTCTTTGGGCAATAACAAAACTACAGTAGATTCTAATGATTAGTTGGGGAGATTAGCAATCCAATTAAAATAGGACATAAAGAATAAAATTAAAATTGAATGAATACAAAATAAGTGATAACAGTGCACAATAGAAACAGAAGAGAGAGCATCTTGGAATGGAGGCTAGAGGGAGAAGCTTAGGGTATGATTAGTGTTTGGTATTTCAGACTTTGATTGTTTTAGTTTCCCTGGAATAACCAAGAATAGGGAGAAGGGCTCCTTTGGGGCAATAAAAGGGTTTAAGCAAAATTGAAAGGGGGTACAGAAAGTTTGAGAACTAAAGCAAAGCAGGAAAGGAAACTTCAGAATACAGACTTGGAAAGAGTAAACCTGTTTGGAAAGAAATGGCTTTTGGTAGAGGTACCTGAGCTGGGCTGCAAAAATCCAGATGACTTCAGTCAAAATCATTTTCTTTGCTTCCATTTAGTGCTTGTCCTGGATTTTGCAACCCAGGTCT
Organism: Charina bottae; assembly: GCA_023362775.1. Taxonomy (NCBI): domain Eukaryota; kingdom Metazoa; phylum Chordata; class Lepidosauria; order Squamata; family Charinaidae; genus Charina; species Charina bottae. The sequence continues at coordinate 144,027 of JALMGJ010000022.1, forward strand.
GATAGTCCTAATTTTTGGAAATCGTGAAAGCTTGTCTCCTATTGTTAAGCAAGAATTGGCAAAAACATGACATACAAAATAAACAGCAACAAAAAAGAACAAGCAAACATACTTCAAGGGGATTGGGATGTATGTGTGAGGAAATTCCAATACAGGAATCCTTCCTGAGAGACCAACAATAGGGTGCAAAAGACTACTTTATCTAATGGAGCAGTTGGACCAATCTAGAAAGTAGCTGGCAAAGGGAAGTGTCCTGGCTGTGGGATACAGAACAACGGACACCGGCATTCTGGAACCATGTGAACAAGTGGAACTTAAAAACTAGCTTGAATGACCCATTATTGGGAAATGCACTCTTGACTGAACTAGTCCGTGATGGGAGGAGCTGCACTGAGAAGTCTAGGCAACCAAATATCTCTCTGGCAGGGCTGATTTAAGGTGGTCACAGCATATGTAGCTGCATTGGGCGCTGGAAAAGTGGGGGAGGGGCCTTTCCACAGCTCCCTCCTTCCCTCCCTGCACTTCGCCCATTGCAACAGTCGCTTGCTGGTAGCCAGATACCCTAAATTACGCTGGGCAGTCTGGCGTTTGCCTTCCATTCACTTCCACTCTTCCACTTTTTTCTTCTGGTCTGCAGAAAACTCTGTTTTGCTGCCATCTAGAGATCGTCTGGACTTTCGCAGTCCTGACATAGTAACCTTAAACTCCAAGGAGTCTGTGTGGTAATAAAGCAGAACAGTCAGGGTGAGAAGGAAATCAGTGAGGCAAAACAAATGGTTGAGCCATGAGGCAAGTGTCAAAGGAAAGCCTACACTGCACAGCGTCTAGAATGCTTTCTATCTCCTTGAACAATGGCAGCCATAGGACCCATCTGTACTTTTTTCTGTATTGTATGATGTGTTGAATCTGCTTGTGTGTGTGTACTTTTTCCCCAGGCACTAATCAGGATGTGTATATACATGTTACCTGTGTGTCTGTATGCATGTGTCTGTGAAAGTCTAATCGGGGGTGGGGGATGTTTATTTAGCGAGGGTTTCATCTGGTCCCATTCATATGGGCTGCATTTGTGCCTGGGACCTCACTCATCTGCCACGTTGCATCTTTATGTGCATGTACACACTGGGAAGGAAAGGGTGAGCTACATACAATTCACTCTAGGTCACATGACCAGGAAGGAGAAGGAGGAGCAATCAGCAGCCATCTGAGCTGCTGACATAGGGATGTATTGGGGCAGTTTTTTCTGGAATATTTTTCTCCAGAAAAAGTTTCTGGCTTCTCCACCACCAGATTTGGTCCCACTCTGTTCATTTTCCAGAGATATATCTACTGATGGACAGATAGAATACCAAATCCATTTACATTCCATTGGGTTGAAAGAAGAAGAAAAATATTACTGTACCAGATTAGCTAATGCTGCCATGATGTGCTAGTAAAAAAGAAAACAAAACAAAACAAAAAAGCCCCAAATGCCACATGTGGGGGGAGTGAGGGAGGAAAAGGAAGAAAACAAAAAAAGTTGTATAAGTGAAGTATAAGAGAGAAAAGTTTGTGGGAGAATGAAAGGGGGCGGAGAAAAGAAATAGGGAAAACTGTGTGTCTCAGAGAAAAGTGTCCTGCTGAATGTAAAGGGGGAAGTGCACTGTAGCATTTTGCGCAGAGACCCAAAGGCAATTTTTGCTAGCAATGGTACTGGCTGGCTAGCTTATCCTAAAAGCCAAAATGAAAAACTTCATTTAATTCAAAATGCTTGAAAGAACACACATTTCAAACCAGGAGTTGAAAGGATGATCATCATGAATTCCGCAGCCTCTGGATATGAGATGCAAGGGAAAGGGTTCTATTCAGTGACATTTTGTCTGAGCAACACAAACTGAACGTTTGAAGTCCAGGTACGTCACTTTTGTCATCTTTTGTTGTTTTTTCCAAATCCTCTGCAATGCCTCAAGACAATAAAAGAACTGCTGCTGAACTTTTCTGTCATGTTGTGAAACATCATCAGTCCTATAGAGGTGTACACTGTGGTGTAAACATGGTGCAAAATGTTCAGTGATTCTGACCTTGCTAAAACATTGCCATGCGGTGATACAAAGGCAAAAGCTCTGTGTGAGAACATAATGCACATGTATGAATCAGATTATTCAATTTTAGTTAAACAACATTATGCAAAATGCAGGAAATAAGTATAGGTGCCTAGCACCCAGTTTCTAGCCTGGTGCCTTATCCACTACACCAAACTGGCTCTCTATCATTCCCATATAAATCTCTGAAATACTATTTCAACATTCCCACACTTTACTCTCACTCCAAATTATCCACTTTGGGGAAATGGTCTCATCGTCCTTATATAGAAATTCTCTTAATTTTTCATCACAATCATGCTTTTAGATTTATATTCACTCCTTTGCCTTGTGCATATATCACACTTACATGTACGCTAGTACACTTACACATAAATCACATTTTTTTAGCATATTCATAAAAGCCGCCCATCTCACAAACACGTGACTCTGGGAGGTGTACAACACAACAGTTAAAAACTCCATAACAATCTAAAAACAATCAAATATAAAATAAACAAAAAACCCAAGAAAGCAGGAGAACAAGCATCACTTAATCTCATACAGCCATCTCATACAGGCTCTCCCTGGGATCCCCAAGGCTGGTGAAAAAAACATGTTTTAAGAGCCTTCGGAAGGCTAACAGAGATGGGGCTAATCTCACCTTGGGGGGGAATACCTTTGGGGGCGGGACCCACAGCATACCCCTCCTGCCTGACCTGGTGGGATGGGTAGATGTAATCAGGAAGAGGTTGTCCCTCAAATAACCTGGTCCCCTGCCATTTAGGGCCTTAAAGGTCAAAACGAGCACCTTGAATTGCACCTGGAAGTAAACTGGCAACCAATGCAGCTCACGGAACAGAGGTGTAACATGTACCCTCCTAGTGGCACACATAACTGTCCACGCAGCCACATTCTGCACCAGCTGAAACTTCTGGATGCACTTCAAGGGCAGCCCCATGTAGAGTGCATTACAACCTAATAGCCTGTTGTTATTTTTTCTCATGGAACTGATGTGTTTTATAATAGTGCAATAAAACATTTCCCATGCTTTTGAGATATGTTTATTTTGAGAAGGGAGTTCAGCATATGCTTTTATATTTTTACAGTGACAGACAGGAGTCCTCTGATGCAATTGCAAAGTAGCTATAGTGCAAGCCTGAAACTTCCATTTTCGGTCTGAATAAACTTACAGCATACACAGCAGGCATTACTACTGCTACTTGTGAAAAGCACAACATTATTTATCAAAAACTAAAAAATGCCCCCCAAAGCTTGTTGCTACAAATTGTCTAGCTTATGTTTTGTACAATGCAACAAGTTATGTGCAGGAAAGCTTCATTCTGATGCAGTTCTCTAGGTTTATGCCAATTTCAGCATTTCTGCAAACAGATCAGAGTAATTGAAGGACTTCTGTAATTCTACCTAGAAACATATTTAGGATTCCCTTACTAACTTTGCTCAGACTGAAGAAGCTCCTTGGATAAGGAGTGAAACGTTTCCACTGAGAAAATAGAAATCCAGTTGACATGATTCAAGCTACAGACAATTCTACCTGGATGACTGAGAACCTTCATAGACAGACTTCTGTAATTGTTTTGAAGTAGATCATTGTGAACTATTACAGCTCATTGTGACAAGATTACTGGCTCTGATTCTAGCATTGGCAGATTGTTGAAATGCTGGCAACCCTTGAGAGAAGTTTTTGTGGGGTGATGGTGGCTATTGGGGTTCCAGGCGCTGAGTAATCCAAACAACGTGTTTTAAGGCTAACAATATCTTTATTGATAGCATAAGGCAATAATGGATGTATAGTGCATTATTGCAAAAAGGAAAAAACAAAGCATACGCAGAGTTCCATCACCAGAAGTGAGGAAAGAAAACATCATGGTCTGTGCAAAGACCAGGCATAGTTACAGTTCAGATACAAAGTACATGTAGATAGCAGTCAACAGAAGCATAGAAAAAGCATGAGTGAGATGAGTACCCATGGTTCATAGCTGAATTATACTCATGGTTCAATATTCTGATTGGCTAAAATGGGCTAGGCCAAGGGTCGGAAATGGTGGCTCTCAAGCCAGATCTGGCTCTTTGGCCCCTTGGCTCTGGCTCTCTCTCTCTATCTGCCGCCCGACATTCGGAAAGCCGGTCTCCAGAAGCAGCGCGAACCCTGGGGAAGAAAGCCATTGCTGTCAGAGCCCAGAGCCAGCCAGCCTCTGTGTATGTGTGTGTATGAGTGCGAGGTGGCACTGAGGGGAGCCCACCAGGGAGAAGGAGCGGCGGCGGTGGCGAGAGGTCGCGCTCGATCTGTAGCCGGGCAGCGAGGAAGAGGACGCCGACGCCTCCTCCTCCTCCGCCGCCGGCGGGAGAGAAGGAGCGGCTGCCCGCCTGCCTCCGCCCGCCCTGAGGGGAACCACCCGGCGGTGGCAGCGGCTCCCCTGAAGCGTGCCGCTTGTCATCGCCGCCCGCCTCGTTTCCCGCCCCCCATCATTTCCTTGGCCCGATGCGGGCGGGCAGAAGCGGCAGCCCCGCCCACGCCGAGTGGCGGTAGCGCGGCCCCGCCGCCGCCGCCCTTTCTCTCCGACTCGGATCCCGAGAAGGCAGCGGGGGGCCTCACAGAGGGAGGCAAGCAGGCAGGCAAGCAGGCGGGCAGCGGCGGCTCCCCTGAAGCGCGCCTCTTGTCATCGCCGCCCGCCTCGTTTCCCCCCCACAGCCGCTCTTCACCACAGATCCCGCCGGAGCTGATCTCCCTGGACCCCGGGCAGCTGGGCCGGGTGGACGCTGTCTCCCTGCAGCAGCAGCAGCGGAAGGAGCGTGCAGAGAGGCTGGTACCTGCCCGAGCAGGTGGGCGCCGGTGGCGCTCTGCTGGCCACTCTGGGAGGGCGGGGCGGGGCGAGACGCAGCTCTGCTGGGCTCCGGGCGTGCGGGCGCTGAGTCCCTGCCCCCCTCCCCCCAGGGCTACGACCCCGAGGCGAAGGAGGCCTCCCCCCAGTGGGGGCTGAAGGGCCGGGACTCGGCGGGCGGGCGGCTGAAGCGGAGGAGGAAGGTGGCAGCCGAGCAGCAGCGGGTGAGTCCCCTGGCGCTCCCCGTTCCTCCCCTGCCCCGGCTCCGCCCTGGCTCCTTCCCTCCCTCCGTGGCAGATCCTTGCCGGATTCCAAGAGCCCCCAGCCCCCCCAACCCTGCTGAGCCACACGTGGACACCAAGGTTGTCACCAAATGTTAGCTTTTAATGCGACAGCACAAGAAAGTGATTAAATTTGACTCCGGGGTGGGTAATCATATTAACTGATGATTAATCCAAGTTGGTGGGGTCCTGGCTCCGGCGGAGGACCCTTGTCAGACGGCGCCTTGCTTTCCTGCTGGCCCTGGACAGGCAGGGCCCTCGTGCGGGTGAGCCGGGCCACCAGGCCAGCCCCTTCCAGCTACCCTCCTGGCCAGGCTCAAGGCGCTTGGGAGGGGGGCTCTGCTCGCTGCTGGTGGGTTGGGCCGTCCGGGGGGGCCCATTCCCCGCCCTTCACGTCCGGCCCACCCCGGCAAATCCCCCCTCCTTCCACATTGGTGTGGCTCGCTCGGCCACGGCCGGGCCCCACGGGGATAGCCTGCCGCCTGAAGACGGCTGTCGGGTTTGGCGTGAGCCAGAGGCAGCCTGGGGCTGATCCGCTGGGAGGCCGCGTTCTGCGGGCGGATCTGACCCTGCCCGTTCCTGTTCGCGTCCTCCCGCCTCCCTGCTCACAGGCCCTGGTTTGGAACAGCTTGGCTGCCGAGGCAGAGGCGCAGCCGGCGCCCTCCGAAGCTGGAGCCCCCGCAGCCCGCAGATCGGCGCTGGATCGCTTCCAGAAATAGCGGGGGGAGAAGGCCAGCCGCCTTCTGCAGGCAAGGAGGGCGGGAAGCCGGTGGGGGGGGGAAACTGCTACATGGGCCCTCCCACCCGCCCCAATAAGCCACGTGATTGGCTCCCGCCCGCAAACCCCGCCCCCTTCCACGTGATTGGCCCCTGCCCGCAAACCCCCCCTTCCACGCGATTGGCCCCCGCCCGCAAACCCCACCCCCTGGCTCTCGAGTATTTCAAAATGTGCACGAGCATGTCAAAATGGCTCCCGGCATAAAAAGTTTGCCGACCCCTGGGCTAGGCCACTTTTCAGGTTAACATTTTAGCAACAGTTGTACTTACTATAAACCGCCATGGGGTGGCAGTGTTGCATATTGGCTTTCCCTCGAGACTCTATTCTCATGGGAAAAGGACTGATAACTTTCAATTGTTTTGGCTAGATGAAAGGACATCTGTTATTTACGTGCTTTTGTGCTTACAGCAGAGGAGCTTGGAAATTTCCACCTTCCAGGCCAGGGTTTCATAGTGGTGAAATTCCATTCGTTTGATTCTACATAGAATAACTTTACCAAATACTTTAACAGTTTTTAGAGTTTAGGTAAGGGCAGATGTCCCTGTATACTATGGAAAAGTTTTAGCAATGAGAAAAATGAAAGTAATATATTATAATTTTTTCTTAGCTATGTTGTGAAATTGTTTCAGACTACACTAAAACACTGAAAGCTAAGTCATTTAGCATCATCTCAGTGTTATGATCTCATGAGCAGTATCTACAGGAAATTTGAAAGAAAAGTTACCACCATTTTTATAGGATTGCAACAAGGACTTGCAAAGAACTTGAAGGTGACTTTATAGTTTTATTTAAAAATCCCGAGAAATACCTCAGCAATAGATGTAATTTTCTGAAAACAGATTTCATTGCCAAATGTCCAAAAAGGCTGTGACAAGTGCTGTGCCTTTTGAAGAATGTTGTAATGAAATATAGCCTTGCAATTTATTGAAAGAAATTTATACGGACACACAGTAAGTATAATACGGCATTGTGGATAGTGTGGTTGGTTTTCTTGACCAGCAATGGTGGAGGAACAGGACGTGGCTTGGCAAGCAGTACTGGTAACTGTTGCAGAGATAGAACAGTGCAAGAGAAAAACACACTGCTCTGACAGCTGTGGGTAAAGGATGTAGAGGAAGTACACGACCCTGCCCACCTGGCACTCCTGTTGCAGATTCAAATCCAATTTGCCTCACACTTCAGCACCTCATGACCTCATGATCACAAGGGCACAGTAGGGTGTAGATAGAGAGTTGTAGATTTACCCTTTGGGTATCACTTTATCTGGTCTTTTTCTAAGAAACTGCTCATATGAGGTCACTTCTTTCTGTCCTTTTTCCCAGCTGCACATGCATAGACTGTATGTTCTTTTACTTGCCTCTTGGTAGGATGTAGTTAGTGTAGTTACTGAACAAAAGTGGAGCCATTTTGTTTTCTGCATTCCTTTCAAATGTGACTGTGTTATGTCTCACCTTGTTACATTGCTAACAGAATGCTCATGAAAAGAATGTGCAAGTGATAAAATGAGCCAGTTGTAAGGACAGTTGGAGGCGGCAGTGGGAACTGTGTTGTATATTGATAAGAAAGGAAGCAAAGATAATATTTGTACTTTTGCTGAAAGTGTATTTGTTTTATTTCTGAGATTTAGAGGCCACTTGACTCTGGGTGGCTTACATCAAATCAGAACAATTTTTTTAAAAGAATTTTAAAAAACTACAAGGAAATCCTGTGCATATGGACAAACACACTCCCTCTAACAAAAAAGTCACAGAGGGCTCCACAAACCCCCTACCCCAAGCTCTGGAAGAACAGAGCCTTCCAAACATCATCAAAGTGAGAGTGACATGGATCTCGGGGGTGGGGGTGTATCATTCCAAAGGGTAGTACCACAACAGAGAAGGCATATTTCCTGGGTCCTGATAGATGGCATTGTTTTATTGAGGGGACCAAAGTGCACTGACTCTGCCCAGTCTTAGTGGATGGGCAGAAATGATGGGAGATAAGGCGGTACCACAGATAACCTTGCCCTATGCCAAGAAGGGCTTTATCGCTGATAACCAGCACTTTGAATTGCATCTGGGAGCCCACTGGCAACCAGCATAGCTTCTGAAGCAGAGATGTCACATGGTCATGTTGAGTCATGCCCAACATTGCCTACCTATCTCCCATGGTTTCTGCCCATCCATTCTAGATGTAGGAGAATTCTCATTGTGATGTATGTTCTTGTTCTTTTTTCTTTGTGTGGCTGAAATGGAGGCAATTGCTACAGCAGTTTTACAGAACTATAGAGGACAGAAAGTAAGCAAAATAGCATTTTAAAAAAATAAAAGCAGTTTTTCTTCTCTCTCTCTCTCTCTCTCTCTCTCACACACACACACACACACACACCTACTGATCACAATGCATACCTCCATGCTTCCAGATCCCACCCAGAACACACCACCAAATCTGTCATCTATAGCCGGGCTCTATACTACAACTGTATTTATTATGACCTACTTAACAGAGATGCTCAGTTGATTGAAATAAACCAGCATTCAGGAGATGACGTGCCCACCCAGTGAGATTAATAAACAAATCAACAGAACCAGATAAATTTCCAGGGAGGACCTGTAAAAAGACAGACCACTGAAACAGAACAACAGAACACCACTCGTTGTCACCTATAGTTTACAGCCCCAGCTATTCAAACATATTATTAATAAGCTACAGCCCATACTGAACAAGGACACTGCACCTTCTCAGGCACTATATCCATACTTGGATACAGACAACCACCCATCCTGAAGCAGATTCTCACAAGCAACAAGAAACAACAGGACACTGGTGCTAACATGGGAACCAGACCCTGCAACAAACCCAGATGTCTATTTTGCTCCCACATTAATGCCAACAGCACAATCATGGGTCCCAACAAGATTCAAAGTACCTTCATATGTTCTTCCTCCAACGTGATATTTGCCGTCATCTGCCTGCAATGCCCCTCTGGATTCTACATTGGACAAACAGGTCAGACTTTGCAGAAAAGAATTAATGGATACAATTTGACATCGCAACTCAAAACAAGGAAAAGGAATATCAGAGCACTTTAATCTCCCAGGACACTCCATTACATACGTATTTCAAAGTTGCCATTTTAGAACAGTGAAACTACTCCAGCATCACAGAGCAAGAGTCTGCTGAACTCAAAAGGTTTCAGGCTATCTTGGAAGCTTTTAATCAACACAATGGGTTTTTAACAAATAACAATTCCTAATTGATGAGCTACTTGTAATCTGTCTCTCCTGTAACCTGTATCTGCATAACCACCGTTTTTTCCTTTCCTTTCCCTTGCCTCATCCTCTTTTCAAAACCTCCATTAGTTTAACCATGCCACACATCTGATGATCTGAGATACCTTATATCTTTTAACAACATTGGATAGTCAGAAAAGGTGCTACCAGACCACTGATTTTTGGCTACCATAGACTAACACAGCTCTCCTTCTACAATGCCAATGGAAATGTGTCTGATGAAAGGAGAAGAAATTTATTTCTTTAAAAATACAAATATTTTAGATCCAATGTAGATTTTATATCCAATATAGTTCTTCTAGATAGGTCAGGTGAATGGACCCAGGGTTACTCAGTCCAGCAACAAGTAATTATCTGAGCCTTCAGTGCTCAATATACCAATATTTCAAAGTTCTGCAATATTGTTCCCTCTGCAGGGCATTAAATTAGTATTATCACACTTTTCTCTTGCTAATGTAAACAAAAGCTGAGGGATTCATTTCACAAAAGTACAAAGTGGCACCACAATTGTTTAAAACTGACTGACAGATGCTTTTAGAGTCAGTAAGACTTACTTTAAAAAAAATCATCTGTGTTGCCCAAAACTCTTATATATGCAATAATTCTATTTTGAAAAGAGCATAATTTAAAATACTGTATGAGTTTATCATCATCACTGAAAACTCCATCATAATAAAAGATGAGTATTTTTTAAAATGCTGAAAGTAAACATTTTTCAAGGAAAACTGGATAACTACTAGGAATGTTTTAGTCTATTAATGTCTTTAAACCCTTTCTAGGAAAAAATAAAAATTAAACCTTTGCAAGATATATTTGCAATAATTTGTGCAAGAATTTTTAATTACCAAACAATTTAACACATGCCTAGAAGTATTGCCTGGTAAATGATCGTTCCCAACTACAACGCATCTCAGGTATCACATTTGTTAAAATTTCATGAAGTCATCAATTTTCGCTGATACCTGAAAAGTCTTTAAACAGCTTTGATATTAGATGGGCATACTGTATACAAACAATTTGAGTCTGAAATTATTCAGCAAATTTCAAAGGACAAATAAAATGATTTTTATTAAGTGGGTAAGAAAAAAGTATTTTATTTATAAATAAAAGTTAAATCAAGTAAACTAACTGTAAAAAGGTAAAGGTTCCCCCTGCACATTTGTGCAGTCATGTCCGACTCTAGGAGCCGGTGCTCATCTCCGTTTGTTAGCCGAAGAGCCAGCGTTGTCCGAAGACGCTTTCACGGTCATGTGGCCGGCATGACGCAAGCGGAACGCTGTTACCTACCCACCGAGGTAGTACCTATTAATCTACTTGCATTTGCATGCTTTCGAATTGCTAGGTTGGCAAGAGCTGGGGCTAGTGCGGGAGCTCACTCCGTTACACGGGACTAGGGATTCAAACCTCCGAACTTGCAATCTTCCGATCGACAAGCCTGGCGTCTTACCCGCTGAACCACCACGCCCCTTACTTAACTGTAACTGTACTTACTTGCTTATTTATTTCAGCACTTTGAAGTTACTGGTATACTTTTTAATAATACTCTTTTTACTGCAAGGTGGTTTTTAACTTTGTTGTAATTTCTGGTTTTAATTGTAAACCTTGGGTTTGATTTTTTTATTAGATTTTATATTAGAAAGCTGTGATATAAATTTCAAAGCTGTCAATTTTTTCACTAACTGAAGCATCTTAAAATTTTAACGTTATGGGAATACAATCCAATAAAATAAATTACAGTCTTCAACAGAAAAAAACATTTAAAGATACTGAATAACAACCACAGAATTCATTTTCTTCAGCCAAGGCTTAGGATACATCTCTATCTGTTCGAACTTGTTGGACAGAAACTCACTAATCAGCTTTATAGAGAAATATGAAAACAAAATCAACATACTTCCCACCTTCCCTTTAGTGTATATATGCTTATACAGAAAATGCCATAATGCATTTGTTATTAACATTTTTTTATTGTTGTTTACTTGTCACAGTATATAATACTGAGGTCAAGTATTGCCTCATTTGGAGAATGTTTCATAAGCGGGGCACAATCACAATTTAAAATGCTCTTCAAAAGAAAGTGCTAAAACTAGAGTGGGTTTATATAGGTAGGGTCATGCCAAATAGTCTCAAATTTATTTTTATTGTTTTTTTAAGTGCCTTGTATCGAACCCAGAATAACTGATGGCTAATGCAGGTAAATATAAACTTGATTTAATCCTTCCTTCCTTCCTTCCTTCCTTCCTTCCTTCCTTCCTTCCTTCCTTCCTTCCTTCCTTCCTTCCATGTTTGTTTATTTTACTAGGCTTATAAACTGCTCCAGTTGAAACTAATTCTGAGTGGTGTGCAATTTCCATCTTCGTAACCTAGATTAAAACAAATGACATAAAAATATAAACAAGAATAATCCAAAAATCTAGCAAATATCAGTGCTATTCGTATATGCACTTATTACAGCGACAATGATGGAAGATATTGAGGAATTCTCTAGTAAATTGCAAGTACTAAATGAAACATCAAGAAAGGAGAAGTACTACTGTTGGAATGCAAAAGTTGGAGAAGAGAAATATAGTAACTTGAAATTATAGGAAGATTTACACCTGGGGAAGGCAATAATGCAATAATAACATTTTGCAAAAATAACTCTTTTTTATTGCCACCATCTACTTAAAGCAACATAAACACAGGGTCTATTTATTTATTTAATTTTTATCCCGCCTTTATTATTTTTATAAATAACTCAAGGTGGCGAACATACCTAATACTCCTTCCTCCTCCTATTTTCCCCACAACAGCAACCCTGTGAGGTGAGTTGGGCTGAGAGAGAGTGACTGGCCCAAGGTCACCCAGCCGGCTTTCATGCTTAAGGCAGGACTAGAACTCTCAGACTCCTGGTTTCTAGCCCAGCACCTTAATCACTAGACCCAACTGGCTCTCTTTTGTCTATGTGTGGACAACCGCATTTGCATAATATAAAAATTAAATAATGATTACATAGTTGTATATAGAAAATGGACAAATACAATACAATCAATCAGGATATTTTCAGTTATAGACTGTGGAACAGACCATGAATTATTGGGACAAATATATGGGAGAAATTAAAGAAAGTAGGTGTGCCAGTAAAATTTAGACTGGAGAACATACAATCAAAGTACAAGTTCAGTGAAAGGAACAGATTCAGTACACATAATCTGAAAGTGAACCTGAGGATGTATGGGAAAACATGAAATTGAAGCAGAAAAACATATTCCCAAAATTTCAAAGGGAAAAAGTTCTAAATGGCTTTCAGACAAGCTATCAACAGGCAATAGGTCAGCTTCTAAATGGGAAAGAACCAAGTGCTGATGAAATACACAATAAATGTTTAAAGCTGCAGGAGCAAAGGCAGTTAAAATGTAAATGACTGTATGTAAACAAATATGGAACAGGTCTCAGTGGCATATAGATTTTAAAAAGTTGGCATACATGCCTCTACCAGATGCAAATGAATATGCAAATTAACAAATCATGATACTAATTCCTCACACAAGCAAAGTTTTGCTTCTGTTTTTATAAAAACAGCAAACCAACAGATCCATGTATGGAGAAATCCCAAATTAACGGTCAGGTTTCAGAAAAGGCAAAGGAACATATGATCAGATGGCTAATATATGGTGAGTAATGGAGAGTCAGGAGGCAAATACAAGGATGAGGCTTACTTTTACTTTATTTGCCACAGCAAGATCTTTGCGAATATATTAAGGCTAATTAGTGTGCCAGCGGAATCTTTACCATGAACAAGAAAACAGAGTGGCATGGACTAGAAAAGGGAATGAGGTAAGGATCCATGCTGTCCCCGTATCTGATTAATTTCTATATAGTATAAGAATCCAGGTTAATTAGAAATATTGATAAGGGTAATGTCAACCAGTGTACTTCGTAAATTAACAGTCAGTGCTGAAGAAGTGAAGATGGATAAGGATACTTCTGTGATAATGAAGATCAGAATAGCTAAAGTCTTTTCATGCTAGTGTATGAGTGTGAAAGCCAGTTTCTGCAAAAAAAAAAGTGAAGGAAAAAAATAGTTACTTTTAGTTTATGGATTTAGAAACAGTTATTAGGAGTACCATGGACTGCAAGACAAATCTATCGTTCCTCTCCAAATAAAGATTGATTGCTCTGCTGAAGTGACAATCAGCAAGCAAAAAATCACATACTGAGGGGTTGGGTGAGGGAAGTAAAAGTCAGGTGGATGAACAGATCAGAATGATTACTGGAACATCCTGTTAATAGCCACAAGGTATCAATAGAGAATAAGAGCATTTGTCTGTAGAGTCATCAGAAGTCAACTTGATGGCACCTAACTAACATGATCCATGTGGGTTTGCCCTTGGAAACAACTCAGAAATTGTAACAGAGAATGCAACAAAGATTTTGCAACACTGGTCCAAAAAGAACTGCACTAGCTGGTTATTTGTTAAAGCTGGTAGTTTTGTTAAAGTTCTTTATTATTGTGTATTCTAAATTACAGTATATGTTTCAACTAATTTATATTTTTATTACTACTGTTTTCCTGTTTTGTCTTGCTTTTATGGGTTATAAGCTGCTGTGAGATTCCTGGATAGTGGCTGGACTATAAATATTTTAGATTAATAAATAGCACCCTATCATCAGTCTCAATAGCTTATAATTTATTATTATTACATTCATGGAACAAAGCAACTTAAAAACAGGTACCAATAAACGCAGCAACTTCCAGACTCTTTCTCTTTCATTTATTATCTTCCACCTTTTGTGTGAAGCTCTGAACTATCTTCACACTTCTTCTATTGTCTTTTGCTTTCCCCCTGCCATTTAGTGCATTCTTACATTCAAAGAGAATATTTGTAGCTCAAGGTTGAACTGTGGAGTACTTGGTGCTCTCTGAGCCTTGTTGTTTTCTTGCAGATGTTTCATTGCCAGGCTAGGCAACATCTTCAGTGCGAAAAGGAAGTGGGATTTACTCTCTGTTTATATACCCTGGCTTGTCCTGCCTGTTTGTACTCTCCTTGGTAGTTCCTTGATTGGGCTGTTGTTTGCTGCTTGGTTGATTGACTGAGTTAATAGTTCCTTGATAAGGGTTAGGGTTGTGCTGTTTGATTGTTTATTTATTTTATTTATTTATCTATTATTCAGATTTATCACCACCCATCTCTACAGCAGTAGACTCTGGGCGGTTTACAATAACATTATAAAAAATAAAACCTATACATCTAAAATACAATATAATAATAAATAGAAAAATCCAGAAGATGGTGAGATCTTAAAAGGAGGATATTACTAAGATAACCACCCCCAGGAGGAACTATTACTTCCTTCATTCCAAGCAAGGTGGCAGAACCAGGTCTTTAAAGACTTCCTGAAGGCCAGGAGTGAGGGCACCCACCTCACCTCTGGGGGCAAGATATTCCACAGGGCAGGTGCTATCGCAGAGAAGGCATGCCTCCTGGACCCCGCTAGATGGAATTCTTTTATTGATGGGGTCCGAAGCATGCCCTCCCTGCATGACCGGGTGGGGCGGGTAGATGTGGTCGTGATGAGACGGTCCCTCAGGTACCCTGGTCCCATGCCATGTAGGGCTTTAAAGGTGATAACCAACACCTTGAATTGGACCCAGAAGCAAACTGGTACCCAATGCAGCTCACGGAGCAGCGGTGTTACATGTGCTAATCTTATAGCACCCGTGACTACCCGTGCAGCCGCATTCTGGACCAGCTGAAGCTTCTGGATACTCTTCAAGGGTAGCCCCATGTAGAGCGCGTTGCAATAATCTATATGGGAGATGACAAGGGCATGAGTGACTGTTCGGAGTCATTGTTCCTCTGGTGCTAATACTGGTGTTAATCTTTGCATAACTGGGTGTTGATTGCTGGCAAGGAGGTGTTCTGGTCCTCTGGCTTTTCTATTGTCTCTTAGGAATGGCATGTAAAAGTTGTTAACCTCTATGTGTCTGTTGATGGCTGCTTTGTCTGAGTGCCAAGCTTCCAGGAATTCTCTAGCATTTTTGGATTTGGCTTGGTTTAAGATGCTCACCGTTTCCCAGTTGAAAGTATGGTTGAGTCTGTCCATGTGTTGTGAGATTAAGGAGTTTTCATCGTCTCTTTTGACTGCTAGTTGGTGTTCGTGGATGCGTTCTGCTAGTCTTCTGCCGGTCTGTCCTACATAGTGGCTGCTACAGTCCTTACACTGTATGTTGTAGATAACTCCTGTTTTTTCTTCTTGGGCTACTGGGTCTTTTGGGGTACTTACAATGTTCGGAAGGGTTTTGGTTGGTTTATGTGCTGCGGTGATGCCATGTGGTTGTAACAGTCTATTAGTAGTTTCTGAGATGTTTCTGATGTATGGCAGTGTAATCCTTTTCATAGCTTCTTTTGGTTTTGCTGTGGTGGGTTGAGTGGTCAGGCATTTTTTGATAAAGTTGCGTGGGTATCCATTTTGCTGGAAGATGCTATATAAGTGGTCTGTTTCCTTTTTCTGGTGTTCGGGGTTGCTGCACTGCATTTGTGCTCGTCTGAATAGTGTTCTTACACAGCTCCTCTTGTGGGAGGTAGGGTTATTGCTTAGGTAGTGGAGCACTTGGTTAGTGTGGGTAGATTTCTGGTAGACTTGTGTTTCTAGAATGCCATCATTTCCTCTACTGATGAGGATGTCCAAGAAGGGTAGTGTGTTGTTGTTTTCTTCTTCCCTTGTGAATTTTATTCCTTTGAAGATGTTGTTAATGGTTTCATGTGTTTCCTCCGGTTGTTCCTTTTTTATTATGACGAAGGTGTCATCTACATACCGGATCCATACTTTGGGTTGTATGCGTGGGAGTGCTATCCTTTCTAGATGCTGCATTACAATCTCTGCTATGAGTCCTGAGAGTGGTGATCCCATAGGTGTTCCTTTGATTTGTTGGTATATTTGTCCATCAAACTGAAAGTAGGTGGTGAGGCAGAGGTTGATGAGGTCCATGATTCTGGGTATTTTGATCTTGGTGTATCATTCTTACATTAAAGTCTTGTTTGAGTCAAGCACAACTCCTGGTGACTTCCTGGACACATCTGTATAATTTTCTTGTCAACATTATAGAAGTGGATTGTCACTGCCTTTTTCTTGAATGTTTTTTTCAATTTTCCAGCCTAGCCTACAGCCTTGGAATTCCCAGGCTATCTCCTATCCAGTATTCACTTCTGAGATCATTCAAGGTCAGCTAGGTGCTGCCACCTGCTGAGATATTTTAACAAACCTAAATACATGCAAAGCTCAGGTTTTTCATTCTTTTTATTTCTTCTTCTCTTACAAGATATTAAGATTTGAAATATTCTTTAATGTTAAATGCAAAGATCAAAAGGTTTAATTCAAATTAAAATGAAACATGTTAATATTAGAGATTTTTCTGTAGTACTATTTAGTACTATTTTTGTAGTACAGAGGTACACATTATTTTGGATTGACCAAAATAATTTTGGTTTATAACTTTTTAAGAGATCTGAACTGATGTCCAATAACAAATATCCAATAAGAACAACATTCTGTGTTGTTTGCTACTATGTCCAATTGTAACTACAGATACCAATGTTACTGTATGAAGCACACCATTGGAATAAATATCAGACATTTATAATATTTTTTTTCATATGATAAAATAAGTAGCAAATAAAGGTAATAAATGCTGTGGCTGGTTCATACATTGTGCTGTTGCTTGTTTGATTTTAGCTTAGAATATTGTGTGAATATTGCTTGTTGAACAAGTTATGACTTATTCAACAAGCCATGTTAAAATGAATCATGATCCAGTGTGATGTGTGAACCCGGATACTATTGTCAGTTGGATTTTATCTGGTTTTGACTGGATGATAGATCACACTACAAGAAACATTCTTGTCCAGTAAAGAATGTAGCAGTAGTGTATATGTGCAGTTCTCAATAAAGTGTATTGATTGCTGTTAATCATTATGTGAACAGGCCACACAAACTAATCAACCTTTTTGTTTGGTAAGTATCTTCTTTCCTTAAATTAGTCCTTTTTGGTATTTTGATAGTGTTTGTGGTATTCCATTTAGTTCCCAAACACTGTCTTAAAGGAAGAATGTTCATAAATACTGAGTCAATTTTAAACTGAGCTAAGGATAGGCTGCCGGCCAAATGATACGCTTTAAACTATACTTTACCCTTAGTAAATTGCAACTATATTTGGGGGTGAGCTCTATAAATGTGTATCATTATTCTCTGTGTAAAAGTGTTTTTTTTAAAGCCCAATAGAATATTTGGGAAGAAAAGAAAAAATAGAGATTAGAAATACAACATGCTGTCCTGCTTCTCATGATATGCAGATAAACTGAATATATAAATTATACTGCTAATGATAATCTACAAAAATCAACTGGGAATAAACTTTAAAAGGAATAGGGAGGAATATTTATCGTTAGGTACAAATTTATGCAGAAACTACTTTTTCCAGTTTGTTAGCCACCCATATAAGTTACTGAAATGCAGCACTCGTTCATCTAATAGTAAAAGTCTAGAAGAACTTATGTTTCAAGATTTTCAAGGTCTTTGGGGATATAGTAAATTAAAAAAATAACCAAGGAAGAATTTACATTTAATATTCATGATACCCAAGATTCAAAATAATTAAAAACATACATGTTTTGTAATCTTGAAATATGAAATTACTGTAAAATCAATTAATAATGCAGTAAATATCTGTTGTAGTCGTTTAGTACATGAAGAATGTGATAAGACCATGTATAGGATTAAGATTTATTCCCAATCTTCTTCTGGTCAAATGATTCTATTACTAAAAGTACAGCATGAGGGTAGGGTGGAAGGCATGGTAACTGCAGCCAAAAATATGCCAGTTTCAAGTTGGATGGATAAATTTACTCTGTAATTAAATAAGATACTACTAAGAAATATTAGATGTTAGTTTCTTTGGTGTCACAGACACCAATTACTCCAATAGCCAGAGTCACTGTGTACAATATAATTTTAATTCAACAGATAATAGGGACTGTTCAAATATGAAATTGCACAGCAAGACATAAAATTGGATAGAGAGAAAATCATGACACCGAACATACTGAACTAACTTCTGCTTAATTTTCATGGAAATAAAAGTGTTAATTAACAAACACCAATAGATGATTCTGTGAAAAGGAGTCTTAGATGTCATGAAGTTCCCACAAGCGTTTTGTATGACTTGCTAGGTAAAAAAAAAAACCTTAGATGTAAAATAAGATTGGGACAGGAGAATTGAGAGTACTTTTGAGCTGCACTTGGTACTTGTCTGTCCAAAAGGCAACCCACTATGTTTAATATCTCCATCTTGGATTTTATATTTCATATTCATATTTATATTTAAGAAATACTGTATTTATTTATTTATTTATTTATAATAAATTATTTATAAATGATTTATTATAAATAAATTTATTTATAATAAATTTATAATACCATATTTATTTATTTATTTATTTATTTTACTTATTTTAATTTGTATTTATTTTTAGTTTTATTGCAAACCACCCAGTCGCTTTTTGAGTGAGATGGGCGATGACGAAATTCGAAATATAAATAAATAAATAAATAGGATTTACTTTCAGCTGAGAAAATATAAGCAGATGTTCCATGGTACAATGAGTAAGATCTTTTTATGCTTTCTATACTTGACATTATTGAAAGTAATACCAGACTAGATAAATATTTTCATATGTATACTGTTTAGATGAATTACTTAGCTTTGGATTTCTATTCTAACTATCTGGTTTAAATCAGAGTTTTTCCATTGTCTTGCTTACAGTGAAAAGTCTTACTATGCTGGACATACATTCTGATAGATATCACCACTTCTATGAAATTGTTTTAACTGCCTGGGAGCTTTATAGCTCAAATTGAATCTTGGACCAAGTACTGTGGAAAACCAACTTCTCCAAATAGAAAGAAATGGAGTTGCAGGTAATCTTCAAAAAATACATCACTGCAATGCATCAGAAAGCCATGAATTCTTGCTGATACAGCAACATCAAAACTTACTAATGAACAGCTGTAAAGATAAGCCTAGGTGGTGATGCAACATCATCAGTTGCATACTTGAGATTGTTCAAGGCTGTTTGTGCCAAAGAAGTGCTGAACAGAGGTATAAAAGGCTGATATTCTAAGCACATTAACTAGAAAATAAATCCTTTTGAAATTAAGGACTTTATTGCTTTGACTTTGAAGTGTTGTTTTTGTACCTTTTGAACAAAATGAAGATTTTTGGAACAAAATGAAGAGCTTGCACTTAATGTAGCAGGATACTACTTAAAATGTGTTTCTTTTTCTTGCAAATTAAACTGGCTTTCATTACAATGTCTTATTTGTATCTGTATGAAAAGAAAATGGCATTCTTGTGTATTGTTGAAAATCAATACTGGCAAACTTTATCCCAATCAGCAATGAATAAAGTGGAGATTAAATAAATTTTAAAATTTGATTTGGTAAGCAAGCTAAAATTATAGGGAGGATAGACAAAACTTTTGTTATTCTATTGAAACAGTATAATCTGCTTGTGAAATAATTTGCTTAAGACTGATATTGTTATATATTTTAGAAAGTAAGGAAGATGACCTTGATGGAGATATGCAGGAACTGTTATCTAGGCCAGGGTTTCTCAACCAGGGTTCCGTGGAACCCTAGGGTTCCGCAAGAGGTCACTAGGGGTTCCCTGGGAGATCACGATTTATTTAAAAAATGATTTCAAATTTGGGCAACTTCACCTTAAAGAGGTAAGTTTCATTATTTATTTTTAGTTTAAGAACGCTGTTAATGCATATATACTGGCCTACGCATGAAATGAGTATAATGATTTTGTAACTTCTGGCCTATATTTGAGCCTGAATGTGCAGGGGTTCCCCGAGGCCTGAAAAATATTTCAAGGGTTCCTCCAGGGTCAAAAAGTTGAGAAAGGATGATCTAGGCAAAAGGGCTGAAGCATTTTTTAAGTCCTGAATGTAGAGATAACATTCAGAGTGGCTTAGGTAAATGCTTCCCTAATTCACTGAACTGTAAGAAGGAGGAGGAGGTACAGTACAGCACAATTAGACCTGCAAGAGTCTGTTATTGTAGCCAATCTCAATAAAAGTAGCTTTAGCCTTCCTGTGGAGGTTATTTCCTGGTCTAGTCTATTATTATTATTATTATTATTATTATTATTATTATTATTATTCAAATTTATTCCCCGCCCATCTCCCATGCAAGGGACTCTGGGCGGGTTACAATAAATAAAAATTTAAAAACTATACAAAATATCTAAAAACACAAACAAAACATAATAAAATAAAATCCAGGATGGACTTGGACCCGCAGAATAGATAGTGGAGCTATGGGGCCAGCCAACCCCAGGAGGCACTACCACCTCCGTCGTCCCAGGCCAGGTGGCAGAGCCAGGTCTTAAGGGCCTTCCGAAAGGCCAGGAGGGAGGGGGCCAGTCTCACCTCCGGGGGCAGAATATTCCACAAGGCGGGCGCTATCGCAGAGAAGGCACGCCTCCTGGACCCCGCTAGATGGAATTCTCTTGTTGAGGGGGTCCAAAGCATGCCCTCTCTGCATGCACGGGTGGGGCGGGTCGACGTTATCGGGACGAGACGGTCCCTCAGGTACCCTGGTCCTATGCCATGTAGGGCTTTAAAGGTAATCACCAACACCTTGAATTGGACCCGGAAGCAAACTGGCACCCAATGCATCTCGCGTAGCAGAGGTGTTACATGTGCCGATCTTCTGGCACTCATAACTGCTCGCGCCGCTGCATTCTGCATCAGCTGAAGCTTCCGGATACTCTTCAAGGGTAGCCCCATGTAGAGTGCATTACAATAGTCTATACGGGAGATGACAAGGGCGTGAGTGACTGTTCGGAGGGCCTCTCGATCCAGGAAGGGGCGTAACTGGCGCACAACTCGCAGCTGTGCAAAGGCCCTCCTGGCCACGACTGCCACCTGCTCTTCGAGCAAGAGTCGCGAGTCCAGGAGGACCCCCAGATTCTGCACTGGATCCGAGTGGGGTAGTGCAACCCCCCCCCAGAACCAAAGATGACAACTTCCCGGATCCAGGGGGGCCATCAATCCACAGCCACTCCGTCTTACCAGGGTTCAGTTGAAGCCTGTTGTTCCCCATCCAGACCCCCACAGCCTCCAGGCACTGAGATAAGGCATTGACCGCATCACTTACTTCACCCGGGACGGAGATGTATAACTGGGTATCATCAGCATATTGGTGATACCTCATCCCGTGGTGACGGATGATCTCGCCCAGTGGCTTCATGTAGATGTTAAATAGGAGTGGAGAGAGAACCGACCCCTGCGGCACCCCACAAGTCAGGGGTCGCGGGTCAGCTCTCTCCTCCCCTATCAACACCGACTGGGAACGGCCCTGGAGAAAGGAGGCGAACCAGCGCAAAACCACGCCGCCCGCCCCCAACTCCTCAAGCCGCCCCAAAAGTATACCGTGGTCGACGGTATCGAAAGCCGCTGAGAGATCTAAGAGAGCAAGGATGGACGCACTCCCTCCATCCCGCTCTCGCCAGATATCATCCATAAGCGCGACCAATGCGGTCTCCGTCCCATATCCCAGCCTGAAACCTGACTGGAAGGGGTCCAGATAATCCGTTTCATCCAGAATCCTCTGGAGTTGCAACGCCACCACCTTCTCAACCACCTTTCCTAAAAAGGGAAGGTGGGAGACTGGGCGAAAATTGCCCAGGATTGTAGGGTCCAGGGAAGGTTTCTTGAGGAGGGGGTGCACCAGTGCCTCCTAAAAGGCAGCAGGGAACACCCCCTCACTCAAGGACAAATTAATCATCGCCTGGACCCAGCCACATGTCACCTCACTAGCTGATTTCACCAGCCAGGAGGGACATGGGTCAAGCTGGCATGTGGTGGCGTTTACAATCCGGAGGATCCTGTCTACTTCATCAGGCGCAACAGGATCAAACTGTTCCCAGATAACGTGGTAAGTAACTAGTCTACCTAGTGGGGTTAACATATATTGATCCTTTTATTGATACAGTCTAATTTAAGCACAGATTAAGCACATTCTTGAACCATCATCTTGAAGATTCCCATTCAACACTGAAGACATTGATAAAAGCAAATTCTCAGTGGCATCTCTGTTTGTATTAATGTGGATAGTGAATCTCAACTCTTCACTAAAAAGGGAAACGTTGCTTTATAAGCAATTTGAAAGCAGTTAATAAGGACATTAGATTGTGTGATGCAATTCAGGCATAGTAACAGAAAATGCTTAGAATGGGAGAGAAAGAAAATAACACTAGTATATGAAGATAGAATCTTAAACCTGTATTTTACAAAATTTAGGCTGA
Organism: Charina bottae; assembly: GCA_023362775.1. Lineage (NCBI taxonomy): Eukaryota > Metazoa > Chordata > Lepidosauria > Squamata > Charinaidae > Charina > Charina bottae. Next base: position 166,612 of record JALMGJ010000022.1, read on the forward strand.
ATTGTTCAATCTTTTCACAAGAAACATTCAAATGATACTGAGACGGTAAAGAAATTCAACTGGTTCCAATACTCCTTAGGGCAAATGGTTGAACTTGTAAATGGATATTTAGACAAAAAAAGGAGTATGTTTGCCTTTTTTTGATATTCTAAAAATATGGCTTCTCTAATGAGATCATTTGCATGACAAATTAGCTCTGCATTCCCAGAAACCTCATCCAAACACTTAGAGACATTATGCTATATGCAGATGAATAACACCCACTGAAGCTTATGCTTCTGACAGCTTCATTTCATTTTTGCTGGCATGTGCTTTAAGTATAAGATACAAATCACAGATTTTCCCTGGAGTATATTGGATTTTCTCATATTAATAAACTGAAGGCTACAGATCAGAAAGCAGTAATGAATCTGCTACTCCTATATCTGGACAGATTTAAACTATAGCCAAATAATGGGTAGCAATTCCTAATTCACCTGTTTATGGCCAACCTTAATGTTCTCAACAATATCACTTACCTAAACTATAAACCGTAAAACAGACCTTCTGAAAAACATAACAGTTAAATATCTTTCAGGTGTTCTGCCATTATTTTAAAAACCTTTTAGAACTATTTTCTGCAGAATCCAGAAGAATTTGATATATATGAATGGTAGGGAGGGCATTTATGTAAATATTTGGAATTAAGAAAAGCAGGGCTTTTAGGCCAGGATGTGGGAGGGAGGGAGGGAGGGAGACAGGAGTATATGTAGCATATGTTATTATACAGACTGGGGATTATTAGGGAAATCAAATCAAAACAAATGGGAACAGTATGAAATAGTATTCGTCAGTAGTCTGAATTCAGAAAGCCACAGTACTGTGGTTTACACAGGTTTGAACATATTTAAGGTTTGGCACATCCTGAAATCTGCAAATATATTTTTATTGCATGACAGTTCTTATGATATGGCCCAACCAGAACACATCCTCTCCAGCAACCAACACCCAGATCAGCAGGGATTAACACCAGAAAAACAATCAAGCAGAAAACAATACCCTAATCAAGGAACTACCAAGGAGAAAACTACACCCCCACCAGCACTGGCAGGGCAAGCTACTGTATATAAGGTTACTATTAGTGACTTTTTTTTTTAAGGCTTTTTTTAACAGTTGGTTTCCAAATTTTACTCTTTAAAAATTCTGCCATGTCATATTTATTATTTTTGAAGATATTTTAGATTTATTGCTAACAGACACAAAATCATATCCTTCCATTATTGTGCTGAAAACAAAATGGCATTATCATCCCTGAAATTCATATTATTGGAAAGATACTTTCCAATTAATTGTTATACTATTATTGTAATAATTGTTAACATCATTATTAATGATTTATTGATTTATAAGATGCCAAATCGCAAGTGACTCAAAACATGCAAACGTTTAATAACTAGTCATAAAAAACCAAATGCTCTTATTTGTACTAGTTGAGATGCTACAAATCAATTCAAACTGCTCAATAAATGTAATTAAATCAATAAATAAAACTGTAATCTACTTTATTTGTTAATCACAGTGACCTCAGGTGGCAAATTATAATCTGAACTTTTCTTAGATTTTGTATGATGACTTGTCCACATAAATAATCTGACTATTATAAAGTATATAATTAAGCTGCGTGTTCTGTTATTTTATTCCATGCATTTTGAAATACTTGCAAATATTTTAATAACAAATTGATAGGTACTGTGTCATATTTAATCCCACAAATACTCTTTGTTTGCTAAATATGCTAAACATTGCACCAGTCACCAATAGGGCTACCAGATCTGGGATGCAACAAAGCAAGGGCCATGACATGAAAGCAATTAGTGTATCTTTGAAAGTAGCATGAACCCTTCTGATTCTGAGGACAGAATCTTAGCAAATTCTTAGTCTGTAATTCAGAGCTTTCCAAACTGTGTGTCGTGACACAAAAGTGTGTCGCCACACACAGCGTGGTGTGTTGCCACACCACCCGGAAGTGGCGGTGCGCATGTGCATGGCAGCGGCGGCAGCGGCGCGGTATCAGTGTTTCCGCGTATAAGTGGAGGCTGCCGCCGCCGCGCACGCGCGCGCCACCGCACGCCCCCCCGCACCGCCGCCGTGTGCGCGCCCCACACACACACGCCGCCGCTGGTGTGTCACCAGCAGCGGCACTTTGGAAAGCCCTGCTGTCATTAATGAGTTTACAGATTGTCGTCCTTGTGAGTGATGAGTCAGACTCAGCACAAGTTACTGTGGATTCAGAAACCTGACCTTGACCTTGGGAAAGTGTCAAGCCCTAAACCATGCCACCAGTTAAAGAAGGCTGAAAAGCAGGGATTTTGAGAAGTGGAGCATCACTTCTCTTATTACACAAAGCCAGGAACTCTGGCAATATGAGAGTGTCGTCCCTCCCCTTGCTGGAAATAATTCTCCTGCATCCTGACTAGTGTTCTTCTAGCTTCCATCTCTTGCTCTGTAAATAAAATTTCAGCTCGACTTTTGGACTGACTTTTGGGGATTTCTCAGGCCTGTGACCCACAGACTGTTCTTGGATGACCCTGTCTAATAGCTTGCCCCTATCTCTGTCTTGGCTTTCGCTAAAAGATTTATGGCAAGCCAATTAAATTTCACAAACATGTAACTGCATGGCTTTTTGTTTGCCTCAGTCTCAGGCTTCTGTAAGACAGAGAACATATCTACTAGTCACCGTCGTGTTCTGGTGGTTGTCAACCATTTCAAACATATTAGATCTTCACAAAATATAAAATTCATACTTCCACCCTTAAAAAATTCAGTACTTCGTGTCCTATATGTGCATTGTTATATCTACTGAATGTTATATCTACTGAATGCATCCTTTATTTTTTTAAAATAGCTCAGCACAGTCTCCTTGTTAATCTTTAAAAGTTTTTATTATTATTGTTATTGTTATTGGGTAATTGGATAATATATAATTATTGGATGATGCCTTTTAATTATATATAAATGTTTTAATTGTTGATTGTTTTTTATATTGCTATCTTGTAGTGTTTAATTGTAAGCTGCCCAGAGTCACGTTTTGTGAGATGGACAGCTACATAAATATGATAAATAAATAAATGGCAATAGGCAGCAACTGTGCATAGTTTTCTAAGAGTATTTTAAAAATGCCTGTACTGACCATAAATGTATAATTTTCTTGCTACTTTTATAGTTACCATTCTTGCATTTTTTTTTCTCCTTTTAAGAAAGTGTAGAAGGAGAAGATGCTGATGCTGGGGAAAGTGGAAGGCCAAAGGAAGAGGGGCCGACCAAGGGCAAGATGGATGGATGATATTCTGGAGGTGACGGATTCGACCTTGGGGGAGCTGGGGATGGCGACGGCCGACAGGAAGCTCTGGCGTGGGCTGGTCCATAAAGTCACCAAGAGTCGGAAGCGACTGAACGAATAAACAACAAAAAGAAAGTGTATATTTTGGAAAGCAACAGAGGATAATTGGTTCCTTATCTGTTGTATACTGTTGTAGAAATGTTCCTCATCCTAGTAGGAACATAGGGATTACATTTGTAACATTTGCTTTTTTTCTGAGATTCTAATTTTGCATGACTTCAGTATTCACTCATTGCTAGATTATTATTAGTACCCATGGCTGTTTGGAAAATCTAAAAATACCATCCAGTTAGAAAACCAAGAATTATCCAATATCTAATACAACTGTCCACAGGCCCATGTTAACTAAGATACAGCTAGTGTATAATTATTACTTTTATAACAGAATCAGGAAATAAAGTGGAGAAAATTAATAAGAAAATTAAACTCTTTTTTACCTCTAGCCATACTTATTTTATATCTCTAATTGTTCCATAGCAACATCGTTTCACTACATGAATATTTCTTCCCTTGTTATATTGTATATCTGATAAAATTATGACTTGACACTACGCATTTTAATGTTTTTGACAATAATTTCTAAAAAAAGGTAAATAAAATTTATTGGTGTCATGTTTCCACTTTAAGTTTATCCAGTCACTCTACAATGATTACATTTATGCACTATAAAGTGCTAAGCAAGTGGAACTCTTAGCTATAAAATTTGCTGCACTTTTTCCCCCTTAAAGATTTGTTGCCAACAACAACTAAGCATCACATGAATGAAAGTCTGAATATTTCACTCATGTGATTATGTTTCTATGCAGGATAAACCTCACTTTTCTATTTTGCATGACTCCACAAGCTCTCTTGAGATTTAAGAACTAATCCTATTTCACGAAAACATTTTTGCTTGCTTCAAATCTAACCTGAGGTTCTCCCCCTCTTTTTTTTATGAACTTATTGGCAAGAAATAGCACTGAAATTCTTTCACTCAGTCTGGAGACTAGCATCAAGAAAAAGACATGTACATGAAGATTTTTTTCATACGAAGATCCCTATGTTTTAAAAAGCAGGCCTGATTAGTTAAAGGGCTCTGGAACTATTAAACCAGATAATTATGGATATCAGATGAAATTACTTTTCAAAGAATGAAAAGTAATGTCTGGATTTATAATATTTTTTCTAAGAAGAGAAGGCACTGAGTTGTATTAATAAAAATATTACATTGATATGGCTTGGCAGAGATGAAGTTCTGATGGCAAGCATAGCTCCTGTTGCTTTCTATAAAAATAAATGTTACTTAATGGAAACATCCATATTCTAATTTAGCTGTTTGGGTTTGTCTAAAAAAAAAGAGTCTTATTGTTCATTTAATGTTGTAGATTACTGCAGGATGGCTTGGCCAGAAGAGTATAGGTACAGATTTAAAAGACAACTAAATAAATAAAGCATTGAAATCTACCAGTGAGAGCAAGTGAAAAATGATAACTTGAGATTGAAGACCGGGTGTGATAAATTTGTTCCATCCCCCATGCCTCTGTTCCCAAACTGTATAGCCCATACATGGCGATTATCTCCATACAGAAGAAAACTACATTTAAGAATGACTTATTCAGGCAACCTAATTTAGAACTGAAAAATCTGCTTTATTTCTATGAAGGGATCATTGCTGATTTGTTACAAATGGACCAGGTGATCCTGTATTCATTATCCAGTATTACTGCTAAAATAGGCACATATACACTGTTTATGTTTCTTATGAAGAACAAAGAAGCTCAAAGTATGTGTTGGGCTGCCATTTTCCATGCACCACATAATTAATAAGGGTCTCCATGACCTGTTTCCCGGATATGCTTGTGCATGATTTAGAATGAATTTCCCTTATTTACTTTATAAAATTAATGGATATAGCACTGCATTTTGTAATAAGATCAAGAATTATTTTACTATATATACTTCAAAAGCATGAATCTTTGATTGACTTTAGTTAATTCCCTTGCATTTTCATACATTATCTAGAAGTTAAATGTTTCCTTCTGCATTACATCTCTGTATGCTGTTCAACTCTGGCCCTTCTTTGGATTCCATTTTAATTTTGAATTCTGATGTGAAAAAATATGTGCAACTATCTTCAAGTTTAGAGGGCCAGCTTGGTGTAGTGGTTAAAGGAACCAGGCTAGAAACAGGGAGACTGTGAGTTCTAAACCCACTTTAGGCAGAAAGGCAGCTGGGTGACCTTGGGCCAGTCACTCTCTCTCTCAGCTCTAGGAAAAAGGCAAGGACAAACTACTTCCAAAACTCTTGTCAAGAAAACTGCAGGGACCGTCCAAGCAGTCGCCAGCAGAGGTAAAAGGAATTACCAATCCTGAAGGATGGTATTAAAGGCCCTCCACTATTCCATTTTTTTAAATAACTCACCCCATGAGAGTGTTCAGAGGATACTTTTCAAATTTGCAGGTCATGTGAAGTTGGATAGAACCACACTAAATACAGAACTGAGATTTAAAATTATTTTGACAAACTGAAATTCTGTGGACTAAAAACCAGGAATACTACATTCAACAGAAATAAAAGTGAAGATCTACATTTAGGTACTCTTCCCCAGAAAAGAAGACGAAACGCATAAAATGTAGGGACATTAGCTTGGCATGTTCTAACTACTTTTATCAGAAGCTAAGAGCACATAATGGCTGGTTTCGCACATCATACTGAAGCATAATGTGGCTGTTCAGAGATGGTTTATCATGCTGTACAAACCTCACTAATTATAGTTTATTCAATAAACTGTGGCTTAAACCATGACTTAAGGCAATATGTGAACAAATAATCAGAGTGTTATGCATACCAATTGGAAAAAGCTGGAATTTCACCTGGGGAACTAAGCTTGAATTAAAGTTGTATAGACAGCAGCACAACACAGGGCCATTCAACATGTGCAGTAGGGATGCAATGTGGGGACAGCAAAATTTAGGATGGTATAATTTCCTGCCAGTTCCATGATTGGAGGGAAACACTGCAAAGCAGCTCTGTGAATGTGGCCTATAAATGCCTATTGTATCCCTATTATTCTACTTCTAGCCCATATTCATGCAAAACTTCTCTAGCCCACTGATTATTCTGATTGCCTTTTCTGAACCTTTTTAATTCTATGGTAATACATAAATTGACATTTAACTGACAATGCTATTATCTCTTTTCTGATCAATTGTTACAAGTTTGGGAATAAAGTTGAAGTTTTTTGCCAATGTTACACTTCATAACACTGGATTTCATTTCACATTCATTATCTGTTTATTTAAGACGAGAAAATCTTAAATGTTTGTCTTTTATGGGTGTCCCCATTTGGGGGAAGGTCCATTTATTCATTTGGCTCAGATATTTGTTGTCCTTCTTAGATGAATAAAATAATTATTGTTATAACAAAACTTTGAAAATTGGCTCCTGTTTACTGAGAGGTATCAAGTTAAATAAATTAAATTTAAAAGAATTAATAGTAAAGTAGTATAAACTGTTAATTTATTTAATTTATACTCCTGTACTTCACTAAAGATGGTACTGAAAAATGGTTAACAGTAAAAGAAGAATAAAACAAATTAAAAACAAAAACAAAACATAATTAAAACAGTTTAAACTTTTAAATAAATAAAATGGGTTTATTAACATCTACTTATTTGCTCTAAACTACAGGATTGAAAGTACTTATCCCTATGGCTAATGCCATACGTGAGCAACATTTTTCAATTTATCATTATCAGACTCAGTATAAAGAAAATGTGAATTTAAATAAATATTGTTTACATAGTTAGTTTTTAAAGGCTTACTTGTTTCCTCATATAAATTTAGACATTTATAAATAATGTATCTTCAGGAGGAAAAGAACAGTTGGGAAGAAGAAGGGCAAGGACAAGGAATCAATATAATAAGCTGTGTTCTCACAGGTTGTGCTGTGCAAACTCTAGTCAAGATTAATCTTTTGGCGTTACTGAAATAGCTTTAGTCAGAACTAGCTTACTAACTGAGAGATATTATTTCTGTCATCCAGTTTATCAAGAACAGCCTATTCACTTCATAATTAAGGGCTGCTCTCAGCATAATACATGTCCAAGCTATTCTGCATTTCTATACAGAGCTATAGAGCAGCTCTTGCTGGTTTAACAAAATATTCATTACACTGCTAAAGCTATAAACTGGGACGCGGTGGCTCAGCGGGTTAAACCGCTGAAGCTGTATGACTGCCGGTCGGAAGGTCGGCAGTTCGAATCCCCGCGCAACGAGGTGAGCTCTCGTTGCTAGTCCCAGCTCCTGTCGACCCAACAGTTTGAAAGCTTAGCAAGTAGATAAATTGGGTACCACCTTAAAGTGGGAAAAATATGCTGGCTCCTGTCCCGTCTGGGGTCAGGTTCCATCGGACGGAAGATCTTTCGAATGGCTGCAGATCCCGGAAGCAACAAACATCTACAGGAAGTCAGCAGCCGGCTCCAACACAAGGCACCTTGGGACATGTAGTCCGGAAAGCCAGGAAGAGCCGGTTCCCTTACCCCCTCCCCTTGCGCGCGGATTGTATAATGAAAAGAACACTGTATAACTTGATGTATACCGATGTATGTAAGCCGCCCAGAGTCCTCCGTTAGGGAGGGGATGGGCGGGGTATAAATACAAATATAAATAAATAAATAAATAAATAAAAAACTGGGAACAAAATTACCAAAACACCTTGCAAGACATGATAAAGGCAATAAATATCTGGTGCTACGGTGCTTAAACAAATACATTTGAAAGATATTAGTAACTTTGGGGCCAGGGCGATGTGGGGGGATGGAGTTCATCATCTCTACAGAGAGACCCACAACTTTCAGCTCCATCTCTCCTTGAGATTAATATAAAATTGATATAAGAATTCTATAACTGTTGCCCATGTTTGCTAATTTGCCCCTTCTCCCCTTTTTTTAGCATTAGATTGCAAGCCTAAATGCACGGACATTTAACTCCTTGCAAACTACTCTGGAATCTTATTTGAATTAAGAATGGAATAAAAACACATCAAAAAACAAACAGTTGACTACAGGCAATTTAGCTACTTTGTAATCATGCTGTGTGCTTCTGGGAAGAGTGAATATGTACTTAAAAACTTTTCAAATACTTCTATACTTTTGTACCATAATATTTTAATTTGTATCAGTATAATTTCATGATCATTTAAAGATGTACCTAGATGAGCCTTAATGCACGGGACTGGGTTTTTATCCATATCCATGGTTGATGAAAGAAGCTGAATTGATATATGTTGTTTTCGTTGTTGTTCAGTCGTTTAGTCGTGTCCAACTCTTCGTGACCTCATGGACCATAGCACGCCAGGCCTTCCTGTCCTCCACTGTCTCTCGGAGTTTACTCAAATTCATGTTCATTGCATCGGTGATGCTATCTAGCCATCTCATCCTCTGCCGTCCCCTTCTCCTTTTGCCTCCAGTCTTTCCCAGCATCAGGGTCTTTTCCAGTGAGTCCTCTCTTTGCATTAGGTGGCCATGTTGTTAGCCATGATTTATTTCAAACAAGCAATATGATCCTGGGTTACTCATAATACTAAATCATAAGCTATCATTTACAAGTCACAGTTGCTAAGTTCACGTATGCTAATCCAAAATCAATTAAAAGATTATATAATTAAGTGTAGATATAACACACAAATGTGTTGAAAGTATGTGGAATATAGCATGAAAGCATTAAACTCTTTGAGTGAGATGGGTGGTGACAAAATCTGAAATACAAATAAATAAATAAATAATCTTGAAATTTTCTTCATTGATTTTATTTATTTATTTATTTATATTTCTAACTTATATCACCGCCCATCTCCCCCCATTTCCAGAGGGGACTCTGGGCGGTTTACACAAAGCCAGCAATTAAAACATATAAAAAATTTATAAAATACAGTACATAAATTAATTAAATATTAATTTAATTAATTTAATTTTCCTACCTTCAGTGAACTTTCTACTAAAGTACACTTATTATCAGCTTGTTGTATATTTTTTCTATTTGTATATAATTTGCAATCATTTACTCCTTTCCCCTGTTAAAACAACCAACTTGTTTTTAATCTCTAAGCATTCTGTATACATTTATTGATAAATACATTAAGTAACTAAGGGAACATCACATTATCCTAGTCTCACTACCTATGCAATGTTGAATCATTCATTAAGAATTCCATTTATTCTCATTCATGCTTTACTACCGTTATATATCACCCTTATAGCATTCAGCAACCAAACTTTCAGAATTCAAGATTATTTATTTTATCATATGCTATCTCTAAATCAACAAACATACAAAAAACTTTATAAACTTTATAAATATATATAAAGCATTATATTTTATATTTAGTTAATTACTATTGTATTATGGAGTAATATATGTTGTTTTAACTGTTGAATTTTAATTCCCGATTTTTGTAAACCGCCCAGAGTCCCCCTATGGGGAGATGGTGCGGTAAATATAAATCGAACCATAAATAAATAAATAAAAATATGTATGTTTCTCACTGACCTGCTCAAAAAGATCTTCACACCTTCTGTCCAGAATGGGGTTTATTTGGGGGGGCGGGGGCGGACAAGAACATTTCAGTGCTACTTTTTGCCATATCGTTACTGTTCCCATACAAATCTCTAAAATATTCCTTCAAGCATTTCCTCATTTCACCTTCTTCCCAAATCATTTCATCATTTTTATTTTTAATTCAATTCCCTCTGCTGGAGGCTTCAATGAAGGAAGGAAGGAAGGTTGATTCCAGCACAAAACAAATGTGCAAAAGAAGTGTGAATGGACTGAGAAAAAGGAGAAAACCAATAAAGTTGGATGAAGGAACAAAAAGCAATGTATGAATTACTGTATAGATGTGATAGAAGCAAGGATGGTTTGCACAGATAGAAAGGTATTGAGAGGTATAGGGAATAGTATTAGTATAAACTAGATTTCAGAGCCCTTTCAAATACCATCTTATCGCCTCCTGGATTTTATATTTAATTCATTAGTATTTTATGATTATGGGGCATTTGTATGGTTTTTTATTTATTTTAACTGTTATGTCTTGTAAACCGCCCAGAGTCCCCTTCGGGGGAGATGGGGCGGTAACAGAAATTGAAAAATAAATAAATAAATAAATAAATAAAATTTTGCTATATTTCCCTTTCTCATATTGACTGTCTCTGGTTTCTTTTGCTTACTACTCTCTTTCTGAACTTTGCATAACACCACTTATCCTGAAAGGAAATAGCATGAGACTCTGTATATATGTAACTTAATACAAGGCATTAAAGCCTAAACACAATAAGAACTTATATTTTAAATACTCTGTAATTGTATCCCAAGGTAAACACTGAACTGGATAGCAAAGTCATTTATTGTTATGCACAAGTGCATGCAGAAACACACCTTAGACACTCATATTCTATTATTGTTATATATTTTAGTAATAATATGAAATAAAGTTAATTACAGTTGGTTAAGTTAAAATTTATTGAAATCACAAGTTGGGTCACATACAATGCATGCACAAACACACATTGGTGATCTTGAGGAGAACTACATCATTTACATTGACATTTGTCATACCCCTTAACTGCAGAACATGTTCAAGGAAGCAAGATTTACACAGATTTCTTTAATGAGTTTTAATGCCAAGGATTAGAGTTTAGGGTACAGACTTGTGATGGTAATTCTCCAGCCTCCTTTATTAGTGTACTCATTCAGGTGGAGCCTCTTTGAAGCTGTTAAATCTATTTTTAAATATTTTTAAATATCTATTTTTTTCGCACTGAAGATGTTGCCTAGCCTGGCAATGAAACGTCTGCAAGAAAACAACAAGGCTCAGAGAGCACCATGGACTCCATAAATCTTCCAGAATAAGATTCCCATCTGCCGATTGTATTTAGATACTCCTCTTTCCTAAGGTAATCTGATAGGAAAATGTTGTAAATATAGGTAATGAATGGTAACCAGATTTGAATGAATTTAACCTTTTTATGATATTTTAAACAATGCATTTTAAGTTGCAAGATTTTCCTGTGTCAGCTAACAACAAGCATTGAATCAAATTCTTATTTATATGACTTTAGAAATATGGATAAAAACCCAACTGCGGGAATCATTGTGAATCTGATTAATTGGGCATTACCACCAAAGATGTACCAATTTGCTTTAACCCTACCAATAAAACCTAGAAAGCTTACAATTATAGTGTAATTTCAGCTGAGAGTATTATCTCCTTATGGAATGCCTTTGTGGACAGTTCTGAAAAAGATTTTAAAGGAATTCTATTCCACCAAATATTCCAGTGAGATTCATGGAATACAAATCTCGTATCTTCCCAGAGATTTTTTAATACTGTTGGGCCTAATGACATGATTTCCTCGCTTTCTAAATGGTGTTAATAGTGCTAACTGATGAGGGCCACATAGCTTATGAAAGAATTACTGAATCTAATTCATGTGAAACCAAGTAGGAATTTGTGACCAATTCTTTTGCAAAATATATTCAGCAGTAATAGGATTTCCATCAATAATGCAGTGTTTTCTGTTTTCTATAAAAAACCCTAAATTTGCACTTTTGATGCAGTTCACATAGTCCTCTAAGCCATATATCGTGGTTCACAAATCACATTGACTGGGCTGTACACAATATAGCTATGTCATATTGCAGTTTGTTTGCTTTTTAAAACATGCTGTATGACTGATTTAAAGTGGGTTTACACATTATCCTAGGCTCTGATGTGATATGTTTGATTTTGGGTAAGTGTACTGTACAAAATGCAGCTATTGTAGTTTATAAACTATTATTTATAAATAATAAAGCCCTACATGGCATGGGTCCAGGTTACCTGAGGGACCGTCTCATCCCCATCACATCAACCCGCCCCACCCGGTCATGCAGAGAGGGCATGCTACGGACCCTGGGTGTAAGAGAATTCCATCTGGTGGGGTCCAGGAAGCGGGTCTTCTCTGCAGTAGCTCCCGCCCTCTGGAACATTCTTCCCCCGGAGGTGAGGCAAGCCCCCTCTCTCCTGGACTTCCGTAAAAAAATGAAGACCTGGTTTTGTCATCAGGTCTGGGGCGGGGAGGGGAATAGTCACTCTTGGGGATGGCTGGTGCCCTAGACCGGCTCTTTATACACTTACGGACTGAAGTAGAACTTACCACCATCTGGATTTTATTGTATTTTATATTTCTATCTTTGTATTATTGATAGTTTTGTATTGAATTTTAAATTTTGTTTTTATTGTAAGCCGCCCAGAGTCCCTCCTTGAGGGGGAGATGGGCGGTGATAAATAATTGATAAATTGATAAATAAATAAATAAAATTTACAGTGTAGCATATTGTGCAAACCGAGGCAATTATGGTTTATTTCACTAAAGATTAAGCAAACTAACCCAAGGGCTTGGTGTTAACAGCTTTCACCATGAGAATTAAAATATCTTGATAATGAGCTATCTCCTCATCACTTCCTTTCTTTTGCAAGTCTATGCCATTCAGCTGCATTCTGAGGCTCTTGACATCTCTGAATGGTAACTAATGCTTAGTACAGAGCTTTCCAAACTTTTCATGTTGGTTACACACTTTTTAGACATGCATCATTTCGCGACACAGTAATTCAGTTTTACTAGCAAACCGGAGGTTAAACTAACTAACTTATAAGAGATGTGGACACATACATAAATTGTAATAGCGAAATGCATGGGGACACAACATATCTCATGAAAACAGAGTTCCCCTTTACAGCAGGGCAAGGCTTGGACAGAGCTCCCCTCTTACAGCAGGGCACAAGGCAGGCACTAGGACCTGTGTGGAATCCTGGCAGGGCTCGGAGGCAGCAGCAGCCGTGACACACCCAGACACTGCAGCCGACACACTAACGTGTCCCGACACACAGTTTGGAAAGCTCTGGCTTAGTGGTTGTAGAATTGGCAATATTTTGCCATAGCAATGTGAAAATCTGAATATATTTATAAATACCATATGAGTGAGCCTAACATGTACTTATCACTAACTCTTCATAACTCCTTCAGCCTATAAAGTGCTCTAATCTGCAAAACTTTTTATCACCATTTCTAGAATTGAAAGGTATTTGATTTATGCTGCATATGAGAGTAATTGCAAAATAACAATTTACTTGTAGGGTAAAAAAAATAACATAGAAAAATGAATGTGATTTAACACTTGACTTTTCATTAAAAATATTGATAATGCTAAACATCAGCACTTAACAATTTATAACAGACTTTCTTTCATTTTAACAAAATGTTGCTATAATGAATCTTCAAAGCTATTAAACCTCTATAATCCTGATGAATAATGTATATTGTAATTAAAACAGAACATAAAATATATGTTGATCCTTAATTATTAGCTAAAATTCAGTCCAAGGAACAAAACCAGGAGACTGAGAGTTCTAGTCCCGCCTTAGGCATCAAAGCCGGCTGGGTGACCTTGGGCCAGTCACTCCCTCTCAGCCCTGGGAAGGAGCCAATAGGAAACCAGGAGACTGTGAGTTCTAGTCCCGCCTTAGGCATGAAAGCCGGCTGGGTGACCTTGGGCCAGTCACTCCCTCTCAGCCCAACTCACCTCACAGGGTTGTTGTTGTGGGGAAAAGAGGAGGAGGAAGGAGTATTAGGTATGTTTGCCACCTTGAGTTATTTATAAAAATAATAAAGGCGGGATAAAAATTAAATTAAATAAAAAATAAAATACATGAAATTATTTTCATATATGTATTCTCATTTTAAGGTAATTATATTAAAGAAGAGTCAAACTTGATAAATTTGATCCAACCTGATTAAATTTGAGCTCCATAAAATACAGACTCGGAAAAAATGGCTGAGAGAACATTAATTGTGTATGCTGTGTTCTTGAAGTTTTTTTTTTCAAACCAATAGTCATGGTTATTATATTTATTATTTCACATTGGCATTTTTCTTCTAAGAAATTCTGCAATCCTAATTCAGTCTTTTCTAGCTGGCAGGCACAAAACATCAATTTCTCTGGGGAAGGAATATATCAGATTATTTTAATAATGTTTGACAACTGACCTGCAGTAACTATCTATCATATAGTAGTCAACACTTTATAACTCTGACTAGTGATATGAGATAGCAAACAATATTTGGCTATACCAAATAAACCATTATAAATTATATTTATAACATAGTAAACACAGGCAGAGTTTGAACTTAGATTTCAATATTGATTCTGCAATTCTGATATTTTATTATTGAATTGGGTGAATTTTGCCATATTTCCAGGGGGCAAGAATTGAGCAATGGTCTGGAATAAACTCCAATGAAACCTACATAACAGGGAGAACATTCAGTACTCCTTAATAAGTAGCCCTATCACTTCTTATCTAATTGAAGACTTAGATTAGGAAACCGTTGTCACTTCTGGAGGCTCTTCTCTACGGAAAAGCTAGGACATTCAAAAATGTCCAAGATCTCTAAAAAAGCAGAACCCTAATTAAGCAGCGGTGAAGCTAGTTGCTAGATCATCAGATTGTGCTTGTCTTCTTAGAGCATCAGTTGGTTCCATATAATTGCTGAAAAAATATTATTTTGTTAAGAACACATCCAGTTCTATATTACTCTCTTTGGGGTCCTGATTGTTCTTTATCTCATTAGGACACAATCCAGCATTCTTGTGAATTTCCAAGCCATCAAGAAGCTCAGCCATATTAGAAACGCTAAAACTACAAAACTACAAAATCAAAATCTCAACTGCAAATGTTGACAGTTCACCATATTTTCAAATCTATGACTATTTAAGAAGAATACATGTGACCATATAATACTATGTTATTGGCAATAATTTAGAAGTGTAGTAATGGATTCTGCTGCACATTCAAATCTGTATGAGTATTTGAATTAGTGATCCATTCCCGACATTATTGTTTGAAAGAATACTTCTCCAGGCTACATAATTTCATAACAAAAGTAATATTTTAAGAAGCAGACTTTTCCCATGCTTTTTTCCATGAATTTCTTATTTAAGTTTTAATACTATGTCAAAGACATCCTTGGTTTTTCAAGTATAGGATTTTTTAAAAAATACTGGTGTTTTGCATACTTTGATTTGGTTTTTTATTCCTTTCCAGAAACTATATTGTAATACATCTGATATAATGTTAATTCATGTGTTATGCAAGAAAGGCTCATATTCATGATTACTTTAGAGTGAACTTTAGAGGTACCCTTTTCTCTTTCATGTTTAAAAATTCCTACTAGGGGAATGAACACATGTGCAATATAGCAGTACCACTAAAAATCTTTTTGAATACCCCATATTATCAGTATGATTTAATTTTAAAGCTGTGGGAGTAAAATAAGCCATATTCTTTTCTAAACAAAGAAAGAAATTGTAGGGCTGATAGAATGCTGCAGCCATGCATGCATTGATAATTCAAACTAATACCTGTATATCATAGCAACAAACCTAGACAGTAATTAGGCGTGGAACACCAGCAACCACAGAATAGTACAAAACAAGTCAGAGTTCTTTGTATAGCAATATAACACACTGAAGAAATGAGAAAACTTTTCCATATTACCCAAGTGGTAAATAGATTATCTGTAGTCAGCTTTTATTTCACCTCTCTGGGGAAAAAATGGCTTCTAGACATCTTCTCTCTGAACAATGTAGACTATCTTAATCCAGAACACTGCTGAAACTGGAGAAACTGTCAGCTGTTCTGCATTCAAAAGGGCTAATTGTTCTATATCTAGAGGAGAAAGAGAAATGGTAGTAATTCTATATACCAGGGTTTCTCAACCAGCGTTCTGTGGAACCCTAGGGTTCCATGAGAGGTCACTAGGGGTTCCCTGGGAGATCACGATTTATTTAAAAAATTATTTTAAATTCAGGCAACTTCATGTTAAAAAGGTAAGTTTCATTCTTTATTTTCAGTTTAAGAACACTGTTAGTGCATATATACAGCCCTACACATGAAATGAGTATAATAATTTTGTAACTTCTGGTCTATATTTGAGCCTGAATGTGCAGGGGTTCTTCGAGGCCTGAAAAATATTTCAAGGGTTCCTCCAGGGTCAAAAGTTGAGAAAGGCTGCTATATACCATTTCTGTTGGACACAGCCTGGAGAAGATAGTTATTTTTGTTGAACAGATTTTCATACTTTGTGTGTGCGTGCCTTCGAGTCATTTTTTGACTCCTGGTGACTGCCTGGACAAGTCCCTGCAGTTTTCTTGGCAAGATTTTGGAAGTGGTTTGCCATTGCCTCCTTCCTAGGGCAGAGAGAGAGTGACTGGTCCAAGGTCACCCAGCTGGCTCCATGCAGGACTAGAACTCACAGTCTCCCAGTTTCTAGCCTGGTGCCTTAACCACTACACGAACCTGGCTCTCTTTTTTGAGAGGGATGGTTTTTTGTTTTGGTTTGGGGTTTGTTTGTTTGTTTTTTGTTTTTTGTTTTTTGGTGCTTTCGAGTCATATTTTTGACTCCTGGCAACTGCCTGGGCAAGTCCTTGCAGTTTTCTTGGCAAGGTTTTTCAGAAGTGGTTTGCCATTACCTCCTTCCTAGGGCTGCGAGAGAGTGACTGGCCCATACCATACCAAGGGAAATTATGCTTGAAAAATGTTGTAACTGAAAATGAATTTCAATAAATGTAGCATTTTATAAATCTAATTCTGGGCAGTAATCCAATGTGCCCTTACCTTGAAGTAAGTCTCATTGAATCAAATAGGACTTAATTCTTAATAGACTGCTAATCTCAGTGCTGTTTCAAGATTGCCATATTAAAATTGTACAAGAGTGCTGAAAAACGAAAGTATTTGCCTAAACCTATTTTTTTTAAAAAAATGATGCATATAAAGAAAAAATAATGGCTCTAGTTTTGAAATTATTTGTAAGTCATTTTTTGTAGGTTATTCATGTATCAGCTCTACCTCTCCCTCCCCCCCCCCTTTTATTATAAATTTTCTACAGCATGAAACTAATCAGAGTTGTTGTCCAAGAGAAATATTTGGTCTGTTGTGCAGCTTCTGTAAATGTTAAATGTTGTTTGTTTATAAACTCAGCAATAGTTTAAATGTTGGGCCACACTTGAAAACATACAAAATACATAAAATACATAAGATGAGAGATAATATATGGATTTCACATGTAGTTTAGTGACTGTTTTATTTTGAGGCCATAAGGTATCTTTAAAACTGCTTAGACATTTAATCTCATTTATCTTCCACCTAAGTCCTTGTGAGAGAAGTGATGTATGAGTGATGAGGTTACCTGATTAATTTTACATCTTCTGAAGAGAGAGTTCAAAGTGGTCACCCTGATGATCAAAGTCCAATATGCTGTCCACTAGAGAAGGATTCCAGACTCTGGATCCTTCGAGATGAGTTTGGCTACGAATCACATTAGCAGACAGCCAATTTGGGCAATGTACTTTATTACAGTAACAGATTGCTGCCTACTTTGCTACTGTAAACGTGAATGCTTCTTTTGTGTTTGTGTGTGTGTGCGCGTGTATTCTTTATGTCTATCCTTTAATATGTTCTATAGAATTGTGTTATGAAATAAGGAACAGACTCTCATGCAATCATAAAAAGTTTCACTTTGTCCTTGACCTTATAAGCCTGTAACAATTACACCCTTGATTTGCTTACCAGCACTGAAAAGTGTCAGATTGAATTAGTCTTTAAAATACTATTTTAAAAAATCTGGTGTCTCTCTCTCTCTCATTCTCTTTTTTTCTCTCTCTCTCGCTACATACATACATACATACATACAAACATACATACATACATACATACATACATACATGCTTATTCTATCTCTGCTTAATCGGCTCTTGGGGTTAATCTTCTAAAATGCCTTTTTTGCTGAACTGACACATAATCTTAAAGTTTACACAATCAGCTACAAAACCATGATGAAAGATGTTACATACGGACATTTTGTTCAAAGAATCCTCAAAATTAAGGTCAGCCTTGACTTAGCTACAGCTGTGCTGATGGTAGGACCCAGGGTGCAGCCCCAAGAAGGATTTTTCTTCTCACCCTTGTCCTCCAGAGTTTGATGGGCAAAAAAGGAGAGCGTTTCTTTCACCCAGTGATATGACATGCCTCTGTCATCTCATCTGTTCCTAGCACAGGATGCTCCGATCTGTTTGTATGTTTTGAATACAGAAAGATTGGTGGCATGAATGAATCCCTCGCAGCGCCGAGGTCGGCATCCTATTCCTAACCTGCTTATTCCGCAGACGCTCCGGGCCAGCCATTTAGAAGGACAGCTTCGGTCCCCCAGACCTGCTTCCCAATCCCCGCACGCTGCCTGGTCCTTCGCTTCCCTCCAGCCCCGGACCTCTTTGCCTCGCCTCCCCCGGAGAAGGCAAGTCCCGAGACCTGTCCCCGCGCCTTTCACTCGGACACGCGCCACCTCCGAGCGCCACAGCTCCACGGCCGCCAACCCCGCAAAGAGCAGCTCAAGGTCACCTCCGGACAGCGGCAGTGGCACCTTCCAGAAAAACCTGCAGCAAAGGCGCCAGCGACAACCACCTGCTACCAGGGCTGGAGGAGGCTGCCTGGCTGCCACAGCGCTTCGGCAAAAGTGGCCCCGTGGAGGCGGACGCACACGCAGACGCGCGCCCCTCCAAGCTCCAAAACCAACGGCCCCCTTTCCGCGCGGGCTAGAAGCAGGGCGGGAAGTTCCCGCTCTCTTACCTGGGCTGACGACCGAGGGAAGCGCGCCTCAGAAGTACAGCTCCCGCCGCCGAGGCCGTCCCTGGAAGCGCGGACTGGCTGAGGCAGGAGGACGCGCGGCGGTGGCAGCTGTTAGCCAGCCACCTCGCAGGGTAAGAAGAGCCGCTCTTTGCTTCTCAGGGGGCGGCGGCCACAAGAGCAGCGGCGGCGGCAGCGCCCGGGGATTCCACCAGCGCGCGCGCGGAGCTCTGGGCAGCTGCTCCAAGCTCTCCCCCTGCTGCTGCACCTCTCTTCCTGCGCCCTGGCATTCCCTGCCAATCTGGGACTGTGGAAAGGCCGGAGGGGGACGGGGGGAGGGAGGGAACCCTGCTGCTGCAGCAGCAGCGGCGGCACTAACCCAGAGCCTTCCCACGGAGATGCCTGCTCCTGCCGGCCCCGCAAGGAAAGGCTGGGAGAGAAAGTCAGAGAGGGGCCGGGCAATGGAGGAGGTGATTAACCGGGGCTCAGCCTTCGGTTAATGCCCAGTCCGATGTCAAATGTACATTTGAAGTCGTCAGTAAGGAGAATGCCCCTAGGTGTATGCAAAAGGTCATACCCACATTTTACATCATTTCAAACACTTCTGACTTTAAAAACTGGGGGGGGGGGGCGAATGCGGCTTCATCTCCCCCCAAGGGAGAAGCGGTGGTGCTGGTGAAAGTAAGACTTGGACGTCAAGAAAAAGCTGCTGAAACATTCCTAATGCCAAATACTTCTTCTTGGCTAGATGGAGCACCATGGGCATGTCTTTACCATGGCAAATCAAACAAAGTGGGAAAATAAGAGGAAACTTTTTTTATCAGTGTTATAAATCACTGGGAATTCATTGACCGCCTCCAAATTAACTATTTCCCCTATAATTGTCCGTGTGAAAATGAAAACTAGGATTGTGAGATTCTCAGACATTTTTCCCCTGGACCCACTTGAGACAGCTAAAATCACTGAGGCCAGCCATTCACTAAATTATCCCTGAAAGAAACTTACTATGGTTTTAGAATGAGGACCGTTATTTTCACCAGGATATTCATCCATCATTATGATTATTAGCAACGTCTACCTTTTTATCTATTTCTCATGCCTACGGTTCACTTGTTACAACTCCACTTTCATCTCCAGCGTGAGACAAATAAGGAGGAGCATGGAGGGTCCCAGAATCTCCTACACAAGGCTGAGATCTAGAGATGAATCAGACCCACAGACTGGGAAATGCTGAGGTAGTATGTCTATGAAGGTTCTCAGTCATCCAGGTGGAATTGTCTGTAGCTTGAATCATGTCAACTGGATTTCTATTTTCTCAGTGGAAATGTTTCGCTCCTTATCCAAGGAGCTTCTTCAGTCTGAGCAAAGTTAGTAAGGGAATCCTTAAATATGTTGCTGTGTGACCTTGCACCTGGGGCTAGGTCATGGTTATTTTGAGATGTTATTTCTAAGTCCCTTTATCATCTAAAGGAGGATCGTTAAGATCACCATGCTGCTGTTGAGCTTGCGAAGCTGAGGTAGTGGTGACAGTGCCAAGCATGGATGGGGAAGATCCAGATTCAATTGCAAGGTTTACCAACTGTATTTGCACAACTCACTGAGGCACAGACTACCAACCATATCAGGATAAGACAATGTGCGTTGAACTAAGATATAAGAACTTGAGCTCCTAAGACCCAGGAGGAGGAATCAAATTCAACATATTGGAGATACATTAACCAATTGACAATTAATTTCTCCATAATGAAGAGGTAATTAAACAGGAAAGTTCTGTTCCAAAATTAATAAAAATAGTGAGCTCTGGCAGGCATATATTAATTGCTAAATTAACAATCATCAAACCAGACAGGTTAATTAGTGCCAGAAGTTCCAGAGCAAGTTGCTTTTCTATTTCAAGCATCAGCAGTATGATGGGCAATTTAGAATACGTGTTCATAGCACCTTTCACCAGTTTCAGGTGGGTGCTTGTTAATAGTGAATATCATATACTGTATGTACAGATAGCAGGGCCATGGTTACATCTATACCTAATAGTTATGACGATATCTGTAGGATAGGAGAGCCATGATGAGTGATGCTCTAGTATCCTCTCATTTGGATTGCTGTAATGCACCATCCTTCTCAAAGTACCTTCTCAATAATGTGGCAGCAATTGAAAAAGTTTTTGTTTTGTTTTGTTATGGTGCATATGTTGGGTACTCTGTCATGTATCTTGCTGCCTTTTAAAAAACATTGTATTATTTATATTCTTATGGTTGGAAGTACAAATCCAAAGGCACTTACTCTTCAGCATCTCCTGACCATAAAGGGGCAGTAGGTGTAGATAGGAAGTTAAGGGTTTACTCTGCGCCTCCTCTTTGTCTAAGAGATTTCTAATCTGAGGTTACTTCTTTCCGCCTTCTTCCCAGGAACACACACACAAAGCATACGCTCTTGGGCTCTCCTCCTAGTGCTAGACTTTGCCTATCCTTAAAATGTATTTCTGGTAAATAAATCTCATTTATTTATAAAACCTGCTTCACTAATCATTGCTCCGGTCAGAATCTCCTACACAGGAATGCTTACAAACACACACAGGGGCCTTCAACCTCCAACTTATCAGAGTGGGTGTCCACTCCAGCCTTATTTGTTCAGAACCCTGGATAACCTCTGGTGCTCCCACCTGGCCAGAAGGTCCAGGCAGCCAAGACCCACGGCAAATGTCCGGGGTGGTGGTGGCAAGGAACCAAAGGCCACAAAGGCCACCATGCCAGCCCTCCACTGACCACAGTGCTGGCAGCAGCCCCCCAGGCCCCCAGCCCTCGCTGCTGACCTCGCCGTTCTTCTCCGTGGACCTGGCAGCCATGCCAGAAGTGCAACCCTGGTCTCTCCACTGGCGCTAGCTCCATCAGTCCCAGAACACCTCCAGCCCTCGGATTTCAGTGCCACCACTTACTCCCAGGGCTCCAAAGCTGCCATGATCATGCCTGTCACCACTACAGCCTCCATGCCCTCCGTAGCTGCTAAACATTGTGCTAGCTCCGCCTCCATTCTCTCAGTTCTCTACACATCCTCCACACACACGCACGCACACACACACACAGAGAGCAGTGGCCAAGATGTCAGGTGTCCTCAGGGCTTCGTGGCAGGCCAGAGAGCCAATAGGTACCATATTGGCCTCCTGGCTCCCCTCCTCTCAACGTCAGAGGTCCCAACACTGTTACAGTGGTCGCGGGGGACAACAAAAACAAACAGAAAACACAGATATTCACACAAAGCCCCTTCAGCATATAGTCACTGTCTTCAAAGCTACTAGTAGTGCTAGGGTTAGCACTTCCCCATTCAAGAGTGGTGCACAACCCAGAGGTCTTCCTGGACTCACAGCTCCTGCTCACTTAGAAGGTGGCAGATGTGGCCAGGAAGGCCTTTGCACAGCTTCATCAGGTGCACCAGTTGCACACTTTCCTAGATCAAGAGGCCCTTCAAACAGTCACTCACACCCTGGTCACCTCAGAGCTTGACTATTGCAACATGCTCTACATGGGGTTGCCCTTGAAGACCACCCAGGAGCATCAACAGGTCCAGAATGCAGTGATGGGCATGCCTTGGTATGCCCATGTAACCTCAGTACTTCATTAGCTGCACTGGTTGCCAGTTTATTTCAAGGTTGCGGTTCAAGGTTGTTACCAATAAAACCCTACATGGCACAGGTGATTGAGGGACTGCCTATCTCCCATAGTATCTCTCCAGCTGATTCAATCCAGCAGGGTTGGTGCACTCCAAGTTCCTTCAATTAAACCATGCCATCTATCGGGACCCCAGACGCATTCCTTCTCTGCCGCAGTGCCTGCCCCCTGGAATGAGGTTCCCCCTGAGATGCAGATGGCCCCCACCATGCTGACATTTTAGAGTGCCTTAAAGACCTGGCTCTTCATCCAGGCCTTTGGGGAGAGTGGTTGAAGTCCCCATCTAGGTAGTGTGCGTCTCTTTCTAATTTGTTCCTTGTTTTTACTGTTGCATTTTTAATTGTTTTTTCTGTGTTTTTTACTTGTGAACTGCCAAGAGTCGCTGAAAGTCAGGTGAAATAATAATAACAATAATAATAATAATAATAATAATAATAATAATAATAATATCTGGCAATGGCTTACAACTGGAACATTAAAAAAAGAAACTGAAGGCTTGATTTTGGCTGCTCAAAAGCAAGCTATTCAGACTAATGCAGTCAAGGCTAGAATTGAAAAATCATCAAATGACTTAAAGTGCAGATTGTGCAAAGAAGCAGAAGAAACAGTAGATCATATACTCAGCTCATGCAAGAAGATCGCACAAACTGACTATAAACAACGACATAACACAGTCGCCAAAATGATTCACTGGAACATCTGTAAAAATTACGTGCCAGTAATGAAAAATTGGTGGGAACATATAGTTGAAAAAGTAGTCTAAAATGAACAGGTTAAAACAGAGCTTTCCAAACTTTTCATGTTGGTGACACACTTTTTAGACATGCATCATTTCGCGACACACTCTTACAGCAGGGCATAATTTCACAACACACTCTTACAGCAGGGCACAAGGCAGGCACTAGGACCTGCACGGAATCCTGGCAGGGCAGGTTTAGAGGCAGCAGCAGCTGCGACACACCCAGACACTGCAGCCGACACACTAACGTGTCCCGACACACAGTTTGGAAAGGTCTGAGTTAAAATATTGTGGGATTTCCAATTACAAACTGATGAAATCTTGGCGCACAACACACCAGATTTAACTGTGGTTGAAAAGAAGAAAGTGTGGATAATTGATGTGGCAATACCTGCGGATAGTAGAATAGAAGACAAAGAATTGGAGAAGATCACAAATTATCAAGATCTGAAAATCGAAGTTGAAAGATTGTGGCATAAATCGGCAGTGGTGGTCCCAGTGGTTATTGGCACACTGGGTGCCATTCCAAAAAACCTTGGACGGCACTTAGAAAATCTGTGCATTGACAAAATTTCCATCTGTCGATTACAAAAGGCCACACTGTTTGGATCCTCACATATATTATGCCGATACGATACATTACGACATACTAGGTTCTTGGGAAGAACTAAATGCGAATGAAGGCCAACACCAGCTAAAGAACTGGCAGCTGTGATTTCACGTTGTTATGTATAATAGTAATAGTAATAGTAATAGTAATAGTAATAGTAATAATATATGCTGTCCTTGATATGAAGCTGCATCCAGTTAAAGGTGATAACTTCCAGGCTATCAGAAATGTTATACTAAAGAGCTGGTTTACTGCCATTCAAGGTGATAGTTATTGTCTTTAAAGCACCACATGGCACAGGGCCTGATTATTTGCTCCAAAATTAATCTATTGTTGTCTGGTAGGATCAGGGAGATAAGGTCTGCTATGAGTCTCATCCTTAGCCCCATAGATGAGCCTTCTCCACTTGCCTTCATATCTATAGATTGCCACCTTCCTGATTAGTTTCCACGGGCATGTGAAAACTTTGGTCTGGGAGAGAACATTGGGGAAATGTTATGTTTGGGCTTGGCCCTAGTGGATGGTGCCATTATAGCTGATGAAATGGTTTTTACTTTTTGTTTTTAATACACACACACATACACACACACACTGACTAAGTTGTAATCTATCACTTGGGTTCAGTGGACTATAACCCTATACTCTTTTACCTGGGAGAAAATTCTGTTAAACTGAACGTGGCTTGCTTCTGACTAGATATGCATAGGTTGGTACTGTGAGTCAAGCAACAAAACACTGAACCACCATAATGATGTTTTTGTTTTACTCCTTTTAGATTATTGCCAGTATCTGGTGGAAAGGCAGAATACAAATCTGCATTATAAATGAACAACATGAATATTTAAATACTTACTTAGAGAAAAATTGAATACAAGATAACAAGGTTGCACCCATTTAGCCCAACATATATTGCAACCTACAATGAAGGATAAAAGGGCATCCCTTCCTTTCCAGCTACAGAAGCTGATCAGAAGGGCAGTTGAATTTTTGTTTCAGAGCTGGCAGCAGGCAAGTCTAACTAGTAGTTTGTCCTCTCACATCTACCCCCTGAACCTCCTTCCACAGATTCTGATGTCTGAGGAGGCCTTCATACTCTCTGGGTGCAAAACATGTCAAGCCTTCGAATAATTCTTCCTCATAGTTTAGGCTTAGCTTTGTGACACCTAAGTGATTTGGTAGTGGCAGATGCTGAGCAATAGTGCAGGTAGCAGATTAATACATGGGGTAGATCTGGAATCTCATATAAATCAAACAACAAAAAAATGTTGATTTTAAAAAAGTAGAGGGCAGCACAGCTAGAATTCCTCAATCAGTACAGTTCAACTCAGAGTTACCAAAAGATCTACCATGAAGGCAATACTTAATATTTATAACATGTCACATTTCCTTCAATGAATAAAACATATTGTCGAGTAATAAATCATATAAGTTAGGTCATGCAAACATGCTAGGGAAAATATAGAGAAGTTACTCTTGCAGGTACAGGAACTGAATTCTCATTGACGCTTAATAAATTCTAGGCTTTCTCCATCCTCATCTTCTGGTTTCTAAAACCATTCATCTTTTGTAATGATTGGAGGAGGATTGTGGTTGAGTAAAACTAAACCAAAAAGCAAACAGAAAACAAAACTTGCTCTAAAATATTAAAGCCCAGATTACTATGAGCATCTAGTTAACCAGTCTGGGGTAATGGGGAAAGTGCAGGGAGACTAAGCAGGCAGACCACGGTTCATATCCACCTCATATGAGTCATGGAAGCTCATACGGTAAATTTAGGCCAGGCATTCTTTCTCAGCCCAGATTACCTCCTAGGATTGCTGTGGAGATACAATCAAAACTGAGAGTACCAGTACTGTATGTAGGTCACCTTGAGTGCCTGGAGGAAATATAGGATATAAATATAATAAATAAGTAAGTAAGCAAATGAATTGCGAAACAGAATATTTTTGCTGTTTGTTGTTTATTCGTTCAGTCGTTTCCGACTCTTCGTGACTTCATGGACCAGTCCACGCCAGAGCTTTCTGTCGGCCGTCACCATCCCCAGCTCCCCAATGGTTGAGTCTGTCACCTCTAGAATATCATCCATCCATCTTGCTCTTGGTCGGCCCCTCTTCCTTTTGCCTTCCACTTTCCCTAGCATCAGCTTCTTCTCCAAGGTATCCTGTCTTCTCATTATGTGGCCAAAGTACTTGAGTTTTGCCTTTAATATCATTCCCTCAAGTGAGCAGTCTGGCTTTATTTCCTGGAGTATGGACTGGTTTGATCTTCTTGCAGTCCAAGGCACTCTCAGAATTTTCCTCCAACACCGATATTCAGCAATCCAGCTCTCTATCCTTGCCAGAGTGAGCAAAGTTTAATACTAAAAAAGGAATAGGGTGATCTTGTACAGTATTTCGCTTTAGAGGACAGAATGCAACTATAGGAAAAACCTGACCCCTTAATGCAGTGTTTCTCAACCTTGGCAGCTTGAAGATGTGTAGACTTCAACTCCCAGAATTCTGGGAGTTGAAGTCCACACATCTTCAAGTTGCCTAGGTTGAGAAACACTGCCTTAATGTTTCTAGCTGAAGAGGAAAACTAGCACATGTCATTTTGGTACTTTGCTGTTGAAACACTCAGTCCATCTGGAACCAAAATAAGCCCCAGCATCCAGTTTGAAACAGAAATTTCTGCACTGTGCTGGGCTTCAAGGCTAATGGCATAAATGGATTCCTTGACCCCTCTCTAATTAATTAATTAATTAATTATATTATTAATATTAATAATAAATATAAATATATTATTAATATAATTAATAATAATAAAAAATAATTAATTAATGTGACATTAATGTTCACATTTTAGACAGAGAAGATAGGTGGTTTGAGAGAGGGGTCAAGGAATCCATTTATGCCAACTTGGAAAATCCTTCCTTGAATAGAGGTGGGGGCCTCAGGCACAAACTCTCCCCCATCTTCCTCCCCGTGTTGTCTTCTGTGCCTAGGAAGATTAAGACCATTTCAGAAGCTCAACAGCAGTATGGTGATTTTAACGACCCTCCATTAGATGATAAAAGGACTTAAAAATTACATCTCAATATAACCATGACCTAGCCCCAGGTGTAAGGTCACACAGCTACCTAGGAACATATTTAGGATTCCCTTACCAACTTTGCTCAGACTGAAGAAGCTCCTTGGATAAGGAGCGAAACGTTTCCACTAAGAAAATAGAAATCCAGTTGACATGATTCAAGCTACAGATATTGACTGCCTTCCATGTCTACTCATAAGGAAGTTGTGGGGAATTTGGCTTAATAAGATTGGCTTAATTAACTTGTGGTTGTTGTTTCTCGGCTGCCTGTATTTTTAATTTTCATAATGCTTGTTATTGGTTTCATTCTATTTTAATTCTGCTCACCGCCCAGAGTCACTCGTTGAGTTGGGTGGCCATATAAATTGGTTAAATATAAATAAATAAATAAACTAGACTTCCATTCAGGTAAGAGGGAATGGGATTTCTGCCTCAGCGTCAGTGAGCACAGGAACACTTACTTTTGAATATGAATAGGATTGCACTTTGCACTGAATTTGGGGGAATGGATCTGGATCATCTCAAATTGGGATTTGTCTATTCTGAGGCTGAGGATATTTCTTTATCAATGTTAACTATAACATGCAGCATAGCATTAGAAATCCTGAACTGACTTTTGTGTAAAAATGAGAATATTTTAGGCCTAAGACTAAAAGACAAATAATCTGCAAATCTTGTCGCAACTGATGAAATCCTCAAAAGCTAAGGGGAAAGAGGAACAAGGCTATCAGAAGTCAGTCTGTGGGTACCTTGTTTCTCAACACAACAGCCAGTGCCACTCTACATTAGGGCTTTGATCTGTTCAGAATCAGCTCTGGTTCTGTCTGATCACACAATCCAATAGAAAAGAATGTCTGCTGGTTTTGAAAGTTGAGGCAATTTTTTTGTGGGGGTGGGATTTCTGTATTTGTACATTGTGTTCTATGTACATGTGGTGAAAACAAGCTGGTATTTTCTTTGAAATATTACCTCTGTAGAGCCTATGGCTGGTCCTTTGTTTCAAATTCTTGCCTTACCCTGATTCTTGGCTCCTGGGCTCTCTCCCTGCTGCCATTTGAGGCTCAGATATGTTTAGGACATTTCCCCTTTCCTCCATCGGATTGTTTACAGGGCACAGCGGAATTGTGGCAAAGCGGCTTGGAAATTCCCCCTTGTTTAATGAACGGCTTCTATCACAGAGAGAGCCAGTTAGGTGTAGTGGTGAAGGGGATGGCCTAGAAACCAGCATGCTGTAAGTTCTAGTCCCGCCTTAGACGTGAAAGCTGCCTGGGTGTCTTTGGGCCAGTCACTCTCTCTCAGCCCAACCCATCTCAACAGGTTGTTGTTGTGGGGAAAATAGGAGGCAGGAGTTTTAGGTATGTTCTCCACCTTGAGTTTTTTTTTTAAATTTATTTATTTATTTATTTATTTTTATCCCACCTTTATTATTTTTATACTGTAAATAACTAAAGGTGGTGAACATACCTCATACTCCTTCCTCCTCCTATTTTCCCCACAACAACAACCCTGTGAGGTGAGTTGGGCTGAGGGAGAGTGACTGGCCCAAGGTCACCCAGCCGGCTTTCATGCCTAAGGCTGGACTAAGTAAAGGTAAAGGTTCCCCCTGCACATTTGTGCAGTCGTGTCCGACTCTAGGGGCCAGTGCTCATCTCCGTTTGTTAGCCGAAGAGCCAGCGTTGTCCGAAGACGCTTCCACGGTCATGTGACCGGCATGACGTGCGCGGAACGCTGTTACCATCCCACCAAAGTGGTACCTATTAATCTACTTGCATTTGCATGTTTTCGAATTGCTAGGTTGGCAAGAGCTGGAGCTAGTGCGGGAGCTCACTCCGCACGCAGGGCTAGGGATTCGAACCTCCGAACTTGCGATCTTCCAATCAACAAGCCTGGCATCTTACCCGCTGAGCCACCACGCCCCCAAGCCGGGACTAGAACTCACTTTTTCCTGGTTTCTAGCTCTAGATGGACATTACACACACACATATACACATTCTTTTCTCTATACTCTTACCCTAGTTGTAAATATGGAAAATGTTATCCACCTGAACTTCAAACAAACAGCATGGGGTTGTTGTTTATTATCAGCACTTCTATCATCCTTCTATATGAAAAGGATGCATTCTGGGGTGCTGAATAGAGCACGCATTCCAAATTGCCTACTTTTCAATATATATATTTTATTTATTTATTTATTTATTTATTTATTTATTTATTTATTTATTTATTTATTATAACAGGTACCGCATGCCTTTTGATCACATTAACAAGCAGTTTCTTCATTCTTCTCCCAGTGGCTTTCTATCATCTGTCTCTGTCTCTGTCTCTGTCTCTGTCTCTGTCTCTGTCTCTGTCTCTGTCTCTGTCTCTGTCTCTGTCTCTGTCTGTCTGTCTGTCTATCTATCTATCTATCTATCTATCTATCTATCTATCTTCTATCCCGCCTTTATTATTTTTATAAATAACTCAAGGTGGCAAACATACCTAATACTCCTTCCTCCTCCTATTTTCCCCACAACAGCAACCCTGTGAGGTGAGTTGGGCTGAGAGAGAGTGACTGGCCCAAGGTCACCCAGCCGGCTTTCATGCCTAAGGCGGGACTAGAACTCTCAGTCTCCTGGTTTCTAGCCCAGCACCTTAACCACTAGACCCAACTGGCTCTCTTTTGTCTATGTGTGGACAACCGCATTTGCATAATATAAAAATTAAATAGATAAAGAGAATTAAATTAAATTAAATAGATGAAAGAGGGGGTGGTTTCCACTGGTTCTAAATACTCTAACAGGGTAGGCATGTTTCCCTTCCCTTCCCTTCCCTTCCCTTCCTTGAAACAATGTCATCTTGAAAACCTGGAGGTGTGCCTTTTCCACTGAAGTGCCTGTCCTCTGGAAAATTCAACTGCCGACATATGGTTGGCCCTGACCCTACTGACCTTTAGAAAGGCAGTGAAAACCCTGCTCTTTTCACAGATGTTTGAGCCAGGATGATTTGAGTTCTGGTCCAGAGGAATGCTAGCTAGAAATAAATAAATAAATAAATAAATAAATAAATAAATAAATAAATAGCTATCTATTTATTTATTTATTTATTTATTTATTTATTTATTTCCTCCCCACACACCTTTATTATTTTTATAAATAACTCAAGGCGGAGAACATACCTAATACTCCTTCCTCCTCCTATTTTCCCCACAACAACCCTGTGAGGTGAGTTGGGCTGAGAGAGAGCGACTGGCCCAAGGTCACCCAGCTGGCTTTCATGCCTAAGGCGGGACTAGAACTCACAGACTCCTGGTTTCTAGCCCAGCACCTTAACCACTAGACCAAACTGGCTCTCTTTTTTATATATAAAAAGTGGGATAAAATAATAATAATAATAATAATAATAATAATAATAATAATAATAGTTTCCTATCACTAGCGAATTTTTTTTCTTTTGCATGGAGTGAAAGCATCTTTATGACTGCAGGGCCAGCAGAGGCTTGATTTGAATGGCATTTTTGCTGTCTCCTATTGATCAGCTGGAGGAAACATTGATGAGCTCATGGTGCTCTCTGCAAGTTCTCAGCATTTTGAGGTCTGCAGACGGAAGGATGATCACTGGTTGGCCCCAGACTGCTTTAGTAGGGTATTGTGGAGTAGAAGGGGTGTGGGATGGGAGCAGAACCTATCTACAGGAATGGGGAGAGCGCCATTGTTCTCTTCCAGAGCTGCATCTGGAAAATTCTTGATTCTATAAAGTCTGGAATCCTTTCTATTATGGTGTAAATATATAAAATTCCCCTCTCACCCCTATGGGTGGTATGTGTCTTCCTCAACCTCGGCTCCTCTACCAGAGGCCTGGGAGTTTGAGGGTTCTGCGCAGGATCTTAGCTCTTCCTAGCACTGCACTCTTCTGGACAGAGAGCTCTGCTGTTGTTCCTGGGATCTGTTGGAGCCACTCTCCCAGCTTGGGAGTCACAGCCCCGAGTGCCCCTACCACCACTGGGACCACTTTGGCCTTCACTTTCCACATCCTCTCTAGTTCCTCCTTCAGGCCCTTGTACTCCTCCAGCTTCTCATACTCCTTCCTGAGTGTGTGTGTGTGTGTATCTGTACACACACACACACACACACACACTTAAAAACAAATGCAAGTCCGTGGCTTAAAAAGTACTGATTAAATTACAGCTCAATTGATGTAAAAATAAACTGAAATAAATAGGATAATTAGTATTCCCAAAGGATGATAAACTAGAATAAGGTATATTTTATTGTTACTTGAGTTGCTTCCCCCCCCCCCCTTCCTAAATTGTAACTCCTAATTTGGCTCAGCCTTAATGTCTTTCATCTTCAAACTATCCTAAACATCTTTGCAGAAGCCTATGAAAAGCTCGGCCTCTCGATTAACATTTAAAAACCAAAGTGCTTTACCAGCAAGTTCGAACCAATCCCTCCGCAGCGCCATCAATCCAGCTTAAAGGTGTGTCACTAGAAAAATGTCTTTATAAAGCCCAGAAACACTGTATCAAGTTGTTAATCGCCACCCTTCCATTGAAAGCAAGATTCTTCCAGAATTCCTTTTACAAGTTTTGTTGAAAGAGGATAAGATAAGGCTATAGATATACCAGCAACTAGATTGTTTTCCCTTTGGAATCCAATTTATCTCCAAGGTTCCTAAGGTAGGACCTCCCTGTCCGCCAGCTCCATTGCGACCAAATACTGTAGGTGGTTAAACAGGCTTAATAAGTCCAAACAAAAGCTATAATTAATAACCAATGGAAACAATATATTAAATAATATTTGAGACCCCAGTACTGACCTTTCAAGATAGCTGCATGACTATGAAAGGTTATACAAACATCTCTTGATGCCTTCTCATTCACACTGCCAGTTTGGTAAAATAATCACAACCATAGAAGTAGTTAGGAAATGATTCATTTGGCCTTTCCTGGAATATTTTTGGAAAACAAAGAATGGGGCTGGGAGTCCCCTTTGTTCATGCCTGGAGGAAAAGGCATTAATCAAATCAGATGCATGGACATACCTGGATTAGATAGCAATGCTTGTATCTAAGGAAAGAAATTGTCTCTAAAATCAGTAGGTCGTTCTGGCTGTCACACTCTCTCTTCCTCGTTATCCAAAATAAGAGAATCGGGTTCCAGTTCAATTGAGCAACCCTGCTCCACCCTCTTTGCCCAAGAGGAGCTAAACATCACAACCCAAGTCAGCAGACAAGGACAGGGAACTTTGATTACTTAGAACTGATCCATAAACAAATGAACTCCTAAGACTTCCTCACAGACTCAATCCCTGCAAAGCCACTCCCCTTAAGTTTGCTTTATCCATTGGCTCTCTGACTTTTCCTACAATCAGTCTTTGACCATGGTAGCCCAAGGTCTCTGTGTAAGCCTCTGTCAAACTTAAAATCTCTGTGTTGGCCTTTAGACTATTAACTCTTAAGTGCTCTGTGTTAGCCTGCCAGTTGTATTGAAAACCAGGTGACTATTTGACTGCCTTGTATGCCACTAACCTCAAATATTCTTTAGTATATTGTTTTCATTGGTTATTAATTACAGCTTTTGTTTGGACTTATTAAGCCTGCTTAACCACCTAAAGCATTTGGTCCCAATGGAACTGGCATAGAGGGAGGTCATAGGTCACTATACTGTAATGCTTAGATTAATTGTGACTAAAAGTTAATATACCTAACCTACTGCCATTATGTTTAATGCCTTGCTTCACCTGGAAGCTATTTTCTCTTTGTACAGATCACATTTTGATCCCATTACTAAACATGCAACAAATATCGCATAATTAGCAGTTTCAAAGGAACCAGTTGCAAGTTTTAAAAACTTTTTTCGTATTAATTATTCCACCCTTTGGAATATCTTGCCCCCAGAGTTGAGGCAGGTTTCCTCCCTCCCGACCTTTAGGAAAGATCTGAAAACCTGGTTCTGCTGCCTAGCGTGGGAGGGGGAAAGTAATAGCTCCTCCTGGGGGTGGTCAATACCATAATGTCCTCCCTATTATTTGAGATACTCGCCAGATTGGATTTTGTATTTATTTATATCATGTTAATAATTTGTAATTTTATATTTATATTTTAACCTTAATTTTATTGTAAACTGCCCAGAGTCCCCCGTTGGGGGAGTTGGGCAGTCATATAAATTTAATAAATAAATAAATAAATAAATAAATAAATAAATAAATAAATATTTGTTATTAAGAAGGTTGCATTGCATGCATGTGTTTTGCTTCCTTGTTTTGCGGAGGAAAATGAGAAGTTCTGGGAAGAAAATATCCTTCATTAATAGGAAGGCTGCTGTGTGGCAGTTACAGTAGATTTACTTCTGCTGGAATCCTGTATTTGATAGACCTCCCTTTCCATTCTTTATCACAGAGCTTTCCAAACTATGTGTCGTGACACATTTCTGTGTCGCGGCCAGGGCCCAGGTGTGTCGCAGGGGAACCTGGAAGAGGAGGCCATGCACCACGTGAAGCCTCGCCCATCCCTTGCCGTGCCGACAGGTCCCTGCTCTGAACCCAGCTCTTCAGCTCTCGACGCAGAAGCCAGGTAAGTTAGCAGCCCAGTAGGGCTGCAACTGGGGGGGGAGGGTGCAGGGACGTCACTAGGCCGCCGCACTGGTGGGGGGTGCAGGGACCGCGAAGCGCGGCGGCCGGAGACATGGCTTTTCCTTCCCAAGAAGTGCCAGAGGCCTGGCAGCCGAGAAAGGGACGGGGAGGCAGCTCCGCTGCCCGCCTCGCAAGGCCCCCGCACCATCTGCGTCTTCGGCTCCCCCTTCCCCTTGGCGGCGGCCCCAGCTAGGCACAGGTGGGACGTCCTGCACACAAATGGGGTTGGCAGGCTGGCATTTTGGACGTGGCCCATACCCAAGAGCTGGGCGCTTCACCCTCAAAGCAGGCTTGCCAGACCCGAAACACTGCCTGGCGTGACCAGGGCAAGGTTGAAACACAAGGTTTTGCATTCAAAATGTTTTGCACATCCTTCCTTGGGCTGTTGTGGCCACTAACATTTGCCCCACATCACATGTGCTTTTTAGTTAGCTTTCAGTCCCTTCTTGGGACTGGCGCCCAGAGAACATATGGAGGACTTTAGGTTCCCCATTCCTGGCTTATGTACATGAACAATGACACCCCTCTTATAGACTGGCAGTCTTTTGTAATGTCATGTAATTTTTGTAAATGACTCTTGCGTGTCAAGACCTCGTGGGGAGCGGCTCTTCTGTGACCTGGTAGAAGGGTGTTGTGTCAGTATGGCTCTTGCGTGTCAGGACCCCGTGGGATGCAGGGAGGGGTGAGGAAAGCGCTTTTCCCTTTGGTGGCCTTACAGAGGGGTTACCTATGTGCCAAGTAGAGCGCCCTTCCCCTTCCAAAGTGCCAGCCCAGATCCTTACCAAGCAATGGACGCAGTTTTCCCATCATCTGGCAGTGTTTCTCAACCTAGGCGACTTCAAGAGTTGTGGACTTCAAATCCCAGAATTCCCCAGCCAGCCTTGCTGGGTAGGGAATTCTGGGAGTTGAAGTCCTCATATCTGAAAGTGGCCAAGACTGAAAAACACTGCTTATGGTCTTGGGTCCATGACCTCCCCATCAAGCACACCTGGACGGCATTTTTGTATTTTATCTACAATTACATACAATACAATACATACAGTACAAGACTTGGGGGGCCGGGGGGCGGGATTTGGAGCTGGCAGGCGATCACGTGTGCTGGGGGCAGGGTTTGGAGCCGGAAGCCAATCACGTGTGCTGGGGGCAGGGTTTGGAGCCGGGAGCCAATCACGTGGGCCGTGGGGCGGGGTTTGGAGCCAGGAGCCAATCACGTGAGCCGGGGGCGGGGTTTGGAGCCGGGAGCCAATCACGTGGGTTGGGGGCGGGGGTTTGGAGCCAGGAGCCAATCACATGGGCCGGGGGCGGGATTTGAAGCCGGGAGCCAATCACGTGGGCCAGGGGGCGGGGACTCCTCATTACTGTGTCACGAAATTATGCATGGCTAAAAGGCGTGTCACCAACATGAAAAGTTTGGAAAGCCCTGCTTTATCACCTCTGAATCAGCATCATGGCAAGGCAAAGGAGATCGATCTGGAGCCAACTTTCACTGCAGCTGATGACCTTGAAATAGCATCCGTTCAACTTAATGCCTGTAAGACAGACTTTACCTACCATTTGGAAACTGAGACCCACGCAATTTAAATAGTAACTTGCTGGAGAAATTATTCACAAGCTGAGAGAGAGAGAGAGAGAGAGAGAGAGAGAGAAGAGGGATTAGATATTACTGATTGATTGCTTTGTAAAATAAAACTGGCATCTCCTTGGCAAGTGGCTTCATATTGAGACAATCTGTTAAACCTGACGTAAAAGTTGATGATCTTGCATCAAAAACCACTGATTCAGGAACTATGCATACACCCAAGCAAAGTTTCAGAGAAATAGCATACCAGGGGGAAATGTCCAGCACAATACTTGTATAAAAAAGTGGTGATTTGCTAGACAGAAAACTGGCACAAAACAGCCTAGAGCCTAGGAGACAAGCAGTCATTTTCCTTTGTTTTTAAAGAAATGTATTGAACATTGATTCATACCTAGGTTGGGTTTTTCCTTTAGCTAGTTTTGTGGATATGAAAAAAAAAATCTACATTAGGAAAAGGGGTTTATATTTTTCAGAAGTATAAGATGATTCATAACTCTAGAGCAGGGTTTTCCAAAGTTTTCCCGCCGCGACACACCAACCGCCTTCAACTAATCGGTATGAAAAAGTGTGATAAGTGAGGGAATATGTTGTTGTTATTGTTCAGTCGTTTAGTCGTGTCCGACTCTTCGTGACCTCATAGACCATAGCACGCCAGGCCTTCCTACATTTTAGCAAACATGGGAATTGGTTTACAAATAGAAAAACATGTTTTATAGAAAATTCCATTTGTTGAGATTGTCTTGTCTTGATGACTTAACAGTTTTAATCCATGTGGATTTTTGTTTATTTCCTTGTTAGTAAATTATTTGAAAACAAGTAGTAGGATGGATAATTCATGTGCTCCAGTTGTCTGTGACCTTCAAAGCTCTATTTGCATCCTCCTGGAGACCTTAAAGTTGAAATTTGGTGGTAAAATGAGTGGATGAATGATATTTCCTAGAAAAATGTAAACAACATAAACATGGAGCTTTTTGAACCAATTTGCCACTTTCTTTGCTGTTCCTGATGTCTGATGGATTCAGAGAGTGTCAGGCTAGTATTTGGTACAACTCTAAAAACTCAGTTTGTAAATCTGTCAAAAACACTCTTTTCTGCAAGAATCCACTTTGGGGGCTATCTTTGACCCATATTTTTAGCAACACCTTACCTGTTTACATAATAAGAATAGCACTTGATCATTAGAGAAGCCCAACTGTATTTACTTCCAGTAATTATAAAGTAAAGGGATCATCCTTTGTACTTCGTACTTTGTACTTTTATAGTTCAGATACAAAGCCCAGCTCATTACTAGGCCATAAATAGTCAAAGAAATTGTAACAGAAATTGCAGTAATGGTTCTTGGCCTCACCATCCAAAATGAATAATGAATCACCCAGTTACAGTCCTGCTTTCTTTAACTTGTTTCTAACTTCCGGTTATAAGTTGGTGGCAGGCTTAATCTACTGCAGGAATATTGTCCTTTATTCTCTCATTCTGTTTCAGCAGCCAAAGAGAAAATTCTGGAGACTGAATTCCACAGAAAGAAAGTTTGGAGGTTGATGAAAACAGTAGGAAAAAGTCATCTACGGTTAATACTCATTCTCAAGCCATTTCTGGAATCCTCGCGGACACATAATGCAGTGATATGGATAATCTTCTAGCAATTCTTTTCTTTCTGTATCCCTCCTGAAAGGGATATATTGGAAGCTAAAAGGAATCTCCTGAATATGTTGTTCCCTGCCTTAGAAGCTAGATATATTAGTCAAAAATTACATCTAACCACCCCCTTCTACCTTCATTTCTCCTGCTCCTGAGATTTCTCATTTATGGAAAAAATTGAGAAAAAATGTATACATTTCTACAGATACATTGCCCCTGTGCCTCTCCCCCCTCACTCTTGAAGTTCCCAGGGGATCCAAATTTGCTTTGGGGATCTGAGACTCATTTTGGAAGACCTTCAACTTTTTCAAATGAGATTCACCCAAATCCAATGCACACCTCTAAGATGTATCTGTTCAACACTGCTGAAGTCCTTTGCAAAGGGTCTTAATTGTTATGTGGCTTTTTTCACCTTGTTCTTTCCTTTCCAGAACTAAAAATATTAGAAAGAGCGATGAAAACCAGGGAAACATTAGCAGAACCATGAGTAATTAGCTGTTTTATAATAGACTGTAAATTAACTCATACTATTGGATCTTTATATTTAAAAAGCATGGACATGAATAGTTTTCTACATTAAAAGAGCCAACCTATTCATCCTCCAAATTAATCAGCCAGATAGGTTATTTCAAGAGTGTGTC
Organism: Charina bottae; assembly: GCA_023362775.1. Classification (NCBI taxonomy): domain Eukaryota; kingdom Metazoa; phylum Chordata; class Lepidosauria; order Squamata; family Charinaidae; genus Charina; species Charina bottae. The sequence continues at coordinate 204,240 of JALMGJ010000022.1, forward strand.
TCTTGTGGAAACATCTGGAGAAGCTCATTTGTGACAGCTGTTCATCGTGTGATTATTGGAAGGCACTCAAAGGTTAGAAGGGAACATGCTTCAATTGGTACACTTTAAATGACTGGCAGTCATTTTTTGTTCCTATAATGTTCTCTTAGAAGGTACTAATTAAGAAAACAATTGTAATCCAGTTTGGCAGACATTTGTAGCACAATTGTAACAGTGAAGACAAAATAATAATTTATCCTAATAAAAGTGATATAGAAATAGTACCTACAATGTGATTTTTCTAGTTAAGTTCCAAGAGACCCCAGTGTGTTGAAAGTTTTAAATCAACTGTACCCAATACAGAAGGGTAGCCTTGTGAAATATTAGTTCTTCTTTCTGTCATCATATGACAGCAATCGTATCCTAAGAGAGGAAACGAGACATCATTGGTTTTCTAATTTAGCTCAATATTATTACCACTGGCTCAGGAAAATCCGAGAAGCATCATCAATTGCCTGGAAATCATGGTTCTAGCCTGAGAAAATACAACTAGTATCGGTTACAAGCAAAAAGGATGCACATTCATTGTTCTGGGAGCTGAAAATAAAGTTGGTTCCTTAATTAAGGTAGCATACTGTGTTTAGTTTAGCATAGTACTTTGTATTACTTTTGCAACTATTAATTATCTTGGATAATGGATCCAGAAAAGCCTTGTATGAATGGAATAGTACTTCATCTGCAATAGTCCTATCCTATGATTCTTCTCTTCTAGTACCAGTTCAAGAATCTTCTTAATCATTAGGTGAGTTTCTGAAGGGAATGTGATGGGCCACAAGGAAGTTAGACAATTCCAGAATGCCACCGTTTCCACTTCCCCAATTTCCCAATAGCAGCTTGAAGACAATCTATGAGTGCCTTCACTGCCATTGACCTACCAATGCATTTGCATGATTTTTTTTATTTTCACTTCACACAGAAGGGAAATAAAAGATAGGGTCATCTTTGGAAGAACACTAGGTTTACAGTCATTCACATCTATTTCATGGAACGTTACTGTTATTAAAAAATCAGAAATATTTTGTCAGCAATAATACAGTATGTATGTTGAAGACTATCATCTCTTTGCACCTCTGAGCAGCAGAGCAAATGGTAAGTAGCAAATAAGGAAATAGATCTTCACAACTGTCTCTGGGCCTGTTTCCTACCTGGCCTTTCATTAATTAAATGAATCTCAGTATTTAAGAGACAGGGCTGACTTAAAGTTCAAGCTGTTGTTATGAACTCCTCTGACTTCGAGGGTGAAGAGGAGAATCTAGAAGACTCCAGCTTGCAGATGAAAAAGCAGGCCTTCAGCCACCTGCAAATGCTGGGTTTGACTCACTCCAGCTAGTCACCAATTCAATAATAAAGAGCCTGGCTTTGGGAAAGTAAAGGTAAAAGGTAAAGGTTCCCCCCGCACATTTGTGCAGTCGTGTCCGACTCTAGGGGCCGGTGCTCATCTCCGTTTGTTAGCTGAAGAGCCAGTGTTGTCCGAAGACGCTTCCACGGTCATGTGGCCGCATGACACGCGCGGAACGCTGTTACCTACCCACCGAAGTGGTACCTATTAATCTACTTGCATTTGCATGCTTTCGAATTGCTAGGTTGGCAAGAGCTGGAGCTAGTTTTGGGAAAGTGCCAAGCCCTAAATCAGACTGCCAGCTAAAGAGGGCCAATCAGGAGAGGCTGGCATGGGTCTTGGAGAGGAGAAGGCATTAGCTCCTGGAATTAAGCACAGTCAGGAACTCCAGCTCTATAAGGGCATGGCCCAGCCCCCCTCCTCTTGTTAGAAACAAGTCTCCCGCTTCTGACCTGTATTCCTGTAACATCCAAGATCCTCCCTCTTCTCGCTTGTGATCAGACCTTCACTTTGGCTCTTAGACTGGCTTCTGTGGACTGGCTCTCTTGTACAGATTATTTTAGATTCCCATCAGCATTCCTGCCTCTGAACCCTTCAAACTAGCAGTTTGTGGCCCTAGCTTAATTTATAAGGCAAGCAATTTCTCTTTAAACTCTCCAAGTCTTTGTTTAAATTACTGGCTCTTAGCTCTGTGTCTGCTACTGGTGCAAGATTTACAACATGCTAATAAAAGCTCTCAGACTTGTAATTGCCTTACTTTCTGTTTGCATAGGACAGATTGTTTCCAACCCCCACCCCCAATTAAAAAGCTCCTCTTTTGGCCTCATTGGCCAAGATGGGGGACTGAAAGCTGAAAATGCATAATGGAGAACTCAGCTCTCCCAGTCCACAGCCTTGCAATCACAACAAAACCAGCCAGCTGCTCCAACTACCTCCCCTGCCCCATCTTAAGTGTCCAGTCACTGTTTCTAAAAAAGGGATGGATCCTTTTGACCAGTTTCCAGTATTCCTGGAACATCACAACCTCTATATGAGCCTTTGCCCTGAAGATTTTTCCAGTGACCAGATCAAAGTTGGCTTCATTATTAGTCTATCTGGACCATCTGCAAAATGAGCTATTCCACTGCTGCTGCAACAAAGCCTTCTGCTGAACCACCACCAAACACCACCTCAGGAAGGTACACCAAGGACATTGCCCAGTGGCAAAATATATAAATGACTTTCAGATTCTGGCCCAAGACTTAGGCTGAAATGTGGTTGTTTTAACAGATAGTTCCAGAAAGGCCTAGCAGATAAAATCCTGGACAAATTAGCCAGAGTGGAGCTCCCATCCATAGTACAGGACTTGACCCATCTTTATCTATGTATTGGTAGACATTTGGAGCAGTGAAAAAGGTCTTACTAAGTTCCTCCCTTGACCTATCTGGGTATTGGATGACGGAACCCACAATCTTAAATTATTGGTGAAACAGCACAATAAGCTTCAAATCCCTTCATTGAAAAGGACACATTCCACTTTCTATTTCAGCGGTCCTAGCAGAGAAGCAGAGGAGGAGGTAGTACAAGGCTTAACCCCAAAATATGCTGATTTCAAAGATGTGTTCAGAGAACAAGAAGCAGACCAGCTGTTACTCCATCATCCCTATGATTTCCCTATCAACCTGATCCCAGGGATCAAGATTCCTGGTGATTCCATTCACTCCCTTTTGGAGCCAGAGTTGTTAACCCTGAGATAATTTATCTCTAAAAACTTAAAGAGGGTTAATCCATCCTTCCACAAAGCCATCAGTAGCTCTCCACTTTTTTAAAAGAAAAAGTTGGGTGAGTTAAAGCTCTGCAATGATTACCAGGCCCTCAGTCAGATCACCATTCAGAAAGAATATGCCTTGCCCCTGATTTCCCAACTCCTTGAACACCTGTGAAAGATCCAGATATTCACCAAGTTACACCTCAGGGAGGGGGGCTTGTAACCTGGTGCAAAGCTGTGAAGAAATCACTGCAATTTAGAATGCATATCATCCATATTTTCACATTTATCCAGTTATACCATTTTTGAACATTCTCACAGCATGTATGACTTCCTTTCCAAATGTTTTCTTGGACTCTAACAGATGTAAGTATTCATTTCAGTTCCTCTCTCATTCCCATACAAATCTCTAAAATAGCCCTTCCAGCCTTCTCTCACTTCAGTTTCATCCCAAATCATTTCATCACTTATTTTTAATTCCATTCACTCTGCTAGATGCTCCTTGTTTTCCTTCACTTCCAAACCAGCTTGTATTTCTATCAAAATCTCTCCATGTTTTTTCTGCCTCTTTAAATCTTAACCTTTCCTTGCTCTTTTGAATGATGTGCTTTGTACTTGTTTTTTCTCTCAATTCACATTATACAATAACTTTATCTTTGTTTTGCAGCAATCATTCTATACGGGTTTTTTTCCTGACTCACAGCCTCTTTCACTTCATCATACCACCTTTTTCATATTTCCCATTAATATAACTCCACATACTTCTGTGCTGTTATGCAACATAATTCTGTTCATTCTCTAACAAGCAGCTTCCACATCCTATTTCCTTACTTCTACTTCCATTCATTCTGTTGGGAGATGAATCTGTCCTCTAGTACTTTTTCATAATGTCCTTGTCCTGGTAGAAAGCAATGACAAATACCTGAATAAGAGCTTCCTTACTCCAAAAAATTTACTAAAATAAAGGAAATGAATTAGCCATATCCTCAGTGAAGCTCTTCTGACAGCAACCCATTTTTATTGAAGAAACTTAATAGATTTCTGCTCCAGAACAATAAAATGGTGATCAGTTCACATTCAAATACATTTACATACATTTTATTTTCAAATGAAAAATTAACAGATATTCATCAAGAATCAAGGTGATGTTCCATGCATGTGGTGAAGGGACTGTGGTCCATGAAAGCTTATATCCATGTATTGTGATCTAGCCGGTTTGGTCTAGTGCATGATAACCAGTTATTTTGTTGTTGTCAGCCTAAGTTTCTTCCTCAGGTGTCATACTGGATCCCGGTGCTGAGCCTGTGCATTCCCTTTGGGCCAGGCCCAAGTCCTGCACCTCCCAAATGTATTCTATTCTTGCAAGAGGACCCCTTGCGATGAGAAGCCAGCAATGCAACTTGGAATAACTGCACTTTTACTGGTTGCAAAGAGCATTTTGGTCCCCTTACAATTAAGTGTGGGACCAAAGGGATTTGAGAGGAAATAAGCACTACAGCATAACAGGTCTTCTATGCTTGGCAAGGGCAGGGGGAAGAAGCTAGAGAAAGAAGCAGATTCATTGTGCTTAATGAAGCATGGATGGATACTTGGGTAAAGGACTGAAACTCCAATGCAAACCAGTGAGGGCGGTGTTAGGATCTGAGAAACCATGGGCCACAGACCTTGGCCTGGAAAACACCCTGCTCTAGTGTTTCCCATAATGCAACGCTGCTAGAACTCCACTGAACCAAAGATTACGCTTGAACCAAAAGAGTGTTAACCCAGGGATGACCCTGAGAGGGGCTTTGCCTCAGCAAAGCCCCAAAGAATTCTGCATAGCAATATTAGGTGCTACAAAGTAATTCTACCTCTCTTTAGAATGCATACCAGCCTGGGACCACCCATCCAGTCAGCACCCCCTTCCTGAGACAAGCTAACATGTTTACCTGGCTTTTCTGTAGTAAACCCTTTATTTCCCTCCTAGGATGTAAATGTGCAAAGATGTGATTTTATGATTTTGACCTCTTGTAACTTACTTTGCTTGTATTATCCAAATGTTCCTAAACAGTTACTCTTATCTGTATAAGATGCAAGTATTAATCTGTGGCCTCCAGGATGAACCCATAGAACAATTGGTGTGAATGTTCACAGGCCCATCTCTTTGTAACTATGTTGATGACCCACGTCACCCCCTTGACCTGGTGAGTCCCAGAACCCTTCGGCTCTGGGAGGGACCCTGGTCCCCAAAAACCAACCAATCCCAGGGAATGGTCATCAGAAACCTCACCCACATATGGGCATACCATCATCATCCTCATTTCCTGTTTGTATTTGCTGTATAAAAGCTTGTGCACTCCTGAACTCTGGATGGCTTTTCCACTCAGAGATCACCTGCGCGTGGTATCTGTAGGATAGCCATCCGGCAACCTTTGCTTGGCCAAATAAATCTTGCTGATCTCCGTTCCCAAAGTCTCTGTTGTAATTTGGCTCCTTTGGAAAGTGCATGGTAAGTTTTTGATGCATAACAGCGGGGAGAAGAAGAGATGGGTGGAACCAGTTATTGCCCAATTCAGATAACATCTCAACATATGCGATATTTGTTAACCATGAGATTTTACGTGGTTTTATTTCTATGGTTTTGTTTCTGTCAGCACTTTTCCTAGAAAAATGTTGCTTTATCCATTCCAAGGTATAACCATTCTACTGGTATATTTTAAAAAAAATATTTTGCTTTTGTATGCAAATTTCTGAAATTATCATTAGAATCTCTCCCAAATATAAGCCAGGCAATGTTTTAAATTCATTCTATCTTTGTTTATCTTGATTCCCCTAAAAAATGCATAGGAATGAAAGCTATCGTAGTATAATGATTAAATCTTGGCCAGAGTGGGGAGACCCAGGTTCTAGTCCACCTCCAGGCATGGGAACTCCCTGGGTGACTTTGGGCCAATTGGTCTCTCTCAGCCCAGCCTACCTCACAGGGTTGATGCTATGGGGGAAAAATAAGAGTCGGGAGCACAGTGTATGCTGATTTGAGCTCCTGAATGAAAGGCGGGATATAAATTTAATCAATAAATACAAATTGCAATAATTGCAATCCCACACATCTTCCTGGCTTGGATCCTTGGTTAGACTAATAAGGCGAGGCTAGTTTTATTTTCTTTGTTTTTGCTGTCTCTAGTGGCTTTGTATTTTATGGGGGGCAGATATGGTCACTGTGATTATTGTTGTTATGTTTGGGATTGGTTTTAATCTCTATTAATTTAACTGGATATATAGACTGTAAGTTGCTGTGAGTTATTTTGACTGCAATGGGATAGAAGTATGATATAAACAAACAAACAAACAAACAAACAATAGGATTTAGTCTCTTCGTTGGTGACTATTGGGCTTGAGAAATTACTTTCTGATTATCAGGAATCCTGAAATGCCTTTGGTTTCGAAGCCAGGGAGATAAAGAATAGCGGCAGCAGCTGATTTAGGGAGGAAATATATTCTTCCTTGGCCTACCTCCCAAGAACAATGGGAGTGTTCTTTTCTTATGGAAAGGCCCCATAAAAAAGGAACCCATCTGCAGGTTCAGTGTAACAATTACCTGTGCAGCATATTTCTATAGAGGATAATCGATAAACCATTATCGAGGTCCTGCAAAAAAAATTAACCCAGTTCTCCTGTGAAGAATTTGCAGTAGTGTAGCTTATTTGAGCGAATGGTTTATAGCTTTGAAAGAATATCATTTACAGCATTTCTATGTCACCTTTTTGAAAGATTGGGCAGAGACAACACTTAGGAACATTGAGAGATAAAAACAAACAGAAGGGCTGGATGTGGCTGCGTACATTCCATGACAAAAGACGAGAAAAGAAAGGAAGAGAACTCCAGCTGTGCTGCACTCATGTCAGATACCATATTAGGAAAAAGGTTGATTTATTGCAGTGGAGACTGTTCTATCCATGCAGTAAGACAGCTTCACTTAGCAACAGAATAAAGCAACGTACGTGTTAACTGATCTGTTAAACCTTTGCAAAGTTTTCAGATTCAGGTTCCTATATCAATATGGCTTAACATCTTGTTACTGATTAAAGTTATCCCATAATTATGTAATGTTCTGCATCTATAAGGATCAATATCTTGATAGTACATGCATTTTATGCAGATTAATATTCTTTTTAATTACAGTTTGTTTGTTTGTTTATTTATTTATTTATTTATTATTCAAATTTATCACTGCCCATCTCCACGACAGTAGACTCTGGGCGGTTTACAAACATTAAAAATAATATTAAAAAACCTATACATTTAAAAATACAGTATAATAATAAATAGATGAGATAAGAATCCAGAGGATGGGAAGATCTTAAAAAAGGAGGGTATTAAGGGGCTAACCACCCCCAGGAGGAACTATTACCTCCTTTGTCCCAAGCAAGGCGGCAGAACCAGGTCTTTAAAGACTTTCTGAAGGCCAGGAGCGAAGGTGCCTGTCTCACCTCCAGGGGCAAGATATTCCACAAGGCGGGTGCTATCACAGAGAAGGCACGTCTCCTGGACCCTGCCAAATGAAATTCCTTCATTGATGGGGTCCGAAGCATGCCCTCTCTGCATGACTGGGTGGGGCGGGTAGATGTAATCGGGATGAGACGGTCCCTCAGGTATCCTAGCCCCATGCCATGTAGGGCTTTAAAGGTGATAACCAACACCTTGAATTGGACCCGGAAGCAAACTAGTACCCAATGCAGCTCGCGCAGCAGTGGTGTTACATGAGCTGATCTTATAGCACCCGTAACTGCCCGCGCAGCCGCATTCTGGACCAGCTGAAGCTTCCGGATACTCTTCAAGGGTAGCCCCATGTAGAGCGCATTGCAATAATCTATATGGGAGATGACAAGGGCGTGAGTGACTGTTCGGAGGGCCTCCTGATCCAGGAAGTGAAAGTGAAATATAAATTTAAAATAATCAAATGATGGACCGTCTTGTCCCCAGGTTATCGACCCGCCCCACCCGATCGTTCAGAGAGGGCCTGCTGCGAGCCCCATCAATTAAAGAATGTCATCTGATGGGGGCTAGGAGGCGGGCCTTCTCTGTAGCAGCACCCACACTATGGAACATCTTGCCCCCGGAGTTGAGACAGATTCCCTCCCTCCCGACCTTTAGAAAAGAACTGAAGACCTGGTTCTGCCGCCTGGCATGGGAGGGAGGAAACGATAGTTCCTCATGGGGGTGGTTAATCCCGTAATTTTATAATGCCCTTCTTTTATTAATACTATCTCCCACTTGGATTTTTATTTTATTTTATTTTATATTATATTAATTGTATAAATTGTTAGTTTATATATTTTATATTTTATGCTTTTATCTAATTTTATTTATTGTAAACCGCCCAGAGTTCCCCGTTGGGGGAGATGGGCGGTTATATAAATTAAATAAATAAATAAATAAATAAATAAATAAATAAATAAATAAATGCCCTAGTTGATTATAGAAACAGGGATACTTAAAGATATCTCAGTAGTGGGCAAAGATGTCAGAATATCACCACATACTCTCCTTAATTTTTAGCTCTTTTAGAAAAGAATACTAGAAATAATTCTGTTTTCATAAAATTGAAACAATACAAATGTAAATACAGCAGTATGTGGCGCAAAACTACTTGGGATAGTTGGTTAACATTTTAAATATCTTAGGAAGATATGATCTGAGTAGGAAGTACCATTTAAACTCACCATCATAACACCTTATTACTCTTTTGAAGGGGTTACTTATAGGAAACCTAGGCATTCAAGGAAACAATTTGAGGAACCATTGATCCCCCAAGAACAAGGTTGGGAAAGGAAAAAGTGACATGATAGTTTACAGGGTGTAACAATTTTATGTAAGAAGATTAATAGTCCTTCATTTTATCAGCAATGACAGCATAAGACTATCTCTTTGTTGATAAAAAATCATCTCCAAGTCCCATTTCTCTGATTCAGCTATATCACATAGAGTGTAACTTCCCTGACACTCCCTTCATGTGAAGCCCGATGCTAATGGGGCTTCTCACAGTTGAACTATGCACCCTTTGGTTGTAGAGAACATTAATTCCTGTGTGAAGCAATGGAAAGGGGGGTGGAGTACTGATATTCCTGTCTCATTCACACAAAGGTCCCTTAGTGGCGGCAGTGGATCAGACTCAACACCATTGCAGCAGAAGGAAGCTAAGCCATGAAAGAATGGAAGGCATCCCATGATTGCTGGGGAGCCCAGTTTGCTTCCTTCACAGATCTAAAATCATTTCTAGTAAGTAACCTTAAATCATGGTTTAACAAAGCTTTACTGAATGAATCACATAGATTGAATTCATAGCATGCTAATCCATAAAACATGGTTTACAAAATACAGGAGCTGGGTTGGTTGGTTTTGGCTTAGCATGATGTATGAAATCACTCTGAGCTTCTTGAAGACAGAACAGGATGTCAAAGTAAATCAACAAAACAGAACAGAATTTAAACCAAGTTGTTATACTCTAGTACATCAGAATAACTGTAATCATTTGGAATCTTTTTCCTAGGCAATTTACATCACATTTTGAGTTTTTCTGTTTTTAAGTGCTGGTAGTGAGTGGTATGCTTAAATTAGTGACCCTTCACCTTCCCAGTAAGAAGATCATGGTTTAGAGAGATAATCTACCCTGACTCCAAGAATCGTTTACCAGTCCTCAGTGTTTTGGGTTAGGAGATGTGGCTGAAGAATGCCATGGTAGAATTTAAATCCATTTGATTTTAGAATTTAGAAGCTCCAATTATCCTGAACTGGGAAAATGCATTGACTTAGGATCTTTATAGATATCTTTCATTTAAAGTAAAATGGCTATGTTTGCTGTTTACATCTATGGGAAATAATTTCTTATAAAGTTTGTGTCTAACCATCACACTGTTTAGGCAACTAGATATTTATAAATTTCATAAAAGAAACTGTATGGATACATTTAACAAGTGTGGACATTATTTATCTTCTTTACATCCATAAATTTGTCATTTCCTCAATTGACACAATTTCTCAAAAATTCAACAGAGATACCACAGTGCCACTATTCCTGTTACAACCCTGCTCTTAATATTAGGATGGTCTGCCAAGGACAGGAAAAGAAAAAGCTGGAAGATACATACTGGGTTTTTTAAGCTTTTTTATCCCGCCTTTATTATTTTTATAAATAACTCAAGTCGGGGAACATACCTAATACTCCTTCCTCCTCCTGTTTTCCCCACAACAACAACCCTGCGAGGTGAGTTGGGCTGAGAGAGAGGGACTGGCCCAAGGTCACCCAGCCGGCTTTCATGCCTGAGGAGGGACTAGAACTCTCAGTCTCCTGGTTTGCCATTGGCTCCTTCCTAGGGCTGAGAGACAGGGACTGGCCCAAGGTCACCCAGCCGGCTTTCATGCCTAAGGCGGGACTAGAACTCTCAGTCTCCTGGTTTCCTATTGGCTCCTTCCCAGGGCTGAGAGTGAGTGACAAGGTCACCCAGCTGGCTTTCATGCCTAAGGCGTGACTAGAACTCACAGTCTCCTTACTTAGATTAAAGGTTCAGGGTGCTGTTAAAATGACAAATGAAATCAGAGAGGCATCAGAATTGATAGCTTCCTATAAAATAGAATAATTAAATATGTGTTTCTGTCTAAAGAAGAGTTCAAAGGACTAAATTCCCAAAATGACTGGGCCACAAAGAGATTTGGTATGGAGCTGCCTAAAGGAAAAGGAAACCAGGGTTTTGTTCTTTATAAACTAACCTGAGATTCTCCACTAGCAGCATTAATGGAGACAACTTACAGTAAAAACAGTATATGCAGAGCCCAAAACCCCTTTGCTTTTTCTCATAAAAATGGAGAATTGAATTCAGGAGGAGCCCTTCTTAGAGGATGTGTCCTAACATGCTGAAAGAATTAATTTGCAGAGCATCCCACTGAAAAAGCAAAATGTTCATAATATTGTTGACCTATATGTTGACCCAGATATCAGTGAAGACTTAGAAATGTTAATTATATGTGAAGGAAAAGGTAGATTGATTAAGAAATATATGAGAGAAAAGCTTCACTTCTATCTAAACTACATATTGAGAAGAGGAAAATGCTAGAGAAAGAGAGAAACAAGAATTTCCCTTTTTCTCTTAAATGCAGGCACATTTTATTAGCAGTAGGCCAGGCCAGGCCAGGCCCGACACAGCAGTGGTCAAAATAGGCTCAAAGAGGTACAAAGAGATGGTGTAATGCTCCAGATAATTATTGCTTCTGTTCTTTCTCAATTCTTTATTACCATATAACATTGGCTCCTCCTCCTCATCATCATCATCATCACTGATGAGGATCACATTCCACTGCACCTGTTTCTTAATTCTCAGTGGCATTTAAGATCTAGCACAATATTTGATTGTTATTAAATTGATGGGAAACACTGACCCAAGGGAAATTTAATTTAATTTTATATAATTGGAAAATTGCCAGGGAAATCTATCATAGTTCCATTTGACTTTGAAAGGAAAAAGTTCTCCAAAAACAAATGGACTAGGGGAAGGGGAAATAGTTGAAAAGGAAAGTTAAAGGGATCATCTTCTAGAACAGTGTTTTTCAACCTTGGCAACTTTAAGATGTGTGGACTTCAACTCCCAGAATTCCCCAGCCAGCACTGGTGCTGGAATTCTGGGAGTTGAACTCCACACTGTTCTAGAATGCTTGGAGGCTGCTCAAATCTACAATAATACATGTCTACCTAGAATGTACTCTACCAGTCAGAATGGAACCATAAAGAATGTGAGTTCACGCCAATCTGGTTAATGAACAATGTCAAGAAAGTTATTACAGAAAAGAAGGCTTCTTTCAGAAAACAGAAAAGGAGCATATGCTTGCACAAAAAATAAAAATAAAAGAAATCTGATAATAACCTTTAAAAAAGGATGTACAGAAGTACAGATAATACTGTGTGAGAAACAGCAACAAAATGTTTCTTAAATACATATTAGAATGGTGGGTGAAAATAAAAAGCATACAAATCACTTTGATGATATCCATCCAGGCATTCCAAAAGAACTCATAATTGTTTCTCTTATATCAAAAACATAATTTATCCCTGAGCCCAGACCACAATCAGAGAACAGGCAATCCAAGAAATTACATGTGGGCTTTTCCAGGATGAGCTGGTGGAAAGAATGATTAAAAATACTGTTCTGAAGCATATAAAAGTTCAAGTCTTAAGAAGAAATATCAACCTGGCTTTTTCGCAAATTAATCCTGTCTTACTATTTTTTAGAGTTCTTCCAGAGTATCAATAAACATGTCTACAGAGATTAAAACCAGATTTAGGTATAGGCTTAACAAGCCACATCTTATGGCATCACAGTCTGAAGGGGCCTCACAACATTTCAGAATTGCTTTATTTGTTACAGTTTTGTTATAATTTCTTATATGAAAGTATTTCATATAAATTAAGCATGCATCTTGGTGGCATTCTTGCCAAGTTCATTGGTTTCACAGCTTTATTCTCTGTTAGCAGTTGCCAAATAGAGCTTGTACAGCTTTCCATAGCATAGGGCTTCATCGTATCTCAATCCAGCCAGACCACCACCTGTCAGATGTGATCCATTAGACATAGTTCTTTAGAATTTCCAAAGGGTTTTGATAAAGGACTTTTACCAAGCTGCCTGAGCAGATTTTGCATTTTAAAAAATCCTCTAATAAGTTTGATATGGATTAACAGTTAGTTTGATTGATATGGGTTAATAATTAGTTTAACATCCAGAAGCAAAGAGTAAAACAAAATGGTAACCTCATGGGTATAAACAATTTGCCTTGAGCAAAGGGTACCTCCATATTTAGGTGATACAGCTGTGTCTTCTAGGTGATGATGTACAGTATTCTGACACAATATTGCAAAGGGAAACAGAAAGAAACAGGAAGCAACACGATAGTATAATATGAAAAATGTAATAAAATGTGCTGAATGACATTAAAAGTAAAAGAAGGGAAATGATTACAAAATATATTTGGCTGTTGTGGGTCTTCCGGGCTGTGTGGCCGTGTTCTGGAAGTTGTGGTTCCTAACGTTTCGCCAGCATCTGTGGCCAGCATCTTCAGAGGGCAGGAGCACAGATAGAAGCAAAATCTCTGTGCCCAGGTAGAGTGGCAATGTTCTATTTATAGAGCTAAATTATAGGAGATTAGGTGGGGTTTTTTTGTTGTGTTGAAATGTTAACAAGTGGCTGATGAGCGTGATTAGCATGTTCATTGTGAGAAGTATTCCCATGACCTGGTGGTTGGACTGAGTTCGTTGACCTTTTGCAGGCTGTGTTTTTCAGGACTGGTAGCCAGGTTTTGCTAATTTTTAAACTTTCTTCTTTTTTATTGTAACTGTGCTGGTGTTTGTGAATTTCAATGGCTTCTCTGTATAATCTGGTGTAGTGGCTTTTGGTGTTGTCCAGTATTTCTGTGTTTTCAAATAGGATTTTGTGTCCCGTTTGCTTGAGAGCATGTTCAGCTACTGAAGATTTTTCTGGTTGCTGTAGTCTGCAGTGTCTTTCGTGTTCTTTTATCCTGGTGTGAATGCTTCGTTTTGTGGTTCCGATGTATACTTGTCCACAGCTGCATGGTATGCGGTATACTCCTGCAGCGGTGCGGGGGTCCCTTTTGTCTTTTGCTGATTTTAGCATTTGTTGTATTTTTCTGGTGGGTCTGAAGACTGTTTGAAAGTTGTGTTTTTCCATCAGTTTTCCCATGCGGTCAGTGACTCCTTTGATGTAGGGCAGGAATACTTTGTTTGTGGGGGGCTGTTTTTCTTCAGTTGGATGTTGTTTTCTTGGTTTGATGGCTCTTTTTATTTCATTCTTGGAATAGCCATTTGCCTGTAGGACCCAATTCAGATGGTTAAGTTCATTGTTGAGAAATTGGGTTTCACAGTTTCGATTAGCACGATCCACCAAGGTTTTGATCATGCCTCTCTTTTGTCGTGGGTGGTGATTGGAATTTTTGTGTAGATATCGGTCCGTATGGGTGGGTTTTCTGTATACTTTGTGTCCTAGTTTGAGGTCCGGATTGCGTATGACCAGCGTATCTAAAAATGGAAGTTTGCCATCAGTTTCTTTTTCCATGGTGAATTGTATATTGGGGTGGATGCCGTTTAGGTGGTCCAGAAATTTCTCCAGTTCTTCTTCAGTATGACTCCAAATTGCGAAGGTGTCATCCACGAACCGGAACCAGACTGTTGGTGTAATGGGTGCCGATTCCAAAGCCTGTTTTTCAAAGTGTTCCATGTAAAAGTTTGCTATGACTGGGCTCAGGGGGCTTCCCATGGCAACGCCATCCATCTGTTCGTAGAACTCATTCTCCCATTGAAAGTAACTAGTTGTTAGGCAGTGTTGAAATAAAGCTGTAATGCTAGAATTCTGATATGAAAGTGATGAATTTCATCTGTTTAAAGTGTACCTCCTTATCAGCTCAAACTATATATACAGTACATTAAAAGGTAAAAGTTCCCCCCGCACATCTGTGCAGTCGTGTCTAACTCTAGGGGCCGGTGCTCATCTCCGTTTGTTAGCCGAAGAGCCAGCGTTGTCCGAAGACACTTCCACGGTCATGTGGCCGGCATGATGCACGCGGAACGCTGTTACTTACCCACCAAATTGGTACCTATTAATCTACTTGCATTTGCATGCTTTCGAATTGCTAGGTTGGCAAGAGCTGGGGCTAGTGCGGGAGCTCACTCTGTCATGCGGGACTAGGGATTCGAACCTCCGAACTTGCAATCTTCCAATTGCCTGGCGTCTTACCCGCTGAGCCACCACACCCCTTATATATACATAAATAAATGCTAATGTTACAAAATACCAGACTTCATGATAAGAAGTAGAATATACTTAAGTAGAATCAACATAATTATTGTTTAAATATGGGAGTTTCCTCCATTTTTTAAAGTGCACAACCATTTCAGTCTCCAAAAATCATGTCATAATTTTAAAAGTCATCTCAAAAAATAACTAGTGAAATTAGCATCAACTTTAAATATTGATTTTAAAAGAATCCTGAAAATTGTTCCTGTGCAATGATAGGGCTATTTTCATTTTTTTTCAGTTTACTGTTAGGCAAATGCTTTATTTCAAAACTATGTTTACACTATTCTAAAGTAATATGTTAAAAAGATTTAACATATTTAATATGCAAGACTGATTATGTTAACCTCTTTTTTATGTTTTACCCTTTAAAATGTCAGGTGCATTTACTGTAAGGAAAACATTGTTGTGGGACAAGTGATCGCTGTAAATCTTTTTAAAGTTCTAATTAATAGAAGAGCTTTATTATTTGGTCGGACTAAAAATAAAGTTAGGTATTGATGGTTTAAAATATTGACTTAGCTAGTAATAAAAGTTACTTTCTGGCCTCTGATCTGACCCTTCTTGTAGTTAGCTTAACATCCCAGTCACCTCATCGATCAAGTGCTTATTTTGAGTGTGTTTGTTGCCGCCGTGGTGTGTGTGTTTTGTTTTATCGATTTTAATTCTATAAGCCGCCTGGTGTCACCATGTGTGAGTTGGGTGGCCATATAACTTTGTAAATAAATAAATAAATATAAAGTCAAGAAAAGTCACAGACATTTTTTTTAAATTGAAAATTTACCAATCTTGTTTAATATTTATTTATTTATTATTTGTTATTTAAATTTGTAGCACCGCCCATCTCCTCTACAACAGGGAACTCTGGGCGGTTTACAACAACAAGTTAAAAATATAAAAACCAGAACAACAGTATGGCTTGATTTATTTTACTAGAACCCAATAACATCTGAGAGCTTTATGGAAAAGATCATATATAAATTACTATTAGTGCAGTATGCTGATGTAACACTGTAATAAAGTTACCTTGACCTTTGACATTTGAATATTAGCCCAGTGTGTTATCTGAATTAAAAGAATATTAGTTATGTCATAATGATGTTTATCATCAGTTTGCCATTCTGATAAAATTAAATAGTTATTGTTGATTCATTTATATACCATATATTCTACAAATAGTTGTGTGATTGAAGCTCTGCTAATTTTTTGTGTTGAGCACATGTGACTTTTTTTTACCCCTTCCCACGAACACATCTGCCATCCTAAGATCATGTGAGATCTTCCTCATTCCCAGAAACCATTGAGTTCAGAAAGAACACCCTCTTTCTATACCAACTCCTTTTTGGGTTGCCTCTAGACAGCAGAACATCTTAAAACTACCCTTCTAGTTAGAAAGTGGAAGGAAGCCAAGAGTAAACTGGAGTACAATAATTACAAGCCTATCAGACTAAAAATAATCAAAATTAGAATGATATGAAAGAATAAGGCTTGCTGAGGGGGGAAAAAAGGAGTATAGCCTCCACAGTATATTTTTGGGCTCATCAGTACTATAAGATCTTCTGAAAGAGGAAGTGTGTCTCTATATACGCATATTCCACAAAATGAAAGATTGAACCAAAGTGTAGCTGCATGGATTCATATCCACATCCAGCAGTCACCATATATTTGGACCTCTGAAAAACTTTTGATAAATTCCCTTCTTAATGGGTCCCAAGGAAATCTATCAGAATGTAAGAACAAGGCAATTTGAAAAGAAAGGAGAAAGGAGAAAAAACACTGGCCAAAAAAAAAAAAAAAGTAACTGCAATTATGTTTTTTTAAAAAAAACAAAGTAGTGAAAAATTGAGGATTATTTATTTATTTATAATTTCCACATCTATGTCTGCCCACTTTTATACACCATTTTCAGCCACATTTCACGGTTAAAGACAATGTAATATTTTAAAGCAGAATAAAAATGGCCCCATCAAGGGAAGAATCACAGTCACGTTCTTTGGGGCTTGGAAATGCTGCTTGCAACAGAATTCACTGTGATTTCTTAGGAAAAATCTTGCACTCATGGTAGATAGCTCAACATAATGCGCTACTGCTGCACAAAAGAAAATTGGAAGTTTCTAAATCTTAGGAATGAACAGAAAATGGCATATGAAGTGTCACAGTGGCATTATTGTGTAGTCTAACAACGCGGCTACTCTTAAGCAGCCACGGGACAAATAGTATCATGCGATGCCCACTATTCAAGCCTCAGCAGGAGGAACCCACCTCATGACTGGGAGGAAGCCCAAGGGTTTCCAGCAACCAAGAGCACGGCATCACCCAGCTAGCCAACCTTGGCGGATCTTTAAAAAGCTAAGCAGGATTGGACCTGGTTGTTGAGCGGAAGGGAGATGCTGAAGAAATCCCAGAGATAAAAGAAATCCCAGAAGAAAGCAATACTGAATAATTTCTGGATTATTGCCAAGAGAAATACTTGGATATGCCATTGGAATCTTGATTCTCGCCAAGGAGACTTGAGGATCTCTAGCTCTGCATTACGGTCTAAAACTGTGGCCAGTTTTCTTGTTTGTTTCACCGAGCTTTCTGAATGTATTTGTGCCTTGGTTCAAACTATTGCTCCTTTTTTTCCTGGGCAACCGGTACTTTAAAAACCAAAAAACAGCCACTTGTTTCCTGCCCTCCCATTTCTTTAAAGAGCAAAGATCTGCCCTCTTTCTTCCACAGTCCGCTTAGCCTGTTTCACACGGGGAAATTGCTCTGCCTGAAATAGGGATACTATGTACAAGCCCTATAATAAGGCTAGATTTATTCAAATCAGATCCCTATTACTTAGACACCTTATAATGTTCCCCCAAATAGATGCCCTTGGTACAAATCTCTTTCTCAGTAGAAATATTAAATAAATAAATGTTTAAAATGTTTGCACTGCTCCTTCATTATGGGTGTGTATACATCTACTCCCCAGCTTTCTTTGCTTCATTAATGTTTTCTCTGTTTCAATAAATACAATGCAAAAATAAAATGATCGTGGTATCTCCTCTGCCAGGTAAGCAAAAGTAAAATAAGCAAAAGCAGTCAGCATATAAGATCCATATTGTTAAGGAAAAAAGGAGGACAAGTTGAAATACAGGTCGTGTGTTCTGTGACTGAGGAAGTCATTCCACCCTGGTTTAATGGACTAATTGAAGGGAGAGGGTCTCTATTATTAATGAAAGTTCATTAAATTGAAGAGTATGTCCTCATGATAATTTTACATCATTTGATAGAGGATAGATATCATCATACAACTTATGCAATTTGCATCATGCTGTCATTCTATAAATGGTGTGGTAACCCTTGTCATCCATTTTATAGCAAATATAGTTAAGTGATAAAAACAGAAGCACTATTCTAACGTTACTGGAGCATTTTCCTGACAAGAAAAGCCTACAATATTTGAGGTTTCTCCATCCAGAAGAAAGTGAGCAAAATATGGGTGAAATAAAAAAGAATGAGATTTATTTATATTAAACTCCATTAAAAATACTTTACACAGTAAATACAAAATCCATGATTACAAACGTAGTGATGATCACAAGTTTAAATGCATTTAACGGAGGAATAGATGAAAAAAGCTAATTAAAGAGCTTCAAAGTATTGGGGACAAGAAGTCAATTCCTTTCTATTTTGCTTACGAATTTCCAGATTGAATGTCATACCAATATATAAATGTGCATGTTTTATTTCTATCTATATAACTTATACTTATTTAGCAAATCACAGAAAAGCTCAGGTTACTATATTTAGTAATTACTATACTGTATTTAGTGGCTCCTAGCACTTTGCCAGTTATAGCCCATACCCTTTCAAACCATTTTTCCAATAGGCACTTAAGAAATAAGAGAACCCCTGCTAGATCAGGCCACAGGCCCAACTAGGCCAACATTCTGAAAACATAGTGCATTTGGGAAGCTCACAAACCTGGCCTGCAGAACAATTGGAGGCAATCATAATGTCTAGATCCATTTTTAATGGAAGTCAAGCTCATTAGAATGTTAAATTTATATCTGCCACACATCCTATCTTTGCAACACAGAAAGTCCTGGGGTAAAGAGTTGTTAAATGGTATGTAATAACAGTTGAGGTACTAGTAACAAGAATTAGAATTTAAATATAAGGTGGATTTTGTAGCATGGAAAATGTAAGGATTCAGGTCCATGAAAGTTCTGGTTTTAAATTTTTTCAGCTTCGTTATGTTTTCTAAACTCAACTTTAAGATCTTGGTTTCTGAAGATTTCCAAATACAGGTGCAAGATTGCTATGTAAAGGGAAATCAGGTAAGAAAGGAAAAATGTCAAAATAAATATCACCTTGCAAAAGTCAATTGGTGTATGGGGATCAAGCATCTGCAGGCTCTCATACTATACTAACTTAAGGAACTGCAATTTCTGTTCACCATGCTCTTTATTTGAACAATGAAAAAATCAGATCCTACAGAAAAAGCTTTATTAAGTTCATCTGCTGAAGAGATACAATTGCATGCTATGGCAATAGTAACTTGATCCTCAGCATTATGCAGTTGGTGAAAGAGAAACTACCAGTGAACAATGGAAATGATCTTCCCATGATAATGACCTTCTGCAGTGCTGATCATCCAAAGCAACCTGAGATGAGAAGAAACACAGACACTTTACTTAGTTCTGCAAAATTGCAGAGAAGAAAACAGGAGCAGCATCTTAATTTCTCTCATGCCTTCCTTTCATCATCTGGAATTCTACAGCAGAGTAGACACAGCATTGTTTTCTGGTTCATGGGATCAATCAGAAAATACAAATTGTTGTGGATGTTGAAACTCCAATATATGTCTATGTCTATGTCTATGTCTATGTCTATGTCTATGTCTATGTCTATGTCTATGTCTATGTCTATGTCTATCTACAACTACGCATTTCCCTCAAAGAAAACATCTCAGAAAAGTTATGGGCTGGTTTTTCTTTTCTTTTTTTTATAAGAATTTTATTACATTTGAAACAAAGATAAAAACTACAAAAAAGCAAAAAACTACAAAAAGAAAGAAAAAAACTAAAAAAGTGTGAAACACAAGGAAAAAGAATTTTGAAAATTACATAAAGAAATGACTTCCGACTTTCAACAACAAGAATATACAACAATTTTCATAATCAATTCCTTGCTCTATATCAAACCAAGATCACATTATTTCTATAAATCATTCCATTAACACATTATGAAAATCACTAAATACAATTGCTCCTTCCCCTTATATTAAAAAAAGAATATATATATATATATATATAAACCTCCAAATCAACTTCCCCCCCAAAACAACATTCATTCAATTATTTCCTTCCTACCACTATTCTATACATTTCTGTCCACTACAATAAAAATCAAATTATAAAAACATATAAATTGTCTACTTTTATAATTAATAATACTATAACAATCTTAACCCTATTAAACCTAAAATCAAGCAATTATTATTATACCTTATAAATCTTAAAAATCAAACAAATCTTAAAAGCAATCCAGTAAATCTTAATCAAAATCATTAAAGAAAAATGGAATCAAATAAGCCTTAATATCAATCCAGATAAACATTCTTAAATCTTTACCGGACTTCAATATATACCAAAGCATTTACATATCTCCATAATACACACAAGGCATTTTTCATACAGAAATCAAACAGCCCAACTGCCCCCCTTAGAAACTCAGACTTCTCAGCAAAAAACCTCCCACAGAACAGAGCCACTTCTTTCCCACAACATTTCATCAGAAAAACAACTTCATTTGTAATTTGCAACTGAGACTGTCCCTTTAACCCCTTCAACACCAAAATGTAATCTGCACATGGCATTTCAACAAAGGCTTCAATCTCACTGTCAGTAGACACATCTCCATCTTTGTTAAAATCTTCATCTTCTTCCACAACATCCTCAGCCAGATAACACATTTTAAAGCTGATATTTTCTGATATGTCCTGAATATCTTGCAAAATAGCTTGACAGGCATCATAAAAGAACTGTTTAAACTCATAACGAAGCTCACAACAGAACTCTGAGAAAATCTCCTTGAAATCCTCCATGTTTCAGGCAGTAGATTATGGCGCCCCCTAGATACTTGACTAGTGAGAATAGAAGTTAATGAGTTAATGGAAAATCTCCGGAAGTTGTTGACACAAGAGAAAGTATGCTAACAAGCAGCTCCCAGGGAAAGTGAACAGAAAGCTGAAAACTCAAAACAGCAGATTCAACGTGTAGGAAAATATTGAATCCTTCAAATCCAATACAAAAATAATAGCAAGGAGGTAATTATTTATTCTCAGTCCTCCTTAATATTTAAATGGGAAAACAAGCCAGAGCTTTAAAAAAAAATTAAAAATTAATCCAAAAATAACGATAGGCACCAAGAGATTTCACTTCTCCTTCTTGTAGAAAGCCTCTCTTGGGGTACATAAACTTTAAAAATATATAAATTGGTTGATTTAGAAATGGGGTGGATCGACATAGTGTCTCTTTAAGGCTGCAGCACGGCTTGGAAATGGTGACATCCCGGTCTCCCGGCAGCTCTTAACCGATTGGCAGAAACACTGTTTGCGATTCTCGGGCTGCAAGTTGCTGTTCTGGAGAGCAAATGGGATGATTCCAAGCACTTTCTTTGCCATGAAAGCACTCCAGGGCTTCAGGAAAAAGCCTGCCTGAGCCCAGAAAACTGCCACGATGCCAGTTCTGTCTGCGGAGCCCGCGGACACAGCTGCTCAGTCGGCCATGTTCCCACCAGAAGCTTATGGGCTGGTTTTTAAACACTGCTTGCTTATATTTAAAAAAAAAATAAGAGCAACTGTCTACAACAGCTCTCTTAAGTTGTATACTTAAGCTGCAGAAGTTCATCCACCAATACCCAATTGTACATCATTATCCTGGTTAGTATAGGAGACGCTTGCTATCAATGTCCTGATCAAGCATTTAGAGGTTGTTGCTAAAAATTGCTGGAATTATGTTGATCAGATTGGATCATTTTTCATATTTGCTGGCAACGCTGTAAGGCCAAATTCCAATTTGGTGAAATGATTTATAATAGAATGAAACAAATTCTAAAAGTTGAGTTCTTTCAACCGGCCGTTTTTTTGTAAAATATTACTGAACATATTTTCAGAAAATATACCAAATTGGCCTTGAATTATATAATATATAATTAATTAATTAATTAATTAATAATTATAATTAATATAATAAATATATCAAGAGACATTGGATCAGAGGGTTAATAGGTTTGATCCCCCTACATACTTTTTATGTCAATTAGCTGAATTACGTCTGAAAAGAAACTATTTTCAATTTTTAGACAAATTTTTTTGGCAAATTTCTGGCACGGCTATGGGTTGCAAATTTGCACCTGAGTTAGCAAATTTATTTATGAGTAAATTGGAGAATGACCATATACTATGTAATAACAATAAATATAAGAACTACACTGTTTTATACAAGCGTTACCTTGATATTTTTATTGTATGGAAGGGTTCAGAATCTTTATTATTAGATTTTCATCAATATACAGTATTAATACAATTCATTCCAGTATTAAATTTGAAATATGTTTTAATAAAGAATAAATTAACCTGTACTTTAAATGGTGCTTTCTATAAGGCTAGAAATACTAATAAAGTAAAGGTAAAGGTTTCCCCCACACATTTGTGCAGTCGTGTCCGACTCTAGGGGCCGGTGCTCATCTCCGTTTGTTAGCCGAAGAGCCAGCGTTGTCCGAAGACGCTTCCAGAGTCATGTGGCCGGCATGGTGCACGCGGAACGCTGTTACCATCCCACTAAAGTGGTACCTATTCATCTACTTGCATTTGCATGCTTTCGAATTGCTAGGTTGGCAAGAGCTGGGCCAAGTGCGGGAGCTCACTACGTCACACGGGGCTAGGGATTCGAACCTCCAAACTTGCGATCTTCCGATCGACAAGCCTGGCGTCTTAACCACTGAGCCACCACGTCCCCTAGAAATACTAATAGGTCTACTTATTAACACCTACAGTAAGAAAGTTCAATAACAATAGGATGGTTATACCATTTACGTTTGATGGTTGTTATAGTCAAGTTAGAAATATTGTTATGAGACATTGGCACCTTTTATCTCACATCACTAGATGTAAGGATCCTCCTCTTTTTACACAAAACAGATCCAGGAATTTTAAGGATATGTTGGTAAGGAGTTCACTGAGATCTCCTGTGTCCCACCCATTGGGAGTGAATGGACAGACGACACCTGTGGTAATTGCTCTGTATGTAAGTTTTGCCTTCGGACCACTTGTTTTCAGGATACATTGTTGTTGTTTATTCGTTCAGTCGCTTCCGACTCTTCGTGACTTCATGGACCAGCCCACGCCAGAGCTTCTTGTCGGCCATCGCCATCCCCAGCTCCCTCACAGTCGAGTCCGTCACCTCCATAATATCATCCATCCATCTTGCCCTTGGTCGGCCCCTCTTCCTTTTGCCTTCCACTTTCCCTAACATCAGCTTCTTCTCCAGGGTATCCTGTCTTCTCATTATGTGTACTTCAGTTTTGCCTTTAAGGGACATAGGCAAGCTTTAAAACACCTCCTAATAGCTATCCACTAAAGGATCTTTAAACTATTGCTGAAAGGGTAGATTGGTAAATTAAACCCAGTTATCACACATACACCAATCTCTTCCAGTTAAGAGTTTTATTTATTTATTAAATAACACTTATATAATTATTCCCTTCCTACTACTATTCTATACATTTCTGTCTACTATAATAAAAGTCAAACTAAAAAGCACATAAATTGTCTGCCATTATACTAAATAATGTTTGTTGTTGTTTATTCGTTTAGTCGCTTCTGACTCTTCGTGACTTCATGGACCAGCCCACGCCAGAGCTTCCTGTCAGCCACCACCATCCCCAGCTCCCCCAAGGTCGAGTCCGTCACCTCCAGAATATCATCCATCCATCTTGCCCTTGGTCGGCCCCTCTTCCTTTTGCCTTCCACTTCCCCTAGCATCAGTCAGCATCTTCTCTAGGGTATCCTGTCTTCTCATTATGTGGCCAAAGTACTTCAGTTTTGCCTTTAATATCATTCCCTCAAGCAAGCAGTCTGGCCATTGTAATAATTATTCCATTTTTACATCACAGCTGTAAAAGCAATTTAATAGCCTTCTTATTGTTATGTTGCTTCATTGGCTTTTTTCTGCATGCTATACAACAGGTTGTTTTGTGTGTCCATAATCCCAACACTGAATAGCATCAAATGTATCCCAATATCATCATGGCATTGGCAGCCAAACTCAGGGCAAACATGATAGTATGGCTATGCATCAAATCTGGATGTTTCTGAATTCATACACTCAGCCAGGAATTGCAGGGTAGATCTTTTTATGGCCACAGGCTGAGTTTTGCTTTCATCCTGATCAGCATTTCCACAAAGGAGCTTTGGGATGTTGCAGAACTACTTTTAGAAAAATACTTCTTAGACAACAGGGAGGGAGGAATAATGGAGACAGAATTAGTCTGATTTCTGTAAGTGGCTGATACCTGGTTCTAAGGAGGGAGTGCAACACCTTCTGCCACTCCCAGAGCCAAGGATAGAAATATTTCAACTAACCAGGACGTAAGGTGCTTACCTTTGAGTAAAGGCATTGCAAAGACTATTTTCATTGAAAGATGCTTATTCCCAACTTTTTGTTGTTTATTCGTTCAGACTGATCTGTGGGTCTTCCCTATTCTCTTTAGTCTGATTCTAAATTGTGCAATAAGAAGTTCGTGATCTGAACTACAGTCAGCTCCAGGTCTTGTTTCTACCGACTGTATAGAAGTCTGCCACCTTTGGCTGCAAAGGATGTAGTCAATCTGATTTCGGTGTCGACCATCTGGTGAAGTCCATGTCTAAAGTCGTCTTTTAGGTTTATTCCCAACTAGGGTCATGTTTGTTCTGTAGAACTCCTTCTCCATTAAATCTAGTAAAACTCTGGGAGGCATGATACTATATTTAGAGATTTAGCTCACAAATATCTACCATGTGACGTTCTACATTTTGCTTTAGAAGAGGCACCACATGTAGTTAATAATGCACTCCTTCCTAGCAGTATAGCTTAACAACTGCTGTGGCTACTCAGCTGCCAAGCTCCTAATTGGAAAAGCTTTAGATGAGGATAAACTCTTTCCTCAAAAATTCTCCAAGGTGGAAAGAATTACAGTTCTACAAGTTCGTATGTCAGCTCTTCCTGTCGTCTTCCTGTCACCATAGGACCAAATACTTTTCATCAGTTCCACTCGTTGGCTGGTATTACACCCTGCAGTTTGCCATGGGGCTCACTCTGTTGGCATCTTTATACTATAGATTATTAAAAAGTTCGTGCATTCCAGAAGTCCAAAAATGAAACTATAATTCATAACCAATTAATTAATTAACTAATATTTAAGACTCTTGGTATAAAAGCAAGCAGCTAACAATGTATGGGGAATGTAGCACAAAGAATCTTTAAAGCTAACACACAAAGCAATCAAATACAGGTAGTTCTCGTTTAGCGACTGCCTTGGACAGCAGTTACAACAGTGATGAAAAAGTAACTTTGTGACCAATCCTCATATTTATGAGTTTTGCAGGTCCATAAAGCAAAGGAAAACTGAAGTAGGATCATAAGCACAGTCACGGTTTCAGTTAGCGACTGCTTCGCTTAACAACCAAGTTGCTGGTCCCAATTGTGGTAGCTAAATGAGGACTACCTGTAAGAAGCAGTAATAATCTATGAGAATTTAGCACATTGTTCAATTCAAGGAGAGAAATGCATGGAGTTCAAAGAACAGCATATAGAATTCAGTGAGAGAAAGGCATGGAGTTTGGAGGGTAACACTCCGGATTCAGTGAAATAAAAGCATGGAGTTGGGAGAGTGTGGGGGGAAATGGGGGAAGTGTAAAGATGTAGTTCGCTTTAGGCAGTGTTCAGCTGCAGGAGAAGGTAGAGAGGGAACCGTAGAGACTCTGTCAGAAAGAAAAGCAGAGTTTTGGAGGCTTCTTGTTGTCGTTGTTTATTTGTTCAGTCGCTTCCGACTCTTCATGACTTCATGGACCAGCCCACGCCAGAGCTTCCTGTCGGCCGTCACCATCCCCAGCTCCCCCACGGTCGAGTCCGTCACCTCCAGAATATCGTCCATCCATCTTGCCCTTGGTTGGCCCCTCTTCCTTTTGCCTTCCACTTTCCCCAGCATCAGCTTCTTCTCCAGGGTATCCTGTCTCCTCATTATCTGGCCAAAGTACTTCAGTTTTGCCTTTAATATCATTCCCTCAAGTGAGCAGTCTGGCTTGATTTCCTGGAGTATGGACTGGTTTGATCTTCTTGCAGTCCAAGGCACTCTCAGAATTTTACTCCAACACCACAGTTCAAAAGCATCTATCTTCCTTCGCTTCGCCTTCCTTATGCTCTCGCAGCCATAGGTTACTATGGGGAATACCATTGCTTTAACTATGCTGATCTTTGTTGACAGTGTGATGTCTCTGCTTGTAACTATTTTATCAAGATTTGTCATTGCTCTCCTCCCAAGAAGTAGACGTCTTCTGATTTCGAATAGAAATTTACAAGATATAGCATTTGTGTGCAAATTTGCTAAGCTACATCATACACACATCTTTGGCACAGGCACCACTTCACCTGTGTGGAAATGGGAAATAAACTGGAAATGTTTCTGAGAGAATGATGAAGGAGTGAAGAGAATCTCCTTTCCTTTGCATCTTGTGCACTGAGTTCTCAAAGGTCAATGTTAGATGAGTCCTCAAACAGTTGAAAGGGAAGGAAGATAGTGGGTTCCTATCAACAACTGTTTGGTCAGTGATCTTTGGTTGGGTTTGTTCAGTGTGCTCCTTGGCTTCCTGAAACCTGGAGACTCAGACAGTTCTAAGGGGGAGTATTTCTATACCACTTCTTTGTCTGATTCCAGATTCAAATCAGCTGAAACTAGCTGGTTCTTCCAAGTTGTGGACTCCAACTTAGCAGGGCTGCTTCAGAGACCCAGGAAGACTGTGTTTCCAAAGTCTAAGAAGGCAAAAAAAAAAGGTAAAGGTACCCCCCGCACATTTGTGCAGTCGTGTCCGACTCTAGGGGCCGGTGCTCATCTCCGTTTGTTAGCCAAAGAGCCAAACCTTATGCCAAATTCAGGGTCCAATTTAGAGGGGTGAGAACAAATTACCTAACATGGGGCTTACAGATAATTTTATAAAAATAAAATTATAAAAATAAAAAATAATTTTTCTTTACTTTTGCAGACAACATGGAAGAAATTGAGAGTAAAAAAAGAAGTACTGTTTAGTTCAATTTAGTCAATTTTTTTGAAAAAGAACATGAACCTCTACCTGGCCATAAAGCTGCTCATGTTTAGGGCTTCGAAGGTTTGAAAAGAACTAAACTCATGAAGTACTTTAAGACTTCCTTCAACAGCAGTTGACACAGCACTCACCCAGACTGGATCAGCCAACACCCGCTGACCCCAGTGGATTTCTCTTTGTGATTGCTGCATGACTTTGCTCTACCGAGTAGCATGCAAAAGCATGTGGGTGTTAAAAACGTGTAGAGAACAGCAAGGCATCCACTAATGATAACATTCAAACAGAACTTAATTAATCCAAGACACTTACTTGCATATGTTGTACTGGTGGCTGCCAACTTGAATGGCTTTAAAATGGGATGTCAAATTCATGATTAAAACTACCAATCCTAATAGCTACAATTCGCTCAGTATCCAAGATATTATACTGTTCAATGCTTGGGGAACACAAGGGGTGCACTATTGCACTTGTCTCCTGTTTGTGGGCAATCTATGGTCACTGTGAAAAAAAAATGCTGGACTAGATAAGTTTTGGTTTGAACCAGCCAGTTATGGGAGCAAACTATGAAGAGTGTACAGGTTTTGAATTATGCTATTCTCTGAAATGCACATTACTGCCCCTTTGCAAAAATGTGTAGCCTCGGTATGATGTCCACTACATGAAAACAATGTCCCCTACTGACCTTTAGATCAAAACTCCAGAAAGCTAGAGGTACCAAGACAGATGATAAAAGAAACATGAGGGTAGGCAAAAGCCAAAAGGAATAGAGAGGATTTGGGCATTCTTCTTGCAAGAGCCTGACCAAGACCTCTGCCATTGTGGTGTTCCTTATTAAGCAGAACTCCAGTTTCTTCAGAGATTGAACTGCTTAGAAGATTGATTGATTGATTGATTGATTGATTGATTGATTGATTATGTGCCAACAAGTCATTTTTTACTCCTAGCAACCACATAGTTTTTCTCCATGATGATCTATCCCTAACCTGGTCTTTTAGGTCTCCGAATGGTGCCCCCATCACCACAGTAACTTAGTCCATCCACCTTGCTGCTGGTCACCCTCTTCTCTTTCCTTCTACATTTCCAGCATTAGAGTATTCTCCAGAGAGCTGGGTCTTCGCATAATGTGCCCGAAGTAAAATAATTTGAGCCTGGTCACTTGTGCCCCGAGTGAGAACTCTGGGTTGATTTGTTCAATGATGCACTGGTTTGTTAACTTGACTGTCCATGGTATTCTCAGGAGTTAAACTCTGTGGCAGTAGAAACTCTGCAATAATTGTGCAGGGGTGTTTAGGTTCAGTGAGAAAATGATTAACATAAAAGGAAATATACCAAAAAAAGAGAAGGAAAATATCAAAAAGGAAATATTTCCAATAAGACGGGCCAAATGTTGGGTTGGTCTACCAAGTGCTTTAGAGATTATGAACACTTTTAAGGTATATACTGTACCTAGATGAAACCATCAGCTGCCATAATGCTTAAGCTGCCATTGTTGCTGTTATTTATTTACTTTTATTTATTTACCAGATTTGTAAGGTGGCCCAACTGCATAACTATTCTGGGAAATATACACTATTAAAACAGTTTAGAATAGAGATTCTCAAACGTTTTCAGTTCCTAGTGCCCTTAGTGTCTCAGTAATTTTTTCATGGCACCCCTAGTTTGCATGGAGTCCAACAGATGTTGAGTATTGCTGTCTTTCCTTCAAAAATTTAAAATATCCGACAGCACCCCTGCAAGTTCACTGTGGTGCCCCAGGGCCTTTTTCATTACCCAGAAGTATTTAGCAATGTGATCCGAGGTCTCCCTGCCTCCTCTGAATACAGCTCTACATTAAGCTTTTCTCATTCCATGTATTCTGGAAAACTAAATTGCAAAATCTTGAGCATTATCTTGGTAGCATATGAGATAAATGAGATAAATGCAATAGTTCAGTAATTTAGCAATGCCTTTTTGTGTTATTGGAATATAAATTGATATTTCCTTGGCCACCACTGTATTTTTCATACCTGTGTAGAATCCGCAAATAGCACTTAAACCACATCATCTTGTAAGAATTAAATAGGCTGGTATTCATCATCTCTTACAGTTTTGTTGTTTGCAATCTTTTCTAAGGCTCATTTAACATCACTTTCCAAAAAGTCTGGCTCAGTGATCAAACTTTTGCACTTATCATCATTTTTGGGATTTTTTTGCATAGTTCTTCATATATCCATGCATCTCTTTTTGATATCTTCAACAGTCAATCTTTGCTTTGTTTTTTATCGTGCCAATCTTAGCATAAAAGTTTCCCTTGCTTTCTGCAATTATCTTGAATAAATCTCTTTAAAGGTTTCTCTTCTGTTGCTGCCTTTGAAAACTGTCATACAGGTAGTCCTTGCTTAACGACTGCCCTTTTTAGCGACCGTTTGATGTTGGTGCCGGAAAAATAGCTTTATGACTAGTCCTCGCACTTATGACCATTGCAGCGTCCCAGTGGTCACATGATCAAGATTTGGGCACTTCACAATTGGTGGGCAATTACAACTGTTGCAGCATCCCACGGTCACATGACTGGGCTTCACAGCCAGCTTCCAACAAGCAAAGTCAATGGCAAAGCCAGCAGTGAAATTGCAAGTTGCAGTCACGTGATGTCTTGCTTAACAACCACATCACTTAGCGATGGAGTTGCTGGTCCCAATTGTTGCTGTTAAGCGAGGACTACCTGTATAATGTACCTCATTTTTGTTGTAGCTTCTTTAAAGGCAGACCTTAGTTCCTGACTGACAGATTACAGCAGATGGTTCTTGATAGGAAAAGAAGCCGTTTTCTTCTTTGAAAGCACATCCCATGTGCCACTCTGCCACTTGAAACAAGAGCCTCTCCATCTGGAATTCTCTCAGGAAACAGAGAAACACCTTCACAAGGTTGGCAACACTTGCTTCTCACACATGTGGGAACAGCAAGTGCACTGCATTGGACATAGAGAGCTGAGTACTATTAAAAATGCTACAGCAGGGTAGGAGATATTCACACCACCATAAAAAAGTACGAGGCATTCAAGAAGGGTAGAGAGAACCTGACTAGCAATTTATCACTTTTTCTTAACAAATCCAGTAGTGATGGTGTAATATATTCACCACAACCCATCATGGATCAGTTTGAGACATGGATGGCTACCTTACTGCAAATTCGGCCATTGAGCTTTCTTGCCCAGGGCTGTCAATCCTGAGCAGTGGAGACTATCCACAGTACAGCACAGCCTGCAGATGTTTGGGACGGAATCCCCACGGACTCTGCTACTCAGTGTGAAAATTAGTTCTCACACTGTCAAACGTAAACAACTTGATACTAGATCAGGCTGTTATCAAAATAGGAACAGATGGAAACTGTCTCCTGCCCAAAACAGATTTGCTTCTCGCTCTTTCAGTGCAGCGGGCAGGACAAAGAGGAGCAAGAAATTTGCACATGGATTCTTTTAAGTAAAGCTTACATTCGATACACAGCACTCACTGGAAATCTTTTATAATGGCTTCATCATTTTGCTACATCAAAAACTACTTATCTAAGTTCCCAAATCCTAGAAAACCTATTCCTGCAGTGTGTTGGTTTGTTAGCTGAGAGCGGCCCAACATTCTGCCTTAACCAGCCAACTTCTATTTTTGAAGTAGGAAAACCTACCATTTATCATTGAATAATAAGGTTGGAAGAGACCACACAGGCCAGCAAGTCCAAACCCCTAATCTCTGCAGGAATCAGTAATTGAGAATGAGCCCTGCAGAAAGAATCAGCATAACGAACAACACTGGAGACAAGCCAAGTTTTAATCATGCATCCCAACAATCATAGTGTCTAATGAATTGTTCTGG
This sequence comes from Charina bottae, assembly GCA_023362775.1. NCBI lineage: Eukaryota > Metazoa > Chordata > Lepidosauria > Squamata > Charinaidae > Charina > Charina bottae. The sequence goes on from JALMGJ010000022.1 coordinate 235,378, forward strand.
GGAGAAAGTTTTAGATCCAGTATGCCATTAGCCCCCCACCTCATCTTTAAAGAGAATGACATTTATAGCATGGCAGCCATCGAAAATATTTTATTTCCTGAGAGTGCTTATCTTGTTTAATAGGAGAAATAAAAATGCAAGTACCCCATGATTCTTTCTGAGCAAGTTCAGGTGCTTCAACGAAGAGGTCAGCCAGGGTTCTTCTGAGACTGTAAAACAGCATGGAAAAATGCTTTCAAGAGTGGAGCAAGTAAGTCCTTATTTTTTGTTGCCACACCTGATTTCTCTGGTATCATTCAGAAAGGAACCTTTGCTATAGCATTGTCTTAGGCCAGTGGTTTTTAAACTGGGGGGAATTACCCCCAAGGAGGTAACCTGGGCATATCCTGGGAGTAAATTTGTAATTGCTTGTTTGTGAATCAAGGATCCAGTTTGGAACAGCTGCTGCCAAATACTTCTGTAAAACAACAGTCTGAGGTATTTTTTGTGTGGGGTGGTGACATTATTCAAGACAGGGAGAAAGGGTAATTTCTGAATCACTGCCTTAGGCTGAATTCGTACACTGAATTTTTGACTTCGCTTGTTATAAAAATCCAGCCATAGTTCATGGCATAAGGAATTGTGTGATCCCAGCCAATTGTAGCAGTTTCTCTAAACCAAGATTAATCAAACAATAGCTTAGCAAATGTATGAATCCATACTTAACTCTGCTAAACCATTACCGTGATCTTGAAGTTACCTCTCCCCCAGCCCAGCTCTAAAAGCTGAAGGATTTGTGGTTGTATGTACTACGACAGTGAGGTTTTTACATTTCTGGGAAGCTAGAGTTCATTTATGCTGTGGAAAATGTTAAATGATTGTATTAGTAGGCTCAACATCTTGTACAGTAATCCCTTCGTTATTGTCATAATAGAAGGAAGAGGAAGTCATACCTCCATAAAACTTTCCCTGGGTTTGGAAAAATTCTCTAATTTGGGTGCTGTAATTGCAGATTTGCAGTATTCCCAAATTTTTAATGTGGTGCTTAGGTTGACTAATGTACTTTCTTGGTTAGTCATTAATTTTAAAGATATATTCCCAATTGCGTTTTTCTTGCTATCGTACGCTCATCATAATTACACACTGTGGACTTAAACCAGACTCTCTAGCGCCTCTGTGAGTCCAGTGTAGCCCACATCACTTCCCTAACCCAACTTCAAACTGCCACTGAAGAATGGTAGCAGTAATGCTGGTTCAGTTCTTGAGGTGCATACCTTGGACATACTACCCATTTTTTTTAATGGAGAAGTGGAATAGGATTGCCCAGTCCCATTTGACGCATATAGACAACTACAGTACATATAAACTGAAGAGCTGTGGGAGCCCCACCTCCTTCTGGAGATGTTATGGAATTTTCTCCCTAAGAAAATCAGGTTGTCCTCTTCCTTGAATAGCTTTTGGCAAGCCATAGAGACTATGCACTTACCTCAGTGGTGAATGTGTACCAGGGCCTTATATACCAATGACTGGAGTTATTCCTAGAGCATAGAAAACCACAGCACATGAGCTTGAACTACTTACTTCTTTCAATCAAAGGTGTTGGGAAGTCTCAAAATCCAGCATTTCTAAATATCCAAAACAAGATATAAGCACTACAGAAACAGTGAGGAATTCTATAGCCCATTATCTAAGGAGAAGCTATGCCAACTAGTTTTAAGGATGATTTCCGTTTGCAACATCTGCATTTACATAGATCTCTAACTAAACATTATAAATAATGTGTCTACTTTCTTTAACCAACTTTAAAATCTACTGGTCCTACTCTATTTAGTCTCAGGGTGAAGAAAATCATGTGGGTCTGCAAAGAAAGCACAATTGGAAGAGGGGTCATTGAATTCTATTTTCAAATCTCATGAAAGGTGCTCTACCCATCTTTCTTTAGATAGCAATACACAGCCTCACAGCCGATTTTATTGCTGGTCTGTGTTAAATTCTATTACTGAGATGGAGCTGGGAAGGGGAGGGAATGGGCAGGGATTGCATTATAGCTAGAGCAGCACAAATAAAAGTAGTAGGTAGGAATCAGTTTCTTTCCAGTTATTATTTCTTTCCTCTATTTTATTAATTCTACCTCTTACCTGTAGCAAAGGGTCAAAGAACTGTTAACCAAACTTGAAGCAATAGGGCAATTTATTTCCATAAAAAAAGCAGCCAGCAGCCATTTATACATGCTTCAAAGAGGAATACCATCTCAAGGTCAAGGAAGAAAAAGTAACAGATATGTAGCAAAACTGGAATTTAGATGGGGTTTTTATTCTATTCTCTGCCGTTTTTAAAGATGTCTTATGTATTGTCAGCAAAGCAATGTTTAAATATTTAATAAATAGAAAGACGGGGAAGACATCATCATATTCCATAGCAAATACAGTCAAATACAGAGTTACAGGATCTGTTAAAACTTCCAGTCCTATTTCACCATACTGTGGGAGTTTAATATCTTATTCTTTCTCTCCTAACGTCTCAACTCAACGATCTCTATTCCTGCCTTGTATATCTCACTACTAACAGATTCATATACTTGAGAAGGTGCTAAATCACTGCTATATGGCCACCATAATGTCAACTATGCTAGAATAATAATGTAAGTTGTAAGCAAAAGAGAAAACACTTTATGGCTGGTCTGTGTCAAATTCTATTACTGAGTCATCAAATTTGATTCTGTCCATGTTCTACATCATTTGTAATGTATATAAAAATATGTGTGTATATATTTCTTAATTCACATTCTGTAAATTGTTAACAGTTAAGTGTATTTTGAATTGTATCTGAAAAATGCAAATTAACACCAAATAATTCTACAACTACCTAAAATGTCCAAACTGCTAAAATAGCTGATGGAGCAAGAAGTTTGAGATGACTGCTAAAGTCATCTCAAGCTTCTTGCTCCATCAGCCATCTCAGGGAGGCCAGCCTTGCTCCAGATTTAACATTGTGACCATTTACACTGCACAAAATGAAACTCTGTTTTTTATACAGATAAAACTTTTCATTTAAGGAAAATTGCTGCTTTGTTAACTTTACAATTTAATCAACTCATTATGCATTTTTCTACTTGTGAAATACAGAGCAGGAGGGACCTCCAGAATCTGATTTGCAAGAGTTTCAATGCTGTATTAGAAAAGGTTCCTTCAGGCCTTTCTGATTTCAGATGTGTGTCACTTATTTTTTTTTTTTTGATTTCCTGTAAATCTAGAAATACATATAATCGTGTCCTTCTCAATCCACACTTCAGTGAGAAAGGCTATGGAAACAAACAATAAAGGGAAACAGATGCTTTCCCCCCCCCCCCTTCATTTGCAGAGCATGCCAGCTACTTATCTAGGGTAAAAATCTGGCAAGCCAATTTTGGATTTATTTTATACTGAATATAAATTGGACGATGATGGGATTTGATCCATTTAAGGTATTCATTCTACCGGGCAGAGCCTATTTTTGGAATATAGTAGCATCATACATACTTTGAGTCAGGAACAATTTTCATTTCAGTTTAACTTCTCTTTTTTTGCTGGTAACCCTGGCATTCCAATACAGCAATACTTTGAAGTCATGCTCTGTGCGCAACAGTTCTGCCTGTTAATAGCAGAACTGCCTAATGCAGCAATTTAAAATCCTAGGTTTAATGGCTCTTTAAAAATCATTAAAATAGGCTCCACTGCCCATTTTGAAGAAAGTTATATTGCCCTCTTACATTGCCTTTACGTACTTTCTATAGAGGAACAATATGAAGGCTGCTATGAAGCAGTTTTGCCTTAATAAATTGCGTAACCCTGAGCACACTTGATCTGCAAGAAAAGATTTCATTGGAAAATGAAACACTTCCAATTTTTATGTAGAGAAAATGTTCTATCTAAACAAGATTGCAGTTTTATTAACTCTGCAATTTAATAAACTCAAATGTTTTTTTTTAAAATCTTGAAATACAAAGTCCAAATAAACACTTGGTAGGCATATTCATCCATAAGCAATAAGAAAATGCATCCATGCACACGTCTGTCTCTATTTCTTTTGCTGATGAAAACCAAGAGGCACTGGTGAAGTTCTTCAACATATAGAAGTCATTTAACCCAAATCTTCTGACAATGATGCCATACTTTCCAAGTAAATTTTAAAGAGCACATGGAATCTGACACCACTAAGGCCTCTTAAAGTCTAGAGACTGCTATTTTCTGCACCACTCGTTCAGGGACTGGCACCACTCAAGCGTGGCACCTTCCACCTTCATTCCCCAGAAAGTGTAGAAAGATTCTGAGATTGACAATATCAAAAACTACCGAGAAATACTGGAGAAATCTCTGTTATTCCTTCTAGGATGGTCAAGGTAGGTTTTTCCTACATCTAGAGTGGAAGAAAGTCTAATCAAGGTTCAGTCAGTCAGTCTTCTCTAGGAATAGCAGAAGCTGAGATGAGATTGCATTTTCCACCTTAGTGCCCCTAAATGGCAAACTGGACAGTGGGTGATATTTGTATGGATGAGCTGAATCCACAGTGATCACCCCATCCCAGATGATAGAAGACACAACTATGCTTTTCAAGAGTGCCACACCATTCCTCAAGAATGAGTTATAAACATAAACACTCAAGGTATCAGATGGCCTTGGGCAACTTTTATCAACCACAAAATGCAATAGTTCTTCTCATTTGCCAAAAACCCAATCCACAACCTCAAGTTGCAAAGGCTGAAAAATATTAACAAGGATGTTATATATATCGTAATTTATTCATGATTTTGACATCCAAGTCAGGATTTCTTTTGTTCCTTCACAAACTGGAAGTATTTGAAAAAAGTAAGTAAAAGTAATAAACACACACCGACTCCGTGGTTCTTAAACTAGGTGTAGTCTCAGCTCTATTAGTGGGCATATATTTTCACTTTACATGTATAGAGTTCAAGTGATCAAATCAATAAATTATTATGTGCACAATTAGAAAATTATGAAACCCCTTTAGCATCAGGGCAAGGGCTTGGCCCTATTTTTAGCTACAGATTCACTTTACTTCCTAAACAAAGAAACAAGGCACATTCAGAAGATATTAGAATGAGGGTATAATTTTGTTATAATTACTCATATGATAAATTTACACTCTGAGATAATCCCTGTTTGAATATAGCAGATAAATCTTTTACTCAGGATAGAGACCTATCCCACTATTGCTCCATTTTGGTTAATGTACATATGATTGTAAATCATTTCAATATGGATCAATATGATTTAAGATGTGAACAGCAGAATTATATATCAAAAGCTTAGAATTTATCACTATATGAAGGATTATAGATTTATCAAGCATGGAGAGGCATCAAAAAAGTTTACTCTTCAGCAATGACAAGACAGCCTAACCCCAGATTTATCATCCTGGACAAGAGAGGTGTCTGATTTCTGTTGATGAATTGGCTCTCTATCTATGTCACGAAAACAATTAAAAACATTATTTCATGTGGTCAAGATCTAACAATGTCTTCAAAAAATAGGCTGAATGATTCCCTATATATAATACAGCATATTTTTATTTCTTTTAATTTCTTCCTCCTCCTCCTCTTTTCCTTTTTTCTTCCTTTTTTGGTATATTAAAGCAAAACCACCACAGCCTTCTAGATAAAGTAATTTATTGTTCAAAATTAGGGACATTAGATACACTAAACAAATGCCGAATTATTTTTGTTTCATTCAGTTTAAAGCCAATGGAACATAATCTGAATAATGCAGGACCATCAACATTGGGAGGAAAAACTAAAGACGGGCTTTCCATATTGAACAAGTAGAGAACAGCAACACTGAGGTACTCTCAGTTTCTTACTGCATAGATCCTTCCATATTTCTGAGACTGAGTATTACTCTGCATAGCTTTTATAACATAACTTCATGAAAATTCACTATATTTAACTTAAAGCAGCATATTACACATGCACTGATCTTTGAGAACGTGGGGATTCTTGGTGAAAGTATCCCAACTTCAAACTGGGATTCTCCGTGGAAATCAGTCCACTGGCATCACCCTTGACAATGGATCCAATTAGCATTCAGCTGTTGTTGCTATAGCATGAACATACACAGTCCTTGTATTTAAGAACTTCATGGAAGTCTCCTTTGTAACCTCTAAAAAGAGAAGAAAGAGCATTAATAGCATTAGCAACCATACTTCTGTTTTTATTATGCCTCACTCATATGTAACTGTGTGGATTCTTTTCTAAGTAACAATCTGCCCTCCTTTCCCTCCGTGTTGTTTATCAGTGTAAATGCAACTGCTGGGAATGACTGGAGCATCTGAAGTTCTTTGTCACCAACACGTGGGCAGCACACAGATTTATTCATTGTTTTATTTAATACTTGAGATACATGGCTTAATGACATCAAGAGACCTAACCTTACATTGGCTTGGTTAGGTAACCTGACTTAGTTCTATCAGGATAATTAAGATCCGCAAGGGAGCATCTCAGCACTCCACAGCTGGGAGAGCTGCCTTACGGGTGGACCCAGCAAAGGGCCTTCTCTGTCATGCACCCCAGCTTTAGAATGTCCTTCTTATCTCATGGCATTAATATCTGCCATCTGACACCTAGCTTTTATTCGCACATTCAGGATTAAGCCTCCATAACTGGATCACACCTTTTCCCCCCTAATTGCCTGTCTTTCAGCACTGTTATCACAATTGTCAAGCTTTGTATCCTGCATGGCTATAAATTTGGTCTGTTTATCTCTTAACCTCTTACCAGGAATTGTTTTACAGTATTATAGAAGGTTTGCAGGCAAGAATGAAGCCATCTACAACAGAAAATCCACCTGTTGCAGTCAAAGTCACTATATAGGTTTATGCTCCAGGATTTAAATAATAGTCATTTTCACTTTTTTGGATCAAGCATTTGGGCCATTCCCTTCATAGCCTTGAGAACGGGAAGTACTTGAATAATGCTGACATAACAGCCCTGCTTCGTCTGGGAAAGAAGCCCCAGCTTCACTACTAGCAATGATTACTCTGTATGTTCTAAATTAAGTTATTATTTATTACTTGGCTTTACTGCTTTACCTTGCTTATTTTACAGATTCTAACCTGCTATAAAAATTCTCTGGATAACAGACAGGCTATGTTTTATTATTAAACAAATAATAGAACAACACAGCATGTTCTTATTGCCATGAGTTCTGAATGAAGCTTCTTCTGAAGCCTCTTTGAAAAACCCGTTTCATCCAGATTGCAGCAGCAAGGAAACCTGCTCAAGGGAGTACGTTACACCGATCCTGCAATGCCTGGGCCAGTTTCTAGTTGGCTTCCAGGCACTACTCAAAATACAGCTAAGCCAGTAAGAAAAGTTTGCGGCAAATAGCTCCTAAAGCTTATACAAATATCTTGTTCCTCTGCATTGCAGCTAAATTTGTTTAATCGTTCTTAGACAATGAACTTTCCTCTTAATTCTAATAGTGAAAGTCTCATCTTAACCACTGTGAATTACTGATGCAAAGGAAAGTTCAAGAAGAGCAAGTACTGCAGCATGACCACAGACCCAAGAACCTGCTCTTTTATAACAAATCACAGCTAAGAGACATATTCAAAAGGCTCCTTAGACCTTCATTATTTCTCTCAGGTACAGGTATATATACCCACTATTCACAGCAGATTATCAGTAGATTTGGAGGGGGGGGAGAGAAGTACCTCATGTATGCTTGTCTAGTCTTACTCTAGGTTTGCTGTCTAACACACATCTAGGAATGCAAGATTAATTTTACACTAGATTCTCTTTAAAAGTAAGCAATGAATGAAAGAACATAGCTTCTTCATAAAAGGATCAGATCTCGACAGTTAAAACCAAACTTGCAATGTAAATGTAGAATTGCAGTTAGTTAAAATAAAATAATGTAAAATAATACTGTAAAAATAATGTAGTAAATATGCATTATTTTTTTAAGCTACACAAAATGTGCCGTGTCAGTTATATTCAGTTTTTTCCTTCAGCTAACTTGGAGTTTATATTAGGCAGATATTAAAATGTTTACTCAAGAAATTAGCTGACCCTGAGTGAATGTAAAGGCACTGCAGTAGTTAAGTAAAACTAGCTTTTACATAAGTATATCCAAAAATTGTGGTTAGCATGCAGGAAAGTGGGGGGAAGGGGGATCTATAACTCTCAGGGACACAAATAATTTGCATTGCAGGACATGTGCAATTGCTTCATAAAGCAAAGCTGGACATTTTGACATTTATTTCACTGTGCTTTAATGAGTTCTGTCATATTGAGTAGACACAGCATCTATAACAGATAAATTACATCATTCTGCTTCTTTTATTACGATAGCAATGACACAGAAATCTATCCGCTGTGAAGAACAGTTATTTCCATCCTACAACATAAAAAAGAGCCAGGAACTCTAAGACCACCAATTTTTCCATGCATAAAGCCAGTCTTCCTATCAAAACTGACACAGTTGGTAAGAAGTAATATTTGCTCAGGTCTTGAAAAGGTAAAGATAAAAATAAAGATAAATTGGTTCCAGAAGCTGATTAGTAATCAATGCAATGACCTCAGTGGAGGTTGTTACTCTTGGCAGTGTTGGGCTGATGAATTTTGAGTCAACTGCAGCTTCTGAGTTATCCTCAAGGTCAGCCCAACATAAAACAAAATTATATTCTGTTAAATCAAACTTCATCTGTTAAATTTGCTTCTGGTTTTCTAAACCTCAACCTGGGATAACATATGCTTACAAGATTATCACATGATTGATAAGGGCATTCAACTCTTGAGCTGTTCAATATTTAAGGTCCCCTCCCCTCCCACCCACAATATAATGCTGTATCTTCCCCATTTTTTCTCTCATTTGCAATGTAGATGTCTATCAGTCCAGAATAAAAGTTGTGCCAAGAATATTTTATAACTCTTGGAAAATCAGCCCCCCCCCAAAAAAAAGAGGAGAGGAGAAAAACATCAGTGGAACCCAATCATTTATTAACAAATTCCTAAATACTGCTTATTACGTCTCCTCTACCATATTACTTTTTCAGGGAAGGTGCTGTTTTTATTATCTATGATGCTACAGTTGTTATAGATCTCCTGTCCAAACCATCCATAAAAACGACAATGCCACAAATATACTTAATGGCATGCATCTACGCAAGGGTGTCTAAAATTAGAAGAGTCTTTAAGTAGGTTATGGGCAGGTTCAGGCTCCCTTTGTGCTGGCTTGGAAGAAAGACATAAATAGCAATTATGGTGCTGAAATTATCTTTCCCAGTACTTGCTCCATCTCTTCACACGCACACCAAGCTCCCTAAAATATGCCAGAAGATTCTGTGCTAATTATTCATACTTGGACAATCTGCCCTCTAAGTTCTCTGTGATGTGCAGAGCAGTCAGGGGAAGAAGGTACTCAGGAAGCTTGATATCCAGGAAAGACTGGAGGCGATCTCTCACTTTTTGCTTGATAGCTAAGACAGTGGAAAGCAGAATTTGCCGGGACTGAACCTACAGTTGCTAGTAGTGGCCATTTTTGTAAATCACTGATCTGCCATTCCTTCAATGTATAAATATTATTCAATCCACAATACTGTAAATGTTTTCCTCATTTATCAGAACATTTCTGATACAGGTTGACATGGTTCATAAAAAATGTTTTATGCAACTATTTAAAGAAGGGATACAAGTGAAATACATCACAAGTTATATCTATCTATCTATCATGTTAGTGTTCCCATTCCCTCCCAATTTAATACTAGGTTTTAATATCTCTAACTTAAATCAGATCATACATGCTAAATCAATAATTCTATGTCCCAGGAACCCTAGAAATTAAGGCAATACCAAAACAAAGCTTTTTTAGAATTTAATGCAGCATGTATTAAAACATTTTAATGCCTGAGCATTCCATATTGGCAACATGTTTAATCTTAATAGCAAGTAAATTATAAAATTACTAGTAAATTACAACTACTAAAGTAGTATAAGACAAAAACAGCATCTTTTTCAGATATATCAAGCAGCCAATATGCTGCTTCAGCTTTAAGCACTGGCTTTGTTTGATAAGAATCTCCTTACAGCACAATTGGATGAAACCTCACTGAGTCTATAATATCTTCTTTGTTTTTCAGTTAAGTAAGTTTTAATGATATAATAAAATAAAAGGCAATAATAACAACAACAATGTGGAACAGAAGCATTTTCTCTACTAAGGCCAGTTCTGTGTTTAAAATTCCATGAATCCTCTTTCTTTTCTCTGGGCAATATTACAATTTAATTACTAATATTTTGGCAATATTACCGAACAGAACAATACTAATAGAATAGAAACAAAACTAATAGAACGCTAGGTGTCTATTGATGGCTGATTTGTCTGAATGCCAAGCTTCCAGGAATACTCTAGAATTTTTGGATTTTGCTTGGTCTAGGATGCTCACAATTTCCCAGTTGAAAGTATGGTTGAGTCTGTCCGTTTGTTTGTTTGTTTATTTATTTATTTATTTATTTATTTATTATTTCAATTTATTCCCCGCCCATCTCCCTTGCAAGGGACTCTGGGCGGGTTACAACAATTGAAAGTTTAAAAACTATACAAAAACAATATCTAAAATACATCCAATAATAATAATAATAAATTACATAAAATCCAAGATGGATTGGGGACCGTAGGATGGATCGTATTACTACGGGGCCAGCCAACCCCAGGAGGCACTGCCGCCTCTGTCGTCCCAGGCCCGGCGGCAGAGCCAGGTCTTAAGGGCCTTCCGAAAGGCCAGGAGTGAAGGGGCCAGTCTCACCTCCGGGGGCAAGATATTCCATAAGGCGGGCGCTATCGCAGAGAAGGCACGTCTCCTGGACCCTGTTAGATGGAATTCTCTTGTTGAGGGGGTCCGAAGCATGCCCTCTCTGCATGCACGGGTGGGGCGGGCCGACATTATCAGGATGAGACGGTCCCTCAGGTACCCTGGCCCTATGCCATATAGGGCTTTAAAGGTAGTCACCAACACCTTGAATTGGACCCGGAAGCAAACTGGTAGCCAATACAGCTCGCGTAGCAGAGGTGTTACATGTGCCGATCTCATGGCACCCTTAACTGCTCGCGCCGTGGCATTCTGCACCAGCTGAAGCTTCTGGATACTCTTCAGGGGTAGCCCCATGTAGAGCGCATTACAGTAATCTATACGGGAGATGACAAGGGCGTGAGTGACTGTTCGGAGGGCCTCCCGATCCAGGAAAGGGCGTAACTGGCGCACAACTCGCAGCTGTGCAAAGGCCCTCCTGGCCGTGACTGCCACCTGCTCTTCGAGCAGGAGTCTCGAGTCCAGGAGGACCCCCAGATTCCGCACTGGATCCGAGCGAGGTAGTGCCACCCCACCCAGAACCAAAGATGACAACTTCCCGGATCTAGGGGGGCCATCAATCCACAGCCACTCCGTCTTACCAGGGTTCAGTTGAAGCCTGTTGTTCCCCATCCAGACCCCCACAGCCTCCAGACACTGAGATAAGGCATCGACCGCATCACCTACTTCACCCGGGATGGAGATGTATAACTGGGTATCATCAGCATATTGGTGATACCTCATCCCGTGGTGACGGATGATCTCGCCCAGCGGCTTCATGTAGATGTTGAACAGGAGAGGAGAGAGAACCAACCCCTGCGGCACCCCACAAGTCAGGAGCCGCGGGTCAGCCCTCTCCTCCCCTATCAACACCGACTGGGAACGGCCCCGGAGGAAGGAGGCGAACCAGCGCAAAACTACGCTGCCCACCCCCAACTCCCTGAGCCGTCCCAAAAGTATACCGTGGTCGACGGTATCGAAAGCCGCTGAGAGATCTAAGAGAGCTAGGATGGACGCACTCCCTCCATCCCGCTCTCACCAGAGATCATCGATAAGTGCGACTAATGCGGTCTCCGTCCCATATCCCGGCCTGAAACCTGACTGGAAGGGGTCTAGATAATCCGTTTCCTCCAGAATCCTCTGGAGTTGCCACGCCACCACCTTCTCAACCACCTTTCCCAAAAAGGGAAGGTGGGAGACTGGGCGAAAGTTGCCCAGGATGGTAGGGTCCAGGGACGGCTTCTTGAGGAGGGGGTGCACCAGCACCTTAAAGGCCTCCGGGAACACCCCCTCACTCAAGGACAAATTAATCATTGCCTGGACCCATCCACATGTCACCTCACTGGCCGATTTCACCAGCCAGGAGGGACATGGGTCAAGCTGGCATGTGGTGGCGTTCACAGTCGGGAGGATCCTGTCTACTTCCTCAGGCGCAACAGGATCAAACTGTTCCCAGATAACATGGTAAGTACGAGCCGCTGGCATCTCCACAGATCCTGTCTCATGCTTGGAGTCCAACTTGGAATAATTAAGTTAAGTCTGAACCATAAGTCTGGGCCAACCCCGAGACGGCCTCAAGCAGCTCAGGCAGAGAGGTTGCTACGCAGCAGGGAGGCTGGTACAGCAGCAACACTCCCAACTGTTCTCGTGAACCCAACTTGAAAAACAGGGTCTCACACCCGGCCACTTGTGGAGCAGCACCCCTAAAAGCCACAAGAGACTCTTGGATGACCACTGCCACCCCTCCTCCCCTGCCCCGGTGTCTCGGCTGATGCCAGACCTGAAACCCGGCTGGGCACATTTCCAAGAGGGCCACTCCCCCCTCTGGTGCCAGCCAGGTCTTGGTAATACACACCAGGTCGGCCCCCTCATCCGTGATCAAGTCACTTATAAGGGGGGCTTTGTTGTTCACCGACCTGGCATTCAACAGCAGCAGCCGGAGACCAGAGCCCACGAGGATCTGCTTACCAGGGCCTGGGTGTGAACACGGGGGGCCGGAACGCACCACCGGTAACAAACACCGGGGGCGCCATCCCCAAAGATGGCTTGCCCTCCGGTTCCCGTCATATTGTTGTAAGATTAAGGAGTTTTCAACGTGTTTTCTGACTGCTAGTTGGTATTCATGGATGCACTCTGCTAGTCTTCTGCCTGTCTGTCCTACATGTACATGTAAAACATGTAGGACAGACAGGCAGAAGACTGTTCCTGGAATTCCTGGAAGCTTGGCATTCAGACAAATCAGCCATCAATATATAGAGATAAACCACATTTATACACCATTCAAAAGAGACAATAAAAAAGCTAAGAAGGAAACAAAAAGACCAGAACACATCCCCTCCAGCAGCCAACACCCAGTTAAGCAGGGATTAATACCAGACAAACACCCAAGCAGAAAACCATACCCTAATCAAGGAACTACCAAGGAGAAAACCACACCCCCACCGACACTGGCAGGGCAAGCTACTGTATATAAACAGGGAGCAAACTCCACACTCATTCATACTGATGATGTTACCTAGTCGGGTAATGAAACATCTGCAAGCAAACAACCAAGCTCAGACAGCACTAAGGACTCTTTAAAGGTAAATATTATTACAGTATATATTATTGACCCTTTTAGATTAGAGATTCCTTATTTTATATTATGTTAAAACACACACACACTGAGGATTTTAGCATATCAGTAAGTCAAAAGCTACAGTATATTATCTATTTATACAGGGTATAGTTTAACACACTTAAAATAGCTGTTGTGGGTCTTCCGGGCTGTGTGGCCGTGTTCTGGAAGTTGTGGTTCCTAACTTTTCGCCAGCATCTGTGGCCAGCATCTTCAGAGGGCAGGAGCACAGATAGAAGCAAAATCTCTGTGATTTTGCTTCTATCTGTGCTCCTGCCCTCTGAAGATGCTGGCCACAGATGCTGGCGAAAAGTTAGGAACCACAACTTCCAGAACACGGCCACACAGCCCGGAAGACCCACAACAGCCACTGAACTCCGGCCATGAAAGCCTTCGACAATACACTTAAAATAGATTTTAAAATTGTTTTCTCAAGTCTATGTACTTACCTTTTGTCAGTGCTTCATCCAAGAACAATTTTAGCCTCCTGCTCCTGAGTCCAAACATTTTTCCCGTTTCATGCAGAAGCCCTTGATACGTTAATCCGTTTTGACCAACAGGGTTTTCCATAAGAAGGGTTCCCACCGTTCCATTCAGACACTCTGGAGAAAATGAACGGTCTTAATTTTTAGCAGAAAACCTACAACTCCTCAACATAATTTACCTTGTACCATATAAGGATAGATTTGTTTTACTCCTGCCTTACAAAGCAGTCCCATATTTACATGTTGGATTAAGCCTTGTTGGACTCAACAAGATGTACTATTCCTCCCTTCCTTTTGGATTCTACCTGACTCCAGCCGACTCTGGACAGCAGAGGGGGCAGTATACCAGCAGCACTCCCAACCGTTCCCTAGAGTCCAACTTCAACCAGAGCACCTCACACCAGTTACCTGCAGAGCAGAGCCTCTAGTAACGGAGGTCTCAAGGATAACAGCAGCCACAAACACCGCCCTTCCCTGGGGTCTCGGCTGATGCCAAACTTGAAACCCAGATGGGCACAGTTCCAAGACAGGAACAACCCTCTCCAGGCCCAGTCAGGTTTTGGTTAAATACCAATTGTGTGTAAGACCAGACTGTAATTATTTCAGACATTAACTGAAGTTAAAAAAAAATGCCTGTCATATACACAATTTCCTTCTATTAAAAGAGTAAGATGAAAGATATTTCCTTAACATGATGGTTAATTGGTATAGGTTGTGGTCAGTAACGTGATGCTCAGTCATGTAGCCTCAGCCACTGAAGCCAGACAACTGTATTCAGGACAGGGATACTTTGGGCTAGGCTTCAGAAAAGGTCCAAGATTTCAAATGTTAATACAATGATCTAGCAGCAGACAATTAGCATTTTATATGACATACCTTGTGGTTTTGCATTCACTAGTTGTAAATTGATATACTGACATAAGAAGTCATCAAGATCGTTTATGATTGGCAGTGGCCCTGCAGTTACATGAAGCTTCTTTCCACTAAGACTCAGCAAATCTGTTTGTTTTTTTAGTTCTGGAAAGGGGAAAAAAAGTTGTTAAGAAACAACTTTGAGCAATACCCCTAAGCTGAGCATACAAACTGAGCCTTCCTCTCTAGAGTAAGTTTCTTGAACACTTACATCCAGGCTAGAAACATGAACAGGGAAGATTTGTATCTCATAGTATTCAACAGGTCTGAGCATTTCTAGATCAGTGTTTCTCAACCTCGACAACTTTAAGATGTGTGGACTTCAACTCCCAGAATTCCCCAGCCAGCATGCTAGATGCAGAATTCTGGGCGTTGAAGTCTACCCATCTTAAAGTAGCCAAGGCTGAGAAACACTGTTCTAGATTGATACCTACGACTACAGACTGGATAAGAAAGCATTTGTTTGTCTCAAACTGTCCCTGGTGCTGTTTATTGTACGTAATGCTACAGATGGTAACATTATCAATGACCTCCAGTTATGGCAAGTTTGTCTTCTCTAGGATCATAGCCACTGTGTCTTTGAATATTAGTGGAAAAGGCCTATTCTTTTCATCCTTCTAGGCATCTGGTCAGCCGCTGGGGGAAATTACATCAGTCCACCCCAGGCAACTGATGGACCCAGCAGGGTTTCAGAGGGAACTTGGGAGTTTTTCCTGAGGACCTGGGGAGTGGTTTTGCTGAGTCCTTAGCCACTGCTGGAATGGGCAGGTGGCAAGAGGCCTTAGACCGGATTGCTCTTCTCTGGCATCTCATTGTGTGTTGATCCCAGAGGAACTCAGGATGAAATGCCAGAAGAAACACCTAGAGTGCCATTGGAGGGACACAAAGAATGAATCTAGCTGAGCATGAGTAACAGCCCACATTAGGCGGTGGGGGGTTATTGTTTTTTTCTTGTTTTCTTGGTTTTAACTCTGTATGGTTTAACTCTTTATTGGTTTTAACTCTGTAAGCTGCCCAGAGTCACTGTGTGTGAGGTGGGCGGCTATATAAATTTGATAGGTAGGTAGGTAGGTAGGTAGGTAGGTAGGTACCATGGCAATAAGAGCTGCAAAATACAGTAACTTTTCCCACTCTTATTGTGTCCATTGATAGCTGCCCAGCAGCCCCCTTTTAAGGTGACTTATTCCTTGCTGGAGAAGGACAAGTCTCAAGACCATTCATGGGGAAGAATATTCTAGTCACTCGGTTTCACTCAGAGTTGGACTCTGACTGGGCTAGTCCTATCAAAGTAATTGAAGCATGGTCTGGCCTGGTTAGCTGGGAAGAGTTTTATCAGTCCTTCAAGGTAGACCAGACTAGGAACCCAATGCCATGTAGGTCAGTAGTACTTTTATTGTAAAGCTATAGTAACAGAATCTTCTAAGTCTGAATGCCCTTTCCCCCTCCATCCATCCATCTTCATGTGAATTAGAGAGGGGCCTGAGCTGTTTACTCACATTATTTTCCTGACCTGGGCTCAGGCCCCTTTTATCTGACTGTTGCCTTGGTAGCAGCTCTTCCTCCTGTCCTTCAAGGTCATTCCTTCTGCCCTCTACATGTTTGTACCTGTGACTTGTGAGGAAGTGGACAGGGTCAGGACTTCTAACCCAATCACTTGTTTATTAGATCCTGGCCCTGCCTGGCTTGTTAAGGTTTCCCAGGAGGTAGAATATATTGAGTCCATGCTGCAGGGGATGGACCCAGCAGCCTTGAAGTAAGCAATGGTGCACCTCCTTCTCAAGAAGCTGTTGCTGGACCCAACAGATCTGATTTTCATCCAATCTCCACTGTTCCCTTTTTAGGGAAGGTTATTGAGAAAGTGGCCAGACTGCAGCTTCTAGATCTCTTTCAATCAGGTTTCAGACCACTACAAGCCAGGACAAAGCACTGAGAATGCATTGCTCATGTTGTTGTTGTTTTATGACCTTTGGCAGAGCCAGGACAGGGTAGTGCAACTGCCTGATTCTCCTTGATCTCTCAGGTGGCTTTTGTACCCACAATCATGGTTTCCTTCTGGACTGCCTGCAGGGGTTAGCTTTGGAAAGCACTGTACTTTCCACAGTACCAGGGAGGGGAGGGGAGACTGACCCAAACACCCCTGACACGTGGAGTGCCATCACTCATCCTCCTTCTCTTTAACGTTTTCATGAAGCCACTGGCTGAGATCATGGATTGGTTCAGGGTCAGATACTGTATCACCAGTACGATAATAATACCCAGCTGTACATCTCAACCCTGAGATGCCTAAGCAAAGCCGTCAATGAGCTGTCCCAGTGTGAGTGTGTGAATGGGGAGAAACAGGTTCAAGCTCAATTCTGGTAAGATGAAGTGGCTGTAATTATTAGGACACCCTGGATCTGGAGATCATCCATCTTTAGTTCTAACCTACTCAGGACTGATACACAATTTAGGGGTCTTTGTGGACTTACAACTCCTGCTTGAGGAGCAAGTGATAGCTGTGGCCAAGAAGGCCTTCACACAGATTCACCTTTTGCATGAGCTGCACCCTTTTTTGCACCAGGATGCCTTTTGCACAGTCACTCACACTTTTGTCACCTCACATGTGGATAATCGCAGTGTACTTTATCTGGTGCTGCCCTTGAAGACAACTTGGAACTGCAGCTGATCCAGAATACAGCAGCCCAGACAATTATGGCACTCCATGACATGCCCACATCATACCTGCACTTTGGGCACCACAACAGTAAGCTTCCAGGTGCAATTTAAGATGCTAGTTATCACCTTAAAGCCCTTCATGGCATAGGGCCTAGCTACTATCTATCTCCCAAAGTATCTGCCCATCCTGTTTGACAGAGTTGGTATGCTCTGGGTCCCATTATTAAAACAGTGTAATCTGATAGCACACAAGAAGATGCCTTCTTTGTTGCTGCTGCTATTCTCTAGCACAGTATTTCCCCATAGATTCCTATGGCCCCAATCCTTATTTTAAGAAGCCCTTAAAACCTGGTCTTTCTCCCAGATCCTGGGCTGAATTGAATGATGGGGGCTTTTAGAGTGCTCTTACCTAAGTGGGGTATTTTGATTCTTCTGTGCCACTATCGTTTTGTGGTAGTAGTTGTTTTTATATTGTACTTTAATATTGTTCATTGCCCAGAGTCATTATTTAATTACAAATCCCTTAGGTTTAGGGATCTTCCATCCTTACTCCTGGATGGGGTTGACTTTCCCCATTCAGGGTTGATACACAGTCTACAAGTCTCTTGGACTTGAAGCTCCTGCTGGAAGAGCAGCTGTGGCCAAGTGGGCTTTTGCATTGCTCCATCTGGTGTGCCAGTTGCACCCCTTCCTGGATTGGGCAACCCTCCAGATAGTCAGTCATGCCCTTGTCACCTCATGGCTCGACTACTGCAATGCGCTTTACATGAAGACCATTTGGAAGCAGCAACCAATCCAGAATGCTGCAGCACAAGCCGTGGTGGGCCTGCTTTGGCATGCCCACATGATTCCTCTGCTTCATGAGCTGCACTGGCTTCCAATATGCTTCCAAGTGTGATTCAAGATGGTGGTGATCACCAATAAAACCCTACATAGCATGAGGCCAGGTTATCCAAGGGACTGCCTATCTCCTTGCCCAGCTGGTAAGAGATGAAAAAGTGGGTGCGCTCCAGGCCCCCTCAATCAAACAGTATCATATTTTGGGACCCAAGAAGCACATCTTCCCTATCATGCTGCCTACCCTCTGAAATGAGGTCCCCCCGAGATCTGGACGGCTCCCACCCTGATGGCGTTCCGGAAGGCCTTAAAGACCTGACTGTTCTCCCAGGCTTTTGGGTAGAGTGGATGGAACCCCTTGTTAGATGTGTTTGACATATGCCGCATATGTTTTGCTGTTAGTTCCAGAATTGCCATTTTGTTTATGTCCCTTACTATATTTCTATTCATCTTATTGTATTCGTTCTTTATATTGTGAGCAGGGAGTAAAAATAAACAAATATTTTTTAAAAAGTGGGAAATGGACAGAAAGGCCTTTGGTCTGAACTGCCTGGACCCCTTTTTTGGTGGTAGATGACAGCTTCTTTATGATACCAATCTTATTCCACTGCAGATGTCACAATGCAGAGATTATACCACTGTCTATTCCAAGAGACATGCAACATTAGCATGGTGAGTAAACAAGTCACCTTCCCAGCTGATGTGGCATCATGCATCTTGCTAATGCCAGACCAGCTGTGGATCACACCACAGTGGCTGCTCTAATACAGGTAGTCCTTGTTTAGTAACTGCCTTGGACAGCAACCGTCCAGAGTTACGATGGTGATGAAAAGTAACTTTGCAACCAATGCCCGCATTTACGACCCTCACATGTCTGTAAAGCAAAGGAAAACTGAAGTAAAATTGTGATGTTTCACTTAGCAACCACTTCGCTTAATGACCGAGTTGCCGGTCCCAATTGTGATCGCTAAATGAGAACTACCTGTAATTCAGCAATAAGCTGTTAGACAATGGACAACCTTGTTTTGTGGTAACAAACTGGAAGAATAAAGAAGAAAAATAATGTTTTGTTTCTTACTACAGTTTATAAATGTTAGGATTTATCAAATAAGCAAATATAAATGATAAAAATTGTTTGCCTGAATTGAATAGATTTAAAAGTACACAACATTTTTAAAGAAATTGCAAGCTCTTAAATACCTTTCTACAATTGTTTAGAATCATGAAGAAAAACACATTTTAAGGTAAGAAAATATTCTGGTTCTACTTATTATAGTCAGGCAAGACCATATAAGCAAATAAATTAAAATATTAACTTCAATAAAGGTTAAATGACTGAATTTTCAGCTTAACAGGTTGAGGGGACCAGAGATGAACCTCCCCAATGCTATCACTGATTGTTATGTGATGGTAAGAGCAGATTCAACTGTTTTGCTCTGTGAACAATAAACATATTGTTTGTGTAAATTCACTGTTCCTCACTTGAAATGTAACCAAACTATGTAATTTTAATCCAATAGCAAGCAATGCAAGTGAAGACAATCTGGGCAAAACATGAACAAGATTTTTGTATAGTATATGTGTTTTTTCTCCTGCAAACCAAGGATAGTAACATCAAGCTGATAATATGAGTTGTGGTTTCCCCCTTTTCCCATTTGGCATGGCTGTTCTTGTTTTAGTTTGTTTACATTGTTGTTGCAAGCTAACACAAATCATAAAAATTTAAGCGAGTTTTCCTGTGCCCTACATTTATTTGCATAAACCAAGATTGTGAGCAAGACTGCTTTTTTTAAAAAAGTGAGATAATCCAAACTGTTGGCAGCCAAAAAAAGACATAGTCTTTGCCATGTTTGTACAAGACAACTAGGCACTATTTCCAGTTTGTGCTTTGTCTGTCATCAGAGGCAATCTAATTCACTATATGATGACACAGTTGCTGGGGAAAAGATTGATTTGAAGAGAAAAAATAGTGCCAACATTAAATCAATGAAGAAGTTCAACACAAAATGTTTTTGCCACCAGTACAAAATGAAATCTCTCAAGAGACAAAGCCAGAATGATAGCAATAAATATGCATTCCGATGCTATCAACATTTGAAATGCTCTCATATGTAATTTATTTTTCTGTACTGATTGTACAGATAATTTACTTTCAAAATGAATTGAATTTAAGACAAAAGAGCTGTTAGACTGACAGAGAGAATAGAAATGGAGGCAAATTAGGCTTTTCTGTTTAATCTTTCTTTTGGGGGGAGGAATTGTCTTTAAATTCAAGGTCACTTTCTTTTTGGGTAGAAGCAGTAAATAGACAGATGGTACTCTAAAAGGCATTCTACCTGATATGCACCAAATTTATCATGAAAACAGCTAGCAGAATAGGTTTTTTAAAGCACATAAATCTATTTCAACAGTGTATAATTTTTTTGTCAGAGACTTAGTAAAAAGCAAGTTGTGAAATAGACCTGCTTGCAAGTTTTTTTTAAAAAATAAGTCACACTCTGGTAGTGTATCTACCATTCTGAAACACTACTTACCTTGTTTTCCACTATAAACTGCTACTTTTGATTTTTCAAGACCAAAAATGCATGCAATAGTATTAACAAGTTTGGTGAAGTCAAATTTATTGTCTCCCTTTGGATTTTCCAGCAACACCATACCATCTAGAGAGAGAAGTATAAATCAGTAATTCTAATAATCTAATTTTGTTTTCTTTATTGGTTAATAGGTATTCATAGCAATTTTAACTGTTCGGTTCTATTTGGGCCCTTTGATTCCATCAAAGCATTTGATAAACTACTTCATAATATTCTGATTAATGAGCAAGTTAATTAGGGCAGGATGCCATGAGAATTAGGTGGCTGGCTTGAAACTTGTAGCCAAAGAATGTTCTTTCATAACTTCTCACTGGATTGCAGGAGGTATTGAGAGGGGTTCCACAAGATTTGGTCTTGGCCCTGCAATCTTCTTTATTCATCACTTGGAGTAAATAGTAATCAAATTCGCAGAGGGCATAAAATTGAGTGAGACAGTTAATATACAGAAGACAGAAATAAAATTCAAAACAGTTATAATATATTAGAGAAAATAGCCAAATGCAAAGTTTTTCACTTAGGGAAAAGAAATCAAAGGCACAGGAATAAATTCAGGAGTACTTCACTTGACAGTAACATTCATGAAAACAATCTTGGAATAGTAGTTCATTACAAACAGAATATGAATCAGCAGTGCGATCTGGCTTCAGAACAATGGAATTATGATTTTAGGGGGCATCAACAGAAGTATAGTCCCTAAATTCCATTCCATTTAGTCATAATTCCAATTATGAATTATATAATATTGTGCCTAGTTTGGGGAACCACATTTTTAAAAGGATTCAGACAAACTGGGATATGTTTGATGAGGGGACTAGAAAATAAGTTTTGTGTGGAGAGATTGAACAAATCTTCAGCCTTGAAGAGAGGACAGAGAGAGACTATGACAGCACTCATCAAATACATGAAAGGAAGTCACCAAGAAGAAGAAGACCTATTCTCCATAATTCCAGAGTACAGGACACAGAATAATGGATTTATTATTACAGGAAAGAAAATTCTGATTGGACTGCCCGTCACTGGATGTGATTAACAGAAGCTGGACAGTCATCTGTGGAGTCCTTGGTGCTCTCTGAGCTTGGCTGTTTGCTTGCAGACGTTTCATTACGCGACTAGGTAACATCATCAGTGCTAGTGCTAGTGCTAGTCATCTGTCTAGTCATCTGTCATGGAAGTCTTCATCTGATTCCTGTACTGAGCAAATTCCCCCTAAAGGGCTCCTTCAACTCTATAAGTCTATGAATTTGGCACTTGAGAAAATAGTTCAATTTGACGTGGCTGAGCACACTGGCACAAATCCATAAGACTCAGGAAACTGAAATTTACTTATCTCTCCATAACCAGCAAGGAAAATCCATAAACAGCTGTACCCTTATTAAATCTTAATAGACCATAATGAAATTGTGTATCTCTCACAAGCTTCAACTCATTCTAAGCTTCAAAATTTCTGACATAGTTCCTACAGTTTCCAGAAACTATCTTTGGTTTGGTACCCCTCCTTCCAGTGTTATGTGCCAATCATGAGTAATATCCCATCAGGTTTCAGTAATGCCTATCAAATCACATTTGCCTTCTGAGTTGGGATTTCTAGTTCTTCCAATTTGTTTTCCATACTTTACGAGGAACAAAGAGAATAGAGGAACCTATTGGTAAACAGCCTTTTAAATGAGCAAAGGCTGGGTGCAAAAGAGTTGAGAGTAAGCTTCCTTTAAAGTTGGATTTAAAAATAAACATATGTGCCTCCTGGTTTGTTTTTAGACAGAATTAAATGAAATTTGCTAGCAAAGGATTCAGCAGCTTTCCCCCAAAGCACTAACTGATGATTCCTAAAATACTATTCCTTGAGATTAGAAGGAAGACCTTTTAGTAACTCCGCTCAACCCACATTCTCTTCCTCATTTTGGTATTTTACAGAGAAATGAAAACTCCTGTCTTACTGTTCTTCAACCCTTGGAAGCACTGAATAACTTGTGATAGCTCAGTTTCAGTTCAGGCGGATTCACACAATCTGGTTTCATCATACAGAACCAAATAATTTGTTAAAAGCAATCCAATTCAACTCTGGATTTGAGTGAATATGATGCACACCTCTATTATCAAGTCTATTGTATTTATATCCAAAATGTATACTCAATATTAACCAAAGGTCACAATTCTTTCCTCTTATTCTGAATCAGTTAAGTAGCTACATCTTAATCATATCAATCAAAAATAAAAAGTAATCCTCCTTTTTTAAATTTTATAGTAAGTAACCAGCCACAGTGATCCAAATAATTCAAATCTTAAATACATTTCTAAACCTTTTTTTAAAAAAAAAACCAATTAAAATAATTCAAATGTAGATTAGGATCCAAAGAACTATAAACCTTATTTCAAGGGACCAAAGAGATTGGAACAGTACCAAGTCAGTGTCAATTCTAAAGTAAACCATATTAGGTGCAATATGGCTAATTCAGGGTTTCTCAACCAGGGTTCCGTGGAACTCTAGGGTTCCCTGGGAAGTCACTAGGGGTTCCCTGGGAGATCATGATTTATTTAAAAAATTATTTCAAATTTGGGCAACTTCACATTAAAGAGGTAAGTTTCATTCTTTATTTTTAGTTTAAGAACACTGTGCACTGACTTGCAACCATTCCTCACACTTATGACTGTCACAGTGTCTCCATGGTCACATAATTGCGATTCGGGCGCTTGGCAACTGTTGTGCACTTACAACGGTTTCAGCATACCGCAGTCACATGATCACCATTTTCGACCTTCCCAGCCTGCTTCTGATAAACAGAATCAATAGGGAACTGCATTATTCCTTTAACGACTGCCACAAAAATGGTTGTAAAATCGGGTCCGGATTCACTTAACCGCATCACTTAGTGACCTAAATTCTGGTCCCAACTGTGGTCGTTAAGCAAGGACTACCTGTAGTACAAACAGTTCTAGCTACACCAACATAGTCTCCATCATGTTTTTCAGCAGTGGTTAAAAGGAAAGAATGACAAATAAAGAAGGTAGATTAATACAGACATACCTTGCTCTTTACCATTAACGCAGATGTTCAGAGTGACATAAGCACATGCTGGCTCAGTACAACGATGTACAGCTCCTTTGGCTATTGTAATTTCCAATTCTGATCCCTTCAGCTAAACAAACAGCAGTTACATTTTCTAAATTATTCTTCTAAGACAAGATATACCCACTCTTTCCTCTCCAAAGCTATTACAATTTGGAAATACTGCCAGGAACCACAGTGGGAACGTTAACATCTCATAAAAATAACTAGGCAGAGTACTTTACTAGAGCTAATATCTAGCATATTAAATACACATCCTTTGCAACTTTGAAATGTTGCACAAATATCAAATGGCCTAATGGCTAATCAATAATAATAATAATAATAATAATAATAATAATAATGTGCAGAAAAAGAGCCCTTTCAGTAGAAAAAAACCCAGAAAAAAGTCATGCCTGTACATGTAGATACAGGACAGGTTTTCACAACACAGGCACTTTCCTCAGGCACCAGGCAAGGATGTTTGGGTACCCACTTTATTTATTTATTTTTTATCCCGCCTTTATTATTTTTATAATTAACTCAAGGCGGCGAACATACCTAATACTCCTTCCTCCTACTATTTTCCCCGCAACAGCAACCCTGTGAGGTGAGTTGGGCTGAGTTTGTGTGACTGGCCCAAGGTCATGCTGAATGTTATAGAATTGTTTGGTTTTCTTTCTTCCCTGGTATGGCCACAGGTATTCTATTTTAATTGTTCTAGTCTTTTGAATCTCACTAGCCTCCCTGAGTCTTTTGCGAGTTGGTGGCTGTAAAAATTGAAATTATACATATAAATTATAAGTATACAGGCTAAAATGTGGCTGCCTGGTTTTTGGTTGTGTGTTGTGCAAGCCTGGTTGGTGTGGTTAGTTTAGTGTTCAGTGTGTTGTGTGAATGCAGACAATTGAGTTAATTCAGTAAATTATGGTGTAGTTAACTAGGGGTTAGCATGTTGTTCAAATACAATGCTTTTTCTTTCTGAATCTGCCATAATGACCCCCAGAGGGCAATTGTTTTAATCATCAACCGCCTGAAAGCTGACAAACAATAAACCAAATTGTGGCTATAAGCAAGTAAAAACAACAAATAATAGTAGATAAAAATGAAAAACGAAGATGATGTTAATGCAACTTCTTGTTTTTTATTCTTAACTGCTGCTTGTTCTTATGGCCACTGGCAAAAACTTAATGTTAATGACTAAGTGGAAGGTTACCAGTCAGGCAAAATATTTATCATACAACCTTCCTGGTAACAAAACTGGCATGGAGAGACAATGTCAGATATAACACTCATCTTCCTGCTATATCATTTTCTTCTCTAGAAGGTGGTCATAGTTTATGGTGAACTTTTTGACTACTTTGATAAAGTAGAAGTTATTAAGGTGAACTTTTGACTACTTTGATAAACTCATTTATCTCATTTAGGTCAACCATCTGTATCTAAACTATTAAATTAATGTAGAATGTACTTCTTCAGATTGTCCTACCATACCAAGCATTAATCAACGTTCCCTATAAAATTAATGTAAATCTTATTCATAGACAGTGGAAAAATATCTGTCATTAGCAATGGTTCTTAGAAGCTGTCTAATTCCCACTTAACGTAAATTATTGTCTGGCTTATATGTATGATGTACATGTCTGTTGTTTGGTCTTGGACTTTATTCATACCCAACAACTTTCAATTTCTCCTCATTTTAACTACATATTAGCTTTCCATAATCTGATACTTCAAGATATATTGGAACTACAATGCCCAGAATTATAGAAAGCCAACCAATGCAACCTTTAAAATTGACATATTCTGTGACAAGGATGTTCAAAACATTCCATGCACAGGCTACCCTATGAATACAGTAAGTAGTTTAGGATGGCCTGTGCTCAGTTGAGATTCTGAGACACATACATTTACTCTATACCCAAGCTTAAAACATACATGTTCAGGGCACAGGTGTTTCAGGCACTTGAGCATCCATGGCAGTGCAATATAAGGTAGGCAGACTGGATATGCTATGTTTGGGCAGTGTCAGGTGGTCTAGATATACCGCACTTTGAAAGTGATTGCGGCACATACAGCACGCCCGTGAGGCTGTACATGTCATCGGACAGAGATAGGGAAACCACAGACAAGATGGGGGCTAGGCTATATGGAAGAGGAAAGGAAGGAGTGGCAAGATGCACCAGTCTTGTCACCCAACCAGAGAAAACCTGAAACCACCACAGAATTTCAGGTTTAAATTGTGCTGAGAAGCCATACCCCATTCAGAATGGCTTGAAAGAAATGCCAAAAATGTGTTTGTTCCATGCACTTAATAGATCAATGGATCTCAGTGTAATCTAACAGAGAATTCTTTAAAGTCACAGTGTAAAATAACTGATCTCCATGTTGTCTAAACACAAGCTGTTTATGGCTTTAATTTTTCCTTACAACAAGAAAGAACACCCTCAATTATTCATTATAGAATATTAGGTCCTCTCTTCTCAAAGACACAACTTCTCCTGTATTTTGAACATTTTGAATTTTCTAATACCTCCTTATAGAGCCGCAACTACCTACATCTTGATTTTGTGTGATCTACTGTGATCTATTGTGATTTGCAGGGCTTTATCCATCTTTTAGGAACTAGATCCTTCCATCAGCTGTTCTACAATCTTGTATTTTCCTCAAGGATTTCTTTCTGTCTTCTGAGCTTCTAATCAGTTTCCATTCTCTTCTCTGCCCAGTGGAATTTTATCATACCTTCATCTTTATACATAGTTTCAGGCGGAATGTAGTAAATTCAAATTAACTGATATCTAGACATAAAGGCCTATTAATGATAACTTTAGAAATGTTTGTCAAATCCTATTTTAAAAGTCAGCCTACTGCTTGATAGACTCATTTCAAAAGTGAGCAAACTATTTAAAAGCATTTGGGGGGGGGGAGAAACCATTATTGAATTATTTATCTTCTAACAGTTGTTTAGACTGTTATGAATCTAAACTTGTCATGAGAATGATTTATTTGTACCCCGCAATTCTAATGCAATTCTAATGCATGTATAACATTCAGTCTGGCTGGTAAGAACACCAAATCTACCAAAATGAAGACATTCAGAAAAGTCTGAATTCATATAGTATAAGACCAGCATGTCAAGGCCTAAACTAAAATTCACATGGGAATATATTTGATTTAACATACAATCTTTTTATTGTAAATATTACTAGTTATTGTACTGAATATCTTATGTTCTTTTAAAACAGGTTTCTACAACTGTAGCCGTGTAACTTAATTTTGAAAGAACTCAAATTCACTGACTTCTTGAACTTAAAGCTTGTTATACAATATGAATACAGTCTAATCCAACAAACATTTAATATGAGCAGTGCGTTATTAGATCATAAGCAAGGTGAATATTCTGCAAAGGGCTTATATTTGTACTTACCTGGGTTTTTTCTCGAATAAGCACTTCTTCTGAGGGAGGCACTGGATATGGCTTCAAAGCAGCTTTTATTGTGGCAAAAATGAAGTCTGTATGCTCCTTAATAACAGTATCAAGATAATCACCTTCTGGAGATGCCTGATAATATACTGTAATCTCATCTGTAGGAACAAGGTTACGCTGAAATAAAATCAGCAACATTAGTGAGTATCAAATATTACCTCATAGCTAATTTTTGTAATAAATTCTCTGTTACTATTAACAAAAGAAATTAATGTATTAAAAGTAACCCAACAAAACTCTGTGTCTATCTGTGTGATTTACAAAGAAAAATATCTAAATTGGATAAATTGTCACAAGTTTTCTTTCTAATCATGCCTCCCTATGCACATAACTCACTCATCCTTTACTAGGTAAAATAAAAATAAATGTTTTGCCATGTACTATTGGCCTTCACAGGAAAAAGCATTTCATGAAATTAAATGGTTGGTAAACAAATTTCAGATTCAACTATTAACAAAATTAATGAAACTTATTTGGATGTGTTATACTTACTTTGTGTGTAGAGGTTACTCTTATTTATAGAGGTTGTCATCTTAAAACAACGAGAGAAGTCACCTTCATGCACAATTACCTATGTCATGTTCAATTTTTCTCCTCTGTTCTATTCTCTCCTTTTATCGCCATCTGTTCTCCATGATGCGCTCCCACCCACCAAGCACAAAGATATTTCCCTTCAACACGTTCTTTTGATATTTAAAGTATTGACTTCTTCTCTCCCTTCATAGCCATGCTGTTGTTATAATCTGCCTAATGATTTGATTTCTTCCAGTATTACAGCTGATTTAGCAAGCTATATACGTTTTTACAAGGAAACAAGCAAAGTATAGGGTCATTATCATAGAAGACGATTAGCAAACTGCGGCTTCTGAAGTTTAAGAAAATATTTTCTGCTTAATGTTCCTTCAACGTTTGCTTTACCAGTGATCTTCCCAGTTAATTTCAAGGTGGCTGGCTTGATCATGAGCAACATTCATCAGCATAGCAGGATATCTGGACCAAACTATGCTAGGTAATATTCCTTTAACCCAATCTTTCTAATCTTTAACATGATTTACATGTCACTTTTTGATTCAGATACAAGTAATATCAAACACAGTTGTGCACAGTACCTTCAACTGTGAACAGCATTTATGCATTTAAGCAGACACTCATGCCACGACACAAAAAGGATCAGGCCTTTGTTTCAGAGCTTACAGCAGAGAAATTCAACTCAATCTGTAGTAATTTGTGGCAGATAGTACGTTGTTTATATTTTGTCATTCAAATTCAGTTACTTTTTAATTGGCTTTGGGAATCTCAAAAATCTCAAGCATTAACTAATCACTCAGATAATTTATGTTTTATATATTAATGCTTGTTAATACTTTTGGTCTGAGTAACTCCCTAAGTCAGGGCTTTCCAAAGTGCCGCCGCTGGCGACACACCAGTGAAGACGGCGGGGGGGGGCGTGCGGCGGCGCGCGGGGGGGCGTGTGGCGGCGCGCGCGCACGGTGGCAGCGCGGGAGGGCGTGCAGCGATGCGCGCGCACGGTGGCAGCGCGGGAGGGCGTGCGTGCATGGCGGCCGCCGTGCACGCACGCGCCTCCGCTTCCGGGTGGTGTGGCGACACACCACGCTGTGTGTGGCGACACACTTTTGTGTCGCGACACACAGTTTGGAAAGCTCTACCCTAAGTATTGCCAAATTTACTTAAGAGCAGTTGCTACATACAGGATTACAATCAAAATCAGGGTAGGCAACCTTTAGCCCTCCAGAAGGTGCTAAACTTAAATTCCCAATGGCCCATTAATGGTTTGGGCTGCTGGGAGTTCTAGTTCAATAACATCTGGCGGTCCTCAAATTTACTATTATTTGCTGCATTTTTATAAAATTTCACTCCTGATTTAAAATAAAGGCTAAGATTAGTATAAATCAATCTATGCATGCAAATAGCTTTTGATATGTATCCCAAAAAACAATTAGTGCCAAATAAATGTTCAGGAAAAGATTCAGGAAACGGTGTCTTATTTATTATTTCAATGTATATGACCGCCCATCTCATGTTCAGGCCCCTTCTTGGAAATATATATTTTCTTCTTGTATAAAATATACAAGAAGAAAAAAAGCAGAAATCAAAGCAACACCCGTAAAACAGCAGCTGGGGTAAAAACAGACCCAGCAATCACAATTAGCATAGCCAATGGACTGGCTCAGCCCAACCTCCTGACCCACAGGTCTGGTGTCAGGACCAAGTCTTTAAGGCTTTACAAAAGGCCAACAGGGTCGGGACAAATCTGCTCTCCAGGGGGATGATGCTCCAAAGGGCAAGAGAGAAAGAAAGCAATACAAATAACCATTCCTTCCAGAATGCCCATGCTGTGGGTATTTTTTTGGATTACACACAGAGTTTTCATATCAGTATAACTTCCAAAGCACGGGACGTAACAGTGGCATTTATTCTGCACTGATCGGCCCTCACTAAGAGTATTGTCCAATTCTGAGCAACCCTATTTAGAGAAGGATTCAGACAAATTGGATCAGTTCAGATAAGAGCAATCAGAAACTAGATCCTTTGAAGAAACACTGAAGTAAGTGGGAATGTTAAAACTGGAGAAAACGAAGGGAGAATATGATAGTATTTTCTCAAGGACCTGAAACAAAGTCATATAGGGACATGATCTAGACTTGTTCTCTATGATCTCAGAATGCTGAATAAAGAACAATGAATTTAAGCTATGGGAAGGCAGAATCTGGTTGACTGTTAGAAAAACTTCCTAGATGTAGAAACAATGGAACCAATTCCCCAGAGAGGAGGGTGGTAGGACCCTCTTCACTGGGTGTGTCCAAGCAGAGGCTAGACAGAGATGCTTTAATCTGGATCCCTGCACAAAACAGGAGGTGGAGTTCCATAGGCTAAATGTCCCCTCTAAGAAGTACATTTCTGGGGGTAGTTTAATCATAAAGGATACTGCTTTACTAACAATGAAAACAATATGACCCCACAGGCATCTTTTTAGGAGAAGTTTCTTTACCTGCTATCCTCCCCAGATTTATTTACCTTTTTTCGAAGTTTCTGGATGCGATTTATTACTTCACGTGCAACACCTTCATCAACCATAGACTGATCAGGAGTAACATCTAGGAGAACTAACACCTGGTGACATAGCAAAAAAATGAACCAAACTCAACACCTACTGTATATCTAAGTTACTATTATTAAAAGGATGGAGTTTTAATAAATTATAGCTAATTATAAATCATAGTTATTCATTATTTACTCTTTATTGCTCTTTAAAAGGGCTACAACTCCAGGAAAATCAGACTCTTTGCTCATGCCTACTTAGACCCATGTTCAGTACTTTGTAGTACCTTTGAAAATGTTTCTAAAATTTCAAAGACTCCTTCTCTTTTGGGTTAAAATACAGCTACCAGGTTTGGGCTAGTTAAAAGAATCGTGTTATGCCAGTGTTTCATCAATTACACTGGTTTCCACTTTGTTGCTGGACCCAGTTCAAAATGATGGTACTTAAGAGCAGAGGATCTAAAACATTTTTCTACTTACATTTTGGAGTGAGATCCCCAACATGCAATGTTGGCAAAGCCCCAAAAATGTGTCCCTCCCTGACCAAAAGACATACTTCTATTACATACTTCCTGTACTCTTCCAAGATCATCTTCTGACACCTCTGCCAAATGAAGTTAGGTGGAGTGCTTCAGGACAGAGCTCTCATTTGTGGCATTACAGTCATAGAGTGCCCATCAAGGAAGCCCACCTGACATCTGTTTGATGTCAAGATATGATATTTGGTTTTTTTTCCAGGTGCTTTATATTTCACTTTTAAAAGTTGGAATGGTGGCTTTAACATGTTATATTTCTGAACCTATTTCTTGCTGTATTTTATTCTCTATTTGTTTCTCTCTGTCTTCCCCTCTCTTTAGTACTTGCCCTAGGAACTTTCTTTCGCAAGTAAATAACCATTTGGATTTTTAATTTCATTATTTTGACCTTATTACAACACTGTAGTAGCACCCATTTTTCTCAAATGGAGCAGCACAGATAAGTTTATGCTACATAGACATTTCTTTTCATTATAACATGGGTAGTAACAACGGCACAAGACTAATAAAAACTGTAGAGACTGCATGCCTCACAATTGTGGAGCAGGACACTTATCTGTGCAGACTGCTTCTGTCGTGTGTAGATGCAGAAATAACACGCCGAGGCCTGGAATCTAGTCTCTAGTGTTTATTGCATACCTACAAGCAGAAATCCTGCTAAACTAACAGTGCCTGAAGATTCCCAAGTATATCAGCTCAACCTAGGGTGGAGCTTTCTTCTGACATTTGGGGAAATAGGCTAGGCTCTCTGAGCTGCGTGCTCGCTTCTTATCCAGTGCTCCGCCCTCCTCTCTGCTTCCCCCGACAGCTTCTTGGACAAAAGGACTTCCACACCCTCCCCCATCATACTGTTGATAAAAGTTTGATACAAATTTTTTCTTAGTTTCAGTCATTTTCCAGTACTACTCTTCCTCTCTACCTTAGAACTACATGGGAAGAGCCTCATTTTTGTATTCCTGCAACTGCTATTAAAATAACAATATAATCAAGAATTCATACAACGTGATATGGAAGTTGCCTGCTCCAAGTCATCTATTCCGAAATGGATTCTACGCTGCAACTTAAGAGACAATAAATTGCAAGAACTGGTGTTGAGTATGAGTATGTGGATTCACCATCTTTTACATTCAATACCTGAGAATCAGAATGTGCTTCAAACTGGGCATATCCTCCTCCAGTCTGGTCAAAGGTGTACATCAGACGGAGATCTTCCTCATGCAGTTCATGCCCTTCTACATCAATTGTGCCTAATTCATTTAAACAAGAGAATTCTATATTATATGTTAAAACATGGTGTTTCAGTTTCAGAATAATCTTTAATTGTTCTCTCTTTCATTTGAAAGATAAACATACATATCAATATGTCTCTCTGACTTTCTTGTGTTTATCCCTCTAATAAATTTTTCACCTTTTTCATCCAAATACTTTGTTTTATTCATGATTAGACAGACCTCATTCAGACTACTGGAATATCAATTACATTAATTTCAAAATCCAGAGTATTAGATATATGTTTGTATTTAAGCTTACATTTATGAGGCAAACGTATCCCATTACTCCTAAGTTCTTTTTAACAATGCCTGCTTAACATAGCATGCTTTTGCACGCCTTTGTTTTCTATTTTGTGCATTTCTTCTTTTAGAATTTTGTTCGTTGAAAGCACTAACAATTTGCTGGCTCTCTCCATTCATTTTTTAAAATTAAGAACCTTAACCACTTCTGTTTTAGCAGTCGGGGATAGCAAATTTATGCACATATATTTGCTGAGATCCTGAGACTTGGATAGACTCGTTTGGAGAGCCTGAGATCCAAGAAATGGATCCTATGGGTTTTGGTATCCTGGATGCTACTGTGTACATTTGCATAGCCTCTCCAGCATGATGCTTTACATAAGACAATTCCTGCTATATTCATTAAGTATGTTTTATAGGGAAAGGGAAAGGCCAATAGTGCCTGTGATAGTAGGCATGCTCCAAGATGGTCTCAAGCTTGGATGGTGATCCCCAAAATCCAGAAAGACATGAGAGGATCTTGGCTCTGTCATGCTATCTTTGAGAATGGTGATACTTAACTTGAAATATGACAAAATTAAAAATTGAAATTCATTGTATTGATTCCAAGGCAAGACCAGAGAAGCTATAATGTTCAATAAATAAATCTCTAGCACTTTAGCTTTGCATTTAAAGCAAAGTATTCCATGTTTTTAACCAGAAAATATTGTTTTGCTTGGCAAGGTTGATGGAAATAGAAGAAAGAGAAGATGCTGGATAACGTGAATAGAGTTAATGGGAGTGAAAGAACTACAAATTACTATAAGGGACAGGATATGAAGTATTTATCCATGCAGTTAACAGCAACTGAGCTTAATTAACCATATCAAGTCCTGAAATTGTGCATCATATAAAACAATAATAAAGTTGGAAAAAACTACTTTTACAAAAGTGCAAAAAATATGAAAAACAAATTCTACTTCTGACAATTTAGATAATCCTCTGACATTTTCTGATTTTCAATGATTGATTAATTAATTAATTAATTAATTAATTTTCTATCCCACCTTTATTATTTTTATAAATAACTCAAGGCTGCGAACATACCAAATACTCCTTCCTCCTCCTATTTTCCCCACAACAGCAACCCTGCGAGGTGAGTTGGGCTGAGAGTGAGTGACTGGCCCAAGGTCACCCAGCCGGCTTTCATGCCTAAGGCGGGACTAGAACTCAGAGTCTCCTGGTTTCTATCCCGTTGCCTTAAGCACTAGACCAAACTGGCTCTCATTCAATTTAACTATTTCCCTCTGCAATTATTTTCCAATACATTTATAATCTATAAACACTTGGCATTTATTTATTTATGGGGTTTAGAGGCTGCCTGACTCCAGCATGACTCTTCTCTTCAATTGGTACAGAATGACTCTGGCTGGTTTACAAACACACTCCCTATAACATAAAACACAAATGACAGGAGTTCCACAAGTGCCCCACTTCAAGTCCTGGGAGAACAGCCAAGTTCTGACATAGAAAGAAATAGCTTTTAAATACCTGCAGTCTATTAGTAGGTTATAATATATTCAAGAAGCTAAATGGGTTGGTTTGCAATCCAAACATGAAAATTCTTCTACTTCTAAAGTCAGCCACATCACAATTTTATAACAATGCTGAATGGTTACCAACCTGTCTTCTGAAATACTTCCAACAGCTCACTTGGCAATTCTTTGATAGCAGCCATTACAGATTTAAAGGCACCTTTAAGTCGCTTCCCAAGCACCATGTGATCAGGTTCTGCTCTCAAACGGATTCCATACTTATCTTTATCAGTTGATAAAGTCATTTTGCGGACATTAAGTTCCTTCATATTTAAAATACATGCACACACACCCCAAGAAAAGAAAAAGAACAAAGAAAAAATAAACTATTATGATTTGCCAAGTACAACAAATATTAGATAGAAAAGACAACAAAGGAATATCAAACAACTATCTACTACATACGTAGATTTGTGTGTGTGTAATTCTAAGACTGTGTGATTATATTTAAGAAAGGAAAGGAAGTCTCAATCTATTCAATATAAGAACTGCTTTCACCAAAATATTATCCAAACATTCTGATGTGTTCCTACTGCCAAACTTCCTGTTCTACATAACCCCTGGAATCAACCTTACCATATCCTATTCATCCCTGTTAGGCTAGGTAGGCCTCCCTTTTTCCACCTGAACAATCTCTAGTCACTTTGTAAAGGCAACTATCATGTAGAAAGTAATTAGTTGCTTTAATAATCGAGTCTTCTATAACTAAGATGTAATTAATTATATAACATATTTATTTATATACATTATAATATAATATAACTTAATTCAGCCTAGTGAAACAGATGTCATGCATGCAATTACAAATGGAGCTGGTCTGTTGAAATATACTGCATTTCTTATTTTGCATCCCAAAGTTCTATCATAGTTCTGCTATAATGCTGCTGCTCTTAGAAAGTCTATGAGATCTTCTGTCTGACCGAGCAAATGTATCAACAATATTATAGAGAGTCTATGACTTTTATGAGCTTAAAGAATCTGATACACAAAACCACACAAAGGGTCACTCTGTCTGGCTGACTACATTCAAATTTCTAAAGCAGATAAAGGCCCCAACTGGCTTTCTTTCCAAAGTGGAACATCAGTTCACAAGCAAACGTTTGGAACAATGCTTAGCTTAAACCACAAAACATTTTTGGTGTTTTTTCCCATCTCATTTATTTCTTGGATAGGAGATTCCACATATATTTTTCCTTCATTTACACTTTAGTCAATTATGAAAGCAAAATTGGCCTTAGAATGAAAAGCATATCAATGGGCAACAAATAAATAGTTCATCTTACATTCCCATCAGACATATTTCAAAGGGATATACATATTGTAGTTTAGATTCCCAAGGGAAACTGCATTTCTCCTTTAAGTTATATACCACCAAACTAAAAGTCCTTAAAGGAAAGGTATAGAAAGAATATGAAAGTATAGTCTGAAAAATAAAACTTAACAACACATATAGCGAATGTATCCCTTTAAATCTCTACAGAACTTCTGAAATCTACAGTATATTGTAATATTCTGAAACAGAAAATGTTCATGTTCTGTATTTATACATCTTAAGGCCATCCATGCTTCAAAAATGATTTGGAAGAAGTGCCTGAGACACTGCATAAGCACAGTACATCCCTTCTCTTCATTAAGGCAGCCTCTGTTTTTTCAGAAGTGAGCCAGACAAAAGGTGCAGCTTCTGTTAGGAGTCTATTCATTGACATGAATGCAACTCCTGCAGATGTGTGAAAAAAGAGAGGCTCCCTTCATGAAAACCGCCCAGAGATGGGTGGTGATAGATATAGAGATAGGTATTAAAACCAGAGAGGTCTTTTGCTCATGCAAACCCCAAACCACTCCTTCAAATTATTTTCAAAGCATGCACAAGCCTCATAATATTGTAGGAGAAGAGCCATGTTAGTCTGTGGTAGCCAAAAATCAAAAGGAATCTTGAAGCATCTTTTCAGTTTAACAAATTTGTCTTTTATTTACATTTGTTAGTCTGAAATGGTGCTACCAGACTTCCTTTAATAAATATGTAATTCTGAAAAAAGTGAGATCAAGGCATACGTGTTGTTATCATACATAATATATCAACTGCAGAATTTATTTTGGCTTGCTAGCTTAATCCTTGTACTCTCCTATTGTACACCTATAGGGATAACAGCTCTAGCCTGCTAAATTTCCAATTAGTACAAGATACTTTTTTATAGTATAGTATCTTTTTTCATTTTCCTCGATAAATAAATGAACAAGTATCATGTTTTGGACTCATTTGTTTAATTGGGTTCTCTTTATCTAGTTTTAGGACTTGCATGGAAAACAGATCACATTTTAGGTCATATTTATAGAGAAATACTGAAAATTCAAGAGTTCACAAACTTTTAAGCACCACTGTGTATACTGCCTATTCATTAGAGCATCTCCAGCAATTGTACAGTATTAAAAATTCATTTAAAAACAATAAAATACAATAATTAACATAGATAAGATGCCATAAAATACAATAAAATATAATATAATGACCATAATTTATTTGCTAGCACCATCTCAAATGTCACCATGGATAAGAATGTTTTTATTATGGACCTAAGTACTACTAAGATCAGTGCATATTTGTTTTGAGGGGAACAACATTTTAGAGAATAAGTGGTATAACTGAAAAGGCCCTCTTCCTGATCAATGTCTAATTAAGGACTACAGCATATGGCATAACCATCAGGACCTTTGATGAAGATCAGAGCAGTCAGGCTAATTATTTGGGAAAAGGAGTTATCTCAGGTATTGTTGTTTCAAACTGTTTAGGGCTTCATAGATGATGCCAGAATCTTAAACCTGGACTGATAGAAAATTAGCAGCCAGTTAAGTCTTTCATGAGGGGTGTGGTGGCTCAGCGGTTAAGACGCCAGGCTTGTCAATCGGAAGATCGCAAGTTCGGAGGTTCAAGACCCAAGTGCCGCGTGACGGAGTAAGCTCCCGCACTAGCCCCAGCTCTTGCCAATCTAGCAATTCGAATGCATGCAAATGCAAGTAGATACAGTAAATAGGTACCACTTCGGTGGGTAGGTAACAGCGTTCCACGTGTGTCATGCCAGCCACATGACCGTGGAAGCGTCTTCAGACAACGCTGGCTCTTCGGCTAACAAACGGAGATGAGCACCGGCCCCTAGAGTCGGACACGACTGCACAAATGTGCGGGGGAAACCTTTACCTTTTAAGTCTTTCAACAATACTGTTATAGACAATGGCTCTTCCCATGAGACATGTTATTCTATTATAAATAGAATTATTTTTAATCCATTGTCTTTGGAGAGGGAAATTCTAAATTGGCTTTAAGTTATACTAAGTTTCTAGCCGACATTGTTAATTGCTCCTCAGTCAAGATTTGGAAGACATTCCTAAGATATTTGCCCTCTGTTTTTTACCATCTATGTTAATCTAGACAAAGCTAGGTTACAGTTGATTGATTAAGTTTGTGAAGGGATAGAATCTTATGGGACCCATTCCTCCTTTGATCCAGCAATCCTTTCAACAGATAAAAATTGTCATGTTGGATTTGCTGCATACATTTAGATCATTATTTAATTATCATGAATCTATTTAAAGCTGGACTTCTAGCATTTTCTGCAATACAGACAAAGCATTTAATAGTGGCTGAATAACTACAACAATACTATTGCTATTTTTGCATGTGAACTATCATTATGACCTCTTGTGCTTCTTGATTTGGAAAACCATCTGAATACAAAAGAGAGTTTTTGATATACTTGTTCATCTTACCTCAAGTATGTACTTTTCCAAGGACCTGATATCTTCCAGTGCCTGAGAATCCTGATGGATAATCACCACTTCTTTTAATGGATACTAAAATCAAATTCAAGAGCATCAGACCCAAAGAAGAAAACTGAGGAGCACTGCAAAATGCCATTTTGTCTACTTAATGTATTCCCTTATAGTCTACTTTCTTGATTTACTTCTGTGTTTCTCTGACAAAGTCAATAAACACTTATAGAAGATGTATATAAAAGAAAATAAAGAACATCTTACCTTTACTGGAATGGTTTTCCTATCTCTGATTACCCGTCCCAGCTCGATAACAGACTGCATTCGAGAAACAGCGCTTTCTATATTTTTGTCGATCAGGTCTTCTCTAAATTGAGAGAGCAAACAAATATTTTTACTCAATACATGCAGAGTTCCAAAAACAGCACTCTGGACCATACTTTTGTACAAGTGTACCACAGTTGTTGCTGGCTGCTAACTCGTAAGCAGAAACTTAATCCTTTTTTTCGTTCCTGTCATGGATGGGTATATTCTACAGACCTTCCCATTGACTATAAGAGGGGATAAACTATGTCACCTCAAAGGTGGGCATATTTTTTAGTAATCTGGAATCTGCTTGGGCGATAAGAAAGCTTTGGATCCAGTGTCAGCCTTTATCTGCTGCTGGCACAATCTTTTCCAGCTCCTATCAGACAGCCTGGAATTGCCACTCCCTGGCCAGAAACAGAGGGCTTCCTTTTTCGCCTGCAGAGAGCTCCTTTCCACACACTGGGAAGGAAATGTCTTCTTGCCTCAGAAGTGCTCTCCCAGGACCGAACCATTATTTACCTATTTGAACCATGAACATATGGGATTAAAATGGTATAAACAAACTGAAGGAGTAACATTAAAACAATTAAGACCAAACATTAAAGCAATAAAACCAAACAACGCTAAATATAACATCACTCATTCCCCAGTATATACAGCCAACAAGTGATTGCCAGAAATTGGGACACATTCCCCATTCAAATAACACAGAAAAAAAATTAGGAGCAAACTAAAGACTTCCCAGGAGAAAAACAAAGATTCACATGCTCATGACCAAGACTTGTCAGTCTGGTTCCTTTACAGCCAAGTCATTATATGTGGAGATGAAGAGAAATGGGATGTTCATTCCTAATATACAGACTCAATCGTTGTTATAAACTTTAGAGAAGCCCTGCTTTAAGTAAAGGTAAAGTTTCCCCCTGCACATTTGTGCAGTCGTGTCCGACTCTAGGGGCCGGTGCTCATCTCCGTTTGTTAGCCGAAGAGCCAGCGTTGTCCAAAGACGCTTCCATGGTCATGTGGCCGGCATGACGCACGTGGAACGCTGTTACCTACCCACCGAAGTGGTACCTATTCATCTACTTGCATTTGCATGCTTTCGAATTGCTTTACTGTATTACAAATTCTCTATGGAAAACAAGTCAAGTCAACTACAAAGGAAGTCAATGTACAGTATTCTTTTAAAATTACTTTCACAAATCTTAGGCATCATTAATTGAAAAAAAATAAGAAGGCAACTGGAACTCCACAAATTAACTTACAGCCCTATAAATAACCATAGAGCTTTCTAATATGCATTACACAATAAAATTTCAAAGGCATTCATGACAAGCTACATGCTGTGTTGCAGCCAAAATCATATTTTTATGCTTTAAAAATCCACAACACTGATAGAAGACATTTTTCTTCTCAAAACGATCCTTTTATTATCTTGAGAAATTCCTTTAGCAGCCTTCATTAATGACTCAGAGGTACAAAGCTCTCAAATAGAAAAAACAAATAGCACAAGCAATAATGAGAGACATCCAAAGTCAAACAAATCCTTTTTGCTAACCATATTAATAAAACAAGCATCCAGGTTTCAGGCAATTTTTCCAGATAGCCACAATACAACATGATCAGAATATTCAAACAAAGGAAAACAAAACAAAGTAGAAACAAATGATCTTCTAGAGCAGAGCTTTCCAAACTGTGTGTCGGGACACGTTAGTGTGGCGGCTGCAGTGTCTGGGTGTGTCGCGGCTGCTGCTGCCTCCAAGCCCTGCCAGGATTCTGCGCAGGTCCTAGTGCCTGCCTTGTGCCTTGCTGCCTCCAAACCTGCTGTGATTCCGCACAGGTCCTAGTGCCTGCCTTGTGCCCTGCTGTAAGAGTGTGTCGCAAAATGATGCATGTCTAAAAAGTGTGTCACCAACATGAAAAGTTTGGAAAGCTCTGTTCTATAGGATCATGCTTTATAAGAATAGGATATTTTCAAGGGAACAACTTTTCACCTCTTATTGCTTTATTATCATTTAACCCTTTCTCTCCTTCAAAATGTTGTCTCATATAATTTCTTAAAAGCTTCAACAAGGTTAAGTTTTCTGTAATAGTATAATACTCTCTTTTCAGCCAATAAATCAGCCAGAATTCTGGTTATTTTAGAAAACACAGCAAAATTCAGCAGCACAGAAATTTTACAAGCAGAATGGTTCTAACAAAAATCTAATTTTGGATCTGAAGTGGCAGAACTGAGCCCACAGGGTGAAGATCTCACACTTCTCCCAGAAGCTTCTGAGTCTGCATACCCTGCTCTACAGAGTAGTAGCTTGCTAGTTCTCACTGCCATCATTATCTTCTAGGGAACCCTCGCCTGGCATAGTCTCCATATCCCCAGCATATGAGACAGATAAGGCTGTATTTTAGGATAAATTCAAAATAATCATAAAGAAAAAAATGAGAGTTGACATTTTAAAACAACAGATAGCAACACCTGTGATTATAGGAGGGAAGCAAATTCAAATATTCCAAGATGTGTCTCCAAGAATGCCAAAAAAAGGAAAGAATCTGCATCCCCGACAGCCATATAAAGAACTAAAGAATTAAGATGCAGATGGAAAATTCCATTCATGCTGGAAGTCTTCCTGGATACTAAAAGGGTAACCATAAAGACAATTCCAGAAGCCTCCTCCTTGCTTAAAGAATTAACTGTTCGGGACCCCTTGGGTAAGGAATGTTCCACTACCAAAATGGACATGGTAGATAAAGAAGAAGGGAAATTACATATAGCAGCAAACTGAAATGGAGACAACATTGATTTCAATGAATGTAAATGGATTAAATTCATCAAATAAATGGAAATGGACTTTCAATAAATTTTTAAAAATGCTGATAGTTTGTTTACAAAAAAACATATATAAAAATAGGTCATGCCTATTTGTTATAAGTGAAAAAATTAGGACAAAAGTATTTAGCCACAAGACAGACTGAGAAAAATGGAATTGCAATTTATCCTAAATCACAGGCTTGGGAAGTAATTGACCAGTTTAAAGACAAAGCAGGAAAACTCTTAATCCTGAGACTTAGAAAAGAAAGCAAAATCATAACACTAGCCTCCATTTATGCTCCTACAAAAAACAAAAGACAATTTTACAAAATATTTTTTCAAACACTCATAGAGGTAAAGAAGGGAGAAATACTGGTTATTGGAGACATTTTATCTATCATCCATCCATCCATCCATCCATCCATCCATCCATCTATCTGTATTTCAACTTTTGCCACTGCCCATCTCCCCCAGAAAAGGGGACTCTGGGCGGTGAATGGAGTATTAGACTCAAATCTAGATAAATCATCCCAAGGGAAGAAAAGGATGCTTCTACAAGAAGTCTTTCAATATATGGATGATTTGACACTGACAGACACACGGCAACTATAAAATAGAAAAGGGAGCAATTACACTTTTTTTTCAGCAAGACACAAATCATACTCGATAACTGATATGTGTTAGGTCTCTAAGGCCATAACACCATTTATCAAAGAAGTACAGATTCTTCCTATGACATGCTGATCACAATCCAATTTTAATAACATGGTATCATGGAGAAAAGTTACCCTTTAGATGGAAGATAAATGATAGGTTGCTACTTCAGGAAAGCATGCTACAGAAATGCAATGATGAAATAATTTCTTTTTCTAAACAAACAGACCACCAGGAATTTTCAACTCAATCATTTGAGAGACAAGAAAAGCTTACATAAGAGGACATTTTATAAAACTGGCGGCAAAACAGAAAAAGGAATACAACAGACAGAAAGCACAATAGGAAGGAAAAATAAGAGAATTAGAACATATTCACAAGACCAACCCAAAAAGGCAAGTGATGAAAGAATTGCAACAAGCTAAACAACAATTAAATGTACTCGCTATGGAAAAATTACAAAAGAAGATAAAATTTGCCAAACAAAGTCATTTTGAAAATGCTAAGAAACCAAGGAAATTTTTGGCATATCTGATTAGAAAAGAGAAAGAAAGACGGACAATATTGACAATAAAGAAAGGAAATAAATTGCTATACATCAGATCTGAAATTACCAAAGAATCTGCCCATTTTTTTAGGAAATTATATGCTAAGGCTCATTTTGATGAAACAGGTTTGGATAAACATATCAAGGACTCTGCACTCAAAGAATTTAACAACATCAACAAATATTAAGAACACCTATCACTGTTCAAGAAACCAGAGAAGGAATAAAACAAATTAAGCCTGGGAAGGCGCCAGGCCCAGATGGGTTTGTAGCTCAATACTGTAAAGAATGACTAGAACCACCAACAAAAAGAATGAATGAAATCATAGAGATAAAGGCGATGCCGCAAACATGGGAAGAAGCATATACCACTTTGATTCATAAAGAAGGCAATGATTTGGAGAAACTACAGTCATATAGACAATCTCTCTATTGATTGATCATTACAAAATGTTCACTACAATATTAGCTGAATGCTTAAAGAAGTGTGTTCCGGATATAATAGATATGGATCAAACAAGTTATATTCCCAAGAGTCCCTTCTCCTCACTACCTTTTGGGGAAGAATCAGCTCTTTTTCCCACTTCCTTTTGGGAGATAAATC
This sequence comes from Charina bottae, assembly GCA_023362775.1. Taxonomy (NCBI): domain Eukaryota; kingdom Metazoa; phylum Chordata; class Lepidosauria; order Squamata; family Charinaidae; genus Charina; species Charina bottae. Next base: position 278,192 of record JALMGJ010000022.1, read on the forward strand.
AATTAAAAATATAAACTTTATTTGAAAAAAGGAAAAGGGAAAGAATATAAGAATTGCTTTTTAGCTTTAAATAGTAAAAAAAATCAGTGGCAAAGGAGATAAAAATATAAAGCTGGTCAAATCACATATTGCAACTTATATTTTCAATATTTAACTCTTAAAAAGATATCCCATAGAAAAATTATAAAGAAAAATATAAGGCTCAGGACAGACAATAAAGTGATGTCAATCTGCTTCTACTTTAGAAGCAACTCTGATGTAAAGAGCTTCCAAGTTGCATAAAACACATCATCACAGAGGAAATAAATGCTGTAGGCAAAAGTTTAGACAAACACACCCAATTAAAATTAAAAATAATCTTACACAATATTTCTAGCTACACTTGTTTTCACCTATCCTTTCAAAGATAACTGTTTTCCTGGAACAGAATTTCCTCTGCCTCAATTTATTCCAGGATTTCCCTCCAGATCCCTGGAGATACCACTTGGTTCATTCTGAGGCCACTGGAGGTGGAACTAAGCCATTTATTCTTTGCAGCCTCTGTTCCTAATTTTTGCCTTTTTCTCTATCTGGAGGGGAGGGCTTGTTGAGGGGATCACAAATAATCATACTAGAAAGGGCATCTTCTCCTGCTGAAAATGCAAATTCAAAGTCTGCAAAGATCTGAGCCTGTATGCCAAGAAAACCTTGGTGTAGAATTCCAACAGTACAAAATGAATGCAAGTTAAACACTAAGCCAAGTTGATAATTACAAAGTTGCTCACCTAACTTGAGGAAGCATGAGGTAGTGAATGCTATCAGTATTCCTCTCCTGAACACAAGCCGGATCAATAAGAGTCTTCAAATTCTGGTACATTAGTTCAGTAATAAACGGAGTATAAGGTGCCTGAAATGACAATATTGTCTTATCTCGCATTATGTTGCATATTCTAAGTTCTTGACCGATTATAAATTTTACTGAGATGGTTGCTGAACCTCATATACTTTCTGTTCCTACACTAAATGCTAATAGAATTTACACAAAGGAAAGAAGACAGTCCTGCCAGCAATAAAAATTGTACTTTATTAACCTCTTTTCCTCCATCACAAACTGTAAGACAGCTGGAGATACATTACATTATCTTTCTTCCATCCAGTGGATGGACTCCAATTCTCAATGTAACATAAAACTAACTAACAACATGAGAACACAAGATGTACAGCTTACCTGACAGTAACTGGTTCTCTACAAGATTAGCAATCATCCTGAGAAACCAATGAGAACAGGATGCACATTTAATTTGTTTTGTATCAGCTAAGATATATTAGAGAAGGACTGGTCCACAACTCCATAAGTTGGAGACCCACAGTATTTCCTGCAGAGGCCTTCAGTTGCCACACAACGGTAAGTACTGGTGTCCAGGGCTACCCCACACTTACACACACACACACACCATACAGCTACATTCCCACTAAAAGGGAAGAGAAAATTACAGTAAAACCTTTCCCTTTCAGAAATCTTTTACACAACTGCTGCTTCTCCTGCTGGATATTAGCAGTAAGAATACAATTTTTTCTTGCTCTCCAGTTAAGTTCTGACGTAACAATTTTTTTGCCCTACCTACCTACCTACCTACCTACCTACCTTCTCTCCTCTTTTTTCTTGACTTTACTATTTAGTTTCCTTTTAGCATAGCTTATTTAGATTGAAATGTAGAAGTACTGCATTCAGTTATTATCATTCATATTGTTTAAATAAAACTCAATTTTAAGAAAAGTCTGCATTAACAACAAATTGGGAGTCAAATGTGGCTCACGTGCATTAAAGAATACTGCAAATGTAATTATCAACTTCAGAATTATCTATATTGAATGTTGACCTGACTGCAAAGGGAATTTTTTACTAGTGCTCTAGTTAGGAAGAGTGCATTTTTTAAAAATTGAAATTCTTAGAAAACTGAATTTGGTCTTATAACCATAAACTGTACCCCTTCAGAATCATACAACTTTGGCTACAACCTCCTCTATCTAAGCTAATATTAGAATTAATGAAGATTATAATATATTCTCACCATAAGTCTGCACATGGAGTAGAGAACACTGAATAAGGTTTCTAAGGCCATAATGCAGTCTTCTGTTCCATTCTCACCCTACCCATTTAGAAACAGAAGAGTAGTTAGACATTTTTTATTTGTTCACATATCTTAAGCAAAATAGCAATCAGTTTTGAATAAAATATGAATTCCATCAAAAACAACTATCATTTAAGCCACTTAGATTATTTTTTTAACTGGAGCAGCATAAAAGCAACTGAAATAAATAAATGTCATGAATATACACATTGCAAAAAAATTAACCTACCTTTAACCTCCTCCGATTCATTCTAACATACCAGTTGGTTAAAATGTCTACAAACTTAACCAGTCGAGGAACTACTGTATACAGTCTGTAGGCTGGAAATTAAAGGGAAAAAATGGTAATAGTCTCCTTTCATTTCAATCTTTTTCTCACAGAATGATTTGAGAGTTAAAGAATTTGGTTCATACTGCAACAATGCTGTGGCAAAAATATAAAAATATAGGTAGCAAATCTCTTAATTTTTAAGTTTGCAAATCCACTTCCAATCCCAGATTCAGACTTGCATTAACAACAATCATAGTTGATATGGGTACACACACAAAGCTAATTGTTAACTGCCCAATTAACAAGCCAATCAGGTGTACGGTCAATACAGCCACCCTGGAAGACATATATGGGGTCCCCTCACCAACTTCTGCCCAGACTGAAGAAGCTACTTGGATAAGCAGCGAAACGTTTCAACCAAAAGAAAGAAATCCAGTTGCCATGACTCAACCTACAGACACTGTATTTATTCAATTTCCATTGAACACTCAAGGCAGCTAATATTTAAAAATAAATATACTCAGTAAGCAAAGATAAAAGCAAGGTACGAAAATGACACATACTAAAATGAGCTACTTTGTGTTGGGGGAGGAGGGTAGCAGCAATGAAAATGATGCATTTTTGTACCATCATCTCCTTTCGCAACCCTCTGAACTAGGCACATTTGGAGGGAAACAATGGCTAAGCTGCCAAGGAGAACTGTGTTGTGACTATTATGGCAGCAAAATGGTTTTTCAAAAGCAGCACATGCATAAAATATACCAGTAACTGACAAAGCAACTCTCTACAATCATGAAAAATTTCATTTTCTTTCTCCAAAGCTGCATAAAAGGCTGACCAATTTCACCAAACATTCAACCAACTTGTATAATCTGAGGCCTAATCAGACTGAACATGCACACAGATGTGCTAGGCAGACCACAGCAAGGCTAATTTGACGCTTGAACATTGAGAAAATGTACACACCCGCCATCTCAGCTCTGAAGAACCGAATCAGTGACTGTGTGAAGGAAAGAATCCATTTATCCATGATGTTGTTGCTTTCTTTAACTATATTCTCATTGTAAAGGAATTCCTTTCCATCTTTCTATGAACATGGATACAAAAAAGAAAACGAGGATTATAGGTTTGTTGCATGGAAAATGTTCTCAACTAGAACTTTTTTGATCTTAGCCAAGGGGTTCGAAGCTGGTACAGATGTTTGCAACAATATAATAAAAACATGACTCCCAATTCTTGCAACTCATGTGGAGCCAGTTGTAAGTTCTTATGAAAGTTCCCCTATATGCAAACAACTGCAGATATCCTGTTTATCTGAGAATAAAAGACCTCCCTTAAATGCCATTCTAAAGTCCTGTTCACCTTAACAACTATAACGCTATGCTAAGAGAATAAAAACTTTCTATATGGTACCATCAGTTCAAATAGCTTGGCAAGGAAATCATATTAGTTTCAATTGCGTTAATAAGGTTGGAGACTTTTAAAACTAGTTTCATAAGAAATAGATGCTTTCAAGGTTCTCATTTAAGGACCTGTCATTTGGACGTTGCTCCATTATACAATTTATTCATAAATAAATTATTTTATGGGCATAATTGCCAAAGCAACTCACTTATGCAAATACATTTTCTAGGCAATGAACACAACTATAATGAGACCAATATTTTGGCACCAAAATGCAGCTCAGTGATTTAACAAAAGAAAAAGAAAAGTAAAATATTAGGGCAAGCTGAGTTGCTGTATTGCGAACAGTACCTGGGGAGCCTCAGAAATAGCTGATTAATTATAAAACTTTGAAGATCTGCCTGTAAAGGTGACCACTAAAAAGTAAAGCAATTTTCATTACTACTTTTTGAAGTCTGCTGCCTTTATCGCAAGGTCTCCAAAGTGATTTTGAAAGCTCAGATATTATAAGAGGTGTATAATTACAAGCTCCTCAAATGATCAATTTCCCACAGGCAATATCATATATTTGAGAGTATAACTATATATGTGATAAAGTTTTCCCTACCAAAAAGCCCATCTGCTAGGTTCTCTGCACAATGAATTTTGTGAAATGCAATAGTTGCTGACAGCACAGATTAAATCTTAAGTGTGACAGACACAAACATTCATTAAACCAGGAATCTTCATCCAAGTTCTCAAAGAGAGAGAAAGAAGCCAATATTTAATTATATTTATTTAGTTTTAAGCATCCTATAATGTCATCAACATCTTTTTTGTTGTTGTTGCTATTATTGAAATTCTACAAATCAGATACACTATCGTAACAATTAACTGCATATCTATTACCATTTTAATGCACAGATCAATTCCAAAGACTGGTCCCAGAGGCAGAGGACACATACCTATGATATTGGTGGGACGAGGGGCAATTTACCATTTGCAAGTCTTGTTGCTTATCCCACCTTGATTCATGGGGGCAGTGATTTTCCTTCATGACAGTTTTTTTTTTTAAATTCATCTCACTGATTACACCACTAGATAATATAAGGCTATGCTAATTCAAAGATGGCAGGGTTATGGCGCTCAATCTAGGACTTTGACAAGGAAAGAAAGGGGTTTGGATTTAGTAGATATACAGAAGTTTCTGCCATCAGAATTTGGATCATGAAGTTTCAGAAGCTTCTGAAGACCTTGGTGTATTATTATATTTAACCAATCTAGGATCCAGGTAAGCTTAAATCCATATCTGTGCACAGGATTACAGGATAACCCTAACCCTAAAAGCAATTATTTCAGAGCCATACTCTCAAGCAGGCCAATGAACTACTTTTAAATCCAAGGTACTACTGATTTTCTGATATCAGGTTTGCTTCCATTATTTATATGGTTGCACACATGCCATCAGAGTAGCCATTCTGGCTCCTAAGCCCCCGTTTCTTGTGATGCAAAAATCAGGAAACAGTAACAGCACAATATAAACAGCACAAGTTCATTCTCACAATAACAGACCACTGTTTGTTGGATCAGGAAAACTATGCATAAATGCATTCAGTAGAAGGAATTTCTTCCAGAGCAAAATATGCTGTACGTGTTTCTAAACAAGTGAAGTTGTATTTTCTTACTAGATATTCATTGTGCAGCTTAAAAGATCAATGCAATTTTGGGCTGCGTTTATAGTAGCACTGCACTCAGATTTACTATACTGCATCCAGTTCTGCACATTGCACTATAAACGAGACATGGAGAAGTTGGAACAGGTTCCGACAAAACTACCAGGATAATAAGTGGTCTAAAAACCAAGTCCTATTAGGAATAACTAAAAGAGATGGGCATGTGTCAGCCTTCCCAGGTAGACCAGACAGGAAACACGACCAGATGAGCTAATTCTACTTTATTGTAAGGCTACATTAACAGAATCTTGCAAGTCGGAAAGTACACATCTCCCACTGACTCTTTTTACAGCCTGATAAGTTAGGGAGGATCCTTCCTGAGTTTCTTTCTCTGTTATGCAGCTGCGGGCTCCTCCCTCTCTTGTCTGATCATTCCCTAGGCAGCATCTCTTCCCCCGTCTCCCAAGGTCATTCCCACATACCATTACAGCATGCTTAAGAGAAGGTAAGACAGCTGTGTACAAAAATCTAAAAAAGGGCCCCATGCAAGGGAGGGTGGACTTAAATCTCTGTTGAAGCTGAGAGCAAGACAAGAACCATCAGACTAAAATCAAAAGAAAAAAAAAGATTCAAGCTGAATATTAGAATATGTTGTAACTCCCACTTGCTGGAGGTTCCCAACTGGGGACTGGATGGCCATGTGTCAAGTTGGATTTGGTGGATTCCTGCACTGAGGAGAAAAACCAGGAGTCTGATAGCACCTTTTCCAACTAACAGATTTTATTCAGAGGAATAAGCTTTCATGAGCTGCATCTCACTTCATCAGATGCATAGATCCACTCTAACATACCTCTCCTCCTACAATTCTGTGAGGAGAGTGATGGACTAGGTGACTTCAGGATCTTCAAATTCATACATTCAGTGATTCTCTATTTCTTTATTGCTTTTTCCTCTTCTAACTACCCTTGGTTGTCATTTAATTTATGAGCATGGCCCAGAGCTATTCTTGGACATAAAGATGACATTGGGGACTGGTGATTTGCTTTGTAACTTCTTGTTAACATTTTTATTAAATGTTTTTCAAAAATTGCACAAGAAGCCTGCTGAGCCCCAACGTAGATGTCCACGGGCACAACTTTGAGGAACCCAGCCTTAGCATCTAACATTAAATGTTTAGAACAGAACAATATTAAGAGCAATAGTTCCAGACCCAAGTGTATCCAGTGGCTTCCCAGCTGTGGGGATCTAAATGTAGATCTCCCTACGCCAAATCTGATATTCTAATCATTGTGACAATGGCTCCAATAAATGCAAAGATAAACTACAGTTCCATTTAATTTTAAAATTGCACAGATGCATATTGAGTGTACTTTGATCAGAATATGTCAGTGAAAAATGCCCAGAATAGCTGGGAGTCAGGTGGCATATAAATTGAATAAATCATCATCATCATCAAAAAATACACAAGCAGATAGCATACTGTATGACCAACAATTCAATTTTTAAAAACACAACATAATAATGGCAAGAAACTCCAATATGCATTCAATGGCAATATCTGAAAGCTTTGTACCTTGAGTTGCAGAATGACAACATTCTGAATCAGGAAACGATAGGCATTATACCAGGGCAGAAAGACATCTTTCAGCACATCTTTTACACCTTCCTCTTTAAATCTTAGGTTTTCTGCTCTTACGACTGGAGAATTGATAAGGTACAACCTACAGCAGCAAACAGAAATATAGAGAAAACTTCTTCTGCTTTCTAAGAATATTCAGCAGCCGCTTTAAACATGTGTACCTTAAAATTCTGACAATTCTTTAACTCATACTCAGGAAAGATATGTTGATGTTGCTTAGCAATTTTGTTAACATACATCTTACCCTATTAAAACAGCAGCCCTAGTCAGTGGTATTAATGTAATTGCAAGCCTTCCCCACAAATCTTAACTACATAAAAAAGCATTAGCATTCATAGATCAGCCTAATGTACTTAAGATATTTTATTAATTATTTTATTTATTTTATTTATTTGAATTTATAGTACCGCCCATCTCCCCCATCGGGGGACTCTAGGCGGTTCACAGTTACTATCCTATTTATAATTTTGTCTTCTGAATGCAACTTTAGAAACACATTTGTAAAGGACTTTATTCTCAATTCAATGAACAATGATTCATTTCAAGTCTTTTTTTTTCATGCTTTCATGCAGCAGCTTTCCCCAACTTGATGCTTTCCAGGCACACTCCCAGAATTCCCAGCTAGCATAAATATGCAAGATTACCATGAAGACAAATTTTAGCCAAGAGTCAAAAAACAAACAAACCCAAAATGTTCTTAATGGCTGAAGATACACCAGTCATACCAGTGATTCAGAAGATGCTCAAAAAAGTTACTAGCTGTGTTCACATGACAGAGCTGACTCAGCTGTCCCTTGTCCAGTCAACTGATTCATCTTTGTGCACCAGCAGCACACAACCTACAATCCCCAGGTTAACTATATGTATTTTTTCCAATATTCCACCTACTGTAAATTTATTTCCTCTCTCTGTCTTTCTTGTTTTTAAACAAAACAAGAACAAATTAAATCCATGATTGTGCTATTGGGTCACCCTCACCATAAATCAAAGAGGGGTATTTATTTTATTTATTTATTTATTTATCAAATTTTATCACCGCCCATCTCCCCCCATCTCTCATTAGAGTCCTTCTAAGACTTTATCTCTATCCACTTTGATCTTGCAGGGTTGGCACACTCCAGGTTCCTTCAATTAAACAATAGCATCCATTAGAACCTGGAAGTGCACCTTCTCTGTAGCAGCACCTTCCCTCTGGAATGAGGTTCCCCCCCAAGATCCAGATGGCCGCCCCTCTGCTGTTGTTTAGAAGAGCCGTGAAGTCTAGGCTCTTCACCCACGCCTTTGGCAAGGAAGAGTGAGACCCCTTATTTCATTCTACCTGGTCTGTCACACTTGCCATCTTTTATTGACTTTATTGTAATGTCTTTGATTGTTGTGAGCCAGGTGGCATACAAGTTTAATATATTATTGTTGTTGTTGTTGTTGTTGTTAACCCTCAGGAAAGTTGTTTGCATGATATGGTTGACAAGAGAGAGTTGGTTTAGACCTCAAAACTCTTGTGGCTCTTTTGGGCTAAAATTAACTCTTCTGGATTATCTGGGATTAATACTATATTAACTTCTCTGATTAAGCATGTTGTGTGAATGGGGCTCTTTAATACTTGTTGCCCCTTTTCCTATTTAAAATTAATCACTTATCTACTTATTTAAAAATATGTTCTAACAGCTTGCCTAGGATTGCTAAATGCTTTTAAAAAAGTGGAAGTAGGAAACATAGGTTTAAAACTACAGTGGGGCAAAAAAGTATTTAGTCAGCCACCAATTGTGCAAGTTCTCCCACTTAAAAAGATGAGAGAGGCCTGTAATTGACATCATAGGTAGACCTCAACTATGAGAGACAAAATGAGAAAACAAATCCAGACAATCACATTGTCTGATTCGGAAAGAATTTATTTGCAAATTATGGTGGAAAATAAGTATTTGGTCACCTACAAACAAGCAAGATTTCTGGCTCTCACAGACCTGTAACTTCTTCTTTAAGAGGCTCCTCTGTCCTCCACTCATTACCTGTAGTAATGGCACCTGTTTGAACTTGTTATCAGTATAAAAGACACCTGTCCACAGCCTCAAACAGTCCCACTCCAAACTCCACTATGGTGAAGACCAAAGAGCTGTCGAAGGACACCAGAAACAAAATTGTAGACCTGCACCAGGCTGGGAAGACTGAATCTGCAATAGGCAAGCAGCTTGGTGTGAAGAAATCAACTGTGGGAGCAATAATTAGAAAATGGAAGACATACAAGACCACTGATAATCTCCCTCGATCTGGGGCTCCACGCAAGATCTCACCCCGTGGGGTCAAAATGATCACAAGAATGGTGAGCAAAAATCCCAGAACCACATGGGGGGACCTAGTGAATGACCTACAGAGAGCTTCGGACCAACGTAACAAAGGCTACCATCAGTAACACACTACGCCGCCAGGGACTCAGATCCTGCAGTGCCAGACGTGTCCCCCTGCTTAAGCCAGTACATGTCCGGGCCCGTCTGAAGTTTGCTAGAGAGCATTTGGATGATCCAGAAGAGGATTGGGAGAATGTCATATGGTCAGATGAAACCAAAGTAGAACTGTTTGGTAGAAACACAACTCGTCGTGTTTGGAGGAGAGAGAATGCTGAGTTGCATCCAAAGAACACCATACCTACTGTGAAGCATGGGGGTGGCAACATCATGCTTTGGGGCTGTTTCTCTGCAAAGGGACCAGGACGACTGTTCCGTGTACAGGAAAGAATGACTGGGGCCATGTATCGTGAGATTTTGAGTGCAAACCTCCTTCCATCAGCAAGGGCATTGAAGATGAAACGTGGCTGGGTCTTTCAGCATGACAATGATCCCAAACACACCGCCCGGGCAATGAAGGAGTGGCTTCGTAAGAAGCATTTCAAGGTCCTGGAGTGGCCTAGCCAGTCTCCAGATCTCAACCCCATAGAAAACCTTTGGAGGGAGTTGAAAGTCCGTGTTGCCCAGCGACAGCCCCAAAACATCACTGCTCTAGAGGAGATCTGCATGGAGGAATGGGCCAACATACCAGCAACAGTGTGTGCCAACCTTGTGAAGACTTACAGAAAACATTTGACCTCTGTCATTGCCAACAAAGGATATATAACAAAGTATTGAGATGAACTTTTGATATTGACCAAATACTTATTTTCCACCATAATTTGCAAATAAATTCTTTCCGAATCAGACAATGTGATTGTCTGGATTTGTTTTCTCATTTTGTCTCTCATAGTTGAGGTCTACCTATGATGTCAATTACAGGCCTCTCTCATCTTTTTAAGTGGGAGAACATGCACAATTGGTGGCTGACTAAATACTTTTTTGCCCCACTGTATGTTCTAGAGGACAATGTTATTACATTACGCCCAGGTGAGACATTTGTATGAGGCAACCAAATAAACTGAACCAGCTCATAAACCAGAATAAGAATGCATTGTGTCATCCTAGCACCTTTGTCATTATGCTCTTTTTCTGACATTTTAAAATTTATTTTCACGGTCACACATCTGAAAGGTACTTATACAGTATATTGCCAGTGCATGGGCAGCAGCTAATAGGACACGTTTTGGTTGAGTGTTCCTAAGCCAACCTTCCCAACGCTCCTCTTTTTGAAATATAAGGAACTATAATTCCCACTATTAGCAGCCAACATGGTTGATAGCCATGCTAGCCCAATACATCCTGAGGGCATCAGAGACTAGCAGAAATGAATGAGAACAAGAAGAGAAGACCAGCACGTTCATACCTGAGTGCATCAGCCCCATAAGCGTTTACAATTTTTGTTGGATCTGGGTAATTCTTCTTTCGTTTGCTCATCTTTTGCCCATCACTAGAAGGGATTAAACATATAATAAACTATAATAAAGCACACCTTTTTGGCAGTTTCACATTAACTCAACTACCCATGAGAAATCTATTCAACATTTGTATGGCAAAAGATAGTAAGCATTTACATTTAAAAAGGTTGATAATGTGCTGCAAAATACAGATGGAAAAACAACCATAACTTTGGCAATCCACATTTATTATTTCAAACCCATGTTTAGGTCTTATTACCAAAACCTTTTTTTAGTTTATTTTACCCACTCTGAAATGATAGTTAAACCTGAATCCCTTCTGAAGGAACCACTACTTTATGCTAAGGAGCCAAATGAATACATATTTTATGACATCAAGGATTACCCACAAAAAATTTTCAACACAGGCATCAGAAATTTAATAAGGAGCAAAATATTAATATTATACTTGCCTGGCAAGAACTAGGCCATTTACAATTACATTTTTGAAAGGCGGCTTTCCAAAGAGGGCTGAAGATAACACCAGCAAAGTGTAAAACCTGGGGGAAAAAGTGATACTAGCTGATTCTAGGCCGGTTGATGCTAAAATAATATCACTCTTTGTTTAAAAATTTTAATTATACCAAGCTGATTCTTCCTAGTACATTTGAAAGCATGGAGATATTAAGAAGAATCCAACTCTTCATTGTCGAAAATTATATTCTTCTTACAGAATCTTGTGGAAAGTATCAAGTTGCATTATTTATTTATTTATTTATTTGTTTATTTATTATTTAAATTTGTATTACCGCCCATCTCCTCCAGCCAGGGAACTCTGGGCGGTTCACAATAAAACAAGTTAAAAATATAAAATTACAACATCAATTACTGGCTTCCAGTATATATGCATGAAACATTTGTTAGTTGAGTGCTCACTATAAATGATAGTTAAATATTTATATGTAACAATATTTAAACTACTGTATTCTACCCATCTTGTGGGACCCAAGAAGACTGCCTTCTCTGCCCAGGGCGCACCTGCCCTCTGGAATGATATTCGCCCAGAGATCCAGATGGCTTCCATCCTGACGCCATGCAGGAAGCTAGTAAAGACTTGGCTATTCTCCCAGCTCTGGGGCAAAGTGAGGTTGAGCCCCTGCTGGATTTCTTGGGTTATATGTTGTTTTGGGGGCTGTTCATTATTCTTTTTTGCGTTTTGCATTTTAAACTTTTAATTGTAAGCCGCCCAGAGTCATTGGGATTCAGGCAGCCTATAAATTGTATAAATAAATAAATAAATTGTGGAGTCCTTGGTGCTCTCTGAGCCTTGTTTTCTTGCAGACGTTTCATTGCCAGGATAGGCAACATCTTCAGTGCGAAAAGGGAGTGGGACTTGCTCTCTGTTTACATACCAAATAAATGAATAAATAAAAACAATCTCCACCCACATTACTGCCAATGAAGCGGGTTGCCCTACGTTTGCTCAGAACAGAAGATGCATTTTCAAAGCAGCAAATTAGTGGGAAATGCAAATGGTCTGAACAATCTAGCCAGGGGGCAGTGTCCCCAGCCAACTTGAGAGAGGTGGGGTTAATTCTTGCTGTTTGCCTGGTCAAATTTAAATATTTATTATTTTTGTCCTATCCTTGTCCTTTTTTGGTACTGTGGTTTCAGGCAGGTATACAGTATGTACATATACATAATACAGTTATCCACACATATACAAGTGTGTCACAAAGACATTTACTGGGAGAAATGTTAAGGATTGCTTTCAAGGAGGAATTTGCTGGAGCGATAGGATTTTGGTTTGTGTACATTATTTGATTATTATTATTATTATTATTATTATTATTATTATTATTCTCTATACATATTCATCTATGCTTCCTTTTGAAAATGTTGTCTTAGATTCAGGATCTTCCATTTGGATAAATGCAATGCTATTTTAAGATCAGAATTCTCAATACACTACTACATTTATAAAATCTTGCATAGAATAAATAATAAAACTATTACCATCCTCTGGTTTGGTCAATGCCTTCAGCTATGAAATCAGCAGGAAAAGCATCTTCAAATTCTCTCTTATTCTCAAACGGATAATGTACTTGGGCATAAGGCATACTTCCACTTTCAAACCAGCAGTCGAACACTTCTGAAACACGATGTAAGACACCTTTGCCACAGCGTGAAGGGATAGTTATGTGATCAACACTAAAGAGAAAAAAATTCCAGTAACAGATATTTATTTCAGAAGTAGAAACTTAGCCTTAACTAACAAGTGATCCTAACCTTGGTGAAGTTTGTCAAAGCAGGGTCAGACCTGGTTAACAGTTCAGCAGAAGACTACCAGGAAATACCAGAGCTATAGACTAAGACTGGGCAATTGAAAAAAATGCCAGAAGCAGGAAATGGCAGGCACGTTTTCAATGGCTCCCATGAAAAGTGTATCCATGTTAATCCCCAGAACTCAAGCTCAACTTCAGGATGCCTTTATTAACTCTGTAAATGAGATGGTTGACAATTCCATGTTTACTAAAATGCGCTTTCGTATTTTCCAAAAACCACACCTAAGTAGACAACTCAAAGATATAAGCTTTCAGTTTAGCCAAATATAAAGTCTTGTGCTGGATGCTAGGGACACCTCAGACTCTGAACCTGGAGAACAGAACCTGATGGATTTTTAGCCAATAACTGAGGACCAATCAGGCAGGCAGTCACCTGAGGTAGTTTCCATGACTGATGAGTTTGGCTTGGCACAGGGGGATGCTGACGCTGACAACGTCACTATGAAACTGCAATGCACTCTAGGTGGGGCCATTGTTGAAGATTACTCAGAAACTATAATTGGTCCAGATGTAACCTATAAAGCCCTTCATGGCTTGGTACATACAGTAGATATCTCCAGGATCACATTCTCCAGTCAGAATTGTCCTGACCAAGAACATCATCTCAATAGAAACTGCTGCTAATGCTCCAATTCTGAAAAGTTTGAGGGGCTGTTGTCAGGTGCTGCTGCTTTTCTGTTGCAGCACTGACTTCCTGGAACAGCCTCCCCATTGGCAGCAGGCCCCCCCCCAAAACATTCAGGAAAAGGGTACAGATAGAGCTTTCCCATAAGGTTTTTCCCTAGTGTATAGACACCATCCGTTTTGGGTGGCTTTGTAGTTTCAGTTACCACAGATGTTGTATTGTTTATACTGTGGATGTTTGTTTTTACTGAAAACTGCTATGAATCAATTCATTGAAATTGGTGTATGATGGATGGATGGATGGATGGATGGATGGATGGATGGATGGATGGATGATAGAGAAGGAAGGGAGGGAGGGACAAGCCACAGTTTCTCAGGGTCAGTCCTAAAGTGAGATGGCCCTTGAAAAGAGCTGAGCAGTGGCATTTGTGTGACTCCTTAAGAGGAAAAGGCATCAACTCCCTTAATCAATCAAGGCCAGGGCCTCTTGCAGTAGGAGGACATCTCTTAGGCCTGCTCTTTGTCAGAAACAATTCTCTCATTTCCTGATCTGTATTCTGCTAGCTTCAAGTTCCTAGTTCCTCCTGACTTTCTGAGCTGTGGATTTATCACCAGCTTTCAACCCTTAGACTGCATTCCATTTCAGCTTCTGAAATTTCAGACTTCCAGGCTTTATCTCCCACAGTAAGTTCACATACTGACTTACTCTCTGCTCTAGTCTGCAGGCAAGAATTTTCTAACATGACTTACTGCATGGATGCCTCAGTCTTATTTACAATCTTCAGCCTGAGTGTAATCTCTATTTCCATGTTGAACTGATCTACAGCTAAGCTAATAAAGCACTTAGAACCAACACACTAATTCATTCCTGCTTGTGAGCCTTGAACAGGAATGACTGCTGAAAGGTACTATGCTAGCTCATTAATACTAGAAATAAACTATGTTTCTTACTGAATCATCTCCTTTTAAATTACATGAGAACTGCTCCCCTATGCAATCTTACACAATTCAACTCAGTCCAGAATCAATCTGACATCCAAGAAAAATTATTACAGTGGTCCACCATCAAGATACTGCTATACAGGCTGTAGTGGCTTTTGGCAGAAAAATAGCCAAAGCCCCATACCAGTGTTCACTTTTAAGGTTCAACTGTAGGAGTTTCTCTCACTCTAGTCATTAGAATTTACTAGAAGGTAGCAGCAGACTTAACTTGAGTGTTGTGTGAGAGTTGGACCATAAGGAAGGCTGAGCGCCGAAGAATTGATGCTTTCGAACTGTGGTGCTGGAGAAGACTCTTGAGAGTCCCTTGGACTGCAAGGAGGTCAAACCAGTCAATCCTAAAGGAAATCAACCCTGACTGCTCATTGGAAGGACAGATGCTGAAGCTGAAACTCAAATACTTTGGCCACCTAATGCGAAGAGAGGACTCACTGGAAAAGACCCTGATGCTGGGAAAGACTGAAGGCAAAAGGAGAAGGGGACGGCAGAGGATGAGATAGTTAGATAGCATCACCGATGTAATGAACATGAATTTGAGTAAACTCCGAGAGACAGTGGAGGACAGGAAGGCCTGGCGTGCTATGGTCCATGAGGTCACGAAGAGTCGGACACGACTAAACAACAACAAAAGACTGGCAATGAGTTAAGAGTGTCATACAGCAATTTTCTAAGTTATAGAATCATAGAGTGCAAGGGTTTGGAAGGCACTTTACAGATGATCTAGTCTTATCCACTGCCCAATGAAGGAATCCATTACTGCAGCAGCAAATTATTATATACCAGCTAATAATTGACTTGGCCAAACTGTAGGATCTAAAACAGGAGCAGGCAATCTTTTTGGGGGGAAGATCATATTGTCCCTTCTGAACAGTTAGTAACAAGGACTATATAAGAGGAAGGGTTGGAAGATGAGATCACAGCTTACAATTGCTACTGGGATCTACAAACTTACTTCTCCCCATCCCCCACTATCAGGATTACCATGGGAGTAGACAAGAGCTACATGGGAGTAGACAAATGCAAGTAGATGAATAAGTACCACTTTGATGGGTAGGTAACAGTGTTCCGCGTGCGTCATGCTGGCCACATGACCGTGGAAGCGTCTTTGGACAACACTGGCTCTTTGGCTAACAAACGGAGATGAGCACCGGCCCCTAGAGTCAGACACGACTGTGCCGGGGAAACCTTTCCCTTAGACAAGAGCTGATTCCTCCTCCCATAATGCCAATGCATGGGAAAGCAATGGAAAGGGAGACTAAAGCTTCCACCTCTCCTCCACTGATTTGGATTATGACTGTTTTTTCTCTAGTGACAGCAGCAATCCCAACACAGGGAAGACTGCGACCAGCAGCAAGAAAGCAGTGCAATCACAATATCTCGGGGAAAGCCTTTAATCTCGTCCCTCTCCCCATGAATTCTTGTTCATTTCTATTGAACAGGAGAAAGCACAAGGAAGATTCTTCTCAAACACTCTCTCCACCAGCACATCCATCACTGCAATGGCAGGAGAAACTGATAAAAGGACACACCAAGGGTGAGCCATACATGGTTGCCCATATATGTTCCATAATTAAGGTTTTTTTTTTAATAATGATATCAACATGGACAGGTGATAAGCTGTAATGGACCTTTATTTGCTTCTACTATAATCACTAACCTTTCTCTGTGGAGATCAGTGATTTTTACTCCCGACAGTTCTTCCAGTTCTGCTACAGACCCAATACAAACCACCTGTCAACATTCAATATATTGCATATTTATTGATTTTTTTTTAAGAATAAACATTTCTCTAAATTTAATGTAGAAGCAGTAATTGCAAAATAGGAACTGATGTCATGGGTTTAACCAGCATGTTTTAAATGTATATTTAATTTTAAATATGAAAACAACATTTTTCAAAATCAAATACTGTATCCTTTTCACACTGAGGGCTATATTTGACAGTCTGTATTGACAAAGGCTGGCTAAGATCTTACATGCAGAAGTGTCCCATGACTGCTGAATCTGCTGCATGAGCCTGTTCTCAGACAAGGCTCAGAAATTAAGCATCAAAAAAGCCAGCTATGGGAGGGAATTTCCTCCTGTGTTGCCGATCTTTATAAAATGGATCATTCAGGGCCATACAACAGCTAATAAAAATCAGCAGGAACCTCATCTCTGAACATGAGCAAGAAATATAAAGCAGGCTCCTATCAAGTTATTTAGTTCATAAGGATGACACACAGATCAAAATAAAGTTCATTCTTGTACAACCTGTTCTTACATACCTCTTCAAAATCATCGCTGACCCACAATGGAATGGGTGTTCCCCAATAACGATTTCGTGAAATAGCCCAATCCCGTGCATCTCTCAACCAGTTGCCAAACCGCTTCTCTCTCACGAAGTCAGGAACCCTAATTGTTTTTGAAAAGATTCTTATTTAGGCACAGTTATGCACATATGCTCTACCAGGGTTGGCTGATATTTCTCTGCTCATTTAACCCTGGTTCACTATCAGAAGAAATCTTCTCCCCCAGTCCTAATGAAATCTCCTCTAGCACCCTTAGCCATTAAGACTTACATTTCTACCAACCTTGATTCTTAGCGCTGGCCCATCAGGAGTGTCATCCCTCCCCCAGTATTCGTTGTGCTTCTACATCTCAGCCACCCACTGGGCTGCTCAATGGTGAACATGACCTTGTTCTGTAACCTACTCAGTGGCCTCCCTGCAAGATTCTTGATGCATGCCTAAATGCTTATTTTTCTCTGTGTAACGCCTCCATTTCTTCAATGGTTAATCAAAGATTTTGATTGATCCTAAAATAATATTAAATAGTAGTATTTAGTTTTCTTGAACAAAAATCAGTCAAAACAGAAATTCATTGCAGATTTTACGTTATAAAATAGGGCTTCAATATGCTGCATATTTTCTTGACTTTTCTACAGAATTTAGGTTTGGAGGAGATCAAGATATATTAAATATTAATTTTTTGTGGGTGTATGTCTACGTGCATGCATGTAAATATATTGGATGATTCAGGCAATTTAAAAACTCAGGTTTCTGATAGTATTCGTTTTCCTGCCCTGAGAGAATGTAATTGTCTTCAAAGATTTTAGAGTCTCAACTTATTACAGTTGCACTCATAATGCTGACCTTAGGAGAACCTTTAAAACCACAAATGGAAAACTGAATTAAGATAAAAGAGCAACTGAGCACCCCACTAATGTGAAAAATGAACTTTGCAACCTTGCTGTTTGATACAGTAGCTTTCTACTTCAAGATATGGACAGGTGGCATCTTTCTTTTTGAGTATGCTACAGTTTAATTTGCTAAGTAGAAATCCAGAAAGGAAACAATATAAGCAAAACGATGTATTATTTTACAACATGCTTTATATTTTTTTCAGAATTTGAACTTCTGTATTTTTTTTAATCAAGCACCGAGTACAACACAAAAACATTAAGAAGCAAAATCTATAGCAATTGTACACCTTGCTCAAAGAGAAAACTCTTGAACAACTGCAATATAAAGTATAAAATATAGAGAAATTCCCCATAAGGCACTGTAGAGAATAAACTGTTGTTCATTGATTGATTGATTGATTGATTATGTGCCATCAAGTTGTTTTCAACTCCTAGTGACCACGTAGGCTGTTCTCTAGAAAGGGGAAGGATGCTGTATTTAACTATTAATATACAAAGACACTCTTGGGCAACATTTCTGCCCCCAAGTAACAATGATAAAGATACAAAGTCCCACCTGTATCAACAAACAGATGCGAATCCGCACCTTGGCATGATCATTACAGCCTTTCCCAGCTAATTATTTTCCTGACGTATTCTGAGCCAGCTGAAGTGTCTAGACCATTTTCAAAAGCAGAGACATGTGCAACTTGTCTCGCTCATCCCACTGGGCTCAGAACATGGATCTGTAGAAAGGTTCTATCTTAACAGAGTTTCAAAAAAAATCAGCTGTGCTTTAAGACACAGGTTTGGATCTTTCAAAACAGATTGAACATCACTCAGTTTATGGGATCTCATCTAGTCCATTACCAATTTCAAATTACTGATTCATATATCCACTCCCATAGCCAGATTTAATGAGAAAAAGAAGAACTGGGTATCATCCATGAATCCTACCGCCTACATTTCTCATGTGGTATTCTTACCTATGAACCTTGGTTTATACGATAGTGTACAATCCTTCTATCAGTTACTCTCAGATGTCATGAAATCACATGAACCGTATTGGCTCTTTCCATTTCCCGCATACTCTTGCTTATGAGTTCTACTACATACTAGACTAGACTGAAATGAGGCTGGGTAGTTTGCAGCGCAGCATGTTATAATTACACGGTGTGAACCTGGCCATCATATTATAGCTATTAGTCATATTAACATGGTTTTATTTGTTTGGGCACAGCATATTACATGAATGCAGCCACTGTATTTTGTTAACCTGGTTTAACATGTTGCACAAATTCAGCCACCTACTAACTCACTGAATATATTTTCCCAGTTCCTTCATCTTTCTCCCTCCATACCCAGGAATATTACCTTGACTGTCAGGGCTAGATCACACAATGTCAGAAGCAAACAGAGAGACCAAACTCTTCTGATACAAGGTGTTACCTGGTCTGGTAATGAAACACCTGCAGGAAAAGTACCAACCCCAGAGCACACCAAGAAACCACTAGTTCAACCCTGAGCAACCGAGATGCTCTAGTATATAGCACATATGGGCATCAAACGTTTCAGAAGACACGCAGATGGGAGAAATGAGCATGCAGGCAAACCTCCACCAAAGAACAACTTTATTATTTTTGCATGGAAGGCTATAATAGCAAGCTTTGCCTATCAGGGTCAGACTGGCAGGGCAAGCTACTATATAGAAACAATCAGCAAACTCTACTCTCCCAGGCACTGATGATGTTACCTAGCCTAGTAATGAAACTGCTGGAAAACCACCCAGCTCAGCGAACACCAAGAACCCAACAGTTCAACACTGAGCTACCCATATCTTCTGCTATTGGTTCTTCCAGTACATTAACAATGCACAGGTGTCAATTGTTCCTCTTGCCCAAAAATGAATGTCCCTCAACCCTTATGATACATGAGCAAGAGAACAAAAGGTTAAGATTCGAACCTGGACTCTGCTCTCTATATAGGGTCTCAGAGTTGGCCTTCTTCTAAATAACGGCTTCTCTAGTGTCTAATTAAACTTGTATCAAGAACTGTGTCCTCGAATCCCCGCATACAAGCCTGACAATGACCACCATTCATCTCTCATACACCTCTGCTCCCTTTCCCAAATACCATTCGGATCATACAACAAGCAGCTGCTGAGCCTACAACATAAACTTTGCTCTTCAGGAAATCCTAGAAGGGTCATAACTCACAAGAACTTTGGGAAATCTCAAGGCCTGGCCTATTTGTAAATCGAATGCCAGGAATCAGATCTGCTTGGCAGCTGACTCTAGTTTTGTTTCATAATACAGCAATAGTTCCTTTTATGGCATTCACTGAAACTGTTGTCAGCGTGCCACCCAGTCAAGAGCAGGTTGCTGCCTCTGGTGCAGACATTCGTATCTACCTTTTAAACCAGAAAGTTTTTCCTATTGGTTTCCTTCAGTAATCCTGCAATGGGAGTCTGAAAGACAGCCCAAGATAAACTGCAGACTGGAAAGATTTGAAATAGCACAGGGAATTCTAAGTTAAGGGCCTAACAGGGATATGGTGTGTGTGTGTGTGTGTGTGTGTGTGTGTGTGTGTGTGTGTGTGTGTGTATATAAAACAGAAAAAGCAAGTTGGACTTCTGCCACCTTCATTAGGGTCACTTTCCCCCTTTTATGCCTATTTGCATCTTGGCAAAAGTTCTATATGCTCTTCGTATCTTTAGAATACAACATTTTTTACCTTACCGAATAATTATGGTTAGTGTATACTTTATTCTTAACAATAACCAAACAAGCAAACAAAAAGAGATTTAAAAAGGGACTTGTATTTACTATACAAATCTTGCAAGTTGCTTTGCCCTGCAGGGACACATATAAGGAATTTATGTGCATTTCTGGTTTTATGTCCCACCAGGAGATACTTTTATAAAGCAATTACTTACTCCAGTATATACTGCCACCTAGTTTTACAGTCTTGTTATGGCTTGCTTACAAGATGTTCATTTGGAAAAGTGTAATCAGTTCCAAATTATCGGACCATAAAACCTGTCCTCTTCAACTGCACTCAGTTGTTGGGATCCCTATTAGCCAACCCACCACTCACCACTTGCTTTGGACCAGGGTTTCCCAAACCGTGAGGTGCACCTCCAGGGGAGGTCTGAGGAACCTTTTAGTTGTACATTGTTACAATAAATCCACCTTTCCCAAATTTTCATTGTATTGTTTTCCTTGTTCATTTTTTTTCATTTTTGTGTTTGGATTTTTAGGGAAGGTGTGTCCATTAAGATTACACTAAAGCAGGGGTGGGGAACCTTTTTTCTGCCAAGGTCCATTTGGATATTTATAAAATCATTCGCGGACCGGGGGGTGGGGTTTGCAGGCGGGAGCCAATCGCATGGAAGGGGGCGGGGTTTGCAGGTGGGAGCCAATCACATGGAAGGGCCTGTGGTTGCCTTGGGAGGGCCAGACCAAATGATTTTGCGGGCCTTATACAGCCCGTGGGCCGGACGTTCCCCATCCCTGCACTAAAGGGAGGTGTGATGGCAAAAAGCTTAGGAACCCCTGCTTGTACAAATCACAGTACAGAACTCCAACCTCTCTCAGATAATGGGCACATCTCAGAAGCGGAGAACATATTGTAGCAGGTCTCCAAAACAGATGCCATTGGGGAAGCTTGCCTTTCACCAAATGATTGTCATGGACAGTAGGGCCAGTCGAAAAACACCCATTAATCAGCGAGTCAATTGATGAGGAAGTGCCCCATCCCTTTTGGCCCCTCGAGTTATGCTTAGCTTCTCTTTTCTGGAAAGACAGGAACAACCCCAAAGAAAGGAGCGAGCTGCCGCCAGCTGCCATTTTTGTTTTCTAGGAATACCTTAATTAGCCCACAGGCATTCTTGGAAAGAAAAATATTGGAAACTGACACTTTGCTTTGGAACAAGATAGCTTTACTTAAAAAAATTACAAGAAGCTTTTAAAAATGATATGGGCAGACATACTGTTGGTTATTTACAGACATCTCAGAGCCCATGAGCACCACACTGGGAATCTGTCAGCCCTTCAAGGTAGACCAGATCAAGAAACAAGATCTGCATAGACCTAAAATTACTTTTAATAGAATGGCTATAGTAATGGAATCTTGCAAGTCTGAATGTGCTTCCCCTCCTCCCTCTTTTACCTTCATGTGAATTAGGGGGTGCCAGTCTTAGGTGTTTCGTAAATCTCTAACTCTGTATGAGCTTAAGCCATGTTTATCTGTTTGTTGCCTTGGTAACAGATCTTCCCCCTCTCCATCAAGGTCATCCTCTATACTCTCTACAGAATCTTAGAATTATAGGCACAGTTGCTCTTATGGATAAGGGAAATAGAAGGTCAGAGATGTGTCATTTATAAAATAAACACTGTATTTATGTAAAACATTTGTATGCCACTTCTCATTTTATACATTCTAAATTGTTTTACTTAGTTTATATTCACCATTTTACAGAAATGGATTTTGATTCTTACTCTGTGACAATTCTGTATAACTTGAGATTTCAGATTAGTTGCGTTTTGTTCCTTCTAATT
This sequence comes from Charina bottae, assembly GCA_023362775.1. Taxonomy (NCBI): domain Eukaryota; kingdom Metazoa; phylum Chordata; class Lepidosauria; order Squamata; family Charinaidae; genus Charina; species Charina bottae. The sequence goes on from JALMGJ010000022.1 coordinate 300,734, forward strand.
AGATAGATAATTGGAATCTTAATTTTAGTTAGTAAATTCCTAAACATAATATAGGGGGGAAATTTTATGGTGTTGCAGTAGTCTAATACTAGAATTTTTGTTTATTCATTTTTAAATGATCAGCAGGATCGTTTGTCACAGATTAAGATCAGCTATTCCTGGACCTTAAAATATGTCAGTTCAAAAATACATTAGTATTAAGTTATCTCATTAAAAACTAATTAGCAATTCAATTATGTTATAAAATTTATCAAATTATATTAAATCTAGTTCATCAGAGAAAATATCTATAAGGAATAAAAAGAATTCCTAAAAGAAATTAAGTCCTAACAATCCGCAATTATTCTATAGGCAGTGCAAGCATCATGATAAATTCCAAAGGTTGACAGAATTTGCTCTTCCAGAATTTTTATATTTAGAACACTGCAAATTCCTCAAGAGCCTTGACTGAATTATCAGGCAGTAGCCTTGTACCTTTACATGGAACCAAAGTGGACAAAACTGTAGACATTTTGAGTATCCTTAACAATTTTGATGACATGTAGTCCAAGCATCAATATGTACACATCTAAAATGAAAGTGTATACATAAAACATGTCTGAAAGTAGCATATTAGACTGTCAAAATTTGGGAATTAATCAGTCTTTTCAGGCAGCCCCCAAATCATAACCAAATACTGTGTATTTAAACTGTAAACGTTCATGTGTAAATACATCTCATAAAAATATTAGATGCCAGTTAATTAAGGCCTTGATTACTTAAAGAAATATCATTTGTTATCACAGAATATTTTTAAACCTTAAAGCATGGTATAGATGCCAATTAACATACAAGATAAATAGTTTAGTACTATTATTTTTCCTGTTAGTTTATTAGCACTGCAGTAATAAGTATAAAAGGCTTTATTTCTATAGACTCTTTATAAAATCTTAGTCATTCATCTGCTTACCATAAGCCAGTAAGTAACACTGGCAGCAATTGTGGAATCTGACACAAAGGACCTGTTTAAATTTAGCTCAATGAAATGCTTCTATCATTACAAGATACTATCCTCATCAGCAGATAAACTTGTAGATTTAGAAAAAAACCTTCTTCCCTGACATCATGAACCATTAAGAAGAAAAAACAATTTGATCCCCTTGCATTAATTACCTTTCCAGATCCAAAAGCAAGCATTATGCTATAAGGATTGAACAGCAAGGTATCAGTGAACAAGCTCTATTCAGTAAGACTATTGCATATATTTATTTCTCACATTCTTGATAACTAGTACATGCCTTTGTTTTCATTGTAGTATGAACTGTCAAAACAAGGAAAGATTACTCTTACAAAGACATCCTACTGGGTTTCCCCAGGTCAAGAATTCAACTGTACAAAATTCAAATAAGACAAAGATCAAGTTCACTTGGCAATATGTACATGCCATATTCCCATGCCATTGGCTGGCATGTAAAAAAAGGAAAAGGCAGCAATTTTTATATACTTCCACAATGGTGAAAGTGTAAACAATTTGGAGAAAAAAACCTCCCTATCAACTTAATGCAGGAATACTGATTAGTTGTGTCCAAAATTCCTGATTCCAGACTCGGAGTGTTCCAGCATTCTCTAGAACATTTTATTTTTCTCCCACAATGTTCCAATTTGGCCTTTTCAGGGATGGTTCCTTATTTTCCAGTACATGAATCTTCCAGTACAGGAAGTGGTTTGAAGTGTTCCAGATGTTATCTGGCCCTGAAATTCATTCTGATTCCTTCTCTAATCAAGACTGATTTCAGAAATGTCAAATGCTTATGTATCCTTGCGAATATCTATAACATCCTAGACTTATTCAAGCATTCAGTAGAATATGAACCGCCTAACTAATATTCTTAGAAGTGCTTCTGAGCCCATCATATTCAGCATATGAAGTTCTGTAGCAAAGCAGCCTGCTTCAACAAAAAGTTAGAGCCACAAACAGTAGTAGTTGTGTGAACATCAAAGTTTGCTGCAAAGAGCACAGCAATATTAAACTCCAAATGGAAAGGATATGATGATGCAGCAGGAATTTCTATCATTGATGCCCAAAGAAACCTAAGAAAAAAGGTCTCCCCCGTGCTTGCTCAGCCAATTGCTCCTTTAACTCAGAAGCACTAGATCAGTAGTGGACAATTCTGTCAAGATTACTTGTTACTCCAACTGGAAGGTGATATTACAGATCTGGGTGGGGCTAAATATTTTTGGCCATTTTTTTAGTTTATGTTTATGTCCAGTCTCTCTCCAGTCTTTCTCCCAGTCTCCCCACTCTCTCTCACAGGAACCATCTTTGAAGAGCAATAGGTTGGCCTTTATGTGCTAAACTTTACCTATTGACTAATGCACCTTTTTCCCCTCCTCAGAATGAGTTTTGTCATACATGAATATTTTTAAAAAGAAATAATGCATGCTGACAGATAGTTAACTCTGTGCAGATACAGAAAAACATTATTCCTAATCTAAATGGGAAAGTTAAAAGGACAGAAAGAGACAAGGCAGAGAACCAATGCCAAAATGCAGCGCTTCACCTCTTTTAAAACTCTGGAATTCCTGCTAAAGAACAATTAAATGCACACTCAGGAGAATATGGGGGTGAGGGAAGGCAATGAGCACCACTGTCAACACAGAACTACCCTCAAAACATAAAAGAATAAAGCATGATGAAACATCAGCACCTTCGGAGAATTGTGATTTTGTTATAGATTTTTATGGCTAAAAGCACATTATACTAATTAAGACAGAAAAATAAGATGAAAAGGAGATAAAACAAGAGCTAAAGACCAAAGGATGAAATCTGGGTACTTTGTGAGCTTACCATAATGAACCACTGTCAATGCATCTTTAAAAAGGCATCTGAATGCAACCAGAACTAAGATTTAACTAGGTCAGAGCTTTCCAAACTGTGTGTCACGACACATTAGTGTGTCGGCTGCAGTGTCTGGGTGTGTCGCGGCTGCTGCTGCCTCCGAGCCCTGCCAGGATTCCGCGCAGGTCCTGGTGCCTGCCTTGTGCCTTGCTGCCTCCAAACCTGCTGTGATTCCGCGCAGGTCCCAGTGCCTGCCTTGTGCCCTGCTGTAAGAGTGTGTCACGAAATGATGCCCTGCTGTAAGAGTGTGCCATGTAATGATGCATGTCTAAAAAGTGTGTCACCAACATGAAAAGTTTGGAAAGCTCTGAAGTAGGTATTTATGCAATTCATTGTTAAACAGAAAAAAAAGAGTAGATTACAGTACCAATAACATTGAGAATTGTTTTCCAGCAACTTGTCCACCATGTGCTCCACACGAACAAACCAGCTTGGAACTGCTTTGTATATCAGAGGCGTATCTGACCTGAAAGAAATTGAATAGAGAGAAGAAAGTATCTTTTTAAAGTTATCCTGCAAAGTTTGAATGACCATCTTTAGTTTCCATCTAAAAGTTAATGGATAGACTCCAAGTGATTTTAAGTGGAATGTTACTGTACCTCTTGTAGCCAAATCTAACTAAATTGCTTATATAAAAGCTTAGCACATCATTAGATACTCTTTTAGCTAAATCTGTAAAAGGGTTAGATTCATTATACCAAACTTAGAAATATCTTTCTTGTGTTGTTTATACATTGCAGACAAATGTATTTAGCTACAGCTAACTTAATTTGATTGCAACAGATAAACAAACAGAGCACATGTTCTCCACATAGCCATGTCTTGCCCATTACTGCCCATCTTCAGTTCCATTCACATTACTACATAGGCATGAATGACAAAAAGCTCTTAAGTTGCCTGTCTCATGAATAATTCTGGATCTTTTGTTAATTGACTAATGAAACTCGTATACTGGAGGCAGCAGTAAACCTTGGAGGCAAAAGAATGAGACTTACAGAGAAAAATATATGAATAAAGAAGCTAGGTCTGGAATGAGTTAGAGATGCCCATATTCTTTCATATCCCTCTGATTCACTTCATTAGTAGAACATTTAGCTTTGCATTCTATCCTATCAGCAAAGAATGTTCAAACCTCCCCCATAACAGCACAGACTCTGCAGACATTTTGATAATGATTTTGTGTCTGCCTAATGGATAAGAGAAAGGGGCAGTGCTGGGGAGAGGAAATGGTAAGCAAGCAGGAAATGGTCGTTTTGACACTCCAGGCAGTCAGACCATTGTGGAGTCCTTGGTGCTCTCTGAGCCTTGTTTTCTTGCAGACGTTTGATTCCCCTGTTAGTAGTCCAAGAATTGAGGGCAAGCAGCTCCCTCTTGGATCTCAGTCTGTGGCACATAGTGGCAATGGTGACCCAGATACACCAGCAGTGCCTGCCACCTCCAAGGCAAGTATTTATTTATTTAGCATATTTATATGAACACCCATCCATCAAAGGCACTCTGGGCAGTGAACAGATAAAAATAGAATAAAATTATAATCTGTTACATAAAAAATACCAAATACCTTTTTAAAAAATCCTTAAATATCTCACTAGCAACATAATAGATATACCTGCACCCATATCAGAGCTCCATCAGCACCCTGGCCCCAGTGCCTGGGGGAATGCCCAGGTCTTCATGGTCTTCGGGAGGGCCAGCAGGGTTGGGGCTATCCATATATCAGGGGGGAGGGGGAGCTGTTCCACAAGATAGGTGCCAGGACAGAGAAGGCACACTTCCTAGGACCCACCAGGTAACACAACTTCCCTGATGGGATCTGCAGCATGCCCACTCTGCCTGATCGGGTGGGATGGGCAGAAACAATCAGGGAAATACAGTCCCACAAGCAACCAGTCCCCATGCCATGTGGAGCCACTGAAGTGCACCCATGACAACCAGCACTGCGAAGTGCATCCAGAACCCTATTGGAAGCCAGTGCAGCTCACAGAGTGCCCAATACTGCACATGCCATTGCATTCTAGACCAGCTGAAGCTTCCAAATGTTCTTCAAGGACAGCCCCATGTAGAATGGGTGGCAACAGTCCAAATGGAAGGTGACTAAGGCATGAGTGACCATAAGCAGTACCTCCTGATCTAGGCAAAACTGGAGCACAAGATGTAATTATACCCAAACCGCCCAGAGTCCCCCTTTTGGGGGGAGATGGGAAGTGATAGAAATGGGGGGGGGGAATAAATAAACAAACAAACAAACAACACAAATGCTCTCCTGGACACAGCTGTTGTGAACAGGAACCGCATGTCCAGGAGAACCCCCAAATTGCACACCAACTCTCACTGGTGGAGTGTTACCCCATTCAGAGTCAATGATGGAAGATCATTAAATGGAGGGGGGGAACATTAAAACCCACAGCTAATTAGCCTTGTCAGGATTGAGCCAAAGCCTTCCCCATCCAGACCCACATAGTCTCTAGACACTGGGGGAAAATGCCTCAACAGCATCACTTGGTTAGTCAGGGCTGAAATGTATGCTGATGATACCTCACCCAGCAATTTCATGTCAATGCTAAATAGGAGGCCTGGGGGCAGCAACATTACATTAAAGGTTTCTGCGTGTGCACACAAGTGATGTAATTGCGAAAGTACTGGCACAGGTTAATTTGGTTAGTCTGTTGGTGTATTTGTGCAGTGCACATGCACTCTGCATGGTCTTGTTTCCTTTTAATGCTGAGATTCAGGATACCTATGTGGTGAATGGGTAATCTTCAGAGGCGCAGAGTACCCATGCACACCTAAACTGACCAAGCCATCATTAACACAGTAAGCACTGTGACGATGGTGTGTTTGACTCTGGTGTCATTGTTCATCTTTTTTCATTATGTACATTGAGCTCTTTTGTTTGTGGAGGAATCAAAGTAAATTTTAAAATGCGAAAGATATACTAGTTGTCCTGCTGAGCTTGGTGGGTCAGATGCCGTCTATGGTGCATTGTGCTACAAAGGCATGTCGGACCCTGCTGGTTTTTGACCTTGTTCTGTTTGCTGCAGTTTTCTTTAGCAATGCAAGTAGAAAAAGAAGAATTGTTTTGATCAGCAAGAGTGCGTGCATGACTCACGACTGCTCTTTTCCTCAGTATGCCACTGAGTACTGAGAATGTACATGCAATTTACATTTAGAACATAAATGCTAGGAGCCATGAAGGGAGGGATTTTTTATTTTATTTTTGTAGGACTTCCTCTTTCTGAGGCAGCAGCAGCTTTTTTTTTTTTAATTCTACTGGGAAGAAGAAATTGCAATTCATTTTTTGGCAGCCAACCAGGATAAAATGAAAAATCTTTAAATAGTGATGGAGGGAGACAGCATATTCCTGACTATCTGCAAGGTTAAGTTTAAGCATAGAGAACATAGATTTAGAAGAGGAAGTTTGTTTTATTTTTACCCTTTAATGGACTGGAATTAATGTAATATTTTCTGCCAGGAAGCCCTCATGCCCTGGAGAAGGTAACTGACTGAAAGGGTTGCCTCTTGGGGTAGAGATCAGAAATACAGAGCCAGCCTATCTCCTCACATTCCTTTCAGTCAGCATATCTATATGTCCCTGGTTGCTCTAGTGCAAGAACAACAGCCTAACTCTACCAGATTTGGGCTGCAAAAATCTAGATTTCCCTCTTTTTGTATCAGTGTGTTTAGTTTGCAGGTGATGATGGTATCTCTGTTCTAGTCACCTGGATCTCATTTCAATCTTTTTATGCCACTAAATTCAGAAAGTTTAGATATGTATTTTGAAAGCTGGAGCAAGGTGAGAACCAAACAGTATACATAATCTTTAGATCTAGAGCAGCTTTATTTTTTTTAAAGAACCTAACATTAAATGTATAAAGCTATACAAAGACCTACATAATTGTATGTTTGCATGATGTTCTTTGAATACAACAATTTACACGATCTCTGTTTATTCAATGGTCCCACATCTCCAGCTGCTAAAATCAACTGGCTGTAAAACTCCAGATGACCACTAAATGGCTGGAAAGTATTAAGATTTTTCTGTACCTTTGCTCCTGTCATGTGATCATCCAGATTTTTGCAGCCAAGGTTCTATTTCCTATGGGAAATAGAAATGGTTTCATGTTTTGTTTCAGCTGAACCAAGAAGAGACAAATCATTCCAGGTTTTCCTCTGCCTAGACTATGGCTGGCCCAGAACAGGCTGAGATTTCTGAGATACAATACTTTGTTTCCAGTTTGAGATCAAGCTGGAAGAGAGCCAGTCTGGTGTAGTGGTTAAGGCACCAGGCTAGAAACCAGGAGCCATGAGTTTGTGCCTTAGGCACAAAGCCAGCTGGGTGACCTTTGGCCAGTCACACTCTGTCAGCCCTGGGAAGCAGGCAATGGCAAACCACGTCCAAAATGTTGCCATGAAAACTGCAGGGACTTGTCCAGGCAGTCGCCAGGAGTCAACACTGACTCAAAGGCACCAAAAAAAGAGAGAGATAAAACACATTTTCCACTTCAGACACATCCATAACAGTATTCTACTTTCAGATGTGCACAAGTATTTGAATACAAATTATTTTTAATGTCTGAATAAGAATAAAGTAGGGTAACTTTTTCAAAAATATGTGATTAGGCAGGATGCTCATTTTAAGCTAGTGTTGCATTAAAACTTCTTACCTCCAGCAGAAAGGATAGTTGTGCTTGAAAGTGCTGGTATGGACCAATCTTCCTTGTTCCTTTAGAGATTTGATTATATTTTTATCGGCATCCTAACAAAGCAAGTTATGTTAAGATAACATTAAGCCAAAGTATCTTAGAGAAAAAAAGTAGTTTGTAAAATGATAGCTATTTCTACTGTAATACACAATGTATCTGGGATTTACTGAAAAGTAGTACTATATAAAAATAAAATTCTGAAAAACAGATGCTTTACAGCTGTGATTCAAGTTCTTGAAGGCAGAACTATACCTCACTCAACTATTTCCTCAAACAGGTTGAGGTTCACACATCATGCTACATTATGGTTTGTTTTAGGTTAAGTAAAGTCAATAACATCATCGTGAATGAATTTAAACACCTCAACAGGCCAAAAACAAACATTATATGCACATTCAGTGAATGTAAAGGGTCATTTATAAAACTATTATGGCATAGCAGATGGATCTGGTAGCTTGTCTCAAGAGTAGGAAACTACTCTTGAACATGTTAAGGATTGTATGATCAAATGGGCTAAGAATTTTGGATATAATATCATGCTGGACCAATGGGAGAATATGTGGATGAAAGGTTTGAAATTTACACTGAATTATAATTTGAAAGAAAATTTTTATAAGATGATGTATCGTTGGTATCTAACTCCTGCTAAGTTGTCAAAAATGTATAGTGGTGTAACTAATGTCTGTTGGAAATGTTCACAGGACGAAGGAACCTTTTACCATCTTTGGGGGACTTGTGAGAAGGCTAAAAAGTTCTGGGACCAAATATGTATTATTATTCAGAAGATTCTTAAAGTAGATATACAAAGAAAGCCAGAACTTTTTCTTTTAGGTTTGATGGAAAAGCAACTAGAGAAACAACATGGAGTTTTGCTACTATATATGATCACGGCTGCAAGATTGTTATATGCACAACGATGGAAAAATCCACAAATACCTACAGTTGAAGATTGGATTGTTAAATTAATGGATTTGGCTCAGAGGGCTAAATTAACAGCTTTAATAAGAGAGCATTCTATTTCTACATTTATATCACATTGGCAACCACTTTTGGAATATTTGCTTGTAATTGAAAAAAATGATCTTTTGATTTTGGGTTTTAGAGATTGAATGATTTGTTGTAATAGAAATAATGTTATGATAGGTTAATTAATTGTAAGAGATTAGATTTGTATTTAATCTTATATCTGTATCGGAAATAGTCGGAAGTCGCCTTTTCTTTTCTCTCTTTCTATTTACATCTTTCTAGTTTGTTCTTTTTTCTTTAGTTCTGTTTTCTATCTATTCTATAGTTTTTTTTCTTTTTTGTATTTTAAATATATCTTGAAAATAAAAAAAAAGAGTAGAAAACTCAAGGGCCTGGTCATCTAGACTGGAACTAGGATATGGATCCTAAATATGAAAACACAGAATAGATATAGCACAGATGATTATAACAGCAACTGGAAAAAATGGACAGAGTGATTTTTCCACCATTTTCACAAGTGATGCTAAGGATTAAAATTGGGGGTGGGGGGAGAGACAGAGGGAGGGAAGGTGGAGACATCTACATGTTCAGTTTCAGAATACTCTTTCAAGCAGAATTCCTAGCTTGTTCAGGACAACTAACCTTGACATACTGTCCAGCGAAGTCTGTCACTTCTGCTGTGAAACAGCCTGAAGCATCAACAGGACAAACTGGCACTGAATCCTTCTGAATAATATTAAAATCCATGCAGACCCTGTAATCATCCTATAAGAGTAATGAAATACAAAAGAACTGAGACTCTTGTCTTTTGGTTTTTGAGGTAGACTTTGGTAGTTCAGAATGCTAACTAAATTCTCCAATACTATCATGAGTAATATTTTCTTCACATTATGAAATGCTCTTGCAGAACCAAAAGGTATTTTGCAAAAGTTCTGTTCTATATATTTAATCATACTGAGAACTAATTCAACATGCACATTCACCATTTTTCAGATGCACCATCAACTGGTGACTTAGATGTGCCAGTAAGTTATCACCACAAATAAAGTTTCCATTCCTGCACCCTATCATAAAAGAAAAGCACTTCTATCCAAGGTCATGTTGTTATGAATCAAATACTAACTCAGTTTATCTTTACAGTGCAATTTACGGTTTATTTTATCAAGTTTTTATGATGGAGCCACAACTGGTTGAACATAATATACTGAGACATTTTTTAATTTGCTTGGTTTTAGCTTACTGTATAAAAACATCATAGTTATCCAAAGAATGCATAGACCAGTCCTGAGATTTTCATGATGTTCAGCTTCCTAAATTCTGGAATGGATTAATAATAACAAGGCTGACTGGGTTCCCAGCACTACTTAAGGAGAGGGACCAAGAGCTCATTGGTAAAACTAGATAAATTAACTTGATTTAAGACAACTTTCTATGTACCAAGAGAACAAGAAACATCCCTTCTAGATGTCCCATGAATTTTGCCCTTCTTGGCATGCATATATAAAGCATACAGAGTATAGCATCTGACCATTATTATTTGAAAATATACATCAGGACAGCACTATTCTGTGCAAATGCCATTCTGCCAAAAATCCACCTGACATCTGTACCAGGTAGTATAATTGATTGATTGACTGATTGATTATATGTCTCCAAGTAGGTGTTGATTCTTAGCGGCCACATAGATTTTCTGACGATCTGTCTCTAACCTTGTCCTTCAGATATTCCAACTGTGCACGCATTGCCACTGCAACTGAGTCCATTCACCTTGCTGCTGGTTGTCCTCTTCTTCTCATTCCTTCCACCTTTCCCAGCATTAGAGCCTTTTTCAGAGAGCTAGGTCTTTGCATTATGTGTCTGAAGTAGGTAATTTGAACCTGGTCATTTGTGCCTGAGGTGAGAACTTTGGAGTGATTTGTTCAGTGAACCATTTGTTTGTTTTCTTGGCTGTCCACAGTATGCTCAAGAGTTTTCTCCAACACCAAATTTCAAAAGTGTCAATACTCTTTCTATCCTGCTTCTTCAAAGTCTAACTTTTGCTTCTTCCCTGTTGTCACAGGGAATACCACTGCCTGTACTATTTTGATCTATGTAGGTATAGACACATCACAGCATTTGATATCTCTTCCAAGGCCTTCATGGCTACTCTACCAAGTGCTAGTCTGCAGCGTATTTCTTGACTGCTTGTTCCTTTACTGTTGATGGTTGACCCTAAAAGGCAGAAGCTATGTACCACTTCGATATCTTTATTGTCAATTCCAAGGTTTGTTTGTTTATTTATTTATAATTCAAATTTATCACCGCCCATCTCCCCCAATGGGGGACTCTGGGCGGTTTACAAAATATCAACAATTAAAACCTATAAACCTAAGTTACACCTAAAACAATATAATAGATAATAGATAAAAATCCAAGAAATGGTAAAATGGTATATAAGAGGAGGACATTATGGGACATTATGAATTCCAAGGTTGGTTGTTGTACCTGCTGTCATCAGTTTAGTCTTCTTTATATTACATTTCTTCACTGTGCCCCTTGACTTTTATTACTAGAGCTTGCAGATCCTTTGCACTTTCGGCCGTCAGAGTAATGTCATCAGCATAGCACAGGTTACTGTTGTTTCTTCCTCCAATTTTAAAACCACGCTCATCTTCTTCCATCAATCATTTTATATTTCTATCCATATGGTTTTCTTGGTAAAAGTACAGAAGTGGTTTACCATTGCCCTCTCCCATGCAGTAAGAATTGATGCCTTTGCCATTGTCACTAAAGTGATCATCCACCTCCAGCATTTTTCTGTATCGCTGCTGCCCAATATAGGTGCCTGCTTGCTTTAGCTGGGCAGCTGGGATGACCCTCACACCTTGGGTGACCCTGCTGGGAATATAGACTCTTGGCATCCGTTCCTGACGTTCTTCGCTCATCTGTCCCAGGAGCACCCTCCCAGCATGATGGGGCAGCCCAGCAGGACTTGGGAAGAGTACAAAATAGACACATTTATTTCTGAATTTAGGAGATCACTCGAAATGCAAGTGATTCTCTGTTTATAAAACTCTGTCATAACATATTCCATCCTATTATTTTACACATCCCATTGCTGGATGCCTCCTTGTAATCAACAGGGAATTGATCCTGAGTCACTCACAATGAAAGTCCCACCACAATCAAAGAAGGCTAAGTCTCAATGACATATAAGCATGTATGTTTCATCCTTTTCTTTTAGCTAAGATAAATATGGACGCTTTTTCTACAGTATAAGTACTGGATAGAACAGAGTCAGACAGAGCACGTTAGAAATCAGTAGTTCAAAAAGAGATTCTGAATCTCAGTAAAGAAGTACCAGAATGAGAGCTACAATAAAGTCATCAGTGGTTCTAAACTTACAGCACCAAAGTAAGGAGCTTGGTGTACAACTCCTGTACCTTCTTCTTCCTTCACATAGTTGTCGGTCACTATAGAAAAAGCGCCATTTTCTCTGCACTGGAAGAAAAATACAGGAGTTTTCAAAATGTAGAAAACAGCAATATGGAAAAGATTTGAAAACACTGTAGAATATTAAGATCCTGATTTCTCCATCTCTCCCTCCTTTGCTGCCAAATGCAAAATGTAGTTCTAGGTTTTTTCCCCAATACAGACCCTTTTTTAGATATCTAACTATGACATTAGAAATAGTAAATGATTAACCATTCAAGTATTTTACCTTAATAAAATAATTATAAAGAGGCTTGTATTTCTTCCCTTTCAGTGTAACACCAGGAAACCTGAAATACAGTTTCTCAAATTAGTTGTAGTTTATAACTTTTAATTCTTTCCAATATTTATGAATGCTTTTCTGCCAAAACAGAACACCAAAACCAGCCGACAGTAAAAATTACAATAAAATAGAAATGTATATATGCACATATACATATATATCTTGATAGATACAATTAAATTCAATAAAATTAACGCCTAATCACTGAAGCAACAGCACAGAAAATACTTATCAGTTTATAAAATTCTAGAAGTTTCTGAAAGCTCATGGAAAAAATAAACTATATAGTTTCTTAATTAAAACTGATACATAGTTTAAACTAAAATAATTGTTCTTTAGCTCAGATTTAGTTATTTGTGAAATCCAAACAATTAAATATGAACTACACAGTTGTAGCAGACAACTTGAAGAGGCTATTTTTGATGCAGAGGTTCTTTTATTCTTTTAAGTCTTCCTTTGTTTTTTAATTAGAATATAATCCAGTTTTCTCTTGTAAATGCCAGAGAATACTGCATCAAGAAAAGCAAATGAACAGCATGAGTAAGATCCATGCTGTAAGAAACTATCCCACAAAGTTGGCAGTTAACAGCTTTAATGAACAATTATAATTGTTGCAAAATATTATTATTTGGTCTGATTTATATGTATATTTGATAGCTTTAACATAACTGGGAAGGAAAAACAAAATAGTTCAGCTTTCATTCTTTATAAGTAGGGGAGCTTCACTTTGGTTTAATGCAGTTTTTCTCAACCTTGGCAACTTGGGAGTTGAAGTCCACACATCTTAAAGTTGCCAAGGTTGAGAAACACTGGTTTAATGGATAGTACCTCAGATTCCTTCATTAAAAGAAATTTTGCCCCAGAAGACAACAAGTCAGATAGATCCACAAGAGAATTATTGAAGATAGAATCAAAATTGTAGATCCCTTCTGCCCTATTCAGCAGCATCTGATGGGGGGGGGAGGTGGTTCAGAATGACAAAGACAGTGTCACAGCGCTGCAATCCGATCCATTTGCACGAGCATCAGGATTTGACGAAAACAGCAACTTTAACTGCTGCTGCAGACACTACACTCCCTATTCCGTTTTCAAAAGAAATTCCAACATGATTGATAGCAGCTGCATAAAGTGAAGTCAGCCCTTTGCTACAGATGGAACTTCCAAGTTAATGCAATCCTCAGTCCTGAATACCAAACCATTTGAGAGAATGCAGTAGATACAAGTACTTTCACATGTCATTCCACAGACGAGGTAAATCATTATTTTTTGCTTTCCTTGCCTTTTCAATAGCAATTAATTCTAAATTACAGGATTTAAAAAGCATGCAATAATCTATTGACTTGCCTGTCAAGTACTTCATATTCACTTTCAGATTTGTAGAGGGATACCAATCTAGCTTCCATCAATATGAAAATTTTTGCAGTATTTTGGTCTGGAAAAAAAATCATGTTAATATTCAGTTTCGGCTCTATAACAGAAATAGATGTAAATATGCAACGTTAATGTTAATAATGGGAATACTGTTAAATCCCAGATTTACAGTACAAAAATGAAGTGTCAATACAGACACCAGGGCAATGTTCATACTTAACTTTAAGCAAGGATTTATCTTAATTCGATTTCAGGTACGGCCAAAAAACTTTAAGGTAATCATGCTTGTTCAGACAATTCCTAGTTTGTTTTGCTTTATTTTTAGCTACCCTTAGCCTTCACTTCTGTGGACTGAGAAGATGGATAAGAGAAGGACAAAAGCAAAGCAGTAATAAGCCAAAATATTTCAATATGCCATGGTTAAAATGAGTCAATAAATAAATAAAACACCTTCAAACCATGTTTTCAAATTTGGATTTGTTGCCAAAGAGTAGCCCAGGCTTTGACTAAATATAGTCAACACAGCCAATTTTGGTTAAAGAAACACTACTGTGATCTAGTATGATATTAAAAGCTGTGGCTGATTTATTAGCTATACCTTAATCAAAAACCATGATTTTAGGCAGGTATACAAACCAGCCATGACATCTGACTTGATGTACCGTAACAATGACTTTCTCTGCATGCCTGCAGTACATGAAGTTTCTGTTGGTGGCTCTTGTCCTGTAGATATGTCTATGAAGGTTCTCAGTCATCCAGGTGGAATTCTCTGTAGCTTGAATCATGTCAACTGGATTTCTATTTTCTCAGTGGAAACGTTTCGCTCCTTATCCAAGGAGCTTCTTCAGTCTGAGCAAAGTTGGTAAGGGAATCCTAAATATGTTTCTAGGTAGCTGTGTGACCTTACACCTGGGGTCATGGTTATATTGAGATGTTATTTTAAGTCCTTTTATTATCTAAAGGAGGATCGTTAAGATCACCATGCTGCTGTTGAGCTTGTGAAATGGTCTTAATCTTCCTAGGCACAGAAGACAGAGCCGGGAGAAAGATGGGAGAAAGATTGTGCCTGAGGCCCCCACCTCTATTCAAGGAAGGATTTTCCAAGTTGGCATAAATGGATTCCTTGACCCCTCTCTCAAACCACCTATCTTCTCTGTCTAAAATGTGAACATTAATGTCCTCAAATGAGTGTCCTTTTTCCTTTAGATGAAGATAAACTGCTGACTCTGGTCCTGTGGTGTTACTTCTCCTGTGCTGGGCCATCCTCCTGTACAAAAGTTGTTTGGTTTCTCCAATGTAGAGTTCAGAGCACTCCTCACTGCACTGGATTGCATAAACTACATTGCTTTTCTTGTGTTTTGGAGTTTGATCTTTGGAGTGTACAAGCCTCTGTCTCAGTGTGTTGGTGGGTTTGAAATATACAGGTATGTGGTGTTTGCCAAATATCCGTTTTATCTTTTCAGACACATCAATATAACCATGACCCCAGGTGTAAGGTCACACAGCTACCTAGAAACATATTTAGGATTCCCTTACCAACTTTGCTCAGACTGAAGAAGCTCCTTGGATAAGGAGCGAAACGTTTCCACTGAGAAAATAGAAATCCAGTTGACATGATTCAAGCTACAGACTTGTCCTGTAGACTCTTACCAACCAGGGCTCTTTCTCATTAACCAGGGTTGAGCCCTTGTTGGTTCCTTCCTTCACAGAACCTCTGGATAGAATTTAAGGCATAGCTTTCCAAACTGTGTGTCGTGACACACAGTTTAGTGTGTCGTGAAACAACCCGGAAGTGGCGGCAGGGGCGTGCACAGCGGCGGTGCAGGGGTGCGTGGCGGCGGTGTGCATGGCGGCAGCGACGGCAGCGACGACAGCAGTGGCGCGCCATCAGCGCTTCCGCGTTTTAGCGAGGCCGCCGCCATGCACCCCCCCGTGCCCCCGCCGCCGCTAGTGTGTTGCCAATGGCGGCAGTTTGGAAAGCACTGATTTAAGGCATAGCAGCATTCTGAGTTCTCAGGGCAGTCCACTGAAATCACTGAGCATGTATTTAACAGCAACAACTGTTCCATTTAAAGCAATGTTTTTCAAACTTGGCAACTTTAAGGTGTGTGGACTTCAATTCCCAGAATTCCCCAGTCAGCATGCATGCATGCATGCATGCATGCATGCATGCATTATTTATTTATTTATTTATTTATTTATTTATTTATTTATTTATTATTTCTAACTTATATCACTGCCCATCTCCCCCCACAAGGGGACTCTGGGCGGTTTCCAGCATGCTGGAAAGGCCAGATTATTGGTGGATAGAAGCAGCAAGCAAGTAAAAGTAGGATGAAAGAATATCAGATGCCATCTCAGGAAAGCAAAGATAACTTTAACAGCTGATCTGAGGAGTTAGCACTGAGGAATTTTTTAATAATTCCTTGAGATTGGTTTACTGTATTCTAAGTTTAGTTTCCTTTGGGTCAAGCTCAATTCACACAGGCACTTATTGGCAACAGTACAGAAGTGATTTGCTACATTTCCTCTGAAATATCCTTAGACATCCCATTCTGGCCTGCTGGTGGTCTCCCATCCAAGTATTAACCAGATAGAGTCCAATCTTAATTTTCAAGATCAGCCAAGGTTAACTAGGTACTTCCACCTACAGAAATTAGTGGCACTTCCCCCAAGGATAAAAGAAGGACAGGAGAGTGGCCTTAAGCTTGGCCAACCTGAGAAAGCTTAAAAGTGAAATGCTTTCAGTGGGTCTTAAATTGTATAAAACAAATGTTGGTCCTCAAATACCTGGCACTTTTTCTCTTTTTTGCAATTCAAAAGTTCATGTCCCCATCACTCGTATGTCTAGATTCCCCAGTTAAATGCTTTCTAAACCTGATTATGGGAGGTTTAGTCTATTCTGCTTATTCTTGATCCGTAATTTCCAAGCAGTTGCCTAGCCCCTAAAAATGAATTACAGGATTTAGCAAAGGAAAATGTTGGGCTCAAGTTAGATACCACCTGTCCACTGTTTTGCTCATGGCATTTAGTGGGCAAAAGACAACTGTACTTGACAACAGGTCAAAGTTGTTTGCTCCCTACAGGCAGTCATGCTTGTGTCATTACAATGCCATCTGAATCATCATGAACAGGTTAATCAGAAGGCATAGAAGGAAACCACTTTATATAACCATTGTTATCTCTCAATTTTCTACCTTTCTTAAGGTTTATTATGGCATCAGCTAGAAGTTCCTGGGAGAAAGGGTGTTAAATGAAGGTGACAGAACAAATATATAAAGTCAATCAGCTTTGAAGTTAGCCACGTGTTCATGTGCCTATAAACAGCCTTTCCTCCTGCCAGACAGTAAACCCATTCATTCATGGAATACAGCCGTTCATGAAAGAGGGGATGAAAAACATTTTAAAATCAAGGGATTTAAATAGCAATACTGACTTTATTAGAAATATTCCAGTGCTGTTCCAATCATTCCATAGGTGTTCCAAGCTCAAAACAACCATATTTCAAGCTTGAAACACCTGTCTCAAATTAGAAACAGGGCTGTTTCCAGTTTAAAACACTTCCAGAATGGTCAGCACAGCATCTGAACGCTTCTGGTAAGATTGGAACAGTCCATTTCAAACTTGAAACAACTGTGTTATGGGTTTCAAGTGCAAGATATTTCAAAATTCTGCACCTCTATAATAAAATGATTGGACTGTTTAGTTACTGTCCTTAATATGTAGAATCCTATACCCTCTTACTTTCTTGATAATCAAGATCCAATGAACTAAGTAGGATGTTTTTCCAAATAAAGACACCATTTGTATTTACTAGATGAAACCATTAACTGTGTGCCATCTCATGTTTTACACTTGCCTTTCACCTTCACATACTGCAAATCTGGATTAACACAGAGGGCCAAATTGCTAGGCAGAGTCCATGGAGTTGTTGTCCAAGCAACAAGAGATATACTTTCATCATCTTCCAATGGGAAGGTGACAATGACTGAGGGATCTTGAACATCCTTCAATATAAAAATTTGAAAAAGGTTAAGTCAAACAGAAAAAAATTAAACTTATTTTACACTTCAGAAAATAATAAAGAAAAAGGTATTGTTATAATCAATAATATTTGCATTATTTATGACTATTCATGACTCACAAAGGCAAACAAATATCTAAAAAGTGCATTAAATTGATGGCTGGTCCCATGGTAAAATAAAAAAGTCTATGTTAATTATCCAAATCTTCAGAGGTTTTTCAAATTGGAAGCAAAAAATAATAATTTAACCTAGAGGCACAGATGTTTGCACTGGTTTAAATCTGATCCACAACATAAAGCTAAAACACCCAAGAAATCTATGGAATAACCAATGTGTAGTTTCAAAATCAATGACTATTCCTACATATCTAAAATATATTTTGCAAGTCATTGTTGTGTTTAGTCTTGAATCCAACATTTTACCCAGATTGATCCACTATTGTTCAAATAATCATGTAAATTCTTCCTTCTATTGCAGGGTCCCTAGCAATTAGAGTTGGGATTTGGAAAACGTTCTCTGAAATCCTGAAATGTCACTGAGAACATACAACCCAAATATCCATCTCAAAAATGAATATAGATGCCATATACCAAGATCTGATCATACCCAAAACTCTTGCTCTGAAAGTCTACTACTTTTTCTAATACATTTATTTCATGCATTTTCTCTTTATTTTTAGAAATACCCAACTTTAGCTGTAAATCCACCAGCTTTTCTATCCCATAAATGTATTATAGATCAATAAAAGAATTAAGAAACTCTCCTTTCTCATTTCTTGCCACACATTAGCAATTAGTCAGAAAAGTATGTCTTCCAGCAATTTGCAGTCTTATGTGGTAGGGCTCCCTTATAGATTTTGGTTATTACTTGTATTATATGTTAGTTGTAAATTTCTATATTTGTATTTTCTTCCTTTCTTATACTGTAAGCCAACTCAAGTATTTTGAAGCAGGTAGCATATAAATATATGTATAAATAAGTGAATCAACTCATTACAAAAGCAACAATGTTCTCCTCTTGCAAACTGCATGTGTTTTCTGTTCTCCTTGACCCAATGCGACACTTAGAAATCAAGTATATGCTTTTATATTTGCTTCGATTGGAATCAAGTATATGTTTCTCGAGACTTCTGGTGGGGAACATGGCCGACTGACCAGCTGTGTCCGCAAGCTCCGTGGGCAGATCTGACAACGCGGCTTTTTTTGGAGGTGCAGGCAGGCTTTTCCTGCAGCCCTAGAGCTTTTTCATGGTTAGAAAACACTTGGAATCATCCCATTTGCACTCCAAAACGCCATCTTGTAGCCAGAGAATCGCAGTGTTTGCGACGATCGGGTAAGAGATGACGGGAGACAGGGACGCCATCATTCCACGCCGCGCTGTAGCCTTAAAGGGACAATGAGTCGAGCCACCCCATTTCTAAATCACTCAATTTATATATTTTTTAAAGTTTTGTACCCTAAGAGAGGCTTTCTACAGTAAGAAGAAGCGGACTTCTTGGTGTTTATCGTTATTTCTGGATTAAATTTTTAAAATCTTTTTAAGTTTTGGCTTGTTTTCCTGTTTAAAGACTAAGGAGAATTGAGAATAAATAATTGCCTACCTGCTATTATTTTTGTACCAAATTTGAAGGATTTAATATTTTCCTACATGCTGAAATTGCTGTTTTGAATTTCTAGTTCTCTGTTCACTTTCTCTGAGAGCTGCTTGTTAGCATACTTTCTCTTGTTTCAATTTCACTTGGATGTTTTTTATTAACTCATTATCTCCAATCTGCGCGAGTCAACTATCTAGGGGGCACCATAATCTACTGCCTGAAGCATGGAAGATTTCAAGGAGACTCTCTCAGAGTTCCATGGTGAGCTTCGCTCTGACTTTAAACAGATCTTTAGACAGTTTTTTGATGATGCCTGTCAAGCTATTCTGCAGAATATTCGGGACATTGGGGAAGATATTATTTCTAAAGTTTGTCATCTGGCTGAAGATGTTACGGAGGAAGATGGGGATTTTGACAAGGATGGAGATCTTTCTATGGACAGCGAGTTTGAAGTAATGCCAGACGACAATTACATTTTGGTGTTTATTTATTATTATTTATTCAGATTTATCACCGCCCATCTCTACAGCAGTAGACTCTGGGCGGTTTACAACAATAATATTAACATTAAAAACCTATACACATTAAAATACAATATAATAATAAAGAAAATCCAGAGGATGGTAGGATCTTAAAAAGGAGGATATCACGGGGCTAACCACCCCCAGGAGGAACTATTACCTCCTTCATCCCAAGCAAGGCAGCAGAACCAGGTCTTTAAAGACTTCCAGAAGGCTAGGAGCGAGGGTGCCCGCCTCACCTCCGGGGGCAAGATATTCCACAGGGCGGGTGCTATCACAGAGAAGGCACGCCTCCTGGACCCCGCTAGATGAAATTCTTTGATTGATGGGGTCCGTAGCATGCCCTCTCTGCATGACCGGGTGGGGCGGGCAGATGTAGTCGGGATGAGCCGGTCCCTCAGGTACCCTGGCCCCATGCCATGTAGGGCTCTAAAGGTGATAACCAACACCTTGAATTGGACCCAGAAGCAAACTGGTACCCAATGCAGCTTGCGGAGCGGTGGTGTTACATGTGCTGATCTTATAGCACCCGTGACTGCCCACGTGGCCGCATTCTGGACCAGCTAAAGCTTCTGGATACTCTTCAAGGGTAGCTCCATGTAGAGCGTGTTGAAATAATCTATATGGGAGATGACAAGGGCATGAGTGACTGTTCGGAGGGCCTCTCGATCCAGGAAGGGGCGTAACTGGCGCACAACCCGAAGCTGTGCAAAGGCCCTCCTGGCCACGATTGCCACCTGCTCTTCGAGCAGGAGTCGTGAGTCCAGGAGGACCCCCAAGTTCCACACTGAATCTGAATGCCACCCCATCCAGAGTTAAAGATGACAACTTCCTGGAAGCCGAGAGGCCATCAATCCATAGCCACTCCGTCTTACCAGGGTTCAGTTGAAGCCTGTTGTTCCCCATCCAGGCCCCTACAGCCCCCAGGCACTGAGACAGGGTGTCGACCGCATCACTTACTTCACCCGGGATGGAGATGTACAACTGCGTATCATCCACATATTGGTGATACCTCATCCCGTGTTGAAGGGGTTACAGCGACAGTTTGAGCTGCTGATAACAAGGAGAATTATTTTTCTGTGGAAATGTTATGGCTTTCTGAGTGAATGTTTTGGGGAAGAAGAAAATCTGCTTTGTGGGAGTTTTTTGCTGAGAAGTCTGAGTTTTTAAGGGGGGCAGTTGGGCTGTTTGATTTTTGTAAGAAAAATGCCTTGTGGGTAATTGGGAGATATGTAAATGTTTTGGTTTATTTCAAAGTGGGGTAAAAAAAATTAAGAATGTTTAATTGGATTGATAATGAGGCTTTTATGATTTCATTTCTCTTTAATAATTTGGACTAAGATTTATTCGATTTTTTTAAGGCTTGTTTGGTTTTTAAGATTTATAAGGTATCTATAAGGTATATATATGTCGCTGGTCCCATCACTTCCTGGCAAATAGAAGGGGAAGAAATGGAAGCAGTGACAGATTTTATTTTCTTGGGCTCCAAGATCACCACAGACGGTGACTGCAGCCATGAAATTAAAAGACGCTTGCTCCTTGAGAGGAAAGCTATGGCAAACCTAGACAGCATATTAAAAAGCAGAGACATCACCTTGCCGACAAAGGTCCATATAATTAAAGCTATGGTTTTCCCAGTAGTAATGTATGGCTGTGAGAGTTGGACCATAAGGAAGGCTGAGTGCTGAAGAATTGATGTGTTCAAACTGTGGTGCTGGAGAAGACTCTTAAGAGTCCCTTGGACTGCAAGGAGGTCAAATCAGTCAGTCCTAAAGGAAATCAACCCTGACTGCTCATTGGAAGGACAGATGCTGAAGCTGAAGCTCAAATACTTTGGCCACCTAATGCGAAGAGAGGACTCACTGGAAAAGACCCTGATGCTGGGAAAGACTGAAGGCAAAAGGAGAAGGGGACGGCAAATAAGGTATAATAATAATTGTTTGGTTTTTAGGTTTAATGGGGTTAAGATTGCTGTAGTATTATTAACTATAAAAAGTAGATAATTGGATTTTTATGATAGTGGATAAAATTTATGAATGTTTAATTGAATTGACAATGAGGTTATTATATTTCATTTTTTAATGATTTGAATTAATTGCTCTAGTATTGTTAATTATAAAAGACAATTTATATATTTTTATAACAATGCGAAGAGAGGACTCACTGGAAAAGACCCTGATGCTGGGAAAGACTGAAGGCAAAAGGAGAAGGGGACGGCAGAGGATGAGATGGTTAGATAGCATCACCGATGTAATGAACATGAATTTGAGTAAACTCCGAGAGACAGTGGAGGACAGGAAGGCCTGGCGTGCTATGGTCCATGAGGTTACGAAGTCGGACACGACTAAATGACTGAACAACAACAAAAAAATAACTTGATTTTTATTATAGTGGACAGAAATATATAGAATAGTAGTAGGAGGGAAATAACTAAATAAATGTTGTTTTATGGGGGAGGGAAGCTGATTTAGAAAGTTATTTATTTCCTTTTTTTATATAAGGGAAAGGAGCAATTGCATTAGTGATTTGTATATGTGCTAATGCAGCTTTCCAAACTGTGTGTCGCGACACAAAAGTGCGGGGCCCAGATGTGTCACATCAAAACCCGGAAGCGCTGATTTCTGGGTTTTCCTGCGGCGACACACCAACGGCGGCGTGCGAAAATCCAAAATCGCTGCAGCCATGGCGGCGCACAAAAACCGAAAGCAGCAGCAGCAGCCACGGCGGCGCGCAAAAACCGAAAGCGGCAGCAGCGCTTTCGGGTTTTTGCCCGCTGCCGCAATGGCGGCGCTTCCGGGTTTTCCCACGGCAACACACCAACGGCGGCGCGCAAAAAACGAAAGCGGCAGCAGCGCTTCCGGGTTTTTGCGCACTGCCGCAACGGCGGCACTTCCGGGTTTTCCCGCGGCGACACACCAACGGCGGTTGGTGTGTCGCCGCGGGAAAACTTTGGAAAGCCCTGTGCTAATGAAAGGACTTATAGAAATAATGTGATCTTGGTTTGAATTAGAGTAAGCGATTGATTATGGAAATTGTTGTATATTCTTGCTGTTGAAAGTTGGAAGTCACTTCTGTATGCAATTTTCAAAATTCTTTCCTTGTGTTTTACACTTTTTTAGTTTTTCTTTTTTTGTAGTTTTTTGCTTTTTTGTAGTTTTTATCTTTCTTTTCAAACTTAATAAAATTCTTCTAAAAAAAGAAATCAAGTATATGTTTCTCATAAAAATATGTTTGAATGTCTATTTACTCACAAGAATTAAAAATTCTTCAAATTAAAATCTCTGTACCAATGCCAACAGGTAAAATTGTGGCAGAGAAAAGAATTTGGCCAAATAATTAGATCTGTCCAGCATCCCTATCATTTATATCAGATCTTAATTGGGGCCAAAATATAAAGCCTAGAGCTCTGCAAAGGCAAAAAGTGTTTCATTGCATTCAGGATGCAAATCTATCACTTGTCTGCAACTCCTTTAAGCGGCTGTCACTTTTCTCAGGCTTGCAAGCTGCAGTTACCATGCTATCCCAGGAAAAAACGCATTTGGTTGCAACACTGAAAGGTTGCACTAAGTCACGGTTTGTTTTAAACTTTTACTGAACAAGCCATAATCACTGTATTCACACATCACACTAAGGGAAGGGCAAGCAAGTTACATTATGGCTTCAGCTTCTGCAGTTGCAATGGTTTCTGAAAAGCAGGAGCTTCAGCAGGTGTTGCTTGCATGACAAGCAATATCTGTGAAATTCCTTCTTCTACACATTAAAAAATGCAGAAGTCCTTTTCTCCTTTGAATTTTGTCACCTTGCCAATTCTTCCTGATTCCAGCTATACGCCATATGTTAACTTGAGTGATTTTATTTGAGACTGAAGCTATTTATGGCAGAGTTGAGGATTTCCTCCAGAGTACAGGCATTCTGTGAGCACAAAAGCAAAATCAACAACGAAGACACCAACATACTTTTCTGGTTGTTACATAATGATTTCCAATTATATTCACTTCTCAGCAATGTTGTACGCTGCCAGCCACCTTGATTGATTTAAGAAGCACCAAGGAGAGTTGGGCATTTCTGCTGAGCATTTTTGGACATACTGCAAAATGAGTGCTACATTTGTAGCATATATATGAGCTACAATATTTTTGCATTTCTCCTTCCAAAATAAGCCAGTTTTCAAGGACACACAGTGTGTGTCAAAACAAGACAATGGTCATTTGTGCACATTGTATTCAAACAAAAACCATTTTCAGAGAACACTGGGACGGCACTGAATAACTCGTTTTGGGAAGGACAAAGACATCACAAGCTTCTTGAATAACTAATTTTGCTATTTCATGGAAGAAAAACCTTGCAGCAGTCAGGGTGAGCCATTTCTTCCCTTTTTCTTTTTTTTTTCTTTCTTATTAGATTAGAAAATATCACAAGATTTCAACCTTCCTGTCTTTTAACCTTCCTGTCTGATGAAATGTGGTTATTTAAACATTTTTTAAAATTTTATTTATTTTTCTCATTCCAGGGACCACCTACAGCAGGGGTCGGCAACCTTTTTTCCATGAGGGACCACCCCTGTCGGAAATTGTTTTCAAGGACCGGGGGGGCGGGGGTTGCGGGCGGCAGCCAATCAGACAGACGGGGGCGGGGTTTGCAGGCCTGCCGCTCCAGGGCATTCTCGGGGGCCCCGGAGCCTGCCCTTTTGAAGGGGCAAGCTCCGGGGACCCCAAGAATGCCCTCAGTTCTGGCAGAAAGGTAAAAGCCTCACCGTGCGCGCGCATGCTGCCGGGCCCCTTCCGGCGCAGAGATTTTCCACCCACCCCCCCGCGCCGCTCAGCTGTGCAGCGAGGAACCAGCCAGCAGCCTGTGCGCGCAGCAAGGCTTTTGCTGCCGGCCGCTTCCCCACTGCACAGCTGAGCGCCGCGGGGGGGCGGGGTGGAAAATCTCTGAGCCGCAGGGGTCTGGAAGCGTGCATGCAGCGATTTTCCGCGCCGCTCAGCTGTGCCGCGGGGAACCAGCCGGCAGCCTGCGCACGCGGTGAGGCTTTTGCTGCTGGCCACTTCCCCGCTGCACAGCTGAACGGCGTGGGGGGGCAAATCTCCGCACCACGGGGAAGGGGCCTGGCAGCGTGCGCGCGCGCGGCACAGAGTTTTTCCACCCCGGCCCCCCTCCACAACGCTCAGCTGTGCAGCAGGAAAGCGGCCGGCAGCCTGGGCGCCCGGCGAGGCTTTTGCCTTTCTGCCGGAACGGAGGGCATTCTTGGGGTCCCCAGAGCTCGCCCCTTCAAAAGGACAGGCTCCGGGGACCCTCGGTTCCGGCAGAAAGGCAAAAACCTCGCCATGCACGCCGCAAGCCACGTGCTGATAGGTGGAGGTGTTTCCCCTTCCAGGCCCCCACCAATCAGCTGCTCCAGCCCACCCCGCAGCCCACTTCCTAATGGCCCGCGGCCCACCGGTGGGCCATGGCCCACAGGTTGCCGACCCCTGGCCTACAGTATCTTCACAGACTGCTAGTACAGGTTGGGAGTGCTGAAGCCCAAACGAAATCCTACATCCTTAAAAATATGATGCAGAACCTTAAACATCTGAAATACAGCAATTTGTTCTCCCCTGAGCTCAAACCTATAAATGTTGGACATCGGCTTCTAGAATAGTCTTTAAAAAGGTAAAGGTTCCCCCCGCGCATTTGTGCAGTCATGTCCGACTCTAGGGGCCGGTGCTCATCTCCGTTTGTTAGCCGAAGAGCCAGCGTTGTCCGAAGACGCTTCCACGGTCATGTGGCCGCATGACACGTGTGGAACGCTGTTACCTACCCACCAAAGTGGTACCTATTCATCTACTTGCATTTGCATGCTTTCGAATTGCTAGGTTGGCAAGAGCTGGAGCTAGTGCGGGAGCTCACTCCGCACGCAGGGCTAGGGATTCGAACCTCCGAACTAAAGAATAGTCTTTAGGTCAGGACAAAATTAGCAGTCACCAGATTAGAATCTAAAACACACCCTACCTAAGATTAAACTGATGAAATTTTCTCCTTCAGTACTGCTTACCCAACAGGAGAGCCCTGATGGTTTATCTATGTTAGCTCTCTTAAGCCTAGACATCTAAAGAAGGTGGTATGGGGAATCAGTACTTTCAAACAATGACTTGTCAGTTGTTAATATGAAGAATGCTTTTACACATGTATTGAATAGGGACAAATGTACACTCCATCTATTACTACACTCCAAGGCTATTGAATGTTTTCAAACTTATATGTGACTTTGCCACTATCCAGTTCCATTCAAGATATAAGGCAGCATACCTTATAATTCTGGTGAGACTCAAAGTTGGAAAGGGGTGTATTGCACGCAGTTGAGAAAGGCATGACTTTAACTCCTCGGTATACCAATCCTTTGTCATATAGCTGTTTGAAAACCCACCTACAAAAACAACACAATTGAGGTATCAAAAACAGAACGAGACTTGTCAGATTAAAAGAATAATAGAGAACATGTAGAAAGCAAACTCATAATCTCTTCCAAGGAGGTTTCCTTCTCAGTAGATTTAATGTGAAGATTTTCTTAAAAACCACCTGTCTATGAAGGTTCTCAGTCATCCAGGTGGAATTGTCTGTAGCTTGAATCATGTCAACTGGATTTCTATTTTCTCAGTGGAAACGTTTCGCTCCTTATCCAAGGAGCTTCTTCAGTCTGAGCAAAGTTAGTAAGGGAATCCTTAAATATGTTTCTAGGTGGTTGTGTGACCTTGCACCTGGGGCTAGGTCATGGTTATTTTGAGATGTTATTTCTAAGTCCCTTTATCATCTAAAGGAGGATTGTTAAGATTACCATGCTGCTGTTGAGCTTGCGAAATGGTCTTAATCTTCCTAGGCACAGAAGACAAAGCAGGGAGGAAGATGGGGAGAGATTGTGCCTGAGGCCCCCACCTCTATTCAAGGAAGGATTTTCCAAGTTGGCATAAATGGATTCCTTGACCCCTCTCTCAAACCACCTATCTTCTCTGTCTAAAATGTGAACATTAATGTCCTCAAATGAGTGTCCTTTTTCCTTTAGATGAAGATAAACTGCTGACTCTGGTCCTGTGGTGTTACTTCTCCTGTGTTGGGCCATCCTCCTGTACAAAGGTTGTTTGGTTGTTTCCAACTCTACATTGGAGAAACCAAACGACGTTTGTACAGGAGGATGGCCCAACACAGGAGAAGTAACACCACAGGACCAGAGTCAGCAGTTTATCTTCATCTAAAGGAAAAAGGACACTCATTTGAGGACATTAATGTTCACATTTTAGACAGAGAAGATAGGTGGTTTGAGAGAGGGGTCAAGGAATCCATTTATGCCAACTTGGAAAATCCTTCCTTGAATAAAGGTGGGGGCCTCAGGCACAATCTTTCACCTATTTTCCTTCCTGCTTTGTCTTCTGTGCCTAGGAAGATTAAGACCATTTCGCAAGCTCAACAGCAGCAGGGTAATCTTAACAATCCTCCTTTAGATGATAAAGGGACTTAGAAATAACATCTCAAAATAACCATGACCTAGCCCCAGGTGCAAGGTCACACAGCCACCTAGAAACATATTTAAGGATTCCCTTACTAACTTTGCTCAGACTGAAGAAGCTCCTTGGATAAGGAGCGAAACGTTTCCACTGAGAAAATAGAAATCCAGTTGACATGATTCAAGCTACAGTTAAAAACCACATCTTTCAGTTATCTTGAAAACTGTATCTTCGGGGCTGCCAGAAAGAACAATCTTGATGTTGGGCTTATAATAGAAGAGCCAGTGTGGTGTAGTGCTGAAGGCACTAGGAATGGGGAAGCAACAGGTTCAGGTCCATCCTCTGCCATGGAAGCTCGCTGGATTACTTTGATTCAGGTACCCTCTCTCAGCCCAAACTATCTCACATGGTTCTTATGGGGAAAAGCTGAGAGGAAGGAGTACTAGGTATGCCACCTGGAACTGCTAGAGAAAAAAATAGTATGAATCTAACACAGGTTGGTATCTTAATTTTCAAGTATCATCTTATATGAAAGCATGAATAGTGTGAACAAGATATCACAGAACTATTTCGCATCTTACAATGACATGACTGTTGCTCTAGTCAGGAAAAGGGGTTGTTTTTTGTTGGTTTTGTTATCCTAAGAAAAAATGCCATTGTTGTTCTCAAATGTAAAAGCTTTTCCTCATTCATCCTGGCTAATTCTGTAGCTTTGGATGGGAGTGCTATCAAGTCCCTGCCTTTTCAGTTTTCCTCATACCTCGCCATGAGTCCTATCACATCACTTTGCAGAGCTGCTGCTTCGCTATCCGTACCTCAATGTTCATCCCACCCTTATAGTTTGTTTTCTACTACCTTTTCTTCTTTTGGCTTGTTCTTCCTAAGTAGAAAAGCATATTCCCACCTGCCCTCTGCAGCCACCCAAGAATGAATTAATGGTATAAATAGCCTGGCCAGGTTTTAAGGCAGCAGAGCACAATGTTAATGGGCCTGCAGTTTAAAACTATCTGAGGCAAGCTGGAAACATGGCTTTTATTGCTCTTATAGCTGGCATACACAAAAATGAACCCAACAATGACAAAAGATGCTGCATAAACCACTTTTAATGAACATAAGATTATTTCTTTGCATTTATTATTCAGATTTTATTTAATAGATAGGACTGATAATGATTATGACTGCCAACTACAGAAAGGTAATTCAATTGTTTCTTCTCCTGGTGCAATCCCAAAGAAAATAGAGATCTTCCAAATTCAAATTGTGATTTCATGGGAATTTTTTTTTCCTTAGGACCATAACAGGGGAAATTAAATTTCCTTTCCATGCCTGTTGTAATCCTGATAATGATCAGCCTCCTACTGCTTAATGCTATTTGCATTTAAAATGCTGCCTCCAAAATGCACACTTAGTTATTTTATATTTTGTTAATCACAGTCTGTAACAGTAAATTACATTTCCAAAGCAATACAATCGATATACTCCAATATACATGTATAAAATATGAAGGTCATTTTACGTCCCTTTTCCAAAGAATAAATGGCTAATAGAGAGGAAAGAAAGGCAAGAGAGCCAGTTTGGTCTAGTGGTTAAGGCTACGGGCTTGAAACCAGGAGACTGTGAGTTCTAGTCCCGCCTTAGGCATGAAAGCCGGCTGGGTGACCTAGGGCCAGACACTCTCAGCCCATCTCACCTCACAGGGTTGTTGTTCTGAGGAAAATAGGAGGAGGAAGGACTATTTGGTATGTTCGCCGCCTTGAGGTATTTATAAAAAATAATAAAGGTGGGATAGGAAAAATAATAAAATAGAAAATATAGTAAATATACAACACAACACAACACAACACAATGGGACACTCGCAGACTGAACCCTTAGCAATGTGTGAAGCTGCTAAGCTAAATTTAAATCAACTATTCTCTCTTGTGGAATTTTCTCCAATTACAAGAAAATGAAGTTCCACACCAACTTTCTGCAACTATTTTATCATTTTAACTCACTTGTAATATACACTTGAAATAGCATTAGAATAAAGTCAGATTTGCAAAAAAAAAAACAGCAGAGTATTGCCTAACTTTGCAAGACTCCTTTTTTCTAAGCAAGAGACAGAGATACTATATGAGAGCCAGTTTGTTGTAGTGGTTAAGGCACCAGGCTAGAAACCGGGAGACCAGGAGTTCTAGTCCTACCTTAGGCACAAAGCCAGCTGGGTGACCTTGGGCCAGTCACTTTCTCTCAGCCCTAGGAAGCAGGCAATGGCAAACCAGTTCCAAAATCTTGCCAAGAAAACTGCAGGAACCTGTCCAGGCAGTCGTGAGGAGTCAACACTGACTCAAAGGCGCACGCACGCACAAATGTAGATACTTGTGCCTTCGAGTTAGTGTTGACTCCTGGCAACTGCCTGGATTAGTCCCTGCAGTTTTCTTGGCAACATTTTTGGAACTGGTTTGCCATTGCCTTCTTATCTATTTATTATTTCAATTTACAGGTAGTCCTCCGTTAACTATGGCAATTGGGACCAGAATTTCTGTCACTAAGCAATGCAGTCATAAAGCACAATGTCATGTGACCATATCGCTTAGCGATGGCAATTCCGGCACTTCAGTTCCCATTGTTAAGTGAATAACCACAGGTCATTAAGCGAGGATGTCACGTGGTCACCATTTGCGACCTCCTGCCAGCTTCCCCATTGGCTTTGCTTTGTAGGAAGCCAGCAAAGAAGGTCGCAAATGGCAACCATGTGACCATGGGACACTGCAACATTGTAATCATGATCTGGGGGCTGAGCACCCAGATCATGATCACGTGACTGCAGGGATGCTGCAACAGCCAGAACTTCAAGGACCAGTCCTAAGTACCACTTGTTCAGTGCTGTCACAAGTTCAAATGGTCACTGAATGAGTGGCCATTAAGTGAGGACCACCTGTATATTGCTGATCTTTTTTTATAAGAATTTTATTAAGTTTAAAGCAAAGATAAAAACTACAAAAAAGCAAAAAAACTACAAAAAAAGTGAAAAAACAGAAAAAGGAAAAAATATTTTTTTAAGAAATTACATAACAAGATGACTTCCAACTTTCAACAAGAATATACAGCAATTTCCATAATTAATCCCTTACTCTAACTCTAACCAAAATCACATTTCTATAAGTCATTCCATGGACACATTATAAAAACCACTAAAGACAATTGTTTCTTCCACATATATATCCCAACTTCCCGTTCCCAAAAAGAACCATTTATTTAAGTATTTCCTTCCTACCACTATTCTATATATTTCTGACCACTATAATAAAAATCAAATTATAAAAACATTTAAATTATCTACTTTTACACTTAATAATACTATAACAATCTTAACCCTATTAAACCTAAAACCAAACACTTATTATTATATCTTATAAATCTTAAAAGATCAAACAAACTTTAAAAGCAATAGAATAAATCTTAATCCAAATCATTAAAGAAAAATGGAATCATACAAGCCTTAATATCAAATATGGCTGCTGATCTCAAGTTCATGATTTCTTAGGGCTTGAGTTTTTTATAAAAATAAGAAAGGCGGGATAAAAAAAAATCTAAATAAATAAATAAACAACTGTCTGAGGAACTATACATTCAAATGTCAGAATGCATGGGGCTGCTTCCTTCAAGCCTTGCTTCTTCCAAGCCTTCTAAGCAATACCTTACTGCCATAATTAGAAAAAAGAATTCTGAATTAGAAGAATTCTTTGGATAAAGAGAATGTTTATCCTGCTGTTTTCATAGGAAAGACACGCAACTTTAACTACAGAAGGTTAATGATGAATGAACTTAATGCAGAGTCTGACACACCATCAAGCTAATAATCAAATTAATCAGACATTTTTCTACTCAGTTTTCACACTGTTGCATTGTCCTCTAATGACAAGAGTTGCACACTGTTTCACTACATCCGTGATTTTACATAGTTTTTACACACTCCTCTTAATGTGTCAAAATTCAACCAGCTTTATGTTTAAGTACTTCACAAATTTAAAAACAAATGACACTATTTCATTCAGTTGGTGCAAGAAAGCATACAGTCTTTTTCAAATGGTTAACAAAAGCACACAACATTTTGACTACTACTAACCCTTTCCAAAATTTGGAGCGTATTTCAAGATTTCAATATATTTCCTTATCATTCAAACTTTAAACAAATGTTAGCCTTACACTGAATACTTCTATTTGCTTTTCGTTTTATGAAATGCTCAAGTCATCTGACAGCCAATTCTAAAAAGAAATCCATCACAAGATCGAAAACAAAAAATCTGGGAGACCCACTACTATCACTGCAGTCATTCTGGGATAGGTCAGGTCACTAGGCTATGTTTTGGAGACTGGCCAAGAATTGCTTTTGAATGATAAGACCTTTCTTTCCATCACAGCTGTTCCTCACAAGAACCATATAATTAAAAACAAAACAAAACATGGAAGTGTATTGTCGAAGGCTTTCACGGCCGGAGTTCAATGGCTGTTGTGGGTCTTCCGGGCTGTGTGGCCGTGTTCTGGAAGTTGTGGTTCCTAACGTTTCGCCAGCATCTGTGGCCAGCATCTTCAGAGGGCAGGAGCACAGATTTTGCTTCTATCTGTGCTCCTGCCCTCTGAAGATGCTGGCCACAGATGCTGGCGAAACGTTAGGAACCACAACTTCCAGAACACGGCCACACAGCCCGGAAGACCCACAACAGCCATAAAACATGGAAGCCTATATTTTTTACCTTCCCATCTTTTTTTCTTCTGTGTCATGTTATTTTATATAAATACTCTGGGAAACTTTCTGGCTGAAGGGCATAAAACAAAACTTTTCCAACACAGTTGCCACTTAAAAGTGGCAAAAAAAAAAGTTGCTCATTCAGCCATTCTATACCCTTATTACTACCCATTTCTGGTTGGTTGTGTAATGTGAAAAAGCCAGGCAGTACTAAAAGCTTCCAGCATTAGCCTCAGTACTTGGGAAATCTATATAAAATGTAACCTACCATAAAGTATTTATGTTCAAAAATTACTAGAACAATATGGGAAATAGCTTTCTCACCGAGTTATTGAAGTCAATAGAGAGAAAGAACTGCATTAACATAAGATGCAATAATAAGAATGGTGGCAGGTGGCTCATAATTTATTTATTTATTTATTCTTTCGATTTCTATCACCGCCCCATCTCCCCCGAAGGAGACTCTGGGCGGTTTACAAAGAGGCAATAATTAAAATATATAAAAAGTAGTACAATACACAATCATCATATAAATACAAATAAATTAAATATAAAATCCAGGAGGCAATCAGATTGTATTTAAAAGGGCTGTATGGCACCAGCCATCCCCAGGAGGAGTTGTTCCCATTCCCATGAATGACCATTCTGTCCCCAGGCTTCTCAGTCTTAAAAAGTAGAGATGTACAAAACATTTATATTTATATGTTGTATTTGTATGTATATTTTATATATTATTATGACTATTGTTTTTAATCTGTTTTAACTTGTTAGCTGTGTTGTAAACCGCCCTCTTTTGGGGGGAGATGGGCGGTGGCAAACTTTGAAAAATAAATAAATAAGTAAGTAAATAAATAAATAAATAAATAAATTTTCATCAGTAAAAAGGCACTGCGTATATCCAATTTTCTCCCAGTGGCAAAAGACAAGGCCGCTGACTATCTCATTCTAACTGATATCCATAACTTTTATTTATCATCATAGCAGTTATACCGATTTCTTTACCTGTGTATTATGTTATCACTTTTTAAACTTAAAAAATAGGAAGAATAGTGTATTAGTCTTTGTGCACAAGAAACACATAAGAACAGTCTTGCTGGATGAGATGAAAGACCTCCCATTTCCCGAAGTGCCACTTCTGAAAAATATGCAAACAAGATATATGGGAAAATAACCTCGCCTCCTGTTATTACCCAATTATCTGGATTCACAGGACTGCTGCTGCTAATCGTACTCCCCTTAAAGGAGAAGCCACGTAAACACCACAATAAACAGTTCAATATATAAAAGATACTCACCAGACAGACTCCATGAATCCTGGATAAAGAGTTTTATAATCATTGTCAAAATCAATCCACCGTCCAAGTCTTGTAACACTGGCCTGAAAAGACATTAAATGCAACACAAATCACAGCTCAATGGACACGGCATGTTTAATTACCTTTTTTATTCTGTTAAAGAGAAAATGGGGGGACCAATTTCCTTTGGTGTTAAAATGAAAATATTTTCAGGAACCAACTTTGTTTTGAAATGTACAAAAAATAAATTCCACAAGGTATGCAGAATTTCTCCAGCAAAGGAGATCGTTACCTTGTCGTGGTGCTGGAGCTTGAGCACTTCAATGAAACAATGAGCTAAACCGTGAAGGGACACCCAAGATGGGAAGGTCATGGCAGAGAGGTCAGACTAAATACGATCCCTGGGGAAGGTAATGGCAACCCACCCCAGTATTTTTGCCGTGAAAACTAAATGGATCAGTACAACCAGAGATATGTCGGTATACCATCGGAAGATGGGACTCCCAGGTCGGAAGATGGTCAAAATGCTACTGGGGAGGAACAGAGGATACGTTCAACTAGCTCCAGATGTGATGACGCAGCTAGCTCAAAGCCGAAAGGACGGCTAGCGGCCGACAGTGCTGGTGGTGAACGACGAATCCGATGTTCTAAAGATCAACATACCATAGGAACCTGGAATGTAAGATCTATGAGCCAGGGCAAATTGGATGTGGTTATTGGTGAGATGTCAAGATTAAATATAGACATTTTAGGTGTCAGTGAACTGAAATGGACTGGAATGGGCCACTTCACATCAGATGACCACCAGATCTACTACTGTGGACAAGAGGACCACAGAAGAAATGGAGTAGCCTTCATAATTAATAATAAAGTGGCTAAAGCAGTGCTTGGATACAATCCAAAAAACGATAGAATGATCTCAATTCGAATTCAGGGTAAGCCATTTAACATCACAGTGATCCAAATATACGCCCCAACCACAGATGCTGAAGAAGCAGAAGTAGATCAGTTCTATGAGGATCTGCAGCACCTACTGGATAATACACCAAAAAGAGATGTTATTTTCATTACAGGAGACTGGAATGCTAAGGTGGGTAGTCAGACGACACCTGGAATTACAGGCAAGCATGGTCTGGGAGAACAAAATGAAGCAGGACATAGGCTGATAGAATTTTGCCAAGACAACTCACTGTGCATAACAAACACTCTCTTCCAACAACCTAAAAGACGACTTTATACATGGACTTCACCAGATGGTCGACACCGAAATCAGATTGACTACATCCTTTGCAGCCAAAGGTGGCGGACATCTATACAGTCGGTAAAAACAAGACCTGGAGCTGACTGTAGTTCAGATCACGAACTTCTTATTGCAAAATTTAGAATCAGACTAAAGAGAATAGGGAAGACCCACAGATCAGTTAGATATGAGCTCACTAATATTCCTAAGGAATATGCAGTGGAGGTGAAGAATAGATTTAAGGGACTAGATTTAGTAGATAGGGTCCCAGAAGAACTATGGACAGAAGTTCGCAACATTGTTCAGGAGGCGGCAACAAAAAACGTCCCAAAGAAAAAGAAATCCAAGAAGGCAAGGTGGCTGTCTGCTGAGACACTGGAAGTAGCCCAAGAAAGAAGGAAAGCAAAAGGCAACAGTGATAGGGGGAGATACGCCCAGTTAAATGCAAAATTCCAGAGGTTAGCCAGAAGAGATAAGGAATTATTTTTAAACAAGCAATGTGCGGAAGTGGAAGAAGACAATAGAATAGGAAGGACAAGAGACCTCTTCTAGAAAATTAGAAACATCGGAGGTAAATTCCAGGCAAAAATGGGTATGATCAAAAACAAAGATGGTAAGGACCTAACAGAAGCAGAAGAGATCAAGAAAAGGTGGCAAGAATATACAGAAGATCTGTATAGGAAGGATAATAATATTGGAGATAGCTTTGACGGTGTGGTCAGTGAGTTAGAGCCAGACATCCTGAAGAGTGAGGTTGAATGGGCCTTAAGAAGCATTGCTAATAACAAGGCAGCAGGAGACGACGGTATCCCAGCTGAACTGTTTAAAATCTTGCAAGATGATGCTGTCAAGGTGATGCATGCCATATGCCAGCAAATTTGGAAAACACAAGAATGGCCATCAGATTGGAAAAAATCAACTTATATCCCCATACCAAAAAAGGGAAACACTAAAGAATGTTCAAACTATCGAACAGTGGCACTTATTTCACATGCCAGTAAGGTAATGCTCAAGATCTTGCAAGGTAGACTCCAGCAATTCATGGAGCGAGAATTGCCAGATGTACAAGCTGGGTTTAGAAAAGGCAGAGGAACTAGAGACCAAATTGCCAATATCCGCTGGATAATGGAGAAAGCCAGGGAGTTTCAGAAAAACATCTATTTTTGTTTTATTGACTATTCTAAAGCCTTTGACTGTGTGGATCATAACAAATTGTGGCAAGTTCTTGGTGGTATGGGGATACCAAGTCATCTTGTCTGCCTCCTGAGGAATCTGTATAACGACCAAGTAGCAACGGTAAGAACAGAGCACGGAACAACGGACTGGTTTAAGATTGGGAAAGGAGTACGGCAGGGCTGTATACTCTCACCCTACCTATTCAACCTGTACGCAGAACACATCATGCGACGTACTGGGCTTGAGGAATCCAAGGCTGGAGTTAAAATCGCTGGAAGAAACATTAACAATCTTAGATATGCAGATGATACCACTTTGATGGCTGAAAGCGAGGAGGAGCTGAGGAGCCTTATGATGAAGGTGAAAGAAGAAAGTGCAAAAGCTGGGTTGCAGTTAAACCTCAAAAAACCCAAGATTATGGCAACCAGCTTGATTGATAACTGGCAAATAGAGGGAGAAAAAGTGGAGGCAGTGACAGACTTTGTATTTCTAGGCGCAAAGATTACTGCAGATGCTGACTGCAGCCAGGAAATCAGAAGACGTCTACTTCTTGGGAGGAGAGCAATGGCAAATCTTGATAAAATAGTTAAGAGCAGAGACATCACACTGACAACAAAGGTCCGCATAGTTAAAGCAATGGTATTCCCTGTAGTAACCTATGGCTGTGAGAGCTGGACCATAAGGAAGGCTGAGCGAAGGAAGATAGATGCTTTTGAACTGTGGTGTTGGAGGAAAATTCTGAGAGTGCCTTGGACTGCAAGAAGATCAAACCAGTCCATACTCCAGGAAATAAAGCCAGACTGCTCACTTGAGGGAATGATATTAAAGGCAAAACTGAAGTACGTTGGCCACATAATGAGAAGACAGGATACCCTGGAGAAGAAGCTGATGCTAGGGAAAGTGGAAGGCAAAAGGAAGAGGGGCCGACCAAGGGCAAGATGGATGGATGATATTCTGGAGGTGACAGACTCAACCATGGCGGATCTGGGGATGGTGACGGCCGACAGGAAGCTCTGGCGTGGGCTGGTTCATGAAGTCACGAAGAGTCGGAAGCGACTGAACGAATAAACAACAACAAATGCAGAATTTGCAGAACCATGTTACATTGCAGCATAATTCTTCAGAGAGGAGCAGAAAGGTGCTCAGTGCTCCTATCCAACTGAAACTATTATAAATAGTATTCTGATGCCATAATAATTAATACACAACAATCACAACCCATTGAAAGTGAATATGAATTTTTAACAACTGGCTAATTCTATGCATCCAGAGGTTTTTGGTTTTTGTGTGTGCGTGCAAATGTTTTACAGTTCAGCAGCTTATGGTTAGCCACTTTTGAAAGCAAGCAGGACTACAAAAGCAATCGGTCTCTTATTCCACATTAATAATCAAACCATCTTTAGCCATGCCTAAAATATTTTCTTTGAATCAGCTAATAAGCACCTATAAATGGGATAAAGAATAGAAAAAAAGCTGTATGACAAAACAGCCATATTTTTTACTTACTTTCCATTCTTGGGAATATCTCATCACAATTCCTCGACAGTTGCTATTATATTCTGCAATCCCCATTTTTGCAACATCTTCTGGTCCTCTGATGCCTAGTGCTTTGTCAATTTCATACTCCTAAGGAAACCAAAAGCATGACCTCTTGAATGAAAGACAGGATATAAATCAGAATGGAATGGAATGGAATGGAATGGAATGGAAGGGAAGGGAATGGAAGGGAAGGGAAGGGAAGGGAAGGGAAGGGAAGGGAAGGGAAGGGAACAGAGCGGAACCGGAACCGGAACCGAACAGAACAACTTGGTAAGAATAAACAAAGTTTTTACTACTTTTTGCAAAAAAAGACTGTAAATACACAGGCCACCTGGCACATAGTTTTTATAAAAGACTAAGCTAAAATTCAGGCTGCACAGAAGTTCAACAAAGCTGAAATAACTGCAAAACCGCCCAGAGTCCCTCTTGAGGGGGGAGGGGGGCGGTGACAAAATTTGATAAATAAATAAAATCAATAAAATCAATAACATTTGATTTTGCAATCCAAAGACCTTTAAAACTGATCTGAATGCTCTAACAACAAATAGATTGCAACAATGTCCTGAAATGGATGTTTATACGTTAACAGTTTGAGATTATTAAATATGATCCTTAAAACATATTTTGTACTTCATTCATTTATTAACAAAGACTTTAATATTGCTTCAATCAGATTAATTCTAAGGTTACTGTATATATACAGATCATATATACAATATTGAAACAATATAATACTAATAAATTCAACCTAGTACCACAGATATAATGGTATATCAACCCACAATACAACATTCAACGTGTGGTACTGTATCTTATTCAGGTAGCAGTTACTCCATCCAATCTTCAGAGACCTTCCAGACTAGCCAGGTCTTCACAAGCTTTCAGAATGAGAGAAGAGGCCAAATTCTCCCTATAAAGGGAACCTGCTTCTGGGTACCCTCTCATCAGATATCCCAAAAAGAGGTAACCAGAAGCCACTCTCTGTAGGCATTAGATGGGCAGATTCTATCTGGAATAAGCAGACTTGAAGATATTCAGGTCCCAAACAACCCTAACTGGAGTATGCTAAAAAGCAAACTATTAACCAATGCAATTCCTGTAACAGAGATGCAATATGGCAATAACAGATCTGACTTAGTATCAGGTAGGCAGCCCCATTCTGCATCAGCTGAAATTTCTGGGTGGTCTTCAAAGGCAGTCTCATGCAAACTGAATTACAGTAATCCAATCAAGAGATGACAAGGAAATAAGCGACCATACTGAGTGCCTCCTGTTCCAGGAACACCCTGGCTCTTGAGTTAAGATTGGGGGGCTAGAAATACAGATAGTCCTCAGTTAATGACCACTCATTCAGCGACTGTTTGAAGTTACAACAGCACTGAACAAGTGGTGTTACGACTGATCCTCGAAGTTCCAGCCATCCCAGAATCCCTGCGGTCACGTGATCGCACTTTCAAGGGTTGCAGTGTCCCACAATCACACGATCACCATTTGCAACCTTCCCTGTCAACTTCCAACAAGCAAAGTTAATGGGGAAGCCAGCAGAGAAGTTCGCAAAACGCTCCTATAAGTCGCTTGCACTCCCATGGCATTTTCTCCCGATGAGCCTGGCTACAGGAATCTTGTACAGGTTAGTCCTCAACTTACAACCACAGTTGGGACTGGAACTTCTGTTGCTAAGCAAGGCAGTTGTTAAGTGAGTCGTGCCGATTTTATGTCCTTTTGCCACAGCCGTTAA
This sequence comes from Charina bottae, assembly GCA_023362775.1. Lineage (NCBI taxonomy): Eukaryota > Metazoa > Chordata > Lepidosauria > Squamata > Charinaidae > Charina > Charina bottae. Next base: position 339,739 of record JALMGJ010000022.1, read on the forward strand.
GCGAATCACCACGGTCATTAAGCAAATCTGGCTTCCCCCACTGACTTTGCTTATCAGAAGCCAGCTGGGAAGGTTGCAAAACGGCGATCACATAACCCACTGCAACCGTCGTAAGTGCAAGCTGTTTGCCAAGCGCCTGAATTTTGATCACGTGACCACAGGGATGCTGCAACTGTCGTAAGTGCGAGGACCGGTTGCAAGTCACTATGTTCAGCGCCGTTGTAACTTCAAACAGTTGCTAAACGAATGGTCGTAGGTCGAGGACTACCTGTACTCCATGGTGCACCCATAGCACCCGTGGCAGCCCCTGCGCACCCTCCCCCACCTGGCAGCAGCCACCCCCAGCCCCGCCACACTTGTGTCGCAGCAGCCACTTACCCGCCCACCAGCCTGCAACTTCCTGCTGGCTTCCCCATTGATTTTGTCCATTGACTTTGCTTGTTGGAAGCTGGCAGGAACTTGCAAGGAGGTCCTCACACACGATCCTCGCTTAAGGACAGCAATGGGGACTGCCAGGATTGCCGTCACTGAGCAATGTGGTCACATGACATCGCACTTTATGACATCACTTAGCAACAGAAATTCCAGCCCCCGTTACCATTGTTAAGCAAGGACTACCTGTAGAGATTGGCAGCAAGTTTCCAAATTACCCTTTGCCCATCACCTCTACATATTATATGCATTATTACATGTACAACTTTATTATATATATTCTATAAGATATACAAATATATTATATTTGTACATTATATATATATATATATATATATATATATATATATAAATACAACTTTACTTTATTGTATATCTTTTCTGTGTGTGTGTGTGTGTATATATACACACACACACACACATACACACTTGAACAAGTCACATGGTTGCATCCACATGCAGAATACAAATCATGGGTGGAATGGATTCCCATTTCTTCACCTGAACTTTCCCCTACAGATACCACAAACGTAGTCAGAAAGTTGGTAAAGTCTGATCAGCAGATAGTAAGGGTTGGGCATAATGGGGAGGAGAGCAAAGGAAAGTAATACTAAGGTCATAAAAGCCCAATTATAAAGCACTGGAGGTAGCTGATCCTTCAGAAATTTTTTATTTGAGACACAAATTGAAGCACTAATTGTAAATAAATTCAAAGAAGTCCTTTAAAATATTTCTTTTTTCCAACCTATAAAATGTTTATCTGAATGAGGAACTGATTGAACTGGATCCAGTTTGTAAGACTGACTTCGCTATTTTTACAGAGATTGAACTGGCATCAAAGCAATTAAAAATCATCCTTTTTGTGATGAAAACAATTCAGATTAGTGATCTCCATCAGTGTAGTTGTGAAGCTGGAATCAATAGACAGCTGATAACCAAAACAATAACATACAGACATAAAAGGAGGTATAAAACATACCACAGGCAAACCATGGCAATCCCAACCAAATCTCCTGTCGACGTGAAACCCACTCTGATGAGCAAATCTAGTTACTATGTCTTTAATGGTTCCTGCGAGTATGTGGCCATAATGTGGAAGCCCTGTGGCAAATGGAGGTCCATCATAGAAGGTAAACCTATGAAGCAGAAAAGAAATTCACAGCACATATTTAGAAGCACAAAAGGGGCCGTGGCGGCTCACGTGGCTAAGGCGCCAAGACGCTGAGATGGGAAGATCTTAAGGTCGGCGGTTCGAAGCCCGTGTGCGGATGCCGCGTGACGGGGTGAGCTCCCGTCAGCTAGCCCTAGCTTCCGACATCAGGCTCTAGCGACAAGCCGGTCGGTTACCCCGTCGCAACTAAACGAATCAACCAATTACCAACTTCCGGTTGATCCGGAAAAAAGCGGACCCTGCACCAGTGGGATAAACGCTAGGATGAAGAAGATATTTAGAAGCACACACCTTTCTTGCATATGAAAAATACAGAAATATTTTAACATCTTTCGCTTCAGCCTTCTGATTGTTACTATAAATAAGCATTTAAGTTTTTAATTTGAGCGCCAAAATATTGTATTTGAGCTGTTGTATCACACAAACTCAGATGTCAAGCTTCAAAAGACTCGTGAGTAAGGATATCAGTTGCTGTCTGTGTATGGGAAATATGGAAATCCTAGGAACGTACTATCCTAGGAACGTACTGTCTTACCTAGGTCTATTTTTTGACTGTTTGAGACATTCTTGGAAACAATTAAGTGTGTTCCAAAGCTGCAGTATCTTCTCTTCTTCTTCTGGAAAGTTTATGTTCTCTGCGACTTGCTGAATCATCTTATTCCTATCCAAAACAAAGCAATATTCAGAAAGTTAAGATGTCTCAGATTGCTGCAAGTCAGCAAGTAATTTGACAATAATTCAGAAGTGTATTTCAAATTACTGTATCACAGCTGTAGTATCCCAAGAGTACCTAAAGTACATTCCTACATCTAGTCAGAAATAAGTCCTACCATATCCAGAATTAATTACTGACTATTCATTCTATTATCTTTCTCCTTTGTGTTTAGGACTGCAATTCCCAACATGGGGAAAATGAGCTTAACATACAGCTAGCAGTTAATAGCTTTCTGATTAAATATTATAAGCAGAAAAGCTTGGGTACTTGAGACACCAGTGCTAGATATCTGTTACAAGGACTCTGCCGGCAATCTATTTGCATGTAATACAAAGCTAGAATTATTAATGGTAAATATGCACCATTCCATTCAGAATCTTGACTTATTATGAACGAACAAGTATACTGGCACATGCTGCATAATCACTCCAATTTGGCTTGTCTAGTCCAGGGCTTTCCAAAGTTTTCCCGCGGCGACACACCAACCGCTGTTGGTGTGTCGCCGCGGGAAAACCCAGAAGTGCCGCCATTGCGGCAGCACGCAAAAACCCGGAAGCGCTGCTGCCGCTTTCAAATTTTTGCGCACCGTCGTTGGTGGGTCACTGCGAGAAAACCCGGAAGCGCTGATGATGATCAGCGCTTCCGGGTTGTGTGGCGACACACCAGAATGTGTGTGGCGACACACTTTTGTGTCGCGACACACAGTTTGGAAAGCTCTGGTCTAGTCAGTAGGAACACAACCTACAAGCCAAAATCAGCCTACCTAATGCAGCTCTGGAGCTCCATCCTTATTTGTTGCCAAATGCTGATGTGATTTGCCACCATTTAGCACTAACACATTCAGATAGCAGCATGCAAGGCCAAATAAAACTGCCATAGCTTCCCCCACAAGTGCTCAGACTGTTCTCCAGCTATCTAGCACCACAGCATTGTGCTGAAAATTAGCTAGGCCCATCCACTTTTACATCATGGCCCACGACAGTAAAAACAAGTCAGGGGCCAGCTGCACATTTCAGTACTAAATAAAACCAGGAAATCTTAAGCACCTTTTTTTTTTTTTTGGTATTTCAAGCGAACTAAGATTCCAGGCCTGTCACTTTCAAATATGCCAGAAATTAGAAGCAAAGGCCAAAGGCTGACTTCATATTCCAACTCCTTAGAAAAGAAATAAGCCAGGGATTCTAGTTTAATGCTAAACATATCACAAACCAGCAATTTATTTAACTATTACCATCAGCAGGGGAAAGACCAAGCAGATGCAATCATTTGCCATACCCAAGCACACCTGCACATTTGCAATGGCTTTAGCACTGCACACCAAAGCAAGCATGATGCAGATATCCTTCCCACAGTGCCCCTTCATTACAGTTTTTCGATATACTGGTTTGGCCTCAAATATCCCCGTGTTGTTTACTGGTGTATTTTTTCCTTTCCTGAAAAAAGAAAGGGAAAAACCAAACACACACAAGCACAACTCTTAAGTGACTCGTCAAGCACTGTTCTTGCCATACTAAAGATTGTACCTGTAACAGTAATGCAATGTAACAATGACCGGGCTATGAAGGCTGCTAAAATACCAGACTCCATGCATATGCCAGAGTATTATTTTTGGCCCATTTCTACCAACTGAAACACTGTACTGGGACAACAGCATTCAGGAACCACAGGGCACATATTTCAACGATTAAACATATTTTAAAAATTCCCTTCTCACCCATATGAGTAATATGTGTCTTCCTCAACCTCAGGTCCTCTACCAGAGGCCTGGAAGTTTGAGGGTTCTGCACAGGATCTTAGCTGTTCCTACACTGCACTCTTCTGGAGAGAGCGCTCTGATGTGGTTCCTGGGATCTGTTGGAGCCACTCTCCCAGCTTGGGAGTCACAGCCCCGAGTGCTCCTACCACCACTGGGACCACTTTGGCCTTCACTTTCCACATCCTCTCCAGTTCCTCCTTCAGGCCCTGGTACTTCCCCAGTGTACCATACTCCTCCTTCCTGATGTTGATGTCGCTTGGCACTGCTATATTTATCACCACTGCTGTCTTCTGGTCCTTGTCTACTGCCACGATGTCTGGCTGATTGTCCAGTACCTGCCTGTCTGTCTGGATCTGGAAGTCCCACAGGATCTTCGATCTTCTATTCTCCATGACCTCCTGTGGAATCTCCCAACTGGACTTCGGAGGGTCTAGCCCATATACTGTGCAGATGTTACTGTACACAATGCCAGCTACTTGGTTGTGCCGTTCTGTGTATGCTGTTCCTGCCTGCATCTTACACCCTGCCACTAGCTGTTGGACTATCTCCGAGGCCTCTCTGCACAGTCTGCAACTCAGGTCCTTACTAGTGTGGTAGACCCCTGCTTCTATGGATCTGGTGCTTAGTGCCTGTTCTTGTGCTGCTATGATCAGTGCCTCAGTGCTGTCTTTTAGTCCAACCCTTTCCAGCCACTGGTAAGATTTCCCAAGGTCAGCCACCTCAGCTATCTTTTCAATGGTACATCCCATGAAGGGTCTTGTCTTGGCATGGCACTTCCTCTGCTTGATCTTCCTCCCATGTCTGCTGCTGCCTCAGGCATTCTCTCAGTAGCTCATCTTTGGGTGCCATCTTACTGATGTACTCCGTGATGCTCTGAGTTTCATCCAGGACAGGGGCTTTGACACTCACCAGACCCCACCCACTGTCTTTCCAGCTGGTGTACAGTCTCTGGGTATTGGGCTTGGGGTGGAAACCTCCATACATTTTGAGGAGCTTCTGGGTTTTCACATCCGCAGCATCCATGTCCTCCTTTGGCCAGCTCACTATACCGGCAGGGTATCTGGTAACTGGCAGGGGGTACGTGTTGATGGCGTGGATCTTGTTCTTCCCATTGAGCTGGCTCTTCAGGACCTGTCTTATCCTTTGGTGGTACTTGGATGTTGCTGACTTCCTTGCCTCTTCATCATGGTTCCCACGTGACTGTGGGATACCAAGGTACTTGTAGCTGTTCTGTATGTCTGCTATGTGACCCACTGGTAGTTCCACCCCATCAGTCTTAACTAACTTCCCTATCTTTACTACCATCCAGCCACACTTCTCCTGTCCAAATGACATCCCAATGTCCTCACTCTAGATCCGTGTCAGGTGGATCAGTGAGTCGATGTCTCATTCACTCTTAGCATATTGCTTGATGTCATCCATATAGAGGAGGTGGCTGATAGTAGTTCCACTCTTGAACTGCCATATCAATTCCATCAATTATCAATTCTATCAATTCCAATTGATGGAATGAAATATAAATATAAATATATATCCCTTCTCACCCCTATGGGTGGTATGTGTCTTCCTCAACCTCGGGTCCTCTACCAGAGGCCTAGGAGTTTGAGGGTTCTTCGCAGTATCTTAGCTGTTCCTACACTGCACTCTTCTGGAGAGAGAGCTCTGATGTTGCTCCTGGGATCTGTTGGAGCCACTCTCCCAGCTTAGGAGTCACAGCCCTGAGTGCTCCTACCACCACTGGGACCACTTTGGTCTTCACTTCAATTATATATAATTTATATATAAAAGAATCGTTTCAATTCAGAGGTAAATAAGTATTTTGTAAGACCTTAGTGGTCACTTGCCACCACAATCTTCTTTAACTTAAAGAAGTTGGAGAGGAGAAAGAATTAGATTACAGAAATCATGGCAACTGGAGGTTTACTTCAGCATCCAATTTCTCTCTCAATTCGTTAGGGTGGAGCTTTCTTGATCTCTTGCTAATTACCCATTGATGTAGTGGGGAGGTAGCTATCCATTTTCCTGAAAAAGGAAGAATATGCAGATATTCTGCACATGTAATGTTTTACAAACTGCCACTCTCTCCCAGGCTCTAGGAACTCCTCCAACATACATACATACTGTAAATTTAAGGTGCTGGGCTAGAAACCAGGAGTCTGTGAGTTCTAGTCCCACCTTAGGCACGAAAGCCGGCTGGGTGACCTTGGGCCGGTCCCTCTCTAAGCCCTACGAAGGAGCCAATGGCAAGCCAGGAGACTGAGAGTTCTAGTCCCGCCTTAGGCACGAAAGCCGGCTGGGTGACCTTGGGCCAGTCACTCTCTCTCAGCCCAACTCACCTCACAGGGTTGTTGTTGTGGGGAAAATAGGAGGAGGAAGGAGTATTAGGTATGTTCGCGGCCTTGAGTTATTTATTAAGAAAATAAATAAAGGTGGGATAAAAATTAAAATAACACACATATACAGCTTTCACAACTGTAAGAACTAGTTTGTACAGTAGGAAAACACATATGATGGGGCAATAAAAGCCAAAGGAAAGACACAGTACAGTACCCCAATTATTATTCTGATTTTATCAATCTTTAATTGCCAAATGTAAGAGTTTGATTAAAATATCTAATCTAGAAGTCAACTTGTATGTTATTGTTAACTGCCTTGTGCACTGCTTAATATTAATTGAAAGCAGTGATCTTTCTCCCCAATCCTGTTCCACATGAATTCCCCATAAATTCTGAGGGACAAAGGTCTTGGGGCACAAAACACCAACTACTTTCAAGCCCTTTGAAGTATGCACAATTTGATTTTCATAGTAGCAAAAATATGGTTTTCATAGTAGCAAGAAATAGCGAGATATTTCCACAGATTCTACCTGCTCCAAAGCCTGTTGTAAGAAAACAATCATCTCTCCTCCAAGTTTTCTATGCATACCAGAAGATTCGGGTTCACAAACCAGCAATGACTGCAAAAAGTGTCTGGCTACTAAAGACGACAAAATGTATGGATCGCCACACTTAATGTTACCATCAGTTTAATACTGGTAACCTAGAACTCACACGGTGTGTGCCCATGTGTGTGTGTATCAACACTTGTACCACTTTTGCCCAATCTGATGTGTCAGAATTTAATTCCCATAATTTCCAATCAGCATAACTACAGAGGTAGGAGTTGATCCAAGATAGCAGGAGGTCATTATTGGATTCCCAATAATAAATGAAATTTCAGCCTTTCTTCAACTGTATGAAGGAGTACTAGAATTTTTCTAGAAACTCGGACAGTGCCCATAGCACAATCCCCACCAGCACAGCTTTCAACCTACATTGCGACAAGAGGCTTCTGACTCACTTAACAAATAATGAAAAAGACAGCCGCCCCCCTCCTTCCCCCCTCTGCTTCCCACCCCGCTCTGCTTCCCCAAATGCTCCTCCAGTAGACACCAATCTCCTCACCTGCCTGTAGGCCCAGCAGCTGCAGCACCCGACCGGCTAGAAATGATGCAACCTAAGAGCAAGAGAAAGCATGACAGGAAGTCGAAAAAGACACCCACACCTATTCACCCGCAGCTGCTCCAATCTCTCAGTTCATAGGCTGCAAATAAGGCGGCCCGGGATTGGGCAGGAAAGTCCCCTAGCAACTGTAACTCTTAGCGAAGGGGAAGGAAATCAACGCCGGCCATGGTGCGCACGGCTAAAGTTGTCGGCTGCTCTTTCCATTTTGCTCGCCGCGGAACCCAGTTTGCGTTGAAGAGGACGGCGCTTTAAAGCGGCGAGGAATGCGGCAGATGGAACCTGGAAACATTCCGAGCGTTCTTTGCTGAAAGGAGAGGGGAGGGAGAATAGGGGCAGGCTTCGATTACATCATTTCGCCATCCTGATCGCTAGTGATACAGTGATAGGATAAATCTCAGAATTTAAGACTTAACTGCCCCCAAGGGGGGGGGGGGAATCATATTTGCACCCCGCCGGAGAACGATGAATATAAGATACACATTTTCCATATTGGTATTCAAAAATTCAGCGAAGGTAACACTATTCCAAATTCCACAATAAAACATAATCCGGTAAAGAAAATAACACTAAGAGGGTCTTTGCCATATGGAAGTGATCATTATAGGCTGTATTTCCCTTTGCAACACATTTTCAAAACATTTAGCTCAGAGCTTTCCAAACTGTGTGTCGGGACACCTTAGTGTGTGGGCTGCAGTGTCTGGGTGTGTCGGGGCTGCTGCTGCCTCGGAGCCCTTCCAGGATTTCGCACAGGTCCTAGTGCCTGCCTTGTGCCCTACTGCCTCCAAACCTGCTGTGATTCCGCGCAGGACCCAGTGCCTGCCTTGTGCCCTGCTGTGAGAGTGTGTCGCGAAATGATGTCCTGCTGTAAGAGTGTGTCGTGAAATGATGCCTGTCTAAACAGTGTGTCACCAACATGAAAAGTTTGGAAAGCACTGACTTAGCTGTTCAAAAAACCAATTGAAGAAAAACATATTTTTCAAAAAACATATTTTTGTTTCAAACACAGATGAGGTGAAAAGAACACAAATTTTGTCTCCTTCAATGTGACTTTTGTTGTTTATTCGTTCAGTCGCTTCCGACTCTTCGTGACTTCATGGACCAGCCCACGCCAGAGCTTCCTGTCGGCCGTCACCATCCCCAGCTCCCCCATGGTCGAGTCTGTCACCTCCAGAATATCATCCATCCATCTTGCCCTTGGTCGGCCCCTCTTCCTTTTGCCTTCCACCTTTCCCAGCATCAGCTTCTTCTCCAGGGTATCCTGTCTTCTCATGATGTGGCCAAAGTACTTCAGTTTTGCCTTTAATATCATTCCCTCAAGTGAGCAGTCTGGCTTTATTTCCTGGAGTATGGACTGGTTTGATCTTCTTGCAGTCCAAGGCACTCTCAGAATTTTCCTCCAACACCATCAATGTGACTACCTGGGTTAAAAAAATCATTGCATCACACACCAATCTAGGGTTCTTAACTATAGCTTTTTCAATTAACCCAGTTTTACGCTCATAGGCTACCTTGAATCATAAAGTAGCAAAACAAGCTGCACTTGAACCACATTTTTGTCCGTGTGTTGTGCAACTACTTTATGATTCAGTGTCTCCTTTACATAATACCAGTATTTACTTCTAGCTATAAAGGCTCAAATTGTTTTGGGGTTTTTTTTTAAATACTGTACTGAGGTTTCCCCTTCATGGATCACTGCCTTGTCATGGCGAAGGGGATTGCGTAACTCAATGAAGTCAGGTCAAGAAGAACAGGTCATGACGGAGAGTTCTGACAAAACGTGGTCCAAAACTGGAGGAGGGAATGGCAAACCACTCCAGTACCCTTGCCAAGAAAACCCATGGACAGTATCAAAAGGCTAAAAGATATGACGCCGGAAGATGAGCCCCTCAGGTCGGAAGGTGTCCAAAATGCTACTGGGGAAGAGCAGAGGGCAATTCCGAGTAGCTCCAGAAAGAGTGAAGCAGCTGGGCCAAAGCCAAAAGGACGCTCAGTTGTGGATGTGTCTGGAAGTGGAAGGAAAGTCCGATGCTGTAAAGAACAATATTGCATAGGAACCTGGAATGTAAGATCTATGAATCAAGGTAAGCTGGATGTGGTCAAACATGAGATGACAAACATCGACATCTTGGGAATCAGCAAACTAAAATGGACAGGAATGGGTGAATTTAATTCAGGAGACCATTATATACACTACTGTGGGCAAGAATCCCTTAGAAGAAATGGAGTAGCTCTCATAGTCAATAAAAGAGTGGGAAAGGCAGTACTGGGGTACAACCTCAAAAACGACAGAATGGACTGAACAACAACAACTGAGGTTTAGCAAAAGAAAAAATTCTCTTCGCTAGAATATAACACTTACTTGATTGGGAATGCAAACAATATTGTCTGTAGCTTGAATCATGTCAACTGGATTTCTATTTTCTTAGTGGAAACGTTTCGCTCCTTATCCAAGGAGCTTCTTCAGTCTGAGCAAAGTTGGTAAGGGAATCCTAAATATGTTCCTAGGTAGCTGTGTGACCTTACACCTGGGGCTAGGTCATGGTTATATTGAGATGTAATTTTTAAGTCCTTTTATCATCTAATGGGGGGTCGTTAAAAACACCATGCTGCTGTTGAGCTTCTGAAATGGTCTTAATCTTCCTAGGCACAGAAGACAACACGGGTCGACCCCCCATTAGATGATAAAAGGACTTAAAAATTACATCTCAATATAACCATGACCTAGCCCCAGGTGTAAGGTCACACAGCTACCTAGGAACATATTTAGGATTCCCTTACCAACTTTGCTCAGACTGAAGAAGCTCCTTGGATAAGGAGCGAAACGTTTCCACTAAGAAAATAGAAATCCAGTTGACATGATTCAAGCTACAGACAATTCCACCTGGATGACTGAGAACCTTCATAAACAATATTGTAGAAATTTTAACTGTCAGCATGAAGTAGGAACCTTGTCTAATAAAAATGAATCTAGCCTCTTAGGTTTATAACTTATCTGCCACCCTTTAAACCAAGTTTTTGCTGGATACATTTGCTACATTTCCTGATTTCTTTTAGACTAATTTATCCCAAACCAGAGAAATACTTGATAATCTTATTTTACTTACCTGCTGGAGCAAGCAGAGTCTGTGACTTATGTTGGCACTTGGCTTTGTTCCAAAATAAACTTCAGAGCTTATCTCTCTTTCCCTGTGCTACACCTGCGCTGATTGTTATTGCAAAAGTTCCTATACTCTATCAAGGATAGGTAACCTATTAAAAGGTTTAAAAGTAAGCTGTGCATTACAGGATGTGTGTCTATTATGTACACTGTCACCATGAGAGCTTTTTCTTTGTGTGCTTGCACACACATGGGACTACCAATAGAGGGTGTATTCTGGAGAGTTGCTATGTGCCAATGTCACTCATCATACTTATAGTATTAACACCTGACTATATTACCTGCTTGCCATAAACTTATTTATCTTAGTACTTCCTGATCTTCTCCATTTGCTCCAAGGAGGTATTGTAATCATTAGAGACTTTAATTCCATTTGCAATATTTTCAAAACATTTAGCTGTTCAAACAACATATTTTTGTTTCAAATGCAATAATCACAATTGAAACACAGTAAGATAAAAAATAGAGCACAACTTTTGTCTTTCCTTCAAGGAATGGGGAAAGGGTGTTTAATATAGATGGGCAGTGATTAGCATTTCAGTGGTGATTTGGAGCATATTTGGGCAATTATTTTATATATATACACATAATTTATATGCATGATAGTGTGTGTGTGTATATATATATGTGTGTGTGTATGTATGTATGTATGTATATAAGTATATATATATATATATATATATATATATTAATGTATATGCATATTATTTATATATATATATAATGTATATGCGTATTATATATATATATATATATATATATATATATATATATACACACACACACACACATACACACACACACACATACTTATTATATATAATTATTATATTACACCTATCAGCAGGTGTATGTTAAATACTGGCTTTTCCTAGGCTGCTACAGGAAAAGATACCACCTCTTAAGGTTGCTATGTGAGTATATCCAAGTGCTCCATATTCCCTTTCTTCCTTCAAATTCAGATTGCTGCCCAGCTGTATTGTTTTAGCTGTGTCACTGAAGTCTAATATCTTAACTACTATACCCCACAGGCCAATGGTGCAAATGTTGTGCCATGCTAAACTTTAATTTTTTGATACAATTTTTGCCTGTTTTAATCTGTGGTAGAACTCATTCAATAAAAAGAGAGGAAGACACTTCTTGCCTCGTAAGTGATTCAAAAATAAATATTATGTGTCTAAGTAAGAGTAATCTCAAGAGAAGTTTGGCAATATACTTAAAAATGCCAGGTATGTAACTGTACTGTAGAAGCAGTGATGTAATAAAAACAAGAGGAGTCACTGAATATAAAACACTCAAAAAAAAATAATGATTGTTAGCTATCTCATGCAAGCAGCACAAAGTTTGAGTCATGAGGGGTGCAACCCTGAAACGACTTCTGTGCTCGCAGTTCATTCAGTCCATGCACTTGAGGCACAGCACAGATAGCATACAGACTAAAACAGCATAAGGTAATCTGTCTTTCTTGGTAGTGCCTGTTTTTAGTTTAATTCAACAGGTTTGAAGACATCTCTTGGTAGAAGGAGATGGGTATGGAAGACATCTACTTCGTCCTCCCCTTGCTGATTGATAAATAAAGGGAAGTATCATTTTGCACACAATGTAAGAGCGCAGCAGGAAATAGGAAGTCTTTGGAAATATTGAAAACTGCTTCATTACAGAAAAGGCCTTCCAAATGTTATTTTCCAGTCTTTCTGATAAAAGTGCAGTGGTGCATTCTGTTTTGGGGGGGATTTATACATGTGGGTGGAGAGAGTGAAGATGGAAAAAGGTAAAGGTAAAGGTTTTCCCCTGCACAATCGTGTCTGACTCTAGGGGGCGGTGCTCATCTCTGTTTCTTAGCCGAAGAGCCAGTGCTGTCTGAAGACGCTTCCTCAGTCATGTGGCCGGCATGACACACGTAGAACGCTGTTACCATCCCATGGAAATGGTACCTATTTATCTACTTGCATTTGCATGCTTTCTAATTGCTAGGTTGGCAAGAGCTGGGGCGAGTGCGGGAGCTCACTCCGTCACATGGCGCTCGGGTCTCGAACCGCCAACCTTCCGATCGACAAGCTTGGCGTCTTAACCACTGAACCATTGCACCCCCTGTAAAGATGGAAACAATGTCATTTTTATTAAATAACAAGCACATTGTTTTTCTTATTAAATAACATCCACATGAGTAGTTTAGTTAAGAAAACAAACAGATGGATCATCAAACAAATCAACCCAGAGCTCTCACTCACACAAATGACCAGGCTCAAATTATCACACTTCAGATGCCTTATGTGAACCCTAGTGTTCTGGACAAGGCACTAATACTGGGAAAGGTGGAAGGAAAGAGAAGAAGAGGATAACCAGCAAGGTCGATGGACATGATTACGGTACTGAAGGGTACACCATTGGAAGACTGAAGGACTAGGTTGAGGACAGATTATCCTGTAGTCTATCTTTGTGACTGCTAAGGGTTGACCTGACTTGATGGCACAAACAGTGTGTGTGTGTGTGTGTTTGTGTGTGTGTATACATACATACTGTATATACGTATAATCAATACACCCCTGAAAAGATCTGTTCAAAACCATTTGAAATGAAAATGCAACTTGCATTCTTCTGAGTCTTCCATTTACTTAATTCAGACCTAAGATGGAGAATCTCACAGTGGAATTCACTTTGAAATACCTTGCTTTAAATTCATAGAAAAATATTTTCTACAGTGAGATAATTTGCACTTTCCTTGCTACTCAATGCAGCTGGTGAGTAGCAAGTGCTTCTCACCCCTTTAGAATTTGGTATTTACTACTGAAACTGAAGTACAAACAATTAAAAAATTATTTATAACACTCTCCTCGCCAGGAGGCAAGTCAATAAGTGTTGACTATATTCAACAACAGGAACAAAAATCCCATAAATCAAGGTTTGAAGTGTCACTCATCATCATCATTGGCGATCACTCGTAGCCGAGTAAGATTGTCTTCCAAAGGTAAAATTTTAACGGTGGATCCGTAAGTGGCTATAAAGGCCAATTCTGGATCCGCACAACCTCCCACAATGAGGGCATAGGTTTCCGGGTGGGAGACGGTCATGATGAGGGTTTGCCTGACGTGCCCTCCTTTTAGCTCTTTTCTCCCTTTTGCCCTGTACTCGTGCTTCTTCAAAGTCCATAGCGCCATTAATAAAGGCTGACCTCCAATTGAAACGCTCATGAGTTAGGGCTTCCCAGTTCTCAATGCTGATATTACATTTTTTAAAATTAGCTTTGAGAGTATCTTTGAATCTCTTTTGCTGTCCACCAATATTCCGTTTTCCATTCTTCAGTTGGGAGTAAAGTAGCTGCTTTGGAAGACGATGGTCAGGCATTCGAACAACTGACCGGTCACTAATATGTTTGCAAAGGAAATTTCTGGTGATAATGATAATAATAGTTGTTTTGGGTATTTATTAACTGTTTTTGCTTTGTTGTAAGTGGCCCAGAGTCACTTGTTTTGTGAGATCGGGGGCTATATAAATTTAAATAAATAAATAGATGATAGATAGATAGATAGATAGATAGATAGATAGATAGATAGATAGATAGATAGATAGATAGATGGGTGGGTGGGTGGGTGGGTGGATGGATGGATGGATGGATGGATAGATAGAGCAACACTATAAAAGATATAGAAAAACAAAACACCAATGTGATAAATATCACTGTGAAATTATAACAATTGGGAGGGAAAGCTGGTTGAAAGAAGGAATGTGCATTTCATGGGGGCCCCAGGTCAAAATTTCTCTTAAAAAGCAAGGAACACTACAAGCCACAAGGTTCCAAAAATATATCATATGTCCATCTATGACAGGGCATGTATTTCACTCAACTGCATACATTCCCATGGACTGTCCTCAAAAAGAACCCTGTTTGGAAAAAGAAAACAGTTTGAACTGTTTGAACTGTAATTGAACTGACATGCATAAAGACAAAATAGCAGAATGAAACAGGAAAAAAAAGCCAGCACATAAACTATGACAAGAAACTTTCATGCGTTTTGGAAATATGGTCATTACTTTAAAAACATTGGCCTTGCTTATCTTGATGGTTAACTGTAATCACAGCTGAGCAGAATTCTACAACATGCTCTTTAAAAAACAAACACCTTTTTAAAAAAACCATTCTACAAGAAAGTACTTGTCTAGAGCAGAGCTTTCCAAACTGTGTGTCGCGACACAAAAGTGTGTCGCCACACAGAGTCTGGTGTGTTGCCACACAACCCGGAAGCGTTGATGATCATCAGTGCTTCCGGGTTTTCCCGCGGCGACACACCAATGGTGGCGCGCAAAAAACGAAAGTGGCAGCAGCGCTTCCGGGTTTTTGCACGCTGCCGCAACGGCGGCACTTCTGGGTTTTCCCGCAGCGACACACCAACGGCGGTTGGTGTGTCGCCGCAGGAAAACTTTGGAAAGCCCTAGTCTAGAGCAATGGTTCCAAGCCTTTTTGTGGTGTTTTTGAGGGGCTACTATGCACTAATGACAATAAACAGTCTGACCACGTCAGGTATGTTGTTTATTTCTTGTCTTGTTTTTTGGTTGTTTTGGTTTTTGGTTTTGTAATTTTTGCCCAAGACTTTTGGGAATTGAGTTATGAATTCATATGAATAAATATATAAAATTATACAAAGTATACAAAGTAACATGTCCCAGTTTTTACTCTTTGAGATCTGGTTACCCTAGAACAGTGTTTTTCAACCTTGTCAATATGTCTATGAAGGTTCTCAGTCATCCAGGTGGAATTGTCTGTAGCTTGAATCATGTCAACTGGATTTCTATTTTCTTAGTGGAAACGTTTCGCTCCTTATCCAAGGAGCTTCTTCAGTCTGAGCAAAGTTGGTAAGGGAAGAATAGGAACATATTTAGGATTCCCTTACCAACTTTGCTCAGACTGAAGAAGCTCCTTGGATAAGGAGCGAAACGTTTCCACTAAGAAAATAGAAATCCAGTTGACATGATTCAAGCTACAGTCAACCTTGTCAACTTTAAGATGTGTGGACTTCAACTCCCAGAATTTCCCAGCCAGCATGACAAAGTTGAAAAATACTGCCCTAGTAATGGTAGCTTCAATTGCATAGACTCCAAATGTATATTCCAATAAACACCTGAATCAGGGTCCTAGATTCACCACTCTACGATAGGATACCATTCAGTACTCCTTAACAAAAACAGTGTATAGTAGTAGCATTTTAGAGCATGAGTAAAACATTGAAACACTTTAATGGAACATTGTTAACAAGCCAAAACATGGGGGAAGAGGTGTTGGTGTTAATGGAAAGTTAATTAATTTAGCATTTTTGAAGTTTCATAAATTATTTTGTCATCTTCCAATAAAACTGATTAAACCTGAAGGCATTCTGCAGTATAACAATGATTAAAATATGTCTGTTTTAAATAGAAAAGAAAAACCAGCAGAGGGCAATATTTTCAGGGAAAAGTCATTCAACTCCAACTTGATCTCTCTTCTTTAGCCTTCTCTGTATTTACTATCTATTTGCTTTTTAGTAAGATAAGAAAGGAGTAAAGTAGGTTACCAAACATAGTGATACCCATGCCACTTGTAGCATTCTGTGCTAATGGTAAGGGTAGTAGTAGTGAAGTTTATTGTTGTAACCACAGGTCATAACATAAGAATGCAATAAAATACAATTAAATATAATAATATTAAAACAATAAAATGATGAAATTATAAAATAAAACAATAAAAGAAGCATTAAATATAAAAAAAGTTACAACAAAATAGAGCCAGAGCTACAACTAAGAACTTAAATATTTCTTCCTAAGTTTAAGTGAGAGCAGAGCAAAAGTAGCAACTTGGTTGCTAACAGTTGGAAATACGTCTGCAAGAAGATAAATCAGAGCCCTTGAGTTCATCTGCCATTAATAATTTGGCCCTGATCTCGTTGTAAATGGGGCAGTGGAGGACATAATGGATAACATCCTCCACTTGACCAACACCACAAGAACAGAGGCGTTGTTCCACAGGGACCTTACAAAACCTCCCTTCGAGATATGCGGAGGGCATGTTCTGCAGGCGAAGGGATGTTAAAGCCCTTCTCAGTGACGCACTGGTTATGTTAACCAGGTACTGGGAGAGGCTTCTATGTTTTTTATAATGATGGTACCAGGATGAAAATTTGGATGATTGTACCGCAATTGCGTCTTTGTTAGCATCCCTTTCAAAAAGCCAATCTCTAATATTTTCTCTATTCCAAGTTCTGAGTTCTCCCAAAGATGGTGGGGAATACATTTGTAAAATGGGTGACAAAAGTTTAGTCCACTGATTTCCAGATGTGTAATGGAGAAAACAGAGTTTGGCAAGATGGGATTGTTTTTATCAAAGTTTTTATTACTTTTTAAAACAAAGATAAACAACTACAAAAAAAAACACTACAAACAAAAAAACCCACTAAAAGTGTATAAACACAAAAGACGACTTTTAGAAAGTTACATACATATAGGTGACTTCCAGCTTTCAACAGCAAGAATATACAGCAATTCCCATAAACAAACCCTTCCTCTATATCAAACCATAATCACATTATTTCTATAAATCCCTCCATTAACACATATACAAATCTCTAATACAATTGCTCCTTCCCCTTACATAATATATATACACATATATTTAAATTTCTACTTCAAACTTCCCTCCCTCTTAAAAAACAATCCCTTTAATTTTTTTTTCTTTCTACTACTATTCTATATACTTCTGTCTACACAATAGGAATCAAATTATAGAAACAAATAAATTGTCTGCCTTTATAATAATCTTAACCCTATTAGACATAAAAAAACAGTATAAAACATTATTATATCTTATCAATATCCTTTAAGTTTTACAAATCTATAATCCTATAAATCCTAATCCAAACCATAAGAAAAAAAGAAAAGAAAATCATATTAGTCTCATTATCAATCCAATTAAATATTCTTAATTTTTATAAATTGTCTGCCTTTATAATTAACAATCTTAACCCTAATTATGCTTAAAAACAGTATAAAATATTACCAGAACTTGTCAATACCTTTTAAATCTTAGAAATCAAAAATCCTGTAAATCATGTTAACCTCATTATCAGTCCAATTAAATATTCTTAATTTTTTACCCCTCCTCAAAATATACCAGGGCATTTAAATATTTCACCATTACACCAAAAGCATTTTTTACAAAGATCCAACAACCCAACAACCCACAAAGATACAAACTTTCCAGCAAAAGAGAAAAAAAACTCCCACATAACATACTCTTCTTTCCCATAACATTAATTGAAATAATCATAACATTTCCCCAGCTTGGCAGTTCCTTGTGCAGTCTTAAGGTTAAACAATCGTTTTAACCCCATAAACACCAATCCAGAGTTTTCAGCTGAGAATATTTCAATCTCCCTCACAGCAGTAAAATCGCCATCTTTTCCAACGTCGTCTTCTTCCATCATAGTATTTTCATATAGTTGTTTCATTTTAGCTAGAATCTCATCTCAAATGTCCCAAGCAGTCTGTATAATAATTTGACAACCCTTTGAAAAAATATCTTCTTGCTGACAACGTAATTCTCTGAAATCATCTTTAAAATCTTCCATTGTTCAAACAGTAAATTATAGCACACCCTAAAGGGTTAACTCACAAAAATAGAGGTTAATGAATTAATCCAAAATTAACCAAAGAAAATATACTAGCAGATAGCTCGAAGAAACAGAAAGCCAAAAGTTTAGAATGAGAAATCGAAAACAATGTGTAGAAGGCGAAAGATTTATACGATCTGAAGAGAATATATATTTTCTATATTTTCTTTGTTTGTTATTTTTTGACTTCACTTTTTCTTTTCCTTTTTCTTACTTTGTATTTCTATTTCTTTTCTTTTGTATTAGCTCTTAATATGTATTTTAAAATTTAATAAAACTTATGGGAAAAAAAAAAAGAAAACAATGTGTAGAAAAAACACTCCAACCTTCAAATTCAGCAACAAAGATAGCAGCAGAAAGGCAATGTTACAGCTCTCAATATAACCCAGATGGGAAAAAAAGCCAAAACTTTTTTTTTTATAGTTAAAAATCTCCAAAAATAACTATATTCACCAAGAGATTCCGCTTTTTCTTACTATAAAAAGCTTCTCTTAAGGTACAAAATTTAAAAAAACAAATTGGGTGCTTAAGAAATGGGAAGGCAAGACTTATTTCCCCTTTGTGCATACGTGGGTCAGAAAGAGATGAAATCCCAGCCTCACGGTGTAGTCTTACCGCTTGGTCACAGACACAGTCCACGATCTCCTGGCTACAACTCACCGTCTGGAGGACAGATGGGTCGATTCTCAGTGTTTTCCTTAATCCGGAAAAACACTTGGGACTACAGAAAGACCTGCCTGTGCCCAGAAAAAACTGCCACGCTGCCAGCTCTGCCCATGGAGCTTGTAGGCAAAGTTGTTCAGTCTGCCATTTCCCACAGGAAGTCCCGCAAGATGGGATTCTTGAAGGATTCTTGAAGGCTTTCTAATTTCTTATAGTGGCCCAACAATGCAAGGTGTATTCTAACAGCGATGGAAGGTAGTCCTACCTCCATCCTTAAATAGGCAGCAGGGGTGCCCTGGGGGAGGCCCAAGATCTTTCTTATAAAGTTGTTTTGGACTACTTCCAATTGGGCAATGACCTTCTCATCCCACCCCCAAATCTCAGCCCCATACAGCATCTGGGCTATCAACTTGCCTTGGAATATTTTAAGTACAGCGGCTACCAATTGCCCTCCTTTAGAATAGAAAAATGTCAGAATGGCACCTACTGTTTGCTGAGCAGTTGCCAAAGCATTAGATAAATGTACTTTCCACAAAAGGGACTTATGAAAGGTGATGCCCAGGTATTTAAAAGAGGGACATTGCCCTATTAGTTGGGCATTAATTGTCCATCTATGTTTAATATTACCTTTGCCAAAAACTACTACTTTAGTTTTATTGTAATTTATCTTCAATTTTTCCATTTCACAATAAGCAGCTAGTCTGGCCAATAATCCTCTGAGGCCAATCTCAGTATAGGAAATAAGAGCCATGTCACCAGCGTACATTAATATTGAGATTGTCTGTCCATTGAGCGAAGGGGAGAAAAAACCTTGTGACTTCATGACCTCTACAATATCATTAATGTAGAAATTAAATAAAAAGGGAACAAGTAGGCAGCCCTGTTCAACTCCTCTCTCCAATAAAATGGGGTCTGACAAGGACCCTTGTGGGCCCATTCTTACCCTAGCTGTAATGTGGGTTGTTGTTGTTGTTCAGTCGTTTAGTCATGTCCAACTCTTCGTGACCTCATGGACCATAGCATGCCAGGCCTTCCTGTCCTCCACTGTCTCCCGGAGTTTACTCAAATTCATGTTCATTACATCGGTGATGCTATCTAACCATCTCATCCTCTGCCGTCCCCTTCTCCTTTTGCCTTCAGTCTTTCCCAGCATCAGGGTCTTTTCCAGGGAGTCCTCTCTTCGCATTAGGTGGCCAAAGTATTTGAGCTTCAGCTTCAGCATCTGTCCTTCCAATGAGCAGTAGGGTTGATTTCCTTTAGGATTGACTGGTTTGACCTCCTTGCAGTCCAAGGGACTCTTAAGAGTCTTCTCCAGCAATGTTGGTATATAGTTCTATAATTAGTTTAAGAAGGCACTTATCAATATCTGTCCTAATTTCTCCCATAGTCGAGACCTGTCAATGGAATCAAAGGCAGAGGTAAGATCAACAAAAGCGACGGTAGAGATGTTTTGTATGCCCATTGATATATTTCTGAATAAGGGCCTTCAGAGTAGCACAGTGATCTACTGTGCTATGTCCTTTTCAGAACCATGCCTGTTCTGGATGAGAGAGTTTTGTTTCTTCCTCCCAATCTTCTAATTTATTCAAAGGATGTCTGGCATAGAGCTTAGAAGAAATGTCTAGCAGACTAATTGGGCAATAATTGGCAGGTTCCTACTGATTACCCTTTTTGAAGATTGAGTATATTATACTTTGTTTCCAATGGGGAGGTACAATGCATGTTTTATCTATTTCTGAGAAGAGTCTAGTCAGGATGGGGACCCACCAAGAATCATTCATCTTATATACCTCCGGAGGAATCATGTCCTCTCCAGGAGCTTTTCCAAGGGCCAAGGCTGAAACCAGCTGCTTACGCTCAGATTTTGTGACAGCTGGCCACTCTGGTAATGTGTTTAATTCAATAGAGCAGAGCTCTCCAAACTGTGTGTCGCGACACAAAAGTGTGTCGCCACACACAGCGTGGTGTGTCGCCACACCACCCGGAAGCGGCGGTGCGTGCGTGCGTGCACGGCGGCAGCGGCAGCTGCTGCCGCCGCCACCAGGCACGCGCGCGCTGCCGCACGCCCCCCACGCCGCCACCCTGCACACGCGCCCCCCCCACGCTGCCGCCGTGCGCACACGTGCCGCCGCCACGCTGCAGCTGCCACCACTGGTGTGTCGCCAGCGGCGGCACTTTGGAAAGCCCTGCAATAGAGACTGGTATTGGCTCAGTATGTGAGCAGCAGTTGTGTGGATCACAACAAACTGTGGCAAATTCTTAAAGAGATGGGAGTACCAGACCACCTTACCTGTCTCCTGAGAAACTTGTATGCGGGTCAAGAAGCAACAGTAAGAACCGGACATGGAACAACCGATTGGTTCAAAATTGGGAAAGGAGTACGACAAGGCTGTATATTATCACCCTGCTTGTTTAACTTATATGCAGAGTACATCATGAGAAATGCCGGGCTGGATGAATCACAAGCCGGAGTTAAGATTGCTGGGAGAAATATCAACAACCTCAGATATGCAGATGATACCACCCTAATGGCAGAAAGCGAAGAGGAACTAAAGAGCCTCTTGATGAGGGTGAAAGAGGAGAGTGCAAAAGCTGGCTTGAAACTCAACATTAAAAAAACTCAGATCATGGCATCTCGTCCCATCACCTCCTGGCAAATAGAAGGGGAAGAAATGGAAGCAGTGACGCTTGCTCCTTGGGAGGAAAGCTATGGCAAACCTAGACAGCATATTAAAAAGCAGAGACATCACCTTGCCGACAAAGGTCCGTATAGTTAAAGCTATGGTTTTCCCAGTAGTAATGTATGGCTGTGAGAGTTGGACCATAAGGAAGGCTGAGCGCCGAAGAATTGATGCTTTCGAACTGTGGTGCTGGAGAAGACTCTTGAGAGTCCCTTGGACTGCAAGGAGGTCAAATCAGTCAATCCTAAAGGAAATCAACCCTACTGCTCATTGGAAGGACAGATGCTGAAGCTGAAGCTCAAATACTTTGGCCACCTAATGCGAAGAGAGGACTCACTGGAAAAGACCCTGATGCTGGGAAAGACTGAAGGCAAAAGGAGAAGGGGACGGCAGAGGATGAGATGGTTAGATAGCATCACCGATGCAATGAACATGAATTTGAGTAAACTCTGGGAGACAGTGGAGGACAGGAAGGCCTGGCGTTCTATGGTCCATGGGGTCACGAAGAGTCGGACACGACTTTACAACTGAACAACAACAATGTGAGCAGCTATAAATGGAGTAAAAATATTGGGTCCAACTTTGTGCTGAGATACATGCATGGGGCATGAAGCTATGTGTGGAAATACCATTAGCCACCAATTCCCAAAATTTCCTCTCATTTTTTTGAATTAAGCTGAGGCCAAGTTCCCTCCATTGATCCTGATAATAAGATATCTTCTTAGTCTTTAATAATTCCTTATATTGGGATCAAAATTGGATCAATAGCTGAATCAAGGAATCTGTCCTTTCCTCTCTAACTCTCCTCTGTAGTTTTCTCAAAGCTTGTCTTTTATTTCTACAATCTTGGTCGTATCATCCCTTCCTTATATTATTCCTTCTAGGATAACAGGTAGTAGTAAGTTGGGAGTTTAGCACACTATTAATTGAACTAAAAATGTGGTATACATTGGAGTTGGATTGCAGTGCGAGATGCCTTTGATTCAGCATCTGTAAGGCTAGCTAACATCAGTTTTGAAAAACGTTGGCCATTATGCCACAAGCTCAAAAAGAACTCATTTTTTATCCTATGCATACTGACACTATTTGTTGCAAGATAAGATCTCTAATCCAGTGACTACCTTTCAAGGAAACAAAATGTTGCTCATATCTTACCAAGTAGGAGGTATATGCAGTGTACTGGCACACTCAGGATGCTGTTATATGAAAGCCTTAATTGCCCAGAGCCATGATGAGAGATGGAGGTCAATATGAGCCCATCTGATGACAATCATAGTATATAAAAGATTCTGGCTTGGAATGAAAGAGGAGTCATGATAAAGCATGGCTTATTAAATGCAATGAAAGAAAAAGAAGCTTATTCTGTGTTTGTGAAACTAAAAGAAAGAGGAAAGGTGTAATAAATCTAAAGATATGATTTTATGGTGATAGTTATTGATATGCTCCAGTTAGAGGGAAGGAGAATGAGCATCCTTTATCTATTCTTATTTTTTCCTTGATGTGACTGTATATTAAGATTGCTGTTGAAATTTTTGTACACTACCCAGAGTCGTGAGATTGGAGCTGTGTGTGTATCTGTCTGTATGTGGATGGATGGATGGATGGAAAGCAAAAAAGTAAAGTAAAGTGTGAGAATAAAGGCAATGCTTTGTGAATGCTTCAACATTGAGCAGGGAATAAGACAAGGATGTGTGATGTCCCCTTAATCATTTAATGAATAAGGAATACTTAGACATGTGTGGTTGAAGATGTGCATGTACATTTACATGCAAATAATGCCATGCTATTGGTTGAGAACCTAAATGATTTATAGCAAATGACCGACTGTATGATATATAGGTAAAGGTAAAGGTTCCCCCCGCACATTTGTGCAGTCGTGTCCGACTCTAGGGGCCGGTGCTCATCTCCGTTAGCCGAAGAGCCAGCGTTGTCCGAAGACGCTTCCACGGTCATGTGGCCGGCATGACGCGCACGGAACGCTGTTACCTACCCACCGAAGTGGTACCTATTCATCTACTTGCATTTGCATGCTTTCGAATGATATATAGAGGAGTATAAATCTGAAAATTAATAAAGACTAAGGCAGTTACAGTCATGTGAAAAAGTAAGTACACCCCGTGTAAAGGCTCTAATACCTGGTATTGCACCATTTGGCAGAAACAACCTCAAGTAGGTGTTTCTTTTAACTGTCTACTGGTCTTTGACATCGACTGGGATGAATTTTTTCCCACTCCTCCATGCAGAAATTTTTCAGCTGTGCAATGTTTGATGGGTTTCTTGCAGGCACAGCCTGTTTCAAATCACCCCACAGCATCTCAATGGGATTTAGATCCAGACTTTGACTTGGCCAGTCCAGAACCTTTTCTTTTCTCTTTTCTTTTCTTTTAATTCCTTGGTGGATTTACTAGAATATTTAGCATTATTGTCATGTTGCAAGGTCTACTTTTGGTTGAGCTTCAATCTTCTGATAGATGGTCTCACATTATCCTCAATCCTCCTCTGGTACAATGAAGAATTCATCGTGGATTCTGTGATGGTGAGCTGCCCAGGCCACAATGCAGCCCCAAACCATAATATTTCCACCACCATGCTTTGTAGTTGGTATCAGGTTCTTCTGGTGAAATGCTCTCTTTGGTTTTCACCAAACATGTCTTCTGGTACTGTGGCCAAATAACTCTATCTTTGCCTTATCTGTCCAGAGCATATTGTTCCAGAAGTCCTGGTCTTTGCCTAGGTGTTCATGAGCACGTTAGTCTTGCCTTGATGTTCTTTCTGGACAGCAAAGGTTTCATCCTGCCACACCTTCCACTTTGACATCAGTAGTGGTGAGAGTTACTTGTAGGTTACATGATGAAAATCTGGGGTTCTTCTTTCAGCATCTTGCATTCTGCTCTCGGGCTGAATTTGCTGTGATGACCTGGCCAGGGCAAGTTGGCAGTTGTTTCAAATCTTCTCCACTTGAAGATGATCTTCCGGGCAGTAGAATAATTGATGTTCAATTTTTTGGTGATCTTTTTAAATCCCTTCCCAGACTCATAAGCATCTCTAACCTTCTTTCTGAAGGCCTCAGAGAGCTCTTTTGATCTAGGCATGGTGATAGCACCCACTTCGACAACAAAGAGCAAATCAAACAAAATGCCTGAGGTTTCAGTAAGAAAGGTTCCTCCTGGATCCTAAGGATGTTCTAATCATTTGCACCTGATCTGGTACACCTGATTCTAATTTTAGGTATTTGAGGTAGTGATAAATGCAGGGGTGCACTTACTTTTTCCACATGTGAACTTTGCATTTATGTTTATTTAAATTACACAATGGACTACAAAATTTAAGTGGTACATGATACTTGTTATATTATATCCCCTTTATCTATCAGTATTGTTGAAATGAAGGTCAAATATCTGTATGTTGAAAAAGCCAAAAATTTCAATGGGGTGTACTTTTTCACATGACTGTGTGACAGAGAAAACAGGAACAATTGCTTAAGGACTGTAGTCTGTTGCAAGAAACGACTATGCATCAAAGGAAGCTACAGTCGCTCTAGAAGACTGCCCATGCTTCTCCCCACTCTGTTATGTGGAAGTGAGTTGGTTATGTTAGGAGAAACATACAAGAAAGTTATGGTTGGATGGAATTTACATGAACATGAACAAGGGAGAGATTTGCAAGGGCAGAACAGTATGGAGGGTTTAGTAAATGATATACTGTAGGTATAAACTAGATCTATATTTCCTTTTCATATGTCTTATCTCCTGCCTCTAACATCTTTGGGCAGTACTTCTCACTCTTTCTCTGCACTTCACGTAACATTGCTTACCCCAAAGGAAAAGAGTGTGTTAGGTATGTAGGTTTTATATTCATTTCAGTTTGGTTTTGAATGGTAGTGTTTTCAAGCAATTGGTAATTTTTTTTTCCATTCTGAAACATATCTAGCACTTAAACTTTAAGGTTTTTAAAATTACTGTAGATACTGTATGTAGAATTAACTAGTTCCATAATTTCTAATAGTAATCTTCACATTCTATACAAATTATAGGCAGAGCTGCAATTGCTGTTTTTTTCTAGACACCCACCAATTTTAAAATGAATTTTATACGTTCCCAGAAACACTTTCAAGCAAGGTAGTTCAAAAACCATTATTTAAAGATCAATTATACAAATAGTTTCATTTTATGTATGCATGTGTTGCAGAATATTAAATTGAATATAACTGCCAAATGCATTGACTAGTTATGATAATATAGCTAATTATCATACTTTTGCCTACAGAAGAATACTTGCCTTGATAGCAAATGTGCAGTATTTGAAATACTTCACTACGTTTTCTATATTCTGGTAACCTAGAACTAATTCAGCATTATAAGAGGATCCTACACCACTACAATAATGCAGAAAGTTCTTTTCACCCACACACATCTATAGAGAACTACAGTGTGTGAATATGCCCCCTAGGGAGTATACAATTCCTACTTTCTGACAAAAGCTGCTGAAAATATTAGCTGCTATTTTTCAAGCCACATATTTCAAGAAGCAGGAAGTTGTGGCAGTATCTCTGAAGAGCTTAATATGCATGCATGTCTTGGGAAAAAAAACAAGCCACATCATTTGGTGTCATGGGATTTGCCAGTTTTTAGATGTTTGTGTTTTTAATGGAATGTATGATATTCTGCTTGTACAAACGTTGTAAACCACCTTCCGTCTATGGAGTATATGGTATACAAGCAACTGTAATATACAGAAATAAATAGGTAGCATGTGAACCAGTATATCTAAAGATTCCCAAATTCTTACAATAAGAACACTAGTCTTCCAACAACGATACCAAGATTCAAGTGATAATTTTAAGCATAATTATTTAGTGGGGGAGGGTTGTACATTGAAACTGAAAAGAAATCTCAAATTCCCTGAATTTAAACTTGCAAAAAGTATCACACAGAGGTCAAGGTTGCTTGAAGTTTGTTCTTGGTTCTAGAATACATATTCCTTAATTCATAGGGTGTGTCTACTCCATGATGAGCAATATAAAAAGCAGTCTGAACATGCTCTTACGCATATTTCTTGTTGCTTACTTCTCAGGAATTCAACTAAACAGTGTTTTTATGAAAAAGACCTGTCACAAATTAAATCCTACTTTTTCTCAGCAGGAATGCTACTTGTTCCTCAACATAATGTTGATGTCAGAACAAGTAACTTTTAAAAAATAGTATCTTTGTGATTTACAATAATGGATTGTACAAGTAAAATATTTGGATCCAAGAATGCATTAAGCTTGAGGTTATACACTCTGCTTCTAAATCATAGTATATTTTGGTCAAATTACCCAAACGTGAAAATGTTTTCCAGAATTCTAATGCGGATATGCCTTAGAAAATGGGACATGACATTTGAATCCCATCTATTTGAACAGCAAATCTTACAAAGTTGATCCAAATATACATGGCAAGTAGTGATATCTTTGCTCATATCATATCACTGTTTATTCATTCATTCATTCATTCATTCATTTTTATTTATTTATTTATTTAATTTTTATCCCGCCTTTATTATTTTTATAAATAACTCAAGGTGGCAAACATACCAAATACTCCTTCCTCCTCCTATTTTCCCCACAACAGCAACCCTGTGAGGTGAGTTGGGCTGAGAGAGAGTGACTGGCCCAAGGTCACCCAGCTGGCTTTCATGCCTGAGGAGGGACTAGAACTCTCAGTCTCCTGGTTTCCTATTGGCTCCTTCCTAGGGCTGAGAGAGAGTGACTGGCCCAAGGTCACCCAGCTGGCTTTCATGCCTAAGGCGGGACTAGAACTCACAGACTTCATGTTTAAAATTTGAATGCATCCCTTCAAAACCAGATTTCTTCAGGAAAACTTATAACACATTAATATTACGAGGAAAAAATCTGCACAAGTAAAATACACAAAACATATTCCACTAAAATAATTAAACAAAATAATAAAGCAGGAGCCAGAGTAGTTAAAAAGTTTCTAAGCAGCAAATATGTTTAAAAAGAACACATTAATTTCTTAGAATGTCAAGAAGAATAAAGATATCTTTGCTTGGCAGCCAAAAGGCAAAGGCAGTACCAGCCATATGTGAGGGTGCTACCACTGAAAAGGCCCACTTCTTGCCTTTTGCCACCCTGTGGCATGGGAGGTCACTCCGAATAGGCCCTCTGAAGATGATAATCAGTTTCTATGATGCAGAGCAGGCCTGAATTACTGCTAGGTCTGACTTCAAGGTTTAGTCCTGAAACATTTACTGAAGACCAGCATTCAGGGCAAATGAGGTATGCCTTTTTTGTGTGCATAAAGCTTCTTCCCTTTGTAACTAAGAGCTGGTTCTCACATTTGATTTTTCTATACTTGATTTTCGAGCAGATGTGTGTGTGAACTAGCTATTGACAAAGAGTGTGATTGAAGTGGTAAGTTATTTATATGATGGCCATTCACACATGCAAAGCGTTGATTGATCATCAGTCACCTGGTGCAAAATTGACATTACCCCATGTTGCTTTCTTTGTAGTTTACTTTCTCTGCCAGTTGTTATTTTTAGCACCAAATACTAAGGAATAATCACAATCTTTATAATTTTTTAATACATATCTGACACAGCAATTGGGGTTTTGAATCTATGTCTATGAAGGTTCTCAGTCATCCAGGTGGAATTGTCTGTAGCTTGAATCATGTCAACTGGATTTCTATTTTCTCAGTGGAAACGTTTCGCTCCTTATCCAAGGAGCTTCTTCAGTCTGAGCAAAGTTAGTAAGGGAATCCTTAAATATGTTTCTAGGTGGCTGTGTGACCTTGCACCTGGGGCTAGGTCATGGTTATTTTGAGATGTTATTTCTAAGTCCCTTTATCATCTAAAGGAGGATCGTTAAGATTACCATGCTGCTGTTGAGCTTGCGAAATGGTCTTAATCTTCCTAGGCACAGAAGACAAAGCAGGAAGGAAAATAGGGGAAAGATTGTGCCTGAGGCCCCCACCTCTATTCAAGGAAGGATTTTCCAAGTTGGCATAAATGGATTCCTTGACCCCTCTCTCTTTGAATCTACCACCACAGTTAAGCAGTTGGGTACTTAAAGACCTTGATATGCTTAACCTTCTATAAGAATAACCGTATCATAGCATCCATAAAAGATTTTGTTATAGAGGCAAAATCCATTCAGTTTTTCAGCTAATGAGTCACTCATGATGCCTTCCACCAAGCTCCTTATTATCATTATCGTTATCATTATCAGATTTTTATCCTGCCTTTTTTATATACTGTATAACTCAAGGTGGCAAACATACTTAATACCCCTGCCTCCTATTTCCCCACAACAACAACAACCCTGTGATGTGGGTTGGGCTGAGAAAGAGTAACTGGCCCAAAGTCACCCAGCAGCTTTCATGCCTAAGGGAGGATTAGAACTCACAGTCCCCTGGTTTCTAGCCAGCACCTTCACCACTACAACAAACTGGCTCTATTATTATTATTTACACAACGTGAAATCACAGCTGCCAGTTCTTTAGCTGGTGTTGGCCTTCATTCTCATCAAGTTCTTCCCAAGAACCTAGGATGTCATAATGTATCAGCGTAGTATACGTGCGGATCCAAGCATTGTGGCCTTTTGTAATTGACAGATGGAAATTTTGTCAATGCGCAGATTTTCTAAGTGCCGTCCAAGGTTTTTTGGAATGGCACCCAGTGTGCCAATAACCACTGGGACCTCCATGGCTGATGATTATTATTATTATTATTATTATTATTATTATTATTTATAGTATCTCCTTTGATCGTCCATTTTCTTACGCTGTGATTTTTCATTCAGCTATTTTGAGAAGGCACTCCCCCTTTTTTCCCCTACTTTTGCAAGCCTTGAGTTTTTCTCAACTTCCCTCACTTTTTATGTACAGATGACGCATTTGGGCTACCTAGAAATAGGCATTAAAGGATCAATCACTCTTGGTCACTACTACTGGACGAAAACATACCCTTTCCACGAGAAATACCAGTTTTCAGGTATACAGTATTCTGCTCTGCCTTCACTCCTTTTCACCTGTCTTTCCCACAGTCAGCTAGCATTTTGTACCTACCACACATGTTTTGGAGATTGTATTTTCCATTTGGGATTTTAGCTGGAAGGGCAGCCGGCCAATTCTGGAGCCATTAGAAGGTTGAATTATTTCCCTTTTCCATCTAGAAGCGGCTTTCCCTTTTTCCCTGACGATACAACCCAGCTGACCTAGTCCACCACTTCTCCAGGTAATTAACTGATTTCCTATGGCGTGCCAGCCAATCCATTCCAAATGGCTCTTACAAGCTTACTTCAAGCAACAAAAACATTAAAATAGAATCATGATAATCAAACAGTATCAGTTAATGGTACTACTCGCTGGGGTAGCTCAGTCCTCATCTCTCATCTCCAGCCAGGTATGTTTTCAAGGCTCTTCAGCCACCCAGCAAGAAGAGGGCAGTCTAGGTACCACATCAGAGGAGGCCACCCATAAGAAGTTTGATCAGAGTCACAGCCAGCAGAGATAAATGGGGGCAGGAAGAAACACTCCTGCATCCCATTTTGCCTGTTTCACTGTCTCCAGGGAGTGGTAAAAATAAAAATAAAAAATAATATCCCTAGAAAAGCCATTTTTGTGGGCCTACTCTATTCTCTCCCAAATGGAAATATACTTAGTGGAAGGAGAATCCCAACTGTGGGGGGAAAGGAGAAAAGAGAGTGGGGGTGGCATGGAGCGGTTGGTGTCCTGAATAAAAGCACACCATGCTGCAACTTTTCGTGGTGGGCATATTTGGATAGATTTTAAAATTCCTGTAAATCTCACAAAACATACACAGTAAGACACTTAAAATATTTTCTTTTAGTCTGGGAAAAGATAATTATGGTCACATTGCCCCAACAGACCCAAGTTCTCCTAGACCAGTGTTTCTCAGCCTTTGCAACTTTAAGATGTGTGAACTTCAACTCCCAGAATTCCCCAGCCAGCTTGAAGAACAGGTAACCGCTGGGATTTGGAGGGCCTTTGTGCAAACCCATCTTGGGCAACAACTGCACCCATTTCTGGATAAGGAGCCCTGCTCATGGTCACTTAGGCACTGGTCACCTCTTGTCTGGATTACTGCAATGAGCACCACATGGGGTTGCTCTGGAATACCATTTAGAACCTACAGCTGGTCCAGAATGCAGTGGCACAAGTTATGGGTACACCTCAGTGTGCCCATGTAACACTGCCAGTCTGTAAGCTGCGTTGGTTGCCAATAGACTCCAGGTACACTTCAAAGTGCTGGTTGTCACTGTACAACCTCTCATGGCACCAAGTGGGGCTCTTTGCAGGACCACCTGTCACTGATCACCTCTGCCCACCTGCTAAGATCTGACAGGGTTGCCGTGTTCCAGGGGCCATCACTTAAGCAGTGGTATCTGGTGAGACCCTGGAAACGGGACTTCTCTGTCACCATGCCTGCCCTACGGAGCAGCATTCTCCCTGAGATCCAGCTGGCCCCAACCCTGCCTGCCTTCCAAAGACCTGAAGACCCGGCTTTCCCCCCAGGCACTGGGCCAGGAGGTTTTAGTTGTTTGGATTGTCTCTGGAGCAATATGCTTTAATATGTTTAATTTGTAGGTTCTCATACACTGCTCTGAATTGCATGTCAGTTGGACAGCCACATAAATTGAACAAGTAAATAAAAAATTTAAAGGGATGTTGGACGTTTGTTTCTCTCCAAGGCAGCTAGAAGTTGCTCTCATGTATAACGTTATGCTTGCTTCAAAGCTCACAACGAACGTAATGTATGTTCTGCATCATTGTGAAAGAGCTTATAATGCAATTAATGATATACAAAATACAGGCAATTTTAAGAGGAGTGGGTCAATTTAAAACGTCAATTTTAAAGTTAATTATATTATTAAATATCATACATCAGTGTTTCAGTTATTATAGTTATTTGTCTGAAAAAAGAAAGGCAAAGATGGCTTTACTGTTAATGTTGACCAGAGTGCATACTCAGTGTTGCTGTGGAGAAAAATAGGAAGGCATAGAAAATATGCCACCTTGAGTTACCGTACACCAAATAAATGTTATGTATTTGTTTCTATATTATTTCAAAATAATGAATTGGAAGGAGGAAATCAGACTGGAGAAAACGTTTATTCTCCGTTCTCTATCCCCGAATATCCTTCCTCTAAAAACCAGTAACCTCACTACAGTATGATCCTAAAACAGCTGAGCCAGTTTCCAGCACATTCAGCAACAATGTAATTAATATAATTAATTTTTAAAAAAATGTTTTGGAAGGGTTCGACTACTGTAAGGTAAAGGTAAAGGTACCCCCCGCACATTTGTGCAGTCGTGTCTGACTCTAGGGGCCAGTGCTCATCTCCGTTTGTTAGCCAAAGAGCCAGCGTTGTCCGAAGACGCTTCCACGGTCATGTGGCCGCATGACACGCGCGGAACGCTGTTCGACTACTGTAGAATACGCAAAATGTTAATATGAAGTCCTTGCGGGGGGGGGGGATGCCACGTTAAGAACTCCATGAACCGGCGCGGAGTAGCAAAACGAAGGAAAGAAGAGCCTGTGCTGCCGCCCTAACCCTGCAACCTCCGGCGAGCTCACTCAGTGTGTTTACTCCTCTTTTCGGGGTGGGTGTGTGCAGGAAGAGCTCCACGTGATAGTCACAAACACTGGCCGCGGACAGACCAGACGGGGTGCACGTTCCTCGGGTTCACCCGACCTCTAATCGGAACGCTACTTCCTACTCCGGAGGCCTTCGCTGGCCAGCGCCATCACACGGGTCTGAGGAGGACACGCGATCTTTAAAAAGAACACGTCTCTATCTAACCAGGGAGGGGAGAATAGCGAAGCACATTTCTCTCCTTTAAATGCAACTGGGCGACACCCCCCGCCCCAAATGTCAGTGCCGGGACTTGCAACGTAATGATTTGCTTTTGCTTTTGCGGGGGGAGGGGGAAACCCACTGCACAGACTGCAGGCTTACTGTGCTTTAGGGCATCGGATCCTGCGATCCTATGGATCGAGCTTGTAAACGAGAATGGGAAAGCCTACATGTTGGAAAGAAAAATCAGGCAAATATCTGGAGAGACTGCATCTGAATAAGCCATGTTTGGGAAGGTCGTTGCATTTCGTCCCCTAAACCAAGAATGGCGCCATTTTAGCCCTATTTAAACGTGGGGGTGCTGAAATAAAAGGGGCTGGCTGCGCGTCCATGTCCATAGGATCGAGGTTTGGTTGAAAACAGTCCAACAAATATGTCTACCATGAAGACATACAACCCACCATTTTTTCGTCGTAGCAAGGAGACGGGATGGCGCAACCGCCCCCCCCCCAAACTCTTCCTGGAATCCCTCGCACAAGAGTACGGTACGAGGCGAGGAGGAGATACCCCGAATTGGGATTTGAAGTTAAGGGAGCCTTAAGGTCGGACTCGCGGTCCTACCCCTGAAAGTCACTGACATCGCGAACCAGCTATCTCGTCTCAGAGACGAGGTTCTACGGCTCGCCCCTTCTACCCACTACTTCTCCACTGCTGGGATGAATTGGTGAACTTTCGGGGAGCCCCTATCGCTCTGCCTTGGCCGAGCACGATCCCCTCTCAGCCACGTTACCCGCCCACCCGACAGTACTTGTTTGTGCTTCTACCGTCGGTTAGGTATGTTGCGGAAGAGAGCTGAAAAAAATAGGTTTCAAGAAGAAGCGCGGCCGTAAAGGCGGTTTGTGAATAGGAGCTCAAGCAAAAATCACTTGTCTGACGATGTGCTCAAACCAATATATGACGCCAACCCAGATCTAGGAAAGAGAGCTTGCAACCACCTTCATAGTACCTAGAGCTTCCGCTGGTATGATCTGGGTTGTTTGCTTTTTTATTCGGCTCAAGGCATGGGGAAAAAATTGATTTTAGAGCAAACGGCGCGCCCCTCCTCAGTAACCAATAATGGTTTATCCCAATCGTATATATAAGTGGGCGAGGCAGCGTGTTAAACAGTCACAAACAGGAGGTGCTGGGATGGGTAGTGCGGAGCAGTGGACAGGCACAATTCAGTGACGTTTTGCTCTTTTTCTTCTCTCTCCCCCCTCCCCCCGTGTCCTGGGCACAAACCCCGTTTTTAAGCGAATTCTTGCAAATAGGCTTTGGGACCTGAGTAATAAAACCGCAAGGAGAGGGGAGAGCCTGCTCTCGGCACCAGGCAGCCTGAAGCTGATCAAGCTGCCTCCCCGTCAGGCTATGCGCTGTAAAAAAGCTTTGGTCAAGAAAAAATCGGAGCGGATTGTGAAAAGGTAGAAGGAGACAGGTGAAGGCCCGCTGGCTGTGGGGATTTTGTCCAAGGGGCTCTAAGCTCCCAAGAAGGAAACCCGGAGAAGGAAGGAAGGTAGGACAGCGCGGAAAAAGTTCGGAAGGTTTGGCATCGGGGTCCGTCTACAGCCGTCCAGTCCGGGCTGCCCGGAGTATGTGAGCAGCGAGCCCTTGCTATGCTGAGAAGGGAAGAGCTGCTCAAGTGCGGCCAAGGAGCCCTCGGCGCCCGCCGCTGGGAGCCCACCCCGCTTAGAGACCGAGAGGTGCCGGAAGGGGCGTACCACCGCGCGCAACAGCTGAAGGACGGGCAGCAGCCCAAGAGGGTCTTCGGGGGCGGCCGGGGGCGGCCGAGCGGGCACCCCAGGAGGCGGGGCAGGAACCCCAACTTCACCCGGGCGCACTGCCGCCAGTCCTGCTCCCAGCAGCAACAGAAGCAGCAAGAGACCGAGGCTTGGTCCCGCTGCCATCGACCTACCAGGTCCAGAGTGCTGCTTTCCCTCCGCCCCGTCAACATGATGGGCATGCGGGCGCCTCGCAACACCAACCAGTTCCTGATGCGTGAGAAGTACCAGCTCATGCACCTCCGCTCCGACTCGTTGGGCACCGAAAGCGGCGGCTCAGACTGCGAGATGGACCCACTTGACATGGACTCGTACTTGGGCGTGCTGGAGAACGCGCGCGGGGCGCTGATGGACTGCCCGGGCGCCGAGGAGTCGCCGTCGCCGCCCGCCTTGCCCCTCTCCCCTTTCCCCGCCGGCCTCTCCAAGCCCGCGCCTGGACTGCGCTTTTTCGGAGGTTGCGTGGAGGCCGGCGTCCTCCAAGAGGAGAGCTTGCAGTATTTTCCCTCCGAGGACGACGTCATCGAGAGCGAGATCTTCATGGAGAGGGACTTCCACGAGTTTTGTAGTACAATTGCCTGACCCACCTGTGTTTTTCTTTAAGGGGAGGCCGGGGAGGGGGATGAATCACGTGTAATTTTCTTACTTTGCCCTTAATCCCTTGGTCCGAATGGATTTGGGGAACTGAAAGCCATTGGGGGAGGGAGAGCGAGCCTGTAGGATTGAATCCTGCTGGATTTTAAAAACGCTCCCTTGAATTCGCTTTGCATCTGAAATGGGAGGAAGGGGAAGGTACCAATGGTTAGATGACGACTTCTGTGTAAATACATGATCAGGATTGTCTACTCGTTAATAAAAAGGAAATATCTCTTCTCCCCCCCCCCCCCCATTGCCACATGCTGAGAGTTCTCTCTTTGATCTTCCATGTTTCCTATCCCTGTGAAGGCACAATAATACTGCTATTAATATATGATGGGATATGGTTTAGTTGCTAAAAATAATTAAGTAGAATTAATTCTGATTGATCCCAGTTCTGTTAAATTTCTACAATGAGTTGCCACTATCTTTTTTTTTAAAATACAGTGCCCAGATATTTGAACTCCTGAATGAAAGGTGGGATATAATCTAACCAATAAATTTTTAAACTTACATTTTGAAAAGGAGGGAAGGAGGGGGAGAATACTATACTGAAGCTCAGATTTTGTGTATTTGACCCATTGTGAATTAATGCTACACTTGGAGCAGCTACATTTGTTTTGTGTTCAACAGCAACATTTGATGTGTGAAGTTAAAAGAAGCAATTTAAATCTATTGTCTTTATTTGTCTGGTTTTTTTTAAGATAATCAGGAAAAATGCACCTATATGCCATTTACCTTTTAACTCCCAAATGCTTGGATTGGGGAGTAATGATAGGAAGAGGCTCTATTGGGGCAGTTAAAATACTTGCCTGCTACCTCTTTGCATTTTTGTCAAATGAGGCCAGGTCATTTGATATGCAAATTCTATAATAACTGTAAAAAAATAAAAGCAAATCAGTTATGAATGTTTTGTGATTTATTTTCTGTGGGAAAATCCATGGCTGGAGCATGTGATTGAAACATTTTTGTAAGAACTATAAAAATATAAGAGATTGCCAATGCTGCAAGGCTCATTCTGTAAATTGAAGGAATTATATACTGGAAATTGGGCATATTCAAAGTTCTGTTGCTGTGTTAATAAGGGATAGCTCCTTAAAATAGGACACTTAAGAAACTTCACTATCAGAATGGAGGTTGTGTGCATGTGTACAATACAGATCAATAAAAGTGGCACAGTGGTATAAACCACCTAAGTACCTGCTCCTGAAAGATAAAAGCTACAATAGCTGACAGTGGAATGTGGCTGCATATGAGGGCTTGGTGTTAAAGGATTAATGTTGAAGATACAAGAACAAAGAAATGGCCACGTTTCTAACCATAGTTTAGATAAAATGGCTGTTGATAAAATGAAATGGACAAAAACTGGCATGCCAAGACCCAGCTCTGAACACTACAGGAAAAAATAAAATACAAATTATCAACAAAGTTTTTTATAAACAAGAGTAGGGGAGGTGATAGGAATGAAAAATAAGAAATGGGGCTGGCTGACTGCCAAAATATGCAAGTAAAGGTGTTTGCAAGTTCTGGAACTGGAGCAAAGGGTAAAGAAAATTAAACAGTTCTTACAAATCTTACTAAATCTCTACATTGCCTCATGCATACATGGTCTTCCAGAGAAGCTTTCCTTCAGTTTCTCTGGCATTGCATAACTTCCTGTTTTATGACAGGCAGGCAAATGAGACTGGCAAGCAGCAGCAAAGACATAGTGAAGCCATTGACCCTGAAAATGAGTTTTTGTGACCTGTTTTTTCAGGTCAATCTAAGCCTAATAACATCAGGTGTCAATAGAGAACTGGAAAACTCTGAGCATCCTAGACCAAGCCAAATCCAAAAACGCTAGGGATTCCTGGAAGCTTGGCATTCAGACAAATCAGCCATCAATAGAAATAAACCATATTTATGCACCATTCAAAAGAGACAATAAAAAAACTAAAGAAAACAAAAAGACCAGAACACATCCTCTCCAGGAGCCAACACCCAGATAAGCAGGGATTAACCCCAGATAAACAAGCAGAAAACCATACCCTAATCAAGGAACTGCCAAGGAGAAAACCACACCCCACCAGCACTGGCAGGGCAAGCTGCTGTATATAAACAGGGAGCAAACCCCACACTCCCTCGCAGGGATGATGTTACTGCAAGCAAACAACCAAGCTCAGAGAGCACCAAGGACTTCACAACATGAGGTGTGAATGACGTTAATGCAGTCATCAGGGATCATCTAGTGTTAGGGTAAGCAACCTCCACATACATCCCATTATACTTTTAAACATTTCCTGCACATGATACAAAATAAATGTAACAGGTAAATAAACATGAAAAGAAAAAATTCTATATTGAAATGTGGAAAACTCTTCCTAATTTTGTAAATAAAAACCACGATATCTCCTATTTTTCTCCAGAACAAGAATTCTGTGAATTAGCATGGGCTCAGAGAGTGACCAGCTCAAGGTCACCCAGTGAGTCTCCATGGCAGAGCGGGGATTGGAACGGGGTCTTCCCACTATGTAGTCCAAACCCTTTTATCCCTCAGGCTCTCTTGTATATATGCCAATTGACCTGAGACTGCTTAGCCTTTCTTTGAGCCATTTTTCAGGGTTCAGTCTGGACATGTTTTGGGACTTCTCACTTGACATCTAATGTTGATTGTTGCTAATAATGGTTTACAAATTATACCAAACAAATGCATGCTTATTAGGAGGAAATGATAATGATAATAATAATATCCTTAGTAATGTTGTGCAATATTACACGTCCCATGGGATAGAGTCAGCCCTGAAAATCATATGCATGTATGTGTATATTTCCTTATTTATTAAATTCACACCAAGCCATTCCTCTAGGACAGAGCTTTCCAAACTTTTCATGTTGGTGACACACTTTTTAGATATGCATCATTTCGCGACACACTCTTACAGCAGGGCACAAGGCAGGCACTAGGACCTGCGCGGAATCACAGCAGGTTTGGAGGCAGCAAGGCACAAAGCAGGCACTAGGACCTGCATGAAATCCTGGCAGGGCAGGTTTGGAGGCAGCAAGGCACAAGGCAGGGACTAGGACCTGCGCGGAATCACAGCAGGTTTGGAGGCAGCAAGGCACAAGGCAGGCACTAGGACCTGCGCGGAATCCTGGCAGGGCAGGTTTGGAGGCAGCAAGGCACAAGGCAGGCACTAGGGCCTGTGCGGAATCACAGCAGGTTTGGAGGCAGCAAGGCACAAGGCAGGCACTAGGACCTGCGTGGAATCACAGCAGGTTTGGAGGCAGTAAGGCACAAGGCAGGCACTAGGACCTGCGTGGAATCACAGCAGGTTTGGAGGCAGCAAGGCACAAGGCAGGCACTAGGACCTGCAAGGAATCACAGCAGGTTTGGAGGCAGCAAGGCACAAGGCAGGCACTAGGACATGCGCGGAATCCTGGCAGGGCAGGTTTGGAGGCAGCAAGGCACAAGGCAGGCACTAGGACCTGCGCGGAATCACAGCAGGTTTGGAGGCAGCAAGGCACAAGGCAGGCACTAGGACCTGCGTGGAATCCTGGCAGGGCAGGTTTGGAGGCAGCAAGGCACAAGGCAGGCACTAGGACCTGCGTGGAATCCTGGCAGGGCAGGTTTGGAGG
Organism: Charina bottae; assembly: GCA_023362775.1. Classification (NCBI taxonomy): domain Eukaryota; kingdom Metazoa; phylum Chordata; class Lepidosauria; order Squamata; family Charinaidae; genus Charina; species Charina bottae. The sequence continues at coordinate 378,344 of JALMGJ010000022.1, forward strand.
CAGCAAGGCACAAGGCAGGCACTAGGACCTGCGTGGAATCACAGCAGGTTTGGAGGCAGCAAGGCACAAGGCAGGCACTAGGACCTGCGTGGAATCCTGGCAGGGCAGGTTTGGAGGCAGCAAGGCACAAGGCAGGCACTAGGACCTGCGCGGAATCCTGGCAGGGCAGGTTTGGAGGCAGCAAGGCACAAGGCAGGCACTAGGACCTGCGTGGAATCCTGGCAGGGCAGGTTTGGAGGCAGCAAGGCACAAGGCAGGCACTAGGACCTGCGTGGAATCCTGGCAGGGCAGGTTTGGAGGCAGCAAGGCACAAGGCAGGGACTAGGGCCTGTGCGGAATCATAGCAGGTTTGGAGGCAGCAAGGCACAAGGCAGGCACTAGGACCTGCATGGAATCCTGGCAGGGCAGGTTTGGAGGCAGCAAGGCACAAGGCAGGGACTAGGACCTGTGCGGAATCACAGCAGGTTTGGAGGCAGCAAGGCACAAGGCAGGCACTAGGACCTGCGCGGAATCCTGGCAGGGCAGGTTTGGAGGCAGCAAGGCACAAGGCAGGCACTAGGACCTGCGCGGAATCACAGCAGGTTTGGAGGCAGCAAGGCACAAGGCAGGCACTAGGACCTGCGTGGAATCCTGGCAGGGCAGGTTTGGAGGCAGCAAGGCACAAGGCAGGCACTAGGACCTGCGCGGAATCACAGCAGGTTTGGAGGCAGCAAGGCACAAGGGAGGCACTAGGACCTGCGTGGAATCCTGGCAGGGCAGGTTTGGAGGCAGCAAGGCACAAGGCAGGCACTAGGACCTGCACGGAATCACAGCAGGTTTGGAGGCAGCAAGGCACAAGGCAGGCACTAGGACATGCGCGGAATCCTGGCAGGGCAGGTTTGGAGGCAGCAAGGCACAAGGCAGGCACTAGGACCTGCGTGGAATCCTGGCAGGGCAGGTTTGGAAGCAGCAAGGCACAAGGCAGGCACTAGGACCTGCGCGGAATCACAGCAGGTTTGGAGGCAGCAAGGCACAAGGCAGGCACTAGGACCTGCGCGGAATCCTGGTAGGGCAGGTTTGGAGGCAGCAAGGCACAAGGCAGGCACTAGGACCTGCGTGGAATCCTGGCAGGGCAGGTTTGGAGGCAGCAAGGCACAAGGCAGGCACTAGGACCTGTGCGGAATCACAGCAGGTTTGGAGGCAGCAAGGCACAAGGCAGGCACTAGGAGCTGCGTGGAATCCTGGCAGGGCAGGTTTGGAGGCAGCAAGGCACAAGGCAGGCACTAGGACCTGTGCGGAATCACAGCACGTTTGGAGGCAGCAAGGCACAAGGCAGGCACTAGGACCTGCATGGAATCCTGGCAGGGCAGGTTTGGAGGCAGCAAGGCACAAGGCAGGGACTAGGACCTGTGCGGAATCACAGCAGGTTTGGAGGCAGCAAGGCACAAGGCAGGCACTAGGACCTGCGCGGAATCCTGGCAGGGCAGGTTTGGAGGCAGCAAGGCACAAGGCAGGCACTAGGACCTGCGCGGAATCACAGCAGGTTTGGAGGCAGCAAGGCACAAGGCAGGCACTAGGACCTGCGCGGAATCCTGGCAGGGCAGGTTTGGAGGCAGCAAGGCACAAGGCAGGGACTAGGACCTGTGCGGAATCACAGCAGGTTTGGAGGCAGCAAGGCACAAGGCAGGCACTAGGACCTGCGCGGAATCCTGGCAGGGCAGGTTTGGAGGCAGCAAGGCACAAGGCAGGCACTAGGACCTGCGCGGAATCACAGCAGGTTTGGAGGCAGCAAGGCACAAGGCAGGCACTAGGACCTGCGTGGAATCCTGGCAGGGCAGGTTTGGAGGCAGCAAGGCACAAGGCAGGCACTAGGACCTGCGCGGAATCACAGCAGGTTTGGAGGCAGCAAGGCACAAGGGAGGCACTAGGACCTGCGTGGAATCCTGGCAGGGCAGGTTTGGAGGCAGCAAGGCACAAGGCAGGCACTAGGACCTGCACGGAATCACAGCAGGTTTGGAGGCAGCAAGGCACAAGGCAGGCACTAGGACATGCGCGGAATCCTGGCAGGGCCGGTTTGGAGGCAGCAAGGCACAAGGCAGGCACTAGGACCTGCGTGGAATCCTGGCAGGGCAGGTTTGGAGGCAGCAAGGCACAAGGCAGGCACTAGGACCTGCGCGGAATCACAGCAGGTTTGGAGGCAGCAAGGCACAAGGCAGGCACTAGGACCTGCGTGGAATCCTGGCAGGGCACGTTTGGAGGCAGCAAGGCACAAGGCAGGCACTAGGACCTGCGCGGAATCCTGGTAGGGCAGGTTTGGAGGCAGCAAGGCACAAGGCAGGCACTAGGACCTGCGTGGAATCCTGGCAGGGCAGGTTTGGAGGCAGCAAGGCACAAGGCAGGCACTAGGACCTGTGCGGAATCACAGCAGGTTTGGAGGCAGCAAGGCACAAGGCAGGCACTAGGACCTGCGCAGAATCCTGGCAGGGCAGGTTTGGAGGCAGCAAGGCACAAGGCAGGCACTAGGACCTGCGCAGAATCACAGCAGGTTTGGAGGCAGCAAGGCACAAGGCAGGCACTAGGACCTGCGCGGAATCCTGGCAGGGCAGGTTTGGAGGCAGCAAGGCACAAGGCAGGCACTAGGACCTGCGCGGAATCACAGCAGGTTTGGAGGCAGCAAGGCACAAGGCAGGCACTAGGACCTGCGTGGAATCCTGGCAGGGCAGGTTTGGAGGCAGCAAGGCACAAGGCAGGCACTAGGACCTGCGCGGAATCACAGCAGGTTTGGAGGCAGCAAGGCACAAGGCAGGCACTAGGAGCTGCGTGGAATCCTGGCAGGGCAGGTTTGGAGGCAGCAAGGCACAAGGCAGGCACTAGGACCTGCGTGGAATCCTGGCAGGGCAGGTTTGGAGGCAGCAAGGCACAAGGCAGGCACTAGGACCTGCGTGGAATCCTGGCAGGGCAAGTTTGGAGGCAGCAAGGCACAAGGCAGGCACTAGGACCTGCGTGGAATCCTGGCAGGGCAGGTTTGGAGGCAGCAAGGCACAAGGCAGGCACTAGGACCTGCGTGGAATCCTGGCAGGGCAGGTTTGGAGGCAGCAAGGCACAAGGCAGGCACTAGGACCTGCGTGGAATCACAGCAGGTTTGGAGGCAGTAAGGCACAAGGCAGGCACTAGGACCTGCACGGAATCACAGCAGGTTTGGAGGCAGCAAGGCACAAGGCAGGCACTAGGACCTGCGTGGAATCCTGGCAGGGCAGGTTTGGAGGCAGCAAGGCACAAGGCAGGCATTAGGACCTGCGCGGAATCCTGGCAGGGCAGGTTTGGAGGCAGCAAGGCACAAGGCAGGCACTAGGACCTGCGTGGAATCCTGGCAGGGCAGGTTTGGAGGCAGCAAGGCACAAGGCAGGCACTAGGACCTGCGTGGAATCCTGGCAGGGCAGGTTTGGAGGCAGCAAGGCACAAGGCAGGCACTAGGGCCTGTGCGGAATCATAGCAGGTTTGGAGGCAGCAAGGCACAAGGCAGGCACTAGGACCTGCATGGAATCCTGGCAGGGCAGGTTTGGAGGCAGCAAGGCACAAGGCAGGGACTAGGACCTGTGCGGAATCACAGCAGGTTTGGAGGCAGCAAGGCACAAGGCAGGCACTAGGACCTGCGCGGAATCCTGGCAGGGCAGGTTTGGAGGCAGCAAGGCACAAGGCAGGCACTAGGACCTGCGCGGAATCACAGCAGGTTTGGAGGCAGCAAGGCACAAGGCAGGCACTAGGACCTGCGCGGAATCCTGGCAGGGCAGGTTTGGAGGCAGCAAGGCACAAGGCAGGCACTAGGACCTGCGCGGAATCACAGCAGGTTTGGAGGCAGCAAGGCACAAGGCAGGCACTAGGACCTGCGTGGAATCCTGGCAGGGCAGGTTTGGAGGCAGCAAGGCACAAGGCAGGCACTAGGACCTGCGCGGAATCACAGCAGGTTTGGAGGCAGCAAGGCACAAGGCAGGCACTAGGAGCTGCGTGGAATCCTGGCAGGGCAGGTTTGGAGGCAGCAAGGCACAAGGGAGGCACTAGGACCTGCGTGGAATCCTGGCAGGGCAGGTTTGGAGGCAGCAAGGCACAAGGCAGGCACTAGGACCTGCGTGGAATCCTGGCAGGGCAAGTTTGGAGGCAGCAAGGCACAAGGCAGGCACTAGGACCTGCGTGGAATCCTGGCAGGGTAGGTTTGGAGGCAGCAAGGCACAAGGCAGGCACTAGTACCTGCGTGGAATCCTGGCAGGGCAGGTTTGGAGGCAGCAAGGCACAAGGCAGGCACTAGGACCTGCGTGGAATCACAGCAGGTTTGGAGGCAGCAAGGCACAAGGCAGGCACTAGGACCTGCGTGGAATCACAGCAGGTTTGGAGGCAGTAAGGCACAAGGCAGGCACTAGGACCTGCACGGAATCACAGCAGGTTTGGAGGCAGCAAGGCACAAGGCAGGCACTAGGACCTGCGTGGAATCCTGGCAGGGCAGGTTTGGAGGCAGCAAGGCACAAGGCAGGCACTAGGACCTGCGCGGAATCCTGGCAGGGCAGGTTTGGAGGCAGCAAGGCACAAGGCAGGCACTAGGACCTGCGTGGAATCCTGGCAGGGCAGGTTTGGAGGCAGCAAGGCACAAGGCAGGCACTAGGACCTGCGTGGAATCCTGGCAGGGCAGGTTTGGAGGCAACAAGGCACAAGTCAGGCACTAGGGCCTGTGCGGAATCATAGCAGGTTTGGAGGCAGCAAGGCACAAGGCAGGCACTAGGACCTGCATGGAATCCTGGCAGGGCAGGTTTGGAGGCAGCAAGGCACAAGGCAGGGACTAGGACCTGTGCGGAATCACAGCAGGTTTGGAGGCAGCAAGGCACAAGGCAGGCACTAGGACCTGCGCGGAATCCTGGCAGGGCAGGTTTGGAGGCAGCAAGGCACAAGGCAGGCACTAGGACCTGCGTGGAATCCTGGCAGGGCAGGTTTGGAGGCAGCAAGGCACAAGGCAGGCACTAGGACCTGCGCGGAATCACAGCAGGTTTGGAGGCAGCAAGGCACAAGGGAGGCACTAGGACCTGCGTGGAATCCTGGCAGGGCAGGTTTGGAGGCAGCAAGGCACAAGGCAGGCACTAGGACCTGCACGGAATCACAGCAGGTTTGGAGGCAGCAAGGCACAAGGCAGGCACTAGGACATGCGCGGAATCCTGGCAGGGCAGGTTTGGAGGCAGCAAGGCACAAGGCAGGCACTAGGACCTGCGTGGAATCCTGGCAGGGCAGGTTTGGAGGCAGCAAGGCACAAGGCAGGCACTAGGACCTGCGCGGAATCACAGCAGGTTTGGAGGCAGCAAGGCACAAGGCAGGCACTAGGACCTGCGTGGAATCCTGGCAGGGCACGTTTGGAGGCAGCAAGGCACAAGGCAGGCACTAGGACCTGCGCGGAATCCTGGTAGGGCAGGTTTGGAGGCAGCAAGGCACAAGGCAGGCAGTAGGACCTGCGTGGAATCCTGGCAGGGCAGGTTTGGAGGCAGCAAGGCACAAGGCAGGCACTAGGACCTGTGCGGAATCACAGCAGGTTTGGAGGCAGCAAGGCACAAGGCAGGCACTAGGAGCTGCGTGGAATCCTGGCAGGGCAGGTTTGGAGGCAGCAAGGCACAAGGCAGGCACTAGGACCTGTGCGGAATCACAGCAGGTTTGGAGGCAGCAAGGCACAAGGCAGGCACTAGGACCTGCATGGAATCCTGGCAGGGCAGGTTTGGAGGCAGCAAGGCACAAGGCAGGGACTAGGACCTGTGCGGAATCACAGCAGGTTTGGAGGCAGCAAGGCACAAGGCAGGCACTAGGACCTGCGCGGAATCCTGGCAGGGCAGGTTTGGAGGCAGCAAGGCACAAGGCAGGCACTAGGACCTGCGCGGAATCACAGCAGGTTTGGAGGCAGCAAGGCACAAGGCAGGCACTAGGACCTGCGCGGAATCCTGGCAGGGCAGGTTTGGAGGCAGCAAAGCACAAGGCAGGCACTAGGACCTGCGCGGAATCACAGCAGGTTTGGAGGCAGCAAGGCACAAGGCAGGCACTAGGACCTGCGTGGAATCCTGGCAGGGCAGGTTTGGAGGCAGCAAGGCACAAGGCAGGCACTAGGAGCTGCGTGGAATCCTGGCAGGGCAGGTTTGGAGGCAGCAAGGCACAAGGCAGGCACTAGGACCTGCGTGGAATCCTGGCAGGGCAGGTTTGGAGGCAGCAAGGCACAAGGCAGGCACTAGGACCTGCGTGGAATCCTGGCAGGGCAAGTTTGGAGGCAGCAAGGCACAAGGCAGGCACTAGGACCTGCGCGGAATCACAGCAGGTTTGGAGGCAGCAAGGCACAAGGCAGGCACTAGGACCTGCGTGGAATCCTGGCAGGGCAGGTTTGGAGGCAGCAAGGCACAAGGCAGGCACTAGGACCTGCGTGGAATCCTGGCAGGGCAGGTTTGGAGGCAGCAAGGCACAAGGCAGGCACTAGGACCTGCGTGGAATCCTGGCAGGGCAGGTTTGGAGGCAGCAAGTCACAAGGCAGGCACTAGGACCTGCGTGGAATCACAGCAGGTTTGGAGGCAGTAAGGCACAAGGCAGGCACTAGGACCTGCACGGAATCACAGCAGGTTTGGAGGCAGCAAGGCACAAGGCAGGCACTAGGACCTGCATGGAATCCTGGCAGGGCAGGTTTGGAGGCAGCAAGGCACAAGGCAGGGACTAGGACCTGTGCGGAATCACAGCAGGTTTGGAGGCAGCAAGGCACAAGGCAGGCACTAGGACCTGCGCGGAATCCTGGCAGGGCAGGTTTGGAGGCAGCAAGGCACAAGGCAGGCACTAGGACCTGCGCGGAATCACAGCAGGTTTGGAGGCAGCAAGGCACAAGGCAGGCACTAGGACCTGCGTGGAATCCTGGCAGGGCAGGTTTGGAGGCAGCAAGGCACAAGGCAGGCACTAGGACCTGCGCGGAATCACAGCAGGTTTGGAGGCAGCAAGGCACAAGGGAGGCACTAGGACCTGCGTGGAATCCTGGCAGGGCAGGTTTGGAGGCAGCAAGGCACAAGGCAGGCACTAGGACCTGCACGGAATCACAGCAGGTTTGGAGGCAGCAAGGCACAAGGCAGGCACTAGGACCTGCGTGGAATCACAGCAGGTTTGGAGGCAGCAAGGCACAAGGGAGGCACTAGGACCTGCGTGGAATCCTGGCAGGGCAGGTTTGGAGGCAGCAAGGCACAAGGCAGGCACTAGGACCTGCACGGAATCACAGCAGGTTTGGAGGCAGCAAGGCACAAGGCAGGCACTAGGACATGCGCGGAATCCTGGCAGGGCCGGTTTGGAGGCAGCAAGGCACAAGGCAGGCACTAGGACCTGCGTGGAATCCTGGCAGGGCAGGTTTGGAGGCAGCAAGGCACAAGGCAGGCACTAGGACCTGCGCGGAATCACAGCAGGTTTGGAGGCAGCAAGGCACAAGGCAGGCACTAGGACCTGCGTGGAATCCTGGCAGGGCACGTTTGGAGGCAGCAAGGCACAAGGCAGGCACTAGGACCTGCGCGGAATCCTGGTAGGGCAGGTTTGGAGGCAGCAAGGCACAAGGCAGGCACTAGGACCTGCGTGGAATCCTGGCAGGGCAGGTTTGGAGGCAGCAAGGCACAAGGCAGGCACTAGGACCTGTGCGGAATCACAGCAGGTTTTGAGGCAGCAAGGCACAAGGCAGGCACTAGGAGCTGCGTGGAATCCTGGCAGGGCAGGTTTGGAGGCAGCAAGGCACAAGGCAGGCACTAGGACCTGTGCGGAATCACAGCAGGTTTGGAGGCAGCAAGGCACAAGGCAGGCACTAGGACCTGCATGGAATCCTGGCAGGGCAGGTTTGGAGGCAGCAAGGCACAAGGCAGGGACTAGGACCTGTGCGGAATCACAGCAGGTTTGGAGGCAGCAAGGCACAAGGCAGGCACTAGGACCTGCGCGGAATCCTGGCAGGGCAGGTTTGGAGGCAGCAAGGCACAAGGCAGGCACTAGGACCTGCGCGGAATCACAGCAGGTTTGGAGGCAGCAAGGCACAAGGCAGGCACTAGGACCTGCGCGGAATCCTGGCAGGGCAGGTTTGGAGGCAGCAAAGCACAAGGCAGGCACTAGGACCTGCGCGGAATCACAGCAGGTTTGGAGGCAGCAAGGCACAAGGCAGGCACTAGGACCTGCGTGGAATCCTGGCAGGGCAGGTTTGGAGGCAGCAAGGCACAAGGCAGGCACTAGGAGCTGCGTGGAATCCTGGCAGGGCAGGTTTGGAGGCAGCAAGGCACAAGGCAGGCACTAGGACCTGCGTGGAATCCTGGCAGGGCAGGTTTGGAGGCAGCAAGGCACAAGGCAGGCACTAGGACCTGCGTGGAATCCTGGCAGGGCAAGTTTGGAGGCAGCAAGGCACAAGGCAGGCACTAGGACCTGCGCGGAATCACAGCAGGTTTGGAGGCAGCAAGGCACAAGGCAGGCACTAGGACCTGCGTGGAATCCTGGCAGGGCAGGTTTGGAGGCAGCAAGGCACAAGGCAGGCACTAGGACCTGCGTGGAATCCTGGCAGGGCAGGTTTGGAGGCAGCAAGGCACAAGGCAGGCACTAGGACCTGCGTGGAATCCTGGCAGGGCAGGTTTGGAGGCAGCAAGGCACAAGGCAGGCACTAGGACCTGCGTGGAATCACAGCAGGTTTGGAGGCAGTAAGGCACAAGGCAGGCACTAGGACCTGCACGGAATCACAGCAGGTTTGGAGGCAGCAAGGCACAAGGCAGGCACTAGGACCTGCATGGAATCCTGGCAGGGCAGGTTTGGAGGCAGCAAGGCACAAGGCAGGGACTAGGACCTGTGCGGAATCACAGCAGGTTTGGAGGCAGCAAGGCACAAGGCAGGCACTAGGACCTGCGCGGAATCCTGGCAGGGCAGGTTTGGAGGCAGCAAGGCACAAGGCAGGCACTAGGACCTGCGCGGAATCACAGCAGGTTTGGAGGCAGCAAGGCACAAGGCAGGCACTAGGACCTGCGTGGAATCCTGGCAGGGCAGGTTTGGAGGCAGCAAGGCACAAGGCAGGCACTAGGACCTGCGCGGAATCACAGCAGGTTTGGAGGCAGCAAGGCACAAGGCAGGCACTAGGACCTGCGTGGAATCCTGGCAGGGCAGGTTTGGAGGCAGCAAGGCACAAGGCAGGCACTAGGACCTGCGCGGAATCACAGCAGGTTTGGAGGCAGCAAGGCACAAGGCAGGCACTAGGAGCTGCGTGGAATCCTGGCAGGGCAGGTTTGGAGGCAGCAAGGCACAAGGGAGGCACTAGGACCTGCGTGGAATCCTGGCAGGGCAGGTTTGGAGGCAGCAAGGCACAAGGCAGGCACTAGGACCTGCGTGGAATCCTGGCAGGGCAAGTTTGGAGGCAGCAAGGCACAAGGCAGGCACTAGGACCTGCGTGGAATCCTGGCAGGGTAGGTTTGGAGGCAGCAAGGCACAAGGCAGGCACTAGTACCTGCGTGGAATCCTGGCAGGGCAGGTTTGGAGGCAGCAAGGCACAAGGCAGGCACTAGGACCTGCGCGGAATCACAGCAGGTTTGGAGGCAGCAAGGCACAAGGCAGGCACTAGGACCTGCGTGGAATCCTGGCAGGGCAGGTTTGGAGGCAGCAAGGCACAAGGCAGGCACTAGGACCTGCGCGGAATCACAGCAGGTTTGGAGGCAGCAAGGCACAAGGGAGGCACTAGGACCTGCGTGGAATCCTGGCAGGGCAGGTTTGGAGGCAGCAAGGCACAAGGCAGGCACTAGGACCTGCACGGAATCACAGCAGGTTTGGAGGCAGCAAGGCACAAGGCAGGCACTAGGACATGCGCGGAATCCTGGCAGGGCAGGTTTGGAGGCAGCAAGGCACAAGGCAGGCACTAGGACCTGCGTGGAATCCTGGCAGGGCAGGTTTGGAAGCAGCAAGGCACAAGGCAGGCACTAGGACCTGCGCGGAATCACAGCAGGTTTGGAGGCAGCAAGGCACAAGGCAGGCACTAGGACCTGCGCGGAATCCTGGTAGGGCAGGTTTGGAGGCAGCAAGGCACAAGGCAGGCACTAGGACCTGCGTGGAATCCTGGCAGGGCAGGTTTGGAGGCAGCAAGGCACAAGGCAGGCACTAGGACCTGTGCGGAATCACAGCAGGTTTGGAGGCAGCAAGGCACAAGGCAGGCACTAGGAGCTGCGTGGAATCCTGGCAGGGCAGGTTTGGAGGCAGCAAGGCACAAGGCAGGCACTAGGACCTGTGCGGAATCACAGCACGTTTGGAGGCAGCAAGGCACAAGGCAGGCACTAGGACCTGCATGGAATCCTGGCAGGGCAGGTTTGGAGGCAGCAAGGCACAAGGCAGGGACTAGGACCTGTGCGGAATCACAGCAGGTTTGGAGGCAGCAAGGCACAAGGCAGGCACTAGGACCTGCGCGGAATCCTGGCAGGGCAGGTTTGGAGGCAGCAAGGCACAAGGCAGGCACTAGGACCTGCGCGGAATCACAGCAGGTTTGGAGGCAGCAAGGCACAAGGCAGGCACTAGGACCTGCGCGGAATCCTGGCAGGGCAGGTTTGGAGGCAGCAAGGCACAAGGCAGGGACTAGGACCTGTGCGGAATCACAGCAGGTTTGGAGGCAGCAAGGCACAAGGCAGGCACTAGGACCTGCGCGGAATCCTGGCAGGGCAGGTTTGGAGGCAGCAAGGCACAAGGCAGGCACTAGGACCTGCGCGGAATCACAGCAGGTTTGGAGGCAGCAAGGCACAAGGCAGGCACTAGGACCTGCGTGGAATCCTGGCAGGGCAGGTTTGGAGGCAGCAAGGCACAAGGCAGGCACTAGGACCTGCGCGGAATCACAGCAGGTTTGGAGGCAGCAAGGCACAAGGGAGGCACTAGGACCTGCGTGGAATCCTGGCAGGGCAGGTTTGGAGGCAGCAAGGCACAAGGCAGGCACTAGGACCTGCACGGAATCACAGCAGGTTTGGAGGCAGCAAGGCACAAGGCAGGCACTAGGACATGCGCGGAATCCTGGCAGGGCCGGTTTGGAGGCAGCAAGGCACAAGGCAGGCACTAGGACCTGCGTGGAATCCTGGCAGGGCAGGTTTGGAGGCAGCAAGGCACAAGGCAGGCACTAGGACCTGCGCGGAATCACAGCAGGTTTGGAGGCAGCAAGGCACAAGGCAGGCACTAGGACCTGCGTGGAATCCTGGCAGGGCACGTTTGGAGGCAGCAAGGCACAAGGCAGGCACTAGGACCTGCGCGGAATCCTGGTAGGGCAGGTTTGGAGGCAGCAAGGCACAAGGCAGGCACTAGGACCTGCGTGGAATCCTGGCAGGGCAGGTTTGGAGGCAGCAAGGCACAAGGCAGGCACTAGGACCTGTGCGGAATCACAGCAGGTTTGGAGGCAGCAAGGCACAAGGCAGGCACTAGGACCTGCGCAGAATCCTGGCAGGGCAGGTTTGGAGGCAGCAAGGCACAAGGCAGGCACTAGGACCTGCGCAGAATCACAGCAGGTTTGGAGGCAGCAAGGCACAAGGCAGGCACTAGGACCTGCGCGGAATCCTGGCAGGGCAGGTTTGGAGGCAGCAAGGCACAAGGCAGGCACTAGGACCTGCGCGGAATCACAGCAGGTTTGGAGGCAGCAAGGCACAAGGCACGCACTAGGACCTGCGTGGAATCCTGGCAGGGCAGGTTTGGAGGCAGCAAGGCACAAGGCAGGCACTAGGACCTGCGCGGAATCACAGCAGGTTTGGAGGCAGCAAGGCACAAGGCAGGCACTAGGAGCTGCGTGGAATCCTGGCAGGGCAGGTTTGGAGGCAGCAAGGCACAAGGCAGGCACTAGGACCTGCGTGGAATCCTGGCAGGGCAGGTTTGGAGGCAGCAAGGCACAAGGCAGGCACTAGGACCTGCGTGGAATCCTGGCAGGGCAAGTTTGGAGGCAGCAAGGCACAAGGCAGGCACTAGGACCTGCGTGGAATCCTGGCAGGGCAGGTTTGGAGGCAGCAAGGCACAAGGCAGGCACTAGGACCTGCGTGGAATCCTGGCAGGGCAGGTTTGGAGGCAGCAAGGCACAAGGCAGGCACTAGGACCTGCGTGGAATCACAGCAGGTTTGGAGGCAGTAAGGCACAAGGCAGGCACTAGGACCTGCACGGAATCACAGCAGGTTTGGAGGCAGCAAGGCACAAGGCAGGCACTAGGACCTGCGTGGAATCCTGGCAGGGCAGGTTTGGAGGCAGCAAGGCACAAGGCAGGCATTAGGACCTGCGCGGAATCCTGGCAGGGCAGGTTTGGAGGCAGCAAGGCACAAGGCAGGCACTAGGACCTGCGTGGAATCCTGGCAGGGCAGGTTTGGAGGCAGCAAGGCACAAGGCAGGCACTAGGACCTGCGTGGAATCCTGGCAGGGCAGGTTTGGAGGCAGCAAGGCACAAGGCAGGCACTAGGGCCTGTGCGGAATCATAGCAGGTTTGGAGGCAGCAAGGCACAAGGCAGGCACTAGGACCTGCATGGAATCCTGGCAGGGCAGGTTTGGAGGCAGCAAGGCACAAGGCAGGGACTAGGACCTGTGCGGAATCACAGCAGGTTTGGAGGCAGCAAGGCACAAGGCAGGCACTAGGACCTGCGCGGAATCCTGGCAGGGCAGGTTTGGAGGCAGCAAGGCACAAGGCAGGCACTAGGACCTGCGCGGAATCACAGCAGGTTTGGAGGCAGCAAGGCACAAGGCAGGCACTAGGACCTGCGCGGAATCCTGGCAGGGCAGGTTTGGAGGCAGCAAGGCACAAGGCAGGCACTAGGACCTGCGCGGAATCACAGCAGGTTTGGAGGCAGCAAGGCACAAGGCAGGCACTAGGACCTGCGTGGAATCCTGGCAGGGCAGGTTTGGAGGCAGCAAGGCACAAGGCAGGCACTAGGACCTGCGCGGAATCACAGCAGGTTTGGAGGCAGCAAGGCACAAGGCAGGCACTAGGAGCTGCGTGGAATCCTGGCAGGGCAGGTTTGGAGGCAGCAAGGCACAAGGGAGGCACTAGGACCTGCGTGGAATCCTGGCAGGGCAGGTTTGGAGGCAGCAAGGCACAAGGCAGGCACTAGGACCTGCGTGGAATCCTGGCAGGGCAAGTTTGGAGGCAGCAAGGCACAAGGCAGGCACTAGGACCTGCGTGGAATCCTGGCAGGGTAGGTTTGGAGGCAGCAAGGCACAAGGCAGGCACTAGTACCTGCGTGGAATCCTGGCAGGGCAGGTTTGGAGGCAGCAAGGCACAAGGCAGGCACTAGGACCTGCGTGGAATCACAGCAGGTTTGGAGGCAGCAAGGCACAAGGCAGGCACTAGGACCTGCGTGGAATCACAGCAGGTTTGGAGGCAGTAAGGCACAAGGCAGGCACTAGGACCTGCACGGAATCACAGCAGGTTTGGAGGCAGCAAGGCACAAGGCAGGCACTAGGACCTGCGTGGAATCCTGGCAGGGCAGGTTTGGAGGCAGCAAGGCACAAGGCAGGCACTAGGACCTGCGCGGAATCCTGGCAGGGCAGGTTTGGAGGCAGCAAGGCACAAGGCAGGCACTAGGACCTGCGTGGAATCCTGGCAGGGCAGGTTTGGAGGCAGCAAGGCACAAGGCAGGCACTAGGACCTGCGTGGAATCCTGGCAGGGCAGGTTTGGAGGCAACAAGGCACAAGGCAGGCACTAGGACCTGCGCAGAATCACAGCAGGTTTGGAGGCAGCAAGGCACAAGGCAGGCACTAGGACCTGCGCGGAATCCTGGCAGGGCAGGTTTGGAGGCAGCAAGGCACAAGGCAGGCACTAGGACCTGCGCGGAATCACAGCAGGTTTGGAGGCAGCAAGGCACAAGGCAGGCACTAGGACCTGCGTGGAATCCTGGCAGGGCAGGTTTGGAGGCAGCAAGGCACAAGGCAGGCACTAGGACCTGCGCGGAATCACAGCAGGTTTGGAGGCAGCAAGGCACAAGGCAGGCACTAGGAGCTGCGTGGAATCCTGGCAGGGCAGGTTTGGAGGCAGCAAGGCACAAGGCAGGCACTAGGACCTGCGTGGAATCCTGGCAGGGCAGGTTTGGAGGCAGCAAGGCACAAGGCAGGCACTAGGACCTGCGTGGAATCCTGGCAGGGCAAGTTTGGAGGCAGCAAGGCACAAGGCAGGCACTAGGACCTGCGTGGAATCCTGGCAGGGCAGGTTTGGAGGCAGCAAGGCACAAGGCAGGCACTAGGACCTGCGTGGAATCCTGGCAGGGCAGGTTTGGAGGCAGCAAGGCACAAGGCAGGCACTAGGACCTGCGTGGAATCACAGCAGGTTTGGAGGCAGTAAGGCACAAGGCAGGCACTAGGACCTGCACGGAATCACAGCAGGTTTGGAGGCAGCAAGGCACAAGGCAGGCACTAGGACCTGCGTGGAATCCTGGCAGGGCAGGTTTGGAGGCAGCAAGGCACAAGGCAGGCATTAGGACCTGCGCGGAATCCTGGCAGGGCAGGTTTGGAGGCAGCAAGGCACAAGGCAGGCACTAGGACCTGCGTGGAATCCTGGCAGGGCAGGTTTGGAGGCAGCAAGGCACAAGGCAGGCACTAGGACCTGCGTGGAATCCTGGCAGGGCAGGTTTGGAGGCAGCAAGGCACAAGGCAGGCACTAGGGCCTGTGCGGAATCATAGCAGGTTTGGAGGCAGCAAGGCACAAGGCAGGCACTAGGACCTGCATGGAATCCTGGCAGGGCAGGTTTGGAGGCAGCAAGGCACAAGGCAGGGACTAGGACCTGTGCGGAATCACAGCAGGTTTGGAGGCAGCAAGGCACAAGGCAGGCACTAGGACCTGCGCGGAATCCTGGCAGGGCAGGTTTGGAGGCAGCAAGGCACAAGGCAGGCACTAGGACCTGCGCGGAATCACAGCAGGTTTGGAGGCAGCAAGGCACAAGGCAGGCACTAGGACCTGCGCGGAATCCTGGCAGGGCAGGTTTGGAGGCAGCAAGGCACAAGGCAGGCACTAGGACCTGCGCGGAATCACAGCAGGTTTGGAGGCAGCAAGGCACAAGGCAGGCACTAGGACCTGCGTGGAATCCTGGCAGGGCAGGTTTGGAGGCAGCAAGGCACAAGGCAGGCACTAGGACCTGCGCGGAATCACAGCAGGTTTGGAGGCAGCAAGGCACAAGGCAGGCACTAGGAGCTGCGTGGAATCCTGGCAGGGCAGGTTTGGAGGCAGCAAGGCACAAGGGAGGCACTAGGACCTGCGTGGAATCCTGGCAGGGCAGGTTTGGAGGCAGCAAGGCACAAGGCAGGCACTAGGACCTGCGTGGAATCCTGGCAGGGCAAGTTTGGAGGCAGCAAGGCACAAGGCAGGCACTAGGACCTGCGTGGAATCCTGGCAGGGTAGGTTTGGAGGCAGCAAGGCACAAGGCAGGCACTAGTACCTGCGTGGAATCCTGGCAGGGCAGGTTTGGAGGCAGCAAGGCACAAGGCAGGCACTAGGACCTGCGTGGAATCACAGCAGGTTTGGAGGCAGCAAGGCACAAGGCAGGCACTAGGACCTGCGTGGAATCACAGCAGGTTTGGAGGCAGTAAGGCACAAGGCAGGCACTAGGACCTGCACGGAATCACAGCAGGTTTGGAGGCAGCAAGGCACAAGGCAGGCACTAGGACCTGCGTGGAATCCTGGCAGGGCAGGTTTGGAGGCAGCAAGGCACAAGGCAGGCACTAGGACCTGCGCGGAATCCTGGCAGGGCAGGTTTGGAGGCAGCAAGGCACAAGGCAGGCACTAGGACCTGCGTGGAATCCTGGCAGGGCAGGTTTGGAGGCAGCAAGGCACAAGGCAGGCACTAGGACCTGCGTGGAATCCTGGCAGGGCAGGTTTGGAGGCAACAAGGCACAAGGCAGGGACTAGGACCTGTGCGGAATCACAGCAGGTTTGGAGGCAGCAAGGCACAAGGCAGGCACTAGGACCTGCGCGGAATCCTGGCAGGGCAGGTTTGGAGGCAGCAAGGCACAAGGCAGGCACTAGGACCTGCGCGGAATCACAGCAGGTTTGGAGGCAGCAAGGCACAAGGCAGGCACTAGGACCTGCGTGGAATCCTGGCAGGGCAGGTTTGGAGGCAGCAAGGCACAAGGCAGGCACTAGGACCTGCGCGGAATCACAGCAGGTTTGGAGGCAGCAAGGCACAAGGGAGGCACTAGGACCTGCGTGGAATCCTGGCAGGGCAGGTTTGGAGGCAGCAAGGCACAAGGCAGGCACTAGGACCTGCACGGAATCACAGCAGGTTTGGAGGCAGCAAGGCACAAGGCAGGCACTAGGACATGCGCGGAATCCTGGCAGGGCAGGTTTGGAGGCAGCAAGGCACAAGGCAGGCACTAGGACCTGCGTGGAATCCTGGCAGGGCAGGTTTGGAGGCAGCAAGGCACAAGGCAGGCACTAGGACCTGCGCGGAATCACAGCAGGTTTGGAGGCAGCAAGGCACAAGGCAGGCACTAGGACCTGCGTGGAATCCTGGCAGGGCACGTTTGGAGGCAGCAAGGCACAAGGCAGGCACTAGGACCTGCGCGGAATCCTGGTAGGGCAGGTTTGGAGGCAGCAAGGCACAAGGCAGGCACTAGGACCTGCGTGGAATCCTGGCAGGGCAGGTTTGGAGGCAGCAAGGCACAAGGCAGGCACTAGGACCTGTGCGGAATCACAGCAGGTTTGGAGGCAGCAAGGCACAAGGCAGGCACTAGGAGCTGCGTGGAATCCTGGCAGGGCAGGTTTGGAGGCAGCAAGGCACAAGGCAGGCACTAGGACCTGTGCGGAATCACAGCAGGTTTGGAGGCAGCAAGGCACAAGGCAGGCACTAGGACCTGCATGGAATCCTGGCAGGGCAGGTTTGGAGGCAGCAAGGCACAAGGCAGGGACTAGGACCTGTGCGGAATCACAGCAGGTTTGGAGGCAGCAAGGCACAAGGCAGGCACTAGGACCTGCGCGGAATCCTGGCAGGGCAGGTTTGGAGGCAGCAAGGCACAAGGCAGGCACTAGGACCTGCGCGGAATCACAGCAGGTTTGGAGGCAGCAAGGCACAAGGCAGGCACTAGGACCTGCGCGGAATCCTGGCAGGGCAGGTTTGGAGGCAGCAAAGCACAAGGCAGGCACTAGGACCTGCGCGGAATCACAGCAGGTTTGGAGGCAGCAAGGCACAAGGCAGGCACTAGGACCTGCGTGGAATCCTGGCAGGGCAGGTTTGGAGGCAGCAAGGCACAAGGCAGGCACTAGGAGCTGCGTGGAATCCTGGCAGGGCAGGTTTGGAGGCAGCAAGGCACAAGGCAGGCACTAGGACCTGCGTGGAATCCTGGCAGGGCAGGTTTGGAGGCAGCAAGGCACAAGGCAGGCACTAGGACCTGCGTGGAATCCTGGCAGGGCAAGTTTGGAGGCAGGAAGGCACAAGGCAGGCACTAGGACCTGCGCGGAATCACAGCAGGTTTGGAGGCAGCAAGGCACAAGGCAGGCACTAGGACCTGCGTGGAATCCTGGCAGGGCAGGTTTGGAGGCAGCAAGGCACAAGGCAGGCACTAGGACCTGCGTGGAATCCTGGCAGGGCAGGTTTGGAGGCAGCAAGGCACAAGGCAGGCACTAGGACCTGCGTGGAATCCTGGCAGGGCAGGTTTGGAGGCAGCAAGTCACAAGGCAGGCACTAGGACCTGCGTGGAATCACAGCAGGTTTGGAGGCAGTAAGGCACAAGGCAGGCACTAGGACCTGCACGGAATCACAGCAGGTTTGGAGGCAGCAAGGCACAAGGCAGGCACTAGGACCTGCATGGAATCCTGGCAGGGCAGGTTTGGAGGCAGCAAGGCACAAGGCAGGGACTAGGACCTGTGCGGAATCACAGCAGGTTTGGAGGCAGCAAGGCACAAGGCAGGCACTAGGACCTGCGCGGAATCCTGGCAGGGCAGGTTTGGAGGCAGCAAGGCACAAGGCAGGCACTAGGACCTGCGCGGAATCACAGCAGGTTTGGAGGCAGCAAGGCACAAGGCAGGCACTAGGACCTGCGTGGAATCCTGGCAGGGCAGGTTTGGAGGCAGCAAGGCACAAGGCAGGCACTAGGACCTGCGCGGAATCACAGCAGGTTTGGAGGCAGCAAGGCACAAGGGAGGCACTAGGACCTGCGTGGAATCCTGGCAGGGCAGGTTTGGAGGCAGCAAGGCACAAGGCAGGCACTAGGACCTGCACGGAATCACAGCAGGTTTGGAGGCAGCAAGGCACAAGGCAGGCACTAGGACCTGCGTGGAATCACAGCAGGTTTGGAGGCAGCAAGGCACAAGGGAGGCACTAGGACCTGCGTGGAATCCTGGCAGGGCAGGTTTGGAGGCAGCAAGGCACAAGGCAGGCACTAGGACCTGCACGGAATCACAGCAGGTTTGGAGGCAGCAAGGCACAAGGCAGGCACTAGGACATGCGCGGAATCCTGGCAGGGCCGGTTTGGAGGCAGCAAGGCACAAGGCAGGCACTAGGACCTGCGTGGAATCCTGGCAGGGCAGGTTTGGAGGCAGCAAGGCACAAGGCAGGCACTAGGACCTGCGCGGAATCACAGCAGGTTTGGAGGCAGCAAGGCACAAGGCAGGCACTAGGACCTGCGTGGAATCCTGGCAGGGCACGTTTGGAGGCAGCAAGGCACAAGGCAGGCACTAGGACCTGCGCGGAATCCTGGTAGGGCAGGTTTGGAGGCAGCAAGGCACAAGGCAGGCACTAGGACCTGCGTGGAATCCTGGCAGGGCAGGTTTGGAGGCAGCAAGGCACAAGGCAGGCACTAGGACCTGTGCGGAATCACAGCAGGTTTGGAGGCAGCAAGGCACAAGGCAGGCACTAGGAGCTGCGTGGAATCCTGGCAGGGCAGGTTTGGAGGCAGCAAGGCACAAGGCAGGCACTAGGACCTGTGCGGAATCACAGCAGGTTTGGAGGCAGCAAGGCACAAGGCAGGCACTAGGACCTGCATGGAATCCTGGCAGGGCAGGTTTGGAGGCAGCAAGGCACAAGGCAGGGACTAGGACCTGTGCGGAATCACAGCAGGTTTGGAGGCAGCAAGGCACAAGGCAGGCACTAGGACCTGCGCGGAATCCTGGCAGGGCAGGTTTGGAGGCAGCAAGGCACAAGGCAGGCACTAGGACCTGCGCGGAATCACAGCAGGTTTGGAGGCAGCAAGGCACAAGGCAGGCACTAGGACCTGCGCGGAATCCTGGCAGGGCAGGTTTGGAGGCAGCAAAGCACAAGGCAGGCACTAGGACCTGCGCGGAATCACAGCAGGTTTGGAGGCAGCAAGGCACAAGGCAGGCACTAGGACCTGCGTGGAATCCTGGCAGGGCAGGTTTGGAGGCAGCAAGGCACAAGGCAGGCACTAGGAGCTGCGTGGAATCCTGGCAGGGCAGGTTTGGAGGCAGCAAGGCACAAGGCAGGCACTAGGACCTGCGTGGAATCCTGGCAGGGCAGGTTTGGAGGCAGCAAGGCACAAGGCAGGCACTAGGACCTGCGTGGAATCCTGGCAGGGCAAGTTTGGAGGCAGCAAGGCACAAGGCAGGCACTAGGACCTGCGCGGAATCACAGCAGGTTTGGAGGCAGCAAGGCACAAGGCAGGCACTAGGACCTGCGTGGAATCCTGGCAGGGCAGGTTTGGAGGCAGCAAGGCACAAGGCAGGCACTAGGACCTGCGTGGAATCCTGGCAGGGCAGGTTTGGAGGCAGCAAGGCACAAGGCAGGCACTAGGACCTGCGTGGAATCCTGGCAGGGCAGGTTTGGAGGCAGCAAGGCACAAGGCAGGCACTAGGACCTGCGTGGAATCACAGCAGGTTTGGAGGCAGTAAGGCACAAGGCAGGCACTAGGACCTGCACGGAATCACAGCAGGTTTGGAGGCAGCAAGGCACAAGGCAGGCACTAGGACCTGCATGGAATCCTGGCAGGGCAGGTTTGGAGGCAGCAAGGCACAAGGCAGGGACTAGGACCTGTGCGGAATCACAGCAGGTTTGGAGGCAGCAAGGCACAAGGCAGGCACTAGGACCTGCGCGGAATCCTGGCAGGGCAGGTTTGGAGGCAGCAAGGCACAAGGCAGGCACTAGGACCTGCGCGGAATCACAGCAGGTTTGGAGGCAGCAAGGCACAAGGCAGGCACTAGGACCTGCGTGGAATCCTGGCAGGGCAGGTTTGGAGGCAGCAAGGCACAAGGCAGGCACTAGGACCTGCGCGGAATCACAGCAGGTTTGGAGGCAGCAAGGCACAAGGGAGGCACTAGGACCTGCGTGGAATCCTGGCAGGGCAGGTTTGGAGGCAGCAAGGCACAAGGCAGGCACTAGGACCTGCACGGAATCACAGCAGGTTTGGAGGCAGCAAGGCACAAGGCAGGCACTAGGACCTGCGTGGAATCACAGCAGGTTTGGAGGCAGCAAGGCACAAGGGAGGCACTAGGACCTGCGTGGAATCCTGGCAGGGCAGGTTTGGAGGCAGCAAGGCACAAGGCAGGCACTAGGACCTGCACGGAATCACAGCAGGTTTGGAGGCAGCAAGGCACAAGGCAGGCACTAGGACATGCGCGGAATCCTGGCAGGGCCGGTTTGGAGGCAGCAAGGCACAAGGCAGGCACTAGGACCTGCGTGGAATCCTGGCAGGGCAGGTTTGGAGGCAGCAAGGCACAAGGCAGGCACTAGGACCTGCGCGGAATCACAGCAGGTTTGGAGGCAGCAAGGCACAAGGGAGGCACTAGGACCTGCGTGGAATCCTGGCAGGGCAGGTTTGGAGGCAGCAAGGCACAAGGCAGGCACTAGGACCTGCACGGAATCACAGCAGGTTTGGAGGCAGCAAGGCACAAGGCAGGCACTAGGACCTGCGTGGAATCACAGCAGGTTTGGAGGCAGCAAGGCACAAGGGAGGCACTAGGACCTGCGTGGAATCCTGGCAGGGCAGGTTTGGAGGCAGCAAGGCACAAGGCAGGCACTAGGACCTGCACGGAATCACAGCAGGTTTGGAGGCAGCAAGGCACAAGGCAGGCACTAGGACATGCGCGGAATCCTGGCAGGGCCGGTTTGGAGGCAGCAAGGCACAAGGCAGGCACTAGGACCTGCGTGGAATCCTGGCAGGGCAGGTTTGGAGGCAGCAAGGCACAAGGCAGGCACTAGGACCTGCGCGGAATCACAGCAGGTTTGGAGGCAGCAAGGCACAAGGCAGGCACTAGGACCTGCGTGGAATCCTGGCAGGGCACGTTTGGAGGCAGCAAGGCACAAGGCAGGCACTAGGACCTGCGCGGAATCCTGGTAGGGCAGGTTTGGAGGCAGCAAGGCACAAGGCAGGCACTAGGACCTGCGTGGAATCCTGGCAGGGCAGGTTTGGAGGCAGCAAGGCACAAGGCAGGCACTAGGACCTGTGCGGAATCACAGCAGGTTTGGAGGCAGCAAGGCACAAGGCAGGCACTAGGAGCTGCGTGGAATCCTGGCAGGGCAGGTTTGGAGGCAGCAAGGCACAAGGCAGGCACTAGGACCTGTGCGGAATCACAGCAGGTTTGGAGGCAGCAAGGCACAAGGCAGGCACTAGGACCTGCATGGAATCCTGGCAGGGCAGGTTTGGAGGCAGCAAGGCACAAGGCAGGGACTAGGACCTGTGCGGAATCACAGCAGGTTTGGAGGCAGCAAGGCACAAGGCAGGCACTAGGACCTGCGCGGAATCCTGGCAGGGCAGGTTTGGAGGCAGCAAGGCACAAGGCAGGCACTAGGACCTGCGCGGAATCACAGCAGGTTTGGAGGCAGCAAGGCACAAGGCAGGCACTAGGACCTGCGCGGAATCCTGGCAGGGCAGGTTTGGAGGCAGCAAGGCACAAGGCAGGCACTAGGACCTGCGCGGAATCACAGCAGGTTTGGAGGCAGCAAGGCACAAGGCAGGCACTAGGACCTGCGTGGAATCCTGGCAGGGCAGGTTTGGAGGCAGCAAGGCACAAGGCAGGCACTAGGACCTGCGCGGAATCACAGTAGGTTTGGAGGCAGCAAGGCACAAGGCAGGCACTAGGACCTGCGTGGAATCCTGGCAGGGCAGGTTTGGAGGCAGCAAGGCACAAGGCAGGCACTAGGACCTGCGTGGAATCCTGGCAGGGCAAGTTAGGAGGCAGCAAGGCACAAGGCAGGCACTAGGACCTGCGTGGAATCCTGGCAGGGCAGGTTTGGAGGCAGCAAGGCACAAGGCAGGCACTAGGACCTGCGTGGAATCCTGGCAGGGCAGGTTTGGAGGCAGCAAGGCACAAGGCAGGCACTAGGACCTGCGTGGAATCACAGCAGGTTTGGAGGCAGCAAGGCACAAGGCAGGCACTAGGACCTGCGTGGAATCACAGCAGGTTTGGAGGCAGTAAGGCACAAGGCAGGCACTAGGACCTGCACGGAATCACAGCAGGTTTGGAGGCAGCAAGGCACAAGGCAGGCACTAGGACCTGCGTGGAATCCTGGCAGGGCAGGTTTGGAGGCAGCAAGGCACAAGGCAGGCACTAGGACCTGCGCGGAATCCTGGCAGGGCAGGTTTGGAGGCAGCAAGGCACAAGGCAGGCACTAGGACCTGCGTGGAATCCTGGCAGGGCAGGTTTGGAGGCAGCAAGGCACAAGGCAGGCACTAGGACCTGCGTGGAATCCTGGCAGGGCAGGTTTGGAGGCAGCAAGGCACAAGGCAGGCACTAGGGCCTGTGCGGAATCATAGCAGGTTTGGAGGCAGCAAGGCACAAGGCAGGCACTAGGACCTGCATGGAATCCTGGCAGGGCAGGTTTGGAGGCAGCAAGGCACAAGGCAGGGACTAGGACCTGTGCGGAATCACAGCAGGTTTGGAGGCAGCAAGGCACAAGGCAGGCACTAGGACCTGCGCGGAATCCTGGCAGGGCAGGTTTGGAGGCAGCAAGGCACAAGGCAGGCACTAGGACCTGCGCGGAATCACAGCAGGTTTGGAGGCAGCAAGGCACAAGGCAGGCACTAGGACCTGCGCGGAATCCTGGCAGGGCAGGTTTGGAGGCAGCAAGGCACAAGGCAGGCACTAGGACCTGCGCGGAATCACAGCAGGTTCGGAGGCAGCAAGGCACAAGGCAGGCACTAGGACCTGCGTGGAATCCTGGCAGGGCAGGTTTGGAGGCAGCAAGGCACAAGGCAGGCACTAGGACCTGCGCGGAATCACAGCAGGTTTGGAGGCAGCAAGGCACAAGGCAGGCACTAGGAGCTGCGTGGAATCCTGGCAGGGCAGGTTTGGAGGCAGCAAGGCACAAGGCAGGCACTAGGACCTGCGTGGAATCCTGGCAGGGCAGGTTTGGAGGCAGCAAGGCACAAGGCAGGCACTAGGACCTGCGTGGAATCCTGGCAGGGCAAGTTTGGAGGCAGCAAGGCACAAGGCAGGCACTAGGACCTGCGTGGAATCCTGGCAGGGCAGGTTTGGAGGCAGCAAGGCACAAGGCAGGCACTAGGACCTGCGTGGAATCCTGGCAGGGCAGGTTTGGAGGCAGCAAGGCACAAGGCAGGCACTAGGACCTGCGTGGAATCACAGCAGGTTTGGAGGCAGCAAGGCACAAGGCAGGCACTAGGACCTGCGTGGAATCACAGCAGGTTTGGAGGCAGTAAGGCACAAGGCAGGCACTAGGACCTGCACGGAATCACAGCAGGTTTGGAGGCAGCAAGGCACAAGGCAGGCACTAGGACCTGCGTGGAATCCTGGCAGGGCAGGTTTGGAGGCAGCAAGGCACAAGGCAGGCACTAGGACCTGCGCGGAATCCTGGCAGGGCAGGTTTGGAGGCAGCAAGGCACAAGGCAGGCACTAGGACCTGCGTGGAATCCTGGCAGGGCAGGTTTGGAGGCAGCAAGGCACAAGGCAGGCACTAGGGCCTGTGCGGAATCATAGCAGGTTTGGAGGCAGCAAGGCACAAGGCAGGCACTAGGACCTGCATGGAATCCTGGCAGGGCAGGTTTGGAGGCAGCAAGGCACAAGGCAGGGACTAGGACCTGTGCGGAATCACAGCAGGTTTGGAGGCAGCAAGGCACAAGGCAGGCACTAGGACCTGCGCGGAATCCTGGCAGGGCAGGTTTGGAGGCAGCAAGGCACAAGGCAGGCACTAGGACCTGCGCGGAATCACAGCAGGTTTGGAGGCAGCAAGGCACAAGGCAGGCACTAGGACCTGCGCGGAATCCTGGCAGGGCAGGTTTGGAGGCAGCAAGGCACAAGGCAGGCACTAGGACCTGCGCGGAATCACAGCAGGTTCGGAGGCAGCAAGGCACAAGGCAGGCACTAGGACCTGCGTGGAATCCTGGCAGGGCAGGTTTGGAGGCAGCAAGGCACAAGGCAGGCACTAGGACCTGCGCGGAATCACAGCAGGTTTGGAGGCAGCAAGGCACAAGGCAGGCACTAGGAGCTGCGTGGAATCCTGGCAGGGCAGGTTTGGAGGCAGCAAGGCACAAGGCAGGCACTAGGACCTGCGTGGAATCCTGGCAGGGCAGGTTTGGAGGCAGCAAGGCACAAGGCAGGCACTAGGACCTGCGTGGAATCCTGGCAGGGCAAGTTTGGAGGCAGCAAGGCACAAGGCAGGCACTAGGACCTGCGTGGAATCCTGGCAGGGCAGGTTTGGAGGCAGCAAGGCACAAGGCAGGCACTAGGACCTGCGTGGAATCCTGGCAGGGCAGGTTTGGAGGCAGCAAGGCACAAGGCAGGCACTAGGACCTGCGTGGAATCACAGCAGGTTTGGAGGCAGCAAGGCACAAGGCAGGCACTAGGACCTGCGTGGAATCACAGCAGGTTTGGAGGCAGTAAGGCACAAGGCAGGCACTAGGACCTGCACGGAATCACAGCAGGTTTGGAGGCAGCAAGGCACAAGGCAGGCACTAGGACCTGCGTGGAATCCTGGCAGGGCAGGTTTGGAGGCAGCAAGGCACAAGGCAGGCACTAGGACCTGCGCGGAATCCTGGCAGGGCAGGTTTGGAGGCAGCAAGGCACAAGGCAGGCACTAGGACCTGCGTGGAATCCTGGCAGGGCAGGTTTGGAGGCAGCAAGGCACAAGGCAGGCACTAGGAGCTGCGTGGAATCCTGGCAGGGCAGGTTTGGAGGCAGCAAGGCACAAGGCAGGCACTAGGGCCTGTGCGGAATCATAGCAGGTTTGGAGGCAGCAAGGCACAAGGCAGGCACTAGGACCTGCATGGAATCCTGGCAGGGCAGGTTTGGAGGCAGCAAGGCACAAGGCAGGGACTAGGACCTGTGCGGAATCACAGCAGGTTTGGAGGCAGCAAGGCACAAGGCAGGCACTAGGACCTGCGCGGAATCCTGGCAGGGCAGGTTTGGAGGCAGCAAGGCACAAGGCAGGCACTAGGACCTGCGCGGAATCACAGCAGGTTTGGAGGCAGCAAGGCACAAGGCAGGCACTAGGACCTGCGTGGAATCCTGGCAGGGCAGGTTTGGAGGCAGCAAGGCACAAGGCAGGCACTAGGACCTGCGCGGAATCACAGCAGGTTTGGAGGCAGCAAGGCACAAGGGAGGCACTAGGACCTGCGTGGAATCCTGGCAGGGCAGGTTTGGAGGCAGCAAGGCACAAGGCAGGCACTAGGACCTGCACGGAATCACAGCAGGTTTGGAGGCAGCAAGGCACAAGGCAGGCACTAGGACATGCGCGGAATCCTGGCAGGGCAGGTTTGGAGGCAGCAAGGCACAAGGCAGGCACTAGGACCTGCGTGGAATCCTGGCAGGGCAGGTTTGGAGGCAGCAAGGCACAAGGCAGGCACTAGGACCTGCGCGGAATCACAGCAGGTTTGGAGGCAGCAAGGCACAAGGCAGGCACTAGGACCTGCGTAGAATCCTGGCAGGGCACGTTTGGAGGCAGCAAGGCACAAGGCAGGCACTAGGACCTGCGCGGAATCCTGGTAGGGCAGGTTTGGAGGCAGCAAGGCACAAGGCAGGCACTAGGACCTGCGTGGAATCCTGGCAGGGCAGGTTTGGAGGCAGCAAGGCACAAGGCAGGCACTAGGACCTGTGCGGAATCACAGCAGGTTTGGAGGCAGCAAGGCACAAGGCAGGCACTAGGAGCTGCGTGGAATCCTGGCAGGGCAGGTTTGGAGGCAGCAAGGCACAAGGCAGGCACTAGGACCTGTGCGGAATCACAGCAGGTTTGGAGGCAGCAAGGCACAAGGCAGGCACTAGGACCTGCATGGAATCCTGGCAGGGCAGGTTTGGAGGCAGCAAGGCACAAGGCAGGGACTAGGACCTGTGCGGAATCACAGCAGGTTTGGAGGCAGCAAGGCACAAGGCAGGCACTAGGACCTGCGCGGAATCCTGGCAGGGCAGGTTTGGAGGCAGCAAGGCACAAGGCAGGCACTAGGACCTGCGCGGAATCACAGCAGGTTTGGAGGCAGCAAGGCACAAGGCAGGCACTAGGACCTGCGCGGAATCCTGGCAGGGCAGGTTTGGAGGCAGCAAGGCACAAGGCAGGCACTAGGACCTGCGCGGAATCACAGCAGGTTTGGAGGCAGCAAGGCACAAGGCAGGCACTAGGGCCTGCGTGGAATCCTGGCAGGGCAGGTTTGGAGGCAGCAAGGCACAAGGCAGGCACTAGGAGCTGCGTGGAATCCTGGCAGGGCAGGTTTGGAGGCAGCAAGGCACAAGGCAGGCACTAGGACCTGCGTGGAATCCTGGCAGGGCAGGTTTGGAGGCAGCAAGGCACAAGGCAGGCACTAGGACCTGCGTGGAATCCTGGCAGGGCAAGTTTGGAGGC
Organism: Charina bottae; assembly: GCA_023362775.1. Taxonomy (NCBI): domain Eukaryota; kingdom Metazoa; phylum Chordata; class Lepidosauria; order Squamata; family Charinaidae; genus Charina; species Charina bottae. Next base: position 405,032 of record JALMGJ010000022.1, read on the forward strand.
AGCAAGGCACAAGGCAGGCACTAGGACCTGCGCGGAATCACAGCAGGTTTGGAGGCAGCAAGGCACAAGGCAGGCACTAGGACCTGCGTGGAATCCTGGCAGGGCAGGTTTGGAGGCAGCAAGGCACAAGGCAGGCACTAGGACCTGCGTGGAATCCTGGCAGGGCAGGTTTGGAGGCAGCAAGGCACAAGGCAGGCACTAGGACCTGCGTGGAATCACAGCAGGTTTGGAGGCAGCAAGGCACAAGGCAGGCACTAGGACCTGCGTGGAATCACAGCAGGTTTGGAAGCAGTAAGGCACAAGGCAGGCACTAGGACCTGCACGGAATCACAGCAGGTTTGGAGGCAGCAAGGCACAAGGCAGGCACTAGGACCTGCGTGGAATCCTGGCAGGGCAGGTTTGGAGGCAGCAAGGCACAAGGCAGGCACTAGGACCTGCGCGGAATCCTGGCAGGGCAGGTTTGGAGGCAGCAAGGCACAAGGCAGGCACTAGGACCTGCGTGGAATCCTGGCAGGGCAGGTTTGGAGGCAGCAAGGCACAAGGCAGGCACTAGGACCTGCGTGGAATCCTGGCAGGGCAGGTTTGGAGGCAGCAAGGCACAAGGCAGGCACTAGGGCCTGTGCGGAATCATAGCAGGTTTGGAGGCAGCAAGGCACAAGGCAGGCACTAGGACCTGCATGGAATCCTGGCAGGGCAGGTTTGGAGGCAGCAAGGCACAAGGCAGGGACTAGGACCTGTGCGGAATCACAGCAGGTTTGGAGGCAGCAAGGCACAAGGCAGGCACTAGGACCTGCGCGGAATCCTGGCAGGGCAGGTTTGGAGGCAGCAAGGCACAAGGCAGGCACTAGGACCTGCGCGGAATCACAGCAGGTTTGGAGGCAGCAAGGCACAAGGCAGGCACTAGGACCTGCGTGGAATCCTGGCAGGGCAGGTTTGGAGGCAGCAAGGCACAAGGGAGGCACTAGGACCTGCGTGGAATCCTGGCAGGGCAGGTTTGGAGGCAGCAAGGCACAAGGCAGGCACTAGGACCTGCACGGAATCACAGCAGGTTTGGAGGCAGCAAGGCACAAGGCAGGCACTAGGACCTGCGTGGAATCCTGGCAGGGCAGGTTTGGAGGCAGCAAGGCACAAGGCAGGCACTAGGACCTGCGTGGAATCCTGGCAGGGCAGGTTTGGAGGCAGCAAGGCACAAGGCAGGCACTAGGACCTGCGCGGAATCACAGCAGGTTTGGAGGCAGCAAGGCACAAGGCAGGCACTAGGACCTGCGTGGAATCCTGGCAGGGCACGTTTGGAGGCAGCAAGGCACAAGGCAGGCACTAGGACCTGCGCGGAATCCTGGTAGGGCAGGTTTGGAGGCAGCAAGGCACAAGGCAGGCACTAGGACCTGCGTGGAATCCTGGCAGGGCAGGTTTGGAGGCAGCAAGGCACAAGGCAGGCACTAGGACCTGTGCGGAATCACAGCAGGTTTGGAGGCAGCAAGGCACAAGGCAGGCACTAGGAGCTGCGTGGAATCCTGGCAGGGCAGGTTTGGAGGCAGCAAGGCACAAGGCAGGCACTAGGACCTGTGCGGAATCACAGCAGGTTTGGAGGCAGCAAGGCACAAGGCAGGCACTAGGACCTGCATGGAATCCTGGCAGGGCAGGTTTGGAGGCAGCAAGGCACAAGGCAGGGACTAGGACCTGTGCGGAATCACAGCAGGTTTGGAGGCAGCAAGGCACAAGGCAGGCACTAGGACCTGCGCGGAATCCTGGCAGGGCAGGTTTGGAGGCAGCAAGGCACAAGGCAGGCACTAGGACCTGCGCGGAATCACAGCAGGTTTGGAGGCAGCAAGGCACAAGGCAGGCACTAGGACCTGCGCGGAATCCTGGCAGGGCAGGTTTGGAGGCAGCAAGGCACAAGGCAGGCACTAGGACCTGCGCGGAATCACAGCAGGTTTGGAGGCAGCAAGGCACAAGGCAGGCACTAGGACCTGCGTGGAATCCTGGCAGGGCAGGTTTGGAGGCAGCAAGGCACAAGGCAGGCACTAGGACCTGCGTGGAATCCTGGCAGGGCAGGTTTGGAGGCAGCAAGGCACAAGGCAGGCACTAGGACCTGCGTGGAATCCTGGCAGGGCAAGTTTGGAGGCAGCAAGGCACAAGGCAGGCACTAGGACCTGCGTGGAATCCTGGCAGGGCAGGTTTGGAGGCAGCAAGGCACAAGGCAGGCACTAGGACCTGCGTGGAATCCTGGCAGGGCAGGTTTGGAGGCAGCAAGGCACAAGGCAGGCACTAGGACCTGCGTGGAATCACAGCAGGTTTGGAGGCAGCAAGGCACAAGGCAGGCACTAGGACCTGCGCAGAATCACAGCAGGTTTGGAGGCAGCAAGGCACAAGGCAGGCACTAGGACCTGCGTGGAATCCTGGCAGGGCAGGTTTGGAGGCAGCAAGGCACAAGGCAGGCACTAAGACCTGCGTGGAATCCTGGCAGGGCACGGTTTGGAGGCAGCAAGGCATAAGGCAGGCACTAGGACCTGCGTGGAATCCTGGCAGGGCAGGTTTGGAGGCAGCAAGGCACAAGGCAGGCACTAGGACCTGCGTGGAATCCTGGCAGGGCAGGTTTGGAGGCAGCAAGGCACAAGGCAGGCACTAGGACCTGCGCGGAATCACAGCAGGTTTGGAGGCAGAAGCAGCCGCGACACACCCAGACACTGCAGCTGACACACTAATGCAGAGCTTTCCAAAGTGCCGCCGTTGGCAACACACCAACGGTGGCAGCGGCAGGGGCGCGCAGGGGGAGTGCGTGCGCGGCGGCCGCGTGCCTCACTAAAACGCGGAAGCGCTGATGGCAGGCTGCTGCCGCCGCCGCCATACACACACCCATGCTGCCGCTTCGCGACACACTAAACTGTGTGTTGTGACACACAGTTTGGAAAGCTATGCACTAACGTGTCCCGACACAGGTTGCAAAGCTCTGCTCTAGGAGTTCAAGGGGGTTTACACTGGGATCTTCCTTTATTTTCTCCCCACAACAAAAAATCCTATGAGGTAGGATGAGCTGAGAGACTGACCCAAAGTCCAGTCACTTAATAAGTTTCTATGGCTGAGGGTAGACTAGAAGCTTAGTTCTAATGAAATGCAACCAAATGTAGGTCCTAACTGGCATCAATATTCAGGAACTCTACAAAACATGGAATTGTATTTCTGACAGAAATTGGTTGCACTAGGTAACAAACAGTGCAAGATTTCATTTTAATGTGACTTCTTCAGCAAGAGTAAGCACGTCATACAAGGTCTCTGCGCATGTAATTTTTTATGAACTGGAAATCAGACATTCACTCATCTACAAACTCAAGACAGATTTAACTTGATAATCACTCTTATCCGTTCCTGTTAGAATAAAGCAAGTAGCTCTCCAATTGTCTGAAAGACCCCTCACTCTAATTGGGAAATAAAAAAGGAGGAATCGCTCCAATGGTCTTAAACAATTAATTAATTAAACCATTGGAGGGAGCTTGGGAAGTCTTGTGTGGGAAGGAATTTTTTTCTGTTTGCTTGCTCAGGCTTGTCATTAATATTATTATTTCTCAAGGAGTGAGTGCAAACCTGAGACCTAAAGAAAAGCAGGGTGACAGCAAATTGCTAAATTAATAAACAAGTAGTTTAAATAATTATTTATTTTATTTATCTTATTTATACCCCGCCTATCCCCTCCCTAATGGAGGGCTCTAGGCGGCTTAAAAAAAAAAGGTAAAGGTACCCCCCGCACATTTGTGCAGTCGTGTCCGACTCTAGGGGCCGGTGCTCATCTCCGTTTGTTAGCCGAAGAGCCAGCGTTGTCCGAAGACACTTCCATGGTCATGTGGCCGCATGACGCCGCGGAACGCTGTTACCTTCCCACCGAAGTGGTACCTATTCATCTACTTGCATTTGCATGCTTTCGAATTGCTAGGTTGGCAAGAGCTGGAGCTAGTGCAGGAGCTCACTCTGCACGCAGGGCTAGGGATTCGAACCTCCGAACTTGCGATCTTCCAATCGACAAGCCTGGCGTCAATTTATAAAATCATATCATATATTACAGTTATAATAATAATATAATTATAATTATATTATATATTATATATATATTTATATATATATATATATATTTATATATATATATATAAATAATTATATTATATATATTATAATTATAATTATAAATAAGATAAAGCCGTTTGGGCCTCTTTCTATGCACATGTAACTTTGTATTTCATCAGTTATTTAGGTATGATGCCTTTTTTCGTTCATGTGTGCCTTCAAGTCAGTTTTGATTCCAGATGATCTGGATGATCCCTGAAGTTTTCTTGGCAATTTTTTTCAGAAGTGGCTTGCCATTGCCTCCTTCCTAGAGCGGAGAGAAAGTGACTGCCCCAAAGTCAGCCAGCTGGTTTGTATCTAAGGCAAGACTGGGACTCACAGCCTCCTGCATTTTAGCTTGGTGCCTTTAACCACTACACTAAATTGGCTCTCATAAGTCTTTATGACTAATCCTACCAAGCATGCCCATTCCCTGTTTGTCTGCAGCACTTTTCCTCAACCTAAGCCATCAGGATATATTGGATTACACAACCCAGAACTTCCAAACAACTGTGGCCATATTAATTGGAAATTCTGTGAGCTGTAATGTACAGTTGTGCAAACCAACTACACCAAATTGAATAAAGTTGGTTTAGACTAAGAGTAAAATCAGCTGACATACAAACAGGAGTACTTTTAGTTCTCCTCAACTAAATTGCACATTTCCTAATTTTACATGATATTGGAATGGCAACATTAGTCATCTCCTGTTAGAATTAATGGCAAAATTGACATTATTTCCAACAAGTCTTTTACACTAATTTCTATCTATCTATCTATCTATCTATCTATCTATCTATCTATCTATCTATCTATCTATCATCTATTTATTATTTATTATTTAAATTTATCCCCGCCCATCTCCTGGAATAAGGGACTCTGGGCGGTTTACAGGATAAAATGGTTAAAAAACTATACATAAAAATTACAGACCATATTAAATAATTATAAATTATGAATCCAGATGTATAAGATATTCGTTAAAGAAGGACAATAAAATAAAGGGATTAGCCACCCCCATGAGGAACTATTATTTCCTCCTTCCCATGCCAGGCGGCAGAACCAGGTCTTCAGCTCTTTCCTAAAAGTCGGGAGGGAGGAAATCTGTCTCAACTCTGGGGGCAAGATGTTCCATAGAGTGGGCGCTGTCACAGAGAAGGCCCGCCTCCTAGACCCCATCAGATGACATTCTCTAATTGATGGGGTACGTAGCAGGGCCTCTCTGGATGACCAGGTGGGGCGGGTTGATAACATGGGGATAAGATGGTCCCTCAGGTATCCTGGTCCCATGCCATGTAGGGCTTTAAAGGTGATAACCAACACCTTGAATTGTACCCGGAAGCAAACCGGCACCCAATGCAGCTCGCGGAGCAACGGTGTTACATGTGCAGATCTTGGAGCACCCAATACTGCCCGCGCGGCCGCATTCTGCACCAGCTGAAGCTTCCGGATAGTCTTCAAGGGTAGCCCCATGTAGAGCGCATTGCAATAATCTACATGGGAGATGACGAGAGCATGAGTGACTGTACGGAGGGCATCACGTTCCAGGAATGGGCGTAACTGGCGCACCAACCGAAGTTGCGCAAAAGCCCTCCTAGCCACGACTGCCACCTGCTCTTCGAGCAGGAGTCGTGAGTCTAGAAGAACCCCCAGATTACGCACCGGTTCTGAACGGGGCAGTGCTACCCGATCGAGAACCAAAGATGATAATTTCCCAGAAGACGCTGAGCCATCAATCCACAGCCACTCGGTCTTACCAGGGTTCAACTGAAGCCTGTTGTTCCCCATCCAGGCCCTCACAGCCCCCAGGCACTGGGACAGGGTGGACACTGCATCACTTACTTCACCAGGGATGGAGATATACAATTGAGTATCATCCGCATACTGATGATACCTCATCCCATGGTGTCGGATGACCTCACCCAGCGGTTTCACGTAGATGTTGAACAGGAGAGGAGAGAGAACCGAACCCTGTGGCACCCCACATGGGAGCGAACGCGGGCTGGATCTCTCCTCCCCTATCACCACCGACTGGGAGCGGCCCCGGAGGAAGGAGGTGAACCAGCGCAAAACTACGCCGCCCACCCCCACCTCCCTAAGTAGACCCAAAAGTATACCATGGTCGATGGTATCGAAAGCCGCTGAGAGATCCAAGAGAGCCAGGATGGATGCACTACCTCCATCCCGCTCCCGCCAGAGGTCGTCCGTAAGCGCAACCAATGCAGTCTCCGTCCCATATCCTGGCCTGAAACCTGACTGAAAAGGGTCAAGATAATCCGCTTCATCCAGGGTCCTTTGAAGTTGCAACGCCACCACTTTCTCAACCACTTTTCCCAAAAAGGGAAGGTGGGAGACTGGACGAAAGTTGTCCAGGATGGTAGGGTCCAGGGATGGCTTCTTGAGGAGGGGGTGCACCAGCGCCTCCTTAAAGGCAGTTGGAACCACCCCCTCCAACAAGGATGTATTAATCATAGCCCGGACCCATCCACCTGTCACCTCCCCCGCCGATTTCACCAGCCAGGAAGGGCAGGGATCTAAATAGCATGTGGTGGGATTAACAATTCGAAGGATCCTGTCCACTTCCTCAGGTCCAACAGGATCAAATTGTTCCCAGATAATAGGGCAAGACCGCTCTCCCGGCATCTCCCCAGACTGCAATCCAGGCATGGAGTCCAACTTAGACTGAATCCGAGCGATTTTATCCTGCAGATGCTCAGAAAATTCCTCCGCACGGCCCTGCAGGTGGGTGGTCGAAACCACCCTACCCAAGAGAGATTGAGTAATCTTAAACAGGGCCGTCGGGCGGCATTCTGCGGATGCAATAAGAGCGGAGAAATATTTACGTTTCGCCGCTCTTACTGCCACAAGGTAGGCCTTAATAGCGGCTCTAGATTGTGTTCGGTCCAATTCCGCCTTCGTTTTTCTCCAGCGGCGCTCTAGACGTCTCTTCACCCTCTTCAAGACCCTCAACTCCTCCGTAAACCACGGGGAGTGACGGGTCGAATGGGGCTTGAGAGGTCGCATCGGCGCAATCCTGTCCAAGGCACCGGCCGCCTCCCTATTCCAGGTTGCGGCCAGTGTCTCCGCTGGACCGTGCAGCTAAAATTAGTTAGTAATCTGTGAGATTTGTGAGATATGTTTCATGAGACCAGCACTTTGAAGTTAATCCAGAAGCCTACTGATAACTAGTGCAGAGGCTTTAAATTTGATGTAATTCTACATTGGCAGGATAGGCATTTTGTACCAGATTCTGAGTTGCCTCCAAAAGTCAGCTCCACATACAGTAGTGGGCCTTGCTGTAGTCCTGTAGAAGGCAGAGGGAATGGTCTTGAGAGAAAGGAGGAAGAGCCACTGCCAAGGAAACAGTCAGATAAAAGAAACCTGAGTCCAGGACAGAACTGTAAGGTACACAAATGTCTCAGACAAGTCCTTCCCTAGTTCACAAGAAGATAAAGGGTGGAAGGGGGAGCCACGTTCAGACTTGCAAGATTCTGTTACTATAGCTTTATAATAAAAGTAGTATTGGTCTACATGACTTTGGCTTCCTAGTCTGGTCTACCTTGAAGGGCTGACAAGTCCTGTCATATATCCCCAGCCTCTTATAATCAAGACCCATGGGAGTATCATGATAGATTCCTATGTGTTAAGATATGCAAGATTTGGGCCAAAGGAGGGTCCACCATATCAGGCATGTAAAAGGCATGTTTTACATGAATCCCTGTGTTTTCAAGCAACTTAACTATTGTGTGGTGGGGAAAATGGGCACCTAAATAAGGAACCAAAGCATCTGGAGATAGTTCCAAGGACGTATCTTTTATTTGCATGTACAAGTACAGCAATCACTGGGCTCCTCGCCAAAGGAACGCAGAAGAGCCCTGAAGCCCACAAGGTTACAGATTATACCTCTGGAAATGCAGAGGTAGTGTAGAAATGCAAAAGCAGTATAGATTATAACATGTCCTTTACTGCAGGAATGTAGGATCTGATAACAACTACACTGGGTGACCTTACTACGGGCTGTCCTGGTGCCTCTACATTCTGCTCTCCTAAGGAGATTCCAAGCCTGTCCTTTCTACTGATACTAGCACCTTCTAACAAAAACAATGTCCTTTATTGATTCCACATATTGACTCCCCTCCCACCACAGAAAAGACAACAACGTGGGTTTTATTATCTGTCTCCTTCCTCTCCAGGGTCATCAAGCAATTTCAGTTTGCCTGCTTTGCCTGATATGCACTTCAGCGTCAAGTATATAAGGATAGAATATTATTTGTCCCCCACAGTTGGACAAAGTCACAGTATTACTCTTCAAGGTGGTGACTGAACCCAATTCAACATCCCAGGTCTGAATCCATTTCTCTTCCTGATATTTTGCTGTCCAGACCAATGGTGGGATGAAACAGAAAACTGGTTGTTGTGAGCTCAACAAATACAATTGAAGGTAGAAGTTCAAGATGCTCTCTCTTGCTCCTATTCCACTGAGGGATTGGTTTTCCCTAAGTAGAACCTCAAGATGCCTATTTTCACATAGCAGTTTGATCATAGCACAAGCAATACCTCCATTGTACAGACACTTTGTACCTTTCCACTGCCCCATGAGCATTTATTAAATGCATGGCAGTGATCGTTGCACATCTTCATCTGCTTATAATATTCTTATAATGCCCTACTGAACAACTGGCTGTTAATGGCCCCCACCTCAAACCTTTTTTTCTTCCATCATGCCCAGCTCCTGAAAACTAGTTCAGCAAGGAAAAATAATATCTGAACTCATCTTACTGTGCATAGGAGCCCATCTAGATTCAAGGATGGGAAGGACATTTCTTCCTCATCATAGGGCCTTTGAACTCTTGACCATGGTGTCCAATATCAGCTTTTCAGTTGCAAGTCTGGCTTCTAACTAAATAATTATTCATAGTATGTAGTGTCATTTGGATATCGTACTGTTCAGGGCTAATGGGCATCAGCTGAGAGATCATATCTTATCAGCTGCCTGGAACTCCTTCTGCTTTTCAAGGCTCTGAGTACTTTTGAGCCTCTCTTGCAGTACTATTGGTCCATTATATAAAAAGCAGGTAGAGCTTGATCCAATATTCTGCTCTTCCAACCTCTGCAACTTTGGAGTTTGAACATTGCTTGGAGCATCTGTTCTGTAGCAATGTATTTCTGGGTTCCAACAATACGCCTGCAGTTGTCTTTTGCCAGCAGCATACAATATCTTACAAGTAAACACTTCACCTTACCATGATTCAAGACATTTCCCAGCAGTTGAGGGACACCCACAACAGACTGTTAATATACGATGCCAACTTTATGCAGCAAAGCAAAACATCATTCAGTTTCTCTAGGTGATGTGTTTCTCCATGACTGAGATGAACAACCACAGTGTGCATTCCCCCTATTCCAATAATTATTAAAGTTGTCCACAGGATGCATTTGATCACAGTATTCTGTTATTTCCATGGTGTATTCTAGTAATTCCATGGTGCCCAAGAAAGCTTGGTTTCCAGTTGTACAGGCTGTCCAGGAGACCTATCTCTGACTTCCTTGGAGGAAAGATACTCCATTTCAACCTCCCAGTGGTTGCTATCAAGCATCAGCTCAACTCCACTGCTGCAACGTACTGCTGAGAACAACCACTGAGGCATGGTTCCCATCAAAAACCTTCACAGCTATAAAAGGCTTTTGATGGGGCTTCTGCATGGCAGCGAACTTCTATATATGATACACTGATGATTACCCAGAAAACAGGAAGGCCAAGAGATGTTGGAGGCTGGGCTTGCACAAACAAGGATTTTGTGAATGGCACAAGGACATGGTACAGTGTTGCTTATGTGTGTTGCTGTACCTCTTCAGGAATATCTCCTGAATAGAACTAATAAGGTATTGTCATCATCTGAGAATTTATACTCATTATTTCCTTTGTAAGAACTGAAGATCATTCAGTGGCCTGTTAGAACCAGTGAATGGAGCAGAGCTTAACATTGTATAAACTCGTGGGCAGAAAAAGGAATATTGTTGAAAAACACAGCCTGTGAACACGTTAGAGAGATTCAGATTCTTATTCTTATACTTTTAGCCCACCCAAGCATAAAGAAATACACAATTAGACATTACAGGTACAAAAAGTAAGTACATAAGAGTTCTTACATTTATTCGGTCCAAGTACAGCCATTTCAATAGAAAATTGGTTTCAGTTCTTCTTTCTGTTCCCCAAACTGTATACCTCTGGCTCTGTTTGCTGCCAGAGGCTGCGTGGAGAAAAGGGGCAAAAGCCTCTGGAGTTGAAGCCTAGCACATGGGCTCTCCATGGAAGGAGCTAAGGCATGTGCGTCCTACCCCATCGGTGGAAGAATCAGAGAGAGAGAAGAGGAAGTGGGAGGGGCAACAAGCAGCTTCCTCTAGCACAGAGTTTGCCTCCTAGAGCAATCACCCATATGCTAATGAGGAATGCTTGATTTGCTGGATTCCAACAAGAACAACCAAGTGCATGCAAAAAAAAGAAAAGAAAAGGAACGTATATTAATTTTTTCCCTCAGGGAAGTGCTTTCCATGCATGGGGTGCGCGCAGCGGTGGGGGCATGTGTGGCGGCACAGGGGGGCATGGGGCGGCGTGCACGGCAGCAGTGGTGGCCTCGTGTTTTCCGCTAAAACGCGGAAGCGCTGATGGCGCGCCGCTGCCGTCGTTGCTGCTGTGCACACTACTGCCATGCGGCCACCATACATGCCCCCACCACCACTTCCAGGTTGTTTCGCGACACACTAAACTGTGTGTTGCAACACATTAAAGTGTTGCAACACACAGTTTCGAAAGCTATGCCTTAGGGCTTTTGCTTCACTTAATACCCAAATAGATGGATCAGAAGCTAGTCACATGTCTCCGTGAATGGTGGCAACATTCATTCCAGTCAGAACAGATTCTGTTTCCATCTATTTGGCCATGAGTCTTTCTTACGAAGACTTTTAGTTTCTAGTATCTTAAACCTTACCTGGAATATCTGACAAGCAAAGTTATCTGGGACAACATTTCAAAAGGTTTGTTCTTTTGCCTCCAATAGGACTCAGAGTGAACAATGGGAAGGCTACAGTGGTTTCCACAGTATTGTTACTGTTATATCATATAATATTATAATTTTGGAGTCTCCTGATAAATTTGCTTCCGCGGCTATATTTTCAGGAAGGAAGCCAAGCCACTATTGGTAGAGAAAGCTATTTGCCATTTCATGGTAGTAGCAGCTTCCAAGACAGTTTGAAGATTATTTTTCTGAGTAAAATAACCAAGGAAAAGGATTACTCTCTCTACTTGGTCATGTGGCCCTAATCCAGTCCAAGATTTAGAAATGTGATAATCTAAAATAATTGCCCAATTATTTCAAACATGTTTCTCTTTCCTTCTTTCCATCTTTCCTTCTTTCTTCCCTTTTTCTTTTTGAATTGAGCTTGATAGTGGTTTTAATTATTTTAACGCTTTGCAATCTATTTTGAAAAATCCTTTGCAGAAACAGACGATATAAACCTAATCTGACATGACTTCTTTCTAATGCAAAATGCTTAAAGTGAAACATTATCCCATGATTTGTCCAATCCATTTACAACACAGTGACAATCTTAAGGCCAATAAGCCCTGGTGTTGTATATCAGTCCTTAGAGCTGAATTTTGTACCTGTTATTACTTTGAAGTGACTAAAGTAGAGCAGACAGACCTTTGCTCCCCTGTGCAAAATGCAGAGGTCTGTACATAGTACATACCACAACACTTCTATCATCTAGGACAGAATCTTTAACTCATCTATTTTTAGAGGGCCATGACATGACTTTTAGAGGGCCAGCACATATTGCAGTATGTGGACCGTAAGCTGAATTTTGTGAGCCTGGCTGTATTTTCCCTAATACAAATTTTTGAACCAAGTGTAAAGCATATGAAACTTCTTAGTTTTAAAAGTCTATTTAAAAATCTCCTTTGTCCTTCCTACTGTGCCAGAAAGTTTCACTCCTAGCCAATTCAAACAAATGATGCTCTAGAAAACATAAATAATTGTCAAACACTTTTTAGCACAATAATTCTTTATGATTTTATTTTGTGTAAAGTATGCAGTTTCATAGACATAATACCTGAGTTGCATATAAGGCATACAAATTTTACTGCCATTATTAAACTGATTTTTAGAGACCTTAAATGTATTTCACATGTATTATTTGCAGGGAAGTGATTGTGTATAAATTTTAATATTTTATAGAGGAGAGGGAGGGTTATAAGGAATGGAACAAGGAAGAGCTTCCAACAGGAAGAAATAGGTGTGAACAATAGTGCAACAGAAGACAGTGGAGGCTTCATTTCCTATCTATGCTTTGGAGCATCCTATTTTCACAGGGGACATTGAGGCTTTGATGCTGCTTTCTCCAACTATTGTTTACATGACAAAAACAAATTAATGTTAACTGCACATATACCACTAGTTTGACCCCAAAGATGAAATTTCAAGTCAAATGGGAGTCATCTGAAAAAGAAATAGAATCACAAGAAAGCACATTTGTTGCATGTCATCATCATCATTGGCGATCACTCGTAGCTGAGTATGTAATATGCATTTAAGGAAATAACTCTTCACCTTCTCATCATAATTTTGCATTTTCAGTACATGATATACTTTACAAATGGGTCTGAAGTTACTGATATTCTTCACTGAAATATACAGATTGCTTGCCAGTAGCAGGAGTTATCACATATGTTATGGAATTAAACTTCGCTGAGGTTTTATTAGACATCCTAACATTTTCAACTACAGTTGCCCTCACAGCCACAACTGCAAGGAAAATCCATGGTCAGAAGCCAAGATACGTATTTCTGTATTTTTGTCCTGCAATTCTTTTATACTCAAGCGAGCTACCATTCTGAATAAATGTAGTGATTAAGGCATCCGGCTAGAAACCAGGAGACCGTGAGTTCTAGTCCCGCCTTAGGCACAAAGCCAGCTGGGTGACCTTGGGCCAGTCACTCTCTCAGCCCTGGGAAGGAGGCAAAGGCAAACCACTTCTGAAATCTTGCCAAGAAAACTGCAGGGACTTGTCCAGGCAGTCGCCAGGACTCAACGCTGACTCAAAAGCGCACACACACACACACACACACACACACACACAAAGTGGAAACTCCCAATTAATTTTACAAATACAGCTGCTATCCTATGCATAGTTACTTGGGAGTCAGCTCTGTATGTCCAGGACATTTTAAGAGTGGCCTGAGGTCAGAATACCCATTTCCTCTGATGATTCCTATTTTTCCATGAAGATAAGGGTCAAGGCATACTCCAGAAAATGAAAAAACCCAAAATATTGGAGTAATTCTTGGCCTGAGATGGATTCATCTAGCTTTGCTGCCTTGAATGAAAAGTTATGGAGTGCTCATTTTGAAAACTGAACCGTACTTTAGATGGGAATCCTGGAAAATTTCTCCATCCCCTAACAAGGGATACTTGCAAGCCTTGTAATAGTCTCATTTGCTTCCAGAGCAATAAGGGTTTGTCAGTTGCTCAGGCGCTAGGGCATCTGCAGGGGCGGTCAAAGTCCTGCCACGTTTTGCATACATTTGCGTGCATGCACAACATCCCCCTTCCAAGTGCTTTATAAATGACATCATCCAGGAATGTCTGCAGGAAGGGGGTCAAAAAAGTCAAGATGGCAGACACACTCATGCAATCAAAGCCCCACCCCTTTTTACATGTGTCACAATATATATAAAAAGGGGGTGGGGGTTGATCACACAGTTGTGGCTGCGATCTTGACTTTTTGACCCTCTCCCTGTGGATGCCCCCAAGTCATTATCTCTCCTGCTCTGAAAGAAGACTTGGAAATGTGCTCCCTATTTCTCCTTTCGTACATCATGGCTTTCAAAATAATAACGTAAGTTGGAGTCATACAAAGCATTAAGCTGATGTCATTTAGCTGGAGCTGTTTTAACATTTGATTTGTGAATATATAGCAGTGTTTCTCAACCTTAGCAACTTTAAGAATTCTGGGAGTTGAAGTCCACACATCTTAAAATTGCCAAGGTTGAGAAACACTGATATATAGATATCAATCTTGTGCCTATGGAAATTTATTGAAAAAAGAGAATTACCCAACCTGCCAGAACCTGGTTCATGAAAATTGCTTTTGGGCTATTAGTCCATCCAGTTTTCCTATATCTATCCATCCATCCATCCATCCATCCATCCATCCACCCATGTTCACATAACTTAACACAAATGACATCCATAATGCATTTTAAAGGAAATGCTATCATTTAATTGCTCTTTTCTATAACCCATTGTGGCCTTTGCCATGGAAGAAGAAAGCAGGGTCTTTACAGCGGTTCCTGTTGGCCATGAATGTAAGAGGTACTTTCCATTTCTTTAATTGCCTCATCTTCATTAGCCATAGCTGTTCAGTTTAATAGTTTCTCATTACAGTAGCAGATGTGTTTAAGTGGCACTTCAGCGCAAACAAAACACAGTGAACTTGGTGCTTATTGTATCTTTATGTTATACCACAAGATGTTCGCTCTTTAGGGATTCTTAAAACCCCTTTCCAGCCACACTGGTTATACTCCATTTCTTTCCATTATTACATTTCAGTTGCCTTTGGTGTTAAGAATGAGCCCTATATATGAAGAGGCAGAAAAGATTTAATGATTTTATACATTACACCCAAAAGGCTACTACCTGCAAATGACTCCTACATTAAGAAAAAAAAAAAAACAGAGCAGAGGGTTTCCAAATAGGAAAAAAAAAGTATAGAGCCAATCAATGGGAGGGTTCACTATATCAGTAATAAATTAAGATAAATATAATCTTAATTAACTCGTCAGAAAAAATTGTGTAAATACAGTATATTAACACTTTAAAAACTGTAATTGCTTAGTACATACATACATACATATATATAAGCACACTATTTCCTTTTAGGATAAACAGTGTTATGTAAAGCACAGAAAAGGACTAAGAAATAGTAACCCAAAGAAATTAAAGGTGTTAAGAAAAGAAAATATATGTAAATCTAGCTTAAACCAACACTATTCATGCCCTTCTCTCTTTCAAGCCATCCTTCCTTCCTTCTACCACATCAATAGGTTGATTCACATGCGTTGCCTTTTGTTCTTTCAATTTCTCACCTCTTTATTTTGAGGATCTCATCAAGTTCATTCAACCACAACTTCCCCTTCTTCTTGATCTCTTTTGTCTTCCTTCATACCTGTGAGGGCTGGAACTTGGAAAGTCAGAGGCAAAGGGCCGGAGACTATTGTAATTTCTGGGAGAAATGAGTAGTTCTCACTCTGTTAGGACTTAAGAGCAGAGAAAAGAGATGCAGGATTTTCGTCAGGGGGCTGATGTAAGTAGGGACTGAATGCTAGAGTTTGTAGTAGCCAATGTTGTTGATGTTGTTGTTAAAGGCATTTCTAGTATCTGCAATTATCAGAACTATATCCTTGAATTTCTGCTTGCAACTCCTTTAATTCCAATACTGATCTGGGTGAAGCCGAACAATATATTTATTTTACAATTCAGTCCTCATTCATTTTGTTTATATGACCAAATCACCTCTCAACATACTTTCACTGGTCCCTCATCTTTGAATTTAACCCATATTCATTCATCATACATTCATTCTTGACCTTACTTCTCCTTGGATTACCATACACATTACCTTAGTATCTCATTTGCACAGCACAAAACTTTTTTTTATGTATCTCTTGACATACTAACCCTCATTTCCATATAACTGTGGGAAAAAGTATGCTCTTAAAAAGGTAAAGGCTCCCCACGCACATTTGTGCAGTCGTGTCTGACTCTAGGGGCCGGTGCTCATCTCCGTTTGTTAGCCGAAGAGCCAGTGTTGTCTGAAGACGCTTCCACGGTCATGTGGTCAGCATGATGCACGCAGAATGCTGTTACATACCCACCAAAGTGGTACCTATTAATCTACTTGCATCTGCATGCTTTCAAATTGCTAGGTTGGCAAGAGCTGGAGCTAGTGCGGGAGCTCACTCCGTCATGCGGCGCTAGGGATTCGAACCTCCAAACTTGTGATCTTCCAATCGACAAGCCTGGCGTCTTACCCGCTGAGCCACCACGCCCCTTTTAATGCTCTTATACATTACCATTTTGCTTCTTTCGATACATGTTCATTCCCCACACTACCCACTACCTTTGTATCAGCATTGGCATGTCTTAAGATTTCTCCAAATATTTTCTCATGTTTACATTCTACTAATTTCATCTACTTGCTCTAGTTTTTTGTCATTTATCTTTAACTTGTATTGTCCATTCCATTTTCCCTGTCACATACAACTATCTTGATCTTTGATACATTAATTGTTAGACCTTTATTCCTCATTGCATCATGCAGTCTGTTTAACATTCACTGCAAATCATTTCCATTCTCAGCCAACAACATGACAGCCAATGGGAGTTTATTTTGATTACATCAGTCCATAAAGTAAGGAGTAAGTAAGGAAATAAATAAATAAATGTCTCCAGACAAAGGTACACATGCACCATAAACCACTGAGTCAAGCAACTCAGGTAGGGAAATGGCTGCGTAGTAGGGAGGCTGGTAAACAAGCAGCAGTCTTACTCAGTCCCTATGGCCTAACTTCTCAAATAGGACCTCCCATCCGGTTATCTACAGAGTAATGACCCTGGAAGCCACAAGAGCCACCATTAGCTACATCCCCTCCACTGCCCCAAAGTCTCAGCTGATGCCACACCCAAACCCCAGGTGGGCACATTCCCAAGAGGGGGAACCAGGGGGGAAACTAGGGTCTGTGTCACCCGGGGCAAACATGGATTCCGCACACACACCCGGCCAGGAAACAGTCAGTATACAAATACTATTTTGTCATTTTGGCGTGCGCCCCCCCCCCCCCAGCGTGGCGCCTGGGAAACATGGCCCTCTTGCCCCCCCTAGTTGTGGCCCTGGGGGAAGCCCCATCCAACCAGCCAGATCTCTGTAACCAATGCCTGGCCTGCTCTCTCATCTGTGATTACAAGGGACCCCCAAAGCTCAAACGTCCAAGCCTCAGGGCTGTCACATGGCATCAATACCAAACACCAAGGCTGCCTTTCCTTCGAGCAGCTTTCTCCCACTGTATCTCCCCGTGCCAGTCGTATGTGGTGTATTTTCATTATGTTCTACTCTTATTGCAGCCAACAACCAACCACCAACTCCACGTTTGCTCAAAACACTCCATAATCTAAGCCTAGACACTTTTTCTAAATCAGCATACAGTACATCCAATAAACTTTCTTTTTCATATTGTTCATATTTTTCATTCTTCTTAGTGAATAATCTATTGAATAACTTGTTCAAAGCCTTCCATCACTGCCTGATTCAAGATGGAATTCAGTGCATGTTTATGTGGGAGCAGGTTTTTCTGAACAGTCCAATTCATTGCTGAGTAAATAAGAAAAATGTTAGGGTGGAAAGACCTGTGTAACGTAAAAACTTGTTTTGTTTGTAATCAATCAATATAAAATGTCAAGTTATCTGTTTGATACAACATTTGGTTTGCTTGCTCACCTCTAATATTGTAGTATACAGAATGCTAAGTCCAGTTTATTCTTACTCTTTTACAAATAGCAAATAGAATTGTGAAATTCATGATAATGAAGCAGACCTTTATAAAGCTGATTGCCTTATTTATAGCAAAGTTTGCATTATACTGTTAAATTTTCGTTTGCTTTCTCATCAGTGATAGTTCAACAGGATTTTTGTTGCAATTAGGACTCCTTTTCAGTATTCTTTTTTCCCCAATAATTTTATTGAGGATTATATTAATCCATTTAAACTAATACAACAACCTAATACAGAAATACATTTAAAATATTATATATATATATATATATATATATATATATACACACACACACACACACACACACACACACACACACACATACACACATACATACACACATACACACACACAGTATTTTGTTGTTGTTCAGTCGTTTAGTCATGTCCGACTCTTCGTGACCTCATGGACCATACCACGCCAGGCCTTCCTGTCCTCTCTATATATTTATATTTATATACACATACACATACACGGAGGGGCGCGATGGCTCAATGGTTAAGACGCCAGGCTTGTCGATCAGAAGGTCGGCGGTTCAAGACCCTATCCCCACGTGACGGAGTGAGCTCCCGCACTCGCCCCAGCTCTTGCCAACTTAGCAATTCGAAAGCATGCAAATGCAAGTAAATAAATAGGTACCACTTCAGTGGGATGGTAACAGTGTTCCATGCTTGTCATGCCGGCCACATGACCGCGGAAGCGTCTTCGGACAGCGCTGGCTCTTCAGCTAAGAAACGGAGATGAGCACCGCCCCCTAGAGTCAGACACGACTGTGCAGGGGAAACCTTTACCTTTTTATACATATACATATACACATATACACATATACACACACATACACATATATTGCAGGGGGGGAAAGAAAGAAAGAAAAAGGAAGAAAAAAATAAAAGAATAAAATCCCCCCTTCATCCCCAGCAAGTATGGTCTACATTAACAACTTATCACTGTCTCTTAAAATACAACCTAATAATTCTTCATTCCATACCTCACCCCAATTTCTATAAACCCATCTCTAAATCTTCAGCTCTCCTTATTAATCAGCAAAAGTCCTGCAAGGGTTATCAGAAATAACAACTTAAATATTTATATCTCCATTTCCATTTAAACAAATTCCCCCTAATCCCTCTCTTCCAATAATCAAAGTCCAATCCCAATTTTAAAAAAACAATTAAACATTACCAAAACTAACCATCATCCAGTCCCAATAAAAAAGGCCATTAAACATCATCAGAAATAGTAACCCATTATTTATATATTAAAAATAACAACATAAGTATTACAAATTAATCCATTACACCCAATTAAACATTACCACTTAGACATCACCAGAGATAGCAACCCATTATTTTAACCATGATCAAATAACCAATTTTGTATTTTTTTCTTCTTTCTCCCAGCAATCTTTAAATCCCACGAATAAATTCTAATATCTGCTTTCTCATACTCTCTTTGTCTCTTCTCTCAAAATTCTTGTCATCTTCATCAAAATCCTTTTGTAATTCCAATGTAGTAACTCCAGTCCTTTATATTCCAATATAAGAAAATAATCCACATCACTCTTTTGATTTATTATATGTATATCTTCTTTAATTTTTAAGTCATCATCCAATTCCATTTGTAAATCCAATATTTCCATCTCTTTTTTGTGAGTTGTAATTTTTAAATCCATCTTAAAGTCCATTTCAGTTTTATTCAATGGGGCTTGTTCCTCTTCAATAACACCTTTTGATTCCATTATAGAGTTAAATATCTCAAAAACCTCTTGGACCCAAATATCAAACATTTCCTTTAAGGCAGCCATCTGGTGCCCTCTAGTGTCCAACCTTCAAAGTCTTCTTATCAACTCAAAATATAAACAAAAGAACTTTTCCCATGAGAGAGGATCCTTTTAATTAACTTCAAAGTCTTTCTTTAATTCAAATTCATCTGAACACTTAATCCATTTAAAAACTTTCCAAAATCAGCACTATAATCACCCTTTTGCTGTATATTGCAAAAAAGAAAATTCTTACAAAACTTTAAACATGTAACTTTTCTTTCTAAATGGATTGAAGAGAAACTCACCCAGAAAATACTAGATGTGTGGTTCTGAAGATCTGTCAATCTTTAACAAACAAGAAGAAAAAAATAAACTCCAAAGTGATTATAAAGATGAGGCTTTGTCAAACTTTGAGTCCATAAAAGGCTACATTAATGGCTATGAGCACAATGGAATCCTGCAACTCCCAGCTGATCACAAGAGACCACAAAACATTAGTTTCTGCCATCTACTCACAAAACAAACAAACTAAATAGCTCTCTGGAGTACATATGGGTAATCTCAAGATCTCTCCTTGATCTGAAGAGAATTTTCGGCACTCCAGATCCAGCATCCAGCTGCCTTTTTGGCCGTAATGTGTCCCGCAATCTGCAGAATGTCAGTTTGCCATTCCTTACCGGAAGTGACTCCTCCTTTTCAGTATTCTGAAATAGTGACTCCCTTTCAGTATTCAATCATTTCTATGATTTTTCTGGTATTTTTTTCCTGGGTGAAAGATAACAATGAAAGTAATCTGCTGTGCGTTACAACTGAATCTCTATACTTTCTCTTTTATTGAAGTTGCTGCTGAAAGATGGTATAATTGAAGAATTAATTGTAGCATATATTATAAAATGTACAGTAAGTAACATGAATAGGAACTTGAACTTAGTTATCAACAGATTATTTATTTAGTCTCCAAAGAGTTTCTGCATTTTCCTCCTGCTATCATAGGTACTCTTTTAGATGCATTGTTAGTTTTTATATTATTCTTTTATTATAACATTAGGAACCTAATTAAAACAGAAAACTAGTTTGCTTATTTTAAGATACCAAATATTTTATTAAGAGGGGAGTCCATGCATGCAGCAACTAACTCACAATGCTTAGTTAGATAAATGTGTCCAGTTTAACATCTGCAATTTCTAACATTTTACTTATTGAGCTCATTTATGATGACTTCTATTCTTGCACACATCGAACACCAGAACTCCTCTCTGAAGAGAGAAACAAGGAAAGGCTGATCCCTCTTTTCTGGAATAGAAAATACACAGTCTAGTTGTTTTGTTGGGGTTTGATAAACCCAGGAATTTACTTCTAGATATAAATTATACAGAGAGGCTTGATTTCTAGGTAAAAGGTGAAATATTCTGCACAGTCACCCAATTAGCAGCCATTGTTGTAGGAATGATGTGTCATGTGTGACTCATTCAACAGGTGCTTAGAGTTAGGTTGGGTGTGGTGAATAACGAGAGTGACCTATAATGTGATTGGTCAGGTTCACTATATATACAGGGACATTCTCAGTTCCCATTATTCCCATTTTACCTCGTGAAAGCTGCATCGTTGATGGTGTATCATTTGTTACCTGTGGAAGTGATCTGTAAATACGTATGTATATAAAGTAAATAGGATATTTGATATAACTTCTGTTTGGAGTCTATTTACTGCATAGTACGTGGATCACTGGTGCCTAGGAGAGAGGCAGGCCGCTCCATCTCCGCGCGCTCCCTCTGACATGTTTTTTAACTGAAACACCCAAGTGAAGTTCCTGGCATCAGATCAAAGAAACCCAAATGGTTGGGGAAACTGTGATAGATGTTGCATGCGTGACACACATAAAAAGGAGCAGTGCTTCAGTCATGCGGGCATGGGTGCCATCTTGACCTTTGATTCCCCCTGCAGATGCCCCTGAATCCTACTGGCAACTGTGATTCATCAGTATCTGGAGATTCCCCACTCCTGATTTACAGTATATCACAATTAATCTATTCTTATGATATCACGAAACATATAAAGAGGAGTAGAACTTTTAAAAGTTCACTTACCATTTAACTGAAAAAGAGTTTATTATACATACTGCTTGCATTCCTTATTTATAATTTGTTCTGATTTACTGTTAAAATATTGTTAATTTAATATTGTGTCCAGAGGAATAGTTACATTAGTCTTTTGCAGCAAAAACAACAAAGAATTTCATAGAACCTTAAAAATTAACACATTTATTTTTAATCTTTAAGGTGCCACAAGACTCCTTACGTTTCTGTTCATACTGTTATAAATTGCATTCTCTTTTTTTATAGTAAATTTTATTAAATTTCAAGAGAAGAATAAAAACTACAAAAACAAAAACAAAAAAATACAAAGAAAGAAAAAAACTAAAGAAGTACAGAAACACAAAAGAAAAAATTTACAAATTTACAAAACAATGTGGCTTCCGACTTTTAACAGCAAGGATATACAAAAAAATTTCCATAATCAATCTCTTACTCTATATTAAACCAAAACACCACATTATTTCTATAAATCATTCTGCTTTATCACGTAATAAAAATAACTAAGTACAGTTATTCCTCCCCCTTTTTTTAAATTAAGGAACAAGAAGTTCATATTAATAAGAATAAAATTAAAAAGCACATAAATTGTCTGCTATTACTCGGTGGGTAGGTAACAGCATTCCACGTGCGTCATGCCGGCCACATGACCGTGGAAACGTCTTCGGACAATGCTGGCTCTTCGGCTAACAAACGGAGATGTGCACCAGCCCCTAGAGTCGGACACGACTGCAGAAATGTGCGGGGGGAACCTTTACCTTTTTTTTATTATACTTAATAATACAACAGTTTTAATAATTTTAATCTTAATAAACCCAAAAAACAAAGACAATTCAAAACAGTAAATCCAAATCTTTAAAAGCAAATAACATCCATCAAATCAATCGAAGAGAATATTTGTAGCTCAGGGTTGATCTGTGGAGTCCTTGGTGCTCTCTGAGCCTTGTTGTTTTCTTACAGATGTTTCATTGCCAGACTAGGCAACATCTTCAGTGTGAAAAGGGAGTGGGACTTGCTCTCTGTTTATATACCATGGCTTGTCCTGCTTGTGTTGGTGGAGATGTTGTTCTCTTCTTAGGAGTTCCTTGATTGGGCTGTTGTTTGCTGCTTGGTTGATTGACTGAGTTAATAGTTCTTTGATTAGGGAATATTGTGCTGTTTGATTGTTCCTCTTGTGCTAATCCTGGTGTTAATCTTTGCATATCTGGGTGTTGATTGCTGGCAAGGAGGTGTTCTGGTCTTCTGGCTTTTCTATTGTCTCGTATGAATGGTATGCAAATGTTGTTTACCTCTATGTGTCTGTTGATGGCTGCTTTGTCTGAGTACCAAGCTTCCAGGAATTCTCTAGCATTTTTGGATTATCCTTATAAATCCTTAAAACAAACCAGATAAACATTCTTCAACCCTTATCCCACTTCAAAATAAACCAGAACAATTACATATCCCCACAGTGTGGACAGAGCTTTTCTCTTGAAAGAATAAAACAGCCCAACTGCCCCCCTCAAAGATTCCAGGTTCTTTTCATGGCATTCCACCAGAAGATCAATTTTACTTATGGCTCACAGATCACTCTCTCCCTTAGATTTCTCCAACTCCACTATCCAATCTTCATCCAGCATCTCGATAAATATCCCAATCTCACTATTTAAAAAAAACCTTTCTATCGCTCTTAAATACCTCAATTTCATCCACCACATCCCCAATCTGATGGCACAGTTTAGATCTCATATTTTCCACAATGTCCTGGATATCTTGCATAAAAGCTTGATAGAAGTCAGAAGAGATCTGTTTAAAATCTCTTAAAAAGTAATCCCAAAAATAATGTTAAGCACCAAGAGAACCAGCTTCTCCTTGCTGTAGAAAGCCTCTCTTGGGGTACATATGCTTAAAAAAAATACAAATTGGTGACTTAGAAATGGGGTGGCCAGTCTTAGTGCCCCTTTAAGGCTACAGCACGGCTTGGAAAGTGATGAAGTCCCAGCCTCCCAGATGGCTCTTACCAGTCGAACGTGAAATGCTGTTTGCGATCTTCTGGCTGCAAGCAGCCATCCAGAGGACAGATGGGGTGATTCCAGGTATTCTCCTTGATCCGGAGAACGTTTCTGGGCTTCAGGAAAACCTGTCTGAGCCCCCCAAAAATTACCGCGTTGTCAGCTCCGCCCGCTGAACCTGCGGGCACAGCCGTTCAGTCTGCCATTCCCACCAGAAGCCTCATAAATTGCATTCTCAAAAGGACAGATTGCAGTCTCAGAACTTGGCAAAGAAAAACATGAAGAAAAATAATAATATTTATAAATGAAGTGGGATTATGCTGATACTAGGTAACAATTCATCATTTTATGTAGGGACCCAGTGTTGTGTGGTGGTTAAGACGTTGGAATAGGAATGGAGATACCATTTAGCTGAAATAACACCTTACTGCCCAAAGGCACCCTTTTTGTAGCTTTTGTGGATTTCAAAACAGCTTTTGATAGGGAGAGGGTATGGGAAAAACTACTGCGGTCCTCAATGGATAAAAGGCTGCTCCTTCTTATCTTTATACTAACACCTCGTTTGTTGTTTATTCGTTCAGTCGTTTCCGACTCTTCGTGACTTCATGGACCAGTCCACGCCAGAGCTTTCTGTCGGCCGTCACCATCCCCAGCTCCCCAATGGTTGAGTCCGTCACCTCCAGAATACCATCCATCCATCTTGCCCTTGGTCGGCCCCTCTTCCTTTTGCCTTCCACTTTCCCTAGCATCAGCTTCTTCTCCAGGGTATCCTGTCTTCTCATTATGTGGCCAAAGTACTTCAGTTTTGCCTTTAATATCATTCCCTCAAGTGAGCAGTCTGGCTTGATTTCCTGGAGTATGGACTGGTTTGATCTTCTTGCAGTCCAAGGCACTCTCAGAATTTTCCTCCAACACCACAGTTCAAAAGCATCTATCTTCCTTCGCTCAGCCTTCCTTATGGTCCAGCTCTCGCAGCCATAGGTTACTATGGCTACTCACTGAGAGTCAGATGTTCCCCTTGGGAGCATCTTTCTGGAGCTGTTCCCACCCAAAGAGGTGTGAGGCAAGGGTGCATTCTAGCCCCCCTACTTTTCAATCTGTATATTAATTCAATAATTCAGAGTCTCATGTCTTCTGCTCAATGTTAGCAGATCGTGCAATTCCAGCTTTCCTATTTGCAGACGATGTAGTAATTTTGTCGGTCTCCCAGGTGGGAATGAAAAGGGCATTGGCTTCCTTTTGCCTAGACCAGGGGTCGGCAAACTTTTTTATGCCGGGAGCCATTTTGACATGCTCGATGACATTTTGAAGCGCTCGAGAGCCAGGGGCGGGGTTTGCGGGTGGGGGCCAATCGCATGGAAGGGGGTGGGGTTTGTGGGCGGGAGCCAATCGTGTGGTTTATTGGGGCGGGTGGAAGGGCGAATCTGGATTTTGGGAGGGTCGGGGGAGAACAGGACCTGCCTGGCCTCTCAAGGCGGGGAGGCGAAGTGGGCTGTGCGGCTCGTGTTGTGGAGGGCTGTGCTTCCCGGGGTCCTTGCTAACAGGTCAGGCGAAGAGGTGCAGTCCTGCGCCCGGGGTCCTGGGTCCAAGCCCCCTTAGTGCAGCGGGACGGGCTTCCCAGGAGACCTCGGGGCTCGGGGCTGGCGAAGGCGGAGCAGCCCCGCGGATGGGAGCTGGGCGACAATCGCGGCACAGGCGTCCGTGGCCGCTTAACCCGGCCTAGTTCTGGCAACTGCCCCCGTTTTCTGGGCTGTGTTCGCGAGGCAGGTGCGCCTCAATTGCGCTTGGTTTCCTCGGGATTCAGGCGGGGGGGAGTGGGTTTCTCAGAGGTCAGCCTGCTTAGCTCGCGGGGACCAGTGCGTGAAGGGCCGTGGCCAAAAATGACCTTGCTGATGCCCCCCCACCCCGTCTGATGGCTGCTTTTTCAAGGGGCCGTCGTCCGGACACCCCCACCCACCCCGGGGCCTGGAGCTGCCAAAGGGGAACGGGCTGGGAAGAAACCTGATCGGTTTTGCTGCCCCGCGTGGCGGCGGGAGTGACGAGGCCCGGGCGCCGCCCTCTCTCTGTCTGGCCGTGGTCGGACCTGCCGGCCACTCATACTCCTGGCGGGGGCGGCGGCGACGGGGCCAGGCGGAGCGAGGAGTGGCGCCTCAAGGCCGGGCAGGAGAGCCAACTCGCTGCGGCGCCTCGCGGAGAACGGCCTTTGGCGGGCGGCTCCACTTCCCTCGGCAACATCCCCGCATCGAGCGATGCCGTTGCCTTCCAAAGGCTCCCGTTGGGAAGAGACCAGGAAGACGGAGCAGGGCGTGTTGAAAAAAGAGCGCTCCCCGCGGGGAAGGCAGCTGTCAAGTCCGGCGGTTTCCCCAAGAGCCACACTCAAGGGGCCAAAGATACAGGGCTGCGCTGCGCTTGGCCGCCCGCCCCGGCCCTTGCTCACCTTCCATGGCCGCTCCTCGTGGGCCGCCGGCGACGCTCCCGTCCCGCTGCACCCCCGCTCTCCAAGGCCGGGGCCACCAGCAGCCGCCCACACCTCGCGCACAGCCCGCTGCGGCTGGAGATGGCGCTGCTCCGTGGCATCCAGGCGCTGGGCGAGGGCGCAGGCCCGGAACGCGAGCGGCAGGGTGGCGCAGGGGGCCTGGCCGGGGCGGTGGCGGGACGGAGGTGGCCAGGCAGAGGGACAGGGCGGGCGGCGCTGCTGGGGCTGGTGGCGGAGCTGGAGGGAGCGGAGGGACCAGGCGTTCCCGTGGGCGTAGCGCGCGCTCTGCAACCCGCCTCTCTGCTCTCCTTTGGCGTGCACTGATTGGTGGAGGTGTCCTTCCTTCTGAGCCTCCACCAATCAGCGTCTCTGTTTCTTCCCCAGGGTTCGCGCCAAGCCTGCTGCTTCCGGAGACCGGCTTTCCGGATGTCGGGCGGCAGAGAGAGAGAGAGAGCCAGAGTCAAGGGGCCAAAGAGCCAGATCTGGCTCGCGAGCCGCCATTTCCAACCCTTGGCCTAGACAAACAACTTGCAATAAATTATGAAAAAACTACAACTACAACTGAAGATTAGTGCTAGTTGTGATAGCCACTATTATTAGTATTATTATTATGTTAATATGGTTATGTTATTTTTTGCGTTTTATGCCTACTTTTTACTCTTATTTACAATTTTAGGTGTATGCATTTCTATGTAGTATTTTCTGGGCTAAAGGCCGTAATAAAGGTTTGTTGTTAATCTTTGAAGTTGCTGACAAATAGATATGGGGGAAAAGAACATACTCTTTAATATGCATCAGTTAGCTAACATTTCATTTAGCAGCTCTACATAGTAATAAGGTTATTTCTATTACATCAGCCATAACAGCTTATAACTCATTTGCACTTGTTTAAAATGCTCTCCTTTAGCTTGCAGTATGTGCTAATAATACAGGTCTGCATTACAGGTCTAACATGCTTTTATATAATGTTATACCTCAGAAAAAAGAGCAAAATGACAAATAATAGAGTAGGGAATGATTCTATTTTTTTGTTGTTTATTCGTTCAGTCGTTTCCGACTCTTCGTGACTTCATGGACCAGTCCACGCCAGAGCTTTCTGTCGGCCGTCACCATCCCCAGCTCCCCAATGGTTGAGTCCGTCACCTCCAGAATACCATCCATCCATCTTGCCCTTGGTCGGCCCCTCTTCCTTTTGCCTTCCACTTTTCCTAGCATCAGCTTCTTCTCCAGGGTATCCTGTCTTCTCATTATGTGGCCAAAGTACTTCAGTTTTGCCTTTAATATCATTCCCTCAAGTGAGCAGTCTGGCTTGATTTCCTGGAGTATGGACTGGTTTGATTTTCTTGCAGTCCAAGGCACTCTCAGAATTTTCCTCCAACACCACAGTTCAAAAGCATCTATCTTCCTTCGCTCAGCCTTCCTTATGGTCCAGCTCTCGC
This sequence comes from Charina bottae, assembly GCA_023362775.1. Classification (NCBI taxonomy): domain Eukaryota; kingdom Metazoa; phylum Chordata; class Lepidosauria; order Squamata; family Charinaidae; genus Charina; species Charina bottae. Next base: position 432,497 of record JALMGJ010000022.1, read on the forward strand.
AGCCATAGGTTACTACAGGGAATACCATTGCTTTAACTATGCGGACCTTTGTTGTCAGTGTGATGTCTCTGCTCTTAACTATTTTATCAAGATTTGCCATTGCTCTCCTCCCAAGAAGTAGACGTCTTCTGATTTCCTGGCTGCAGTCAGCGTCTGCAGTAATCTTTGCGCCTAGAAATACAAAGTCTGTCACTGCCTCCACTTTTTCTCCCTCTATTTGCCAGTCATCAATCAAGCTCGTTGCCATAATCTTGGTTTTTTTGAGGTTTAACTGCAACCCAGCTTTTGCACTTTCTTCTTTCACCTTCGTCATAAGGCTCCTCAACTCCTCCTCACTTTCAGCCATCAAAGTGGTATCATCTGCATATCTGAGATTGTTAATGTTTCTTCCAGCGATTTTAACTCCAGCCTTGGATTCCTCAAGCCCAGCATGTCGCATGATGTGTTCTGCATACAGGTTGAATAGGTAGGGTGAGAGTATACAACCCTGCCGTACTCCTTTCCCAATCTTAAACCAGTCCGTTGTTCCGTGCTCTGTTCTTACCGTTGCTACTTGGTCGTTATACAGATTCCTCAGGAGGCAGACAAGATGACTTGGTATCCCCATACCACCAAGAACTTGCCACAATTTGTTATGATCCACACAGTCAAAGGCTTTAGAATAGTCAATAAAACAGAAATAGATGTTTTTCTGAAATTCCCTGGCTTTCTCCATTATCCAGCGGATATTGGCAATTTGGTCTCTAGTTCCTCTGCCTTTTCTAAACCCAGCTTGTACATCTGGCAATTCTCGCTCCATGAATTGCTGGAGTCTACCTTGCAAGATCTTGAGCATTACCTTACTGGCATGTGAAATAAGTGCCACTGTTCGATAGTTTGAACATTCTCTAGTGCTTCCCTTTTTTGGTATGGGGATATAAGTTGATTTTTTCCAATCTGATGGCCATTCTTGTGTTTTCCAAATTTGCTGGCATATGGCATGCATCACCTTGACAGCATCATCTTGCAAGATTTTAAACAGTTCAGCTGGGATACCATCGTCTCCTGCTGCCTTGTTATTAGCAATGCTTCTTAAGGCCCATTCAACCTCACTCTTCAGGATGTCTGGCTCTAACTCACTGACCACACCGTCAAAGCTATCTCCAATATTATTATCCTTCCTATACAGATCTTCTGTATATTCTTGCCACCTTTTCTTTATCTCTTCTGCTTCTGTTAGGTCCTTACCATCTTTGTTTTTGATCATACCCATTTTTGCCTGGAATCTTCCTCCGATGTTTCTAATTTTCTGGAAGAGGTCTCTTGTCCTTCCTATTCTATTGTCTTCTTCCACTTCCGCACATTGCTTGTTTAAAAATAATTCCTTATCTCTTCTGGCTAACCTCTGGAATTTTGCATTGAATTGGGCATATCTCCCCCTATCACTGTTGCCTTTTGCTTTCCTTCTTTCTTGGGCTACTTCCAGTGTCTCAGCAGACAGCCATCTTGCCTTCTTGGTTTTCTTTTTCTTTGGGACGTTTTTTGTTTGATTCTATTTTACAGGGATATTTATGTAACTATCTATTAGTCCTCATTTCCATAGATCAGACCAGTGAAATTCAGTGAATCTGATGTATGTTATGCTTTTGAACTGTGGTGTTGGAGGAAAATTCTGAGAGTGCCTTGGACTGCAAGAAGATCAAACCAGTCCATACTCCAGGAAATCAAGCCAGACTGCTCACTTGAGGGAATGATATTAAAGGCAAAACTGAAGTACTTTGGCCACATAATGAGAAGACAGGATACTCTGGAGAAGATGCTGATGCTAGGGAAAGTGGAAGGCAAAAGGAAGAGGGGCCGACCAAGGGCAAGATGGATGGATGATATTCTGGAGGTGACGGACTTGACCTTGGGGGAGCTGGGGGTGGCGATGGCCGACAGGAAGCTCTGGCGTGGGCTGGTCCATGAAGTCACGAAGAGTCGGCAGCGACTGAACGAATAAACAACAACGATGTATGTTAAGTGTGAAAGACTCCTGGGTCCAATAGGGTTATCCCCACATAAGTATGATTTGGATTGTAGCCTTACAGCTTTGCAGAATGTATTGCTTTGGGGAAACAGCTTGAAAACCTAATGACAGGCCTTAAGGCAGTTCGCCAATTATTTATTTTGACATAGAAGGGCAAGCAGAATAGTTTAGGTGGTATTAACTGTATTAAGCAAAGTAACAGGCTGCAGAATTGCACAGAAGTTTCAAAGCAAGTTCTATCAACTGAGGATATTCCTCCCTTGGCTGCAAAAAAAAAAATTTGAAAGCATGCAAATGCAAGTAGATTAATAGGTACCACTTTGGTGGGTAGGTAACAGCGTTCCGCGCGTGTCATGCGGCCACATGACCGTGGAAGCGTCTTCGGACAACGCTGGCTCTTTGGCTAACAAACGGAGATGAGCACCGGCCCCTAGAGTCGGACACGACTGCACAAATGTGCGGGGGGAACCTTTACCTTTTACTTTAAGGCAAAAGTTCACAAATTGTTCCAGAGTAAATCTGAGTCCTCTTGAAGCTTTCAGAGAAATTTGGTGAGATGTAGCACATAAAGAACGTGTGATATTCCTTCTTTTCCTCCTCCCCCACCAGAAAACTTCCCTACGGATGTACTGTTCCAAAGAACTGCTCCCATCCCAAAATTCACTTTGCCATTATCTTTACTTCCATTCACAGTTTGTTAGGGAGAAATGCAGACAAAACTTACCAGAGGCAATTCCTGCGTGTCTGTGCATTTTGTAACTGGAATAGGATTAGTTTCACATATGGTCAGAATTTACTTAACCATTTCTGCAATTGGGTGGCTCACAAAATATGATAAGCCATATGGCTTACAGATCTCCATGGCTGGTTCATATGCCACGTTACATCAAGACCAAGTTAATGGTGCAATCCTGTATCTCTGGCAACAACCAACAGCAGTGCTGAACCCTTCCAGGAATTATACTATTCAAGCACCAGCATTAACCAGGTGATGTCTGTTATTCAATGATCTGCTACTGACTACTGCTAACTCCCCAAGCAGGTGTTAAACACACACACCACACCAGCACTTTCAATATGGCTGCCCACAGAGGGAGGGCACTTTCATGTTTCCTATTGGTGCTGGGCAGGAACTTACAACAGCAGGTTATGCGTGAGCTGCAGTTTATAGCTAGAGGTGACAGGGAGAACTGGTCCAGCCACTTCGGAGGATGGAGCCTTCAATCCTTCTGTTCAAGTTTTGGGAGGTTGGCAAGAAGCCATAGGACAGTGAGGCAAGTGAAGTCCATACAAAACTGAACTGACTGATGTGGAGTGTGGCTGTTGACTGGATGACTTTATTTCTTTTAATGCCTACTCTTTTGAACACAGTGTTAAGAAAGGAGGGGAAATTACTCATTTTCTGTCCACCATACCACTCCATCTGTCAATGGTAAAAATGCAGTAAGATGTTTGCCAGATTGGTCCACAGACTAAAATCACTCCCACTATTCAAGGGTAACAACAATGATATTCTTATCACCTCTGTTGGAGATCCTGGCAAATCCAGCATGCCTCATCAGCATATGGATGGTTGCTCTAGGATGCAGACTCTCCATGCTTTTGAGGAAGCTGTGTGTGGCCACTCCCACTTCCTCTCTCTCCCTTCCTCCTTCGACCAGGAGCAAAGCACATGGCTGTGTGCTGCTCCAACTTAGGCCATGGATGGGCCTAGGAGATTTTCCCCCCTTTCTACACGCATCTCTTGCCAGCAATGAGGGGCAAGATTTAATTAAGTTCAGGGAACAAGAAAGAAGAAATGGAACATCATTTATCTACCAAAAATGCTGTACCTGCAATTAATAAACGTAAGGACTATTTTGTACTTACTTTTCATACCTGCCATGTCTAAGCATGCATTTCTTTATGCTTGGGTGGGCTAAGGGTGTAAGATTAACCTGGATCTCTCTAATATGCTCATGGGCTCTGTTTTTTAAACAATATTCTTTTTCTGTACACAAGCTTAGCAGCTCTGTTCCATTTCAGTAGTTCTAACAGACTGCTAAATGGGCTTCAACCTCAAACTCTACAGTTACAGAGCCACCCATCTGGGACACAGGCCATTCCCAACAGACAGAGAAGTTACCTCTAGACCAAACAATCAAGGAACAGCTACTAAATTGTTGCCAAGCAAACTGCATAGTTGCATCCATGAAGAGAACACAAGAAGAAACTTCATTTTGGAAATTTTGAAACTGCATTTTTTTTATTCACCAGGAAGTTTTGAAAGTAGTTTCTGGGACTGATCCAGAAGATGGTGGGGGGGGGGCGGTGACAGAGAAGCGGTTGCGGAGATAGGAAGCTGGCAGGAAGCTATTTCTTCAGTAGGCAAGCAAAGGAAAAGAGCAACTCACAAGCAGATGCATTTGCTTTCATCAGCTAGGTGGAGGACAATTTTAAAAAATTGTTCTTTGAGGGAGCAGTTTGTGACGCTCCATGAAGCACTGTAACTGCTTTGCGGCAGCTCCTGTGAGAATGTTGGGGCAGGGGGTTCACAGATGTTAAATGTGTTTTTTTCATCATGTGTGAAAACTGTGTGCTCATGATGAGGTTTATTTGGTTTGGGTTTATTGTGCTATGTGAACCCTGCTACTGTGGTTTGTCAATCACACAGATCGTTTAGTGCGGTCATCGGGTCAACTCCAGATTTCAACTGAAAGCATTTGTGAAGGAAGGGCATAAAAGGCATATAAACCAGGTAACGATAGAATGACATATAGAGATCTCAGCTATTATACATTAGCTATTCTGGATGGTTAGAATTCTGTTCTATATTCCATACTTTATTCAGCAGCTTAATGCTTTAATTTAAGAAATGTTACTGGCAGGGCAATCCAATGTGTAAAAAAAGAATTGCAGCCTTAGGCTGGGCCAACACATATGTGCTGTTTTAAAAAGTAGCTGTGAAAGGATGGGCCCATGCCCATACTGGGTTGAAGACTTGGGGCTTATCATTATCACCACAGGTTGGCTGCATTGATGTGTAATAAGTCAAAACTATGAAGAAGTGTGCAAGTGCAGCACAGCCCACTCTCTTCCGCTTCACCTTTCCCTTTGAGCGGGTTACCAGGTTTAAGCCAGAGTTTATTATGCCAACCTAGCAATTCGAAAGCGTGCAAATGCAAGTAGATAAATAGGTACCACTTCAGTGGGTAGGTAACAGCGTTCCGCGTGCGTCATGTTGGCCACATGACCGTGGAAGCGTCTTCGGACAACGCTGGCTCTTTGGCTAACAAACGGAGATGAGCACCGGCCCCTAGAGTTGGACACGACTGCACAAATGTGCGGGGGGAACCTTTACCTTTTATTATGAGCTTGATGATGACCTGTGCTATAAACTAGATTTAATGAGCACCTACTTCACCATATAACTCTGTAACTTCATAGATATAGTCTTCCACATACTAACTTTTTATGCTCCCCTACACACCTCTAATGCTCTTACCTATTCTTTTAGATTCTTTTAGACTGTTTTTATATATACTTTGTTTTTAATTCATATTTTTTTATATTTTCTAGCTTTTCAAAAACTGTTTTAGATTTTTATTTTTACCCTGAAGTATACTCTATGCTTTTTAATGACTGTACCCCACCCTCCTTATGTTGGTCTATGACTGTAATCCCCTTCATGGATCACTGCCTTGTCATGGCGAAGGGGCTTGCATAACTCAATGAAGTCAGGTCAAGACGGACAGGTCATGACGGAGAGTTCTGACAAAACGTGGTCCACTGGAGGAGGAAATGTAAACCGCCCAGAGTCCGCTGTCGTGGAGATGGGCAGTCATAAATTCGAATAATAAATAAATAAATAAATAAATGGCAACCCACTCCAGTATCCTTGCCAAGAAAACCCATGGACAGTATCAAAAGGCTAAAAGATATGACGCCGGAAGATGAGCCCCTCAGGTCGGAAGGTGTCCAATATGCTACTGGGGAAGAGCAGAGGGCAATTCCGAGTAGCTCCAGAAAGAGTGAAGCGGCTGAGCCAAAGCCGAAAGGACGCTCAGTTGTGGATGTGTCTGCAAGTGGAAGGAAAGTCCGATGCTGTAAAGAACAATATTGCATAGGAACCTGGAATGTAAGATCTATGAATCAAGGTAAGCTGGATGTGGTCAAACATGAGATGACAAGATTGAACATCGACATCTTGGGAATCAGCGAACTAAAATGGACAGGAATGGGTGAATTTAATTCAGGTGACCATTATATATACTACTGTGGGCAAGAATCCCTTAGAAGAAATGGAGTAGCCCTTATAGTCAATAAAAGAGTGGGAAAGGCAGTACTGGGGTACAACCTCAAAAACGACAGAATGATCTCAGTTCGAATCCAAGGCAAACCATTCAACATCACAATAATCTAAGTCTATGCCCCAACCACTGATGCCAAAGAAGCTGAAGTCGACCGGTTCTATGAAGACCTACAACACCTTCTAGAACTAACACCAAAAAAAGATGTCCTTTTCATCATACGGGACTGGAATGCTAAAGTAGGAAGTCAAGAAATAACCAGAATAACAGGCAAATTCGGCCTCGGAGTACAAAATGAAGCAGGGCAAAGGCTAATAGAGTTTTGTCAAGAGAACACGCTGGTCATAGCAAACACTCTTTTCCAACAACACAAGGGACGACTCTACACATGGACATCACCAGATGGTCAATACCGAAATCAGATTGATTATATACTTTGCAGCCAAAGATGGAGAAGCTCTATACAATCAGCAAAAACAAGACCTGGAGCTGACTGTGGCTCAGATCATGAGCTTCTTATTGCAAAATTTAGGCTTAAACTGAAGAACGTAGGGAAAACCACTAGACCACTCAGGTATGACCTAAATCATATCCCTTATGAATATACGGTGGAGGTGAGGAATAGATTTAAAGGATTAGATCTGGTAGACAGAGTGCCTGAAGAAGTATGGATGGAGGTTCGTAACATTGTACAGGAGGCAGCAACTAAAACCATCCCAAAGAAAAAGAAATGCAAGAAAGCAAAGTGGCTGTCTGATGAGGCTTTACAAATAGCTGAGGAAAGAAGGAAAGCAAAAGGCAAGGGAGAAAGGGAAAGATATAACCAACTGAATGCAGATTTCCAGAGAATAGCAAGGAGAGATAAGAAGGCCTTCTTAAATGAACAATGCAAAGAAATCGAGGAAAACAATAGAATGGGGAAGACTAGAGATCTCTTCAAGAAAATCAGAGATATCAAGGGAACGTTTTGTGCAAAGAGTCTGCCATGGTAGAGATTTGTTGTTCAGTCGTTTAGTCGTGTCCGACTCTTCGTGACCTCATGGACCATAGCACGCCAGGCCTTCCTGTCCTCCACTGTCTCCCGGAGTTTACTCAAATTCATGTTCATTACATCAGTGATGCTATCTAACCATCTCATCCTCTGCTGTCCCCTTCTCCTTTTGCCTTCAGTCTTTCCCAGCATCAGGGTCTTTTCCAGTGAGTCCTCTCTTCGCATTAGGTGGCCAAAGTATTTGAGCTTCAGCTTCAGCATCTGTCCTTCCAATGAGCAGTCAGGGTTGATTTCCTTTAGGATTGACTGGTTTGACCTCCTTGCAGTCCAAGGGACTCTCAAGAGTCTTCTCCAGCACCACAGTTCGAAAGCATCAATTCTTCGGCGCTCAGCCTTCCTTATGGTCCAACTCTCACAGCCATACATTACTACTGGGAAAACCATAGCTTTAACTATACGGACCTTTGTCGGCAAGGTGATGTCTCTGCTTTTTAATATGCTGTCTAGGTTTACCATAGCTTTCCTCCCAAGGAGCAAGTATCTTTTAATTTCATGGCTGCAGTCACCGTCTGCGGTGATCTTGGAGCCCAAGAAAATAAAATCTGTCACTGCTTCCATTTCTTCCCCTTCTATTTGCCAGGAATTGATGAGACCAAATGCCATGATCTGAGTTTTTTTAATGTTGAGTTTCAAGCCAGCTTTTGCACTCTCCTCTTTCACCCTCATCAAGAGGCTCTTTAGTTCCTCTTCACTTTCTGCCATTAGGGTGGTATTGTCTGCATATCTGAGGTTGTTGATATTTCTCCCGGCAATCTTAACTCCGGCTTGTGATTCATCCAGCCCGGCATTTCTCATGATGTACTCTGCATATAAGTTAAATAAGCAGGGTGATAATATACAGCCTTGTCGTACTCCTTTCCCACTTTGGTAGATGGTAGAGATGGGCGGGGATAAATCCAAATAATAAATAAATAAATAAATAAATAAATAAATAAACAAACAAACAAACAAACAAACAAATAAATAAATAAAGATGGGCATGATAAAGGACAAAAAAGGCAGGGACCTAACAGAAGCAGAAGAGATTAAGAAGAGGTGGCAAGAATACACAGAAGAACTATACAAGAAAGATCTTTAATGTCCCTGATAAATACGATGGTGTGGTCACTGACCTTGAGCCGGACATCCTAGAGAGTGAAGTCAAGTGGGCCTTAGGAAGCATTACAAACATTAAACTAGCGGAGAAGACAGTATCCCAGCTGAGCTATTTAAAATCCTAAAAGGTGATGCTGTTAAAGTGCTGCACTCAATATGCCAACAAATTTGGAAAACTCAGCAGTGGCCACAGGATTGGAAAAGGTCAGTTTACGTTCCAATTCCAAAGAAGGGCAATGCCAAACAATGTTCAAACTACCGTACAATTGCGCTCATTTCACATGCTAGCAAGGTTATGCTCAAAATCCTACAAGCTAGGCTTCAGCAGTATGTGAACCGAGAACTACCAGAAGTGCAAGCTGGGTTTCGAAGAGGCAGAGGAACTAGAGATCAGATTGCCAACATTCGCTGGATCATCGAAAAAGCAAGAGAGTTCCAGAAAAACATCTACTTCTGCTTCATTGACTACGCTAAAGCCTTTGATTGTGTGGATCACAACAAACTGTGGCAAAGTCTTAAAGAGATGGGAGTACCAGACCACCTTACCTGTCTCCTGAGAAACCTGTATGCGGGTCAAGAAGCAACAGTTAGAACCGGACATGGAACAACCAATTGGTTCAAAATTGGGAAAGAAGTAGGACAAGGCTGTGTATTATCACCCTGCTTATTTAACTTATATGCAGAGTACATCATGAGAAATGCCAGGCTGGATGAATCACAAGCCGGAGTTATGATTGCCGGGAGAAATATCAACAACCTCAGATATGCAGACGATACCACCCTAATGGCAGAAAGTGAAGAGGAACTAAAGAGCCTCTTGATGAGGGTGAAAGAGGAGAGTGCAAAAGCTGACTTGAAACTCAACATTAAAAAAACTCAGATCATGGCATCTGGTCCCATCACCTCCTGGCAAATAGAAGAGGAAGAAATGGAAGCAGTGGCAGATTTTATTTTCTTGGGCTCCAAGATCACTGCAGTCAGTGACTGCAGCCATGAAATTAAAAGACGCTTGCTCCTTGGGAGGAAAGCTATGGTAAACCTAGACAGCATATTAAAAAGCAGAGACATCACCTTGCCGACAAAGGTCCGTATAGTTAAAGCTATGGTTTTTCCAGTAGTAATGTATGGCTGTGAGAGTTGGACCATAAGGAAGGCTGAGCGCCGAAGAATGGATGCTTTCGAGCTGTGGTGCTGGAGAAGACTCTTGAGAGTCCCTTGGACTGCAAGGAGGTCAAATCAGTCAATCCTAAAGGAAATCAACCCTGACTGCTCATTGGAAGGACAGATGCTGAAGCTCAATTACTTTGGCCACCTAATGCGAAGAGAGGACTCACTGGAAAAGACCCTGATGCTGGGAAAGACTGAAGGCAAAAGGAGAAGGGGACAGCAGAGGATGAGATGGTTAGATAGCATCACCGATGTAATGAACATGAATTTGAGTAAACTCCGAGAGACAGTGGAGGACACGAAGGCCTGGCGTGCTACGGTCCATGAGGTCACGAAGAGTCGGACACGACTAAACAACTGAACAACAACAACAAATGACTGTAATAAAGATTTGATTTGATTTGATTTGATTTGATTTGATTTGATTTGATTTGATTTGATTTGATTTGATTTGATTTGATTTGATTTGATTTGATTTGATTGCTTGAGATTCCTGTTTTGCTTGGGGTCGAACTTCCTGTCAAGCTCTCTCTCATCCTGGTTTTTGTAAGCACTTGTACATGAGGAGGAGTGAGACAGAGGGGGGGTCCTCTTCATCCTGTACATGTGCAGCTTTAAAATGTGAGGGGGCAAGCATGCTCACAAACCCCACCCTCAGCATCTGTAGGCAGGGAGGACCCTCTGAAGTTGGTGGAGGAGTTGGGAATGAGTTTGGCTGAATGTGTTTAGCTACATCAGTTGCTTCTATAACTCTTTAAAAAATGAGATAGTCAGCTAAGCTAATATTCCATTTTATCATTTTGGCCCCCTGCCCTCCAGAAAGCCATTGAAAGAAATGGGTATATTATCTAGCACACTAATGCATAATTCCCATTGATTTTGAGGACCCCACTGGGTTTGATGCAGCATATCAAGGACTGCACTCGAAAAATGTGTGTGGCCAGACCCAGTTTTGTAGAGGATCCAGTGGTTCAAAGAGCTGAAACGTCCCTTGATTCCCCCCAGCTACTCTTCTCTTTACTGGAACTACAAAAGGAATGCTGGTGGGTCATAGGTGAAGATCATTCAGCAGTGGATTGTTAGGACCAGTGAATGGAGCAGAGTTTAATGTTGTGTAAACTCGTGCATATAAAAAGAATATTGTTTAAAAACACAGCCTGTGAGCACATTAGAGAGATTCAGGTTCTTATTCTTACACTTTTAGCCCACCCAAGCATAAAAAAACACTCGCTTAGACATTGCAGGTACAAAAAGTAAGTACAAAAGAGTTCTTACATTTATTTGGTCCAGGTACAGCCATTTCAGTAGAAAAATGATGTTTCAGTTCTTCTTTCTGTTCCCTAAACTGCACATCTCTGGCCCTGTTTGCTGCCAGAGGCTGCGTGGAGAAAGGGGGGGGAAGCCTCTGGAGTTGAGGCCTAGCACATGGCCTCTCCATGGAAGGAGCTAAGGCACGTGCATCCTACCCCATCGGTGGAAGAATCAGAGAGAGAGAAGAGGAAGTGGGAGGGACAACAAGCAGCTTCCTCTGGAAGCACAGAGTTTGCCTCCTAGAGCAATCACCCATATGCTAATGAGGCATGCTTGATTTGCTGGATTCCAACAATAGGTAGCTTCCGGACCATGCTTTTTGTACTCTCCCCTAGTGGGTTCAAAACAGTGTGCTTGATGAGGAACTGAAAAATATTCTCCATATGATTTTGTAAGCTAATCCTCTTATTCCTCTTCCAAAATCATTAAACCATTCTTGTGCCAAAATAACAGTAATGAGGATAGGCTTCACATTACCAACAGTGACACTAAAAGCCCCTACTGGGGAAATGAGCTTAGTGGAGTATGTAAATATTTGGGCACTCCAATACTTCACCTTGCTTTATTCCTGCAGCATGTGCAAGTGCATATTAGTAAAATGAAACTGCATATTACTGGCTTCACTTGTGTTGATAGAATTGTAAATCTTCTCGTATAAATTTCAGGCCAGGTTCAAATTACACTCATCAGTGCCTTACTACTAGGATGGTAACCAGGAGCATAAAACATGAGCTTACAGTGATTTCAGCACCATTTGAAAAAGGAGCCCTCCTGGGCCTACTGGGAGAATAGAATTGGGGGGGGGGGGTTTCACAGTAGTGTGCAAGAAGTGGATGCATGTATTTATTTGAAGGTTTGATCAATACAGTAACAGAGCATTCTGTTTCTTCCCTATGAATTGCCCTCAAGCAGCAGACTGCTGTTTTACTCTCTTGAGCAATGGAAACATAATGAGGCAGACCAAAAAGCCAGGTCTTCTAACCTTGAAATTCAAACACTTGGCCAAAACTGCTGGTAGTATGACTTGTTTAGCAGCCTACCACTTCCAAGAGATAATTATGTGAAAATTGCCGCTCTTAGCTGGACACTTCTGTCAAAAGTGAAAATTAAAATGTAATGTTCTTGGACTTAAAAAAATATATACCATAAGGTAACATTAGTGGAACATGAAAAGAAAGAGAAAATCATAAAGATCTTCCTAATTGAACATTCGGGATCCCATCTTTATATTGCCTGATATATTCTAAAACCTAAAATATTCCCTACTGTCAAGATTGCTTTTTAAAAGAAAAAGAAAACCAAAAACTTTATTAAAAGCAGTTTTCCATTGTTCTGCATTAACGTCAACCCACAATTGCTTTATGACGGTAATAAAAATACTACTAATAATAAAGCAGGTTATTTCTTTATTTATGCAAGTTATCCCTGCCTTAATTAGGACAGACTCAAGGCAGCTTAGAAAGAATAATTAATCCAAATTAATGATCTGAGGAAAATGGTTTCATTAAATGGTCCCTCCTTCAATTTTGTTTCTGTGAACAAAATTCATTAGCACTTTAACTTGGGAGTAAGACCAATTGAATTCATGAATTAAGTGTCATTGTATTGGGCCCAGCTCTTGAGGACTATATGGAAAATGCCCTCCATTTTGACCTATCCTTGGGATAATCCATAGCTTTTTCTGGTACTTTCCTGTGATATCCTGATACTGCCCATCCATCCATCTTATTAATTTATTTATTTAACAAATTTATAAGGCCGCCCAACTCACACACGGTGACTCCAGGCGGCTTACAGAATTAAAAACCATAAAAACACAATAGACACTCCTCCGGCGGCAGCAAACACATTCATACCAGCCACTTGATCGGCTCCGAAGCAGCTTTATCTGTCACCTGACTTTTTTTACTGCTTTCAACCTTGCCAAGCATAACTGTTTTTTTCCCTTAATATATCATTTTCTCACAGGCCCAGAATATTAGCTAATCATCACCTCAGGGGAACAGTCAATCTTTGCTACTTCTAGGACTGATTGTTTCTTCTTACAGTTCATGGTACTCTTAGTAACCATCTCAAAATCTATACTTCAAGCTGTCTTCTTTCTCTCCTACTGTCAGGATGTGCCTTCCTGCCATCATAGGGGTTAGAGTGGTAGAGATTTAGGAACTCTCTCTCAGCCCAACTCACCTCACAGGGTTGTTGTGGGGAAAATAGGAGGAGGGGGGAGTATTGTGTATGTTCGCCGCCTTGAGTTATTTATAAAAATAAGGAGCAAGCATCTGCAAGGTCAACGGTGTGAGGGAGCTATCAGTGCTTGTTAGTCTGGAATGTGAGACAAAGGGGAAGAGTGGCCAGAAGGTGGAATGGAATTTACTGTTCGTTAGTTAAACAAGTTAAAACTAATGCGAAGAGAGGACTCACTGGAAAAGACCCTGATGCTGGGAAAGACTGAAGGCAAAAGGAGAAGGGGATTGCAGAGGATGAGATGGTTAGATAGCATCACCGATGTAACAAACATGAATTTGAGTAAACTCCGGGAGATAGTGGAGGACAGGAAGGCCTGACATGCTATGGTCCATGGGGTCACGAAGAGTCGGACACGACTAAACGACTGAACAACAACAACAAAGAGTCATTGTGGCTTTTCAACAAGCCATGGTTAGCAAACTTGTGGCTTAATAAGCATGTGAACTGAACAATTGATTCTCTCTTCCACCCCTGCTCATATTGGACCCAAAGGATGGCAGCTTATGTCTGTATTGTAGCTGAAGAAAAACAAATTCCAGAAGGATGGATTTGGTATAGAAGCCTATGTTACATTCCTGATTGCTTAACAACTGCAAACTGTAATTGCTTTCTGTAGAGAAGATACATTGGAGAGTAAACAGCTTAACCCTTTTGCTATCATTTATCTCTTCCAAACTGCCCATTTCAAGCTGCTTCTCCCATTTGAATATAGACATGTTTTGACCAGAATGTACAGCTTCTTTCCTTTCTTCCTTCCAATTATTCAAGGGGTGGAAAAAGGGGCCTTCTGGCATACATAATGCACTGAGCTGTTATGTTGAATGGGTGTGTGCTTACAACCAACATGACTAAGACTAAAGAGAGGAAATTAGTGCCTCAGATATTTCCACTTGCTTCTTTAAAAAAAAAACTGGGAAAGCTGATTCTTCAGGACAAGTTTAGACTCTGACTGCAGGATGTAATTGCAACAAACTTTCTAGTAGGCTAGTGTTTATGTTTGTTTTCTGCCACAATGTTCCGCATTGTGCTGCTTGCTAGTTTCTCCATAATAATTTTAAACCAGTTGCAATTTGCTATTTCCTTAAAGTTTTTAAATATTTGCTTTACAGATTTGCTCAGAGAGAATGAACACAGAGACACAGACACACACGCAAATATACTGTATATAGGCCCAATGGTAGGAGAAAAGCCTTGAAGCTATGAAGCTTTTATGTTAAGCCCTATAAAGTTCTCTTGTTTTGCTTGTTTCTAAAGCAACCAACAGATTAAACTCCTTCTGAAAAGAAAAAAATGCTTGATCATTTTTTTTTAATTGGGAAAGAGGGCCGAGGGAGATTGCTGCTATCAAACAATATATTAACAGAATATTGTATATTGTCAGCAAGCAGTCATGGCACAAGCTGTGTGCCACTCAGCAGTGCCCTTGAAAAGAGAGGGGGCTTGCTTTTCTTCCGAATCCACACTGCCTTTTGAAAATGACATGCATGTGGGAGAAGGCTATTGAATCCTATAAGCCTGAACACATTCCTGTTGGTTCCTTTGTAATTTTAGAAAGGCCAATGTTTTCGTATATGCTAGAGCAGTGCTTTCCAAACTCCCGCCATTGGCAACACACCAACGGTGGCGGCATGCACGGCGGTGGCGGCCTCGTGCGTCGCACTAAAACCCGGAAGCGCTGATGGTGTATTATGTATTATGGGTGAAAAGCTGAATGGTTGGCGACCCCGGTGGTGACGCACCATCAGCACTTCCAGGTTATGTCGCGACACACAGTTTGGAAAGCTATGTGCTAGAGCAGGGGTCGGCAAACTTTTTATGCCGGGAGCCATTTTGACATGCTCGTGCACATTTTGAAATGCTCGAGAGCCAGGGGGCGGGGTTTGCGGGCAGGGGCCAATCGCGTGGAAGGGGGCGGGGTTTGCGGGCGGGGGTCAATCACGTGGAAGGGGGCAGGGTTTGCGGGTGGGAGCCAATCACGTGGCTTATTGGGGCGGGTGGGAGGGCCCATGTAGCAGTTTCCCCCCCCCACCGGCTTCCCGCCCCTCCCTCCTTGCCTGCAGAAGGCGCGGCTCCCTTGTCCAATGCCTGGGAATACTTTGGGGTGCTACTCCGGGGCCTTTTATTTTATTTTATTTTATTTTATTTTATTTTATTTTATTTTATTTATAATTTGATGGATATCACCGCTCCATCTCCCCCTAGGGGGACTCTGGGCGGTTTTATGCCCTCCAGGCGCCCCATTCTTGGCCCACCGCAGAGCCCTCAGGAATGGGGGAAGCAGGCCTGCCTCCTCTTCCGCGGCCAGAGGGACTGCCTTGCAGGGGTGCTGCTCGAAGGATGAAGCCTCGCACACGGCACGCTGCAAATTACAGCAGTGTCTTTACTCAATGCTCCGAGTCCAAATAAGCCCCACAGGAGTTCCAGGGAAGGTCCACGGGACCGGCTGGCCCAGCGCAAAGTGACAGCTGGCGCCCAGAGCCATGCCCGTCAAGGCAGCGTGGCAGGAGGGGCGCCATCCAGAGGATCCTCTTGCGCGCCGCAGGAGTGCCGGGGAGCCCGGCCGGCCTTCTCCCCCCGCTATTTCCGGAAGCGATCCAGCGCCGATCTGCGGGCTGCGGGGGCTCCAGCTTTGGAGGGCGCCGGCTGCGCCTCTGCCTCAGCAGCCAAGCTGTTCCGAACCAGGGCCTGTGAGCAGGGAGGCGGGAGGATGCGAACAGGAACGGGCAGGGTCAGATCCGCCTGCAGAACGCGGCCTCCCAGCGGATCAGCCCCAGGCCACCTCTGGCTCACGCCGAACCCAACAGCTGTCTTCAGGCGGCAGGCTATCCCCATGGGGCCCGGCCATGGCCGAGCGAGCCACACCAATGTGGAGGGAGGGGGGATTTGCCGGGGTGGGCCGGACGTGAAGGGCTGAGGCATGGGGCCCAGGAAGAGCAGAGCCCCCCCCCCACGAGCGCCTTGAGCCTGGCCAGGAGGGTAGCTGGAAGTTAATATGATTACCCACCCCGGAGTCAAATTTAATCACTTTCTTGTGCTGTCGCATTAAAAGCTAACATTTGGTGACCACCTTGGCGTCCACGTGTGGCTCAGCAGGGTTGGGGGGGGCTGGGGGCTCTTGGAATCCGGCAAGGATCTGCCACAGAGGGAGGGAAGGAGCCAGGGTGGAGCCGGGGCAGGGGAGGAACGGGGAGCGCCAGGGGACTCACCCGCTGCTGCTCGGCTGCCACCTTCCTCCTCCGCTTCAGCCGCCTGCCCGCCGAGTCCCGGCCCTTCAGCCCCCGCTGGGGGGAGGCCTCCTTCGCCTCGGGGTCGTAGCCCTGGGGGGAGGGGGGCAGGGACTCAGCGCCCGCATGTCCGGAGCCTGGCAGAGCTGTGTCTCGCCCCGCCCCGCCCTCCCAGAGTGGCCAGCGGAGCGCCACCGGCGCCCACCTGCTCGGGCAGGTACCAGCCTCTCTGCACGCTCCTTCCGCTGCTGCTGCTGCAGGGAGACGGTGTCCACCCGGCCCAGCTGCCCGGGGTCCAGGGAGATCAGCTCCGGCGGGATCTCTGGCGAAGAGCGGCTGTGGGGGGGGGAAACGAGGCGGGCGGCGATGACAAGAGGCGCGCTTCAGGGGAGCCGCCGCCGCCCGCCTGCTTGCCTGCCTGCTTGCCTCCCTCTGCGAGGCCCCCCGCTGCCTTCCCGGGATCCGAGCCGGAGAGAAAGGGCGGCGGCGGTGGGGCCGCGCCGCCGCCACTCGGCGCGGGCAGGGCTGCCGCTTCTGCCCGCCCGCGTTGGGCCAAGGAAATGATGGGGGGCGGGAAACAAGGCGGGCGGCGATGACAAGCGGCGCACTTCAGGGGAGCCGCTGCTGCCGCCGGGTGGTTCCCCTCAGGGCGGGCGGAGGCAGGCGGGCAGCCGCTCCTTCTCTCCCGGCGGAGGAGGAGGAGGCGGCGTCGGCGTCCTCTTCCTCGCCGCCCGGCTACGGATAGAGCGCAACCTCTCGCCGCCGCCGCCGCTCCTTCTCCCTGGTGGGCTCCCCTCAGTGCCGCCTCGCACTCATACACACACATACACAGAGGCTGGCTGGCTCTGGGCTCTGACAGCAATGGCTTTCTTCCCCAGGGTTCGCGCTGCTTCCGGAGACCGGCTTTCCGAATGTCGGGCGGCAGATAGAGAGAGAGAGCCAGAGCCGAGGGGCCAAAGAGCCAGATCTGGCTCAAGAGCCGCCATTTCCGACCCTTGTGCTAGAGAGACAGATGACAAATGTTCAGCAAATGATGTTCCACTGTTGGTTTTGTTAAACCAATCTTAGAGCCTCATATTTGCAAAACTAATTTCAACAGGAGTAGCCTGAATAATGCAATAGTGATTTTATTTGTAAACCGCCCAGAGTTCCCCATTGGGGGAGATGGGCAGTCATATAAAATAGATAGATAGATAGATAGATAGATAGATAGATAGATAGATAGATAGATAGATAGATGATAGATAGATAGATAGATAGATAGATAGATAGAGGTATTGTTTGATTCTTCTCCAGCCAGCCAGAAATATCCTACTTGCCAGAATATTTGTGTTTGCATCACTGTGTATATCTGTATATTTTATTTTGTAAACCACTGGGAGTTATTTGGAATTGTGGTGGTATAGAAATATTATAAATAGAGCAATAACTGGAGATCTAACCATGCAGGGTACACTGTAAGGGAGTAAGTAACCCTGCAAGTAATTGGGCCTCAGCGGCAGAAAGCTTTAGAGATCATAGACAGCACCTTCTCTTGGGATCAGAAAGCAACCATTCAGCTTTTCACCCATAATGCTGTTCCACTTCATGGAAACACCCTTTTCCACCCACACAGCCACATTCTGGTCTGGTGCAATTTCCAGACCAATGAAACTGTTGTTGTTTTATAAGAAACAGTAACCTGTATGGATCTCTTCCTTTGCCAAGACCTGCCAAATACAGTGAATGGAGTGGCCCACCAATGATCGAGGGAATGATTGGAGATGCCTTCACCTCATGAAAATTTAAGATGTTGACCTGAGACTAGGATTACCAGATATCTGAACAGGCAAAGGAGGACATGGACAATTGGAAAGGAGGACAAATGGGGGGAAAGGAGGACACACTAACCGTTTAACTTTCCTAGCATCTGCAACAACAATTACAGTGAAAAACTGCAAAAACAAACAAACAAACAAACCTTAGGCCTACATGTATATGAAATTACTTTTTCCGGCATCAGAAAGACTGGTTTTTCAGTTGCAGGAATGTGCTAGAGCTGGTTAGGAGGCAAAAGCCTTCAGCATGTAACTGATTTAAGGTCTTGTCAATTTCAAGCAGCAGGAAAGTGGGCCTGAGGGCTCTAATCAACTAATTAAGGTCATGGATCTGAGCTTCTTAACTTGTGGTTAGCACTTACTAGGGAAGTGCTGCTGCTGAGGAAGAGATAGCTTGTAGATACTCAAAAAGTGGGACAATATTTGATTTTAAGACTATGCCTCCTGGATGGAGGACATGAGGACATCCTTTTGCCAGATGTCCGGTAATCCTACCTATCTTTAGATTCTTTTTTTTTATCTAAAGCTAACAATATCTGTTCTCCAGGATGATCCTTACAAGAAGATTGTACCTATTGGGTAGGACAGAGGACTCTTATCCCTTTTTATTTCTTTGCCCTGGTATTGACAGAACATAACTGTTATCTGTTCCATCCTCAGTACAATATTTTAAAATAGTTTTAAACAATGTTTTTTTTTTAAGTTGGAGTATGGCACTTTCTGCAATTTGGTAGAGCATTAATTATCTAGTCCAGAGCTTTCCAAACTGTGTGTCGGGACACGTTAGTGTGTCGGCTGCAGTGTCTGGGTGTGTCGCGGCTGCTGCTGCCTCCGAGCCCTGCTAGGATTCCGCACAGGTCCTAGTGCCTGCCTTGTGCCCTGCCGCCTCCAAACCTGCCCTGCCAGGATTCCGCGCAGGTCCTAGTGCCTGCCTTGTGCCCTGCTGTAAGAGTGTGTCGTGAAATGATGCCCTGCTGTAAGAGTGTGTCGTGAAATGATGCCCTGCTGTAAGAGTGTGTCACAAAATGATGCATGTCTAAAAAGTGTGTCACCAACATGAAAAGTTTGGAAAGCTCTGCTCTAGTCTATAGGCTCTTTCATGGACTGTTGCACTGCAAGCTTTTTTACATGTTTCATGTTCTCAAATGCTTCCCTGCTGGTCTAATTTTTTATCCAGGTGAATCGTGATTCAGTTCAAATCAAATTTTGCTGCCTTCCAAACTAGAATCTAAAAATTAGAATTAATATTGCCATCTTCAAATCTCAAAATCAGACCAAATGTTGGCTGATTTGTATACTCTTATTAAACGGTTCCCCTTCATGGATCACTGCCTTGTCGTGGCGAAGGGGCTTGCGTAACTCAATGAAGTCAGGTCAAGAAGAACAGGTCATGATGGAGAGTTCTGACAAAACGTGGTCCACTGGAGGAGGAAATGGCAAACCACTCCAGTATCCTTGCCAAGAAAACCCATGGACTGTATCAAAAGGCTAAAAGATATGACGCCGGAAGATGAGCCCCTCAGGTCGGAAGGTGTCCAAAATGCTACTGGGGAAGAGCGGAGGGCAATTCCGAGTAGCTCCAGAAAGTGTGAAACGGCTGGGCCAAAGCCGAAAGGACGCTCAGTTGTGGATGTGTCTGGAAGTGGAAGGAAAGTCCGATGCTGTAAAGAACAATATTGCATAGGAACCTGGAATGTAAGAACTATGAATCAAGGTAAGCTGGATGTGGTCAAACATGAGATGACAAGATTGAACATCGACATCTTGGGAATCAGCGAACTAAAATGGACAGGAATGGGCGAATTTAATTCAGGAGACCATTATATATACTACTGTGGGCAAGAATCCCTTAGAAGAAATGGAGTAGCTCTCATAGTCAATAAAAGAGTGGGAAAGGCAGTACTGGGGTACAACCTCAAAAACGACAGAATGATCTCAGTTCGAATCCAAGGCAAACCATTCAACATCACAGTGATCCAAGTCTATGCCCCAACCACTGATGCCAAAGAAGCTGAAGTTGACCGGTTCTATGAAGACCTACAACACCTTCTAGAACTAACACCAAAAAAAGATGTCCTTTTCATCATAGGGGACTGGAATGCTAAGGTAGGAAGTCAAAAAATAACCGGAATAACAGGCAAGTTCGGCCTCGGAGTACAAAATGAAGCAGGGCAAAGGCTAATAGAGTTTTGTCAAGAGAACACGCTGGTCATAGCAAACACTCTTTTCCAACAACACAAGAGACGACTCTACACATGGACATCACCAGATGGTCAATACCGAAATCAGATTGATTATATACTTTGCAGCCAAAGATGGAGAAGCTCTATACAATCAGCAAAAACAAGACCTGGAGCTGACTGTGGCTCAGATCATGAGCTTCTTATTGCAAAATTTAGGCTTAAATTGAAGAATGTAGAGAAAACCACTAGACCAATCAGGTATGACCTAAATCATATCCCTTATGAATATACAGTGGAAGTGAGAAATAGATTTAAAGGATTAGATCTGGTAGACAGAGTGCCTGAAGAACTATGGATGGAGGTTCGTAACATTGTACAGGAGGCAGCAACTAAAACCATCCCAAAGAAAAAGAAATGCAAGAAAGCAAAGTGGCTGACTGATGAGGCTTTACAAATAGCTGAGGAAAGAAGGGAAGCAAAAGGCAAGGGAGAAAGGGAAAGATATAAACAACTGAATGCAGAATTCCAGAGAATAGCAAGGAGAGATAAGAAGGCCTTCTTAAATGAACAATGCAAAGAAATCAAGGACAACAATAGAATGGGGAAGACTAGAGATCTCTTCAAGAAAATCGGAGATATCAAGGGAACGTTTTGTGCAAAGATGGGCATGATAAAGGACAAAAAAGGCAGGGACCTAACAGAAGCAGAAGAGATTAAGAAGAGGTGGCAAGAATACACAGAAGAACTATACAAGAAAGATCTTAATATCCCTGATAAATACGATGGTGTGGTCACTGACCTTGAGCCGGACATCCTAGAGAGTGAAGTCAAGTGGGCCTTAGGAAGCATTACTAACAACAAAGCTAGCGGAGAAGACAGTATCCCAGCTGAGCTATTTAAAAGCCTAAAAGATGATGCTGTTAAAGTGCTGCACTCAATATGCCAACAAATTTGGAAAACTCAACAGTGGCCACAGGATTGGAAAAGGTCAGTTTACGTTCCAATTCCAAAGAAAGGCAATGCCAAAGAATGTTCAAACTACCGTACAATTGCGCTCATTTCACATGCCAGCAAGGTTATGCTCAAAATCCTACAAGCTAGGCTTCAGCAGCATGTGAACCGAGAACTACCAGAAGTGCAAGCTGGGTTTCGAAGAGGCAGAGGAACTAGAGATCAGATTGCCAACATTCGCTGGATCATGGAAAAAGCAAGAGAGTTCCAGAAAAACATCTACTTCTGCTTCATTGACTACGCTAAAGCCTTTGATTGTGTGGATCACAACAAACTGTGGCAAATTCTTAAAGAGATGGGAGTACCAGACCACCTTACCTGTCTCCTGAGAAACCTGTATGTGGGTCAAGAAGCAACAGTTAGAACCGGACATGGAACAACCGACTGGTTCAAAATTGGGAAAGGAGTACGACAAGGCTGTATATTATCACCCTGCTTATTTAACTTATATGCAGAGTACATCATGAGAAATGCCGGGCTGGATGAATCACAAGCCGGAGTTAAGATTGCCGGGAAAAATATCAACAACCTCAGATATGCAGACGATACCACCCTAATGGCAGAAAGTGAAGAGGAACTAAAGAGCCTCTTGATGAGGGTGAAAGAGGAGAGTGCAAAAGCTGGCTTGAAACTCAACATTAAAAAAACCCAGATCATGGCATCTGGTCCCATCACTTCCTGGCAAATAGAAGGGGAAGAAATGGAAGCAGTGACAGATTTTATTTTCTTGGGCTCCAAGATCACCGCAGACGGTGACTGCAGCCATGAAATTAAAAGACGCTTGCTCCTTGGAAGGAAAGCTATGGCAAACCTAGACAGCATATTAAAAAGCAGAGACATCACCTTGCCGACAAAGGTCCGTATAGTTAAAGCTATGGTTTTTCCAGTAGCAATGTATGGCTGTGAGAGTTGGACCATAAGGAAGGCTGAGCGCCGAAGAATTGATGCTTTCGAGCTGTGGTGCTGGAGAAGACTCTTGAGAGTCCCTTGGACTGCAAGGAGGTCAAACCAGTCAATCCTAAAGGAAATCAACCCTGACTGCTCATTGGAAGGACAGATGCTGAAGCTGAAGCTCAAATACTTTGGCCACCTAATGAGAAGAGAGGACTCACTGGAAAAGACCCTGATGCTGGGAAAGACTGAGGGCAAAAGGAGAAGGGGACGGCAGAGGATGAGATGGTTAGATAGCATCACCGATGTAATGAACATGAATTTGAGTAAACTCCGAGAGACAGTGGAGGACAGGAAGGCCTGGCGTGCTATGGTCCATGAGGTCACGAAGAGTCGGACACGACTGAACGACTGAACAACAAAAATTAAACGGTTACTGTACATGGTTGCTGCAGGCAAACAAATACTTTATTTCCCCTTTCACTAAGTACAGTTTTAAAAATATTATTTAAAGGCTGTTATGAAATACTTCTAATTCTCAAGGCCCACACATCTGTGTCTTTTACAGCCAATGAGTTCAGCTTCCACTGGTGGTTTAATTTTTAACTTTTTAAGGAACTAAGCTTCCTGCAAAGCTCTTTAAGAAATTCAAGTAGGTGAATAAGGACTGAGATGGTCGAGGGAAAAATAAATGCTTTGGTGTCTTCTTAAATAAACTCTTCTAGGGTCCTAGAGCATGCACAAATTAACCATAAACATTTACAGTAGGTACATTCATTTGTTGCAGTACGGAATTCGTGTACTGGGTTGACCAACAGTATTGTAAAACCTTGCTCCGGGTGCATGCTCCTTTTTTAAATTTAAAAATGCACTATTTGAAAGCTGAACAAAGCTTTGAATCATTCCAATGTGCTTTACTGAAATGTGATAATACCCAGTGGTGGCAGCTTATAAAAATCTTTTACTTTAAATGACCAAGGAGCTTCACATGCTCAACTTCTGAAAGTATGCCAATATTATTATCATTGTATTATACACGAGAAAGCAAGAAGGGTTTAAATCTGAAAGATAGTAGCTTGATTAAGGATGTTCCTTTTTATGATTAAGCTGAAATGTTAACATATACATTTATTTAAATGGACATCTGTTTCTCTCGGTGAGGAAAGAACACCATATGCTCTAGCTTTCTCCAAGATCATGCAAAATAGTTTACATCTGAATGTATTACCAGATATTTTTGTTCACTTGCAAGGAGCTGCAGCAAAAGAGTGCTTTAGATTGGGGTATATGATGAGTTGCACTAGTACTGTTCCAGTGAGATGACAATAAGTAGATAGAATCTGTTCACTCTTATTGATTCAGAACTTAGCACAACTTCAGTCATTAACTATAATTCAAATGCCATTTTTTGTGTTTTGCCATTATCCATATTCTAATTATCTAGGTCAGAGCTTTCCAAACTTTTCATGTTGGTGACACACTTTTTAGACATGCATCATTTCGTGACACACTCTTACAGCAGGGCATCATTTCGCGACACACTCTTACAGCAGGGCACAAGGCAGGCACTAGGACCTGCGTGGAATCACAGCAGGTTTGGAGGCAGCAAGGCACAAGGCAGGCACTAGGACCTGCGTGGGATCCTGGCAGGGCTCGAAGGCAGCAGCAGCCATGACACACCCAGACACTGCAGCCGACACACTAACGTGTCCCAACACACAGTTTGGAAATCTCTGATCTAGGAGATAATGCAAAGTGTGAAAATGGTGTGAAAATAAGCCACTTTATGTATGAGGCCACTAGCAAAACAGTACATTTTCTGCTTCTTTAACAGCATCCTGCAAATAAAAGGTTTCCTTTGGCAAAGAATCTCCCAAGTCTCTTTGTTGTCAGCTTTTTAAATCAGAGGAATTCCGAACTCTGAGCTTCTGCTAAGCTGGTGGAGATCAGTGGAGCTCAACAGTTACTGTACTTCCCAGTTTTTAGATGATAACAATCCCTTTATATGAGTTGCTAAGCTGCCTCTATGTATATCCTGCAAATTTGCAGTGGGTTTTCCCTTCAGGGTATTTGCACAGCTCAGACAGCCATCCCTGGAATCTTGGCATGACAGGTCCTTGTCAATTTTGCTCCTTGGCAAAGTTTGAGGGAAATTCCTTCCTTCCTTCCTTCCTTTTTTTTTTTTTGGGTGTGTGTGTTGCTCTTTGCTGTTGTATGATCTTGGATGCTTGCTGCAAGTAAAAGGCCTACCTTCCTAGCCCAATAATATTACAGCATTTGTTGGCTGCGTGAATAGGCTTACAATATAATAAAGGTCAAAGCAAAATCATAATTATCTCAGAGAAATGGGAGAAAGCAAGAAATAAAAATTATTAAAAACAGCTTAATTATAAAATTATTTAGAATATCATTTTGAAGCGTGGAAGAAAAGCAGAGTGATATTTTCAAACATTAATGATATGTGATATGTGTGTGCCTTCAGGTCAGTCTTTGACTCCTGGCAATTGCCTGGACTAGTCCCTGCAGTTTTCCTGGCAAAATTTCTGAAGTGGTTTGTCATTGCCTGCTTCTTCCTGGGACTGAGATAGAGTGACTGCCCAAGGTCACCCAGCTGGCTTCGTGCCTAAGGCAGGACTAGAACTTACTCTCTCCTCATTTCTAGCCTGATGCCTTAACCACTACACCAACCTGTTCTCTTAGACATTAATATAAAACAGAGCTTGCTTTCATAGCAATCAGCACACTGCCGTGGGGGGGAAGCATTTTACCAATAAAATGTGCCTTCTCCATTGATAAAAATTAACATAATAATACATTTGATAGCTTGTAATAAAGATAGGCAAAATTGTCAAGTCTGTAGTCAATTTCTCATTTTTCCAGTCTTTTTTACCTGTTTTCTTTTAAGTTTCAAAAATCCAGATGAACATTTTTGTGTGAATTTCTCTTTATATACATTTTTGAATGCATTATATTATTATATAAGTTTGCAAGCATCATCGTCATCATTATTATAATATTTCTATGCGACTTCACTCCAAACAGCTCTGAACCAATTTTTTACCTCAATATAATGTATTTTGCTGTGTGCTTTCCCCTAATACAGTATATACATTTTAAATTTAAGTTATAAACTATTGCAAAATTCTGAATTATTGCAAAATTCTGAAAAGCATGAACATATAAATGCTTTTTTGTTTACAAGAAGTCTGAATAGAGATACAGTATATATTTAAAAATGAAACCCAATCAAATATCTTTGCCATACCTAGTTTATACAGGTAAAAAGGTAAAGGTTCCCCCACACAGTCGTGTCCAACTCTAGGGGCCGGTGCTCATCTCCGTTTGTTAGATGAAGAGACAGCGCTGTCTGAAGACGCTTCCCCGGTCATGTGGCCAGCATGACAGTAGTCCTCGCTTAATGACCACAACTGTGACTGGAATTTCAGTTGCTAAGCAAAGCTGTCATTAAGCGAATCTGACCCGATTTTACAACCTTTTTTGTAGCAGTCGTTAAGGGAATCACCGCGGGTGTTAAGTGAACCACATGGTCGTTAAGCGAGTCACGCAATTCCCCATTGATTTTGCTTGCCAGAATCCGGCCAGGAAGGTCAAAAATGTGACCACGGGATGCTGTGACGGTTATAAATGTGAACTGGTTGCCAAGTGCCCAAATCGTGATCACGTGACCGTGGGGATGCTGCGACGGTCCTAAACATGAGGACTGGTCTTAAGTCAGTTTTCCAGCACCGTCGTAAGTCTGAACCATCCCAAAATGAATGGTTATTAAGTGAGGACTATCTGTAGCCAGTGCAATTTAATATAACTATACTGAAAAATGTCACTGTCTTCAACTGTTCAAACTTTGTAGTGTCACTACCTTATGCTACTGCAATATTTTTATAATAAGTACTGCTATAAGAATCAATCTCCCTCTTTGTCATTCTTTCATCATAAGGCTGGAATGTTTTACATACTTCCCAGAGTGTATGTACTCATGAGATACACATGGTTACAGATAAGTTAGTTTCATGCATGTGCTTTATTTTTATATTCATGTCTAAAACTAGAGCCAGTTTGGTCTAGTGGTTAAGACTCCAGACTAGAAACCAGGAGACTGTGAGTTCTAGTCCTGCCTCAGGCATGAAAGCCGGCTGGGTGACTTTGGCCCAGTCACTCTCTCTCAGCCCAACCCGCCTCTCAGGGTTGTTGTTGTGGGGAAAATAGGAGGAGGAAGGAGTATTAGGTATGTTCCCCACCTGGAGTTACTTATAAAAGTAATAAAGGTGGGATAAAAAATCTAAAAAAAACCATTGTGAATGTAGCCATAAAAAAAGTATGGGCAAGTATCCAAAATACTTCTTTAGGCAGGCTTAAAGCTTTGGACCAGGGAAACTATTTTGTATCAAGTTAGACTATTTGTCCAACATCATCTCAACTCTGAGTGGCTGTTAGGATTTCAGATAAAGATTTTTCTCCTAATGATTGTTTTTAATTTCAGATACCTAGGATTGAATCTTCTGCATGCAAAATATGGGCTTTATCACAGTCTTAAGCTCACAGGCATTTTTTTTCATTTTTTAAAATTTATTTACCTTAACAAGTTTTACAGAAAGGAACAGAATAAGAATACCAAATTAAAAAAAACTAGAAAAAGAAATACAGGAAAAACTACAAAAATATACCTATCCAAGTTAAAATAATCAAAACAAAGCAAAACAAAAATTTCTTTTAGAAATGTGGTTGACAATGGATTAATATGGGACATCGATTGATAGTCTGCCCTTTTTCTGCTTAGACTCACAGCCATGTGTGTAGAATAGTCAAGGATCCTACCAGAAACTGCTCATTGGTATTTAACATCTGGAAAGCGGGTATATATGTGAAATGTATTACATTTTAACTTGAATGAAAGGCTATCTTCACACAAGCCAAGGTTTTCTGAATCACCAAGATCTATAACCTGTGATAGCTGAGCTTACACATGGCTGACTAGGAATTCTGGGAGTTGTACTTTCAATACAGTTGGAAGGCACCAGATAGGGTAAAATTCTCATGAAAGAAGTATGTTAAGATGGTTTGGTCATAAAGAGAAAGCCAACTCACCAAACAGGGTTGTGCTTGTGGGGAAAATAGGAGGAGGAAGGAGTATTAGGTATGTTCCCTGAGTTTTTTTATAAAAACAATAAAGGTGGGATAAAAAAAATCTAAAAAAATCCATGCAAGAAGAGTTAAAATTTTAAATGTCTTCTAGAGGCCTTGACCAACCTGGTCAACCTCTAGTAATTTAATTGCAGTTACTACAGTCCTCTGCCTGCATAAACTATGGGGTGTGCAGTGACTTTGAAGGCTAGGCCAGTGTTTCTCAACCTTGGCGACTTTAAGATATGTGGATTTCAACTCCCAGAATTTCAACAATTAAGATATGTGGATTTCAACTCCCAAAACTCCTCAGCCAGCCAGAATTCTGGGAGTTGAAGTCCACATATCTTGAAGTGGCTAAGGTGGAGAAACGCTGGGCTAGACTGAAGTCGAAAGAATGTCCCGGAAGAGAGCAATGGCAAACCACGACGGTGACACTGCCAGTACAACTGCGGGAAAGTAGTCGTCAAGGGTCAACCTTTGATTTTTACTATTAATCCCTCCTATCGGAGAGGGAAGCCGGCTGAGAAACGCTGACATCAAGGGAAAAGGGAAGACAGCTGAAAGCTCTGAATACAGAACGGAGAAAGCGTCTGGCCATTGCTTTTTCTCCGTTCCAGCCAGAGCAGCGGACCGGGCTCTGGGGGTGGTGCCAGACAATCCCGTTTCCACCCGGATCGCCTTTCCTTTTCCGCGGGAGGAAAACAAGCCGCGCTCCAGCTGGCCACCCGCCAGGCCCTCAGTTGCAAGCCCAGATCCGTCGCCCGAAAGCAGGGAGGAGTGGCGTGATCGGGCCAATGGCCGGCGAGGAGGGGAGGCGGGACGACTCGGCTTCCCTCTTTTAGACCCCGGAGGCTAGAAAATGCTGCGGGTGGTGCTTTTCCCTGGGCTTGTAGCTCCACTCGTAGGGCGGGGCCCTGGCTTGGGGTCAACAGGGCGGGTCAAAGTTTTGGAGGGGGGGGGGGGGACATAGCCTTGGCTCTTTGCTCCGCGCTGGGCTGGTAAGTCGTCTTCCAACCCAACATTTCAACCTCACTGTTGCGCAGGCAGGAAGGTAACACTTCACTGTTTTCCACACACTATGCCATTCTTCTGTTTATTTTGAATACTCCCTAAAAGACCCATGATAAGAAACAGGTCCACCGGATCTGGGCTTCCAGAATTCGGCCGGCCACTAAACAGCAGCACAGAATTAGGATATGCTTCATGCTGTTCATCTGGAAGGAAGCCCACTGTATTCCCTGGATTTTTAGGCTTGCAATGTAGAACGTGGGCATGGTGACTCAGCGGGTAAGACGCCAGGCTTGTTGATCGGAAGATCGGAGGTTTGAATCCCTAGCCCTGCATGTGGAGTGAGCTCCTGCACTAGCTCCAGCTCTTGCCAACCTAGCAATTCGAAAGCATGCAAATGCAAGTAGATGAATAGGTACCACTTCGGTGGGTAGGTAACAGCGTTCCGTGTGCGTCATGCCGGCCACATGACCGTGGAAGCGTCTTCGGACAACGCTGGCTCTTCGGCTAACAAACGGAGATGAGCACCGGCCCCTAGAGTCGGACACAACTGCACAAATGTGCGGGGGAACCTTTACCTTAATGTAGAACGTGTGCTGCTCCAAAGTATCATTCCCCAGTCTGGTGCCTCTGACTGTGTTGGTGTCAACCTGCATTACTCCCTGCCATGGTGGTCAATACTGGAAGAATAATAGTTATAACTTGACTTTGCAGTAAGAGTTATAGGATGAATTGACCAATGGTAACTAAAGCTGACCTTCTGGAGATGGGCAGGTCATAAATACTAGAGTGGAAAACCAGCGTGCTTTAAAAACAATTCCCTTCTAAAATGGAGCATAGACCAGCCAATTTTTGGAGCAACACGTTGACTTTGAGACAACTGCCCTCTAATTATGCAACAGAAAGCAGGGACTTCTGGTTGTGTGTGTGTGTGGGGGGGGTATACACAGCAAGCATGCCCTGAAAAAAGGAAGTAGCATTTTTACTTTTACTATTGCTAGCACTTTTTCCACCCTCACTGACTCCCAGTTTTACCCGCACAAAGGCAAAGAACAAAACTAATTTGGTGATTCTGGAGGATGATTTTCCAGTTGTCCAGTGCAGCCTTTGGCAAGATTTTCTTCATTTATATACATACATACATACATCATACATACATACATACATACATACATACATACATACATACATAATGTGTGTATATAAGGTAAAGGTAAAGGTTCCCCCTGCACAGTTGTGCAGTCGTGTCCGACTCTAGGGGCCGGTGCTCATCTCGGTTTCTTAGCCGAAGAGCCAGCATTGTCCGAAGACGCTTCCGTGGTCATGTGGCCGGCATGACCCACGCGGAACGCTGTTACCTACCCACCGAAGTGGTACCTATTCATCTACTTGCATTTGCATGCTTTTGAATTGCTAGGTTGGCAAGAGCTGGGGCAAGTGTGGGAGTTCACTCCATCACGGGGGGCTAGGGATTCACCTCCAAACTTGCGACCTTCCGATCAACAAGCCTGGCATCTTACCCGCTGAGCCACCACGCCCCTAATGTGTGTGTGTACAGTACAGGGCGAAAGAGAGAAACAAGCTAAGAGGAAGGCACATCAAGCAAACCCTCATCGTGACCGTCTTCGACCTGGAAACCTATGCCCTCATTGTGGGAGGTTGTGCGGATCCAGAATTGGCTTTTACAGTCACTTACGGATCCAGTGTTAAGATTTTACCCCTGGAAGCCAATCTTACTCGGCTACGAGTGATCACCAAGAATAATTCAATGTGCTCAGAAAGGTATATTCTGCTAGTAGTACTTGTACTGCTAATGTAGTACTAGCATTAGTGAATTCTGCTTTACAACTGAGCAATCTCTGTGGAGGCTGGCAATATCTGGAATTTTTAAGAAGGCTGCCTGAAAGGGTATCAGGTTTAGGGCAGTGAAAATGCCTAAGGTGTGTTGTATGATACTAAGATCAGCCTTGTACCCTTTCTTTGGGGGCTATTTTAAGTCTAGCAGCTGCTTTTTTGGCTGCTGTTTTCTTGCACTATCTCAGCTGGTCCTACTCAACATCACCATCTGGAGGTAAAAGTATGCATGTGTCACACAGCCCAGATGAGCCTATACCAGCCTTTCCCCATTTTACGTAGGTACCTCCAGAAGTGCGGACTTCTACTGCCAAAATGCTCAGCAACGGCCAGGATGGCTAGGAAATTCTGGGAGTTACAGTGCTGACACATTTGGAGGTCATCAAGTTGTGGGATGCTAGAAGACCATGGAATATTTTGAATCAGCTATTTTATTGTGCTCAACATCAGTAAATAAAAAGTACTACTTTCTATTCAAAGTACTGGTTGTTATCTATAAAGGTCTATGTGGCATAGGGCCTGGTTACTTGAGGGACCACCTGTCTCCCATAGTATCTGCCCAGCAGATCCAGTCTGGCAGGGTTGGCACACTCCAGATTCCTTCAATTAGAACAGGGGTGGGCAACATCAGGCCCGCGGGCCATATAAGGCCCGCAGGGCTCCTGCCTGCAAACCCCGCCCCTTCCATGCAATTGGCTCCCGCCCGCAAACCCGGCCCCCCAGTGCTTGTGATTGGCTCCCGCCCGCAAAATCCGGCCCCTGGTCCATAGAAATCCCAGAAACCCCATCCCCCGCCCCCCGGTTATAAATATCCAAATGGCCCTTGGCAGAAAAAAGGTTCCCCACCCCTGAATTAGAACAAGGCGCCCAGAAGTGTGCCTTCTGTGGGGCAGCGCCTGCCCTCTGGAATGAGGTTCCCCCTGAGATTTAAATGGCCCCCACCCTACCAGTGTTTTGAAGGGCTTTGAAGACCTGGCTCTTCGCCCAGGCCTTTGGAGAAGGTGATTGAAGCCCCCTTTAGATTGTGGGGGTTGTTTTTTCTTTGTTCCCATCTGGTTTTGTCATTTTTGCCATCTTTATAATTTAGTTTTGTTATTACTGTTGTTTCCTTGTTTTTAAATGTTTTTAACAGTTTGTAAATTGTCTAGAGTCACTGGGATTCAGGCAGCATATACTGTAAATTTAATCAATTATGAGGAAGAATTGCGCATTAAAGGGCCTCATAATGATTTCTTTGACTTTCCCCGTATCAGGACACTAGCTCAAAGATCTTTACGAATTAAAGGCAATACAAAGCAACCATAATTGCATGGATCAGTTGGGGATGGGAATTAGGATGTACCAAAATGCCACAAAACAGCATGCAATCCCAGAATTCAAGAGGCTAGGTGGTGCAAAGAACACCATCACCACAAAAAACAAGGGACAGGAAGCTTGCAGAGCATAGCTCTTGGAATTTTTTCCCTCCCCTTTTCTGTGGAAAGCACAGGAGAGGCTGTATACGTTCAGTCTTGGGTCACGTGACCAGGAGGGGGGCTTAAGAACGGCACAGTCACCATCATTCTGAGCTGCTGCCC
Organism: Charina bottae; assembly: GCA_023362775.1. NCBI lineage: Eukaryota > Metazoa > Chordata > Lepidosauria > Squamata > Charinaidae > Charina > Charina bottae. Next base: position 464,372 of record JALMGJ010000022.1, read on the forward strand.
AACTCCTCCTCCCATTGGAGGAATTATTTTGGATTTTTTTTCTTCGCAGCCCTGGCCTGCCTGGCTCCTTTTTGAACACTTATCTTTCTTTTGCCAGTTTCTTCCTCACTGCCAAATTTGGTCACCATTAGTTCAGTTTGGGGGGAGTTATCCAGCTGACAGATACACTGATGGACAGAGACCTACGCCCCTTTACATAATTTTTTCCAACATTTCTATGGGTTGGAAAGATGAAGGGGCTACAGAAAAAAACAGAAAACTCTACAAGCAGCTTCAAAGGATAGATTAAGAGTACTGTAGACTGGTGTATTCACCTGACAGTTTGCTATGGTTAACTGAATATGGATTACTCAATTCCATTGGCATTGAACCGTAAACTAATTTCATTGGATGGGTTTACGTAACATGCGAGGATAGTTTGTGGTTTGCAGCCGTTGAATGTAGTAGCCAACAGAGATGTTGCAAGCATTCACACCTAGCATTCCAGGACAATGAACCAATGGCTGATTCCCATTTCTAAAACCAATGATCCACAGTAACCCAGATTTGTCTCTTGCCTTCAGCAAAACACATGGATTTCCAAACAAGAGAACAGCAGTAAAGAGAAATAATAGTCTTTGCATTAGCAAAGCCAACCAGAATTTACTTCTGTGCAATGAATTAGCCCCAAAATCCAGATTGTTCAGCATCACCTAGTAGCTGGGAGAAATGAAATCCTAAAAATGCCTCTTAATTCCATCTTTTTGTACTGTCATACTTCCTGGATTGTGGTGGTAGATAAAAAGAAGCTAAAACGGTCAGTGCCGTAACATGAAATGGATCCATATTGTAATTTTCATTAAGAACTACCAGCTTTTAAGAGGCTTGCACAACTCAATGATCTGCAGCCTAATTTACCCAACAGCACTGAAGCAGGAATAAAAACGAGGACATGATATATTGTCATGATTATGTATATGTATCTTGAATGATTTGAATAAGGAATATCAACGCCCAACATAAACCCCTTTTTCTGTGCCAAGCAAGAGCCAATTATTTCCTGGGTAGTGCCTGTATTATCCAGAACTGCATCAGGATTCTTTCTACACATCTGCAGTGAGGTAGATAAAATCTTGTAAGAGAAACCATTTAATACTTTTACTGCCAGGTCTGTATAATTCTTGAAGGAATATAGAATAATTTTTTATCTGATTATGTTGAAAACAATTACAGATGAGCATGGATAGTATCAGCCATGGCGAAGACTTCCATTCAGTTCTGGAAATATGTATCATACCAGAGTGGGCCCTTAAAAATAACACATTAAAGGAGACAAAAATAATCTACCTTTTTTTTTACAGCCTTAATTGGGTCAGATAAAGTAAGCTGCCTTAGATACTGGCTGGTGCAGTTAAAACCTGGATATCTATATCATATAAAGTCATGATTTATTGTAACCACTGTTTATTGAATAACTGAGTTTATGCAGTATATTAAACCATAAGATAGTTTATTTGATTTTACAAAGCATGTTGTGTGCCCAACTGCTGGAGTTTAGTCACTATATTATGTTTAAATGAATTACCGCTTAGTGTGGTGTGCAAACCCAGCCAAGTGGTAATTGTTCAAGTGAGAAACTGAAATCCTAAAAGTTTCAAACATTTTCCTGCCCCTTAATTGCTTTCCTTTCATCCCCTCCCTATTTCAAATCCACCCTGTACACTAAAGAGTTACAATGGGGGGTGGGAATTTAACTAACTATTTGAATGGTGGGCCTGCTGTATTTATATCTGGATTAAAACTTCAGAATGAAAGGTGAAAAAACAATGAATTACCTACCAATGATCATGCAACAAGCTTTGGTTTCTGAAAATGCAGCATTTATTAATCCTATGCTTTTAAACTTAATGACTGATTCCTGGATTTCACTTCCTTTCGGTGTCTATAGCTAATAGGAAGCCCATTCTTTTCTAAGCAGTTTAAGCAGTTCAAAAACTCTAGCCTCCCTGTTCAAGTCAGTTTCTTCAAATATTTAACCTCAACATTCCTTCTCCTGTGCCTGGGATTGCTCCTTTAACCACATCAGAAGGCACACCAGCATTACTGTACTGGTAAGCAAAGATATAGGGGCGTGGTGGCTCAGTGGGTAAGACGCTAGGCTTGTCGATTGGAAGGTTGCAAGTTCGGAGGTTCGAGACCCTAGCCCCGCGTGACGGAGTGAGCTCCCGCACTAGCCCCAGCTCTTGCCACCCTAGCAATTCGAAAGCATGCAAATGCAAGTAGATAAATAGGTACCACTTCAGTGGGATGGTAACAGCATTCCGCGTGCGTCATGCCGGCCACATGACTGCGGAAGCGTGTTCAGACAACACTGGCTCTTCGGCTAACAAACGGAGATGAGCACCAGCCCCTAGAGTCGGACACGACTGCACAACTGTGCGGGGGGAACCTTTACCTTTTTTAAGCAAAGATATGGCAATTTATATCTGTGATGCTAGTTGGAGGAAAAGAAGCCTACAACGTTCAATGATTATCCAAAAGCAAAATTCCGTAAGGAGATTAAAATTCAGAATTATCACTTGTACAGTATTCCATAAAGATGTTCAATTATTTACATATTCTGTTTTTGATACCATTTTCAAATAGAAACAATGCAATTTACAGTTTTATTTTTCAATAATCTAATTTTTTGCTACTGTATATTAAAATCATCCAGGGATGTATTATGGACATCATTATGCTTGTGAAAGGAACTTCCAGGAATCTAACTTTTTCAGCTTCTCCTTTCCCAGTGGCCTGGATTCAATCTTTCAGAGTACAAAAATAATTTCATATTAACATAAATAGTAACAAATATTTTTGTACAATTTAAACTGAATACATTTGAGAGGTTAAATATATTTGTGTAATTACGTACACAAAAACTGCCTGCCTTTTATCACTTTAATTGCACTTGATTTATATAAATTTAAAATTCACTCACTCCATAGTATTATATTTGATCCTTGCGTCTCTTGTTCTATACCTAGTTTTTCCTAGAAGATCAATTTATATTAATGCCCATCAAATACTGCTTTTTGGTGGCATGGAACCTGCGTGCGTATGAAATCCTAAATGCCTTCTTTCAAAATATACATGACATGAGGAATATAAGAGACAGGTAATAAGCATAAATGCTAACTGTGGAGTGCATTGCCTATCATAATCTAGAATTTTAGTAACAAACATGTTCATACTGGATAATGCAAATGTAAGTAGTAGAAACTTCAGAATTACAATCTATTCTGATTTCACAAAGTTGTTTATTCACACCAATTTATACTTCCAAGTTATCTGTAGGTGTGTTTTCTCAATGGCTTCCATTATCCCAGGATTCAGTCCAAATATATTCAACATTCTGAATCATCCTTCCTTAGCAGAACTGTTATAGTTAATGTTTTGCTTTAACTTTCCTTCTTGCATCTTTATGTTTCTTCCGACAATCCTGGAAATGTTGAAAGTTTAATATAGTTATGAGAGATTCAATGTTATAAATTATTTAATTAGCGTTTCAGCTTTAGCATCTAAGCAGGTCCACAATACTATGGATAGCAAGTTTTTGAAAATGAAGATAGAAATAATCTTCTTCCTCTCCCAGCAATTCTTCACAGTGAATCAACATGGGCAAAATGCAGCTTGCTTACCAGTTCAGTTTCAAAGTGGAACTAGGGGACATACTGACAAAGGAATATTATACAAAGAATGATATGGAAAGTAGAATGAACATTAGATTGTGATTTTGGTTTGCCAGGATCCTGGATTAAAAGTAATACTAAATGACCCCCACCAACACAAGCAGGACAAGCCATGGTATATAAACAGAGAGCAAGTCCCACTCCCTTTTCGCACTGAAGATGCCTAGCCTGGCAATGAAATGTCTGCAAGAAAACAACAAGGCTCAGAGAGCACCAAGGACTCCACAATACTAAATGAACCACAGCCAGAAACTTCCAAACTTGTTCAGCTTTCCCTGGGCAGGATGAACCAAGCAGGAGTGACTGACTGTCATGCAGGAGCACAATTGTTTGATTCTGATGAAATAGAATTCAACTAAAGATCAAATTATGTCTGAAAAAGACTATTGACTGATTTTCAACAGTTACTCTTCATCTTTTCACAATTACTATTCAATATGTATATGAAGACAGCCAGTTTGGTGTAGTGGTTAAGGCACCAGGCTAGAAACCAGGAGACTGTGACTTCTATTCCCACTTTAGTCATGAACTCAGCTGGGTGACCTTGGGCCAGTCACACTCTCTCAACCCCAATAAAACTGCAGGGACTATTAGAAAAATGCAACTTGTCTTATATTTGTTGCAGGATGAAAGATAGATATTGTACAATATGCATTTAGAAAAAAGAAAGTTGCAAAAAATGTAATCAAAGAAAAGGAGTGCTTATGATTAAAACAGAAAATGCAGAGCTTTCTGGATGAAAATAAAAATGGTTTTGGAAGTGGGTGAAGAAGGCTAAAGAAGAGCGAAAGGAATTAAAAATAAAAGTAATGAAATTATTTGGGATGCAACTGAAATGAGGGACTGGAAATTTTAGCAATTTATGTGGGAAGGACGACACAGTGTGAAAAAGGAAATTTGAAACTAATTCTACAAAACGTTAGTGCCCAAAAAAGAAAAAGACTGATAAAAAGGAATAAATGCAGTGAGAAAGTTGGAAAGTGATAAGGCTGTAGCTGTAGATGGTATAACTGGAGAAATGTTAAAGTATGGATTTGGTTTGCTTACAGAGTGCTTGTGTGACTTGCTTAATGTCTGTGACAGACTGGACCCTTGTGTGGACTTCCTGGCTGTGCAAAACAGCTCTGGCCCACATATCAGGAACACCTTTAGCCACATACCTGAAGTAATATTTGGCGCCTGCTTTCCCAGTCCTCTGTTTCTTCATCAAGATCTGAAGCTTTATAAAAGAGCTTGGGGCCCTCTAGGAAAGGAATAAAGAAAAGTTTAAGACTTTTCTATTTGTAATCTGCCTGCCCTGTGAACAAGAAAGAAGTAAGTGATCCCTGCTAAGCCAAGGTCTCAGGGGTTGCGTGGATGAAACAGTTGTGTTTTGGTAGCTCAAGGTTTGATTATGTTTTCTGTCCTGCTGTTGCCATCATCTGCTTTCATCCTCTCAGCTACAAGAAATGGCATACAGTGGGGCGAAAAAGTATTTAGTCAGCCACCAATTGTGCAAGTTCTCCCACTTAAAAAGATGAGAGAGGCCTGTAATTGACATCATAGGTAGACCTCAACTATGAGAGACAAAATGAGAAAACAAATCCAGACAATCACGTTGTCTGATTCGGAAAGAATTTATTTGCAAATGATGGTGGAAAATAAGTATTTGGTCACCTACAAACAAGCAAGATTTCTGGCTCTCACAGACCTGTAACTTCTTCTTTAAGAGGCTCCTCTGTCCTCCACTCATTACCTGTATGAATGGCACCTGTTTGAACTTGTTATCAGTATAAAAGACACCTGTCCACAACCTCAAACAGTCACACTCCAAACTCCACTATGGTGAAGACCAAAGAGCTGTCAAAGGACACCAGAAACAAAATTGTAGACCTGCACCAGGCTGGGAAGACTGAATCTGCAATAGGCAAGCAGCTTGGTGTGAAGAAATCAACTGTGGGAGCAATAATTAGAAAATGGAAGACATACAAGACCACTGATAATCTCCCTCGATCTGGGGCTCCACGCAAGATCTCACCCCGTGGGGTCAAAATGATCACAAGAACGGTGAGCAAAAATCCCAGAACCACACGGGGGGACCTAGTGAATGACCTGCAGAGAGCTGGGACCAACGTAACAAAGGCTACCATCAGTAACACACTACGCCGCCAGGGACTCAGATCCTGCAGTGCCAGACGTGTCCCCCTGCTTAAGCCAGTACATGTCCGGGCCCGTCTGAAGTTTGCTAGAGAGCATTTGGATGATCCAGGAGAGGATTGGGAGAATGTCATATGGTCAGATGAAACCAAAGTAGAACTGTTTGGTAGAAACACAACTCGTTGTGTTTGGAGGAGAGAGAATGCTGAGTTGCATCCAAAGAACACCATACCTACTGTGAAGCATGGGGGTGGCAACATCATGCTTTGGGGCTGTTTCTCTGCAAAGGGACCAGGACGGCTGTTCCGTGTACAGGAAAGAATGAATGGGGCCATGTATCGTGAGATTTTGAGTGCAAACCTCCTTCCATCAGCAAGGGCATTGAAGATGAAACGTGGCTGGGTCTTTCAGCGTGACAATGATCCCAAACACACCGCCCGGGCAACGAAGGAGTGGCTTCGTAAGAAGCATTTCAAGGTCCTGGAGTGGCCTAGCCAGTCTCCAGATCTCAACCCCATAGAAAACCTTTGGAGGGAGTTGAAAGTCCGTGTTGCCCAGCGACAGCCCCAAAACATCACTGCTCTAGAGGAGATCTGCATGGAGGAATGGGCCAACATACCAGCAACAGTGTGTGCCAACCTTGTGAAGACTTACAGAAAACGTTTGACCTCTGTCATTGCCAACAAAGGATATATAACAAAGTATTGAGATGAACTTTTGATATTGACCAAATACTTATTTTCCACCATCATTTGCAAATAAATTCTTTCTGAATCAGACAATGTGATTGTCTGGATTTGTTTTCTCATTTTGTCTCTCATAGTTGAGGTCTACCTATGATGTCAATTACAGGCCTCTCTCATCTTTTTAAGTGGGAGAACTTGCACAATTGGTGGCTGACTAAATACTTTTTCGCCCCACTGTACATAAAGTTCATGGACCATCAGGTTTAACACAGCTTGAAACCTAAGGTTTGCAGGAACATTTCTCTTCTACAAGAGAAAGATTCCCTCTTCTCCTCATCCTTGTATTCCTCTTCTTCCTCAACATTTGCTCCAAAGGGTTCCCCAATTCTTTGAGGCCAAATTTGGAAACACTTGGGAGAGGTGAATGGAAAATTTTACCCTTCCAGTGCCATTGATAGAGGCAAAATCATAAGGGACTGTCAGCCACAGGATGCTCTTAAGATTGTATTTGATCTTTTAAAAACTGCTGGTTGCTACAATACATTACAACAGGGCTTTCCAAAGTTTTCCCGCGGTGACACACCAACCGCCGTTGGTGTGTCGCCGCGGGAAAACCCGGAAGCGCTGATGATGATCAGTGCTTCCAGGTTGTGTGGCGACACACCAGAGTGTGTGTGGCGACACACTTTTGTGTCGCGACACACAGTTTGGAAAGCTCTGCATTACAAGATTGGAGAAATCACAGCCTAATATCACCTAATACCAGCTTTCTAGGAAACTGCAACCATTGTTCCAGATAAAAGTTTTTTTAAATCACATCTTAGTTTTAATCATTCTTAAGCTAGACTTCTTTGGCAACTAAAATAGTTCATATTTCCCGATAGCAATCTGAATTCCAGTTTTAAAACTGTCCAAAAATGTAGAAAAGCTTACAGAAACCATGTGCATTGAACCCACACCAAAACAAGACTTAATGGGCCTCTGACTTAAAATAACTTTGGTGTTCACATCTTAAGAATAAATCTGAAGAGCAAGCATATTGGTAATCAAAATAATTAAGAACTTTTCTGATTTTCACCTTTTAATCTGTCGTCATCTTGTGAGAAGAAGAAAAATCTAATACTTGAACGTGGTTCAGCTGGAGAACTGAAAAAGGAACAAGAGTATTATCTTCCAAAACAAAGAGAAAAAAACTACTTTTTCAAGCCTGAGCAATATATTCATTTTGAGGAAAAAGCATATATTTTTATTTCAGAGATGAATTAAATGTACAAAGTATTTGGTATCTTAAATTTGTTTGCATTAAAAATCTGAAGAATTCAAACTCTCAGAAATGATCAGGAGATAATCATGTTGTTTTTCCCAAGTGCAAGACACATAAAATAATGCTGACTGATTGCACTTACAAGGTGGGTATTTAGCAGCTTTACTCATACACTGTGAGGGAATGGAAGGCCACACAGACATTGGAGTTTCCTGTCTCCTCCTCCTCCTTGTGCAGTCCCATATAATCTTCAGGAAAAGCATGGGGTATAATATGGGAAATGCAATGGAAGGGGAAAATCACCCAACGTTAGTTTAAGCCTTTCTGGCTGCTGCTAATGAAACAATACAATCTAGATCAGTGTTTCTCAACCTTGGCAACTTTAAGCTGTGTGGACTTCAACTCCCAGAATGCTGGCTGGGAGTTGAAGTCCACACAGCTTAAAGTTGCCAAGGTTGAGAAATACTGATCTAGATAAATGTCATTTGGAAAAAAATATTTGGCAGTTGATCATCCTAGACTCTGTACTTGGCTCACTGTGTTAACTTTGAGGTCCATCCTGTCTAATGTTCTATGAATGCTTCAAAAGTATAGTTTACCTTTCTTTGACATCTTGTCTTTCAGCTACTTCTGGCTCTTCGTCTTCTGAACTACTATCTTGAAAACGTGGATTTTCTTGCCAAGCAACTCGCGAAGGTTTTAGTATTTCAATTATGTAGGGGTCTACAAAAAGGAAAGAGAAAAAAAAAGACCCAACCCTTTTCAGTATATAAAAACATTTATGTAGAAAGAACAGCAATATTACACTTCTTGTAAAGTAGGATAGTATTGCAAATTAAAATATTTAATCCCCAGGTTATTAGTAAAGGTAAAGATTCCCCCCGCACATTTGTGCAGTCGTGTCTGATTCTAGGGGCCGGTGCTCATCTCCGTTTGTTAGCCAAAGAGCTAGCATTGTCCAAAGACGCTTCCACAGTCATGTGGCCGGCATGACACACGCGGAACACTGTTACCTACCCACCGAAGTGGTACCTATTCATCTACTTATTACATATTAATTAATTTCTTACATATTGGACTCTAGGTGTGCAAAACCTGGCTTAGCATATTGTTGGTTATGAATAATCAATATGCTAATAAGTCTATTCTCTAGCTGCCTAGAAAATACAATTTTATAGTTTGGTCAGCCAGTTTGGTCTAGTGGTTAAGGCAACGGGCTAGAAACCAGGAGACAGAGAGTTCTAGTCCCGCCTTAGGCATGAAAGCCGGCTGGGTGACCTTGGGCCAGTCCCTGTCTCTCAGGCCTAGGAAGGAGCCAATGGCAAACCAGGAATCTGAAGAGTTCTAGTCCCGCCTTAGGCATGAAAGCCGGCTGGGTGACCTTGGGCCAGTCACTCTCTCTCAGCCCTGGGAAGGAGCCAATAGGAAACCAGGAGACTGAGAGTTCTAGACCCGCCTTAGGCATGAAAGCCGACTGGGTGACCTTGGGCCACTCACTCTCTCTCAGCCCAAGTCACCTCACACGGTTGCTGTTGTGGGGAAAATAGGAGGAGGGGGGAGTATTAGGTATGTTCGCTGCCTTGAGTTATTTATAAAAATAATAAGAGGTGGGATAAAAATTAAAATAAATAGATTTCATAAACCTTAACTAAGTGATGTTGTGCTGAATCACACTGACAGGTCTAATTAGAATTACAGAGTTGGTTGTGACCTGGGAAGTCCTCTAGTCCAACCCGCTGCTCAGTGCAGGATCTACTGAAGCATCTCTGGCAGATGACCTTCCAGCCTCTTACTCAAGACCTCCGATGAAGAACTCATCATTTCACATGGCAGGCTGTTCAGCATTTTGCTCTCATAGATAGCTCTGGGAAACCCACAAGTCAGATTTAAATATTTAAATATTTATTGCTCACGTTTATATGGCCGCCCGTCTCACACAAGGTGACTCTGGGCGGCGTACAACAATATATTTATAACTAAATATATTAGCTGCTCTGACTTGTGTTCCCAAGCAGCTTGTCATATGGCTTCAAATACTGGAAGGTAATATGTAACCACCAATGGCTTCAATCTGATACCATTTTAAAAGCCACGGAAAAGCTGCTGAGAATATATTCCCGATGGTCCTTGTGTGTTTTTATATTATTTCTGGGTAATATTAAAGTTCCCATAGAAATAAAAGATGGAAGCAACTTTTAGATGTGAGCAAATTTAGAATATTATGGATCATTTCCATCCACTAAGCCTAGCAACCAGTGCAGGTAGTACAGTATTGGTATAATATGTTCCTATTCATCTATGTCATCAAAACGAAATCACTCTGTGTTCTTTCAAAACGTATAAAGGGAAGATCTACACAAATTGCAATACAGTGATCAAGCCTCAAAGGGCCTTAATGCAAAAACTTGAGTTGGAAATACTGAAACTATGGTTTAGAATATGCAAAGACACCTTCTTTAATAGATGATCTCTCCATTTCAGCGCCAAAAAAGGAAAATGTAAAACCACTGTTTTCCTCTTGTTTTCCAGCACTGAATCGTGGTGTATCAGTTGAAGAGGCTTGTTCAGCATCACCATGCTGGTCCCATGGTATTATTTCTGTTTTCTCATCATGTTTTGTAGATCCAAGTGCTTCTTTCAAGTCCACTGCGACATTGTAAAATATATCTTTAGACACCTCAGGCAGTTTCTGAGCTGCTTCTTTCTTCTTCTTCTTTTTAGCTTTACTATTTGATGTAAATAAGAATGTGTTAATTGCTAATATTTGACAGATCAAATATATAATTTTATACGAATAATTTAAATTATGTCTGAAGCTTACAACAAAGAAATACAAATACAGAAGCTTCCACAATCCATTTTTGTTAATAGATTCAATATATAAATCCCAAAGTATAACACAATTGCCTCACTAAGTTTGGTTATCTTTTCACATAGTAAAATACTTGCACTGGTTTATAACCCAGTTCAGAAAAATTACAACACTTAATTTCAACATCTGATGGATGACCAATTTGTCTTCTAAAAGGGGGAATCCATCACCTTTGGAAGTTCTAACTGACAATCAAGAGACATTTTGAAATTGCAACTTTCCTCTGGAACTTCTCTAAAGTAAAGATTTTTCTCTCATTCCATCTCTTGATTAAAAACTCCAACCTCCAGTCATCTGCTGAAGAAAATAAATATTTGAATCTAAACTGTCATAGAGTTGAAATAGTAAACTGCTCAACCAAAGGACAGCTTAGTTCTCACAATCAGCTACTGCTGGAATCGTTACCTCTCTTTTTCAGTATTTTCTGGCTTTTTTTCAAACACTGCATGATCTTGCCTTGTAGGGTCATAGCGTAAGGTATTCATATCTCTATAAATAATAATAAAAAAGAATTAAGTATCCTTAAATAAATTTAGATATCACAATAGAAATTCTGAGGGACCAAAATTTCATTCTATGACAACATTCCTAAGTATGATGAGGCAAACTGTATATAAATCAAATGAAAAAAAAATTACATAACAAAAAATCTACATAACAATCTACATTTCTACTTAAAAGTAAGCCCATTGAGTTGAATGGGCTTCTGCTTCATTGACTACGCTAAAGCCTTTGATTGTGTGGATCACAACAAACTGTGGCAAAGTCTTAAAAGAGATGGGAGTACCAGACCACCTTACCGGTCTCCTGAGAAACCTGTATGCGGGTCAAGAAGCAACAGTTAGAACCGGACATGGAACAACCGACTGGTTCAAAATTGGGAAAGGAGTACAACAAGGCTGTATATTATCACCCTGCTTATTTAACTTATATGCAGATTACATCATGAGAAATGCCGGGCTGGATGAATCACAAGCCGGAGTTAAGATTGCTGGGAGAAATATCAACAACCTCAGATATGCAGACGATACCACCCTAATGGCAGAAAGTGAAGAGGAACTAAAGAGCCTCTTGATGAGGGTGAAAGAGGAGAGTGCAAAAGCTGGCTTGAAACTCAACATTAAAAAAACCCAGATCATGGCATCTGGTCCCATCACTTCCTGGCAAATAGAAGGGGAAGAAATGGAAGCAGTGACAGATTTTATTTTCCTGGGCTCCAAGATCACTGCAGTCGGTGACTGCAGCCATGAAATTAAAAGACGCTTGTTCCTTGGGAGGAAAGCTATGGCAAACCTAGACAGCATATTAAAAAGCAGAGACATCACCTTGCCGACAAAGGTACGTATAGTTAAAGCTATGGTTTTCCCAGTAGTAATGTATGGCTGTGAGAGTTGGACCATAAGGAAGGCTGAGCGCTGAAGAATTGATGCTTTCGAACTGTGGTGCTGGAGAAGACTCTTGAGAGTCCCTTGGACTGCAAGGAGGTCAAACCAGTCAACCATCCTAAAGGAAATCAACCCTGACTGCTCATTGGAAGGACAGATGCTGAAGCTGAAGCTCAAATACTGTACTTTGGCCACCTAATGCGAAGAGAGGACTCACTGGAAAAGACCCTGATGCTGGGAAAGACTGAAGGCAAAAGGAGAAGGGGACGGCAGAGGATGAGATGGTTAGATAGCATCACTGATGTAATGAACATGAATTTGAGTAAACTCCGGGAGACAGTGGAGGACAGGAAGGCCTGGCGTGCTATGGTCCATGAGGTCACGAAGAGTCGGACACGACTAAATGACTGAACAACAACAACAACAACAACAACAGTCTGATAGAAATGGGTTTAGGATTGTAGTCTTAGTTAACACTATGCTATCTTTGCTCACAATCAGGTAACTTTTTCTATAAGCGTCAGGAAATAATTAGCTTTCACATGAAACCGAGAAAACGATTAGAAAGGATTACAATTATTTAATTATTTATACCAATGTTTCTATGTCACCCTATTTCCAAGGACTCAGGATGGTTTACAGTACAAGATCCTACAGTACTAAATAATAAATAACCTTAAATCAGTAGTTAAAAAAACAATCCACCGTCCATACCAACATTTCAGTGGAACAAGATGGTTGTCACCACCATGCAAAATCAAACGAAGTGGAAGCTCCCCACCCCTGAAAGGACTGTTCCTCAGCAGGTGTGCCTCAGGTCCCTCCTCCTTGCAGCTCATGAGGAGTGGAGACCCTTAGCAGCTCCTCTCAGATGAGCACCCAGGAAGGCTGAATATGGGTAGGAGACGTGGCTCTGTAGGTACACTGGTATCGACTCGTGTAGGGCTTTATAGAATAAGACCAGCACCTTGAACTGGATCTGCAAGCTTAGCAGCAGCCAGTGCAAGAACCAGAGTGCTGATGTAATGTTACTAAAATGACTCCCCTCTATCATGTAGCCCAGCCATTGTCTTCTGCACCAATTGCACGGTGATGAGGGCATGAGTCATTGCTATAAGAGAATCCTGGTCCAGGTAGTCCTGCAAGTACCGCACTAGATGAAGTGGGGCAAAGGTTCCTTGGCAGTAATATTCACCCACTGCTTTAGCAGGAATTGTACATCTAGTAGGGACTTCCAATCACAGATCTGCTCCTTTAGGAGAATTACAACCCCATCCAAAGATTAGCCAGTCTATCTTGTGGAAATTTACTATCACTTTGTTTTGACCCATCCAGACTTTCAAAGCATCCAGGAACTGGGCCAGGACCTCTACCCAAGTCATCTTGTAAAACTGCATAAACAGCATCTAAGCTGGAGTTAATGTGAACAATTTTATCCATGAAGAATCACACAAACATGTCACAACCACCCACAGGAATATCTCCTCTACCATTATTATCCCAAAAGTGGATGGATAAAAGTCTGCTGACATAGTAAGAACATGGTTTAGAATTCTCGATTTTAACAAGATGTACATATGCACTCAAATCCAAATCTGTTGATTTATTGAAACTTGTAAATACCCAAAGGAGGCAGTTTATTTATTTATTTGTTTTTTTACCCTCCAAGGCCAAGTCACAACAATTTAGACTATAGCACACCATTAATACATACATACATACGTGGCAATACATACATAAGAGGAAGAAACCCTATAACATTAATAATAAACAAACAAACAAAGGCCAAAGAAACAAGCCCAGACTTCTAGTCTGAAAATAAGCACAATATGCAGCCTTAATCTTCAGAGTGACAGTCATTAAAGACTTTGCTAAAAACAGCCTTGTTGCAACATTAGGAGCTCTTGCTATTTTGCTATGTATTTCTAATTCATAATGATATCCCAGAAAACCAGTTAAAAGGCACAGCATTGCTAAACTGAGAGACAGCCCCAGGTCTGGCCATAAATGCATGTTTTATGATACGTCTCCATCTTAGGTTCAAAGTTTCCAGTATCTGGAAAAGTTTGCCTGCTATGCTAGATTTCCATGTTCAATTACTGTTTGATTTAGGGGAGTACTACAAAAATAACGATAATCTGTACAAATTTAAATCAGGCCTTAGCTTTTCTACTGAAGTAATTTCCATACCTGAATTTCTGGGCAACTGCAGTCAGCTTCCTACGTTTGGGAGGTTCTATAGCAATATGTAAAAGATTTTTCAAGATCTCAAGATTCTTCTTTTTTTCTAAAACAAGTTCCTCTTCTTCCTCGGTTACCGATTTCTTTGATTCCTCTAACAGGAGAAAAATGGAAGAGGCTTAGTTACTGACTTCACAGAACTGATTCCAATTGCATTCAGCTATCCCATCAAATCACACATTATTTTAACACATGAATCCATGCTAGCTCAAAAGGTGAGCAGGACGGGGTACAGTGAGTACTTGGCTTAGAGACCAAACAATAGCAGGGCTGTAGCTTAGGATGGGAAGTTGAAAAAATATCCAGAAAGAGAGAAATGGCAAACCACTTTTATTTATTTATTAAATTTCTATCACCGCCCATCTTCCCCCAAAGGGAGAACTCTGGGCGGTTTACAATAAAACCACAATTAAAATACTAAACAAACCACAAATATAATAATTATAAAATAGAAAGACAAGTAACAGCAAATGTACATGGAATAAAATCTAGATGGGTAGAGTTCTCTATCAGATCGTGAGCATGAGGGCCATTCTCAGTCCGTTCTAGGGCGCTAGCCACCCCCAGGAATGACTAATCCCCCTCCCGTTCCAGGCATGATGGCAGAACCAGGTTTTCAATTTTTTTCGAAAGTCCAAAAAACTTTTGTTTTTACATATGCATATTATTGTAGTTTGATTTTAATCATTTTGCCATCTATTTAATATGCTATATTTTTCATCTTAGTTTATAGTTTTAGTCTTAAGAATTCTTACATAAAGATCTTCGTGCTTTAATATTTTAGTACAGTGTTGGTAATGATAGCTTTTAGGTATTTTAAAATATCTCATTAGTTTCATTGTTATTCCTGAAATGGTTGTAATTATTATTGATGTTATTTATACTGATCTATGACCAAAATAAAGATTAGAATTTGACCTCTATATTGTTATCAGAAAAATGCATGGGTGGATCCCTGTAGTCACCTTCAGGGTCAACTTGAAGGAGTCTTCACTTGAAGGAGGAAAGCTCAACTTGAAGGATTCTTTACTTATTAAGTTAAGATACATGATGGATTGACACTGATTTGCAACCAATTTGTGTAAACTGTGGTTTGCTTGTAAGTCTAGTTACAGTCACTGCCCAGCCTTAACAGGCTGGCTGCATCAGGACAACATACATCCTTATGAATCTGGGTGCAATGCAGATTCAGACAGAGCAGCAGCTCCAAATTTGTCTCCATTGATTAAACTATATTTCATGCTCTAAACGTATCTTCTTTCATTAAGATTAGCCACAATTTCCCCATTATCTATGCTCAAGAAAGGAGAGAATGAATGCATGGAAGTCTGATTCTCACTGTAACTTTTTTGTAAAGTGAAGAAATAAAGTTTTGTTACATCCAAACCAATTTTTTCTTTCTGGATATATTTTCTTCATACTTTGGTTAGGTTTAATTTAAGATGTCTATTTCTATTTTTCAGATCAAAGACAGATCCCCAATAATCACTATTTATATATCATTATTATTGTTGTTGTTAGGTTTTTATCCCACCCATTATTTATACACACACACACACTCTGTAGGTCAACTCGAGGTGGTGAATATATCTAATACTTCAGCTTTCTATTTTCCCCACAACAACCACCCTGTGCAGTGAGTTGGGCTGAGAGAGAGTGACTGGCCCAAGGTCACCCAGCCGACTTTCATGCCTAAGGGAGCCTAGAACTCACCATCTCCTGCTTTCTAGGCCAGCACCGTAACCACTGGCTCTCCAGAGAGCATGGCCAATAGCAATGCATTATAGGAGGTATAGTCCAAAAACAACTAGAAGGTCTTAGATTACTTTCCAAAGGTGTAATCCATAGCTTAACAAATATAATTAAAGACACATATCCAGTTAAATGCTTTCAAGCATTTTTCATTATTCCCAGTTTACAGTGGAAGACATTTTTAAGAGATTCTGTGAAATACTCTTATATTTTGAGTTAGTCCCTGTTAAGTACAAACTGTAAAGAATGTGTAAATGTATGTATACTAATATACTTAGTGATTTTTTCAGGGGAAAAAATCTTTTTCAATGGAAACATATGTTACTTCTCAGTGAAAACTGAGTAACAAACAGTAACAAATACTCAACAGAATTATAGAAAAAGGTTTATTGTAAAGAAGTCTTGCAAGCATTCTATCAGCAATCAACAGGAGGTATATCTTACCTTCCTGATCACTATCGCTTTCAAGGAAACGAGCATCCATACGAAATCTTTCATCTGTGCCAAAACGTGACTGTAAATGCATAAGCTGCAACAAGAAACAGTAACAGAGGGGTTGTATTCTTTCTTGCTTAGTTCAGATAGTCATTCAACCTTCAATAATGGCTCCTTGACATGATTGGATCGTGAATGCTGATCTAGGTTATTCAAGTGGCAATGTATCAATCAAGAGAACCATAAAAAAACACAGGCCCTGACAGAAGGATATACAGTATATGAGAGGTAACAAAGCGAACGGCACCCATGTTTTGGACTACAGTCCAACAAGTTCCATCTTGCATGGTCAGCAGACTGGCATAATGGGAGATACACACTGCCTACTATGGCTTATACAGATAAAATAAATACAACAATTAAATTAGGAAGAATCCTGAGTAAGAATGGATCAACAGGTTCTAGATGGAGCAGAAAAGATAAAGCTGTAGGAGTACAATTAATTTTAGAGAACAGATTAAAGTAAAGTGGCTAAGTTCCCAAAAGACTGACCATTGTACGTAAAGTACAGTGATCATACGTCTTTAATTATAGAGGACAGTCCTTTATTTCAGAAAGCTGTCCTTTAGATTTATTTTTCAAAAACTCACTTTTGTCCTTTATTTTGGTCATTTAACATTTACCATACAAATGTACCACTTAATGCAGTCTTTCACATTCATGTGAAAAATATGGAAATTGAATTGTCTTTTTAAAATAAATTTACATATATTGTTTGATTTTAGATATTTTTATTAGAATATGCATTTTTGTAAAGTTTTTTCTTGGTTTTGCTCTTGAATTTTCCTTTGTAAAGCAAAGTTATAAACATTTTTTTTATCCTTATGCACCTCTTTCAGATTTGCCTCTTTTTCAGGTTTGTCCTTTATTTTTTCCAAGAAAATATGGTCACTGTAACGTAAAGAGAAATCAAGGGACAGAAAAACTATTCATTGCCAGAGATGTACTGGCATATAGAAAAATGCTACCATAATGAAATGGACAAGATTTATATCTGGAGCTTAGAGATAGGAACTTGTGGCCTTCCAGATGCTTGTATGCTGGATAAAACTGCTGGAAACTGTATATTAGGAACATTTTGAGAGCCACAGATTCCCCATACCTGGCTTAAACACCAAAATACAGTGGGGCAAAAAAGTATTTAGTCAGACACCAATTGTGCAAGTTCTCCCACTTAAAAAGATGAGAGAGGCCTGTAATTGACATCATAGGTAGACCTCAACTATGAGAGACAAAATGAGAAAACAAATCCAGACAATCACATTGTCTGATTCGGAAAGAATTTATTTGCAGATTATGGTGGAAAATAAGTATTTGGTCACCTACAAACAAGCAAGATTTCTGGCTCTCACAGACCTGTACCTTCTTCTTTAAGAGGCTCCTCTGTCCTCCACTCATTACCTGTATGAATGGCACCTGTTTGAACTTGTTATCAGTATAAAAGACACATGTCCACAACCTCAAACAGTCACACTCCAAACTCCACTATGGTGAAGACCAAAGAGCTGTCGAAGGACACCAGAAACAAAATTGTAGACCTGCACCAGGCTGGGAAGACTGAATCTGCAATAGGCAAGCAGCTTGGTGTGAAGAAATCAACTGTGGGAGCAATAATTAGAAAATGGAAGACATACAAGACCACTGATAATCTCCCTCGATCTGGGGCTCCACGCAAGATCTCACCCCGTGGGGTCAAAATGATCACAAGAACGGTGAGCAAAAATCCCAGAACCACACGGGGGGACCTAGTGAATGACCTGCAGAGAGCTGGGACCAACGTAACAAAGGCTACCATCAGTAACACACTACGGCGCCAGGGACTCAGATCCTGCAGTGCCAGACGTGTCCCCCTGCTTAAGCCAGTACATGTCTGGGCCCGTCTGAAGTTTGCTAGAGAGCATTTGGATGATCCAGGAGAGGATTGGGAGAATGTCATATGGTCAGATGAAACCAAAGTAGAACTGTTTGGTAGAAACACAACTCGTCGTGTTTGGAGAGAGAATGCTGAGTTGCATCCAAAGAACACCATACCTACTGTGAAGCATGGGGGTGGCAACATCATGCTTTGGGGCTGTTTCTCTGCAAAGGGACCAGGACGACTGATCCGTGTACAGGAAAGAATGAATGGGGCCATGTATCGTGAGATTTTGAGTGCAAACCTCCTTCCATCAGCAAGGGCATTGAAGATGAAACGTGGCTGAGTCTTTCAGCATGACAATGATCCCAAACACACCGCCCGGGCAACGAAGGAGTGGCTTCGTAAGAAGCATTTCAAGGTCCTGGAGTGGCCTAGCCAGTCTCCAGATCTCAACCCCATAGAAAACCTTTGGAGGGAGTTGAAAGTCCGTGTTGCCCAGCGACAGCCCCAAAACATCACTGCTCTAGAGGAGATCTGCATGGAGGAATGGGCCAACATACCAGCAACAGTGTGTGCCAACCTTGTGAAGACTTACAGAAAATGTTTGACCTCTGTCATTGCCAACAAAGGATATATAACAAAGTATTGAGATGAACTTTTGATATTGACCAAATACTTATTTTCCACCATAATTTGCAAATAAATTCTTTCCGAATCAGACAATGTGATTGTCTGGATTTGTTTTCTCATTTTGTCTCTCATAGTTGAGGTCTACCTATGATGTCAATTACAGGCCTCTCTCATCTTTTTAAGTGGGAGAACTTGCACAATTGGTGGCTGACTAAATACTTTTTTGCCCCACTGTATATGGCTTTGCAAGTCGTCTACATGGAGATAAATTCCTCCAGATACATAAGAAGCAGCCATGAAAATAATACACAAGTGTACCAACCTTCTCTCCAGCTTTGCCCTCAAACTGAGGTTTGATTTTGAACCGATCATTTTCTTCAGCTGCAGAGTCTGATTCTTCATCACTGCTCTCAAACAGCTTCCCAGAAGTTTTGGGCGTGAATTCCTTGGGCACAGTAACAAACACACATTTCATCTGAACCAGCTCATTCTCCGGGTAACACCAAATGTTTTAGCAAGCACTCCATTAGTTAGTATGTGGGGAGGGGGTGAGGAGGCAAGATGTGAGGAGAGTTTCCTTTTCCCCCCAAACATCTTTTC
The DNA here is from genome assembly GCA_023362775.1 of Charina bottae. NCBI lineage: Eukaryota > Metazoa > Chordata > Lepidosauria > Squamata > Charinaidae > Charina > Charina bottae. The sequence continues at coordinate 484,004 of JALMGJ010000022.1, forward strand.
CTCCTTCCTTTACCAATGGTACCAATTGAAGAGAGCACCAGAGGAGCAATCAAACAACACAATAGACCCTAATCAAGGAACTATTAACTCAGTCAATCAACCAAGCAGCAAACAACAGCCCAATCAAGGAACTACCAAGGAGAGTACAAGACCCCCACCAACACAGGCAGGACAAGCCAGGGTATATAAACAGAGAGCAAGTCCCACTCCCTTTTCGCACTGAAGATGTTGCCTAGCCTGGCAATGAAACGTCTGCAAGAAAACAACAAGGCTCAGGGAGCACCAAGGACTCCACAGTTTACCAATGGTGCAAGCCATTCTCTTCTACCATAAATTGGGTGGTAATGGTGCCTGAGACAGAAGTTACCTGCTTGTCAGTCCCTGAATTGTTTGCAGGAACTAACAGAATTTTTCTGTTGCATTTTACTCAAGTAATTTCTGATTTAATTCAATGGAAACTTGCAGAACTTCTTCACCCCAACATGGGAGAACATGCCTGTTGTTAAAATAGTACTAGTAACAGCAGTGGCATTTGGGACTACAATTTGTTAAGTATTTGGATTATTTTATTATATTTACTTGTGTCTTTTGTAGCCCAGCCTCTGCTCTTCTATAGTACCTGTTTCAATTGTTTAGCTTATTTGGTCCCCTCCCCCCACTTTCTTTTTAGTTGCTCTGACTGTATTTTTGGTGGCAACAATAATTTAAAATAGGTGGGCATGTGCAATTTTTTTCTCCACCATTAGCTACAGAAAATCTTCTTGGAGATGTGAAGATAATCTCTAGGGATAGAATAAATTCCCTTTTAGTTCGCTCACCTTTACTAGGATCTTTCCTGAGGACTCTTCTTTAGCATGCTCTTGAACTTCGTTTTCATTATCTGAATCAAATACGATGTGCTTCTGTTTATTTGTTGACTGAATTTGCTAAAATTACATTAAAAATTAACTGGGGATTATTAGGGACAGAAATGATATACTACCAATGAGGGAAAAGAAACAGAGATGCACCCATTAACAAAAGGTCTTATGGCATCTTAAAAAACAAAAATATTATAGTATAATTTTTTGTAGATCAGGGTCAAATTCATTAGATATATAAATCACATATATACATACTCATTACTCTATTCCCTTTGGGTAAACAACATTTTAAGTGCAGAAGCAGAATAAGAAATAGTAGGATAAAGAAATTAAAGGCATAAGAAAAGGGGAGAACATATAGCTAAATATATTTTATACCAAAATTATTCATTACACCTCTCCACACCTGTCTATCCTTGCTTCTATCAAATTCATACTGTTTTGTATGTTGCCTTTTGTTCTTTACATTTTTTGTTTCTTTTCAAAGATCTCATTAATTCCATCCAACCACAAATTTCTCAGATCATCACCATCCTCTCCATCCATTCACTCTTCCTTCATAAATTTATTTTATGATTCAATCCTCATTCATTCTTTCTATATCTCAACTAAACCATCTCAACTTCTTTCATATAGGTCACTCACTTTTCTATTCAATTTTGTATCAACTCTAACTTCCACAGACAGCAGAAGTATCTTACAACTGAATGATTTGCTAAGAATAAAACAACCACAAATGGCTGTTTCCTACCTGTGCTGATTGACAGATGGAGACAGTAAGTGCACTCCATGTCAAGCCTTTATTTTGGCTTTGATGATGTCCAAATGCTGCCACTATGTTCAATCACATCTACTCTCTAACGAATGTACTTAAGTTTCAGTTTAAAATATGCTTCCTAGGAATGCAGCGTCATTGAAACCAATCCCTATTTATTATAGTGGAATAATAAGTAAAATCTTACTTATAGCTCTGTTTACTCTTAAATTCCGGTTGTTATGATGAACCACAAGAATTATTCCACATACATACTATATTTATTAAAAATATTCCTATACTGCTATTCATTTAAGTTCCAAGTTATGTAAGTACTGTATAATTCCTCCCAGCATTAGTCAATCCAAACTAAATGAAATAAATAGGCCAAACAAAAATTACCTGGCTAGTCAGAGCTCCCTGAATAATTATCTTCTGGAGCTCCCATTCCTTCTGCCTCTCTTGTAGTGCTGCCAATCTTTTCTCATTGTCCTGCAGTTGCTTTCCCATCTTCTCCGATTTCTTTGTTCTTCTGGGAGAACTTGAGCAGCCTTCTTCATTTTTCAGAGAGCCATTTAAGTCTCTATCCTGTACCAGTCTGGAGGGTGCTGGTCCCTTGGAAAGAGACTTCCCATGTTTGGCAGGTTCCCTTTCAGGTGTAAGACTCACATCCTGGCTTCTTTTCTCTGCCTTTTCAATACTACATGGGAGCTGGTCAGAACAATCACCTGACTTTCCAGGAAGACTTTCTTTGTGAATGTCCAAGTCTTTCAAGGAAAGTGGTTTGGAGTTAAGCTGCTTACTTGCAGAGCTTGAGCGCCTCACTTCCGCCACACTTTTCAGAGACTCCAGTTCAAGTTCAAAGGAAGAGCGGCCCTTTTCACTCACCTGCACATTCAACTCACTCTCCGGTAGTGCTCCGGTAAGTGACCTCAGTCCCCTGAAAGGTTGAATGTTCACTTTTGGCTGTTTTCGTTTCAAATCATCTTCGTCAGAACTCCCTTCTTTTAAAATGGCAGCAAGTATTTCTTCAGGGCAAATACACTTTTTGGGAGTGTTGGTCACTGTGGGCGTCTTTGGGGTAGTATCAGTTTTACTGACTGGGCAGTGATTAGTTTGGGGTTGAGTGGCCCGTTGAACAATTTCATTATCTTCCTTTGCATCCTCATTACTTTCACCAGCTAATTTCTCTAAATCTTCTAAGGTAAGTTCTAATCGGCAGCCACTTTGCGTCATGGATTCATAATCGTCACCCCCTTCAGGCTCACTTGTGTCCGAACACGAACCTGAGTTTTCCTCGCTCTCAGATCTGCATCTGTCGAAAGCAGCTTGGGGATCTGATGGCTTTTCAGACTCTGCTCTTTTTCCTCCTCCTGCTTTAGACCCTTTTGAATCAGAAGACGAAGAACTTGCAGCACAGATATTTCTCTTTGGCTGGCCACCCTTCTGCTCTTCTGTCTCCTTAGAGCCTTCCAGAGCTTCATTTCTCTCTTCTTTACCAGACAATTTAGTCACAGCTATAATTTCATCAGTGTCAGCTGAATCATAATCAGATTCATTTTCTGCAGGCCTTATCAGTCCATTGCACGCTTGGGGTCTATGCTTGTGTGCTTTCTGTAAAGACCAATGAGTATTGTATTTCAGCTTAAAGTCATCACCAACAACCTCCATATTATCTTCAGGTTCAATATTGGCATCCTCTCTGTGCTTTTTTTCCTCTCTTGCTTCTACAGCTCTGATTTCTTCTTCTGAATCTATATCCTCATCACACAGGTTGTTTATAGGTCTAGAGGTTTCAGTTTTAAGCTTTTGACCTGAAGGGTGCCGATTGTGTTGCTTCTTGGAGTTAGAGACACAGTTCTGAATTAGTTTTGTAGGGACCGCCTTTGCTAGATTTGATTCAACTTTGCTTAGGCTGTCACTGTTCTGTATTTTTTTCTTTTTTGGTAGCTTCTTGGCTTCAGGGAATTGTCCTTGCCGTTTCTTACTCATACTATTGTCAGCTTCTTCCAGATGCCAAGTGAGCTGCGAAATGGGAACTGTATCTATAAGATCTTGATCTAGTTTTTTAAGGTTGTGGCAATATTTGGAAGGGTCATATTTTATTATGTTAATTTTTGAATTAAGGAAAATCTAAATACCACTCTACAAGTAAAAGTTCAGAAATTCTAAAGAGAGGTTTAAAAAAATAAAAGACAGAGCATTTACTTTAATGAAATTGTACAAATAACATACCTCGCTATATCCAAAAAGGAAAGCAGCTATATAAAAAAAAGGCAGTCTGTTTGAAGTTAGTAAGATTTTGACATATTATTGTGTTGTTATCTGTCTGATAGAGAAAAAAGCCAGTGCAGTATAGTGGTAAAGGTGCTGGACTAGAAGCAGAGAGACCCAAATTCTAGTCCTCCCTTATGCATGGAAGCCTGATTGGTGAACTTGGACCAGTCACTCCCTCTCAGTCTGATTCAATGTCAGGCTCTGCAACAAGCTGGCTGATAAACAAAACCACTCACTGCATGACGCACTGATAGTTTTGCTGTGACAACCAGGCAAGCACAGTGCAAAAACAAGCCATGCGGGATAAATGCTAACGAAAACAATAAACTATACGATCTGGAAATAAAGTTTAATAAAACCCACCATTTTATGGCGTGTTTAAGTCTGCTTTCAGCTGTGGAAGAATTGCAGTGAACCATATTTAGGCTGTCCAAAGGTCATTTAGGGTGACAATCCCTTCTGCGTGATTGGCTCCCGCCCGCAAACCCCGCCCCCTTCCACGCGATTGGCCCCCGCCCGCAAACCCCGCCCCCTTCCACGCGATTGGCCCCCGCCCGCAAACCCCGCCCCCTTCCACGCGATTGGCCCCCGCCCGCAAACCCCGCCCCCTGGCTCCCGAGCATTTCAAAATGTGCACGAGCATGTCAAAATGGCTCCCGGCATAAAAAGTTTGCCGACCCCTTAAGTAATAAAGAACTTCAAAAAAAACTTGGGAAAATTTCAATATGAAAATGTAAGAATTAGTCTTCAGTCAGCGAAAAACAACATGATACCAAATCTGATGGTTTCAAAAACAAAGGATTTCAAAAACAAAGGATTTTGAAACAAAGGCTTCAAAAAACAAACGACAATCCAGCCTGCTCAGAAGAGGGGACTAAGCAGCCCATGATACTGGGCAGAAAGGAGAAGGAAATGCCATAGTTGTTGAGTATTGCTTCTATCTACAGGACTTGTTCTTGAATCACAGCAGTTGCTGAAGTTCTCTGATGTGACTTCCTACTTTCTTCAATAAATATTATTTATCTGTAGTTCTTGGATTTCTTATCAACTTCTTCATTAAATGGTTAATTCCTGCCTGTGGAGTGAAGCCCAACAGAACTTATAAATTTCCACTGCCACTGAACAGTTATTTCAACGGATTGTCCTTGTCTGGCATTTTTTCTTACATGGGCAGCAAGATAATGCTCCTGAAATGCTATTATTTAAAGAATATGAAGAACTGGGGCAGTAAAAGCTTGTAGAAAAGGATATTTTGCTTTTGTGTTGATCTTTCAGGTGAAGGATAGGTAAAACTCTGCCGAATTTACTAACCACCCAGTCCTATTAAAACAAAATAAATCTGTATTATTTTGGGAAATGTTTGCAACAACTTTTACAAAACAACTTTACAAAAAGAATTTACAGTGCGGCAAAAAAGTATTTAGTCAGCCACCATCAGTAACACACTACGCCGCCAGGGACTCAGATCCTGCAGTGCCAGACGTGTCCCCCTGCTTAAGCCAGTACATGTCCGGGCCCGTCTGAAGTTTGCTAGAGAGCATTTGGATGATCCAGGAGAGGATTGGGAGAATGTCATATGGTCAGATGAAACCAAAGTAGAACTGTTTGGTAGAAACACAACTCGTCGTGTTTGGAGGAGAGAGAATGCTGAGTTGCATCCAAAGAACACCATACCTACTGTGAAGCATGGGGGTGGTAACATCATGCTTTGGGGCTGTTTCTCTGCAAAGGGACCAGGACGACTGATCCGTGTACAGGAAAGAATGAATGGGGCCATGTATCGTGAGATTTTGAGTGCAAACCTCCTTCCATCAGCAAGGGCATTGAAGATGAAACGTGGCTGGGTCTTTCAGCATGACAATGATCCCAAACACACCGCCCGGGCAACGAAGGAGTGGCTTCGTAAGAAGCATTTCAAGGTCCTGGAGTGGCCTAGCCAGTCTCCAGATCTCAACCCCATAGAAAACCTTTGGAGGGAGTTGAAAGTCCATGTTGCCCAGCGACAGCCCCAAAACATCACTGCTCTAGAGGAGATCTGCATGGAGGAATGGGCCAACATACCAGCAACAGTGTGTGTCAACCTTGTGAAGACTTACAGAAAACGTTTGACCTCTGTCATTGTCAACAAAGGTTATATAACAAAGTATTGAGATGAATGTAAGATCTATGAGCCAGGGCAAATTGGATGTGGTTATTGGTGAGATGTCAGGATTAAATATAGACATTTTGGGTGTCAGTGAACTGAAATGGACTGGAATGGGCCACTTCACATCAGATGACCACCAGATCTACTACTGTGGACAAGAGGACCACAGAAGAAATGGAGTAGCCTTCATAATTAATAATAAAGTGGCTAAAGCAGTGCTTGGATACAATCCAAAAAACGATAGAATGATCTCAATTTGAATTCAGGGTAAGCCATTTAACATCACAGTGATCCAAATATATGCCCCAACCACAGATGCTGAAGAAGCAGAAGTAGATCAGTTCTATGAGGATCTGCAGCACCTACTGGATAATACACCAAAAAGAGATGTTATTTTCATTACAGGTGGGTAGTCAGATGACACCTGGAATTACAGGCAAGCATGGTCTGGGAGAACAAAATGAAGCAGGACATAGGCTGATAGAATTTTGCCAAGACAACTCACTGTGCATAACAAACACTCTCTTCCAACAACCTAAAAGACGACTTTATACATGGACTTCACCAGATGGTCGACACCGAAATCAGATTGACTACATCCTTTGCAGCCAAAGGTGGTGGACCTCTATACAGTCGGTAAAAACAAGACCTGGAGCTGACTGTAGTTCAGATCACGAACTTCTTATTGCAAAATTTAGAATCAGACTAAAGAGAATAGGGAAGACCCACAGATCAGTTAGATATGAGCTCACTAATATTCCTAATGAATATGCAGTGGAGGTGAAGAATAGATTTAAGGGACTAGATTTAGTAGATAGGGTCCCGGAAGAACTATGGACAGAAGTTCGCAACATTCTTCAGGAGGCGGCAACAAAAAACGTCCCAAAGAAAAAGAAAACCAAGAAGGCAAGATGGCTGTCTGCTGAGACACTGGAAGTAGCCCAAGAAAGAAGGAAAGCAAAAGGCAACAGTGATAGGGGGAGATATGCCCAATTAAATGCAAAAGTCCAGAGGTTAGCCAGAAGAGATAAGGAATTATTTTTAAACAAGCAATGTGCGGAAGTGGAAGAAGACAATAGAATACGAAGGACAAGAGACCTCTTCCAGAAAATTAGAAACATCGGAGGTAAATTCCAGGCAAAAATGGGTATGATCAAAAACAAAGATGGTAAGGACCTAACAGAAGCAGAAGAGATCAAGAAAAGGTGGCAAGAATATACGGAAGATCTGTATAGGAAAAATAATATCGGGGATAGCTTTGACGGTATGGTCAGTGAGTTAGAGCCAGACATCCTGAAGAGTGAGGTTGAATGGGCCTTAAGAAGCATTGCTAATAACAAGGCAGCAGGAGACGACGGTATCCCAGCTGAACTGTTTAAAATCTTGCAAGATGATGCTGTCAAGGTGATGCATGCCATATGCCAGCAAATTTGGAAAACACAAGAATGGCCATCAGATTGGAAAAAACCAACTTATATCCCCATACCAAAAAAGGGAAGCACTAAAGAATGTTCAAACTATCGAACAGTGGCACTTATTTCACATGCCAGTAAGGTAATGCTCAAGATCTTGCAAGGTAGACTCCAGCAATTCATGGAGCGAGAATTGCCAGATGTACAAGCTGGGTTTAGAAAAGGCAGAGGAACTAGAGACCAAATTGCCAATATCCGCTGGATAATGGAGAAAGCCAGGGAGTTTCAGAAAAGCATCTATTTCTGTTTTCTTGACTATTCTAAAGCCTTTGACTGTGTGGATCATAACAAATTGTGGCAAGTTCTTGGTGGTATGGGGATACCAAGTCATCTTGTCTGCCTCCTGAGGAATCTGTATAACGACCAAGTAGCAACAGTAAGAACAGAGCACGGAACAACGGACTGGTTTAAGATTGGGAAAGGAGTACGGCAGGGCTGTATACTCTCACCCTACCTATTCAACCTGTACGCAGAACACATCATGCGACGTGCTGGGCTTGAGGAATCCAAGGCTGGAGTTAAAATCGCTGGAAGAAACATTAACAATCTTAGATATGCAGATGATACCACTTTGATGGCTGAAAGCGAGGAGGAGTTGAGGAGCCTTATGACGATGGTGAAAGAAGAAAGTGCAAAAGCTGGGTTGCAGTTAAAACTCAAAAAAACCAAGATTATGGCAACCAGCTTGATTGATAACTGGCAAATAGAGGGAGAAAAAGTGGAGGCAGTGACAGACTTTGTATTTCTAGGCACAAAGATTACTGCAGATGCTGACTGCAGCCAGGAAATCAGAAGACGTCTACTTCTTGGGAGGAGAGCAATGGCAAATCTTGATAAAATAGTTAAGAGCAGAGACATCACACTGACAACAAAGGTCCGCATAGTTAAAGCAATGGTATTCCCTGTAGTAACCTATGGCTGTGAGAGCTGGACCATAAGAAAGGCTGAGCGAAGGAAGATAGATGCTTTTGAACTGTGGTGTTGGAGGAGAATTCTGAGAGTGCCTTGGACTGCAAGAAAATCAAACCAGTCCATACTCCAGGAAATAAAGCCAGACTGCTCACTTGAGGGAATGATATTCAAGGCAAAACTGAAGTACTTTGGCCACATAATGAGAAGACAGGATACCCTGGAGAAGAAGCTGATGCTAGGGCAAGGGTCGGAATTGGCGGCTCGCGAGCCAGATCTGGCTCTTTGGCCTCCTGACGCTGGCTCTTTTTCCATCTTTGCCGACCGACATCAGAAAGCCGGTCTCCGGAAGCGGCGCGAACCCTGGAAAAGACGCTGAGACAGAGACGCTGATTGGTGGAGGCTCAGAAGGAAGGGCGCCCCCACCAATCAGCGTCCCTGTTTCTTCTCCAGGAGAAGAACCCTGGAGAAGAAACGGAGACGCTGATTGGTGGCAGTGCCCTTCCTTCTGAGCCTCCACCAATCAGCGTCCCTGTTTCTTCTACAGGAGAAGAACCCTGGAGAAGAAACGGAGATGCTGATTGGTGGCAGCGCCCTTCCTTCTGAGCCTCCACCAATCAGCGTCCCTGTTTCTTCTACAGGAGAAGAACCCTGGAGAAGAAACGGAGATGCTGATTGGTGGCAGCGCCCTTCCTTCTGAGCCTCCACCAATCAGCGCGCGCCAAAGCGCCCCCTTCCACGCGATTGGCTCCCGCCCACAAACCCCGCCCCCTGGCTCTCGAGCACTTCAAAATGTGCACGAGCATACCAAAATGGCTCTCGGCTCAAAAAGTTTGCCGACCCTTGTGCTAGGGAAAGTGGAAGGCAAAAGGAAGAGGGGCCGTCCAAGGGCAAGATGGATGGATGATATTCTGGAGGTGACGGACTCGACCATGGGGGGAGCTGGGGATGGTGACGGCCGACAGGAAGCTCTGGCGTGGGCTGGTCCATGAAGTCACGAAGAGTCAGAAGCGACTGAACGAATAAACAACAAATTGAGATGAACTTTTGATATTGACCAAATACTTATTTTCCACCATAATTTGCAAATAAATTCTTTCCGAATCAGACAATGTGATTGTCTGGATTTGTTTTCTCATTTTGTCTCTCATAGTTGAGGTCTACCTATGATGTCAATTACAGGCCTCTCTCATCTTTTTAAGTGGGAGAACTTGCACAATTGGTGGCTGACTAAATACTTTTTTGCCCCACTGTAAGCAGTGTAGCAGCTTTAAATAGCATTTGTTTTTAATGAACTAAGCAATAAAATCTGGAATTTAGTCCACTAGTGTTTGTGAACAATTGATAGCACTTCTCTCCTTTATATTTACCATACCTTATGATTTGGTATTTCTGTTCCTGGTACTGCTTTCACATGGAAATCTACAACTCCGGATTTCTTCAGAGACTCTTGAATACCTGCCATCCCATTATAATCTGTTTCTTCCTTCTTCATACTCGCCTCTTGGCGCTCCCGTGCTAGTCTGCATAACAGAACAGGATGGCAGTTTAGCACTGATAAAACAGAGCGAGAAAGAGAACAAACGAGTGGAAAGTTCTTTCATATTTGCACGGGAATTCCTTCTACTTTAGGAGTGGATAGGAGGTAGATCAGGAGCTACTGGCTGATATCTGTGTGATTTGTGAAAATTACCAAGAGCTTCTGTCTCCCATAATTGTAACAATAACAGCAGTGTCAATTCACAGTAAAGCTTGCACCCATCCCCTAAATTAGGTTCCTAAAAATAAATGGATTTCTTTGGGATCGAAGTGCAAGTTTAATTCCGCAACTGGAAAGGAGAAAGATCACCTATTCTCAATTCAAAGTATATAGTTTCCTATTTCCTTAACTGTATTTTGCACGTGGACCCTTCTCTCTATTGTAATCTTGCAAGCTTCATTTGATGCAAATTCCTTCCTTCCACACAGTCTATGTCCCCAACTGTCAGGTTTCACCCAGCTTAGTGGTTCCACTTAGGCAAGCTCACAAGAAATCCAAGAATTTATGATACATAATTAGTAAACAGTCAGAATAGGTTGTACCTTGGATTGTGTTTATAGAGTTAGATAGTCAATAAACGTATTTTAATTGATTCTTAATATATACCTTTAACACATGTTGTTATTATTTTAAGTTAGACTACGTTTATCTTACAGAACACCACCACTGTATTGGTCTATGACCGCAATAAATAAATTGATTGAATTAGTAAGTTAAAACCAAAGAATTTCAGCAGCTGCTGTTTCACAAACAAGTTCTATAGATAGTAGCAATATTCAAAACCGCTGTCATCCCCTTCTCTTTCCCACTCTGTGTAACAGGCTGCTTGACACCCTGTTTTGAGCAGGCTAGACTCTGCATCACTCCGTTTTTCCAGCAGTCAGATTTGCTGTTTCTCACTGCCTGCGTGAGAAGTAGCTCTCACACTAAATATCTCCTATGTCACTCATATAGCACCCACTATACGTTTCTAACGTTTTGTTAAAATCCATTGTAGAATCTAACACCACACTAAGAATTTTAACCAGAGAAGCAGGTCTTCTCTTCCATTTTTCAGTTCTCTGTGATCCCTCCAAATCTGTTCCAAAAGATTGAAGGATACTCAAGAATAGATCGTGAGATGAATGTAGGATTGCTGGGAGTGACCTACCTCCATCCTGTTTCCTGCCATTAATGGAAACATACAATCGGATTCCACCCTGAATTATTTATACAAATAAATTATATATTTCTGTGAAAATCTATGTATTTGTTCACATATATGCAGAACTCAATGGTTTTCACCAGAAACTGTATACAATATGCTAAGTACTACCTGTGTAAAAAGCTCTCTTTTGCTAATTCGATTTGTAGCGTCCCACCTTTCCATTTCGTCTTATTTAAAACTGATATACCTTTAAAGACAAAAAATAAATACCCAAAAATGGTTATTTATTTATTTATTATTTATATTTATATCACCGCCCATCTCCCCCAAAAGGGGGACTCTTTTAAACTGCCCATTATTAAGATATTATAAACCACAAATTCTAGGATGTCTCAAAGAAAAGAACAAACACCAGTGTACAGCAAACAGCCATTTGGGAAAGATGGTGCTAGATTCAGTCTCATTCTCTTTAGATCAGAGCTTTCCAAACTGTGTGTCGCCACACCACCCGGAAGCGGCGGCGCGCGCGTGCACGGCAGCCGCCTCCGCACGCCCCTGCGCCGCCGCACGCCCCCCGCGCCGCCGTGCATGCGCCGCCGCACGCCCCCCCCCCCGCACCATCGCCGCCGCTGGCGACTTTGGAAAGCCCTGCTTTAGATAGTGGGAAAGGAGAATGCTCGGCATGAAAACTCAGTCAACAGAAAGGAAGAAGAAAATGTTTCAAATGTTAAAGGACAAACGCTTATAGTATGCTTGGAAGGCTGATACCAGTAAGGAGTTGGGTGGAACCTGATCACATAAGAATACATGCAGTTAAGTGAGTGGAGATGGTGAGGCAAGCAATGTGTTAGAGGGTTATTTGAAAGATATGTGTATGACACTGTCCTGCCCTTATCATTAGGATATACATGAAGACAGAAATGTTTATGGGTGACTCGCACTAAAATTAAAGATAAATAACATACTGATTAGGAGTTCAACAACCCAACTAAAAAGAAATGGTTGTGAACTTCATCAGACTTCTCCTGTCCACAGATTTCAGTATGATTAACCAGTTTCGGTACAGATAATGACATTCACTAGGACCAAGAAAAGCATTCACAATTCATATACTTACATTTTTTAAGTTCTTTTTCTGAAAGGAAGATGTTGAGGTATGCAAATGTCTTGGTAGGATTCCCTGTTCAAGAATAACAATCTGATTATTCCAGAAAAATATGATTTTTGCATTTTTACAATAAATAAATAATTATTGCCAAAAGGAAAGCAGAAATAAGAAATTAACAGCAGAATTGAATGTAGGTTTCCTTAGCAGTATATCTGATCAGAGCTTATTTTTGATTGCAGCCTAGGGCTGCCATTACAAAGCAGATGAAATTATTTTTAAGCAAATTTAAAGTATTACCATGCTCATCCTTCCGGCTAATGATTTCGGTCTCCGTAACATTTCCAAACTTGCTAAATCTTTCACACAGTTCATTTTCAGAAATTGAATGGCCAAGTCCTCCAACGTATAATCGCCTTACGAGTGAGATTTGTTCCATATTCAAAAATTCAACAAATGTCCAAGATTACCATTGTCCCTTCAACTACAACTTTTCTGTAAAATGATAAATGATAAAATATTTTGAACAACGTTAAGGATTACTGTGATACAAAATACCTTCAAGTCAGTCCAGTTCATATAGTTTTGTAAGATCCCCACTTTAATGTTTGTTGTTATGATTAGCTGTCTGTTAACCATGAGAACAGATGCTCTGTCTTATAAACAACTTATTACTGATGAACAAGCCCTGTTGTATCACTTTTGCATATAACAATTAACCATAATTCAGTACTACATACTGTATATGAACAGAAAGAATCTTGAACAAAATGCCAGGCTTGTCCACTGCTCCTATGTGTGACCAGGAAGAGAAACAAACCCAACATTCAATATTGCTTTAACAGATTTCTAGTTTACTGTTATGAATGAACCCAAATTGTGGTTAAATAAGCCAAACCAACAACAAAAACATAGGCTTTGCCTTAGCAATTCACTACAGCAGGGCTTTCCAAAGTTCCGCCGCTGGTGACACAACAGCGGCGGCAGCGCGGCGCACGGGCATGGTGGCGGCGCGGGGTGGGGCGCAGGTGCATGGCGGCGGTGCGGGGGGGCGTGCGGCGGCGCGCGCGTGCACGGCGGCAGGGGCAGCCTCCGCTAAAACGCGGAAGCCGCGCTGCTGCCGCGGCCGCCATGCACGTGCGCGCCGCCGCTTCCGGGTGGTGTGGCGACACACCACGCTGTGTGTGGCGACACACTTTTGTGTCGCGACACACAGTTTGGAAAGCTCTGCACTACAGTAATGTCGTTAACACAAATCCCTGACTTGCCATAATGGCAAGCTAGGGACCTGCTTCCAGTCATATGAGGGTTGTTCAATCAGTTCAGTTGTGTCCGATTCTCGGAGACTGCCTGGACAAGTCCCTGCAGTTTTCTTGGCAAGGTTTTTCAGAAGTGCTTTGCCCTTGCCTCCTTCCTAGGGCTTAGAGCAGAGCTTTCCAAACTGTGTGTCCACACACAGTCTGGTGTGTCGCCACACAACCCGAAAGTGCTGATCGTCATCAGGGCTTCCGGGTTTTCCCGCGGCGACACACCAACTGCAGCGCGCAAAACCCGAAAGCGGCAGCAGCGCTTCCGGGTTTTTGCGTGCTGCCGCAAGGAGGGCACTTCCGGGTTTCCCCACAGCGACACACCAACGCCGGTTGGTGTGTCGCCGCGGGAAAAACTTTGGAAAGCCCTGGCTTAGAGAAAGTGACTGGACCAGGGTCACCCAGCTGGCTTTGTGCCTAAGGCAGGACTAGAACTCTTGGTCTCCCAGTTTCTAGGTTTTGGAACTTAAGTTAAAATAATGGGAAGAAAACATGGAAGAGGAGTTGTATACACAAAGGATAGCCACAATTCAAGCTAAGAAGAGGGAGGGTGGGACATTAAAAGAAGAGTTTTTGATGAACCTTTGCAGAAAGAGAAAAAAATAAAAAGCATCCTAGTACTGAAGCAGAATTCCAGAGAGAGTAATTAGCTCAACACATCCAGAACTTCAAGAGTTTAAAATTTTAGCAGAAGTCATCAACCCTGTTCTGAAGCATATCTTTTCAAAAGAGTGCCCTTCAAGTTTTGAAATCGTCATACAGTACACACCAAAAGTTTCTGAGGCTCTGCTCAACCTCAACCAGACAGAAGAGAGCAGTCCCCGCAGCTGGCACTTTATAAGCTGGAACAGCCCCATTCAAGCCATTTAGAAGCCCACCTTTTAAATTTAAAAGTCTACAAATATCTACGTTGCATCGCATCGGGCCGGGCTGCAAAGATACGGACAAGTCTAAGGTGGTAGCACAGCAGTGAAACGGGGCATGCTCTCGCTGCCGCTGTCTAGCGGTCGCCCGGATTTTTGCATTTCAGATCTGGTAAACTTACCTTATTTTTAATAATTTTACTTTACTTAACCTTACCTTACGTCCATACTCCAGGAAATAAAGCCAGACTGCTCACTTGAGGGAATGATATTAAAGGCAAAACTGAAGTACTTTGGCCACATAATGAGAAGACAGGATACCCTGGAGAAGATGCTGATGCTAGGGAAAGTGGAAGGCAAAAGGAAGAGGGGCCGACCAGGGGCAAGATGGGTGGATGATATTCTGGAGGTGACGGAGTCGACCGTGGGGGAGCTGGGGGTGGCGACGGCCGACAGGAAGCTCTGGCGTGGGCTGGTCCATGAAGTCACGAAGAGTCGGAAGCGACTGAACGAATAAACAACAACAACCTTACCTTGCATTTGCTCGGTGGAGCGACGTCCGAACACCACGATGGGAATCGGGCATCAGCTTTGTAACTCGCCACTAAACGCATCTGACTTACTGGCGGGGAGAAAGCCACGTCTAGCCACCGCTAAACGATCTCGCGCTTCGAGATACTCCACCTCGGAACCGCTCCTGACCCAGCGCGGCGCACAGCGTGGGCACAACTGTTGTTCATCGTTTGCTTTCCCCCCTCGCCCCACTTCCGCCATACTGACTGGGGAATTCTGGGAGTTGAAGTCCACCTATCTTAAAGTTGCCAAGGTTGAGAAACATTGGATTAATGTATCATGGATATTTCTATTAGTTTTGGATTTCTCCTGAAAAAGACGCAAGTCAGAGGGACTTTGACCTGCGGATAGACAGCAGCGATTAAGTTCAGGCAGGCGCGATACGCTTCGTTTCTCCACCCAACCCGGAGTTTTAATCTCTACAATTGCGTGGATCTCTAAGCGGCGTTATATTTTTAAGCGGAAGTTCAGATGATAAGTCGCTCTTCAACATTTTGAAGCTCTATGTTCTCCGTTTCCTAGTCGGACGCGTTTTGTTAGGCACAATTTGGTCGAACTATTGAATGAAGATAAAACGGGAGAGATGGAGTGGGGGAAGGAGTTTGTAGGCACATTCTTCTCCGTTGCAGAAATCTTTTGTTGCGGAGTAGTATGAAAGATCATGTAAAGTTCACCCAGAAAGGGGGATACCTACAACTGGTTCTGAGTCGAAACCTCTCTTGTCTTTCTCCGCCTCCTCTACCCCCCCCCCCATATTCTGGACAATGGTGGCGCCCGAGACGCGCTTTCTTTGGCGGCTCATTCGAAGCGGCGCAGGTGCAGAACGTGGCTGTTCAGCTGTCGGGTGGTTTGGTCGGTGGACTTTGGAGAGGCGGAGGGGTCGCGACCGGCGAGGTCTGGTCCTGGCAAGGTAGTCTCTGAGCATATCCCGCTGCGGACTGTTTCGCTTCCAGGACTTTCTTCACACGATACAGAGATCTCTCGAGAAGTTTTCCCCTTCCTCGCCTTTTTCCCTCAGCCCCCAAACTCCCAACTGTTTCGTCGTGAGGACCCACAGACCAGGTTACTGGCTTCACATCTCGGTCTGTTTTTTGAAAGTCCATCTCCTGTCAAAACTGGCCTACAGTCGTGGAGTTGGAAGCTGCTGTCCCGCAAATACAGACCCGCCATACTGAATTAGGGGTGTAATTTTCTGGATCATATAGCTGTAAATATATACGCCGGTAACAATTTCAGGCTTGTGAAAATGAATGTGAGCAGACAAATACAACATGCACGTCCTAAATTTGCTTCAGATAAGCCAATACCATCTTTAGTTGTATTTTATTTGAATCACGTTTTTGCTTCTGAGAATTTACAGTACTTAGGTGCATGAAGTATTACAGTTCAGATTTTAATCCCCAAATGAATGATTTGTTAAGATCTTTAGAATGATGCTGTTATAATTTTAGTGGTATTTTCAGGATAGTTTACCACAATATCTTCCAAATAATAATGTGTATTTATTTTATAAAAGCAAATAATGTGTATTTATTTTCAGTGGACTAATGTATATAAATTGTAATCTTTAAATTAGAAAAGTGCTCTAGAAGGAAAAAAACACCCTGCCTAACTGCTGTATTTATATTATTTGTTTTTCTCTCTAGGAAGATCAGTGTGTGAGAAATGAATAGCAATGAACTTCAGGCTTGTGAAGATGAAATTAAATCTTTGGAAGAAGAAATTAAAATGTTAACAAAAGAATATGAACACAGTCAGCATCAGTCAATGGCATATACTGATGGAGAAATAATGGAGACTATGTAGGTCATTTTTTGTATATTTATTTATTTAAATAATTTATATGGCCTCCCATCTTGCAACAGTGAGACTGGGCAGCATACAAAGATTATAACCCAACATTTAAAATAATAACCCATGGTGCCCCAGGTTCAGTGACACCTTCCAATCATAAAAACACATCAATAACAACATGGCTAGCCTAACCACCTGACCCAAATGCCTGGGGAAACAGCAAGGTCTCCAGAGCTTTACAAAAGGCCAGTTAGGTCAGCACCATCTTGATATCTGGGGGGATGCTGTTCCACAAGGCAGGTCCTGCCACATATTTGGCTTGCAATTACCAAGAAGTTGCCTATGGTGAATGTTATGCTAAAACCTTGGCTTGCAAATTATGTTGTATATAAATCTGTCCAATTACCTGAGATATTCTGGTAAGAGATTTTATTAAATTGTGCTAGTCTCTATAGAAAATGTGGTTTTCTATAAAGTTTTCTGTCCTTTTGCATAAAAGGTAGGCCAGCAATTGGATTGTTCCATCCCCAAAGGATAAGGAGTCTTCTTAAATTTGTCCTTGAGAACATTAAATATTAAAGCATAGTAGCATAAGAGTTCTGTGATATTTAGGTACAGTAAGTTGACCAAAATACCTAATGATTTGATACTACTAAGTTGGCTTCCTAAATCACTATCATGTGGTAAAATTGATGAGTTAATTATATTCCACATAGGAGTTTTGCAAGAGTTTTGGCCTCAAGTATCTCAACTGGAACATACCTGACCTCTCAAAAGTATATAAAAAGAATAATTGTTGTACTCTTTGGGGTATTGCAAGAGCTGTAAAATACATGGGTGCTCCATCTACCTATGATTCGAAGAATACTTTACATCACTTGTTCAGTCCTAGACCCATCAATATTCTCAATTTCTTTGGTCTTCTCACACAGGTAAAAAGACTGGAAAAATAAAATTGTTCATAAACCTAGTTTCTGTGCCAATGTATCAGAGTTTCTCATTTAGATCTAGATGATAAAAGTTTTTTTTTACTGTAGGAAATTACTTAGAAAAAAGCCTGAAGAAGAACTGAAGGAATCTGAATCTTCTCCAGATCAGGAAACTCAACTCAACTTGTTGGAAGCTGATCTCTCATTTCTAATGAAACTTACGGGCATTTTCTTTACGTGTTATTCCCGGAAACTTGTGGAAAAAAGTAGGTATTTTAACAATTGTTACACTATTTATATACTCTTTTCACACTACATATATTGTTCTGGTTCAACATTGTACTTCTAATATATCTCAAATATTGATATTGTTGTATTTTAATAATATTAAAATTATTAGCTATTATTCAGTAGCTAAAACAGAGAAAGTATTACAGTTCAAATTTGGTTATTCCTGTCAACCAAATAGGATCAAACTGGATCAACGTATTGGCTCAGAAGTCAGGACAATTACTACATATCTCCTTGTGTTTCATAGTCACAAAATAGGACTAAAATTGTCTGTAGTTGATTAAGACATTCTCTGAATAAAAAAAAATCTCCATTATATCAAAAGTATCCCAAAAACTATTCTAATGTTCAAGAATAGCATGACAAATTCTAGAATGCTGACATATTAGTGGAAGCTGTCAATTGCTATTTGTCCCAAACAGTTAAAGAGATATTAGCCTTGTTTACATGTAATGCTAAATCATGGTTCAGTGTCATGAGACAAAGTGTAGCAAGAGGAACCTTTCTGATGCCATGATTATGAGGAGGATAAAAATGTTAACTTCTACTTTAGATGAACCACAGCTTGTTATGATTTCAAATCTAAACAATCTCAACTATGGTTTGTTGAAAGCTGACTTGTTTTAATAAATCCTTGTTAAATAACTATAATTCTGGATTCAGATAGCATACTAATCTAAAACTGAAGCAGTTGTTTCTAATCTTAAGGGTGGGGGGGGAGGGGAAATTCATATAAATGAAGAAAAAAAATTTGCTTTCTTAATTGATGAAGTTTAATTTTAATTGATGTAGGTAGATATTTCTGTTTTTATTAATTTGATTCTTTTAAAAAAGAGTTTTTAGTATATATATATAACTATTTCATTTACCTACGATTTCCATATGTTAAAAAGCATTATATAAAGAGCTATTCCTTTTTTGTTACTTTAAACTTAATTTTGTTTTGTTTTGTTTTGTTTTGTTTTGTTTTGCATAGCCTTGAGTTCTTTAGGAGATATTAATTAGATTTGCTTCATTCTCAACTTCTTTCATATACCTTTTTCTTTTATCTTAAGATCACATCCCTTATTATGGGGAAGCCAAATTCTCCTCCCTGTTCCAATTGTGATTGTTATACAGAAAGAAAGAAAGAAAGAAAGAAAGAAAGAAAGAAAGAAAGAAAGAAAGAAAGAAAGAAAGAAGGAAAGAAAGAAGGAAAGAAGGAAGGAAAGAAGGAAGGAAGGAAGGAAGGAAGGAAGGAAGGAAGGAAGGAAGGAAGGAAGGAAAGGCTCTTTTGCAGATTTTAACAAGTTCATGACAGTATGCGAGTCTCTTAGACAGTTAGGACCCCAGTTGCTTAGAGTTTTAACGGTCCATAAAGGTAAAGATTCTCTAAAGGGTAGCTTAACTCCTGGTGGCTATAGCAGCACATTTTTTGGTGACTGTGGAAATGCTTTGGCATTGCCTTCTGGGAAATGTTTTCAATTTCCCAGTCTAGCCTACAGTCCTGGGATTTCCTATCCAAGTACTGAGTAGGTCTGATCTAGCTTAGTCCTTTTAGAGATCAGCCAAGGTTGGCCTAGTGTTGCCTCTGTCTGGAAAGGAGTTGGCAACAAGTTCATATGATACCAGGACCTTGCACTGTGCACCAGTGCAACTTCCTGATTCTTGTCCATGGTCACTGAAGGCATTGCAGTTATCGAGTTAGAATACTACTCGCTACTCAAAGCATGGGTGATTATTTCCAAATCCAAAGGGTTGTAGCTGGTGTGCTAGATACAGTATAACTGGGGAAACCTTTTTTTTTGCCACAGCTGCCACTTGTGAATTTGCAGAAGGTTCAAGAAACTCTCCTAGACTGTGATCATTCTGTTTCAGAGATAATGCAACCTATCCAAAACAGGCTGAATCTCTGCCCCCAAGTCCAGTTTCCTGTTTACCAGCAGCATCTCTTTCCTGTCTGAATTTATTTTCAGTGTGTTTTCCATCATCCAGCCCATTTTCAAACTTTAACAACATTTGACACACCTCAGTTATCATTTGGAAGATTCCAACTTTACTTAATGGAGTCTTCAGGGTGGAGAGCAGGAATGCAGGGAATGGAAGCAAGCACCCGTCATCAGTGGACACTATGAGGACTAGAGATAAGAAGTCCAAGTCTTTTCTGAGAGAGCAGCCATGCAAGAGAGCATAAAAAGTTTGAGATATCCTCAGATATAAATTCTGAACTACATTTCTGGTCATTGCCAACTAACTTGGATTGAGGTGGTGCATAAATTTCATTCATAAATAATTAATATGGCTTCAGGGAAACTTACATGGTTTCCTGGAATACAATAAGAGATATAGCTATCCGTGTTCATCCTTGCCTTAAAGGGCACCAAACACGACAGTTTCTAAGTGAGCGGGAGCAGTAGTGCAGATTTGTTCTCAAGTGCTCTTTGCACTTTCTTGCTCTCCCATTCAGAAAAGTCCACTACATTACGCTGGAATCTTTGAGCCCCAAACTAACCCTTGCCAATATCCCAGGTTACCAATTGTTTTCTTGGAGCTGGATAAGAAGGAGTAATAGAGTTGGATGTCATCCCCTTCCAAACCTCCAGAAGACATAACCACCCAGAGTTTATTATTTATTATTTATTATTTAGATTTATATTACTGCCCATCTCCTCGAACAGAGGACTCTGGGCAGTTCACAATAATAACTGTAATAAAATACAGTAATCATCAAAACATCAATAAATAAATATAAAATCCAAGAGCAAGATGTTAATACTAAAAAGGGTTTCATGGGATCAACCAGCCCCAGGAGGAACTGTTAGCATTCCCCTCCCATGCAAGGCGGCAGAACCAGGTCTTTAAATTTTTCCGGAAGGTCGGGAGCGAGGAGACCCGCCTTAGCTCCGGGGACAAGATGTTCCAAAGGGCGGGCGCTGTTGCAGAGAAGGCTCGCCTCCTGGACCCCGCTAGGTGGAATTCTTTGATCGATGGGGTCCGGAGCATGCCCTCTGCATGACCGGGTGGGGCGGGTCGATGTTCTGGGGATGAGACATTCCCTCAGGTAACCTGGTCCCATGCCATGTAGGGCTTTAAAGGTGATAACCAACACCTTGAACTGGACCCGGAAGCAAACTGGTACCCAATGCAGCTCGCGCAGCAGAGGAGTTACATGTGCCGATTTTCTGGCTCCAATAACTGTCCGTGCGGCCGCATTTTGGACCAGCTGAAGCTTCTGGATACTCTTCAAGGGTAGCCCCATGTAGAGCGCATTGCAATAGTCTATATGGGAGATGACAAGGGCGTGAGTGACGGTTCGGAGGGCATCCCAGTCCAGGAAACGGCTTAATTGGCGCACAAGCCGAAGCTGCGAAAAGGCCCTCCTGGCCACGACTGCCACCTGCTCTTCGAGCAGGAGTCGTGAGTCCAGGAGGACCCCCAGATTCTGCACTGGCTCCAAATGGGACAGTGCCACCCCATCCAGGACCAAAGATGACAACTTCCTGGATTCCGAGAGGCCATCAATCCACAGCCACTCCGTCTTACCAGGGTTCAGCTTAAGCCTGTTGTTCCCCATCCAGACCCCTACAGCCCCCAGACACTGAGACAGGGTGGCGACCGCATCACTTACTTTACCCGGGATGGCGATGTATAATTGAGTATCATCAGCATATTGATGATACCTCATCCCGTGGTGACGAATGATCTCACCCAGCGGCTTCATGTAGATGTTAAATAGGAGAGGAGAGAGCACCGAACCCTGCGGCACCCCACACAGTAGGGGTCGCGGGTCAGATCTCTCCTCTCCTATCACCACTGATTGGGACCGGCCCTGGAGGAAGGAGGTGAACCAGCGTAAAACCACGCCACCCACCCCCAACTCCCTGAGCCGACCCAAAAGGATACCATGGTCGATGGTATCAAAAGCCGCTGAGAGGTCCAAGAGAGCCAGGATGGATGCACTCCCTCCATCCCGCTCCCGCCAGAGATCATCCATAAGTGCGACCAATGCAGTTTCCGTCCCATCTCCTGGCCTGAAACCTGACTGAAAGGGGTCTAGATAATCCGTTTCCTCCAGAATCCTCTGAAGTTGCAACACCACCACTTTCTCAACCACCTTTCCCAAAAAGGGAAGGTGGGAGACCGGACGAATATTGTTCAAAATAGTAGAGTTGCTGGGAGTTGGGCAGCATATAAATTTAATATATTGTTATTGTTATTGATGTTGTTGTTGTTGTTGTTGTTGTTGTTATTATTATTATTATTATTAAACAGTTTCATTAGATATTGAACAGCACAGGGAACAAGATGTAATATTATGAGATGCCGTGGGCTGAGCAGTTGCGTTCCAGCCCTACCCAAGCCTGAGAAGCATAATTAAAACCTCCCTAAGCCCCAGCCTTGCCAGATGGTCCAGAATGATAACATGGTCAGTGGTACCAGAGACTGCAAAGAGGCAGGCCAGGTTGCATTCCCCTATCTAGTTTCATCCACCCAGGGGATGAAAGCAGGTTCTGTGCCATACCTCAGCCAAAAGTCCAATTGAAATGGGTGCAGTTAATCAGTATTACTGAAATGGCTGTGGAATTTTGGGGCCGCTACCAGCTTCAGCACCTTTCTCAGAAAACAGAATATTTAAAGTCAAGCTATGTTTGTATCTTTTTTGTCAGGCAGACATATTTGGACTTTTGAGAGCACGGTTGCCAAAGGGAGCTAACCTATTCGCAAAATAGCCCATGGTAGGCGTGGCCAGTTTCATTGACAGAAGGCAAATCTGTGAACTGCTCTCTCCCTGTAGCCACTCAGGTGATATAGAGAAATTGGAGGAAGTCTCTCCAGCCGCGTTGGTGCCCATAGACATCACACTGCCTATGTGTATTTTAGACAGACTGCTGCATTAATGAACTGGCTATGTATCTTATATTAAATATGGTCAGGGTTAAGTTTCATTGAGATTACGTGTGACTGAAGGATTAAACAGCTGATGACTCTAATGTATATATTTTAATATCTCTTTATTATAGATGGATCTAAAACTATTCAAAGTTACAGGCTGTCAGGAAAATGTCAGTCAATCCCATTTCATTTGGAATTTAAACTCATGGAAGAAAGTCAGGTAATGGAAGTTGTCTTTAAAATAAACTAGAGTATTTTACTAAGCTTCAAAAACTAGCATAAACAAATAGAATGGGTATCTGCAGAGGATCCTGAAGTTCTGCACAAGAATGCATTCTGATAAAATTAAATAGATACAATTTTGCCAAAATTTAGAACTTGAATGTATTCTTCTCTTTGTTTGTTTTGGAAACACACACACAAATAAGTTCTGGTAATACTATCTTCAGTTAGCAATACAATATTATGCTTGATCTCTCAGAAACAAGTTAAATTGATAAACAAGCAAGGGCTAAACCATTGTAAAGAAATCTAAATTCCAGTAGGTGGCATCATTTTTAATCTATGACAGCATAACATTAATATCAAATTATATATCCTGTGGATTTGTCTTTTTAATGAATTAATTTTCATAAAAATATACATTCTCTTCTACAAATTAGTTCTATAAATTGGTAATGGCTCTTACATTAGAATTTTTCTTTCTTTTCTTTGTTGAGCTAAAAATCTATGTCAAATCGTTTTTAATTCCTTAATCTATTGGAAAGTTTCACAAGGCATAGACAGCTTTTTTTTGTTATATTATGTTTATGAAATATTAATATTTCTCACATCATGTTCAGTTATCTCAGCCATTATGATTATGGTAACGATAATCTGTGGCATGCAACACTTGTATGGAAATAGAATTTTATCATTGACTGTTATAATAAGATACCAAGAGCAGGCATGCTTCTCTTAAAGTAACCTACACCCCCACAACTTAGCAAACATGGTGTGTATTATTGCTGACAATGATTGTGCTTAAATTGATTATTTATAAATCTTGTGAGTTAAAAGAAACCTGCTGAAGTATTTTGAGATTTTGTGTTCAAAAATTTCAGAAAATAAAACTGCTTCTGCAATTTATTTATTTTATTTATTTATTATTTAAATTTCTATCACCGCCCATCTTCCCCCCAAGGAGGGACTCTGGGCGGTTTACAATAAAAATAAAATCTGAAATTCAGTATGAACTCTAACTAATACATTAAAATGGCTACAGCTAAAAATAGAATATAAATAAAATAAAATTCAGATGGCAACGAAATATTATTTTAGTCCATGAATATATAAGGGGCTTTCAAACAGTGATGAAAGAGAAGAGCCAATTTTTCTTCTATACTTGGGAAACAGACTTCAGAAATAATATTTGGAATTGCCTTGAAAACTAGGTGCTCTTTGATAATTTACATTAAGCAGAATAGGCCTTATTCCTGGGCTTATAAGGAGTGTTGGTTCCTGCTAATAGTGAGAAAGATGAGGTTCAGAAGCTGTGTATTGCTCCTAGAGGAAGCCAAGTTCCACTGTTTATGTAAGGTTGTTGGTATGATTAAGAATTCATTTTGTCTCTTTTATAATGTATGAAATGGCTGAAGGAGCAAGCAATAACTTTTCATTTATATTATGGAAGTACAAGCATTATTTTGTTCCATTTTTGGATGCATGCCTTGGTGCTGATTATTCTGTCTGTCAGTCCCTTGGTAGAAGTTGTTTACTGAATAAATTGCTTGCTAGCATTTTTCAAGTGCATACTAAAAGAAAATGCTGTATGTGTGTGTCTCTGTATTACATATATACCAGAGCTTTCCAAACTGTGTGTGGCAACACAAAAGTGTGTCGCCACACACAGCGTGGTGTGTCGCCACACCACCCGGAAGTGGCGGCGCGCGCGTGCACGGCGGCCGCCATGCATGCGCGCGCCGCCGCACGCCCCTCCCGCGGCGCCGCCGTGTGCGCGTGCGCCGCCGCGCGCCCCCCCCGCGCCGCCGCCGTGCGCCCGCGCCGCCGCACACACCCCCGCGCCACCGCCGTGTCGCCGCCGCTGCTGCCGCCGCCGGGTGTGTCGCCAGCGGCGGCACTTTGGAAAGCCCTGATATATACATTAGTTTGTGATTCTGAAGATATCTAGTTTATCACATCTAACAATATCTTAAATAATTAAGCCCTTGCTTCCAAAAGAATTCCCAAATCTAATTTTTTCAAGGGGATTTGTCTATCTGAATGTTGTTATGCGATGATATCCTTCAGAAAAAGCAGTCTGCATATCTAACTTAAGAGCTAAAAATCACCTCCCTATTCACATTCCTGCAGAGGTGGGGTTTACTACTTTCTGTCTCCCCATAGCATGTGCATGTATACCAGGGCTAAGCAGTGTTTCACATCTGAAGGGGAAGAGATGCTTCAGAGTACCCAAGAGGCTCATATACTGTAACATCTGTTGGCAACTTCTTAAGGCAGCTGTGTCTCTTCTTAGGATTGTACAGCTGCCTTCCGTAGTGGCAGGAGGATCCCAGGAAAATACATGTTTGGTTTAAGGAGTTGACAATAGGAATTGTTTGCACACTTGTACTCTAGTACCCTTTTTCCTTTGAATCTGAAGCACTGCACAGCTCTAGTACGTACCCACAGTACATAAATATCTATCATAAGTCTTGGTATTTTCAAATGTTTTGTATTTCCTTTTCTTCTGTTGCCGTTTTTTTTCCTAAAGGATCCATTTGTTTTCACTGCTTTAATTCTTTAAATCTTTGGAATGGAATGGAGGCACAGTATATTACAAAAGCTCTGAACTGCTTTGAAGATACATATATAAAATAATTGTTCTTTCTTGGTAACTTGCTCCTTCAATCATAAGATGACATCTGGATATAAACTATTATATTCAAATATCTATAGGTTATCTAAAATATTGTACCATTGATAAGTTTTCCTTCTCTGAGCATACAGGAACACTTTCACAGCAGCAGAAGTTTACTTTGAAGTAGCTTGAAAAATGTTGCATATTTTTGGCTTATTGAATTGGAGTTTGTTTACTAAATAAAGATTTAATAAATAATGACTTAGCATCCATATGTGTACTAGTTCTGCATGTGAAGCTAGATTTAATATGCAATTTGTGGTTTCTTTTCTCCCCCCCCCCCACCACTATTGGATCCATATGAAATATGAAGTTGTCCATCTAGTCCATTCTGGTATCTGATGCTCCTTAAATGTGCTAAGGTAAAGGTTCCCCCTGCACATTTGTGCAGTCGTGTCCGACTCTAGGGGCCAGTGCTCATCTCCGTTTGTTAGCTGAAGAGCCAGCATTGTCCAAAGATGCTTCCACAGTCATGTGGCCGCATGACGCACGCGGAATGCTGTTACCTACCCACCGAAGTGGTACCTATTAATCTACTTGCATTTGCATGCTTTCGAATTGCTAGGTTGGCAAGAGCTGGGGTGAGTGCGGGAGCTTACTCCGTCACGCAGGCTAGGGATTCGAACCTCCGAACTTGCGATCTTCCGATCGACAAGCCTGGCATCTTACCCGCTGAGCCACCATGCCCCTAAATGTGCTATATGTCTATAATTGGAGATATCAGGTGCCACATGAAACATAAGCTGTCTATGAAACAATCCTTTGGATTTATCACTGAGATAAAAATTTGCTTTGTAAAGGTCTTAGATCAAAGGAATGTACAAACCTGAGTGCGCGGTCAGAAGCTCTATGCTGCTATGTCATAACTTGATCATGCTTTACCAATCGACAGTTATTTTGGGGAGCATTTAAATCTCAAACTCATTTGAAGTTTCTCTTAACATTTACTATTAAATATTAAGTAAGTTGTGACAATTTGACAGATTTATATATAAATCTGATTTGCCCTTCACTTATTACTAATAATTAAACTTTTTTTTTCAGATGAACAGAAATGTTTCAGCTATAATAACTGACCTTAACATTATAATAGAAGGTGACATGTATAGTGATTTAAGCAAGCTTGTTTCAAGGTAAGATTTCAGTTAATAGACATGTTGCTGCAGGGTAGGTGGGAAATAATCATAGAGAAATTATGTTATTAGGGGCAACACAAATTTAAATTTCTTGCATGCACCCAAAAGCAGTGGCTGACTTATTTATTTATTTGTTTATTGATTGATTGATTGATTGACCCAAAAGCGGTGCTGGCAGTTATTTATTTGTTTGTGTATTTAAAAGATTTATAAAGCCAGGACTCTGGGCAGCATACAAAAAAGAAAATTACAATGCAAAAACTCAAAAACCAACAGAATCAGAACATAATCAACACCTACTTGATCTTTTCAGGATCATACCAGTCTTCTTTAGGCATTAATCCTGCCATAGACTTATCTCTTTTATTCCTTACATTCTTCATTGTTCCCCTCTTCATCCTTCCTTTCAGCCCTTAACAGGACTTAAAGATTAAGCAAATCTTACCTGAGTAGGACTGTGTTAACATGATCTTTTATTGTAGGGTTATATATTTGTAACTGAAATCCTATTTCTCTTTGATGCCTTCTTCTCTCCTGCCTTCTCCCTAAGGTGTTGCAAAGACACTTTCTTATCATATTTTTCCTTTAATATTCAAGCATTTGGTTTTTCTTGTGTTATATTTTTGGGACAGTGGCTTCAGACTGATCTTACAATGCTTGTAATTTGAAAGGAAATGGTACCACATCTCCAAAGCACTTTTAATATTAACAATTAAATTATACTGGTTTTGAGTTACTGAATACATCAACCTTCTTTTTCATTGCCTTTTAAAGATAATATGCATTAATTGCCACCTGTTTTTTTTTTAACCTTAGGCCTGGAGTGGGTAATGCTTAAATAACCATGTTGCTAAAACACAATACAATCTTTTTCTGTGTCTTTTTAAAGGTCAGGCATTCAGTTTTTGTCTCTCCAGTAAATCAGGGAGACAGCAGTATTGTTTGTTTTCTTTCAGAAAAGAACGTGTCTGTGCAATTATACAACATGCATTAAGCCAAAATGTGGCTTGTTTGATTTTATAAACCCAATAATTGTGGTTTATTAGTAAACCATATTTAGCATGGTATGTAAATCCAGTCACAGACCTGGTTAAAATATCATGCTAAGTAATACTTTGTTTTAACAATTGTCTCTTGAAGAAGCCAAAATCAGTATTTGCTTAACAAATACTGTTTCTTTTGGGGGAAGGGAGTGGATGGTAAAATTGGGGAGGTAAAACTGAATGTCTTTTGAACTATTGATTTAGCCTTTTAAGAGCTAATATATGCTGCTAATACGTCTTTATTAGATATGTGTAAAGATGATGATGATGATGATGATTTCTGCGGACTGCTTGTCAGTGAGGAATTTGGCAGGGAAAAGAGATTATTGAAAGCAAAATGATGGGAGTGAATACATTTTCTCAAGTGCTGCTGTGAGAATGAAATTGCGTGAGTGCTTTTGTCTGCTAGTTGCTGGTCTGTAACATTTCTGATGCCAAGTGCCCTGCGGAATGGAACCTTCAAAAAGCTTAATTTCAAACAATTATTTACATATTAATTTCAAGCTGTGGGTTATAATACTGTTTTCTGGCCCCCAAAACTGGTTGGTTAGATTGGTCAGGTTGGACATACATGTAAATAAATCAGGGCTAAGCTGAGTAAATAAATATAAATATTAATATATTCAAAGTAGGCCTCAACCTGTCAAGATTTATTAAAATAACAAATGATCCTAAATAGAACATTCACAACTTAATGAGACTGTTCAGCAGTTTAATTATGCAAAAACGTTTCAGACTAATCATTTCTGCCACTTTTTTCAGCATTCAAGATTTTAAAAAAATAATATGGACAAAAACTATCCATGCAATTTATATACATATATTAATGCATTCTAGGGTTGAAGAAAATGGGAATCTCTTGCTGTTCTTCAGAAGTCTCACTTGTTTCTCTGAATGGTGTGAAAATCGGAAACGTACTTTCGCTCATTTTAAGGTAGGGCTTTTGAAACATTAGTTTTGTTGTTGCATTAATCAGTGGAATTAAATGAATGCATAGAGATGCATTGGTTTAAGATATTTTTGTGATATTATGAGTTGTGAATACATCAATAATATATTGATAATCATTAGGTTATATGTTTATAGAGGTTGCAATGTTTCAAAATTATACTGTTTATGATTTCCTGGAATAGAAGTGTGAATTTTTTCTCTTCCAATGACTATACAAAGCATCAGCTTGAATACTGTGTCATTAGCCTGAGGACTGTGTTAAAAATGAATGGCCAAAAAGTTTATCTCAGCCAGTGTAGTACTGAAGACTATAAAATGATACTTTGGCCAATCCCACAATTTTAGAAATTATGTTGTCGTATTTATTTATTATATAGCTGGACTACCATCATCAGATCAACTCCAGGCGTTGTACAAAACAATTTAAAATAACCAAGTAATAAAATCTAAGTGTAAAATAATAATCCATAAAATAATAAAATAACGTAACGTAACAATAAAATAGCAATCACAAAATACAACAGTGGCATCAGCATAGTTTAATGGCAGCAAGAGGTAGATCTCAGAAATTTTATGGAAAAAGCTGAATCTTTATAGCCTTATAAAAGGATTGGAGGATAAATCCCAACCAGACCTGTATTCACGTATCTCACTAAGTAAAAATTGATTCATTCATATAGAGAAGTTTCCAGTTAGCAACAATCACACCTCAGATGAACCTCATTGGCTATGGTACTGCCATTGCACCTAAATAGTAGATGCCTTATGAATTTCAGGAGGAAGAACATTCTGAGTGTAGTTGCCACCACAGAGAAAGCCACTCCCCTGAGTAACTGCAAGATGACTCTTTGTCAATCTTGACACACAAAGCAGGACTTCTGATAATTTTAATGATACCAATAGAAAATATATGTAGCTCAGGGTTGAACTGTGGAGTCCGTGGTGTTCTCTGAGCTTGGTTGTTTGCTTGCAGACGTTTCATTACCCGATTAGGTAACATCATCAGTGCTAGTGAGTGTGGGGTTTGCTCCCTGTTTATATACAGTAGCTTGGCCTGCCAGTGTTGGTAGGGGTATGGTTTTCTCCTTGGTAGTTCCTTTATTAGGGTATTGTTTTCTGCTTGATTTTTTGTCCAGTGTTAATCCCTGCTTATCTGGGTGTAGGCTGCTGGAGAGGATGTATTCTGGTCTTTTTGTTTCCTTATTAGCTTTTTAAAAATTGTTTGTTTTGAATGGTGTGTGAATGTGGTTTATCTAGTGTCTATTGATGACTGATGTGTCTTAGTGCCAAACTTCCAGGAATTCCTTAGTGTTTTTGGATTCAGCTTGGTCTCGTATGCTAACAGTTTCCCAGTTGAAACTATGGTTGTAAGATTAAGGAGTTTTCATCATGTCTTCTAACTGCTAGTTGGTGTTGATGGATGTGCTCTGTCTAGTCTTTTGCCTGTCTGTCCTGCATAGTGGCTGTTACAGTTCTTACACTGTATGTTGTAGAGCACTCCTGTTTTTTCTTCTTGGGCTACTGGTTTACTTGGTCTTTTGGTTTACTTAAAATGTTTTGGAGGGCTATGGTGGTTTGTGTGCTATGGTGATGCCATGTGGTTGTAATAGTCTGTTGGTTGTTTCTGAGATGTTTCTGATATATGGCAGTGTTATCCTTTTCATAGGTTGTGTTGGTTGTGCTGTAGTGGGTTGTCGTCAGGCAATTTTTGATAAAGTTGTGCAGGTATCCATTTTGTTGGAAGATGTTCTATATGTAGTCTTTCCTTTTTCTGGCGTTCTGGGTTGCTGCAGTGCATTTGTGCTCGTCTGAATAAAGTTCTTACACAGCTCCTCCATCCACCTTATTGCTCATTGTCCTCTTCTTGTCTTTCTTTCCATCTTTCCCAGAATTACAGACTTCTCAAGAGAGTCAGGTCTTTGCGTAATGTGTCCAAAATATGATAATATGAGTCTGGTCATTTGTGCTTGAGTGAGAACTCTGGATTGATTTGTTCTATGATCCATTTATTTTTTTCCATGGCTATCCATGGTATTCTCAAGAGTATTCAATTGCTGCTTGGAATCATCAGAGAGTGATTAATATGAGAATATCCCCAAAATGCCCATATAATTTACAGTAGGAAGAATGGGGAATCATGTGATTTCAGTCTGAATGAAGGCTGGAAGGAAGAAGCTTAAAATGTAGCCTAATCCTGCTGACCGTAGGAAGAATTCAAACAGACGGATTCACTCAAGTGTTGTTTGAGGTAGGGGTGTGAGAAATGGGCAAACTATAGAAATTTATTATTTTACCTGGCTATGCTAAGTCAAGACACCTACAAAGGAATAGTAAGGCCTTTGTTTTCTTTATAATTATTTGTTTATTAGGCATGGAGAATTCTAGACTACAGGAAGCACGTGCAGACTAAAATCAATCAGAAATCTCTGTAAAGGGTTCACGTCATATAAATTCACCATATAATTGAAGTCTGATATGTTAAATAGCTAAAAGAGTATGGTTACAGCAAAGGCTCATAGCTGTAAAATAGTCTTCAATATTGGTGAATAATTAAATCAGAAATAATATATCTGTCTTAATCAAACATATGCAAAGAATGAGAATGAGTGGAAATAAGACTTACTGATGGTGTTTCTGAAAAAGCTTTCATCTGATACATGCATACAAATTGTTTGACTGCTGTGTGGAAATCAGCCAAGCTGTCTTTTATGAGTTAATTCAGTTGATTACAATCCAGATATCACACCAAAATTGTAAGATGATGTTGGTTAAGTGAACATGCTTTAAATACAACAAAGATTTCAAAAATGTTAGCTATTCATATTGTAAATACTATGCCACATTGGTTGGTTGGACACAAATTTCCACAAACTCACTAAAGCTAAGTTAGGAGTGTATCATCTTCAAGGTTTAAGGCATCTATTTTACTTTTTAAAACTTCTGTACTCACCCCCAATGCACAAAAAGACCCTATTCTGGGGTTTACAAACGGGATGCAGGCAGGTCCCATGTGGTTCCAAAGCTGCAGTTGTTGTACCCCTGGCTTAAACTTTCTAAACACATGTCAATCTATCTTTCTGATGGATATTTGTGCCCCCAATTTACAAGTTCCCTAAGCAACTTAATACTATTAATGCTATGTTAAATGGCTAACATTTAAGCAAAATCCTCCATGCTATAGCATAAATTGATCTGTGTTTTTTTTCCTTTCATTTTGATCAATGTGATAAACACTTTTAATAAACTTGGGTCACTTTTTGATATCCATAAAATATATTAGAAAATTTAAACTAGAACACATTGCATTTCTCTTTATTGAATAGTTTTATTCCAATAATTGTAGTGTACAGATCAGATTGAAACAGCATGATTCATTTTTTATTTCATTTGCTGTTGTTGTTTTGCCAGACTAATAAATAGCATTTGCCAATAAGATTAGAATAGATTGCTAATGTGTTTGAAAATGATATTATCTTCTTTCATCAATATCAGAAGTTGAATTGGGGAGGGCTGTTTGATTTAAATAATCTGTGGTGCAATCTCAGCCTATATACCTCTGTATTACATTGGTTCTGTCCTGCATAAGTGCCTGTCAGCAGCACGAGCCCATAACCTTGTCTGTCCTTTCAGCAATCCCAGTCGTGTCAAAATCAGCATTTGGAAAGCTGTCTTAAGAATTGTTTGCCCTTCCTATCCAGCCAGTGTGCTGCATTGGCTAAGCAAGTATCAAAGGCTTGCTCTACCTGTTGCCCCATATTCCCTGTATTTTTCATTATGTGCAGCACTTGGATTTGAAGGGGAAAAGATAGTTTGGACTGTGCAGGGATGCTCATGTAGCACCTGTCAGTGCGTCGATGAAGATTCTCAGTCATCCAGGTGGAATTGTCTGTAGGTTGAGTCATGGCAACTGGATTTCTTTCTTTTGGTTGAAACGTTTCGCTGCTTGTCCAAGTAGCTTCTTCAGTCTGGGCAAAAGTTGGTGAGGGGACCCCATATATGTCTTCCAGGGTGGCTGTATTGACACCTGATTGGCTTGTTAATTGGGCAATTGAGGTGTAGATAGTCTTTAGGATGTCTTACTCCTAAAACACTCCTAAAACACTCCTAAAACTTTTTTAGGAGTGTTTTAGGAGTAAGACATCCTAAAGACTATCTACACCTCAATTGCCTAATTAACAAGCCAATCAGGTGTATGGTCAATACAGCCAAACGTTTCAACCAAAAGAAAGAAATCCAGTTGCCATGACTCAAGCTACAGACACCTGTCAGTGACTTATTAAAACAGCTAAGTCTTTTCCCAGGATCACATGGCTTCCCTCCACAGCTACAGCATGATCCTGAGAAAAATGTATTTAATTTAAGGCATTGCAAGAGGTCCTATATGTGTTCACACACAGTATGTACTCTGAAGCACCCTTTCCTCTTTAAACCCAAAGTATTGTACAGCCTATTTACAGTACTTCCTTAATCAAATCAAACTACACTGGTCCCCTAAAAGAAGGCATTCCCTTAAGATAACTATGCATTCTTACCCTCATAACAGTAATGTTTTAAAATCGATTTTTAATTCATTTTGTAATCTGATTACTCAAAAGGAGTCAAGGCCTTTTCCTGGTTTCATACTTGAGTTTAAGGTCTAGAAGTAAAAAAAAATGCTCAGAATTTTTAAATCAGAAGGTGCAATATCACCAAATTAAGGAAGATCTAAATACATCATTACCACTAACAGTTCTGAATATATGTCAGAGGATATTAATATGAAGACATGTTTAAACAGTGATATAACAGTAATCTTTATCTAATTTTTACGTGTTTCAGTTTGTTAGCAACTAAAAGTATTGGCCTACAGGCAAAGTCTTCAAGCAAATAAAAGCATTGGGGTACTTTCCCAAGATGACTGGGTTGCCTTCCATTCTGATCTCATCCATGCGCTGACGAACGTAACGGGTCTGATTGTTCCCTTTGCAGAAGGTTTCGTCTGTGATGCTGGTTATGTTGTTGAACTGTAAATCAAAGCAATGAGTTTGAAAAATCCAGACATCCCCTTTGAAATTTTGCTTGTTTTTTTCCCTTTTATTCATGTATTATTAATATTTCTGTAATATTTTGCAAAGCAGTACAGAAATGTATGCTAGCATTATTTCCTCAAACAGCTTTCATGAATTTGTAACATCTTAGTAGCTCTTGCTATGCAATATATATTCAAATAATGTGTCTTAAAGTTTATTGGTTTATAGGAAGTCAAATTATTACGAAGCTGCCAACTAGCAAAAACTGTTGCTGGGACTCCTCCACTGGTATATCAGTTCATGAAAATTTGTATCTTACCAGAGAGAAATGTTCCCTGCTGAACAAGTTATTTAGTATTAGCCAAATCTGTTGTGCACTGCATGAATTATCTACTGCATTTCTATACTGCTTTCTTTTCTTTTCTTTTTGCAAATTATAAAGTACCAAAACAAAAACAAAACAAATAAACATTGCAAAACAGAATTTCAGGCTCATCAGAAGTCTCTGAAGGAGCTGATGGTATGAGCTCTCTGCCAATGTTTTTCATTTTTCCCTTGAAGTACACAACTTTTTAAAATGGCCTTTGGGAAAGAAAGTTGCTGGAATTGTTTTGAAAGTTTATATTTACTCAGAAGTAAAGTACATTGTGTGAAGAGAAGTTACTTTCAGGTGGTGGATAGGATTGTAGTCTCTGATTCTGAGGATATATCTTGTTAA
The DNA here is from genome assembly GCA_023362775.1 of Charina bottae. NCBI lineage: Eukaryota > Metazoa > Chordata > Lepidosauria > Squamata > Charinaidae > Charina > Charina bottae. The sequence goes on from JALMGJ010000022.1 coordinate 518,602, forward strand.
TTCCTATACTCGTAAGTTCTATTTTACATTTTCTCCAAGAAAATTCATAAACCTAATTAGCACTGCACTTAACATGGACATGGGAATTTTGATATTCTTCCTCAGTTAAGCAATAAATAAGTTTAACCAATATAATTCTAAGAATTTCTGTTTTCAGGGCATTTTCAGTTATTTGAAATGAAGTTTGCGTATCTTTCTCCAGCATTCTTCATCCATACATTGTAATTACTACAGTAGTGTATGACAATGTTCTTATATCATAACCTTTAACATTAGTTAGGTAAGTCAGTATGATAATTTTCTAAGTGCCATCATATGTATTCTTGCTACTTTTTCACTGCAGCACATTGCAAATCTACAATAATGAATGATATTATGCAAGCTTTTCTCAGAGATTGGGAATTTATTTTAAAGCACTAAGCTTGTAGTAGTAATGTTTGGGCAACAGCAAAAAAAGGGTTGAGAAACCTGAAGATGCAGAATACGTAGGCTTTCTGGCAAATTAAGAGGAACAGACTCCAGTGCATTCTGTGCTAAGTAGAGATATGACAGTTTTATCAGCTTCTGTGAAAAGAAGAGGAAGATAAATTATTTTACAAGCAGTAAAAATAGGTAGACATTTAAACAGTAATTGTTTAAAATCAATTCATAGGCATACCCAAATTTATCTAATATATATATATATGTATATATGTGTATGTGTATATATATAATGCATACACATACAGAGAGAGAGAGAGAGAGAGACTTACTGGAATAATTACTCAAAAATTGAAGATTAATAATCATATAAGGTAAAAAAGGTAAAGGTAAAGGTTCCCCCCGCACATTTGTGCAGTCGTGTCCGACTCTAGGGGCCGGTGCTACTCATTTTAAAAAAGTTATTTCCTAAATACTACTGTATTGTTTAGCAGTTAAATTGGGTCAACACTAATCTGCTTGATCCTGTATAAAAATGGAAGTGAAATGCATTCCATGCATAAAAGTTGCATAGTATAGCTGTATTCTTATTTGTTTTAGTTATTTGTTTATCTCCTACACAAGCCAAAAAACTCTGGGGGATTTACAAAAATATATTCAGATGGTAAAAAAGTAAAGGTAAAGGTTTTCCCCTGCACAGTCGTTTCCGACTCTAGGGGGCGGTGCTCATCTCCGTTTCTTAGCCGAAGAGCCAGCGCTGTCCGAAGACACTTCCGCGGTCATGTGGCCGGCATGACACGCGCGGAACGCTGTTACCATCCCACCTAAGTGGTACCTATTTATCTACTTGCATTTGCATGCTTTCGAATTGCTAGGTTGGCAAGAGCTGGGGCAAGTGTGGGAGCTCACTCTGTCACGCGGCGCTCGGGTCTCGAACCGCTGACCTTCTGATCGACAAGCCTGGCGTCTTAACCACTGAGCCATCGCGCCCCTTTCAGATGGTACAATGATAAAATCCTTTCTAAAAAAAAAAAATTCTGAAAGGTCTAATTGAAGAATTATATTTTGAAACCCCCACTTAAATTGTTACGCATAGTAGCCTTATGTTCTGTAATTAAGCCCACCACAACATGAGCCAGATTAGAGGCCCAGAATTAACAATAGTAAATGATGGCCCATTAAGTCATTTGGAGCACTATCCCACCATGTTAATTCATCCCTACCAGTTCACTTCTGACTGTGTTCATGTGATGGCACTGGGTGTCAGCCTCCTCCTTAATTTCTTGTTGTTGCTTTTAAGAAAGACAGCTAACAAGTTCCTCCCTACTCCAAACACAGAGGATATTCTCCCTACCATTTCAACAGTTTTGAGGGGGGTGGGTGGGTAGAGCTTCTCTCTGTCCTTGGAGAAGCAATGGAAGAGGAAAAACAATAGGGAAAAATAAGGGATTTTTAAAGACAGGATCTTACAACATCCTAATACGGTGCATACAGAACCTCAAAAAGAACCCCTTATGTAAAAAGAACTTTAAAATGGGAGAAAATGAGCTAGGTAGACAGGATAGACAGAACCATTTTGTGTTGAGAATACTCCCAGAATGATCAGAACAGCATTGTAACGCTTCTGGTAAAATTAGAACAACTTGAACTGTTTGGGAATCTATTATTGATCACTTCAAGTGAAGCTGTTTTATTCCAAGCTTGAAACGAAACACATTTTTCTTTTGTAAACACCCTTAGATATCATCCATTAAAAATAACTGCTGAAATTTTACAAAATCACTAGTCTCTCAAGACATGTGGCACCTTGAGATATGCAGCTACTTTACTCCCAACTTAATGGAAAACGGAATATTGGTGGACAGCAAAAGAGATTCAGAGATGTTCTCAAAGCTAATTTAAAAAAAATTAATGTCAGCATTGAGAACTGGGAAGCCCTAACTCATGAGCGTTTCAACTGGAGGTCAGCCTTTATTAAAGGCGCTATGGACTTTGAAGAAGCACGAGTACAGGGCGAAAGGGAGAAAAGAGCTAAAAGGAAGGCACGTCAGGCAAACCCTCATCATGACCGTCTCCCACCCGGAAACCTATGCCCTCATTGTGGGAGGTTGTGCAGATCCAGAATTGGCCTTTACAGCCACTTACGGATCCACTGTTAAAATTTTAATACTGGAAGACAATCTTACTTGGCTACGAGTGATCGCCAAGAAGAATCTCATCAGAATTTCAGGAATAAAAAAATAGCTTTTGGGGGGTTCCTTTGGTATCACACAAGAGCATGGAATGGAATTCAGCATCTAAATTGTTTACTTCTGTCTCAAGACCTAAATAACCAGTACCTGAAATAAGTATAGATATGCAAGAATGCTGCTAATATTTCTGTGGTTATTGCAAACCTACTTTATGCCTACACAGCATTACTTTCCAGCTGTAATACATTTTGCAGTATTGTTTGAAGACTTAAAGTAAAATTATACTATTGTATATCAGTACATTATCTTACTTAAAAGTAAGGTCTTTTGAACTCAGCAGGATTTATTTCCATGTAAACAGATAGAGGATTGGGCTTCTGTTCTCACAAATGTTTTCTCTAGCTATATAGTCATGGGATGGGCAAACTCCTTCACCACTATAAGATAATGATCCATGAAAGGGGCTCCCTTCAGCACAAGTCAGTCAATTCAGCAAGCTTGAAATTTAAATCTTAGAATGATCATCATGCTACTATATTAGTCGAAAAATGAAAAGGACTCTTTTAGCACTTACTAGTTTCGATGCATTCCAAATTTTCGTTTTCTTTTAAAAATGAAATAAAATTATCTCTAAGAAACTCTTTTTGAAATAATTCAGACTGGCTTCATTTAGTAGTGATTGTATATAATAAATTATTTTACCTTGAAAGCATTTGCTTTAATTCCTCTGTTTTTAATTTTATTGTTATTTACATTCAGTGAAGTTAGTTTGGGAGGCAAAACAGGGAGTTTGGCAAGTCGATTATCAGCCAATGAAAGTTCTTCTAGTAGTAGTAGCTTTGCAAAGGCTCCATCTTCAATTTCTTGAATTGCATTTCCAGTCAAATCAATTCTTCTTAGGGTGGCTTAAAAATAAACAATTTTACAATTAAAATATCCTTTTTGCAGACATTTACTGCTTAAAGGCATGCTGTAGAATGTGCTGAACTGGTCAAGTAGAGAACAGAAGTCAATTCTACATGTATGGTTGAGATGATTTCTCTGGATTCTGCCTGAAAGGTGGATGACTTTTCCAGTAGAGCCACTGAAAATTTCCTCCTTTGCAAAAACCACCACCACCACTGTAAATAATTAATTCTCTGGAAAAGTAGTAATATTTTTTAAACAAAACTGTAGAACAATTGATATCAGAAATAAAAGTGTATATCCTTCCTCTCAGTTTTGATATAAGCCTGTTGGCCATGTCTTCCTCCAGGATACAAATGGTAAGTCTCTTACTTGCACTTCCTTTGCATTCCCAGATTGCCATTATTATTTCCAATTCTGTGGCTCCTGGTGATCACTCTTGATGTCAGGAAGGAGAAGGCATTGCTGCACTTTTTTTGGTTTTTTTACTTGGGGGAATATGGAGTTAATACTTCTGTCTTGTTTTTCAGTACAGTAATTCCCCTTTGTCTCTTAATCCTGTCAGGAATTAACCACTGAGTTTACAATTAGAGGAAGCATATACTGTAGGAGCAAAAGCATGTGTTCTGCCTCTTAAAGGTACCCTCCAGTTGATGGCTGGAGATTACATGAAACAAAAACCTTAGAAGGCACTTCAAGCTTTGGGCTATGAATTTCACTAGTGAGAAAACTTTTTTAAAAATTCCTCTCTCCCTGTGGTCATTCTCTGTTGTGCTGCTTAATGCCAATGGTGACTATCTAAGAGAAGGGCCAGCAAGGTGGTCCAGCTCTCAGCAGCTGCACAATGCTGATTCACACAGGAAACAGGAATATAGTCTGCTTAATTTGTGTTTCTTTTAGATCAGGAGTGGCAATGGGCTACTTGCAATCCTCAGCCTAACTTCAATCTTTTGCCTAAATTCTAAAGGCATATATGTGAACACAAATAATTTGGATTTCTGTTAAAACGATCCATTTTAACATCCAACATGGAGAGAAGAATGAAAAATGGCATTTTAGAAAGAGACATCATGGATCATTCCGCCTGTTTTGCATCTGGTCCTGGATGCTACTTTCCGGTACCTCATCTGCCATTCACCTGTAACCCCCCCATCCCTCCACCAATCACCTCCAAAGGAATATACTCACCAGCAGTTTGGAGTGTTTAAAGTATTATTATAGATTAAAATAATCTTCAGAAGTCAGCATATACAACAAACATTAATTTGACTTCTGAATTAATTTGGCCACTAAAATTAATTTTCTCAGAAAAAACATCTATTACTTTCTGTAATAGCTAGTGGTCCAGAAAATACAGATGACTGAATGGTAACCAAAGTGTGTTTCCAATGATTGATCATGGTGTTTCCAAGAAAGAAATTATTTTTATGGTATACTTACGAATTTCAGCAAAATCAGATATTTTCACCTTCTTGATTTTGTTGAATCGTGCATAAAGGTAGCCTGTTTCCTTTGGCAGAGCAGGGATACCTTCAATATCTGTTTCTTCACAGTAAACGGAACCACTTAAACAAACACATAGTAGACAAGTAGCCAACTCTGAAAGTATATAATTTTGTTTCAATTTAAGTAGAAGCCTGATGAAAGTATCAACAGTATATAATTAAATTATCTTCCATACTTTTTTGCAGAATCTAGGTTATGCAGACATCCTTTTAGGGGTTGGTTGGTTACAGATGCATATAATGCCTTCTGACAGCTCTATCCTTTGGGGAAAAAGTCTATGCACAGTAAATACAAAAATTGCTTGGAATATACAATTAAATGCAAATGGTCAGATTGTACACTTCAGTGAATCCTTAAGTGAACAGAAGCTGGTGCAATCTTTACTTGCTACAGAGTTAAACATCTTTGCCTTTGTTAATATCTTTCTATAAATGTAAATGCATACTTAACATTTATGTGCAGTTGCTTACAGATGCAAAATTGGAACATATGAAAAAATTTCCATGTTGTGGCCCTTGAGTTAATAGACTGAATTTGAAACTGCTGTTCTAAGTACAGGCTGACTGATAAGCTGTTCTTTCATATTTAGCAGAAACAATTGCAAGTAAAAGGATTTATTATTTGGGGAGTGATTAGACAAAGGAACTGGTACTTGCCTGTTATTGGATCCGATAATAGGGCTGCCTGAATAGATATGGAGATAAAATTAGCTTCTAAATTTAATTCTAAGATTTAGTCCTTTGAATTAATGTATGTTCATTAGCTATGTCTGTCTTTAATCTATATTTTACAACTTGCATTTTCAGTGAAGAAAATTAATACAAGGAAAAGTATTCAGTTTCACATGGTGATTATGATGCCATCTAGGAATACATGTGAAATCATACAGGGTTAAATCCAAAATGCTCCTTCTATGAATGTCTATGAAGGTTCTCAGTCATCCAGGTGGAATTGTCTGTAGCTTGAATCATGTCAACTGGATTTCTATTTTCTCAGTGGAAACGTTTCGCTCCTTATCCAAGGAGCTTCTTCAGTCTGAGCAAAGTTAGTAAGGGAATCCTTAAATATGTTTCTAGGTGGCTGTGTGACCTTGCACCTGGGGCTAGGTCATGGTTATTTTGAGATGTTGTTTCTAAGTCCCTTTATCATCTAAAGGAGGATCGTTAAGATCACCATGCTGCTGTTGAGCTTGCGAAATGGTCTTAATCTTCCTAGGCACAGAAGACAAAGCAGATAAACTGCTGACTCTGGTCCTGTGGTGTTACTTCTCCTGTGTTGGGCCATCCTCCTGTACAAAAGTTGTTTGGTTTCTCCAATGTAGAGTTCAGAGCACTCCTCACTGCACTGGATTACATAAACTGGATTGCATAAAAGAAAAGCAATGTAGTTTATGCAATCCAGTGCAGTGCGTAGGAAGATTAAGACCATTTCGCAAGCTCAACAGCAGCATGGTGATCTTAACGATCCTCCTTTAGATGATAAAGGGACTTAGAAACAACATCTCAAAATAACCATGACCTAGCCCCAGGTGCAAGGTCACACAGCCACCTAGAAACATATTTAAGGATTCCCTTACTAACTTTGCTCAGACTGAAGAAGCTCCTTGGATAAGGAGCGAAACGTTTCCACTGAGAAAATAGAAATCCAGTTGACATGATTCAAGCTACAGATCCTTCTATGAATGGAAGGATTCCTATTGGAGAAAAGGGCTGAGACCTAACAACAGATACAGCTGGAAGAAAGGGGGAAGGCTATTTTCAATTTTCCAGTGCTCTTTCCCATGGTCTTGCAAAGGGTTATTGTACCCCTATAGAAGCTCTTTAGATGACACCAGGCACTACAGATGGAAGGAGTAACAAGTGAAAAACATTTTCTCCCCTTCACTGAGTATACCTCCACTTACAGGTCCTTTGGATTCACTGAAACAACAGTCTTGTATTTTGGTATACTTTTCTAAATAAATAGGAATGAAATTAGGATTATTCTGTTCTTTTTGAACAGGAGAGGTACCTGCATTTAAGTACTGTAAATACAACCAATCGTTTTGCCCGTTTACAAAGAAGTTCACAAAAGCTGCTAATCTGCTTTTTTAATGGTTTCCTTGCGTACTTATATCTATGCTACCCATTCATGGGTATTCTACTTCTTTAAAAGCACATCATTAAACTGTGGAATTCACTGCCATAAATGTGGTTACGGCCGCCAATTTTTATCTGCTTAAAAATATAATATTTAGCATTAATGGTTTACTCTGCTTTTAATTTATTTTGAATGTTTGTATTCATTTTAAATAACCTTAGGACTGTTTGTGGTGAGGAAAAAACGGTAAACATTCCCTCTAGTTAAGTTCAACTCCTGGTCATTTTATGACATACCCAGTCCATGTAGTTTTCTTGGCAATAATGTGGTTCCTATTGCTTGCTTCCAGGATTTTTTTAAAAAAAATCAGTCTAGCATATACAAATGATATTTCCTAGTGGTCTCCCTGCTTAACTTTCAAATTAGCCAAGTTGGGCTTGTGATGAGCAATAGACTCACACATCACACAGACACAAATATTTATTCCTCTCTCTTTCTCTGATTACATTGGTTCTCTGTAAAATCAAAGCAATCTAAAAGTTGTATCCAACTGGATCAATATGCCATTGTTAAAAGGTGCTGGTAGATCAGATTTTCTTTTTCCTCTACTCTTTGCAAAATAGTTCAGAATGGTTGTTGGACCCTCTAGAGCAATTTTGGACAGTGAATTTTCATGCAATGCCATGTGAGAATTGCAAGATGGTGAAAAAATGGCAATTCATACCATGCTAGTGGAAACCTCATCCAGTGTCTTTAGATGTAATCCTGTTATAGTGACAAAGCTGTTACCTTTCCTAGCCTTGGAGAGTGACAGGTGATGTGATAGATGAGATGTCTTCATCTGTTTACCAATCCAGATTGATCTAGTATGGTAGACTATGGCCCATAACATTCAGTGAAGAACCTTCATCCTGCAGTGGATTGATTTATGCTGATACAAACATAACAACTATTTATGCAGATCTGTATGTATTTTAGAGGGATTCTGATTAGCAGCCTTCTCCCATTATCTGGGGAATCAGTTGCTAAAGTTTTCCAAGATTTGCCTTTTAGCTGACATTGAAATTCCATAGTCATTGCAGTGCAGCAACATACAGATTGCATATATAGTAAATGCTGCTTCATGAGCTCAAAGTTAAAAGTCTGACTGCCAAAAGGGGAGGGGATGTTTACCTGAGGTTCAGGCTTCTAATCACCATTTCTGACACAACTTGTGTTTGGAAGTCCTATCATATAGCTCTGTGGTATCTGTGAGCATGTCATTGCACTTTACATTTTTTAAAAGTGCTTATTGAAAACCTAGAATCCCTGTATAGAATTGCTATAACATCCATTTAATTGCTGCTTGATTGCTTAACCAAACAGTTGTTACTTGTTTAAGAGAACAGACATACTTAATAATGTCACTGACCCTAATACTGTCATGCTTTGAGAACTGTTCTATTTATTATAAGCTTGACAAACATACCTGTATAATTTGTTGCTCCCTCTGCACGTTTTTCATCATCTCTCTGCAGTTGCACTTTATTTTCATTGAATACAAAAGTGTTGTCTTCCTTTTAAATATATAACATATAACATATAATATACAATATATGTAGTACAGCTGATAATAATAGAGTAATATTCAACTATTTTGGTAATGAAGTCTTTACATGCCAGTAAAAGCATACTTGTCTTAAAATTTTGCTGAATGATTGAAAACAATGTAGAAAATTCTATTGTAAACTTAACTCATTCTTCTTAGGTGAGTTTCCGTAAGATAGTTTGCATTGAGAATGAATGAATGAATGAATGAATGAATGGCTTTTATTACAGACCCACCAAACATATCAAAATAAAAATAATTTAAATTAGAGGGGGAAAAGGAAAAAATACAATAAAATCAGGACAATGTAACATTCTAATGTTCTAACACAGCGGTCCCCAACCTTTTTGGCACCAGGGACAGGTCGTGGAAGAAAATTTTTCCACGGACCGGGGGGGCAGGGTTTGCAGGCAGGAGCCAATTGCGCGCACCGGCGGGGTTTGCAGGCGGCAGCCAATCGCGCGCACCGGGGGGGCGGGGTTTGCAGGTGGGAGCCAATCATGCACACTGGGGGTGGGGTAATCGCATGCACTGGGGGCAGGGTTTGCAGGCGGGAGCCTTGCGGCCCACTTCCTAACAGGCCACGGCCCACTAGTGGGCCACGGCCCACAGGTTGGGAACCCCTGTTCTAACACAATATAACCAGTTATCAATCCAAAATTAATTTGTCATTAGTAAAGCACAGGTTCTGCAAGTTGCAAATGCAAATATAGCAATGGCTTTTCTTTTTTAGGGTCCTTATCTGCCAGAAGGAGTTTTCCATAAAATTCATCTGGACATCTGTGGAGTGGCCTAATAAGGGGTGTTAGAAGTTGATATCTCTCTATAGAAGTTGCAATTGAGTAATATATGAGTCATTGTTCCTAACTGACTGGAGGAAGTCCTTTCTGCACAGGGGTTTTTCTGAAACTTGCCTTCCAGTATAGCTCATGGCAAGATGTCAAAGCGTAGCAGTATGAAGGCCCTAAGAACCCAATTAACTGTGATACCGGGCTAGTTTGAAACAAATCTCATGTGTCCCAATAGCATTCCAGCTGGTACTGTGCTGTATTCGGCTTGCAATTCTGTATCAAGGATTCTTTGCCTAAGAGCTGCCATAGCCTGCTCTTGTGCCAGTATCAGATGTGCTTCTGGTGCAAAATATAATTTCTGAACTTTGTCTCCCATTTGCTGTTCCCAAGTAGATTGGAATTTGTCTTGCAAGATAAGAGATGTCAACCCTTGGGGTTGAGAATTAGTCTATAGCTATTATTTGAAAATACTTAGCAGGATCAAATCATAACTTGCTATCCTAATTTTAAAGAGCATTTAGGTGAATTAGATATGTTTTTGTAATATAACTGAAGGAAAAATCCTTAGCTGCTTGAATACATTTTATCTTTCATGCTGCTCCATATCGTCAGCATTATAGTGGAAAAACTAATAAGTGGTACAGCTTTATATAAGTGGAAATTCAAAATTTGCTAGAGGGATAATGATTTTAACTAAGAAATCTTTTAATTTTATAGTTGAAAAAGAAATTTTAGATTTTTTATTTACACTATATAATTTTAATTATGAAAAATGGATATCCTTGAATGGCTTGGATAATTGTGATCCAACCTGTTCTACATAATCATTTTTCAAATTTTATTGGATTACAGGTAGATCAGATTATTCCTGGGAATTTTAATTTAATTTTGGATCCTTATTGGATTGGAACAAGTTTCCTAGTAAAAAAAAAATCCTAGAGCTGGAATGTTTTTAAAGCTTGCATCTAGGAATTTAATTTAGCTGAAACATGGTGACAGAATAAATTCAAACAAGCCAAAATATACTTTCTTACCTACTCTGTATGGCACGTGTTCATGACTGGACTCTTTCTTAATATCCTGTGCATGTTTAGTTAAGGAACAAATGTAGTATTTGACCAATTACAATTTCTGATCATGCATTGGTAACAATATCACTGCCAAGTCCCTAACAGTGCTCACAACCAAGAAAGCTAGATTCTCAAAGAGTCTCAGTAGTGCAGGGCTTTCCAAAGTTTTTCCCGTGGCGACACACCAACCGGCGTTGGTGTGTTGCCGTGGGAAAACCCGGAAGTGCGGCAGCGCGCAAAAACCTGGAAGTGCTGCTGCCGCTTTTGGGTTTTTGCGCACCACCGTTGGTGTGTCGCCGCGGGAAAACCCGGAAGCGCTGATGATGATCAATGATGATGATCAGCGCTTCCGGGTTGTGTGGCAACACACCAGACTGTGTGTGGCGACACACTTTTGTGTCGCGACACACAGTTTGGAAAGCTCTTCAGTAGTGGTTTATTGCAAGGAAAAAAGGGATTAGGTTACAGCAGCCTTTCTCAACCTTTTGACCCTGGAGGAACCCTTGAAATATTTTTCAGGCCTCTGGGAATCCCTACACATTCAGGCTCAAATATAGGCCAGAAGTTACAAAATTATTATATTTGTTTCATGTGTAGGCCTGTATATATGCATTAACAGTGTTCTTAAACTAAAAATAAAGAATGAAACTTACCTCTTCAATGTGAAGTTGCCCGAATTTGAAATATTTTTTAAATAAATCGTGATCTCCCAGGGAGCCCCTAGTGACCTCTCGTGGAACCCTAGGTTTCCAAAGAACCCTGGTTGAGAAACCCTGGGTTACAGAATCTTGGAAACTGGACATGTCTACTTTAACCCTCATATATCAGTCAGTATATTAAGGCACGGCCTCCATTAAACTTTTGATCTTTCGGTCCCTTGATTCAAGGGAAAGGTTACTACCTGTTTAGAAGGTACAAAAGGAATGTCCATCTGATCTTTTTCTACAATATTTTGGAAATGCCCAGAGTCCCTCCGGTGGGAGGAGATGGGCAGTGACAAATCTAATAAATAAATAAATAAATAAATTGCCATTCCCATTGCCAGGCTCAGAGAATTCTATTACACTCGCTAGTTTTGAGGACAACAGTTCAAGTAATGGGGAGTAGTAGTAGTATTAGATGACTCAGTTCATTGATCAACAACAACAAAAGATATAGATCTTTTTTTCAAAATCACAATTGCCTAATATGAGAAAAGCCTGGAATGCATTTAAAACATTTATATGTGTAAGACAATAGAACCTGGAGGGGAAAATGAGAGAATCACACTGTAGAAAGTTAGAAAAAGAAGAAAATAATCTTTAAACACATATGCTAGTAACCATACTCTGTAAGCATATCAATTAAATTGGAGCTTGAATAATTAAATGGAGGGAGGTATGCAGTGGAGTATCTCAGGATTCTGTCCTGGGCCCAGTGCTTTTCATAAATGACTTAGGTAAGGGTTGCTCATCAGATTTGCAGATAACACCACCTCCATCCCAGAAGTAAATGCACAAGCACAATCATTGCTGTCTCTGTACTACATTCCAGTCTGTAATCTGAAAAGAGTCCAAATAATCTTTTTCCTCCAGTACCTTCTGGAGTCTCAACTCAACCACTAGAAAGGAAAGGTTGGAGCCTAGACAAAATTTGTCCAGAACTGTTGGATCCAGTTATGACTTCTTGAGTATGAGGTGCACATTGCCTATTCAAGGCTAGCGGGAAACCCTCTTCCTCAAGGAGGATGGCACCACCACATTGAACCAACCATAAGTCATCTCCCAAGCCTTTTCACATGCCAGGAGGGATAAAGATCTAATAAACAGGTGACTGGGTTCACCATCCCAACAAGTCACGGGCTCAAAGTCATCCCATCTAAACCCACAAGACTGCCGAATGCACTTCGACGGGTCTTGGCCAATCAGTCTAACTTTGAACGAATCCAAGTGATTTTATCCCTCAGGTAGCTAGAAGATTCCTCACTGCAACCCTGCAGATAGTCCTGAAGCTCATTCCTTCCCAGAACTGAATGGATCACCTTAAACAGGGTTGCCAGATGGCTATCTGCAGACACGACCGGACGGGAAAAATAAGTATCTTTTGCTGCCCTTATCACTATTATATAATCCCTAATAGGGGCTCTTACTTGCGCTTGAGGCAACTCTCCTGACGTTTCATCTCCTGATGCTCCTTGGAAAACCAAGGTGCACCCTGGAATCGATGCACAGTGAGAGGCCACATACGAGCAGTCCAATCCAAGACACTTGTGACATGCCTATCCCAGGGCGCAACTAAAGCTTTGGTCAAACTGCCCATCAGTTCATTAGCCTAAGTGAGACATAAAGCTAGTCAGCATGATTGTCCTTTAGTTAACTCTTATGTAGGAAATAGAATAAAGTATATGGAAATAATAGTTCATACATATACCTTGAGGTAACATTGTAGCTTGCGTACACGTTCAGTAGAAAGAGAACTTATTTTAGCTAGATGTAATAAGTCAAGCTTGTTCACTGTCTTTTTCTGTTGCTTATCAAACGGGGATGGGGGGACGCAATTATAGTGCCTAAGTTATTTCCAGGCATGGAAAATAAGCGCTTAACTTTGTTTGATGTTACTAAGAAAAGGGAAAAAAAACAAAAAAGTGAATTGTGTGCTGTAAGTTGAATCAGGTCCCATGATCCCACTGTCTCGTTCCACAGTGAATTTCCCTTTTGAGAGGAAACAGTATATTATGAGTACAGATGTGCTAAACAGATTTTGTCTGTTGTCTGGAGTACAGTCCATTATTGTCTGAATGGTCAAAACTTTTGACCATTAAATTCAAAGTCCACTAAACCATAGGGTGTACTATATCTTAAGTTTTGCTTAAGGGCTTCTCAGGAGCATTCCCTCCAGTGGGAGGAGATGGGTGGTGACAAATCTAATAAATAAATAAATAAATAAATTCTGATTAAAAACATGTGAATTCAGTAAGCTTTTGCTTTCCTTCAGGTATAATTTTTGTTCGTTTAATAGAAAAGCTATTTTGCTGATGAGTCTCTAGCTTCATTTTTATGTTTAGTCTCGCCTATGGACTCCATAGACATTCTTAGAAAATAAAAATGGTGCCTGACTACAATATAGTGCTTGGTTTGAAAATGTGGCCCTGTTTCTCAGAAGAACTAAAGATAAGCTGGGAATGGCAAGAAGCAACCTCATAAATTTGCCAAAATGGATTTTGGGGATTGGGCATGTTTATCATGGCAGTCATTTTGTGAAAGCACACAGTATATGCGGTCATAGATCAGAGTAATTATTAGAGTTGTAGAGTTGTAGTAGAGCCAATTAACAGAGCCAGTTTGGTGTAGTGGTTAAGGCACCAGGCTAGAAACCGAGGGACTGTGAGTGCTGGTCCCGCTTTAGGCACAAAATCAGCTGGGGGAACTTCTGCCAGTCACTCTCTCTCAGCCCTAGGAAGGAGGCAATGGCAAACCACTTCTGAAAATCTTGCCAAGAAAACTGCAGGGACTAGTCCAGGCAGTCACCAGGAGTCAAAACTGACTTGAAGGCACCCCTCCCTCCAAAAAGAGTTGCATTACTGTGGAAAGCTATGACAATGATTTATTAATGTTTTTACTTTTTTTAGATTAATGATAGCAAATAGTTATTCTCAAGGAATGAACAGTAAAAGTTATTTGGGTATATATAATTATGAAACTGCTTTCCTTTGAGATAATTAATTTGAAAATGCTATTGCAAATATATACCATTTTCTTATTTTTAGGTGTTTCAAATGAACATGTTCTGTCACACAGTATAAATTCTAAGTCTATTATTTCTTCTTGGTATTGACTGAACATCATGATATGGGCTCAGTACACTCTAGATTTCCACCTGGATGTATTGTGAATGGGTGGATAACATGATCCTGTTGGTTAGGATTAGACTGTGTGTGGTTAATTCAGTGTAAACTATTTTATTTATTCTTACCCAAAGGCAGTTGAGTTAATGCAGCTTGCTAACAGTACAATATTCTGTTTCAGTCTGAATAAGTGAAGATCACATTGCAGCAGGGTATGCATTTATTTTAATCTGCCTCACATAAAGTAGTTCATTATTAAATATATTTCCTATATGTGGTTGGGGAATTAGTCTATGACTTTCTGAGGCCAAAAATTAGTTAATAGCAGCAGGTCCCCCAGGTAAGTCAATTATGACTCTCAGGAGACCAGCCTGAATGCTTGGTGTACAAGTGAAGATTGTTAATTCCTTGCAATGATACCTACCATTATAACTGGGTATGTTAGCAACAAAGCAATAATTATAGTGGATTGTGGATTGAGGCAAATTTAAGATGAGCTCATGGCCATATTACATATTTCTACAAGCATAGGGATCTGGATGAGGGTGAAGGATAAAGGAATAAAGCATATAAAATAAAACAATATATAGGTATTATGCTCTTATTTTTGCATCTCTTTGCATTACTTTTTCCTCCTTTTCTGGCTATTATATTTAGCCATGAAACATGCATACATGGCTAACTCAACCATTGGCAGAGTGGGAAAAGGAATATAGAACTTGTAAACTACCTTATTTTTTACCCCGTCCTGTGGATTGTCTTCATAATCTTCCTGAAATAATGCATCTTCATAACCTTGCTGGAATATTTCATGAAATAGGGCTGAGTGTTGTTGATTAGGTGGTGCTAACTTCACCAAGGGCATAAAAAAACAGAAGAGATAAAATTTCTGCGAAGTCTTCATTTCAGGAGATCAGACTTGAGTTTTGCCGAAAGAACTAAGGAGAATGATTCTTTGTAACTGGAAACAAGAAAACAGTCTGTCAGAACAATATTTAAAGCCCTAGAAGAGTAGCTGGCAGCAATTTTCTAATGCTCAGGGAACGTGGAAAGATGATTTAACTCTTAGTATTCTTTATTTAAATCCTTCTATTGTTTAAAAAGTTGGTACTGTACAGTATAACAAAAATATCTATACTTGATATTATTTCAGATTCTTATACTTTGTGAGTTTGCATGCTGATTAGAGGTAATTGAAACCCCTTATTTTGAGATCTGATATATACAGTGAAGAAATAGTTAAAAAGTGGAGCCAAGCTAAGCCCAGCCCCAGAGTGAAAGTAGTATTTTGTATTGTCTTAAAGATCTGTGTTTTCCAGAAAAATAGGAATTGAAATGTATATAAAATGAATAAAAGCAAATTTTAAATGTAAAGCGCGCACACATACAATTCAAGAAAGGTATACTGATTACAGTTTCTAGACAATCTATTATGCAATCAAAATACTTTGCAACCATTTGGTAAACATTAAGATAATTTATTGGAAAACAACACCTACCGTTTTGCTGATTGAGATCTCTTGTGTGTCTGTTTTCAATATTGTTTTCAGTGCATTAATTCCAAATGGCCAGAGAAGAGTAGAGTTATGGATTATTTTCAAGAAACTGAAATGATGCAGCTTCAAAAACAGATAGACTTTAGATGCACTGTCTGTAGGGTAAAGAGCGCTGTGTCAGCATGCAGGCTTATGTGCAAAATGTTACATGATAAATCAGTTTTGCTCTGCTACGATATGGAACGAATCCAATTTAAAATATGTTAATCTAGTTGCTCATTGTTGAAAGCATTTACTAGAGCAACTGCAGTTTCATGCAATAAAGACTTTAGCGAAGTCATATGCTTTTCATTTAGTCTAGCATTTAATGAGAAACAAGAAACCGACTTCCGTTTCAGATAAAGCATAAGCATTACACTTTTTTGTGCAGGAAAAAGTTGCAAAACTTTATGTTTGCAGCATAAACCTTTAAATGTGAGTTGGTGGGCACTGTTTTCCTTTCACTATCTTGAGGTCTTTCTTCAGCAGTGTTAGGGTTAATTACTTTTACTTTTTGGAAGACTGGCCAGCATTCCAGACTTAACAGATCATTACAGAAAACAGTGAAAAATACTCATTGAACGTCTAAGTTTTAGGAGAAGCAGGTTTGCATTGTAAAGGATTTCAGTGAAAATCTTTGAGATGTCCTGATATGAAATATTATTTCAGAACATTCACTGTTTTATACATAGGCAGTAAAGATAAATAGGATCTGGATGTACAAAGAGCATTTAATGTTGAAGAACATAACTGTTTCATTTACTGATTTTTGTTACATCTTGTTTGACAGTCCTGCTAAAAATATCAGTTGAGATTTTTATTTCTTAACTTTAGAGAGCTTTTTAAAACAACAACTATCCTGAAGGTTTTCAACTGTACGCTGCTTATTGCGCCACAAAAGCCAGAGTTCAGAAACCAGCTGTTTGCTCTGGAATACCATCTCAGTTGGAATTGGATGCTTTGGATTTCAGCACATCTGTGCTCATTTGCAACTTGATCCATCTTTAACATAACTGTGTTCTCTCCATTCACTGTGCTGACCGAGAGTGTTGTTAAATGCAAAACAAATCAAATCACATTATGCTAAAATGTTTTTGGTCTTTTATTGATTTTGAATATTAATGCATATGAAGATTTTTTTTAGCATTCTGTCATTTGTTCTGTCTTCTTTTTAATAAATTCAGTGGTTATTGAATATAGCCCTCTCCTTTTTTATGTTATCCTTTCATCCAAATCTGAAGTCTGGAAGAACGGAAATAAACACAGTTGCTTCCAATCCAGTATTCAGGGAAGGAAAATTCCCATCCCATCCTCCCTGTTGCAAGCCATACTTCCTTTCCTCCTGAAATTTTCTTCTGAAGTTTGAGAGATGTGGAGTCACAGTACATACTGTAACTGGAGAAAATCGACAAATGTACTGTAGCTTCCATCTGTTTAAATTGATGCACTCTTAGCCTAGGGCCTATTACTCTGAGAATGTCCATCTTCTAATCTTCAGCATGTTTTCTAAGGAATGAGTTTATAAGCAGCACTTCATTCAGAGTTGTGTACTCCATGTGAATAAGCATAATTTTGGATTTTAGTCACAATTAGTGACTAAATTGAGGCAGTTTATAAACTTGTTCTGTTTATTTGTTTACTTAAAGAATTTATATGGCTGTCCAGCTTGTACACTGCAGCTCTGGGTGACTTACAACAGCCAAGAAAACAAGAAAAAGTTTGAATGAAAAGGCAAACGATCATGTTCATATCCCCTTCCCAATGGGAACTATACTCATCCCAGCCTCAGCGTCTGGGGAAATAGGTTATTAAAGCCTTTCTGAAGGCCAGCAGGGTCAGGGCCACCCAAACATTGGAAGAGGGTGGGTAGATCATTTCACAGGGTAGGGGCTGCCATGGAAAAAGCATGCCTCCTGGGTTCCATCAGGTGGCATTGCTTCAGGGCAGGGACCCAAAGCATGCCTACCCAATATAGTAAATGGGACTGGGAAATATCATTGGGAGGGCCCGTCCTGCAAATAACCCAGTCCTGTGCCATGTAGGGCGTTATAGGTGATAACAGCACCTCGAATTGCTGGTTGGGGGAAGAAAAGCAATTGCAATTGCATCCTTGCAATGACCTCTTTACATCTTTTGCCTTTGTTTTGCTTTAATTTGTTCTTTTACTTATTGTATAAAGGAGAATCCCAGAAGGGCTTTGCTAATTCACAGTGAATAGGCTGCTCATACTATTCCATTATAAAGCAGAAGGGTTTCAGATATTTAGGAATCCACTTTCAATTTTCCACCAGTTATAACCACAAATTTGAGAAGATACAATGTGTGCTGAAAAGGCCTCTAATACTATACTTAGATTCACTAGTTGCAACAGTTACACGTTTATAGCCAAGGTGCTAAGCAATATGTGCATAGTTTTGCTTCTTTACAGATATGATGGTTTAGAAGTACAGGTAGTCCTTGACTTACGACCATTTGTTCAGCGACCATTCAAAGTTATGAACATGCTGAAAAAGTGACTTGCGACTGGTGCCCAACGTTACAGCTGTTGCAGTGCCCCCACAGTCACGTGATCAAAATTCAGGCGCTTGGCACCCCACCCGCACTTAACGACTGCAAGGGCACTTCAACTCCCCCCACTCGCCTATCTCCCCCACCCATGCCCTTTGGCCCCCCGCCGCCTTGCACTCCGCAAGGTCACCCCAGCTGACCTTTGCCATCTTCTTGTCCAGACTAAGAGTGAAGAACCACGCTGAGACGAAGTGTCGAAGCTCTAGTGTTTATTGTTCTACTCTGCTAGACAGAATCCAGCTAAACTGAAATGAATTAGCAAACGCTAAGGGAAAAGGCCCATAAAACTAAGGCGGTGCTTTCTTGGCTCTCTGAGGAGGGAACCAAAGAGACTCCGTACTGCGCATGCGTTTGTCTCCCTGGAGAGGGCCCCCTCCTTCTCCACCAGCTATCTCCCTGACATTCTTGCTCCTGCTGCTGACAAGGCATGCCCAGCCTGGCTGCAGGCCTGGGGCTGGGCTTCGTGCTGCGCTGCGGCTCTGGGGCTGCTTTCAGAGCCGCAGCCTGCCAAAACGCCCCTTTGTGGGGCGGGCTGGGCTTTTGGCTTTTTTTTTTCCTGCAGCGCGAAGCAAAAGCCCAGCCCAGCCCTGCCCAGGAGCTTTTTCCAAAGGGGCTTTTTGTCACGTGGCGCTCTGGGGCTGCAAAAAGTAGTTCCAGAGCCGCAGTGCAAAGCCCAGCCCCAGCCCGGCCCAGCAGCCGGGCCAGGCGCACCTCATCAGCAGCAGGAGCAAGAAGATGGCGAAGGTCAGTGGAGCACAGGGCGGCAGGGGTCTTGGAGCACAGGGTGGCGAGGGTGATTGCAGCTGGGACTGGGCTGGGACAGCTGCAGCTTCCTGTGTGGGAAGTTGGAGGCAGTCCCTCATATTACTGAGGCTCAGGGCTGAGAGGGACCAAGCCTGGAATGGCTTGGATTGGGGTGGGTACTCGCTTAACAACCCACGATTCTCGGTTAACAACGACAACCAGGACTGCTGGAATTGCAGTCACTAAGTGATGTGGTCATGTGACATCTCCCTTTACGACCACATTGCTTAGCGATGGAAATTCTGGTCCCAATTGTGGTCGTAAGTCAAGGACTACCTGAGATTTCTTCTGTTGCAGCCTCTTAACCCAGTCTCTAAACGCTTGGACCAGAGAAAGATATATTGGAGGTCATTCACAGAGGTAGAATGATGCTGTAGTTCCAAAGCTTCCAACTATTGCTATGGGAGCCTCTGCAATAGACTATTTGCCATTATATTTTTCTAACATACTCTCTACCTCATGTAGTAGGCTGTCAATACTAGCAAAATTTAATGCCTTATTTTCAAAGGTGTTGAAGGGGAGTTTCAATAACTTCTCATATTCAGAGCCCCTGTCTGTGCATAGGTTGGCCTGAAACAGAAGTCATGCACTTTCTGCTAGCAGGTTGGTTTATCAGCATTTCTATGGAAGTTGATAAATTGTGCTTAGTTGCAAATATTGTGAGTGTAGAATCAGCATCCCTTAAAAAGAAATAAACGTAAAATCTATCAGTATGACCCACAAATTTAGAAATACTTGGGGAGATCAGAGCACATCTTGGGGCATCATAAAAAGGACACCGTAGGAGGACATGGGCAAGAGTTTCTACCTCCCTGGATCCACAAGGGCAAAGTCTCTGTGAATAAGGAGTCCCATGAAAACTTCCTGCCAGCAGTGCTGAAGGACGGGCATCAAAGTGGGCTCTGGAAAAGGCCCATCTATATTTGTTTAAGGAGAGATTGTATACTGTAGATACCCTGCAGTAGAGGGTTTGCAGCTATCTAGAATTTGGCGATAGAATTCGGGAGCACTGGTAATATCATTTTGGCGATCAATGTCCCTCATTTTTTCTTTTACTATTGATTTGGCCTTCTCCAGAGTTAGTTGGCCTAAATATTCAGGAGAGAGGCCAAGACTGCAAAGCTCTTTTGTACAAGTACAGTGCCAATGAGATTGGTAGCTGTCTGACAACAGCAAAGGCATCAGGCCTGTAGGATTGAAAAATGCAATGGTGCTAAAATGCATACTTGTTTCAGCCCCTTATCAGTCTGTATAAAATCAGAAAGGTCCCCTCCCCGGTTACATCTTACTCTAAGGCCAGTTTTATCATATAGCTTATGAATTAGAAGCAAGAGTCTTTTGTCTATAGAGGATCTGCTCAGAATATCCCAAAGTCTGACCCTTGAGATATTATCAAAAGCTGCCTTGAAATCAATAAAGGTTGCATATAGATTCAGTCCAGAGTGGTTAGTATATTTGTCTGCCAGGTGTTGAAGCACCAAACAATGGTCTATAGTAGATCATCCCGGTTGGAACCCTGCTTGCTCAGGGTCGATTATTCCCTCATCTGTTACCCAGGTTTGGAGTTTGGTGAATAGGTACCTGGCATATAATTTGCTAATAATGTTCAATAAACTAATTGGCCTATAGTTAGCTGGGTCATTTCTATCCCCCTTTTTATATGGGGGAACAATTATGGCTTCCTTCCAGTCCTCTGGAATTTTAGCTGTGTGGTTAATGTATGAAAAGAGCAAGGCCAATACAGGAGCCCACCAGTTTGAATTGGATTTAATTAGCTCAGGGGGGATATGATCACGCCCAGGGGCTTTACCACACTTAAGCTGGTTAATAAGATTTTTAACTCCCTTGCATGTGACACGGGGCCACTGCGGTAGTGAGGATAAGGGTAAATCGATCACATAGGTGTTAGCATGCAGATCGCAGTAGAGGATTTGGAAATTATGTACCCAGATGCTTGAGGGAATACTACAGTGCACTTGTATGATGTCATTATGGGAACAATTAGTTATAATATGCCAGAATAGGGAAGGATTTTTTGACTTTGTAGCTTCGATTAGCTGTGACCATTTTTTCTTCTGGTGTTGGGTTTTTTTCTTTCTGAGCAGGGCCTTATATTGTCTTTTCTGCTTCTTTAAGATTTGGATGGAATCTGGTGAATTGGCCTGCAGTGAGGTGGCATAGGATTCCAATAGTGCTGCTTTAGCAGTGATACAAGAATAAAATCAATTGATAAAGTATAAAAATTGCTTTGGCTTGAACATTACACGCAGGCTGAAGAAGATTAAAAGTCTTGATTTATTGGTATAATTTATAGGCATAAATGTTATATCTCATATATTTATTTCAAAACAAAAAAAATGACTATATCTTTAGAACCAAGATGGTACCTCAAATATACTAGCTAATTAGCTAAGTTTTTAAAAGAACACAAGTGTGCTTAACAAATTTGATAGCATCCTCATTTAACTCAAAATCTACAACTTATGGCATGTATTTATTTATTTATTTATTTATTTTATTTTATTGATCCCCGCCCATCTCCCCGAATAGGAGAATAGTATTATCAGTTAGAGGTACATAGTCAGATGATTCAATATTGTATGTAATATCTCTATAAATAAAACTATGTAATCCAATTTTTCTAAAATGTCTTTTGCTGTTAGCTCGTACATCGGCCTTCTGAAATGTTCCCTAAAGGATGGTATGTTCAGTTTTCAATTCATAGCTTTATAAAATAATAAACAGAAAAGAAGCTGATTATTTATTTCTGTGGAATGCTAGTACATTATATGTAATCTTTAAGAATACAGAATATCTGTTAAATGTTAACGTCATTTTTATGAACTAGTATGGTTTATTACGTATTTCAAGACAAGATCACAAAAAATATGTTTAGTATTTAGAAAAGCAAAATAAAGATTATCAAAATTAAATTCCATCTTTTTGGTGCACCACTGTTTATTGATATCCCAATTTAATATAGAGGCAAAGTAATTTGCTAGAAAAAAATCTATGTTCTTGAATCATATCATAATTTGTTAACATCTTATGCCTTTCTAAACTCAATATATGTTTAAATATGTATTGTTACCTATCTGATTAAAATCCATATATGAAGGTGAAATACAAGTGAGTACTCATTAAAAATACCATGTATTTTTTTAAAATAACATTTTTATAGCCTTGTATCGTCACTGAAGTGAATATAAGCCACGTTTGTTGATTTTTCCCTATGTTGCAATATGTGTTTGTTTGTATGTTCTTGTTTGTTGGTAGTTTAGTTGATGTAGACTGCATCCTAGATATATTTTATATTCTGTAATAAACAGAAGTTACTTATTAAATGTACTTGAAACATTATAGCAAGAGTGAACAGTTGGACTTGTGGCAAAGTGCTCATGATATCAGCAATGACTTTACAAGACCCAAAAAGGTATTAAATGCCTCTGGGCAAAAAGATGGTGTGATGATGATAATGGACCAAAATCTCCTGAAATATTCAGCAGCAGTATGAATTTTTGATTATTTCTCATGAGAGGTAGCAAAGATCTCAGGAATAAGGTTAGAAAGGTTGTGTGAAATTTGATGATCTCTTAAGATTTTATTCAGTTTTCATTTTTATTTTTTGGTGTCCTGTCAACTGAAAAGATTGCTGATCCTTTTATTATTGATATTATTATTAATATATCTTTGGATTCAAATTGTTTTGTGGTTTGTAAGTGAACTAATTCCTACTAGCCATCTGTTTCACTTGAATATTACTTCAGTTTATTCTTCTGAGTCAGTGGATATCTCCCTGAATAATTTAATATTTATGAAATGACAAAATGTGAATTTTGGCAAAAGGTATTACTATATGGATTTTAAGTTTATACACACACGCCTACATATATACACCATAAAATGGTCAAATGCCCGATAACTGAAATACCAAGAGACTTTTAAATTTACTAATGGTTTTGCTGCAAGCCTAACTGGGATTCAGACTAAAATGTAACTTCTCTTTGAAAATTTATTCAAACTAAAAATAACATGCATTTTAGATAACATTAGCATGTCATATTGCAGTTTCAAATATATCAGGATTTAGACATTGTCATTATCATACTAATATTATACAAGCAAAATTGTCATGGCATTTGTTTTTGTTTTTAGATTTAGATTTTTTTTAATCCCACCTTTATTATTTTTTATAAATAACTCAAGGCAGGGAACATACCTAATACTCCCTCCTCTTATTTTCCCCACAACAACAACCCTGTGAGGTGAGTTGGGCTGAGAGAAAGTGACTGGCCCAAGGTCACCCAGCCAGCTTTCATGCCTAAGGCAGGACTAGAACTCACAGACTCCTGGTTTCTAGCCTGGAGCCTAAACCACTAGACCATAGCTTTCCAAAGTGTGTGTCGCGACACACTACTGTGTCACCTGCGGTGTCCTGGTGTGTTGCACGCAAACCCAGAAGCGCTGATGGGGGGGAATGGCAGCGGTGACGCTGATTGGCGGGGGTGCCACTTCTTCCGGTTCCCCCCATCAGCACTTCCGGGTTTGCGCGCAACACACCAGGACACCGCAGGCCGCACCGCCGCCGCCGTTGGTGTGTGTCGCCAACATGAAAAGTTTGGAAAGCTCTGCACTAGACCAAACTGGCTCTCTTTTATTCACCTGAATGTTTCTATGATATTTAAAATATTTTCATTAATAGTTTGAAGATCTGAGAAATACTATTTCGATGACTATTGAGATTTGCTATATAGAAATAGTTTCTACATGCTACAAAATATATTGATTGGCTTCAGATGGTTTACTGTGTTTTCCAGTTAATTCTGTTTTCTTTTATAGTTGGCTTTATTTTTTTGTTTGTTAGTTTTACTACCTCTTAATTAATAGAAGTAAGGATCAAGGTAGTTGTCATTGTCATGTCCTCTGGATTCATGACTTTCACCATGTTCTTCATGAAAATCTTCTGCTTCTTCATATTCTTCTGGAGTTAGAAATCTTCGGAACACAGGGGTTCTCAGCTGTGTATGTTGATCTTTGCTAATTTTTTGTTCTCCATAATAAATGCTCCGTACATGTGGAAAGCAGAAGAATGCATAGGTGCTTATTGGAGCTGTAAGCTTGTTTTGGTCCACTCGTATATACGTTAAATGACTGAGGTTCAGCGGATCAATAGTAGGACACATTAAAGTAACATTCATGACTGTAAAAAGACAAAAACAATGTTTATTAATTTAGAGACGTTTTTGCCAGATATTCCAAAATACTGTTTTCCTATTATGAGAGCAAAACTAATAAACAGAAATCTATCATTGTTGACTTACTTAAACTGAAAGTGATTTTTTCAATCTTTTTCATTGTAGCTATTATTTTTCTTATTCAATCTTATCGCAAATATTAGTATTTGAAGTGTTAAAGTGAAATCATTTTTTAGTATTAATAATGCTGAGCTGAAATCCTAAACCCATTTACCTGGCAGTAAGTTAAAGGTAAGGTAAGGTAAAGCCCTAGTGAACATAATAAAACTTCTGTATAGTATATAGTGTGTGTGTGTGTGTGTGTGTGTGTGTGTGTATCTGTACAGTATATAACTGATACTTCAGGGGAAGGTTCATCTAGTATATCAGAGGAAGCCAATAAAGTCCTTGACTTCTCAGGTACCTAATCTGGGAGAATTTCTAAGGTGTTTCCTTGTTCTGCTCTAATTAGTACTGATGACAGAGGTATGACACTAGTCAGATGAAGAAAATTGATCATGATGATGATGAACCACCTTTGATATAATGGATCTTAGTTTAGCAGATTTGGATACAATGGACAAAGCTTGCATTTGGAATCACTTCAAAACAACTAACAAAATCCATTATAACCAAAATAGTCTAGATTTATTTATTTATAGAAAACAATAAAACGAGGGGAAAAAATGGCAAAAACTGGGTAACAACAAGAAACAAGCCCACACTATCCAGAAGGGGGCGTCAGTCACCCTCGCCAAAGGCTTGGGTGCAGAGTCAGGTCTTCAAGGCCCTTGGAAACACCAACAGGGTGGGTGCCACCCGGATCTCAGGGGGGAACCTCATTCCTGAGGACAAGTGCTGCAACAGAGAAAGTGCACTTCCAGTGTCCTGATAGATGGCATTGTTTAATCAATGGAACCTGGAACATGCCAACCTTTCCAGATTGAATCACTTGAGGAGATACTATGGGAGATAGGCAGCCCTTCAAGTAACCATCCCTATGCCAGGTAGGGCTTTATAGGTAATGAACAGCACCTTGAATCACATCCAGAAGCAAACTGGCAACCAGTGCAGCTCATGAAGCTCATGAGGTGTTATATGGGCATACCAAGGCATGCCCATCACTGCCTGCGCCACTGCATTCTGGACCAGTTGAAGTTTCCGGGTGGTCTTTAAGGGCAACCCCATGCAGAACATGTTGCAGTAGTCAAATCACCAGGTGATCAGGGTGTGAGTGACTGACTGAAGGGCCTCCCAATGCTAATATAAATTGATGCAAATGAAGTAACCTTGGTTTGTTAAATTGGGGGTTTACTTCTATCATTGTTACTATATTTATTATACTATATATAATACTAATATTAGTAATCTTAATGAGGATGTCCACCACTTTGTAGAGGTTGGTTCCTCAATCATTGATATGGGACAAAAAACAGCATCAGATAAGATCTTAACTGAGGGTTTCAGAAATTGTGGCCATATTTTACTAAATACAGTATCGACTGTGTGCCTGTATCTATCTGTAACAGTATCTATCTTGTTTTGCACAACAAATCCTATTTTAGGGTTTGTTGATATTGGAAGATACAGATTTGCATGTATATCTTTTTTCAAATGTCAGGATACAATTTTTAGATGAATAAGGCAGATAATCCCTTTTTCTCATCTTCCTTTCTTTGCCAATCAGAGAGGGAGAGAGAGAGATGATTGTTTTTTTTAACTAGAAGGCTAATTGCAACATAAGAAATGCATTGGGTTGCAGCTCCTATTTGCTATGTTCCCATATCTAATAATCTAGTTAAAATACCATTTGGCTGCTAGCTAATTTAGTGCCACATGTATTTTAGCATAAGAACCTTTTAAAAACTAATACACATTTTACAGTGTATAAAATATATTTCAAGCAAAGGTAAATGTTAGAGCAACTACATTTATAAAAGCAATTAAACTAACCTTCTATTTCATTATCTTCCAAGTATAAATGTTGTAGGCTTCTTGGAATATAGAATATTTGTTTCAATTCGTTATGTCCAAGATTAAGTTCCAGAAGATTAGAAAAAATAAAAGCATTATAAGGAATTGCTTGGAGATTATTGTGTGACATTCTTAGAGCAGTAAGATTTGGAAGCTTGTGGAAGTAATTATCTGGAATGAAAGAAATTGAGTTATTTTCAAGCGAAAGATACATAAGTGAAGGTGGTAGATCTGGAAGCATAGACTGTAGTTTGTTGTTGCAGAGGTTAATCTGCATTAGGTTTCTCATGCTTGAAAAGTCTATTCCTTTGAGCTGGGAATCCTCAAGATTGTTATTGCAGAGGTCAAGCATCGTTAAATGTATTAAACCTTCTAAGGCTTTGCTGTGTGACTTAGAAATTTGATTGAAACCCAGGATCAACCTTTCTAAGCTTGCAGGTAAAGGGAATGGAATTTCTTCTAACTGATTATATTCTAAATGAAGTTGCCTGAGGTTTGCAAGTTTGGCAAATACACCATTGTCAATCTTATGAGACTTGATTTTGTTGCGGCTGAGATTAATTTCTCTCAAAGCTGTAGCATTAACAAAGGATTCCAGAGGCACTGCTTCAATCTCATTATACTGCAGATAAAGTTGCTGGATGTGAGCAGGAATCTTTGGTATTGTCAGAAGCTTGCGATGATCACAGTACATGGATACTGGGAAAGTAGGTGGACAAAAGCATTCTTTGGCACACTCGGCAGGTAGGGTGGAATAAGGAATGTTATATTCTACATGGGGAATCTGATGAAAGATAGATGGATATTCACTATCCACTTGACGTTCATATTCATCCTCAAAATCATCACTCTCATATTGGCCAAATACTGATACTTCAAAGAGAAGAAAAATAGTTAACAGTTGGCTTGGTTTTGCCACATTCATTTTCTGCATATTGTATCCTGCAGAAAGAAGAAAACAAGATTAAATATGTTAACATTAAAAAGATGATAATACAGGAAGTACTGGTATTTATGCAGTTAGCAGAACAGTCTTGTCTTTGTTTTGTCTAGGACTAACACTCCTACATCTTTAAGATTTAAAATCATCCTAAGCTTGGAATTAAAATTCTTCTTCCATTTGTACACAGTTTCAATGAGTACAACATTCAGTAGACTTAGCTAAATCCTGTAGCATTGAAAAGATTTGTTAGCACTTAGTGGCATGCAGAAGATAATGCATACAGCCTTCATATTTAACTTACTTTAGGACTCTGTAAATATATTTTCCTGTTGTCTATTTTGACCTCTTCCTTCAGTTAAAGTTCTCCAATATGAGTGTTCAACTTAATAACATAAATGGTTATATTTCATATTATAAACATTTGTGTTAGCACAATAAGACACAATAATACTATGTGTCCATTGGGATTTCTTTGGCAATGAAAAAAGGCTGAAATTTTTAAGTATATTGTTCTAATAATAGTAAAGATTTATAAAGCACTTCCTGTCAGGTTATCATATATACAGTAGTCTGAAAAAAATCTGGATGACCACTAGATGGAAGTAAAGATTTACAGTACCAATCGAAGAGAATATTTGTAGCTCAAGGTTGAACTGTGGAGTCCTTGGTGCTCTCTGAGCCTTGTTGTTTTCTTGCAGACATTTCATTGCCGGACTAGGCAACATCTTCAGTGTGAAAAGGGAGTGGAACTTGCTCTCTGTTTATATATCATGGCTTGTCCTGCTTGTATTGGTGGGGGTGTTGTTCTCTCCTTGGTAGTTCCTTGATTGGGCTGTTGTTTGCTGCTTGGTTGATTGACTGAGTTAATAGTTCCTTGATTAGAGTATATTGTGCTGTTTGATTGTTCCTCTGGTGCTAATCCTGGTGTTAATCTTTGCATATCTGGGTGTTGATTGCTGGCAAGGAGGTGTTCTGGTCTTTTGGCTTTTCTGTTGTCTCTTATGAATGGTATGTAAATGTTGTTTACTTCTATGTGTCTGTTGATGGCGGCTTTTTCTGAGTGCCAAGTATCCAGGAATTCTCTAGCATTTTTGCACTGAAGATGTTGCCTAATCTGGCAATGAAATGTCTGCAAGAAAACAACAAGGCTCAGAGAGCACCAAGGACTCCACAGATTTACAGTATTCTGTATCTCTGTGCTGTCATCTAGTAGACATCTGGATTTTTTGTAGATCTAATTTTCTGTGTTTAACTGACATATGAAAAAACTTAAGTAAATCAGGAAGTAGATTGCAAGATTTTTCTTCTAATATATGGTTTAAAGGATCTTATGTATTATGTATTCTCTTCGATTGATCTTATGTATGAAACTATTCTGCGCACTGATTTTTATATCCACTTAAATTGTAAAGTGCACACTGATTTTTATATCCACTTAAATTTCACTTAAATGAAAAAAAACTACTTAGCAGTGTAGAGGAAAAACATAGTCCAAGCTTTATTTGGTGGTAACAAATGGTAAGAAAAGAAAAAAGAGACATGGTTGTACTTTGTGGGCATTCTAAACTAAGTTGATGCAACCCTCTCTGGCTGGGCTTTACAAAAGATACAATGTAAAGATAATACAAAGTCTGTTCTCTCAGATAATAAATATGATACATAACTAAGAGAAATATATAGTCTTGTAAAGAGTTCTTCTTGTGTTTCTACTTGTGATTTAGGGTTCACCACCCCATTTATTGTTCAGCTTGTAGGATGTACAGTAAGCTATTTTATTTAGGAGAAATCTTTATCTGGTCAATGAAAATAAAGCCTAAAAGAAATCCAAGGGCTCAAACCCAGAGTCCAGCAAAGAAACTGACAGCTAAATAGGTGACAGAAGATTAGTGTCTGTGAGCACTTAGATAGGAATTGATTAATTAACAGCAGCCAACATGGATATATGCTGAACAAGTCATACCACACTAACTTGATCTCCTTTTATGATAGAGTTACTAGCTTGGTTAATTGGGGAAGTGCAGTGGCTATAGTATATCTTGACTTCAGCAAAGCTTTTAGCTAAGTCTCTCATAGCATCCTTATCAAACTGGTTAAATATGGGTTTGAGAACAGTTAGGTGGATCCATAACTGGCTCAAGGATTGTACTCAAGGAGAAGTTATAAATGGTGTCAAATCTGTCTGGAGAGACCTCAAGTGGGGGGTCATAGGGCTCTGTCCTGGGCCTGTTGCTGTTGAATATTTTTATCAATGATATGGATGAGGGAGTCAAGGGAATGCTTACCAAATTTGCAGACAGTACAAAGCTAGGCGGGGTGGCTAATACTTGGGAGAAGAGGAAAAAAATTAAAAATACTTAAACAGGTTAGAACAGTGAGTTGAAACAAAGAATGAAATTTAACAAGGAGAAATGTAAAGTCATGCATCTAGGTAAGAAAAATACAAGAACATGTACAGGAGGGGGGAAATTTGGCTCAAGAGCAGCAGAAATGAGAAGGACTTGGGTGTAATAGTTCAGGGGTACCCAACCTTTTTGGCATGAGGGACCGGTTTCATGGAAGACAATTTTTCCATGGACTGGGGTGGGTGGGTTTGCAGGCGGGAGCCAATCGCGCGGACCGGGGGGCAGGGTTTGCAGGCGGGAGCCAATTGCATGGACCAGGGACGGGTTTTGCAGGCAGGAGCCAATCGCGTGGACTGGGGTTCGGAGACTGGCATGGTGGCCCGGTTCCTAACAGGCCATGGACTGGTACTGGTCCGTGGCCTGGGGGTTGGGAACCCCTGTTCTAGTGGATCACAAGCTCAACATGTTCCAACAGTGTAATGCAGCTACAAAGAATGCCAACGGCGTCTTGAAGAGCATCAAGCAGACTTTAGAGTCCAGATAGCAGGAAGTAATTTATCCTGCTCTATTCTGCTTTAGTCAGGCCTCACTTGGAGTATTGCTTTCAGTTCTGCACACCCCGGTTTTAGAAAGATTTTGATAAACTGGAGCAAGTCCAGAGAAGTGCTACCAAGATGGTAGAAGGACAGGAAACCAAGTCTTACAGTTAAGGTTAAAAGACCTAGGTATGATTAGTTTACAGGACAGAAGGTTGAGAGGGACATGATAGCTGTCTCCAAGTATCTGAAGAGCTGTCATATTGTAGAGGGTTCGGACTTATTCTCACTTGCTCTTAACACTAGAACTAATGGGATGAAACTCCAAGGATGTAGATACAGGTTAGATAGTAGGAAGAAATTATTGACAGTAAGAGCTGTCAATCAGTGGAATAGGTTACCTCATGGAGTGGTTTCTTCCTCTTCACTATGGTTTTTCAAGCAGAGGCTAGATAGTCATCTATCGGGGATGGTTAGTGAATCCTGCAGTCTGCAAGGGGTTGGATTTTATGACCTCTTAGGTACCTTCCAAGATACCTATGATTCTAGTGAATAGATATTTTTTTGTTCTCAGTCTCACCCAAGTTCAGAACAGACCATCAGACTGGTGCTTATGAAATTCCTTATATACAAGAACTAGTGCTTTGGGGTCTTTAAAAAAAAAATGTTTCAGTGGTTAGCAGATAACTGAACTCTGAATCTGGTGCTCAACATTCTTCCAAAATACTGTAAGATTAATTTTTGTTTTATCAGTCTCCTATCCCAGAAATAGAGTATTTGAGATTGACCTATAATTGCATAGATCACCCGAGTCAAGAAAAGTTTTCTTTAGTAGGGATCTTATAACTTCATTTTTTAGGCAGGAGGAACATACCCCACCAACAAGGAGGCATTGGTGTTCTCCTTAACCATTGGGCCACTCCCATCCTTGCTTATTTAATCAGCCAGGAGGGCAAGAATTGAGTAAGCCTTTATTTCTCTACACAACTTGTCCACATCCTTGAGAACTGCCAGCAAAAAGAAAAATCCAAAATATCAGGATAGACAATTCCTTAGGTTATCTCCTTATCACTTGCCACAACCCTGGAATTCAAGTTGAGGTGTATCCAGTCAACTTATTCTGCAAAGAACAATGGAAATTTTCCGAGTTGCCTCACCTCTGCTGCCCCCCATATCTTGGAGAAGGAGAGGCAGCACAATACTGAGGTTATTAGCCTCAGGGGTTCCTAGTAGCAAATTTCACCTCAGAGAATCCAGATTTTTTTTTTTTTACATATTTTCATAATCTGTAAATTTGGCATTTAAATCTCATGTGGACTCTAGGGAAAGTAGATATATGAGGTAAAATGAAGACTAGAAATACGAGTTTGTGGAGATCCTAGGAAAAGTTTGGAGCCAAGACTTTCGAGGGAAGGCACTAGAAATGCAGCATTTAAATTGGAGCATGAGAGAGGCATCTAGTAATTCAGAAGAGACCAAAAGAAAGATGTATCTATTTAGCTGACTCAGTTCCTTTCCTAGGTGTTATCAGTGCTCAAAGGTCAAGGCCAAGCAATTTAAAAAAACGCAGCTGTGCCAATTGTAAATCTTTCACTAAAATTATAACAATACTAAAATAGCAACATCGAGAAGACTTGAAGAAAATGAAGCTAAAGAAAAGGTGGCATGTAAGAAGAGTTTAGTGGTTTAAAACAAGAGAAATCTGCTATTAATATTAAGATGACTAAAAGTTAAGTAATAAGTGAGGTAAATCAGATTAATTTATATAGGAAAAGCAGAGATTAAGCAAACCATTGGTAGCAAAACATCTAGTTGTCAAAGAAAGATATGTTGAAGAAAGTAGTAAATGATATAGGTTTAAATTTGATTTTATATATTTTGAATTTTTACAATTAGAGTTTTTGGCGGAATACTGTTTAGCAAGAGGAGGCAACATAAAAACAAATAACAAAGACAGCTGAACTTTATATAATTTGCCATGTTAGTTCTATTTTGAACATCAGATTCAATTCCTTGGGAATGCTTTTCTCACTTTTATGTAAACAATGATTAATGAAGAATGATACAATATTCAGCAAAAGCAACAAAATATTTTAATAATATAATGTACAAAGATAAGAAACAGGATCAAAACCACATCAGACAAAATCAATAATTTATTATTTTCACTTTTTGAAATGGTGAAGTTAAAGTTGCTTGACACGCTTTCCAAATTTTCTAGATTGTAGAGCTTGACGTTTAATTTCTTACCTTTGTAGTGTAACTCAGTTTTACATTACTATCCTATAAAATAAATTGAAATGGAACCTCTGCAGTATAACTGCCCCTAACAGTAGAAATATTATTACTTGTTAGTCTCATAAACTGAGTAAACTGAAAGTTAACTCTTTCAAGTTAATTTAGGAAGAGAGAATGCATAATAATGATCAAACCAACTAGCATAGTTAAAGGACTAAATATTATGCAAGAGTTGTGTTCTATAAATCAGTAAATGTCAAGCCAAGATCAATATTTACAAGCTGAAATTCTGTAAGTATGATATTGAACAGTTAACTACAATATCAAATAGCACAAACTATTGCTTACATACTGTATATATAAAAATAAAACTTTGTTCCCTCCCAGTGTTAAAGTGTTAGATGCTAAAGCAACACAAGAAACATGGAAAAATAATCTAAACAGGTAATAATTTCTACCTAATTCAGATAAGAAAATAGATTTGTTTTATATTCAAGCAAATGCCCACTATTATTTGCTCAAATAATAAAAAAAACAAGCAAAAGTTTCTATGCAGAATATAAATTAGGAAATTGAGACATAGATATATTAACTTGTAAACATTCACTTCTGTAGCTTTTGGATAAATTCTGTTCCTTGCAATTTTCTGTAATAGAGGTATTAGGGAACTCTTTTATATACGTAAAGGAGAACAGTCTCTATACCTTTTGTTATAAATGTCTGTAACGTGTATTTCATATATCCTGAGAGATAGGAAATATTTTTCCTGGCAATGTTTTCCTTTTCTATCTACCAATATTTTTTGTTTAATTCATTTTAATCACCTTTCCTAAAATTATTAAGAAAATTAAATGATTACTTTTCAGCATAGCTTATCTAAAGCAAGAGGATAAGTATACTTCTTTTTTCACCAGCATTGCTACCAAAAACACCATCCACCCACACACTCCCTCATGTTCAAATCAGTTTCCTCATGCCTCATGTTTTCATTATCTAGATTTGGCCTTGTTATCAGCTTTGAATATCTCTAGAAGTTTTCATTTTGGTTTGCTTTACCAATTGCATTAAAAGAACTGGAAAAAAATAGCATTGGTTTAAGAATATGAACCATTAGATCTGAGTATAAGCCACTAGATGAAGTTGTTGACTCCTAAATAACAGGCTAGCTTGATGACTGCTCCTTCAGTGGATAGTAATGAAGGCAAGCCTGCATCTCCATAACTAAAGCAATATCTTGTATTTGATGAGTGAAACAAGGCATACAGCTCTGTCCCTGTATACTTCACCTTCTGAAATATATTCTTGTCCTCTCCAAAGTCTGTTCTGGATGCAGCTGAGCAATAGGCGGGCTTCCTGGAATAGTAGCTTAAGAGAACTGGAAAAATAGCCGTGTCGTAGTGCTACACCAAAGCAGCTAGGCAGCAGATTCAAAGCTAATCTGTTTTCTACCAAACCTATGCAGAATAATCAGGAGCGTCTTAAGAAGTCTCCATACAATGTTCTTAATTCATGCATAAATCAGACTAATTTATAAAGGATTTATATTTATTATAAGGTATGTCCTTTTAGTTAAAAGTTATATGATATTACTAAGAGTAAAATTATATAACAATAGTAGATAAATTGGGTTTGAAATGTATTTATATAGTAATCGAAGGTACATTACCACAGAGTTAATAGAAGTTTTAAAAACAAATAATTTCCTACCTGAAAATTGTTTGGTGGTTTTCTGCCAATGAATATGCCAGGGAGTCTAGAAGGTGATGCCCTCAAGATATAAGTGTTGTCTTGTAGATATAAGCATTTCATGAAGTATAATTTGCTGCAAAAGGTTCTGGAGAATGAAGTATTCCTTGTTGAACAGAATAGAATATACAAGTAAGGGTATAATTTTACTCTGGTGAAATTATGTGGCTTAACTCTCTTTCTCTAATTTTTGGTTTGAGGTGTGGTAGGAATTTCCTTAACTTGAGGGGATGGCTGAAGATTATTTTTAGCATTGACCATCAAACTATGTTTGTTTCCTTGTCAGTGCCAGTTCTTATGCTCATTCAATTTGTTTACTTCATGAAAGTCCAATGAAAATATATTAGCATCCAATCTTTTGCAAGGGTATTTAATGTTAGTATTTTTAAATGCTTAAATATTTTACATTCTGACTGAGTTTTGTAGCTCTTACAAACGAACATGAACTTTTTCCTATTTCTTGTCAGTTGTAGCAACTGAACATAACTGAGTCACTCAGTATGTAAACTTATTTTGTTGCTCCTGTCAACCCAGCAGTTCGAAAGCTTGCAAGTAGATAAATTGGGTACCACCTTAAGTGGGAAAATTTGCTGGCGTCCTGTCGGGAAGCTGGTTCCACCAGATGGAAGATCTCTAGAATGTCGGCGGTTTGACGGATCCTGGAAGTAACATCATCTACAGGACGTCAGCAGCCGGCTCCGACGCAAGGCACCTTGGGACATGTAGTCCGGAAACCAGGAAGAGTCGGTTCCCTTACCCCCTTCCCTTGCGCGCGGTTTGAAGATTGCTGTATAATGAAATGTATAACTATATGTATGTAAGCCGTCTAGAGTCCTCCGTTAGGGAGGGGATAGGCGGGGTATAAATACAAACAAACAAACAAACAAACAAACAATAAATAAATAAATAAATAAATAAATAAATAACAAGTAACAGCTAACATAATTAAATATGTTGACAGTGTAATTCTATGTATACTTTTCAGACACTAAATAAACATGTCCTAATAAGTAAAGTATGTTTAGCCTTGCAGGTCTAATCTCATTAATTTCAGAGCTGGATGTTAAGCAAGTTAGTCATAATTAACTTTTTACACCACCTTTATGTTAGGTGATGGTTAACTACGCGGGGTTCCAGGCTTGAAGTAATCCAAACAACGTGTTGTAAGGCTAACAATATCTTTATTGATAGCATAAGGCAATAATGGATGTATAGTGCATTATTGCAAAAAGGTAAAATCAAAGCATAAGCAGAGTTCCATCACCAGAAGTGAGGAAAGAAAAAAAAACATCATGGTCTGTGCAAAGACCAGGCATGGTTACAGTTCAGATACAAGTACATGCAGATAGCAGCCTACATAAAGAACAGAAGACATATGTGTAGAACATAAGTATAAAGGACTACCCATGGTTCATAGCTCACATGTGATTGGTTTAAACATGAGCATCTCTTTTAGTATAGCATTTCTGGTAGTAATTGTACTTACTATAAAGCATCACACGATGGCAGTGTTGTGTATTGGCCTTTCTTTGTTTTGAGAACGATTCTGATTACGGGTTTATTTTGTCTAGCTAGAGATATCTCAGCACCTGCCATCTACGTCTCAGATGTTTTGAGAACCAAACTTACAATGCGGAAAACAATGTAGATTGTTTTCACTTGTATTTTTCCACTCTCTGGCCAGACACAGTGGAAGAAAAATGCCATGCGTTTAATTCTGCATAGAATGCTTTAACCAAATAATCTTAACACCCCTTCCGCATGGATTTTTTGAAACACTGTGGGGGAAAAACTGTTATTTCAAAAGCACACAGGGACACAAATGATTTTATTTCAGACACATTTGTTCCAATCCCAATCTGGATGGTTTGGCAACCTTACGACTAAGCACTCCAACTGAGTAAGCTAAGTCAGGGCGTGTCCATTGTGTTAAGTGTAGCAAACTTCCTACAGCTGAGTGATACAATGCAGGTTGAGGACAAGGTTCCTCACATGCATCACCCTTTAGGAAATCAAGAGTCATTGGTGTTTTGGTTGGTTTTGCATTTGACATTTCAAGTTGACTCAACAATTGGTCAATTTTTCTTTTCTGACTCAGATAGAACTCACCACTCTGAGCTCTAGTGACTTCAACACCTAGATAGTATTTCAGCTCACCTAGGTCTTTCAATTGAAAGTACTGTCTCAATTGTGTTGCAAACTCTTGTACAAGGTGCAAAGAACCAGTTGCTAGGCAAAAATCATCAACATACGTTAGCAACACTGTGTAATCACTTCCAGAACCTCTTACATACACACAAGGATCAGCAACAGACTTCTTAAACTTTAGCTCTAACAAAGCCTTATCTAAACATTGATGCCAACAACGTCCGGCCTGCTTCAGTCCGTACAGCGCCTTGCGCAGTCTGTACACCTTCTGAGAATTGTCACAAGCATAGCCAGGAGCCTGCTTCATGTACACAGTTTCAGGGAGCTCTGCATTCAAATATGCTGTGTCAACATCAAAATGATGGACAACAAGTCCACGCTGTGCAGCCAGAGAAAGTACCATACGTAAAGACTCTGGTCTAGCTGTGGGTGCATATGTGAGATCATAGTTCAAAAACCTCTCCTGTGCAAATCCCTGAGCAACAAGCCTGGCTTTGTACTGCACTGTATTATCAGGAAGAAGCTTCTTTCTGAAAACCCATCTGGAACCAACAGCTTTCTGGGATGGGGGCAAATCAGTGACCTCAAACACCTTTTGACTCACTAATGCCTCAAACTCCTTATCCATCGCTGTGTTCCACTTCTCTTGCTCTTCAACAGGCAGATGCAACATCTCCTGGAAAGACTGAGGTTCACAGGTAATCTGACACACTCTCACCTGCTGAATCACAAATCTGTCAGGCTTCACACCCTTTGTGGAGCGTGCAGACCTACGAGGAATTACCACTGCCTCTTCCTCATTGCTGTCCTCTGCCTTTTCACTACCTGAATCCCCCTTCAGATCCTGAACCTGCTCAGGTGAAATTTCCTCTTCCTTCACCTGAGGGGATCCTCTCACCACACTAGGAGACTGGGAACCAGAAGGCAGCTGAACTGGTTGTTGTCCAGCCACAGGAGCATGGACAGTTGGCTGTACACTAGATTGCAACAATACTTCTGAACTAGCATTCAACCTATCCCAACCAGTAGGGTGCTCAAAATTAGCACTTCTAGAGATTACCACACGACCATAGCCTGCAGAAAAACGGTAACCCTTAGATCTAGATGAATAACCAACAAACCTTAAGCGTTGTGCTTTTGGCTGGTTCTTCCTTCGCTGAGACTTAGGAATATGCACATATGCAAATGTTCCAAAAACACGCAGATGCTTCAGCGAAGGGCGCTTGCCAAACAAAAGGAAATAAGGAACTTCATTTACAGCTGAATTCCACACCCTGTTAGTCAGATACACTGCAGTCATGGTAGCCTCACCCCAAAAACGGGCTGGCACCTGGGCATCTAACATCAGGCTATTTCTAATGGTATTAACAACACCAATCTTCCTTTCAGCTATTCCATTCTCAGCAGGAACACCAACATTGGCAAGTCTATGGGAGATTCCTTTTCTACGAAGCCAATTCTGAAACTCATGGCCTAGAAACTCTCCTCCACAATCCGATTGAAATTGACCTACTTGATAGCCATAATTTCTTTCCACCATTGCAACAAACTCCTTAAAGCGAGCAAAAGCCTCCGCTTTAGATTTGAGCAAATAACAAAACGTATAGCGAGTATGGTCATCCACCAAAAGGAACATGAAACGCGCCCCCCCCTCACTAGGAGCATTGGGGCCGGCTAAGTCTCCATGAACCAACTGAAAAGGCCTAGTTGACACTCTGTCACTTTTTCTAGCAATAGGAGCAGCCTTAATTTTCGATTGTTTGCACACAGTACAATCAAGAAAGTCATCACACTTTTTGGATCCTAACTCAGGATACACCTTGGCCAGTTGGGACAAACTTCCCCACCCGGGATGTCCCAGAACTCTGTGATAATAGTGAATGCATTTGTTATGTGGGGGAACATTGGAAATACAATTTCCTGACACAATCCCCTGCTTAGGAAGCATTTCATACAATTGATTCACTAACTTCCCCCTAGCACATTCTATCCCATCTTTTTCAATAGAACATCCAGTACCCTTGAACACAACAGTATAACCAGACTTTACCAGGGCTGGAACGCTAAGGAGGGAAAAGTCAAGTGTAGGTACACACAACACATTTTGCATATTTATCCCCAAACAAGGAATGTATACTTCACCCTGAAAGGACACATCAGCCATAGATCCATCAGCCAGAGCAACCTGTTGGACGTTAGGCTTGCTTTTTGATAACAACAACTGTTCATTGTTGACAATGATTTGACTACAGGCTGAGTCCAAAAGCCAAGTCTCTGGGGAACGTCTACTCACAGCCGTGAGCAAAGCAGACACCTGGGTACGTTGTCTAGGCGCTTGTTTCCCCTTCTTTCGTACGAACCTCTTTCCACTGGCTCCACCGGCTGGGCGAGGTGGCTGGGGACAGTCTCTCATGAAGTGTTGGGTTGAGTTGCACCGGAAACATCTCCTCACAGCACACGCAGCCTCTGTTCCAACTGGAAAACGCTGAGCTGAAGCCTCAGGAACAGCAACAGATGACTTACTCTGCATCCTCTCCAAATCACGAGCTTGCTGGATTTCTTGCAGGCGATTTGTAAGATAATCCACAGTTAGGTCTTGGGGCCTTAACGTCTGAGTTGCCTCGATGAGCATGTCAAAGCTCTTGTCCAAGCTTGACAGGATGATACAAGCTCTCTGGGTATCAGGGATCACAACATCCCGGTCCTCAAGTTCAAGAAACAAAGTCTTGACTTTATGGAGGTGGGTCATCACGTTTCCACCGGGCTGCAGCTTCAAGTTGTAAAGCTGACGTGATATACCAACAATGGCAGCAGAGGTTTGCTTGGAATAAAGGGCTTTAAGAGCTTCCCAACAGGCATGTGCGGTCTCCAAATTACTGATATGCAGTAGCTGTGATGATTCTAGTCCCAGAATCAAGTTGCCATAAGCACGATCCAAACACAACTGCACTTCTTCAGTAATAGCACCGGTTGGAGGTGGGTCTTTCACATACTTCCACAAACCTTCTTTTAGGAAGAAAGACTTGATCTTCACACACCAGGTCCGATAGTTTGTGCCATTCAAACGCTCAAAGGGCAGACTGGTTAGCCCTGCAGCAGCAGCCATGCTGACCACTCAAAGAAAAACACGTTTACTTCAAAATGCAGCCTTAAAAACAAACCCCGTTGTTACAGCTAGATCCAGCGCAGCAAAGAAAAACACAAAATTCTCTCTGGGCCCATAACCTGTTAGGTGATGGTTAACTACGCGGGGTTCCAGGCTTGAAGTAATCCAAACAACGTGTTGTAAGGCTAACAATATCTTTATTGATAGCATAAGGCAATAATGGATGTATAGTGCATTATTGCAAAAAGGTAAAATCAAAGCATAAGCAGAGTTCCATCACCAGAAGTGAGGAAAGAAAAAAAAACATCATGGTCTGTGCAAAGACCAGGCATGGTTACAGTTCAGATACAAGTACATGCAGATAGCAGCCTACATAAAGAACAGAAGACATATGTGTAGAACATAAGTATAAAGGACTACCCATGGTTCATAGCTCACATGTGATTGGTTTAAACATGAGCATCTCTTTTAGTATAGCATTTCTGGTAGTAATTGTACTTACTATAAAGCATCACACGATGGCAGTGTTGTGTATTGGCCTTTCTTT
The DNA here is from genome assembly GCA_023362775.1 of Charina bottae. NCBI lineage: Eukaryota > Metazoa > Chordata > Lepidosauria > Squamata > Charinaidae > Charina > Charina bottae. The sequence goes on from JALMGJ010000022.1 coordinate 558,698, forward strand.
GTTTTGAGAACGATTCTGATTACGGGTTTATTTTGTCTAGCTAGAGATATCTCAGCACCTGCCATCTACGTCTCAGATGTTTTGAGAACCAAACTTACAATGCGGAAAACAATGTAGATTGTTTTCACTTGTATTTTTCCACTCTCTGGCCAGACACAGTGGAAGAAAAATGCCATGCGTTTAATTCTGCATAGAATGCTTTAACCAAATAATCTTAACACTTTATTATGTATGTATGTATGTATGTATGTATGTATGTATGTATGTATCCCTCCCTCCCTCCCTCCCAGATGTATAGGCTGCTCCAATCAGAGCTGATTTGAGTGGTGTATAATTCCCCATCTGTAATCCAAAATAAAAACAAAAGCAAAATACAAACTATATAAAATACAACTGATAAAATCACATATATAAGGCCCTAGGAATAAATCACAGTCAACCCAGCTATACTTAGAACAGCTTCCATTGCTAGAGAGAACAAACTGTTCCACCTCCAGGGCCTTTTTAAATAGCCAAATCTTAATAGACTTTATGGTTGCCAAAAGGGAAGAGGCAATTTGAATGTCCCAGGAGCTGCTGTTCGAAAGGAGGGGGGCAGCAATAGAGAAAGCATGCTTCCATAGTCGCTGGGTGACGGGACTTGGAGGGAGCCTATCCTACTTAAGGTGGGCAGATATTATTGGGAGCATCCATTCCCATAGATCATAGCTTTCCAAACTGTGTGTCGCGACACTTTAGTGTGTTGCAACACACAGTTTAGTGTGTCGTGAAGCGGTGGCAGGGGTGTGCATGGTGGCGCGGGGGCGCGCGCGGCAGTGGCAGCGACGTGCCATCAGCGCTTCCGTGTTTTAGCGAGGCCACTGCCATTCACCACGACGACGCGCATGCCCCCGCCGCTGCCGCCGTTGGTATGTCACCAACGGCGGAAGTTTGGAAAGCACTGCCATAGATATTTAGGCCCTGAACTATTAAGGGTTTTAAAGATGACAAGTAGCACCTTGAATTGTTTACAGAAGCCAACTGGTAGCCACTGTAGCTCCCAAAGCAGTAGTGTTATATGGGCACAATGAGGAGCACTATGATTATTTGAGCTGCTGAATTCTGGATCAACTTCCAAATGGTATTCAGGGGCAGCTTTATGAAGAACGCATTGCAGTAGCACAACTGAGTAACTAAAGCCTCAGTAACTGTGAGTACAGCCTTTTGTTCTAGGAGGTGGCATAACTGACACATCAGATTGTGCTGTGCAAAGACCCTTCTGGCCACAGCTGCTACCTGCTCCTTGAGCAAGAGCTGTGAGTAGCAGAGGTACAAGCCAGTTCAATATAGGAGAGCCTGACTCTGACTAGAACTATAGATGGAATCTCTCTGGAATCAGGCGGCTTACAAACTCAGATGCACACCATCTTTCTGGGATTAATCCTCAAATTGTCCCTCCCCATCCAGAGCCATCCAGATAGCACTTCAACAGCATCACCTGTTCAGGTTATGATCAAGATGTACAGTTAAGTATCATCAGCATACTGATAATACCTAATGCCATGTCAATAGTTGACCTCACCCAGAACCTTCATCAAAAAGGACTGGGGAGAGCATCAAACATTGCAGCATCCCACAAGTGAGGAGCCTGGAATTTCAATCTCTCCCCCATATCTCCACCAACTGGAACTGCTCCTTTAGGAAGGAGGAGAACCACCCCTCAGAAGCAGGCTAGAACAATACCAAGAGTATTTCAGTAGCATACAGTATGTGAATGAATTGTCTGGATCTAATTTCAGGACTTTTGGCGCACTTAATTTACTATTTTATCCTATAAAAATAACACTCTATAAGGTCAGTGAAGTTTACTCAAAATTAAATTGTTTTATGATTATAGTTACATAGTTTTTGAGTTGACAGTTTTGAATTTATTTATTTACTAGTATTTATGTACCACGCAGCTCCCATGGGAGTAGATTCATTGGTGAAATTGGTCTCATAAATGAAATAGAGAAACAGGAAGCTCTGTGGTACATAATAAGGGAGAGGATATGACAGGCATAGTCTTCTAGTGAAAGTGCAGCTTACTTGCAGGTTCTGTTTATATCTTCTAAGTGGCTCCAATCTAGAGTTATACAAATCAATCCAGTTTGTATTATCTAGATTGAACAACTTAAGATGGAATTTGAAAATAAATTGTGTACAATTGATGAACATGTGATTGTAAAAATGTATAAACTTTTGTTGAAATTTAAAACAGAAGACGAACAAGTTAAAGATTGCATGATAAAATGGGAAATGGGCTAAGAATTTTGGTTACAAGATACAGATGGATCAGTGGGAGAGAATGTGGACAAAGAGACTGAAATTCACATTGTGTTATAATTTAAGAGAGAACTTTTACAAAATGATGTACCGTTGGTATATGACACCAGAAAAATTATCTAAGATGTATGAAGGTAGTTCTAGTCAATGTTGGAAATGTGAAAAACATGAAGGGACATTTTACGAAGCATGGTGGACTTGTGAAAAAGCAAAAAAAAATTGGAAACAAATACATATGAAGATACAAAGAATTTTGAAGACTAATATTGAGATGAAACCAGAACTCTTTTTATTGGGACTTATGGATAGTCAGTTAGAAAAGACTTATGGAAGACTGATTTTATATATAGTAACTGCAGCAAGATTATTATATGCACAACGATGGAGAAATACTGAAATATCCACAATGGAGGAATGGATTGTGAAGATGGCAGAACTAACAGAGATGGCAAAACTGACCATTTGGTCATGGACAAGACAATAAGTACTTTTATAAAAGGCTGGAAACCTTTTATGGACTTTTTGCTGAAAATGGAAAAACGTGATTTCTGGATTTGACGATTGAAAAAAGATTGAATAAGGGGCTGAAGGGATTATTGTAATGTTAAGGAAGGAGGTAATGAGTTTGTTTGTAACTGCTGTTTTTCCTTTTCTTTAACTGTATTCTTTTCTGCATTTTTTCTTTTTCTTTTTCTTTATTTTCTTTCTATACTTCTGTATTTGTCTTTTAGCTATGTAAAAACTTTTAATAAAAATAATTTTAAAAAAGTTTGTATTATCTAAGAAACTCTGGAGCTAAATTATAAGATAACAAACGAGTCTTCTCAAAAGGAGATATGGAAAACAATGCAGAGGATGACTTTGACAAATGTTAATTAGGAGGGAACTAATTACCTCTTCATATAATAGAGCTGGCATAACCTCTGCTGAAAGCAATGTTTTTGTATTTGCCAAATGCACCCAGCATTTTCTTATACCAACTGTGATGCACACAATGCTAAGACATATGCATCGACTCATACCTCGCTGAGCACTCTGTCAATATTGGAGAGAAACAAATTGAAATTTATCCAAACACACACAATAAAAGGAAAATAATTACCCTTCTGGCTTGTACTCTGTATTAATTACAGTTTGTGTTGGAAAATTTCTGTATACCACAGCAGAATCATTCCAGTTTTATCTTTGGCTGGACAGTCTGATACAGCTAGGATTCATTAATCTGCTAGCCACCTGGGAAAGCTCCTCTGGATGACACTGAGCAGATGGAATGTTGTTGCTGAATAGGAACAAAAATCGTGTTGCTGAATAGGAACAAAACAATATCTTCACATGGGGCCAATGGCCGCATACAAGCTGGGTTTTTCATCTTCTGTACTTCGTTGTGATTTCAACTGACTTCTCATCAACCCCAGCTTTTTAATTAACTAAGACAAGAAGTTAATGGATCAGGACTAATAAACTGAAGCTAGTCCAGATGAAGCAGGGAGTTTGTCCAGGTTGGTGCCACTCAACCCATTTTGAAACAACAGGTTGCACTTTCCTTATTTTATGTCTCAAAGCTACAGTTGGCCTCTCAGTGGCTTGTGAAGGCTATATTCCAAAAATTGAGCGAAGAGCTTGGTGAGGAAATTTAAATTCAAATTTAGTTATATTGTTTGAAACAATATAATTATTCTCCCATGTACAGTATTTAAAAAAAACCCTTTCACATTACATTATAACAGTGCTTTCCAAACTCCCACCGTTGGCAACACACCAACAGCGGCGGCGGCCTCGTATTTTGTGCTAAAACCCGGAAGCGCTGATGGCGCGCTGTTGCCACCGCTCACACCACCACCAGCGCGCACTGCCGCAGGGGTGGCGGCGACACAACATCAACACTTCCGGGTTTTGTCGCGACACACAGTTTGGAAAGCTATGGATTATAATTTACCAGCAACTTTCAAAGTAGCTTTGGGGTCCACACATACAGCTTTGAGGGGCTTCATGTGGCACTGGCTATTAGACTACAAAACTCCGTTTAGGTAGAGACAGTCCCAGATTCAGTGATCCGTGTCCAATTAACTTTCCCCTTTAATTGCTAGAATGTGTTGCATATTGAGTGCTCCTGAAGAGAAACCAGAAAATTAAGGACTATTAACCACTAGGGCAGAGCTTTCCAAACTGAGTGTTGGGACACGTTAGTGTGTCGGCTGCAGTGTCTGGGTGGGTCTTGGAGCCCTGCTAGGATTCCGCGCAGGTCCTAGTGCCTGCCTTGTGCCTTGCTGCCTCCAAACCTGCTGTGATTCCACGCAGCTCCTAGTGCCTGCCTTGTGCCTTGCTGCCTCCAAACCTGCTGTGACTCCACGCAGGTCCTAGTGCCTGCCTTGTGCCCTGCTGTAAGAGTGTGTCGCAAAATGATGCCCTGCTGTAAGAGTGTGTCGCGAAATGATGCATGTCTAAAAAGTGTGTCACCAACATGAAAAGTTTGGAAAGCTCTGCACTAGGGCATTGAATTAGAAATGGGTCCTTTGGTTATATTATCCTATATTTTAAACTTATCTCAAGTCGATGGTTGTTGTGGGTTTTCCGAGCTGTGTGGCCGTGTTCTGGCAGTTTTGGTTCCTAACGTTTCGCCAGTAGCTGTGGCTGGCATCTTCAGAGGACAGGAGCACAGCTAGAAGATTCTCTCTGTGCCCAAGTGGAGGGTATGTGTTTCTGCTGGTGTTTATAGCTGCTGAGAGGGTGTGTGTCTTCTGTGGGTCATTTCTCTTGTAAATCTATTCTTGTAATCTATTCTTTCAAATGGTCTCCACCTCCCCTAATATTGGAGCAATCTCCCATGAGGTCTTTTAGATCCATATTGAAGACTCATATGTCCATCCAGCCCTTCTTCCTATGAATAAGATGGATGATTTCCCCCCCCTTTCAACTCACCTTTGTAATGTCTATGTTTTATATCAACTTTTTAAGTCGTCGTAATTTTTTTGTGGTACTATGATTCATTTTGTTATTTTAATTGTATATATTACATATGCATGTGGTATAACAATAAATAAATATTGCATGGTTATTACTGGCTTACAGGTCATGTTTTGACATAAAGGCCTTCATGGCTTATGGCCACAGAGTGCCAAAGAACATCTTTTTCTATAAATTCTACATGGGCCATGATGAGATTAGGCCTTGTTCCAAGTGTCATGCCAAGATAGTCCTTCCATTTATGAAATACCTTACCCAGATTCTTCTTTCACACCTTTTCAGTAGTTGATCATCCCTTTTTATGTTTTCAGATCCTTTAATCAACTGTGTATCTTTGCTGTGTTTTTAAGTAAAAACTGCGGGGACTTGTCGAGGTAGTTTCTGAGAATCGGACACGATTAAATGGATAAAAAAAAAGCTTCATACATTTTAAAATTTTGCAATGTCTGTTTTAGCTTCAGCTCCATGTAACTACTTACTGCTTTTGATTGTTTATTCTATGTAGAATAATTGATTATTCATTCTATGTATTTGTTGTTTATTCGTTCAGTCGCTTCCAACTCTTCGTGACTTCATGGACCAGCCCACGCCAGAGCTTCCTGTCGGCCGTCACCATCCCCAGCTCCCCCATGGTTGAGTCTGTCACCTCCAGAATATCATCCATCCATCTTGCCCTTGGTCGGCCCCTCTTCCTTTTGCCTTCCACTTTCCCTAGCATCAGCTTCTTCTCCAGGGTATCCTGTCTTCTCATTATGTGACCAAAGTACTTCAGTTTTGCCTTTAATATCATTCCCTCAAGTGAGCAGTCTGGCTTTATTTCCTGGAGTATGGACTGGTTTGATCTTCTTGCAGTCCAAGGCACTCTCAGAATTTTCCTCCAACACCACAGTTCAAAAGCATCTATCTTCCTTCGCTCAGCCTTCCTTATGGTCCAGCTCTCACAGCCATAGGTTACTACAGGGAATACCATTGCTTTAACTATGCGGACCTTTGTTGTCAGTATGATGTCTCTGCTCTTAACTATTTTATCAAGATTTGCCATTGCTCTCCTCCCAAGGAGTAGACGTCTTCTGATTTCCTGGCTGCAGTCAGCATCTGCAGTAATCTTTGCGCCTAGAAATACAAAGTCTGTCACTGCCTCCACTTTTTCTCCCTCTATTTGCCAGTCATCAATCAAGCTGGTTGCCATAATCTTGGTTTTTTTGAGGTTTAACTGCAACCCAGCTTTTGCACTTTCTTCTTTCACCTTCGTCATAAGGCTCCACAACTCCTCCTCACTTTCAGCCATCAAAGTGGTATCATCTGCATATCTAAGATTGTTAATGTTTCTTCCAGCGATTTTAACTCCAGCCTTGGATTCCTCAAGCCCAGCACATCGCATGATGTGTTCTGCGTACAGGTTGAATAGGTAGGGTGAGAGTATACAGCCCTGCCGTACTCCTTTCCCAATCTTAAACCAGTCCGTTGTTCCGTGCTCTGTTCTTACCGTTGATACTTGGTCGTTACTCACTCGCTGGATCGTCACCTTGTTGTGGTGAGTGGGCTTGTGTGTTCCCAATGAACCCTGTGAGCGAAGCCGTCGGGAGTCATGTACTCCTGGCAGGGTCACCCATGGCGGTAAGGTCCAGGGGGAGGAACCAGACAAAGAACGATCCAAGAAAGTCCTCAACGGCAGAACAGGCGGAAGATAACAAGGTGTATTGTTACAACGGCTGCGAAGGCGGATGAAGGCTGCAGCAGACAAAAGGTCACCAATCGTCATGGTATCCATGCCATTGGATTAGAGCCTTTTTCTGTGAAGGTTGTGTGCTGATCGTTGTGCACCGATCTCCACACATAAAACAAATTCACGCACAGGCGTCTTCCAACCACACCAAACCCAAAACAACCAAAAGTCCCATGGCGACTGACGAATGGCAATGGGGGCAGGACTGTGAAATCCGGAAGCTCCTAGTCATGGACCAGCACATGGGCGGTGGATACGGATTCAGTCGCCCTGACTCAAGGATCGAGGCAGTTGAGTAGTTCGGCAGCTGTATCCACGACTGAGCAGCATGACTGAGATTCAAAGATACTCTCAAAGCTAATTTAAAAAAATGTAATATCAGCATTGAGAACTGGGAAGCCCTAACTCATGAGCGTTTCAATTGGAGGTCATCCTTTATTAATGGCGCTATGGACTTTGAAGAAGCACGAGTACAGGGCGAAAAGGAGAAAAGAGCTAAAAGGAAGGCACGTCAGGCAAACCCTCATCATGACCGTCTCCCACCCGGAAACCTATGCCCTCACTGTGGGAGGTTGTGCGGATCCAGAATTGGCCTTTATAGCCACTTACGGATCCACCGTTGGAATTTTACCTTTGGAAGACAATCTTACTCGGCTACGAGTGATCACCAATGAATGAATGAATGAATGAATGAACTTGGTTGTTATACAGATTCCTCAGGAGGCAGACCAGATGACTTGGTATCCCCATACCACCAAGAACTTGCCACAATTTGTTATGATCCACACAGTCAAAGGCTTTAGAATAGTCAATAAAACAAAAATAGATGTTTTTCTGAAACTCCCTGGTTTTCTCCATTATCCAGCGGATATTGGCAATTTGGTCTCTAGTTCCTCTGCCTTTTCTAAACCCAGCTTGTACATCTGGCAATTCTCGCTCCATGAATTGCTGGAGTCTACCTTGCAAGATCTTGAGCATTACCTTACTGGCATGTGAAATAAGTACCACTGTTTGATAGTTTGAACATTCTTTAGTGCTTCCCTTTTTTGGTATGGGGATATAAGTTGATTTTTTCCAATCTGATGGCCATTCTTGTGTTTTCCAAATTTGCTGGCATATGGCATGCATCACCTTGACAGCATCATCTTGCAAGATTTTAAACAGTTCAGCTGGGATACCGTCGTCTCCTGCTGCCTTGTTATTAGCAATGCTTCTTAAGGCCCATTCAACCTCACTCTTCAGGATGTCTGGCTCTAACTCACTTACCACACCATCAAAGCTATCTCCAATATTATTATCCTTCCTATACAGATCTTCCGTATATTCTTGCCACATTTTCTTGATCTCTTCTGCTTCTGTTAGGTCCATACCATCTTTGTTTTTGATCATACCCATTTTTGCCTGGAATTTACCTCCAATGTTTCTAATTTTCTGGAAGAGGACTCTTGTCCTTCCTATTCTATTGTCTTCTTCCACTTCTGCACATTGCTTGTTTAAAAATAATTCCTTATCTCTTCTGGCTAACCTCTGGAATTTTGCATTTAATTGGGCATATCTCCCCCTGTCACTGTTGCCTTTTGCTTTCCTTCTTTCTTGGGCTACTTCCAGTGTCTCAGCAGACAGCCATCTTGCCTTCTTGGTTTTCTTTTTCTTTGGGACATTTTTTGTTGCCGCCTCCTGAACAATGTTGCGAACTTCTGTCCATAGTTCTTCCGGGGCTCTATCTACTAAATCTAGTCCCTTAAATCTATTCTTCACCTCCACTGCATATTCCTTAGGAATATTAGTGAGCTCATATCTAACTGATCTGTGGGTCTTCCCTATTCTCTTTAGTCTTTAGTCTGATTCTAAATTTTGCAATAAGAAGTTCGTGATCTGAATCGCCATAAATGATTAGTTTTTCCCTAACTCAGGGCTTTCCAAACTTTTCAGTTGGCGACACACCAATGGCAGTGCGCAAAAACGTGGAAGCACTGTAGCAGTGGGTGAAAACCCTGAAGCGCCGCCACTGCGGCGCTTTTTAGTTTTCGCACACGGCCACTGCCGCGGTGCTTTTTGGTTTTCGCACACCGCCACTGCCGCGGCGCTTTTTGGTTTTTGTGCGCCACCACCGACGTGGTGTTTTTGGGTTTCCACGCGCCGCCATGTCGGCGGCGCTTCCAGGTTTTCACGCGCAGCGGCGGCAACGGTGGTGTCCTGGTGTGCCACATGAAAACCCAGAAACGCTGACGGCCCACCGCCACCGCTGTGCGCACTGCCGTGTGCAGCGGTGGTGGCGCGCCATCAGCGCTTCCAGGTTTTTGTGTGGCACACCTGGGCCCCACAGGTGACACAGTACAAACACACAGTTTGGAAAGCTATGCCCTAACAATAGCTTTCGAAACTGTGTGTCGCGACACAACCCAGAAGTGGATGTGCACGGCGGTGGCGACGACGGCAGCAGCACACCATCAGCGCTTCCATGTTTTAGCAGAAAACACGAGGCCGCCGCTGCTGCTGCCACTGCCAGCACCGTGCATGCCGCCGCCGTGCGCCCACCTGCGCCACTGCCCCTGCCACCATTGGTGTGTCGCCAACGGCGGCAGTTTGGAAAGCACTGCCCTAACTAATGGTTTTTCCAGCATCTTATCCCAGTGCCTGGAGGTTGTGAGGGTCTGGATGGGGAACAACTGGCTTCAGCTGAAACCTGGCAAGACGGAGTGGCTTTGGGTTTTGTGTCCTGCCGGTTCTGGGACTATGCCATCTTTTGTGCTGGATAGGGTGGCACTGCCCCAGACAGACCCGGTGCGCAATCTGTGGGTCCTCCTAGACTCACGACTCCTGCTTGAAGAGCAAGTGGCAGTAGTGGCTAGGAGGGCCTTCACATAGCTTCGTGTTATGCGCCAGTTGTGTCCCTTCCTGGATCAGGAGGCTCTGCTCACTGTCACTCATGCCTTAGTCACCTCCAGATTGGACTAATGTAACATGCTCTACATGGGGCTGCCCTTGAAGAATATCTGGAAGCTTCAACTAGTGCAGAATGTGGCGAGGCAGACAGTTATGTGTGCTCCTAGAAGATCACATATTACAACTCAGCTTTGCATTGGCTGCCAATTTGCTTCCGGGTCCAATTCAAGATGCTGGTTTTGACCTTTAAAGCCCTTCGTGGCATGAGGCCAGGTTATCTGTGAGTCTGCCTCTCCCTGATTACATCAACCCGCCCCATTAGATCTGCCAGGGACTTGCATTTAGTGGGTCTCAGGAGGCGGGCCTTCTCTGCTGTGGCTCCCTCCTTGTGGAAAATTCTCCCCCCTGAAATTAGGCTTGTTCCTTCCCTGCTATCATTTAGGAAGTCCCTCAAGATCTGGTTATGTTCTCAGGCCTGGTGGGTCTTTGGGAATGGGAGACATTCTTAGATGGCTCTATTATGATTGACATTCTTGCTCTCTCCATGGGGTTTGTATAATTTAATTTTTTTTAATATATTCATCTTTTAATAATTACTTTTATCTTTTTATAACAATAGTTTTTTATTTATTGCTGTGTTTATTTAACTGTTGTATGCCACCCAGATTCGCCTTGTGTGAGATGGCAGCCATATAAATGTGAGCAATAAATAAATAAATAAATCCTGATCTTATTGCTTTTACTAAGTAATTGGACAAATTTTTGATTTTCAGGAGAAACATACCTGTACAAAGATATGGTTTGCTTCTAAGCATACCAGCAAATCATCTTTTAGGGGAAATAATTTTTATTAAGGAACAGGCAGGTTATAATATAGGGGTGTGCATAAAACAAAACGTGTTTGTTTCAAGGGGGAACAGAACAACCCCACTTTAAATACACAGCTGAAATGTTTCAGGTTGCCTGTGCTCTATTGGAATAAAACTTGAAATATTTGAAATGTTCAGGTCATAGGAAACTGCTGCTACTCACTTATTTTTAACCCCAGAATTGTGAAAATAGGTAGGACAGTACTCCATCCTGATTGATGTATATCAGCCAATTTGCAAAAAATTCAGCCAATGGCATGATTTTTTCTATATTTATGAAAATATTAAAATAATATAGGAATATTGTTTCCTGACTAAAAATAATAGAAAACCATTCTACCAAATTAAAATTATTATTATTATTATTATTATTATTATTATTATTATTATTTATTATTATTATTTATTATTATTATTTATTAAAAATAAACCCTCAACCAACATATCGTAGGAGAAAGAAAACAGCTAATCTTAATTCTTTTAATTAGGCACTGCTTGGGGTTCTACACCCACAACACCTGCCTTCCAGGTGCAAGCCACAGAAAAGTAACTCTTGTTCTTTCCTAAATATTTTGCTTGCACATAGAAATAGCTACTGGCTGCATCAGCTTTCTATTGTTTCTATTATTTCTTTACATTTATTTAACATCAGCAGCTTTACTAATGATTGTATGTCAAGTAAACTAGTGTATGTGTGAATCCAAACACTATTGAATGAGCTTTCTGCAGAATAAGATAAAGCACAACCATCACAACTTACCCATCCACCCACATGAAAGGTTTTTTTTTTTAAGAGTGACTTCTCAGGCAGGTTGACAATTAAGCAGCTGCAAGCAGTCTTTTTATCTGGCCATGTGCTTAATTACTTCTTTCCTCTACTCCCACATCATCCCATCAAATGTAAACCAGTAGCAGCAAGGACATGAGTTGTACTGAATGTCTAGGCTGGAAAAGTCTTTGGGGAACAGTCCAGTCATATGTTACAAAACAAGGCCCAGTTGTAGTGTTTCAAACAGTTGGAATACTGAAAACAATGCCTCCTGAAAGAGCCAGGTTTTCTTTCATGCCTGGAATAAAACACTCAAAATGGATACTTTGAGGTCAGAATATTCAAAGTCAAAACATTTTGCATCTCCCTGTATATACTGTATGCTGTATAGCCTATATAAAAGGCAAGAAAACAGCCACAAAAGGAGATATAATGTGGGACTTGGCAATAACTCGGCTCTGAAGGATTTGTTGTTTGTTGAAGAATATTTCTGGGATAGTTTAACCATGGGGGACAAACTTAAAGAGCGTTTGTCCGAATTCTTCTGTTAGGAGGGGAAGATGACGGGGGTTAATATAAACTGCGCCCTCAAGCTAACTGCAGAAAAAGTAGGTAGGCACGTATGCCAGACTTAGCTTTGCATTTGAACTGTTGTAGAGTGAAGTTCTCAGTGTCATAATTTGTAGTAAGACTGGAAAATGGAAAAGCAAATGTGGATTTTTTTCCTGGTAAGATAAACAGGCCAATTCTGTTATGATGTTGGCATTCCTGCAAATGGTGGGAAAATAAGAAAATGGAAAACAATAATTCAGCATGTTTGACTGAGTAAAAGTGAATTGAAATATCACACATGTAATCATAACATTTTTATAAATTAATGGTTATAATCAGTTGCTTACCATTCATTTTTTCTAAACAAAATAACTTGAAAAGTTCTTTAAATTCACTAGTTTTAATTAAATGAATTAAATTATTTGCTAATTAAATTCACTCATTTTAATTGAACTAATACATTCTTCATGTTATATTCATGAAGAAAACTAATTAAAACCTCTGGATTATATTTGAGAAAAATCAAGTGCATTGGGAACAAACATTTAACTGTTTATGTGTTTTCCCAATATTTCACAACTCTGCATTGGTAGCAATGTTGTTGATGATGATTGAAATTCTTCAGTAACTCTGCACCTTTTTCTGGAACTTTTATTAATGTAGTCATCCCTTCTGTCCATGCTGGAAGTTTTTATTACTTTCCTTTTTGAGAGAATTCTAATAAAGTTTTTTTCTGAAATTAAGAAAACCAGAAAACCAGAAGTTCTCTAGCAGAGTCCTGTTTCTGAGAAGAAGAAAAGAAGGCAGTAATTTGCTCCTGCTATTGTTGTTGGCTACTGAGGACTCTGAACATTCCTTAGACATGGGATAATGTCACAAATAAAAACTTAATACTTGTCCTTCAGAAGGACAGTGAACACAGAATTGGCTGGGTATGAAACAAACCAATATTTGTGACCTCATTTTTTAATACTGAACATTTGCAATACTAAATCAGATGTTGTCATATTTTATTGTAAGCTCTATACGTGCTGTTGAAGTGTTCTAAAACTTGCATTATGTATTAATGTGTCAAATAAAGTCCAGGGAAGAGTAGCGTGTCCTTTGATGGTTCCCTCCCAGCAATTGTATGGTTAATGACTCTTAACTTACATCTGTACTAAAATGTTCTCATTTTATAAACAAATTACAGCAAGTTTCTCTCCTGGCAGCATATGCTGTTGAGATAGTTTTATGAAATAATGTTTAAGATTGTAATGGCCACCTAGTTAATTTAATGTCTGAATAATCTTTTCAGCTATGTCACTTTAGCAGTCTGTTTATTTTTTTACCTTGTTTATATTTACTAACCTTTTAAAATTCATATAGCAACTGCGCTCTTGAATGATTGAATTGGTAAGGTAAATGCTGCAAGCTTTTCCCCAGATGGTTTGAGACGCTGGAATGTGATACGTGGCATTTGGAGTTGAAGTCAGTTGTTCACTTACTGTAGAAGTTTTCCATATGTTTCCTGTTAGCAGCTTTGTTCTCAGACCTCGAGTCTCTCCAGAAACAAATAAAAAACAGATTCAAACTTTACTGAATAGGAATGAGCGCAGAAAGTGTTCTCAGTCTATTTTCATTGAGTAACTTTAGTTTTTAACAATGTGTATGTAGTACTGATAGAAATAAGTATGAAAATGCTTTCAATAATCTGTTCCTGAATTCGACAGTCAGCACACCTGATCTCCCTTCTATTGATTTTCTAGTAAAATATTGCTCAGACTTCCGTTTAAACTTTGAATGAGAACAATTAATATTTGCATAAATTAGAAAAGTATGAAAAAATCATTAAATCGTTTCTCCTTACATTGTACAGTTTCATACGCACTCAAACAGTCAGATGTGAACATCAGTGAGATCAGTTAAACTTATTTTCTGCTGAGTGAGTACTGGATTACAGCTTTAGGTAGGCCTATTAGGATTCAGTCCTGGTCCTGCTGACCAGTTGTTTGTAGTTTGAATCATTTCCACTGTTCTAACCTCACTCTATTTAGACAATTTCAAATGATTCTCCATTTACTGTACATACAGTAGCTCGGCCCAAAATCATTTACTTTGGCTTTTGTCTGCTGTTGGTGACCAAATGCCATGAGAAACATCAACTGTACAGGTGCCAGCTTGCTCTGATGACATTGGGACGCCTTTGAAGCAATTGTGCCAAGCTTTCAAGAAGACATGGCACATTTCTCCCAAAGGACTTGGAGCGATACTTCACAAAGCAGCCCTGTTAACTATGCTCTTTATCAGCTGAAGCTTGTGTACCACTCCAGCTTATCAATGCTGAGTTCCTTTTGGTAGATGGGCAGCCGTATCAATTTGTTAAATAAATAAATAAAGTGACAAAGCAATTTTTTTAAATCAGGCATGAGAATACCTGGCCATGAGCCAAATAGAACCATTTGGCCTTCTGGGTTTCTTTCCCATCTCCTGCTCCTTTCTTCCACTCAGGAGTAAGAGTCACAATAAGCCTGTTTCCATTGCTACAGCTAGGTCATGGGAGAAAGCTTGTTTCCCCTCTTTCAGTATTCAGTACCTTTTTTAAAATATCCTTTTCCCCCCCTCCCCCCCCCCAAATATTGAAAGAAACATAAAGGGTCCCTTTTCTCACCCCAGCATTGTAAAACACAGCTTTGTAGAAGACCACACTGAGCAGATAAAAGTCACCTCCTGATGTGCATGGATCAGCTAAGAAAATGATATTGAAAACCGTGTGTGTGTGTGTGTGTGTGTGTGTGTTTGTGAGAGAGAGAGAGAGAGACAGAGACAGAGACACGGGGGGGGGGGCAATCACTGGCTAGGCATAAATCTCCCAACAACCCAGCCTGGGAATAGTTTGACCTTTTGGTGGGGAACTAGATCTGTCTGGAGGCTGGATTCAACTGCTGTACTTGTCTGCATAGATGAGATGGCACGAGATGCATCTTAAAACAAATGCTCTTACCCTGTAAGGTTCTCTAATTCTCTATGCAGGGAGGAACTGCATCCATTGCTCAAAATTGCCTCCTTAATTGAGAAAATACTGTAAGTTTGGCTGACCTGCATCTTCCCCCATCAAGGAAGCTGTAGAATAGCTGAAACATAATTACCTTTCATGATGTGCAACTGGAATCACTGCAAGGGTGCCTCTTCCTGATATTTTAATAAAAGTTCAAATAAATTGGTTTATTGTAGAAAAGCTAAAGGAGACATTACAAAGAATTGCAGCAACTGCTGTGTACCAAGTGTGACCTCTATTTATAGTGAAATCTAAATTCAAATTCTTGCATCTTTATCCTGCTTGTATGATGTAATATGCTAGAAGACAGTCTGTTTTGGAAGAGAACAACAGTTTCACCTGTCTCTTTTACAGGTAGTCCTCGCTGAATGATCACTCATTTGGTGACCGTTCAAAGTTACGACGGCATTGAACAAGGGGGACTTACAATGGGTCCTCATAGTTGTGGCCATCACAGTGTCCCTGCAGCCATATGATTGCGATTCTGGCACTTGGCGGCTGGCTCGCAATTATGACGTTGCAGCATCCC
Organism: Charina bottae; assembly: GCA_023362775.1. Lineage (NCBI taxonomy): Eukaryota > Metazoa > Chordata > Lepidosauria > Squamata > Charinaidae > Charina > Charina bottae. Next base: position 574,334 of record JALMGJ010000022.1, read on the forward strand.
GCGGTCACGAGATTGCCATTTGCGACCTTCACTGCCGGCTTCTGACAAGGAAAGTCAATCCCAGGGATTTGCCTAACAACAATGACTGGGACTGCCGCAACTGCCATTGTAATTTGGTGCAGTCATGTGATGTCGCACTTTATGACTGCATCACTTAGCGACTGAGTTGCCGGTCCTGATTACCGTCGTTAAGCGAGGACTACCTGTATTGGTAGCAGATGATCTGATATCACTTTATTTACTTTTGACCATCTGAGAAGCAATTCTCTTTTTTTAATATATATATAGATTTTATTAAGATTTTAAATATACAAAGTTAAAAGTTGAAAATGAAACAGAAATAGTAATACAAATTAAAGAAATAGGAAGAGAAAAGTGTAGTAAAGCAAAAGAAAGAGAAAACAAACATAGAAATTGGATATTCTATATCTATATCCAATTCTCATACCTCCTCAGATGACTGAATTTTTGCTTCTTTAAAGAATGGAAATTGCTATATCAAACTGCATAAATTCATAATAAGAACATTTGAGAATTTTAACTAAAAAAGACATTGCATGATCTTTTTAAAAAGGTCATATGTGGATTTTTGAGCCCTATTAAATCTACCTAAGGAAGAGATAAAACATTTTCCCCCTCCAAATGCTACTGAACAATAGCTCCTAATAGACTGAACCAGGGAGCCAATGTTGAAGGTTGCAAGTAGTTATAATTCTCTAACATGTGGAGATCAACATAAGAATCCCTTTCCTATAATTTGATTTATTATTTCATTATATATTATTTATTCCTGAATTTATTGCTGTAATTCCATTATTGATGCCTTTTCATTAGAATAAATTCCTTATTGCATGCTTCACTCTGCAACTGTCTGACATCTACCCTCCCCCAAACAGATTGGGGTATGTCAGAGCATGTCATAGTGACAGTAGCAATGATTATATAATTTATTTATTTATTTATTTATTTTATATGACCGCCCATCTCCCCCCAACGGGGAACTCTGGGCGGTTATATAATAACTCTGGGCGGTCATATAATCACTATTATATGATCAGATCTAAAAAAAATTGGCATATAACTTTCTAAGTGATTCCATGTCATCTTAGAGATGTTAATTGTAAATCTATATTATCATTTTTACTCATAATTATCACACATTTTTTTGCACATGGAGATTGCAACTCCAAAATGCAAAAGGAATGTAGGAATTCAGAGGACTAAACATTGTTTTAAAGTATGCTAGGGCCTTTCAGTTTCTGCTATTAACTACCCCTATCTACAGAATTCCTTGTTCCTGGGGAGCACATGGGCAGAAGTGCAGGATCTGCAGAGCATTTTTTTATTAGAGAATCTGTGTTCAACCTCTGCTGAAATAATGCAAGCAAAAGAGATCTACCAACTTTCAAGAAAATCTGAAAGGGAGGGTTGAAATAACCACCCCTTAGATGAGGTGTTAAAAATATGATGATCAAATTTGCAAATGACACAAAGGTAAGGCAGATAGTAAAGATCTACAGGGACAAAATCAAAGTTCAGGAGGATCTCACCAGCTGGAACAATGGGCAGAAACCAGCAATACAAATTTCAATAGGGACAAATGCAGCATCCTGCATTTGGGTAGGAAAAATCAAAGCTGTTGAGTATAAAATGGGGAGAGAATCATACTGGGCAGCTATATATGCAAAAAGGATCTCTGTGTCTTGGTGGATCACAAGATGAACACAAGCCAATGATGTGATGGTGCTGCAAAAAAATATGCAGTCCTATGTTACATAAAAAAAACACTATAGCATTAAGACCAAGAGAAGTTATTATTTTATCTGTTCTGCTTTGGACAAATCACACCTAGAATATTGCATCCAGTTCTGGGCAATACATTTTAAGAAGAACCTTGACAAACTGGAATGTGTACAGAGGACAGCAGCAGCCAGAATGATAAGGGGCCTGAAAGGAACAACTTATGAGGAACAGGAAGAAGTGTTGCATATAGAGAAGAAAAGACTTTAAGTAACTGAATGGGTGTCACACTAATTTTTCTAATTTTATTTCTGCCACACTAATGTTTGTCCCTTTCAGTTTAGTTTTGTGGGAGTTATTCTGGTGATGAGCAGGCAAAATCCCAAGCATTTTTATATAATGACTTTTCAATATTCTGTTGAGTTGGAAAGAATAACAGGACTTTTTAAGATATGCTTAAAAGAAAAACAAACAAACAAAACAGCACCAGCTGGTCAATAAAGCTAACAGGCAAGAAAGTGGAGTTTCTCAGTTCCTATTTTGAAAGGAAGTAGGTGTTCCACATAGAAGTACAGTATATATTCCACTGGGAAAGCGGGAGGAGCAGGATCACTGAAATTGATAGAAAATACTCATGAATTACCTGTTTACTCTGAATTTGTAAGCACCTTGAAAACAATGCAATAATTGCCAGAAGTCAGAGTGGATTTATCAAGTACCAAACTTTCCAGAGTAACTTTATCTATTTTTCATAGATAACTTCCTTAACAGTAAGACCAGTTCACCAGTGCAACCAATTATCCAGAGATGTGGTGAACTTCCCTTCAATGCATGTATTCAAGTAGAGGCTAGACAGCCCTCTGTTGGGGGTGCTTTAATTTGAATTTCCGCAAGTAATTGGATCAAATGACCTACATGGCAGTTTCTGTCTTCATTTAAATCATTTAAAGTATGATAGAGCTAACTCCCAATTTCATAGTGAAGAATTTAAGATGTATTTATTATCTTTAAAAGGCTTAAAAAACAGGTCTGGAATGCCTACAGCAGAGCTTTCCAAACTTTTCATGTTGGTGACACACTTTTTAGACATGCATCATTTCGTGACACAGTAATTCAGTTTTACTAGCAAACCGGAGGTTAAACCGGTTAAGAGATATGGACACATACATAAATTGTAATAGCGAAATGTATGGGGACACAACATATCTCATGAAAACCTTTCATTTATAGAATCTACTGTATATGAAAATCAGTTGGTGTCTAATATACTATAATCTCTCTCCTAATTGGAATTTCCTAATTGGACCTGAGGCTGCTTGAATTACTTTTAGGCAGGGGTGTACAACACAGTCTCTCAACTTGGCACCCTCTGGAAGGGCTGGATGGGGTTGGGACTACAACTCTCATTGTCTTAAGATAATTTGGCTATCTTGGCTGGAGTGATGGGAGTTGTGATCCATCACATTTGAAGATACCAGGTTGAGGAAGGCTGATCATTATTAAAGATCTTGTGGAGTAGAGGTGGCCTTCCTTGTATGCCATGAGTTCATGGTCTGTTACTTGTCTTGCTGTTCAGTCATTGTCACTCAGCTTGGTTCACTTAATGCTGTTGCAGAGTGGACATGTGTTGAATCTTCAGGCAACGTGTGAGCTGTGCTCAGGCTCTGAAACAGTAAGTACAAGTGTAGGGACAGTAACAGTCCAGGAGTAGGTAAGAGGCCTTGTGGAATGATTTGGTGGGTCTGGTACAGTGCACAAGCTGCCTTCTATGGGGTGGACATGCTGTGGTTCAAACCAGGGAGTACAATATAAAAGAGCTTTCATAAAGCCTGTATTGAGCATCATCTCACTCCATTAGCCTACCTTAAAGGAGCATGACTGCAGCCTGGCTCCAGGAGTTCACTGTCCGAGTGCAGTAGTCCATTGGGATAAGAAGGGAATTTAGCAGCACAAAAGCATAAATAATATGGGCCACAGGGGCATTTTTATGTACCCCTAGGAACTCTTGCTGCAACTTTGGATAAACTCCACTTTTGTCTCTGTTTTCTTTCTCTTTTAAAGTATCATGCTGTTACAGATGGAGAAATATTTTTTTTTGAGGGGGGGGCTAAATAAAATTAGAAACCACACCCACCTGTCTATTGGACTCTGCCGTATTCCCACCCAAGATATGCACACCCTAGTTGAAATAGAGCCTGTGAACAGAATGAAATAATCTTGTCGTTATTTGAAAAAATGTATTTGAAGGAAATAATTTCTCTTACAGCATTTTAAAATTAATTTCTGCTTTACTGTCCCCTTTTGCATTTACTTGCATCTGGATTGGAGCAGTTCCCTTAGCATGATCCTGTGCTCCTAGTGATCATTAAAAATGAAGGAACATTGGCCAGTTGCCTGGGATCCTGCTATTCCATACCTGCCTGATTAGAATGGAAGAGCCCTGGAACGACAGAATTCCAGGTGTAGGAGTAACCTGTGCTGCATGGAATCATAGTGAGAATTTTGACACTTATAAGGCCACAGAGGTATGTGAAGAATTGGCTAGCCTGTGGTCAGTCCTGCTCTAAACCTAGCTGACACACAGGTTGTCAGGAGGCTCTGATTACTATGTTATTACAACTCATAACATCCGTCATTGGGTTTGTAGCAAGGATCTCTGTGGTCACCTTCAGATGTTGGCCAAGATGTAAGTTGTTGCCTAAAAATAATTCCCTTCAAGTAAGCAAAGAACTTTTGAGATTGGGGGCAGGGTAAGGGGGGATCCTGGCATGTTACTCTTCTAGCTCAGAGAAGACTGCCATGTTAGCCATGCAGGCTGATCTACATATTCTGGAGCAATGATCCTCATTTTATTTCAGCTTATTTTCTGATTGTACCAAGGAAGCAAATTCTGGACTCATAACCATATTTATAAGAAACTGTATGGGTTATGGCTTTTCTAACATCTACCCCACAGCTTTCCAAACTGTGTGTCGCGACACTTTAGTGTGTCGCAACACACAGTCTGGTGTGTCGCCACACAACCCAGAAGCAGCAGCGGGGGTGTGCACGGCGGTGGCAACAGCGGCGCGCCATCAGCGCTTCTGCGTTTTAGCAGAGACCGCCGCCCCCATGCACTCCCCCCGCACAGCCGTCGTGCGCGCCGCTGCCGTTGGTGTGTCGCCAACGGCGGCACTTTAGAAAGCACTGATCTGCCCTTTCAGCCTGCCAATTGACCAGTGGTCACATGTCTGTTGCTGAACCCTTTAACAAAATTCTGTGCATGTAACAAAGGCAGAAAACTGGGAAACTATACTATAGCCATCTGTACTACTACTGTACTACTGTTTTATGTGCAAAAAGCTGCTTCTATGAGAGGGAGAAGTATTATCATAATCTTCCATAAGTAGTACATTCCCAGAATATGATTCTTAACATGTGAATCTGTCTCTGGTGATTAAACATCAGCATTTAGATAAGCTTCATGAGGAAGCTTCATTATACAGCAATTTTCACAAATGGCAGTGCCTGGGCTGAAAAGACTCATATCAAGGATCTTGTATCAGTCCCATCAAATCATGGGTGGGTTTGTTTGTTTTAAATACTTCCCCCCCCCCATCTCCAGAAAATTGCATACAGCTTTCAAAATGTTTTTGTTGTCTACTCCTGGCAAAGCCAGGTAGCAAAGCTATTTTTATTATATTTTTTAAAATATATGATTTGTAAGATAATAACATACATTTCCAAGATTGTTGTCATTTATGAGTAACAATATGTAAATATATGCAAGAATTAACAATAAGGTAAAGTAAAACTTGGTAACAGGCCACCTGGCAGTGGCACTATGGAACACCAGAGTTCCCTCTTGACATCAGGGCAAGGCTTGACTTAGTACCCCTTTGTAGCAGGGCAAGGCGTGGACAGAGTTCCCCTTTTGTAGCAGGGCAAGACTTGGACAGAGCTCCCCTTTTTCAGCAGGGCAAGGCTTGAACAGAGCTCCCCTCTTACAGCAGGGCACAAGGCAGGCACTAGGACCTGTGCGGAATCCTGGCAGGGCTCCGAGGCAGCAGCGAGGCGTGGTTCCAGCTTGAGGCTCTGAGTCCCTTTGTCCTCCTCCTCCAACTCAACCTGCACTCTAACAATTTCACATAGACTCAGAGGTTTCTTGTTACATTCGCGCAACACACCTACACACTGCAGCCGACACACTAACATGTCGCGACACACAGTTTGGAAAGCTCTGGTCTACAGGTTCAATTCTGTAGAACAATTGTCAAAGACTACAAGTACCTAGGTAACCACTTCCACCCCTCCACCCACTGGAACAACCAACTGAGTGAGAGCTCAAAAACATTTCTAATGAAATCTTAAAATATGCTAGACATCATGGCAATAATTACTTTCCTGCAGCCAAAAAAAAAGAAACTGGATAAAGCAAAGGCCCTGGGCTTGTTATATGTGCACGATTCTATATTTATAACGATGCCACTACTTTAGAAATTGTTTGGTCCAAGTTTCTGAAAGTGACACTCCATGTCCCATACTCAACTTCAAATGCCCTTGCTCGACAAATGTACATACAACAATCGTGTGTGGTTCTGTTCAGATACAGAGGTAGAGTCAGTAACCCATGTATTGCTACACTACCTATTGTACCACCCATGGCATCTGGCACTCATAAACCAATTATCAGAAAGTTTAGTTGTCTTTCTGATCAAATAATTACAATCTTTCTTTTGCAAGACCTACACTGGATATAAAAAGTCTACACACCCCTGTTGAAATGCCAGGTTTTTGAGATGTAAAAAAATCAGACCAAGATAAATCACTTCAGAATTTTTTCCACCTTTAATATAACATATAAGCTGTACAATTCAATTGAAAAACAAACTGAAATCTTTTAGGGCAAAAAATAAAAATAAAAAACTAGAATAACATTGCATAAGTGTGCACACCTCTTATAAGTAGGGATGTGGCTGTGTTCAGAATTAACCAATCACATTCAAACTGATGTTAAATAGTAGTCAGTACACACCTGCCATCAATTAAAGTGACTTTGATCAAGCCCATATAAAGTTGAGCTGTTCTAGTAGGATTTTTCTGACATTTACTCAGTTGCCTCTTACAGCAAAAGCCATGGTCTGCAAAGAGCTTACAAAGCATCAAGGGATCTCATTGTTGGAAGGTATCAGTCAGGAGAAGGGTACAAATTTTTTTCCAAGGCATTGGATATACCATGGAACATAGTGAAGACAGTCATCAACAAGTGTCACAACAGTGACATTACCAAGAACTGGATGTCCCTCCAAAATTGATGAAAAAACAAGAAGAAAACTGGTCCGAGAGGCTGCCAAGAGGCCTACAGCAACATTGAAGGAGCTGCAGGAATTTCTGGCAAGTACTGGTTGTGTACTACATGTGACAACGATCTTCCATATTCTTCATATGTCTGGGCTGTGGGGTAGGGTGGCAAGATGGAAGCCTTTTCTTACAAAGAAAAATATCCAAGCCTGGCTACATTTTGCAAAAACCTACATCAAGTCTGACAAAAGCATGTGGGAAAATGTGTTATGGTCTGATGAGACCAAGGTTGAACATTTTGGCCATAATTCCAAAAAGTATGTTTGGCGCAAGAACAACACTGCGCATCACCAAAAGTACACCATACCCACAGTGAAGCATGGTGGTGGCAGCATTATGCTTTGGGGCTGCTTTTCTTCAGCTGGAACTGGAGCTTTAGTCAAGGTGGAGGGAATTATGAACAGTTCCAAATATCAGTCAATTTTGGCACAAAACCTTCAGGCCTCTGCTAAAATGCTGAAGATGAAGAAGAATTTCACCTTTCAACACGACAACGTCCCAAAGCATACCTCCAAATCAACAAAAGAATGGCTTCACCAGAAGAATATCAAAGTTTTGGAATGGCCCAGCCAGAGCCTGGACCTGAATCCAATTGAAAATCTGTGGGGTGCCCTGAAGAGGGCACCCCACAGAGGAGAGAGGAGTGCAGAGGAGATACCCTCGCAATCTGACAGATTTGGAGCGCTTCTGCAAGGAAGAGTGGGCAAAGATTCCCAAGGCAAGATGTGCCATGCTGATAATCTCCTACCCCAAAAGACTGAATGCTGTCATAAAATCAAAAGGTGCTTCAACAAAGTATTAGTTTAAGGGTGTGCACACTTATGCAACCACATTATTCTAATTTTTTATTTTAAATTTTCCCCCTAACCTCCATATCCCTAACCTGTTCTTTCAAGTCTCCCAACAGTGCACCCATTGCACTGTGATTGAATCCATCCACCTTGCTGCTGATCGTCCACCACACAAGCTGATGTGCAACAGGTAAAGGTAAAGGTTTTCCCCTGCACAGTCGTGTCCGACTCTAGGGGCCGGTGCTCATCTCCATTTCTTAGCTGAAGAGCCAGCATTGTCTGAAGACGCTTCCGCGGTCATGTGGCTGTCATGACGTGCACGTAACGCTGTTACCATCCCACCGAAGTGGTACCTATTTATATTGATTGATTGATTGATTGATTGATTGTGTAACAGTAGAGGATGGGGAAAGCTTTCATAGAAACCAATAAACATTTGTGTTCTGTTCCTGAAAAAGATACTTTACTCTTAGCAAATGAAACATCAACAGAGTATCAGTGTTCCAGTCAATATATGGGTTGATCAGTGGCATATGCTTTTTTCTCTCCCCATGGAATGATAGAAGTCATGCCAAAGAATATAATCACATGCATTGCTTGATGATTCTGGGTGTAAAAGGATAGATATGTGTTTGGTGATCCAGATGTATCCTGCAGAATAGGTATACAACAAGTACATTTTATTCATCCATCCATCTACCTATTCATTCTACTTGTATGCTGGTAAAGCAATACAGACTCATGGTAGTTTACAAAACAGTTGACAAAAATATCCATAACAGTCAAAGCATTTGAGGCTTAAACTCAGATTTTGCCTACAGTAGCTTGTGAAAGTCACATGTTCTTTGTGATTAGACAGTACCGTTCCCTCAGCAATCATTTTGTGACTAGCCAAGAGTCATACAGTTTGTGATGGTGCTTATGGCATCTTTTCAAATTTCAAAATCTACGCTAGAGGCCCCCCAAAGTTGGATAGCTTTGAACTATAGAATTAAATTTTATCTATTACTTCAAGGGAATCTGGTACTGTTTGGCAGTTGAATAAAAAGTTTTTATTTATCACAACTTTCTTGAACACATTCTCTGCAGATGACAGGATAATGCTATGTGTATTTTCTCTGGGTCAATCCCACTATATTCAGTAAGCCTTGTTCCATAGTAAATATATTTTAAATAAATAAATAAATGTAGAGCAAATTGCTGGCATCTATAGTTACCAAACTCTTCAGGCACTGCTGTATAGAATCTGAGGGGGACAAAATATCAGAAGTATCTTCCTATCAGCCAGGGTCCACTTTGGTATCCAGATTTATTCTAAATACGTAAGATTATGTTTTGAAATAACCCAATATATATGTTTGTGTGAGCATATGAAGTATCTCCCTTCTTACTGAAAATTATCATCTACTGTCCATTCTTTTCACTGTTTAAAGGCTTTTGATATAATAGGATTATACTGCCATCCTTTGGTGTCACTCAATAACATAAAGAAAAGAGAAAAATACAGGACCGAAAAATGGTTTAAAATACAAGGAAGAAGATGTTGGTTGGATACCAGGACAAATTTCCTAGTGATAAGAGCTGTTCAACAAGGAAACGGACTGTTGAGGGAGATGGTGGACTCTCCTTCACTAGGGGTGTTTAATTAGAAGCTGGATGCCCATCTGGGGTGCTGCAGCAGCAGATTCCTGCATTGGCCAACAGATTGGCCTGTATGATTTCCAAGATCCCTTCCAGTGCTAACATTCTGTGATTCTATGTTGGAATGTGTAATCCTCTGGGATCAGTGTTACTGATAATCCTGGTACTTTGTTCATCCTATGAGTTTTCCCTGCCTTTGCATGGGAGGGTAATTTTAGAGAGATTAATATATCACACAAGGACAGTATAAAATCTCTTGGCTTGCAAACATTATTTCCTGTAGAAGGAGGACAGGCAAACCAGTAACTTTCTGATCCAAATGTTTCTTGTTATCTCCTAACACTGCTTTACTAATCTCAACAAAAAATTTCCACAAATACAATAAAGCACAATTTCTAGTTAAACAGACTTTTTTCTCATACTTTGCAGCTTCTAGACCAGAGCTTTCCAAACTGTGTGTCGCGACACGTTAGTGTGTCGGCTGCAGTGTCTGGGTGTGTCGTGGCTGCTGCTGCCTCCGAGCCCTGCCAGGATTCCGCGCAGGTCCTAGTGCCTGCCTTGTGCCTTGCTGCCTCCAAACCTGCCCTGCCAGGATTCCACACAGGTCCTAGTGCCTGCCTTGTGCCTTGCTGCCTCCAAACCTGCCCTGCCAGGATTCCGCGCAGGTCCTAGTGCCTGCCTTGTGCCTTGCTGCCTGCAAACCTGCTGTGATTCCACGCAGGTCCTAGTGCCTGCCTTGTGCCCTGCTGTAAGAGTGTGTCACGAAATGATGCATGTCTAAAAAGTGTGTCACCAACATGAAAAGTTTGGAAAGCTCTGTTCTAGACGCTGCATGGGATGTACCATTGACAGATAGCTGAGGTGGCTGACATTGGGAAATCCTACCAGTGGCTGGAAAGGGCTGAACTAAAAGACAGCACTGAGGCACTGATCATAGCAGCACAAGAACAGGCACTAAGCACCCGATCCATAGAAGTGGGGGTCTACCACACTAGACAGGACCCAAGGTGCAGACTGTGCAGAGAGGCTTCAGAGACAGTCCAACACATAGTGGCAGGGTGTTGATGCAGGCAGGAACAGCATACACTGAACAGCACAACTAAGTAGCTGGCATTGTGTATAGGAACATCTGCACAGTGTATGGGCTAGATTCTCCCAAGTCCAGATGGGAGATTCCACAGAAGGTCGTGGAGAATGACAGGGCTAAGATCCTGTGGGACTTCCATATCCAGACAGACAGGCAGGTACTGGCCAATCAACCAGACATTGTGGTAGTAGACAAGGAGCAGAAGACAGCGGTGGTGATAGATGTAGCGGTGCCAAGTGACAGCAACATCAGGAATAAGGAGTATAAGAAGCTGGAGGGCCAGCCAGAGCCTGAAGGAGGAACTAGAGAGGATGTGGAAAGTGAAGGCTAAAGTGGTCCCAGTGGTGGTAGGAGCACTCGGGGCTGTGACTCCCAAGCTGGGAGAGTGGCTCCAACAGATCCCAGGAACAACATCAGAGCTCTCTGTCCAGAAGAGTGCAGTGCAGGAATAGCTAAGATACTGCACAGAACCCTCAAACTCCCAGGCCTCTGGTAGAGGACCCGAGGCTGAGGAAGACACATACCACCCAAGGGGGTGAGAAGGGAATTTTATTTATTAGTATTAAGAAATTGGTAAAATATATATTGATTTCTTTTAAAACTGTACTGTATCTTTACAAGAGCAAGAATGTCCCTATAACTATTCTTCAGTTAGGTGATGCTATTACTGTACATGAAAGAACTCAATCTAGAAAAGAGTACATTTATCTTACAGTGGGAATTCACAAGATATATGGACAAAGAATCTATCAGAATACTATATGGAGTCCACCTTCTCTTAACCTCTTAGAAAGAGAGGGAGATACAGATGTTACATTATGCCATGTCCCAGATACAGGGTTTTAATTGTCTTTTTCTGTTTTTACATAGTATATATTCTGTAGGTGTTTTCAGTTACATTGACTACCATGAGGCAGTACATGACCAGGTTCATCCTTATTAGGAATCATCAGAGGTACAAAGTCAGATCTTACTGGGAATTGAACTTACTGACCTTTGCAATTTAGATGACAATATAAAGTGCATTAGCTTTAGGAGCTAGCCAGGAATGGCTATAAAATCTATTAGAATGGTATAAGCAGCGGTTCCCAACCTTTTTGGCACCAGGGACTGGTTTCGTGGAAGACAATTTTTCCACGGACTGGGGGGTGGATGGTTTCAGGATGATTCAAGCGCAGATTCTGACTTCTCATAAGGAGCGCGCAACGTAGATCCCTCGCATGCGCAGTTTACAGTAGGGTTCGCGCTCCTATGAGAATCTAATGCCGCCGCTGATCTGACAGGAGGCGGAGCTCAGGCGGTAATGCGAGCGATGGGGAGCGGCTGTAAATACAGATGAAGCTTCGCTCACTCGCCCACCGCTCACCACCTGCTGTGCGGCCCGGTTCCTAACAGGCCATGGGCCGATACCAGTCCGTGGCCCGGGGGTTGGGGACCCCTGGTATATAGAGTCCACCTTCCTTTGAACCCCACAGAACAAGATCTGGCTGTGTATGTCTGACAATTCCTAAGCAGAATAAAAGTAGTCATGTAGTGCCTCCTGATGGTTAATGTAACTGTGAACAAAGAAGTACTGGATATATGAGAGATACTTTTGATATGTCTAAAGTATGCCATGCTGTGTTTTTCACCTTTCTGCATATAACAATCATTCTCTCACACAAACAGAAACATATTACATTTATTTATTTATTTATTTACTTACTTACTTACTAACTATCCCGCCCTTATTATTTTTATAAATAACTTAAGGCGGCGAACATACCTCATACTCATTCCTCCTCCTATTTTCCCCACAACAACAACCCTGTGAGATGGGCTGGGCTGAGAGACAGGGACTGGCCCAAGGTCACCCAGCCGGCTTTCATGCCTAAGGCGGGACTAGAACTCACAGTCTCCTGGTTTCTAGCCCGTTGCCTTAACCACTAGACCAAACTGGCTTATTGCACATACAGCAGAAACCGCAAAAAAAGAGGAAGAAAGGGGAACAAAATTGGTTGGCGATAAGACAAAGGGAAGAGGTAACTGGATATGGAAGAAAAGAGAAAACTGGTTAGACTTTATTTAAAAAAGGGGGGGGTTACGTTTATTACGCAAGCAGCCATTCCCAAGCAATGGCTTACTATTCAGGCTAATCTTCAAAGGCATTCACAATTTTGGGCAGTGTTGTCTACAGCCCTATCCATTCATCATTTGCTTCTTTTCCATAGTTCCTCTGTTCTTAGTTAATGGATGATGGAAACCTTCCCCCTAATTTATAGATAATTATTTGGGGGGCAAACTTGTATTTTTATTGGGTAAATATAATAACAATTATTAACATCTGATTCTTAAGGCAATGGGCTAGAAACCAGGAAACTGAGTTCTAGTCCCGCCTTAGGCATGAAAGCCAGCTGGGTGACCTTGGGCCAGTCCCTCTCTCTCAGCCCTAGGAAGGAGCCAATAGCAAACCAGGTGCCTGAGAGTTCTAGTCCCGCCTTAGGCATGAAAGCCAGCTGGGTGACCTTGGGCCAGTCCCTCTCTCTCAGCCCTAGGAAGGAGCCAATAGCAAACCAGGTGCCTGAGAGTTCTAGTCCCGCCTTAGGCATGAAAGCCAGCTGGGTGACCTTGGGCCAGTCACACACTCTCAGCCCAACTCACCTCACAGGGTTGCTGTTGTGGGGAAAATAGGAGGAGGGAGGAGTATTTGGTATGTACGCCACCTTGAGTTATTTATAAAAATAATAAAGGCGGAATAATAAATAAATAAATAAATAAATAAATAAATTAAACTAGTGATTTTAGATTCATATTTAAAAATACAATAAACTACAAATGCCAGTTCTAGAAAAATTAAACATAGAATACTGACATTAATTGGGAAGATCAAATGAAAGAAGTGTGACTTAATACCTTTTCTAAAAGTAAAGAAAATTAGGGCCAGGGGTAGTTTTGGAGGAAATCCATTCCTGATTTTGGAAACAACACAAAAGAAAAAAGCCATCTGGTGCATTCACAACCTAGCCTGCTCAAGTAATGATGTCCTCAAGGGGGCCACCTTGGCTTAATAACTAGAAAGGCACGTCTGTAGCTTGAATCATGTCAACTGGCTTTCTATTTTCTCAGTGGAAACCTTTCGCTCCTTATCCAAAGAGCTTAGATAGAAAGATAGAAAGGCAAGTCTTACTGAAATCTGTCTTCAGCTGAGCCCAGAAAGCGATTGCAACCAGTGCAGCTGATATATTTTGCACCAATCACAAATCTTTGCATTTTTGTTCATTACAAAATATCTTGGTATAAATAAACAACATTTATTCATTAAAATGTATAAGCAAACAATAAAGTTTCTTGTAATAATAGTCAAATTGTAATTGCAATATAAGTATGACATATGCTGGTTCCAGTCGGTGTTGATGGGGGCAGAGGTCCAGTCTGCAGCCCCTACTTTGTGGGGTGCCGCAGGGTTCAGTCCTCCTTTCTCCCCTCCTGTTTAACATCTACATGAGACTGCTGAGTGAAGTCATCTGACGGTATGGGGTGAGGTATCACCAATATGCTGATGGTACCCAACTGTATATCTCCACCCCAGGCCACCTGAGTGATGCTGTGGACATCACATATCCCAATGTCTGGAGGCTCGGTGGGCCTGGATGGGGCACAACAGGCTTTGGCTCAACCCAAGCAAGACTGAGTGGCTTTGGGTGTTTGGACCTTCTGGTGCCGGGGACCTTCCATCTGTAGTCTTGGATGGGGTGACACTACCTCAGACAGATCTGGTGCGTAATCTGGGGGTCCTCCTGGACACATGGCTCCTTCTCAAAGGGCAGGTGGCAACCGCGGCTAGGAGGGCCTTTGCACACCTTCGGCTTGTGCACCAGCTGCACCCATTCATGGACCGGGAGGCCCTGATTACTGTCACTCATGCCCTTGTGACCTCTCATCTGAATTACTGCAACCCGCTCTACATGGGGCTGCCCTTGAAGAGCATTTGCAAGCTTCAACTGGTGCAGAATGCGGCAGCACGGGTAATAAATGGCGCTGGGTACTTGGTGCGTGTAACACCACGATTCTATGAGCTGCATTGGTTGCTTGTGTGCTTCCAGATGCCAAGGTGCTGGTTGTCACCTTTAAAGCCCTTCATGGCTTAGGACCAGGTTACTTGAGGGACCGTCTCTCCCCAGTTGTTTCTACCCATCCATTCCGGTCAGGCAGAATGGGCATGCTTTGTGTCCCGTCGGCCAAAGAATGCCAGTTTGGAGGGCCTAGAAGACCTGCCTTTTCTGCTGTAGCGCCCACCTTATGGAACATTCTCTCTCCAGAGATCAGGATGGCCCCGACTCTGCTGACCTTTCATAAGGCCCTAAAGACCTGGGCCTGGGCCTGGGGCCCCAAGTGTGTTCAGGGACCTGCTTCTCGGTTGTGTTAGTGATTTGGGTTGTTTCTCATATGCCTGCATTTTTTATTTTTATAATGTTTGTTATTGTTTTATTTTATTTTAATTCTGTTCAGCACCCAGAATCACTTGTTGAGATGGGCGACCATATAAATTGGATGGACAAATAAACAAACAAACAAACAAATAAAATTGCATTGTTAAAACTCTTGATTTTACCAAGAATCAAAATTCTGTAGGAATAATGTACATATAGACCAGAGCTTTCCAAACTTTTCATGTTGGTGACACTTTTTAGACATGCATCATTTCGCGACACACTCTTACAGCAGGGCACAAGGCAGGCACTAGGACCTGTGCGGAATCACAGGAGGTTTGGAGGCAGCAAGGCACAAGGCAGGCACTAGGACCTGCGCGGAATCACAGCAGGTTTGGAGGCAGCAAGGCACAAGGCAGACACTAGGACAGAGCTTTCCAAACTGTGTGTCGCGAGACAAAAGTGTGTCGCCACACAGTCTGGTGTGTCGCCACACAACCCGGAAGCGCTGATCATCAGCGCTTCCGGGTTTTCCCGCGGTGACACACCAACGGCGCTATGCAAAAACCCGAAAGCGGCAGCAGCGCTTCCAGGTTTTTGCGCGCTGCCACAACGGCAGCACTTCCGGGTTTTCCCGCGCCAACACACCAACGGCGGTTGGTGTGTCGCCGCGGGAAAACTTTGGAAAGCCCTGCACTAGGACCTGCGTGGAAGCCAGGAGGCAGCAGCAGCCGCGACACACCTGGACACTGCAGCCGACACACTAACGTGTCCCGACACACAGTTTGGAAAGCTCTGATTATAGACATCAAGTTTTAGATATTTTAAAGCTAAAGTATAAAAATAGTTTATATATCGCTGATGTCATCTTTTATAATGGCCTTTCAACCTTTGTTATTATCAGTGCTTTCTTTTTTGGGGATGAAGGACACCTATTTAGCTGACTGTGCTATGCTATTGTAATTAGGGCTCCTTCATAAGGACAGGCAACTTGGCACGTTCAGATGTTTTGCATTCCAATCAGCCTAGTCAGTATAGTCAATAGCACAGGGCTGTGGAAATTGCAATCCCAAACATTTGGAGAACACCCCACTATTTCTCAGGTGGTTAACACATCTTTGTTACAATCTTAATGATCTAAGTAATTCTTATTAGGAATGTAGACCTTGTGAACTTGTTTGAACTGGTCTAAATAAAGATTATTAAAAAACAGACAGTAAAGTTAATGATTTTCTTCTATGAAAGGAAGTCCTCCTTTCATCTATACTGTGTTTTTTTCTCTTCTGAAACTTCTTATGTCATTGTCTTCTCTCTTTCTGTATTCATTGACCCTAGCCCTTCAAAACAGAGTTTTTAATGGTACCAGAATCAGTAAGGGAAATGGAAATTTCACTGAAATAATGTTCCTACCAACAAAGTATTAAGATCCAAGTTTATATGTGGATTTATACTATGAATATTTCTCTTAAACATGACAGTAGTACGAGATTTCAATTCAGCATGTTTACTGAAACAACTGAAAGTTTTTCCATTCTCTTAACTTAAAGGAATAATGCATATACATTAAATATAGAAGTAGATAGCTATTTTTATACAGTACTGTCATCAGTTGATCAACCATAACAAAATAGTTTGTATACATGCAGGTTGGATTCAGCAAAGTTACAGTACTAAAGCAGTAATATACAAGGAACTGGATCCAGCATTAATAATACATAAGAGACAACACATTGAAAAGTGGTCTTAAATTAGCCATGAAAGTATATTGTCTGCACCATGTGAGAACACATGTGAAAGGCAGGCTAGCCAGAATCCCTATAACCGCTTATGGGAAAGTAAATTAAATTAATTTTCAATTGATTTAAATGGGTCTACTTATAAGTATGACAGTCTATGACTCCCATTGGTTGTATGCATGCAATGACCTCCCTCTCTCTCTATCTCTCTCATCTTTATGAGCAGGAAATGCTGCACATGTTCAAGATCCCTAAATACCTAAAATATTTCACTTTACTAGAAAATACAATATTTTTCTGATCTCAGATCTTTAAATTCTATCCTAATTGGACTAACCTATACAGGAACAACAAAGTTGTATATTTGTGCTCTCTGTGCAGAGAATATATTCATTTTCCTTTTAAAAATATTTCTACATGGTTAATATTCAGCATACATATATTTTTGTTATAAAAGTAGTGTACAGTTCCAAGGCAACACCACATGAATAAATATTAAAGGCTTTGAGGCTAAAGGGCATGGTATTAAGTTTGTCTTTCAATTTTATCACAAATAGTTCAATATTATCTAGTTTCATAATGAATTAGATTATCAGATTAATAATAAAGTGCCCTTTAGAACTTTTTTTAGCTGGTTTAGTTTACTTTTGTTAAATGTTCAATTTTTTCCTCTTGAGCTATGATAAATACTTATATACAGTAGGAGTTCTTTCCAGTACATAACTAGTTAGTTTAATCCCCTGAAAATTGTTTTTAAACTTAACATTATTTTCTCCTACAAAAAAAGGCAACATAGTGTGGATATCAGAGACAGGAAACAACCCAGTTCTGTGCTAAGAAACCATTTATTCTAGAAAGATTCCTAAATTACACAAATTGAAAATATAGAGATATAAATTGAAGGAATTTAATGGGATGATATGTTTCTAATTTATTAAATCTTGTATAACTTTAAATATTTTGTAAAGAAATTGGGCAGTATAATTTATAGATTTCAACAGTTTCAAGTATTGCAATGCTGGTTTTAATAATACTATTTCAATGATACTTTGCCTGTACTATTTTATTTTCTATAATTTGCAATCTGCACACTATTTCTATTTAGTACGCAACGAAAAGTTGCTGGTTGGATATCCCAGTATTTGACAGGATTCTTGAATAAGCTTATACCACTATATAATGTTTTCTTCAGCCTTCCTTCTGTTGGACAAAAATCATTCACTCCCAAGTTTGAAATACTATTCGAGTGAAGGAAGACAACCTATGAGAGGATAAAAACAAATGTCAATAATCACCATATATATACAATATATTTAAATTTACCACTACAAGTTTGGTGTTTGCCAGATATGCTAGTACATTAATGGCCCCAGATCAATACAATACAAACAAATACAAAATTTAGAAGTATTTAGTACAGAACTGAAACAATTAGTGATGAAAATGAGATACCGACTGACTTCTGCTAGCTATGGATATTGTTAAGAACTTGGCAACTTTCTTAGTAAGAGCAAGATATACAGAGCCTATTAAGTTATATATTACCTGTAGATATTTTAGATCTGGAAGACCAGAAGGTACTTTTTTCAGTTTGTTCTTTTCTAGATGGATTTCTCTAACATTTGGTATATTAGCAAAACTTCCATTTTCCACATCTTTGATTTTGTTGTTTCCCAAACCCAATCTAGTGGTAAATTAAGAAATGGAAATAGTTCAGACAGCATGTTTTATAACAAAACTTGAAAACTGCTTAAACTATTTAAAATAGTGTATTTCAGCACTGTATTCTCAAAAATGTTTTCTCAAGAACTGCTTTCCAATATATTCTACTGGGCTATCAGAATACTGCTAAATATAACTGTTAAAATTGTCCGCTATTTGCATCTCTTCTTTAACTTTCTTTTAACTTTAACTTTGTGAACCGCCTAGAGTCGCCTGACGGGGGAGATGGGCGGTAATATAAATTCAAATAAATAAATGCAATAAAATAAAAACTTTCTACTAGCACCTATCACGTTCCTTTAATGTTATCTTACCTCCTTTAACACAATTTAATTTAACCTATGGTATCCATAGGGGAGGCCATATGTATCCTTTTTTCAGGTGTCTTGGAGGGCATTCTGTTTTTTGACTTCATTCTCTCCATCTTTTATAGACACAGCCAAAACACCTCAATGTATCTGTTTAGGAACAGGGGTGTCCTTGTTCTCAAGACCTGACCTGCTTCAGAATAAAGATCATACTGACTCCTGTTAGGTTCAAAAAAATCAAAACCTATCTTCAACAATACAGTGTATTGCTGAGATGTATTTATGTAAATCAAAGGGAAACTGGAGACCTCAAAGGAATAGGAGTTATTGAAAGTGCTCTTAATAAGTTAATATGATGTTAAGGAATTATTGTTACAAATTATTGCATTAAATATTGAATTGTTATAATATCAACAATTTTTAAATTTTATTATTTTGTTATCCTGCTTTTCTATCCATAAGGCATTCAGCGCAGCTAAAATATTAAAATAAAATGCAAATAATTAAAAGCAAATAAAACAAATTGTTAGTAGTCAACTTCACTCTTTATATTCACCTTCTTCTTCACCCTTTTAAGTAGTTAACTTAAAAGTGCAAAGAGGAAGGTCTTAAATTCTTTCCTGAAAGCTAAATGCAACTCCCAAGGGAATGCATTCCCTTGGTGGGGAGCAAAGCAGGAAAAAGCTTCTGAAACAGCGTGTCTTCCTGCTGATACTAATGCTTAAATATGGCAATATTGATATAAGTCAGTTGATACAAGTCATAAGTCAGTTATGATCAAAGAAAAAACACTGGACTGTTTAAAAACAAATGGCAACCAGTGCAAGTCTTTCAACATGGAAATAATATTCCACTTTTGTGCACTGGTTAGTAGCTTAGCTGCCATATATTTGTGCCAGTTGAAGTTTCTGGGCACTCTTCAAGGGTAGCTCATGTAGAATATTGCAGTTGGTTAACCATGATCAAACGAGAGCATAAGAAAAGTTGCAGTGTGCATTAGAAATAGTTGGGTAAATGCCCTTTAACAACTGGTGCAATCTGGAGAGACAGCTGGGGTAAAGAGTGCAACCCCATTCTAGAACAAGCTGACCTCTGGGCACAGACTCTGGTTTCTATACAACAACAGCATCTCTGTCTATGAGGATTTCATTTCAATTTGTTCCCTCATATAACAGTACTGCACTTAGGCAACAGTCAGAGAAATTGACTGCTTTCTCATTACTACTCCTACAGACAGGATCAGCAGTGCTAAATGTTATCGGCATACTAACAGTACCTCACTCCCAAACTTAAGTTTTACCTCTGAAGATTTTTATATCGAATTAAATCTTCAAGTTCAACTGCAGAGATTCTGTTGTCATCTAAGTGAAGTTCCAGTAGACTGGATGGCAACGCTATTAAAAAGGGAAATATGTCTCTTGATTAAGTTAAACATTAAAATATTAAGTGTTAATATTTATTTATTTATTTATTTATTTATTTATTTATTTATTTATTATTTTTATAAATAACTCAAGGCAGCGAACATACCTAATACTCCTTCCTCCTCCTCTTTTCTCCACAACAACCACCCTGTGAGGTGAGTTGGGCTGAGAGAGAGTGACTGGCCCAAGGTCACCCAGCCGGCTTTCATGCCTAAGGCGGGACTGGAACTCTCAGTCTCCTGGTTTCCCATTGGCTCCTTCCTAGGGCTGAGAGAGAGGGACTGGCCCAAGGTCACCCAGCCGGCTTCCATGCCTGAGGAGGGACCAGAACTCACAGATCTCCTGGTTTCTAGCCCGGTGCCTTCACCACTAGACCAAACTGGCTTATTGTATATATTATTATATATGTGGAGATCAAATGTGGCAATAGCAAATATTTTTGTGGCAACTATAATTGTGATAGGAAAGCGTAGTCACAATGAGCAATGATGCTTATATTGTACAAATACTAATTACAGGAATTAAAACTGCACATATTGCTGCATCAGGACAGGGCCACATCCTCTGGGCTGCTTCATTCACAAGCAGGAAGGTCGTGACATCCCATATGTGCAGGTGTCCCACTACCTGTCAATACAGAATATCACCTTATGCCGAAGTAAACTATGGGCCTACCTACTTTATTTTCATGATAAAGCTTAGGTTTTCAGGTTTCAACTGGTACTTTCTAAAATCTGGAAAAGAGATCTATAAATTGAGTGCAATTTGTCAGCATTTGGTGGCAATATCTCCTTTTCTTCCCCCTATTAAAATGTGTGAAAAGTATTGCCACATATATGACTTTTTCAAAGGAAATTGCAGTAACAATTTTTATGACTGCTAAAAATGCGTAGGTTATGCAGAACAAACCCAAACCAGCATAGGTTATGGAAAATGGAAAGTGTAACAGTATTCTTGTTGTGCTATTCTCATGATGATCTGAGAAATAGTTTTCCAAGTTAAATATAAGGAGCATTTGCTATTTTAGATCTGTTGGCCAATACGTACAACAGAATCTTGTGGCATCTTAAAACTAACAAATGCACCACCACATAAAATTAAAGAGATGGAGGCATTAACTTAAAAATTTTAAAATATCACTGCTTGTTATATTCATGTATCTGTTTTCTACGTTATACTATGATCTAAGGCATGCCTTTGGTTTCCATTATGGTCTAGGAAAATATTAGCTCTCCAGAGTATTTCAGTTTGGCAACATTATTATGAAATGCCAAAGAACAGTTTCTTCTTGTTGGTTTCCAATTCTACCAATATTTTTCTAGTATATGTATTAATGTGTATTGCTGTTTATTAGATTCATAAATTAGTCACAAATGTTCATACATGTAAGCCTGTAAGGTTCATTTCCAAAACAGCTGATTACACAAAATATATTAACTTAATTTTTTTAAGGTAAAAAAGCCTAATTTAACTGAGACTGTTACTGCTACACTATCCTCAAGCTTGAATGTTTTTTCTATATCAGGTTAAGCCCAGAATTAGAGGAGCCCCTTGAAGTGAATAGACTTGTGCATCTACGGCTCACTGAGATTTCTTGAGCGTTTATATGTAGGGCTGCACTATGATTATACCAGTTTCCCATCTTTGAGAACTTGCAGATACATAAACTTCAACTTCCAGAATTCTTAGGAAACACTGAATGTTATTGCAATCCCTTTCCGTGCAATCCTCAACATATTTAATAGGATCAAGCCACACAGAATATAGTGAAAATTGACATTTGAATAAATATGTACATTATTGCTTATATTATAGGATTTAAGGTCATCCTAGGATTGGAATGCAAAGATATTACAGTTCATCCACTAGCAGTTTTCTGTTCTTGATATGTTATGAAAATATGGTGTGCTTTTACAGTTTATTATTTAATTAGGAAGAAAAATATTTACTGAAATGGGAAATAAGTACTTCTGAAGTCTTGGCAAGTTGTTTTTATCATTTGACAGGAAGCTACTTTTTTCAATCTTTGAAAGTTCCTGGAAAGTCATCAAAAAAAGAGGCTGCGGTAATGTGGAGTCCTTGGTGCTCTCTGAGCTTTGTTGTTTTCTTGTAGACGTTTCATTGCCAGGCTAGGCAACATCTTCAGTGCAAAAAGGGAGTGGGACTTGCTCTCTGTTTATATACCACGGCTTGTCCTGCTTGTGTTGGTGGGGGTGTTGTTCTCTCCTTAGGAGTTCCTTGATTGGGCTGTTGTTTGCTACTTGGTTGATTGACTGAGTTAAACTTAACTCAGTCAATCAACCAAGTAGCAAACAACAGCCCAATCAAGAGCAAGTCCCACTCCTTTTTTGCACTGAAGATGTTGCCTAGCCTGGCAATGAAATGTCTGCAATAAAACAACAAGGCTCAGAGAGCACCAAGGACTCCACAGTTCAATCCTTAGCTACAGATATTCTCTTTGATAGGTTGGGGTAATCTCATAGTGATTTGCCAGCTTAATGACTGTGTGGATTAGGGACCATACTTCCTTTAACTGCTGCTCCCATGAAGTCTTTTTATTGACCACCATAGATGCTGATGCTTAGAAAGTCACTCAGCTCTGGGTATCCTGCCTTCATTATCAAATACAGTTTGTTGGAGTGCACATCTCAAAAGGAGAGTACTATTTCTTATATAGGAATGATAGACTCCAAAAAGGGCATGCAACTTGTTTCTCCTTGTGTCACATATCAGTGTTCAGCAAGTTTAAGATGAGCAATTCTACAAATAACTTGCTACAGGTATTTGGCTTACTGCTTAGACTTAATGTTGCCTCCAGCTCCAACAAGCATTATTTCAGGTTTGGGTTCCAACGTAAAACAATGTGCTTTTCTTTTGTGACTGTCAGGCAAATGAATTGCACAGCTTATTTATTTGCCTTGATTGCTAGTATTGCATAGCTTGGTCATCAACACTGGACAATGATTTATCTATAACATGGGTGCTTTAAATCTGGATTGGGTGGTTTGTTCCTTGTACTGTTTGCTCAGTTGCATAGGTAATTTTTCCATCCAAGAATGGACATTGATGTGTTCCCAAGCTTCTGGATCACATTTTCAGAAAGAGAAATTACTGAATTCTTACAACGTGTTATTAAACAAGTTGATTATGGTTGTTTTAACTTGAAACATCATATTAATATCAAATTTGGAACATAGTTTATGATAAGATGTTAAATACATTTTTAAAAAATAAATCATACCTTTCGGTATAGACGTTAATTTTGCTTCTGCTATCCTTATATGATAGACTGTCACACCTTCAAAAGCCCCAGGTTCTATCCCGTCATTATCAAGAGGATTTGCACTCATCTCTGGCAAAAAAGAGCACATTCTATTAGTTGGAGGTTCAGGGGCTGCAGTTTTTCAAATTCCCCCACCCCCCATCATGATTTTTACAACTCCAATGAAAGAGTGCCGTGATTTATCCTTTATAATAATCTGTTAATCTTTATAATAAAGGAAAATGGTTTCTTTGTAAGTAGCTGTAAGAAACTTCCTTCCCAACACCTCTAATTTACAAAGTAAGCTGTGTCATACGGCATAAATTCTTGACCAGATTCATTTTTGGAGGAACACACACATGCGATAAACTAAAATCATATATATCAAAGCTTCTAAACATGGTGAAATGTTGGTGCACTTCATCCTTTCAGAAACAAACATTTGCTAAGGACAGAGCTACACAATGACTTGGGCTCTCAAGCCTGTTTATAGGTAGGCTATTACCAAACAAGAGCTTTCCACATATTCAGTTCCAGTAAACAAATGATGATCTGTTTTCTCTCAATTCCAGGAGGCAGCTGTTCTGTTTAAGCTCTGCAGCACAGACAAATAGGAATCTATGTTCTACCTGTGAAGTTTGAACTAGAAGAAGATAGCATTGATTATTTTAAAGGAGAGCTTTCTTTATAAGTGTGTTTCATTTGTTTTTGGGTTAGGGTGATCTCAAAAAATAGAAACCATGGCAAGCAACTGTAAATTACATATATCACATTAAGACCCAAACACATTGAAATATGGCTTTGTGTTACGTTTGAAGCAGATTAGTTTGTTTGCCTTCTTTTGTCCCAAGGTCACGTTGTTTTGATGAAAGAAGCAGCTCAGTACCTGCTATTCACCTTTAAATAAAATTTACAAACTGCAACCTCCCATAAAAATGTTAAATCTAGATCATCCTTACAAAATATAACATTATTTCACAAAAGAGGAGGTTTTGAGGAATATTGAAATAAGGAGGCAAGACTTGCTGTTGTAATGTTACATAACTGTTGGTTTGTGCCCACATCTGTGCTGTAGGATATAGTCTACCTTAGGTTGGAATGATTATTTTACTAAACTATAAAGTCATCTCCCAGAATTCGGTAACTTTTCTGTCCTAGCAATGAAATTTCAGCTTTCAACAGAAAATGTCATGAAGATTGCAAACAAAATTCTGCATGGTAGTTTGAACCTGGGTACAGTTCAACAATATCTACAAGAATAAATTGCCAAAAATATACTGTGGAAAATCTGTAGGCAGGTCAATAGGTAGTCAGATATAAACAAATGAAGCATTTAGCCTAGAGAATATTATAATGAAGCCACCAGTTTTTATTGTGTTGATGGTCTGAATATATATATATATATATATATATATATATATTCACAAATAATTTGTAAATCCTCATTCACCCAGCTGTCACATACTTATTTATATATTTGCATCCTTCTTCAGCATGCAGACAGTTCTCTTGCTATCTACCAACAAGCATTACTGCTCTGACCTTTTTTCATTTTAGCTTGTTAATCTAAATTTATATTCTAATGGTTTGTTTGTTTATTAAATTTGTGCACCGCCCATCTCCCAGCAACTCTGGGGGGATTCACAGAGTAACCTGTCTCCCCCCATCCGATATTATGCAGCAGTTTTGTATAAATGATACACTTACCTAAAACATGTAAAGACTTCATTCCCTTAAATATGTCTTTATGAATTTTTTTAACTTTATTGTCATGAATTCTTATCTCAGCTAAACTTCTTGGCAGATTTTCTGGGATCTGAGTTAAATGATTATGGGACAAATAGAGGCGCCGCAGCTTCTTTGTTGACTGAAAGGCTTTGGGATGGATCTTTGTTATTTTGTTGTTGTTCAAGGCAAGGGCCTATGCAAAATATGAACATAAAGTTAAGCACTGATTTTATTATAAAGCTCTCGCTTAAAAGGAGAGTACGATATTCTTTAAATGGGAATGTATTATTTTTGTTTTGTTTTATATTTTAAGTATTGAAACTTTTGCAAGCCAGAAAGCTCCAACATGAAATTGTTGTATGTATGATTTGAAAAAAGCACAAGTAACATGGAAAGGGAGTCACTGAAGACTTCCAAAGGAAAATAGGACTTAATTCTAATATTACACATAAGATTTTCTTTTTTGGTTTGACTGTAGATTGATAAAATGATCACACATTGATCAATTTTGAAAATGTTATTAATATAGATCAAATAATAACTGATTTTCCAAAACAATTGTCTTTATCTGTTTGAACATTGATTTGTATGACTTTTATGCTATTACTCAGCTTGTATACATCAAAATGAAGCATGCTAGACTGTCCTGAGAGGAAGTTCAGAAAATAAGCTTACATATAGTGATGAGAGTCCTTTAAGATCATTTTCCTTGATCTCTTTTATTTTGTTGTTTTGAAGATCTATCATACGAGTATCTAATGGAAAATTCCTTGGTACGGAAGTCAAGCCTATTTATAAGAAGAAAAATAAGATATAAATATGAATATTTATTTATTAAACATATTTCTGTGCACTGCAATCAAAGCAGACTCTTGGTCCTCATATAGAATGCATACAGATTAAAACATCCATAGTAGAAATAATACAGCCACAAAACCATAACAAGTAAAAACCATAAATTACAAATGAAATAAAGATGGCAATATTCACATCAGGGGAAAGTTGTCTGAAACAATTTGGTCTTCAAGAGCTTCCAAAAGGCCAACAAAGAGAGAGCCAGTCTGATCTCCATGGTCAGGCTGTTCCACAGTGCTGGCTCTCTACAAAGAAGCAGCATTGCCAAGTCTCTTGAAAGTGTACAGTTTGCATTAGTTTCTTTCTGATAGCTCTGATTGGTCAGGCTGTTACTGACAGGAGTAGGTAGTCCTGAAGGTACCCAGGTGCTAAGCCATAAAGGACTTTATAGGTCAGCACCAGCACCTTAAATTGAACCCAGAAAACAATCAGCAAGCAATGCAGGGTCCAAAACATGGTGTAATGTGCTCCCAATGCTGGGAGCCCAAAAGGATTTAGCTGCTTTATTTTGGACTAACTCAAGGGTCGGAAATGGCGGCTCGCGAGCCAAATGCGGCTCTTTGGCCCCTTGAGTGTGGCTCTTCCGCAGGCAGGTGTGGCGGGGGCAGGCGCGGCAGCGAGTGTGGCGGGGCAGGCGCGCCAGCGGGCATGGTGTGCATTGCTGTGGGCATACCCCTGGCAACCTAGGCCCAGCCTCTCTTTTTCCTCCGGGGACGGGCTTCACACAGTCTCGCGAGAGTTTGGAAGCCTCCGTCTCCAGCAGTCATCTTGACGACAGGCACTTGCCCATCGCCTTAACCCAGGGCTTTCCAAACTGTGTGTCGCGACACAATACTGTGTCGCCGGGGGCCCCCAAGTGTGTCGCGTGACAAGCCGGAAGCGCTGATGAAAATGCCCTCGGTTCTGGCAGGGAGGTGAAAATCGCGTGCGCGCGCGCTGCCAGGCCACCCGGAGTGGAAATTCTCCGCGCCAATCAGCTGTGCGTCGGGAAGCCCGGCAGCCTGCACGCGCGATTTTTGCCTCCCTGCCGGAACCGAGGGCATTTTCGGGGTCCCTGGAGTCTGCCCTTTCGAAGGGGCAGCGGCGGTGGTGGGCCATCAGTGCTTCCGGGTTCCAGGACGCCGCTGCTGCCGCTGCCCCTTTGGAAGAGCAGGCTCTGGGGACCCCGAAAATGCCCTCGGTTCCAGCAGGGAGGCAAAAATCGCGCGCGCACGCTGCGGGGCTTCCCGGGGCACAGATGATCAGCACAGAGAATTTCCACCCCATCCCCCCCCACCGCACCGACCAGCTGTGCGCCAGGAAGCCCGGCAGCCTGCACGCGCGATTTTTGCCTCCCTGCCGGAACTGAGGGCATTTTCGGGGTCCCCGGAGTCTGCCCTTTCGAAGGGGCAGCGGCGGTGGTGGGCCATCAGTGCTTCCGGGTTCCAGGACGCCGCTGCTGCCGCTGCCCCTTTGGAAGAGCAGGCTCTGGGGACCCCGAAAATGCCCTCGGTTCCAGCAGGGAGGCAAAAATCGCGTGCGCACGCTGCGGGGCTTCCCGGGGCACAGCTGATCAGCACAGAGAATTTCCACCCCGTCCCCCCCCCACCGCACCAATCAGCTGTGCGCCAGGAAGCCCGGCAGCCTGCCCTCAGTTTAGGCAGGGAGGCTACGTGCAAGCGGCGCTCAGCTGTTCTGCGGGGAGAATTTCCACCCCGGCTCCAGGGCAGCGTGTGCGTGCGGGGAGGAGGCTTTTGCCTCCCTGCCAGAACCGAGGGCATTTTCGGGGTCCCCGGAGCCTGCCCTTTCAAAGGGGCAGCCGTTGCCGCCGCAGCGACAACCTGGAAGCACCGCCGCCGGTGCTTCCAGGTTTTTGTGGGCTGGCCCTTGGTGTGTCGCCAACGGCAAAAGTTTGGAAAGCCCTGCCTTAACCTCTTCGTTGCTGCTCTGCTTACTCTTTTTCTCCGTGCAAAAGCAGCACATTTCCACCCCACAGCCCTAAGTGTGCACAATTGGCTCCCGCCCGCAAACCCCGCTCCTGCGCTGGATTCCCCACCAGCTTTACTTTGCCTGGACTGGGGGCGTGAGCGGCTCCGGAAGAGAAGCGACTGGAGCAGTCGAGCCTCTCTTTCCCTTCTTCTTCCAAACCTCCCCCGCCCCCTTCCACGCGATTGGCTCCCGCCCGCAAAACCCGCCCCCTTCCACACGATTGGCTCCCGCCCGCAAACCCCGCCCCCTTCCACGCGATTGGCCCCTGCCCGCAAACCCTGCCCCCTGGCTCTCGAGCACTTCAAAATGTGCACGAGCATGTCAAAATGGCTCCCGGCAAAAAAAGTTTGCCGACCCCTGGACTAACTAGTTTCTGAATACTCTAAGTGCAGTCCCAAGTAGAGTGCATTACAGTAGTCTAACTGGATGGTGATAAGAGCATGAGTTACAGTAGCTAGCTCCTCCTGTCCCTGCACTACAACTGGCACACCAGCTGAAGCTGGGCATAGACCACTCTGGAGGCCCGAAGCACCCCAGGTTTTGAACTTGCTCCCTGATAGGTAGTGCCTGCCCATCAAGGAGTAACTCTGACTGACAGAGGCCTTGATGTATCAACATCAACCCCAACTTGGCAGGGTTCAACTTCAGTCTGTTCTTTCCCATCCAGAACCTGACAGCCTCTAGGCACCAGGAAAGATTAGCAACAGCAGCTCTCCCACAGGCTGGGTGGCGATGTACAGTTGGGTATCATCAGCATATTGAAGATACCGCTCCCTAAACTGTTGGATAATGACTTATTTATTCACTACAGACAACTTCTCCCATTGACTTCATACAGATGTTAAAAAGCAGAGGAGACAGGACCAACCCTGTGGCATTCCACAGATCAGGGGCCACTGGGTCAACCTCTCTCCCCCCTCAACATAGATTGGAACTGCCCACTAAGGAAGTAGTGGAACCATTGTAAAGCAACACTCCTATCCCCAACCCTCAGAGGTGATCAAAAAGGAAACCATGTTTGATTATATCATCTAATAAGACCAGGAAGGGGACACTTTCCCCATCCGTCACAACACAGGTCATCTAAAAGGTTAACCAATAGTATCTCTGTCCCAAAACCAGGCCTAAACCCTGACTGAAAAGGTTCCAGATAATCCATTTTCTTTAGGAGGCTGCAAAGTTGATCCACCCCAACCATCTCAACAACTTTCCCTTAAAAAGGGAAGGTTGAAGACTGGTCAGTAATTCTCTAAGACCATTTGGTCCAAGGATACTTGGGGCACATCACATCAGGGCTGCCAGAAGCTCCCAGTCCCACAATTTCCTGGACTCAAATGGTCACATCCCCTGTCTGCTTCCCGTAGAAGCTGGGAGGGGCAAGGGTCCAACTGCCAGGTGGCAGAAGGCAATCGAGACAGCATCCTATCCACTTCCTTGGAGATCGCAAACAAAATGAAGTACCAGATAACAGGGCAAGGCAATGCCCCAGTCACCACCAATGGCTCTGTCTACAAGAGGAGAAGTAGGTGTGCGTCATCTCTCTTATCAGCACAGTGTAGGCCTGAACACGAGCACATATCCATGCTTGGTTAGATTCACTTCTGGACTTCCACAAGTGGCCTCCAGGTATTGTTTGTGGCACTTTACTGCTCAGTTGACTTTGGTAAACCAAGGTGCCATCCCTGATTGGACTCCAGAAAGAGGCTGCTCAGTGGCAATAGCATCCAGTGCTTGGTTCACTGCCTGATACCAGCCACTTACCGGGGCCTGAACAGAGGTACCCATCAGAGAGCTGGAGAAATCCCCAAACACCCTCTGAAAACCAATAGGATCCATCAGGCATGTATCTGCACACACAAAAACACATAGATATCCCATTTTTTGTCTTTATAGTAAAATTAAATGTTCTTTTTCATTTCCTAATAAGTGACATCTATCTATGTGGTCATTAGGACTTGAAAACCACTTGATGGCACTTAATCAATCATCAATCAATAAGAGAGAATGCTGTATCAAGTAATCAATTTGTTTGCAAAATTTAATTTCCAAATAATTAACATTTTAAAGTAAATAAAGCAATGAGGAAGAGGTGTTTCTGTTGTCTATCAAAAACTTATTTTTGAAGGTTTAGATGGTTTGTTTGTTTAATGAGCAAAACACATTTTCTAACTTGTCTCCCAAAAGATAAAAATAATGTTCCTGTGCTTTTAATTTGCATATTATTATTATTATTATTATTATTATTATTATTATTATCCCCTTTCTTGATGGCCTTTTGTTCAGTGGGTCCTTAAGAAAAGTGGTTAAGAAGAAAAGATGTATATACAGTAGTTTTCTTGGCAACAATGGTTTGTTTTTTAAAAAACCTGTTAACTAGCTAACAGCAGAATCTTTAAGTAGTCACCATGGTTAAATAAGAGCTTTACTGCAAACTTGAAGAAGTTATTTCTACTAAGATGATCAGCCACTACAGAATACAAGAATATAGAATATAGCTCAGGGTGGGGTGTATCAGCCCCAGAGTTTAATTCTAGATGTCTTTCTTTTGGCCATTTGTGGCAAAGGATTTTTTGTTGCTATTTTCTTAGATTGGAATGTGGAGGGCATCAAGTTCACATAACCATCTTCTTTGCTCTGAGGCTCTTTCTGCCTTCCAGATTCAACCCTCACATCTCCCTTTCTTTTTTCTCCTTTCCCTCCATCCTTGCACTTGAGATGCCAGGAGCATTTCTCCCTTCCATTCTCTGGTCGTGAGAAACTGGGAGGCATTGTGTGTCTCCTTCCATTTCTATCCATTTACTAGGTGGAGCTGACAAAGTTTCCCACCTTTCAAAAGTCTCTACCCCTCCCTTCCCCTCTCTGTGGATTTCAGGAGGGGGGTAAATTCCAAGGTGAGAGACTGCCACCTTTTTGGAGTTTCACCCTCTTATTGTTCTGATGCAGGTACTCGGGAAGGAAGAACATCCATCTCCTCACACAACCATCTCCTCTCTTTCCCCAAACCAGTCCCCATCAGAGTTAGATTAATCAATAGGCACCAAATGGAAAGTAAAAACAGTCATCTGGGCTGTTGCGGGCATGGCAAATGGAATGGTCAAGAGGGGCAGGGGCATGGACGTCCTCTGCTGCTTTCCTTGATCTCTCCAATCCCTTCCAATGAATCTGATATTCCAGGCTGCCCCTTTTGCCCCAAGAATCCCAAATACGTTTCCCTTCAAATTCCTCTCCCCCCCCCCCCCCGAGATGGGGTTGTGAGGGCAGAAGTTCCCATAGAACAAGAGGACTAGTCTAGGACCAGGAGGAAAAGATAGAAAACCAGGTATATTTTCAGCTTGGCTGGAAGCAAAGGTGCAAACGAACCAATGCAATTTTGGGCTACATTAATAGAGGTACAGTATAATGTCAAGATCATGGGAAGTGATTGTTCCTCTCTATGCTGCATTGGTCAGATTGCACCTGATACTTAATTTTAGTAACAATGCAGGCTGTCTGCAAACACACTAATACATCAGAAATTAGGGGAAGAGGTGGGTAATCCCTAATGGGTTACAGAGTTGAGGAGCCAGTAACCATTGACCACTAGCTTTTCTTAACAAATGTAGGAACACTAGTAAGGAGGAGGGAGGGCAGGTAAAGCTTTTCTGCAAATACTCATCAACAAACTCTTAAGCAGCTGTACTCACCCTTTGACTTGGGGTAGTTATGGAAATTCATAATGTAATCACAGAATTGGGGTGTGGGGGGGAAGTCTGTGCTTCCATTTCCCAAACAATATCAGTACAGTCAGCATATTTGGCAGGCAATACAGGAGGGAGTTCTTGCTGTAGGATGGTGAGGAAAAGAGGCTTGTGGCACTGCACATTATGAAATTTGCATGCTAGAGAATCAGCTGTTGTGGTTCCTTGGTCTCAGTGAATATGTGGCTTGGGAGCTTGCAGCCTGCCCACACCCTACATGTAATGTAGGGAAATGTAGCAGGAAAACTAGATTAAGTTGATGAGTCACTGCACTCTTTGATGGGCTCTGTGTGTAAGTGCTACTCATCAATAGTTTCAGCTTTCATAGAAAGTTTGACAGAATTATTATATTTATATGCAGCGTTATATTTATATGCAGTGGATAGTTATATAAAATTCCTTGTGGAACCAGAAGCTATTAAGGCCTGCAACTGTATTCAGGGCCAGTCTGATTTGTAGAGTAACCGGAGTGACTAAATTGCAAAGTGTGCTTGACTTAATTTCTGAGTGTTCTAGCCTCTGAGCTCTCAAAGGTTGGGACTGAATAATTTCCCAATTAATATTTGGGTCATCTGCTTGCAAAATTCCCACCCCCTACCCACCCCAACTGTAACATTTAACTGATGTTAAATGCAAAGATTTCCAATAATATAAACAGGCCTTGTGTGTACTGGTGCTTTGAGAGATTGTGTGGAGTTTGAGAAAGGAATGGAAGAGTAGACATAAGCAAGAGATAGAAAGTAAGACGACTGACAGCTTATCTCATAAATGGCAACTTAATCTAGGTGACAAGAATCCTGGGAAGAATCATTCAAAGAGATCTCACCTTACTTAACTCACTATAAATGAAAGTGAAAAATTTATCTCATATTTTCCAACAGTCTGTATTTAAACATTAAAAATACCTTACTGAAATCTGTGTAATTCTTGCTTCCTTGATTTTGCCGAACTATGTGGGGCCTTCTCTCCCATTCATTCTCTGCCATAATTCTTTGAGTCTCCTGTCAATACCCAAGCAGATCTTGATCGATACAGTAAAGTTGCTGGGGTTCCCTGATGAATGAGTTTGTCCCATTTAAACTGGTCAGTTAAGCTTTTTTCATTCCAGTCCATATCCTGAGCTAACAACTGAAAATCAGCAATATACTCGCCCACAGATAATGTACTCAGAGGTAAAGGAGCTGTAATTCAGTCAAATCATCAAAGCTAGCTTTCTGGAGTGTTACAAAATTGACATTTTTGTTAACTCCAGACTGTTCTGTAGCAAAAGGGGAGGTTGCCCATTTTGGATCTCCTTAAGTCAATAGGCCAATAATGGCTCCTATTCAAGATCAATTGATGGGAAAATCCTTAAAGTTTAAGGTGGGCATTGAAATTGTGTCATCTCTGGACTTTCTTCTCAGGAAGCTAAGAAAAACTCACTCCAAATTTCTACATCACCAATATGTTGCATAGGTACAGCTTTAAATGAAAATTATCCTTACCTAAATCAGAACAGTGGACAACCCTTAAGTAACACTGACATCCAAAGGGACATACTGGAAATATG
The DNA here is from genome assembly GCA_023362775.1 of Charina bottae. Taxonomy (NCBI): domain Eukaryota; kingdom Metazoa; phylum Chordata; class Lepidosauria; order Squamata; family Charinaidae; genus Charina; species Charina bottae. The sequence continues at coordinate 607,631 of JALMGJ010000022.1, forward strand.
TCAAAAGGTATTAAGGGTGCTCTGGTAGGAAAAAGGGAATTGTCATCCTTATCGTCATCATCATCCTTGTCATCATCGTCGTCATCATCCAAGTCTTCCATATCCATGAGCATTATATTCTTAAAGGTGAAGTATGAAGGCTTTTGGAAAGGCTTAGCAGAACCCAAAGCCACAAGAAGCAAAAGTATATATTCCTTCATATTTGCAGAATGCACACCCTAAGGCAAAATACAATAAATGAGTGCCAAACAGAAAAATACCATCGTTGACCTTGTAATTTCAGAAATAATAGAAGTTGCCACACATAAATGTCTAGAATATAAATATTAATTCATCTGTTGAGATTTCATTTGAGCAACTATGGTGGTTTAAATGTTTTATCTCTGTGGAATTATACGGAACACTAGGTTTTTCTTAGAAATTTGAACTTTTGATATGAAGGGTTTGATTGTTGCAGAGTAGTCAGTCTCTATTGCCAAAATGATCAGCTTGGCCTTTAGAAATGAATTGATGTAGAAGCTGGGAAGGGAACTAGGGCTACTGAGTTGAGTTGGAAAAGTTTAGAAAAGCTTGTAGCAGTTCCTGTCTGACTCAGAGACCAGTCTGTTCTGTGTGTAAATAAGCCCACAGTTGAAAGATAATTGAATGGAGACCCAGTTGTAAATCATATTCATTCCTCCCAGCAGTTCTCCCAGAACATCATCTTCTTACATAGTTTAGTCTCCAGGGTACCAAAAGCAGAATATAGTTCTATGATACAATTGGAAAGAATTAAATCTGGAAAAAGTGCTACAGTTTTCCTCCTCCTTTTTTCTGGCAGAGTTTGCAAAGAAAATAAAGTGTGCCTGCAGCATTCCCACATTTTATTAAGGATCCAAAAATAAGGTGTTAGCCTGGCAAAACTTGTTTTTGAAAAATCCATGCTGTCTTCTAGTAAATACTGCATTGCTTTCAAGGTGCTTGTAGATCCATCTCTATGAGCTGCTCTAGAATCTTTCCAGGTATCAGCATTAGACTGATTGGTCTGTAGTTTTTCTACATCCTCGGTTCCCCCCTTTTCCAAAATAGGAATATTTGTCTATTCCAGTCACCTGGCATTTTGCCATTCTCTAGAATTTATCAAAGGTTGCTACATTAAAGTTTTACTTCGACCATCAGCTAGTTCCTTCAGGGATCAAAGATGCATTTAACCTGGTTGTTTTGTGCAAAACTAGAGAGCTTCGGTTACTGGGCAATATGGGAATGCAGTTAAATAAAGTCATGGAGTAGAGAAAATACTTCATCTAACTCATAAGAGATGAAGATAAAATGAATCTATAATGGCCCAACACATACGATCTCTCAGTAATCTGAATACGTGCATTAAATTAAGGTGAGAAATAATTAAGATGTAGTTATTTAAGATACATAGTAGTAGATTTTGGGAACAGAAGAGATTACATTAACTTCTCTATAACTTGATAAGCAATATAATTCTCTATATGTGTTCTCTATAATTTGGCTTGGCCTACTAAATAAAGTGTGTATGAGTGTGCACATGTAAATTCTTAGAGAAAAACTGCGTTTTGTAAAACTCTAGATCAGAGCTTTCCAAACTGTGTGTCGCGACACAAAAGTGTGTCGCCACACCACCCGGAAGCGGCGGTGTGCGTGTGCACGGCGGCAGCAGCAGCGGCGCGGGATCAGTGGTTCCGCGTTTTAGCGGAGGCTCCGCCGCCGCCGCGCATGCGCGCACTGCCGCACACCCCCCACGCCGCCGCCGTGCGCGCACCGCCACATGCCCCCTGCGCCGCCGCCGTGCACACGCGCGCCGCCGCCGCACTGCCGCCGCCGCCGGTGTGTCACCAGCGGCGGCACTTTGGAAAGCCCTGCTCTAGATGCTTAACTTCTCTAATACCTTTCCAGCGTTCTAGCTGTGCATATCTTAAAACATGGATAGCATTTTAAAAGGGAATTTTAGAAGAGCAGCTTAGTGGCTAGATCTAGGGATTTCTTTCCTGCCTTTACAGGATGGTGCATCTGTTCTCCTGACAAAAAAATTGCATTACATTTTTGTTTGGGAAGTATTAAATTATCTAATAACGTCCTGAATTTCACTGAGCCACTGAAATGAAAACCGACAGGGGAAGAATTCAGTGAGCTACTGAAACTCTAAGTACCTTTTCATGAACTGTCTTTGCCCTGCCCCTTAAGGACGTGTATATCGTTACACTGCATTATTTAGAATTAACTGATTAAGGGAAATGACTACCATATCATGGTCTGTAACCACAACAAAAACTGTTGTGGCAGTTTTAAGGCTGACACATCTGCTGTGGTTTATGCTGCCATGGCCGGTGCTCACTTTTAATAACTGTTTCTGTGTTAAGTTATCTTGGTACCCTCTCTGACCTCTGGTGACGTTCCCCCCCTTCCCTTCCAAATCACTGAAGACATTGCTACGTTAGCATCTTTTCATTTGTATTAGATCCATTTCATATATGACTTTAATGCAAACGCAAGTTTGCCATGACTGCATGTTCAGCAGGGGGATAGAGCAAAGCATGGCTTCCTCATGAGTAAACTAGTCCAATCTAGGTGTTCGTGCTTGACTGTGCCGGTTCTAGTTCCAAATAACTGAACAGGTTGCTTAACTTTTTAAAAAAGACTATTCTTAAATTGTTAAATTAATTGTTAAATTCTTAAATTATTCAAAATGTACATTCGGTATTATAAAATAATAGGCTAGCGTTCATTGTGCCATGTATGGTGGTCCTTTGTATCCAACAAACCATTAGAATATTAACGGCTGCCAAGATTTTAAGAAATAAAGCCCTGTTTTGAAGTAAATCATTGGTGATTTTGAATAATATTAAACTTTACCTAAGCTCAGATTGGAATTTCTGCATCTTATTAAAATGTAATTTTAACATCCCATCTTAATGATAAGAAAAGTATTCCAATTACTTTCACTGGCTGGCTGGATAAAAGTTTCTGAAAATTTTGTTTTGGCAAAGCAAATCACTATTTTAAAGGAAGAGAAAATGCTTTGATTCAGGCTGCCAACTTGGCCAGAAATAATGTTGATACTTAATTAAGTTCACATCAGAGAGCTGAGTTGCTTAATTTGAAATGACTTCATATGCATAGAGTAGAGCATAAGGCAGAATGCTTTTCTGCCTAGTTTTTGCCAAGGGTGTATAATACTCATATACCCTTACTTTTAAAGCATGAATATTTGTGAAGTCACAGATTTATATGTGCAAAAGAAACTGAACATAGAATCTTTATAAAAGCAAATAACATTGAATATACATGAAATATGATGAATTGTCTGCTAGTATCACCTTATGTTTATTCAGAAGTAAGTCTGATTGAGTTCAATGAGACTCCCAGGTAAGTGTTATAGGATTGCAGCCTAAATGGTTTTCATTAGATACACAACTTTTTGTTTGACCTAATCAAACAGTCCAAACAGAGTAATGGATAAACACGATGATTTGTAATACGTATTACTTCTTCACCTACTGGCTAATTTCTAAATGTTAATTATAGGAAGTTCAATCCAGTTCTACTTTTCTGTTTTTTATATGTAGAGGGCTCTGCTGACAGAATAGGGGAGGCATTCTGTGCAGACTCACATTCTCTTTCATCCCTTAGGGTACTTCAAAGGGTGGGGAGATTGTGAATTGCTGAAAATATGGCTAAATACAAATATTGAGTCTGCAAGGCACTTACTTGGCAGATAGTTCTCTTGATTTCAGTAGGGCTTATAAGACTGCAACAGAGTATTATTATATGCTTTTTCTCTCATAAAAAATACTGTCCTTTACTAGACCTATTCAAAAACACTATTTTATGTTTTTCTGTTCACAGTATAAAAGCAGTTACTGTAAATTATACTGCATTTTTTTCTAATATATGCTGTAAAACATTGAACAGTATTTAAAATACATCATTAATAATGACAAAAGAATATTGCTTCATTAGAACATTGATGCATTAATAAAAAGTAAAAAAACAACCACCTACCTTGCAAATTTGTCAAGTCCTTCAAAAGGATAAGAAAATTATTTCCACTTCAGTAATGTGTAGAAGACAGATTGAGCCTATAAAATGAACAGTAAATATTTTAAAGGGCTTAAAAATCCCTTTAAAGGTCCTGTTCTTCCTGGCACCCTGGGTAATACTTGAATAAACTCCTTCTGTGGATTAGTCTATCTGAGCACTGAAGAATAATGCTAAGAAAACTTGTTATTGCTCATGTGTTTTTCATCACTGACTGTATCTGAGCCAAAACTTCTAGCTAACTCTAGACGTCTAAGCAAAAGATGTGGTTAAATTTGAACCTTAATAATGGATGGCACAAAGCCAGTGCAAACCCTGGATGGTTCATTGAAGTCAATTACTGATGTACAAGTACACACCTTATGAAACCATCTATAACATACATTTTCTTGTATAACATTTAGAAATATGCTGTCATCCAAAGCAATATAACAGCTGATCCTAATAGTGATACTGTTTAAGTGACTAGCTAGTGGCAGTTCTTAGTTGACCTTGGCTGATCCCTAAAAGCTAAGCAGGGTCAGATGTAGTTAGGACTTGGAGGGCAACCACCAGCTAATCCAAGGCTGTAGAAGTTGAGAAAGCCTCCAAGAAGAAGGCAGTGAGAAATTGTTTCCATACTGCTGCCAGAAAACTACTTGAAGGAGAGTTTTTTTTTTCTTTAAGAGGTGTGTCTGGAAATATTTAAATAAACCAACTGTGAGTGATGCATATGCATTAGAAAGGCAGGATAGAAAAGTTTGTATAGTAACAGAAAAAAAATAAACATTTATTTTAAAAACTCTGCTAAGGAGATTGTGGTTGTCAAATAGGATTGCATAACAATTTTTCAGAAATGCCTTTCCAAAAATACATCAACTAAATACGATCCTTTGCATATGAGTGGTAAGACCATCACATCACATTTTTAGACAACAGAAAAGAAATTAGGATATCCACATTAACTTTTTTACTTGAAAAGGCATACGTGATTCCTTTATCCTGATTATTTTAGCTATGCCACCAATTTATTTATTTATTTATCATATTTCTTCACCACCCATCTCGTATAAACGACTCTGGGCAGTTTACAGGCGAATTAAAAGTATCAAAGATTAAAATATCGCTAAAAACAGATTCATTATAAAAATATAAATATACATAAATATAAAAATATAAAATATAAAATCCAAGGTGGTAAGTAACAGTCTCAATAAAAATTTCCCAGGGCCACATCAAGGTGCCAACCACTAATTTAGACTATTGTAATGCGCTCTACATGGGGCTACCCTTGAAGAGCATCCAGAAGCTTCAACTGGTCCAGAATGCAGCTGCACGGGCGATTTTAGGTGCTTCAAGAGCAGCACATATAATACCTTTGCTCCGTGAGCTACATTGGGGCCAGTTTGCTTCCGGATACAATTCAAGGTGTTGGTTATTATCTTTAAAGCCCTACATGGCATGGGACCAGGTTACTTGAGGGACCGTCTCATCCCCATCACATCAACCCGTCCCACCCGGTCATGCAGAGAGGGCATGCTAAGAGCCCTGTCTGTAAGAGAATTCCATCTGATGGGGTCCAGGAGGCATGCCTTCTCTGCAGTAGCCCCTGCCCTCTGGAACATTCTCCCCCCTGAAATAAGATTAGCCCCCTCTCTCCTGGACTTTAGAAAAAACCTAAAGACCTGGTTTTGTCATCATGCTTGGGGTGGGGTGGGGAATAGCCAGTCTTGGGGTTGGCTGGTTTCTTAGATCTCCCTTGACCAGCCCTACCAGCTCATGGGATAAGACCTACCATTGTCTGGATCTGATTGTAACTATGTATTTTAATGATTATTCATACATATTATTTATGGTTTTTATTGATTTTAAACTATTTTATTGTGAACCGCCCAGGGTCCCTCCTTGAGAGGGAGATGGGCAGGATATAAATATGATAAATAAAAATAAAAATAAATTTGATTAAAAGCATACAGTTTGATTACAAAAATACAGGCTTAGATCTCATGAACTAGACCAGTGCTTTCTAAAGTGCCGCCGTTGGCGACACGCCAACGGTGGCGGCGGGGGGGGCGGGGGTGGGGGCAAGCACGGTGGCAGAGGCCTCTGCTAAAACGCAGAAGCGCTGATGGCACACCGCTGCCACCGGCGCCGTGCACACCCCCGCTGCCGCTTCCGGGTTGTGTGGCGACACACCAGACTGTGTGTTGCGACACACTAAAGTGTCGCGACACACAGTTTGGAAAGCTGTGAACTAGACAGTTAATGCTTTGGGAGTGTTCTTTCAGAGTAGTAAACCCTCCTCATGGCAAAAAACGTTTGTGATATAATCGGCATTGGTATTGTCTTAAAAATCATGGGCATGCTTTGGAATTTCCAGAGCATTGAGACTGAGAATGAAGGGGAATGCAGAGATAGGCAAAGAAGAACAGTGTTTGGCTCTTGTCTATGTTGTAGATGTTCATGCCCTGAAGAAGATACAGTGAAACATTTTATTCCAGGTAGGGATGTTCAGGAATGCTGATCTGTCTGTATAATAGAATACCTAACCTGATTTTTTAAGTAACTGCAGATCAAAAGACAGTTATCCTTCAGATTTCTTACTCCAGATTTTGCAGTGCAGTTCTTAGGTTAAACAAGGTACCAAAAAATTAAAATATGTATCTTAGATTACATTAAAATTTGTATTTGGGACAAAATCCATTCAAAAGTAGGTAAATTGAGAGTAAATTCCTAAAAATGTGGGTTTTTAAAAAATAATTTTAATGCAGATTTTTAAATTTCACAGATGAAGCAGGGTACAACAGACTTATGAAGAAAGAACACTTAATAAAAATCCAAGTTTGCTTCTATAATGGTAAATTAAAGCCTCCTTCAAGTCAAGCTCAGCTCCTGGTAACTTTCTAGGTACTCTCATGAATTTTCTTGGCAAGAATATGAAAGTGAGTTGCCATTATCTTCTTTCAATGTGCCTTTTCAATTTCTTAATCTAAATTGCAGCTCTGGTATTCCCTGATTGTCTTCTTTATAAGTTTGTTGTTGTTTATTCGTTCATTCGTTTCCGACTCTTCGTGACTTCATGGACCAGTCCACGCCAGAGCTTTCTGTCGGCCGTCACCATCCCCAGCTCCCCAATGGTTGAGTCCATCACCTCCAGAATACCATCCATCCATCTTGCCCTTGGTCGGCCCCTCTTCCTTTTGCCTTCCACTTTCCCTAGCATCAGCTTCTTCTCCAGGGTATCCTGTCTTCTCATTATGTGGCCAAAGTACTTCAGTTTTGCCTTTAATATCATTCCCTCAAGTGAGCAGTCTGGCTTGATTTCCTGGAGTATGGACTGGTTTGATCTTCTTGCAGTCCAAGGCACTCTCAGAATTTTCCTCCAACACCACAGTTCAAAAGCATCTATCTTCCTTCGCTCAGCCTTCCTTATGGTCCAGCTCTCGCAGCCATAGGTTACTACAGGGAATACCATTGCTTTAACTATGCGGACCTTTGTTGTCAGTGTGATGTCTCTGCTCTTAACTATTTTATCAAGATTTGCCATTGCTCTCCTCCCAAGAAGTAGACGTCTTCTGATTTCCTGGCTGCAGTCAGCGTCTGCAGTAATCTTTGCGCCTAGAAATACAAAGTCTGTCACTGCCTCCACTTTTTCTCCCTCTATTTGCCAGTCATCAATCAAGCTCGTTGCCATAATCTTGGTTTTTTTGAGGTTTAACTGCAACCCAGCTTTTGTACTTTCTTCTTTCACCTTCGTCATAAGGCTCCTCAACTCCCCCTCGCTTTCAGCCATCAAAGTGGTATCATCTGCATATCTGAGATTGTTAATGTTTCTTCCAGCGATTTTAACTCCAGCCTTGGATTCCTCAAGCCCAGCATGTCGCATGATGTGTTCTGCGTACAGGTTGAATAGGTAGGGTGAGAGTATACAACCCTGCCGTACTCCTTTCCCAATCTTAAACCAGTCCGTTGTTCCGTGCTCTGTTCTTACCGTTGCTACTTGGTCGTTATACAGATTCCTCAGGAGGCAGACAAGATGACTTGGTATCCCCATACCACCAAGAACTTGCCACAATTTGTTATGATCCACACAGTCAAAGGCTTTAGAATAGTCAATAAAACAGAAATAGATGTTTTTCTGAAATTCCCTGGCTTTCTCCATTATCCAGCGGATATTGGCAATTTGGTCTCTAGTTCCTCTGCCTTTTCTAAACCCAGCTTGTACATCTGGCAATTCTCGCTCCATGAATTGCTGGAGTCTACCTTGCAAGATCTTGAGCATTACCTTACTGGCATGTGAAATAAGTGCCACTGTTCGATAGTTTGAACATTCTTTAGTGCTTCCCTTTTTTGGTATGGGGATATAAGTTGATTTTTTCCAATCTGATGGCCATTCTTGTCTTTTCCAAATTTGCTGGCATATGGCATGCATCACCTTGACAGCATCATCTTGCAAGATTTTAAACAGTTCAGCTGGGATACCATCGTCTCCTGCTGCCTTGTTATTAGCAATGCTTCTTAAGGCCCATTCAACCTCACTCTTCAGGATGTCTGGCTCTAACTCACTGACCACACCGTCAAAGCTATCTCCAATATTATTATCCTTCCTATACAGATCTTCCGTATATTCTTGCCACCTTTTCTTGATCTCTTCTGCTTCTGTTAGGTCCTTACCATCTTTGTTTTTGATCATACCCATTTTTGCCTGGAATTTACCTCCGATGTTTCTAATTTTCTGGAAGAGGTCTCTTGTCCTTCCTATTCTATTGTCTTCTTCCACTTCCGCACATTGCTTGTTTAAAAATAATTCCTTATCTCTTCTGGCTAACCTCTGGAATTTTGCATTTAATTGGGCATATCTCCCCCTATCACTGTTGCCTTTTGCTTTCCTTCTTTCTTGGGCTACTTCCAGTGTTTCAGCAGACAGCCATCTTGCCTTCTTGGTTTTCTTTTTCTTTGGGACGTTTTTTGTTGCCGCCTCCTGAACAATGTTGCGAACTTCTGTCCATAGTTCTTCTGGGACCCTATCTACTAAATCTAGTCCCTTAAATCTATTCTTCACCTCCACTGCATATTCCTTAGGAATATTAGTGAGCTCATATCTAACTGATCTGTGGGTCTTCCCTATTCCCTTTAGTCTGATTCTAAATTTTGCAATAAGAAGTTCGTGGTCTGAACTACAGTCAGCTCCAGGTCTTGTTTTTACCGACTGTATAGATGTCCGCCACCTTTGGCTGCAAAGGATGTAGTCAATCTGATTTCGGTGTACTATCCAGATTATCTTTGGGGCAGCTACAAGAGTCATTGTATGTAATTTAAGCTAAATGTAATTTTTCTAATAACGTCAGAAGATCAACACCATTTTAAAATATTTGATTCATAAATTTGGGAAGAAGTGTTAAGTACACGTGTCTTGGCTTATCAAACTGATTAATTAAAGAAAAGAACTCCTTTTTAAGGGATCTCTAGTATAAAAGATCTATATGTCAAAGCCTGTAAGGCAGGGGTGGGCAACGTCAGGCCCGCGAGCCATACAAGGCCTGCGGGGCTCCCTCCCGCAAACCCCGCCCCTTCCACGTGATTGGCTCCCGCCCGCAAACCCCGCCCCCCAGTGCTTGTGATTGGCTCCCACCCGCAAACTCCAGCCCCCAGTCTGCAGAAATCCCAGAAACCCCGGTCCCCGGTTATAAATATCCAAATAGCCCTTGGCAGAAAAAAGGTTCCCCACCCCTGCTGTAAGGGGACAAGAAGGCTCCTGCAGACCCAGTGCTCAGTCCTGGCTTCCTAAATGGCACTATAGCCAACCTGTCTTTGTATAAAGATGCCAATGGATTATGTAATAATAGTCAAGAGACTCTTGAATATTTTTTTTCATTCCTTTTCTTTAAACACTCAAATTATATTAGCATTCCATTTATTAGGGCACGCTTCTGTATGAACACTGTACAAAACATTTTTTCAATTGCTTGTGAATGTATTATAACTTGAAAGGCCCAAACCTCTGTTTTGGGAAATAGGCCAAATGCTTTAACACATGACATAGTCTTTTAGCAATTTGCTTTGGCTTTAGTTCAGTCTAGCTTCTTTTACTCAGTAGGACATTGTTATGTTGCATGGTTATGGAGAATTAATTTCAGCTCTGGTTATTTTTGATCTTTCACCATTTGTAATGCCATTTGTAAATATACAGGTAGCTCTTGTTATTCGTAGGTGTTATGTTCCAGGCTAACAACGGCAAATAACATATGCAAATAATGAGAGCTTGAACAAACATTTTTACGCATGTGCAAAAGCCTACGTCCCATTTTGTGCGTGTGTAAAATGCAGAACACTCCAAAATCTACCAACGAAACCACACACAAGAAAATGAACTGTGGATAAACAGACCCCGTTCCCATAAATAACAAGGTCTGGTCTGTGTATAGTATACCAACTACAGATACACAAAACCATGGGTAATGAAACTGTAGATCAAAATGGCACATACATATTCACTTTTATCCTTATCATTTGCACAGTGATTGTCTGATACACAGTTCAAGCCATTATTTAGCAACACTATATATATATATATATATATATATATATATATATATATATATATATATATTTAAAAAAGGAAAATAAAACCAAGCCTCTTTGACTCTAATTCAAACCTCGTTGAGGCTGTAACTAGCCTGTCTTCTTCTCTGAACTTCAGGTCCATACAGCCCCTTACTCTGTGCAGCCCCAGTAACCAATACATACATAAGTAATTGGGATTGCCTTGCTGTATAAGACAAAGGATGCTTTTATTCAGTATTCTGCTTCAGTCAATGGACTTTGATAATTAGATATGCTGCCTCTTAATGCAAAGCATTAGTTGCCAGATTTAAGGAAGTACTTTCTGTGAATTAAACATTTTTTAAAAAAAAGTTCTGTTGTATCAAGCCAAATACCCATCTAGTTCAGTATCCAATTTCTGACAGCAGCCAGTCAGTTGCTTCCAAGAAGCCCACAATGTGTAATACTTTTAAAAAGCCATCAAAACCTCAACTAGATTTGTACAGTAATGAATACTGCTTGCAAAGGTGTACTACAACTCTACAAATATCCTGGCTACATTTTGCAGATAAACATATCCTTGGGAATAATCCCATCATCGTTCTAGTCCCTTGCCTGAGCTATAACTTTTAGTTTTGTAACAAGCATAGGGAAAATTTGATGTAATTTCAGATGGAATGTTATAAAGTCTCATGATAGCATACTGCTTCAATAAAGAATTGTTCGTGTCTTCTGGGAAAGTTGAAACTTTTTATGCAGTGTCACTAGCATTGTTACCAGCTGTTTTAAAATATAAGGCTAAAGGTATTTCTCTTATCTTGATGAAAACTTTTTTGTCATTCTTGTAAATGAGGACAGGAAAATAATTGAATTGCATAGCTTCCTAATGAGAAAACATTTCTTCTATTGCCACTTTCCCATTCTCTTAGAGAAGGTTGTCCAACATTGGTTGACCAATATTTAGTACATGAGAATCTCTCTCCCTCTCCCTCTCACACACACAAAGAGGGAGAGAGAAATTCTTTGTTTATGCCTATTTCCTACCTAATTTTGTACTACCTATCTTAATCTAGCGTCTTCCCATTACTATAAGTTTACAACTACTTCTATCTCCACATCTGTGTTCCAATCTCTATGTTCTTTTGCTCTATATTTTCCTATAAAAATTGTTTCCTAGCTCTTTGAGTATTTATTTCCCCAAATCTTCAGCTCCTGTAGCCAAACTCAGTCCATTTGCGTTTGAAAGTCCTTTTCGCGCCTTCTCTGTTGACTGGCATATGGGGCTCTTCTCTCCTCCCCAGCACTCACAAGCTTCTCTTCCTGGCGCTGGTTTGTGAAACACCACGCCTGGGCTGCTGCACACAATGGGCTTGCTCCGGTCACTTCTTTGCAGACGCTAGTTGGGCTCTTTCCCCCCATTTTTTGGCTCTGTCTCTCAGTGGGCCTTGCAGCGCCAAGGCTTTTGTCATCCTGGGACTGCTGCTGAGTTACTTGCCTTTGAACTGGAGACTTTGCTTCTCTGTAGTCTTCCTGGCTCAAATCTTCTTCTGCTACACCCACAGGCATGCTGGGTTTCTGGTCCATTTAAGGGGGCCTTCTCTCCAATTAAGGAGAAGGTGGGGCTATTTTAACCCACTTCCCCAGGCAACACTGAAACTCTGGATTCCAGATGGGAAGGAGAAATGCCTGCTCAATCTGGGCGGTTCCACATCCTTCTCTTCTTCTAAGAGGTGAGATGCTTTCTTTACACTCTTGTCAGACCACGTTCACTAGACATTTCTGTATCTTGTCCCTGACAGGATAAAAAGTCTGCAGGAATGTTTTGTTTCCCTGCTCTCTGTTGTATGGTGAATATGTAGGTTTGTAAAGACAGTATAATTGTAATTCAAGGATTACTGTTTTTCATCCACTGTATCTAGACAAGTGGTTGGTCGTCCATTACAGCTGTAAACTCTCAGCCCCATAAGTATACTTTGAGCACATCTATGGCACATTTCAAGGCCAACACTTCCTTTTCAATGGTACTATAGTTAGCTTCTTGTGAGAACAGTTTCTTGGCTAAATATACTACTCGATTATCTTCATCTCCATAAGTCTGTATTAAGGCTGCACCAAGTTCAGAAGCATAATTTATATGATGGAAGCCTTTTCATAGTCTGGCCCTTTTAGGATGAGGCCTTGACACAAAGCTTCTTTCAAGTCCTTGAAGGTTTAATGACATTCTGGTGTCAATTTTATTATTTATTTGATTTATATACGTGACTTTGGGCAGCTTACAATAAAATAGATAAAAACAAATAAAATATGCAATATAACATATGTAATATAACCAATAACCAATACTGTTCATTCTGCCTTCTGAGTGAGATCTGTCAAAGCTCAAGCATGGATGGCAAAATGGGGAATAAACCAGTTATAATACCCCACTAGTCCAAAAAGATATTTAACTTCCTTCTTTGTTTTTGGAGCCTTGACTTCTTTCAGAGCTAATATTTTCTTTTTATCTAATTTCACCTCTTTGTTGATGGAGTCTTCAAGGTTAATAAAAGAACTCCAAGCAGCTAACAACAATCTTGCAGAGTAGAAGCATGAACAGCAGGGAACTTGCACTTTAAGTTTAATTGTGTTCAGAAATAAATTCAGTCTTCACACATTAGTTAGATGAAAAATAGTGATAGCTTACATTTATTCAGTAGATCTGGATATGAGTAGATTCATAGTAGATCTGCGTGCAAGCGAGATGAAATGGCCGAGAGCTGCATGGTGCAGCCCTCCTGCTTGCAGGTGTGCCTGAAGCGTAATGGAGGATGTGAATCCCCAAACCAAGAAGGAGGAGGAAGAGGAAATCAGGTGACCCAGGTAACAATAAAAATAATAAAGGGAGTTTAGATTGTATGAGAGTGGAAGAGTACCCCCTAGGTGAGAATCTGGTGGGGTAGGAGTGACTGGTTGTGCCTCTCCCCGACCAGTGAGAGAAGTTGAGGGGGAGGTACTGGGTGTGAATGGGGTGGTGCTAGGCCCTACCAGTGCCGAGAGTGAGAGCTGGTGCACTGGGGGGTCTACCACCGCCCAAGAGTGTATGGGATTGCATGATGGATGATTGGGATAAGGGACCCTTACTTAAGCCCAAGAATCCCGGAGGCCTGGGAGTGGAGGCTCCCAGGGGAGAGGGTCAGAGCCGGGAATCTCTGGGGGCTACATGGCGGGCCATCTGATTCAGGTGGTGATGGGCAAGGGACGGTATGACGGGAACCGGAGGGCAAGCCATCATCGGGGAAGGCGCCTCCGGTGTTTGTTACCGGTGGTGCGTTCCGCCCCCCCGTGTTCGCACCCAGGCCCTGGTAAGCAGATCCTTGTGGGCTCCGGTCTCCGACTGCTGCTGTTGAACGCCAGGTCGGTGAACAACAAAGCCCCCCTTATAAGTGACTTGATCACGGATGAGGGGGCCGACCTGGTGTGTATTACCGAGACCCTGGCTGGCACCAGAGGGGGGAGTGGCCCTCTTGGAAATGTGCCCAGCCGGGTTTCAGGTCTGGCATCAGCCGAGACACCGGGGCAGGGGAGGAGGGCTGGCAGTGGTCATCCGAGAGTCTCTTGTGGCCTTCAGGGGTGCTGCTCCACAAGTGGCCGGGTGTGAGACCCTGTTTTTCAAGTTGGGTTCACGAGAACAGTTGGGAGTGTTGCTGCTGTACCAGCCTCCCTGCTGCGTAGCAACCTCCCTGTCTGAGCTGCTCGAGGCTGTCTCGGGGTTGGCAGTGGAGTTCCCCAGACTTATGGTTCTGGGGGACTTCAATCTGCCGTCTCTGGGGCGGACCTCGGAGGCAGCTCGGGAGTTCATGGCTACCATGGCAGCTATGGGCCTGTCTCAGATTATTCGTGACCCGACTCGGGACAGTGGTCTCACCCCGGACTTAGTTTTCTTGTCTGAGCAGTGGCAATGTGATCTGAGGGGAGAGTTACATCTTTCCCCATTGTCATGGTCAGACCATGCCCTGGTGACCCTAAGACTCTCTTGTGCTGCCCCACTCCGCAGGGAGGCGGGACCTATTCGATTGGTCCGCCCCCGGCGACTGATGGACCCAGTGAGGTTTCAGAAGGAGCTGGGGGTTATTCCCGAGGACTTGCTTCACGGTCCAGTGGAGGTCCTGGCCGCGGCCTGGAATAAAGCCGCGGCCGGAGCCCTGGACAAGATCACGCCTATGCGACCTCTCCGGCCCTGCTCGGCCCGCCGCTCTCCGTGGTTTACGGAAGAGTTAAGGGCCTTGAAAAGGGTTAAGAGACGTCTAGAGCGCCGCTGGAGAAATACGAAGACTGAATCTGACCGAACACAATCTAGAGCCGCAGTTAAGGCCTACCTTGTGGCGGTAAGAGCGGCGAAACGTGAATATTTCTCCGCTCTTATTGCGTCCGCAGAATGCCGCCCAACGGCCCTTTTTAAAATTACAAGATCTCTTTTGGGTCGGGAGCAGGGGGAGACCCACTTACAGGGCCGATCGGAAGAGTTTTCTGAGCATCTGCAGGACAAAATCGCTCAGATTCATTCCAAGTTGGACTCCAAGCGTGAGACAGGATCTGCGGAGATGCCAGGGGCTCGTACTTACCATGTTATCTGGGAACAGTTTGATCCTGTTGCGCCTGATGAAGTAGACAGGATCCTCCGCCACCACATGCCAGCTTGACCCATGTCCCTCCTGGCTGGTGAAATCAGCCAGTGAGGTGACATGTGGTTGGGTCCAGGTGATGATTAATTTGTCCTTGAGTGAGGGAGTGTTCCCGGCGGCCTTCAAGGAGGCGCTGGTGCACCCCCTCCTCAAGAAGCCGTCCCTGGACCCTACTATCCTGGGCAATTTTCGCCCAGTCTCCCACCTTCCCTTTTTGGGAAAGGTGGTTGAGAAGGTGGTGGCGTGGCAACTCCAGAGGATTCTGGAAGAAACGGATTATCTAGACCCGTTTCAGGCCGGGATATGGGACGGAGACCGCATTGGTCGCACTTATGGATGATCTCTGGCGAGAGCGGGATGAAGGGAGTGCGTCCATCCTGGCTCTCTTAGATCTCTCAGCGGCTTTCGATACCGTCGACCACGGTATACTTTTGGGGCGGCTCAGGGAGTTGGGGGTGGGCGGCGTAGTTTTGCGCTGGTTCGCCTCCTTCCTCCGGGGCCATTCTCAGTCGGTGTTGATAGGGGAGGAAAGGGCTGACCCGCGACCCCAGACTTGCGGGGTGCCGCAGGGGTCGGTTCTCTCTCCTCTCCTATTCAACATCTACATGAAGCCGCTGGGCGAGATCATCCGTCACCATGGGATGAGGTATCACCAATATGCTGATGATACCCAGATATACATCTCCATCCCGGGTGAAGTAGGTGATGCGGTCGATGCCTTATCTCAGTGTCTGGAGGCTGTGGTGGTCTGGATGGGGAACAACAGGCTTCAACTGAACCCTGGTAAGACGGAGTGGCTGTGGATTGATGGCCCCCCTAAATCCGGGAAGTTGTCATCCTTGGTTCTGGGTGGGGTTGCACTACCCCACTCGGATCCAGTGCGGAACCTGGGGGTCCTCCTGGACTCGCGACTCCTGCTCGAAGAGCAGGTGGCAGTCGTGGCCAGGAGGGCCTTTGCACAGCTGTGAGTTGTGCACCAGTTACGCCCTTTCCTGGATCGGGCGGCCCTCCGAACAGTCACTCACGCCCTTGTCATCTCCCGTATAGACTATTGTAACGCGCTCTACATGGGGCTACCCTTGAAGAGTATCCAGAAGCTTCAGCTGGTACAGAATGCGGCGGCGCAAGCAATTATGGGTGCCAGGAGATCGGCACATGTAACACCTCTGCTTCGCGAGCTGCATTGGTTGCCAGTTTGCTTCCGGGTCCAATTCAAGGTGTTGGTGATTACCTTTAAAGCCCTATATGGCATAGGGCCAGGATACCTGAGGGACCGTCTCGTCCCGATAACGTCGGCCCGCCCCACCCGTGCATGCAGGGAGGGCATGCTCCGGACCCCCTCAACAAGAGAATTCCATCTAGCGGGGTCCAGGAGGCGTGCTTTCTCTGCGATAGCACCCGCCTTATGGAACATCTTGCCCCCAGAGGTGAGACTGGCCCTTTCACTTCTGGCCTTTCGGAAGGCCCTTAAGACCTGGCTCTGCCACCAGGCCTGGGACAACAGAGGCGATAGTGCCTCCTGGGGTTGG
Organism: Charina bottae; assembly: GCA_023362775.1. Taxonomy (NCBI): domain Eukaryota; kingdom Metazoa; phylum Chordata; class Lepidosauria; order Squamata; family Charinaidae; genus Charina; species Charina bottae. The sequence continues at coordinate 624,390 of JALMGJ010000022.1, forward strand.
CTGGCCCCGTAGCAATAGGATCTGTGCTACGATTCCCTACCCATCTTGGATTTTATTTATTATATTGATTGTATTTTAGATATTTTTAATTGTATAGTTTTTGAATTTTTAATTGTTGTAACCCGCCTAGAGTCCCTTGCATGGGAGATGGGCGGGGAATAAATTGGAATAATAAATAAAATAAATAAATAATAACATCCCACAAGCACAGTAGAGATGCGTTTACTAGAAAGACCCCTTATTATGCTTATGAGACAATGCTGAGTTGACTCCTGATAATCCCAACATTGTTCCCTACCAGAAAACCTAAATATTTGATTTCTTTATTTTGATTTCTTTATTTCTTTATTTCTTTTCTATCCCACCGTTATTATTTTTATAAATAACTCAACATGGTGAACATACCAAATACTCCTTCCTCCTCCTATTTTCCCCACAACAACCACCCTGTGAGGTGGGTTGGGCTGAGTGACTGGCCCAAGGTCACCCAGCTGGCTTTCATGCCTAAGGTGGGACTAGAACTCTCAGATCTTCCCAGGTTGGCTATAAATAATGATGTTATCTAAATAAGCCTCACACCCCTCTCCTCTATCAGGAAAGTGGTAGAAGCTCCATGCAAACCAAATTGCTTGCTTGCTTGCTTATTTGTTTATTTAAATTTAGGTCCAACTCCAACTGACTCTTGGTGGGGAGAAAACAAAAATATACCATGTGAACATTTTTTGAAAATCGTATGATCAAAAACCCAACTCTACATTGATGATCTCACAGAATGCAACCAAAAACCCTTAGAACATGGTAACAGGGGAAGGCAGGAAAAAGGAGAAGTGCATGTGAATCCTGAGTTAATTCCACTCCAAAAAGATTTAAAGGAGTTTCTAACAATCTTTTAAGAGGTGTTCACTAAAGGCCTGGTACTACTGATCTTACTGAGCACTGGATAGACAGGAGTCTATTCACAAAAGAGAATCTCTCCCCATTAGGAAAAGACTCTATAGAGCAGGGGTTCCCAACCTGTGGGCCGTGGCCCACTAGTGGGCCGCGGCCTGTTAGGAAGTCGGCCGCACAGCAGGAGGTGAGCGGTGGTGTCAGGAACGAGCCTGTCCCTGCCGCCATGAGTCAGAGGAAGAGCAGCCGGTAGCAGGAAGAAGCTGGGAAGGTGCAAAGACAGAGCCTGAGCCGGAGCAGCTGATTGGTGGGGACTCTGAAGGGGAAACACCTCCACCTATCAGCGCACGGCAAGGAAGGGCAGAAAGGCGGGCCGAGGAGTGCGAGGCCCGATTGGCCCCCACTTGCAAACTCCCCCCCCCCCCCGTCTGTGCGATTGGCTCCCACCTGCAAACCCCAACCCCTGGTCCATGGAAAAATTGTCTTCCATGGAACCAGTCCCTGGTGCCAAAAAGGTTGGGGACCCCTGCTATAGAGTACCAGAATGTTTGAAAGCCATCTTGAAGAGAAAGGAAGATAAGATGTTGAAACTGGAAATTATAGCCATCATACAGTGAGTGGTGTTCTCCCATTTTATTGGCTCCTTAACCTAATAGTGAAATATGATTTTGTGCTGACATGACATAGGTAAATAAAAAAGCCAAATTGGATACCTACTCATATAGATGATCTAGTAAATCTATTAAGTGGAGCCAAATACATGTCAACCGTAGATCTCACAGAGGGTACTGGCAAATTTCCTTAAGGGTAGAGTCAAGAGAGAAGACAGCCTTTGGAACACGCAGGGCTTGTTTCAGTTCTCTAAATTCTTAGGGCATCTGCTTCTTTGCTCCAACTTTCTTTAATTACTGTACATCCAATATCCCTCGAGGCTATCTATGATACAATACACTACTTACACTAAATGCAAATGGGCTGAATCCTGTTGATTCCTGTGGTACTTCCATTTATGTAAACATCAGAGAGGGCAACAGCTTATCCCAATGCCTTCGGTCTTGGCTGGCATACTTTTTTAACATGGTTCTCAGAGTTTTATTCATTCTCTTCACTCAGCCATCAGCTTGAGAATTATATGGGGTAGTTGATCCCCAGATTCTCACAGATTCCAAAAAAGAAATAATAATATTTTGGATGTTTGCTTTCTTATTGAAAATAGCAGTATTCATAATTGACTTTATGGTATAGTATAATAATATTTACATAATAACCCATCTAATTGTTCCCTATGATTTTGAATAGCTGGTTATATAAATTATCATTGTAATTTAGGGAAAATAAGAATTTGTTCCTTTACCAGATTTGCAGTATTTTTACTTTGGATGGAAAATTATCAGTTATAATTGTATATGCAATCCATTGCATATTAATAAAACATGCAAAATGGAATCCAGCAGAGCCACTGGATGCGATTTCTGACCTTTATGCTTAGTTTCTATCTTTTCATGTTGTGTTCTTAATGTTTAGATCAGAGCTTTCCAAACTGTGTGTGGCGACACAAAAGTGTGTTGCCACACACAGTCTGGTGTGTCGCCACACAACCCGGAAGCGCTGATCATCATCAGCGCTTCCGGGTTTTCCCGCGGCGACACACCAACTGCAGCGCGCAAAACCTGAAAGCGGCAGCAGCGCTTCCGGGTTTTTGCGCGCTGCCGCAAGGACGGCACTTCCGGGTTTTCCCGCGGCGACACACCAACTGCAGCGCGCAAAACCTGAAAGCGGCAGCAGCGCTTCCGGGTTTTTGCGTGCTGCCGCAAGGACGGCACTTCCGGGTTTTCCCACGGCGACACACCAACGCCGGTTGGTGTGTCGCCGCAGGAAAAACTTTGGAAAGCCCTGGTTTAGATTAATGTTTAAGCCTGACCCAATATAATCAGTAGTTGTTCTTTCTAAATTCAGCAAGCGGATATGGATTTCGGAATATTGTAAAACATTATTGAATTAAATTATTAAAAAATATTGTAAAACAGCATTCTAATTGTTGAAGACGATCACAGCACTAGCAGTTCTAATTATTTTAAATCCTACTCAAGATTTAATATTTCTATGATATCAGAACTTTCTTGGTTACTCTTTGTTAATTCAAACCTCATTAGCATATAAAAAGGTAAAGGTTCCCCCTGCACATTTGTGCAGTCGTGTCCGACTCTAGGGGCCGGTGCTCATCTCCGTTTGTTAGCCGAAGAGCCAGTGCTGTCCGAAGACACTTCCACGGTCATGTGGCCGGCATGACGCATGCAGAACACTGTTACCTACCCACCGAAGTGGTACCTATTAATCTACTGGCATTTGCATCCTTTTGAATTGCTAGGTTGGCAAGAGCTGGGGCGAGTGCGGGAGCTCACTCTGTCACACGGCGCTCGGGTCTCAAACCGCCGACCTTCCGATCGACAAGCCTGGCATCTTAACCACTGAGCCACCACATCTACCATTAGCATATACATGAACATAAAAACAAACACTTGCATATTCTTTCTTTTTCCCCCAGTTTGTGGAAATCTTGGAGCTCTTCATAATACCCTTTAATGTTCGTAATCCTTAACATTTGGTGGCATATGGTTATTTTAGTATCCATGTATAGGTTCAATTTGTGAAGTGCCCGCTCAACTAGATCTAAGCTACTAGATCTTTCAACTTAGATCTTTCAATCATGGAATGTACTGCATTGATGCTCACTGCTTGAGTTGTTTGGATGATTGAAGTGGTTTATAAATTGAACAAACAAATAAATAAATAAATAAATGAAGTTAACTAAGATATTCTTTTCATAGCCCTATTTTGATCAATACATCTCAGTAACATGAAACAAACAGCAGGTACACTAACTGCATTGACTTATTCTGCTAGGTGGCTCCATCCTCAAAATATAAGATTCTGATAGTTGTCCACCTGTAGCACCTTCAGTGTCATCGTCGACGTCTACCATTTCAGTTATCTGATAACAGTGTTCTAGCTATGTCATGTGGGATATAAAGACCTGTTACATCACCCATGGCTGCAAAAAGAAAAAGAAATAGGCACCGAAAAAGGCTTAAATAGCATTGTAATAAAAGCCAGTTAATATTGCAATATATGATCAGCAGGAAGCATCAAACAATGGTAGTGTTGACTACATTGACTGCAGCACAGAATTTTTTCCCTAAAAATTCTTGGGTGATGTCTAGGATGTTGTATGGCTAGGATAACTGCATTTTGCAATGGTAAAAAAGAAGCCAGGTTTTTTAAAATGTAGTTCTGATTGACAGTCTTCATATTAACAGGACATATATTTTCTATTGCCATGACATCTTAATTTTGACATATTTTTGGATTTTTAAAAATGTAATTGTACATTTCAAAGGATGTGAAATATTATAATCCATTGTACTGAAAACTGTCTTGATTAAATCAACATTTTGAAGTTAATTGGAAGTTCAATAAATTCCAGCTTTATTGTGCTTCCTTAAAACATTTATATTTATATGTATATTAGGATATAGCATCTTACCTGTAGTATGCTACCAGTTTCTTGGAGACTTTCATACTCATACCGCTCATCCTTCATTAGCCATAAATATTATTATTAAGCAATAATAGTATTCAAATACTTTTTGTGACATATTAATTGCTGGTGAAGAACAAATATTCTAACTATATTATTTACATATAAAAATACATTTGTATCACAAAACATTTTATTTAATCTTCTGAGGTTTCAGAATCACACTAGAATATGATCTTACACATGAAAAGGCATATGGTGAAAGCCCCCTTGTATTAATATAATTGTGTTCAAGATGAAGATGTTCTAACTGCGAATCTTCATAGTCTTCTTCCTCGTGGCTCTCATAGTTTTCCTCCTCATTATTTAACCTGGATCTACAGATTCGCTCTGGAGGGACAGCTCTGTAAAAACATACCAGAATTAGTGAAACAAGGGTAATTATTATATTTTGCTAGTAAATTTCATCTGCCCTTCCAGTTAATTTCCAAGATAGAAACTTCGATGGACAGCCGAAAACGCTAACAGGAAAGTATGCTTTACTGTGTGCTAGTTGGCATGTGCCTTACACAGGACTAAAAAAAATGGCAAAGTCATTCGGTCTCATACCTAGTCAGCAAAGATGTTTTCCCTCACCACACCAGTTAGCCACCCATCCCCTCTAATCCTGATTGCAGAAAGGCTTACTCTAGTAGCAGTGCATTCTCACTGATTAAATGTATAAAGAATTAAATGTTAGATTGCCAACTCTTGAAGGATTTTGGTGTTCTGTAATAAGATCACATGCAAGAACTGTTCTTGTGGGAGAACTTGGAGTTGAGGTTGCTGAAATCCTAAGAGATTTTGCATGATTTTTTAAAAAAAAATATTGCCAACAATTTCCTGTATTATCTGATTGGATTAACAAGGACTAATTCTGCATGACTCAAATGTTCAAAGAATCAAGATAGAATTTTATAAATTGATGCACACTCTATGAAAATGTAGAAGACATTAATGCATTTAATCTTATGCTTTCCCAAATTGCATTTAAAATTAACTTCTAAAAATGCTTAATTACCTGATTTTGTTGTTGTTGAGCCTTAGAAAATGTAATGCTTTCATTTCTGCAATTCCAAGTGGCACAGACTTCAACTGGTTATGATCTAAAAACATTTCTCTGAGAGAATGGTATGCTCCATAGAATGACACAGGGTCTACTCCATCATCATCAAGTTTATTAAATGAAAGATAGAGATATTCCAGCCCTGGTCTCATATGTCCAAATACAAATCCTGGAATTCTGTCAATTTGGTTCCCTATAAGTACAAGATGTACTAATGACTTTGGCAAATAGGAAGGAACCTGATACAACTTATTGTAAGAAAGATCAATAGATTCCAAGTTCCTACATAAAGACAAAAATACACAAAAGTTAAAACAGCAAGATAACAGACATTCTAAAGCAAAAAGTTAGGAATATTGAAGCATGCAATCTCATCTATTCAAACTCTGTGACTGAGTTCATGTTGCTGATTCACATAGTACTGCTTTGGGTATAATGTGGTTGTTTTTTGTCATGGTAGGATGTGCAGATGAGTTTTCCTGACTTGCTGACTGCAACTGTAGCTTAGCATGTTATCTGAATGAGGAGATATGGTTTGTCTGTGGTTTTCTGGTTATTCCTGTTTTGTTTTGTTTTTTACCTACACTGGTCTCTAATAAATTCATAGAAATTTAAGGAAAGAAGTTTTGTAAAAGGAAAAAAAGCAAACAAGGCATAATTATTCTGCAAGATTAAGGTCTGGCTCATGGATAATATCAAACCAGAATTTTTTGACACCATATTTTGTTGCACAAACCTTTGTGCCTGGGTCGTACATGGTAGTAAGCCAAATAGGAGATTTCACATTCTGCTAAGCCAAAAACAAAAGGGCACAGTTATGGTTCATTGTCATACAAGAACCAGGGTTGACTGTGATTTGTTTCTTGTTTGTTCAACAAGTTAGCTTAGTTAAATGTGTGACCACAATAATGAAAAGTAATTTGAGAAATATTTTTATGTTCTCTGACTGATGTTGGTGGACATTGCAAATGCTTACAGCAGATGTTTGTCCACCACTCTTCCACACGGCTTCCTTATTGTTGAAGGCTATTAGACAGTTGTGAATGAAGTGATAACAGAAAAAAGAAGTCAGTAGAACTTTAGGACAGTTATAGCCATCTAGGCAGTAGGCCCTGGACAACGATCAATGAACTTTCAGATTAAGATTTATGTAGAATGTGGGAGTATACTTGAACCTTCCCCTGCCTTCTAGTTCATCCAAAGGAAAGGATAATAGCTGTTTAGCAGGCAAAGAATTGTTTGGACACTACTGGAAACCCTGTAAGTACTATCTTCGCAGAGAAAGAGACTAGTGACCCACAGTGTTTCACAGGATGTAAATTGGCAGCACGTTCAGGAGAGTTTAGCTCTAGAGATTCCCTAAGACATAGAGTCAAGAATGAAGTCTTAGCTTTTTCATTTTGTGGCATTTTTCACCTTCCAGAAAGAGAGGATTAGCATGCAGCTTTCTAGCCTAAAAGACCTATTTACAGTGACAAAACTATAAAGAAGAACAGTGACTCTATCTCATGGTGGGGCTAGCGTAATTACTTCATGCCTCAAAAATCTGGAAATTTGAGGTTCTGCAGCAGATTCTGCACTATTTAATATAGAGGTAGGTCTGCAAAAAGAGAAATGCTAGCCAGCCATTTGTTTTTAATAAACATCTCAACGCCCTAAAGAGAATTTTTTGTACCACCTACTCTTTTCCCATCACTGTTGTCAAATTATTTATAACAATTGCCAGTATCCAGGGACTGGCAGATTCAGAGCTACATAAAGGGGGGAAAAAGAACCATGGAAGCATTTTTAGGCCCAACTGCCTTCTTAATTTTCCTCCTTCAGTTATTTCATGACAACTCTGCAAAAGTAATATAATGTAACTTGATTGTACTAATTCAGTTTTTGAACTAAAGGATAATATTCAAATGGTGAGGGTTCTTTTTTTTTTTGTCATTTAGGAGGTAGGTGGTTCAAATAGTTACTTTTCAGGCTGTATATTATGTTCAGTTGGCAAAGTCCAACAAAAATAAGGTTTGGAGAGCACTTTAATTCTACATTTTTAAATGATTATGGTTTTTTGATGACAGATAGGGGCGTAATGGCTCAGCGGGTAAGACGCCAGGCTTGTTGATCGGAAGATCGCAAGTTCGGAGGTTCGAGACCCTAGCCCCACATGACGGAGTGAGCTCCCGCACTAGCCCCAGCTCTTGCCAACCTAGCAATTTGAAAGCATGCAAATGCAAGTAGATTAATAGGTACCACTTCGGTGGGAAGGTAACAGCGTTCCGCATGCATCATGCCGGCCACATGACCGCGGAAGCGTCTTTGGACAACGCTGGCTCTTCAGCTAACAAACGGAGATGAGCACCGGCCCCTAGAGTTGGACACGACTGCACAACTGTGCGGGGGGAGCCTTTACCTTTTTACACAATTGCCAGGATGCTATGTTGACTGCCTGTTGGTTCACAGATAGTATATAGAATGTGTGAGCTGGGAGGGACCTTGTGGGTTTTCATTCAGTATTTCAATCCATTAAACCATCTCTGACAAGGGCATTTGGAGAATTTCAATAAGAAGAACTCATCACTGTTCTAGGTAGACTATTCCACTGCTTAACAGTTCTTACCATCAGGAAATTCCTCATAATACAGTATACAGCCTGAATCTCCTTTCTTTTAACCTGTTGTTTCTTGTCCTGTCCTCGGTATCAACAGAGAACAACTCTGTTCTCTTGCAGTGACAGCTTTTTAGGTGCGTATAGATTATTATCGTATTTCTCCTTAATATTCTCTTTTGCAAGCCAAAGATGCATGATTTCTTTAACTGTTTCTAAAAGGGATTGGCTTTCAGGCTCCTTATCCTTAGCTCTTCTCTAAATCTGTTCCAGTTTCTCTGTGCCCCCTTTATGGTGTATTCTCCAGAACTGGACACCCTACTCCAGAATGTGCAGTAGTTTTCTGTCCAGCCAGTTGCAAATCCAGAGGACTGCAGTACCTTGTAGTACACATTTATCTATCTTGTCCAAACAGATATCATAAGAGATTTTTGTTAAATATTTTATTGAGATTAAGGTACTTAATTGTTGTGTGTTCTTTCTGGAAATTGTTTCTGGCCCTAGTTTTCTGCTAATTCTAGAGCAAAGAAGAGATAAATGTTCTGAGCTCTACAGATGGCAAGGGCTGCTACAGAGACTTACAGGAAATTTAGTAGGGAAGTGCAAAACCTACTGTTCCAGGCAATATTCCAAAAATCCTATGGAATTTCCATCCTCCTCTGGACCACACTGATCTGGCTATTCCAGAGGTGGTTTGGCAATTTTCTGGAAGTTAATCTTCCAAATTGGAAATGGTTCATGATGTTCCATATATGTTCTAACTTCTGGGAAATTGCCAGACCACCCCTAGGTAGGTGTTCTCTAGAGAAGGAATGAAACATTCTGGAATTCTCCAGAAAGTTCCATTCCTGTAATGGCCAGTTTCATGAATCTCTAAAACTTAGTACAACATGAAAGAAAAATCAAGCCCATCCTTAAAGTCCTGTTATACACAGAGGTGTTCCTTTCTTTCATTTTCTCAGGGGGAAAAAGTCCTTCTACAGCTTCCTTATTTGAAAATGTCTGGTCAAAACCATTTACCTCTCATATCTTATAAGATCATGACAAAGGGAAAATAGTGAAAGGACTTGCTGCTGTCATTTTTGTTTTGAAGCCCAGTGAAATGTGATGAAAAATACTCTAGACCTCGCTCTGCTACTTAAGGTTTACATCAACTGGAGCAGGCACTGAAGGTGATTTTCATCCTGCACTTAGACCATGCAGGAAGCAGAAACAAGATGCATCTTTCTCTGCTTGTCTGTTCCGAAACTTGTCTCCAAGTGAGAAAACCATATTCCTCTCCTCTCATACTGTACCACAGGAGGAAAACAAACAACTAACAAATAATCATGAACTCCAATGCAGTTGTAGAAAACTTGCCTTCTGCACAGTTCAATGTTTAATGTTCTTTATTTTTTACATTAGATAAATATTGCTGACAGAAATAGGTAATTTGTACTTACTCATGATTGATCCATGCCAGTGGGGCTATTCTGCTTTCTTCTAATTTATTGTGCCTTAGAACAATTGTGTTTATGCTTTCAGTGTGATTAAAGCATATTTCTGTAATTTCTTCAATCTGGTTATTATCAAGATATAGTTCCTACTTAAACACATGGTAGAAAAAAGAAATATATGGAATCATATGGTTTGTTATATTAAACCTTAAAACGGTTCTTTGAAATCTATTATTTATGATTTAAAGCTGATTCCATAGAACTAGCAAAATGTTATTCTCTATTTTTATACAAAGTTGCATAAGAGATGTAAGTTATAACTGAAAGAGGAAGAAACATAGATATTATCCTGAATGTGTGCTACACTTAACGCGCCAAGTGGTCTAGGAACTAATCTATAACTATCCCCTGAACAGAGATTTAAACATTACAAAATAAAGGAAACAAATAATTTAAAAAATGATTTTACCTCAATAGAACGGGGAAGACCTTGTGGAATAGTCCTAAACTGATTTCGCCCAAGACGCAAATATGACAAGCTCTTCAAAGGCTGAAAAGCTAAAGGGCTGACATTTGCTTCGCTAAGTTTGTTGCTCTCTAATTCCAGTGTCAGCAACTTCTTTAAACCTTTAGAAATGAAAACAGTTAAAAAATAAAATTAAATAAAGTGTTAATGTATTATGTATCATCCTCAGCTAAGAATAGTATTTTAGGCCAATAGGTAACCAAGATACACATATATACACACATTTCCGTCACAGCTATCCAGGTCACATTATCAAAAACAAGATATATATGACCCACTGAATGATTTGAGATCACCTGATGTTTAGATGAAAGTAAGTACCTATGGATCCTATTTAAAAGACCATTGGATGAGGGCTTGACGTGTAATAAAACTTTGAAATGTGGGAGGAAGGTGTTGAATCATAATAAGTAGTAAACAATATAATCTAGAACTAACTTCAATGTTTCAGGGGGTGTTAGTAATATAATGCTGATAACTGCTGACATTTACAGCTGTGACCCAACACCATCATTTAAAGTACTTGCAAAATAGAATTATTCAGAGGTAAATATTGTCATGGAAGAAATCTATCTAGGGGTCAAAAATGACTTGATGGCATATAATCAATCAATCAAATATTGTCAGGAGGACATTTATATTTATATCCAAAATAAATTTTCTCCAATACAACATTTTAAATCTGAGTCTTTGTGATGTAAGGGCTTATTAAATTTGCTAATACTGATCAGAAGCAATTTTATTATCTAATGAACAGTGAACTACTGAACCTGGCCTTGTATAGGAAACTAGGATCAGTCATTTGACAGATGGAAGAACACTCTTCTTAATTACATACTCCACCGTTTAGTTTTAATTCCTGCTGTGTTCCTTATGCACCACACAGGAGCGATCAAAAGGATATGGCAACAGAATTGTTAGCAGAAGTGTGCAGCCATCACCTTAATTACCAGAACAATGAGAATCTAGGGAGGAGGAGACCTTAAGTCATCCAATAATGACTGAATTAGGCCTCAAGCAGTGATTCTATATTTGAGGGGCAATGATAGGTATGTATTTGTCCCTAACAGGATAGCTGGCTCTTATAAGTATATAGTTGCCAGAGATAGCTATGCTGGGAAATACCACTTTGAGAACAAGCAGATAGCACTGTAGTATAAGACTTTGGTGCAATTCCCATGTCTAAAATGTGTCAACATGACGCACCCTCCTGTTCCTAGGAATTATTTATTTATTTTTATTTATGCTTCAAATTTAGTCACTGCCCATCTCACTCAGGGAGCGACTCTGGGAGGTTTACAATTAAATTCATTGTATTGACAGAAAAAAAGCTTCCTGACAATGACTTTCATGACGTCTATCATGATGTGGAAGGTCTGACTCATATTCTGTGATTCTCACTTTGCAGCACTCTTACAATTTTTGATTGCGCCTAAGCATAACTGTGTGTAATAGGAGTGTTAGAAGAAATTCTAATTTGTAGAATCTAAGTAAAAAAGAAATTTTTACTTGATGGTAATGATTTCAGTTAATATTTTTTAAGCATAACTGTGTGTCATAGGAGTGTTAGAAGAAATTCTAATTTGTAGAATCTAAGTAAAAAAGAAAGAAAGCTGTTTCCCAGAACATCAAAGATCTCAGTTTTGCTTGCCATGAAGTTAAAAGTTCTCATGATGGTAATGATTTCAGTTAATATTTTTAAAATACCTTGAAAGCTATCTTCATTAATTGCATGTATTTCATTTTCATTTATTTTAAGTTCTTCCAAAGTTGATGGCAAGCCATTTGGAATATGAACTAGTGCATTTCCATCCATATATAAACGCTGCAGATTCTTCAAGTTCTGCATTAAAAGAAAATACTCATTTTGAAAACCTCTGCTTTATTAATCTACACTAGCTAAATTAGTGGTCCAAAGAACACACGCAGAGTGTGGTGCTGCTGCTGCAGCTTTCTGGAGACAATAGATTCAGTGGCCAAAGAACCTCCAATACACGCTGAAATAAAACACAGCAGCATAACAATTTAAATGCTGAAATTAACATAAAGTTTTGAGTTTTGAGACAGGTGGTTTTAAAAATGTGTATAATAAAATAAAAATATTATAAGAGTAGGGTATTCGTCTCATGCAACATTAGCATGGAAAACTACCACAGCAAAATAAATTTATTAAAGAATGGGATATGGGAAATTGGGAGGAAATCCAAATATTGGGTGGCAAGTACATTCTCAGATGTTTTGAAAGGAATAAACTCAACAGAAAGTTAGTTTATTTATTAGTTAGTTAGTTTATTTATTAGTTAGTTTATTTATTTATTTGTTTGTTTGTTTATTATTCAAATTTTGCCACCACCCATCTCCCCCAGAAAAGGGGAACTCTGGGCGGTTTACAGTAAGAACCATATTAAAAGGATAAATATAAAAACATCTACAATATACATATACAATTTACCAAATATAAATATAAATAAGTATAGAAACCAAGTGGCCGTAAAGATCTAATTCTGTGAGGAGAGCTCTAAGGTGCCAGCCACCCCCAAGAATAACTACCCCCCTTCCCACCCCAAGCGAGACGGCAGAGCCAAGTCTTCAGGTTCTTCTGGAAGGCCAGGAGCGATGGGGCCTGTCTCACCTCTGGGGGCAGAGTGTTCCATAGGGCGGGGGCCACTTCAGAGAAGGCCCGCTTCCTGGACCCCGTCAAGTGAAACTCCTTTACTGACGGGGTCCGTAGCATGCCCTCTCTGCATGACCGGGTGGAACGGTCGATGTCATGGGGATGAGACGGTCCCTTAGGTAGCCTGGACCCATGCCATGTAGGGCTTTAAAGGTAATAACCAACACCTTGAATTGGACCCGGAAGCAAACTGGCACCCAATGCAGCTTGCGGAGCAGTGGTGTCACATGCTGATCTTGGGGCACCAAGAACTGCCCGCGCAGCCGCATTTTGGACCAGCTGAAGCTTCCAGATACTCTTCAAGGGTAGCCCCATGTAGAGCACATTGCAATAGTCTATGTGGGAGATGACCAGGGCATGAGTGACTGTTCGAAGGGCCTCTCAGTCCAGGAACGGGCGTAACTGACGCACAACATGAAGTTGCGCAAAGGCCCTTCTGGCCACGACTGCCACCTGCTCTTCGAGCAGGAGTTGTGAGTCCAGAAGAACCCCCAAGTTCCACACCGGCTCTGTCTGGGGTAGTGCGACCCCATCCAGAACTAAGGATGACAATTTCCCGGATACCGAAGGGCCATTAACCCACAGCCACTCCGTCTTACCAGGGTTCAGCCGAAGCCTGTTGTTCCCCATCCAGACCCCCACAGCCTCCAGGCACCGAGAGAGGGCAGTCACCACATCATTTACTTCACCCGGGACGGAGATGTATCACTGTGTGTGTGTGTGTGTGTGTGTGTGTGTGTGTGTGTATATCACATATAACCTATATAACCATGCTTTCATCAGTCGGGCAATACTTCAGTTTTACCTGCCCCTTTTCTTGCATGTCCTTCACATAGTGCAGTTCAGCATCTATGTGTTTCTTTTTGGGTTTGGACTGCTTTGTGTCTGCATTTCACATACATCCCATGTTGTCCTCAAATAACATGGTTGGGATTGGTTCTTTTATTTTGAAGGCTAGCAATAGCTCGTGCGGCCACACATGTTCCCTGCATGCTTTTTCCACAGCACAGCATTCAGCTTCTGCAGATGTTAGGGCTGCTGTCCTTTGTTTCTTGCTGCAGCAGGCAATTAATGCACCTCCATTAAAATATATGTATCCTGTAGTTGATTTCCTGTCAGATTTATCTCCTGCTCAGTTCGAATCTGTATGTCCAATAAGTTTTGGGTAATTATAGAGAGTTTTAAAGTCCATTATTCCTGTTAAGTATCTGCCTAATTTTTTTACTGATGTCCAGTCATCCTGTGTTGGCTTATTGACCTTTCTACATAGCAATCCAATTTCTTTGGCTGCAACAGACCTACTCACAGATGCAATGTATGCTTTTCTGTGGCTGTCTTGTAGTGCTTATTTTGAGTAATAGACTATGAATGTTGTAAAATAACTTTTCCCGCCCTTTGTTTTGATTGCTACAGACCATAAATGTCTGAAAAAATAATTTCTGACCACTGGCTGGCTGTTTGAATTCAGGCCTGGCAAAACTGTTCCTTTTTCTCTTTGCCTTTATATAGTAGTCACATTTTGATTCCCTTTGCTTCTCACAAGGACAAAAATTCAGCTGAACTGCTAAGTCCTCATTCTTTACTTTCTCAATAACACACTCACCTCTTACCAAATCTCTGCCATTTTGCAGGATTGTTATTATGCATGCATCCTGCTACTCTGCTTGCTTTAGGCTGCATAAAGGTCCAGCAAATTAGCTTCATTGTGCTTTCCCATTAACATTACTTAATGTCCCTTTGTAACAGTACAAAGTCCATTTTAAAGCACAATTGTACCACTACAATGCATAAAATAACAGATTTATGTAATTTGCATCCAATTAAGGTACATTATATGCTTCTGGCCCCTTCATGGATCACTGCCTTGTCGTGGCGAAGGGGCTTGCGTAACTCAATGAATTCAGGTCAAGAAGAACAGGTCATGACGGAGAGTTCTGACAAAACGTGGTCCAAAACTGGAGGAGGGAATGTCAAACCACTCCAGTATCCTTGCCAAGAAAACCCATGGACAGTATCAAAAGGCTAAAAGATATGACCCCGGAGGATGAGCCCCTCAGGTCGGAAGGTGTCCAAAATGCTACTGGGGAAGAGCAGAGGGCAATTCCGAGTAGCTCCAGAAAGAGTGAAGCGGCTGGGCCAAAGCCGAAAGGACGCTCAGTTGTGGATGTGTCTGGAAGTGGAAGGAAAGTCCGATGCTGTAAAGAACAATATTGCATAGGAACCTGGAATGTAAGATCTATGAATCAAGGTAAGCTGGATGTGGTCAAACATGAGATGACAAGATTGAACATCGACATCTTGGGAATCAGTGAACTAAAATGGACAGGTATGGGCGAATTTAATTCAGGTGACCATTATATATACTACTGTGGGCAAGAATCCCTTAGAAGAAATGGAGTAGCTCTCATAGTCAATAAAAGAGTGGGAAAGGCAGTACTGGGGTACAACCTCAAAAACGACAGAATGCTTTCAGTTCAAATCCAAGGCAAACCATTCAACATCACAGTGATCCAAGTCTATGCCCCAACCACTGATGCCGAAGAAGCTGAAGTTGACCGGTTCTATGAAGACCTACAACACCTTCTAGAACTAACAACAAAAAAAGATGTCCTTTTCATCATAGGGGACTGGAATGCTAAAGTAGGAAGTCAAAAAATAACCGGACTAACAGGTAAGTTCGGCCTTGGAGTACAAAATGAAGCAGGGCAAAGGCTAATAGAGTTTTGTCAAGAGAACACGCTGATCATAGCAAACACTCTTTTCCAACAACACAAGAGACGACTCTACACATGGACATCACCAGATGGTCAATACCGAAATCAGATTGATTATATACTTTGCAGCCAAAGATGGAGAAGCTCTATACAATCAGCAAAAACAAGACCTGGAGCTGACTGTGGCTCAGATCATGAGCTTCTTATCGCAAAATTTAGGCTTAAATTGAAGAACGTAGAGAAAACCACTAGACCAATCAGGTATGACCTAAATCATATCCCTTATGAATATACAGTGGAGGTGAGGAATAGATTTAAAGGATTAGATCTGGTAGACAGAGTGCCTGAAGAACTATGGATGGAGGTTCGTAACATTGTACAGGAGGCAGCAACTAAAACCATCCCAAAGAAAAAGAAATGCAAGAAAGCAAAGTGGCTGACTGATGAGGCTTTACAAATAGCTGAGGAAAGAAGGGAAGCAAAAGGCAAGGGAGAAAGGGAAAGATATAAACAACTGAATGCAGAATTCCAGAGAATAGCAAGGAGAGATAAGAAGGCCTTCTTAAATGAACAATGCAAAGCAATCGAGGAAAACAATAGAATGGGGAAGACTAGAGATCTCTTCAAGAAAATTGGAGATATCAAGGGAACGTTTTGTGCAAAGATGGGCATGATAAAGGACAAAAAAGGCAGGGACCTAACAGAAGCAGAAGAGATTAAGAAGAGGTGGCAAGAATACACAGAAGAACTATACAAGAAAGATCTTAATATCCCTGATAAGCCGGACATCCTAGAGAGTGAAGTCAAGTGGGCCTTAGGAAGCATTACTAACAACAAAGCTAGCGGAGAAGACAGTATCCCAGCTGAGCTATTTAAAATCCTAAAAGATGATGCTGTTAAAGTGCTGCACTCAATATGCCAACAAATTTGGAAAACTCAACAGTGGCCACAGGATTGGAAAAGGTCAGTTTACGTTCCAATTCCAAAGAAAGGCAATGCCAAAGAATGTTCAAACTACCGTACAATTGCGCTCATTTCACATGCTAGCAAGGTTATGCTCAAAATCCTACAAGCTAGGCTTCAGCAGTATGTGAACCGAGAACTACCAGAAGTGCAAGCTGGGTTTCGAAGAGGCAGAGGAACTAGAGATCAGATTGCCAACATTCGCTGGATCATGGAAAAAGCAAGAGAGTTCCAGGAAAACATCTACTTCTGCTTCATTGACTACGCTAAAGCCTTTGATTGTGTGGATCACAACAAACTGTGGCAAAGTCTTAAAGAGATGGGAGTACCAGACCACCTTACCTGTCTCCTGAGAAACCTGTATGCGGGTCAAGAAGCAACAGTTAGAACCGGACATGGAACAACTGACTGGTTCAAAATTGGGAAAGGAGTACGACAAGGCTGTATATTATCACCCTGCTTATTTAACTTATATGCAGAGTACATCATGAGAAATGCCGGGCTGGATGAATCACAAGCCGGAGTTAAGATTGCCGGGAGAAATATCAACAACCTCAGATATGCAGACGATACCACCCTAATGGCAGAAAGTGAAGAGGAACTAAAGAGCCTCTTGATGAGGGTGAAAGAGGAGAGTGCAAAAGCTGGCTTGAAACTCAACATTAAAAAAACCCAGATCATGGCATCTGGTCCCATCACTTCCTGGCAAATAGAAGGGGAAGAAATGGAAGCAGTGACAGATTTTATTTTCTTGGGCTCCAAGATCACCGCAGACGGTGACTGCAGCCATGAAATTAAAAGACGCTTGCTCCTTGGGAGGAAAGCTATGGCAAACCTAGACAGCATATTAAAAAGCAGAGACATCACCTTGCCGACAAAGGTCCGTATAGTTAAAGCTATGGTTTTTCCAGTAGTAATGTATGGCTGTGAGAGTTGGACCATAAGGAAGGCTGAGCGCCGAAGAATTGATGCTTTCGAACTGTGGTGCTGGAGAAGACTCTTGAGAGTCCCTTGGACTGCAAGGAGGTCAAACCAGTCAATCCTAAAGGAAATCAACCCTGACTGCTCATTGGAAGGACAGATGCTGAAGCTGAAGCTCAAATACTTTGGCCACCTAATGCGAAGAGAGGACTCACTGGAAAAGACCCTGATGCTGGGAAAGACTGAAGGCAAAAGGAGAAGTGGACGGCAGAGGATGAGATGGTTAGATAGCATCACCGATGTAATGAACATGAATTTGAGTAAACTCCGAGAGACAGTGGAGGACAGGAAGGCCTGGCATGCTATGGTCCATGAGGTCACGAAGAGTCGGACACGACTAAACGACTGAACAACAACAACAAATATGCTTCTGGAAATACATTTCTGCTTTCATTATAATTTATTAGGCATTTCATTTTAATTCTGTTTTTCCACATACATACATCAGCATTCCATTTGCTAAATTAACTTTTCCTTGATAAGATTCTTCAAGGTTTATAAACACATCTTTGTTGCAGGTATATTGACTTGATGTGGCACTATCCAGCAAAAGAGTTTTTCTCTTCAAATTCAGAATTCTGTCTTTTCAAGAAAGCATTTATTTGCTAACATAAATACTCTTTCTTTGTACTTTGTTGTTTCTGCAATCCCTGTGTAGTCTTGACTTTTCATTTTAGCCATTTGATTTCATAATCCTGCTCTCTGGGTCTTAGCTCTGTGAAGTCTGCATTCTCTTTGAATATGTCCCTTTCTATTACAGTAATGACAGACTACATTTCTCCCTTTTATCTTGTTTAGAGAATTCCATTCAGATCATCCTGGTATGCCTCATCCTGGTATGCCTCCAGTTTAACAGTTACATTCCCAAAGGAAATTTATCATGAAGTTTGATTAACAATACTATATAGTTTTTTTTAGTAATGATAGCAATAACAGTTCCTTGCTTAAAACATCAGAAAAGTTCACATTAGTTTGTTTTAGTGTCTTCTGAATAGAAAGATATTCTGACACATGTTCCATTCAACTTCCATTCCCTGATAATTTCAGATCTACAAGTTTCCTGAACATTGAAGTAGTATTGCTCATTCCTGAGTATGTATACATCTCTCTTAGTTTGTCACAGATCTCCTTTTCAGAAGCACAGTTTTGAATCAACTTACAGGTGGTCACATTCAACCTCAGTATGATTTCAGACTTAAGTAATCAATCTGTTTTTATCCAAGTTGTCCTAACTTTGGCTTCTTCTGGACATACCTCCACAGAGATCCAGCTTTTCAAATAGTGCTTCTATCTTCATGCTCCAGGAGTGTATTTTTTCCCGTCTTCAAGCGTGAGATGGTCTGATTCCAATGTCACTGCCATTTCCAAAAACTTTATAATAGCTTTGAAGGCATGAAAAAACACTCTTCTAATAAATACCCACAATGTGTAGCCTCTGAGTGCCGGTTCAGCTGGATGCTTGACCGAGCACCTGGAAATAAATTGGGATGTTTAGTGACTCGGGTGCTCTCGGTGCTCGGGTTTAGCTAGAACTCCCTGCTGCACCCATACTACTTTCGTTGGACAATTAGTGGAAGTAATTTCCAGTGTCGTTTGCACTCAGCACACTCCTAGTCATTTCTTATAGCCAGATTAGAGCAAGCACACATGCAACTCAATACAAATACCAAAAACTGTAGCTTGATGTTTATTTATTAAACATCAGCAAACATCAAGAAAGTTAATTGACAAAAGGTAGGCAAAAGTAGAGAAAGAGAGACATGAACAACAGGCAACAGTTTGATATTATCTCTCCATATACTGTAGCTATCTCCATATAGTTACCTCCATACATTATCTCTCCATACTCTCCATATAGCTACTGGAAACAATACTGTGGCTAATTAGCATGGAGAATTCCAAAGGGAGTGGCCTTTGGTTATTACAGCTTTAACACTTTTATGTACATAACAGTAGCAGAATAGAGATGGAAAGTAGGACCCCAGGTGATCCCTCTTCTATTCTGCACCTTGGAGGAAACAATTTGGTGGATAGGGGTGGTGTATCTAGCACATAGAACAGTACTATCCTGATATCAGTTGGAGATCAAACTCTGTTAAAAACGGAGCAACCATTATTTTGAGCTGGGGCGTATTCTGCAATGCTGATAAATTCCTATGTCACAAAGTAGAATAAAGAAGAAGGAGATTTCCTTTCTAGATTTAATCAACAGGGAAGAACTGGCTGATAAAGTACAAGTGGCCAGAACATTGAAGTGAAAGTGGCTATCTCCTCTTGGAATTTATGTTAGCAAAGAAAGCAAAAATGTGTAATTTGATATATATCTTAAAGATTACTAAAAATAATTTCAAAAGTCTTAAGGAAAATTACATAGGATTTCATGACCAAAAAATTCTAAAGTGAAAAAGTATGGATAAAGATTCATCATCATCATTGGCGATCACTCGTAGCCGAGTAAGATTGTATTCCAAAGGTAAAATTTTAACAGTAGATCCGTAAGTGGCTATAAAGGCCAATTCTGGATCCGCACAACCTCCCACAATGAGGGCATAGGTTTCCGGGTGGGAGACGGTCATGATGAGGGTTTGCCTGACGTGCCTCCCTTTTAGCTCTTTTCTCCCTTTCGCCCTGTACTCGTGTTTCTTCAAAGTCCATAGCGCCATTAATAAAGGCTGACCTCCAATTGAAACGCTCATGAGTTAGGGCTTCCCAGTTTTCAATGCTGATATTACATTTTTTTAAATTAGCTTTGAGAGTATCTTCGAATCTCTTTTGCTGTCCACCAATATTCCGTTTTCCATTCTTAAGTTGGGAGTAAAGTAGCTGCTTTGGAAGACGATGGTCAGGCATTCGAACAACATGACCGGTCCAGCGAAGTTGATGTTGGATGATCATTGTTTCAATGCTGGGGGTTTTCGCTTCTTCTAATACGCTAACATTAGTCCACCTATCTTCCCAAGTAATTTGCAGAATTTTTCGGAGGCAGCGTTGATGGAATCTTTCAAGAAGTTGGAGGTGGCGTTTGTAGAGGGTCTATGTTTCACAGGTGTACAGAAGGGTTGGTAGTACAATGGCTTTGTAAACAAGCATTTTGGTCTCCCTGCGAATGTCCCGATCCTCAAACACTCTACGCTTCATTCGGGAGAAAGCTACACTCGCAGAGCTCAGGCGATGCTGAATTTCAGTGTCGATGTCGGCTTTTGTAGATAGATGGCTGCCGAGATAAGAAAAGTGGTTGACATTTTCTAGTGACACAGCTTTAAGCTGGATTGATGGCGCTGCGGAGGGATTGGTTTGAACTTGCTGGTAAAGCACTTTGGTTTTTTTAATGTTAATCAAGAGGCCGAGTTTTTCATATGCTTCTGCAAAGATGTTTAGGATAGTTTGAAGGTCTTCCTCGGAGTGTGCACAGACTACGTTATCATCAGCATATTGAAGTTCTATAACAGAAGTTGTAATTACCTTATTTTTTGCTTTCAGCCTACTAAGATTAAAAAGCTTTCCATCTGTTCGATATATAATTTCTACACCAGTAGGAAGTTTCTCTTCAACAAGGTGTATAATCATAGTGATGAAGATAGCGAATAAGGTTGGAGCAATAACACATCCCTGTTTAACGCCGGATTCCACTTTAAATGGATCGCTTTGAGAGCCATTGTTAT
Organism: Charina bottae; assembly: GCA_023362775.1. Lineage (NCBI taxonomy): Eukaryota > Metazoa > Chordata > Lepidosauria > Squamata > Charinaidae > Charina > Charina bottae. The sequence goes on from JALMGJ010000022.1 coordinate 645,473, forward strand.
CCAGGATTGTTGCCGTCATGGAGTAACCGCAAGATGTTCACAAATTTATCAGGGCATCCGATTTTCAGAAGGATGGTCCAGAGAGCAGTACGATTTACAGTATCAAAAGCTTTAGTCAGATCAATAAACGCCATGTACAGAGGGCGGTTTTGCTCCTTGCATTTTTCTTGAAGCTGTCGTGCAATGAAGATCATATCCACTGTTCCCCTGGAAGGGCGGAAGCCATTTTGCGTTTCAGGGAGGATGTCTTCTGATACAGATAGGAGACGGTTTGCAATGATCTTTGCCAGTTTTGCCTGCTGTGGCTAGAAGGGAGATGCCTCGATAGTTTCCACAGTCTGTTCTATCACCCTTTTTAAAGAGAGTGATAATTATGGCATCCCTAAAGTCTGCTGGAATCTCCTCCCTCATCCAGATTTTTTTGATGAGCTTATGAAGTTGTTGTGTAAGTTCAGGCCCGCCTTCTTTAAAGACTTCAGCAGGAATCCCATCAGGTCCACTAGCTTTGTTATTTTTCATTTGTTTAGTGGCTTTACTGACTTCCTCCAAACTAGGGGGTACTGCAAGCTCATCTCTTATTTGTTTTTGCGGGATTTGCAAGAAGACTTCATCAGCCACAGTAGAGTGACGATTAAGGAGATTGTAGTAATGCTCTTTCCAGCGCAGTCCGATAGACTCTTGTCCTTTAGAAGTTTAGCACCATCTACTGAGCGTAAGGGATTTGTACCATGGTTTGTTGGTCCATAGATGGCCTTTGGTGCTTTTGAACTGTGGTGTTGGAGGAAAATTCTGAGAGTGCCTTGGACTGCAAGAAGATCAAACCAGTCCATACTCCAGGAAATAAAGCCAGACTGCTCACTTGAGGGAATGATATTAAAGGCAAAACTGAAGTACTTTGGCCACATAATGAGAAGACAGGATACCCTGGAGAAGAAGCTGATGCTAGGGAAAGTGGAAGGCAAAAGGAAGAGGGGCCGACCAAGGGCAAGATGGATGGATGATATTCTGGAGGTGACAGACTCAACCATGGGGGAGCTGGGGATGGTGACGGCCGACAGGAAGCTCTGGCGTGGGCTGGCCCATGAAGTCACGAAGAGTTGGAAGCGACTGAACGAATAAACAACAAAGATGGCCTTTATGGCATCAAAAAAGCCCCGTGCATCATGAGCATCTGCAAAATGTTGGGTTTCTTGGGCTTTTTTTATCCACCATATGTTCTTAAGTTCTCTAGTTCTTCTTTGGACTTCTGCCTTTGCACTGGCGTAGATTTTTTTTCTTAACGGCACAGTTAATATCTTTTTGCCATATCCGGAAGGCTTTCCTTTTCTTGTCAATAATATGTTCAATCTCACTATCGTTCTCATCAAACCAGTCCTGATGTCTCTTAGTTTGGTATCCGATAGTTTGTTCACAGGCTGAAATAATAGAAGTCTTCAATTTAATCCAGTGTTCCTCAACATTTTCAGGAAGTTCCATAGGCAGATGTTCCTTGAGAGTTGATTGAAAGCAAGCTCGTTTAATAGAATCTTGAAGGGCCAGTGTATTCATTTTACGCCTTGGTTTTCTTCCTTGGAGCCTACGATGAGGGACAATCTTTATGGCCATCGTGGATCGAATTAATCGATGGTCTGTCCAGCAGTCATCGGCGCTCGTCATGGCTCTGGTGAGAAGTACATCGATCTCTAGCACGGACAATTACATAATCTAAAAGATGCCAGTGTTTCGACCGTGGGTGCTTCCATGATGTTTTAAATTTATTTTTCTGGCAAAAGAGTGTGTTAGTAATGACAAGGTTATGCTCTGCACATTTAGTCAGAAGTAAGATTCCATTCGTGTTGCTGTTGTCAACTCCTTCTTTCCCAATGATCCCTGGCCACAAATCAAAGTCACGCCCAACTCTTGCATTGAAATCGCCCAGGAGGATAATTTTATCCTCCTTTGGTATCTCTGATAAGATGGTGTCCAACTGGGTATAAAATTTTTCCTTGATATCCTCATCTGCATCTAGTGTTGGTGCGTAAGCACTTAGGATAGTTGCCTGTTGGTTTTTGTCGAGTTTTATTCGGAGAGTTGAGAGTCGTTTGTTAATCCCAGTGGGAACTTCTGACAAGAGCTTCACAAGGTCGTTTTTGATAGCAAAGCCTACCCCATGTATTCGTCGTTCTTGTTCAGGCAGTCCTTTCCAAAAGAAGGTATAGCCTCCTTTTTCTTCCTTCAGCTGTCCTTCTCCTGCTCTTCGAGTTTCTTGGAGTGCTGCTATATCAATATTAAAACGTCTCAGCTCCCTTGCAATAATGGCAGTCCTACGTTCAGGTCGTTCACTATCCATATTGTCCTGCAGTGTCCGTATATTCCATGTTCCAAAATTCATGTGTTTTTTACGACCGCTAGATGGTGACCCCACTGGTCGCGGTAATCCAGTCAGGGAGAAAATGAGGCAGACTATGTTTAGGGCACCTTTTCTAGCCCCCTCCCCATATGGGGTGAGCAGAGTGGATCCTAAATAGGGCTGCTCAGTCGTGGATACAGCTGCCGAACTACTCAACTGCCTCGATCCTTGAGTCAGGGCGACTGAATCCGTATCCACCGCCCATGTGCTGGTCCATGACTAGGAGCTTCCGGATTTCACAGTCCTGCCCCCATTGCCATTCGTCAATTGCCATGGGACTTTTGGTTGTTTTGGGTTTGGTGTGGTTGGAAGACGCCTGTGTGTGAATTTGTTTTATGTGTGGAGATCGGTGTACAACGATCAGCACACAACCTTCACAGAAAAATGCTCTAATCCAATGGCATGGATACCATGACGATTGGTGACCTTTTGTCTGCTGCAGCCTTCATCCGCCTTCGCAGCCGTTGTAACAATACACCTTGTTATCTTCCGCCTGTTCTGCCGTTGAGGACTTTCTTGGATCGTTCTTTGTCTGGTTCCTCCCCCTGGACCTTACCGCCATGGGTGACCCTACCAGGAGTACATGACTCCCGACGGCTTCGCTCACAGGGTTCATTGAGAACACACAAGCCCACTCACCACAACAAGGTGACGATCCAACGAGTGAGGGATAAAGATTATGCAATCCATAATAAGCAAAAAGACAATACTGTACCATTTAAAGTACTGGGACATTTTGTTTTTCTTACTTTTTTAAAATTGTAATGTTATAAAATAGAGCCAGTTTGGTACAGTGGTTAAGGCACCAGACTAGAAACCGGGAGACCAGGAGTTCTAGTCCTGCCTTAGGCACTAAGCCAGCTGGGTGACCTTGGGCCAGTCACTCTCTTTCAGCCCTAGGAAGCAGGCAATGGCAAGCCACTTCAGAAATCTTGCTAAGAAAACTGCAGGGACTTGTCCAGGCAGTCACCAAGAGTCAACACTAACTCTAAGGAACCCCTGCAAAAAATGTTGTAAATCTTGATACATTATATTATTTAAATGCAGTAATGTTTATGTAATATGAATAAAAATTATTAACATTCTATTATTTAAAAAGCTTAAACTATTGAAAATAAAAAGAGAAAAGTAAAACTTCTATCAGTATTAATTGCCATTTAGGATGTCAGTGTTGCAAGAAATAAAATTGTTTAACTTTTCATCCAAAGTTGAGTATAAAATAAAAAAGAAAGAACCACTGCATTTCATATCAAAGTATTAGTTACGTATATGATAATACTTTCAGTCTTGAACTAATTACTTAATATTAAGATCTCCATTGTATTGTTACTTAGTGTGAGTGTGGGGGGTTGGGGCGTGTATAGATTTTTCTTACTTTAAATGCCTGTGGACCAATGCCAGATGATGTGATTTTATTTTTACGAAGATCAATTCTCTCCAAATTAGGCATCCCATTGAAAGCTGCATCTGGAATTTCAGTGATGTCATTCCCTAGGGAAAAGAAAGATACAGTATATATTAGTAACAGAAAAGTTAAGGATGTTATCTCTAATTGCTGGCCATTTCCTTTTTAAGTAGGTCTAGTTAAATTCACAGCACAAGGAACCTAACACAAGGAAAGGCAGTGATAATTTTTTATGTTGGGAAATCTTTTAGTGAGGATTTATACTGCCCCTTCATTAAGCAGCAAACGAAGTAAAAAATTTAATACAACACTACAGGAGATAAAAATGATCCCTTCTCTTTCTCTTTCCCAATTTTCAAAGTAGGAAAATGCAGCTACAAAAAGCATGACTGTTTTATCAAGGGCAACATTTGAAAACTGGTGAATGAATAGGAGGTTAATTTTTCAAGATCTTCTCCGGTGCTTGCCTTTGCAATAATATGCTACTTACAAAGGAGATGTCTTTTCACATCTCTTCAAAAGATAACCTGTTCTAAAATAATAAGGATGCCTACTCTGCCTGTGAGGGGCGTGGTGGCTCAGCGGGTAAGATGCCAGGCTTGTGGATTGGAAGATCGCAAGTTTGGAGGTTCAAATCCCTAGCCCTGCATGACGGAGTGAGCTCCCGCACTAGACCCAGTTCTTGCCAACCTAGCAATTTGAAAGCATGCAAATGCAAGTAGATAGATAGGTACCACTTCGGTGGGACGGTAACAGCGTTCTGCGTGCGTCATGCCGGCCACATGACCGTGGAAGCGTCTTCGGACAACGCTGGCTCTTCGGCTAAGAAACGGAGATGAGCACCGGTCCCTAGAGTCGGACACAACTGCACAAATGTGCGGGGGTAACCTTTACCTTTACCTTACTCTGTCTGTAGAGTTCTAGTTGCCTCTTATTTATTCTGTTCCTGATGCTCCACTTACTGTATTTATATTGTCATGATGAATTATATCAATGCCTTTGAAGACAGTTCTGGGTTTCATTTGGATGTAGAGCAGTTTTAAAATACTTTCAATGCATTAAAAAAAATTCTTACCCTCAAGATCTATGCTTATAAGCTCTTCATCCATGATTATAGGTACATGTGTGAGTTTGGTGTTAATGCAGCTTACTGTATTTTCCAAGATAGAGCATCCAGTTGGCAAAGGAGGAATTTCAATAGAAGGCTCAGGAATTGGGAAATGCGGCGGCACTCTGAACACATCTCCACGCAATACATCTTCCTCCTCTTCACTTCCTTCCTTCTCTTGTTCATTTTCTTCTTGCTCTTGCTCTTGTTGTTGCTCTTGTTTTTTCATTTCTTTTTCAATTCTTAGCTCTTCTTCTTCATGTGCTCTTCTTTTTTCTTCCTCTGATCTGGTTTCCACCTCTTGTTCCATTTGATCATTGATATGTTCATGTTTTCTCCTTGGTTTGTGGCTTTTTATTCTCTTCTTTTTCCTCTTTGCTTTATTTCTTATGTGAATATTCCTTGCAAATATTTCCCCCCTCTTTTGCATTGGAACTTGTGTCTGTATATAATGCAAGACTGGTTCACTGGGATCATTTGGCACAGGAGAATCGCCAGAAACTTCAGCTGTGTCACCTTGTGAAGTTGTACTTGGTACTGGATATAAAGGAGCAAAAAGAATAGTTAAGGTAATTTAACATGGGATAGTAATGCCATTTTTATAGTAAGCATCAATAAAGACATACCTGAAGCTATACCTATTGTTATCATTATTGAAAATTTATACAAAATCAATATTGCATACAAACAATATTGTATACAAGATCAGGAATATTAGAAGTTTAATTGAGCTAATTTGTTATTTTCTGTGGTTTTATGGGCACATCCAATAAACCCATTTTATTGGATGTACTTGTATCTATATGCTGAGAGAGAGAGAGAAGAGGGAATACATGAACCAGTGATTCTATTTCAACTGAGTTAAATATTAAAGTCCTAATTTGTTAGTCCTATAAGCATTAGTTGCTCTAATTATATAGAGCATAGAGTCCCCTATTCGGGGAGATGGGCAGGGATAAATTAAATAAATAAATAATTCTTTTCCTTGTTCAAATATATTTCATGCAAAGAAAATTTATGGATTGGATTCTAGTAAACATTCTTGTAAGAATTCCAGGTTTTTAAGTTTTTTGTTTTTTAAACAGGTGTAACGTGTTAAGATACAATCTTGATGTGCAAAACATACTGATTTCAAACTGTTCTGACTCAAAAACTGCTAATAAGAGTGTTCTAAAACATGTATATTTCACTAGTTGTATTTAAAAGTTGAAACAAAGCACATTAAATAAAACTTACAGTGATGTCTCAAATGTTCTGACTGTTCTGAGTGCTTGGTCATTGGGTTGCTTTTTAAAAAAACATCAACCAGTTAAGTTATGTCCCTGCTGCTATTGGTTTGATTGGATAAGGAGATAGGGGAGTAGAGTATTCAGAGGAAAGCAACTGTAAATTACTGATGTATTTATAAAATTATTTGCTATGGATGTTAGAGTTCATGTGAGAGGATAGCCTGCGTGTACATTGAGCTTTGTTTGTTTTGCAGACAGACAATGCAAAGATCTGTGGCTATGTGCATTATTGTGCTTCATAAAACAACTTTTAGCAAAACTGTTAAAGTCATGTTAACACAAATATACTAGCATAGTGTTCTGATTAGTTTGTTGAGCTGTTAATTTTGAGCTTCAGGCTACATTTAAAAACATCAAGGCTCTGTACCGGTTTCAGTTTTAATTAAGGCTTGGATTAGACTGAATCTATGTATGGTTTTGTGCCCAAAATGCCAAGATTAAAGACTTGCTTTGGGATTGGTAGTAAGTCAGCTCTGCTTTCTTTTCTCCTGTCCTGTGCTGAACTTTTATTGGCTCAGATCTGAATGTATCTGATTGCTTGCTTTGTCATGCGAGCTTTTCAGAATATTTTGCATGCCAGGTGTGATTTGGTTTGATTTGGTATGTTGCTATGCCATAAAATTATACTTATTAATGCAAGAGTAATAGGCATTAAAATTAAGGTACAAACTGACTTTAGTTACTTGTTGAAAATAGTAGAAAATAGCCAGGAGTAGTCTGACTGATTGGGCTGCTTCTTATGCCCTCTTACAGGAACAGCACAGCGTATCCTGCTGCTACTAAGTTGTGCTAGCTGATAAGTATGTGGTAACTGAAAGGATGTTTGTTGTTGTTTATTCGTTCAGTCGTCTCCGACTCCTCGTGACCTCATGGACCAGCCCACGCCAGAGCTTCCTGTCGGCCGTCACCATCCCCAGCTCCCCCATGGTTGAGTCCGTCACCTCCAGAATACCATCCATCCATCTTGCCCTTGGTCGGCCCCTCTTCCTTTTGCCTTCCACTTTCCCTAGCATCAGCTTCTTCTCCAGGGTATCCTGTCTTCTCATTATGTGGCCAAAGTACTTCAGTTTTGCCTTTAATATCATTCCCTCAAGTGAGCAGTCTGGCTTTATTTCCTGGAGTATGGACTGGTTTGTCAAGGCACTCTCAGAATTTTCCTCCAACACCACAGTTCAAAAGCATCTATCTTCCTTTGCTCAGCCTTCCTTATGGTCCAGCTCTCACAGCCATAGGTTACTACAGGGAATACCATTGCTTTAACTATGCAGACCTTTGTTGTCAGTGTGATGTCTCTACTCTTAACTATTTTATCAAGATTTGCCATTGCTCTCCTCCCAAGAAGTAGACGTCTTCTGATTTCCTGGCTGCAGTCAGCGTCTGCAGTAATCTTTGTGCCTAGAAATACAAAGTCTGTCACTGCATCCACTTTTTCTCCCTCTATTTGCCAGTCATCAATCAAGCTGGTTGCAGGACTCCAGGCTTGGCTGCCAGCTCGACCGGTCAGGTTTCTCAGAGAGCTGAGAACTGACTGAATTTTCCTTGCTTGCAGTGGATTGCAGAAGTTGTGGACCACTGAAGTTTTTTCCCCTGAAGAAGGGGAAACCAGAAGATTGCTCGTGGGGCCATTGGAATTGCCTACCCTTGTTTTTTCTGTAGTTTCCACCGCGGGAAAAGCAGGGTAAGTGCAAGAGAAATGGCCGAGAGATATCTGGCTCTCGCAGGGGAAACAAGTCTCTTTGAAGAGACACAAGAGCGCACAGCCGCTTTTAGATCACTTTAGGAATTTTTTTTTTTAGATTAGAATATTTTTGGAATCTAAGATCTATCTTTTGGACTTTGTTTAAAATGTTGGCTAATTTTGTGCTTTCTTTGCTATAACTGATTCTGGTGGAAGTTTGATGGATTCTACATTTGCAACATAATGAAACGTCTGTATTTTTTTTTTACCTTTCTTTTGTATTAGAGGGATTTAAGAGACTTTGTAATTCTTCGCTTGATAAACTAATTGACAATCTACTTTTTGAGAAACTGTTTGTTTGGATTAAGCAGCCTGCAGTTTGAAGAACAAAAGCGCAGGGGAACATTTGTAAATTCCTTTTCTCTTTTTCTCTCTATATTCCTATAGAGTGGATTTTGTTTCACTTGGAATGTATTTTTTATTTTTCCTTTTATAAACTGTTTGAAATATAGCTCCCTCCCGTATTTTGGATTATTGGAATGTTTTTTTTTTAATTTTATTTGATAGACTTTGCTGGTAATATTTCATGAACAGACCAACTATTGTTTTGACTAGAAAAATCTGAAGGTCATAGAAGCGGGATGGTTTTCGCAGCCGCAATTCAACTTCTTTCAGGGATTAGAAGGTCACTGGAATTATTACTGATATCTTTGCAAGACCAAGAGAAAGAAAAACAAAAAATAGAATCTGAAACAGGAAAGAAAAACGTTTTTGAAATAGAAGAGAAACAGGAGGAGGGAATTTTAAATATATTAGTCCAGAAAAATATTCGGAAGGCTGTATATTATAATTCTGGTATAAAAATCTTATGGTTGTGGAGACAGGGAGAAAATTTGAGTATGCAATCAGTTAGATACTGTGAAATATGTGGAAAGGGAAAGAAAATTGCTCTGATACTCTACATGAGACATAGAAAAAAGCAGGCTGTATACTGTAAACTTGACTTTGCATATTATGAATTTGGCATAACCTAAACAGAAGATTCAGTATCATGACTGGGATACAAGGTTAATGAAAACATGGATTTTGATTGTATATTTGCGAACTTGCCATTGACTATAAGTGATATTTTAAATGTAAAACATAAGGCTAAACACAATATAAGCTGACATTATAGATTACTGTTTCAGATAATGATATGACGAGATGGAGTACATTGCGAATTTGCCATTGAGTATTGCGATTTTGGCATAACCTAAACAGAAGATAACAGAAACTGTATGGATATATAAAGATTAATGAAAACATGGGCTTGGATTGTATATGAGAAACTGTGTGGATATGTAAAAAAAGTAATATTCTAAATGTAAGATATAAGGCTAAATATAAACATAAGTTGATATTATAGATTATTGTTTTTGTGTTTTTTTTTGGATGATGAGATGTAATTAGAATGATGGCTATTACAGGATGACATTATGTATGAATAGGTATGTATGAATATTATAAAAATTGGTACATTAGGTATTAGGTTAAGTGATATGATAGGTTATGTATTTAGTTTAAATGGACACTATCACAAGAAGTGGAAATTATAGATGGAAATATGTTAGGTTATGTACTAGTGGAATATATAAACATAATATGAATAGAATATATTGTAGTTTATTAGAAGTAAATAAGGCTTTTATTTGTTATACTAATTGGACTTTATGGAAGAGATAAAAATGCACAAATGAACATTTAACATTTAATTACTACTTCAAGGAGTGGAAGCCAAAGATGGATTATTGGGGGATAGTAAGAAAGGTGAAACCCATATGAAGATCAGAAGATTGGATTATAGAAATCAAAAGGCACATGACAAAGAAAAGTTCCTGTGTATTGTATGAAAGACTGACATTTAAAATCAATTATTGTATTATAAGTTCAAAGATAGATTGGAGGGCATCTATTTTCTATACTTTCTTTGTTTATTATTTCTTGACTTCACTTTTTCTTTATCTTTTTCTTTATTTTGTATTTCTATTTCTATTTCTCTTTTCTATTCTAACTTTTAATATGTATTGTAAAACTTAATAAAATTATTATAAAAAAAAATCAATCAAGCTGGTTGCCATAATCTTGGGTTTTTTGAGGTTTAACTGCAACCCAGCTTTTGCACTTTCTTCTTTCACCTTCGTCATAAGGCTCCTCAACTCCTCCTCGCTTTCAGCCATCAAAGTGGTATCATCTGCATATCTGAGATAGTTAATGTTTCTTCCAGAGATTTTAACTCCAGCCTTGGATTCCTCAAGCCCAGCACGTTGCATGATGTGTTCTGCGTACAGGTTGAATAGGTAGGGTGAGAGTATACAACCCTGCCGTACTCCTTTCCCAATCTTAAACCAGTCCGTTGTTCCGTGCTCTGTTCTTACCGTTGCTACTTGGTCGTTATACAAATTCCTCAGGAGGCAGACAAGATGACTTGGTATCCCCATACCACCAAGAACTTGCCACAATTTGTTATGATCCACACAGTCAAAGGCTTTAGAATAGTCAATAAAACAGAAATAGATGTACCAATCGAAGAGAATATTTGTAGCTCAGGGTTGAACTGGGGAGTCTTTGGTGCTCTCTGAGCTTTGTTGTTTTCATGCAGACGTTTCATTGCCAGGCTAGGCAACATCTTCAGTGCGAAAAGGGAGTGGAACTTGCTGTCTGTTTATATACCCTGGCTTGTCCTGCCTGTGTTGGTTTGGGTCTTGTACTCTCCTTGGTAGTTCCTTGATTGGGCTGTTGTGTGCTGTTTGGGTGATTGACTGAGTTAATAGTTCCTTGATTAAGGTCTATTGTGTTGTTTGATTGCTCCTCTGCTGCTAGTCTTGCTGTTAATCTATGCATATCTTGTTGTTGATTGCTGGCCCAGGGGTGTTCTGGTCTTCTGGCTATTCTATTGTCTCTTATGAATGGTATGTAAATGTTGTTAACCTCTATGTGTCTGTTGATGGCTGCTTTGTCTGAGTGCCAAGCTTCTAGGAATTCTCTAGCATTTTTGGATTTGGCCTGATCTAATATGCTCACAGTTTCCCAGTTGAAAGTATGGTTAAGTCTGTCCATGTGTTGTGAGATTAAGGAGTTTTCATCATGTCTTCTGACTGCTAGTTGGTGTTCGTGGATGCGTTCTGCTAGTCTTCTGCCAGTCTGTCCTACATAGTGGCTGTTACAGTCCTTACACTGTATGTTGTAGATAACTCCTGTTTTTTCTTCTTGGGCTACTGGGTCTTTTGGTTTACTTACAATGTTCTGAAGGGTTTTGGTTGGTTTGTGTGCTACAGTGATGCCATGTGGATGTAACAGTCTATTAGTAGTTTCTGAGATGTTTCTGATGTATGGCAGTGTAATCCTTTTCATAGCTTCTGTTGGTTTTGCTGTGGTGGGTTGAGTGGTCAGGCACTTTTTGATAAAGTTGTGTGGATATCCATTTTGCTGGAAGATGCTATATAAGTGGTCTGTTTCCTTTTTCTGGTGTTCTGGGTTGCTGCAGTGTGTTTGTGCTCGTCTGAATAGTGTTCTTACACAGCTCCTCTTGTGTGAGGTTGGGTTATTGCTATGATAGTGGAGCACTTGGTTAGTGTGGGTAGATTTCCAGTAGACTTGTGTTTCTAGAATGCCATCATTTCCTCTACTGATGAGGATGTCCAAGAAGGGTAGTGTGTTGTTGTTTTCTTCTTCCCTTGTGAATTTTATTCCTTTGAAGATGTTGTTGATGGCTTCATGTGTTTCCTCCAGTTGATCCTTTTTTATTATGACGAAGGTGTCATCTACATACCGGATCCATACTTTGGGTTGTATGTGTGGGAGTGCTATCCTTTCTAGACGTTGCATTACTATCTCTGCTATGAGTCCTGAGAGTGGTGATCCCATAGGTGTTCCTTTGATTTGTTGGAATATTTGTCCATCAAACTGAAAGTATGTGGTGAGGCAGAGGTTGATGAGGTCCATGATTCTGGGTATTTTGATCTTGGTGTATCTTGTTAGGTCGGGTGTGTTATGTAGAACTGCTGCCATGGATTCAATCGCTAGTGCTTGGTCTATGGATGTAAAGAGTGCAGTGACATCGAATGACACCATAATTTCATCTTCATCTATTTTTATGTCTTTGATTTTCTAGAGGCACTGTAGTGGGGAATTGATAGAGTATTCACTCTCCTCTGTGAGATGCCCAAGTTTTCTTGTAAGTTCTTTAGCTATGTTGTATGTGGGGGTGCCTGGTAATGATACAATTGGACGGAGTGGTATGTCAGGCTTGTGTATTTTGGGGCGTCCGTAGAAGCGTGGGATGATAGGTCCACTGCTTTTCATCCGCCTCTGTTCTTCTTTACTGATTTGACCTTTCTTGGTTAGGTCGTTGAGGATTCTTTTGACCTGGCTGTCAAGTTTCTGTATCACAATATACCTTAATCTGTAACACAATAGACCTTAATCAAGGAACTATTAACTCAGTCAATCACCCAAACAGCACACAACAGCCCAATCAAGGAACTACCAAGGAGAGTACAAGACCCCCACCAACACAGGCAGGACAAGCCAGGGTATATAAACAGACAGCAAGTTCCACTCCCTTTTCGCACTGAAGATGTTGCCTAGCCTGGCAATGAAACGTCTGCATGAAAACAACAAAGCTCAGAGAGCACCAAAGACTCCCCAGAAGTAGATGTTTTTCTGAAATTCCCTGGCTTTCTCCATTATCCAGCGGATATTGGCAATTTGGTCTCTAGTTCCTCTGCCTTTTCTAAACCCAGCTTGTACATCTGGCAATTCTCGCTCCATGAATTGCTGGAGTCTACCTTGCAAGATCTTGAGCATTACCTTACTGGCATGTGAAATAAGTGCCACTGTTCGATAGTTTGAACATTCTTTAGTGCTTCCCTTTTTTGGTATGGGGATATAAGTTGATTTTTTCCAATCTGATGGCCATTCTTGTCTTTTCCAAATTTTCTGGCATATGGCATGCATCACCTTGACAGCATCATCTTGCAAGATTTTAAACAGTTCAGCTGGGATACCGTCGTCTCCTGCTGCCTTGTTATTAGCAATGCTTCTTAAGGCCCATTCAACCTCACTCTTCAGGATGTCTGGCTCTAACTCACTGACCACACCATCAAAGCTATCTCCAATATTATTATCCTTCCTATACAGATCTTCCGTATATTCTTGCCACTTTCTTGATCTCTTCTGCTTCTGTTAGGTCCTTACCATCTTTGTTTTTGATCATACCCATTTTTGCCTGGAATTTACCTCCGATGTTTCTAATTTTCTGGAAGAGGTCTCTTGTCCTTCTTATTCTATTGTCTTCTTCCACTTCCGCACATTGCTTGTTTAAAAATAATTCCTTATCTCTTCTGGCTAACCTCTGGAATTTTGCATTTAATTGGGCATATCTCCCCCTATCACTGTTGCCTTTTGCTTTCCTTCTTTCTTGGGCTACTTCCAGTGTCTCAGCAGACAGCCATCTTGCCTTCTTGGTTTTCTTTTTCTTTGGGACGTTTTTTGTTGCCGCCTCCTGAACAATGTTGCGAACTTCTGTCCATAGTTCTTCCGGAACCCTATCTACTAAATCTAGTCCCTTAAATCTATTCTTCACCTCCACTGCATATTCCTTAGGAATATTAGTGAGCTCATATCTAACTGATCTGTGGGTCTTCCCTATTCTCTTTAGTCTGATTCTAAATAACAACAATAGCAGCTAGTAAACGAAGAAAGTTGTGAATAAGAAATAATATTTTCCAAAAGTTTAGATCATAGCGTTCCAAACTGTGTGTTGCGACACAGTACTGTGTCGCCTGCGGGGCCCATGTGTGTTGCGAGAAAACCCGGAAGTGGTACACCGCCGCCACATGGCAGCAATGGGCCATCAGTGCTTCCAGGTTTTCATGCGACACACCAGGATGCCGTGCCGCCAACGTGAAAAGTTTGGAAAGCCCTGGTTTAGATGATACCTAGACATACCTTTCCAGTTATCTTCTGGATAATGTAATTCAGTGAATACTATGCTCTAAGAGCCAGGGACTATCAAGATTGCAGCTGATTGTCCTTTTTGTGGGTAGTGCTAGCAATTACATAATTAACGTCTTATCATCCCAGAATCATAAGATATTAAGTGCTACAGCTTTCAAATGTAATTGTGTAAAAATATGACCATCTTTGTGGCTTTTATTTAATGGCTGCCAGATGTGAATTTAGAAGGTGAGCTGGGACAGAAGAATCAGGGTGCTATGCTATTATCATTATCACTGTGTAGCAAATGCCACTAAACTATTCTTCATTGGCTGACTTCAAGGCTGGTCAATATTTTAGACAATAGTACATTGTATACTATGAACACTAAACATAAATGTAGGTTAATATTTTGGGATTGGATTATATATATGACAGCCCCAGAGATATCATATCCCATTCAGGATATGTTACTCTGAATAGAAATACTACTAAATATTATTATTGGTATTATTAAATATTATTATTTCCACACATTCCAATTTCCAAAATAATGTTTCAATTGCATTCAAGGGTCATTGAATTATTTCCCCTTTCATTGCCCTGTAGCATTTGCCTATACTTGAAGGCATATGTTGAAATGTGCTTGTTTGCATATTATGTTTGATATATGTAAGAAATTAATGTACACCGAAATGTATGTCATGTGCATATAACACTTAATGTATATAAGAGATTAATATACTGTACCACTGTCCAAACACATGGGGCAACATTCCCCTTCTGGTATCGTAGGTTTGTGACATGTCACAGGATTGCATGAGGTTTCATCACAGAACACCTTTCCTTTTGAACAGAGGCATGTAAGGCAGGGTTTAGGAGACCACACAGCTTTATCAAACATAAGCATTCCATTAGCAAAGCACCGTCCTTCTTTTCCTAAGAAATGGAAGCCAAAAAATATAAATATAAATTTAAAAATAATGATGATTATAAAATTCAGAGGTTTTCACTACCAGGTTGACCTAAATTTTTCTGTAAATGTCTATTTATTATTTAATTCAATGTCCGACAGTGGTGATGCAACAGAATATTATCTCACATGAGAAGTTGACGATGTAACAACTAGATTGCCAGATTAGATCTGCAGAGACCCAGATTCAAACTCACTTCAAAGAATTCTCATCACAAGTTTAAAAAGGGGATAATACAACTTGATATCTTTCAGTCATTCAGTGACTGAATGACTTACTTGTAGTATGCTCACTACATATGTAAATATGTATCATACGATACTTAGAACATAATTTAGGAAAGGAAGATATAAAATCTTGTAAAGGTATTTAACACCTTCTAAAATATATGTCCATCCTAATCAAATGTAATATATTTAACTGAACATCTGGTTGATTGTAAAGCTAGAGATAAGTAGGCTGTTTTCCAAATGTGATCTTTGCTTGCAATTATTCTAAATACTAGACTAAAAAATACCTTGTGGTTGAAATCCTTGGCAGATACCTCAATACTTTCAGCTTCAGAAATATGGTGCAGTTTCAATACTGGGCTCCAACTAATTTGAGTTTAGTGGTTTTAGTTCAACCTTTGGGTAAAATTCCAGATAAAAAGAAAAGAATCAAGGGGAAAATGAGGAAAATATATATTGCTTCAGTATGGTTGATGATTCCTGAGAGGGAGATCTAAAATACTTCATACAGAAGGCATGGTATATATGCTGGCATATTTCCTTTAATATGAAAAAAATGCTTCCAAATGAACAGTTTTAGACAGATTATTAAAAATGAACTGTAATAATACTTTTTGGTACTCTAATTAGCCTTTTTAAAAAACTACTACCTGCCTTTTCTGTGTAATTCCACTTTGAGATTATTTATTTAATTTATTGTGTGCACCTTGAAACAGAGGAATAATTGATTTGGAAAATATATATGCCAGGTTTATAGATAGTCTAGTTTCTGTTATATACTGTTTTCTAAAATAACTATTTGCCATGAAAATTTTTCTCAACCAGGCTGACTATGATACTGTATCATTTCTAGCATCATCAAAACTAGATAAATTACAGATATCTCCACTTCCATTAGTAAGTCCTTATCAATTTATAATACAATTATATTACACAAGTTGATATATAAATGTTTGGAATTAGATGTTCAATAGCAACATGTTCAAAAGAACATGCTGCATATTACAGTGTGAATGTTTATTACAATGAAGTCAACAAAAGCCCTGCTTTCACCTTTATTTAGAGTTCATATATTATATTAATTATACTTATTTATTCCAAATATTTTAATGCCATGTTTTCAGTGTACATGGCTAAGCCAAATTGTTGCTACCACAAACATTTATTTGTTTGTTTGTTTGTTTGTTTGTTTGTTTTATTTATTTATTTTAGCCACTGTCCATCTCTCCCCAAGTGGGGACTCTGGGCGGTTTACAACAAAGATAAAAACATTAAAATACCATAACTATAATTAAATATCAAATACAAATACAATATACAGTAAATATAAATATAGTATAAAATCCAGATGACGATGATAGTTGTACCGCTCAAGTATCTCTAAAGGGCCATTTTAGGGGACCAGCCATCTCCAGGAGTGGTTGTTTCCCTCCCCGCCCCAGGCAAGGTGGCAAAGCCAGGTTTTCAATTGCTTTCAGAAGGCCACTAGAGATGGAATCTGTCTTATCTCTGGGGGAAGAGTATTCCACAGTGCAGGAGCCACTGCAGAGAAGGCCCGCCTCCTGGACCCTGCCAGATGGAATTCTCTTGTAGACGGGGTCCGTAGCATGCCCTTTCTGCATGATGGGGTGGGGCGGGTTGTTGCAATGGGGACGAGGCGGTCCCTCAGATACCCTGGACCCATGCCATGAAGGGCTTTGAAGATGATAACCAACACCTTGAATTACACCCGGAAGCAGACTGGTACCCAATGTAGCTCGCAGAGCAACGGTGTGACATGTGTCAATCTAGGGGCATCAAGAATTGCCCACGCGGCCACATTTTGGACCAGCTGTAGCTTCCAGATACTCTTCAAGGGTAGCCCCATGTAGAGCGCATTGCAGTAGTCTATATGGGAGATGACCAGGGCATGAGTGACCGTGCGAAAGGCCTCCCGGTCCAGGAAAGGGCGTAACTGGCGCACAACACGAAGTTGCACAAAGGTTCTCCTGGCCACGCCTACCACCTGCTCTTCGAGCAGTAGTTGTGAGTCCAGGAGGACCCCCAGATTCCGCACTGGGTCTGTCTGGGGCAGTGCAACCCCACCCAGCACTAAAGATGTTAAATTCCCGGGTGCCAAGGTGCCTCTCACCCACAGCCACTCCGTCTTACCAAGGTTCAGCTGAAGCCTGTTGTTCCCCATCCAGGCCCCCACAGCCCCAAGGCACCGAGAGAGGATGGTCACAGCATCACTTACTTCACCCGGGACGGAGATATATAATTGAATATCATCGGAGTAATGATTTTAGTTTTGAATACATTGGAGAACTAGATCTAGAGTCTCATCTAATTGTGTATCTCTACTGATAGAATAGACAGCATTGGAAGATCAAATGTATCTGTCTCTCCCCATGTGCCAGTACCACCCAGGTGTGTTTCAAAGGGCTATGGAACTCTCCAGAAGAGTTTTGTAAGGTACATTGGGCTGAGCTTGGAAACTCTCATTTTAAGAGCTACAATTGAGATATCTGCTAATGTAGCATTGGATTTAGCTTATAAAATGTATCATATTAGCACAGAGAGACTTTACATATTATGGATTAACATATTTCATCATAGGAAACAGCAGAGATATTGTTTGTGTTCTGAGCTATATAATGTATAAGGCTGTAAGTGCTTTTCAACTGAAAACACCACTAATATCTTACATCTCTGAATCTCTTATTCTGAATACTCAGGTATAAATTTCTTTTACAACAGTCTATTTCTGGTGCCTTGATTCAGGTCAGCTGAAATGGATAGAAATAATAATGCTTTCCATCTCTTCTGGGGCATGGGGTTTCACATAGTTGAAAGGATGGTTTCAGTGCATTAAAAATAATGAGATAGCTTTGGAACATACATTCACAGAATCAGTTTGCACATCCATTGAGAGTGAAAATGTCAATTATAAGAATTGTTCAATCACTAGGACGATTTCAGTTCTAAACCTTCAACATCTAAATCAGGGCTTTCCAAAGTTTTCCCGTGGCGACACACCAACCGCCGTTGGTGTGTCGCCGCAGGAAAACCCGGAAGTGCCGCCGTTGCGGTGGCGCACAAAAACCTGGAAGCGCTGCTGCCGCTTTCGAGTTTTGTGCGCCACCGTTGGTGTGTCGCCGCGGGAAAACCTGGAAGCGCTGATGATGATCAGCGCTTCCGGGTTGTGTGGCGACACACCAGACTGTGTGTGGCGACACACTTTTGTGTCGCGACACACAGTTTTGAAAGCTCTGATCTAAATAATGCTGATTCACTGATTCATCCAATTCCATGTTTTCTGATAACAAACTTGTTAGAATGCTAATACTTGTACATTGTTACAGGCTTTGGAAAAAAATCACCTGAAGCTGATGTTCCTTTGTTCTACAGTATTTGAAAAATAAGTATTAATTTATTCATACCTTAATCATTGTCACGTAGCTGTACATTTTGACCTGACCTGGTAATAAAAAAATGCTTGGTCTACACATTAGCATTTTAATTTTCCTAAGTATTTTTTATTTAATTGTGCTTATGTGGGTTTTAATTTTTAGATTATTGAGATCTCATATTGTGAATCAACATAGTATGAATTTGGAGGCAATTGTCAGGCGTAGCCCAAGAACGACAGGGAAGCAATCCAGCCAACTTCCAGTTCTTTATCTGCTTACACCATGTAGAGAGAATCTTGCCAGACTAAACCTACTCTACTCTCATCTAAAGGATATAACCTGGGAGACTCTAGGGTGTTGCTATTCCGAATCTCTTTGTCTTCCCACAGTCCAGCTCCAGGCTGTGTTGTCTCTTGTCTTGCCCTTGGAATGTGCTCCCTCCGTCCTGAGAACCAGCTGCATTACTGTAGTCCATCACATCAATAGAATAAATAATAATAAGTAAAATATATTTCTAAGGAACATGTATTTAGATGAAGAGCATTGAATCCACTACTAGACTTCTGGTATTTCGTGTATCATACCAGTGGTACTAGACCACTGGTATGATACACAAGATTAAGTGAGAAGAATTCATCTATTTGGAATAGTTTTCTCTTTTACATGGATGGTTTAGAAATATAAAAAGTAACTTTTCCCTGCTTACCTGGCAAGATATTGTAATTGGATTCTTGACCATCCAAACGGGTAAGAGAGTTAAATACTCCAGTAATATCTCCATCAATATTAGTAAGTGGAATGCTCATCAGTGGAGTGCTAGAGATTGGAGGTCTGATTTGTGACTGCTTGTTTAAGCTGTGATTTCCTAAGGGGTCCTTTCGTAATCTTCTATAGATTATTCTTCGCCTTGCTCTTCCGGGCATTCCGTTGCGTTTATTCTGGGCAAGAGCAACGCACAGATAAACAAGCAGAAGATAATAGACTAGGGCTGCTTTTTGCATTGTGCCCTGGAGTGCTGCGTAAAAAAGAAGGAAAAGGTCATTTGAAGATTAAAGAGATTAGAATACTGTGTTGTTAAAAATGAAAAGTGCATTATTTTTTTTATTAAGGTCCCTATTAAGTGGAGAGTCTAAGGCAGGGCTTTCCAAAGTTTTCCCGCGGCGACACACCAACCGCTGTTGGTGTGTCGCCGCGGGAAAACCCGGAAGTGCCGCCATTGCGGCAGCGCGCAAAAACCCAGAAGCGCTGCTGCCGCTTTCGGGTTTTTGCGCGCCGCCGTTGGTGTGTCGCTGCGGGAAAACCCGGAAGCGCTGATGATGATCAGCGCTTCCGGGTTGTGTGGCGACACACCAGACTGTGTGTGGCGACACACTTTTGTGTCGTGACACACAGTTTGGAAAGCTCTGGTCTAAGGCAAGGCCAATGACTATTTGTTTTTTTATTTAAAATTACATAGGGATGGGAATCTTCTGTATATAAGCTAGATAAAGCAATGTACCAATTCCCAAAGAAAAGTCACAAGAAAGCAAATACATTTGGAGGGGAAGGAATCTCATTTTTACCACTGCAGGTCTATGGGAGGGCAAGACGCTAGCTTTCGAACTTCAGTTTGATCCAGATGCGAGCCAGCTGCTCTGAACCATGTTGATTAGTGGAAAAGAAATACAGTTTAACACAGCTCCAATTCTGAATTCTGAAATCAGATTGAATCATGAAGATTCCCCTTCATGGATCACTGCCTTGTCGTGGCGAAGGGGCTTGCGTAACTCAATGAAGTCAGGTCAAGAAGAACAGGTCATGATGGAGAGTTCTGACAAAACGTGGTCCACTGGAGGAGGGAATGGCAAACCACTCCAGTATCCTTGCCAAGAAAACCCATGGACAGTATCAAAAGGCTAAAAGATATGACGCCGGAAGATGAGCCCCTCAGGTCGGAAGGTGTCCAAAATGCTACTGGGGAAGAGCGGAGGGCAATTCCGAGTAGCTCCAGAAAGTGTGAAACGGCTGGGCCAAAGCCGAAAGGACGCTCAGCTGTGGATGTGTCTGGAAGTGGAAGGAAAGTCCGATGCTGTAAAGAACAATATTGCATAGGAACCTGGAATGTAAGAACTATGAATCAAGGTAAGCTGGATGTGGTCAAACATGAGATGACAAGATTGAACATCGACATATTGGGAATCAGCGAACTAAAATGGACAGGAATGGGCGAATTTAATTCAGGAGACCATTATATATACTACTGTGGGCAAGAATCCCTTAGAAGAAATGGAGTAGCTCTCATAGTCAATAAAAGAGTGGGAAAGGCAGTACTGGGGTACAACCTCAAAAACGACAGAATGCTTTCAGTTCGAATCCAAGGCAAACCATTCAACATCACAGTGATCCAAGTCTATGCCCCAACCACTGATGCCAAAGAAGCTGAAGTTGACCGGTTCTATGAAGACCTACAACACCTTCTAGAACTAACACCAAAAAAAGATGTCCTTTTCATCATAGGGGACTGGAATGCTAAGGTAGAAAGTCAAAAAATAACCGGAATAACAGGCAAGTTCGGCCTCGGAGTACAAAATGAAGCAGGGCAAAGGCTAATAGAGTTTTGTCAAGAGAACACGCTGGTCATAGCAAACACTCTTTTCCAACAACACAAGAGACGACTCTACACATGGACATCACCAGATGGTCAATACCGAAATCAGATTGATTATATACTTTGCAGCCAAAGATGGAGAAGCTCTATACAATCAGCAAAAAAAAGACCTGGAGCTGACTGTGGCTCAGATCATGAGCTTCTTATTGCAAAATTTAGGCTTAAATTGAAGAACGTAGAGAAAACCACTAGACCAATCAGGTATGACCTAAATCATATCCCTTATGAATATACAGTGGAGGTGAGGAATAGATTTAAAGGATTAGATCTGGTAGACAGAGTGCCTGAAGAACTATGGATGGAGGTTCGTAACATTGTACAGGAGGCAGCAGCTAAAACCATCCCAAAGAAAAAGAAATGCAAGAAAGCAAAGTGGCTGACTGATGAGGCTTTACAAATAGCTGAGGAAAGAAGGGAAGCAAAAGGCAAGGGAGAAAGGGAAAGATATAAACAACTGAATGCAGAATTCCAGAGAATAGCAAGTAGAGATAAGAAGGCCTTCTTAAATGAACAATGCAAAGAAATTGAGGAAAACAATAGAATGGGGAAGACTAGAGATCTCTTCCTCCAGCAAAGGAGATCGTTACCTTGTCGTGGTGCTGGAGCTTGAGCACCTCAATGAAACCATGAGCTAAACCGTGAAGGGACACCCAAGACGGGAAGGTCGTGGCAGAGAGGTCAGACTAAATACGATCCCTGGGGAAGGTAATGGCAACCCACCCCAGTATTCTTGCCATGAAAACTAAATGGATCAGTACAACCAAAGATATGTCGGTATACCATCGGAAGATGGGACTCCCAGGTCGGAAGATGGTCAAAATGCTACTGGGGAGGAACAGAGGATACGTTCAACTAGCCCCAGATGTGATGACGCAGCTAGCTCAAAGCCGAAAGGACGGCTACCGGCCGACGGTGCTGGTGGTGAACGACGAATCCGATGTTCTAAAGATCAACACACCATAGGAACCTGGAATGTAAGATCTATGAGCCAGGGCAAATTGGATGTGGTTATTGGTGAGATGTCAAGATTAAATATAGACATTTTAGGTGTCAGTGAACTGAAATGGACTGGGATGGGCCACTTCACATCAGATGACCACCAGATCTACTACTGTGGACAAGAGGACCACAGAAGAAATGGAGTAGCCTTCATAATTAATAATAAAGTGGCTAAAGCAGTGCTTGGATACAATCCAAAAAACGATAGAATGATCTCAATTCGAATTCAGGGTAAGCCATTTAACATCACAGTGATCCAAATATACGCCCCAACCACAGATGCTGAAGAAGCAGAAGTAGATCAGTTCTATGAGGATCTGCAGCACCTACTAGATAATACACCAAAAAGAGATGTTATTTTCATTACAGGAGACTGGAATGCTAAGGTGGGTAGTCAGACGACACCTGGAATTACAGGCAAGCATGGTCTGGGAGAACAAAATGAAGCAGGACATAGGCTGATAGAATTTTGCCAAGACAACTCACTGTGCATAACAAACACTCTCTTCCAACAACCTAAAAGACGACTTTATACATGGACTTCACCAGATGGTCGACACCGAAATCAGATTGACTACATCCTTTGCAGCCAAAGGTGGCGGACATCTATACAGTCGGTAAAAACAAGACCTGGAGCTGACTGTAGTTCAGATCACGAACTTCTTATTGCAAAATTTAGAATCAGACTAAAGAGAATAGGGAAGACCCACAGATCAGTTAGATATGAGCTCACTAATATTCCTAAGGAATATGCAGTGGAGGTGAAGAATAGATTTAAGGGACTAGATTTAGTAGATAGGGTCCCAGAAGAACTATGGACAGAAGTTCGCAACATTGTTCAGGAGGCGGCAACAAAAAACGTCCCAAAGAAAAAGAAAACCAAGAAGGCAAGATGGCTGTCTGCTGAAACACTGGAAGTAGCCCAAGAAAGAAGGAAAGCAAAAGGCAACAGTGATAGGGGGAGATATGCCCAATTAAATGCAAAATTCCAGAGGTTAGCCAGAAGAGATAAGGAATTATTTTTAAACAAGCAATGTGCGGAAGTGGAAGAAGACAATAGAATAGGAAGGACAAGAGACCTCTTCCAGAAAATTAGAAACATCGGAGGTAAATTCCAGGCAAAAATGGGTATGATCAAAAACAAAGATGGTAAGGACCTAACAGAAGCAGAAGAGATCAAGAAAAGGTGGCAAGAATATACGGAAGATCTGTATAGGAAGGATAATAATATTGGAGATAGCTTTGACGGTGTGGTCAGTGAGTTAGAGCCAGACATCCTGAAGAGTGAGGTTGAATGGGCCTTAAGAAGCATTGCTAATAACAAGGCAGCAGGAGACGACGGTATCCCAGCTGAACTGTTTAAAATCTTGCAAGATGATGCTGTCAAGGTGATGCATGCCATATGCCAGAAAATTTGGAAAAGACAAGAATGGCCATCAGATTGGAAAAAATCAACTTATATCCCCATACCAAAAAAGGGAAGCACTAAAGAATGTTCAAACTATCGAACAGTGGCACTTATTTCACATGCCAGTAAGGTAATGCTCAAGATCTTGCAAGGTAGACTCCAGCAATTCATGGAGCGAGAATTGCCAGATGTACAAGCTGGGTTTAGAAAAGGCAGAGGAACTAGAGACCAAATTGCCAATATCCGCTGGATAATGGAGAAAGCCAGGGAATTTCAGAAAAACATCTATTTCTGTTTTATTGACTATTCTAAAGCCTTTGACTGTGTGGATCATAACAAATTGTGGCAAGTTCTTGGTGGTATGGGGATACCAAGTCATCTTGTCTGCCTCCTAAGGAATCTGTATAACGACCAAGTAGCAACGGTAAGAACAGAGCACGGAACAACGGACTGGTTTAAGATTGGGAAAGGAGTACGGCAGGGTTGTATACTCTCACCCTACCTATTCAACCTGTACGCAGAACGCATCATGCGACATGCTGGGCTTGAGGAATCCAAGGCTGGAGTTAAAATCGCTGGAAGAAACATTAACAATCTCAGATATGCAGATGATACCACTTTGATGGCTGAAAGCGAGGAGGAGTTGAGGAGCCTTATGACGAAGGTGAAAGAAGAAAGTGCAAAAGCTGGGTTGCAGTTAAACCTCAAAAAAACCAAGATTATGGCAACGAGCTTGATTGATGACTGGCAAATAGAGGGAGAAAAAGTGGAGGCAGTGACAGACTTTGTATTTCTAGGCGCAAAGATTACTGCAGATGCTGACTGCAGCCAGGAAATCAGAAGACGTCTACTTCTTGGGAGGAGAGCAATGGCAAATCTTGATAAAATAGTTAAGAGCAGAGACATCACACTGACAACAAAGGTCTGCATAGTTAAAGCAATGGTATTTCCTGTAGTAACCTATGGCTGCGAGAGCTGGACCATAAGGAAGGCTGAGCGAAGGAAGATAGATGCTTTTGAACTGTGGTGTTGGAGGAAAATTCTGAGAGTGCCTTGGACTGCAAGAAGATCAAACCAGTCCATACTCCAGGAAATCAAGCCAGACTGCTCACTTGAGGGAATGATATTAAAGGCAAAACTGAAGTACTTTGGCCACATAATGAGAAGACAGGATACCCTGGAGAAGAAGCTGATGCTAGGAAAAGTGGAAGGCAAAAGGAAGAGGGGCCGACCAAGGGCAAGATGGATGGATGGTATTCTGGAGGCGACGGACTCAACCATTGGGGAGCTGGGGATGGTGACGGCCGACAGAAAGCTCTGGCGTGGGCTGGTCCATGAAGTCACGAAGAGTCGGAAACGACTGAACGAATAAACAACAAAGAGATCTCTTCAAGAAAATCGGAGATATCAAGGGAACGTTTTGTGCAAAGATGGGCATGATAAAGGACAAAAAAGGCAGGGACCTAACAGAAGCAGAAGAGATTAAGAAGAGGTGGCAAGAATACACAGAAGAACTATACAAGAAAGATCTTAATATCCCTGATAAATACGATGGTGTGGTCACTGACCTTGAGCCGGACATCCTAGAGAGTGAAGTCAAGTGGGCCTTAGGAAGCATTACTAACAACAAAGCTAGCGGAGAAGACAGTATCCCAGCTGAGGTATTTAAAATCCTAAAAGATGATGCTGTTAAAGTGCTGCACTCAATATGCCAACAAATTTGGAAAACTCAACAGTGGCCACAGGATTGGAAAAGGTCAGTTTACGTTCCAATTCCAAAGAAAGGCAATGCCAAAGAATGTTCAAACTACCGTACAATTGCGCTCATTTCACATGCCAGCAAGGTTATGCTCAAAATCCTACAAGCTAGGCTTCAGCAGCATGTGAACCGAGAACTACCAGAAGTGCAAGCTGGGTTTCGAAGAGGCAGAGGAACTAGAGATCAGATTGCCAACATTCGCTGGATCATGGAAAAAGCAAGAGAGTTCCAGAAAAACATCTACTTCTGCTTCATTGACTACGCTAAAGCCTTTGATTGTGTGGATCACAACAAACTGTGGCAAAGAGATGGGAGATGGGAGTACCAGACCACCTTACCTGTCTCCTGAGAAACCTGTATGTGGGTCAAGAAGCAACAGTTAGAACCGGACATGGAACAACCGACTGGTTCAAAATTGGGAAAGGAGTACGACAAGGCTGTATATTATCACCCTGCTTATTTAACTTATATGCAGAGTACATCATGAGAAATGCCGGGCTGGATGAATCACAAGCCGGAGTTAAGATTGCCGGGAAAAATATCAACAACCTCAGATATGCAGACGATACCACCCTAATGGCAGAAAGTGAAGAGGAACTAAAGAGCCTCTTGATGAGGGTGAAAGAGGAGAGTGCAAAAGCTGGCTTGAAACTCAACATTAAAAAAACCCAGATCATGGCATCTGGTCCCATCACTTCCTGGCAAATAGAAGGGGAAGAAATGGTAGCAGTGACAGATTTTATTTTCTTGGGCTCCAAGATCACCGCAGACGGTGACTGCAGCCATGAAATTAAAAGACGCTTGCTCCTTGGAAGGAAAGCTATGGCAAACCTAGACAGCATATTAAAAAGCAGAGACATCACCTTGCCGACAAAGGTCCGTATAGTTAAAGCTATGGTTTTTCCAGTAGCAATGTATGGCTGTGAGAGTTGGACCATAAGGAAGGCTGAGCGCCGAAGAATTGATGCTTTCGAGCTGTGGTGCTGGAGAAGACTCTTGAGAGTCCCTTGGACTGCAAGGAGGTCAAACCAGTCAATCCTAAAGGAAATCAACCCTGACTGCTCATTGGAAGGACAGATGCTGAAGCTGAAGCTCAAATACTTTGGCCACCTAATGAGAAGAGAGGACTCACTGGAAAAGACCCTGATGCTGGGAAAGACTGAGGGCAAAAGGAGAAGGGGACGGCAGAGGATGAGATGGTTAGATAGCATCACCGATGTAATGAACATGAATTTGAGTAAACTCCGAGAGACAGTGGAGGACAGGAAGGCCTGGCGTGCTATGGTCCATGAGGTCACGAAGAGTCGGACACGACTGAACGACTGAACAACAACAAAAATTCTGAATTATGCTAATTCGAAATATTAGTGTAGTGCCTTATTTATCTGAACAAACATTTATTGCATTATATCCTGTGAAGATATGGAATGAAATATTAATATGATTATAATTAGGGGTACGATTGCCAACACTCCCTAAAATACTTTGTTTTATCAAGCATGTCAGAGGGGACAGTAGTTATGGCCTTGTGTATCCAGAGGGGAAAGATTAATTATAAATGATAACTATAGAGTAATGTAGAGGACTCTTTTTTCTTGGAAAGGTTCGTGTGTGTGTGTGTGTGTGTGTGTGTGTGTGTATAATTATATATATAAATATATAAATAAATATATAAAATAAATAGGATAAATAGTGTTTGAACTTCATTTTATCCAACCTATTACAATAGCTGCACCCTTTAGGAGACAATCTTATTAATCCTCTTACTCTGGATTAATGAATAATCAGAAAGATTGTAGCAATTAATTACTACAACTAATACTTAAATAATTTGGATATTTGATTTCTCTGAATTTAATCTGGTGAGATTAATAAATGAACTATTGCTGGAAGTTTATCCTTTGTGAATGTCACATTGTCATCTACAAAGACAAGTTCTTTGGCTTCATTTCATAAGCAATTGAAACAGAATCCTCATCTGCCAAGCTTTGGAAGCTCACTAATCTTTTTTTGTGCAGATGGCTCTTATTTTAGGTCACATGTTGCAAATTATTAATGACATAAGGCTGTTAATACTCTGTTTATCCCTTTATAGTAAAGCTATGTAACAGAGTACAGCAGATACAATCATGCTACCCTGTCCATATATTAAAAATGGCTAGCAGAAGTTTTCTTCAGGGGAAAAGTTGGTGGTTTTTATTCTTACCAACCCAAGAAAATGTTGAAAAGCAATTATATAAAACGACTTGGGAGTCTGTCTCTCTGTCTATCAGCGGGATAATTCTCCAAATACAGAAGAGAGCAAAATTTGGAATGGTGAAAGAAACTAGCAAAATGAAATGTGAGTTCAAGCTGGAGCTGGATCAGACTGGGGGAGTAGAGAAAATAAGTCCAGAAAAATTCCCCCAGTGCATCCCTATGGGAGAGGAAATTAGGCAATCAGCTGGTATGTTGCTGATTTTTCCACCCCTCCCCCTCCCTCTTGGCCATGTGACCCAGACAGGAGCATATGGAGCCCAGCCCGTGCCTTCCTGTGCACACATATACATGCACAATATGAGGGGAGAGCAAAAATATACACACACACAGGCTACACATATATATCCACCCTGATTAGTCCTTGGGAGAAATAGTGCATGTACACACAAACACACACAGAGCTGCAACACATTTCATTACACAGAAGAATACAGACACTGCCTATGTCCACTGCTGGTAAAGGTGGTAGAAAGAATTCAAGAAGCCATGCTCTACATACATTATCTTGTTTTATGACTTCATACAAAAACATGTTTGTTGTTCCCTTACTGGATTTGGACACAGCTTCCGAAAGATTTTTAAAATCCTAAAAAATATAGGGTAGGTGCCTTTTATGGGGTCTGGTCTAAAGCTTACCTTCTGTATAAGGTATGAGAAGAACAAAACAAGCTCCTCACAAATGCTACATGCCCATCACATACACATGCACAAGCTATGAGCATGGCAATAACAATTGCTATTTCTGGTTCATGAAAAGGAACATCTGGATCTACTGAATCAGTCCTTATGTTCAGTAAAGAGAGGTGGATGACCAATAATGGGTGGATATACACTGAACAAGAAGATGCTTCCTCTTGGACTGCATTAAGGAAGTAACATCTGGCTGAGCCACACTGCATGAGTATATTCTGCACATTGCATGCCACACACTGAATGTTATATGAGAGAGGAATAGTCTATTTTCCCAGGTAACTGCATTATGTTTACTGTCTGTTCTTCTGTTTTGAGAAAGGGCAGGGGAAATGATCAATTTATTCAGATAATCTGTCATCTCAAATTACTCCATTAAATCCATATTCTAATGGACTACTCTCCAACAGTAAAAGGAGGATTTTTCCAAATGCATTTGGGAAAAAGAAGTTGATTTTTAAGAATATATTATTTTTATTAATTATCTCATGCCATTGTAATTTCATAGCTATGAACATAGCCTTATAAACTATTGCTAAGGAATTGTCAATATGTTAATATTTTTCATAAAACTTTGTGAATAATGTTTTTTATTACTTTTATGCCAATCTAAAAATAATTGGTTTTATTCATATTATTTAAACTTAATGAAATTAAATACAGTATACTTTCTGCAAATACATTTTACATTTGTTCTCTAACACACACACACACACACACACACACACACACACACACACATTGATAGTCAATCTCCCATATTTTAAGTAGCAATTTAATATGTAGATGTAATACATTACCTGGTAATCTAATCTAATAGTAGATTCTTTTTGGTGTCATTTAAACTCCAGCTGCAGAAAAGAAAACAAAGGAATCTGTGCTGTTATATTTCAAATAAAAGAGGCAGTAAAGAAGGAAACACATTAGATGCCTCCTTAAAGAGTTCCTTTCCCTGAAGAGAAGGCACTGTTCTGTCCTGGTGTGTGCAGAAATTCTGCTACTTCAGCTATACAATCTTCCCTTCAAGAAAATGAAAAGCAGCACAATACTTTTGGTCCTTAGGCTGACAAGGCACGAACGGGGGCTCTCTTTATGTAAGATACTTTCAGAACCAAAATAAACAGGATTACTGTATGTTAGAAATTGTATGCTTCTCTATGTTTCCAAGAAAGAAAACTTTGAAAAGCCATTTCTTTCTTAAAGATAGAATTTAGTGGCAATTTATCCTAATAATCTCCCCCCACCTCATATGTCTTCAGTGGTTAACAGAATTTTTGGGCTGATTTCATAAAAAGAAATTATGCACTTAGAAAAGAAAGTGGCTGACACATTTTTATTTGGTTATTTATACATCAAATGCTAACTAAGTGCTGAAATAATAGATAGTTGTGAGGAAGAGGCCATAGCTTGCTAGCCAAAAGGAAAATGTTTATTGCCACACATTTCCTTTCTGTCTCAGGGGTTTATTCCTTCATTCTTTGGCTTGTGCTTCCAAAGACTCTCACAGCTTCATGGTTCTTTGGACCTACTAAGTTTCCCAAGGAGTGTTTTATACATATAGCATAAAACTTTGAGAACACTTTAGTTTGAAGCCACAATATTCAGTGTACTGTAAGAGTTGTGTAAAACTTAAATAGCAATGACATCTTAGGTAAACTGTTACTACCCCAAATCTTATGCAGGTTATAGTGTGCTTTATTTGGGGGTGTTTGATGTGCTCATTCATGTTTGGCTAACAACCCTGAGCAGACTTAACATTCAAGAGTTAAACGAAGTTGCATGTACCAAATATAGCCTGGAAGCGGCATTAGAGAAATAGAAGGTAAAGATTTTTTCCTGCGTAACAAAGTCTATGAATTAAAGCTATGGATTAAAGAAAAAAGCAAGAGTCTGGGAAATGGGACTAGGTTCCAGATTAAAGGATCACAAGGAGCAAAAATGAACCTTGGGTGTCTGTAGCTTGAATCATGTCAACTGGATTTCTATTTTCTCAGTGGATCTATTTTCTCAGTGGCACCTTGGGTGCCAAATTAATTGTGACAATTTTATGGAAGGTAGCTTATTTGGTCCATGAATATTTATTTATTTGTTTATTTATTTATTTATTTTTTATCCCACCTTTATTATTTTTATAAATAACTCAAGGCGGCGAACATACCTAATACTCCTTCCTCCTCCTATTTTCCCCACAACAACAACCCTGTGAGGTGAGTTGGGCTGAGAGGGAGTGACTGGCCCAAGGTCACCCAGCCCGCTTTCATGCCTAAGGCGGGACTAGAACTCTCAGTCTCCTGGTTTGCCATTGGCTCCTTCCCAGGGCTGAGAGAGAGGGACTGGCCCAAGGTCACCCAGCCGGCTTTCATGCCTGAGGCGGGACTAGAACTCTCAGTCTCCTGGTTTCCAGCCCAGCACCTTAACCACTAGACTATGATGAATGGGTGGCGAAACTGGCCATCAGAGAAATAGCAACCAGGAGTACAGTACCTCCTTCCGGGTTATATGGCGGCAGGAGGAAGGACCCAGGGAGAGGGATTTCGGAGGTGGAAGGGGAAGGACAGGCCTGAGGTTAGCTTGGAGTCCAAGCCTGAGAATATTTTCTCCTGTCAGAGAAGCAGGGTTAGGAATGATTTGAGGGCCAGCATGAGCTAATAATTACAGGGTTGTGGAGATAATTGAACCTCTTTTAAAACCCATCTTTTTAGTTATTTATTAGAAGTCCATTTGTTCCTGTGTTATCCAAGTATCTGTGTTATCTGTAAGTACTTTGAAGTAGGCCAAGTTAGAAAACAGATTCCCCAAGTCTGACTAGAAGTATCATTTACTGATACAGGCTACAGTAATAGGATCTTGAAAGTCTGAAAGTGCAACGGCGGCACTTCCGGATTTTCCCGCAGCAACACACCAACGGCGGTTGGTGTGTCGCCGCGGGAAAACTTTGGAAAGCCCTGAAGTAGAGTATGTAACAATACATGTAACTAAAAAAATAGGGTTTTTTTTACTTCATGTGTACAAAAATAATTCAGTATAAAACAATTAGGAGGAAGGGGAAGAAAGGAAGCTCTCCTTTTCTTCCTCCAGGTCTTTAAGAAACACTCTGACATCCACCACAAGTGCACTTTGGAGTTTTCAAGCACATCCCCCATCTTCCGTTATTATCTAAACAATGCAATTTTGCCTGACTACACATTGAGTAATATCCATGGCAGTGAGCATGGTTACCGTGGTGACAATGAAATATCAACTGGTTAGGTGTCATTTTATCTTCACTGACCATCACTGAACAGGAAGAAAAGGTGGAGAACATACTGGAAGGCCTCAATGCATAGTTGCATTATGTGCTTTCTTTAAACATTTTAGAAAAGATAGAGAGACCTTGCCTTGTTCCTCATGCCTTGATGAGGAACAAGGCTGAAATCAGACTGTTACGTTTTTTCAGTCAGGAGCTCGGGGGGGGGGGGGAAGCACTCTATCTCACTGGCAGTTAAACAGTTTTAGGAGATTTCAGAGAAAAATAACGAAAACGACTCTGGATTGTGCTCAAGATGAATCAAGACAAAGGAAAAAGCAGTGAAAAGACATTCACATTCATGGGATGGCTTATATTTTTAACACCCAGGAGCCTCCTAAAGACAGAAGAGGTAGATTGTGCACAGTCTTGCCATTGTAATCACAAGAGTTACTGGATGAGTTATAATGCTTTGTAATCAATTATCTTTCCTGCCAGGGCAGTGGATTGGCCAATTGAAAGGTTTCCCCAGTGTGTTTACAAGGAGGATGGTGACTCATAATTGGTCCGCAGTGCAAAATTTGTTATCTGTAAGGGAAGTGCTCATCATTTAATTGGTAAAGGAATGCTCAGTAGCTGAAGTACATGAATTACAACAGCCTTTTGCTCCTGGCGGTTCAACAGTTTCTCTGGCTGCCTTCTCCAGAGAAAAATGGAAACAAAATGGTAATTCTGAGCCAACTTGGCAGGATGGTACAGAGGCAGGATATAAACATCTACACAATCATACAACAACAAAATACACTCGAGCAGACAGACAGCAGTTTTTCGATAACAAGAGGTCTTTGGGTCATTCAGGAAGTGTCTTCCATGTAATCTATATTTCGTCTCCTTCTGTCATTATAATTCTCATTCTCTTCATCAACATTGTTACACTGATAAACTGTGATTATAGTGATTAAGAGTTTATGAGGTTTTTGCACTATTGCATTTGCCTATTGAAGATAGAGGTGGTATTTTAAGGGACAATACCAAATATTGCACATGTTAGTAAGGTAATGTTCAAGATTTTTCAATCCAAACTTCAACAATATATAAAACAAGAACCATCTAATGTGGAAGATTTATTTATTTATTTATTATTCGTATTTATACCCCGCCTATCCCCTCCCTATCAGAGGACTCTAGGCGGCTTACAACATTGCAATTTCATATATTTAACAATTCATATATTTTAACAACGTTTAATTACCGCGCGCTCAGGGAAGGGGTAAGGGAACCGACTCTTTTAGTATTGGACTACATGTCTCAGGATACCTTGCTTCAGAGCTGGCTGCTGACGTCCTGGATGTTGCTGTTTGGGATCCGTCGTCTCCGTTCTCTGTTTCCGCCGCCATTCGCGAGGTCTTCTTTGCTCCGGAGGCGACCCCCGACAGGACGCCAGCAAATTCTCCCACGTAAGGTGGTACCCATTTATCTACTTGCAATTAGCTTTCGAACTGCTGGGTTGACAGGAGCTGGGGCAAGTCACGAGAGCTCACTTCGCCACGCGGAGGTTCGAACTGCCGACCTGCTGATCGGCAGCCTTACAGCATCAGTGGTTTAACCCACTGAGCTACCGCGCCCCTGGATTCAGATGGATTCAGAAGAGGCAGAAGCAGTCAAAATCACACTGTGAACCTCTGCTGGATAATGGAAAAGACTAGGGAGTTCCAAAAAAAGACATCTGACTGTACCACAACAAATTGTGGATAGCCCTTGAAAACAGGGGTGTACTGGGCCAGCTCACTTGCCTATTGAAGAATTTATATGTTGAACAGAAATAATAGAACAGTATATACAACTCTAAATGGTTCAAAATTGGGAAAAGAGTTTGCCAAGTTTGTGTACTGTCACCTTATTTATCTAACTTATATGCAAAACATATTATGAGAGATGCTGGCCTAGAAGTAGGAACTGGAATTAGAATTGCCAGGAGAAAGATCAGCTGTTTCAGAGATGCTAATTTTGACCACCTGAGGCCAGGAAGATTTTAAACAGTCTTCTTGAAGATGAAAGAAGTGTAAAAGCTGGTCTGCTGCTCAACATTAAAAAGATCTCCTAAAATTATGTCAACAGACAATGCTTAAATATTTTGAGGACATAATGTGAATGCAAGAGTCATTGGAGACTCTGATGTCTGAAAGAATTAAAGGGAAACAAACAAACAAAAAAAGCAGACAGAAGACTTTGATGACCAAGGCATGAGCTTACAAGAACTCAGAGAAGTTATTGACAGACAGTCCTGGAAAAATGATGTCCATCAGATAATGAAGGGTCAGAAACCAGTGAATAACACATAGGCTTAACAGCTCGATACTTGTTCTTCAAAGCATACACACATAAACCAGTATAGATTATCATTCCTTGATCAAAAGCTAGTCAGGCAGATGTAGAGTCAACAGAAAGCTCTTTGTAAAACTGCACCATTTACTAAGCCAGTGGGTGAAAGACTATCCAAACATAATGCTGTGAAGCCAAGTAGACCTATATTTTTTTGGGGGGGAAAGACATCATTTTGATCTCTTCAAATATTGCTATTATACTGCTGTAGATCTGTCTGCCAAATTATTGCAATGTGTAAAGGAAACGTTTAATATGCATGCTAAAAATTATGTCACGTATTTGTAATCACATTCCAATCAACATGACATTTTCATCATTAGCATTGGAAGCAAAGTTTAATACAGCCAAATGGCAAATTGTCATGAAACAATTGTGAATTATAAAGAAACACTCTTTAAATGTAGAAGAAAAGGAAGACTTTAGCCAAAAAAAAAGTTGCAGTCTCTACAGGGAGCACAAACCAAAGTGATTTCATTTTATAAGAGTCAGCAAATTGCATCAATAAGAAGTGGCTTGGCACAGTAAACTACAAATATGAGCCCTATAGTTGCATTCTTTGTTTAATGAGTGGTCTCTAATGTCTTTATAACCAAAAATATAGGAAGATTCTGAGAAAAAAACAAACATTGAAAAATAATAAATAAATAAAAACAGATGTCTTCAATGGATGCATGCATGCATGCATGCATGCATGCATGCATGCATTCATTCATTCATTCATTCATTCATTCATTCATTCATTCATTCATTCATTCATTCATTCATTCATTCCCTTCTCACCCCCTATGGGTGGTATGTGTCTTCCTCAACCTTGGGTCCTCTAGCAAAGGCCTGGGAGTTTGAGGGTTTTGCGCAGTATCTTAGCTGTTCCTAGCATTGCACTTTTCTGGACAGAGAGCTCTGATGTTGTTCCTCTTGCAGATTCTTAAAACTCCCATTTTACTCCTTAAAACTCTTGAAATCATCTCCTTCTCCACTGCACTTTGGGGGTGTGGTGTTAACATGCTTGGATTTGCTCAGAGTTTGACTCTGGGCAGGTCCAAGTGAGTTGCCCAGGACATAGTCTTGTGAAGTTAGCTGGACTGAGTTCAGTTCTGTGACATCCAATGAAATGGACAAAGTCCTCTAAATTGTCAGTTTGCCCACTTGTTTCTTGCATCCTGGCCCCTCCTGGGTTGTCACGGCAGCCTGGGAAGTGACTGGGTGGGGGGTCCACGTGATGGTATTGTCCTCTTTGAGGAAGTGGGTGGTTTCTCCAGCCTTGAAGGATGCGATGGTGTGCCCCCTTCTCAAGAGGCCATTGCTGGACCCCTCAATCCTGGACAATTACTGTCCAGTTTCCAATCTTCCCTTCGTGGAGAAGGTGCTCCAATGGCAGCTACAGAGGATCTTGGATTATATAGAGGCAGCTACAGAGACAAATGGATTAT
This sequence comes from Charina bottae, assembly GCA_023362775.1. Classification (NCBI taxonomy): domain Eukaryota; kingdom Metazoa; phylum Chordata; class Lepidosauria; order Squamata; family Charinaidae; genus Charina; species Charina bottae. The sequence continues at coordinate 680,720 of JALMGJ010000022.1, forward strand.
CTGGAGCCATTTCAGTCAGGTTTCAGATCAGGATATAGTATGGAGACAGAGCTGGTTGCATGTGTCGATGGCCTTTGGTGGAGCTAGGAGAGGGATGATGCATCCATCCTTGTGCTCCTTGGTCTCTCACTGGCTTTCAATACCGCCAACCATGGTTTCCTTCCAGACTGGCTGCGGGGATTAGGAGTGAGGGTCACTGTTTTGCAGGGATGTGCCTCCTTCCTTAGTGGTAATTTGTAGTCGGTGTTGACAAGAGGGGAGAGATTGTGCCCACAGCCCCTCATGTAAGCAGTGCTCAGGGCTCTATGCTCTTCCCATTCCTGTTTAACAACTACATGAATGGGTGCGATATCTGTCATTTTGGGGTTTGGTATCATCAGTATGTGGATAATACCCAACTATACATCTCAACCCCAGGCTGCACAGGCAAAACTGTTGCCTTAACCACTAGACCAAACTGGCTTTCAGCAGCAGCAGAATATTCTCTTACTTATACCCTAATGCAGTGCTTTCCAAACTGCTGCCGTTGGCAACACACCAATGGCGGCAGTGGCGGCAGCACGGGGGGGGTGCACGGCGGCAGTGGCGTGCATGGCAGCGGCGACGGCCTCGTTAAAACACGGAAGCGCTGATGGCGCGCCGCTGCCACCATGCACACCGCCGCCGCTGCGCGCGCCGCCACTTCACAACACACTAAACTGTGTTGCGACACACTAAAGTGTTGTGACACACAGTTTGGAAAGCTATGCCCTAATGCTACTTTAGTTTGATTTCAAGACCTCCCAAAAAATCCTGATACCATTAAGTTTTTAACAAATACTTAGTTTCACTTTTTCCCTTCCTGGTAGTAAGCTTATAGGATTCCTGGCCATGTACCTAACCCCCCATTGTCAGTCGGAAGCTGTTCTAGTTTGGGGTTTTCTCCAACAAGAGATAAAACAAAAGCAATAAAGCCTTCCACCCTTTTTAGCTCTGTTTTAAAGCTATTCATTTATTTATATTATTCAAATGTATATACTGTAGCTGCCCATCTCAAGCTAAACATGAATAAGTCATGAATGAACATTCAGAGGATAGGCATGACTGGACAAAGTGACGGGCTGGAGAGGAATTGCTTCCATTATTTCCAGCAGACAGTCTTGTCCTTCATATTAATAATCCTGTAACAACATTGGCCAGCCATAAAACACTTGACTAGCACTGGATAGAAACAGTACATTCTGTTCACAGCTTCCCATCCAGGAAACAAAACGCACACAAACACACACACACACACACACACACCTCCTACAACATTAGTCTATCATGAAAACACACTAGCAAGCTTTGGATGGATGTGTTGTGTCCTGTCCCCTCTCTCTTTAAGCAGTGGGAGAAACAGAAGAACTTGGCTCCTAGTAATGATCTCCTCTTCTATCATTCCTTCATCCCGCAGTGCTTTACTTGCACACCTTTTTTGTGCATATATGGGAGATGGTGGTGGTGTCTATCCAATCAGAAACTTTGTGTATGGATGTGGTGGGTACTATGGTTTTGAGCATAGGGGATATTAAAAAAAGAGCCAGTACACCACAATAAAACCAGTGCACCACAATAAAAATGCAATAATAACACACACACACACACACACACACACACTTTTTAGGCTAGCCACCCATTATTATTTTTTCATCCTGAATTAACAGTTGAGTGAGATTCCTGAGCCCTGGAATCTCCCACTCTATATTGCTTAATATGTCACAGGATCAAAACAAATAATGATTCACGAACTAAAAAAAATATCTTGGTCAAAATTTTGTTTTTTCCTATGTTGAAAGGAAATACTAAACACAGTTAATATTTAACTTTATATTTCCTTGTGGATTAATATGTCAGCACGACTGGTTTTCTTATTATTCAGTTTACATGCAGTTTAACTGAGTCAAGAGGATTTTTGTTCAGTTTTTCAGAGGTGTATTTCTGTATTATATCCTGTTACTCTTGGCACCATCTTGAGTTGGAATGCTTTAAAAACTGAAGATGGTATCAAACTGAAATCTCTTCTTATTTAAAAAGAGGAGATTAGAGTTCACATTCCAATTGTGACACATTTTTCTACTGTGGCAAAATAAACTACATTGCTACTTGATGCACATATATCAACTATGAGATCAAAAGGTTATGGGGGAGAGCTTGGAAACTGTTTCTCAACAAAGCTCTGAACATACTCCTTGAACATTAAACTTTTTATACAGTGTAAGGTTCTTTGAATAAAATGAAATCTAGAAGATTACAAGTATATGCAAAATCTTTTATGGACACTTATAGTTGAACAACCTTTTTGCATGTTAACACCAGTGAACTTTTGAAACAGGTATTCTATCGATACACTCTTCCAATGTGGTATGTTTCCCACCCTAACTACATAGAAGCTTTTCCCAGCCTGCACTCACTGGAAGTGTTGATTATAACTTGCATCACCTCTAACCAACATTGCTGTTACACATGCAAATGTGCCTACTTTCTGTATCATTGGTACCAAATTAATTCTAGGCATATCTTTCTGTTCTTGCCATCTAATAATTCTTTCATACAATTCAGCTGCCTAAATTAGCATCCTAACTCTCACTATCTCCAGTCATGTTGATGGGGATTTAACATGATTCATGTATGGACTCACATGAGTACTTGTTTATGTTATAAATATATAATTGGATTGAAAAATGTGACATAACTGCACAAGAAAAGTCTATATGCATTCAAAGCTTGGGTCATTGTTTCAGAGATACTTCCTTACCCGATTTCTCAATGCCTTCAACGATGGCAGAGCTTCTAATGTACTGCCTTCACTGGAAAAGTTCAGGGAGACATATCTATCTTGAAAATAGCCCATGTCATATTGAACTGTATAGCACAGTCAAACATCAGGAGTTGACCACAGGAAAAGTGTTTGTATTTTGTATTATGTCATTAAATGTTTTATGTTAATTTTTATGTCATAAAATATTTTATAAAATTTGTCAAATTTCAATTCCATGGGAATCATGGGTCCCAGATTTTGGATGCATTCTGCAAGTTAGCCCATTTGAGGTACCCTGGTTCAAAAATTGTTGGCTTTTTTGCCCAGTTTTGCCCAGTTAAAGGTTAGAAGCAAATAGACATGAGAGTTTTAGTAGGATATAGATATCTACTTCCATTGTTAATTAAGATATTTTACTTATACATCAGTTAATGAAAATGCAATCTGTTAGTTTTAAAATACCAATAATTTTGATGTCCGAAAATAAATGGCAGATAGTTGTTGCTCTTCCAAAGCCTTTTGTGGTTTGCTAAAGCGAATGTAGAGTATATTAAAATGAGTCATTTTCCTCCTCCTTGAATTCAATAAAATTCAGAAGTAGCATATGTTTTAGGCTGGTTGTGGTCCAAAAAAAACAAAGATACAAATCCAATATTCATGTTGTAGTTCTCTTTTTTTAATCATGTTTTTTCAACTTCCCAGTTTATCCTGGGGTTTCCTAGTGGTCTCCCACCCAAATACTAATCAGGTCCAACTCTACTTAAAGTTCCAAAGATACAGATAAAAGGGATACTATTTTGCCATATGTAACATTCTTAGGTTGTGTCACCAAGACTGTATTTCCTGTTCTTCTGAGCCCAGAAAATGAGAACCTACAGCTACTGTGATCTGCATCATGAGGCATTTTGGCCTAAACAGCCCCCTTACTTCTCATCCAAATTAAGTGCAAGGTTTATACATTCTGATTCTGTCTATTTAATGCTCCAGACCTTGATTTTGGCCTTTAAGTACATTTCAAATAATGCAAAACCATTTTTATTGTAACTGAGTCATTGAACCCATTTCATCAGCTGCTAGATGACAAGTGTGCCTTAGAAATCTATATGGATTTCATATGCTGATATGTAATAAAAAGTATCCTATACTGCAGGGCTTTCCAAACTTTTCACGTTGGCAACATACCAACGGCGGTGCGCAAAAACTCGGAAGCGCGGCGGCAGTGCACGAAAACCCGGAAGCGCTGCTGCTTCCAGGATTTTGCGCGCCGCTGCGGCGCTTTCAGGTTTTCGCGCGCCGCAGGGGAGCAGCGTCCTGGTGTGCTGCGCGAAAACCCGGAAGCGCCATCAGCTTCCGGGTTTTCGCGCGACACACCTGGGCCCTGCAGGCGACACAGTATTGTGTCGCGACACACAGTTTGGAAAGCTATGCTATACTGTAACACACTTTGGGGTGGATTGCTTTATGATCCAGGTGATCCTGATATGTTCACAACAGATACTGTTCTACCCATTATACTCTCATTTGGAAGGATGGTAGAAACAGTTTACTATTCCTAAGACTAACAAATTATCTGGAGCCAGCCATAATTTTATCTCAAATCCAATGTGGTGAAATGATACTGCTGAAAGAGGAACATGCTGGATTTGAATCCTGTTTATATGTGTGTGTTTTTAATGCAGAGGTCTTTCTTCCAAAAAATGTGGTTAAGATTGAAGAAATCTGGAACCAGTTTAATTACAAAGAAAATTAGTCTGTTCCCTCTCTCTTATAATTTCTATTCTTCTTATACATATATTTACCCTTAAGCCACATAATTGTACTGTTCTTATTGTTCCTGGACTTCCAGTTGTGGTAAAGTATCCTGTCTATTACTGGCATTCCATAAGCTCTGCTTATGCTTAAAGTATTATTTTATGAACTTCGTACAATTTCCCTGTGAATCATTTTCTATCATTGCTGTATTTTCTGCATTTATTACTTTAAAAAAACCCTAAAACTCTTATGATGGACTCCAAGATCACACCACCCTTGCAATCCTCTACACACCTCAATATGCACAAGAGGATTGGAGGACTCTCTTGAAGAGATTTGGGGATGAGGGAAGAAGGATCCTTTTTCGGTGGAAACAGCTTCCACTAATGGAAGTATACATTTGGTTCCATTTCTTGTTTTCTGTCCTCCCAACTTTCTTGAACATTAAGTGGTATCTGAAATGTTAAATACAAATACTCCTGAAGATAACAAAAAGCACCCTCACACACAAAGGATTCTTAGAAGTTTTCATAGAAGCAGTAGACAAGATGAGGTGTGTTAATGAATCAAAATGTCACTACTGTCAGCTCCACATGTGAATCTCCATTATGCACTCATATAAATCTCCTCATTAACACCCTCTAAGGCAGAGCTTTCCAAACTGTGTGTCGCGACACGTTAGTGTGTCGGCTGCAGTGTCTGGGTGTGTCGCGGCTGCTGCTGCCTCCGAACCCTGCCAGGATTCCACGCAGGTCCTAGTGCCTGCCTTGCTGCCTGCAAACCTGCTGTGATTCCACGCAGGTCCTAGTGCCTGCCTTGTGTCCTGCTGTAAGAGTGTGTCGCGAAATGATGCATGTCTAAAAAGTGTGTCACCAACATGAAAAGTTTGGAAAGCTCTGCTCTAAGGGTTCTGTATGGATTTTATGGTCTTCTGGAGCTGATTGGGTGAAAAGAAAAAAAATGGGGAAGAAGGCTGTATTCAATATTTTACTTACATCTACTAACATACAGAAATCACATATTGTTTCTCTGAATTTAAATTAAGAAAATTACATTTTTAAAATTTTGTTTACATTTGTAACTTTTGTTTTTTTGGCTGTTGTGGGTCTTCCGGGCTGTGTGGCCGTGTTCTGGAAGTTGTGGTTCCTAACTTTTCGCCAGCATCTGTGGCCGGCATCTTCAGAGGGCAGGAGCACAGACAGAAGCGCTCTTTCTGTGCTCAGGTAGAATGGCAATGTTTGGCAATGTTTGTTTTCTATTTATAGAGCTACGTTATAGGAGATTAGGTGGGGTTTTCCTATAACTTAGCTCTATAAATAGAAAACAAACATTGCCAAACATTGCCATTCTACCTGAGCACAGAAAGAGCGCTTCTGTCTGTGCTCCTGCCCTCTGAAGATGCTGGCCACAGATGCTGGCAAAACGTTAGGAACCACAACTTCCAGAACACGGCCACACAGCCCGGAAGACCCACAACAGCCATCGAACTCCGGCCGTGAAAGCCTTCGACAATACATTTTGTTTTTTTGCTTTGTATTTTAACACTTTCTCTGTTAAATTTTACTTCACCAAAATATTTTTTTTCTTTTGCTTAACAATGCTCCTTACTCTTCTATCTTTAAATGGTTTATTTAGGATATATGCAGTACTCTGTGTAGATATCTCCGTAGGTCTTTTTTTTTCTCCAAAACCACTTCTGTTTGTGCCAATTTTTCTCTGTGTTCACCGACAAATTTCCTGGAGCCTCATTTCTTAGTTACTCACTCTTTCCCCTAACTGGACTCTGCCTTTCCTTATTTAACATATATAGCAATAAAATTAGCAACATTAATTTTAATAAAAGAATCACAGATTCATTTAAAACATGGAGAAAAATGGCTGGAATGAGATGGACATCCTAAATGATCGTGCCTTACAACGAATGGTCTTGGAACCAACCAGAGAGGTTGCCATCTTACACATAATCCTAAGTGGTGGTCATTGTTAAGGAATGTATGACAAAAAAACCACAAAGAAAAAACCACAATAAGATCTTATTTAAATATATTTGAAGCAGGAAACAGCCAGAAAGTGGTTGGGCCTTTAGAAGACAAAAGAATGAAAAGGAGCCTCAAGGAAGATATGAAAGCTTTGCATCTGCCTTTACTACAGAAGATATAGGACATATACTCTAGGAAGGAGTAGCAACAACTAAAGCAAATTGAGATAAAGAGAAAATATATTTTAGGACATCTTGAAAGATTACACCATAACAAATCAGAATCCTGATGGCACCCACCCATATGTTCTTAACTCAGAAGTAAAATTGCTGGCCTCTTAGCAAAAACTAGTAACTTGTCACCCAGATCAGACTCAGTGGATGATCCTCCTCCTCCTCCTCCTCCTCCTCCTCCTCCTCCTCCTCCTCCTCCTCCTCCTCCTCCTCCTCCTCCTCCTCCTCTCTGGAAGAGAACAGAAATTTCTGACTGACTTAAGCCCTCTTTGCATTAGTCCCACATTCTTGTGTTGGTTTCTCTAAGCTGATTTGACAAAATGGCTCATGGCTGAAGATCCACACATCATTACATTGCCCATAATTCCCTACAGAATGGAGGACAAGTCTAGCACAATTCATAGTTTATGATCTTGTACTGTATTTTTAGTAGCATGTTGTCAGCATTGTGTCCATACTATTTAAACAATGTTATGACAATAGTATATTTTACATTTCAAAATTAGTATGGTTTCTGAAGTAGTAAGGCATCTGTTTATGCTGGAGAGGGTGATATGTATTTCAGCTTGCTATGAATCATGTCTTCGTTGTATTTCATCGATGAACAAGTTCTTTAATTCTTACTAATTTAGGCAGGGCAAAAGGACTAGTAATTTTACAGACACTAGTTTTAAGCTTGCAAGCAATGCTCCTTGGTTCACATGAAATAAACTGAAAACATATGGATTGATGTACTCCTGAAGAGAAAGTGAACTGTGTAATTTTCTGTCTGAATGCAGATGATTCACATGTATAGAGAAAAAAGAAAGAAGGTCAACACCTTTGATGTCAAAATAGGCTGTTCTCCATGCCTTCATACCTAAGTGCTTTCAAAATGAATGTACCCTATTTGATTACATTCTACTCTCTTTCTTATTTCTCTTGGTGTGAAACCTAAAGAGATTTTAAAAAATGGGGTAGGAGGAGTTGGAACTGATTTATATGGACTTGATAAAATAGCAGTAAGGAAACAATCTTATCAGAGTCATCTTTGGAACAAAAAGGAAGTGGATTGCATTCCTGAGAACCTGCTCAGTTCTAAAGCTCTAATAGGTTTGTGACAATATCTTTAGTGTTAGGTTGGCTTTTCAGAAGATATCTGTTTGCATAAAGGCAGGTTCTAACAAGAAAGTGAGGTTCTGAAATGATTACTTTACTGAAACTCTTTTTAAAGAAGATGTGATTGTATTTTCTTACATGTGATATTCAAAAGTACAGTGATATTCATCTACAGTTAGATACTTCAAACAGGTTTTAAATAAGTAGTGCCTTCCAATCCAACATTTCTTTAACAATAAGAAAATATCTACCAGCATTGTAAAGCATCTCCAATACATATACACTTCTTGGCAAAATAATGTTCGCAAGTCAGATTATGCTCAAAATGTAGGAAACGGGGGTGTCTGAAAGTACATGTATGAATGCTTTGTATCCTATGTTCTGAGTGATTAACAGCCACCAAGTGTGTATTGCCATGCAATCAGTATTGGCATATTATAAAATGTAAATCGTACTGCTCTCTGGACCATCCTTCTGAAAATCGGATGCCCTGATAAATTTGTGAACATCTTGCGGTTACTCCATGACGACATGATGGCAACAATCCTGAATAACAATGGCTCTCAAAGCGATCCATTTAAAGTGGAATCCGGCGTTAAACAGGGATGTGTTATTGCTCCAACCTTATTCGCTATCTTCATCGCTATGATTATACACCTTGTTGAAGAGAAACTTCCTACTGGTGTAGAAATTATATATCGAACAGATGGAAAGCTTTTTAATCTTAGTAGGCTGAAAGCAAAAAATAAGGTAATTGCAACTTCTGTTATAGAACTTCAATATGCTGATGATAACGTAGTCTGTGTACACTCCGAGGAAGATCTTCAAACTATCCTAAACATCTTTGCAGAAGCATATGAAAAGCTCGGCCTCTCGATTAACATTAAAAAAACCAAAGTGCTTTACCAGCAAGTTCGAACCAATCCCTCCGCAGCGCCATCAATCCAGCTTAAAGGTGTGTCACTAGAAAATGTCGATCACTTTTCTTATCTCGGCAGCCATCTATCTACAAAAGCCGACATCGACGCTGAATTTCAGCATCGCCTGAGCTCTGCGAGTGTAGCTTTCTCCTGAATGAAGCGTAGAGTGTTTGAGGATCGGGACATTCGCAGGGAGACCAAAATGCTTGTTTACAAAGCCATTGTACTACCAACCCTTCTGTACGCCTGTGAAACATGGACCCTCTACAAACACCACCTCCAACTTCTTGAAAGATTCCATCAACGCTGCCTCCGAAAAATTCTGCAAATTACTTGGGAAGATAGGCGGACTAATGTTAGCGTATTAGAAGAAGCGAAAACCACCAGCATTGAAACAATGATCATCCAACATCAACTTCGCTGGACCGGTCATGTTGTTCGAATGCCTGACCATCGTCTTCCAAAGCAGCTACTTTACTCCCAACTTAAGAATGGAAAACGGAATATTGGTGGACAGCAAAAGAGATTCAAAGATACTCTCAAAGCTAATTTTTAAAAAATGTAATATCAGCATTGAGAACTGGGAAGCCCTAACTCATGAGCGTTTCAATTGGAGGTCAGCCTTTATTAATGGCGCTATGGACTTTGAAGAAGCACAAGTACAGGGCGAAAGGGAGAAAGGAGCTAAGAGGAAGGCACGTCAGGCAAACCCTCATCATGACCGTCTCCCACCTGGAAACCTATGCCCTCATTGTGGGAGGTTGTGCGGATCCAGAATTGGCCTTTATAGCCACTTACGGATCCACTGTTAAAATTTTACCTTTGGAAGACAATCTTACTCGGCTACGAGTGATCGCCAATGATTATAAAATGTGCTAATTGTACAGAACCGATGCTAGATTTGTAGACCTTACTTCATAGGCTGATCTTTGTAGACAGCATTAAGTGAAAATATTGACAGGTATAACTGCATGCAATTTTTTTTTACTAAACTCTAAATCTACTGCAGCTTTACACCACAGCTCTTCCCTGAGGCAAAGCTGAGTGTGTGTTTCTTAGATTGCACCCCAATTCTGAATTCAGGGAGATTGAAAACTTGTTGGTGTTCAGTCTGTGTTTGCAACTGATTGTTTATCTTGAAGTCTAAGCTGGCCTATTTGGCTGAGTGTTGTATTTTTCTCTTGTAATTCAAACACATGTTTGTTTAGTGACAAAATTAGTTTTAACCCTTAATTTATGAATGGGAAAAAGAAGAGGTAGAGAGTAGATTATTTACTTAAATATAAGCTATAAATCCTTTGAGCTCCATCAATTTTTCCTTCATACATTCTTCATATCACCCTCAGAGTATTTTTTCTAACTTCATAATTTACAGTATATGTTTGTGTGTGTGTTTGTGTATAATGAATGTGTTACCTCAAATAAAGCACTGTAGAACGATACTGTTTCCTGTAAAATCTTAACTTTCAGTCCTTGCAGTCATGCAAAGTTTTAAATAAAATAGGGCACACTATCTCTGCTGTCATTAAAAAACAGACCATAAAATTTCAATTTAAAAGGTTCTTCAGTTCAAGTAAGTTATTATTAGGAACATCCACATAAACATTTTCTAGAAAAGTTTCATAGCAAGTTGATAAACAATATTCTGTCATCACACACGGACGTTTAGTTGAGAATACTGGAAAAAAGGAGCAATATTTTTTCAGTTCCATTGTTTTTGTCTGTTGTTCACAAATACTGTATAGTGTCAAAACAGGTCTAAGATATCTAGCACATGACAACTTGCTCAGGCTCTTTTGAAGAAGGAGTTGCTATCTTTATTCTTATAACAAGCATGGCACCCCGGTCAAATTGTATATTTCCATGGTTCCCTAAGTGAACAGTAACTTACAGAAGCTGTAATGGTACAAAGTTAAACACAACATACAGTATTTCTGCAATTTTGATGCATATTTACTATTTATGTGCCTTTGTTTACAGTTCCAAAATCAGGAAACAGTGAATATGGCAGGGGCAGAATCTGGAACACTCTTTCAGCCATTACTTTGTAATATCTTTTCGGCAGAAATGATAGATTCCAAGTGTATCCTGTAGCCAGCTAAGGGGCTTTCTATTCTTGCTTTTGGAATCTTTCCCACTTTTCCTTGCAGAAAATTTCTTCTAGCTCAGAAATTGGTCAGGTCTCCTTGCATGCCCTGCATGCTTAAGATCTACAGTACCTACAGATTTTCAATAATATTCACCTCGGGGGACTCTTGAAGGCCATTCCAAAACATGCCTCTTTCTTTCCTGTAAGTATTCATTATTGGTCTGAAGCTATGTTTCAGATTGCTCTCTTGCTGAAATATCCAACTTCTTTTCAGCTGCATTTCTTCATTGACTGTGGGACATTAGCTTCTAGAATACAGGGTGGCATGTTCATCTTTGTGCCATGCAGAGGTTGTGTCAGGTTCTATTCACGTAATAACAAGTTGTTACAATTTGGATCTGTAACTTCCTCCCCTGATCTTGTAGCAGAGCTGTGTCTTGCCGCAATTAACACGGTGGACCTGAGGACTTCAAAGTGGGTGGTGCCACATCACACATAGAGGTCAGGTTGGACCTTGGAATTAATTTGGGGTCTCTGAATTTTGTTTTTGTTTTTAACTATAACTTACCTGTTTATATATCCCTTCTCCAATTATCAGTAAACTAATTGAAGAGAATATTTGTAGCTCAGGGTTGAACTGTGGAGTCCATGGTGCTCTCTGAGCCTTGTTGTTTTCTTGCAGACGTTTCATTGCCAGGCTAGGCAACATCTTCAGTGCGAAAAGGGAGCGGGACTTGCTCTCTGTTTATATACCATGGCTTGTCCTGCCTGTGTTGGTGGGGGTGTTGTACTCTCCTTGGTAGTACCTTGATTGGGTTGTTGTTTGCTGCTTGGTTGGTTGACTGAGTTAATAGTTCCTTGATTAGGGTATATTGTGCTGTTTGATTGTTCCTCTGGTGCTAATCTTGGTGTTAATCTTTGCATATCTGGGTGATGATTGCTAGCAAGGAGGTAAACTGCTTTATCAATAAACTGCTCTGCCCATTTGCAGCAGACATGGACAGTGGAAGTTCTATGGGCAGCAGGAAAAGTAATGTGGACTTTGCCCACCCTGTATTTGTATAGTCAACTTATAGCGATCCAATTATTTTTAAAATAAAACTAAGAAATATGACATTATCAAACTAAGAAATATGACATTATCAATTTTTATTTATTTCTACATACATTTGTATGCTGCTGACTCCATAGATTTTAGGTAGAAAACTAATTTAAAAATTCAGCACACGTCACTTCTCCTCGTACAACTACATCTACATGGGGACCTCCTCAATGAAGGCATTTAACTGTCTTCCTGAACGCCATCAGGTTGGGGACCATGCAGACCTTGGAGGGCAAGTTATTCCAGAATGGAACAGCTGCATCAAGAAGGCCATCCTCTGGTCCTCCGACCCATAACTGCCTGGGGGTGAACCCATGCCACCTGCATCAGCTAACACATATCAGGTTGGCAGATTTCACCTGGAGTAGATGGTCCCATAGGTGGAGAGGACCTGAGGACTGAGCTTGCTCATCAGTGTTCATCCAACATCAGAAAAAGCATTCGGTGATCAGCCTTTAGCTCTGATTGGCTGCAGGGACAACCATCTAGGACATGTCGATATGACTCGTTGGAATATTTTTTTAACGTTTTTATTTGCTATCTTCTGTCCAGATTCCTTTAATTGGGAGGGGTTACAAATAGTGTAAAATAAATAAATATGTAAAGTAGCTTATGCTTTTAATCCGAATTGCTTTTTGCTGCAGCAGGCTAACACATGCTCTTTTGGAATTGATTGATGTAGTGGAGCTCAAAGTTTTGCATGTACAGAATTTCTTAATTTTTTTATGTAAGAGAACTAGATATGGGACAATTTAATACGAACTTAATTAAACCTATATGATTGTGTAATCTGATTGATTCTATCAACCCTTTTCAATAAGGCCCACTTCTTTCCTATTCCAGGTTGTTACTGGAAAGGTTGAGAAAGTCCTGCCTCTGCTGACTTGAGCTTCTAGGCCTACTTATCTCTCCCGATAAGGCAGGGAGATCTGCCTGGGGAAGGGCATCAAAAAAGCCAAGCTGGCAGCTGTAACCACAGTTGAAGCCCTGCCCCTTTTGAGGTGTGACATAGTGAGCAATGCATGTTAAAAGAGCAGGGCTTTGGTGACAGATGCCATCTTGACTTTTCTGACCCCTCCTGTGGACACCACTGCTATATGATACTAAGCTAACCTATTACGAACACAGTGTTTCAAAGCTGAGGAAAAAGCAGCTTCCAGTGGGAACATGGCGGTCTGAACAGCTATGCTCGCAGGCTCCGTGAGCAGAACTGACAACGCGGCAATTTTCAGGCTCAGGCAGGCTTTTCCTGAAGCCCAGGAGTGTTTTTCCAGAAAAAGGAAATCACTCGGAATTATCCCATCTGTCCTCGGAAAGGCTGCTTGCAGCCAGAAAATTGCAAACAGCGTCTGCGATCGACTGGTAAGAGCAGCCGGGAGGCTGGGACAACACCATTTCTAAGCCGCGCTGTAGCCTTAAAGGGACATTAAGACCAGCCACCCCATTTCTAAATCGCTCAATTTATTTTTCTTTTAAGTTTATGTACCCTAAGAGAGGCTTTCTACAGCAAGGAGAAACCCGTTCTTTTGGTGCTTATCGTTATTTTTGTGATTAATTTCTTTAAAAAAAATTTTTTTTAAGTTTTGGATTTTGCTTCCCATCCAAATATTAAGGAAAGTTGAGAGTACATAATCGTCTCCCTGCTATTATTTTTGTACTAAATTTGAAGATTTTAGCATTTTCCTACACGTTGAATCTGCTGTTTTGAACTTTCAGCTTTCTGTTACTACTTTCTCTGGGGAACTGCCTGTTATCATACTTTCACTTCTGTAAACACATTTCAGAATTTTCCTATTATCTCCCACTTTCACTGGTTAGGTACCTAGGGGGCGCCATAATCTACTGTGTAAGACAGAGCTTTCCAAACTTTTCATGTTGGTGACACACTTTTTAGACATGCATCATTTCGCGACACACTCTTACAGCAGGGCACAAAGCAGGCACTAGGACCTGCGTGGAATCACAGCAGGTTTGGAGGCAGCAGGGCACAAGGCAGGCACTAGGACCTGCGCGGAGTCCTGGCAGGGCAGGTGTGGAGGCAGCAAGGCACAAGGCAGGCACTAGGACCTGCGTGGAATCCTGGCAGGGCTCAGAGCCGTGACACACCCAGACACTGCAGCCGACACACTAACGTGTCCCGACACACAGTTTGGAAAGCTATGGTGTAAGACATGGAGGATTTCAAGCAGACTTTCTCAGATTTTCATTGTGACTTTAAACCAGAGCTTTCCAAACTGTGTGTCACGACACAAAAGTGTGTCGCCACACAACCCAGAAGCGCTGATCATCATTAGCGCTTCCGGGTTTTCCCGCGGCGACACATCAACGGCGGCGTGCAAAAACCCGAAAGCGGCAGCAGCACTTCTGGGTTTTTGCACGCTGCTGCAACGGCGGCACTTCCGGGTTTTCCCATGGCGACACACCAACGGCGTTTGGTGTGTCGCCACAGGAAAACTTTGGAAGGCCCTGCTTTAAACAGATCCTTTTTGATTCCTGTCAAGTTGTTATGCAGGACATTCAGGACATTGTGGAAGATACGACCTCTAAAATGTGTCATCTGGTTGGGGATGTCGTGGAAGAAATTGAAGAGCTTAACAACGATAGAAATGTTTCTTCTAATAGCGAGATCAGGGCTTCTGTTGAAATGCTGGATAGTCCAGTTGAAGAAATTAAAGGGACAGATTGAATTGCAAGCCATAAGTGAAATTGAATTGCTGATGGAATGTTTTGGGAAAAAACGGGTTATTATGTATGGGAGGCTTTTTGTTGAGAAGTCGGAGTTTTTAAGGGGAGCAGTTGGGCTGTTTGATTTCTTTAAAAAAAAGCTCCGTGTGTATTGTGGGGATATGTAAATGCTCTGGTTTATTTTGAAGTGGGGTAACGGCTTAAGAATACTGTCTGTCTGTCTGTCTGTCTGTCTGTCTGTCTGTCTATCTATCTATCTATCTATCTATCTATCTATCTCAGAGCTTTCCAAACTGTGTGTTGGGACATGTTAGTGTGTCGGCTGCAGTGTCTGGGTGTGTCGCGGCTGCTGCTGCCTCCGAGCCCTGCCAGGATTCCGCACAGGTCCTAGTGCCTGCCTTGTGCCCTGCTGTAAGAGTGTGTCACGAAATGATGCATGTCTAAAAAGTGTGCCACCAACATGAAAAGTTTGGAAAGCTCTGATATAATATATATAGTATATATATACAGTGTGGCTATGTGCGTGCGTGCGTGCGTGTATGTATGTGTGTGTATGTGTATGTGTATGTGTGTGTATGTATGTATGTATGTGTGTATGTATGTATGTATATATATATATATATATATATACACACACACACACACACACACACACATATATATATATATATTCTTTCTATCTATCTATCATCTATCTATCTATCTATCTATCTATCTATCTATCATCTATCTTCTGGATGGAGCAACTGTATTTAGTGATTTTTATAATGTGTCAATGGAATGATTTATAGAAATAATGTGATTTTCGTTTAATATAGAGTAAGGGATTGATTATGGAAAATGTGTTGTATATCCTTGCTGTTAAAAGTCGGAAGTCACCTCTTGTAACTTTAAAAAAAATTCTCTTGTGTTTTTCACTCTTTTTAGTTTTTTTCTTTTGTCTTTTTGTAGTTTTTTTGCTTTTTTTGTAGTTTTTATCTTTGTCTTAAATCTAATAAAATTCTTATAAAAAAAAAAGTTGAGGAAAAAGCATTCAACACACCAAGTTCCAGAATGCCATTCTCTTCATTGCCATTAAAGAAAATGTGTCAATATCTGTTTCTTTTTGTAGCTTGTAAAAATGTTGAAGGTGGTGGTAGAGATTCTGCATTAATATTTTCCATGTGCTATATAGTAAACAATATTTGAGTCTATTTTATGTAAAATTGCTGACTATGTTAATTGCATCTTAGCTATAACATCCATGTTTTCAATTTACATTCTTTGCCCAGCTGATTTTCATTTAAAACCCTTTGAGGTTTAAGACTTAACCCATCACTTTTTCCAGCAACAAAACACGCAGACATTTCTGTTCTGCTATTTCTTTCCTCCTCTCTGTTGCTGATTCAGTAGCTCTGCTTGTTGGGACACGTGAAACAGAAAATTGTGGTATACAGTTTATGTAGTCAAATTTCAAACATCTTTGCTTTGATTCTAATCTGTAACACAGGCATTAAAAACTTGTGGCTTCCAGATGTATTAAACTTCAACACCCATAATTCCTAGGACATGAGAATTGAAGTCCAGCAAGTTAGGAAACGTGGTTCTAATTATGATGGTAATAGGATTTGCACTGCAAATAACACACAGCAACCCCACTCTGAAATTACAAGTGGGCATTAGGCTTCTCACATTTTTAGGGTGGGCAATGTAGTCATTGGGAAATCTTCGCCACTCATCCCCACTTAGAAAGAGCTCTTGTGCTCTGATTGGCTGTTTTTCTATGCTCAGGAAGTACATGAGCCAAGCGGAGTTTGCTACTGGTCACAGTCTATAAGTGGGAGCTTGAAGTATGTAAGCCTACTAGACTGATGGGCCGATGTGGGTCTTACCCTGTGTTGAATTGTGGTCATGGTTTTTTTGGTTTGCAGCCAGCTCAACTGGAGAGACAGCCTGAACTTAGGGACCCATCTCTACTATCCCACATTCAGTTGTCTTGGCTGCTATAAAAGTTTTATTTCCATTGGCAGTGTTTCCTTTAATTCTTTATAAAATTGAATATAAGTTGAATATGGTTAGAAGATTACTAGTTGCAGATTTCACCCATAAGCTTTTCTCTGTTCTTCTTTGGGCTATATGAGTTTAATAGTGTTGCAAACTTTCCAGTATCACTACCCCTGTAATTACTTGCTTATCTTTGGCATCCGACATTACAGCAAGCTATACTAGTATGATATTAGCCTTTGTTGCACTGGTTTTATTCTGAATTGTTTGTTTGTTGTAATCTACAAGTTGCAAACATTTCATGCATCTGGAAACTAAAGAAAATATTTAACACTCTGGGCTATCCAATTAGTATGTGATTAGCCCATTAACTATGTTCCAAAACATATTATACATTATATAAACTGCATGGGAAAAAAAGACATAAGCAAGGAAAAATGCTTTAGTTGACAAGAAGAAACCAAAATGGATGTATACTTGTTCCCAGCAAGCTAGTTTGGCATGTATCATGGGTGAGATCATGGCTTATGAGAGGCTTGGAAAAAAACAATTCCAGACATGGCAATGACTTAATGTTTCGAAAATCTGAGGAACATCTATTTAAACTCTTAGCTTGCTACAGGTTCTGGAAAAATAATGAATTTTCAAGTGATATAACATATTGGCCTAGTCAAACATACTTTCCATTTCCTCAACTACACCAAGAATAAATATGGTGTCTGTAACATGCTATTTTTTAACCCAGCCTAAGAACAGGAAGAATCTGTTGCCTTCCCTTTAACTGCTACGTTGTTGCTATCGCAGAAGCTGATTGAATTTCTTTACTTTAAGAAAATTGTTGACTTTTTAATACTTTGACACTCAAGTTAGGCAACATATTGTTAAGGGCTGTTGGAGTGTTCCTGGTTCTGTTTTTAAAATTGAGCTCCCTGTAATATTCCATTTAACCTGGCTCCAATTTAAGTGAAAGTATTCATCCAGTTCACTGTATTAGAAATGTCAATATAAGTAATTATAAATGACGTTATTCATATAATAATATATAATTATTCTACATCAGAGGTCTGTGTGCATTGCTGCACACAATGACTCAGTCAGGAATTAACATTTTGATAGGATTCTTAGTCATATCCTGCTTTCTGCCTATTCTGCCGGTGTTTACTGAATGAAATGTGACTAGTGTCATGCACAGAAAATATGTACAGTTAGTCCTCAACTTACAACCAGAATGGGGACCAGAAAAGTCTTTGTTAAGCAGTGCAGTCGTTGAGTGAGACATCATGTGACCGCATCTGATTTTACAACCTTTTTTGCCACAGTCGTTAAGTGAATCACGTGGTTCCTCGTTGACTTTGCTTGTCGGAAGCTGGCTGGGAAGGTCGCAAATGACAATCATGTGACATAACATGGTCCTATTTTCCATTCAGGGCTACTCAAAACTACAGTGACCCACAACACACATTTCTAAATTATTACTGGGAAATGTTTTATGAATGCATTAGTTTGTTTTTTTTTAATTGAAAAATCAATGCCCTTGGTCTAAGGAAAATACTGAGCAATTTGAAGTTGCAGATGTCACCCAAAGTAACCAATTATCTTAAAAATGAAAGTTGATCTGTGTTTATGACATATGGACCTCAGCTGAATTATCATTCAGAACAACATTCCACCTTTGGGTCATTGTGCATTCCCCATCCAGTTATTTCCATTTTGGAGAGTAGCTTATTATAATACAATCTGTGAAGAAACTAGAAACATTGGGGACATATTTTCACATCTCTAGTTAACCTTTATCTTTCTTTGCTAACTCATTTGCTGACGGCTGGAAATCAAATTGCTCATTCCTTCATTAACGTTTCCTTTCAACTTTTTTTTAGCATCTAATTAAATATCTGAGATAGTTCTTCAAACAGATAGTGGAATCCAATATGAAACCATTCTCAACTGCCTGCTGCTTTTTAAAATTATTTCTTGGGGTGTTCTACCCTAAAGAATTTAAATGGAGACTTGATAAAATAGTCTGCATACCATCAGATTGTTTTATAATCAGACAGCTTTTACTCCAAATACTGAAAGCACCACCTAAACTTAAAATAGTTACAAAAGTTACAGTGTCAAACATTTGGCATTTAATAGCTTGAATGGTGATTATATCAACCATGCAATGTTAAAATTTATCTCAAATTTTGTTGGAAACAATTACAGGAACTGAAACATAAATTTGAGAAAATTCGTATTTCTGCTGTATTTTTCCTGCATTTCAGGTCTTAAACAGAAGAATCTCTGTAACATCCTCTTGTATTCCCCTTGCATTTTCAGAATCAAACTAAAGCATGCTAAATAATTTACCTGCATCTGATTCTCTACCCTTGGCATAATGTAAAAAGCTAAGCTAAATCATCACTGAGCTTTGCTGTGTGTGTTTAGAGTTAAACCTAACAACTAAATAACGTTAGCATAAAAATTATGGGTGAAGAACTTATAATTGTATGTAAAAGTGTAGGCACCCCTGCTCAAATTGTATATTTCAGTGAATCCTTAGGTATAGATACTAACACAACCTTTGCATGGTAAAGTTAAACATGGTGTCATTCTGCAAATTTAAATGAGATAGAATGAGATTGCTTGCTAAATTGGATTAGCTACAAAAAGTAGGATTCAGTGCCTCCCTCCCTCCCTTATTTAATTATTTAATATATTGTGTGCTTTTTACAATTTTTAAAAAGTAATTTCAACTTTAATGGAAGGATAAAAATACTTGAAATAAAGAAGTAAAAACATGTAATAATTTAATATATTGTTTAAAATTTATTTTTATTTATTTATTTTTCTAATTTTTATCACCAAATATGTTGGAAGCAAGAAAAGTAGAGAGTATAAGATTGCAAGCTATATAAAAATGACCTAAAATTCTAGCTGCATCAGTTAGGTTGATCTGATCTATCTACTTCCCACTCCTCTTTTTTATTTATTATTATTTATTTATTTTATTAAATTTATATTACCGCCCATCTCCCCTAGTGGGGACCCTGGGCGGTGCATAATAAAACAAAATTACAATAGTATAAAATTACAATAATACATAATATAACTTCCAAGAGGGAAATGTTAAAAATGGAATAATGGGAGGCTTCAAGGAACCAGCCATCCCCAAGAGGAACTGTTGGCGTTTCCCTCCCAGGCAAGACGGCAAAACCAGGTCTTTAAGCCTTTCCGGAAGGTCGGGAGCGAGGAAACCAGCCTCAGCTCCGGGGGTAAGATATTCCAAAGGGCGGGCGCAACTGCAGAGAAGGCCCGCCTCCTGGACCCCGCTAGGTGGAACTCTTTAGTCGATGGGGTCCGCAGCAAGCCCTCTCTGGCTGATCGAGTGGGACGGGTCGATGTTCTGGGGATGAGACGGTTCTTCAGGTAACCTGGCCCTATGCCATGTAGGGCTTTAAAGGTGATAACCAACACCTTGAATTGTACCCAGAAGCAAACCGGTACCCAATGCAGCTCGCGTAACAACGGTGTTACATGGGCCGATCTTCTGGCCCCAGTAATTGTCCGCGCAGCCGCATTCTGGACCAGTTGAAGCTTCCGGATACTCCTCAAGGGTAGCCCCATGTAGAGCGCGTTACAATAGTCTATATGGGAGATGACAAGGGCATGAGTGACTGTTCGGAGGGCATCTCGGTCCAGGAAAGGGCGTAACTGGTGCACAATCCGAAGTTGTGCAAAGGCCCTCCTGGCCACGGCTGCCACCTGCTCTTCCAGCAGGAGTTGTGAGTCCAGGAGAACCCCGATTCCTCACTGGCTCCGAATGGGGTAGTGCAACCCCCTCTAGAGCCAAAGATGACAACTTCCTAGAACCCGAGCGGCCATCAATCCACAGCCACTCCATCTTACTAGGGTTCAGTCGAAGCCTGTTGTTCCCCCATCCAGGCCCCCACAGCCTCCAGACACTGAGATAGGGCGGCAACTGCATCACTTACTTCACCCGGGATGGAAATATACAGCTGAGTATCATCAGCATATAGAACATATTTTGTTCTCCCTTTTCTGGGATTTCAGTGTGATGAAGGTTTTCTATAGCAAAGTAGCTTCAAAGGCATTCCCTTTGGACAAACATAACAGTTGAGTCTTGTGCTGGGTGAGAATAGGGACAGGTAACTTAGTACCTCCGGACAAAAATATGTTTGTGAATACTTTCTTAGCATCATTTGTCTTTTCCTTTCAATTATTTTAATAAAATGCAAATAAATAGGAAGCTAACATTCTGCAAAGCATCTGGCTCTCTAGCACCACACTGATTTCTAATCATTCCTCTTATTACTTACAGCAGGGCTTTCTAAAGTGCCGCTGCTGGCGACACACCCAGCGGCGGTGGCGACACGCGAACGGCGACGGCGCGGGGGGGCGTGCGGCGGCGGCGTGGGGGGGCGTGTGGCAGCGTGCACGCACGGTGGCGGTGCGGGGGGGCGTGCGGCGGTGTGCACGCACGGTGGCGGCGCGGGGGGACGTGTGGTGGTGTGTGCCCGCACGGTGGCGGCGCGGGAGGGGCGTGCGGCGGGGCGGGGGGCGTGCGGCAGCGCGCGCATGGTGGCGGCGCGGGAGGGGCGTGCGGCGGCGTGGGGGGCATGTGGCCACGCGTGCGGGGGGCGTGCGGCGGCGCGGGGGGCGTGCGGCCACGCGTGCGCGGCGGCCACCATGCACGCGCGCACCGCCGCTTCCGGGTGGTGTGGCGACACACCACGCTGTGTGTGGCGACACACTTT
Organism: Charina bottae; assembly: GCA_023362775.1. Taxonomy (NCBI): domain Eukaryota; kingdom Metazoa; phylum Chordata; class Lepidosauria; order Squamata; family Charinaidae; genus Charina; species Charina bottae. The sequence continues at coordinate 702,097 of JALMGJ010000022.1, forward strand.
TGTGTCGCGACACACAGTTTGGAAAGCTCTGACTTACAGATTCAACATACATTCTTAAAAAATTAACATGGTAAATGGCTGCAGTATAGCACTTCATTTAGATCCAATAGAAAAGCAAATCTGTAGCTCAGGGTTGAACTGTGGAGTCCTTGGTGCTCTCTGAGCTTGGTTGTTTGCTTGCAGACATTTCATTACTCAACTAGGTAACTTCATCAATGCAAGTGATTTGCTCACATACAGATAAACCACATTTAAACACCATTCAAAAGAGATAACAAGAAACCTAGGAAGGAAACGAAAAGACCACAACACATCCCTTCCAGCAGCCAACACTCAGATAAGCAGGGATCAGCACCAGACAAACGATCAGGCAGAAAATAATCAAGGAACCACCAAGGTAGAAACCACACCCCCACCAAAACTGGCAGGGCAAGCTACTGCATATAAACAGGCAGCAAACCCCACACTCACTCGCACTGAGGGTAGATTATTCCCTTTCATCCACTTTGAAGCACCAATAAAATCGCATCTATATTTCTACAACCAGCTCCCCTGGCCAGTATTAGCAGAAGTCAAGTGACAGTGTTATCAGCCCTGTTTCAGTTATTCTGAGATGACGTCATTGTTCCAGTGTTGCTAACCAAACAAAACCAAACATCTCACTATGACCTGCTTTGAAATATTCATGATAAGGCTGTCAAGTATTTACATGATAAAAGTTGTTACTTAAGAGGTTAAATTTCATCAGCTCTATTGCACATAAACTAATTAGCTACATGTCTTATAAAATTTGATATTTTTGTAGTATCCTATTTATATTAGACTACTGTATAGGTTATACCATTTCTTTTTTTATTTTTAATAGAATAAGTATCCTGATATTGTAGTTCTTCCTGAAGGATTATATGGAGATTACATGATGTTAAGAAGCACTCAACGTCCTGGGTAAGGCAACTTAACTTTTTTTAAAAAAAGAATTTTATTGAGTTTAAAGCAAAGATAAAAACTACAAAAAGAAAAAAAGAAAACTAAAAAAGTGAGAAACACACAAAAAAAAGAATTTTTAAAGATTACATAGAAAGGTGACTTCCGACTTTCAACAGGAAGAATATACAGCAATTTCCATAATCAATCCCTTACTCTGTATCAAACCAAAATCACATTATTTCTATAAATCCTTCCATTAACACATATACAAATCACTAATGCAATTGCTCCTGTGTCTTATATATAAAAATATATATTTATATACATTTCTAAATCAACTTCCCTCCCCCATAAAATAACATTCATTTGTTTCCTTCCCACCACTATTCTATATATTACTATCCACTATTAATAAAAATCAAATTGTAAAAAGATATAAATTGTCTACTTTTATAATTAATAATACAACAATCTTAATCCTATTAAACCTAGGCAATTATTATTATACCTTATGAATACCTTATAAGTCTTACAAATCAAACAAACCTTAAGAAAAATCCAATAAATCTTAATCCAAATCATTAAAGAGAAATGAAATCATAATATGGTTGTTGTGGGTTTTCCAGGCTGTCGTCGTCGTCATCATCATCATCATCATCATCACCTAATTATCAATCGAATTACACATTCTTGATTTTACCCCACCTCAAAGTATACCAAAGCATAAACATATCTCCCTATTACACCCAAGGCATTTTTCTTACAAGAATCAAACAGCCCAACTGCCCCCCTTACAAACTCGAACTTTTCAGCAGAAAAACTCCCACAAACAGATTCTCTTCTCTCCCATAACAATCCCCCATATAGCCATAACAATTCTTCAGAAAAACAGCTCTCCTCCTCCTCCTGTAATCTGCAGCTCAGACTGTCGCTTTAACCCCTTCAACACCAAAATGTAGTCTTCGTCTGGCATTACTTCAAACTTGCTGTCAATAAGAAAGTCTCCATCCTTATCAAAATCTTCCTCTTCCTCCATAACATCTTCAGCCAGATGACAGAGCTTAGAAATAAGTTCTTCTTCCCCAAAGTCCCAAATAGTCTGCAGAATAGCTTGACAACACTCTAAAAGGATCTCTTTGAAGGTCTGCTCAGGCTCAGAACAGAACCCTGAAGAAGCCTCCTTGAAAGGTAAGGTAACTTAACTGATTCACATAGGAACTGGTGGTGCAGAGGCATAATAGCTGTAGCCATATTTTTCTCATTCAAAGACCCTGAGGATATTAAAGGAATGTACTTAAGGGAAAGCAAGAACAATTGTGAACCTTGCTGAGAACTAGGTTCTCTCTTGAGCCATATAGAAGCACAAGACCATTTTAGATCTCATATTAATCAACTCACAGTATAGCTTAAATAATTAAAAGCCATAGCTTATGGGGAAAAGCACATCATTTTCCCCAAAAAGAAAAAGCATTTCAAAATAAACCTCTCCCAAAACAAAATAAACATTTTGAATCAATTATTTAAAAAAACAAATACTTTTTTTAAAATGTTCAAAAGAAATCAACACAACAGAAACAGAAAAGCACTGTATTACAAAAATCTCCACACCATCTAAAAAATCCAAATAAATTAACTTCATGATAGCATCGAGATAATCTGATTCAAAATAAGTGGAAGAAAGAATAAAAGCAACACTGTTGGTGTCTACTACTATCCACCCAACCAAGGAGATGTAGAAGCTGCTCTCTAAATACAACTTGCAGATCCTTCAAAGAGGCCTGAAATAGTAATGATGATGGACTTTAAATACTGCAGTGTCTGTGAGGAGACCATTTTTGCCAAGCGTGGTCCTTCCAGAAATTCCTGATTTCTCCTTCAAAGCATGAAAGAATGCAGTAAGAGTAGTAGCTATCCTTGATTTGATATCATCCAATAGGAAAGTAGGAATATCTTGGATTTAATAAACTATTTGAATAAATTCAAAGAAATAATTCCATGACAGGAAAAGTGAATGGGAAAAGGAGCTCAAGATGGGTTGGAGTTCTAAAAAAGGTGAAACTAAAAGCAAAACGACAATTCCAGTAAGAAAACAAGGTAGGGAAGGAAAGCACACAGAGTATGGCTTCTGAAATTCTTTCCTTTACCAGCAGGGCCTCTGTTGTGTGTATGTGAGCATTAGGAAGTACAGGGTAAGCTGCTTTCATGCTCCTCTGGGTCATGTGACCAGTGGGACTTGGAATAAAGGTAGATAGCAACATTCTGAGTCCCGTCCAACTGCCTCTCCCTTAGGAGGAATTGGGGGGAAATGTTGGCCTCATTTGGCCCGTTTTTGAACTTGTTCTTCCTTTTGCTGACTTCTGTCCCCCCACCCCACCCCCAAATTTGGTCCAGTTCTGTTCAATTTCCAGAGATTTTGTGCTGACCCACAGACACAACCCCTATCTCCTTTGCACAACTTCTTTCCAACATTTTGTTGGGTTGGAAAGAATAAGGGAAACCAGAAGCCAATATGGCTGCACAACAGCTAAATGAGAAACTGCATTTTCAAGAGTTTTCTAGCTTTCATCCTCCAGGAAACCATACCAAGCCCAGAAATTCAAAACAGTATGTTTTGTACTACCAAGCCCCAAACTGTCTTTGCATGAGATGTTCCAGCGTTTAAAATAATGAATTTGATACAGGTACATTCTCTCCATTTTGCCTGTGAGAGTATGTCCCTATCTATATGCGCTCTTGCTTTAATTATGTTTTCTGACTTTTATAGATTTGAATTAATGATTGTTTGGAAGATACAGGTAGATGAAAAAGGAAGCGTTATACCAGTCTTGGATCTTCTGAACAAAATACCACTACAAGGTAAAATTTGTATTTCTCTTTGTCATACCATTTCCTTCAGCTTTGTTTTCACTTTGACAATCTTCTCAACTATGTTTACCTCATGGACTGCCACTCAGCAGAGTCTCTTCTTTTGGAGACCCTCAAAACATGCAAAAAGATATAACACAGTCCCTGTGGGCTGAACATTTTATTCTTGTCAGGCCAGAGATGGCAATTTTCATGAGGAATCTCGGTTAAGGGGAAGTATATCTCTGTATCCTCTAAGTTCTGCGCAGCAAGTAGACTTTTTTTTAAAAAAAAAGCTTCTGACACCAATTGCTGACAAGGAAGAAAGCAGCAGTTTAAAATTCCAAGGCTAAACTATTTGTACTTGAAATCAGTTTTAACTCTGTTTCTTCTCCTCTTATAGGTGCTCTAGCTGACAAATTTGGATCGGATGCTCCATACTGTTTCAGAAGCCTATTGCGTGTGGTTGGGATACAGGCCTCCATTGAAACTCTGATCAGTTCAATTTCCAAAGGCAAATGAGTGCCAGGAAAACCAGTTACGCATCTATCATTTTATTGAATATAAACATTAAGTTATTTTCCATTTAGAAACCATACCCATAAAACATGCTATCTGTACAATTATGGCATATATATATATATATATATATATATATATATATATATATATATTCATGACAAATAAATACAGCTATTTAAATACAAAACGTCAAATCAGATACAAGTAGAATGTATTTCATTAAAAAATTAACTTTCTGAATCAAAGTGGTTTTTCCCCTTCTCCATCAACTCCTAGAACCTCCTCAGATCAGCCTGCTAAATTCAAGTCTAAAAAAAGTGGCAGTTTCGGTTCACAGCTGTATATGTAACAGTGATTCTAGAATAACGACGATACAGAACAGTTTGATGACAATCAAAGTTCAGCTACGGAAACATCATATGGTAGCACACCTACTACTTCTTCCACAATCAGTGATTGAAGGCAAACCAGGTTTATTATACCCCTCTCATAAAATAGAATTGAGACATTTTAATTTACAAAGCATAAGCTGCAGTTTATTAGCCACATGCTCCAAGAAGACCGAGTACAGAAAAGGGCAAAAATGATGGCACTGATCTGCATATAACTTGCCCCAATATTCCAGTATTTGCTTTTCATATTTAGATCTCCTAGGATCAACTTTTTAAAATGCAACTCAAGTACAGTATATAAGTAGCTATGTAAAGTTCTCACTGTTCTTTTAAAGTGCTATAATAGTTTTTAGAAAAAGCAAAGCTTTTATCATCAGTTTTCAAAGGTGAAGACTCAAACCGAGCACCTCAATGAACATTTTCATCACATGCCTTCCTCGTTATAGACAGTAAGATGCAACAATCTAAGTCAAAAAGCTTGGTTAATGAGCACTCACCATCATTTTCAACCTGCCAATGCAGCTTTAATTATAATAGCAGCTTACCATGCCAGCCCAACCTAAAATGGTTACTATCTTAGGTTTGCCAAAACCAGGATTCTATTCAAGGTTACAAATTCTGTTTTCTGGAAGAAAGTTTGGGATTCACACATGGAATGCCACAGGAGACCTGCCCAGAACAGTGAGCAAAATAGCATTAAGCAACATTTTTAGCTTATTTTGCCACATAAACATTTCCTAAATGCAGAATTTGACCTATTGCGGACTACATATCGCAGGTGATACTTATCCAGATCAAATGCCCACTGCTGCACTGCTGTTTGTGTCATTTCCTAGTATTATTTAGGGTATACGAAACATTTTGAAATTTGAAATGCTTTGCATACCTCTAGTTACTACTTATTTGCTTTAAGAATGGTAGCCCTTCTGGAAGATGCTTTGTATTGTAATTGAGAATATTTCAATAAAGTATTTTTGAACAAGTTTAGCAACATTCACAGTTACCAATAAGTTTAAGGGTTATGTTCATTTAATTGTTCATTACAGATACTTAATGTCATAATAGCAGATGAATTGGGATCCACACAAAGTGGATCCACACACAGATCTTTAGACAGATAAATATTTCAGTGATGATACACGAAAGTCAAAAGGTAAGGTTGTGCCACTAGATGCCCAGGCTGTAAAAGGTGGTAGGATTCAAAGCAGCAATTGCAGAACATACTCCTACAAAAGGGGGGGGGAGGGGGGAGAGATTCCTCGGCTCTTCTTGCTCACCGCGAAGCCCACCGAAGTCACATCTGCAGGCATTCGCATCACTAACATAATTCAGAGAGCCTGTGTTGTACAGCTCCTCTGGTGCAGACACCTTTGGCTCCAATCCAGCGATTTTTGAATAGCTGAAGCGGCTTTGGTTTGAAGTCTCGCAGCATGTAAGAATCCTTTGTTTACTTACATTAACGTTTAACTTTTGCATTAGACAATCCAGAATTTCTCTTCCTGTTTTACAATAAATCTATAAGTAATTACCTAGATTCCAAAATTCTGAATTCAGAGGTCCAATTACACAGCCAGCATTGGGAAATGACATGTCGATGCTGCTCCAAGTCACCCTCACTGCCACTGTGCAGCACAGCAGGGAAAGCCGAAGCCTTCCTCTGCAAAATCTGAGGCATATTCCACTATTTTCTATTTTTGTGTGCAAGGTGTAAAAGATCCTAACAACCCCTGCAAAGAGAGAGAGGGAGAGAAATGGCCCTTTGCAGAGAACATCTAATGCCTTAATAATGTCGAGTTCAACGTGAAACATCCAATTGCTACTGAATTTGTAAGCCCTAGAAAAACAAACAGCTGCTGTTGAAGGTCTAAGAAGGAGCTAAGCAAAAATGCAGATCGGAAAACTATCATCACCCAGAGAAAATTCAAGGCAATATTTTCAACTTCTCAAGTTGTTTCCATCGAAGCCTCAGAATGGCTTATGGTACTGGAAAGGATCGAAATATTATTGAGGCATATACAACTAAGAATTTCTGACAACAGTTAATTGTAATACCAATTGTTTGTTTACAGTTAAATTATACAATTTCTAAAACCATCTCTTGTTTAATAAGGGAGCTAATTTGCTTTCATTGTTTTTTATCATTATTCAAGAAAGGGGGATTTTTCTTTATACATTAAATCTTTTTAATATGTTTTGAGCAATTCTGAGAACTACATAATATCACTTTGAAAATAAGAGATAATACATATGCAAGCTGCAGTCTAAGAAGCATTAAGAATCTATTTAGCTCAAGAATTATTTAGAGTTTGATCTGATCACCTTATTTATTTTGAACAAGTGATACTCAGCAATTCACATATGGTTATAGCTGCATCTAGAATTTCAATGAGGATGCTGGTTTTCTGCATTTGAACAATCAAATTCTCTTCTATGGTTCATAGAATAGTCATTTCATTCAAACTACTTTAATACTACATGTCTCTCTTACAGTAAATGCATTCTTCAAGATGGTCTCAGGGGGTTTTTTTTGTGTTTCTGAAAGGCATATAAATGGAAAGCACAACTGAAAATAATAAAAAAAACCAACATAACTTAATTTTCCTCTGTGTTAAATAAATATTTAGCCAGTTACATTTTATGGAGGACTAGTGTACAGTCTTCATTTTCTTTTAAGAGATTTGACATCACTGAGTCATCTTTGGCTTGTGTCCTCTTCAGATAATAGTTCACTACCTTCTCATCAAGCTTATATTGATGACGAACGCTTTCATATGGCTTCAGGTCTAGATCCAGAACAGAAACTGAAAACGTGAGTCTTGATTTTGATGTTAGAACCACTGGCCTCTGTTCAGAGCTGAAATTTAGATAAGAACAATACTTACTATTTGCTGTCCGGGGGGGGGGGGGACTTTTACTGTTCATCCTCTATATATGAAAATTCTATCTACACCCTAATGGTGACAAGCTACAGCTGATGTTGCATTTTTAAAGTATTTGTGGTATTAAGTAAAATACAGCTTTTCCAGTCCAAAATGTGGTGCAAAAAGCATTTGGTTGATCATGATAATCATTTTCCCACTAGTTTTTACCTCTGTTTATTTCAAACTTTCCTAAATTATTATATCACCAGTACTGCTTTGTGAATAAAGTACACTGAGAGGTTAGCCGTAGGTTTATCTTAAAGTAGCAATTTTCACAAAGCTTGTCACTTACAACGTAGGAATAAAGGAAGTTATTCCTGTTCTCTTTAATAAACGTATCTAGATCCTAACCCTAAACAGAGACCTAGAACATAGCAACATGCACTGGTATGTACCTTTTAATCTACTATTGAAATCACATCTTGGAACTTCTCATGTTTCTGGAATTGATTGTTTCTAAGATTCTTTGGAAAGTAGAGACACTATCTCTGCTACTGTCATACAGGACAGGAAATATGTCAACTTTCCTACTCACATGTGCTTCCCAAATTTAGCAGTTTGAAAACATACAATTAATAATTGGACCTTAGAAAGCAATTTGGCTGCTAGCCACAATTCCAGAGGCACTTCCCACATTTTGAATGTCTGGACTTTAAAATTTACCAGCAATAATATAAACTAGATTGGGGGGGGGAAAGCACATCTCACTCCTGCCATATAACACCACTACTGTGAGAGCTGTATTGGCTACTGGTATGTTCCAAGTATAAAGCTGTAAATGGCTCAAGACTCGGGTATTTACAAGTCTATCTTTTCCAGATAGATTCGGTCCACCCAGTCCAAATGACGGAGAATACCTACTAAAGGTCCCCGCCTCCCATGAAGCTCAACAGGAAGGGCCATGAAGGTGGGCAGTCACTGTGGGTGCTCCCCCTCTCATGGCCTTCACAAAGCTTGATCAGGCTTGTCTGGCTCAGAAGGCTCTTGGAGGCTGGCTGGTTCCGGTTTTATTGGCTCTGATAGACAAATGGCTCAATCTTTATGAATGTTTACTGTGCGATGTTTATGGCATTTGCACTATTGTTTTACTGTTGCCTCAGAGCCTCTTCAAATGAAGCAGTATATAAACTTTAGAAATAAATAAATGTAAAAATAATCTTAATTTTCAATAATGTGATTAATCATGTTTAAGTCAATGGTTAACGTGCATATAAACCTTTCTGGAGTTTTCCATTTTATATTGATTCTCTGTTTTGTTCAGATTATTACACACACACAGAGATATAAAAACATACACATATGTATGTCATAGCTTTTAAGTGAAACTGTCCATTAAGTACAGAAATTAGACATTTCGTCATGAGAATCTCCTAAGCATAATCACACCTTTTGTTCAGGTGTCAGACAAAAAGTTTTTGAGGAGAACTCATCTTTCCACAGTACAACTCTTAAGATATCAGGTGACCGAAAACACTGCACCCATCAAGTACCAGAGCATCCATTATGCTCTAGAATTAATGGGTTTTTTTTTAATGGCCATCATTCTCAAGACTGCTAAACCTCACAAGATTCCAGTGGGGGAACATGGACAGTATAATCATTAAATTCATAACACAAAATATGTTTACTGATATAAATAAATATGCCACCCACTTGTTGGATTTTTAACAGTCTCATTAATTTACAGAATGCTCACCACTTCATTTTCTTTCCCAATATCACAAGAATGATTGGATGTTAGCAGCTGTTTCAAAACAGAGGCATCACACCCCTTACATTTCCCACTAGAAAAAGCTAAGGGGGAACAAATTTAACTGTCTGGAACAGAGCTTTCCAAACTTTTCATGTTGGTGACACACTTTTTAGACATGCATCAGTTCGTGACACACTCTTACAGCAGGGTAGAAGGCAGGCACTAGGACCTGCGCGGAATCCTGGCAGGGCAGGTTTGGAGGCAGCCAGGCACAAGGCAGGCACTAGGACCTGCGCGGAATCACAGCAGGTTTGGAGGCAGCCAGGCACAAGGCAGGCACTAGGACCTGCGTGGAATCCTGGCAGGGCTCGGAGGCAGCCCACGACACACCCAGACACTGCAGCCGACACACTAACGTGTCCCAAAACACAGTTTGGAAAGCTCTGGTCTGGAAGCTTCACAGCATCACTAAAGAGGGACTGTAAGGAGTCCCTTTGCTCCCTGGAGAGAAATTCAACTATCCCTGGAAATGGGAAGTTTGGGAGAGAAACATTCCATTCTTATTTTAGAAGCAGTTAATAAATGCTTGCCCTCTTCAAATTTAAGAGACTGACTCACAAACTAAATCTTAACCTGTATGGTTAGTTACTTATTTTCTACCTTTCGAGTGTAGGGAATATAGAAGATGGCTAGCAACATAGGCAGTAAGCTACTTCAGCACTATCTGAATGTGTGTGTTGATAGTTTGTAGATAGAGAAAAAAGAAAGAAATCTTTTTTGTACAAAATGTTTACATTAAATATTTAGATATTACCATTCATCTTGTTGACAAGGTGAAAGTACAATCATGATGGAACAGTCCTTTGCCGTCATTGCAACTCTATACTGCTGAACCTGTAACAGAAATCAAATCTATAGTCATCTATCAGGCAACAAGAAATCTTATTCTCTCTCTCACACACACACACATATACATACATACATACGTACATACACATACACACATACACACAGTTGTATGTATGTATGTATGTATGTATGTATGTATATACATACATACATACATACATACATACATACACACGAAAAGCACAGACTTCTTGTACTTTTGGGTCAGTAGTGGTGTACGTCTTGGAGTTTTGGCATGGACACCTTCTGTGTTTAGTACGCGCCTTACTGTGCTCACTGAAACCTCGGTGCCTGTTGCCACCAAGTCTTGCTGCAGGTCTTTTGCAGTCACTCGAGGGTTTCTCTCAACCTGCCTTCTCAGAAATCTGGTTGCAGCCATTGACAGCTTCCTTTTTCTGCCCTATCCAGGTAGTGTAACCACTGTTCCTTTAACTTTGAACTTGCGAACTATGCTTCCAACGGTGTCTCTAGGTACATTCAGTGCCTTCGCTATCTTTTTGTATCCTGTTCCTTGTTTGTGAAGGGCGATCATCTCTTCTCTTACCTTTTTGGACCATTCTTTTGACGTAGCCATATTTCTAACATGCAGTCAAACGTGACACTCAACAAACCCCTAGCCAGTTCAGGTATTTCATGTGTTCCAGCTCAAGCACACCTGGTGCAACTAATGAAGCCCTTGATTAGTTGTATCAGGTGTGCTTGAGACAACACCTGTTTTGCATACTGTACAGTATGTGTGCTGTTGTGATGGATTCTATTCAGGGGGTTGAATAATTTTGAGACTGGAGAAGTCATTATAAGTTGTATTTTCAGTTGAGTTTGGGGACACCACTCGAAGCATCGTTGTCTTGAGCTATTTCAATTGCTTTTTGTTCATTGCAAACAGCTGAAAGTCTGTAAATTTTGACAATAAACCTGATTTGCAATGGGGATTGAATAATTTCAATTACAACTCTGTGTGTGTGTGTGTGTATAATATATATATTTATATTATATTATTATATTGTATTTATAGTCTGTGTGTATAATATATATATATATATATATATAGTGTGTGTGTGTGTATGTATGTATATGTGTGTGTGTGTGTGTATGTATGTATATGTATGTATGTATGTATGTGTATGTGTATGTGTGTGTATGTGTGTGTGTGTGTGTGTGTGTGTATATATATATATATATATATATATATATATATATATCCCCCTATTTAAGAGTTTACATGAAAACTACAACGTAAGTTCAGTGAGGAAAAACTGACTAGGTGGAGAAAAAGTCTGGTTTTATATGCAAAGGGTTCTTTATGTTGCTTCCTGTGAATAGAGGTTTATTAAATATATTTGTATCCCAGTTTTAATTGATATATTTATATCCTCAGAACAGTGAACAATATTTGTAAGTAAATGCAGTAAAAGCTATCCAGAGGACAGGATTAAATTATAAATGAAAATAAAAGTATTACACACAAATACAAAATCAAGAGTACGTGCCTAGGTGTTGTTTTAATTTCTTCCTCCTCATCATACAGTATTTTGTTGAAGAGAGTAACTGGTGTTAGTAGACAGGTGATGGCTTAACTAGGTATCCTGTGTTGTTTCCTACTTCCCAAAGGACAATATATGCTACTAACTATAGTAGTTCCACTACACTACATTTTAATCTTCCTGTGTCTTTAGCAAGACCTTAATGCTTCTGCATATACAAAATGCACATATACGATTGATTAAAAGAACTTGATTAAAAGAATTGTGTCTGTCTCCTCAAAATGAGGTACCTTTGTCAATGCATATGCTACTGTTCCATCATCCTCACTTGAGAGATCTAGTAACTTCTCATAGAATGATTCATTATAAGGCCCACCAATCTGTAACACGTTCCTAAGAAAAAGGAATACATTCAGAAAATAAATCAAGTAAAATGCAGAATCCCGGAATTGAAAGTCAGCCAGATTTCTATACCATGAAAGAACTGCAACAGATTTGTTTCAGTTGCTATTTCCTTAACACAGATCTGACAACTCAAGTGTAACAAGTGAGGATATTGCCCCCTCTAGTGACCGCTGCCTAAAATTACATGAGACAGTCAAGAAAGCAACATTGCAAAATAAGAACTCTCCAAAATAAATATTTAGCCTTTGGTTTTGCAGTGACAAGTGAGGGTTGCAAAAGGATATTTACAGTGTTAAATGCCCTCAGTAGAGGTTCCTGCCATGTTATTTTCCAAGGTTCAATGTTCTTGCCACCCTGGTACCCCACTTCCCACATTTAATGATAAGCTAACATTCCATGTGCATTGAATATCCTCACATTTCACTAGGCTATTTGGGGGAGAAGAGCCCTCCATTAGATTTTTTTTCTTAATATATTTCTTCTCCATATTATGTGGTTTCCTTAAGCCAATGCCTCCCCCTTGTTTATGAATGTTTTTGGCTCCTCAAAACTGTACAACCTATGACTGATACTATAAGCAAAATATGTATTGTGTAAAATGTATGTACCACAATTCTACTCCAAGAGGTTCAAAATACTTTTGTCTTTGTTTGACACTTGTTAAATAAAATTAAAGGAGGGAGACACCCCCTGAAAAAGTTTGCTAAATTTTCTAGCTTTTTCCCCAGGACTTTACATCTAAATGGTTGACTCAGATGTGTCTGCAAAAAAGTTGTTTTGTGATAGAAACCACTGATTTCCATTTTTTTCTTTGACTACAGAGAAAGAGAAATCAGATCCTCATTATTACGACAAAATACTAGGTGCTGAATGATTTCCCAGTTCTAGGGTTCAACTTCTAGACTTAACAGATATGGTATAGTTGGATTCTATATAGTTGGATATATAGTTGGGTGGTATAGTTTGGGGCCAGATGACAGGTCCATACTATCTCTGTAAGTCTAAAGTCATACTCTAGGATCGTGAGGGGTTAAGACGCCATTGTTTTTAAGAGGTGCTACGTTCGTAGGTCTCCTCTGACCATACCAATTTGCTGATGTGGAACCCAGTATCACTTACCTCTCTTTGGGAAACTCTTCCAAGTATTGCTCTACTCTGTTGTATAAAGGATAAACACCTTCTATATCCAGTGTATCCAGCATTTGAGCCTGAAGTGTTTTGTAGAGAAGACATCCCTTTGGCAAGCCAGAAGTCTCTACTTTATTTTTAGCTAAAAAGAAGAAGTTTCAAACAACTTTTACAATAGATATACCAATCTCTCTGATCAAAAACAGCAGGGGACATAAACAAAAATAGGAGAGAATCTAGGTGTGATCCTCCTACTACACAAACACAGATTTCAAAAATAGAACAAAGAAGCCCTGCAATTCAGTGTCTTCCTCTGGTTTGAAAGCAATCTTCAAAAGAAGAAATGGTGACATCAGATTTGTATTGTTCTTTCCCTATATGAGAGGAAGGTCTATTAAAATGATCCTAAATAGCATATTTTAAAACATGGTCTAAATTTGTTCAGAATTTGTGAAACATGTTCCTAGAAAAATAATATTTCATTATTTTGTATGTGTTCAATTTTTCTCTATGATTATTCAGGAGAAAGAATAATTAGAAAAACAGACTGTTTGCTTTAACTAATTTGTATATGAAGGTACATTTTACACAATGGAATTATCTCTTTCATATTATAGTATAGTTTTATTATTAATATAGCATTAATCGAAGATAATATTTGTAGCTCAGGGTTGAACTGTGGAGTCCTTGGTGCTCTCTGAGCCTTGTTGTTTTCTTTCTTTGAAACGTTTGCAAGAAAACAACAAGGCTCAGAGAGCACCAAGGACTCCAAATAATACAGCATTGTTAACCATAGCTATAAAGCAAATATTCTGGGTTGACAGAAACCAATAATTTAAGTGCTTCTGGCTTGGAGAAGTAGATGCCTAGAATACGTTTTATGTTTTCCACACTGGCATATACATTAACCTTAAAAAAATGACATTTCCTTGATGTTGCAGATTTATGTCACAATGTAGTGTTCTATACGTAACTCAAAACCTGAGGTAGCAACCAAGAAAAATAGAAGGGAAATCTAACTACAGACAGCACTGGGAGGGTGGGTAGCTTATTTCACACCATACAGAATGCAAAAAACGTCATTCTTGCAAAAAGGGAATGGGCTTATTCCCATTATATATTTATCAGTAGTTCAGGTTAACCATGGGTAACAGACAGACAAACCACTACTACTAGTTTTTTGCTTGATTTCCTTCTCTCTGGAAGGTAGCTCAGCCATCCTTAGAGTGATGCTTTTTAAAAAATACAGTTTTTTGGGTCCTAAACCAATGCATACAGGGTGAGGTAAAAGCGTATTAGGGTAAAAGTGTATTAAAACTGAAAGCAAAGCACATTTGAGACTGAAGAAGCTACTTGGATAAGCAGCGAAATGTATCAACCAAAATAAAGAAATCCAGTTGCCATGACTCAACCTACAGACAATTCCACCTGGATGAATGAGAATCTTCATCGACATATTTTAGATAGTATATTTTGGGATGCGAAGAGGCCAGAATGACACAGATATCTTGCAACTCAAGGCATTGCCCAATTACTGAAGAGCAGCATCTGATTTCTAGATGACAAATGAAAGCAAGAAAATTCTTACCATTCCGTACTAGCTCTTTACTGAAAGCACTGGCTTCACAATAGCTCCTTCCTTGTGAGCTGGGAACTATCTTCAAATCACCTGCTTTGCAGGTATCTGTATTACTCAGTAAAATCGTTGCTATTACATGGATCAATTCTTTCAGAATTGTCCTTGTACAATGAGGCCCACTGACCAGGCCATTTGAAGGAAAGAAGAAAGGTTTCAGATGGCAAGCAAGTTCATTCAAATCAGAGAGAGAATCCTCATTATCTTTGCAACCATAAATTAGTTCACCATTCTGTAACAGAAAGGAAGTTAATTAATATATTTAAAATAGTAACAAAAGTAATTCAAATTTTAGTACAACTGAGTATCCCAATTGTACCTTCTAGTTATACCCCCTGTACTTCATAGGTGAGATGCAGAGAACAGTATGTTGGCTTGCAAGATATTCTCTAAATTAGAAATCCTAGCTTGCATAGAATAGCATGGGTCTATTTTGGGGTAAAACCAGGATTTTCTTGAATTTATGGCATATTGGCCCATATGTGAAAAAGCTGACTGGTCCTGTCCTTACCATTAGCAGACTATGCTGCGTATGGCATGGGAACAACTATGGCTGATAATCTTGTCTACACCTTCTCTTTCTGAAAGCCTTGCCTGAACAAAGCCATGATGAGCAGTGGAGGCTGATATCTATGGGTGAGGACCTGGTATATGGAAAATTGCAACTCAGAATGTAAGAAGAGTAAATGGTAGAGCACATAAATTAATGGAGGAAACAAAAGAAAAAAACAGGTAGTTGTGTGTCCAGGAAACTACAAGAAAGGGGAAAGATATAATAGATCTGAATGAAGAAGGTCTGATCTTGAGGAGAAGGATTGATGAATAACATGCACTGAAGTGAAGGTATAAGTTTAATTATGAATGAAAAGACTAAAATATATTTCAAAGTATGAATTTCTATCATCAAGATGGTTGTGGGTATATGAAAATATAAATTCATAAATGGGTCATAGTGAATGAGGGCATCAGTTTTGGGGAAAGCTGTACAAAATTCTGAATGAATGTGGTTCAAGAGAAAAGATTGATTCAATTATTTAAAAAAAAAGACAGAAAATAGTAAAGGATACCTGAGTAATAAAAGGTTCTGAATATGGGCAGATAGTTTCCTAATATTGTCAAGAATGGAACTTGGGGGGGGGAATAGCATAGAAAAGGGGGGGAAAATGAAAGAAATTAGATGAACATAGAAGAGAAAGTATGAGACCTGTATGAAAAAGTATTAGAAGACAGATTACTGTCCCAAGAGAATGAATGGCAACTAAATGTAAGAAGAGAGGAAGCTGTTTGGAAGAGAGTGAAAAGAATTAAGTCACAGAGTGCTACAGAAGTATTTGGAGTGATATTTTATGAAAACGAATGCTTGCTAGAATGATGAAAGATATTATATAATGGGTATGTACAGAAAAGGTAATTCCAAGAAAAGTAATGAACACTACAAAAACAGTTAAAATTTAAAAAGTCAGAGAAAATGAAGAGTGAGGTTAATTCAGGAATGTGATTAATGAACTTGATGTAGAAGTTGAAAGAAAAATTCTATAGAAGAGAAACAGTAAATGTAGGTCTGCAAATTTGGACAGAAGTATAAAAAATTAATCATGGACCTGACTGAGAATTATCACTGGTTATAGAGAATGTTAAGACAGTGCTTCAAGGAGTATGGAGCTGAAAATTAATATATCAAAGACCAAAGAAAATACAGTGAATGCCTGGAAGTTATATAAATGGTGATAAAAGCAAGAAGATGAATTTGTATAGCTTACTAAACTAATGTTTAGTGAACATTAATATTTCTGTATATAAGAGCATCTACCTGCCTCAAAGGGGCGTGGTGGCTCAGTGGGTAAGACGCCAGGCTTGTCGATCGGAAGATTGCAAGTTCGGAGGTTCGAATCCCTAGCCCTGCGTGCGGAGTGAGCTCCCGCATTAGCCCCAGCTCTTGCCAACCTAGCAATTCGAAAGCATGCAAAATGCAAGTAGATGAATAGGTACCACTTCGGTGGGTAGGTAACAGCGTTCCGCGCGTGTCATGCCGGCCACATGACCGTGGAAGCGTCTTCGGACAACACTGGCTCTTCGGCTAACAAACGGAGATGAGCACCGGCCCCTAGAGTCGGACATGACTGCACAAATGTGCGGGGGGTACCTTTACCTTTACCTTTACCTGCCTCAAAATAGGGAAATGAGAGTTGTGTATGTCAAAAGAAACTTTAAAACTAAGTTGAAGAAAATGGGAATGGAATTATGTGTAGTAAAACAGTAAGAGAAAAAGTCAAGAGTGGGTTATGAATGTATGTGAATTGAATGCAAAAGTGAGTAACCAGTATAAAAGAAGTATGTTGAAGAGAGCATGAATGAGAATCAAATCTCAAAACATATATATGAAAGAAGTGAGGGAAATGGTTGAGAGGTGGGGAAGACTGAGAAAATAAATAAAGGTGATGAGATCCTCAAAGACAGGTGAGAAATTTAAAGAACAAAAGCCAATATATGACGTAATGTTTGGGCATGGTGGAAGCAAGGATGGATTGCAAGGATAGAAAGGAATGGACGGGTAAAGTGAATGGTGTTGGTGTAAACTAGGTTTAGTTAGACTCCTTCTCTTTTTCTTCTCTCCTTCTTTTGCTTACTGTTTCTTGCCCTTTTTCTGTACTTTGATAATGTTGCTATCCTGAAAGGGAATACTGTGATGGCTGTGTATGTATGTTAGTACAATCTGAGTTATAATAATGCATCTTGCAATTGGAAAGTTAAGTTAAGTCATTCTTATCTGGAAACTACCTCACCAAGATTTTACTCGGTGATAAACAGCAGATCCCTATGTTAAGTACTAGATCATCAAAACAAATTAAATGTAGCAGGAGAAATACAAGATTTGGAAGATGAAAGCAGCAAGCAGAGAGGTTTTAAGACCCTGCCCAGTTCGCTGCTTTCCCCATGTCTCTTTCTTCCCTAATCACAGCAAAGAATAGCTACCAAAGCCTCTGTATATTTCTTCCTCCAAATAACAGCCTCTGCTTCTTCAATTGTAAGTCAGCAAACCTGGTCTCTCAAATCTAGGTCTCCTGCCAAACAATCTGAGCTCCTTGAGAAAAGGACAATATACAGTTCTTCAAAAAAGATATTTATATCAAACATTAAATTAAAACAATCTTTGTATTTTAACCAAATATTAAATACTGTATATAAATTAAGATATAATTTACAAGAGAAGAAATGCTTAATTAAGAGCACAGTCATCTGAAATCAACCAAACCTGGAATGAAACAACCCTTCTGAATGTGTATGTAGGTCTGCAAATGCTGGAGATTGCTACCTTGATTTCATCCCGCTTGTGGAAGAGGAGGGAATTGACTGCCAACCAGCAATAATTTGAGCTGAAGTGGAGACTGATGTTCATCAGGCATTCATTCACTATCAGATATGAACTACTAGCATAGCTGGTTGAAGAACAGCACAGAAGCTGGGGGATTGAAACTGATCTGGAAGAGGGAAGGAAGGAGAAAGGAGGATGAAGCAGGGCCCTCCAAACCTTGAAAAAATTGACAGGAGGGAACTGCTCCATCAAAGCAGCACTTTATAGGCCCCAGCCTTCCACAGCAGGAGTGAAGATAATGGCAGCTAGGCCAGCATATTGAACCCTAACGGGTCACACAAATGGTCTTTAGGAGATAAGATTGATTGGGATGAAAAGAGGGGCTGGTTACACCAGTAATCAATCTCAGCCCTTGTATTTAAATGCTGGACTTCAAACACTTGAAGTCCATGTAACCACTTGGATTTTATGAATCCTTACCAGTTTAAAGGGCCTATGTTATAAGCTATATTGCATAAGTAAATTAGTTTCTTCCAGCACCTCTTTGTAAAATATAAATATAAATATATAAATATATATATATATATATTCATATATATTCATATATATATATATATATATATATATATATACACACATATATATATATATATATATTCATATATATATATATATATATATATTCATATATATATATATTCATATATATATATATTCATATATATATATATATATATATATATTCATATATATATATATATTCATATATATATATATATATTCATATATATATATATTCATATATATAAATAAAAAAGAAGCCCAGCATCTCTGATGTCTGTGTCTTCTGAAGGATCACAGAAATGCTAACCTGATGTAACTGGTTCCTGCTGAACTTTAATTTGAGACTGTCACAAGGGGGCATACAGACTTCCAAAAATGTGTGCTCACTATAGCTTCTAACTATTGTATGCTTTCTCAAACGAGCTTAATAATTCTCAACCAGATCCATCATTATTTTTTTATACTTCTGTCCAAATTTGCAGACCTACATTCACCGTTCCTTTTCTATAGAATTTCTCTATTTTCAACTTCCAAATCATGTTCATAAAGCACATTCCTGAATTAACTTCAGAAAATAAAAAAAGGAAAATGAGTATTTCAAACAACATCACTATAAGTAATTTGCCCAGTAGGCAAAGCATTGATTGCTGATTTATTTAAATCATGGAGATGGCAGCTTGGACCTCCAGGAGCTGCTACCTGATTAAGCACACTAGCACAAAATTACCAAAGTGAAATAGGCAGGATGAGGAACAAAAGTTTCCTTGAAAAATTCAGTGCACCTTACCTTAAATATTTTTAAATTATTCTGTGCTTCATATAATAGATTTCTCAAGGCAAAGTGCATTCGCTGTTTATTTCTAAAATATAAAAAAATATATGAATATTTAAAATGAAGTGTAACCAATCAGTCATTAAACTAAACTTGCTCTCTCTGATCTATTTGATCCAGTCTCAAACCTAGTTTTATTTCTAACTCTATGACCTTATGACTGGAACTATTCCCACTCTAATCTCCAAGAAACGTCATCTAAGTAGAAGTATGACGTTTGACTTCTAAGTATGTCTAAGTATGTCATACTTCATCTAAGTCTAAGTATGACTTCTAAGTAGAAGTCATTTGTAAGACCCACATTTTCCACATTTTTTCCTGAAAATTGTTCCAACTATTTTTCCTACTGGCACGTTACTGGTTTCTTTCCATATTCTTAACAGTGTTTATCATGCAGCTCTGTATTGATTAACAGACTGAAACTTTTCAAGTTAAGAGCATAGTTGTTTGATTTCATATAGACATAACATTTGGCACAGCACAACTGTTCAAAAGAAGTAGTAATGAATAATAATAATAATAATAACAACAACAACAACAACTTAGTAAAGAAAAGATACATAAAATATGAGATATACATCCTTACCCTGAGAATAGATCTAGAGGACAATATTTACTTAGATGTTTCCACTTTCCTTTTGCTACCTGTTGACAAACAGAACGTATGCGTTCAAGGTCAAGTCCCAAATATACATTCATTTATTTCTCAAAAAAAAATTGCAGTTAACTCAATTTCTGGAACTGTTCAACAACTCTAGACACTTCCACTAGTGCCTTTTGTCTCCTTGCCCTCCCAATTTAAGAAAGTTCCAATCTCCAACTTTCTCCCTCTTCTCATTTCTCCTAATAAAAGCATTTCCCTCCACTTTCATGACAATATAGATTAGCAAAAACAAAATGGCCCTCACAACTAAAAAAGGAGTGAGTTTTGCCTTATAAATAAGTGATCACATGTGCTATATTCAGATGGAGTATTAATACCATTCTGCAATCAAAAGCTTACAATTCAGTTAAGTTGTACATTACCTTTAGATGCTGGTGCATGCAGTAACGACAAACTTTATATTTTATCTCTTGTGAAACATGGCTGGAAAAGGGGAGAAATCCACATTTTGGCTGCAGGAATAAATTCAGTTTAAAAATTAGGACATCTTCACTTTGTATTTAGAAGTAATACCAACCCCACCCCCAATATCTAAAAAGGCCTTCAGGGTCTTCCAGCCTTTCTGCAAGGTCTTCTTATGAAAAGTAATGCACAGACTATCCAGTTCTAATACATACAAACAGCAGAAATATTCTCTTACTCTTGTTATAAAACTTCTGATATATCCCCAAAAGTATTGACTTAATTATCTGGCATAAATCTAAATGGCTGTAACACTTTTCACTTGCTCAGATTTCACATTTTCAAATATTCAAACCTGCATCAGTGCCCCAAAAAAGAAGGCTCATTTATTAACATATTTGACGTCATTAAGGAGAAATACTGGAACAAAATCACTCTAGTAGCATTGTTTGATTCTACCTCCTTTATGAGAGGTAGCCATCAGGAAAAGTGACCTATATTATAGTTCTATTCTACATATTTCTTCCTGGTTAAAATGGGCTTCAAAAGTTTCTATGATTTTAAATAAGTTATAAAATACCATTTCATCTTTTATAGCTACTTCCTCAAATGGAGACACAACATTAATGATCATATTTTCTACATTAAAAATGTATTTCTACATTGTTTAGCATTTAGTCCATTCAGCTAATAACATAAGCTGGCATAATAGCTACATGTGTACTCACTGAAACTCCTGATGTACTCACCTTAATTTCTATACAAAGTTTGGGGCGGTGTTCAACAAAATGCAGCCTAGTGAGATTAGGAAGGCACAAAGCATAACCGCTAAGAGCATCCATGTCTTTATCACAGCGTGATTCTAAAGAAAAAGGAGAAATAACCGTTTGCACCCATGTTTAATACTGCAACTTTATGAGTACTACAAATAAACACAAAGCCATCGATTACTTCCTCATGTAGTTAATGTGAATGGCTGTCATGCCCACCCTTCCATTTATACTAACAGAATTGCTCTCTTTAGCTCCATTTTCTATAATCAATCAAATCCCTAAAAGGAATCAGGCTCAAACTATGGATATACAGACATCCAGGCTCATTATATGTATATACAGAATAAAAGGATAATATATTAACTGAGAGAGATTTTTAGAAAGTATGGCAAATGTCATTCCTCTCTTGATAGTTCTACAATAACTACAAAGCAATAAAACATTGGCATTCCAATATTTCTAATCTAAGAAAAAATCCTATGTGGTTGAGTGGTGTCATTACTAGGTTTCAATATGGGAAACCCAGAGTGAAATCTCTATTTATTACCAAATGACCAGAGACTCATAGGAATACTTGTGAGAATGTAAGTTCTGCTCTAAACTCTTTCAAGGAAGGAAGGGTGGAATACAAACACAGAACATACTATTGTGCTCAACACAAAACTTTCCATGCTATTCAATACAGGAGACTAATAACTTTGTTATTGCCTTCTCAAAAGTGCCAAAAACAAATTTCAATCAAATGCATTTCTAAGTAGAATGCAAACTGCATTTTACCCAAAGGATGTTATTACATTTTAAAATGCATGTCTGAAATGTTTCCCAAAAGTAACGGAGGAATGGACTGTGAAGATGGCAAAGAATTGATCTGTTTGGGGATAAAACTAAGTACTTTTATAAAAGACTGGAAACACTTTATGAACTTTTTGCTGAAAATGGGAAAAAATGAGGGTGACTTTTGGATTCATAGATTAAAAAGGGCTGAATATGGGATAGAGGGGAACAATGTAACATAATCTTAGAGAGGGATAATAATAATTTCATTTGTAACTGCTGCAATGAAGATCGGAAGTTGCTTCTTTAATTATCTTTTTCTTTTTTCTTCTTTCTTTATATGTATTGTTTTTCATACTTTTTCTTTTATCTTTTCCTGTTTCTTAATTTTTCTTTATTTATGTTTGGATATTTGTCTTTTATTCATGTAAAAATCTTCAATAAAAACTATATATAGTCTTGGGGGGGAAATGAAATGTTTCCCAAAGTAATAGGATATGGTTTAGTTCAATTATACAAGTGCACCAACATCTATGCAGCAATCGTGCTGAAAAATTCTCTGAAGTAGTTATTTGAAAAATACAAGATCTTAAAATTTACTTTGGACTCTGAATCATGAGATAAAGCTGCATGATAGATAGGTTAAGTGTCAAAAAGACTTGAATTATCAACCTGTTTCAAAAGTAAATGAGTATCTTCTAATCAACCTTGGGTTGATTTTACAAAACTTAAATGATTAATCAGGTCAGCCTTGATTAATCCTGGTATGGCAGACTAGGAAATCTGTAGGCAAGCTGGAAAAAAATTATCAGAGAGAAGGCAGTGGTAGGTACCACACAACCAACATGGACATGCTTATTTAATCACCAGCAACCAAACTCAAGTCACAAGAGTCTTTACTTTGGTTTATACTATGCTGGAGGAAAGTATCTATTTAATATAAAAACAGAAACAAAAACAAATTACCTATGCCATATATAGTGCAAAATACAACTGGGGCCAAAAAGAGATGTGAATTACTCATCCAAGAAATATAACAGTCACAAATAAATTATGCACCATTAACTAAAGAAACTGAGATTTTGACCCAACTGTGAAATATTTAAGAGATGTGCTTCCTGTTGCAGCAAGGCCTGCGGGGTTTTTTTAATTATTTTGCAACCAAATACAAGTTGAACCAGCTTTAGCACTAAAGAAAATGCCATTATATTGCTTTTTTCTCTTTTAAAAGGGCAAGTTATTCTGAAAGAGGAAATGTATTCTTTACCAATTTGATGGCCTAACCTGCTTTTATTGTCTTCACTAATTTTTATTGTCCTGACTAACTTTCCAGAGATACCACCTGAAAACTTTAAAAGAACAGAGGCTTTTAAATTCACAATTATATCCTTATTAAATATTTGTGTCCAAGTTAATCATGTGTTCAACACTCAATACCAAAGGAAAATCCAATTCCAACATGGAATGGGGACAGCAGAAAAAAGAGAAACCAATATATTCAAGTATCTAGACAGGTACATATCCTAATAGGACACAAGCTTTCTCAGGAACCATACGCGGCAGCTAAGTGTCATTACAGAGGCAAATTCCAAAAATCTAGCTTGAGAACAAAAACTAAATTTGGCATAATTTAATTTGTACTGAATTAAAGTTACAGTAAATATAATTAATGTTATTGCTCCATCCAGCACATTAGGAACTAAAATTTGTTAGCAATTTTTGGAGGGACTCAAGAGCGGAGTCTTAGAAGGTAATACGCAGTTCTGAAATCTCAGTTTATTTACCTCCATTGCAGGAAAAGATTACTGAAGGCAACACCAATGTTTATTTTAATAACTGAACAATTAATTTCACAAACAAGATCTGTTCTTCACACTATGCAATAATACCATTAAAAAATCTTTGGGCTAAAGACAAGACAAGAATCATGTGGTTATAATTTACATGAAGCTAAATTACCCTTACCAGTGTTCTCACTGGTAGCCATAATCCTTGTATGGAAGACTACAAGGGAATAAAAGGCAATAAACTAGATTGGGAAATTGGGGAAAAAAACCTAGAAGACAAGGGCAAACCACTTCTGTACTGTATTGTCGAAGGCTTTCACGGCCGGAGTTCGATGGCTGTTGTGGGTCTTCCGGGCTGTGTGGCCGTGTTCTGGAAGTTGTGGTTCCTAACGTTTTGCCAGAATCTGTGGCCGGCATCTTCAGAGGGCAGGAGCACAGACAGAAGCGAAATCTCTGTGCCCAGGTAGACCCACAACAGCCACTTCTGTACTCTTGCCAAGAAAACTGAATCGACTTACACAGGAGTTGAGTTTAGCTTGAAGATTTTAACTTCCACACAATTGTGCAAGGGATCCAACAGACTTTTTAAAATAGGTTTCAGAAAATAGTTTCAATTTTATGTTCAAGTAGCTGTACCATTTTAATTTCTTACCTGGCCTCTCTGACTGGATCTTTAAGCAAAGCTGTTTCACAAAGTCCAAAGGCAGCTGGACAACTTCCTAAAAAGATTTAACAGATTTTTTTAAAAAAATTATTGCACTGATGATTGTTCCCATTGCTATATGTAGGCTGTATAATAGAGGTAGTCCTCATTTAGCAACTGCCTCAGATAGCGACCATTCGCAAGTACAATGGTAATAAGCGGTAGTAAAAAAAAAAGTTTTCTGACCAATGTGCGCACTTACGCCCAAATTTTTGCACCTGATAACAACACACACCAGAGTGAGAGTAATGCTGGCATTGCTGCATGAGAGAACTTTATCTGAGATGGCAGCAATCAGCGATCTTCGCAGCATCTCTCTCACTCTCTCTGTCATGTGGTTTGCTTAGCGATGTCTATGAAGGTTCTCAGTCATCCAGGTGGAATTGTCTGTAGCTTGAATCATGTCAACTGGATTTCTATTTTCTTAGTAGAAACGTTTCGCTCCTTATCCAAGGAGCTTCTTCAGTCTGAGCAAAGTTGGTAAGGGAATCCTAAATATGTTCCTAGGTAGCTGTGTGACCTTACACCTGGGGCTAGGTCATGGTTATACTGAGATGTAATTTTTAAGTCCTTTTATCATCTAAAGGAGGGTCGTTAAAATCACCATGCTGCTGTTGAGCTTCTGAAATGGTCTTAATCTTCCTAGGCACAGAAGACAAAACGGGTAGGAAGATGGGGGAGAGTTTGTGCCTGAGGCCCCCACCTCTATTCAAGGAAGGATTTTCCAAGTTGGCATAAATGAATTCCTTGACCCCTCTCTCAAACCACCTATCTTCTCTGTCTAAAATGTGAACATTAATGTCCTCAAATGAGTGTCCTTTTTCTTTTAGATGAACATAAACTGCTGACTCTGGTCCTGTGGTGTTATTTCTCCTGTGTTGGGCCATCCTCCTGTACAAAAGTTGTTTGGTTTCTCCAATGTAGAGTTCAGAGCACTCCTCACTGCACTGGATTGCATAAACTACATTGCTTTTCTTGTGTTTTGGAGTTTGATCTTTGGGGTGTACAAGCCTCTGTCTCAGTGTGTTGGTGGGTTTGAAATATACAGGTATGTGGTGTTTGCCAAATATCCGTTTTATCTTTTCAGACACGCCAGCCATGTAGGGAATGACCAGGTTCTTTCGTTTACTCTGAGTCTCAGCCCTATCTGTCGCTGTTTTAGGTCTGGTAGATTTAGATTTGGTGAAGGCCCAATTTGGATATCCACAGGCCTTCAGGGCTGTTCTCAGGTGCTGATTTTCATTCTTTTTGGAATCCATGGAGGTGGGGATGGTTTCTGCTCTGTGTGACAATGTCCTGATGACTCCTAGTTTGTGCTGCAGTGGATGGTGGGAGTCAAACATCAGATATTGATCTGTGTGTGTGGGTTTCCTGTAGATCCCTATTTCTAGCTTGCCACCGGTCCCAATGAGGACTTCACAGTCTAGGAATGCCAGTCTGTTGTCCTTGGTGTCTTCTCTGGTGAAGCTAATGTTGGCATCTATAGTGTTTATATGGTCCGTGAAGGCCTGTACTTCCTGGGCCTTGATTTTGACCCAGGTGTCATCCACATACCTAAACCAGTGGGTGGGCACCGTTCCCTGGAATGTGTTGAGTGCTTTCTTCTCCACTTCTTCCATGTATAAATTGGCCACAATGGGTGACACAGGAGAACCCATGGCACAGCCGTGTTTTTGTCTGTAAAAGTCACCTCTGTATGTGAAATAAGTGGTGTTAAGACACAGGTCCAGAAGATGGCAGATCTGGTTTGGGTTGAGATGGCTTCTCCTTTCCAGGGTGCTGTCCTCTTCTAGTCTCTTCCTGACAGCGGATAGAGCATGAGTGGTGGGGATGCTGGTGAAAAGGGAGGACACATCAAAGGAGACCATAGTTTCATCTGTATCCAGTTTCAGGATCTTTGCTTTGGAAACAAATTCTTCCGAATTATGGATGTGGTGTTCAGAGTGTCCAACTAGAGGTGCTAGTATGGTAGAGAGGTGTTTGGCAATGTTGTATGTTACCGAATTGATGCTGCTGACTATGGGTCGGAGGGGTGTTCCTTCCTTGTGGATCTTAGGAAGTCCGTAGATGCAGGGGATGGCTTCTCCAGGATACAGAAGAGAAGACAGCAAGAAATTCGAGAAGACAGCAAGAAAGGTGGCAGACTATAGAAACCACCTACATTTTAACCTCAGATGCAGACAACAGAGACTCATCCCGACAAGCCTACGCCTGCAATCTACAGTTAAGGGTCACAGAGCAGATCAGATCCTGCAGCAGGCACAAAGACATCTTCTAAATGAAAGAATAAGGCAAGTCCACTTCACCATTGATGCCCTGCAATACAATTTTGAAAACCTTCAACAGGAACTCACAGCCACCCTTCCTGACCCAATCCTGGATAGAGTTATTCAGCTTGGCAATAAAGTACAGCTGGCCCAGCATCACAAGACAAAGGAGAGGCAAACTAAGAAATTTGACATTCTTCTTTCTCGCAGCAAGCAGAAACAAGGAACTGGAGAAACCGCTGGGAGGAACAACAACAACAGGACCACAGAGGACAAAAAGAACATGTGGGTGAAAAATCTCTCTGACAGAGAACTTACCCAACCAGAGAGAGATGTCCTAGCCAAAGGTCTTAATTTTGCCATCACTCCCAAGCAAGTTCCGGTTGTGGAGCTCATTACGGCCACAGAATCTGCCATCCACAACAACCACCGACCTTTTGAAGAAGCAGAACAACTCCGGCTTAAAATATCTGCAGCTCTGTCCAGTGCTCAACCTCCTCCCCCCAACCTTACCGCCCAAGAGAGGAGAGCCCTGACAGCCCTCAGCAAAGATGAAACCATCACCATTTTACCTGCTGACAAAGGAAGATGTACAGTGGTTCTAAACACTGCAGACTACCACAATAAAATTACCTCACTTTTGGAGGATCACCATACTGAAAAACTGAAAAGAGACCCCACCAACAATTACAAGAAAAAGGCAATAGACAGTTTGAAACAATTGGAACATGATGGCTCCATCGATAGGATTACCTACCACCGTCTGTATCCTGGAGAAGCCATCCCCTGCATCTACGGACTTCCTAAGATCCACAAGGAAGGAACACCCCTCCGACCCATAGTCAGCAGCATCAATTCGGTAACATACAACATTGCCAAACACCTCTCTACCATACTAGCACCTCTAGTTGGACACTCTGAACACCACATCCATAATTCGGAAGAATTTGTTTCCAAAGCAAAGATCCTGAAACTGGATACAGATGAAACTATGGTCTCCTTTGATGTGTCCTCCCTTTTCACCAGCATCCCCACCACTCATGCTCTATCCGCTGTCAGGAAGAGACTAGAAGAGGACAGCACCCTGGAAAGGAGAAGCCATCTCAACCCAAACCAGATCTGCCATCTTCTGGACCTGTGTCTTAACACCACTTATTTCACATACAGAGGTGACTTTTACAGACAAAAACACGGCTGTGCCATGGGTTCTCCTGTGTCACCCATTGTGGCCAATTTATACATGGAAGAAGTGGAGAAGAAAGCACTCAACACATTCCAGGGAACGGTGCCCACCCACTGGTTTAGGTATGTGGATGACACCTGGGTCAAAATCAAGGCCCAGGAAGTACAGGCCTTCACGGACCATATAAACACTATAGATGCCAACATTAGCTTCACCAGAGAAGACACCAAGGACAACAGACTGGCATTCCTAGACTGTGAAGTCCTCATTGGGACCGGTGGCAAGCTAGAAATAGGGATCTACAGGAAACCCACACACACAGATCAATATCTGATGTTTGACTCCCACCATCCACTGCAGCACAAACTAGGAGTCATCAGGACATTGTCACACAGAGCAGAAACCATCCCCACCTCCATGGATTCCAAAAAGAATGAAAATCAGCACCTGAGAACAGCCCTGAAGGCCTGTGGATATCCAAATTGGGCCTTCACCAAATCTAAATCTACCAGACCTAAAACAGCGACAGATAGGGCTGAGACTCAGAGTAAACGAAAGAACCTGGTCATTCCCTACATGGCTGGCGTGTCTGAAAAGATAAAACGGATATTTGGCAAACACCACATACCTGTATATTTCAAACCCACCAACACACTGAGACAGAGGCTTGTACACCCCAAAGATCAAACTCCAAAACACAAGAAAAGCAATGTAGTTTATGCAATCCAGTGCAGTGAGGAGTGCTCTGAACTCTACATTGGAGAAACCAAACAACCTATGTACAGGAGGATGGCCCAACACAGGAGAAATAACACCACAGGACCAGAGTCAGCAGTTTATCTTCATCTAAAAGAAAAAGGACACTCATTTGAGGACATTAATGTTCACATTTTAGACAGAGAAGATAGGTGGTTTGAGAGAGGGGTCAAGGAATTCATTTATGCCAACTTGGAAAATCCTTCCTTGAATAGAGGTGGGGGCCTCAGGCACAAACTCTCCCCCATCTTCTTACCCGTTTTGTCTTCTGTGCCTAGGAAGATTAAGACCATTTCAGAAGCTCAACAGCAGCATGGTGATTTTAACGACCCTCCTTTAGATGATAAAAGGACTTAAAAATTACATCTCAATATAACCATGACCTAGCCCCAGGTGTAAGGTCACACAGCTACCTAGGAACATATTTAGGATTCCCTTACCAACTTTGCTCAGACTTTGCTTAGTGATGTGTCGCTTAGCGACCATTTTGCCAGAACCTATTGCAGTTGCTAAATGAGGACTACTTGTGTTACTAACTTCTTTCTTTTTATTGTATTATTTTTAACCAATTGACAGAGAACGGGACAAACGCCACTTACAGTCAGTCATAATTGGAGCTACCTATAAGTCCAGTAAAATAATTAAGAACCATGTGATAAAATATTTTTACAGAAGAAATTGCTACATATATCCATAGCAAAGAAACACCATTTTCAAGTAAAGGTGTTTGATTGCTGAGCTAAACGCACCTTGAGGAACCTTTGGGTGAAAAGGTGAGATAAAGTTAAGAGAAGGGGAGGATATTGCCTTACAATTCAGTGGAAAAAGTCAGCTTTGAATAACAATCTTTGCCAAACTCTCCCTAGAAAAGGAATACAAGAACTCCTTCAGTTATATAATACTCCTAGTAATATCTACTAACTTTTGAAATAATTACTCCTAATTCCAATTGTCATTATACACTAAACATGATTGTATCTTTCTCTCAACTGCCCCCCATCCCTCATTACTAAATATTATGTGGTCACAATTTCAAAAACAAACAAAATTTTAAAAAATATTTAGCTCCTTAAAGTTTATCAGAGCAAGCAGCACTAAATGCATGAATCATCAGAACTCAACATTCCAAATGAAGGACAAGATTAGAGGAGGTGACCCACATATTCCACTCCCTTTCCTGGAAGTGGCACGGTTGTCTTTTTAAGCAAATGTGAATTTTAAATATGCTTTCTGTGTTTGTTTCCTATTTAACAGTATTTAATAAACAGAGCCCTTGTTGATGAAGGATTGAAGTCAACTCTATAATAGTGTCAGGAACATTTTTTATATGTTGGATAAAGATGATTTGTGATCTGATGTCAATAATGAATTGGAAAAACAAACTTAACTTTATCTAGAGAAAAGAAAAACATGCTCTGATAAGACAGATAAGGAAGTATGGGAGGTTGAGTCAATTTGTGCTCCATGGGGCTATACCCTCCTTGAAGATTCAGATTTGCAAATCTGATAAGCTCTTGAATTCAGCCCTGAGCCTGGATGTTCAGGTTTTTGCCTAGGCCTAATACTGAAAATGTCCGATCTGGCCAGAGGAATCCATGCCTAATTTGCATTATGATTGGGCTACCATAGCATGCATGAAATGGGGCTGCCCACACCGAGGCAGTAGTGAAGCTGTTGCCAAAATGGCCACACAAGGGGTGGTGAGTGCTCACAAGAGCAGCCAAACGGACAGCTGCTCTCTCACATGGGCAGGTTGGATATATTTCTTTTTGGGACTACAGGCTGGATGATTTCGGAAGGCAGGCCACATCGGACTTGCAGACTGTAGGTTGCCAACCCCTGTTCTAATGAGTACTGTACTACATTTTAATGTTTTAAAAGTGTTTGTTCGTATTTCTATAGGTTTGTTTCTATTTCACTTGTACTGTGTTAGTAGCTTTGAATGCATGTCTTGGTAGAAAGTGCTGTATAAATGAAAATGAAGATAATGAGGCAAATACATAAGGTTACCCCGCCTTCTTCTCTTCTCCTTTGAATTCTGTGCTTACAAATCAGATGGTTGTGGGTTTTTTAATTTATCTCTTTCAATAATGTTCAATTTAGATCTTACACCTCTTCATGTGGAAGTAGGATACAGGTAATATTTTTATTCACAAACTGTTTTCACCCAATCATTTCATGACCCAGGATCTCAATATATTCTTTTAAAGTTTATGATATACAATTTCTACCCCATCCCTTAAAAAAAGGGTAACTGTAAATGATCAATGGCAGAATCATAGAAAGCCACATTCAAGTGCTCTTCCTCTTGGTACTCCACTAGACCAGGGGTGGGCAACATCAGGCCCGCGGGCCGGCTCCTGCCCGCAAACCCCGCCCCTTCCATGCGATTGGCTCCTGCCCGCAAACCCCACCCCCCAGTGCTTGTGATTGACTCCCGCCCACAAACTCTGGCCCGCGGTCCGCAGAAATCCCAGAAACCCCGCCCCCCACCCCCCAGTTATAAATATCCAAATGGCCCTTGGCAGAAAAAAGGTTCCCCACCCCTGCACTAAACTGTAAAGTTTAGTGCAACTATTTTGAATGTATGCAACAGAAGTTTTGCCCACCACTCTATCTTCTATGTATGTGATCTGAATACAGGTTAAATATAAAAGATTTTCTTCCATACTTTTTATTTGTGTCAAATCCAAACCAACCAGCTGAGGCTATAAAACATTGCAAAAAACATCTGCTTATTTAAAAAAACAAGAAAATAATAATTACCCCATGATGAACATACTTCTCCCCAAAAAAATGCTTCATGATGTGTTTGCCAAAATACACTATGTTCTGAAGATGATGAGAGATTTCTTCTGGTGTCTAAAAACCAAATATGAATAATTAGTGAAACAAAATATGCAACAGTAACAGATAGAAATTCTAACTAATCTGGATCAAGGAATTGTCAATCTATGTATAAGAAGGTTATTTCTAATATGCAGATAACACAACTCCTTGTATTAATTGCCAAACAAAACATCAATTTGTATATCACTCTGTCTTTCCTTATCTGAAAATGGGAATATATTTACTTTTAATATCATTCACACCTTTAGCCAACATCACCATGACTGGTTTTTTCCCCCAAGTTGTATTTCCTTGTAACACATATTTTAGACTCACAAAATCAACATGCTGCAATTATTATTTACCTAACAATTAGCTGCTGTTCAGTGAAAGAGAAACTATTTTCTCATAATTTGGGCATGCAACTTATAAATCCTAAAAAATGTATATGTGTAACAATTTGGTAACAATGACGACCAAAGGAAACAAAGGCATCATTGATTTATAGAAGAAGAAAGGAATAAGAAAAGGTAAAGATTAAGATGTAAAAGATTAGTTAAGTTTCAATGAAAAAGCAAAATAAATCTGCAGCTTCTCTGCTGGTGTATTTTTAAAAAGCTAACAGCATCTATTGTTAGATCAGCATTATGGTTTAATGAGCACTTCTAAAAACTCTTGCAAATTATAATTCCTGAAGTGCTTTCTTTAGCATTTCAGTAATATCAACTCTGAACTAGGAACGTACATTAAAGGAAAAATGTATTTTGTTCCATACATGGAACACTATGGCTAGGTGGCTCAGCTGGACCATTCCAAGTGGGGTCACTGTCCAGCTGAAGTGGAACCTGGAACATCTGCACTGTTCTGGGTTTTGGCCAAGGCAAATCCAGAAGACTCTTACTGGGCGAGAAGGAAAAGGATACCTAAGGGACTGTCTCATCCCCATCACTTCATCCCGTCCCACCCAGACATGCAGAGAGGGCATGCTACGGACCCCATCGGTTAAGGAGTTCCATCTAACGGGATCTCAGAAGCGTGCTATCTCTGCTGTTGCCCCTGCCCTTTGGAACATTCTTCCCCCCGAGATCAGACAGTCCCCCTCACTCCTGGACTTCCGGAAAAAACTCAAAACCTGGTTTTGTCAGTATGCTTGGGGTGGGAAGGAGAATGTATATACCTGGAGGTGGCTAGCACCTTAGATTAGTTCTGGAGTGCCCTTTTTACGAACTTAAGAAGATTCTGCCATTGGATTTTATTATATTCATTATATTCTAAACTGTTATTTACTGTGTATTTTATTCTATTTATCATTGTATATTAATGATTTTAATTTTGTTGTAAACCACCCAGAGTCCCCCTTGGGGGAGTTGGGCAGTGATAAATTTGATAGATAGATAGATAGATAGATAGATAGATAGATAGATAGATAGATAGCTCCTGCATCTCACCCTTTTCTTATCTCTTCCTCTGCAAGGCCTGTGTACCTGCCCCTCACCCAATTTTCCCACTCCCTCCTTTCCCTTTGCTGTGTGCCACTGTTGCCACTGATGCACTTGAATTCAAGTGCACCATATCCATCTGGCTACCCACCCCTCACCTGGTATTTCCACACCTTCCTTTCTCTTATATCCCCCTTAGTTGCACACTGCTGGCATGCCCACTACTGCTGCATGTACCCATCCCACCCACCTACCCATCCTTCCCTCTATCTCCCCACTCCTTTCTTTCCTTTACCTCCACCTAGTTGCTGTATGTTGCATATAACCTCTAACATCTTTTTTTCTTACTGTCCTTATTTTAGAATACCTCTGCCTGGAACACACATGTTCTAGGACTACGTCCACATGAAACACAAGTTTCTTTCTGGACACTGATTGCCCAGAACTGCCCGTTCTGTGTATGGACCAATCCATGCATGGAACATTTTGTATAGCCCTACTCTGAATACAACTATATTAAATGTTTACCTCTGCCTTAAAGTTGAATTTAACTCTGTCAGATACATTGATACAGGAGTTAGAGACTAGCTTCTGGCTCCAGAATTCCTTACCTATATATAAGAAAGCTCTATCTACTCTTCCTACTCAGGTTGCTATTTTTATAATGTTCTTTTCAATTATCTAAACTACAATTCGCACATTTTCAGGTCTGAACTATTTATTCTTTAAGCAAGCAAAAATAATAGTTATTGATCTTATAAAAATATTCTATCTTGGTAACTATCAGGCCTTGCTTCTGGACAGTTATGTATTCTCAGACATCCTTAAATAGATAAAGACAAGAGTCAAAGTGAACAAAGTCTCTTTCTGGTATAGGATTAGCATGGTAGGGAGAGCAAGAGGATGATGCAATATAAGAAGAAACAGAAATAAAGCAGCTCCTCTGGAAGGGCAATACTCACAGAGTGAAAATGCTTTATTTACTTGGCAGACAACGTGTTTGGCTAATTAACCAAGCGGTACATGAAATAATGTCTCAGAAGATGGCAACACCTCGCTGAACCTTCCTGGGCTCAGAAGCTAAGCATGACTGGCCCTAGTTAGTATTTCAAGGGAAGACTTCAAGGGAATACCAGGCTGAGGGCTTGATGGGAAAGTTGGAAAAATTTCACAAATGAAGGCAATGCCAAACCACTTCCATATTGCTGCCAAAAAGCAACATGGATATATCCATGAAATCACCAGAAGGTCCACCCGAAAGAGATTTTACTCAAATGCAATAATACTTACAGAATCTACCTATAGGCAATTTTACTGAAATGATTAATTAAAAGAATGTAAATGTACCAATCGAAGAGAACATTTGTAGTTCAGGGTTGAACTGTGGAGTCCTTGGTGCTCTCTGAGCCTTGTTGTTTTCTTGCAGACGTTTCATTGCCAGGCTAGGCAACATCTTCAGTGCGAAAAGGGAGTGGGACTTGCAAGTCCCACTCCTTTTTCGCACTGAAGATGTTGCCTAGCCTGGCAATGAAACGTCTGCAAGAAAACAACAAGGCTCAGAAAGCACCAAGGACTCCATAGAATGTAAATGTATTACATAACTAATAATTCAAATCTGATTTTAAACAGGCTTTGGAAGAAGCTTTCATATTCTGTAAACCTTCTAAATATAAATGTATTTTTGGGCTTTATGGACAGAAGACTTTTGTTTGTCTAAGTTAAATATGGATGTGTAATATAGGTTCTGAAGCTCAATGTAAATAATGGCTTCATTTTTAAGAGATTTAGAATAAGGACTCAACAAGAACTCAAAACCCATTAAATCTCAATCAAAAGAATCTTCATTATATAGAACTGAGGAATAAATTTAACAAAAAATAAAAATACACCAATTTTTATTATTCAATACTATGAATATTCAAAAAAAAATCTATTTCTACACACATTACAATTTCAAACTATATTTATGAAGTCTGATATGATACCCTTTATCAAAACATTTGCAACTATAACAGTAAGGGGAGCAATAATTAACATTAGAAACAGAGAGAGACTGTTCTTTTCTGAAATGAATGTAAGGGGAAAGTCAGCCTCATATTTGTACCCATCCGTGCCTACAGAGACAATAGCATCCACCAAGACAAATAGTACATTCATCAGTACTCAGCATTTCACTGAATGCATTGTCAATCCACCTCTTCTGGAAAGTTACAGTTTCTTAGGGCAACTGCGTGCTTAGATAAATCTAGTACTGCATCAGGCCACAGAAGATCTTTCCTATCAAGAAAATAGCAAAATAAGCACAAAATCGAGATGTGGCCTTTC
Source organism: Charina bottae (assembly GCA_023362775.1). NCBI lineage: Eukaryota > Metazoa > Chordata > Lepidosauria > Squamata > Charinaidae > Charina > Charina bottae. The sequence goes on from JALMGJ010000022.1 coordinate 737,569, forward strand.
ATACTGTGTTCAGAAATTAATGTCAAATCAAGTCCTTTGCCTAGAAAATAACGGCATCAATTACTGCCACTGAATTTACTAAGAATCTAAATTAGGATGAAGGAAACCAGAGAGATAAAGCAGCGCAGGAGCAAAATCTAAGTACCTTGGCTTCTTAAATGTCACTGCCATTGGATATCTGGATGGGGAAACTAAGAGCATTTCCCCACTTGCACTTAACCAAATACAGACATGGCCCAGCAACCTTTTTTTTTTGGCACTGTCCTCATGACAATTCCTTTCTCTCTTCCCAAAGTCACCTTAACAAACTGAGTTAGCTTAAAGTCACCCTTAACTATTCTAGCATTCCTTATGTTGTGCTGATATAGTTTTCTGCTAGCTTAAGGACTGGGTAATACTAACTTTTCCATGAAGAAGTACCTAAGCAAATATCGGGCTCAAAGAGCCCCATTCCATAGTATATTGCAGATAACTCTGCTACTGAGTATTAAGCAGCATTCTTGCCTACAGGTCAGAAATTAAATATGCATATATAAGGAATCCAGTACTGGCCTGAACAAATGCTAATTTTATTTATTTTAGAATCTTAACATAAAATAAATGAAATTAAAGATTCCTTTTGAACTTCATTACTGGTTTTATAAATGGAACACGCATAAAGAACCAAGTATATGAAGAAGTGAACTTTGACACAGAGCAATTAAACATAATTCTAGATTGCTAAACTGTAGCCATCTCATTTTTTCTTTACCCATGAGTCCCTTTATAGAGGGCAAAATCCAACATCAGGTGAGCAAGATTCTGCTTGCTCAGTGGATTCGTTCCTCCTCTCCTCTTCTTTCTATAGCTTCTATTTTTTTACACTGTCCTCATGTAAAAAATTAAAGTTCTTAGCAATCATCCTATGCTTTAGGATATTCTATTGTTTAACTGAATATCTTACTCATTTTTAAAAGGTCACAAATTGTTAGCATTATTCCCATCTCAAACTAATCATATTGAACAGTGAGACCCCTCACTTCACCACGCTTGCCATCTTTTATCTTTATTTTATCTATTATCTATCCCGCCTTTATTATTTTTATAAATAACTCAAGGCGGCGAACATACCTAATACTCCTTCCTCCTATTTTCCCCACAACAACAACCCTGTGAGGTCAGTTGGGCTGAGAGAGAGTGACTGGCCTAAGGTCACCCAGCCGGCTTTCATGCCTAAGGCGGGACTAGAACTCTCAGTCTCCTGGTTTGCTATTGGCTCCTTCCTAGGGCTGAGAGACAGGGACTGGCCCAAGGTCAACCAGCCGGCTTTCATGCCTAAGGTGGGACTAGAACTCTCAGTCTCCTGGTTTCTAGCCCATTGCCTCAACCACTAGACCAAACTGGCTCTTTATCTTTTATGTTTCATTGATTTGATTGTAATTTATTTGTAATTATTGTAATTTATTTGTAATTATTGTGAGCCACCCAGAGTAATTGAGAGTTGCGCGGCATACAAGTTTAATACATTATTTTTATCATTTCATCTATTTGTAATGTTATCCTTCATCATATGATAGTACTGCAAGGCTGCAAAGTAAAGATATGTGGTTTAATTACTCACTGAATACAGGGGCTGTGCTTTTTCTTAAAACATTAATAACTCTAATTGTAATATATTTTAACATATAGCTAAGAATTCAAATGAAATTAAGTGGAGGGTTTTTTTTTATAACCGTTCAAGAAGCAATTATTATTTACATTGCTATAGTAAGGTTTACAAGTTTGGGTATATTGGGCATGAGCTATGAGAGAAATTAGTATGTTGAGTGTGCTAATATATGCAAAAACACAATGGAAGTATACTTGAACCTAGAATTGGCTATGCTTCAACATTTGGATTTTTAAATATTCAATATTTTTAATCTAAATTAATCTAGAGCCTGACCTGGCTCTTCACCCAGGCCTTTGGCTAGTGTGATTGAAACCCCCTTTCCTTCTTTTCCTTTGTTCCCATCTGGGTTTTTTATCTCTGTATCTTTGTTCTTTTTTGTTTTGTGTTGTTTTCTTGTTTTAATTTTTTTTAACAATTTATAAACCACCCAGAGTTGCTGGAAGTCAGGCAGCAAATTATTATTATTATTATTATTATTATTATTATTATTATTATTATTCATACTGAGATCAGAAGATCTTACCCCTAAGTACATTTGTAAGGCAGAGTTGGGCTCCATATTTACAAATTATGTTTGTTGTTTCACCAGAAGTAAATATTCATAGGAATGCCAAAAGACAATGGGTTATTTCTTTTATAAATTAAACATACAGCCTTTTCCTAATAATACAAGCTATATATCAATGGTTTAAAAATGGTTCTTTTGGTGAAAACATTTGAAGTGATTACTGTGAAATAATATTTCTAGAAATGTGGAAGCTATATTTCATGTAATTATTATTATTCAGTGCCTTTTGTTAAGGATCATAAAAAAGATACCTTTATCAATATCTCATTGTATGTACAAGATAATTTACTAACTGTAAAACATAATTTACTAATTGGTTAAAAAGACTACCCTAATGTCCTTAGATTTCAGCTTATATTTTAAACAAGTTGCAGTTGATTTTATGATGTTTTCATCTAGGAAGTCAGAATATAAAAATACTTTTTAAAGTTTTTAAAATATAAGTAATATACAGTGTAGTTGGACACAATACTCTTTCCTTGGTAGAAAATGTGAAATAAGCAGGGTCTCTCTTTAGCAAAACAACAAACAACAATTATACTAACTCACCTTATTTCGGTTTGGAGGAAATTTCAAGAAACGTAGTACTATGCAATGCTGGAATGTAAGACAAAGGAACAGAATTAATATCATTGTGTAATTTGGACTATAGGCTGCTATCAATTTAAATAAAATTGGACAAAATAAATCCATTTTAGACTGAATAGAGGCAAATAAATTTTATCTAGTATGCAGCTCTCAGATTATATGAGCCAGAAACTCATCAGAACATGACTTGCTCCAGTCAGCAAAGTGACTAGATCAGAGTGTGATCTAAGTAAGCTGGTGTCTTATGGACAATCCATATAATTCTGGACTTCATGTGGGTGAATTAATGTGCATGGATGCCGGGAAAAAAATGAAGCATTGAAGGTAATATGAAAGGTGTTTGATACAACTGATGTGCAGGTAAACATTTTAATATTTGGAGGGAGGGAGACAGTCCATGCTTCCAATAGTCATCAAGTTTAAGCTTTGGAACAGACAACACAGAGAAAATTTATTTTCAATCATGTTTAAAGTAACCTCTTAATGGACTGCATAGAATTAACGTAATATACTCTGGAGGAAATTGTTAATGTTTGTGATGCATCAAAAACAAAGAGCCAGATTACCAGTAATCTCTCTTCTCAGATTCCTTTCAATTAAAATACTTATATTGCCCATTACAAATTATTGTTGTACTCCGAGTTCAAGATAGGCTAGGGATACGCTTCCAGATCTGGGCTGCAAAAATCCAGACAACTACTTCTAAATGGCAGCAAAGAGTTAAGGATTTTCTATATCTCTTTTCTATCACCTAGCAGTCATCTGGACTTTTGCAGTCCAAGAAGCTTCCCATAACTAAAACACTCAGTTATCCAAACTGGTTTCAGCTTTGCCCCACTGGACCGTGGCCAATCCAAAACCATTCAACAAACCTTTTGGGATGCAACATTTGTTTCAAATAAAACGCATCTCCCATTTCATGCTTGGCCCTACCGCGATACAGCAACCAAAACCACCATTGTCTAAAGAGGTGTTTGATGAAGAATTGCAATGTAAAGGTGTATTCTTATAGCTAAAATTGTAGCTAAAGGTGTATTCTTGTAGTTTTGGATAACTAAAAGTAAAAATAGTTGTATTTAGATATCAAAAGCTAGTACCTGGCGTTACTGACAGATACAAATCTCATATCCAACTTATCCCAGTGCTTGGAACAGAGAAGAATGCAATTTGATTCTGAACATTTAGCACTGCTCCTAAACTGTTTAAGTTAAATACACACTTGGGAGGAAATGACATTTGTTAGGTTAATAAACTTTAAACACCAAGAAAAAAGCAGCAGAACCTGCTCTGAACTCTTCAATATGCATGTTCAACCTTTACTACAAAGAAAAGAACAGAATCAGCATAAGGCATTTAGGGCATACATTGCAAACTGCAAACTCTCTACACCCTTGGGTTTTGTTTTTGTTTCATTCATCACCAATGTTGATGAATACAAATTACTTTGTAAAATACTTTTCCCTAGGTGTAATTATTTTCCACTACTCCACAGAGGCCCATTAATGCATAAACAAAATTATTTTGTGCCTAGAAAAGTAAGCAAAATTAAATGCTGGCTATTGGTTGATCCAGACTTAACATTAATCCTTAGTTATCATGATGCATCTTCCAGATGTATACAGTAAGTAAACCACTGTTTATATGATTACCTTCCCGATCCATGTTAAGAATTTCAGGGAGCTATTACAAATAGCTATTACACAAATAGCCACTGGGGATGGAGCAAAACAAATCATGGGATGCTTTCAAATAAGAGCAATCCAAATTACTTGAACTATGTTTTTATCACAACAGTTTCCCTAATGAAGATTTGTTAGATGTTGGTTCATGCAATAAAATAAACTATGGCCAAGCTTTACAAACCACAATTGGATCTGAAGTAGAACTTTACCAAGTATATTTTTATCTTGCCCCCACAAAGCTTGAAAAAGAATTGATAACATTGTAATGTGGTTTTCAGTGAGGAAGAAGTTAGTTATCATAATGGCATAACATATTTTTATTCTTTGTAACCCAAAAGAATGTTGGAAATAAATTTTATACTGTATAGGGTAAAGCTTCTTTCTGTACAACCACACATTAACCATCTAAAAGCTAAGCAGAACAGAACCCAATTTATTGTATGAAGCCAGTAAAACAAAGATCAAGTTCAAAAATTGGGCTGATCTTTTATAGAGAAAAAAATCCAGAAAGTTCCCTCAGTGCAAGCCTAAGGGAGAGGCAGTTGGGCAATGGCTCCAAATGTTGGTGACTTCTCTATCCTAATCCCTTCCCTCCTCCTTCCCAGTCACATGAACAGAGCATATGCACCCTGCCCCATGTTTCCCAATGCACACATATATACAACCCACACAGATGTAACATGCGGGAAACACAGAGAGACATTGTAACATAGAAGGAACTACAGATAACTGCTGATAGCAGGGTTGGAAAAATTCCAAAAGCCATGTTCTGCATACCTGAGGGACCATCTCATCCCCATTACATTGACCTGCCCCACCTGGTCTGGCAGAGAGGGCATGTTACAGGCCCCGTCTATGAGAGACTGTTGATTGGTGGGGCCCAGGAAGAGAGCCTTCTCTGCCGTGGCCCCCGCCCTATGGAACACTCTTCCCCCAGAGGTGAGGCAGGCCCCCTCTCTCCTGGCCTTCCGGAAAGGGGTAAAGACCTGGCTCTGCCATCTCGCTTGGGGCGGGAGGGGGGATAGCCAATCCTGGGGATGGTTAGCGCCCTAAAGAGGCCCCTGTGTATTTATGAATTTAAACTAAGAACTTTTAATATCACCATCCTGGATTTTATATTTTATATTTATAGTTTTATGTAAGAGATGCTGTTTTTATTGTATTTTAATCTGCTTTTAGTTTTAGTCTAATTGTAAACTGCCCAGAGTCCCTCTTTTGAGGGAGATGGGCGGTGATGAAATTTTAAATAAATAAATAAATAAGTAAGTAAGTAAGTAAGTAAATAAGTAAGTAAGTAAGTCCCACATTTGTTTCAAGAAGATCTACTTTGAAAAAATAAACAATTTAGAAAATGCCAGGGATTCTTTAATACATATGATTTATTGGCTAACCCCTCATTTAAGAAGTTTACCTCTTAAACTGAGACATAATAATGTGTCAAAGTCATGCAGCATTCTTTGTAGTTTGACAGAATACAAAATGCCTGTTTAAGCCCAAGACTGTAACCTCTACAGTACATTACTTCTTAAAAGAGAAAGTAGAAGGTGCCAAAAGACAAACAATTACATGACAGCTCTCAGAAGCTTCCAACAGGGGCCTATACATTACACTGACTTTTCAATTAAAAAGTATTTTTCTGAATATTTTTGGATAGAGGAACTTTGACCCAAACATATCAGGCCTCTTGAAGACCGCCATGATCCTCCTAGGACATCACAGCTTGCTTTCCCACATATTTAGCATGTGATGTCAAATGCAATTGCTTTAAAAGTATGATTCAGGCACTTTGCATTCAGCTTTAAAGGACTTTGCTCTCAGCCTGTTTCCGTTCCTGCACCAACTTTTAGGAATTCTTACAAGAAGAATTCCGGTAAGAATGATTAAGGACTGCGGATTTATGCTGAACTATAACTCCACATTCAAGACGGGGGGGGGGGTAAGATGTTTTAATCTCGATCAGGCGCACAGAGGTTCCTCTGTGTATCAGGCATGCTTTCCCAAACTGATGACAGTTTGCCTCCTCTCATCGTTTTCAATCTTGCTTTTAGTCTGCATTCCAACACTAACTTTCAGTATCTATATTTACGGGAAATGGAATTGAATTATTTCAAAAAAAAAAACCCCAAACTGCAGAGTTTGCAAGAGCGTGGAAAGAGGCAGAAATCAGTTCGCAGGAGGGGGGGGGGGCAGGAGGTTTTCCGGCGACTTCCCACCAGCCAAACGGGGGGAGCAGCGGAAATACGCTCAGCCGGTCTGAGAGGAGCAGGGGGAATGCTTTCTCCAGCATGGGAGGCCGGACTCCGAAGAAGAACCGGGGCCGGCCGGCAGGGACTGACGGGACTTCCTCCTCCCGGCCCGATAGCGCGACTGTGGGGCCGCCGGCCAGAGCAGAGACGGAGCTGCGGGCGGGGGGGGGCGGACCCTTCCCGAGACCAGAGAGCCGTTGGCCGCCGTCTCGAGACAGGCGCGAAGCGAACGGCAGGCAGCGCGCGGGCCCCCTCAGCGGCATTACCTGTCTGTGGGAGACGACGAGGCTCTTGTTGCCCTCCCCGTGGTATCGCCATTCATTCTCATCCATCTTCTCCGCTTCCATCCTCCGGCCAATGGCACCTTCCTTACGGTTTCCGGGCGGGCTCCTCCGGCTCGCTCTCTTTCTTCTTCTTCTTCTCCTCCTCCTCCTCCTCCTCCTTCTTCTTCACCTCGACTACAACCACGGCTTTTATCGCCTTCCTACGCCCGCCCACAAGCCCAAATAGCAATGAGAGCACCTTTTCCGATTCTCTGATCGTCATTCACGAGTCAACCACTCAGTAGTTTTTCGACACACACTAAGCTGTCGCCCGGGTCAGAACAGGAAGTTCCACCTTCCGCCATCGGGCAAGAGGAGGTCACCAACCCACGATAATAGTGCAAGGAATAAGGGGTGGGACTTCCTTAGCTAGCCATCTTTAATGAGGGCAGAAGCTTCCGCTGCCGTGGTCGCAAGAATATGGCCTGTAATAAACGCCGTCTACACTCTAGGAAAAAAGAGACGTTTCACCAAGCTTTACTGAGTATGCGCACAAGAATATTGAACTAATGTAGCGAGAAGCTGGATTATTTGAAACAATGCAATTACTTCGGAAAGGGTAATGGCTTGTTCTCTTCATTAACTGTAGATATTCATATTTTTATTCTTAAGTCACACGATAGTATAGTCAACGTAAATAAAATCAGCAGTGACGATTGATATGGGACAGAATTTAACGCAGATAAAGCTCAGTGAAGTTTATTTCTGAATAGGCAAGTATAAATTGCTATATAATGCTGTTCATATTATCTTGCTCCTTTCTAAAGGTTTAGAGAATGTAACAATGGATTTTAAAAAGCATCTAACCTGCATAAATAACCCCAGGCCCTTGAGAACCTACTTAATATACAAGACTTTACAGCGGTAGCACTATATGAAAGTATCTTATATATAGAATCTTGCATTTTGTCCATCAAGAGACACATGATCTGTTTTGATAGCAGTTCTGGAAAATTTTAGCAGAGAGTTGTTTCCCCACTATGCTGCTGGTGACTATGATGCATACAATAACATGAAATCGAATTTTGAGAGGGAAGAATGGACCGTGTCTTTACTGGCTGCAAAACAAAAGAAAAGCACTTTAGCATAAACCTTCAGTGTGCTGTTGTTGTTTTTGCAGAAAAACTTGGTTTTTTTTTCATAGATGAACATTCAGATGTGAGACCGCTCACCTATGGTCTACACTGGTTCAGTCTATTTAAGAAAAGTGTGATGGCAACAGTAGAACTTCTGGTGTGCATGCGAGAAGCCTCAAGCTACAATTCCTTCTTAATTTAGATAAGAGTTGGAAAAAATGTTTGTCCTGAAAACTTTTCCCTTTGGTATAAATAAAGACACATGGTGCTGGCTACTAGCTTGGCTGGCTTCAAAAAAGGGTTAGACAAATTCATGGGGATCAATGGCTTTGAGGGCAGTGTGACTGCCTCTGAAGACCATCTGCTGGGAAACTAGTGGGCTTCCTTCTGCAGTTGGTTGCTCACTGTGAGAACAGACTGCTGGACAAGATGGGCCAGGGGTCCAATCCATCAAGGTGATTTATATAGCTGCCCATGTCACAATTGCAACTCTGGGCAGTGAACACAAGATTAAAAACCAACAGAACTAAAATAAATAATAACAAAACAATAATAACATGATAACAGCAGAATGGCACCCAAGGGCAATCAAACTAAAACCACATAGCTTCAGTCATGTCAGGAAAAAACACAATGATGGGCTTGTCCAAGCTATTGTTGTTGTTGTTAACATTTTTTCTTCACTCCTCAGCTAAAAAGGCTCCCAGAACAGCTTACAGATCAGTAAAATAGTAAACCTTGTTTGTCCTCAAGTTTAAACTGCACTGGAATAGCTCTGTAACTTAAAGGAAATGGATTTCAGATAACAATGGAGCAAGTCATGTGTTGGATATAAGAGGCAAAATCCAAATAGTTGTGCCTAGACTTCAGACAGGAATTATTTCAAAATTTCGGTGGCAGACTATTTTAAAAAAAAATTTTTGCTGTGAAAAACTGTAACTTCAATTAATATGGTCTTGTGGTTTTAAACAAGAGGAAAACAGCCATTTTCATCATAAAAAACAAAATGATGATGATAATATGTTTGACGTTATGGGTAACAGATTACCCACATAATTTTGGATTCACTATTAGAATATATGATCAAGTAATGTGTAAATAAATTGCATGTTTGGTTGTTGAAGATATCTTTATTGGCATTACAAAGTATACTCCTAATAACTACTTACAATTATTTATATTTGGGGAAAATAAAGAGTTCTAGTTCATGGAAAAAACATGCAATCCTATATGAAAGGACTAAGTCCTGCTATATATTGGTTTAATTCATACCCCTCAATCCCATAATGAAAATAATTGGGCTTCAAATATGGTTGTTCATGGAGGCCTAAATTACAAGTCATGTTAAGCTAACATTCTTCATAATCCAGGATTATTCTAAATAGACTAGTAGTGTTCTGCCCCATTATTCCACCTGACTTGTCAATATGAGCTAAACAGATCAGGGAACACCTATGGTTCATCTAACTATCCATCGAAGCAACGATTCTTAGCATCTTTCTCTTCTGCCAAATCAGAATTTTAAGCAAATACATGTCCTTGGTAGCTTGATTTGTTGCACTACTGTTATTGGCTAGAGGAGCCAAAAGGGAGCAGCTGGCAAAAGTCACTAGTGGATATATTCAATCATAGCCATAATTGGGAAGAAACCAGCTGGCTGTAACTTTTCTGCCATATTCTTCAGCAGTGCATTTAATTCTTTTTCCTGAAAAAACTACATAGTTAAACTTGTTCAGGCGTTGACCTAGGGCCAAAATATTGCTGCAGTTTGCTAGAGATGAATTCCAAGTGCTCTATTTATTTTAAGGTAAAATATTTGCCAATGATTGCCCTTTGCTTTATACTACGCATCTATCCCTTGCTATGACTCACTTCCTGGAAAGGAAAATGAAAAAAAAAATGTTGAAACAGTTCAGAACAGCTCAGATATGACATCATTGCTAAAAGAAACTGTTTTTTGCATTGTTTAATAAACTATTTGCATGCAATGAAAGTTCAGTGTAACAGTTCATTGGTGGGGGGGTTCCGTCATATTGAAACATGTGTCAAAATCCCACTGTACATCATTTCAGCTACTTTAGGTCATTTGTGTAATTATGCAAATGATATAATTTGCATCAATTTATGCTATTTGAGTAATTACACTTTGATGTAAATCAAGGCAAATTATGTGAATTGTGCCAGTTACATAAGTATATAATTATTCAAAACATATTAATTTATGTGAATCATCCAATCTACTTCCATTACAGTGGACTTTGTTGTTTGAGATGATGTCCAGATGTAGTTTGTCAGTTGCCAAAATTTGCTAAATCAGGGTTCACTTAATGAGTTTCACTGTACAGCTAGTCCTCAATTAATAATGGTAATTGGGACCAGAATTTCTGTTGGTAAGCAATGCAGTCATAAAGCATGACATCACATGACCGCACCACTTAGCAACGGCAGTTCCAGCAGACCCCAGTTACTGTTGTTAAGCGAATCGCTACAGCTCCTTAAGCGAGGACTTCACGTGACTGTGACTGTGACTTCTGACTTCTGACTTCCTGCCAGCTTCCCCATTAACTTTGCTTGTGAGAAGCCGGCAGGGAAGGTTGCAAATCCCGATCACATGAGCGCAGGACACTGCAACAGTCGGAAATCTGGGCTGGTTGCTGAGCACCCTGATCGCAATCACATGACTGTGAGGGTGCTGTGACAGCCAGAACTTCGAGGACCAGTCATAAGTACCACTCATTCAATGCCATCATAAGTTTGAATGGTCGCTGAACAAGTGGTTGTTAGCCAAGGACCACCTGTTCTAGAAAGTACAAACCCTGGTATATGCACTTTCAAATGACTGCTTTATGTAAGGACTGACTGCTTTCTTAAATGAATATAGGTAAAACAAAAACAAAAGGGCTGTTGGATTATTCCAAATTCAGGTGGCAGGCTATTTCTTTGGGTTATCTCAGTTTGGTTGAATTCTGAGTAAACATGCACCTGAGTGCACCTGAAGGTAGTCTATCACCATAGCATTCTGCTGTCTTACTACCACTTAATGGGGTTGGACGGATTTATAAAACTGGTAACAGGGGAGGCTGTATTTACAATAACAATATTATTATATCAATAACAAATATGTGATTACTGTATCAATAAAAATTTGTTTGTTTGTTTGTTTGTTTGTTCAACTTATATGACTGCCCATCTCCCCCCATGGGGAACTCTGGGCAGTTCACAACAAATAAGTTAAAATAAAATCTAAAAATATATAAAACCACAATATATACAGTACAATAAATAATTATAAAATCCAGATGGACGAGGTATTCATTAAAAGAAGGACATTATTTTTATTTATTTATTTATTTATTTATTTATATATATATATATATATATATATATATATATATATATATATATATATTCACTTTCTGCCATTAGGGTGGTATCGTCTGCATATCTGAGGTTGTTGATATTTCTCCCAGCAATCTTAACTCCGGCTTGTGATTCATCCAGCCCGGCATTTCTCATGATGTACTCTGCATATAAGTTAAATAAGTAGGGTGATAATATACAGCCTTGTCGTACTCCTTTCCCAATTTTGAACCAATCGGTTGTTCCATGTCCGGTTCTAACTGTTGCTTCTTGACCCGCATACAGGTTTCTCAGGAGACAGGTAAGGTGGTCTGGTACTCCCATCTCTTTAAGACTTTGCCACAGTTTGTTGTGATCCACACAATCAAAGGCTTTAGCGTAGTCAATGAAGCAGAAGTAGATGTTTTTCTGGAACTCTTGCTTTTTCCATGATCCAGCGAATGTTGGCAATGTGATCTCTAGTTCCTCTGCCTCTTCGAAACCCAGCTTGCACTTCTGGTAGTTCTCGGTTCACATACTGCTGAAGCCTAGTTTGTAGGATTTTGAGCATAACCTTGCTAGCATGTGAAATGAGCGCAATTGTATGGTAGTTTGAACATTCTTTGGCATTGCCTTTCTTTGGAATTGGAACGTAAACTGACCTTTTCCAATCCTGTGGCCACTGTTGAGTTTTCCAAATTTGTTGGCATATTGAGTGCAGCACTTTAACAGCATCATCTTTTAGGATTTTAAATAGCTCAGCTGGGATACTGTCTTCTCCGCTAGCTTTGTTGTTAGTAATGCTTCCTAAGGCCCACTTGACTTCACTCTCTAGGATGTCCGGCTCAAGGTCAGTGACCATACCATTGTATTTATCAGGGATATTAAGATCTTTCTTGTATAGTTGTTTTGTGTATTCTTGCCACCTCTTCTTAATCTCTTCTGCTTCTGTTAGGTCCCTGCCTTTTTTGTCCTTTATCATGCCCATCTTTGCACAAAACGTTCCCTTGATATCTCCGATTTTCTTGAAGAGATCTCTAGTCTTCCCCATTCTATTGTTTTCCTCGATTGCTTTGCATTGTTCATTTAAGAAGGCCTTCTTATCTCTCCTTGCTATTCTCTGGAATTCTGCATTCAGTTGTTTATATCTTTCCCTTTCTCCCTTGACTTTTGCTTCCCTTCTTTCCTCAGCTATTTGTAAAGCCTCATCAGTCAGCCACTTTGCTTTCTTGCATTTCTTTTTCTTTGGGATGGTTTTAGTTGTTGCCTCCTGTACAATGTTACGAACCTCCATCCCTAGTTCTTTAGGCACTCTGTCTACCAGATCTAATCCTTTAAATCTATACCTCACCTCCACTGTATATTCATAAGGGATATGATTTAGGTCATACCTGATTGGTCTAGTGGTTTTCTCTACGTTCTTCAATTTAAGCCTAAATTTTGTGATAAGAAGCTCATGATCTGAGCCACAGTCAGCTCCAGGTCTTGTTTTTGCTGATTGTATAGAGCTTCTCCATCTTTGGCTGCAAAGTAATGTACATAATCAATCTGATTTCGGTATTGACCATCTGGTGATGTCCATGTGTAGAGTCGTCTCTTGTGTTGTTGGAAAAGAGTGTTTGCTATGACCAGCGTGTTCTCTTGACAAAACTCTATTAGCCTTTGCCCTGCTTCATTTTGTACTCCGAGGCCGAACTTGCCTGTTATTCCGGTTATTTTTTGACTTCCTACTTTAGCATTCCAGTCCCCTATGATGAAAAGGACATCTTTTTTTGTTGTTAGCTCTAGAAGGTGTTGTAGGTCTTCATAGAACCGGTCAACTTCAGCTTCTTCGGCATCAGTGGTTGGGGCATAGACTTGGATCACTGTGATGTTGAATGGTTTGCCTTTGATTCAAACTGAAAGCATTCTGTCGTTTTTGAGGTTGTACCCCACTACTGCCTTTCCCACTCTTCTATTGACTATGAGAGCTACTCCATTTCTTCTAAGGGATTCTTGCCCACAATAGTATATATAATGGTCTCCTGAATTAAATTCGCCCATTCCTGTCCATTTTAGTTCGCTGATTCCCAAGATGTCGATGTTCAATCTTGTCATCTCATGTTTGACCACATCCAGCTTACCTTGATTCATAGATCTTACATTCCAGGTTCCTATGCAATATTGTTCTTTACAGCATCGGACTTTCCTTCCACTTCCAGACACATCCACAACTGAGCGTCCTTTCGGCTTTGGCCCAGCCGTTTCACTCTTTCTGGAGCTACTCGGAATTGCCCTCCGCTCTTCCCCAGTAGCATTTTGGACACCTTCCGACCTGAGGGGCTCATCTTCCGGCGTCATATCTTTTAGCCTTTTGATACTGTCCATGGGGTTTTCTTGGCAAGGATACTGGAGTGGTTTGCCATTCCCTCCTCCAGTTTTGGACCACGTTTTGTCAGAACTCTCCGTCATGACCTGTTCTTCTTGACCTGACTTCATTGAGTTACGCAAGCCCCTTCGCCACGACAAGGCAGTGATCCATGAAGGGGAGATAGATAGATAGATAGATAGATAGATAGATAGATAGATAGATAGATAGATAGATAGATATATCTGTAATGCATCAAGCAGTGCTGCAACATCTTATATCAATCATCCAGAATTACTGGGATCACCCACCAGATTCCTATGAATGGCTAAGTCATATGTCTACAGAAATATATACACACACACACACACACACACACACACACATATATATATATATATATATATATATATATATATATATTCTGTAGACATATGACTTAGCCATTCATAGGAATCTGGTGGGTGATCCCAGTAATTCTGGATTATTGATATAAGATGTTGCAGCACTGTTTGATGCTTTACAGATTTCTAAGACAGCTGTACACAGTCTTTAAATGTGAATTGGTTGGCTTCCAAAGCACTGTCATGAGGCAACTCCTCAGGAAATGGCTTGAACCCTGGATTTAAATATCAAAAGTGGGAAATTCCAATATAAATAACAAAACATACAAAATTGACATTTTCTTTTTGAAAGGGAGATGCTAGCCACAAAAGTGTATAAATTTAATTGGACTCAATAATAACATTAAAGGAATAAATGTATTTTTTCCTTTGTTTTCAGTTGAAGGACCAGAGTTTAATGCTGCAAATTCTCCCTTTCTCACAAGTTGAGTTGGATACTGGGCATTTTATCAATGCACTCACTATATGTTTCCATTTTTAATGGAGATAGTTATTTCCAAAGCATGCTGGACCTTGCAATTATAATTCAGAATGTTGTAATAAAATATATGGTCAATGTAATGTGCTACTTTGCAATACACCCCTAAAAAGAACAGCTCCAGCAAATGGCAAAATTCACAGTTTAGATCATATTGTTGGAAAGGAATGCAGTGAGATATCTTGAATATTTGAGGAAATTAATAAATAGGAATTAAGGTTGGATCCTCCATCTAAAGTCATCTGTGGGAATGTATATGCAATGCATGAGAACATTAATCTTTTTTTAGGGTTGGATAAATATTTAAGATTTTCCATGGTTTCAGCATTGTTATTGTTCTAAGTCAAACAATTTCCAGAAGTTTTCTCTGTTACTTCCCCCTTCCTTAAGCAACAGAAAACACAAAGCAATTTCAGATGAAGGGTGTGGGTGAGGTGCTGTACTAGAATCTGTATTATTTACAGTATACTGGTAGGAAAGGTGAGAATGACTGAGACACTCTGGCAGGCATTACTAATTTTAAATTGGACCAGATATATAAAATTCCAGCAGCATTTTTGTGGGTCTCACAGTGGATAAGCAAAGCCCTTCCTGTGGTTAGTACCATTCTCTATCTCTACTGCTTGGAAATGGATGATTGCCTTACAGCCCCAAATCCTTTCTACTTAGCAACCAGTGAACAGGCTTTGATCCAAATACTGTATTAAATGCTTGTAGAACTCTGTAGAACAGAGCTTTCCAAACTCTGTGTCGCGACACAAAAGTGTGTCGCCACACACAGTCTGGTGTGTCGCTTCCGGGTTTTCCCGCGGCGACACACCAACGGTGGTTGGTGTGTCGCTGCAGGAAAACTTTGGAAAGCCCTGCTGTAGAACATTCATCTTGGATTTGCTAAATCATAAATCACCACAACTCCTAAAATCTCAGTCTCTTTGATCCCAAAGAGTTTTATCAGAATTTTGCCTTGCTCCTAGTATTGCCAGATAGTCAATCAGTATTTACATCAGAATGTCAGATTCCTCAGGTTTTACTAAATAGTTTTATTGTGCATATTGTATTTTCATATAAAATATTAAAAATTGGAAAACAAAACACTGCATCAAAATGGAGTACCGTTTAGTGTCAACTGAATGCATCAGCAATATTAGGTTTGTTAAACCGAGTATATAAGTTGGTTTCTACTTGTAGGTTGTTTGCTCTTTTTATTTGAGGGTTTGAATCTAAACACTCCTTTTCTATAATGGTCCTCTGACCAAAATTGTGCCTTCCAGCATTTGTTATCAATATTAAAAAATCTTTATGATAAGCTATAAGAGTTCCTTATACATGTTTGCTCCTTATTATTATTTGTGAAAGGAAGGAATAGCCAGACCTTACTACATTTCTCAAGTTCATTTTGAGACTTTAAGTTTCATATAACTAACACTGAGTTATATAAAACTTGAGTTTTAATTCAAATTAAAGGAATCTGTCTTTGGTTTTGGTGGACTCATAGGATTTGGGCTTTTACCTATACCTAGTAACATGCCAAACTTCCAAAATCACACTTACTGTTTCTGTAGATTCTTTGGATTGTACTATGCAAATTTCTTAAAAATTAACTTCAATATACACATTTCCACCAAACAAATATTCTCACCAAAAATAGAAGCAAATGACCAAAAAGTTAAGAAAAGAATGCCATTATTGAAAAGTTAATGGGGGCTGGGGTCATCCCACTGAAAAGTTGTATTTTAGTTAGTTCTGAAAGGCTGTGCTCGGTTTTGTGATCTGTGATGCAGTAATGGCAGTTCAGTACTTTGAATGCCACTATTGAGGTTAGATAACATGGGTTTAAATTTTTATCACCTTTTATATAGAATGCCACACAATAGTCCAAAGGTTCAAGTCTCAGCGGACAAAAAAAGGAAGTTCATTCACTCACATCTAGAAACTTTATTTTATGATTGTCAGTAATATTCGTCCAGATTGGATTTTAAATTTATTTATTATATTGTTCATTGTAATTTTATATTTGTATTTTAACTATAATTTTTATTGTAAGCCACCCAGAGTCCCCCTGTTGGGGGAGATGGGCAGTCATATAAATTTAATAAATAAATAAATATGTCAGAATTGGAAGTAAAAATTGGAAGTCTGAACAACTGACCAAAGAGGTCTGATACAATAGAAGAACTGTTCCTAAATCATTCATGGGTCTCTGGGGTTTTGTGTAACAGTAATAGGCTGGGCAAAAGTTCGACCTGTTAGTTACCAAAACTATTGCAAGGATACATTATACGGTACTCCTCTTCCTTTATGACTTCTTAGATGTGTTTCTTCAAAGATTGGACTCCAAGAAATTACACACATTACATATTAAATTTATTTATTTATTTATTTTATCCTATTTATACCCCGCCTATCCCCTCCCTACTGGAGGACTCTAGGCGGCTTACAACATCAGTACATATCAATTATACATCGTATATCATATAAATTTACCGTGCAATAGGGAGGAGGACAGGGAACCGGCTCTTCAGCTGCAGGCACCGGACTACATGCCCCAGCATGCCTCGCTTCTGCGCCGGCTGCTGACGTCCAGGAAGCTGTTCTTTCCGGATCCGTCGTCCTCCGCCGTCATCACCGGGATTCTCCAGGTCTTCTTTGGATCGAGGACGACCCTCCGCTGGACGCCGGCAAGTTGACCCACGAAGTGGTACCCATTTATCTACTCGCATATGCTTTCGATCTGCTGGGTGGGCAGAAGCTGGAGCTAGTGGCGGGAGCTCACCCCGCCCCGCAATTTCGAACTGCCAACCTTGTGGTCGGCAGACTAACGGCTCAGCGGTTTAACCTGCTGAGCCACCGCGCTCCTGTAAATGACTCAGGATGTAGCTTTTCTCAAAAAGGGGAATTCTTGGGTGGGGAGAATTGAAAAATAAATCTATAATAAAATTCCCAATAATGTTTTAATAAAATTCTATGGTGCAACTATACTGGAAATAGTGTTTACAATTCAAGTTAGTGCATCTCAACAAAGATACTGCAAAAAAAAGATATTGAAGATGGCAATTGAAATGATTGAGAAATCGAAACTAATTCATATAAGGAAAGTTTGCCATGCTTGAAACTTTTGATTTAAAAAAGGCTAGTAAAAGAGATTCTGATCAAACTTTTTCCATTTTCCATTTCGATCCAGGAACTCCGGAGGCCCAGGACTGGAGGCAAATGGGCCTGGAAACTCTGGGAGCTGTAGGGCGGGTTATGCTATTGAGGTGGTGACGGGCCAGGGATGCTACAATGGGAGTCGGAGGGCGAACCATCTTTGGGGAAGACGCCCCGGGTGTTTATTACCGATGGTGTGTTCTGGCCCTCCGGGTTCAGACCCATGCCCTGGACAGCAGATTCTTGAGGGCCCTGGTCTCCAGCTGCTGCTTCTCAATGCCAGGTCAGTCAACAACAAGGCCCCCCTCGTGTGATTTGATCACTGAGGACGGGGCAGACCTGGCATGTATTACCGAGACCTGGCTGGGCCCAGAAGGAGGGGTGCCCCTTTCGGAGATGTGCCTGGCTGGGTTTCAGGTATGGCACCAGCCGAGACACAGGGGCAGGGGAGGTGGGGTGGCGGTTGTCATCCGGGAGTCTCTAGTGGTCTTCAGGGGCACTGTTCCACAAGTGGCCGGCTGTGAGACCCTGTTTTTCAAGTTAGGTTCCCGAGAACAGTTGGGAGTGTTGCTACTGTACCAGCCTCCTTGCTGCGTAGCAACCTCTCTGTCTGAACTGCTGGAGGCCGTCTCGGAGCTGGCGGTGGAGTTCCCCAGACTTACAGTTCTGGGGGACTTCAATCTGCCATCCCTGGGGCGTGCCTCGGAAGCGGCTCGGAAGTTCATGGCAGCCATAGGTCTGTCCCAGATTATTTGGGACCCGGCTCGAGACAGTGGCCTCATGCCAGACTTGGTTTTCTTGTTAGAACAGTGGCAATGTGACCTGTGAGGAGAGTTACATCTGTCCCCATTGTCATGGTCAGATCACGCCCTGGTGTCAGGATGGGGGTTGTTTCTGAAGGGGAGGTGGAAGAAGAGCCGTTGCTGGAAAGAGTGGGAGGAGGACAGGGCGCGAAACTTGAAAAAGACGAATTGCCCATTGGCAAAAATTCGGAGGCGGGCTCACTGCCGCCTATCAGCACTCGGGAAAGGAGGTTAGCAAGGTGAGCGGAGCAAAAAGCAGCAATTGGCCTCTGCACAGAAACGGCGGGAGAACCAACAGAATAAAAGTCGGCGGGACCTAGAACGGTTTGTCGGAGACAACCGTTCGCATCAGAATACAAAAGAGAAACCACCTTGCCTTGCCGCTACGCCAGACCTTCAAGCCTCATCAGAGCCTGTCGACGCTTCCAATCGTGCCAAGTCGCCTCGCCTGGCTGCCCTTCCATACAGCTCTGAATCGTCTCGCCTGGCTGCTGTTCCATACAGCGCTGAATTACCTTGCCTGGTCGCCACTCCCAACCGCACCGAGCCAGCTCGCCTGATCGGTGCTTCAGACCACGTAGTGCAGCCTCAACCGGATGCCGTTTCAGATGGGACATCAGAGAGCCACGACAACGCCGCGCCTCAGCTGTTCTACTCCATGACGCCGAACTTGACAGCCAGATCATGCCGCGCTGCCTTCCGCGCCCCCATATTTGAGCCTCGTTCATCCACCGTGCCTGAACTCTGCACAAAGACAGAGTTGTCTGAGGTAACGGCGCCACGTCCTTCCGCCGCGCCCCCGTCACTCATTTTGGAACTGCGCCACGAGATCAGACCAAGCCCCAGCTCCATACTTACCTTGTTCAGTCCGGAGTTCCAGTCCTGCCAAGACATCTTGCCGGCCGTTTAGTTGCGTTCTGCCTCACAATTGCATTGAGGGAAATTGTGTCAGTTTGCTCATACACAAACTTCTATTCTAGCCCTGCTGGGTCAAGTGAGTGACTGCTCATTGAAGTGCCACGTTCAGAATTCATTTTCTGGTTGAATTGTAAAGTTGTGTTAATAAAGCATTGCTAATTCACCTTCCTGTGTCTGAGCGCTAGCCCAAAACAGGACACCTGGTGGCCTTGAGATTCTCTTATGCTGCCCCCCTCCACAGGGAGGCAGGACCCGTTAGATTGGTCCGCCTCTGGCGACTGATGGACCTGGCAGGGTTCCAGAGGGAGCTGGGGGTTATACCCGAGGATCTGCTGCACGGTCCAGCGGAGGCCCTAGCCACAGCCTGGAATAGGGAGGCGGCCGGGACCTTGGATAGGATCGCGCCTGTGCGACCTCTCTTGCCCCATTCAATCCAACACTCCCCGTGGTTCACGGAGGAGCTGAGGGTTTTGAAGAGGGTTAAGACACGTCTAGAGCGCCGCTGGAAGAAGACAAAGACCGAATCCTACTGAACACAAGCTAGAGCCGCTGTTAAGGCCTACCTTGTGGCGGTAAGGGCGGCGAAACATCAATATTTTCTCCTATTGCATCCACAGAATGCCACCTGATGGCCCTGTTTAAGAACACTCAATCCCTTTTGAGGAAGGTGGGCTCGGTGACCCACCTACAGGGCCGTGCGGAGGAGTTTTCTGAGCATCTGCAGGATAAAATCGCTCGGATCCATTCCGAGCTGGACTCCAAGCGTGAGGCATGGTCTGAGGAGATGCCAAGGGAACGTACTTACCTAGGTATCTGGGAACAGTTTGATCCTGTTGGACCCGAGGAAGTAGACAGGATCCTCTGGACTGTAAATGTCACCACCTGTCATCTTGATCCATGCCCCTCCTGGCTGGTGAAGGCAGCCCGGGAGGTGACATGTGCTTGGGTCCAGGCAATGGTTAATACATCCTTGAGAGAGGGGGTGTTCTCAGCTGCCTTTAAGGAGGCGCTAGTGCACCCCCTCCTCAAGCCATCGCTGGACCCTACTGTGCTGGACAACTTTCGTCCAGTCTCCCTCCTCCCCTTTTTGGGGAAGGTGGTTGAGAAGGTGGTGGTGTTGCAACTCCAGAGGATTCTGGATGAAACGGATTATCTAGACCCCTTCCAGTCAGGATTCAGGCCTGGATATGGGATGGAAACTGCATTGGTCACGCTTATGGATGATCTCTGGTGATAGCGGGATGGGGGCAGTGCATCCATCCTGGCTCTTCTTGACCTCTCACCAGCTTTCGATACCATTGACCATGGTATCCTTCTGGGGCGGCTCAGGGAGTTGGGAGTGGGCAGCGTGATTCTGCGCTGCTTTACCTCCTTCGGGGCCGGTCCCAATTGGTGGTGATAGGGAGTGAGATCCGACCCTCAACCCCTCCCCTGTGGGGTGCCACAGGGTTTGGTCCTCTCCTCTCCTATTCAACATCTACATGAAACCACTCGGTGAGATCATCCGTCACCATGGGATGAGGTATCATCAGTATGCTGATGATACCCAGTTATACATCTCCGTCCCGGGTGAAGAAAGTGATGCGGTGACTGCCCTCTCTCCGTGCCTGGAGGCTGTGTGGGTCTGGATGAGGAACAACAGGCTTCGGCTGAACCCTGGTAAGACGGAGAGGCTGTGGGTTAATGGCTCCTCTGTATCCAGGAAATTGTCATCTTTAGTTCTGGATGGGGTCGCACTGCCCCAGACAGACCTGGTGTGGAATCTGGGGGTTCTTCTGGACTCACAACTCCTGCTCGAAGAGCAGGTGGCAGTCGTGGCCAGAAGGGCCTCTGCGCAATTTTGTGTTGTGCACCAGTTACACACTTTCCTGGATCGAGAAGCCCTTCGAATGGTCACTCATGCCCTGGTCATCTCCCATATAGACTATTGCAATGTGCTCTACATGGGGCTACCGTTGAAGCGTATCTGGAAGCTTTAGCTGGTCCAGAATGTGGCTGCGCGGGCAGTTCTTGGTGCTCCAAGATCGGCACATGTGACACCACTGCTGCACAAGCTGCATTGGGTGCCAGTTTGCTTCCGGGTCCAATTCAAGGTGTTGGTGATCACCTTTTAAGCCCTACATGGCATGGGTCCAGGTTACCTGAAGGACCGTCTCATCCCCTTGACATCAACCCGTCCCACCCGGTCATGCAGAGTGGGCATGTTACGGACCCTGTCTGCAAGAGAAATTCATTTGGTGAGGTCCAGGAAGCGGGCCTTCTCAGCAGTGGCCCCCGCCCTCTGGAACATTCTGCCCCCAGAGGTGAGACAGGCCCCATCGCTCCTGGCCTTCCGGAAGAACCTGTAGACTTGGCTCTGCCGTCTCGCTTGGGGCGGGAAGGGGGGTAGTTATTCTTGGGGGTGGCTGGCACCTTAGAGCTCTCCTCACTGAATTGGATCTTTTATGGCCACTTGGATTTTATATTTATTCTTTTTATATTTATATTTAGTAATTGTACGTATATTTATATTTTTAGATGTTTTTATACTTACCATTTTAATGTGTTTCCTGTTGTAAACTGCCCAGAGTCCCCCTTTTCTGGGGGAGATGGGCGGTGGCTAAATTTGAAAGATAAATAAATAAAGATAAATAAATAAATTTGTGCCTGGCATAAAGACACTAGATAGGAAGACATTTTTCTCCCTAATCCTAAACATCTAAATGGAGGTATTTCTTCAAATAATGTATAGCTAAACTTTGGCATTCCATACTGCAAAATGTAAAGGTTGACACCAATTTGAATAGTTTTAAAAGGGACGGTGGTGGTAAATAAATCAGTGGAACATACGATTATCAGTGGCTACAAGACATGATAACTGGATGCTTCTTCCATTACATTCTTCCAACCTTTTAATACCAGTTGGTGGAAAACAGGCACTCATGTCCAGCACCTTTCCACAAGCATTGTCTTGTCTGTTGTAGAAACAAAATGGTAGGTCTAGGATCTGATCTAGCAGAGTTCTTTTTATATAATTACATGTTTTCCTGATTTCCATAGTCTAACTTCAGTAATGTGAAATGATTGTCCAGAGCATTGTGGGCAATATAGGGGAAAAATGGAACTAAGGATAATACATTTCTGTGACCAGGGAAAATACATTGTTTAAGATACTTAAACTTCAGGGTTTTTTGATTATGTACCATCAAGTCAGTGTCCACTCTTAGTGACCACATAGATAGATTTTCTTCAGGTTTTTGGCACACAGAATATTTTGTGCATCCTTGTCTATAAGTTAGACCACAGCTTTCCAAACTGTGTGTCGCGACACTTTAGTGTGTCGCAACACACAGTCTGGTGTGTCGCCACACAACCTGGAAGCGGCAGCGGGGGGGTGTACGGCGGCGGTGGCAGCGGCGCGCCATCAGCGCTTCCGCGTTTTAGCGGAGGCCGGCGCTGCTACCGCCCCAGCCATGCACGCCCCGCGCGCGCCCCCGCACCGCCGCCGTGCACGCCCCCGTGCGTGCCGCCGCCACCGTTGGTGTGTCGCCGACGGCGGCACTTTAGAAAGCACTGAGTTAGACATTAGTTTTAAATCTATTTATTTATATGGTTTTATGGAATAGTCATACCACAATGTTTCTTACAGACAATACATTCCAATTTGCTTTAAGGAGACTAAACAGAAATGTTAAGAACGTTCCTAGGGTAAATAATCCCATCCAAAGTCTTTGGGTTTCTTTTGTACTATGACCATTAAACCTTAAGGTTATTAAAGGACTCACTTTGATAAGCTGAAATCTCCAGTTTAGCTAATCAGCAACTGAGGAACAATATATTATTAAGTCTGTAGTTGCATATCTGAAAGAATTTCATAATATAGCAATAAACATCTCTGGAGAATTCAGTTGCATAGAAGCATCACAAAGCCTAAGTCCACAAATGCATTATTCGTTTCCAAGAGGAGCCCTATTATGGGTTTTCATAATAAAGGTTACAACCAGAATGTCCTTGTCCTTGTATTTAAGAATAGTACAATGCTTACCAAGGGTGATACGTTACTTTACCATATTTGCTACTTATATTCATTACATATTTGACTTATTAAACAGACCCTATAAGTAAGCAAGACAAATCAATATTCAATATTGATTTACATTTTAGCATATACTTAGTGAAAGTCATCACTGAGCACTTTCAGAAGACAATGAAAGCCAGTTTGGTCTAGTGGTTAAGGCAACGGGCTAGAAACCAGGAGACAGAGAGTTCTAGTCCCGCCTTAGGTTTGAAAGCCGGCTGGGTGACCTTTGACCAGTCACTCACTCTCAGCCCAACTCACCTCACAGGGTTGCTGTTGTGGGGAAAGGAGGAGGAGGGAGGAATATTTGGTATGTTCGCTGCCTTGAGTTATTTATAAAAATAATAAAGGTGGGATAAAAATTAAACAAATAAATAAATAAAAGCATTGCCACATCCCTTGTGATTCCCCTCCATCTCCATTGTCTACCTGCCAAACAATTGTGTCACTTCTCCCAAACTGCATGTGATAGGAGAAAGTCCATCTGAAACATATTCAGCCGTGAAATAATTACAGGAAATAAAGGTAAAGGCTCTTAGCTGGCTACAGGAAATATTTGGAAGTTGGGGGGGGGGGGTTGGTCAAAGGAGATGTTAGAGTATTGACTAAAAGGGCATCCAAACTTCTATACCAGCCATATTTGCAGTTCCCTTGTTTTGAATCTATAAACAAATCCCCATAGAAATAATATGCATTCAAAATGCCCTGTTTGGCTTTGCATAGTATAGGGGCTGTGCCAGCTTTCTGTTCACATCATTGGCATGTAATTTGACCAGGGGTATTTCAATGTGTGTATGAGACTATATATGCAGAGTGGGGTTAAATGCTGCTCCTGACAGTAATCTTTTCCTTCTCTAGCTCTTCCCCACTTCTCAGGCAGTTTTCTTCCAACCTGATTTCAGAGAGGAATTGTAGCAGTAAAGCTACAAGACTGAGTGGTTGTAACATCCAACAATTCTGAATCTCTTCTGTGGAATAGATCCCATTGTCACACAGCTCCACTTTAGACAGCTCTAAGGTACAGTAGCCCTACATCTGAAAATTAGCCTACCCCTCACATGTTGTTTGAGCTCAGAAGTGCATCTTTCTGATCTGTTGGATATTCATCTGTCCTGTCATCTTTACCCTAATCCGTTCATCACCTTCTTACATTGTTTTTAAATGGAGAGTTTTGTAATGTATGTGGAAAAAGATCTCTATGGTTTCCTCTACTTGTCTTTAAAACATCATCGTCCTCTTCATGTATCTTAACCCACTCAAAGTCCTGTACTCTGACTAAACGGTAACCTGCATTGTTTTTATTGCTTCTTGTTTCTCAGATGAAACTCCCTCCCAAAGTAGCTTTCCTTTAATTATCAAAAGCAACCTTTATGCATGTTTCTATGCAATTTTGTGATTCATTCCAGCAAAGGAATCTATGTATGATTACTTCTAGATTTTGATCTTAATTATTGTCTGTTCACTATTTCAATCTGGTCATCATTCCTTCCTACAAGCCCTGGTTTTAGGAATAAAATGTTTAATGTTTCAAGGTTGCTTAGATTGTTATCCAGCATAGGTTGATCAAACAGCAGTCCAGCAACAGGTACTACTATATATTTTGCCTAAAAAAGCAACCATAGCTGTATTGGTCTTAGGGAAGGGGCATGGAATTCCAAAAATCTAGTCAGGTAATGCCTTTATAAGAACCAACTATAGTAGTACAAAAAATATGCAAGTTTAGAGTTTTCCAGAAGTCTTGCACCTATTAGATTTACAGGCCACCCAACTCCATCATGATTCCTACAAGTAAATGTATGAAAAAATCATACAGTTCATTTTTTCCAAGAAGAACTTGTATATCTTTGTAGGCATTCTGCTATTATACTTAATCATTTATAGTAATTTTGAAAGAATTAAGTTTCAGTAAGTAACCCCATGTCCCACCTAGATTACTGGTTGAAAACCACTGATTGAAACAATAAACCATGAGGACATTTTCTCCCAATGGAATAAATATTTTCAATACCTTTCTCTGGCATCAATTTTATGTAAAAAAAAAAAAGCACCATCTAGTGGCTAGAAGAATGCTGGGTTTCTATTATAACATGTATTTCACCTCTCAAAGCTTTCCAGAGCTAGTAACCTCACAGTTAAAAGAGTTTTGTGGCACCTTAAAGATATGACAAATAGTTATGGCATTAAGTTTTGGGGACTATTTCTTTTTAGCAATGGTGTCAGTCTACTCCATGGGAACAAAGCTACTGAGTACTATATAATATGGAGGGGTTAATGTGGTGGCCCTGGTTAAATCTGTTGCTCCCTCAGCATGAAGCCTGAGGACTTTGCTGAACAGGACAAGGAATTCCATTGACCCAAGCCTCTAAGTTTTGAAAGGGAATATAATTGGCATGCTCTTTCCCAAATGTGCCTTCAAAATCAACTTTGTCCATTGCATTAATAATACTCTGTCCAGGATAACATCTGGAAAGTAAACTAGCCAAGCATTCTTATTATGAGCCTTGATACTGGGGAATTAATTCCAAAAGGAGGCCCACCCAGTCCCAAGTTTATAGAAAGTTTGCAAACAGTGTAAAACAGTTTAGTTTAGCCTTTGGGGTCAGTAGTTCCCTAGTTCAATTTGTTAGCTGTACCTTTTGGTTCTGTTATTCCTACCTAGTCTAATAACTGAATGTTAGAATATCAGGTGTTTAAATATATCTGTATCTGAGGAGATATATCCTAGCTTATATTTACAGAGAAAAATAAAATGCATGTTTAAATGGTAGTTTGAGAGAAAAAGAGGCATTAAAATATATACACATTGTCTTGAGCTTTTTTTAGATTCACAAATAAATTAAAAAATGGAATAGTTATAGTTAATAATATTTAATAGTTAATAATAGTTAATAACATAATAAATTATAGAGGCCAAAAATACTGATACAAGAGCCCTGTTTGTATAGTACCATCCCTTGCTATACCTGCACACGCATACACACTCACATACACATAGACATTGTCAGGATCCAGTCCCAGCTCCTGTTTTAAGGAAAGAGGGGAATTCTACTAACAAACCCATTCCCACAAGGAAGAGGCCTGCAAGAAACCCACACCTGTCATTCTAGGGAGACTCACTTGGTCCCCCAACCTATAGTTTTGGTCTCTGTAATATATTATGACATCCCACATCTTCCTTCGTTTCACAGCTCCCAGAGGCCAGGGCTTGGAAGGTTATCTGCTAGGGATGATATCATGAGGTGTCCATTCTGGAGAAAGGGAGGAAAGAAAAATAAATCCCATAATAGTGAGCGACCAAAGATGGAAGAAGAAGTGGAAGCAGAGCCCTGGGTATGTAAATCCATACCCAGGGCTCTTAAATAAATTTAAATCTAGCCCTGGGTATGTAAATCCATCTTTTCCTTTGAGCCTTTGCTGGATTACCACCTCCATGGTCCTTCGCCTGGTACAGATCATGGACACCTCTGTGCTCAATGAATGGAGAAAGATCTGCACCCTCAGCAATCAGCTCCTGATATCTACGCGAGCAGCAGGATGAGCTAGTTGGGGTTCTTGACTATGTAGGAAATTTTGAAAGTACATAGTCTCTCTCTCTCTCTCTCTCTCCATATTAATCTGCAAAGTTTTAAAAGAAATATTAAATGTAACCTTTTTAAAGCATAATAAATTTATTTTAAAAAAGAGTTAAAGAGGAACTAGGCACTCTGGAGGGAGAGGTAGTTTTTTAAATGTATAGTATAAAAATCTGGCCCTTAGTGCCATGCACATCACAAGCACCCACAAGAGCAATTTTGAATGTTTCAAGGACACACAATAGTGCTATGTCTATTATTATTGCTACATTAGTGTAGAGTAGTAGTCACAGTATTATCAGGCCTGTTAAAATCCATGGGCCATGAAAATTCACTGGGTGGCCTTGAGCCCACTTATTCCCTCTTGGCTAAGTCTACCTCACAGGGTGATGGTTGTAAAGAAAAATTGGAAGAGGGAGTACAATCTATGCCATCTTGGATTCCTGGAAGAAAGGCAGGATACAAATCTAACCAGTAATAAATAAACCCTACAAAACTGGCTTCCCTCTAAAAGCTGCATGATTGTTTCTCTGTTCTACTCTTATACAACTGGCCTTACACATATTTCCTAGAAGAAAACAATAGCAAACCATGTCTATGTTCTTGCTTGCCAAGAAAACAACATAAATGTAAGGATGGAAAATCCAGGAGCAACTATTAATTGCACCTGGATGTTCCAACCTTACACAGGATTAATAAAGAAAGGAATGTAAGGGAGATTGGGGGAGGGAATGTACAAGCCTACGAAGAAGCAAACAACGATTAACACCTTCAGATTGAGAGACACAGAAGGCCATCGACAAAAGAGCTATCAACGCAGGCTGGCACGAAGCAGGAAGAAAGCAATCAGCAAAGAACGGAACTAAATTACAAAAGAAGAGAAACTGAGAGGGAGGGGCAGGGTGAAATGAGAACAGAGAGGTTTAAGGAGGGACCCGGGGCAAGGGAATTCATTCGTAGCTTCGATGTGGCACGATGCCAATCTAATAAAGAACTGCACATATCCTTTACGGCTTGTGTTGAAAGTTACTAGATTGTACTAGATTGTTACTAGATTGAATTTAGATTGTAAGATCATGGACCTTACAGAAAGCTATGAATCACCATGGCGACATTACCGGAGAGTACAGAGCAACCTGAGGGCAGCCCGCTTGCGGCGACCACACCAGGGAGTGACACAAGGAACCCGGAAGGCTGAACAAAAAATTTTTTGGGAGTAACCAGAGAAACCTCTCAGTGGGAAGAGCAACCAGCGCACAACCATGAACATGTGGCCGTCTTACTGGGACAAACCCCGGGGGAGCAAAGAGGACAGCGAGAGCCGCTGGAAGAGATCTTGGCAACCCTGGAGAGGATGCTCCAACCGCACCAGTGGCAGAGCACGCACACACACAGAACTCCGCTGAGCGAGGCATGGACTCCCCCAACTTGCAAACCCCAGAAACCCCCTGCTACTCAGGTGTGAGCAGAGAAACGGCAGCGGACCTTAACCGCAGCACACAGCCCTCACAACCAGAGGCAGGGGACTGAGTGGCAAGACTAGAGCAGGACGTGTCTGCCCTACGAGAAGCAATGGAGTGTCTGCTCTGGAAGCTGGACTGCAGCGCACCAACCCAAGCGGCAGCGAGCAGAGCAACACCGGCACAGCAGGCACCTCACGGGAACAGGAACGTGGTACCCGAAACCAAGGTGAGAGAACCTGTTGCCTGGGGGGGGGGATTGTACCGGACCCTTGGAACGCCAGGACCCCAAACCCCTGGGAAGTGAGTGGAGTGCGGAAAAAGGGAGTGCCCCAGAACAGAGCAGCGGCGGGTGGCGCAACAGCGGCAGAGAGGCGACCGCACCCCAACAACAAGCACGCGGCACCCACGATTGCAGCGAGAGGAGAGGCTACCTGGGGAAAAGTCACACCGGCCCTCTGGACTGCAATAGCCCCGGGCCCCACGGGAGCAAACAGCATGTGGAGAAGGGAGGAGTCATCCGAAAGCGGGAGACTCAAAATCCAAGCCAGAACGGCACCGGGAGCTACAGCAGCAATGGAGAGGTGGGTTCCCCCTAGAGGCCACAACACCACAGCTGTGATGAGGACGAGGGAGGCTGTCCCTACCTGGGAGAAAGTCACGCCGGCCCTCTGGAACGCAACAGCCCCGGGCCCCACTGAAGCGAACGGCATGCGCAGAAGGGAGGAGTCATCCGGGAGTGGGAGACTCGAAATTCAAGCTAGATCAGCAGCAGACGCTGCAGCAGCAGCGACAGAGAGGTGGGCGCCCTCTAGAGGCCACAGCGAAACAGCTGAGAGGAGAACAAGGGAGGCTGCCACCTGGGAGAAAATCGCTCCAGCCCCTTGGAACACCAGAGCCCTGAGTGAGGCAAGTGCTGCAGCAGTGACAGATAGGTGGGTGCCCCCTAGAGGCCATAACGCAACAGCTGCCATGAAGACAAGAGAGCCTGCCACCTGGGGAGAAAATGCTCCAGCCCCATGGAACACAAGAGCCCAAACCCCCATTGAGGCAAGTGGAGGATGGAGGAGGGCAGAACTTTTTGGAGATGGGCTTAACGGTCAAATTCAACGGAGACCCCAAACAATTAGCATGTTTTCTAACGCATGTAAGGGGGTTCATGGAAGAGTTTGAAGGAACCTTCCATTCAGAGAACGCCAAAATAAGATATGTGTCAGCACGCTTGAGGGCAGAGGCTGTGCAATGGCTAGAAGAATTACATCAAGCAGCGGCCCCAGAACTGCGAGATTTCTATGAATTTATGTAAGCCCTGAAGGAGAGATTTGAGGACCCCCTAGCAGCCATGAAAGCCAGGACGGGTCTGCAGAATATAAGACAAGGGGGCAGGTCTGTATCAGAGTACACCCTAGAATTTAAAGCACTGGCAGGAAGGTTAACTGACTGGCCAGAATCCTTGAAGATTGAGTACTTCAGGGGTGGCCTGCACTCCGAAATTTTGGAATGGTCCCTGGCAAGGGGAAACCCCAAATCACTGAGGGAGTGGATCTGCTTGGCAGGTGAAGTAGAAGAAGTGCGGATCCAAGTGAAGCACCAGCAAAGATCGTATACCACATGGAAGGGCCCAACGACTACAAAGAACCCAACGGAAAAGAAGAAAACCAAACGATACTGGGTTGAAGAGAAAGAATGGAGAGCAAAGAAGGGATTATGCTTCAAATGTGGGAAAGAAGGACACCGAGCAGCTAATTGCACACCATCCACCTCACAGGGGAAGATGAAAACCAATGAGAGCAGAGCAAAGACCCCGACTCGAAAAACCAAGGGAAAGGCAGCAGCAGCCATCGAAAAGAGACGCCAAGAGACTTTTGGAGACTCGGAAGACTCAACCGAGGAAGAGTCCCCGTTGTCGGGAAACGAAGGGAGCCTGCTCTAAACAGCGCCAAAGAGCAGGCATGGAATGACGGGCGCAAGGACCCCATGGTGAGCAGCAAATGTCCATTAATGTTGGTAAGTGCACACCTGAAACCACTGTGGGGCGGGAAAACCAAAAAATTGGTGGGACTACTAGACTCGGGGTACACCCGCAACCTACTGCACTCAGCGGTAGTAGCTAAATTAAACCTAAAGGTGGAGAAATTAAAGAACCCAATCATATTCACCCAACTAGACAGGTGTGAAATGCAAGGGGGCCCCATGGAACATTACACTGAACCCGTAACTATGCAGATAGGAACACATAAGGAAGTGTTGAGATTTCTAGTAGCCCCCACTGGCAACCATCCCATGGTCCTAGGGCTAGCATGGCTATGAGAGAGAAACCCAAGAGTGGACTGGAAATCGTGCCAGATAGCTTTTCCAGATGGCAGCTACAACGGACTATGTTCAATGGGGGGAGACACAAAGGTGGAATTAATGGGATCCCTAGAGGAGAAAGGGGGCGACAGAAGAAGAGCCCTACATTCCTAGACAATACAATGACTTAAAGGCAGTATTTGGGAAAGCAGAATCAGACCAACTACCACCCCACTGCAAGTCAGACTGCGCCATAGAGCTGATCCCGGGGGCAGAGCTACCCAAGACAAAGCTATACCCCATGACACCTAAGGAAATTGAGGCACTGCAGGAATTTATAGAGAAAAACCTAAAACGGGGGTTCATTCGCCCTGCCACATCATCTATGGCCGCACCCGTCCTATTCAGAACAAAGAAAGATGGGTCACTGAGGCTTTGCACCGACTATAGGAGCTTGAATGCTGTCTGCACCTCCAACAAATACCCCCTCCCCTTGAGGACAGACATGCTGTCCCACCTCTCGAAGGGAAATATCTTCACAAAACTGGACCTCAGAGCGGCGTACCTCCAAGTATGAATACAGAAAGGGGATGAGTGGAAGACCGCCTTTAACTGCCAACTAGGGTCTTTTGAGTATTTAGTAATGCCGTTTGGCCTGCAGGGGGCACCAGGAGTCTTCATGCGCCTGATCAACGAAATACTGCACGACTTCCTCTACCGGGGAGTGCTAGTATATTTGGACGATATACTAATCTACTTCGAGACAATAGAAGAACGCGTAACACTAGTAAGGGAAGTGTTGAAAAGACTATTGGAAAATGAGCTGTCCTCCAAACTCTCAAAGTGCGAATTCCACAAGGACCAGCTAGATTACCTAGGGTACAGAGTCTCCAGTAAAGGGGTGGAAATGGATCCAGCAAAAGTCAAGGATGTACTAGCCTGGGAACCACCCCGAACTAGAAGACAACTGCAGAGCTTCCTAGGATTTCCAAACTTTTACTGGCAATTCATTCCCCAAATCGCACACGTGGCCCTACCCCTCACAGACTTACTTGACACCTGAGTGCCAAGAAGCGTTCAACCAACTAAAAACGTTCACAACAGACCCGGTGCTGAAATACCCTGACACTACACAACCCCTCATTGTCCAGGTGGATGCTTCAGTCGTAGCCATAGGGGCCATATTGTTGCAAAAGGATGAAAAAGGGCAGATGAGACCATGCGCCTACCTATCATGCAAATTCTCGGAAACAGAGACGCTGGCACGTATTGGAGAAAGAGGCATTTGCAGTACGGTGGGCTTTAGTAACCTGGCGACACTTACTAGAAGGAGCCCCACACCCATTCGAAGTCTGGACCAACCATAAGAACTTAGAAGCCCTAAAATCCCCTAGGAAACTGAACCCCAAACAGATAAGATGGGCACAGTTCTTCAGAAGATTTAACTTCACGCTGAAGTACCTGCCCGGGGGTAAAAACTTCCTAGCCGATGCCCTATCCCGATTGCCCCAGCACAACAGCCAGAGAGAAGAGGTAGTGGACTCAGTTATCTCACCTACCCAATTCAGGTTGGTGGTAACCACACGGAGTCAGAAAACCGCCAGAACAGAAAAAATAGAAAAGAATTTACAGACTGAATTGCAGGCTGCATCACAGCAAGACAGATGGCTACAAGAAAATAAAATATTCTAATACAAAGACAGGGACTATGGTGGAAAGGGGAGAAAATGTACATCCCAGAAAACTTGAGAAAGAAAATTCTACAACGATGCCACGACACTAAGATGGCGGGGCACTTTTGCTTCGTAAAAACCCTACACCTGGTGAGCCGCCAATTTTGGTGACCAATCCTGCGGAAAGACGTAGAAGAGTATGTAGGAAGTTGTCCAACTTGTGCTACGGCAAAACGCATAGGAGGCAAACCCAGGGGACTGCTACAAAATGTAGCGAGCCCTACCTGCCCATGGAAACAAATTGCCATGGACTTCATAGTAGAACTACCAGAAAGCAAGAAGAAGACAGTCATATGTGTCGTAACAGAATTATTATCAAAACAGGCCCATTTTATCCCATGCACTGGACTACCCACGGACAACCAATTGGCCAAAATGTTTATACAACACATATACCGCCTACACGGAGCCCCTGAAAGGATCATAAGTGACCTGGGGGTCCAATTCACATCAAAATTCTGGAAACAATTCCTAAAACTGATAGAACAAGGGTTAAGCTCCACCCATGTAAGGATGGAAAATCCAGGAACAACGATTAATTGCACCTGGATGTTCCAACCTTACACAGGATTAATAAAGAAAGGAATGTATTTTCCACAGCCCGGAAAACCCACAACAACCAAAGAAAGGAATGTAAGGGAGATTGGGGGAGGGAATGTACAAGCCGACAAAGAAGCAAACAACGATTAACACCTTCAGATTGAGAGACACAGAAGGCCATCGACAAAAGAGCTATCAGCGCCGGCTGGCACAAAGCAGGAAGAAAGCAATCAGCAAAGAACGGAACTAAATTACAAAAGAAGAGAAACTGAGAGGGAGGGGCGGGGTGAAATGAGAACTGAGAGGTTTAAGGAGGGACCCGGGGCAAGGGAATTCATTCGTAGCTTCAATGTGGCATGATGCCAATCTAATAAAGAACCGCACATATCCTTTATGGCAGAGCTTTCCAAACTGTGTGTCGTGACACATTTCTGTGTCGCGGCAAGGGCCCAGGTGTGTCGCAGGGGAACCCGGAAGAGGAGGCCATGCACCACGTGGAGCCCCACCCATCCCTTGCTGCGCCGACAGGTCCCTGCTCTGAACCCAGCTCTTCAGCTCTCGCCACAGAAGCCAGGTAAGTTAGCAGACCGGTAGGGCTGAAACTGGGGGGGAGGGTGCAGGGACGCGACTAGGCTGCCGCACTGGGGGGGATGGGGGGTGCAGGGACCGCGAAGCGCGGCGGCTGGAGACATGGCTTTTCCCTCCCGAGAAGTGCCAGCGGCCTGGCAGTCAAGAAAGGGACGGGGAGGCGGTTCTGCTGCCCGCCTCGCATGGCCCCTGCGCCGTCCATGTCTCCGGCTCCCCCTTCCCCTTGGCCCCAGCCAGGCAGAGGCAAGACTGGGCGGGCGGACAGGCGGCGGTGTCCGCCTCCGTGGCCTGGCCTGGCTCGCCGCTTCCTCCCGTCGCCTACAAGCAGAAGATGGCGGCGGTCTGATGCGCGGCCCGCAACCTGCGAGAGCTGAGCTGGGGCCGAGCTGAGGGAGGCTGCCGGTGGTTCCGGCCCGACGACAGGGCTCCCGGCGCTCCAGGGAGACACAGCGTGGGCGGCGGGGACGAGGCAGAAGGAGAGGAGCCGCCGGTGGGAGCGTGGCACGAGGAGCGCCTCGCCGGCGCCTGCCCGGCTTCCACCACGCTTTGTCGGAGAAGGTAAGACGCTGCGCCGGTGGGCGGGCAGGCGGCTGAGAGGCAGGCAGGCGGGCAGGCAGGGTGTCGCCTGCAGCGGGCTCGTCAGACCTTCCTTCCCGGAGCTGCTGGGGCCGGATGGAGCGGGGGGGACTCGGCATCGCTCCTTCCAGCGGGCGCTCCAAGCTCAGCTGTTCAGCCATCGATCAAGGATCGATCAGGCCCAGGGGCAGGGCTGGCCGAGGGGCTGGGGGGGAAGACGGGTCCCTGTTGCCTGAGACATCCTCGCGCATCCTCCCCCCTCCCCCCACAATATGGCAGCAATAACAGGCAGGGCCCGAAAGAGAAGGAAAGCCCCAAGAAAGAGTGGGGATCCTGCACTTTCCACTCTCCAGAAGAGCATCCCGCACTTGGATCCATTTCTGCCAGAGCCTTCACGGCAGGTGGTTGCTGTGGTTGTTATTGCTGCCATATTGCGGGGGGAGAGGGAGGATGCGTGAGGATGTCTCAGGCAACAGGGACTCGTCTTCCCTCTCCCCCCCCCCGAGCCCCTTGGCCAGCCCTGTGCCCGGGCCTGATCGATCTTTGATCGATGGCTGAACAGCTGGGCTTGGAGTGCCTGCTGGAAGGAGCGATGCCGAGTCCCCCACCGCTCCATTCGGCCCCAGCAGCTCCGAGAAGGATGTTTGGACGAGCCCGCTGCAGGTGATCCCCTGCCCGCCCGCCTGCCTCTCAGCTGCCCGCCCGCCGGCATGGCGTCTTACCTTCTCCGACGAAGCACGGTGAAATCCGGGCAGGCACCAGCGAGGCGCTTCTCATGTCACGCTCCTGCCGGCGGCTCCTCTCCTGCTTCTGCCCCGTCCCCGCCGCCCGCGCTGGGTGTCCCCGGAGCACCGGAAGCCCTCGTCGGGCCGGAGCCACCAGCAGGCTCCCTCGGCTCAGCTCAGCTCTCGCGGGCTGCGCGTCACACCGCCGCCATCTTCCGCTTCTAGGTGATGGGAGGAAGCGGCGAGCCAGGCCAGGCCACGGAGGCGGAGAGCGCCACCTGTCCACCCACCCAGTCCTGCCTCTGCCTAGCTGGGGCCGCCGCCAAGGGGAAGGGAGAGCCGGAGACGCGGATGGTGCGGGGGCCTTGCAAGGCAGGCAGCGGAGCTGCCTCCCCGTCCCTTTCTCGGCTGCCAGGCCGCTGGCACTTCTCGGGAAGGAATAGCCATGTCTCCGGCCGCCGCACTTCGCGGTCCCTGCACCCTCCACCCCCCCAGAGCGGTGGCCTAGTGACGTCCCTGCACCCTCCCCCCCAGTTGCAGCCCTACTGGTCTGCTAACTTACCTGGCTTCTGCGTCGAGAGCTGAAGAGCTGGGTTCAGAGCAGGGACCTGTCGGCGCGGCAAGGCATGGGCGGGGCTCCATGTGGTGCATGGCCTCTTCCGGGTTCCCCTGCGACACACCTGGGCCCTTGCCGCGACACAGAAATGTGTCGCGACACACAGTTTGGAAAGCTCCGATCTACAATTACATACAATACAATGCATACAGTACAAGACTGGGGGGCCGGGGGGCGGGATTTGGAGCTGGCAGCCAATCACGTGGGGTGGGGTTTGGAGCCGGGAGCCAATCACGTGGGCCGGGGGGTGGGGTTTGGAGCCGGCAGCCAATCACGTGGGCTGGGGGGCGGGGTTTGGAGCCAGGAGCCAATCATTTGGGGCGGGGGCGGGGTTTGGATCCGGGAGTCAATCACGTGGGCCGGGGCGGGGTTTGGAGCCGGCAGCCAATCACGTGGGCCGGGGGCGGGGTTTGGAGCCAGCAGCCAATCACGTGGGCCGGGGGCGGGGTTTGGAGCCAGCAGCCAATCACGTGGGCCGGGGGCGGGGACTCCTCATTAGTGTGTCACGAAATTATGCATGGCTAAAAGGCGTGTCACCAACATGAAAAGTTTAGAAAGCCCTGCTTTACGGCTTGTGTTGAAAGTTACTGATTTTAGATTGTAAGATCGTGGACCTTACAGTAAATCTGTCACCAGAAGTTGAATTTGCCCTGATGGAGATTTTAGCTTTGCAGAGAATGTCATAGGATGAAAAATATCTACTT
Source organism: Charina bottae (assembly GCA_023362775.1). NCBI lineage: Eukaryota > Metazoa > Chordata > Lepidosauria > Squamata > Charinaidae > Charina > Charina bottae. The sequence goes on from JALMGJ010000022.1 coordinate 774,002, forward strand.
CCTTCAAAACAAGAAAAGGTATAGTAGCAAAATTAAGTGCTTTATTTTATCACAAGAACACATCACAAAAAAACAGAGAATTGCTCTTCATCAAGAACAATTTAAATAGTAATTATTGTCGGCTTTGAAGAAATTAGCATTCATTCCCTTCAATTCATTATATAAAGGTGGCAAAAAACAGTTTCTCCCAACCAGCCTGAATCTTGGAAATTTGATTGCTTTTTGATTTACCACCATCTTTCAAAATGCTATTAACAAAAAAGATTCCTGTGTGTTGACAATCAAAGATTATGCACAAAGACTAGTAATTTCTAAATGCTGGCACCCCTTGCTGTGACATAATTCTCACTGCCTGAATATTATTGTTCATTTTACCTTTTTTTTTTAAATTTCATTTCTGTGTGCTGCAGACTACAATCTTTCATGTTTCTTCATTTGGGTTATTTTCCTAATCAAAGTACAAACATATAGGGCAGTTTGAAATAGTATTTTTCTTAAAGATTTTTAAGCATGTACATCTTAAATTTTTGTATATGACGATTTCTTCTGGCAATACGGTTTATTATACCAGGTATATGGTTTAGGGCAGTGGTCGGCAAACCGTGGCTCACCAGCCACATGCGGCTCTTTGGCCCCTTGAGTGTGGCTCACAGGCGAGTCGCAGAGTCTCCTGGTGCGGAACAGGGCTCGGGAGCGCTGCCTCTGGACGGGGTGGGCTGCGAGAAGCGGCCAGCCAGGGAGCCTGGGGTTGCTAAGGCGATACCCAGGCTCTGAAGGGCAGGGGGGGCGCAGAGGGGGTAATCACTCCCAAAGCGGTCCCAGGTAACCACTTGGCGCCGCCACAGCTTGTCTGCTTTGGGTTCCGCATCCGCAAATTTCCACGCTCAAGAGGACGGGAGCCAAAACCCGAAAAGGTGGATGCGGGGGCTTATTCGCCTCGGCTTTCAGTTTACGCAATTTGGGGAGAGCGAAAGTGAAAGGATAAGGCTGCTGCCTGCCTATCCACCCGCAGGCAAGTTCCCTCCACGGAATCCGATAGGATTACTCCCAAGTCAGGCAAGCGAGGGCTGCAGATGCGAGCAGAAAGGGGTTCCTGCTGTTCCTCCTCTCGCAAAGCGGCTCTGCAGATCAACTGCCACCTGGGTGGTGGAGGGTGGGGGTGGGGAGAGGGCAAAACTGAACCAATTTGTGTAACTTCGCGCCGCCCTCCTTTTCTCCCCCTCTTAACGCTCAAAGGGATCAGCTGTCATTTTTACTGCTGGAAGTCCAGACTGCTTTTTAAAAAAAAGTCCCCCCACACATACACAATCCTACATAGCACAAAAGAACATTTTATATCTCCCCACTTCAAGAGAGCTAGAAAGAACAAAAGCCTCCCCCCCCTCCCTCCCCCCCCCTCGGAGGGAAGAGTCTGGAGCTGTTCTAATGGAGCTGATCCTAAAGTTAACATTCAGCAGCCCATTTCCAGACAGCAGCGCTAAATCTATTTGGATAAAACGCATGTAGCCCAGACACTTGGCACGAGGCCCGTAGGAGTTACAGAAGGAGCCCAGCTGAAAACAAGCGTCTGGGACTGACTCTCTCCCCGTTCGTACAGCGGCGAAAGGAATTGGCCAATACAAGGGTCTGGACGCACATATTCGTCCCCCACCCCTACTCCCACCCTCCGGCCACACACCTTCGCCCCCCACCTTTCCCCAATCCCTTTGAACAACCCCGCCGCGACTCCAGAAGCTCCGCAAAGGGCTGCGAGTCTAGCAAAGCCCTCCGTACCGCCGAGTAAATCAAAGCTCCGCTCTTCCACCTCCCGCTTTAGTCTCTTAAGAGCCGAAGGTCCCAGGTTCCAGCAACCCCATCAATGCGAACCTTCGAGTCCATGCACAAAAACACGCACTTGTCTTCCCATCTCAATAGGCACTGGCAGGCCACTGCCAAATAGCGGGCTTAGGTTAGAAGCAAAGTCCCGCAGGCACCAAGTTGCAAATCCGGGGCCAGCTGTTTTGCTCGGTTCTCAAGCAAAACGAGTGTGGATGGGAGAGTTGGAAGGGGTCGACCTCAGCGAACATACCTCAATCAGATTGAGGACGTTTTTAGCAAAGGCCAGCTTAGGAGTACCGTAATTAAGTTAATAACAATGTACCTACCTATATAGTTTAAGTTTAAAAAATTTGGCTCTCAAAAGAAATTTCAATCGTTGTACTGTTGATATTTGGCTCTGTTGACTAATGAGTTTGCCGACCACTAGTTTAGGGCATACTGTATCAGTTCATGTTACTACATAAGATTCCTGTGGAAGAAAAAAGAGTCAACAAGCACTATTTTTAAGTAAAAAGTAGATGTAGGTAAACCAAGACGGGTGGATGGATAGATCTTCTATAATAGAAAAATCATTTTTTTCCCCCTTTGGAACAGCAGACCTCTGAAATTAGACTGCTCCCTGCCCTTTCCATTTTTTAGGAGAACCATTAAGATGGCTTTTCTAGAGAGCCCTGAGGGATGAAATGGCTTTGAGAAGCAGATTCCTCTAGTTAACGGCTTTTTTTTTCCTGTTTGTAATTCTGAATGTTCCTTGAGCGCCAGAGTGACTGAATTTGTAATTTAATTGTATCATGCTGTTTGTTTCTCACAGGCTCCTTACTGTGAGAAAGTCTGTATGTGCTCAGAGTCTTTGAGACCAGTGTGGCATATAAGCCCCAGGGAATAAATAAGGTAAAATAAAACAAATGCTAAATTCCTTTTTGCAAAATCTATTTTTGTTCTAAACTCCTATGATACTGGCTTCTGGCCTGAAGACAGTGATATTCAGTGTACAAGTCCAATATAATTACACAGATATGACTGAAAACTGTCATACAGCTTTGATGCTATGAGTGATATTAGCCAGTTATTTTTTCCCATTCCTCATTCTCCACTTGACACCCAAGTTAAAAAAATGAAAATAATAATTTCTTCTTTATGTAAAAATGGAACAATGCATATGGATAATAAGATGCAATATAACATAAACTCTTCATGATTGTCTTTTTCTCATGAAACTGAAGAAAGGGAAATCTTCTGTTTCATTCTTCTGAGAAGATAAATGGTGATGTTTCACCAACAGACTACTATCCATCGCTAGAAATTTTTAATTTTGTCTCTGAAGCCTGCCATATGCCCTCCTAATCTGCTCTCAAATGTTGGGGAATACTTCAGAGCAGATCTGAAACTGCAGAGATGGAAGAGAAAGTTCTGTTACGAGTGGAAATTTGTTGACATAATGATGAATATTGCCCCTGTGCTATTTACATTTATCAGATAACCCTAACATAGAAGTAAATCAAACGAAATCAAGGTTTCACTTGTATAAGCACTTTTATTAAGGTCATTGGGCTAGTGAAGTGTGGGTAGAGTTCCTCAAATACATTTAGTCCAGCAAAGCACAAAGTGGGGGAAGTTCTATTCAACAGAACAATCGTTCAACACAACAGCTGTGGAACAGAATTGGACTCCATGCTGTTTTCAGTAATATTTCATCAGTCCATGAACAGATGCACTGAATTAAAAACAAACACAGAGGAAAAACAGAAGGATGCAAACCGCAAGAGGCTTTAGGCTACGCTAATGAGGTAGCTTTAATAATAATAGGTTTAGTGCTGCTACTGACATTCACAAATCCACATGAAATACAGAGGTTGTGAGAAACTCAGATATTATTCAGAAAATTCTGCCAACCTTATTTAGCCACAATAATTTTGTTGCACATATACACAAGTACAGGGCGAAAGGGAGAAAAGAGCTAAAAGGAAGGCACGTCAGGCAAACCCTCATCATGACCGTCTCCCACCCAGAAACCTATGCCCTCATTGTGGGAGGTTGTGCGGATCCAGAATTGGCCTTTATAGCCACTTACGGATCCACTGTTAAAATTTTACCTTTGGAAGACAATCTTACTCGGCTACGAGTGATCGCCAATGGATTCTGCCTTTCTTAATGATAACTACTCATTTTATATTCTGATTATATTTGCATTTTTAAGCCAGGTCCCACTGTGTGCCTTCTCTCACTTTATGTTGTTGCTTCTTTCATTTTTTTCTACCTTATGAAACATAGGTAGTTTCCACATCAGTCTGTTTGGAAGCAGCCTCAGATTATTTCCTTCATGTTTCTTTAGGCCAAAGTTTTCCACATTTTATGAACCGTGTATGCAAGGCTTAAGCAAATATATCTTGTCTTGCCTTCCAGGATTATGTGCAATCAGTACATAACAATCAGCAGATTCAATGACTGTTGTAACCTGTCAGGCTTTTTCTAGGATGTGGATGAACCAAAACTAAAAATGGAGGCTTCTGGGAGATTTTGAACCATTCAGTTGCACAGGAGTGAAAAAGTTAAAAAGGTAAAGGTTCCCCCCCACACATTTGTGCAGTCGTGTCCAACTCTAGGGGCCGGTGCTCATCTCCGTTTGTTAGCCGAAGAGCCAGCGTTGTCCGAAGACGCTTCCACGGTCATGTGGCCGGCATGACGCACGTGGAACGCTGTTACCTACCCACCGAAGTGGTACCTATTAATCTACTTGCATTTGCATGCTTTCGAATTTCTAGGTTGGCAAGAGCTGGGGCTAGTGCGGGAGCTCACTCCGTTGCATTGCCACAAAATCAGCCACAAAAAGAAGAAAATTCTCCAGGAACTAGTTGTCCAAAGCATTCAAATTGGGATTCCCTACCCAACACCTTCTCTCCCTCTCTCTCTCTCTCTCTCTCTCCCTCTCTCTCTCTCTCTCTCTCTCTCTCTCTTTTGGGGGGGCAGCACGTTTTTTCTTTTTCTCCATCCTCCCATTTCTCCAATTTGGGGGAAAATAGTGGGAGATAGCCATAGATAAGCAATTAGGCCTATCAGATTTCAAAGTCCCAAAAGAAGATATTTGTGTATTACTTTGCATATCAAATTTAATCACTTAATCCCAGTGATTTCAGTTCATATCTTTAGTTGGGCTTTGTTATTTTTTTCAATCAAGTATAACACTCTTAAAAACAAAAACCCTTTATTCAGTGTATTTAGCAAATAATACAAGCACATCCCCTAAATGGCCACCTGAAGTGCTCTAGGATGCCCAAAAATGGAGGACAAGACTTAACAGAGCAAACAGATACATGTTGTAATTTCTGATTCAGATGAAGCAATATGCAAATATACGTAAATAATTACAATTAAGAAACTCTAGGGTGTTTCTAAGTCTAGGGTGACCATACGTCCCGTTTTGAACGGGACAGTCCCATTATTTTAGCATTTTTCAACCATCCCGTCGTTTTGATCAAAATCTCAATTTTGTCCCTTTTTTAAACCCGGCGGGAAGGAGGACAGGAAGACAGGAAGGAGGACTGGAGCCAGACTTGCCATTGGAGGCAGCCCGGAAGAGGCCCTATCAGCGCGGCAACTGGAAGCCCAGTTGCCACGTGCGAGCCCAGCAGCAGACACAGCACCACAGTCCAGGTTCCTGCCTCTTTACCTGATCCTGAGATTGTCTGCCTAGCAGTGGTGAGGCCAGGGAAAGCAGGCACGGGAAGGTTGTGGGAAGAGGGTGCGTGTGTGTGAGTGCGCGCGCGTGCAGATTACTTGCTCAGAGTAATCGCGCACACACGCACGAACCCCACACCCTCTTTCTCCAGCCTCCCTGCAACAGGTGCGGGTGCATTTGGTCATGGGGAGGCTGGAGAAAGAGGGTGTGGGGTGCGTGTGTGTGTGTGTGTGTGCGCGCGCGCGCATCTGATCGGGCTTGGCCGAGGGAGGAGAGTTGTCGGGCCGCCGAGCAGGAGAAGCAGGAGCCGGCCACCCTGGGGAGCTTCTGCGGGCAGCAAGGGGCAGAGTGGTCGACAACTCTCCTCCCTCGGCCAAGCCTGATCAGATGCACACACACTCACAGGACAGACTGCCCTGGCAGGAGCCGGCCACCCTGGGGAGCTTCAGCGGGCAGCAAGGGGCGGAGTGGTGTGGCTGAAGCAGCTGAGCGCAGCCGGCTCCTCCTGCTTCTCCTGCTCTGTGGCGGTGGCAGCAGCAGCGACTCTCCTCCCTCCCTCGGCCAAGCCCGAGGGGGATGGGGCAGTGGTGGGCCTCTATCCCCTCCATCCCCGCCCCTTGTTCCCCGGCCGATGACGGTGCTGTGTGCACAGTGTGTGTGCTCCGGCCTCCCCCAAACACACCAGCTCTGCCGCACCATTTACTGCTAGAAGAAAAAAAAAAACCTTTAAAAATCGGGAAAAAAAATTAAAATCTGAGCCAATCACACTGATGGGGGCGGGGTTTGCAGGCGGGAGCCAATCGTGTGGGGCGGGGGTGGGGTTTGCAGGTGGGAGCCAATTGCATGGACTGGGGGGCGGGGTTTGGAGGCCGTCATGGTGGCATAAGACCCTGTCCCGTTTTGCCATCCCAAAAGTCCCGTTTTTGTCTGAAGGAAATATGGTCAGCCTATCTAAGTCCTTTTGCTTCTTCCTGTTGTGCCCATGGTATTTCTCCTTAGAGGAATCTGTTTTAGTAGAGTTGGATTGTGAGAGACAAATCTTTAGTTTCAGTTTTCAACAAAGACTCTGGTAAGTATTTTAAGAGATTTGTGCCACTGTTATGTTTGCCTCTTCGATGAGCTCAAATGGAAACTGGATCCTAATCCAGGAAGGACCAAATGGAGCACAACTGAAATCCTCCATTCTTGAGGATGCTGTATCTCAAGAGTCTGAGACGAACCAAGATCTTGGCTAACCAGTTGGAGCACCGGAGGATGGTCAATGCTTGTAATGGGCTGTGAGAATAACCTCGGAAGACAGGAGGACAGGAAGACAGGTGCATCCAGGGCAAGGGTCAGACAGGTATTTCAGCCCACAGAAGGAATGGGGGTGCGGGAAGTGTCTCAGAAGGGACCCTTCCTAGTTCCCTAGAAAGTAATGGCAGGGGAGGGGGGAAGTGCTTTCAGACTTGCAAGATTCTGTTACCGTAACTTTACAATAAAGGTAGTGTTAGTACTCATGGTTTTGGTTTCCTGTCTGGACTACCTCGAAGGGCTGATAATGCTACCTCTTCTCTCTGCTTGCAGTCCTCCTCACGAAGGTCCCCTAGGTCAATTTTGAGAGCCCCTTCTTTTACAGATGCCCAAAATTTTGGCAACACAAGTTTCTTTTGCTGCCTCTCTGCTGCTGCTGTTTACAGCCACCAGTCCCCAATCTATGTACATTTCTGCTTTCAGTGCTAGACTTTTTTTGGCAGGAGCCTCCCGGGAGGGGGAGCAGTTGGTGTGAGTCTTGTCACTGCATACTGCTTGGGAGAGGGTGTAGGAAAAAGTGGGGCACAAGAGCCAGTGCTGCTATCGTGGGGTTCTCTCCTACGCCTTTCTTCCATGTTGCAGCCCCGCCCTCTGGGAGTGGGATCCTTGTGGGGTTAAGAGTTCAGCCCCAGCCCTCGCTTTCCGTCTGTAAGCTCCTTTGCTCCCTGTGAGTGAGCCACACCCAACCCTGCCCTCTGGCTCACAGGCTGCCTCCTGAACACCGGCCAGAAAGGGCAATTGTGGGGCTCTAAATGCATCCACCTTTTTCCTTCTTGGGCCTGGAGGTTGCCAGTTACCATGGATGCCATGTAACAATGAGATCACCAGAGCAATCCCAGGAGGAATGCCCACACCAAACCTGAGTCTGCAGTGCTGATTTGGAGGGGAGGGCTGAGTTTTTGTCTAGCACCCATTTACCATTGAGTTATGTGGGGCTGGCATTAAGAAAAAAAAAGAAACAAACTAGTGACATGAGCAGTGTTTCAAAGTCTCTTCTGATAGTAATGAGTCGGAGGTTCACTTATACTAAATGTCTTTATTAGCTAACAACTCACACATACAGCCTCCTGCTCTAACTGCTTGTTGAATAAAACGAACCACTTCCAGGGCCAAAGGCCCTACTTCCCAGCAGAGGGCGTGCTTCCCCAATCTCAGTCCTCCCTCTGTGTTACCAACTTTGTCCTCCTGACTCTACCACTTAGTTCCACCTATTGATACTTTTTTCCTCTTTTTTTAAAAAAACAAACAAACAACAGACAAACCATCTCCTCCTCATCCTCACAGTTTAAACATAGTTTTGTAAGTGTTTTGGTCTTTGTACTAGGCAACCTGCCTGAGTTCTGAATTCATTTATTGTGGTTGTTATAGTTTCTTCTGGGTGTGACGATGAATCGCTCGGTCCCTCAGTCCCGTTTGCAGACGATTCCAAATTGTCTCTTCCCTGGGACTGGGACCCAGACGGTGGAGTGGCCACTTCTTCTGCCAGCTGCTGTTGGTCCTGGCTTTGTACCTCTGCCTGTTGGTTGCTTCTGCGCAGGTGTCGTTGATTTCTCCTGAGTACCTGACCATCAGGGGTCACCACCTCAAAAGAATGCATGTTCACCTGTTTCTGGCCCTCAGCTTTCCTCCATTTCTTGTTCTCCTGTCCATTGGGTTGTATCCATACTTGCTCTCTACTGTGTAGGTTAGGTAGGTCTCTAGCTGTCCTGTTGTAGTAATGATCCTGTCTTGTTTTTTGTTCCACGATAAGCTCCGCTCGACTATTATGACCTACCGGCTGTAGCAAGATCCCCCTCATGGGAAGTAATGTTTTAGTTCTCTGGCCCATGAGACTCTGTACGGGGCTTCCATCCAAACCCTGTGATGGGGTATTCCTGTGGTCTAGGACAGCTAGGTATGAGTCTGCTCCCGCTTTCTTGGCTTTGACCAAAAGACGCTTTGCAGTCTTGACAGCTGATTCAGCTTTCCCATTGCTCTGAGGATAGGCAGGGGATGATGTGTGGTGGTCAAATTCCCACTGTGACCTGAATGCCCTAAATTCCTCGGAAGTAAATTGCGGACCATTATCTGAGAACACCACGTCAGGTATGCCATATCTGGCAAAGTGGCCCTTTAGCTTTCTGATAATTGTCAGAGACCTGGTGTCTGGCACAGGGTCTATCTCCCAGAAGTTGGAATAATAGTCCACTGTTATGAAGTAGTCCTTCTCTTGCAGCTTGAATAGGTCTACCCCTACTTTTTCCCACGGTCAACTTGGTATCTCATGTGGGTGCAGTATTTCCTTTTGCTGTCTGTCTCCTAGGGAGTCACATATCTCACATTGCGCCATGTAGGCTTTTAGATGATTGTTCATACCAGGCCAGTATACGCATTCATGTGCCCTCCTCAGGCAACTCTCTATTCCCATGTGTGATGAATGTCCTTGCGCATAGCCGCTGGGATGATAACTCGGTTTCCTCTAAAGAGGATGCCATCTTGTACACTGAGCTCCTCCCTCATAGAGAAATATGGGGTAGCTTCCACTGGTAGCTGATGCTTGTTCTCCGGCCAGCCGGCAAGGACAATTTGTTTAACTGTCTGCAGCTCCACATCCTGGGCTGTGCATTCCTGTATTGCTTGCAGGCGTGGCCGTGAAATGGGTAGATACTGCAGCATATTTATTGATTCTATGTCCTTTTCTACCGAGCCCTCTTCACTAGGCTCCGGTAAATATGCTCTGCTCAAGGTATCTGCCACTACGAGTTGGGAACCTGGAAAATATTGGATGCGCACATCATAATTTTGAAGTCTCGTTAGCATTCCCTGGAGTCTTTTCGGAGCACTCAGCAAGGGTTTTCGCACAATGGTTTCCAGTCCCTTTTGATCCGATTGGACCTGCACTGTCTGTCCAAAAGTAAGCTGATGAAAACGCTCTACCCCAAAAAGCACCACCAACAGTTCTTTTTCAATTTGGGCATACCCTTTCTCAGCTTCTGACAGTGCTGTACTAGCAAAAGCAATTGGTTGTTGGTTCTGTAGTAGGGCTTCTCCTAGCCCTTTTTCTGAGGCATTGCACTGTAAAACCAACGGCTCACCTGGGCTGTAGTATTTTAGCACAGGTGCCTTAGTTATTTTGTCCTTTATTTTTAGGCTTACCATATTACCTTGAGACAAAAACGGGACATTGGGATGGCAAAATGGGACGGGGTCTTATGTAATAGTCCATATTCATGAAAAAGACAGGTCCCCGCCCCCCGGTCCACGTGATTGGCTCCTGCTTGCAAACCCCGCCCCCGGTCCACGCGATTGGCTCCCACCTGCAAACCCTGCCTCAGGTCCACGTGATTGGCTCCCACCTGCAAACCCCGCCCCCAGTCAATGCGATTGGCTCCCGCCTGCAAACCCCGCCCCTGATCCCTCCTTTGCCACGCACTGATAGGCGGGAGGGCTTCCTCTTCCGGGCTGCCTCCAATCGGCAGCTCCGGCTCAGATCCTCCTTCTGTGCCATTCCCGCCAAGTTTAAAAAACGGGACAAAATTGAGATTTTTATCAAAATGATGGGACAGTTGAAAAATGCTAAAAAAATGGGACTGTCCCGTTCAAAATAGGATGTATGGTCAGCCTATTTATTTTATCAAATGCCTGCTGATGACTCTCTGACCATTCCCATACTGTTTCCTTGTGTGTCAGCTGTCTGAGTAACTCACAGTCCTTAGCCAACCCTTTGCAAAACTTTGCCAGGTAGTTTACCATCCCTAAAAATCTTTGAACTCCTTTTATGTCCTCAGGCCTTGGCATCTCTCGGATGGCCTTAACCTTCCCTGGATCTACTTTCAACCCCTCCGCCGTCAACAGGTGGCCTATGTAGGGTACTTCTTTCAGTCCAAACCGAGCCTTCTCTGGGTTTAATTTGATATTTCTGTCCCTACAGCACTCCAAGAAACGGCATAACTTTTCATCATGATCCCTTGCAGCTTCCATTTCAGTATCTCCCTCTCCCATGATCAGGATATCATCCGCAATTATTTTCAAACCCGGGATGTTCTCCAACTCTTGAGTTAGTCTGCGCTGAAACAGTTCTGGGGCAGGGCTGATGCTCATTGGCATCCGTAGCCATCGATATCTGCCAAAAGGAGTTGCAAAGGTGGTCATGTAGCTGGATTTCTTATCCAGTTGTATGTGCCAGAATCCGTTCTTTACATCAAATACTGAAAAGACCTTGGCTCGTGACAAATCACACAGTACATCCTCAATAGTGGGCAAAGGGTAATGGCTGTGTTTTAATGCCTTGTTTAGTGGTTTTGGGTCAGTACAAATGCAGTTTTCCAGACGGCTTCCGGACAACGACCAAACTGCTAATCTAGTCTGTGCTGGTCTCTACTGGTGTGATTATGCCTTTTGCCTGAAGACTTGCCAGTTCCTTCTTCAGTGGTTCTGCTAGTGCTCTAGGTACTCTCCTAGTGGGGTTCTTTACTGGCTCCATACTGGGGTCCACCTCCAGTCTCAGTGTTCCTGCCAACTGTCCTTCACCTTCAAAAACATCTCTATACTCCTTTAGTATAGTTTCCATAGTCCAGGCTCTGGGCCGGTTTTCGTCCATAGTTTCCACTGCCTGCAGGATGTTGTCATGGCACACCTGAATCAGCTGCATGGCCTGAACTGCTTTGCTTCCCAGCAGTGGTCTGTGGGCTTCTCCCCAGATAATGATGAATTCCAGGTGATACAGTTTATTGTTCTTTGGATTGCGGATCTTTAGCCTACATTTCCCCACAGGCTTCAGGATTCTCTTGTTATACATGATGAGTGATTGGCCACATGGTTCGATGTCCGTCTCACGATCCACCATGGCTAGTGGCAACACATTGCAGGTGGCTCCACAGTCCAGTTGGAAACGAACAGGACGTTTGCCTAACAGCATTGTGGCGAACAAGGCAGTGGGGTATGTTTCTTTTGTCCCAATATTCCCCACCATGTGGACATCATGGCCCATGGGTCCTAAACTGAGGGTTAGGACATCCTCATAGTCCTCTGACTCAACCCCATCATTCTGTGTTGTTCTCACCGCCAGTCTATACGGTCTCTTCACCCCCTTGCACTGGCTTTGGAAATGATTATATTTGCCACATCCCTTGCATTTCTGTCCATATGCTGGGCATCATTCTTTTTTCTTTTCATGGCGTTTTCCACAGTATATGCATTGGATCCTCGGTAATTGGCCCCGAAGTTGACTGTCCTGCTTCTTGTGGGGGCCGGACTGGTGGTGGACCACATGCACTTGCACCTCCTGTGTGCCTTCTAGTGTCCTGAGCCTGTCCTTTGCTGCTTCTGCTGCTCTCCCCAGTTCCAAACACCAAGCCAATGTCAGATCAGGCTCCCGCAACAGTCTTTCCCGGAGATGCAAATCCGTAGTCCCACAGACAATTCTGTCTCCGACAAGGGAGTCTCTGATCGCCCCAAAATTACAGGTTGCTGCCAGAGTCCTTAGTGCAGTAACATAGGCATCTAGCCTTTCTTCAGTACCCTGCTGTCTCATAAAGAACTGGTAGCTTTCCATAATTTCATTTTGCTTCGGTACACAGTAGTCCTCCAGACCCTGTAAGAGCTGCTGCAACGTCCTAGTGGGACCCAACCCGATTGAGCTGCAGATTTCCTGCCCTTTTTCACCAATCAAATAACGTAAGAGTTTTACCTCCCTCTCGTCTTCGTCTATAAAGGCAAGGTCCCGGTACAGTGCAAACTCCTCTTTCCAATGCTGCCACACCTGAGCAAGGTTGGGAGCATTGAAATCCAGTGGTGCAGGGGGCTTCAAGCCACACTCCATGCTTCCTGAAGTTGTGTCTTTGGCGCTTGCCGCTGTGCTAATCCTCCAAAGTGGGTTCAGTTGTTAACTTCTGACACCATGTTTCAAAGTCTCTTCTGATAGTAATGAGTCGGAGGTTCATTTATACTAAATGTCTTTATTAGCTAACAACTCACACATACAGCCTCCTGCTCTAACTGCTTGTTGAATAAAACGAACCACTTCCAGGGCCAAAGGCCCTACTTCCCAGCAGAGGGCGTGCTTCCCCAATCTCAGTCCTCCCTCTGTGTTACCAACTTTGTCCTCCTGACTCTACCACTTAGTTCCACCTATTGATACAAGCAGGATCCATCACCTTGTCTCATGAGAAGGGTGATGTACCCACACACACCTTTGTCACCTTCTTTCAATTCTTAGTCGCCAATCATGACTAGTTGACTGCTAAATCTATGACTGGTTAAGACTCTGTCTGTGCATGGGAGCAGGGTACAGGCCCAAGACCTGGCTGATTTTGAAGTCTCTTTCCCCTCCAGACACTTTGGAGATTTCAAAATCCCTGACTAATGTTGGGGTCCCCAGTAAGCTTACTTAGCATGACTCATATTGGGATCCAATACTCTTAACAATTTTTGAGTGCTGTTTTTCATTAAAAGTAATGCCAGAGTGCAGTGGTACTAAAAACAAATAAAAAACTGCCCTCCCTTTTAGACTTATTTCATAGTGGCCTCAATGGCATGCCTGCAAATTCTGGCCACACTAACTTCATGTTGGAAGCCTTTTGATAAGCAGCAGAGCTGCAGTTATTTTACTGATGCTAACTAAACCCTTTGATTTTGAATGGGCACAATATGCATGTTTATTAAAATAGCAAGGTGATTCCAGTTTCTAATAATACCAGACAGCTTGCTGCCATGAAGACCTGTATTTGATTACTTTTCAAATGGCAGATGATCATACTGTCAAGTAGACCATAGAAAATTATGCTACTGGGTGATGTTCTGCATCTTGACATGCAAATGTTCTTTCAGTGCCTTCACAGGGAATTTTTAATTCTGTTTTTCTCTCTTTTCTCTACCTATTTTTCACCAGGAATCACTTACGATAGTGACCCTCTAGTATTTTTTCGTAACTTTCAGCAGAAAACCAGATTAATACCAAATGAAAGTAGCCATGTTACCAGTGGCTCTGACTTGAGAAGCACCTAGCAAATCTCAGTCATAGTAGACCAATTTCTTCATTAAATGTTGATTACAAGATATTTACCACTAAACTAGCTGAACGTATGAGGAAGTGTATTTGTGAAATTATACACACAGATCAGACATTTCCTAAAAGGAAAATGAAAGATAACAGCAGTTTTATCATAAATGCACTACTAGAATGCATCAATATTAAGAAAAAGAAGGCAGCAGTAATATTTCTAGATGCGGAAAAAGACAATTTGGAATGGACCTTTTATTTGCGGTCTTAAACAAAATGAATCCTGGAGAAGAATTCAAAACTTGGGGTGAAAAGCATATATCAACAGCAAACAGCAAAGATTACAATGAATGTAACACTCCCCACAAGCTTTTCAATTTTAGTGAGCAAAGGCACAAGGCAAGGTTGCCCCTTTACTATTTGTAATCACTCTGGACATCTTGGCCAACAAATCCAAAAAAAACAAATAGATAATTAGGATCAAAATTTAAGGGGAGGGATACAAATACAAGATGAAATGTTACGCAGTATTAACAAATATGAAACAATGAAACTCCATATGGCAGTTGATGAAAATAATAAAGATTTTGATTGCTTTTCTGGATACAAAATCAATGAAAAGAAAACAAAGATAATAGCAAAGCAGGAAGAAAATGTTGTGAACAAAAGAGACTGGCTGTGATATAACAAAAGATCCAGTGAAACATTTAGGACTTTACTTGACAGGATACAATAAAGACATACTGTATTTCAAAACAGTTATGATAAATGATGGAAAGAAATAAAAGGTGAAAAAGTTTAAAACTTTCCTGGCTAGGACTTCTGGCGACAAAATGAATGTATTACCCAAGATAAACTTATTTCAAATGGCACCATTAAAAAAAACAAAAATTACAATAGATCTTTAGAATACATCCTTTTCAACAAGAAATAATATTTTTGAAATGATCTCATTGCATTTATGTTGTTGGAGATACAGTGAAATTAAAGTTTTATTTAAATTTATTGTTCCATTTGGGTAAGAAGTAATTATATGCATTAACTCAACTTTGAGATTTAATATTTTCAGATGTTTCTATTTCTTTGAAGTTTATCTCTATCACATAGGAGTTGACATCTGGACAAAGAAAATGGACTTATAGCCAAAAGACTTACTGTTCAGCATTGAAAAGGCTCCCACTATTCAGTGGTTTGCAGAATTGATTAATATAGATTAGCTCTGGATGTATCATGGTTTCAATTTTTTGATGTTTGTAATATTTGTAAATATAGGTCCTGCATGTTTTTGCTTCTTTTTTAAGCTTTTCTTTTTTCTTTTATAATTTTGTGAATTCTTTTTTTTATTTAGTTAATTTAAAAAAAAACTAAGAAAAAATAAAATAAGAGAAGTACCTAGCATATAACATCTCTGAAAAGTTGACCTCCAAGCTGCATTGCCTATACTTCCTCACCCCTCTTTACCTGCAGATCTAGAGAGGCAAAGGCCCTTGTGTCTGATTAGCAGTTGATCAGATGCTGAACACTGCTGCTCTAAGCAGCAAACAACAGGGAAGAAGGTCCTATTATCCCCTGCATGGTCTCCTGCATGAAGGGGTGGAGTAGATGGAGTACTTGTACTTCACTTGAGGCTTGCAAGATGGATGGACTGTTCTTATGGACTGCATTAGAACTACAGATCATAGTTTCATTATAAGTGTACAAATTCATGATAAATGTGTACTGTTATCTTTTAAGGATGTGATCCAGAGTGGTGTTTAAATTGCAGGGAAGATTATGTGCTTTATGCAGATGTATTTATGACACCATTTGTGGGAAAGTTTTGGTATAATTAGGAAGGAAGGAAGGAAGGAAGGAAGGAAGGAAGGAAGGAAGGAAGGAAGGAAGGAAGGAAGGAAGGAAGGAAGGAAGGAAGGAATACTTTCCAGCCATACGTTTAACAGGTGGATTAAATATGGGAAGTTATTTTGGTTTGCTGAGAAGAAAAAAATAGCTTAGGAGTAACTGAAAGTCACAAAACAATGAGCTAGCTTTTCAATTTCACAGTGTTTTTCCCAGGCTAAAATGTGCTAAATGAAGCAAGCACTTGCTTGCTTTTATATTTTCAAAGTGAGACTGGCAAATGCTTTTTTTTTTTTGCCTTGGTGCAAATGAGATCTTATGCACTTGGCATAAACAAAGTATTTAGTTTGCCAAAACTTCCTGAATCTTAATACTTCACTTGCTCACTGGAGATGGGGCATTTGCCAGAAACATCTTTTTCCCTTCTCCCTGTCCAACCGTGATTTTTTTGTTTCCCTTCAGTTTAAAAAAAAAGTAACACATAAAATCTGATTTACAATATGCCTCTGCTTTTCTCATTAACGCAGACTCCACTAATCTGGTATTTTCTAGAGATATTGGACAACGACTCATATCACTCCTCACAAGTATGGAGATGTATGATCAATTAATATGCCACCTTATTTTATGACTCTTGGTGGTTCATAACAATTATAAAATACAATAACATCTTCACAATAAATTGAAGTTCAAATTAAGTTAAATTAACACTAAAATGTCATAATATATCCCTAATGCTGTCACAATTCACTCCTAATCCCTCCAGAATAACTCAGTTTTAATTAGCCTCCAGAAGGCTATTAATAATGAGCCCAATTTTGCGTACAACAGGACGCAATTCCAAAGGACTGGAGCCATCACACAGAAACACTGCCTTTAGGCCTCAGACCCCTTACTTGCTGAAATGGAACACTACTAAGAGTTTCTCCCAGGAGAGATACCTTGGATAGTTCAAATTTGGTTGGAAGAGGTAGTCCCAGAGATGGCCAAGGGCCAAGCCATATAGATTAAAACCAGCACTTTGAATTGTACCTGGAAATCTATTGGCAACCAGTGGGGAGACTGCAGAATTACTATCACACGGTCATAGTATCAATCACCCACCAACACATGGGCCAACGCATTCTGGACCAGTTGCAGTTTCTGAGCGTCTTCAAAGACAGTCCCATGTAGAGTGCACTGCAGTAGTTCAGACATGAGTCACTGTAGCAAGGCCTTCATGCTTCAGGTAGAGCCATAACTAGTATACCAGGGGAGCTGGGCAAAGAACCTCCTGAAAGTCAGAGAATTCTCCTCTCCATGTAGTAAGCTTAACGTTAGGAAAATATCCCAATAATAGAAACTCTAATGTGATGGAAAGAAGAGAGAATAAACAAAAGCAGCAATAACAAAAACCTATTCTAAATGTCCCCTGCACTGATGCCAACAAGTTGCGGGAGAACCTCAGGGGAAGCTCCATATAAGGGAAGTTTCCACACGAACACTGCCAAGGCAGTACCACTTACGTGCTTCCTTTATATGAGTCAGACATTCTGAAGTGTTACCTTTTGCAAGACCAGTGCTGACCCTTCAAAAAAGACACTTTTAGGTGTTTGGGGTATTTGTTGTATTCGTTTATAGCTTCTAACCTCCCTCCCCTTTCTTTAGTCTTCTGGTTGTGGTGGAAAAAAATTATCCCAAATCAGTAAGATGTTTTTTTCCACACCCAAAAATTATACTGCAAGGTCCTAACAGAAAGCCTCAGGAATGCGTTTATAGGCCACTGCTCTTGATACCTTCAATTTAATTTAATTTTTGTCCCTTAGTGTCCAAGTGAATTGTTTGTTTTAATTTTTTTCCCCTGGCAATATACCCCAGAATTGGCTTTTCATTAGCATACTCATATATCTACAAACTTTCTGATGCCATGTAAAGTGACAGAATAAAGTGACAACAATGAGATGAAATTATGAAGTAACCAAGTGTAGCTGTTAGAGCTACAAAAAACCGGTTGAACACTAGATGGCAACAAGGAGGCACAGAAACATGTAATCTATGCTAGCCATTGGTTGACCAACTTTTTGCAACTCAGGTCTGATAATTCTAGCTTTACCAAGTATGTGATATCAGTAGTTTTGCAGTCATTCAGTTGGAATGCTGTACTAGATAGTCAGATCCAGCAAGACTCTTAGGTTTTTATCTGCATGTACATTTGAAGAATCCTCAAATTGCCATTTTCATGCTAAGAAAGTTCTCAGTTCTTGTACCTAAGGATTCTTTTAACTACCCTTTCCATATATGACACCCTGCAGTTGTTTTGGGACAGCATCTCCCAGCATTCCCATTTGTGCAGTCCTAATACTTTTGGAGAAAGCCAAATTGGGCAAGGCTGATTAAAGCATTGGTGGCTATTTATTGAATGCACATTTAAGTTGTTTTTCAGGCAACGAACCAGATAGCATAAATTAAACTATCCACAACTTACCTTTGGTGACAAAATAATATTAAATAGAATAGAGAGAAACTTTACAGCAGGGTTTCTCAACCACGGTTCCGTGGAACCCTAGGGTTCTGCAAGAGGTCACTAGGGGTTCCCTGGGAGATCACGATTTATTTAAAAAATTATTTCAAATTTGGACAACTTCACATTAAAGAGGTAAGTTTCATTCTTTATTTTTAGTTTAAGAACACTGTTGAAGTATATATATAGGCCTACACAGGAAACAAATATAATAATTTTGTAACTTGTAGCCTATATTTGAGCCTATTTATTGGGTTCCCCGAGGCCTGAAAAATATTTCAAGGGTTCCTCCAGGGTCAAAAGGATGAGAAAGCTTGCTTTACAGGATAGCGAACTATAAAACAGCAGTGGAGGGGAAACTGAAGATATAATGGAGGGAAATGGTCTTAACACTTTGTCATTAATAGGGAACCAACTGGGCTGCCTCTTGTTACCATCAAAGGAAAAGAAAAATCCGTATTCTAACCAATCCAACTGCAGCGGGCTGTGGATTCTAATGATGACTCAGAAGTCTAAGGTGACCTCCATACTCCAGGAAAAACCCATTAGTAACGAGATATCTCAGGTTACTCTTCAAACTGAGGATGAATGGAGGTGGAAGTCTCTAATAATTTTCAGTTACTTATTTTGTAGAACAATAGCATGGGAAGGAGGAAAACGTGTCAGATAGCCATGAATTGCCATAGGAAGAATAATGCATAGATAAACCTATTTCCATAAAACAAAATACTATAGTATGGAGATAAATCCTGTAATTTTTCATGTAGGAGTACATTTGTTGTTGTTTTTTATCAATAGAATTATTTTCCAGGGAGCTCTACCAAGTACATTAAAAACTACCCTGAAATTATTTATAATAATTGCATGTGAATGTGTGTGTGTGTGTATGTGTATATGTGTGTGTATATATATCAGTCTTTTATTGAATGCAGAGTCCCCCACTCTTCGAATTTTCCTCTTCTAGGTTTCTATTCAGGGAACATTTTACTGTGTAATGTTTAGTCATTTAAAACTGATAAAGGGCTGCTAACCTAAATAACGGCACATAATCTCTGACAGTATCGTGACACTCACAAATACTTGTATTTTATTTTTGTTAGTTAAGCTTCCTTTATGTAAATCTTATAAAAACCTTGACATTTACACAATCTTATCTGCTTATCAACGTAAGTTTTATATTACGCTGGAGTTGTTCTTGAAAATGGCCTAGACATTTTTGTACAAACGGGTGCAACAAGAGTATTGCCCTGGGCATTGTAGAGAGCCAGGGGGGCGGCCTTGAAAGCAAATACTGAAAAACCTTTATGTAAGCAAAAAGGACAGAAACGTACCCTACGTTCTGAGAACATAGTATTAAGAAGAGACTCGGGCTGGCCTCTCCTTGACTCACTGGCTTTAACAGGAAGGGGAGAAAAGCACCCTCAGACTTGCAAGATTTTGTTGTTACTGCCAATCTCAATAAAGGAGAATTCTAATCTTCCTGTGGAGTTGATTTTCAGGTCTGGCCTACTTCGTGGGGCTAACAGGCATGGTTGTGTTATTTATTTATTATTATTATTTATTTATTATTTGGATTTATCCCCGCCCATCTCTACCGTGGTAGACTCTGGGCGGTTTACAATCACAATATAAAAGTTAAAAACTTACACATTTAAAACTACCATAAAAATAAAAAATGAAAATGCCAGTTATGCCAGTTCTAGACAAGTCATTGGTTCCCATTCGTTCCCAATTCTAATTTAAGGTGCAGGTATTAACCAGCCAGCCCTCCATGGCTAGGGAGAGCCAGCTTCCTTTCCTTTAGGTCAGTGTTTTTCAACCTTGGCGACTTTTAGATGTGTGGACTTTAACTTCCAGAATGCTGGCTGGGGAATTCTGGGAGTTAAAGTCCGCACATCTTAAAGTCGCCAAGGTTGAAAAACACTGCTTTAGGTCATCCTTGGGGGCCCTGCTGTGTGTGCCCTCTCTGCCGAGGAGCAGCCGTTCACTCCCCTCACATACAGATCTTGGCATGTCAACCCCCATGAAGCATGCTCTGGTGCCTGCTGTGCTGTTCTTCTACCACCCAGCCAAAAGCTTTTTATTCTCCCAGGCCTTTTAATATTATGTGGTGATTTTTAATGAATTTGCTTGATGGTTACTTTTACTGTTTGTATACTGCGGCCACATGATCGCGGAAGTGTCTTCGGACAGCGCTGGCTCTTCAGCTAACAAACAGAGATGAGCACCAGCCCCTAGAGTCGGACACGACTGCACAAATGTGTGGGGGGAACCTTTACCTTTTTTTACTGCATTTTTAATTATAGTTTTGATATAGATACCATTTAGACTGTGATTTTAATTTGTTATCAACCACGCTGGGAATACCTGATGGGGAAGGATACAAAACAATCAAGTATCTTGAAATGAATACATTTTGCTTCCAGGTACACCTTTTTTTTCACCTTTGGGCTTAACATTGCATCCCTGCCTCTTACTTGAGGTTTCTTCTTTTTCTCATACTTTCAAAAAGCCAGTTAAAATGAAAATAGCCTCCAATTCTGAATGTAGATTTTACACTACAGGATACAACCTTTTATGCTTCTTTTCCTGCTCACTCTTACATTCATTGGGGGCATGTGGAGCATGACAGAGAAAAGAGGAAAGTTGAACCCCAAGCAACATATTTAGAACACTTTAGGCTCCAATCTACCATTTCCTTTTTCACCCAATGTTCATCATGTTACATACTTCATGTGTACATTAAGCACGATGATGAGAAATAGATTTAATGTGCCATGTATTTCTTACTGAATAGCCTTTTTATTTTTAAAGTACATTTCAGCACTAATACATTATTTAAATCTATGTCTCCAAATGCCCAAGAATATTTTTATTGCAGTTACATGTGAAATTACAGTGGCAAAATAACTTTTGCACCATAAAACTGATAACAGAAACTTGTACATCCAAGTTTGTTCTGAAGTACAGTAGATGTCATAGTTACAGAGGGGCTACTGAGAGGTAGGTCAGCAAACATGCCGCAGGACAGGTACTTTCGAGTTCTGTATTACACACGTAAGGGGTCAAATACCATTTTAAATATGCATTTTAAATATGCAGAATTCCATATCAGTATAAATAATAATAGACTGTGGCTCAGAAATTGTATCTTAGAAATCAAATAAAATTAAGTTTTATGACATAGGTTAGTAAAAAAATCAACAGGACTAAAAATCCCTAGTATATATAGGATTGGCATATAAAATCTCATAGACTTGTATTAAACAACTCACCTGGTAGCCTATGGGTGACTAGGAACTGCATTTCACTGTGTGAACTGAAGATTGTTCCAAGTGTCCTCCATAGCTAGTATGAAAACCAAGCTGGCTGGCAAGAGAGAAATTAATGGAGCTATGCATCCCTCCTCCCTCAGCTTGACAAACAGAAAGTTTTTTTCAACTAACCTGCATTTTCCAGCTTGACACCAGAAGAGAGGTGTTCCCTTTCTCCATGGCCAGCACAATAATACTGGGAACCCCTAAGCAGGCTAGTTTTCAGAAGTCTGTATTTCAGTGGTTTATTTACAGAGCTCTTCGGCATGCATGTTACTGGTGCACTATGAACACACATCAAGACATTCAAACAAATGTTGTTGACAATAACCTTTTATCTTCCAAACATCTTTGAGAATAGTTTAAATGATTTAGTAGCTAAGACATGTTCTCTAAACTTCTAGTTTTGGAACAATATACAGTAATTGCTTGGCAGGGGTGGGGGGAAGGGGAAGGAAGAGGAAAGGAAAAAGCAGTATTCTTCTAAGCACAAAGAATATACAATGCTGACAATTTAGATTCATCTCCACCCACCTGGTTTATAATACAGAAAAGCAGTACTTTGTAGTTTTTCCTTTTATATAAAAACCTTTCTCTGGGATAGTTTAATTCTGGGTTCCAAGCAAAGAATTTTGGGGAATGGATTTTCATCCTTGAAAATGTAATTGTTTATGCTTGATCTATATGTATGATGTAGGTGGATAGATTCAACTACAGCAATGATGGGTGCTCTGTTGGAGGGCCTGAAGGGCCAGATCATTCTAGAGAGGGTCTATCTCTGTGGTGGCTAAAGTCAACACTGATTCAATGGCATAATTTTATTCAAAAACTTAAACTTCCTTAATTTCCTAAGACCAGGATTTGGAGTACAAAATACTCCTGAGTTGCAGTGACCAAAAGAAAAGAGAAACAAGCTAATTCCCTGTAAATTAAACAGCTGCTTTCAAAAGCAGACTATATTCTCAATATATTTTAAAATTAAAATAATTTTTAATATATTAAAATTTCATGATATATTTTAAAATGTTATGCAGCTTATTAAACTGTTTTTACTAGAAATCTCTATTGTAAGCATAGGTTGTATTTACTGAATTTTAAAACAATTGTGATCCTACTTTCAATCCATTCTATGCGTCACTTTGAATCTGTCCAGACTTGTCTCTTAACTCCTTTTGCCTTGTTATTGTGACATTTAGTAAGATACGTTAGAGAGGTTAAGAACCTACAATGCTCTCGTTCATTCCATAGAAAACAGAACTCTACCTTAGGAGAGTTTTTTTATAGCTTTTTGGATTCTAAAACACTCGATGTGAGGCTGTTTTTAAATTTAATTTTGAATAGATCAGTAGCAAACATTTGTAATATCCCAGGGAGAGAGAATAGATTTAAATATTGATTAAAGTGTTATCAAATTGACGTATTTTAACTGAAATCATAACTACTTTGAGAATAATTCTGACATGAATGGAACATAATTCCATTCATGTAAGCTGCTGAGAGTCTTTTGGATAGAGATATGTTTAATAAATAAATCCAAAGTAGATGTTTTGGATCAAAACAGTTAGATTATTTAATCCCAAGAAAGCATTCACAATTATATTCTGAAGGCTTGAATAATTGTTAAATTTAACAAATATGTATTGAATATTTTTTAGTATAAAGCTACGTTAAAAAGATATTTGACTGAAGAGGCAGGAATAAACCATTGAGCAAATTTCTGCAATTTTCAGATTCCATGCTTGACAACTTTGGGGGAACTTTAAAAAGTATTCTGGATACTTCGTTCAATCAAATCATACTTGTTTTGCACAGCAGTGTTTACATCCCGGAATGGTCTGCACAGCCAAGTTATTGGGTAAATTTAAAAACTATTGATTAGTGTCTCTAATGCCCACCCACCTCCCCATCTGTGTTTTCTTTCTTATGTCCACCCCTAAGTTATTGCTCAAGAAGTGCAGCGATGATGAACACTATTGTAAAGTAAAAGTCATTATAAAAATAAAAAATAAATGAAATTAATTTCATTTTTATTACAAATAGCCAAGGATTTTTTTTTCCAAAATATAAATCTGTAAAACAATTGCATTGACTGTACAATTTCATTTACAGTATACAATCCAGAAAACATGTAAAAGAACTGTTTTTATACATTAGCCCTTGGCCACAAAACAAAGAGTTTGGCAGTACTACTACAACTTTAATGACTATGGGGTGAAAATCAACATATCAATTACATCATCTAACTTCATTATCAAAGTGGGATACATACATACATCATTGTACAGGGAATGTTTTTTTTTTTAACTGGAAACTGTCATCATGTTGTAGTTCTTGGAAGGGCTGGCTCTGCCAATTCTCCACTCCTCTTTACAGCTGCTTCTGCTCTCCAGAGCTTTGGCATTCTTCATGGCTGGCTCAGGGCCTTCGTAGAGGACACAGATAGACCCATCTTCTCCTATACGATAGGACACTTCAAACGGGTCTATCCAGAGAGTTAGTTCGCTGGGCAGGAGATGGAAGAGTCTCTCGTGGCTTAGTCCAATCATGCCTGCTGCCTTGCCTATCAAGGGGTCCATCTTGTGATTGATCCTAATGCAGCGGTACCCAGAGCCTTTGGAGGGCATCAGGGGGAACCAGTGGTGCTTATAATGGTCTGCAAACAGGAACAAAGGAAAAACGGGAGAAGGGTTACAGCCTGCACAGCCGGCCTCGGGCACTCCAGAACAAGCCAAACCGGGCTCCCCCCCGGCCGGGGACCGCAAGCAGGGACGTGGCGGAGGGCTGCAAGGAGAACGGCCCCCGTCGACCAGCAGGAGCCGTTCGGCCAAGTCCGACGTCGAGCAGCAGGGTCCCGCCGGCCAGCGGTGGGTGGGCTGGGGCGGCCGGCGCGGAGGGGGCCCGAAGCCTGAAGCTGCTCCAGGGGCGCAGAGGCGCCGACCGGGAAAGGGCAAGAGACGCGAAGGCCGGGAAGGGCTGCCCGGCGGGGGGCGGGAGGTGGCGGGACTCAGGGAACTTGGGAGCCCGGCACAGGCGCCGCGGGAGGCTGCTGTCGCGCCGCGGACGGGACGGACGGACGTCCTCTTTGGGCAGGAGGCGGCGCGGGCTGCCACGCAACGGTGCCAGGCGGCTGAGGGGCCCCGGACTCTGGCTTGCTCGTCCCTGCGGCGGCGGCGGCGCGGAGGCAGAGACGGAGAGGGGGACGGGCGTCTCTCGCCGCCGCCTCACCTCGGAGTGCCTCCTGGAGGGACTCGCTGAAGCAACGCAGCTCCTCGTCGCCGATGCCGCCGGGCGTCCTGAGGAGGCGGGTGATGAAGCCCGCGGCCGTGGAGATCTCCGTCTTCATAGCTCTCCCCAGGCACCTCTCGCTCTTTCGCTCTCTCTGCGGGCTCCGCGGCTGCGTCGGAACGGCGAAGGCGGCAGATGTTGCGGGGAAGGGAGGGGTGACCCAGCTGCCGATCGGCGCTGCCGGCTCAGCTGCTGCAGCCGCCGCCGCCGCCACCCACTCAGCCGCCGCTGGGGAGCCGAGCGCGAGGAGTAAACAGATCGGGAGACACAGACGATGGGCGGCTGTCCCCTCCGCCTCCACACACGGGGGGCGTGACCAGCAGCAACCAATGAAGGTGAAGGGAAGCGGCTACATCACAGAAACTGGGGTTCCGTCTGGCGGACGCCAAACCGCCTCTCCCGATTGGGTGAGAAATGACACGCCGTCTCGTGATTGGCCGGGTCACGAAAAAGGAAGCCACTATCTCCTATTATCCCCGCGCGGAAAGTTAGAGGGCGGCTCTAACTGATTGTTTGGTCTCTGCGTCAGCGCGGGAGGGAGGTGCTGGAGCAGAGGACGGGCTGTTTCCTCTGCGCGGAAAGTGGGAGAGTTCGGAGGCGGGGATGTTTACAGGCTGGCTAGCGGAGGAGGGGAGAGCATTACGTCTTCTCGCCGGCGAAGCAGCCCGGAGTTCATTGTAAAAGTGCGTGATGTGTTTTCGCAAAAGGACACAGGAAGTGGGGTAGGAGTTTGCTCACCTGGGGAGCTGTAGCCAGGTGGTGCAATCGGGTGACCATGTAGTTGAAATATGTGGCGAGAACTGGATGTGTCACAGGACTACTGCGCCAGATATCCCACCCTGAACATCTAGCGGAAAGGCGGAGTAAAAATCTAATTAGACTGCGGTGAAGGGGTTAAGGTATTGGACTAGAGGAGACTCAAGTTCTAATTCACCTTCAGCCACGGAAGCTCGCTGGGTGACTTTGGGCTAGTCCTCAGCCCAACCTACCCCACAGGATTATTGTTGTGGGAAAAAATAGGAGGAACACTATTCCCTGGAGCTCCTGTACAAAAGGCAGGATATAAATCTACAACAATACATTTCTTAGCCTGATTGCCACTACTGTCTCTAGGACAGCAGTGCATCTTGAAAATCCAAGGAAGCCGTAACAAAAGATTATTGCTCATATAAACTTTTGAATCAAAAGTTCAGCGGCATTAGGCAAGGTAATATCCTCAAATAGTATATTGGCATAAAAATAATAGATCTGTACATGATTTTTCCAAGGTTTGTTGTCACATTGACCACTCAGGAAATGTACTGAGTACT
Source organism: Charina bottae (assembly GCA_023362775.1). Taxonomy (NCBI): domain Eukaryota; kingdom Metazoa; phylum Chordata; class Lepidosauria; order Squamata; family Charinaidae; genus Charina; species Charina bottae. Next base: position 800,016 of record JALMGJ010000022.1, read on the forward strand.
TTTGGAGTAACATTACTGTGCAGTCCTTTGGTTTATACTATCAATAAACTAGTTGTATGTTACTGCTGTGTAGTATAAGGAAGCTAGATATACACATGCTTTTAACAAGGGTAGCAACTTTATTTGGGCTGCTGTACATCATCTCCTATTCCATAGGGGATCAAAGGAGGTGTGATTCAGAAATATGCCTTGCATTAGTATCAGTTGTATAGCACTTCTGTGGGGCTCTTATTTTGATGTTGCATGAGAACTTCGCACAATTTTATCAAGTTGTGATAAACGGTTGGGGGAGATGGGCGGTCATATAAATTTAAATAATAAATAAATAAATAAATAAATAAATAAATAATAAATTTCATGCAAGGCTGTGGCATTTGAAAGAACAAGGATTTTAATGCATGTAAATAAATGATAAAATGCTAAGGGACTGAGAAAGGAAAGAAATATTATCCAGGGAACTTCACTTCTGTATGGCCCTATATGTTGTGCAGAACTGAGATTTGAATGAAATAAGAAATGGCGGGTTTCAAGTCTCAAATAAAAAGCTTTTAGCAAGCTGTATCATTGTTTCATGTGTTTAATCAAATCCTTTTCTGATATCAGAATATAAGAAGTGCCATGTTGCATAAAACCAAAACTATTTCATTCAGCAAGATGTGCTGTTGAGAAAGGCCAGGAGTCGTCCAGTGGTTTTAAGTATCCTTCCTCTATAGAGCAAAGCATCTCATGCTGTCAGGAGTGGCTAATTTGTGGCAATCCTGATATTATTGAATTACAGTTCTCCTCATCCCTCACTTTTGGTCATGTTGGTTGATGGCTGGTTTGTAATTCAGCAGTGTCTAGAAGGCCACGGGTTCCTCACCTTTGTGCTATCTGATCTACTGTCTGGTTGGGCATAGGCTTATTTTCAAAATTTATGTTTATACTTTGAACAGCAGCATAGCAGTACACTCATGGCCTGGGGAGTATGGGTATTTTCTGTCGTGGTCACTAGAAAGTTAATCATTTGTTATCTTTGTTTCCTACTGCACATAGGCACCAGATCTAGACAATTATCTGTTGTCCTAGATTAAGATAGAGGGCTAAAGAGAGAGTTCAGTCATTCTCCTTTAGGCACTTACAGTAACTATAGGGAATTAAGTGGGCTTTTGCTAGTGTATGTGAGAAAAATACAGTATATATTTCTATACAGTAGTTTGTCAATATTAGGCAAGTGTCCCAAATAAATGTTTTTTGTTTATGTTTGGGAAAGCAATCTTTTTAGATCAGTGGCTACATTTGGAAAACTTAAAACATGAGCATTCTCACAAAATGACTGCCATAGAGAGCCTCATTTTTTCACAGAATGGCTGACACGGTGGTGATGGCTAATCACAAAACATCAATTTACCAAAAGACAAATGGATGTCGATGCTCACCACCACCACTACCCTCGTTTCCCATTTTTCTTTTTTTTAGAATGTTTATGAGACCTGTGTGGCGGGTGCTTGAGGCTGATGCCCAGGTGGGTGGCAGCATCTGGACAATCTCAGCTGATCTCAAAAAATTAAGTAGATTTTTTACCTGTGGTACTTAATGTTTAAATAGGAGACCGGACATGAAGGGCTATAGGTGAGGAAGTTTTTTAAAAAATGGAAAAAGGCCAAATATCCTGTACTGTTGCCATGAAAATTAGAGTGTGCCCATGAAGTCACCAGTAGAGCTTAACAAGAGAGATTTTAACTTTACTTATAGAGATTAATACTTTGTATGTAGTATACTACTTCTCCATTTATTTATCTTTTTTAATTAAAATATTTTTTTTAAAAGGCAGGGTGGCCCATAGTATATTATGAAAAACTGCCATTTAATGTAGCCAGAGACTAGACAGGAAGGCTATCCTCAAATTTCTCTAGTTTCAGATAATCTGAAACTTAGATAAACCATAGTTATGCTGACCATCCAGTAATAAACCTTGCATGCTCCAGATAGAGGGTTAGTCCTGGATAGAGCCAGTTTGGTTTAGTGGTTAAGGTGCTGGACTAGAAACCAGGAGTCTGTGAGTTCTAGTCCCGCCTTAGGTATGAAAGCCGGCTGGGTGACCTTGGGCCAGTCACTCACTCTCAGCCCAACTCACCTCACAGGGTTGTTGTTGTTGTGGGGAAAAGAGGAGGAGGAAGGAGTATTAGCTATGTTCGCCACCTTGAGTTATTTATAAAAATAATAAAGGCGGGATAGAAAATGAATTGAATGAATGAATGAATGAATGAATGAATGAATGAATGAATGAATGAATGAATGACTACCATACACTACAGGTTTTGGACTGACTGCATTTGTATTACACACTGAACCACAAACTATCCAATCATTTTTGAAAGTAATATGTTGTGCAATATCAAATTTTGCAGTTGGATTATAGTTCAGAGTTTTGTGCGTCCAGAAAATTCAGTTAACACCTCTATTGTGTGAGCTCCTCTGGCTCCCAGTGGTCTTCTGGGTGCTATTCAAAGTGCTCACATAGAGCCAGGTTATCTGCAGGATTGCCCGTCTCCAGCCATTTCTGTTCGTCCCACAAGATCTGATAGGGTGGGCTCCAGGTCCTCTCTATTAAACAATGTCTTCTAATGTCTGTAGGTTGAGTCATGGCAACTGGATTTCTTTCTTTTGGTTGAAACGTTTCGCTGCTTGTCCAAGAAGCTTCTTCAGCAAAACGTTTCAACCAAAAGAAAGAAATCCAGTTGCCATGACTCAGCCTACAGACAATTCCACCTGGATGACTGAGAATCTTCATCGACAATGTCTTCTAATGGGAATACATTTTTTGCACTGCTGTACTTTGATTTTATTACAGTATTGATTTATATTGGAAGCTACTGTGTAAACACAAACAGTAAATAGTAATCAAATTGTATTTCCACCTTAATCTCTCCCTTTCAGATCCGGAGAACCTTTGTTGTTGTTTTTATAAATTTTATTAGGATTTTAAAATACATAGTTAAAAGTTAGAAATGGAAAAAGAAATAGAAATACAAAATAAAGAAAAAGAAAAGAAAAAGTGTAGTAAAGTAAGAGAAAGAAAAAGATATGAAAAATAGGTAACTTCCAATCTATCTCTGGTCATGTAGATAAAAGAATCTGCCTTAAATGTTGGTTTTTCATAGAATAGATAGAAATAATTCTTTGTCTAATATATTCTATTATATTTAATCTAATCTTCAAAACCCCATGTAAGCTTCGCCCCTCCTGCATTTCGCAAATAGTCCATCAATGGTTTCCACTCTTTCAGATATTGATAACTTGAGTTTTCTTTCAATAAATAAGTCAATTTATCATTTATTGCCATGTCCATCAATTTTAACATCCACTCTTGTACTGTCTTGAGTTTTCCAAAATTGTGCATAAAGAACTCTTGCTGCTGTTATCATATATTGTATAATTCTAACAAAATGTTTTTCTATTTGTAAATCCAATATTCCAACAGAAATAATTCTGGTTTAAACGGAATCTGTGTTTGTAGTATACTCTGCATCAACGTAGAGAACCTTTGACTTTGTGGCTGCTCCTTTTCATTTTATTGTGGGGGGCGGGAATTTAATGACTGCAACCTAAAGCCCTGGATTTCGACATCCACCCTTACGAGCATTTGTCATTTTGACCGTTCTACCCAAAAAGTAAACAAAGCATGAATAATAATGAAGACTGACTATTTGGAAATAAACCCACCACAGGAAACCGGCCCAACCCCCTCCTTCCTTCTCCGGTTCGGTGTTTTACATTCCGACACTGCCGCGTTTCTCTCGCGTGGCGCTTTACGTTACATCGGATCTTAACAGCATTGGTAGAACGGGCCGAACGTTGCTGTCATTGGTAGGAAGCCAGCTAGCGATTGGTCAGTGGGAGTTGGGGGCGTGGCCGCTATTACGCGAGCCGTTTGGCAGGACGGTCTGTTTTCCTCTTCTTCCAGTGCTGCTCGCTGGAGCTTGGCTGCCTCGCTTTCTTAGCTAGTCGGTATCGATATTACGGAAGTGCTGAGGAGGAGAGGAGACGGAAGGACAAGGGCGGATAGGATGCGGAGCTGCAGGGGAAGCGGAAGCCGTCGGCTCGCTGGTACAGAGAACGTGACCCTCGGTGCGCCTTCTCTGGTGCACGAGGTGGGATTTCCGCGTTCCGCCTGTTTTTAATTTCTTTCCACGGTGGAAGAGGTAACCCTGTTTTCTCTCAAAACCACTTCCATCATCGCTTCCACCTTATCTCGTTTTTCTGAGATAAGAAAAACCGAGTATGCAAGTTAGATACCCGAGTTGTGGAGTGAAAAATGATAGAATGGGATGTCTGTGTTCACAGGCACAGTGCGCCAATGAATGAATGAATGAATGAATGAATGAACCATAAAACAACCAATCAGTGGATGTGCAAATCCAGCCGCCGTGGCTAGTTTATGATTCAGTGTGGCATAGGAGCCCAAAAAACTCGATAACTTACTAAGTCGGGCTTAAGTTAATGATCAGTTACCTATAAATATAAATATATTTTGCAGACATATTTTTTGTAGCTTAGGGTGTGCTCTTTACATAAAAAGCTTTCAAGAGCTAAAGAACTATTCATATAAGTGGAAACCTAAGACAGAGGGAAAAATGTGACAATAAGGTGAGTTTTAATATAAACCTAGGATCGTGAGATTTGATAACTGGAATGCTAAAACCGACATATTACTTGGGCAACAGAAAGCCTAGAATTGGCATCTAAATAAATAAGTTAAAGGTAAAGGTTCCCCCCGCACATTTGTGCAGTCATATCCGACTCTAGGGGCCGGTGCTCATCTCCGTTTGTTAGCTGAAGAGCCAGCGTTGTCTGAAGACGCTTCCACGGTCATGTGGCTACATGACGCATGTGGAATGCTGGCAAGAGCTGGAGCTAGTGTGGGAGCTCACTCCGCACGCAGGGCTAGGGATTCGAACCTCCGAACTTGCGATCTTTGATCGACAAGCCTGGCGTCTTACCCGCTGAGCCACCACGCCCCTTTCTAATTAAATAGCTTGTTACATATGAAAGTAACATTGCAATAGCTCATCTTTTAAGAGTATTCTCTCTCTACAGTGAATACTATTGAACTTTGCGGAATTATTTTTCAAGAAAAATTTCTAGGATTGAATTATGGAGTGCCTAAGCATCTTTTTCTGTGTCTTGCCTACACACTAGACCAGCCTTTCTCAACCTTTTTACTCTGAAGGAACCCTTAAAATAATGTTCAAGTCTCAGGGAACGCATGCATAAAAATTATTATGTCTACAGTGCGCAGAGTTAAAAAGCAATTTCCCCCCCCCCAAAACATGATTGCTCGCAGAACCCCTAGTGATTTCTCACGGAATCCTAGGGTTCTCCAGTTGAGAAAAGCTGCACTAGACTTGTAATTTGCAGTATTAAATCCAAATCCCTTATTTTGGGAACTACTGCTCTAAGTTTGTGTATCAATTTTGTTTTACAGCTTTTCTCTGGAATGCAGATGGTTTAAAGTGCAATCCTGTGCATATCTACTCAGAAATAAGCTCTCTTGAGTTCAGTTGGACTTATTCCCAGGTAAACATGTAGAGGATTGTGGCCTGAATATAATTCTGTTTAAATTCTTGAATTTTTCTTTAATTGCTTTTATGGGTTGGACAAATCATTGGGCCTACCAGTAAACTTCCTGAAGTTCTACTTGTGTGCACATGGTAGATATGCATGCACTTGGGTTTTAAGTAATCTGACCCTAGGAAATAGGTGAATGAGGCCCTAATATAGTTTGTTTATGTCACTCTGCTGATCTCTTATGCCTCTTCATTTGCTTGCGCTCTAAACTATTTTATATTATTCTGTCTATTTGCCAGACCCATGTTAATTGAAAATGTCAGTGAGTAACATCTTTGGGAATAAGAAGAGAAACAGCTCCATACTATATGATGTTGATCAGACAAAAATTACCTCTTCATCTTCATCTCTCCAGAGATCTATAAGCCATAATAATATTGGAAATCATGGTGATGGCTTCCCACCAAACAAGCGATACAAAAGTGTTGTTTCACCCAAGTGTAAAGAAATGGAAGATCCATTTGGGGATAATGATGATTTTACAGCAGATGACTTGAAGGAGATAGACATCATTGCTTCCCAGGCATTGACACCAGATGTTTCTTCAGAAACAAATTGGTTGAAAACGGAGCAAAATACTAAGCTGTCTGTCTTGCCAAATAGCACCAATCAGTTCAAAACATCTGACCAATGGAATATTACTCTGACAACTGAGACAAAACCATTAGACCAGTTTGGTATGTATACAATGAATACAGTGATCAATAAGGGGCAGTGGATTGATATGAAGCAGATATATAGGTATATGGAAAGAAATTGCAACAAATCCAGTTTTATCTTCTGGTAAATTAATTTAGTTCATTTCTATTTTCCTTCTCCCCTACCTTTGCATGTTGGATAACATAGTAAAAATAACGCTATGTGAAAGAACAGTGTTTTTACTACGGTATATGCATAAACACAGGCTTGTGCCTGTCACTTATCAATATTTTATTAGCAAACACAAATCAGTAAAAATAACCCGCACCAATTACAAGATAACATGGAATTACATACCATTAAAAATGTCTTCCACTTTGCTAGCAAGAAGATACAAACATGGCAGAACATATGCTTGTCTGCTTTTGGTATTTGCCTATTTGTCTTCAGTTTAAAATTGCAGTTCCTACTGAAATGAAAACTCAGCATTTATAAGGAGGGTATTTTTTTTAAGGCAGGAATGGGCAATCTATTAGCCATGTGTAACTTCCCATCACCACTCTTGAGACCATATGAGAGCCAGTTTGGTCTAGTGGTTAAGGTGCTGGGCTAGAAACCAGGAGTCTGTGTTCTAGTCCCACCTTAGGCATAAAAGCCGGCTGGGTGACCTTGGGCCAGTCCCTCTCTCTCAGCCCTAGGAAGGAGCCAATAGCAAACCAGGAGACTGAGAGTTCTAGTCTCGCCTTAGGCATGAAAGCTGGCTGGGTGACCTTGGGCCAGTCACACACTCTCAGCCTTGGGAAGGAGCCAATAGGAAACCAGGAGACAGAGAATTCTAATCCCACCTTAGGCATGAAAGCCGGCTGGGTGACCTTGGGCCAGTCACACTCTCAGCCCAACTCACCTCACAGGGTGGTGGTTGTGGGGAAAATAGGAGGAGGAAGGAGCATGTTCACCACCTTGAGTTATTTATAAAAAAAAATAAAGGTGGGATAAAAAATAAATAAATAATGCTGAATTTTGACAGCAAAATGACAACAATTTGACACTGATTTTTTTCTTCAAGCTTAAGATTGGGAATGGTAATGGGAACACTTAACTGCTCTGATTCCCACTCCAAATCAGACCTGAATTACCTTTTCTCAGTCTGATTACAGTGTCTTTTTGGCACTTTATTAGGATTATAAGGGTGAGGTGGGAGTAGGAGGTCCTTGAGAAACAAACTGGTCCCATCCCTAATTTTAGCTCCTGAAAAACCATCTGAGATTGATCCTAAAATAGCAATTTGGGGGAGTTTTGTAAAGCTTCAGATGCAAGCATTTTGTAAGCCTTCCATTCCTATTCCCACCCTTAAAATTGGGAAACAAATGCCAAAAAAGGGACTAAAAAATTGACCTAGCCCCATACTAAAACTGCATTAATATATTAATTTCTATTTACAGGAAGTAGCGTAGAAGAAACAAAACTTAAAGGAAGATTTAAATTTGAAACGCTCCAAGCACAATACGAGGAAGCCATGAAAAAGGCGAGCTTTGGATGTAACTCAACTATGCTTTTTGGAATGTACCAGGGATGAAGTTATTGCCTGAAACAAACTTTTGATGCAGCTTCTCTTGTGTTCTTGACCATGTAATATACATGCTATTCAGGGGAGCGCTTCATAGAATTCAGTGGAACTTCCTCTTGAGCTAACTGAATATATGATTGTAACCTAAACATAAAAGTAATGGAAGTATGCATGGCTTTAAAAGGAAGATAAACCACAGGTGCACATACATGCACATATACACACACAACTTTGTTATTCCTTTCGTGCATTCATTAGATTTGGAAGGCTGCCTAACTGCCAAATGACTCTGAACAGCTTACATAGTTAAAAGGGAAAAAAGGACAATTAGAAAATAATATGTGCATGTCTGTGTACACAAACACTCCAACACATATATGTAAATTACGAGAGGTTGAAGAAAAGGGGCTGATTTAATGAATAGCAGAGGGGTCATGTGCTCATGCAAAGTCCAAAGCACTTCAAAATAATTTTGATAGTGTGTACAGCTGTACTATATATCTGTGATGTAAAATAGAGCTTAAAAATCCCTATTTGTTACTTTTATCCAAAATAATATTTATTCAAATGAAAGTAATCTATTATGAAAAATATTGTTAATATAAGGAGGATGTTAAGACCAGATTTTAATGAATGCCTCAATCGTTGGCAGCTTTCTAGGCTTGGAAGCTAAGTGGGGTTGGGCCTGGTTAATATTTGGATGGTAGAACTCCAAGGAATTTCAGGGCTGTAGGCTAGACTGAGAAATTGAAGAAACATCCCAGTAGAAGACAGTGACAAACTCTGTTTATATCATTGCCATGAAATTACCAGGAATTCAACTTGATTAGAAGACTGTACTTTTCATCCTCAGTTGCAGGATTTTTCAAAGCTGCTTTTGTTCTATTGATTTTTCAGTGAAAGCAACTTTCCATAGTTTAAAAACCTCAAACATTAATTTAGGTTTCACTGTTGCAATAATGAATATAGTAACAACCTGAATTAAATCTGTTGCTTGTGGATAATTTTATATAAATTAGGAGATATGGACAATAAACTAGCATAGGAGATTATTATTATTATTTATTTATGTGATTTGTATGGCCGCCCATCTCATCTAAGAGACTCTGGGTGGCTCACAACAGGTAAACACAATTCCAGTAGAAGCAAGTTAAAAGCTAATATACAAACACATGAAAACTATCCATAAACAATTTAAAAAACAGAAAATCACAACCAGCCGCAGAATTTTTTATATATTTATTTTTTATTTACGTTTATATTCATTCTACATCAGCTCAGTACAGCCATTGAAAATGCTCCCCACCATTGTTGGGCCCCCAGGCATGGCGGCAGAGCGATGTCTTCCCAAACTTTGGGTCACCCTTCTTCTTCAGGGAGAGGAAAGGGAGTTGTTAGTTTTTTAGAACTTGACCAGCCTTGCAATAGCAAAGCAAGAGCACTGTTGAGAACTTGTTCTGGGCTTTGCTCCTCATTTTGCCTGTGCAAGCACATAGAGCTCCTGTGATATATAGAGGTGGCGTACTTAGGGAGTCATGGTGCCATGCAGTTTGAGAACCATTGGGTGATTTTCACAAATTCCTCAAAATCTTTTAATTAAAAGAAGGATTAATTAGGCATTATACCAAAGATGGTAAAAAGTACCAATTTGCTTACAGTCCTAGTAAACACAATCTCAAATGGTTACAACTTGTATAATACAGTTGTAGCACTTTGTAAATATTTTTTTTAAAGTGCTTTAGAGTGCACAGAATGAGCTTGAAACCCTTTAAAGCAGCCATGTTTTTTCTTGAGATTCAGAGATTCCTCTGCAATTGTCACATTATCCCAAGAAACTGCAGCTGCTTTAAAGAGTGCAGACAAGGGCTACATTTGCACTCTGAAGCACTTTTTTGGAATTGAATCTAAAGCATTGCATAGCCCAATTAAATACAGTAATTTCAAGAGTCTAGTACTAGCTATAGGTTATCTTCGTGAGCAATTCTTGACTTGCTGAAATGAATTCTATGCCACAAAGAATTCTAGTGTTTATCAAGATTTTAAATTATAAACTGTTTATCAGTGTTTATCAGATTCTAAATTATACACTGGAAGCCTTTGAGACTCAACAGAACCTGCTGTGTGTCATATAAGAGTTTTATATAAAAATGGAGAGATGTGCACCACCCTACAAATGTTTTAACAGTTGTAATTGATAAGATTTACTTAGAAACATTTAAAGGTTCATTTAAAACCAAGTCAAGATTTATAACCAATCCTCTACCACAATTTTTTCTACAGTCACAAAATTTCTATTAATAATCAAGTCTCTCCTATAAAATTCTCTATATTTCCATTCCTTGTATTAACCAAATTTATCCTTATGCTTAGGAAAATAATGGGAAAAGAAACCAGGAGCCAAAAATTATCTTTTCCAAACTTCTACTCTCTTAAATATCAATTTGAGATAGTAAGTTGTCAGAGAGAAATCATGTGGCCCAGAATGGAAATAGGGTGCTGATTTCATCTGTATCTGTTGAACATTAATTGAACTCCTGATTATATAAATTGTTTTAATTGGAGGGCATCAAAGCCATGTTTCAAATTTAGTATTTCTAATCCTTCACACACTTTTGCTTACATTGCATGGTTTTTGTAATTTTAGTTTGTTTATAGTTTTATAAACGAAAAAGTTGGTTGCCGTGTATGAAATAAAGTAGTAGGGCTTTGATATGTTTGAAATAAAAGGACATTTTAGGAAGAATAGTCTTTTTAATGCAGTTATTGTACCAAACAATGATAATTAAAACTATTGCCGTAAGTTTTTCTATTTTAATCTTATGCTTAAAGAAGTCATAATTGCATTTCTTAAATTGATCTCAACCTTTGGTAATAACTATTTGTAAATACCCAAATTCATCTGGATTGGTATGAAATCTGGTAAATTCTTGAAGCTATCTCTGTGATTCCTTTGTCAGAATTGAGTAATGTAGCAATTTGACAAAGTTAACTTCTAAGTTACTATTGCAGAAAAAACTGAATTCAACTTGCAATTGAGTTATATCTCTCTTAGGATTTTGAGTAAAAATTAGCATGTTATCTGTAAATAGATTAATTACATTAATGTTTAAATTATTGTAAATTTGCAGTTGAAGGAAATGCAGGATAAAATCCTTATTAAAAATGGAGAAATAAAAATTTTGCGGGATTCGATGCAGCAGATGGAATCTACTGTGGAGGACCAGCGGAAATCATACATACTACTGGAAAGGGAGAAAGCTCAGTGTTTAAGTGAAAAAGAAAAGGAATTCTCCAGAAAGGTACTGTTTAATGAATGACCAATATTACCTGCATTAAAACCTCTGAGGTCTAAGAAGTCCTTTGTTAAAACTTTTTTTCCCCCTTCTTGGAATGACCTATAATCATAGATACTTGTTGAAAAAAATCAAGCAGAATAATGTTAGCAGCCTATTTGCTGGCAAGCAGTGGCAGACGAACTGCTTTTTCCAGTGGTAAAAGGACAAGTGAGAACCAGTCTGGTGTAGTGGATAAAAGCTCCAGGCCAGAAACCGGGAGACAATGAGTTGTAGTCCCACCTGGTGACTTTGGGCCAGTCCCTCTCTGTCAGCCCTAGGAAGCAGGCAAGGGCAAACCACTTCTGAAAATGTTGCCAAGAAAACTGGAGGGACTTGTCCAAGCAGTTGCCAGGAGTCAAGACTAACTCAAGGGCACATTGAAAAAAAAAAGTGTGCAAGTGAAGTACTGTTTGATGCTCTATTTCCACTCTGGCTGTTCTTACTTTTTCATTTATTTCTTAAAAAGCAACTCTTCAATTGAAACTAATGGAGGGAAATTATTCTGCAGAAGCACTAGGGCCTGGAATAGACTGCATGCCAATCTGGATGCCTTATCACATGTCCAAAAGGAATTTGGATCCATGTCCCGTTCTGTAATGCCCCTTGTCCAATCCCACTCCTTTTGGCTCTGCCAATGTTAACGTTATCTAGAGGCTCGGCAGGGGGATTTCAGAAGTCAGACTTCCTTTTCTGATGTCGGTGCTCTTGTTCTGTCTCAGGCCTCCTAGAGGGAAATGTCATAAAGGCGATGGTTCTCTGGGAGTCTTCCAGCAACTACAGGAATACAGCCTGATTTTGTGTGTGTGTGTGTGTGTGTGTTTAAAAAAAGTTAAGTAATATATTTACCCAACGTCCTTTTCCTTTAATAATATACAGTATGTGTTTCATATAAAATATTAGTTTTTAAAAAGTTAATTGCCCTGCATGGCATGCTAATGGATAATGAAAGATTTAAGAATTAGTTAAGCCTTCTCAATAAAGAAATCTAAAAGATAAGCCAAATGTCTTTGTATATTTGTGAAGCTATTGGTACATCTTCTCTCAAGCATCCTTGTTCCTCTTGGAGTTTAGAACAAGTTGATTGTACAAGCACTCAGTACTATTATGTTGAAAATGAATAATTTACACAATATTTTTACTTACATTGCTATAATAATTGTTGCTGCTATGTCTCTTTTTTGGAATTGTGTGTGTGAAGCACAACAAAATGCTCATGCTTTTAAGAGACAAGCCTTTTATTATACCAGAGCTTTCCAAACTGTGTCGCGACACAAAAGAGTGTCGCCACACACAGTCTGGTGTGTTGCCACACAACCCGGAAGCGCTGATCATCATCAGCGCTTCTGGGTTTTCCCGCGGTGACACACCAGCGGCGGCGCGCAAAAACCCGAAAGCGGCAGCAGTGCTTCCAGGTTTTTGCGTGCTGCCGCAACGGCGGCACTTCCGGGTTTTCCCGCAGTGACACACCAACGGTGGTTGGTGTGTCACCGCGGGAAAACTTTGGAAAGCCCTGTATTATACTGTTGGTAAATGCTGTGTAGGGTTTGCCTGGGAATAGTGGCCCATTATTTGCTGCTGTTGCACTTTCTCAGAATGGTGGAACATTACAAATACCTTTTATAATACCTGTATTATACTGTTGGTAAATGCTGTGTAGGGTTTGCCTGGGAATAGTGGCCCATTATTTGCTGCTGTTGCACTTTCTCAGAATGGTGGAACATTACAAATACCTTTTCACTGTTTTGATGAATAAACTCTTAGTATTGATTCTGATGTAACTGAATGGAGCAAAAATATAAGTGAAAGCGAGTAAGGAGTTGCAGGCTTGTTTCATGGTTGCATTTTTTTTCTGCACTCAATGGAATTTGAAATGTCTAATTTTTTGCTCTTTTAGTTACAGTCACTGCAATCTGAGCTACAGTTCAGAGATGCTGAAATGAATGAGCTGAGAACAAAGATTTTGAATTGTGAAAGGATTAAACCTGTGACACCTGTTTCATATACCAGGTATAAAATAAGATTAAATTTGTTTCAGGAAGTTTGGTTACTGAAGAATTTGCTTACCATCCCTTTATAGCTGAAAATAATGAATGGCAAAACTGCTTCTTTTACACGCTATAGAGCAAACACTATAATTGAACACATAGAATAAATTCCTCAGAGACCAATGTTTCTAGTGTTTGAATTCACAGGTTGCTCTTCTTATGCTTGGAGGATAAGCTAACATGAATAAGTCACCTTTTATTTACTCCATCATGAATAAATGTCTAAAATTGTGATTCAGATTCATTCATTAGGAAGTATAATTCACCAGAAATGTTTAACTATACAATACTTTTGGGGGGAAAAACCCTTTGACTGAAGTTTCAAAGTGAAATGCCTCTGTGCAGTTCATTCAGACTTTATTTTTACTTTTTAGTCCTAAGAAAAGTCCTTCTAACCCTGTGAAAATCGAAAGATGCACTCAGATTGAAAAAAAAAGTTATCCCACAGAAGAGTCTTTTGGATCTGAGATATTACCAATACCGTCTTGCTCCAGAACTCAATTCCACATCCAAGCTCCTCAGCAAAATAACGGTAGGTAGATTTTTGGTGAACTGTATTTGACCTCTGTAAATCTTGTAATGGTAGAACAGTAAACCTCAATTTAGCACATCTCTGTGAGAGATTCTAGGAGAGCTGGGAAAGAAATGGGAGAGAGAGCAGACAGAAACAATCAAGAGATAGTGAGCAAGTTGGTTTACACCTATCTCATAAATAGCAATTTAGCCCAAGGAGAAAGAAATCAGAGAATAAATGTTTCAAGTCATTCAAAGAGAATTTGCCATAACTAACTGATGAGGCTGGGAAATTCCTTTTACAGGGGAATTCCAAGATTCTGTATTTCCCCAAGACTACCATTAGCAATGGTATATAGGGGCGTGGTGGCTCAGCGGGTAAGACACCAGGCTTGTCGATCGGAAGATCGCAAGTTCGGAGGTTCGAATCCCTAGCCCTGCGTGCGGAGTGAGCTCCCGCACTAGCTCCAGCTCTTGCCAACCTAGCAAAAACAAACAAACAAAAAAAAAGCCGAAGAGCCAGCGCTGTCTGAAGACGCTTCCGTGGTCATGTTGCCGGCATGATGCACGCGGAACGCTGTTACCTTCCCACCGAAGTGGTACCTATTCATCTACTTGCATTTGCATGCTTTTGAATTGCTAGGTTGGCAAAAGCTGGGGCGAGTGCGGGAGCTCACTCCGTCACGCGGGGCTAGGGTCGCGAACCTCCGAACATGCGACCTTCCGGTCGACAAGCCTGGCGTCTTAACCACTGAGCCATCGCGGCCCCCTTAACTCGTTTAGGAAAATATAAATATTGCTGGACTTCAGTGAATAGAGTCCAGCGTAGTCTGCATAGGCATTGAGGGAAGATGTGACGCAGTTGCCTGGTCTTTCTCTAAAAAGGCCTCTGATGATAGCTTCTGGGATTCCATTACTGCCCTACATGAACATACAACTTGATTCTCTTAATTGCAGCAATCGTGTATGGTTCTGAAATGTAGTAGTTGCAGTGCTTTTTAACCTCAGAAAATAAACTTGCCTTGTTTATTTTCTGAAGTTGCAAAATGCACGTCAAACCTGTATCAGTTAAGCCAGTCCCCAAAACTGATTGCACTGTGCTAGAAGGGCAATCTAGAGTAGACTAAAATAAAAAATATTTTTAACTTGCTACTTGGTTTATTATATTTTTCTATCCAGACAGCAAGATATCTGTCCTGGAAACTGAGCCTGTGAAACAAGAAACACGTTTCGGCTGTCCTCAGAGACAAGGTAAATTCAACTAAGAGATCTTGTGATTATTTATTTATTTATTAGGATTAGAGGGTGTATAGGGTGTCAGGGAGGGGTAGCACCTCTGGCAGGAGAACATGTCGCATCCTTTCCGGGTGGTTTGCCCACCTTTGGTCCCCACCTGACACTCAGGTCTCACCTTTGGCTCCCTGTAGCTGTTTGCATGCGACAGCGGCCACACCCCAGGCAACAGCTTCAACAAGCTGGCTAAACCAGAGAGGGTGGCCGATGGGCCTTAAACCCTCAGTGAGACAGGGAGCTGCCTATCCCAGCATGTGAAGGCAGACTCCGGCGGATTGAGCGGATGAGACCATTGGAAGGCCCAATGGTCATGCAGGTGGTCTCTGCAAGCGTCGTGGAACGCGAAGAGCAGGACAAGGCACAGAAGAGGTCCTGGTCATCCACTGCGCCTAGTTCCATCTCCAGCTGTCTCGACTCTGTCTTGCCACAGAGTCTAGGAATGCACTGCTCACCTCCGTAGTATGAAGAAGGGGCTAGAAAAGGTGCCCTAAACGTTGCCAGTTTACCGCGGCCGGCAGGGATCCCATCTTGGCAGTCGAACAAACACAAAAAAACGCAAGGTGATACCCCTCATCATTGGCACTTGGAACTTGCATGCACTTTTGGACAGCCCTAAAGCAGGCAGCCCAGAGAGGAGAAAGCTTTAGTTGCCAGAGAGCTTGCAAGATACAACATTGACATTGCAGCCCTGAGTGAGACTTGTCTTGCCAACGAAGGTCAGCTGACTGAAATTGGAGGTGGATACACTTTTTTCTGGAGTGATGGTGGCAGTGATGAGCATCGTGATGCTGGAGTTAGATTTGCCATCAGGAGTCACCTTGTTCGGAAACTTGTTAGTCTCCCCAAGGGTGTGAACGACCGGCTCATGACCCTGCAGCTTCTGCTACAGAATAGAAGTCAAGCCACCCTGATCAGCGCCTATGCCCCCACAACGACCCACCTGGACGAGATGAAAGATGGGTTCTATGAAGAAATAGATGCCCTACTATCAGCAGTGAGCAGAACCGACAAGCTGATCTTGCTCGGCACATTTAATTGCAAGAGTGAGGTGTGATTCTGCAGCCTGGCAGGGAGTTGTTGGGAGACATGGAGTGGGCAAGTGTAACAGTAATGGCCTACTCTTCCTGAAGACCTGTGCAACACATGACCTCCTCGTCACCAATACAACTTTCCGCCTGCCTACCCATAACGACCTCCTGGATGCACCCCCGCTCTAAACATTGGCATCTTATTGACTATGTCATTGTCAGGAGAAAAGACAGGCAGGATGTCAGAGTGACAACTGGGAACGCTTCAGGGATGTTGTCCATTCATCTGCACTGAAGATGCTAGGGCCCTCTACTTGCAAGCAGCATCACTGGTTTGATGAGAATGATGAGGAGATATAGGCTTTACTTGTTGAAAAGCATCGCCTTTGTCATGTCCATCAGAACAACTTATCATCTGCTGCCAAGAAAAACACCTTTACCAGTGCTTGTAGGACAGTCCAGAATAAACTACGTAAAATGCAAGATGCCTGGCTGAGTGCCAAAGCAGACAAAATCAAAATCAGGGATATATTGATAGAAACAACTTGAAATGGTTCTGTGAAGCCCTTAACACTCTCTACGGACCTCAGTCTCTTGGGAGTTCCCCCCTCATGAGTATAGACCAGAGCTTTCCAAACTGTGTGTCGCGACACAAAAGTGTGTCGCCACACACAGTCTGGTGTGTCGCCACACAACCCGGAAGCGCTGCTCATCATCAGCGCTTCCGGGTTTTCCCGCGGCGACACACCAACGGCGCGCAAAAACCCGAAAGCAGCAGCAGCGCTTCCGGGTTTTTGCGCGCTGCCGCAACGGCAGCACTTCCGGGTTTTCCCGCGGCGACACACCAACGGCGGTTGGTGTGTCACCGCGGGAATACTTTGGAAAGCCCTGGTATAGATGGTACAACTCTCATTACAGAGAAGGCTCAGATCCTGCAGAGATGGGCTGAACACTTTGAAGCCATCCTCAACTGATTGTCATCTATTAACGATGAGGCGATAGACAGGATTCCCCAGGTTGACATCAACAGTGCCATGGATGATCCACTGTAAGCCAGCTATCCAATGGCAAAGACCCAGGGGCAGACGCCATACCTGCAGAGATATTCAAAGCTGGTGGTCCTGTATTTATAGAGAAACTCACCGAGTTATTCCAGTCTTTTTGGAAGTGAGGATCCATTCCTCAGGAACTTAACAATGCATCCATCGTACACTTCTACAAGAGGAAGGGCAATCAACAAGTATGCAACAACCACCAAGGAATTTTGCTGCTCTCCATCGCAGGTCAAACCCTTGCAGGAGTTCTGCTAAAGCGTCTGGTCACTCATCTGGAGCTGGGCTTGCTGCCAGAGTCACAGTGTGGCTTCCGCAGAGGTCATGGGACTATTGATATGATTTTTGCCGCACGCCAACTTCAGGAGAAGTGTCAGGAGCAGAATCGTGAACTCTATACAATCACGAAAGCCTTTGATACTGTCAGCCGACAAGGCCTGTGGAGGATCATGTCAAAGTTTGGCTGCCCCACCAAATTCATTCAGATGGTGCACCAGTTCCATGATGGCTTGATGGCCAGAGTGCTGGATGGCGGAGAATCCTCTAAGGCATTCCCAGTCACCAGTGATGTTAAACAGAGCTGAGTGCTTGTACCCACACAGTTCAGCATGCTATTTATTGCCATGCTGAATGATGCCTTTCAGGACAGTGATGCTGGAATTAGCCTCAAGTACAGAGTGGATGGGCAGCTCTTCAACCTGAGGAGACTTCAAGTTTTACCAAAGTGAAGGAAACTGTTCTGAGAGACTTCCTCTTTGCTGATGACTACACCCTGAATACCGACTCAGAGCCAGAGATGCAAGTTAGTATGGACAAATTATCTACGGCTTGTGACAACTTTGGACTCACCATCAATATTCAAAATGTAGGCTGTGTATTGAAGGCATGCAAGACAGCTCAACCATTTCCACATGACTTGTCTTCGCAGAATATTAGGCATCGGATTGCTAGATATAGTACCAGACACTGAAGTTTTCTCTAGAGCAAGTCTACCATCAATCTACACACTGCTAACACCCTAACACCCAGAAAATAGGTGTGAACAGTGTCTGAACCTGCTTCTTGTCACAAGCACTGTGTTCTCTTCTAAATACAAGCTAAACGGCACAGTATTTGTTCTTTCTCCCCCCCCTCCCCGAAACCAAATGCCACAACTTTAAAGCATATGGTGTTTCTTTACTCATAGGGATAGTGAGTATCACTGTAAAATGTACCAAGTATTGTTCCCTAAATCTTTGTTGCTCTTCCTTGTTAAGTAAATGCAAAAGTAGAAAGTATATTAGCTTGGGAGCATGGTGGGGAGGCAGGGGACTACTTTGCTGTAAGGAATTTATATAGAGCTACTGAATATATAATGGTTATGTTCACTTACTACTCTAAGCCAGGGTTTTAATCAGGGTTTGTTGCAGAAGAAGTAGCAGCCTGGTTCTCGCATAGTGCTGAGTAATAATGCACTAAGCTAAAAGCAAGCAAAGCATATTATTGTTCAGCTGTTGAACACACTGGGTATCCTACTTCGGTGTGTGTCTTCAGCCCTGGATTCATCTATTGTTGCAGGTTCCCTTTTACTAAACGCACTGATGAAGCAGCCGATTGCTCCAGGATCATCATTAGGAATCTGCAACATTCTTAGCAGTAACACCGAAGCTTGGTCTGGGCCTGCTATGCAGTCTGCTTCTTTCAGTGTGTACGTTTGCAATTAATCATTGTTCACCTTTCTGAAACAGAGGTAGAAATCAGATTGCTGAAACAGATGAGTGGACATTTTGGGACAGCATTTTATCACATTGAGGCGGGTTTACTTTCTGTCATTGTTTTTAGATACCTTGATTGTGTGAATCTAGAAAGCTAAGCCTGATCTTACTCTACTGAGAAGCGTTAAACTTTTCCCCCTCAGTGGAACTATATTCTAGCATAGTAGTCAGATGCAGGAGTTGAGGGAATTTAATACTCAGAATAAGTCTGGGTTTTTTGACAAATATCCATTCATTTTTGGCCTCTCCACTGATTAAAGTGTGCCACCAGTGGTCACATATTGGCATAACGTTTTATATCTTTTATAACTTTGCCCTATTGATTCTAACCATGGCATATTTATCAGATCTGCTGGTCCAGATGAATTTGTAAGAAATCCTAATCCTTTCTAGTTAATGTTAATGGAGGATATACCTGTATCCCTAATGTATTTTACAAATTAAAGACACGTTTTCTCTCTCACCCTGCCATAGGCAGTGACAAACCAAGATGCTAATGTTGAGACTAATTTACAGCAGTTTCTGTATGAGGAAGAACATTAAATTAAGATAACCTCCCCTTATAACAGTATGTTCTTACTTTCCTTTGCAAAACGTGGCCGTAATGATTGTTTCTCCTTGAGCCCATTTGTCTGGAGCATAACATGTGTTCATAGTTTCAGAAGATGTGAACGACATCACAAACAATACTGATTTTTTTCCCTCTTGTTTACTTAGAGGACCTACCCAAAACTTCAGTAACACGGTTGCAAGCCCTCAGGAAGGTGAGACTTCATTGAGAACTGCTCAGAAACTTGCCTTAACTGGACTGAATTTGATTGCTGTAGATGATGGCTCATCGGAAGGACAACAAAACAGGAGAGAAGTACCCCACCCTCAGTGCTACAAAATTCCTGGAGCGGTTCACCTCCTTCCCCTCCTGGAACTTCACATTGGTGCATATAGCCAAGCCCTCTTGTCAGTGATGAAGACGGGAAGCATTTCTTCTGGACGCCCATCTGCTTGCTCCTCCACAGCGTCCTCAGGGGCAGCTTCAAGTGTAGAGGAAGCTTTATCCACTCTTGAAGAGTATGCGCTTGTGTCACTGGGCATTCTTTACTATTTGGTATTTTACAGCTGGGAAGTTATTTATACACTTCTGTCCCCTGATATGAAAGCAGATTGTAATCCAGGAGCTGTAGATGTTTTGGAGAAGAATGAGACTGTTGCTTGCAGTAAACAGGATACAGCTAATCTTCAGGAAACCCTCCCAGAATTAGAGGTTGCCAGTTTGGACAAATCCCAGCATCCTTTGTTTAAAAAGCTGCTGCAACTCTTAGCCTTGTGTGTAACGACAGCAGGATGCCAAAGATGCCGTATCGCAAATCAGTGCCTCAAAGTTTTGGTGAAATTAGCTGAAAAGTCAACAGTTGACTTACTAATAAGGTAAAAGTACAGCTTGAATTTAACCCCACTTTAATTTTCAAATAACGGTTTCATGGCATTCTCACATGATATAGCTCAGTTGATAAAGAACATGCAGGTGGATTGTTTTGTTCTGGGTTCTAAAACGGCCAATCTTCCTCCAGATGTGTGGCTTCAACTCTGTGAATTGGCCTGCCAAGCTATCCATTGCTGAAAACTCAGGGAATCAAACCAACACATCTGGAGGTCACTCAGGCTGTTCTGTATCTTCTAAGCATTATTCTGAAATATTTGGGGGCAAAGTTATGCTGACAGCACATCCGTGCTTAAGCACCTTGTGTGAGCCCAGGAAAAAACAGCTGATTTAAGGCAGGGCCAACAGGTATGGTGTGTGACCCCCATCTCCTCATGAAGCATCTTGTCTGCTTTGGATCTGAAGTGCTTCATTTCTCTTCTCTGCACTGTTAGTTTTGAATGCTCAATATTGATAAACTGCTTGAAAAATCAAACTCTGAATGCTATTTTCTTATGTTTTTCTATAAAGCTTTCAGTGCTTGTTCAATAGCCAGTCACAGATCCTGCTTCGCTGCATATCGCCAGAAACCCCCTTGTTTGCTGTCCATCTTACTGTTAGGATGTTAAGTTTACTTGCTGAGCGCCAGGAGCTGGCTGCTCAGTTTTGTTCACGTTCAGGTAAGAAGGAGAACATCTTAGCCATCCTATTGCTTTAGTAGAACATTGAATTCATAAGGTAAGCCAGTTGGGTGTTTTAAAATGTGGTTCCAAAGTTTTGATGTTTGCCTGAAGTTTTCTGCAGTTCTCATGTTTACTTTAAAATCTTTTGACATTTATCAACAGTTAGGGCCTCTGTGACTGGTTGCACGCATTGTCCTGTGTAACGCAGTAGTTTTAGAGATGGTTCTGGCAACATAATAGCTTGGAAGGAATTACTATTCACCTTCCAACCATGTAGGTAAATGGCCAAAATCAATTTGCAGGAGAGTCTATATTTTGTTGCCTGGTTTATGTTTTATTTTCCTTAAACTTGTAAAAATTGAACAGATATTTTGCATAAGCATACTGCAGTTGAAGACTCTTCTTGGTATGGAGACATCTAGTTCCATTACCTGGAACACTTTACTATGTTCTTTGGCCAGGAAGCATAACAGATTTAGGAGACCAAGCAAATTATCTTGCTTTTGGTCCTTCTGGGAGAAAACCCGAATGTGGAACCTGAAAGTGCTGAAGTGGTCATGTACTCACCATAAGACAGCCAAGAGAGCTATATTTTCTGCGCACACTGTTTACTGTGGCGTAGGACCATTGGTGCAACCCAACTCCTCCTGGGCCATAATTTCATCTTTGAGCAAAGGACTCATTTGAGTGGAGTGAGGAAGAAGAGGAGTAGACAGGAACAGTCAGCTAAATGAAATTGTGGGAACCTTGCCTGAAACTGTTTATTTCAAATGTGCTTTATGGTAGGAGTAGGCAACCTAACCCTCAGCCAGCACTGCCGGTGGTAAGGAATACGGGAGTTGTTTCCAAACATCTGGAGGGCACCATCTTGAATTTATTAATTTAATGTTTCCCTCTTCTGTAGATTTCCCTTACCACTTGTCCTGTCTTAGCATCCACTTTGAAATGAATTTAAACTGTAATATTTAATTTTTGACAAACAGAACATAAGGTGCACACTGTACTCAAAAGAGCTTTGTAGTTTTTAAGACATTGCAGTCACATGATTGATAACGTCGTAATGCTGTACTTAATTCTTTTCACAGAAACCTGCCTTCTCTTGGCATTATATATGTACATCACATCACGCCCTGATAAATTAGCCTCTGAGAGGCTTTGGCTGCAGTTGGAACAAGAGGTAAAAAGTGTATTCTGTGCGTGTGTAAAGGTAAAAACATGACAGGTCTTTGAATAGGAGACGTTAAATGCAGGATTTGATTATTTTGTTAAACCGTATAATAAAAATACAAGTTTATCTTAATCCTGCCTTCCCACTGAAAGTCACACATTTGTATCAGTTTCTAAGCCACCAAAACCATCTGAGCTATGGCTTCAGCTCTCTGTGTGTGAGAGAGAGCGGGGGTGGGGGGGAGAGATTTTTAAAGGGCTATGTATGATACAGCTCTGGCTTTTCTTTCTGAACTTGGCATAATTGGCATATTGGAGAAATGTAATTAAAATATATTAGTTACGCTAGTATGAGGGATTAAACTGAACTTAAAAGCCTGATGCTCTGGACATTTACTTGAAAGAACACCTTCCTTTCCTTCTTTCCTTTCCTTTCCTTTCCTTTCCTTTCCTTTCCTTTCCTTTCCTTTCCTTTCCTTTCCTTTCCTTTCCTTTCCTTTCCTTTCCTTTCCTTTCCTTTCCTTTCCTTTCCTTTCCTTTCCTTTCCTTTCCTTTCCTTTCCTTTCCTTTCCTTTCCTTTCCTTTCCTTTCCTTTCCTTTCCTTTCCTTTCCTTTCCTTTCCATTTGTTTAGTGGGTTTTGGGGTGGGGGCTTTCCTTTACCTTGATACTACATTGTCTATCTTTTAAAACATTTTTTAAATCTTTTGTGTCAATTTTACTTAGACTGTTCGCTTTCTGACCAAGTGTGTGCAGTGTTGTAGACCCTCTGTTTTGCTTGTGGGAACGGACTGTCAGTGCAGTTCTGAGGTAAGCCATTAAAAGATACATTTATGATCTTAGTTATATATTGTAAAATAATATCAAATGCTTTTTTCACCTGAAAAATCAATGTGTCCCCGATGTGTTATCAGTACAATCTTACAGTCAGGGAATATTGTTCAAGTATACCTTGTGATCTCCAAAGATTGGTCCTCTAATAAGAATCTCATATGTCTGGATTACAATAGTACCATTTCCAAAAAGACAGCAATTACAAATGTAACAATACACACCCCAATCTGTATGAGAATAGTGTTCTGTTTTCTTGCAGGTAGTGAAAGCCCTGATAATAATGTTACATAGGCAATGGCTTATGATCAGAAAAAAGGAAGGAATCATGTTCGATGTACATGAAAAGCAAGTTCTACAGTTTTTGCGGGATGCTGTTTTGCTTTTGCATGGTCTCTCTCAGAAAGATAAACTTTTCCACGAACACTGCCTGGAAGTGCTCCATCAATATGATGGTGTCTTGCCTGGTGTTACAGCAGTCCTCAGAAAAGGACAACATTTAAAAGCTTGTGAAGGTGAGACTCCAGCATTAAATCTGTGACTGCTAATGTTAAAGTGACCTGCGACCTGGTCTGGTGCGTGATTACTCAGAAATGCATGTCTAACAACAGTATGCTTTCATTTTCTCTGTCTGTCGTAATATAGCATAGAAATGCAACGGATGCAGAACTTTGCAAGCAAAACAGCAAAGCTGTTTGGGGCCATTATCGTTGCTACTTCCTACAATTTGCAACTGCTTTGTTTGACATGTCATGAATGTATATTATGTTTACATCCAATTTTAATTGAATCACAAATTTCATATAATCAGACATGTAGAGCTGCTTTTAACTAATCAAATGCTGTCAACAACGAATTAGCAAAGTCAGAAGCAATTTTCAGGGCCATATTCTTTCCCAAGACTAGTACTTCAAATACATTGAATGAAATATGAACCAGTGTGAGGATCAAGAATCGCAAAGGATTCTTCTTAAATTCCTGTAGATCATATTTTGTTTGCTGGTATGCTCATAGCTTTAAAAAAAAGTCCTAGCACCACTGTAATTGAGCTGTTTTTTCCCCCCTGCCATTCAGTCATGTCAGTCGTGTCCGATTCTCGGTGACTGCCTGGACAAATCCCTGCAGTTTTCTTGGCAAGGTTTTACAGAAGTGGTTTGCCGTGGCCTCCTTCCTGGGGCTGAGAGAAAGTGACTGGCTGAAGGTCACCCAGCCGGCTTTCATGCCTAAGGCGGGACTAGAACTCTCAGTCTCCTGGTTTCTAGCCCGTTGCCTTAACCACTAGACCAAACTGACTCTCAATTGAGCCATTAGGTGACCTTATTGTCTAGCACTCACCTGGCACTCTGCCGTCTTTGAATTTTTTAAAAATAGATGGGAACTTTGCATGGTGCAAAGTGCTATTTTCCAACACCATCTTCATTTTCAAAAATGCTTTGTTTTGTAAGGAGCATTTTGCTATTTCGCCTCTGGGTCAATTGGTGTTTTGTGACCAAGGCAGCCATTTTGTGAGTGCACTCACAGCATCCTCTCTCAATTCCAAAAGTGTGCACTGGCCCCAAAACTGTCAGGGGTTGAGGCGAAGAAACAACGCTGAGCCAGGAATGAAGCTCTAGTCTTTATTGTTTCTACCTTACACAGAATCTTGCCAAACTAGTCAAAGCCAAAAGGTGCTAGGGAGAAATACCCCCGTGAATCTCAGGCGGGTCCTGTCTCAGCTTCTTGGCCGGCTGCCCAAGGCCCTCCAAACTGTAAGATCGTTTCTCCCCCCGGAATGCACCCCCTCCTTCCTCTCCCGCGACCTCCATAGCACCACTTCCCTCCTCAGAGACACATTCCATCACATAAACATTGGGAATATTTTAGAGAATTTCCTAAAGGTAGTTGTGTCAAACCATTACTTGTTAATGTTATTATTTTTTTGTATTTAGTACAGAGTTGTATCTATTTGGAAGGAAATACTCTTTAACTTCTGGCTGGTAAAAGTCCCCCTTACAGAGTATTGTTGGGTTGTATGCATTCCCTGTGTGTAGACACAGAATATTGTCTTCTTCCAAATGAGATGATTGAATTACCCAGATCATGGGTGGAACCCTCAAACTCTAGTTGTAGACCTTTTCTGTAGCCCTCAAGTCCCAGTTGCTGAAAATTGGTGACATAGTTTCCTCTCATTTTGAAGTGAAAAATGCACCAATGCTGTAGCCCGAACCTTAAAGCAAGCTTGCTATAATTTAAAACAAATCTCCCAAACTTCCTATTGCAATCCAGGGTTCAGATGTTTTTTTAATCTTTTGAATCAAACTCTTCCCTCAGTAGAGTTCCCAGTGCTAAGCATCGCTGCTGAGACCCACCTCTGTCTGCCTGGAACTTCACCTGTTGAATAGTTCCTAAGTTTCACTGGTAGCAAGGGAAATAGATGTGAGCATATTAATCAGAATCCTGTAAGGCAGTGTTTCTCAACCGTGGCAACTTGAAGACGTGTGGACTTCAACTTCCGGAATTCCCCAGCCAGCATGGGAAATTGAAGCCCACACGTCTTCAAGTTGCCACGGTTGAGAAACACTGCTGTAAGGGTTTTCAAAACAAACAGATTTTATTAAACATAATATAGAGGTCCAGACAAATAAGATGATAGTAATAACTTCAGTCTTTCAAAAAGCGGGAATATGATTACAAGGTCTTCCTTAGTTATCCCTGTGGATTAGAAATTTTCTTTTTTTAATGGAACAGTTTCACCCCCCCTTATTTCTCTGCAATATGATTGTTATTATTGTAAAATTAACCCTTATTCTTGAGATATTTAGACTTTCTTTCCCTCCAATCTTTTCCTTCCAAGATTAGATCAGCTATTTTATTGCTTCAGGGGGTTTAACTCCTTTTTCTGTCTTAGGAAAACTACTTTTGATAACTTTAAAGAGAAAACTCAAGTGCTCGCCTCTCAGACAAGAAACTTTTATATTTCTCTTTTAAACCCCTTTTCTGCCTACTCAAGACATCCTTTGTGTCCCCTTTTTATTAGCTCCATCAATTAACTCTTCCTTGTCTGTAGTGGCAAAAGGGTGTTTCATACATGTAACAATTAAATTCCTATCCATTATTCAGATTCATCAGGTTCATTAACTTCCAGAGTAGAAACCCCACTCCACCCCTCCTCCTGCATGGTGACATACACCGCAAACCTCTGTCCTCAAAAATGTTGAACGCAGTCCCTGATTTGTGAAACACTGCCACTTTTGACCCAGTTCAGTGTTGTCCTGAGGTTGACATGTCTCTCGGGGTTTAGACAGGAATCTTCCACAGCTATGGAGGTGCCAGGGCAATACGCTCTACTGCTGAGCTATAAATGTTCCTATCATCTGAACAGTGGCTAATTCAATAAGGAAAGTTCTGGAGATGTTTCTCATATCTATCTTCACTTTGAAAATAAAAGTGTTACAGACTGAATATGTCTTGGGAAACAACATTTTTATTTTTTATTAAGTATCTGCAGTCCTGTGAATGATAGGTACAGCATTGTCTCTGCAACTTATAAATGTTAAAATGTGTTTTCAATACACTCGTATTTTCAGTTTGCAAAGATACACATTTTTTTCTCATTCTTTGTCACAAGTATATACTGTATCATCAGGAGGGAGCATGCAGCCCGTTCAATTCCCATCAAGCGTAGCCAGCATGCCAATTGCAAAGAATTGGGGGAGTTGTAGTCCCAACATCTTGAGGTCCCCGAGTTGCCTACCCTGATTATTAGCTATACTAAGCTTTCAATTATGCAGGATGAACAGGAATTTGACTCTATAGTATTTTAATATACAGTGTTGAATAAATATGGTATTTAAAAAAAATCTTCTACTCATACAATCTCTGTACATTCTTTCAGAGCTTGCACTGGATGAACTGTATCCTTTGGAGCCAGAAGTCAGTGACCAGGAAATGGATTGTAGATGAACTTCTTTCAATAATGTATCCATTTACTTTCCAGAAAAGGCTACTTTTGAAATTTAATTCAATGCACTTTTTAAAATTTACAATTCAATGCATAAAATGTTCAAATATTAATTACCAGAAACCATCACAACACAGGCAATATATTACTTTTGTATTGAATACATTTCCTTCCCAATGTAGGGTAATAAAACATTAATTCCTGAAGAATATGATATTAAAAATGATATCTACAAACTTTAATTTGTGTGCCTGAAGACTTGTTTACAGTTAGGGTTAGAGGTCGGTGAGTATCAGGAATATTATTCTCATTAAATCTCCAAGTAGGAACTTGATGAATCTGATTTCTTTAAAGGTTTATAAGGCGCTATGAATTAATAGAGATTGTGTCTTTTTTAATCAACAAGGACATTTTAAAGTGTATTTCACTGGTCCAGTTACAGAGAAATGCTCATGTTTTTGAAAACACAATTTCATATCCAAAATTCTATACCACATATACAGTGGGTAAAACTGAAATCACTTGTGCTTATTTCTGAATAGATCTCTATAAACACTATTGATGAAAGGCTAGAAGACCAAGGTGACAAGTATTTGTAATGTGTTGTTTATTGTGAAAGAAATGATAAATGCTGAATATTTTTTGCTGTGCCTGGTAGTTACAGTTAACATCCTATATCTTCTGTTTCCATTCTGTCACTTTTGGAGGATTGCAGTTCATTTCTATTCTCAGCAGGAGATTTTTAATCCTTAATTCAAGTGGGATTTGGAATTCTATATATCAAATACCACGTAAGGATTAGGGTTCCTTACTATAGAAATGAAATGGTTCCTTAGAAGTGGAATGAAGTCAAAACATGGTGTAGAAGCTTTACTCTGGAAGAATGGCTTATGTATCACAGTAGTACAATTCCATACTTCCAGCATTTGCTTCTTAAGAAAGAAATGCAGAGTTTAATAATCAAAAGTTTATTTTTCCCCTAAAACCAATAACCAACTTCTTTCATTAGTCTTCCCTCTGTTGTATATTTAGCCTCAATGTGAGGAAATATACCCCATAATATTAATTTTCAGAATCTCTTATTTTGTATTACTGTAGTATGGTGTAGATTGCATACTGTAGTTAAACAGTACCACTTAGCAATTCCTGGCTGATAATTGAAAAGCTAAATTAGACTGGATAGGGTGGGAAGCCATGAGGCAATCTTAGGGCTAAAGATTAGTCAGGGAAGTTTTTAAAAAATCATAGGAAAAGGCAACAGCAGACCACTTCTGTAATGTTGCCAAGAAAACTACACTGATGCGTCCATGAAGTCCCCAGGACTTTTTACCATGCAAGTTAGCTGTTTCAAGTCTGGTGGTACTATTACGACTCCAGTCATTCACAGCCAAGCTGCGGTAATGTTTGTGCTTACTTACTAGAGCCATTCCTTTCTACTAGATATTAAAGTATTGAATGATCTATCCATGATTCCCACTCTGCACTCCACCAGCATTCCCCTGCCTTTTTAAAGACTTCCAACCATTTTCATTCCTTGAGGGTTAGGAAAAAAAGTTCAACTGAACCATCTTTTTTTCTTGCAGTACTCAATACATTTTAAGGAGCTCCAAAGGAAATGGATATCCCTACTCCACACCATCCTAGACAAATTAAGAACAGCAATTTAAGAAGACATTCCACAGTAGAGAGCCATTTGAATATACAGTATATCTATATCTATATATGTATGTATATATTATTATTATTATTATTTATTTAACTTATATGACCGCCCATCTCCCCCAATGGGGAACTCTGGGTGGTTTACAATAAAACTGATTAAAATAGAAGAAAGAATATAAAAACACAATCAAATAATACAATAAATAAATTATAAAATCCAAATGGCCAGATAGCTTAATAAAAAGAAGGACATTATGAAATTAACCACCCCCATGAGGAACTATTATTTCCTCCTTCCCATGCCAGGCGGCAGAACCAGGTCTTCAGATCTTTCCTAAAGGTCGGGAGGGAGGGGATCTGCCTCAACTCTGGGGGCAAGGTGTTCCAGAGTGCTGGTGCCACCACAGAGAAGGCCCGCCTTCTAGACCCCACCAGATGACACTCTCTTACTGATGGGGTTCGTAGAAGGCCCTCTCTGAATGATTGGGTGGGGCGGGTCGATGATATGGGGATAAGACGGTCCCTCAGGTATTTTGGTCCCATGCCATGTAGGGCTTTAAAGGTGATAACCAACACCTTGAATTGTACCCGGAAGCAAACCGGCACCCAATGCAGCTTGCGGAGTAAAGGTGTTATATGCGCTGATCTTGGCAAACCTAGAACTGCTCGCGCGGCCGCACTCTACACCAGCTGTAGCTTCCAGATAGTCTTCAAGGGTAGCCCCATGTAAAGCGCATTACAATAGTCTACATGGGAGATGACGAGAGCATGAGTGACTGTTCGGAGGGCATCTCGATCCAGGAATGGGCGTAACTGGCGCACCAGCCGAAGCTGTGCAAAAGCCCTCCTAGCCACGACCGCCACCTGCTCTTCGAGTAGGAGTCATGAGTCTAGAAGGACCCCCAAGTTCCGCACCGGCTCCGAATGGGGCAGTGCTACCCCATCGAGAACCAAATATGATAATTTCCCAGAAGACGCTAAGCCATCAATCCACAGCCATTCGGTCTTGCCAGGGTTCAACTGAAGCCTGTTGTTCCCCATCCAGGCCCTCACAGCCCCCAGGCACTGAGACTGGGTGGTTACTGCATCACTTACTTCACCTGGGATGGAGATATACAATTGAGTATCATCAGCATATTGATGATACCTCATACCATGGTGTCGGATGACCTCACCCAGCGGTTTCATGTAGATGTTGAATAGGAGAGAGAGAACCGAACCCTGCGGCACTCCATATAAGAGCGGTCACGGGCTGGATCTCTCCTCCCCTATCACCACCGACTGGGAACGGCCCTGGAGGAAGGAGGTAAACCAGCGCAAAACTACGCCTCCCACCCCCAACTCCCTAAGCAGACCCAAAAGGATACCATGGTCGATGGTATCAAAAGCCGCTGAAAGATCCAAGAGAGCCAGGATGGATGCACTACCTCCATCCCGCTCCCGCCAGAGGTCATCCATAAGCGCGACCAATGCAGTCTCCGTCCCATATCCCAGCCTGAAACCTGACTGGAAAGGGTCTAGATAATCCGCTTCATCCAGGGTCCTCTGAAGTTGCAACGCCACCACTTTCTCAACCACCTTCCCCAAAAAGGGAAGGTGGGAGACTGGACGAAAATTGTCCAGAATGGTGGGGTCCAGGGATGGCTTCTTGAGGAGAGGGTGCACCAATGCCTCCTTGAAGGCAGTTGGAAACACTCCCTCCAACAAGGATGAGTTAACCATCGCCTGGACCCACCCACACGTCACCTCCCTGGCTGATTTTACCAGCCAGGAAGGGCAGGGATCTAAATAGCATGTGGTGGAATTAACAATTCGGAGGATCCTGTCCACTTCCTTAGGTCCAACAGGATCAAATTGTTCCCAGATAATAAGGCCAGGCCGCTCTCCCGGCATCTCCCCAGACTGCATTTCACGCATGGAGTCCAACTTAGACTGAATCCGAGCAATTTTATCCTGCAGATGCTCGGAAAATTCTTCCGCACAGCCCTGCAGGTGGGTCACCGACTCCACCCTACCTAAAAGAGATTGCATAATCTTGAATAGGGCCTTCGGACGGCATTCTGCGGATGCAATAAGAGCGGAGAAATATTCACGTTTCGCCGCTCTTACCGCCACAAGGTAGGCCTTAATAACGGCTCTAGATTGTGTTCGGTCCGATTCCGCCTTTGTCTTTCTCCAGCGGCGCTCTAGACGTCTCTTCACCCTCTTCAAGACCCTCAACTCCTCCGTAAACCATGGGGAGTGACGGGTCGAATGGGGCTGGAGAGGTCGCATCGGCGCGGTCCTGTCCAAGGCCCCGGCCGCCTCCCTATTCCAGGCTGCGGCCAGTGCCTCCGTTGAACCGTGCAGCAGATCATCGGGCATTACCCCCAGCTCCCTCTGAAACCTCATTGGGTCCATAAGTCGCCGGGGGCGGACCAATCGAATAGGTCCTGCCTCCCTGCGGAGTGGGGCGGCATAAGAGAATCTTAGGGATATCAGGACGTAATCTGACCATGAGAATGGGTATAGTTCTAACTTTCCCCTCAGGTCACTTTGCCATTGCTCTGACAAGAAAACCAAATCTGGGGTGAGTCCACTGTCACGAGTCGGGTCCCGAATAATCTGGGACAGGCCTATGGCTGCCATGATAGCCATGAACTCCCGAGCCGCTTCCGAAGCACACCCCAGGGAAGGCAAGTTAAAATCCCCCAGGACCATAAGCCTGGGAAACTCCACCGCCAACCCCGAGATGGCCTCCAGCAACTCAGGCAGGGAGGTTGCTACGCAGCAGGGAGGCTGATACAGTAGCAACATTCCCAACTGTTCTCGGGCACCCAACTTGAAAAACGGTCTCACATCCGAACACTTGTGGAGCAAGGCCCCTGAAAGCCACAAAAGATTCTCTGATGATAACTGCCACCCCTCCTCCCCTACCCTGGTGTCTCGGCTGGTGCCACACCTGAAACCCGGCTGGGCACATTTCTGAGAGGGCTACCCCTCCCTCTGGGCCCAGCCAGGTCTCAGTAATACACGGCAAGTCGGCCCCTTTCTCCGTGATTAATTCACTTATGAGAGGGGCTTTGTTGTTTACTGTTTACTTGTATGTATTTTAAAGATCATCAAAAGTTTAATCTTTCTCATGCTGTGCAGTTCTCAGTGAAACTGGAGGATAGGATTTACCTTAATTAAAATAATTAAGGATTCATTTTAATTACTGTGGCAGAATCCAGGAAATCACTGATCAGCAACTCACTGGCATCATGATTGCGCCAGCGTGAATATAATGTCAGCATCTCTGTTACATAAAGTAGTGCAATAGGCAGAGTCAAAGATTCAGTGTGGGAAGAAAAGACTTCAGTTAGAGTGACATGTTTGTTCAAAGTTCAGTATCTCTATGTTGCATATGAGGTTTAGTGGCCTGGCTTAGATGCTGGTGTGTGTCAGCAGAAGTAGAAGAAAAGCTCAGATACGGCCTTGGAGTGCAGATATGCTGTCATGAGGGCTGATGAGCTGACCTGGCTGATAGCCAGGACTCTTGTGGGGCAGATGTAGACGGCATTTCCATTGGTCAAGCCTTGTAAGGGACTGCGTTAGAAGTTTTGGCTGGAGAGAAACATGATAGTAAGTGTGCGGGAGTGTTCATTTGTATGGTTGCAGTTTCCTGGCTGCTGGAGGGAGAAGAGGTTGAAGAAGATAACGGGAGTCTTCCCCTGGCAGAAGAGAAGCAAAACCCCGGATAGAAGGACGAACTACACCCAAAACCCAAGGCAGATGGGAAGGAGGGTGATGGCTTGCAGCAGACAGACGCTTGGAGCCTTTGGAGAAGCCCCAGACCAGGAAGGGCTAGGGCAGAGCTTTCCAAACTGTGTGTTGGGACAGTTAGTGTGTCGGCTGCAGTGTCTGGTGAGCCCTGCCAGGATTCCGCGCAGGTCCTAGTGCCTGCCTTGTGCCCTGCTGTAAGAGTGTGCCATGAAATGATGCCCTGCTGTAAGAGTGTGTCGCAAAATGACGCATGTCTAAAAAGTGTGTCCCCAGCATGAAAAGTTTGGAAAGCTCTGGGCTAGGGAGAAGGCCCAGAGGCAGAAGGCCCAGAGGGAGGTGCATTGTGCAATGTCTACCCAGAGGGCCAGCTGACGAGATCCAAGAAGGCAAGGCATGCTGAGCAGGCTCCACAGCAGACCAGCCAATTCCCCGCCTCTCTCTCTCTCTCAGTAAGAAAGGGGAGGGGAGGGGAGGGGAGGAGAGGAGAGGAGAGGAGAGGAGAGGAGAGGAGAAGAAACAGGCAGGGGGAGCTGGTAGCTTAGCAATGCAGCAGGGGTTTGTTAGTGAATAGGCCTGAGAAAGTGACACATTTGTAAATGGAAGTTCCTAATTGCTGTAAGTAGTTGTACACAGTAAAAGCCTCCACCATCTCTGTCATCGGGTAGCAGTTGTCCTCCTCAGCGTTAAAAGCACATCCAGCTGCCAAAGAGCCCATGGCCACACTGTGACACACTACGGCTGATGTAATGTTATGTCTGGGAAAAGATAGTAATTTTAGACCCTCTCATCAAACTGAAAGGAGCTCTTCAGGTAACTTCTCCAAAACAGCTACACTGGAAAAGAAGAATCAAACCGCAGCAAACCACAAATCATGTTAAATCCAGCTTTAGATCACATGGTGTGAGCCTCCATCTCTGTTTTCAAGTCTGGAAAAAGTATAAAAAAACTACTTGGTGCCAAGAATTCCATAAATAAGAACAAATGCTAATTCCTCAGAACTCATAGATTTGGTACTTCAAGACCAGATCCAAAGATCCATCGTGAACCTGAGTTTCACCCCTGCAGCTGGACATGCAAGGACAAAATCAAGGGAGAAGGGCCTCATTATACCTTTAGAGACTGGTTTATTTCTAACTGACTTGATAGGCCATGTTTAAAGCAAGCAAGCATGGATAGCGTGATGTGCCAATCCACTAATTACATGCTTTCCCACCACCACTCAGCAACATTGTATGGCCTCAAAATGTCTCCAGCCTCACTTTTAATAGGAGAAAAGTAAGTATTAGTTTCATAACTCTTTTGTTCAGCAACTTGTATCAGTAGTATCTTAAGAGGCACAAGATAAACTTGTAAAATTTAGATCAGGGAACAGTAGAATCTGGCCCTTGAGATGTCAGGTTGCAATTCCCACCATCCATCACCATTGGTTAGTTGTAGCCCAGTGTACTTGAAGGTATATAGCGCTGACGCCTATTTCCTAAGCAGTCGTTTTTGGCCATACCCTGATGGGCAGTTCATAGGCAAACTGTTTAAAGCTGTTTATTGGCACTTCGATATAAGCACATACTAAGCCAAAAACCTAAGGGGCGTGGTGGCTCAGCGGGTAAGACACCAGGCTTGTCGATCGCAAGTTCGGAGGTTCGAATCCCTAGTCCCGCGTGACGGAATGAGCTCCCACACTAGCCCCAGCTCTTGCCAACCTAGCAATTTGAAAGCATGCAAATGCAAGTAGATGAATAGGTACCACTTTGGTGGGTAGGTAACAGCGTTCCATGCACGTCATGCGGCCACATGACCGTGGAAGCGTCTTTGGACAACACTGGCTCTTCGGCTAACAAATGGAGATGAGCACCGGCCCCTAGAGTCAGACACGACTGCACAACCTTTACCTTTTTTAAGCCAAAAACCTAACTACTACTCAAAACGCAAATAATCCTTGCACTTACCACCAAGCTGTTGTGGGATCTGAAGACGCTGAAGGAACAGTCATCTGCTGTCATGCTTGCTGGTATGGTGTGGTTTCCTTCACCTGCCACTATTTCGTGGTAGGCTGGTGGTTCTTCAGATGGTTCTGCACCAGAATACAGTGGAGGATCTTGCCCTGGGTAGATTGCACTTCCATGTGGCTGTATTGTCCCAGGATGCTGAGGGTATGGCCCCTGCCCCACAGCAGGAGCTGAAGCTATGGCCGTAACAGATATAAAGAACAGGAGGACCCAGGATGCAATCCATGCGGGAACGAATAACTTAACATCTGTTTTCTTTTCTACTAATACATAACTATATATTCGTTTAACATGCAAGTACACCAAATGTAATACACATGTAAAACAGCACGGAGAGTCATGGGAAATACATCCGAATTTTCCTTCCCAATTTATACAGAAATGCTAGAAGCACCTCCTTTCCAAGGGAGTTCTCGCTTGTCAGTGGCCTGAATTTCCCCCCACATACGTATTTGCTTCTATGGCTGCGAGAGCTGGACCATAAGGAAGGCTGAGCAAAGGAAGATAGATGCTTTTGAACTGTGGTGTTGGAGGAAAATTCTGAGAGTGCCTTGGACTGCAAGAAGATCAAACCAGTCCATACTCCAGGAAATCAAGCCAGACTGCTCACTTGAGGGAATGATATTAAAGGCAAAACTGAAGTACTTTGGCCACATAATGAGAAGACAGGATACCCTGGAGAAGAAGCTGATGCTAGGGAAAGTGGAAGGCAAAAGGAAGAGGGGCCGACCAAGGGCAAGATGGATGGATGGTATTCTGGAGGTGACGGACTCAACCATTGGGGAGCTGGGGATGGTGATGGCCGACAGAAAGCTCTGGCGTGGACTGGTCCATGAAGTCACGAAGAGTCGGAAACGACTGAACGAATAAACAACAAAAAACAAAAACGTATTTGCTTACAATGAAATTTGAAACCCAATTTCAGTCAAGTGCTCTTTTAACAATGCTCTAGATTACTGCAATACACCAATTTCTGGAGCCTTGTCTTACGTTGGCATCATGAACTTCTAAGCAGCCAAGTGGAACAGAGACATTCAGCTCCCTCCAACCCAACCTCTCCCTGCTGATGGCATGAAGTGGTGATGGGGACAGCCTAAAGCAGTGTTTCTCAACCTGGGCAGCTTGAAGATGTGTGGACTTCAACTCCCAGAATTCCCCAGCCAGCTTGCTTAATGAGAGCTGATTTTCCATTATTGTGCAACTTCCATTTGGGTTATTACCCAAAAAATTAACATTAACTCCTAGTGAATGGATCCTAGGATCCATATGGAGAGATCGTGGTTGTCAGTAAAAAAAATCTGTTTAGATCGAAATCATACCTGGTACCTTCCCAAATACTTTAACCAAATATTTGAAGAGAGGATAAGCAAATGAAAATTATGATCCTTCTAAATAAATAAAGGATGTTTAAATTATATTAAATCACAACCTTCAGAGCCAAGTAACAACAGAGAAGACCAACCTGGCATCGAATGAGATTATGCAACTGATAAGACTGGGTCCAGTGATAAGACCCCACCTTATTAAATAGTGGAATCAATAAACTTCGCAGACTGGTTTATAATTTTGTTTAGCCATAAAGCCATTTACTGTAACTAAAAGCTTTTGATTCTCTGTTTGGATGCCATTAAAAAAAAAGGGGTTGACAAAAGGTAAATTTCAAAACCAAGGCTGTTTTAAAATATCAGGAGAAAGGTATTCATAGCATGGAATGATAGTGTAGTAGAAAATAGGGCATTAGCAAGGGCAAGACAATTGCTCCCTGCCTCGAATCTACAGTACTTTCCCAAGGAAAATAAACTATAGAAATATTTAGGCATAAAAAAAATGTTAGGAGATAGAAACAGGGCTGGAAAGCAAGGCTACTCAGAGATAAAAGCTAGCAAAGTCCCATGCCAACATTAACTCTTATTCAAAGAACACAACCTTTATCTAACTCGATAACCATTGTCTTCATAATACCATTCTATTAGCTGATAGTTCCACCTTCACTGACCACACTAAACACATGAGATCCAATCAATGATTGAGCTGTATTAATCACATGTATACTGTAATTAGCATGTCCATATAGAGCACTTACATCCCTGCCCCTTCTAGGCTTTTGCTTCAGCTGCCTCCGACACCATCAATAAATAATTTATGCTTTAATGAAAGAGTGTGTCTGAACCCTGTCACTAAAGAACTCTGGGGATAATTTTTCCTACAATAGCCTTTTAATTATCATGTCACTGGTCAAACATCTAAGGCTTCATTGTGAAAAACCGTATTCTAGTTTAAGAATAGAGCATGATAGTTCTGAGAGAGGCGTGGTGGCTCAGCGGGTAAGACGCCAGGCTTGTCGATCGGAAGATTGCAAGTTCGGAGGTTCGAATCCCTAGCCCTGCATGCGGAGTGAGCTCCCGCACTCGCCCCAGCTCTTGCCAACCTAGCAATTCGAAAGCATGCAAATGCAAGTAGATGAATAGGTACCACTTCGGTGGGTAGGTAACAGCGTTCCGCGCGCGTCATGCGGCCACATGACCGTGGAAGCGTCTTTGGACAACGCTGGCTCTTCGGCTAACAAACGGAGATGAGCACCGGCCCCTAGAGTCGGACACGACTGCACAAATGTGCGGGGGGAACCTTTACCTTTTTTAATGATAGTTCTGAGCAAACTATAATTTTGTTCTATTTTTTTTCAACATAGGAAACTTGAACATCTATTTTCCCATGTAACATTTTTCAAGTCTGAACAATAAAGCCCCCGTTACATTTTTCCCCAGAAATATATATTCTACAGAAAACAACAAATGTTTGATCTTTTTTTTTTCAGGCTCAAATGATCCTACTTTGGACACATTATGTGAAGACATGTCTATGAAGGTTCTCAGTCATCCAGGTGGAACAGTCTGTGGCTTGAATCATGTCAACTGGATTTCTATTTTCTTAGTGGAAACGTTTCACTCCTTATCCAAGGAGCTTCTTCAGTCTGAGTAAAGTTAGTAAGGGAATCCTTAAATATGTTTCTAGGCTGGCTGTGTGACCTTGCACCTGGGGCTAGGTCATGGTTATTTTTGAGATGTTTGTTTCTAAGTCCCTTTATCATCTAAAGGAGGATCGTTAAGATTACCCTGCTGCTGTTGAGCTTGTGAAATGGTCTTAATCTTCCTAGGCACAGAAGACAAAGCAGGAAGGAAGATAGGGGAAAGGTTATGCCTGAGGCCCCCACCTCTATTCAAGGAAGGATTTTCCAAGTTGGCATGAATGGATTCCTTGACCCCTCTCTCAAACCACCTATCTTCTCTGTCTAAAATGTGAACATTAATGTCTTCAAATGAGTGTCCTTTTTCCTTTAGATGAAGATAAACTGCTGACTCTGGTCCTGTGGTGTTACTTCTCCTGTGTTGGGCCATCCTCCTGTACAAAGGTTGTTTGGTTTCTCCAATGTAGAGTTCAGAGCACTCCTCACTGCACTGGATTGCATACACTACATTGCTTTCCTTGTGTTTTGGAGTTTGATCTTTGGGGTGTACAAGCCTCTGTCTCAGTGTGTTGGTGGGTTTGAAATATACAGGTATGTGGTGTTTGCCAAATATCCGTTTGATCTTTTCAGACACGCCAGCCTCAGAGTAAACGGAAGAACCTGGTCATTCCTTACATGGCTGGCGTGTCTGAAAAGATCAAACGGATATTTGGCAAACACCACATACCTGTATATTTCAAACCCACCAACACACTGAGACAGAGGCTTGTACACCCCAAAGATCAAACTCCAAAACACAAGGAAAGCAATGTAGTGTATGCAATCCAGTGCAGTGAGGAGTGCTCTGAACTCTACATTGGAGAAACCAAACAACCTTTGTACAGGAGGATGGCCCAACACAGGAGAAGTAACACCACAGGACCAGAGTCAGCCGTTTATCTTCATCTAAAGGAAAAAGGACACTCATTTGAAGACATTAATGTTCACATTTTAGACAGAGAAGATAGGTGGTTTGAGAGAGGGGTCAAGGAATCCATTCATGCCAACTTGGAAAATCCTTCCTTGAATAGAGGTGGGGGCCTCAGGCATAACCTTTCCCCTATCTTCCTTCCTGCTTTGTCTTCTGTGCCTAGGAAGATTAAGACCATTTCACAAGCTCAACAGCAGCAGGGTAATCTTAACGATCCTCCTTTAGATGATAAAGGGACTTAGAAACAAACATCTCAAAAATAACCATGACCTAGCCCCAGGTGCAAGGTCACACAGCCAGCCTAGAAACATATTTAAGGATTCCCTTACTAACTTTACTCAGACTGAAGAAGCTCCTTGGATAAGGAGTGAAACGTTTCCACTAAGAAAATAGAAATCCAGTTGACATGATTCAAGCCACATTATGTGAAGACCTACTGTAGCTTTCTGGAGAAGGTTCTAATGCTGGGAAAAGTGGAAGGAAAGAGAAGAAGAGGATGACCAGCAGCAAGGTGGATGGAAGATCTGATGGACCAACTTAGGAACAGATCATTATGCAGAAAATCTATCTATGTGGTAGCTAGAGTCAACAATGACTTGATGGTACATCATCAATCAATTAATTAAGGTCTTCACATTATAGGGAAACCATTTGTAGGACATTACTTTCTCATAACATTTGTTACATATGGATTTAAAATATACTTTGAGAGAACAATCAACAAAAAACATTCATTGTTTTTTGGCAGTGAACTCTTAAATTCATTCCCAGCAGGCCACCATTTTCTTCCTCCCCCCCCCCTTTTATCACCTAATTCTGTCCTGTACTTTCCTCCTAATAAGCTTCCAGTTCCATTGGCTTGTTCCTTTTCCTCTTCCAAGATCACAGTCAGAGAATCCCCCCCCCCACAACCATGGCTAATGTTTAAACTATGTCTGCACTAGGCTACAGTTTTAAATGCAAGGTGAAAGGAATTTACTCAGCTATACAAATAAGCAAACCGTTATTTCCCCAATTAATTTTGGAACGAGGTGCTGGATCATTAGAAACTTTGTTTGTTTGTTTGTTTTTTCATTTGACAGCAACACTCATCCTTTGAGTAGGATAAAGGAAGAAAAAAACAATAGAAAATACTTACACCCTGGTGGCTTTTGCCGCAGTATTTTACAATACATACAGCACTGCGACCAGGTTAGGCAGATAACAGTAGTCACAACAAACAAGCTGAAAACTGCAACCAGGAATATTATAAAAGTCCACCTAAAGGAGAACAACACGTTTGAAAGTCAAGCTGTTTATGCTTTAATATTTTTTAAAAGAAACACATTATACAACACATTTATAATTCCATGTAAAACAACTGGAAGTTATGTTCAATCAAGACTGAAAATGTCATCAAATACATATCTGAACGAACGGGTTATGTTTGATTCTAACAACCAAAAAAATCCAAAGAAGCAGAATAATCCTTAGTGGGAAAACAGTAAATCCCATTTAGAAATTGGAGATATTAATTAAAAAGGTAAAGGTTCCCCCCGCACATTTGTGCAGTCGTGTCCAACTCTAGGGGCCGGTGCTCATCTCCGTTTGTTAGCCGAAGAGCCAGCGTTGTCTGACTCTTCCATTGTCCACCAATGGAAACAGCTTTCCACAAACAACACGAACCCAGCAATCTCCTACCAGAGAACAATGACTACAGAAGTGCCATAGGCAAGCTGTTGTATCTAGCCACCAATGCTAGGCGGGACATAGCTGCTGCAGTGGGCATTCTGTGTAGGAAAACCAGCACACCCAAAGAGACTGGAGTGGTGTCAAGCGGGTGGGAAGGCACATCAAGGGGACCATGCACCTAAAACTAAAACTGCCAGACACTGAGAATCCTAGACTAGTGGGATTCACAGATGCGGACTGGGCAGAAGACATTGTTGATCGCAAGTCTACCAGTGGATATGTGTTTTGCTATGGGGGTGGTGCAGTAAGCTGGGGTAGCCACAAACAAGGCACAGTTGCTCAGTCATCCACTGAGGCAGAATATGTTGCAGCCACTGAAACATGCAACGAGGTAAAATGGCTCAAGCTACTGCTTGCAGACATGGGGATAGAGGAACCAGTCCCTATCCAAATTCTTGAGGATAATCAGAGTTGCATTAGACTCTCACAGTCAGAGAAGATTGGTGGGACTACCAAGCACATTGATGTAAAGCATCATGTGGTGATGGAGCTGCAACACCAAGGGTTAGTCAAACTAGACTACTGTCCCACAGGGAACATGATAGCGGACATATTCATGAAGCCATTATCTAGAATCAGTTACCAAGAACTGAGAGGGAAATTAAATCTTGTGCGACATTGAGATATGCATAGGTTGAAAAGAAGGGGATGTTAGAGATCGGGTTTCAACCAAGCATGTCTCACACAAGCTTGAAGGAGGAGGCAGCCTCTGCTGTAACCTAATCTTACTTGCTTTGTGTGGGAGGGGCTGAATCCCGGTTTCCCGTTTCCTGTTCCCTTCTCTTTCCTCTTTTCTGCTCGAATCTCCTACCAAGGAGGATGGCAGCTATGGGTGCTGCCACATTGCTCATACTTCCATCCAGGTGGGCCACATTATAGAAGCATATGGGTCACGTCAGAACCAATTGCTCGCATGCATGGACCATTTCTACTAAGGAACTGTGAGTTACAATAACATTGTAGACTCTTTTTTTATGTAACTTTACATTAACGTGTGAAGTGTGTTGATTTTGTGTTTTGAACTGATTAAGCCTTGTGCAAGTTTATGGGAACGCTTCTACTCTGCTACATACTAATAAGAAGCTGTGTGGAGTTCTGGTACTACCATCCCAGAATTCCTACACAGACAGCAAGGTCGAGTCTATGGTATATAGGTGGTTTGAGAGAGGGGTCAAGGAATCCATTTATGCCAACTTGGAAAATCCTTCCTTGAATAGAGGTGGGGGCCTCAGGCACAATCTTTCTCCCATCTTTCTCCCGGCTCTGTCTTCTGTGCCTAGGAAGATTAAGACCATTTCACAAGCTCAACAGCAGCATGGTGATCTTAACGATCCTCCTTTAGATGATAAAGGGACTTAGAAATAACATCTCAAAATAACAATGACCTAGCCCCAGGTGC
The DNA here is from genome assembly GCA_023362775.1 of Charina bottae. Lineage (NCBI taxonomy): Eukaryota > Metazoa > Chordata > Lepidosauria > Squamata > Charinaidae > Charina > Charina bottae. The sequence goes on from JALMGJ010000022.1 coordinate 841,365, forward strand.
AAGGTCACACAGCTACCTAGAAACATATTTAGGATTCCCTTACCAACTTTGCTCAGACTGAAGAAGCTCCTTGGATAAGGAGCGAAACGTTTCCACTGAGAAAATAGAAATCCAGTTGACATGATTCAAGCTACAGACAATTCCACCTGGATGACTGAGAACCTTCATAGACATATCTATGGTATACATTTTGCTAGACTGCTCCTTATATCCCTCCTGGCATTGTGACTTCATGGATCCATGTATAGCAAGGGTCCCCATCTGGAATCACAATCAGCAGTTATAGATCAGCTGCTGCAAAATCACTGCAACATCTAAGAAGATCACAACATTCTAAGTTATAGCTATGGCCATTAGAAACCAGTGGTTTTGCTCTACAAGCAGCTACTCCCAGGGCTTCTCCTCTTCACCTTTCTTCCACAACTGCTGACTACGTGTTCCAGCCTCCCCCACCCCACCCACCCCCGTCCAGGACACCTGTGTAATACATTTAACTCTTTGCTGAGCTTGACTCGTAAATCCTACTTTCTTTTCTTCTCCTGTGGTCTATGGCCATTTAATAAACAAACTAACCAATCAGGCAGAACTGTGCATTGGTCAACTCTACTGAGCTTGCACAGCTGGTATCCAGCTCAGAGCAGATCCAAGCAACTTTATCAATAGATGTTCCTCTCAGTGGCCCTGTAGGTATTCATCTGGCCACCCTCTCCCCAATAGAGCCACTGGATGGTAATCTGCAAATACAATAAAAGCAGGGGGGGGGGGGGAAAACACTTTTGGCTGTTCTTATTGCCATGGGGTAGTTCTTAATAATAAAGACTCTTACCCATGTTTAGACGGATTTGCTCCTCATCTTCCCCTGGCAGTGTCCCTAACTCTGCACAAAACCTCTTCTACGCCTCCAAACAACAGATTGGTGCTGCTGTTGCTGCTGCCTCTCTGCCATTGACTCCTCAGCCTGCCTGCTCCATTGCACTACCCTGTCCAGCCCCCAGGTCCTTCTCAGTCAGTGGTTGAGCTGCAGTGACCTTCTAGCCCTAGATGTAGTCACCTCCAGCATCCTCCACAAATGCCTTCCCAACCGGTCAAGAATTCCTGCAGCAACGGAGACCCTCCAATACTCCCCCAACAAACCAACGCAACCTCCACACCCCTTCAACAACAGAGTGACAAAACAAACCCTGGCCTCAAACTGTGGCTAGCCTCTCTGGTGCCACTGCAAGAAAACAAAACAAACGATGTTATAAACTGTTGCATAATTCTTCGGTTTTCCTAATTTTAGTTTAGGAGGAGGAATGATTGATTTAATCAAGATGGAGGAGAAAGATGGAATAGCCCTGATGTAGCAGCAAGAGAAAAATCTAGTAAATTAAAACAGATTCATTTCTGGGGACTGGTCTTTCATGGGTCTCCATCTTTGCAGGGTATGGCACTATAAGTCAACTCTACTCAAAACTATCTGATCATGGGAAGAGACTCGATGTCAGCCTTCTACACCACCACATTCAGATAACTGACCTCCTGCTTGGTTAAAAAACAGCTTCCAGAGATGTCCTGCCAATAACCTGGCTATTACGGTGACTATGAAGTCCTCAGCTGCATCAAGTACTATGGGCATAGTCCGTACTCCAGTAGTTAGTTAATGCTATTATTTCTTAAATTGAGATATGTCAACCTGATTGGGAAAAGGGTCCACAATTTACCCTTGATATACTGTACTCCCATCAATGTCTGATTTTTTAAAAAAGCTTGTTGTATAAGAGTATAAGAAATTCTAGCCACTGAAATGTGGATTCTTGCACTTTCTTAGTTACTAGGATCTGAGGAACGTGTGAGTGTCCTTTATTGTGTAAACTCTTTGGTAGTTTGCTCCCTCCCTGATGTCCTGTGCTTGGATTAAATGCAGAAAAATTAAGAACTCATGAGGAAACTTCTATGTGGCCTTTTCAGACCAGAACTGAGAAGCTGCAGAGGGAAGGAAAGATTTGTAGCAGGAAATACAATAACAACAATACATTAGGTCATCTACAACAATATAGCAAGTTTAAAACACCATTAAAAAAATTCTGAAGCACTCTGATGAGATCAAAATCAGGAACTCAGATGACAAATTTTAGGGCATATTAATTTAATTTATTTATTTCAGCCAAGTTATTTCTCATTGAAAACTTTTCAGCTGAAAATAAACACAACGCAAAACAGCTCAAAAGTTGTAGTCTTTAACTAATCGTAATTCTAAACTAAAGGACTGAGATTTCCTCTTACAGCTTCAGAAGCTCCTGGATTTCAATTAACATTAACTTTCAGTAAAAATAGTTTTGGGTGGAATGTTTGGAAAGGAAAGTTGCTAATTAATGAGTCATTGTTTCCATTCTGGTCATTAGTATGTTTGCCTTCCATATTCAGTGGATACAAATAAACTGTATACAGATGTAATGGCTGTTCTTTTTGAATAGCTATTTTGCATGTCCCGCTGTTCAAAATATGTGTTTATATGAACTATGTTTGGCTAAGAGTTAAACAAATATGACTAAATTATAGCATAGGTTCTACAACTGCCATATTTAGAACAGTGTCAGGAATTCTCAAAGTTCACACCTTATTCCTTAAGAGGAAATACAGAATGAGCAAATATTTTTTTTTGCCACCAACATAAGGTTTTAGCCAGCCCCCACTCTCTTAACTCCTCTTTTTTCCTTCCATAACACTAGTCATTTTCATTAAATAACAAAACTCACCCCATTTTGGAAGATGTGCTGAAGGCTGCTCTATGTGCTGTTCAAAATAGCATTAATGGGGAAATATGTAGCGGATTTCTTTGATCACGTCCTATTCCGGACTCTGAATGCTCTTAAAGGTACAGAGCCCTGCAGAGCCAAAGGGAAATCCACCGCACAATGGGGAAAGCAGGAATAATTGCCTGCCCAATAACTTTAGCTAATGGAATAAAACACATCATTCCAAACACTGTTGTGGGATTTCACATCTTTGCACATAAAATACTGGCAGGCAACTAAAAAGAGATTTATCTCTTGAGAGAGATTGAATGTGTTTCCCACCGTGCGATTCTGGACATGTTTAATCAAAGCGAGTCTCTCTGGCTGTATCATTGCAAGTAGCACTGCTCCATCCCCTCGCATTGCCTTCAAGCCTGTTGGACTGAAGCGACAGTGCTTGGAGTTAGTGAAAAAGTAGAAAGCTGGGACCTGGTTGAAACTGGAAGCACATCTCTGCCTGAGCAAACAGGGGGTCCCAATAGTACTTCACATGAAACAGTACACCTGCAATTTCTTCTGTTTTCTCCCTTTCTTCAGACTTACATAGATTAATTCATCATATCATATATTTTAATCCACTCATGCAAGAAAACTAAAAAAGGTCAAGGTTCCCACCGCACATTTGTGCAGTCGTGTCCGACTCTAGGGGCCAGTGCTCATCTCCGTTTCTTAGCCGAAGAGCCAGCGTTGTCCGAAGATGCTTCCACAGTCATGTGGCCGCATGATGCACATGGAACGCTGTTACCTACCCACCAAAGTGGTACCTATTCATCTACTTGCATTTGCATGCTTTCGAATTGCTAGGTTGGCAAGAGCTGGAGCTAGTGCGGGAGCTCACTCCGCACGCAGGGCTAGGGATTCGAACCTCCGAACTTGCGATCTTCCCGATCGACAAGCCTGGCATCTTACCGCCACATATATCACCTCTTTTGTTATGTAAACATAGGCAGAGATTCCTGTGTTAGAAGTTCAATTTGAGAATAATGTGTATTCTGCCGGCATGCACTTGTCAGAAATTCATCAGCTATATCTGTGGCAAGTGATTATGGACAGATCGTGAAATTGCTAGATTTCTGCCTGCACAATTACATAGTAGATGGAATCTGGGGGAACTACTATGGGGGAAGTGCATATATGTAAGGCAAAATTTTATCAGGGGCATCTCCATCAACTGCCGGGGGAAGCTGCTGCTCTTGAATTTCTGCCTGGACATGATATTCCTTCAGCCCAAGATTGACCTGAAGGATTAATGCAAACAGGGTGTAAGAATTGTGAGCTGTAAATCCATCAGGGAGTACAAGATTGAACAGTCTTCAGTTTATGTTGAACAGGATTTGAGAATTTAATTATATATTTCAATTTCCTGGGGTTTTTTGAAGCATGATGGGCATGCTATTATGCTCTCAGATTAAACTAGTTTTTTCAAATGAATGGATTGGCATGCCTTTTGTTGTAAGGATATTTTATTGATATGCTGCATAATGTAGTAATGTACACTTTGTAGAAAGAGTACCAGCATTGGGAGAACTATGCACAGTATTCTGGCTTCTGCCAAAACAGGTAAATTTACAATTAGAAGAGCTCTCAAAGATCAGTGGAAGTTGAGAGCTTCTTCTCCTGTTAAATTTCTTTGCATCTGACCTACAGTGATCTATTTGAGAAAAATGCTGCTAAGGGCAGAAGTTACACCTGTTACTGTCTACATCAGAGCTTTCCAAACTGTGTGTCGCGACACAAAAGTGTGTCGCCACACCACCCGGAAGCGCGTGCGTGCACAGTGGCAGCCGCTGCCGCCGCTGCCGTGCACGCATGCGCCACCGCACGCCCCCACGCCGCCGTGCACCGCCGCACGCCCCCCGCGCACATGCCTCCCCGCGCCGGCGCTGCGCCACTGCCATGCGTGCGCCGGCGCAGCGCTGCCGCCGCCGCCGCACCACCGCTGGCGTGTCGCCAGCGGTGGCACTTTGCAAAGCCCTGGTCTACATTATTCTGTTTGCCATTTTAGCTGGAAATAGCTTCATGCATGTAAGATGGCAGAGAATTTAGCACAAGTCCATTTTAGATTATAGAGATTCAATGCATTTAACAGATACACTGCTTAAGAGGAACTTTCCAAAATCTTTCTCATTTTCTGAAACCCTTTATCCAACAGAACATACTCAAGAATTGTGTCTTCTTCATTCTTACTTTAATTATTCCATGACAGCTAGAGTTTTCTCACATATAATTCATGTCATAAATGAACATAAAAGGCATGACATCCCATGGATCCTCACAATTTTTACATGGGATTAACCTAAACAATGGTAAGATCTGTGATTGTTACAGCTCATTCCATGCAGATCGACGGGCTCTGTGTTTTGACAGCAAGAGTGGCAGCACTTATATGGTGGAACAGCCGCTCCTTAGAAATAGTTTGGGCTTCCAGAAACTTTTGAAAACCGAGCTATTCTGGAGCAATAGAGTGTGCAATAGGATGCCCAATATATTGTGCAGACCAAGATGTGGATTAATTCAGTAACCAGGTAAGTATGTTGTGTGAATGCAGATGTATAAAAGAAATAAATATACTTTGACTACAGTTTTGCTTATGAACACACATTTGGCAATACCCTACCTATTCAGAGTAAGCCCCAGTAACTTCAGTGAGGCTCATTTCTAAATCAATCAGCTTCTCTTTTCTGGTTAAGCAGACTGGCTTCTTAGTGGTATCAAAGATCACAGGTCAGATCTTTTGAATCTCCCTCCCAGCACCGTGAGGCACTGGTTAAAAATATATATTTTTTTTATTTTTTCTTTTTGTAATGGATGCTGGGAATCTAGCAATTCAAAGTAATTGGGTGGATACACTGCACAGGAAGGAAAACAGGGATTTATCAGCATTTCCTCTATAAATAAATTGCTGATGGTAATCAGATCCCCTTCTAAATCTTCCTGCTGCCAGACTAGACAAATAGTCCTTCATATTGTAGCTAGATCCTGTTCCAACTTTTCTTTCTTACTTTCCACAACAGTTTTCCCCATTTGAATTTCATAAATAAAATAAGTTAAACTGTTGGTAAAAAAATAGTTCAGAGCAGAAGCTGTGGTAGTGTTTTGTACTAAAAAACATCTAAGATCGGTGGTTGTAAAGAATTTGAAACAAAAGTTGACAGCAAAGCAAGCTGTTGTCCCTTCCTTCCTTCCTTCCTTCCTTCCTTCCTTCCTTCCTTCCTTCCTTCCTCCCTCCCTCCCTCCCTTCCTTCCTTCCTTCCTTCCTTCCATCTCCTACTCAGCTCTAAAATAACTCCACCTGCACCATACCTCAAATCTGCCCTCCCCTGTAACCTTCTCCCTCCTCTATGGAATGGATAACTTTGAAGAACAGGAAGTTACTGCAACTTGAAGTATATGAATTGAGATTTGGGTGGCATGCCTATCTGTGGTATGATAAAATTAAAGTTAATAAAAATTTTAAAAACCATTTTGTTAGGAGTGCCATAATGAGGGTTTGGAACAAATATAAAGCAAGACTGTCCCCTAATGTACCAATGTGGTTGTCACTTAATGCAGTATTTGTTAGAAGAGAAAATATGGGGGGAACAAGTTGGTTAAATTATAAAGATATGTTAAATTTTGAAGAGGGTGAACTGAAGCTTAAAACAAGGGAACTGTTAAGAGTTGGAAGGTTTTACATGTCATTGGTTTACCTATATGCAATAGTTAGAACGTTTTAAAGTGGAAAAAAAGAATTTCAGATTTGTTAATGAAACAACTCAATTTGAAATGGAACTCTGTATAAATGATGAACATGTTATTACAAAGATGTATAAAATGTCATTACAGATGAATTTAGAAGATGAACAAGTTAAAGAATGTATGATTAAATGGGCTAAGAATTTTGGATACAATATTATGTTGGAGCAATGGGAAAACATGGGGAACAAAGGTTTGAAATTTACTTTGAATTATAACTTAAAAGAGAATTTTTATTAAATGATGTATCTTTGGTATTTAACTCCAGATAAGTTGTCAAAAATGTATAATGGCGTAATGAATGTTTCTTGGAAATACTCTCTTGATGAAGGAACTTTTTATCATCTTTGGTAGACTTGTAAAAAGGCCAAAAAATTCTGGGACCAAATATGTGCTAATATTCAAAAGATCCTTAAAGTGGACTTACAAAAAAAACCAGATCTGTTTTTCTTGGGCATGATGGAGAAGCAGCTCGAGAAACAACATGGGACTTTGCTTTTATATATGATTACAGCAGCAAGAATTTTATATGCACAGAGATGGAAAGATCCACAAATACCTTCAGTGGAGGACTGGATGATCGAACTGATGGAGCTGGCCCAAACGGCCACGTTAACAGCACTGATAAGAGAAAATACTGTTTCTGGATTTGTTTCTACTTGGCAACCACTTTTAGACTACTTGCTTGTGTCAGAAAAAAATGAAGTTTTGATTTTGGGTTTTAATGATTAAATGGTTTGATTTGGTAGAAATAATGTTACTAAGGTTTAACTAATGGTAAGAGATTATACTTGTAAATGTATTCATATCTGTATTGGAGAAGGTCGGAAGTCACTTTCTGTTTCTGTTCTCTCTCTGTTCCGCACTTTTATCGTTTTTCTTTTTTCTTTAGACCTGTACTCTATCTGTTCTATATTCTGTATTTTGTATTTTAATTATATTTGGAAAACTAATAAAGTTCTTTAAAAAAAAAGAAATGTGTGGGAATTCTGAATTAAAATGAATACAAGACTAAGTGAATGCGAAAGGAGCTCAATGCAACTTTGAGTTAGGACCAGTGATGTTCTGTGCAGGGATGTGAACACTTTTAATCTAAGTAAAGTTCAAGCCACTTAAAAGTGATGTGTATTTTAAATGATCTGATTTATTATAAATAGCCACAAATATGCTAGCTTTTTTTCTAAATGTATTTTCTTTACCAGGAGCAACAACAAGTAAAGGAAAATTTTATTAAAAACAAAATCAATACTCTGAACAAAAATACCATGGTATGTTAATATTGTACAATAACTATGCTGACAGAGTTACAAAAATTTGAAAAGGCACTTTTGAAGTTCACAATAAAAAAGGATAAACTAAAAACTTCCCTTTTTCAACAAAGAATGCAGCATTTAAATTGAGACACTACACCCATAAGAATGCGCCACTTGTTACATTCCTTCCCAAAATACTTACATGCAAGTACTATGAATTGTAACAGGACTCACTTCTAGCAGTCAACTGTGATTTCATGCATTACAATGATTAGAAACTACCACAGCATATATGACTTGAATAAAGAAACGGAGGCAGGTCAAGGCAAGCAGGCAAAACGGCCTTCAAAGAAATAATACTATGATTTCATAATTACAGCACAGTGATAGAGAGAGGTATTCTTTGTAAGACACATGTGGAAGTAGGAACATAGACTGGGTCATGGTGTCATAATCCAAAGCTTGCTGAAATAAGGTATCTCTAATGCTTAGGAATAAGGGGACAAACTCTTTCAGACTTATTTACAAAGAGTACGAAAGTAGAGCTTAACACAAACTACAGAAATCAACTATTTTCTCTTCCTATGCACAAAGAAGTATTTCATCATTCACATATACTGTACATGTGAGAAAAATGTATCCCAGCTTTTGAATTTCTGATATCCTTTCATTTTCCTGTAACATGATGTAGTCCGCTTCTCTCAGGCAAATGGCCTTTATCTTGTTGGACTGTAATTCACAATACCTCTAGCAAGCATGGCCATAAACCAGCATATCTCAAGAATACTGATTTGGGAAAGGCTGAAACAGGCCATTAATACAGAGGAGATACTACATCTTTCTGAAGAGAAGTCATCCTGTGTTAAGTTTACAGTAGAGTCCCCTACATATTAAATGAAAGTCCTATAGAATTCAGTAGAACTTACTGTTTGTGGACAAGTCTTAATTATTCTGCAAATACCTTAAATAGGGAAATGGAACTGAAATTGGAAGTTTTAAGGAGACACAAAGGTTACAGAAACATTCTTCAAACAAACACCAGGACTACAATCCTGTAACTACACAAAACTATTTGCAATGAAAAAAACAAAGCTCCCAAACCAGGTATCTCTTGGCTGGGGTATTTCCGCACAGGGACTACAGTTCTCAGGATTTATCTAATCTCACCATGTTGTCTGGTTTTGTGAGCTGCACTGATTTATTTTGGGCTCTGTGCCATTTTATTGGGAGCAAAGTTGTTTTCCTTTGGATTGCTGTAGCTTTGCAGAGATTGGGGGTCATCTATTTTCCTGGGGTGTAAGCCCAGGCTTAGGTTTTCTTCCTTATCAAATAGGTTCTACTTAGTATATAAAGGGTTTTGAAATGTTTCCACTTACATATAAGTCATAGGACACCAAACGTATTACAGATAATGTTTGTATTTCAGGACAGAACTTCATCTCTTTCTCTTTCTCTCTCTCTGCTTATACAAACTCTAAGGAAACAGGGAATGTAGTAAGTAACTGAAAAATTACTTTCAGCTGAGAAATGGATTATTCTCAAATGGCAGCAAAACACCCAGCTATCATAAAATATCATCCCTGTGATATTTCCTCCTCCTAATAGCATCCCCAGGCCGATGAGACTGATTGAAAGAGACACCACCTTGCTCAAGACTACACATGCCTATAGGAAACTGATTGCCATTTGGAAAAGAAAAATGGTTAATGTGGGGAGGAATGAAATACCCCATTTAAATACCTGCCTAGAGCAGGACTAGGCAATTCGACATCCTTCCGGCTGGATTTAAATTCCCAGCAGCCTCTGGGTGCTAAGGGCAAGGGATTCTGGGAACTACAGATAAAAGCAGAGGTTGTCACCACATTATTCATCCCTGTTTGATTTGAGTCCGGCTCTTTTTCTAGAAGAGCACAATATGCTGTAACATTTTGTTGCAGAACACAGAAAGCTGATAAATGATCCCATTCCACAATTTCCATGCAACAGAGAACACAAAAGATTTTTGGCAGAGTGACAAAATTCCCATGAAATTCAAATATTTGCAAAAGAAAGTTATACTGAATGGCTGTGCAACTGCTGCATAATGGACAAATACAGGGGAATTATTTAACAACATGCCCCATTTCTTGCTAAAGAGCTATTTCCCCACTGCTTGGAAAACATACTTTACTTTGCAACAGATGTTTCTCTTCTGTGCTAAACTGGAAAGAGAAGAGCCAATTTTAAATTGATTTTGTTGAAATAATGGCAAAATAATGTAATAAATGCTTGTTGCTATTTAACACAATTATATTCATGATGCTTACCTTTAAGTTCTTTCTTAGACTCCCCCCCCTTTTTTTAAAAAAAGTCAACTTTTAATTGTTTGATCCTAATTTCTTGTATTTCTCAATGCACTGTAAAGAACAGTTGTATAAATCAGCGTTTCTCAACCTTGGCAACTTTAAGACATGCGGACTTCAACTCCCAGAATTCCCCAGCCAGCATGGGGAATTCTGGGAGTTGAAGTCCACACGTCTTAAAGTTGCCAAGGTTGAGAAACCCTAGTCTAAATTGTGACCCACCCCTCCAAAAGAGATATATCAGAATAGTATTTTAAGAAAGAACTCCACATGAAAAAGGCAATTTGAAGAGGCTTCCACAAAGACACACAGCAAAAGTCCATTTAATAGGATCCCTTTGGAGGATCCATATATGCTGGGTTATAAGGGGGCTGAAATGCAGGAGCTCCAGCACCAGCTGTAAAACAAACAAACAAACAAACAAAAAAACAAACAAACAAACAAAGCATGTTAGTGCTTTTCCACAGCTTATCTTTTTATATTTATTTGTGCATATTTCTTAGATTTTCATTACAAGTAAAAGGTAAAGGTTCCCCCTGCACATTTGTGCAGTCGTGTCCGACTCTAGGGGCCGGTGCTCATCTCCGTTTCTTAGCCGAAGAGCCAGCGTTGTCCGAAGACGCTTCCACGGTCATGTGGCCACATGACGCGCGCGGAACGCTGTTACCTACCCACCGAAGTGGTACCTATTAATCTACTTGCATTTGCATGCTTTCGAATTGCTAGGTTGGCAAGAGCTGGAGCTAGTGCGGGAGCTCACTCCGCACGCAGGGCTAGGGATTCGAACCTCCGAACTTGCGATCTTCCGATTGACAAGCCTGGCGTCTTACCCGCTGAGCCACCACGCCCCTTCATTACAAGTACCAATGCACATATACTTATGAAATCAAGGAGGATCTCTAGCTTAATCTGTAAGATCTGCAAATTCAGATTGCAGAATGAAGCTTATTAAAGTGTATTAACAATTCATTATCTTTGAAGGAGAGTACATTTAAAAAGGAATGAAATGAATATTCAAGAACTTGGAAAGCAAATCCTCATCTCTGGTCTTCTGATCTTGCTATTTCAGTGTTGTTGTTTTCCTTCTTGTCAATGAGGACCCTTTGTTCTTCTGTCATAGAAGACAATGCAAATATGTTGCACAGAGTGCTCTGAAAGGTGTCTATGTGGGAGCCTTATTCCTATACTGGGAAAAGAAGCCTTCCCTGGCGGGCCCAAGTGTCTTCCAAGTAGATCTCCTTCCCTATTGATTATTATTGGTTGGTTACCTGTTGCTAGTAGAACAGCACTCCTCCTATACCTGAAATGTTTAGGTTGTTGCTTCCTTCTTCTCCACAGCATCTCTATTACTCTATGGAGATTTATAGGCAATGTGGTCTCTCTCTGGCTGCCTGGTAAACGTTGTGTAGGAAATGACATTGCTAGGTCTCTGCAAATCCTTAAAGGGGGGCTGTGCTTTGATAAAGTTCAAGCAAAGCACCTCCTTGAAGATCTTTCGTGAAGCAAACCTTCCCTATGGGAGAAGACAGAGAGAAGCCATCTTCTGCAGTGCTGGCCAGAGTCCTTCTAGACTGGGATGCCCCAGCAAACACTGTAGGCAAGGCTGCAGAGTGCATCAAACCAATCCTGTAGTGTGTGTCAAAGCAGCCTGCCCTGAAGCCCCCTTCCCGCAAACCAAGGACCTTCCAGGCAGTGGCTTCGGTGCCTGTGCTGAATTCTGCAGCCTGTGCTGAAGACATCCAACCTGGAAGCATTTTGGCCAGTAGTGAGAGAGAGGTTTAGGAGGAAACTTCTACCACAGCATGGCTGTTCAACTGCTCAGCCATGTTCTTTAGGAAAGGTGGCCACTCGTATGATGTCACCAGTGGAATCAAACCATCAGTAAGAAAGGGAGGACTCTGAGCCGGACTGGCAGCTCGACAAGTCAGATTTTTCAGAGTGCTGAAGACCTGGCTGGCTTTTCCCTGTTTGTGGGGGTCTACAGAAAACATAAGACCACTGAAGTTTTCTCCCTGGAGAGGGGAGAACCAGAAGATTGCTCACGGGGTCGTTGGAATTGCCCCCTCCTGCTTTTTTTGTAGTTTTCCACCACGGAGAGAGCAGGGGGTTGGAAGCCGTGAAACGGCTGGAGAAAGCATCAAGCTCTACAGGGAATCGTAAGTCTGAGAGACACTAGAGCTAGAAGCCGGCTTTTAGATCACTTTTTTTTATTTTTTTTCTAGATTAGATCGTTTTATCATCTAAGGTCTACCTTTGGACTTTGCTCAAAATGTTGGCAAATTTTGTGCTTTCTTTACTATAATAATTATGGTGGAAGTATGATGGATTTTATATTTGAAACATAGTGAAATGTCTGCATTTTTTTTTCTTTTACCTTTCTACTTTACCAGAGAGGAGTCTGTATCACTTGGAAGTAGAAGAGTTTTTATTGAATATCTTTTGAATATCTTTTGTTGGACTAACTATTGAGGAATTTGTTTTTATAAACTGTATGAAATACTGCTTCTTTCCTTATTTTTGATTATTGGATTTTTTTTATCTTTTACTTTAAAAACTTTTTGTATTTAGGAATTTTTTTTCTTTTTTCCTTCTCTTCTTTATATTTCTTATAACTGGAAACTATTTGGGATTCAATAGACTCTGCTGGTAATTTTCCATTCAGCCGTCTACCCCCCCTCTGAGAAGCTGTTTGTTTTGACTAGAGATAAGCCTGAAGAACGAAGAGGGGGTGGGGAAAAATGGCGTTTTCAACAGCAATTCAAGAATTTAAAAAAGAAATTAGTGAAACTCTTTCAGAAATTAAGAAAACACTGGAAATTTATTAATAGATAGGCAAGGTCAGGAGCAAAAGACTGAATTTGAAACAGAAGAAAATTTTTTTTGAGATAGAGGAGAAAAAGGAGGTTCAGGAAAACACTTTGACATCCTACACAAGCCAGACAACAAAACAGGCTACATATTATAATCTTGGCATAAACACATTGTGGCAGTTGAGAGAAGAAGATTTGAATATGCAACTTGATAGATATTGTGAAATATGGGGAAAAGTCCAGAAAAATATTCTGATATTCTACATGAGACAGATAACAAAACAAGCTATACATTATAATTTTGATATAAACTGAATAAGAGATTCAGTTTAATATCGGATATAAGTTTAATGAAACCATGGATTTTAATTGGATATAGAGTATGCAAATATAAATTATATTTCAACTAGTAATATAATTGTTGGGAATATTAAATGCTAAAAATTGATATGAGAAACTATATGGATGTATAAAAATGTGATATTTTAAATGTAAGATACAAGGTTATAAAATTAGAGATATAAATATAAGTTGATGTTATAGATTATATGCCAATTAAAAAATTTTCTATGGAGATACAAGAATGAGAAAATATATTATTAGGATGGGATGTTGAGTTGGAATTAGAATCAATGCTATTACAGGATGACTTATTTTTATAATTACTAGTATGAATATTATTGAGAATTGATGTTAGGTTATGCATTAGTGGAACAGGTAGCTATAAAAATTAGTTAATTAGGTAAATATGTAGGAAGATATAGAATATGGTATAATTATAGTCTAAATATAGATTATGGTTAAACTAATGTTATTTGTTATGGATATATATGAAATAGAATATATTTTATTTTACTAGAATTAAAATAAGGCCTTTCCTTGTTATATATATTTCAAGACTAATTGGACTTTATTAAGGATATAAATATAGATGTAAAAGTGGAAAGAGCGAATAAAAAATATCAAACCGATACAGCAATGAACACTTAAATTGACATTACTTCAAGGAGTGGAAACCACAGATGGATTATTGGAGGAATGCAAGAAAGGTGAAACCTATATGAAGATCAGAAGATTGGACTATAGAAATTAAAGTGTATATGACAAAGAAAAGTTCCTGTGTATTGTATGAAAGACTAACATTTAAAGCAAATTATTGTACTTAATGACCAAAGATAGATTGGAGGCCATCTATCTTTTATATTTCTTTTGTCTATCATTTTTCTTGACTTCACTTTTCTTTTACTTTGTATTTCTATTTTTATTTCCTTTTCTAACTTTTAATATGTATTTTAAAATTCAATAAAATTTATATAAAAAAAACCCATCAGTAAGAAAGAGATTTCAACCAGATAGCCTTAGAAGGTTTTACAGAGAAATCATGGCTTGGGGCTGGACATATTTTGAAAAGGAAGACTACTATGAGCAAGAGAAAAACTTGCCTAAATATATTACCACTACCACACGTCCATTTCCTCTTCCTTTCCTTTCCTCTCCTTTTTTCCTTTCCTCTCCTTTCCTCTCCTTTCCTCTCCTTTCCTCTCCTTTCCTCTCCTTTCCTCTCCTTTCCTTTCCTTTCCATCCATCCATCCATCTATCTATCTATCTATCTATCTATCTATCTATCTATCTATCTATCATCTATCTATTATTCGAATTTATCACCGCCCATCTCGACAGTAGACTCTGGGCGGTTTACAACATGAAAACATTTTTAGCCGTTTCAGCACATCTCTCCCCTCTTCTTTCCTTACCTGCCACTGTTTCGTGGTATGGCGGTGGCCCTACGGGCTGCGTGGGATAGGGCGGAGGGTACTGGGTTGGGTAGGGTGCTGCTGGCATTCCGGGATGGGGCTGCACCGGCAGCGGATTGTATCCTTGGTATGCTCCTCCAGGATAAGCAGCTGGTATCCCAGGCTGTTGAGGGTAGGGCACCTGCACTACAGTTGTGGCTGTGGTCACAACAGCTGTAAAATACAAGGAGGGTGTTTAGGAAGGAATCAGGGCAGGAATGTGGCTGCTAGGAGTCAGGGCATCTAGGTGGTCACTAGGAGTCGAAAACAACTCGATGGCACATAGTCAGTCAGTCAGGGCAGGAAGGAAACCCAACATTTCTCCCCTCCCCTCTTATACTGTTTTTATTACTTGGCCGCTGTTTTCCAAATCACTTTCAAGCACCTTCACTTTAGAGACTTCCTACCACATGCCTGAGGTAGGAAAGGAAACTTAGCCTTCCTCCCACTGGAAACGTTGCTTCTGCAAAAAGGCACACCAAAAGAACATGTCCGATTTTCTGGTATCTTGTGTCCTATATCTGCTGATTTATCCAGATGCTTAGAAACTGTAAGCCAACCTTTCCAACTTTATTCAGGCATGTCAAGACTACAGTGCCCAGAATTCCCTGCAAGCATGATCACTGAAATCTCCCAGCTCCCGGTGATTTCTGAGAATTATAGTCCAAGGTTAAATAAGATCACATGGCACAATAAGGATGAATTCCCTTAAGTTTGTCACATGAACAGAGAACCAATGAAAACAGCATCTCTGATGATTGAGGTAACTGTTCATTCCTGGTTCAGCCTCTGATCTAATGCTAGTTACACTTTAAACAAGTGACTTTTCACCTATTTTAAAGGCAACATTTCCGGAAGGCATTCTGCTGAGACTACTTTTTTTCCCAGCGTGCTCGACAACATCACTCATATTTTTCCTCAAAGCAAGCAACAATTCAGTCAGGGAAGACACTTACGCTGCGGTCTCCTTCGACAAGCTTTATACAGGCAGCAACATGAGCAGGTGAAGCAGAGAATGACGGTTACGATGAACAGGATGAAAATTGAAACGCCAATCGCTATAATGGTCCCACTGAAAAACATTGAGAATGCAGTTGTCCACATTAAAGGCTTTAGAAAGTAACCCATTTACACCCAAGATCATTTTGCTATTCTAAATGCAAACAAAAATGAAAACCGTGTTCGGTTAGGATTGAAACGCAGATTTGCTCATGGTTAAATTCAATCTACTCAAGGGTAGTTTTGTTTACTACCAAGGGAAGTAAAAAAAAAATCAAGATGCCAGGCCTGAGGGCACAACAGAAGTTTCACCCCTTTTAAAAGTGTATCACACAGACGTGATGCATGTAAAAGAGGGAAAGAAGTGAGGCTTGTCTCCACAGTCACATCCACCATTCTGGCTCTTTTTACACCTCCCATCACCCCAACTACTGCTACATCAACCAAGAACCTTGACACACGCAGATGTTGCAGACTACAACTTTGATCAGCCCCAGTCACTGCACATGGATTACTGGATGTGCCGTCCTAAACAACTGGACGAAACAAGGTTGCCACCTCGGCTATGAGCTTCCCCAGAATAAGCCTTACTAACTGTGTCCATCTACACAGACACATTTATTATGTCAAATCTAGACAATATATTTTTTCAGGGTGCCACTAAACCCTTGGGTTAGTTTTAGTCAATTATGTTACCTTTACAGAAAACAATTATAAAGAAGCAAATAAAGAATCTCACTTAGAGGAAGTTATAAGCATGACTGATATGCATGACTGACTTTTTAAAAAAAGACAACAGAAGTTTAAGGTTATGATTCCGAAATGCTTATTCACAAGGCAATACTTATGACTTACGAAGAAAAACTGCATTCCAGCGAACTGTAAACCCAACATGCAAATAAAATCTTTATAATATTCTAATATTAGTCTTCAATTTACTATACTGCTGCATGCTTTTATTTTGAACCTTGTGTTTGGTGGGTAAATGAAATGCTCTCATCTCTTTCCTTATCTTTTGCTGTTGCTCAGACTTCATGCACTTTGCACCCAGACCAAATCGTAACCCACTGTCCTTTTCACAGGCTGATTGCTCCCATGCTGACTTGGCTCACGGTCACTTGACCTCTTAACTTTTGATGCAGTTCCCTCTGGTAATGCAGTCTGCTGGCAACCGAGTCTATCCAAAGGTCAGCCCTTCAAGGAAAGCAAGGTCAAGGAACAGACTTGGCATGAACTCCAGGAATGCTCCTTCACTGTTGGCGAGTATATTAACAGAATCTGGAAAGCTTGTCCAAAACTCTCATTGCCCCTTTCTTAAGGCCAAGACAGTCAAGACGCTGGAGAAAGACAAAGACTGAATCTGACTGAACACAAGTTAGAGCCGCGGTTAAGGCCTACCTTGTGGCGGTAAGAGCGGCGAAACATAAATATTTCTCCGCTCTTATTGCCTCCGCAGAATGCCACCCGACGGCCCTGTTTAAGATTACTAGATCTCTTCTGGGCCGAATGCAATCAGCATTTGCAGGGCCGTTCCGAGGAGTTTGCAGAGCATCTGCAGGAGAAAATTGCTCAGATTCATTCTAAGTTGGACTCTAAGCGTGAAGCACAGTCTGGGGAGATGCCAGAGGAACGTACTTACCCTGTTATCTGGGAACGGTTTGATCCTCTTGAACCTGAGGAAGTGGACAGGATCCTTCGGACTGTAAATGCCACCATTTGTCAGCTAGACCCCTGCCCCTCCTGGCTAATAAAATCAGCCCGGGAGGTGACGTGTGGCTGGGTCCAGGCGATGGTTAATACATCCTTGGGTGAGGGGGTGTTTCCAGCGACCTTTAAGGAAGCACTGGTGCACCCCTTCCTCAAGAAACCATCCTTGGACCCTACTATTTTGGACAATTTTCGTCCGGTCTCCCACCTTCCCTTTTTGGGAAAGGTGGTTGAGAAAGTGGTGGCGTTGCAACTCCAGAGGATTCTGGAGGAAACGGATTATCTAGACCCCTTCTCTGCAACAGCGCCCGCCCTTTGGAACATCCTGCCCCCGGAGCTAAGGCGGGTCTCCTCACTCCCAACCTTCCGGAAAAATTTAAAGACCTGGTTCTGCCGCCTTGCATGGGAGGGGGATGCTAACCGTTCCTCCTGGGGCTGGTTGATCCCATGAAACCCTTTTTAGTATTAACATCTTTGCACTTGGATTTTATATTTATTTATTGATGTTCTGACTGCTAGTGTGTTTTATCATGGTTTTTATTGTGAACTGCCCAGGGTCCTCCGTTGGAGGAGATGGGCGGTAATATAAATATAAATAATAAATATATAATAAATAATACCCCTATAACATTAAAAAATCCAGATGTGATTGCTAATCTCACAATAAGTAACAATTTAATGTGGTCCTCAGTCTATGTCTGATGCATGTATGATATTCTTTCTCCCTAGGAACAATATTTATCCTGCCAACTCTAGATGATACTGGGAAATTTCCTGGAATACAAACTAGTTCCAAATGATTTGTGTGATCAGGAAAGATCCTAACGGCCATCCCACACAGGTTTTCATAAGTAAACCGATAATTTTTAAAATTTTCATTCTATTCCAAATTGAGGACTAGTGAAAGTAAATACCTTCACCTACAGATTTCATATGATG
The DNA here is from genome assembly GCA_023362775.1 of Charina bottae. Lineage (NCBI taxonomy): Eukaryota > Metazoa > Chordata > Lepidosauria > Squamata > Charinaidae > Charina > Charina bottae. The sequence continues at coordinate 859,720 of JALMGJ010000022.1, forward strand.
GTGGTAGTTTCAATTTTCCAGATTTTAAACTGCATCATATGACCTACTTGTTCAGATCAGTAACAAGTAATGACATGAAAATGTTAACACCATTAACACTATTAAAATGAAAATCAAAGTTACTCTTTTGTGCCTAACTGGACAGTTATTATCTGGCACCCTTGAAATCTTAGCAAATACTTGGTTCCAACTATAGTAGGAATTTGGTGCTATTGCCAACCTTTAAAGCAATTAGACATATTCTGACATTATTGGCCAAGAAATTAAATGTGCAGTGATGATCTAGAACAAGCCCCATTTAAAATGGCAGGAAAAACATTTGTGGTGGTGGTGGTGGTGGGGAGTATGTGGGGACAGTTAATCCGCTTGCTAATAATAATTTTAAGACCTTTGAAAATTTCCAAAAGAAATATAATTTATCTAAAGCAGCTGAGAGAGTCAATTTGGTATTATTTATTTATTTATTTATCTATCACATTTATATCCCGCCCATCTCCCTCACAAGGAGGGACCCTGGGCGGTATGGTGGTTAAAGACATCAGGCTGGAAACCAGGAGACTGTGAGTTCTAGTCCTGCCTTTGGCATGAAGCCAGCTGGGTTACTCTCTCTCAGCCCTAGGAAGAAGGCAAACCACTTCCATAAATCTTGCCAAGGAAATGGCATGGACTTGTCTAGGCAGTCACCAGGAATCAAGACTAACTTGAAGACACACACACATACAAAAGCTGAACAGCAATATATACCACCAAATATATACCACCTGGTATATGGTATGCCGTATACCATATCAAATATATACCACCAAATGGGGAGCCCGCAAGATGGTTATTTTGTATGTAGGATGCTGGTCCGTTCTCATGCGGTTTTATTTTTATTCCCTTTTTATTTGTAATTGTGTTAATTGTTTTTAACTGTTTTAACTGTTATTGTACACCACCCAGAATTGTGTTTGTGAGATGGGCGGCTATATATATCTGATAAATAAATAAAAAATAAAATTAATACATCTGTTACGTTTTTTGTTTGGTCTGGATGCTTCAGCAGCCTCTGAACCTCTACCTGGTTTGAATACATTGTTTTTAAAGAGGCTAAGCCAGGAATCCAACACTATCAACTTTATTAACCAATCAATGGTTTTAATTAATACCAAATATGTTTCTTATGACCTTTTATTATTGGACTCCCCAACCAGTGTTTTAAAAAACTGATTATTGTCCTTATGTTGGAGATATAATAAATTTGAAGGCACTGTTGTGCATGTACCTGATTATGTCCATTGGCAGTTGCTTTTTAGTTAACCTTAAAGGCTATGGTGGATCAAGCTCTTGGAAGAAAGTTAAGGTTTAAAGGTGTTAAAGGAAATTTGTACTTTCAGACTTGCAAGATTCTGTTAACGGTTGTGTTTCCTGTCTGGTCCACCTGGTATGGCTGACAGGAAGCCACGGGGAGTGGATTAAAGATTAAGTATCCCACCACACATACTTGTGCTTCACTGCGCAAAAATATGTTTGCCCAGAAGAAAAGCTGTCATTTTGATACAAGCAGAAACATGTCACACAAAGCCCACAGTTGGAGTCCCTGCCAGCAAATAGGGTCATCTAGCCAGGCAAAGAGAAACGAACAGGGAGGGGGAGAAACAAATACTTCCAAGGCTGCACCCTCTTCAATGAAAAGCTCAACTCTAGAGTCAGACCGGGCCTCATGGAAAAGTGATGGCTGTGCAGGGCAGGTGGGATCCTTTCCCGATGTTAAAGCAGCATGTTTTTTTTTCTACTGCAGATGCCACAAGGATGTATCAGCTCCCTTAATGCACATTACATTAAGTTGTTTTGATTTTCAGTTCTGGACAAAAGTCACCATTTGTATTAGCTTGATTCTGGAAATGGACCTGAAATTGACTGTTAAAAGGATATTGTAGACACTTTCCACGGTACAGAACCCTACACCAGGATAGGAAAAATAAACTAGCTGTGCCACTCAATTATCAATTTATCTTTTTACAACACAACTCACCACGTGGCATCTATTAATGGACAGAAGACCTATCCTCTCTAACCTCACGAAAACAAAATACACAGCCAAGGACACAGAATGATTACCTCTATGATAGCCTATGCCAAATACTGTCATGGCAAATTGTTTGATTGGGAACACAAGCACGACACGTTGCTACTTAGTGACTGACTCTTTCTAGTTTGTGTAGTTAATGTTCACTAACATATTAAATGGATAAGAATTATTTTTATACTTAGGTAATGACTCTCTTCTTTGGCTAGAGCAAGGAAATCTGACATCAAAAAGCTATGTTTCTGCAATGTTCTATAGCTGTGTTTTCTGGAGTTCGCAAAATGAAAAAGATTAAATGATTGCTATCTATACAATAGGTATTCATTCTACATAAATAATCCAAATTATTTTAATTATTTTAATTACACAGGAAATCTCCAAGGCTCACGGTTTATGAATGAGAAAAAAAGATTCCTGTCAACAAAATGCACAAAGCTTACCTCATTTTGGCTTCCAGGAAAAAAAAATTAACTCATAAATTTTATCTTTGAAATCTCCTTTGTGGATTCTGTCCCTTCCAACTCTTACGCTTTTCTCTCTGAGAAATGAAACTAGCTACATTTCTGAAAAAACCGGGAAGACATATTATTTGTTTCACATTCTCATCAACAGGAAAAGTAGCTTCTTTGCTCACATCCTGCTCCCTGCTCAGAATTTTCTTAAAGATACAGAGCACCGCTGTGCCACAGAGATATCCAAAGCACACCAGGCAAAGCAGAAGCAATTGCTCAAGCAATCCCAAACCGCCCCATAGAACTAGCACAGTCTTCCCAACCCTTTTATCAGAAATCAAAATATTCTAAGTAACATTTTTGTGCACAAAATATTCAGATGCAGCTATAAACACAGTCTTGGGCAAAAGCAATTTTTTTTACTTAGGGACCATCTTTTTAAATCCTAAAATCATACTGGGCATCTTTGCTTGGGTGATTGTATTCTTAAATATATTACTGGACTACTTCCCATTACTGTACATTTATTTTGGTCCCCGCAAAACAAACGAACCAACGCAGCTGATACGCTTGGGCAACTGCATCTCATCGGTAGCCTGGGAAAGGCACTTCAGAGAACTGGGCAGAGATGAGGGAGTGGTCTGCAGGTGTCCTCAGTAAGATGGAGAGACCTGCCCACCTGGTTGCTGGTCACACTAGCAGAAATCAGGGATCTGATCTCTCAACTGAGGCCTGGGGAGGCTCCTGGAGGTTATTTAATCCATAGCTTTCCAAAGTGTGTGTCGTGACACACTACTGTGTTGCCTGCGGTGTCCTGGTGTTTCGCGCGCAAACCCAGAAGCGCTGATGGGGGTAGCGGCGGTGGCGCTGATTGGTGGGGGTGCTGCTTCTTCCGGTTCCCATCAGCGCTTCCGGGTTTGCGGGCGACACACCAGGACACCGCAGGCCGCGCCGCCGCCATTGGTGTGTCGCCAACATGAAAAGTTTGGAAAGCTCTGATTTAATCCCTCTGATCTAATCAAAAATAACTCAGCAAAGTTATTTCTGGCCTCACCCTGGGTGTGGGCACATCTAGTTATTTGGAAGACCCACTGGAAGCTTACGTCCCTGTCTGGCTTCACAAGATGATTGGGCCAGAGTCATCTGGTTTTACTGTGTACCAGAACAGCCACATCATAGTTATGAGCATTTCTTCCCCTAGTTCCAGGTGTTTGGAGAAGATCCTCCAGCAGGATTACACTTAGAATTGGATCACTTAACATTAAAAAAGTATTAAAGTTGCTTCTTTTTCATGGGCTCCTGTGAAGCTGCTTTGAAGTAAATAAATTCTTTGAATGAACAGAACTTATAATATATCCCCTTAGAGGTTCCTTCTTTTATATTACAATGTTATCATTAATTGTAATATATTACTGTTTCAATCAGTGTTTTATTCTGTGTCTGTACTGTGCTTAGCATAATACACACTACTGATTATGATTTTGTGGCATCACATTAGTGTCAATGATGTCTCGAGGAGGTTCTGTCCCCAACCTGGTCCTTGTTGCTGGTTGTCGTAACCTTCTCATTCCTTCTATCTTTTCCAGCTTTATAGAGAGAGCCAGAGAGAGAGAGAGATTTTTCCAGAGAGCCGGGATTTTGCATGTGTCTGAAATATGATAATTTGGAGTCCTTGGTGCTCTCTGAGCCTTGTTGTTTTCTTGCAGACGTTTCATTGTCAGGCTAGGCAACGTCTTCAGTGCGAAAAGGGAGTGGGACTTGCTCTCTGTTTATATACCCTGGCTTGTCCTGCCTGTGTTGGTGGGGGTGTTGTTCTCTCCTTGGTAGTACCTTGATTGGGTTGTTGTTTGCTGCTTGGTTGACTGAGTTAATATTGGTTGATTAGGGTCTATTGTGTTGATTAGGGTCTATTGTGCTGTTTGATTGCTCCTCTGGTGCTAATCTTGCTGTTAATCTTTGCCAAGCATCTTAAACCAAGCCAAATCCAAAAATGCTAGAGAATTCCTGGAAGCTTGGCACTCAGACCAAGCAGCCATCAACAGACACATAGAGGTAAACAACATTTACATACCATTCATAAGAGACAATAGAAAAGCCAGAAGACCAGAACACCTCCTTGCCAGCAATCAACATCCAGATATGCAAAGATTAACACCAGGATTAGCACCAGAGGAACAATCAAACAGCACAATATACCCTAATCAAGGAACTCTTAACTCAGTCAATCAACCAAGCAGCAAACAACAGCCCAATCAAGGAACTACCAAGGAGAGAACAACACCCCCACCAACACAAGCAGGACAAGCCATGGTATATAAAAAGAGAGCAAGTCCCACTCCCTTTTCGCACTGAAGATGTTGCCTAGCCTGGCAATGAAACGTCTGCAAGAAAACAACAAGGCTCAGAGAGCACCCAGGACTCCACAAAACTCATTTTCTCCTGCTTCAGTGCTTGGAGCAAAAACTTGGATAATGGTCATACAAAGGATTGTCCATGAAATCTAATTGATATTACTTGCTTATTGATTGCATTGTAGCCAGATACTGCTCTTGCTATACCCTTCCTAACTATGAAAGCAACACATTGCCTTCTTTCTTTTTCACATCCTGAGTAGAAAACAATGCGATCTTCAGACTAAAAGTATCCAATTCCAGTTCATCTCAATTCACTGATGAATTTGTCAATTTGTAGTAATTTCATTTCATCTTTCACTGTTGAGTTTTCTCATGTTCATGTTTCTTACGTTCCATGTTCCCAGTGTAATTCTGTCTTTGCGGCTTCATATTTTCTTTTCCTGCATGGCAACATTAGTAACCAGATGTCCCAAAGACTTTAATCTTCCCACGTCATAAACACCATTAGTATTCCAAAAGATCCTCAGCTCTGCCTCAGTAGCATGTTCAGTGCCATCTGACCTGAGGGACCCATCATCTGGCACTATATCATGAATCATTTTCTATTTTCTATCCATGTGGTTTTCTTGATAAAATAAAGAAGTGGTTTATCATTGCCTTGTCCTGTGCAGTATGAAATGATGCCTTTGCTGTTGTCATTGGAGTAATCGTCTGCCTCCAGCATTTTTTTATATCACTGCTGCCCAATATATGTGCCTGTTTGCTTCAGCTGGGCAACTGGGATGACCTTCATGCCTTGGATGACCCTGCTGGGAGTATACAGTTTGGTCTAGTGGTTAAGGTGCTGGGCTAGAAACCAGGAGACTGAGAGTTCTAGTCCCGCCTTAGGCATGAAAGCCAGCTGGGTGACCTTGGGCCAGTCCCTCTCTCTCAGCCCTAGGAAGGAGCCAATAGCAAACCAGGAGACTGAGAGTCCTAGTCCCGCCTTAGGCATGAAAGTCGGCTGGGTGACCTTGGGCCAGTCCCTCTCTCTCAGCCCTAGGAAGGAACCAATAGGAAACCAGGAGACTGAGAGTTCTAGTCCTGCCTTAGGCATGAAAGCCGGCTGGGTGAGCTTGGGCCAGTCCCTCTCTCTCAGCCCTAGGAAGGAGCCAATAGGAAACCAGGAGTCTGAGAGTTCTAGTTCCGCCTTAGGCATGAAAGTCGGCTGGGTGACCTTGGGCCAGTCACACTCTCTCAGCCCAACTCACCTCACAGGGTGGTTGTTGTGGGGAAAAGAGGAGGAAGAAAGAGTATTAGGTATGTTCGCCGCCTTGAGTTATTTATAAAAATAATAAAGGTGGGATAGAAAATAAATAAATAAATAAATAAATAAATACACACACACACACACACACACAGCACACCCTCTGGCCTTCTTCACTCATCCCTCCCAGGAACCCCCCCCCCCCACCATGATGAGGCAGCACAGTAGGAATTTGGGGGGGATAAATACTACTACTTACATTTATCAGTAAGTATGACTATTCTTAAGGACTAGGGAATAGCAGTTATTGTTTCCCTGTCTAGAAATATAGAAAGGGATGACCAAGTGAACTACAGACCTATTAACCTGCTGAGCACAATCAGTGATCTCTACACCAGACATCTGTACTGGAAACTAAAGAACTGGCTTGAACAAAAAATCTGCTAACAGAAGAATAGGCCAGATTCAGGGAGGGTTGATCTACCACAGACCAGTGCCTGGTGCTTCAGCATTTAACTGAGAAATATTCCACAACTTCCACAGTCTCCTTGTACACAGCGTCGACAGATCTCAAACCTATATTTGACTCCATCTTTTGAAATTCAAAACTTCTTTTGCTATCCCTTATTTGCATACTCCTAGAGGATACATCTCTAAAAGTCAGAGGCAACCCCCAAGGTTATTTATTTATTTATTAAATTTCTCTACCGCCCATCTCACATATGACAACTCTGGGCGGCTTACAATAATAAAAATGGCAGATTGCTAAAACAATTCAATATAGATATAGATATAGATATAGATATAAATATAAATACAGAATGTAAAATGTAAAATATAAAATTCAAGATGGGAAATAAGATCTTATCCTGGGACCCTCACGGGTCCAACCACACCCATGAATAGCTGTCCCCCCTCCCATCCCATCCCATTCCAGGTGGCATAGCCACGTCTTTACTCCCTTCTGAAAGGCCGGGAGAGTGGGGCCCTGTCTTACCCCAGGGGGTAGCCTTTTCCAGAGGGCGGGGGCCACGGCAGAGAAGGCCCACCTCCTGGACCCTGCCAAGGCAATCCCTCATGGACAGGGTCCGTAGCATGCCCTCTCTGCCTGACCGGGTGGGATGGGTCGATGTAGCGGGGGTGAGGCGGTTCCTCAGGTAACCTGGACCCATGCCATGTAGGGCTTTAAAGGTGATAACCAACAGCTTGAATTGGACCTGGAAGCAAACGGGCACCCAATGCAGCTCGCACAGCAACTGTGCTATATGTGCTCTTCTAGGGGCTCCTAGGACTGCTTGCGCGGCCGCACTTTGCACCAGCTGTAGCTTCCGGATACTCTTCAAGAGTAGCCCCATGTAGAGCGCACTGCTGTAGTCTATGCGGGAGATGACCAGGGCATGAGTGACCGTTCGGAGGGACTCCCGATCCAGGAAAGGGCGTAGCTGGTGCACAACACAAAGTTGTGCAAAGGCTCCCCTGGCCACGACTGCCACCTGCTCTTTGAGCAGGAGTCGTGAGTCCAGAAGAACCCCCAGGTTCTGCACCGGATCTGTCTGGGGAAGTGCAACCCCATCCAGAGCCATTATCTATTCTCTATCAAGATATGTTGTAAAACAAGCTTGCATACTTATTCTGCTCCTGTGAACATCTTGATAAGTGCTATTGTGGGCCATCCAGGCAACCTGGACTCCTCCCCCCCCCTGGTATCAAGCTGGCCGAAAAATTCATTTCCATCTTGCTCTCTGCAGACAATGCAGAAATTCTGTCTAAATGGATTTAGAATAGCAATGAGAGCTTTGTTCAATACTGGAAGGAGGATAATCTGGAAATAAACTATCATAAAGCCCAAAAACTGGCTTTCACTAGGAGACCAACAATATACCCCTATGTATAAATGGGAACACAAACTGAGGAGGTCTCAGCTTTAAATTCAACCCAGAGTTCTCACTTGAGGCACAAATGGCCAGGCTCAAAGTATCCTACTTTGGACACACTATGGGAAGACCCAGCTCTCTGGAAAAGGCTCTAATGCTGGGAAATGCGGAAGGAAAGAGAAGAACAGGATGACCAACAGCAAGGTGGACAGACTCAGTTACAGATACTCTTTGCTCAACAAGCCTAATTGGGACTAGAATATCCATCGCTAAGTGAAATGGTTGTTAGGTGAAACATCACGTGACCTCACTGCTTAGCGATGGCAGTTCTGGTAGTCCCGGTTGTGGTCATTAGGCCAGGACTGTGTCATTAGGTGAGGACCTCACGCTTCTCCTGCCCTGCCATGCTCACCTCCACTTCAACTCCCTCACCCGCCTATCTCCCCCCCATCTCTGCCCTTTTGGCCACCTTGCACTCCGTTGCCTACCCCTGCCGCCTCCAATTGACCATCGCTGTCTTCTTCCTCCTGCTGCTGACGAAGGCCAGGCAGCTGCTGGCCCTCTGTGAGACCATGGGGAGGCCTTGCAAGGCTTTGGGGACAGCCTCACAAACGGCCAGCAGTGCCTTGGCCAGGCATGCCTCGTCAGCAGCGGGAGGAAGACGACAGAGGTGGTCAGCTGGGGTAGGGGGTGGGCAGCGGAGTACAGGGCGGCCAAACCGGGCCCTGGGAAAAGAGACCGGCGGGGAATGCAAGACCTGTAAGTTAGACTGGGCAAAAGGGCAGAGATGGGGGGAGATAGGCGGGCGGGGGGAGTTGAAGCGCATGCCGCGGTTGTAAATATGGGTGGGCTGCCAAGTGCCCAAATTTTGATCAAGTGACCGTGGGGGCGCTGCAACGGCCGTAACGTCGAGGACTGGCCATAACTACCATTCAGCACTGTCATAACTTCAAACAGTTGCTGAATGAATGGTTGTTAAGCGAGGAGTACCTGTACAGTGGCTATGAGTACACTGTTGGGAGACTTGAAAGAACAGGTTAGGGAGAGATCGTCATGGAGAAAATCTATCTATGTGGTTGCTAGGAGTCGAAAATGACCTGATGGCACATAATCAAGAAAGCAAGCTTGAAATATCTGGGGGTGATCTTCCATTCCTCCAGCTTTAGGAAGGTCATGGCAGTCATGTTGCCCAAAACATACCATTCTAAGTTTTCTGATCAAAGGGAGTCCCCAGCATACCTGCAGCCATTAACCTATTTGAAGTGAGACCACAGCCACATCTTCTTGATGAAGGGCAGCAGGAACCCTTTTCCAGCTTTGCCCCCTGGGAACCCTTCCAAATTTTTAAAAGCAGTAATCCAAGAACCCTGTTGGGTCACTGCCATGGGCCTAGGACTGGAGACAGGCCAAGTAAAAGTGGAAGCCAAAGCATAGTTATACAATTTTTGGTGAAGACTATAAAAAGGTAAAGGTAAAGGTTCCCCCCACACATTTGTGCAGTCGTGTCCGACTCTAGGGGCCGGTGCTCATCTCCGTTTGTTAGCCGAAGAGCCAGCGTTGTCCGAAGATGCTTCTGTGGTCATGTGGCCGGTATGATGCGCGCGGAACGCTGTTACCATCCCATGGAAGTGGTACCTATTAATCTACTTGCATTTGCATGCTTTGAAGACTATACTTTTCCCCAATCCTCCCTAATTCTGGAGGATAGATATCAGTTGGAAGCAAATCCTGTTGGCCAGAATATCTGTACTTGGGCTGTCCCCCACCTATGTTTATTCTCTCTGGCTTACGAGTAGGCCAGTATATGTACTCCTTAAACAGTGCAGAATGGTTACAGAGTGCCAAACTGACCTAGGAAAGGCTTCACAGCTCTCTCTCTCTCTCTCTCAAAGCACAAGGTACCGAGCAGGCTGCTGCAGCTTGCTTGCTTGCTTATTAATTAATTAATTAATTAATTAATTAATTAATTAAATTTGTATCACTGCCCATCTCCTCCATACCTGGGGACTCTGGGCGGTTATTCTTTTAGCTTTATAGTACAGTAGAGCTTCTGGTTTTAGAAGACTTATAGCTCTCACCTCTTCATCTTTTAACTCTATAGTCACTGTCCTTACACACATAGTTTTTATGTTAGAGTGGTTAATTCCACAGTCTCTGTTTTTACTTTAGGTTGGTCAAAGGACCATCATCAGTATAAAAAGAAGCATAATAAGGATAGCATATGTAGATAATACAGGGTTTTTCCTTTCTAAATCCATATGTGTACCTAGGTCCAGATGAATATAGATCCTCAAAATCCGGGTCTAGCTTCATTGCTTCTGGCTTGAAAGTTGGAAATGTACTATAGCACAAAGATAAAAACAAAACACTTTTAAATATATTTACAATCAAATAAAACAATGTTTAAGTTGTCATTTTCTTACAAAAGGTGAGAAATGCTATATAACTGATAAATATTGACAGGATCTTGGCAAAGTGCTAACTTACATAACACTTATATCCTGGTAACGCTCAAGATGACTGACAACAGTCCTCAGAAGCAATTACGGGGAAAAAAAGACTTATTGTAAAGGCCTATTGGGAGGGAGCAAGCATTGGTGGAATCCAAATTTACATCACTTGCATTAGTTTATATCCCTTTTATAATTGTGTAATTAATGTAAACAGTGTCATGTGCAGGAAAATTTGTTGAAGAGTGACATCCAAACAAAAAACCTCCAGTGTATCTGAGGGCTGTTAAACTAAGGCTTTATTGCACTGAAAGGAGGGATGGCAGACAACTGGGATGCTTTAATTTGGATTATTGCACCGAACCTGATGGCCTAAAGGCCAGCTTCCAACTTTGTGATTCTAAGACACAGGGAATGAGGCTCATTGGGTGTTAAGCCAGGGTCACCGACATAATTATTTGCAAAAATCTTCCTTGATGCCAATCAGACTTTTTACAATTTTAGAGAACTGTGCTTTCCATTAAATAATGGTAAAAGGGTAAAACAACGTGCCAGCTTCTAGTATACAGTAATTTCACTTCCAGAAATTCTTAAGCTCCAAATAAGCTTTCTTCGAAAACAAAGTGTGCCCACATTACGAAAAAGGTAAGTTGGGAGGTAGGGGGTGGCAGGTAACATTCTGATAAATCTGGGTTTTGCAGCAATAAGGTCTCCAGTGACAATTATTTTATGAATGGGCGAGTCTCCCCAACCGTCATTTTCTGAAAGCGCCTGCAACACGTTCTCAAAATTCTCTCTATCTCCACCAGCTCGAAAAAAATGGGGACTCTGTACTAAGGTTTGCAGAGGATTGTATGGGAAGATGCAGTCTGGAACCGTGTTTGGATCCGGTGCACGTAGGCCACAATGAGTGTCGTATGACACGTCAGTTGTGTTACGGACCAAATGAAAACATTTCCTCTGCTCCAGTTCTGATGTAAATTAAGGGCATGGCATTGTAACCAGGCCTGAAAGCCCCAGAAACAGATGCAGTTGGCATACCAGGTCAACATGGGCAAAGCCTGCAACTAGCCCTGGCTACAGCCTGTGCAACAAGGCCAGACTCAGGAGGGCTGCCCCGTTTAAGGCAGAGAGAGAGGAGGGGGCTGCTACTCCACCAAGGACAGAAGGAAACCCCAGCCAGGTCATCAGGTAAAAAAAAATTGGGCCACCGTGGCGTGCAGCATGCAAGTGGCCCCCGGCACTCATTTTATGGTTCCCAGAACACCTCCAGATGGCGCTTTGGAAATCTGATCACAAAATCATTGATTTTAATTAATACGGTTTCTTTTTTAAATGAGTGATTTAAGTAAATAAAGTCCTTAAGTTTCCATCAGGCTTCACACATCAATGTTGCATTTAATCATGCCCCACATGGAAAAGGAAAAAAGGGATAAAGTACTTGAACCCACCCCTCTTGCAGACGTTACCCACATCACCAAATAAGCTTCTTACAGACAAAAAATGTAGGGAAAAAGAAAAGGGTGCACCTTTTGGCCAAATAGGTCGCCTGCCTCTGAATTCAGCCAAAGTTCTGTCCGTCTAACAAACGGTGCTTTCCAAACGGTGTGTTGCAACACAGTTTGGTGTGTCGCAACAGTTTGGTGTGTCGCAACACAACCTGGAAGCGGCGACAGGGGTGTGCACGGCGGCGGCGCAGTGGCGCGCCATCAGCGCTTCTGCATTTTAGTGGAGGCCGCCACCGTGCACGCCCCCGCCGCTGCCGTGTCGCCAACGGCGGCACTTTGGAAAGCACTGGTCTAACAGCTACTCCTGACTTCAAATTTATGCAAGTGCCCACCATCCTTTCCTAACCCATTGCCTGCCTATATTTTGGACTACAACTCCATTCATTTCATTTCATTTCATTTCATTTCATTTCATTATTTATTTTATTTTATTATTTTATTTATTTATTTTATTTTATTTTATTTTATTTATTTATTTTATTTATTAAATTTATATTACTGCCCATCTTCCCCCAAAGGGAGAACTCTGGGCGGTTTACAATAAAACCAGAATTAAAATACAAAACAAATCCAGTGCAAATGTAATAAATATAAAATATCATTGTAATTATTAACAACAACACGACTGAACAACAACAACAAATAAATAGAATAAAATAGAATAGAATAAAATAAAATAAAATAAAATAAAATAAAATAAAATAATAAAATAAAAATCAGATGGCTACAGTTCTTTCTCAAGTCCTGAGTGCGAGGGCCGTTCTCAATCCATTCTAGAGCGCTAGCCATCCCCAAGAATGACTATTTCCCCTCCCGTCCCAGGCTTGGTGACAGAACCAGGTAACTCCTATATTTCCTGAGGGACTATATTGGAGGATTTTTTTCCTGGAATGTGTTTTCTCTATAACCTTGGCTCATCTTTAAAATCAATCTTTTTTTTTTTTTGCCAGGTTCTCATCCCATACCAAATTTGGAGCAGTTCTGTTCTGTTTCCAGAGAGTTATCTTTGATAGGATAGAGCAGTGTTTTTCAACCTTGGCAACTTTAGAACGGGTGAACTTCAACTCCCAGAATTCCCCAGCCAGCAAAAATTCTGGGAGCTGAAGTCCACACATCTTAAGGTTGCCAAGGTTGAGAAACATTGGGATAGAGAGAGGATAGAGAGATGGACAGGCAAGAGTGCCAAGCCCCTTTTTATTATTCTAATGCAGAGCTTTCCAAACTGTGTGTCGCGACACAAAAGTGTGTCGCCACACAGAGTCTGGTGTGTCGCCACACAACCCGGAAGCGCTGATCATCATCAGCACTTCTGGGTTTTCCCATGGCGACACACCAACGGCAGCGCACAAAAACCCGAAAGCGGCAGCAATGCTTCCGGGATTTTGCGCGCTGCCGCAATGGCGGCACTTCCGGGTTTTCCCGCGGCGACACCAACGGCGGTTGGTGTGTCGCCGCGGGAAAACTTTGGAAAGCCCTGTTCTAATGGGTTGGGAAAATGAACAAGATAAACAGGCAGCAAGGGCAGAGCATGGAATTCTGTTCTAACCTCCCCAGAATTGACAAATACAATTTAAAATCTCTGAAACAACCTCACAACACCCTAACCCTTGCACAATCATCTCCAATCATACCTTCCCAACTTGGTCCAAGAACAGAGAAACTGATTATTTTTTTTAAAAGGGTCCAAGCAACAATAACGGTCACTGCAGGTTCCGCAACAAAATTGTAGGCAATGTTTCTGTGAATGCAAACGTCCATCAGAATCTCTGTAAGCCTCACAGTATTCAGAGGAACCTGAAAATTAATCAAAGCAAGAGGTTATTTTACTATATCATATTTAGCTTTGAAAAAAGTCAGCTGAGAGGGATATGGCTGCATTCCTCGTGTACCTGAAGTTATCACGACCCAGCAGAAAGTCAAGGTCTATTCTGTCATCTCATATGGCAGGGCATAGAATAATGGTCTGAGGTTACAGGAAAACAGATTCCTGAGTTGAGTGTTAGAAAAAATTTCTTAATTGAATAAGAGCAATTTGATGGTGGAATCAATTGCTGGGGGAGCTGTGTTACTATCGATGGATGTGTTCAGGCAGAGGTTAGAAAGCCATCTGTTTGAGATGCTTTCACTTGGATCCGTACTCTCCACATGGGATTGGACTTGATCGCCAACCAATTCTATGATTCTGTATTGGTCACCCAACAAATACTGAGCATTTTCTGAATGGATATGCTGATTCTCAAACTGTGCCCTGGCCCCACACAAAAGAGTGAAGCATTGCTCCAGGTGGGACTGTGAGCTACCTTACTTCCTATTACTTGTCTGCAGTCAGATAATGAATGAGGAGTTCTGGGCAAATGGTCTGAAGGTTGTCAAAGGAGTTAAAAAGAGATCAAAAGGTTGATTAAAATAATAGGTTTTTCCTTGTTCTAATAAATATTCCCCTTGCAAAATCTATGTATGTTTCAGTGATAATTGTTCTGTGCTGTGCTCTGGCCCCACCCATGCCTGGCATCTCTTCACAAACAGGTGGCTTCAGGCATTTTCAGGTATTTTATGGGTCTGGAGTGTAGGAAGCTTGAGAATCCCCTTACTATGGAATTCACCTCACAGCACCCTAAGTTCTTATTATGAAGCCCTGCCACCGCTCCAATTCCGTTGGAACCATAATACTATGGCTTAAACAGACTTACGTGTTCTACAATTTTTAAAAATGAAGCTATAATAACCAATCAATACAACTTATTAATATTTGAGATTATTTGGTATAAGGACAATCAAATAATAAGCAGATGACAATTTGGGGGGAATGTTAGCCCCAAAAATATTTGAGCCTAGCATACCAAAAAATCACCACCTTGCATTCTTAAATAAAATTCAGGATAGAAATTAAATCAAAAAATAAACAAGCAGTTAATAATCTATGGATAATTTAACCCATTCCATTTATGGAGGGAAAGGCAAGGAGCTCGGAGAGTGGCAGGGAAAATGTAGAAAAGTTTCAAGATGTGATCCATTTCACACTGTGTTCAGCTATAGCAGAAAAGGAACCCGAGAGACTTTTGCCAGAAAGAAAACCAGAATTTTGGAGACTTCCTACCATCAAAAAGAAGGAAAGAACTTTACAAGATGTAGCATCCACACACATGCTACACAGGAGGATTTTTTTGCATAGGCACAACTTCTTGGGAATGGAGAAAGAAAGAGGCAGAGAGAGGGAAAAGTAATTATCTTTCCTTACAACTTGTATACAGACCTTTGATCCTTGAAGGCCAGTGTGATATGGATCCTCCAAAAGTTGGAGGGGAAGGGAAATGGGGGACCCCATCAATAGATGCTTGCAAGTTTTCTTTGCCTGGGTCTGTTTGGTGTATTCCTGAAGCTATGATTCTCCTAGAGCTGGAGGACCAGACAGTTCAAACAGGGAGTATTTAAACACTACTTCTTTGTCTGATTCTGGATCCACCTGATCAGGCAAAGCTAGATGGTTCTTCCAGGCTATGAAACCCAACTTAGGAGGCTGCTTCAGAAACACAGGAAGATTGTGCTGTCAAAGTCTAACAAGGCAACATACTGGAGGGTTTAGTTCAGCTCCTATAAGGCCTAGCAACTTACCTGAGGCTGTACTACAAACCTACCATAGTAGATGACTCTGACAGGCCTCTCATAGCTTAAGGGTCACTGGCTGGGGTCAGGTATAGTCCATGACGGAGTGTCTGGCTCCAGACGGCCCAACCAGTTTCTCCTCTGAGATAAGCAAATAAGCTGGCAAGTGAGGGGGAAAGCTCAGTGGTCCCTCTCTCCTTCTCTTCTGACTTCCACTAGGACAGAGGAGGAGCAGAGAAGGAGGAGAGATGGGGTTTCCTTCTCCTTTTATAGGAATTTCTGCCCAGAGGCAAAAGTAGTGCTAGCTTAGGTAGTCCTACCTAGGATAAATAGGTGACAAAAAAGATGGTTTCAAGACTAACAAAAGAGAGTCAGACAGAGACAAAAAAGGGAGAAAGGTTGGATAAGGTGACTGGTTTGGCTAAGTGGCTTTTCTCCTTAGCCTGAACAAAAGAGCTGTGACAAGACTGATGGCCTTGAAATGATTTTTCAGACTCCTTTGGATTACCAAACTAAGTTCCAAGGAAACCCAAATGAGTCATTGAAAAGTGTAAAGACTGTGGCACTGACCAATAAAAGAAACGACCCAGGAATTGTTCATGGCTCTGGCAACTTGCCTTCCTAGATTTGCCACTGTTTTACCAAGACCTAGCAATCAGCAATGCAAATGGAAAGAGTTATATGCTCTGCTCAGTCTCTGTTTGGAAATTTCATCCTTGGGTCTTTTTTAAATATACTTTTTGTTCCCTGTTGTTACTAGAATTGCTATACATAGAACTTTGCTGTGTATACAGGAGCCATAGAAGGGATTATTGAAGGTAGTCCACTTTTCTTCAAACGGGGGTCTTTTCCAAACTAGACATACCTGACAGACTCCTAGGGTATTGATTTGACTGTAGAATGGAACTCAGCATTTTTGGCCTGTTGGCTTTACCATAGAATTGCACGTGTAATTCTATGAGCCAATAAGTGGTATAATTTAGGTTCCGGAAGAACCTAAAGACCTGGTTTTGCCGCCTCGCGTGGGATGGGAACAGGAATAGTTCCTCGTGGGGATGGCTGGTGCCATAGAGCCCTTTTAAAGATCATGGTCTGCCTTCTTAGATTTTCTACTTAATTTATAATAATAATTAATTGTATATTGTATTTTGTGTTTTTATAACGGAATTTTAATCTCTATGTTTGTAAACCGCCCAGAGTCCCCTTGTGGGAGATGGTGCGGTGATAGAAGTCGAAACATAAATAAATAAATAAATAATAAAATAAAATAAAATAAAATAAAATAATAAAATAAAATAAAATAAAATAAAATAATAAAATAATTTAGAGGGGAAAAGGAACTTTCCATTTGAACCTTATCCTATCTTGCACACCAACACAACCAACATCTTGCACACCAACACAGAAAAGGCTGAGCTGCTTAATTCCTATTTTGCCTGTCTTTTCAGAAAAGGAAAAAGTGGTCTAACCTGTCAAAAGCCACGGCTCGGAGGTTGGGGGAGTGGGCAGAAGAGAAATGCAGGTCAGAATCAGTAAGCAATAGTTCCACCCTATGCTGTGCTGGCCCAGTTCTGGTCCCCACAATAAAAGAAAAATTCTGAGGAACTGGAAAGTGTGCAGAGAAGAACAACAAAGATAGTGAAAGGAATTGGAATTGGAAGGATATTTTGGACATACATAAACCAAGGGCTAGTAGAACCAGGGAGAATCCATGTATGGACCGGGTGTAAATCCCTTGCAAGCTTGCTCAGTAAATAACCTTTTCTAGTGAACATGTCAGATATTGCATGTAATGAACTATCAAGGCTTTCCAAAGTTTTCTCATGGCGACACACCAATGGCAGCGCGCGCCACCGCTGCTTTCAGTTTTTGCACACCGCTGCTGCTGCGGTGCTTTCAGATTTTCGCACGCCGCAGCGGTGTCGGTGTCGTGGTGTGCCGTGTGAAAACCCGGAAGTGCTGATGGCCCGCAGCGGGGGGCGCGCCATCAGTGCTTCCGGGTTTTGATGAGACACACCTGGGCCCCGCAGGCGACACACTTTTGTGTCGCGACACAGAGTTTGGAAAGCTGTGAACTATATTAAGTCAAATGAAGTACATATAACCCAGCTGAATGCACAGGTACATGGAAATTCAACAACATGCTAAGGCAGACTAAAACGACGATATACCAAAGATCAGGAGAAGATCAAATCATGACTGGTGGATAAAAATAGCAACACCCAGACATGAATATCCATGATCAAGAACTGCCCAAGAATAGCTAGACCTCTCCCAAAATTGTCTTCAATAATGTAACAATATTCTGTGACAAGATTGATGGTCGGAGTCCAATTCTTTTAGGTGAGAAAGTAGAACTTAGCAAAGAAAGCTGTGTGTATAGCATATGAGGGTGTGATATTTTGCTTACTATTCTTAGCCTGCTACTTTTCTCACTATCTTTTCTAGCCTGGGACGTTTTTCTGGAATCCAGGTAGTACAAGACAACATTTGGTAATGATCTGATTTCTAATTTAGATAACCCCCCTGTTTATATTAATTGAGAAAATCATGTTGGCCAGTGACATGTACCCCATCTTTTGTGTTGAAATTCAGAAATGTAGTAAAGAGAAAACTATACTTAAGCTGTGGTTCAATAAATCTATGCAGTTGTTACATTGTACATTGTTTTTTTCTGTGGTGATTGCACCTGTTAGGGACAAAGATTTATTTATATTCATATTTATTGTACTTATAATTATATTGCATTTTAACTGTGTTTTTTGTTGTAAACCGCCCAGAGTCCCTCCTCGGGGGGAGATGGGTGGTGATAAAATTTGGGGAAAAAAAAAAGATGCTGAGAGGAAAGGAGAAAGTTTATCTGGGTTTTCTACCTCCCTAGAAAGGGCTTGGAGGCTAAATCCTATAAAAAGAGTTAAAGGAACTGGGTAAGTTTAGCCTTAGAAAAGCAGGTTAGGGGAGACACAAGAGAAGTCTTCCAATACTTGAAGGGCCTTTATAAAGAAGAGGGTGTGGATTATTCCCTGGGATTAGGACAAGAATCAGTGGGTATAAGGGAGGGAAGGAGATCCAAACTCAAAATAAGGTGGGATTTCCTGACAGTGAGAGCTATTAAAGAGTAGAAGAGCCTGCCTCCTGGGGTCATTGGTGCTCCATCACTGGAGATTTTCAAGCAAAGGTCAGATAGCCATTTCTCTGGATGGTCTGAGGATTTCTGCCCTGGGAAAGGCACTGAACTAAAAGACCTCCAAGGTCCCTTTGTCCCTTCCAATTCTATGATTCTATGTCTTTTTATAAACAAGGGGACCTCACTTTGCAAGCAGGTATTGAAAAATATAGAAACTATATGACACAGAATTGCTACACATTCAATATAAGGCTGCATACAGTTCCTGAAACCTTCTTCTGGTCCTTTAATTTGATCATACTATGGTAGCACTATTGCCAGAAACATTTCCTGCCATTTTGGTGGTTGGGCATGACCTAATTAAAAATGCAAAACACATTTCAACTGACCAGCAAAAACCCAGGAACAAATAGCAAATCGCAGCACCACCTATGTAAGAGACACATAGACCCATCCTGTATTTATATAGAGTTCCCCGTGTGGGGAGATGGGCGGTCATATAAATTAAATAAATAAATAAATAAAATAAATAAATTTGTCACTGCCCCGGGCAATGAAGCTGTTGCTTTCCCCAACCACCATGAATATTGAGACTGTGCCACAAAAATGATGCCAACCCCCGTTTAAAAGGCTTATTCATATTTATTCCAGCCCAGTAATATTATGCAATTCACTTAGAAAACCATAGAGTTAAATCAACCTTCCACAACTGGTGCTCTATAACTGAGATGGCTGGACAGTTGTAATCTGTCCCCATGATGAAAACAAAAGGTATTTGCACAGGGCTCAAATTCTGACCAGAGTAGGGCTATTCATTAAAGCAGCCTCTCTTTTTTCATATTTATACACGACCCTTAAAAAGGGCAGCTGCTTTAAGGAGTCAAAATGCAATTCTTAAAGCAACCCCAACTTTTTTTCAGGCAGGTCTGCAAAAAAGAAGGGGTGCTTTAATGAATAACAGAGAGGTGCTATGCTCATGTAAGGTCTGAAATAATTATTCTGAATCATTTTAGAAGCATGCACAGCCCTAGAATATCCGGAAGATGCATTATAAATCTTTACTGACCGTAAAAAGAATGCTACACCAGTTGCCTGACGCATTTAATAGCAACAACAAGAGCAAATGTTCTGGCTAAATTTTGGAAACTTGCAAAACTTGCAAAAATTTGGAAACTTGCAAAATTTAGGGTTTTCCCATTTAGACTGTCACTTCCCAGCATCTATCTGAGAAGAACAGTCCTGAGGGTTGACTATGGGAGAAAGCCCATGTTCCCCTCTCCAGCCGAGGTGGAGTGATGAACAGCTATCAGACTGTACATTTTTGAAACTGTGACTGGCTGCCTTGTTGATTAGGCAACTGGAACCTAAAAAAACCCCAGGAGTGGATTTGATCCCTTCCAAATGGATACACCATTCTGACCAATTCTGGCTTCTTTATTTATATTAATAAATCAGCTCTTACATTCTAAGTGTGGGGCATGGCCAAAATTACCCCTATTTTCAAGAAGATTGTGCCAGTTCACCACCACTCTGTCAGGTTAATATGTTTTATTAGCAAGCTCTAGAATAGCCTTTTCTCTTGGAAACTACTAGCCTTGCTGGAGGGGAAAATACCTTGGGTCTGGCCCAAATGTAATGGACTGTTGCCTACTTATCAATACAGGATAACACCAACCTGAGTGTAAGATGCAACACAGCAGAACGTATTTCAGAAACAGTCCCAACAAGAAAAGGAGTTAAACAAGGAAGTATCCTTGTCCCACTATTCAAGTTTTGTATCAATTCAATAGTGGGGAATTTAACCCAAGAACACCATCTCCCAAAATGAATAAACAAATTTACAGCAAAACTGCTACATGCAGATGATGCAGTAGTTCTTCATGGACCCCAGGAGGTCTAAGAAGAGAAATGAAAGCTTTGATCCATTTCTATAGGGTTCACTCATTAAAGCCTAACTTTGAGAAAGGCACTTGGTGAAAAAATAAAGACACCAGCCCAAGGCCTGAAATATCAAGGGACGTGGCACTGAATAAGTGGAATGCTCCAAATATTTAGGTTTTGTTTCAATTGACAGGAGATTAAATGCCCATACATACACCTCTCTAACACTCACCTCTCTAAGCAACTAGAAGAGCTAATCCATTATCACTTCCTTTTTCTTCTCCAGAGGTACAGAATATCTTTCAGCAACTCTAAAATTCAAGACCAGGGCACTGATGTAATCTATAGGGTCCAGCTAAACCCATACGTCATATTTTCTAAATTTCAGCCAATTCAAGTTACACTGCTGAGAAGACTGCTTGGTGTATCTGTAATGCAGCACTCCACACAGAAGAGGAAATGAATAGGTTCAGACCAGAATATGGAGAAGCATCTTCAATTATTGGTTAAATCTGAACTTTCTATCACACAGCTTAATTTCTCTGAGTGACAGCTATTGATCTTTTCTTGAAACATGACATCACTGACAAACTGCAGTGCTATGGACATTCCCAAGAGCTGTTGCTGGCCTACAGTTATGAACTAGCCATGACAAAGCTTCAATAAAGAATTCTAGACGTGGAATCCCATATTGAGCTTAGCAATTTTTCTACAAGAGTTGACTGGGAAATCGCAAGAATCATTTTAAACTAGCTATCTAACTTGAGAACTTCATTATATGCTATCAAGTTGGTGTCAGCTCTTAGAGACCACATCTCTTCCAAGATGATCTGTCTCCAACCTGGCCCTTCAGGTCTTCCAATACTGCATCCACTGCTGCTGTAATCAAGTCCATCCAACTTGCTGGGGGTTGCCCCCTTCTCTTTCCTTCCACCTTTCCCAGCATAATAGACATCTCAAGAGAGCTAGGTCTTGCATAATGTGTCCAAAAATGATACTTTAAGCCTGGTTATTTGTGCCTTGTTTCTGTGTTTCCATCTTTAACGACTTGTCTTTTTAAACAGTTTTCTGAAGGTTCTATATTAAGTTCCTTTTTGAGATCTGTCTTTCTGGGCTTTGGCTTCTCTTCTTGGCAAGTTCCACCATTTGTTCTGACATCCAGCTTGCTTTCTTCTGTTTCTTGGTCTTTGACAGTCTCTTTCCTCATTTATCCTTAACAACTTATTTGATTCCATTCCATAGTTCCTCTGGTTCCCTATCAATTGAGTACAGGACTTCAAGGCGATTCCCCATGTTCTCCATGAAATAGTGGCAAAAAATATAGTAGCACTGTTCTGGACTAGCAAATTGTATTGAAAGGAATAAATTTTCATGAGCGGCAGCTTTGTGCATTTGATGAAGCTCATGAAAGCTGAGTCCTTTTAATAAAATTTGTTAGTCCAAAAAGGTGCTATCACACTCCTCCTGATTTTTTGCCACCACTGACTAGCCCAGCTCTCCAATGTCTTGAAAAATGTAAAAAAAAGTATATGTGCTCAAAATCATTGTGTGGAAAATGGCTGGATTGTTCTTTTGCTTTAGCTTGACTTGGAACTTGCACAAGTGCAGTTTGTGACTTTTTCCACAGTCAGCCTTGACCACGCCTCTGCTGGTATAACTGAGCTCTTCCACTTCCTTGTACCAATGATATAAGTTCTGTGTATTCCATCTAGCGATGTCCATGTATCCAGGCGTTAATTGGTTGTTTGAATACAGTGTTAGCAATGAAGAAATAATTGGATTGGCCTTCTCCTTCCACGTCCTTCCAAGTAACTTCCACGGTCATGTGGCCAGCATGACGTACGCGGAACGCTGTTACCTACCCACTGAAGTGGTACCTATTCATCTACAGATGTCAATTATACTGCCCTCACTGGTCATCCTCAAAATCTTGACCTGATAGGTTGTGGTGTTCATGGTGCATATTTTAGGGAATAATATACTATTTCTCTACTACTGACATTTGTTTATAGCCCTCCCCATTTTGTAAGTGTTGAACAGAGAGTCAAGGAAAAAGAATCACCAACCCTCAGCTTCCTCCATCTCTGTGCCTAGAACCATGGTTCCATCTTGCTAGAACATGGTATGCTTAATTATGGTTCATTGAATAAATGACAACTCTCTCAGTTCACACATGCCAAACCATAAATCATAAACCATGATTACAAATCACAATGGTTTGGTTCACTGGGTGCCCAAAGGAAACCACAGTGATGTCAAAATGATGAGACCTACACAATATAATCACACAAATGTCGCCCCTCCAAACTTGTGTCCTGACAAGGGATGCAAGTTACAGTATTTGCACAATGACATCACCACACCCTGCCAGATGCCCATGCCACACAACAAACTAAGCCCACACCAAGTAACTATTAAACACAACATGTGATCCTAATTTGAAGAAATTAGCTGTAACCCAGAGCCTGGAGATAAGTGGTGGTGCTTTAGTGGGCTCACTTTTAATGCCTACTGCTGTATATACTGTACTGTAATGCCTACTGGAAACAAAATTAGCATCCAAGTTGTCACTGTTTCTTATCAGAAGAAATCTCACATTTCCTAACTGGAAATAAATGTCAGCTTTGTACAATCCAGTTCCAGAAAGGGCTGGAAATAAATATTTTCCTGTAGGCATCAAATACATGCAATCTGACAAAAGCACAGAATTTCTCCCTGAGGAACTGAGAGAAAGAGTTAAGCAACCAAGAAGTTGTAAACAGCATAAGGGCACAGCAGTGATTCAGCCTGCTTTTGGCCTCATGGAAATCTCACTTCGGAGACTTTAGGACAAAGGCAGAGCTGCAAGATGAAGCCCGTTCGTGACCAAAATGTGGGCCAGCTGGTTCTCTTCAAGGCAAATCTCAGGACTTCTGACGAGGTCAGTCATAGCAAAGCAACTTAGAGATGCCTTGGGTGAACGATCTGCCCCCAGCAAAGAGGGCCCCAACGTTCAAAAACAGGAGTGGTTACCAATTTACAACTACCGCGATACAATCAGAACTGAAAACACATTGCATGTCTGGGGCCTTCCCGTTCAGATGATGGAAGTTAATTTAGGTCACCACCCCGACGGAAGGAAGCCAGAAGGAGGCCACGCGGGGAGGGCTGCCCACCCCATCAGCGCCGTCGGTTCTCCCCCCGTCCGTCACTCACCGCCGGGCGGCAGCAGGAGACCCACAAGGGCGCAGAGACCCCAGAGGGGGCTCCAGGCGAAGGCCATCGTTCTCCTCCTCGCCGAGGGAGCAGCTGCGCCGCAGTGACGAGGACGACCCCTTCTGCCCGTTTCCTACGTCGGCGTCTCGGAACTGGGCGTTCCTTTTGCCCGTCAAAGAGCTCCGCCCGTCGGAAGCGCGGCTCTGGAGGGGCGCGGAAGATTTCCTCCCTGAACCCGCGGCAGGCTTCTCCTTTGGTTTCTGTTTTCGTTTCTGGGCGGCGGTCTTTACGGGAGGCTGCGAAGCGGCGGAATGCACAGCAGCAGCCAAGGGGGGAGCCCCGGGAGGTGAAGGCACCGTGGCGCCTTCGCGCAAGGGGCGCCAAGCATGCATGGTGCGACTGATGCAAGTGACACAGTTCACCTCGTGGCGCACGTGACGTAGTTGTGGCTTCGGTCGGACCACAATGGGCCAACTTTCTTACCGTGCTGAACTGGATTCACCCATTACTCTGAACCGTAATGTGGTTTATGGCAATGTGGTTTATAAATCATAGCTTCAGACTTTATCCTATGGACTAAGCCAATGGTGCTTTTCCCTATAAACAGTGATTAAACCCCTGGTTAAACTGGGAGCTGGTTAAAGTGTGGACCCAATCCGTGATTGTCTGCATCATGCCCTTGTTCATAGTTAATTTACTTAATCCAGTTGCCTCGTTCTCACAACATTTTGTTGTTCAGTTGTTTAGTCGCACTCTTCGCGACCTCATGGACCATAGCAGCCAGGCCTTCCTGTCCTCCACTGTCTCCCGGAGTTTGCTCAAGTTCATGTTCATTGCATCGGTGATGCTATCTAACCATCTCATCCTCTGCCGTCCCCTTCTCCTTTTGCCTTCAGTCTTTCCCAGCATCAGGGTCTTTTCCAGTGAGTCCTCTCTTCGCATTAGGTGGCCAAAGTATTTGAGCTTCAGCTTCAGCATCTGTCCTTCCAATGAGCAGTCAGGGTTGATTTCCTTTAGGATTGACTGATTTGACCTCCTTGCAGTCCAAGGGACTCTCGTCTTCTCCACACAACATACTATGCTATAAATTAACAACATGGAGTGGGATCACCTAAAGCTACTCAAGCTATTTGACACCCAAAGCAGAACATCTTATAAACGTTACCACTGTCAGTAGAAATAATATATAATTACAAAATAAACTCTTACTTTAGTAACTGTAGGCTAACCTCAAGTAGAAGCACAGGGAATTTCCATCACTGCTGCTACTGCTGCTGTAATTTCAGTGTGCTCTTACAGTTGATTGAATAGAGCAAGCGAACATATTTAACTAGAAGCAACTTCTGTAGTATTTACTCTGTGTACCAATATATGCTAGGATTCTAAGAGCTTGAAGATTCAGGTCTGAAAAGATACCTTGCTAGTATGCTTCAGTTTATGACATTTTTGAGACAGTTGCACAGTCAATACCAGAGCTTTCAAAACTGTGTGTCGTGACACAAAAGTGTGTGGCCACACACAGCGAGGTGTGTCACCACACCACCCGGAAGCGGCGGCGCGCACATGCACAGCGGCAGCGGCACGGGATCAGTGCTTCCGCGTTTTAGCGGAGGCTGCCTCTGCCGTGCACACACGCGCCACCGCACGCCCCCCGCGCCGCCGTGCACGCGTGTGCCGCCGCACGGCCCCCCGCACCGCAGCTGTGCGCGCGCCACTGCCGCCCTGCTACTGCCGCCGCTGCCGCCGGTGTGTCGCCAGCGGCAGCACTTTGGAAAGCCCTGGTCTATACCATAGCTTTCCAAACTCTGTGTCGCGACACAATACTGTGTCACCTGCGGGTCCCAGGTGTGTCGCGTCAAAACCCAGAAGCGCTGATGCCGCGCCGCTGTGGCTGCGCGCACAGTGGCGGGCCATCAGCGCTTCTGGGTTTTCGCACAGCACACCAGGACACCGCTGCCGCCACCACTGGCGCGCGAAAATCCAAAAGCGCGGTGGCGGTTCTGGGTTTTCGCGCGCCACCATTGGTGTGTCGCCAACAGGAAAAGTTTGGAAAGCCCTGGTCTATGCTATGAGTGGGATACCTGTATCCATTCAGACCGTGCTCAATTCCAGCCAAGATAGTACTGAAGGATGCTGGGAGGCATAGTACAAGTACAAGGTAAAACCTCCACTGATTTTAACCTGAAAACCATGTTCACTGATTCCAGGTTTTGTGCTAGATGCCTCCTGTAATTGTTTCCTTTATTATTAATTGGTCAATAGATCAGAACTAAATCCTGATGCTGGTAATACTGTGATGAATTCTATCCTTCAATTTTCCTGAAGTTTGTATTTTTGCAAAGAAGCTTACCTTAAACAAAATATCTCAAAGTATCACAAAATTATCCCTTTTGTGAACCACAAAAGGATGTATTTACACTATGGTACCCACCTTAGACTCTCTATATTCTTACTTGTTCCTAAGCACCATGGATATGAACATAGATGCAAGTGTTTCACATACCTGTGAACAAATCTAAAAAATAGTTCGAGACTCCAGAATTTCAAAATTTTCTAGCATTCACGTCTTGATGAGTATTTATGTCATACCTTTTTGGGTAAACATTAATGTCAGAACATTTGGTATTTTGTGATCTTTAATATCAAAATTAGCATGGAAAGGAATTGTCCCCAGAGGAGCGTGATTCACTTGTTCCCTGCTCAAATTCCTTCATTCCTCTTCATTTCTCAGAATCAGTGTTGGCATAAAGCGAAGAAGATATAATATTAGAGATTACCTACCTTCTCTGAACACAGGAGAATCTTCTTTCCATTCTGAATATGAAAAGAATAGGTAGAGCAAGATGCTGGGCTAATTTAAAAACAACAAAGGAGTAGGAATGAGAAACGTCAGAATTCTAGCATAAACAATATAGTGAAAAAGTTGTGCAAATAGGTGCAGGAAAAATTGCCTGCATTCTCACAAGGGGCATGTTTAGGGGAGATGTGGTTGGACAAGCAGGTTGATATGCGATTGCTAACATCAAACTCACTGCTCAAATCTGGGGGGTGAAGTGTGTGACGATCCACTCCTTTGATAGATATGTAGATAGATAGATAGATAGATAGAGAGAGAGTTATTTATTTATTTATTTATTTATTTATTTATTTATTTATTTATTTATTTGATTTCTCACCGCCCAAATCCCTCAAGGGACTCTGGGCGGTTTACAAATCATTTTGTAATTTAGAAACTCTCATCACAAGCCATGGTAGGATATGAAAAAGTTCTTTAATTAATACAAGTGAATAGAATCGATGCAAAGAGCAGATTGAGCAAAAGCGCGCGCAATCACAACTTTAAACATGCCAGTTCCCACTTACTCCTCACCAACCCCTCCCCTACCCACTGAGTTCCCATAACTCTAAACTGTTAGTCCTTTGATGATCCCAGCTGAAGGGCCTTGGAGTCTGGTTCCTGTCTCTCCACCCCCACATTCCAACGCCTTGCATTCCCTGCCCTGCCTATCTCTAACGCTTCTAACAGTCCTGCAAGTATGCTAATTACTGCCCATCTACCTACTACCTACAAATCCCATCTATCTCTGGCAGGATGGCAATGGCATCCTGACAAAGTGCTATTAAATACCCACATATTTGGACATATTCCATACCAAAATAATCCCTTCCCTATTAGTGGCACAGGGGTGCTATCTGATTTGTCTCTAGTCTTTAATAATATCTAAGAAATATTAGTTGATAGCTCAATAATGCAGTTCTATGCTCAATACTTTTGTGTGCTTCCCTAGGCATCAACAATAACTATGTGCTCTCAAAAAAAAGGGGGTGTTGATTAAGTCTAGGTAAGTGTTGGCTGAACTAATTGGAATAAATGACAGTCTGGATTCTAACACAATAATACAGCTGAATTATTCAAATAGGTCATGCTACAAAGTTGCATGTGAAACAGGAGGAGGAGGAAGTTGGTTACAAAAAAGAGGAATTTGGTTACATATATACAGTAATTCAAGGCTGAAGAGGTCCCTCATCACACTGGCAGAGCAGCTGTCAGTTTCAGTGCTCTCAGTCCATGAAGGGAGGCAGAAAGCACCCAGGGAGGAAATTGAAAGGGAAGTGGGGAAAATGCAGACAGATTCACAGTGACTCTAGTAACACTGCCATTCCCACTGAGAGAATGCAGAAACAGTGGGAATAATCTGCATAGGTCCCTCTCCTAATCAGGGCGAGCAATAGATTTAATGGCAGCTCTCAGCATGCAAATCTGCCTTGCCCATTGTCTCTTGCTTGAGAAAGCTAACCTGGTTGTTGACCATGGATTATGGAACTGAGCTGACTGACTGCTTCTCAGCTGCAATAAGTGCTGGGGTCAAGGAAACATGACCAGAAGAGGGGGAGGGAAGGCGAACGAAGGGGGCAGCAGGAAATACTATGAACAATGCTAAGAGCAGAGGGGCACAGAACAAGATGAGGGAAAGCAAGCAAGCCATACTGAGCCAGTATGTGCCCAAACATGGACTCTGATGCCAACTTTGCTTTTAGCACGCATAAAGCTCCCACACAGCTCAAAGTCCCCCCATCATTTTGGGTCAGGCGATGCATCTGGGGTCCCAGGCATCCTCCCAAGAAACACTGATTGAACTGATGGTTGCCTTTTTTTCTGGGCACGTGGGAATATCTCCATAGAATGAACTAGGCAGCAGCTGAACAGCCTTTTAATTTAAATTTTCTAAAAATGCCTCTAGCTTTGCAGGACATTGTTGAAAGGTGTGCTACAGGTTGTGTTTCCCTTACAGCAGAGCTTTCCAAACTGTGTGTGGCGACACAAAAGTGTGTCGCCACACACAGCGTGGTGTGTCGCCACACCACCCGGAAGCGGCGGCGCGCGCGTGCACGGCGGCTGCCATGCACGCGCGTGCCGCCGCACGCCCCCCTGCGCCGCCGCACGCCCCCCTGCGCCGCCGCACGCCCCCCTGCGCCGCCGCACGCCCCCCTGCGCCGCCGCACGCCCCCCTGCGCCGCCACCGTGCGCGCGCACGCCGCCGCACGCCCCCCGCGCCGTTGCCGTGCGCGTGCGCCGCCGCACGCCCCCCCCGTGCTGTCGCTGTGCGTGCGCCACCGCTGCTGCTGGTGTGTCGCCAGCGGCAGCACTTTGGAAAGCTCTGCCTTACAGCATGCTAACTTCACATTTTTTAAAAATTTAAAATGTTGAATAAATTAATTAAAATCAGATGAAATATGGAAACTCAACAGCAGCTACAGACTACAGACTCCTAGGCAAAATACAGTATAATCAGGGAAACAAGAAAAACATTGAACCAAGCAGGAGCTGCATACAAAAGAGCTTGGTAACACTAACTGATTATTATTATTTGTGCCTTCGAGTTGTGTTGACTCCTGGCAATTGCCTGGAGAAGTCTCTGCAGTTTTCTTGGCAAGGTTTTTTGGAAGTGGTTTGCCATTGCCTCCATCCTAGGGCTGAAAGAGAGTGACTGGCCCAAGGTCACCCAGCTGGCTTTGTGCCTAAGGTGGGACTGGGACTCCCAGTCTCTGGTTTCTAGCCTGGTGCCTCAACCACTACACCAAACTTATAAAGATGGTAAAATATTATTGTGACCACTCCCTCTGTTCCCCCCACCCCCAGGCTTGCTTCCTGGAGAAGACCCTAGTGATTCCTCCTAAAGTAGTACTACCTTCTGATTTGTTTTAAAAGAGAAGCACGGTCACAATCCTGGCCAGACACATTTGACGTGTTACAGTGTCTATTTCATCATCTGCATTCTATATGATAGTGGATTAGTAATGTTACAGTATTTCTATTCCACTCAGTAACTGAAGTTGTTTCACTGAAATTCATATAACCATATAATATAGACATTACTCCACTTTCTCCTTTTTCATGATGTTTTTGATCTTGATTTCACTGTCATTGCAAAGCAATGCCCTCTAGTGTCAAAAATGGGGACTGAAATCTTAAAAAGAGAAAAGTTCTACTTGACATCAACGTAAAGTGTGTCTGAGTAAACCTCAGTTGCATGAAGCATTTGTGAAGCACTCCTGTTATTTTCTTCTTCCCTTATCAGAACATCCAGAACTGTTTTGGACAGTTTGGTCTGAGTAATACTGAGAACACAGATGCCCACAAGCTGACAATAACTAATATTTGTTTGCTAGAGCTGTCTTGATTTCTCATTTTCATGTGCTATTAATAGCTACATACCAGGGAGAGGAAGTGATAGGGGAAAAAATGCCCTGTCTGCTTGATAAGCAACTATTAAAGGTATACAACAACTGAGAACAGGAGAATTCAGAAATATCTTGTCCATATTCCTAAAATGTCCTTCATGCAATGTTTACTTATAGCAGGCATATAAACAATGAAATCAAAGGGATGAACCTCGTCTGTAGCCTCTTCTCTGGTTCCTCTGATCTTCAAAGCAAGGATTAAGAAACAGTAAGGTGTTCAACTAGGAATGGGGAGACCCAGGCTCCCCATGAGCCATGGAGTGACTGCGCCAGTCACTCTCGCTCAGGGAGGCGATGTTTTGACCTCCTTGACCTCCTGATTAAAAGGCGGGCTGGAAATCTAATAAATAATCTAATAAATACATTATAAATAAGAGACCCATATGCAAATAATTTGACATTGCAGGGCAAAATGCAAGAATTGAGCAGCAGGAAGTGTCAGAATAGTTTCTGATATTATTTTTCCTCTGTCTTCCCTTACAGCATCTATGAACATGCAAGGCACAGTCCCAGTCCTTAAAATGAGTGATGCCAAAGAGCATCACACACAGCTGTTCATTTTGTATATTTCTCTGCTCTGATCCCTTATTTTACTCAACTTTCTTTTCTCCTGTCAGATTTTAACCAGCTGCTCCTTCCCTATAGAAAATGCTGAATAATAATATTATTAATCCCTTCTTACCAAAAGGAAAAAAAGGGATGTCTCCATTATTAAAGGGAGCTCAAATAACATACTGCAACCAAAAGAGTTTGTGGGTGTAAACATCAGTGATGGAACTGGGGCAGGCTGATGTCCAGGCCAGAACCAGGTGGCTCAAAGTTGACATGCAGCCCTTCTCAGTTCCCTATTTCTTCTTGCAGCACCCTTTTTCCTTTTCTCCCCTATTAATAAATGAATAAATAGCAAGGAATTAATTGAAAGTCAGTTTGGTGTAGTGGTTAAGGCACCAGGCTAGAACTCGGGAGACTGCGAGTTCTAGTCCCGCTTTAGGCATGAAAGCTGGCTGGGTGACTTTGGGCCAGTCACTCTTTCTCAGCCCTGGGAAGCAGGCAAGGGCAAACCACTGCAGTGGCTTGTCTAGGAAGTTACGAGGAGTCAACACTGACTTGAAGGCATAAATAAATGGGGCAGCAAATAGGCCAGGTAGGTGATTGCACATACTTCTGGTTTCCTTCTTTTTTTACAATGTATCGCAGGTCTCTGAGGAAGGATCAAAAAAAGTCAAGATGACTTCCATAACTGTGTGATTGAAACCCTGCCCCCTTTACATGCCTGCAATACATGTAAAAAAGGTGCTGGAGCTTTGATTGCATGGTTATGCCCACCATCTTGACTTTTTTGACCCCTGTGGACCTAAAGAGTTCTTATTCTGAAATGAATTGTGTGTAGCTTTAGTACTGTAATGTATAAGGAAACTACCCTGTGGTCATATGGCTTCTAGGTTTTTAAGTGAGTTTAAAATGCAAAACTGCATGTTAAGACTATTTATATTATAAAAATTCAGGATGGAGAAGTTTTTCCCATCCCTAATGTACCCTAATCCCTAATGTAAATTGATCCCTAATGTATCAATTTAGAAGTGCATGTAATGACTATGATAGAAAGAGAAATGTTAGCTGCATTACCACTTAATACTTCCCTCTTTTCTGGGAGACAGTTAAGTCCAGGGCCTAAAATTATTTAGCGGCATTACCTGGAAGTATAATTCAAATACTACATTTGGGGCATATATCAACCTGAAAATTTCTAAACCAGTGTTTTTCAAACTTGGCAACTTTAGGATGTGTGGACTTCAACACACAGAATTTCCCAGTCAGCATGTTGGCTGGGGAATTCTGGGAGTTGAAATGCACACATCTTAAAGTTGCCAAGTTTGAAAAACAGTTCTAAAATAATCATGGTGTGTTTCAGATTACATTGCATACTCACCACCACTAGAGGCCACTGTATCTCAGTCATAAGTAGTAGCAGTCCCACATCTTTCAGAGCAGTGATTCTAAGCCTCCTGCTGCCTGGGGAATTCTGGGAGTTGAAGTCTCCACATCTTAAAGTTGCTGAGGTTGAGAAGCATTATCCAGAGAATGCTAAATCAAACCAATACAGGGTGATGGGGAAAGGAGTTATTTGAAAACTGTAGTGCTCTTAACACAAAACATTTAGGACCTGTGTGCTGGTGGGATGGGTAGGGAGGAAAACTAAATGACATTTTTGACATGTCTTCTTAGATGTGGTGCATTGAGAAAACTGTGTCCCTGTTTCTGATCCTGATACAGTGATAGGCCACTCTAGAAGCAGGCCGCTCTCCAGTGTATTGTAATGTGTACTTAAGCATTTATACTTTTAATTCTGGCTACTTAAAAAAAATCAGATTCATGTCTTCCTAAATGAACAGCAAAAAACACTTAGGGGAGGGGGGGCTACATGAATTGGTTGCTCTTTTATTATGCTTCTCACTTGCACGAGCAATTATGTATAGGAATCTGCCTCATTATCTGAATCAATCCTGAGTTGCTTTTCTATGTGTCAAGCAGGAAATTAGATTAAATATAATGTAATAAAACAATGGCGATAAAATAGTGGTCTCTATATGGACTGCAGCTCCTCTGGCAATGTAAGCTGAGCCGGATGAGAGTTGAAGCCAGGAAATCTGTACCACTCTAAGTCTGCATTATGTTGCATTCCAACATAGACATTTAGATTTCCCTCTCTTACAGTTTTAGAGCTGAACAAATACATTACTAGCCCACTTTCTGGCATGAGTCCACTGGGTGTCGTTCACCTGAAGAACTTTATAGCATCTGAAGGATGGTTGGATCCTTGCCTCCCAAACATCTCTCTGTTTTTTATAAGTGTGCCTCAAACTCTACGGTGTTCTCTACAAGACAGGGTATGTTTGCATGACACACTAAACCAAAATGTCTGGTTGAGTGTGGCACCATTTTACTGTCCACCAGGACTTCTTAACCAGACTCCTGGGATTATTGTTCCCTCTGAAATACTTACTACAAGCCTTGATTACAAATTCTGTAAATGCAAATGGTGGGTCACTCAAGCCTTTGATTTAAAAGCCCTGTGTGATGCAATAAGACAATAGCATGTGCATACTCATTAACTCAATGGTTTGGCTTAGTAGATCATTCAGACATAACCACTGATTGGATTCATGTATTGTGGCTTATTGGATTGTGGCTTGAGGTGTTGTGTGAACTCAGCTGCATCTGACTGAACTATCAAGATGTAATTAAGTAAACCATGGCTTAGTATGATGTATGGATCTCTTGGATATATATTTGGTCTGAAAAATATGCATCAGCCCTGGAATATGCTTGGAATTTAAATAGAGAAAGAAGCCTGCTTCTGGTCCATTACAAACACAGCAGCTTCAGGTAACACAGTACAGCTTCTTCCAATATGTTACTTTCCAGGTGTGCTTGGACTGCAGCTCCCCACATTTCTGGTGATGCTGGCTAGTAATTCTGGGAATTGTACTCCAAAAACAGCTGGAGTTTTCATCTTGTGGGAAGCTACCCATAATTACCTACTGCAGGGTTTGCCTATTAGAATTCCATGCTGAATTCCATCTTATTTTCAGACTATCTTTAGGACTCAAGTCCTCAGCCCTGAAATCAATTAGCTGAAATTATGCTGTGGAACTGGGGAAAGCTGAACAAGCATCAACTCCTGTGCTGAGTTGATTGACAGCTGTACTTACATTCCCCCTTATTTAAGCTCCGGCATGAATTGCTCCGCTGTGGATTGTTAGTGTTAAAGGCTGCAAAAAAGAGTGTGGCCCAAGTTGTGATAAAATGGCATTATTTGGACAAGGAGTAACATTTGGTAAATAAATCCTAGATGCTTTGAAACAGTGGCTGTTCCTTCTTTCCATTCAGTGGAGAAAGTTAAGGAATGGGAGGCTTTAGGACGGGTGTTTTCTATTTTTCTGTGTTTCTGCTTAGCCAATAAGTCCTATATTTGTGAAAATTACTGCAGTAAAGGAGATTCGTTTGTTAGTTTTACATTCTTTAGGAGCTCAAGGTGGTATATGTATATGGCATTCCCTATTCTTGTTTTTCCTTATAACACCAACCTGTGAGGTAGGATGGCAAGATAATTTAATCAGATCAAAGTATTTTAGCAATACTTTAAAAAAGTAAAATATTTTCTGAGCTGTTACATCAAGTTCAATTTAAAAGAGTTATTCCTTTGACTTATATTCCACCTTTCCAGTCTGGTGAGTATTCAAAATGGCTAATAAATTTTGGGGAAAAAAAATTAAAGTTTAAAACGTTATATGTTAAACTGAAATTGATATTAATTTAATAATTAAAACCCTTGTGAAAAAAGATGGATAAAGAGAGAGCAAGCTTACTTTCCAAATAATACTTGGAAACAGCAACCATGTATATGAGGTTGAAGAACTTTTTTGCAGCTGCTAACTTAAGTTTGAAACTGGCTGGCATTGAGTAACATGGGTTATATCAGTTGTTCTCTGTCTTTTAGCATCCATGTCAAAGGTATCTAGTCCATTGCCTGTGCTTCATTCAAATGCAAGTTCTCCAAAAGCCAAGGTCTCACCTTTCTCATTTTATATTATTCAAAAAATGCATGAGAGAACAAAGAAGAGAGGAAAACTAAAAAGAAAAAGATTGAACAAAGCTTACATTGGGTCTCCAAGTAATTTCAAGTAAGCAAGAGCAAATTTGTGTGTATTATAGCATATTATCCTTGTTATCTTCTGTGGAGCAGTTGCTTCTTAAAATATGTCTCCATTTGTGCTGGCGATGGAAAAGGAAAGTAAATGTAAAGATAAATCATGGCTTGTACTATAGGAGCTGATGCACATGTGTTGAACTTGTAGATTTTCACTGATATTTGTTATAAATCTAATATCTTTTAGACATCTGTGCCACATTGGATGGAATCCCCAGACAGATTCTGCTGTAAGTAGTTGCCAGATCTATAACTACTCCTCTGGGACCAGTACCACTACTTTCCCACTTGTACTTATTTGAAACGCTTGCTATTAAGACAAAAACTAGTTTTCTGTTGATTAAATGTAGGCTTTCACTTGATGTGTCAGAGAGCTGTGGTCTAAAGGATTCAAGATGTGCAATGAGAATTTACAAAGGTTTCCTGTAAGCTTGAAGCAGATGGGCATAGACCTACAGTTGTCAAGAGCTTGTTTTTCTCATTTCCATCTTTGTGCAACTCTCTTTACAGTAAATCTCCATGTTTGCTGTGGCAATGCTTACAACTTCTCTAAAAGACTACTAAGAATTATAATTTAGCAAGGGAAAGCTTAAAGAACTCCAACAATTTGACTGACTTCTCACAGCCTACTAAGCCACAAGGAAACAATTATAATTATACCTTAGCCAGCAACATTGTTTTGGGTACAATATATGTATCATTTGATTTCCCCATATAAATCCTAGTGAATTTGGTGAACAGGGAAGCAATGAGACCCATGACCATTCTTCTGATATAAGTTTGTTACAAGATTGTTATGGTTTATCTTGTAGACCAACATCAAGCCTGAATTAAAGATGATATTTGCTCAAGCTGGTATAACACAAGACCATCTGAAGGACAAGAGGACTTCAAAAAAGATTTTTGAAACAATTGAGAAACAAGGGGGAATCCAAGCTGTATTAAAAGAAGCAAAAGGTATACTCGGACAACTGTGTATAAGTTGTTTTCTGCAAATACATGTAACGTTACTACACAAATATTGTAGGCTCCAGTTGGTTCATGTTTATCAGCTGTTTATAAATTAATGGGTACAGTAATATTCAACTACTTTTTTCCTATAGCATTTGTAAAGTTTCTTCCAAAGACATTTCTTTAAGGGTATTTAAACAATATCTTCAAACTGAATTCCTTCAGAGCTCAGATATCCTAAAAATGAACATTGGCAAAAGTCCTTGTTTAGCAGTGTTCTACTGGTTTATTTGGTTTTGAGAACTGTGTGGGGAAAAGTGTGACCAAATATCTCTCTGTATACAGTATATAAAAAAGTGGAACTACAGTAATACCCATATGCACCTTGCCCTAATTATTTGGGGATTGGCTATTGTGCTTCTTGCACCATATGAAGGTGTGATACTGTATATATGCCCTGCTAAGACCTTATAATATGATCTAAAAGTCCTTGGGTGTGAGTCAGCACATTAGTTGCATTTGGAAACTTCCAGATACACTTCTAAAATTATAATAGCTATTCTACCAATGGCAGTACTGAAAGTTCTTTCAGGCTTATTGAATACCATCTGCACTAAAGGTTAAAACTAGAGCAACAGTGCTATGGGAGAAAGCCCCCCCCCCGCCAATCTGGGATACCCATTAGCTGTATCTTAATTGGGCCAATGATGTTAAAATTAAGTTTCCTTAAAAAACATGTCCATGGGTCTTTCAAAGTACAAGCTGGATAGAATGCAGCTAATGGCTGCATGGAAGTCATTGTAGAAGGCATGTGTTAGGTTTCCTGTCATACATTACTAGCAGCATTGGAGGCTGAGACTTGAAGAAGCAGTCTTTTACATTTCCAGTAAACAGTGATTCTTCAGAGATGGTAATTTCCAGTGTGCCTTTTTCAAAAAGCTATCCTAGAAAGTTCACTGCTCAGGACAAGAGAGACAGATCAATATTTCTAAACCACAAATTGATGCTAACAGAGAATAATATCTGGATTTGATAGTTCTGAGGTGGCTTGCATGACATAGTTAACATGCACTCTTATCCTTTAAGTTAGTCCTGACTATGTAACCCTTCAAGGCTTGTAACCATAAATGTAAGAGCCTGAATATAAAGTAGACATATTTACTTACTAATAGTGTATACCTCTACCAGGAAACAGTCAGAATTGCTGTTAATGCCAAAATGTTGGTTTACTTAAGTTGGGGTTTGTGAAACTAATGTATTGAAAATGTAATTCAGTGGACAGGATTAAAGTTGAATAGCTATGTTTTCATTTCATAGATCTTTCTTTTCTCAGTGAAATCACTTGACTGCCCTCTGCTTTATTTTCCATGATACAAATCAGACCATTAAATAAATCAGCCTCGTGAGCTGGGTTCCATTCTCAGCCGCTGAGAGGAACTACATTGCCAAACACCACAAATGAAGGATACATGCGGTAACACTCTAGCTGTGCCTTCCTCCATTTCAGAATCACATGGATTACTCCGTAATGAAGGCCTTCTTCCTTCCGTAGTTATATCTCAAGGATCCTGCATGTCTCCTTCCAAAAGGACATCCCAACATAACTTGATCCAAAGCCTGAAGGAAGAACATCTGAAAAGAGCACGTAGTGACTATCACCTGTCAGCCAAGAAGCTCTAATTTGTCAGATCAGAAAAGGAACACCATTAAAACCAGCAAGTATCTTCTTCTTTTTTTCCTCTAGGGTCCACTTTATTTTAGTGTAGGATTAATGCCAGAAGTAATTTTAGGATTACATTTGACAGGAAGTTCAGATGTGGAATGTACTGCAAAACCTAAATAGTATTTTCTGTCAAAAGAGAAAAGTTGTGTTTAAATACTTGCTTATAGTAAAGCAAAAAACTTCATCTATTCAATATGTCTTGGTATTGACTGACTAAGGTAAAATCACAGTAGTTATGGAAAAGGTTGCTGAAACTCTTGGTTTTTACTTGTGTTCCATCTTGATACTGCAGTTCTGAAATGTCATGAACAGGCAAGCATTTTTAACGGCCGTAGAATGGCATAATGGCTGACTCGACATATCTAGTGCTAGTAAAAAATCATCTTGCTCAATTGGTGCAAGATTAAAGGTAAACATTCCCCCCACACATTTGTGCAGTCGTGTCCGACTCTAGGGGCAGGTGCTCATCTCTGTTAGCCGAAGAACCAACGTTGTCTGAAGACGCTTTCGCGGTCATGTGGCCGGCATGACACACACGGAACGCTGTTACCTACCCACCTAAGTGGTACCTATTAATCTACTTGCATTTGCATGCTTTTGAATTGCTAGGTTTGCAAGAGCTGGGGTGAGTGTGGGAGCTTACTCTGTCACGTGGGACTAGGGATTCGAACCTCCGAACTTGCGATCTTCCGATCGACAAGCCTGGCATCTTACCCGCTGAGCCACCACGCCCCTAGTCATAGTCATAGCCCTTAGTCCTATGCAGGCCCTTTCTCCAGCAGATCATGCAAACTACCTATCCATCTGCAGGTAAACTAGCGCAACTTTGTGCCTGTTTGAAATTAATCATGTTCCTGGCCAATTCTAAGAAAGTTGGTATAACTAATTCTTAAGTTCAAGGAAGTGCTAGGTGTGTAAACATGTCTGTCTGGGTATTCTGATGATATTCATTCCTAGTGCAAACTCTGTCTATGTTTAACACTAGACTGTGAAGATCAGTTATCTCTGTCAATTTCTCAGGCAGGTCTCACGTGTGAAAACTACTCATGTCACACAGTGGCTTATGAAAAACGGGACCTTTACACAGAAATGGATCATAGATGGTCTGAGTGTCCTGTTTCTCCCCTCCCCCCAACCCTAGAGGTACAAGCCAGTTTATATCAAGCAAAGGTTTTAAAGCACTATATATTGAAAATAAGATAAGATGCACATCTCAGCGATAAACAGATCAGTATTGAAGAGATGAACAAGAAGGGCATGTGGATAATTAATACTGAGCTAATAAAGCCTCCCCACCATGTAGGTGGTTGGTTGGCTGGCTAGCTTTATTAATAATTAGTTCCATTATAGGTTTGATCTTCTAAAATATGTTTTACTGTTTAAATCTTTGTCTCTGAGAAACAGGTGGCTCAAAATCAACCTCCCAAAGATGAAGGAATAGTAGCTGCACTTAAGGTTGTAATTCAGAAGAGGCACAAAGCAATACATGCTTCAGGTAGATAAAGACTTAAATTGCTTTCCCCTCAGCAAGAAGTAATGAAAGCTGCCATGCATGCTAATTCTTCGAAAGAAGCACAGACATGGTAACTGTCTTTGGAGGAAAGTAAATTGTCCCCCAAGAAATAGCCAAATACATTTTCTGGACTGGCTATATGTTTCCTTTTAATACTGGGTGTTCATTCATTAGCCAATGAGAAATGTGTATGGCCTGTAAGGACTAATTTGATTTGCTCATCATTTAGTTATTGTAAGGAGATGGGGAGAATTTCATACCTGCAAGATTCTGTCAATGTAGCTTTACAATAAAGTAGAATTGGTTGTGATTCCTATCTGGTTTACCCCGCGAGGCTGACAGTTATTAATACAAACTTGGAAAACTTCCACTGTTTTGGGTTTTTTAGAGTAGTAGCCAGGGCTGGTGTTATTGCCTGTCAAAAGGCTGATTCAATCCCTGGATCTCTAAGAAGGGCTGAAAATACTCCATAGAGCCATTGCCTGGCAGTGGCTGGGAATATACATTGTGCTAAGTTACTATCTGCTTTAACTACAATGTGTTTAATAACCATTGGCTGGGTTGATACAAGACTAAGCCATAAACATGATTTACAAGTGGTTGAGTTCTCCTCCCATAGTAAACTTCAGTGTGACTCAACAAACTATGATATAGGGCTCTTCTGCATGGCAGCATACCTCTTGAAGACATATCTGCTTTTTCCTTTTTAAAATAAATTCAGAAAGAACTTTTTCTTTTTAAATGGGCTATTCAGTCCATCAATGTTTCTTGAGAATATTTTAATTTTGATCGATGTCAATTATCAATTCAATTTATTCAAAGAGCTTTTGCTAATGTTTGATCTTCTGTTCTGAATCCTTTTTGATTTGTTCTATTACATAGACTCAAGCATTGTTTTAGAGTCCTCTGTTGAATGTACAAAGTCTCTGTCATCATCCATAAAGACAAAATGAAGTAGCCGACCTGTATTTAATTTTTATTTCTCGGAAGCAAGATGTTAAAAATCTCATATCTCTCTGTGTTCAGAGTATATCTAGAGGGTCATCTAGCAAAATCTCTCTTATTGTATCTACAAGCTTTAGAATAATCCGTTTGTTATTTTTGTTGAATCAACTTAATTGTATTATCTTCCAATTTTTAAGTTTCAAATCAAGTTTCTGTTGTAACGTATGCAATTCACTTATACATAGAAACCTGTGATATAGTAGTAGAAACACCATAGTCTCTTAACTCTTGCTGATCTTCACTCATTTTTGTCAAATCATCTTTATTGTACCTCCTCTTATTCATTTTTTAAAAATGAGAAACAGATTTATTCTTAAATGCTTTTTCAAGAAACAAGTTTGGGAAAAGGATAATATAATTTTATAATAAAAATACTAATTGAATATAATTTATCAAACATTATATGCAATTCAATATAAAAAAGCACATAATTTTTTAACAATGCATCATATTTAAGCAATTCAGTCTTAACATAGTACCCAGTTCTTTCTTTGGGGGTCCATCTTAAGATGTCAACTAAAGATGAATAGTCTTTCAAAATAATCCAATATGTTAAATGAACATTTTAAATACAGCAAAATCAGTAAAAATAGAATAAACCCCAAAGTATAAAATAGGGTTGAATAAATCCAAGTAGATTCACTATGAAAATCTGTATAATTTCTCTGTAGAGCAATATTCAAAATTTAAAATTATTGAAAGAAATACTTGAATACCTTATACAGGAGCTCCCTTCTTGTGGTGCTAAGTATAGATCCAGCAGGAATAGACTCCCTGAATTATGGGATGGATCTAAATTGCCTTGTAACTGGATGTTTCCCCTTCTACTGAACTGTGCAGCCTAACGCTTCCCTAAACATATGTTTACAAGACATACTTTTAGCTTAGTGTATGTCTACCCTTCTTCTCCCCAAGGTCTGTTGTGCTTGCCTTGTGGTGGTGGTGGGGAGGTTTCCTGAGAGGGATGAGTGAAGAATGGTGGAAGTATATGCCAAGAGTCTATATTCCCAGCAGGGTCACCCAGGATGTGAAGGTCATCCCAGCTGCCCAGCTAAAGCAAGCAGGAACCTATTTTGGGCAGCAGCAATATATGAAGATGCTGGAGGCAGGTGATCATTGTAGTTACAACGGCAAAGGCATCAATTCATACTTTATAGGAGAAGGCAATGGTAAAGTGCTACTGACAAAGAGCTAAGGATCTTTCAGAGTACTAATGGCATTTATGACATAGCGAGATTAAAGCCTTCGGGACATCTAGTTGCAGATGCTGCCATACAGGAAAAGAAAATCGGAAGCTGCAAAGACAGAATTACAGTGGAATTGTAGGAATGTAGGAAGAATGGAACGTAGGAAGAATGTAGACAGGAAAACTCAACTCAGTGAGAGATGAAATTATTACAAATTGACATCTTAGGCATCACTGAATTGAGATGGACTTAGAATCAAGTTCAATTTGAAATCAACAGAATACACAAGCAAGATGTGTTGCTTGTGACTGGAGACTGGAATGCCAAAGTGGGAAATATTAAGGAGGAAAATGAGGTTGGATTGTATGGCTTAGGAAACCAAAATGAAGCATGGGAATGACTTACCAATTTCTGCCACTTAATTATTCCTTCATAGATAATTCTGTCTTCAAACAATCAAAACAATTCCCCTATACATGGATATCACCAAACTGAGTACATAGAAATCAAATTGGTTATATTATTGCTCAGTGGAGGTGGAAGAGTTAATAATAGCATCAAAAACATGGCCAGGTGCTGACTGAGGAACAGATCATGAACTGCTTATATGCAAGTTCCAAATAAAGCTGAAAAAGAAGAAGAAAGCCAACCAGTTTCCACAATATTACCTTGAGCGTATACCCTCCATTTTAAAAGGAAAATCTCAGGAATCACTTTGATAACCTTACTGACAGAGAACCAGAGGAACTGTGGGATGAACTTAAGTGGCTAAGGATGGTTGTGGAAAGAGACTGCCAAAGATGAAAAAAACAGAAGAAAGCCAACTGGATGTCCGAACAAACTCTGGAAATTGCCAGAAAGAGAAGCCACAGCCAAGAAGAACAAAAATCCCAGGAAGGAACTCAAGAGTTTCAGAGTCTGTGGCTTGAATCACGTCAACTGGATTTCTATTTTCTCAGTGGAAACGTTTCGCTCCTTATCCAAGGAGCTTCTTCAGTCTGAAGTTCAGACTGAAGAAGCTCCTTGGATAAGGAGCGAAACGTTTCCACTGAGAAAATAGAAATCCAGTTGACATGATTCAAGCCACAGACAATTCCACCTGGATGACTGAGAACCTTCATAGACATAAGAGTTTCAGAGAGCTTTCAGAAGAGACAAGTAGCAGTATTACAACATTTGTAAAAACATTGAAGATGGAAACAGATATGGAAAAACAAGGAAAGTCTTCCAAATGATTTCTAAACTCAGAAAGAGGTTTATTTTATTTTTTATTTATTTATTGGATTTATCACCGCCCAACTCCCCCGAGCGGGACTCTGGTTCCAACCCTGAATTGCTATGCTAAAGGAGGCCAATGGACAGACAGTAACTGATTCAAAGAAGAACAAATAATGATGGAATTAGTATACTGAAATACTAATAGTAAATAGTAGATATATCAACATCCAAGGTACCTTAGAAGTTACTCCCTTCTTAGAAGAACCTTTAGTATTAGAAGATAAAGCTACAGCAGTCGAGTCCTTATCAAGTCAGAAGGCTACAGTAACTGATGGAATACCCACAGAAATATGGCAAGCAACAGAAGAAGAATCAGTAAAAGTTCTAACCAAGCTATGCTAGCAAATCTGGAGAATGACACAGTGGCCAATAGATTGGAAAAGGTCAGTCTACATTCCAATACCCCAAAATGGAGACTTAACAGAGTTTGCAAACTATCATACTATATCCTTAATTCCACATGCTAGCAAAATAGATCTTAGAATAATCCAATGTAGATTAGACCACTACATGGAAGAAGAGATGCCAGATGTTCAAGCTGGCTTTAGAAAAGGCTGAAGAATACGAAACAGTACTGTTGATGCATGCTGGATAATTGAGAAAGCCAAAGAATACCAAAAAGATGTCACTATGTGCTTCATTAACACAACTGAAGGCCTTTCTATAATCAATCATGTCAAACTCTGGAATGTATGTAGAAAAATGGGAACCCCAGAACATCCAATTGTCCTCATGTGAAATCTATATACAGGTCAGGAAGCCACAGTATGGGCAGAATATGGCTTCAGTTTGGCAAAAGAGTGAGACAAAGTTGTCTACTCTCCCCTTATTTATTCAACCTATATGCTGAATATATATATTATGGGAAGCTGGATTGGAAGATCAGCATGGTTTTATAACTGGAGGAAAAAACATCAACCTGTGCTATGCTGATGACACTACTCTGATAGCTGAAAATACAAAGAATCTGCAAGATCTAGTAATAAAAGTCAAGGATCACAGTATAAAAAATGGGACTAAAATATAAAGAAGACTAACTAATAACAAGTACAACAACCAGCCACAATGAAAATATCATAGTGTCTGGAACATCCTGCCCACGGAGGTGAGGTTAGCCCCATCGCTCCTGACCTTCCGGAGGAACCTGAAGACTTGGCTCTGCCACCTTGCTTGGGGCCGAGAGGGGGACAGTTACTCTTGGGGATGGCTAGTGCCTTAGAATGCTCCTCACACACATGGACTGAGGTAGACCTTTCTGCCACTTTTACCACTTGGATTTTATTCTGATTTTATAATTATTTATAATTGTGTATTGTATTTATATTTTATGCTTCCTGTTTCAATGGATTATCTTATTGTAAACCGCCCAGGGTCCCTCTTGAAGAGGGAGATGGGCGGTGACAGAAATTTGATAAACAAATAAAATAAATAAATAGTGGTAGATAGCGTCTGCCTTTTAGGATCAACCCTCAACAGTAATGGAACAAGCAGTCAAGAAATATGCTGTAGAGTAGCTGTGAAGGCCTTGGAAAAGATACTCGGATGCCATGATGTGTCTATACTACAAAGATCAGAATAGTTCAAGTAACATTTTCCCCTGTGACACTCCATAAAGTGAAAAAGCAGGGTAGAAAGAGTATTGGCACTTCTGAACTTTGGTGTTGGAGAAGACTCCTGAGAATACTGTGGACAGCCAAGAAAACAAACCGATGGATCATCGAACAAATCAACCCAGACCCCTCACTTGAAGCCCAAATCACCAGGCCCAAGTTATATTTCAGACACATTATGTGAAGACTTAGCTTTTTGGAGAAGGCTGTAATACTGGGAAAGGTGGAAGGAAAGAGAAAACGAGGGCAACCAGCAGGAAGGTGGATGGGCTCAGTTACAGTGGTGATGGGTGCACCGTTGAAAGACCTGAAGGACCAGGTTAGGGGCAGATCATCATAGAGAAAATCTGTATGGTTGCTAAGAGCTGACACTGACTTGAAGGCACATAATCAATGTCTACCCTCTATGTTTCAAAATACTTTACTACTACTTAGAATTCAGAAAGGGCTTAAAGTTACTGGCCAGCAATTTCCCTCAGTCAGTCAGCCTGTCAACTGGCTTTTCCTTGGCTGGTAAAACCTTTTATCT
Source organism: Charina bottae (assembly GCA_023362775.1). Classification (NCBI taxonomy): domain Eukaryota; kingdom Metazoa; phylum Chordata; class Lepidosauria; order Squamata; family Charinaidae; genus Charina; species Charina bottae. Next base: position 904,228 of record JALMGJ010000022.1, read on the forward strand.
TCTGTCATCTGTACATGGTAGACCAGATCCCACAGTAACATCTCTTCAGGTCCTTGGCAATCTTACCTGGGCTTGTCCTTTTCTGCTTTGTGGTCCTCAGGCTACTCTCCTACTAACAAGCTGTCAGCCCAGTTCATTATAAGTTTACCAACCACTATTGGTTTTTAACCAACAGTATCCATCTTAGAACTCTCTTAACTGCCAGCCATTATGCACTTATCAGGTTCTCTCCCCCCGTTCCCTTTCCCAAAGGTCTCTAGTAATTTTAAGACTCCACCTTTGATGCCAGGGCAATAACCTTTCCTCTTCCTGTGGGAACATTTTCCTATGAGAAACTAAATTACAGTATACCTAATGTTAGCTTTTCCAAGCACAAAGTATTGGTTTTGGTTTCAGCATGAGTATGTGAACCACCAGCAGGAAGCTGTGGATGAATGCAGGCTGGCTCCTGAAACATCTCCAACTGTCAGGTTGTGTGGAAGAGTCCTAAGTATCATAATTCGATGTGCTTGGTTCTACCTAGGAGGCTGATGGAAATTTGTTAGCTGGTAGCGCATCACTCTTAGTTGTTGGGGAGTAGTGGTGAAGTGAAATGGAGAGCTTTATGTGCTAGATAATCTCTGTCTAGTGCCCACTGAGCTAGCTTATTGCTCTCAGATTTGGTGCAGAATGTTGTCTTATCAGGTGAAGTAAAAAAAAGTCAAGATGGCAACCATGATGGTGTTTTAGAAGTGCCATCTGTCTTTTATGTGCAATGCTTTGCGGGCAGCGTTTCAATCGTACTGTCATGGCTGCCATATTTTATTTATTTATTTATTTGATTTATATTACTGTCCATCTTCCCCCGAAGGGGGAACAAATTTCCATCAGCCTCTTAGGTAGAACCAAGCACGTTGACTTTTTGACCTCACCCTGTAGTCAAAAAGATGAAATTGCCTGTCTGGACTGCTTTTGCACATGAATGTGGAGAATATTCCATCTGATCTTTTCCCTCAGCTAGCATAATATCTTCAATCACAGCTGCAGAACAGAATGAAAAAAAACCTAACTTTTGAATTCTTTTAAATGTGGTGCACGTGTTACAGAAACTTTGAATTATAGAATGCACGTAATGGAAATGGTTTTAACCTAAACAGCTAGAATGTATATTTTCAAAATACGTGGGGTTTTACAATCATTTGCTTGTTACTTCTTCTGTTGGGGAGAGGGTCTAAGTACTTCCTCTAATACTTGATAAAACATATTTTGTGTGTTGGGGGGGATTCCTTCATTCCATTTAAGAATATGTACTGATACAGGTTTCATTCAAAAAACAATCTCCTCCCCCCTTGCCTGATGAAGAATTCTCCCTTGAAATTTAGAGGTTTGCAACTAAAACTTTATTGACCAAATACTGAAAACCTCTGTGGAGACTGGATATCAAAGTATTACTATTGCTTTTCTTAGGAGCTTGCTATCTTTCCCTCAATGTCACATGGAACAATTCATTCCTTTGAAGTTGTTTTTAAGTATGTTTGGTAAATAATCTGATTTTCTAAGTTTTACCAGTGAAGTGATCTTGAAATCCTTGAGACACTTAGGCAAAATGTTTAGACTACTTTTTATTTTGGAGGAATGAATTAAACCTAATATATTCCATTTATATTTCCATTTTAAGAACTAAAGTTGTTCACACAATATATTAAACCATATTTGGTGCTAATAATGAGGAAATTATTTACCCATTGATCTTACAGCAGACAAGACACTAAAGTGAGGCCAGCTCTATATTGCTGGTTTGCAGTAGTTAACTGGCTGATGTTCCCTGTTCTTTTTTCTGTTTTGATAGATAAAAAAAAAAGTTAGGCAGTGATAAACCTCAGACTTTCTTCTAGATCTATATTTAGAGTAAGTAAACTTTTACAAAATGTAATTAGGATACTCTGCCTTACCACAATTTGTCCCAAAGGCCGGATTCAAATGACACACTAGGTCTATCAACAAACTGGCTGAATGCATTGTGCAAACACATTTATCACTCCCTAAGGGGATGGTGCAGAAAATTTTCTGCAGTCAATTTTTCTCTAGTTCTTAAAGTTGTTTTATAGAACTGTTAATTAACCCCATTAATACTGAAATTGGAGTGGGGTGATAGAAGCAGAGATGATACTGAGGAACAAGAGTAAGGGAAGTATCAACAATTGGGCGGAGGGTGGGGAAAACATTGACCAACCCTAGAGAACAATAACTCAGTAGCTATAGAATGTTAAAAGTCAGTCGGGGAGAAGAGTGTCCTTGTGAGAGTTTATAGCATCCTGTAGGAGGTCATGGCCAATTGTCAGCTGGAAGCTTATTTGAGAGAACTTCTGTTAGGAGATGAGGATTGCCAGCATTTTCATTCAGAGACTGCAACATTGCAGTTCTAGTAATCCTCTACTTGTATGTTTTTGCAGCCCATTTAAGCACAAAAAACTTGTATTCCTTACTTTGCAGCCTAGTCTTTTTACACTTATTCTTCTAAGACAAAATAATATACAGAGAAGTTTGGGCTTCCGGCGGGAACATGGCGGTCTGAACAGCTGTGCTCGCGGGCTCCGCAAGCAGAACTGACAACGCGGCTATTTTTTGGGCTCAGGCAGGTCTTTCCTGAAGCCCTGGAGCATTTTTCCAGAGCAAGGAAAACACTCGGAATTACCCCACCTGTCCTCAAGAAGGCTGCTTGCAGCCAGAAAATTGCAAACAGCGTCTGTGATTGTCTGGTAGGAACAGCCGGGAGGCTGGGGTGTCATCATTTCCAAGCCGCGCTGTAGCCTTAAAGAGACATTAAGACTGGCCACCCCATTTCTAAACCACCCAATTTATTTTTCTTTTAAGTATGTGTACCCTAAGAGAGGCTTTTTACAGCAAAGAGAAAAGCGTTCTCTTGGTGCTTATCGTTATTTTTGTGATTAATTTCTTTTAAAAATATTATTTTTAAGTCTTGGATTTTGCTTTCCATCCAAATATTAAGGAAGGATGAGAGTATGTAATTGTCTCCCTGTTATTATTTTTGCACTAAATTTGAAGATTTTAGTATTTTCCTACACGTTGAATCTGCTGTTTTGAACTTTCAGCTTTCTGCTGCTACTTTCTCTGGGAAACTGCCTGTTATCATACTTTCACTTGTGTAAACACATCTCGGAATTTTTCTATTATCTCCCACTTTCACTAGTTAAGTACCTAGGGGGCGCCATAATCTACTGCGTGGGACATGGAGGATTTCAAGCAGACTTTCTCGGATTTCCATCGAGACTTTAAAAGATTCTTTTTGATTCCTGTCAATTTATGCAAGATATTCAGGACATTGTGGAAAACATGAGTACTAAAATGTGTCATCTGGTTGGGGATAACGTGGAAGAAATTGAAGAGCTTAACAATGATAGAAATGTTTTTTCTAACAGTGAGATCGAGGCTTCTGTTGAATGCTAGATGAAGATCGGATGGTCGAGTTGAAGAAATTAAAGGGACAGACCGAGTTGCAAGCCATAAGTGAAATTGATTTTTTTTCCCATAAATTTTATTGAATTTTAAAATACATATTAAAAGTTAATACAAAGAAAGAAATAGAAATACAAAGTAAGAAAAAAGAAAAGAAAAAGTGAAGTCAAAAAATAACAAAGAAAATACAGAAAATAGATGTCCTCCAATTTATCCTTGAACTTTAAGTACAACAATTAACTTTAAATGTTAGTCCTTCATACAATACACAGGAACTTTTCTTTGTCATATACCCTATGATTTCTATAATCCAATCTTCTGTTCTTCATATAGATTTCGCCTTTCTTGATATCTTCCAACAATCCATCTCTGGTTTCTACTCCTTGGAATAGTAATCAAATGTTCATTGTTGCATCAATTAAATGTTTTCCATTTGCTCTTTCCATTTTTACATCTATATTTATATCTTCAATAAAATCCAATTAGTGTAACAAATAAAGGCCTTATCTACTTCTAATAAAATACAATATATTCTGTTCATATTATGACTATATATTCCATTAATACATAACCTAACATATTACATAACATAATACATAATATAGCAAGAATACAAAACCTAACATAGCATATAGCCTAATACATATTATACCAATTCTTATAATAATCATACAACATATTCATACATAATATCATCCTGTAATAACCTTCATTCTAATTCCATCTCATCTCATTGTCTTCTCATGAATGTATCTCCCGAAAGAGTAATCTATAATATCAACTTATATTTATATTTATAATCTTGTATCTTAGACTTAGAATATCATATTTTTATGCATCTATACAATTTCTCATGTCTGCTGTCACTCTGTGTACAATCCAGATCCGCGTTTTCATTAACCTTGTATCCCAAATCAACATCAATAAATCTCCTGTTTAGGTTATGCCAATATCACAATATGCAACTTGTTTATTTCTGTAACTCATGTGGGATGTCAAAATGTTTATTTTACCATATCTATCAATTTGCATGTTAAAATCTTCCTGTCTCAGCTGCCACAATGTGTTTATGCCCAAACGTTTAATAGACCACTTCCTGTAAAATATCATAATCATCTTCTGTACCAATACATTCAAAATCCTCTTTCCCTGTTTCTCTACTGGTTCGAGAGATCTTCCCTCTGTTTCTAAATCTGTCCCCTGTATCTTCTGTTCCTAAGCCACCAAAACTATAAATATACGTTCTATAGATTTCTTAATTTGCGAAAAAGCTTTGCTGATTTCTTTCTTAAAATCCTGAAGTGCTGTAAGAAATGCCATTCCCACCTACACCCCCCTTTCAGGTCGTAATCAGCTCCAAGCCTGGCTGGCAGCTCGACAAGTCAGAGTTTCTCAGAGCTCTGAGACCTGGCTGACTTTCTACCTTGTTTGCAGGGGTCTACAGAATTTGTAGACCACTGAAGCTTCCCCCTGAAGAGGGGGGAACCAGAAGATTGCTCACAGAGCCATTGGAATTGCCCACTCCTGTTTTTCTTTGTTGTTTCCACCGCGGAGAAGAACGGGGGTGAATGCAGTGGAATGGCCGAAGGAGGATCCTAGCTCTGCAGGGAACGTAAGTCTCTTTGGGAGACACAAGAGCTACAGCCAGCTTTTAGATCACTTTATATTAGTTTTCTTTTTTAGATTAGAACATTTTTATTATCTAAAATTTATCTTTGGACTTCGCTTAAAATGTTGGCTAATTTTGTGTTTTCTTTGCTATAATTAATTTTGGTGGAAGTTTGATAGATTTTATTTTGGCAACATAGTGAACAAGTTTGTATTTTTTTCTGCCTTTCTTTTGTATCAGAGAAATTGGGACTTAAGAGACTTTGTTGGTATTTCTCACTCGACAAACTAACTGACTTTTGAGAAATTGTTTGTTTGGGTTAAGCAGCTTGCAGCCGGAAGAATAAAGAAGAATAAAGAATAAAGTATAGAGAATGTGTGCCTCTTTTCCTTCTTATTTTTTTACTTTTTTTTAGAATGGACTTTCTTTCACTTGGAATCTATTTTCATCTTTCCTTTTACAAACTGTTTGAAATACTGCTCTGTGGAATTTTTCATCTTTTATTTTAAAAGCTTTTTTCACTTAAAGAAACAGACATCATTGATAATAATAGAACAGCTGTTCCCTGGGAAAATTTTTGTTTTGACTACGGCAGCTGATTACGACGTGAAATTGATTTTTTGATGGAATGTTATGGAAAAGAAGGGCTCATTATGTATGGGAGGCTTTCTGTTGAGAAGTTTGAGTTTTTAAGGGGGGCAGTTGGGCTTTCTGATCTCTTTATGAAAATAGCTCTGTGTGTAGGGATATGTAAATGCTCTGGTTTATTTTGAAGTAGGGTAAGGACTTTAAAAATGCTTATTTGTATGACCTCATGCTTTTAGGGTTTGTATGACCTCATTCATCTTTAATGATTTGGATTAAGATTAATAAGGTATAATAATAAATGCTTGGTTTTAGGCTTAATAAGATTAAGATTATTATAATTATATTATAAAGGCAGACAATTTATATGCTTTTTAGTTAGATCTTTTTTATAGTAGACAGAAATGTATAGAATAGTAGGAAGGAAATAATTAAATGTTATATTTGTGGGGGAAAGTTGATTAGGGTGGATCTATCTATCTATCTATCTCTCTATCTATCTATCTATCTATCTATCTCCCCATATATATATGGGGAAGGAGCAATTATATTGAGTGATTTTTATATTGACTGAACAACAACAAAAATATTGTACCAATGGAATGATATATACTGTAGAAATACTGCGATTTTGGTTTAATATAGAGTAAGGGATTGATTATGGAAGATTGCTATATATCCTTGATGTTAAAAGTCGGAAGTCACCTCTTTATGTAACCTTAAAAAAAATTTTTTTCTTGTGTTTTCACACTTTTCTAGTTTTCTCTTTTTTATGGTTGTTGTGGGTTTTCCGGGTTGTGTGGCCGTGTTCTGGCAGTTTTTGTTCCTAACGTTTCGCCAGTAGCTGTGGCTGGCATCTTCAGAGGACAGGAGCACAGCTAGAAGATTCTCTCTGTGCCCAAGTGGAGGGTGTGTGTTCCTGCTGGTGTTTATATCTGCTGAGAGGTCATTTACAAGAGATTGGGAGAGGTTTTTTTGTGGCGATTAGGGGGTGTGGTGCTGTCGTGTGTGGGATTAGCACATCTATTGTGTGAGTTGTTTGTATATTTCTGTGGTTGAGTACAGTATAAACACCAGCAGGAACACACACCCTCCACTTGGGCACAGAGAGAATCTTCTTGTGGTCCTGTCCTCAGAAGATGCCAGCCACAGCTACTGGCGAAATGTTAGGAACAAAAACTGCCAGAACACGGCCACACAACCCGGAAAACCTACAACAACCATCAGATTCTGGCCGTGAAAGCCTTCGACTATACATTTCTCTTTTTTCTTTTGTAGTTTTTTTTGCTTTTTTGTAGTTTTTATCTTTGTCTTAAATCTAATAAAATTCTTATAAAATAATATACAGAGAAGTTTAACTTCCTGACTAAGTATGAATGAGAGTGCATTGTCTATTTTTTAAAAAAACTTCTAATATTTATAATAATGGTTTAAGTGAATAAAAGTACTTGCATCTTTGATCTTTTCTTGCAGGTAATGAAGAGTTTGAATCTGACTTGGAGAATGAAGAGGAATGGGATGAATAAAATAGTGCTATCTGTCAGAAGAAGCACTACTTGATCTTTCTACTGTTGTATTTATAGCTTGACCTTTTAACATGCCAATAAATATTTTTAGAAAACTCTTTATTTTTCCAGTAACTGAGTGATTTAAAATATTTAATTTAAAATACCAGAGACTAGAAACAATCTTTTAATAGTTTGTCACTTGTAAATTTATAGTCCGCTTTAATCCATGGACTCAAAATGGGCCCATGTACACAAATTTCTTATTATGCCCAACTATAAGTATAAATCACACAAGTACTGAAGGAGTTTTTGTAAAAGGACTGAAAAGATGCTAACCAGCATCAATTATTTAATAGTTCAGAACAGACAAGGAATCACAGAAGGGGTAGGCTCTTAAGTTAAGCACTATAGTTTTAAATAATTTAAATAATAAATTTTTAAATAATTTTGAGCTAGATCCAGATTTAGAGAAGCCTTTGTAAAACAGAATTGAGGTTTTTTGAACTCTGTCTATTACAGTATTTTAACTCCCCCAATTTTATAAATGCTTCCATTCCTGTGTTTAAAAGGTAAAGGTTTTCCCCTGAACAGTTGTGTCTGACTCTAGGGGCCAGTGCTCATCTCCATTTGTTAGCTGAAGAGCCAGCGCTGTCCGAAGACACTTCCGCGGTCATGTGGCCGGCATGGTGCGCGCGGAACGCTGTTACCTACCCACCGAAGTGGTACCTATTTATCTACTTGCATTTGCATGCTTTCGAATTGCTAGGTTGGCAAGAGCTGGGGCGAGTGCGGGAGCTCACTCCGTCACACGGGGCTAGGGTCTCGAACCTCCGAACTTGCAACCTTCCGATCAACAAGCCCTGGCGTCTTACCCGCTGAGCCATCGCGCCCCCTAATTCCTGTGTTTAGATCCTGTCTTTTTGATTCCTACATTTTTGGGATAAGCCCAACCTGTTCTTCCCTATTGGACAGCATTGTTTCTATTTCCTCACCTCTGGTGGTAGGAGGACAAGGTAGAACTTTGCAAGAGGGCAGATAGGCCTGATTGCTCTAAATCCATACTCTGCCTCCCTATAGTCTGCTTTTACAGGAGGTGTTCAGTGATTTTTGGTGAGGGCTATAAGACTCTTACCCTATTTGGGTTGGGATCTCAGCACATCTGGAAGATACCAGATTGGGAAAGAGACAAGCTAAAATTAGGAGGAGAATGTGAGTCAGTTTCAGGAAGAGAACAGAACAGATCAGCCCAGCAGTAGCCCTTGGAAATGTGCAATGTACTGTCAATGATGTTATTGTCTGTGTGCCCCTTAACTCCATTGCACCTGCCTGGGTCTGTACCAGCTTCTCCCCCAACTTCTGCTGGCCTCCCAAACACTCTGCCACCCTCCTTGTCCTAATAGGTTGGGCATGGCTGGATCAGTCATGTTTTTGGAAGACGACCTCAAGCGGTATGGCATAAAAAGGTGGAAATTACAGAAGCTTTGATACAGCATGCATTTGGCAAAGACTAAAATACTATTTTGCTAGTTCCATCATTGCACCTAGACTTTAACTCAGCATTGTAGAAACCATTAAGATGACTTTTGGGCTTGTCAGATTTATTAATGAACATGTTTATTAATAAATATTTATTTAATAATTAATAAACAAGATTTATTAAACATGTTTCAATGCCATACATATTTAGGTATATTGATAGGGAAAGAGCTGGTTCCAGTATTGGAACAAACATGAAAGTGATAAAATGTACAAGTTGTGAAAGGATAATCAGCAGAGAGCTTTCAGTTTCGGCACTGAGTTTGGAATGCTGTCTGCAGGAACGTCCCCAATCTTTTTGAGCATGTTTGAAAAAAACACTGGTGTCACTCTCTCTCAGCCCTAGGAAGCGGGCAAAGGCCAACCACTTCCGAAATAAGCATGTCTTCCACTTTAAGTCACACATACTAGTTTTTCCACCAAGGTAACATCTTTATTTTACAGACAATAAATCCAGAGTTCTTCATACTTCGATAGGTTTCAGATTTTCAGAATATAATTTAACATCACATTCACATTTTCATTCCTTATTTATTTTCTGAGCATCCAATTTATAGCACTATGAAACAAAAATGGTGTCAATGCAGAGCAAGGCCAAAATATATAGGTCAGAGTCCCTTCTGATATACTCGATCTCCAACATAAAGAGGATGAAACCCACCTCTCACTGTATATCTTCTAGGATATTCAATATACTTGAAATATAACATATTGAATTAATCTAATCTTAAAGGCATATGATACCAATTCAACATTATTTAAGTCCCCATACCAGTGATTTGTTAAAATGGGATATTACAACTTATTATTCCAAATTACCTGCAAAATACACATACCTATGTTAATACAACTGTTCAATTGTAAATAAACATTAATTATAGGTTTAGAAACTGCAGGGGGCGCGATGGCTCAGCGGGTAAGTTCGGAGGTTCGAATCCCTAGCCCCTTGTGACGGAGTGAGCTCCCGCACTAGCCCCAGCTCTTGCCAACCTAGCAATTCGAAAGCATGCAAATGTAAGTAGATGAATAGGTACCACTTCGGTGGGTAGGTAACAGCGTTCCACATGCGTCATGCCGGTCACATGACCACGGAAGCATCTTCGGACAACGCTGGCTCTTCGGCTAACAAGCGGAGATGAGCACCGGCCCCTAGAGTTGGTCACAACTGTGCAGGGGAAACCTTTACCTTTTAGAAACTTCAGAAACGTTAGTAATTATATTAATAGTTCAGGAACTTCAGATGCAGCTTGTGCATCTGGCTGAAATTTTATAGACAAGATATGCTTTAATTGCATATGTTGTCAATGATCATTCCTAATTGTTCTGCAAACCATCAGTCATCAAAAACTGATTAGCAATAATATGATCTAAAGGGCTTTTTTGGGGGGTCATGAACTCTAAAAAAAATGGTTTGCCAGCAGTCTTAAGAATTGGATTGTCCCATAATGTTGACTCCTCATTACATTTTGGATCAAATTTAAATCTTATTCTCAACATCATATGAAAATCCTCATTTTCATAATGAAAACCTAAAATCTTCATCTTATTCTGCTAAAATAATTCCTAGGTATTACCTTGGAATATCGTTCATTTTAACAACAGGTATTTCCCCCCATAAGTTCATGGGGATTTTTCACCATCTATTTATAAAACCTACTTGAAATCTGGAATAGGGCCAGGAGACTTTATCTAGTTGGACCTCCACCAAGAACAATCTGCTCTTGTATTACTTCCTTGCTGTAGGTAAAAGCCCATTTTTCTAGTTTGCCTTGATTGCTACCTTGTAAACTATTGCAGTGGGACTTCTCTGAGTCAGTGGGCAAAGATGTGCTCCCTATTTTGGTTTTCAACTCACATGGTAATTGTCAGTTTCTTATGTTGGTTAGTTTTATAAACCCAAATATCTGGTTCCCCAGTCCTGCAGGGATGTGTCCCCTTTAAGAAGGGTGGTCCTGACAGAAGTGTGATGTTGTTTTCGTTATACCCAGATGTTTTCTTTTAGAAGCATGAAAAGTCTCCTTATACGGGATCAGATCATTGGTCCATTACCTCAGTATTGTTCACACTGATTGGAGACTAAACGAAGACACTCTCCAGATTTCAGACAAGGCTTTTCCATCCCCAGCTTGTCCAAGCATCAGTTTGGAATCGAGGTCTTTTTGCATGGAAAGCAGGTCCTTTGCCGTCGAAGTACATGCATCTCGTTTAGAACATTGCGATCTATTTTTTGCAGATATATAATAAAGTGACGCGAGTCTCCGCCGTGCCGAAGTGGGCTATGCGCGCGCGCGCGCATACGCATCCCTATCACAAGGTTTGAGGCTGACCTCCACACGCTTAGCCGACTATCGGATTGTAACTTCCAAGCTTTTTCATGTAGGACACACACACAAAAAAGCCCGAATCGATTGCTTTTGCTGAATGGAAGGCGGAAACCCTGGAAATGGCCCTTAAAGCATTTAACAAAATCGACACGCCGGAGACGGATAGAGAAAAGCCTCTATTTTGTGTGTGTCAAGGTGGGGTAGGCGGGATTCACGTGTGAATACGCCTCTGGCTGGCCACCGGGAAAGGAGGAAGACGAATTGACCTGGAGCGTCGGCTGCCCTCCTCCCTCTTAGCGATACACGAGGCGTTTTGGGACGGAAGGAGCCCGTGAGGATGGCAGCGGCTTTCTCCGCCTGTTTCTCCGCCCCCCTCGCCGCTTCTCTCCAACCAGCTTGCAGAAGCGGCTGGAGTGCGCACGCCCCGCTTCTCCGCGGCGAGGAGCGGGAGACCCTCTTGTGGGGCTTTGCGCCCTCAGCAGGATGCTCCTGCAGCCGCCGCCGCCGAGCCTTCCCCGCCAGAGGTCGGCGTAGCGACCGGGCTTCCCCTTGCCCGCAGACTTCTGTGGGCTCGGGCTAGCGAGCGCGCGGTCGCCTTTCGCTCTCCAGTCCTTCCTCCTTACGCCCGGTGTGGTGACCGAGGAGCGGGTGGCTGCCGGCGCAGCGCCGAGGAGCGGGTGGCAACGGCTCAGCCGCGGCACGGATGTCGGTCTCCAGGTGCTGCAGAGGCGGAGTAGAAGGCGGTAAACCTGAACGCCCTTTGCAGGGCCGGGCTTGGAAAGGTAAGACGCCGGGCGCGCGAGTCTGGGATATGCTCAGTGCGCGGATGACCTGGGTGTGTGTGTGTAAAGTACCAGCGCCCCGGGGAGGGGGCAGGCAACCTTCACGTACACACAGCCGCCACCGAGGGGCAAGAGCCTCCTTCAGGCTGCGGCGGAGAGTGCCGCTGGTCGACGTCCTTGCTGTTGCTATTTCTGACTTGCCTGCTCTCCAGCTAAAGAGGGCGATTTACAGCCAGCGCTTACTGCTTTTTCTTGCTCGGCCTCGCCCAAAGGAAGCCAGGAGAAGGGTGGGGGCTATTTCCATGTTGTTTTGCTTTGCTTTCCCGCGCCCGGACTCCGCGCAGCAACTGCGTTGACGTTCCTCCCCTGCTCCTTTCGATATGGCGAGCTTTCGTCTCTTAGTCTTCCTGGGTGACCACCGCTCTCTTAACTCTTCTGCTTGTAGCAAATAGATCGGCTGCCGCCGCCAGAATTCTTCGTCCTAGAACTCCGAGCCGACGTCTTGAGGCGTGAGGAGCTTCCGGCCCTCTTCTACCCCTTCTTGCTGCTTTTATTTATTTTGGCTCCTTCTCCTCTTATATTTACTATACTTGTCCAAGAAAGGGCTGGGTGGTTTCCTAAGAATCGCCCCTGACCTCTCAAATACACTGTTATTCAGGAAGTGGCTAATTTGCTAATTAACACGTAAGTCTGACAATGAGATGTTTTGAGAGGCAGGGTGTGTTTTTTCCTTTTGCCAGCTTTGCAAGGGCAGGTTGCAGATATTCATTAATAACAGAGTGGCACTCTGCATATGTTTATGGGCTCTCTTATCTTTGTGTCATCCTGCACTGAATATTTTCAAGGTAGATAGGTGGGGGAATGGAGGAGACCAAGATGTCAGGTTTAAAGACTTGGTTCTTTCGCAGTTGGCATGGCTCTCACAGAGATGGGCACCAGGTTGGAAAGAGAGTAGGTTTTTGTTCGTCAGAGAAGAAAGGGTTAACTGTTAGATTACAGGGGCTGAGTTCTTGGGTATGTTTTTTTTTTTTTTTAATATTAAGGACGTCTCAGTCCTCTAATACTGTTTTGAGACACCAGTTTGCTGGGGTTAGGGCTCCACATTCTCTCCTGTTTCTGTATTTACAACAAAGTGAGATCAATTATGACTATAGAGAGAGATAGTGGCCAGTTCCAGCCATCCAGGAAGCAAATAGCCCTGAAGATTGTGAAATTTTGCCCCTGAAAAAAACTGTTTTGTTCTTCAAGTTGATCTTTTAGCAATCCAAGAATACAGTTTATAAAAGCAGCAAGATTTTTTGTACTAGTTGCTATGAGACCATCAACCACAGATGAGTCTGTACGTATTGTACTTTCATGGCAGAAACAGGTTATTACCCTGAATTAATTATGTGTTGTTCATGGATGGGCCAACGGGTGGTGGTGGTTTAATATATTAGTACTACCAAGGAGAGTACAACACCCCCACCAACACAGGCAGGACAAGCCAGGGTATATAAACAGAGAGCAAGTTCCACTCCCTTTTCGCACTGAAGATGTTGCCTAGCCTGGCAATGAAACGTCTGCAAGAAAACAACAAGGCTCAGAGAGCACCATGGACTCCACGGTTAATATATTCCCTGTTTATACATAAAGTATTATAAAGAAAATAGAAGAAGCAGCCAGGCAAAGCTTCCTATTACAGCATAATCAGTATACTCTTATCACCTGTATCTGTATCAGTATGCCTCTGCTAGGCATTATAATCCTTTCATATAAACAAACACTCTAATCCCAACATACAAATTATAAAGTATACATGTCAGTTGTTTTGCACTAGGCAATTTTTTAGTTACAGTTTATAGAGGTGTACACTGTGATTTTCATATGCACAGAATTGTCATATTTTGAAAGTTATGCAAACAGACACAGATACCTTATTCAAACTCAAGGATACTGGTTGAAGGTAAAGAGTAGGAGAGTCAGGATAGACAAAGGGAAGGACTTCTTCATACAATATAGCTCACATAGTCAAAAGATGGCACTTGCAACTTACAGAGGTAAGTTACAGCAATAGCTGTTAATTTAGCTTCAAAGGGCAATTATACAATGTTGTAGAGGATAAGGCTACTAATAACTATTAAATGGCTCTATATTGGAGATAATATTAGAGCCGGTGTGCCTTTGAATATTAGTTACAGGTGATTATTGAATAGGAAGATGCTGTATTCACATATCACATCCTGCATTTGGGCTTGTGGAGGCATGTAATGGCTACAGTGTATACAAAAATCTGGATTAGATAAGCCTTTCATCTGATTGTGAAATGATTTTTTTAAAGAGGAAATGATCAAAGATACAGAAGAACAAGCCTTGCTGAAAAGAAATCAGCATGGCTTCAAGAGTAAAATTTGCCTCACCAACCTTCTAGTCTTTTTTGAAGGTGTCAAAACAAGCAGGTAAACAAAGGCGACCCAACAGAGATGGTAACTTGGACTTTTAGAAACTATTTGATAAAATTCTTCACTAAGGCTCCTGAGCAGACTCAGCAGCTATTGGATAAGAGGTCAGGTGCTCTAATGGATTGGTAACTGGCTAAAGAATAGGAAACAGAGAGAAAGGAAAAATGAACAATTTTCAAACTGGAGAGATGTTCGAAGTGGGATTGGTTTTCTCAAATAAAAATCATTATAATAACATAAAACTGGAAGAGACACTTTGAAGAATGAAACTAATTCCTCCTCAAGAGGGATAGTTATAGCCAACTGGCCCCCATGGCTTGATGAAACAGCTAAGTTTTCACTAATTTCTTAAAAGACCAGGAAGAAGAGGGTATTTGAATGTGGGGTGTATGTGTAATGGTATGTGGGAATGACCTTGTGAGACAGGGAAGTGTCACGGCCAGAGCAATGGTTGGATAAGAGGCAGCTGAGCCCGCAGAAGGAATGTGGGCATGGCAAATGTCTCAGAAGGGATGCTCCCTAGTTTCTTGGGCTATAAAGGTGACGGGGGAGAAATGTACTAATCGAAGAGAATATTTGTAGCTCAGGGTTGAACTGTGGAGTCCTTGGTGCTCTCTGAGCCTTGTTGTTTTCTTGCAGACGTTTCAAAAATGTCTGCAAGAAAACAACAAGGCTCAGAGAGCACCAAGGACTCCACAGAACTGTACTTTCAGACTTGCATGATTCTGTTAATGTAACCTTACAGTAAAGTAGACCTAGTTCTTTTGGGTGTGCTACTTGTCTGGACTACCTCGCAAAGCTGACAGAGGGGGTGCTATTTTTCAGTTACGACTGATAAAGCATGCTTCCATGCCTCTGAAGATGGCAGTTTCTGATCAAGGGGATACCTAAAGAGCCCGCCCTACTAGATCTTATTGGGCAGGCAGATGTTACTGGGAAAAGGTGGTCACCACAGACACCCAAGCCCTGAACCGTATAGGACTTTAAATATAGCAACCAGCACCTTGATTTGCACTCTGAAGCCAATTGGCAACCAATGAAGTTCTCGGAGTAGAGGGATCATGTGGGTACCTCAAGGTGTGCCCATAATTACTTGAACTGTTGCAATCTGGATCAGTTGTAGCTTCCAAATACTCATCAAGGGCAGCCCCATATAGAGTGCATTGCAGTAGATCAATTAGCAGGTGAGAGATCGTGCTCTAGAGAAGAAAATGGCACACCAGCCAAAGCTAAGTAAACACCCCCAAAGCCTCAGAATTCACCAGTTGTTCCAGGACAAGCTTGAGTGCCCAGGAGAATTCCCAACTTGCACATATAGAATTGAAGTTTGGTTACTGAATGTAATAAGAGTGATATGTGTGAAAATAAATGGAATGCTTGAAGAATGGTTGAACATTGATCATGGAATACGAAAGGATGTGTGATGTCCCTTTGGGTGTTTAATGTATTTATAGATAAATATATAAGAAATATCTATGGTGACGATAGAGGTGTTCTAGTTAGGATGTGAAGATAGGTGTATTTTGCTATGCAGATGAGGCTGTGTTATTGACAGAGAACCCAAATGAGTCACAGTGAATGTTAGACTATGTGATGCAACAAGGAATATGGTTCTGACAAGGAATGTATCAAAGACCAAGATAGTTGTGTTTCGCTGGGAAAATGGAGTGAATCATTGTTCATAAATGGTGAAATAAACAGAACAAGTAGATGAATGATGTCCCTTAATAGAATGTTTACTAAAGGAAGAAAAATGGAGAAATTTTAAGACATGCAAAAGCTGGTAAAAAGATAGTAGGTAGTAGGTGGTCTGTGGCATGTTAGCTGTATGTATTAAATGATTTGAAGTTAGGGTGAACAGTGAGGGGGCCAAATTTCTGATGATTCCAGACTGTTCAGGATTTGCAAGGAGTTTGAAAACAGCTAATGATGTTAAATGTAAGAAGGGCAAGTAATGCAACTTGGCACCAAAAAAAAAGAGGAAAAAACCCCCCTAAACATAGGCTGACCATATTTCCTTGAGAAAAAAACGAGACATTGGGATGGCAAAATGGGACGGGGTCTTATGTAATATTCCGTATTCATGAAAAAGACGGGTCGGTCCGCACGATTGGCTCCCGCCCCGTCTGCATGATTGGCTCCTGCCTGCAAACCCCGCCCCCCAGTCCACGCAATTGGTTCCCGTCTGTAAACCCTGCTCCCCCAGTCCATGCGATTGGCTCCCGCCTGCAAACCCCGCCCCTGATCCCTCCTTTGCAGCGCACTGATAGGCGGGAGGGCTTCCTCTTCCGGGCTGCCTCCAATCGGCAGCTCCGACTCGGATCCTCCTTTCGCGCCATTCCCGCTGGGTTTTAAAAGTCTACCATGGTAGAGATGGGTGGGGATAAATCTGAATAATAAAAAAAATGATAAAATGAAAAACGGGACAAAATTGAGATTTTTATCAAAACGATGGGATGGTTGAAAAATGCTAAAAAAACGGGACTGTCCCATTCAAAACGGGATGTATGGCCAGCCTACCTAAACATCACATACACATGAATAAGAGCTCAGCTGACAGTGCATGATTAGGAAAAAGATCTTGGAGTCATAAGTATATGAAAATGTCAAAACAGTGTACAGTTTCTGTAAAATAAGGCAGATCCCTAATGCTGGAATCATTAGGAAAGGACTAATGATTGATTACTTAGGAAATCTCTTACTTACACTAGGACTGACTTAGACTCAGCTGCCTTTTCCTTAGAAGGGAATTGAAAATGAAAATAAAACAGTCAATGCAGTAAGGTCCTTATACAAATTATTGTAAGACTGTACTTGGAGGACCATGGATAATTCTGGTCACTAGATATGTGTAAAATATTCTGTCTCTAGAGAGGGAATATTTCAGGGTGTCTGAACCATGCCCCTTCAGCTGTCTAGGAGTGGTCTGGCTGTTTTCCAGAAATAAATCTGGATGAAGTTCATGGTGTATCAATCACCTAGCCTGGAAATAGAGTTAATTCTGAGAAATGGTAAGGGTCCACGGGAACAACAAAATGTTTTAAAAGAAGCAAAATGGTTTTAAAAGAGACTGGAGAAATTCATGAAGGACTGGGTTACCAACAGTTATTTGTCTTGATGGCTGTTTTACTCCCTCTGGAATTACAGGCAGCCTGCCCTAAATACCAGCTGCTAAGGAGCAGTAATGGAAGAGGGTGGTCACCCTCTGGTCCTTGTTTGTGAGTTTCCTGAGTGCCTTTGATTGCCCTGGCAGAAGGCTGTTTCCGATTGGCTGTTAGGGTGATCTGGCTAGGCTCTACTTAAGTTCTTAGGATTCTTCTTCTGTTCTTTAATATTTACATAGAAGTGATGTCTGTGCAGGGATTTGTTTATTTATTTATTGAATTTATATAGCCGCTCATCTCACTTTATCTCTGGGATAGACAAAATGCAGTCCTTTCTTGGAAATAAACATCTAAAAATCCGTTCCATCATAGTTTTTTGTATTGACACGTTAGGGTGAAAGAGTTATATAGAATGATATGGAGAAATGTATAATAAATATGATCAGGGATGGAACTAGGGTCTGTGTCACCGGGGCAAACATGGATTCTGCACCCCCCCATGCGTTATTTTGTCATTTTGGTGCCCCCTGGGCGTCATTTTGGCACCCCCCTGCACGGCGCCCAGGGCAAATGCCCTGCTTGCCCCCCCCAGTTGCGGCCCTGAATATGATATGTGGTTATTGTTTTCTATTTTTCATTCCACTATTAGTAATGTTTTTGAGTATTTGCAAATATAAAATATGGAAGGAATAAGTGGCCTTCTATTTCATTCTCTTTGATTTGCCAATGCATTTCCTAAAGCACATCCGGTATTATGATGCAACTTTTTCCAAAGTGCACAATATGATTTTCTGTTTTAAATGGAAGACACTCATCATGATTAGGACTGCGGATAAGGTTAGGACTGTACATTATACTGCAGGTTTGATTAGCGTAAATTATACTTTCAGTCTTTTCAAGTTTATGTAATGCTGTCCATGGTTAAGTTGGATGAGAAAGCCATCCTTTGCAGTTTATGGCTTAAACTTGAAGAGAAATGTCCAATTGTTGAGGAAGAACTGAGATCCATGAAAATGGTATTGTATCTGGGTATATGTGAAATGTAATGATGGTTTTAATCTTTCATATCATATCACTATATTCCTTCCCTATCTACTGGCTTTCTAGCCAGTTTCAGGGGGAGACATTTAGATAAACAATTTAAAAAACAGTAATTGGTGGTCTATCTCCTATTCTTCTGCAGCATGGTCTTCATGCAGTCTATATCTGCCTAATGATAAGGCTAGTCTGCTGTTGACAACTCTATCATGGATGTTATTTTTCCGTAAGTTCAGTTGCTGGAATTATTTATAGACCTATTCTATTGTAAATTATGTAGTGCCTTTAGTAATGGAGGAATTTCTTTCTGGAAATGACTGAATTTGAGTCAGCGTGCAGATTGGAAAAAATCCAGAAATATCTAAAATATTCTTAAGCCTTATCCCTTGCATCTTTCGTAAAGCAGTGCTAAGATGCTAACACAAAAAGTGTGTTGTGCTTTAAACATTATCCTAAGGGTAATAAGAGGCAGGACAGATATGAAAAATGTTTTTAAACTGCAGTTTAAGTATCAGGTATAGGCTGTGGTATCATATGCTTTCTCTCGCCCCAAGAAGAATTACCCCTTTCTGTCTTAACTATGGTTAAGGATGTGATTGTACAAATATTAAGCTTATTTAAGGCTAACAAAGAGTTGGAGCCAGGTAAGAAAGATTATTTAAATAAAGAAATTGTCTATATCCATTTATCTCTTAGTTTTAATTAAACAGTGTGTGGATTAGTGCAGGAATGGATGGAGAATCTCTGCATGGGCTGTAGGGATATGTAAAATATTCTAATGTTGAAACGTTTCACACATGAAACATCTATTCCAACCTTACCAGAAATAGCCCAATCTTGAAACATCTGTTTCAAATTCAAAATAAGACTGTTTTGATCTCAGAACACTTCTGAACTGTTTGGAAAGCACTGGGACATTTCTAGTAAGATTGAACAACTGTTTCAAACTCAAAACAGAATATTTGAAACATTTTGTACATCTATAATGGGTAGTATACTGTATAATCACAAGATTCACTGGCCTGTTCCCAATCTTTTAACAATAGTTAAAATCAGCATTGATAATAAACACCTTGTCCAAGGTATATTCTCAGCTTTTTGAGTGGGGGGAGGGGTAATACTTTTTTCAACTATACCAGAGCTTTCCAAACTTTTCATGTTGGTGACACACTTTTTAGACATGCATCATTTCGCGACACACTCTTACAGCAGGGCATCATTTCGCGACACACTCTTACAGCAGGGCACAAGGCAGGCTCTAGGACCTGCGCGGAATCCTGGCAGGGCAGGTTTGGAGGCAGCAAGGCACAAGGCAGGCACTAGGACCTGCGCGAAATCCTGACAGGGCAGGTTTGGAGGCAGCAAGGCACAAGACAGGCACTGGGACCTGCATGGAATCCTGGCAGGGCTCGGAGGCAGCAGCAGCTGCGACACACCCAGACACTGCAGCCGACACACTAACGTGTCACGACACACAGTTTGGAAAGCTCTGAATTATACCTTCATTTAAACTGAAATCATAGATATTAAGTATAATTCCAGAAAATATAAATGAAAAAGATCACAACTTTAACAGCCACAGGAACAAACTTGGCACAACATATGACACATTATACAGCAAGGCAAATTTAGACATTTGGAATATGGTTTCTAGAAAAAAGTTATGAGACCAATTAAAACTAACAGATGAAAATACCTAAACAGAAACTAGCAACAATCCTTAATGTGCAATGGGATGGGTGGCAGTGAGTCAGAGGGCAAGTAGAGTGTGATCTTTCCACAACAGTGGATTGATGATAATATCCTCCAACACCAAATCATGTTGGAACTGCCTCAGGATAAAAACCAGATCTAATGTGTAGCCCCCCCAGTGGGGGACAGGTCTGTGGAGGCCATGAACTCCTGAACTGCCCAGACTAAGCATCCCCAGGAGGAAGGTTCAAATCCCCAAGAAATTCCCCAACTCAGGGAATCCACCCAGCAACAGAATGCAATAGCTCAAGCAGGGAGGATGCTATGCATCAGGGAGGGCAATACAGTAGCAACAATCCCAGCTGAGAATCCCAACAGAGGGTCTCACATCCAGTTAACTCTGGAGCAGAGCCTCAGAGAGCTCTAAACACCTCATGGATAACAATAGCCCCCCCCCCCCCCCCCGGACTTGGCTGATGCAGAATCTGAAACCCAGGTAGGCATATTTCCGAGACGGGAACACCCCCCTCTGGGGTAATGCATGTCAGGTCAGTGCCCTCATCCACAATCAAGTCATGGATGAGAGAAGCCTTATTACACAACAATCGTATTATTCAACAGCAACAGCCGAGGGCTACCAAGGATTTGGTTACCTGGTCCAGAGGGTGAATACTGAAGGCAAGACGTCACAATCACTCTCTCTTTTTTTTAATAATAATTTTATTAAGTTTCAAGCAAAGATAAAAGCTACAGAAAAACAAAAAACTACAAAGAAAAAAAAGAAAAAACTAAAAAAGTGTAGAAACACGAGAATTTTTTTTTCAAAGTTACAAAAAGAGGTGACTTCCAACTTTTAACAGCAAGGTTATACAAAAATTTCCATAATCAATCCCTTACTCTATATCATGAATGTCCAACTTTTTGGCTTCCCTGGGCCACATTGAGTGAAGAGGAATTGTCTTGGGCCACACATAAAATATATAATATAGTTAATGTATATAAGTAATAAAACTTCATTTATTTTTTAAATATTTTTTATTATAAAATTTTTAAAAAGAGGGCAATTGATTTTGATGACTCTGACTTCAATGCTCCAATAAACACTTCTCCATGCAATTCAGTTGAAATGCAGAATAAGCTTTATTAAGGATACATATAAATCAAAGCATTCTCCCACCAAACAGTCAAACTTAGCTCTCCCCCTTCGCGCTAATCTTTTTGCGCCCATGATGTCAGTGTCCATTACTTTCCCACTCCAAGCAAGCCCCCACCACACTCGTGCAGGTGGATGACCTTGACACTCAGCACAAGGCTCTAGCAGTCTGGCACGCCTTCTGGAATACGCTCCCCCTCCCATCATGTTCGAAGCTGACATGCATCATTTCAGTACATGGCAGGATTCACGCCAGAACCCTGACACTAATGCATCAATATCTGGTTCGATTAAAGTGGTTGCAATTCTCAGTGAGTTCTCAAGGTGCTCATCAGCTTTTACCTGGGAGAACCATCACCCATTGGCGACTGCTGCTAATGGCGCATTTTTCTGCCGCAGCCGTTGGCGGCCTCCCCTTCCCACTCGGCATCTCGGCTCTGCTCCGAGCGGCAGCCTCCGCCAATCTTCGCCTACTAACTACAGACGCATTAATGGTAGAGAGGTGGACTCTGCTTGGCTTGCGAGTCAAATTGCAAAACTGACTTCGGCGGATGCTCGCAAACCGGTGGAAGGCCGCTGCCTGCCTGTGTGGGAAGCTGAGAGGAGAAGTGGATGCTCTACGCAGGCGATGTAACTACCCTGAGCTTTGTTACTGTCTCAAATGTACCGGGATTGTCTATTTTTGGCGTGGGCCTGGCTGCAAAACAGAAGGAACAGAGAACAGCAACCAGAAAATAGCAAAATAATGTTAAAAGTTTACGATTTTTTGATGCCGCATTACTAGCTGTTCATGGCTGCATGGTCCTGTGGGCCGCGGGTTGGACATGCCTGCTCTATATTAAACCAAAATCACATTATTTCTATAAATCATTCCATTGGCACATTGTAAAAATCACTAAATACAGTTATTCCCTCCCCTTATATTAAAAGAAAAAAAGAAAAAAAATTATATAAACCTCCTAATCAACTTCCCCCCAAAGACAACATTTATTTAATTATTTCCTTCCTACTACTATTCTATACATTTCTGTCTACTATAATAAAGATCTAACTAAAAAGCACATAAATTGTCTGCCATTATACTTAGCAATACAACAATTTTAATGATCTTAACCTTAATAAACCCTCCAAGTAGACATTTTTTATACCTCATTAATTTTAATCCAAATAATTAAAGATAAATGAAATCAGCCAAGCCTTAAAAACAATCCAGATAAATATTCTTTAACCCTAATCCCACTTCAAAATAAACCAGAGCATTTACATATCCCCACAATGTACACAGAGCTTTTTTCTTAAAAAGATCAAACAGCCCAACTGCCCCCCTCAAAAAACCCAACTACTTTTCAGGAAACCTCCCATACATAATAACCCCTTCTTTTCCACGGCGTTCCACCAGAAGATCATTTTCACTTGTGGCTTGCAACTCGCGCTCTCCCTTAAATTTCTCCAACTCGACTATCCGAACTTCATCCAGCATTTCAACAGAAGTCCCGATCTCACTCTTAGAAGAGACATTTCTGTCGCTGTTAATTTCCTCCGTTTCATCCACGACATCCCCAACCAGATGACACATTTTAGACCTCATATTTTCCACAATGTCCTGAATGCCTTGCATAAAAACTTGGTAGGAATCAGAAAGAATCTGTTTAAAATCTAGGTGGAAGTCAGAGAAAGTCTGTTTAAAATCCTCCATGTCTCACGAAGTAGATTATGGTGCCCCCTAGGAGCTTAACCAGCAAAAGTCGAAGATATGAAAGAATTCCGGAATGTGTTTACATAATCGAAAGTGAGATATGCAGACAGTTCCCCAGGGAAAGTAGAAGCAGAAAACTGAAAGTTCAAAACAGCCGATTCAACGTGTAGGAAAACGCTAATATCTTCAAATTTAGTACAAAAATAATAATGGAGACAATTATTTACTCTCAGTTCTCCTTAATATTTGGATGGAAAACAAGCCAAAACAACTTAAAAATAATTTTTAAAAATTAACCCCAAAAATAACGATAAGCACCAAGAGAGCCCGCTTCTTCTTGCTGTAGAAAGCCTCTCTTAGGGTACATATACTTAAAAATATATATAAATTGGGTCATTTAGAAATGGGGTGGCTGGTCTTAGTGTCCCTTTAAGGCTACAGCGCGGCTTGGAAATGGTGACGTCCCAGCCTCCTGGCTAGCTCTTACCAGTCGAATGTGAACATTGTTTGCGATTTTCTGGCTGCAAGCAGCTGTCCGGAGGACAAATGGGGTGATTCCAGGTGTTTTCCTTTTTCCGGTAAAACGCTCTTGGGCTTCAGGAAAAACCTGCCTGAGCCCGAAAAACCTGCCGCGTTGACAGTTCTGCTGGCTGAGCCCGCAGGCACAGCTGTTCAGTCCGCCATGTCCCCACCGGAAGTCACATCACAATCACTCTCAAACAGCACTCCCAGTATCCCCGAGCGCAGCCCACCTGCAGATTTCCACCATATCTACCTCTGCCTGTCATTTTCTATAATGCCACCTGCTCTTTCTTCAACCCCTCCCATGCCCAGTTCCGCTGTCCCATTCCCAGACATTCATATGTCTCCACCCAGCAACAAACCGGACACCGAACTCCTCCCTCTATGACAGTGGTCTGCCTGGTCTCACCAAGGTCCCAACAGCTGCTCTGTCAGGGAGCCACTCTAGCTCTGCTGTAACTCCGCCTCAGCCACCCCCGTCTGGGTTATATATCTGTTCATCTCATAACAGGGACTCTGAGTGACACACAAAAGATTTAAAATAATAATAATAGGTGGACAAAAATGCCAAATCCAGTCTACACACCTGGCTGACTGTGCGATCAACCACGAGTTATTTATAAAAATAAGAAAGGCGGGATAAAAATAAATAAATAAATAAATAAATAAATAAAGGATTGCCCAGGTCTAAAAACAATCCGATTTTAAACAATTTTATAACAATTTAAGCACATTATGTTTCTTTACATAGAAAGCTAATATGTCATAGAGAAATTTAGGCTAAAATAATTTTCCATTATAGTTGGTTCTCCTATTTTATGTGGCATACTTGTGGATCCAGTGTTTAATGCAGACACAGTGTTATCTACTCAGTGAATTAGATTACCTCTCATTAACAAATATTATGAATTTTCTTGTCCCTACCTGTGACATACGTAAATGAGTTTAATAAATGTGTTCAGGGCATTCATAGGAAAACTATTATTAAAAAAGTTCTTGGAAAATCCCAGATTGCTCCATAAGTCATTTAAATGTTTTATTACTAAAGCATGATTCATTAACTGTGCTTTTCACGTTGTTCATACTGAAATCCTTGTTACGGATTTTAATTTGAGGAGATGTAAATTTTCTTGGTGATATTTCTTGAAAGGTACCAATAAAGTAATTAAAAATCCTATTTGTTACAGTAAAGTAACAAAAGAGCCTATTTGTTACAAAAGATCTATTTGTTCCAAAATATACATTTGTTTTGTATACAAAATATGCAAAAATTCATATTTGTCATTTTCAGAGACCATTCTTTTGGGCTACTTCTGCCAATACAGAGTTGATACAGAATTTAATATTGAAAGAGAAAGGGCTCCTTTTTGCAAGCCAACCCTACTGAAATTTAGCAATTTCTCCATTCTATATCACTCCAGTGGGTTTGTTGAGGGATTACTCATGGTGAGAATTTAGGCACGTGTGTTTATGTGTTGTGGGAAGTCTGGAAAATCTTGCTCTGTGAATATTGTTTTGCTGTCTGTTCTCTATAGCCAAAGACTAATCTTAATTTTGCTGCACGTGTTCTAAAATTTAAATAATTTTAGTTTTAAATAATGTAATTGCAAATTATTACAACCTTGTGGGACTTTTCTGGGCTGAAAGACCATTCTGAAATAATTGTACAAAGAAAAATGTACAGAAAAAAACAAAAATATTTTTGAGATTCTCAGAAAGAGAACAATTTACATTCAGTACTTACGTTAAGTGCAATAAATGCCCAAGTTTTTAATTAAATGGTCTTTCAGTGCTTGGCTCTGGTAAAATACTAGAAAGCTTGTGCTTTCAGCAAAAAAGGTTGAAAAATCCAGGAAGACAGAATGTCAGTTTGAAGGCTGTTGGAAATAAATTATCAGTGTTTAAGATCTTTACAGCTACCTTCCTTACCATGCATTTCTCTTGAGATAAATTACTTTAATCATTACTATTCATTCACTTACATTTAAAATATGCTTATTACTATTTGCTCCAGCAAAAGAGATCGTTACCTTGTCGTGGTGCTGGAGCTTGAGCACCTCAATGACGCCATGAGCTAAACCGTGAAGGGACACCCAAGACGGGAAGGTCATGGCAGAGAGGTCAGACTAAATGCGATCCCTGGAGAAGGTAACGGCAACTCACCCCAGTATTCTTGCTGTGAAAACTAAATGGATCAGTACAACCAGAGATATGTTGGTATACCATCGGAAGATGGGACTCCCAGGTCGGAAGATGGTCAGAATGCTACTGGGGAGGAACAGAGGATACGTTCAACTAGCCCCAGATGTGATGACGCAGCTAGCTCAAAGCCGAAAGGACGGCTAGCGGCCGACGGTGCTGGTGGTGAAGGACGAATCCAATGTTCTAAAGATCAACACACCATAGGAACCTGGAATTCATTTATTTATTGGATTTATCCCTGCCCACTCCCCCAAGGGGGACTCTGGGCGGTTTACAATAAAATATAATTAATTAAAATACAACTATAAATAAGTTAAAATAAAATATGTAAGTTCTATGAGCCAGGGCAAATTGGATGTAGTTATTGGTGAGATGTCAAGATTAAATATAGACATTTTGGGTGTCAGTGAACTGAAATGGACTACTACACATCAGATGACCACCATATCTACTACTGTGGACAAGACCACCACAGAAGAAATGGTGGATAATTAATAATTAATAATCATAATTAATAATAAAGTGGCTAAAGTAGTGCTTGGATACAATCCAAAAAATGATAGAGTGATCTCAATTCGAATTCAGGGTAAGCCATTTAACATCACAGTGATCCAAATATACGCCCCAACCACAGATGCTGAAGAAGCAGACGTAGATCAGTTCTATGAGGCTCTGCAGCACCTACTGGATAATACGCCAAAAAGAGATGTTATTTTCATTACAGGAGACTGGAATGCTAAGGTGGGTAGTCAAACGACACCTGGAATTACAGGCAAGCATGGTCTGGGAGAACAAAATGAAGCGGGACATAGGCTGATAGAATTTTGCCAAGATAATTCACTGTGCATAACAAACACTGTCTTCCAGAAACCTAAAAGACGACTTTATACATGAACTTCACCAGATGGTCAACACCGAAATCAGATTGACTACATCCTTTGTAGCCAAAGGTGGCAGACTTCTATACAGTCGGTAAAAACAAGACCTGGAGCTGACTGTAGTTCAGATCACGAACTTCTTATTGCACAATTTAGAATCAGACTAAAGAGAATAGGGAAGACCCAGAGATCAGTTAGATATGAGCTCACTAATATTCCTAAGGAATATGCAGTGGAGGTGAAGAATAGATTTAAGGGACTAGATTTAGTAGATAGGGTCCCAGAAGAACTATGGACAGAAGTTCGCAACATTGTTCAGGAGGCGGCAACAAAAAACGTCCCAAAGAAAAAGAAAACCAAGAAGGCAAGATGGCTGTCTGCTGAGACACTGGAAGTAGCCCAAGAAAGAAGGAAAGCAAAAGGCAACAGTGATAGGGGGAGATATGCCCAATTCAATGCAAAATTCCAGAGGTTAGCCAGAAGAGATAAGGAATTATTTTTAAACAAGCAATGTGCGGAAGTGGAAGAAGACAATAGAATGGGAAGGACAAGAGACCTCTTCCAGAAAATTAGAAACATCGGAGGTAAATTCCAGGCAAAAATGGGTATGATCAAAAACAAAGATGGTAAGGACCTAACAGAAGCAGAAGAGATCAAGAAAAGGTGGCAAGAATATACGGAAGATCTGTATAGGAAGGATAATAATATTGGAGATAGCTTTGACGGTGTGGTCAGTGAGTTAGAGCCAGACATCCTGAAGAGTGAGGTTGAATGGGCCTTAAGAAGCATTGCTAATAACAAGGCAGCAGGAGACGATGGTATCCCAGCTGAACTGTTTAAAATCTTGCAAGATGATGCTGTCAAGGTGATGCATGCCATATGCCAGCAAATTTGGAAAACACAAGAATGGCCATCAGATTGGAAAAAATCAACTTATATCCCCATACCAAAAAAGGGAAGCACTAAAGAATGTTCAAACTATCGAACAGTGGCACTTATTTCACATGCCAGTAAGGTAATGCTCAAGATCTTGCAAGGTAGACTCCAGGAATTCATGGAGCGAGAATTGCCAGATGTACAAGCTGGGTTTAGAAAAGGCAGAGGAACTAGAGACCAAATTGCCAATATCCACTGGATAATGGAGAAAGCCAGGGAATTTCAGAAAAACATCTATTTCTGTTTTATTGACTATTCTAAAGCCTTTGACTGTGTGGATCATAACAAATTGTGGCAAGTTCTTGGTGGTATGGGGATACCAAGTCATCTTGTCTGCCTCCTGAGGAATCTGTATAACGACCAAGTAGCAACGGTAAGAACAGAGCACGGAACAACGGACTGGTTTAAGATTGGGAAAGGAGTACGGCAGGGTTGTATACTCTCACCCTACCTATTCAACTTGTACGCAGAACACATCATGCGATATGCTGGGCTTGATGAATCCAAGGCTGGAGTTAAAATTGCTGGAAGAAACATTAACAATCCCAGATATGCAGATGATACCACTTTGATGGCTGAAAGCGAGGAGGAGCTGAGGAGCCTTATGATGAAGGTGAAAGAAGAAAGTGCAAAAGCTGGGTTGCAGCTCAAAAAATCCAAGATTATGGCAACCAGCTTGATTGATAACTGGCAAATAGAGGGAGAAAAAGTGGAGGCAGTGACAGACTTTGTATTTCTAGGTGCAAACATTACTGCAGACGCTGACTGCAGCCAGGAAATCAGAACACGTCTACTTCTTGGGAGGAGAGCAATGACAAATCTTGATAAAATAGTTAAGAGCAGAGACATCACACTGACAACAAAGGTCCGCATAGTTAAAGCAATGGTATTCCCTGTAGTAACCTATGGCTGTGAGAGCTGGACCATAAGGAAGGCTGAGCGAAGGAAGATAGATGCTTTTGAACTGTGGTGTTGGAGGAAAATTCTGAGAGTGCCTTGGACTGCAAGAAGATCAAACCAGTCCTTACTCCAGGAAATAAAGCCAGACTGCTCACTTGAGGGAATGACATTAAAGGCAAAACTGAAGTACTTTGGCCACATAATGAGAAGACAGGATACCCTGGAGAAGATGCTGATGCTAGGGAAAGTGGAAGGCAAAAGGAAGCGGGGCCGACCAAGGGCAAGATGGATGGATGATATTCTGGAGGTGACGGACTCAACCTTGGGGGAGTTGGGGGTGGCAACGGCTGATGGGAAGCTCTGGCGTGGGCTGGTCCATGAAATCACGAAGAGTGAGAAGTGACGGAACGAATAAACAAAACTATTTATTCATTTAAATTTACAATATACTGATTTTTAATAATACAAAGGCAGTTTATAAATATAAAAGCAGGCTAAAACGATTTGCATATACAGAAGAGCCAGTTTGGTCTAGTGGTTAAGGCAACGGGCTAGAAACCAGGAGTCTCTGAGTTCTAGTCCTGCCTTAGGCATGAAAGCCGGCTGGGTGACCTTGGGCCTGTCACACACACTCAGCCCAACTCATCTCACAGGGTGGTGGTTGTGGGGAAAATAGCAGGAGAAAGGAGTATTATGTATGTTCGCTGCCTTGAGTTATTTTTAAAAATAATAAAGGTGGAATAAAAAATAAATACGAACACACAAACCTCAACAAGCAAAAGGACACTTAAAACCAGGGACTTTAACAGGCACTTACTATCTTAAGTATTTTAAATGCCTGTTGAAGCTGAAGTAAAGTAACATTGCTGCTGCTTGTTAAATAAGAGTGTGTGTGTTTACTCAACTTTTTTCCTTGTAACAAATCTAACATCTGTTTTGGAGAAGGATTTGAGGGTACTCCTTTAAGTTCTTGATTCCCAAGATGTTTAGGACTTCATCATTTCTGGACTGGGTCTGGAAGTGATTAGGTTTATTATTGAACTGAAGATTATTGAAATTCTTCTAAGACTGGCTGAAAGTCTGGCTACTATATTTGGTCCTAACTGAAAATTTTGAACCATTTTCAGAGCCAACTTAATATGGTACTTTACAGTAATCTGGATGGAAAGGGATTGTCAATCATGAGAACTATGTCTAAACTATATTTTTTGTCCTGTAAAGTAAAGATCAAGGAATAATAATAATAATAATAATAACAACAACAACAACAACAACAACAATAATAAATTAAACTTAAACTTGTATGCCACCCAACTCTCAAGTCCAAAGAAATTCCAATAAAATCAATAAAACATAAAATGTAAAGATAAAAGATGGGAAGTGTGATGAAATGAGGGATCTCCCTCTGCCTCTCTGAAGGCCTGGGTGAAGAGCCAGATTTTCATAGTTCTTCCACACAACAGGATAGTGGGGGCCAACCAGGTCTCGGGGGAACCTCGTTCCAGGAGGTAGGCACTGCTACAGAGAAGGTGCGCTGCCAGGGTTCTGAGAGATGACATTGTTTACTCAGAGGAACCCAGAGTGCACCAACCCTGCAGGATCAAATTGGCCAGGCAGATGTTATGGGAGATAGGCTGTCCCTCAAGTAAGCAGGCCCTATGCCATGTAGCACTTTATAGGTAACAACCAGCATCTTGAATTGCACCTGGAAGCAAACCGGCAACCAAATTGCGGAGCATGCTCATTAACCAGCATGCAACTTGTGAAACATGCTCATTAATGCTTGCGCAGCCACATTCTGGACCATTTGAAGCTTTCAGGTGGTCTTCAAGGGGAGCCTCATGTAGAGAGCATTGGAATAGTCAAGCTGTGAGGTGACTGTCTGAAGGGCCCCCCGATGTAGGAAAGGGCACAACTGGTGCAACAGACTTGTGCAAAGGGCTTCTTAGCCACAGCTGACACCTGCTCTTCAAGCAGGAGCTGTGATTCCAGGAAGACCCCCATATTGCGTACCAACCTTGAAGGGAAAAGTGCTACCCCATCCAAGGTCAGATATGGAATATCCCCACATCTGGGTGGTTCAAACACCCACTCCCACTTGGTCTTCATAGGATTGAGTTGGAGATGGTTCCTCCCCACCCAAACCCGCACAGCCTCCAGGCACTAGGACAGAACTTTGACAGCCTCACTTGGCTGGCCTGGAGCCAAAAGATATAATTGGGTATCATCAGCGAACTGATGATATTGAACCCCAAACTGATGGATGACCTCACCCAGTGGTTTCATGTAGATGTTGAAGAGGAGGAGAGGGAGAATAGAACCCCATGGCACCCTTGTCAGCCCTTCGAGGTAGACCAGACTTGGAAACCAAAGTTATGAATACTAAAACTACTTTTATTATAGGGTTATAGTAACAGAATCTTGTAAGTCTGAATATGCCTCCTCTCTCCCTGCCTTTATCCTAAAGAGAACTAGGGAGGGTCAAGTCTGAGACATTTTCTCAAATTACATTTCTGCTTTGGAATCAGGCTTCTCTTATCTGACCACTGTCTTGGCTGTGGCTCTTCCTCCTGTTCCTCAAGGTTATTCTCACAGCCCATTACAACACAGCCCATTACTACACAGGGGGGACCTAGGGAATGATCTGTCCCCTCCGACCAACACCGACTGCAACCGGCCCCAGAGAAAGGAGGAGAACCACTATAAAATTCCTGGATCGCGACACCCTCCGAACAGTCACTCATGCTCTCATCATCTCCCATGTAGATTATTGCAATGCGCTCTACATGGGCCTACCCTTGAAGACTATCCGGAAGCTACAGCTGGTGCAGAATGCGGCCGCGCGAGCAATTTTGGGTGCGCCAAGATCTACACATATAACACCTTTGCTCCGCGAGCTGCATTGGGTGCTGGTTTGCTTCCGGGTACAATTCAAGGTGTTGGTTATCACCTTTAAAGCCCTACATGGCATGGGGCCAGAATACCTGAGGGACCGTCTTATCCCCATTTTATCGACCCGCTCCACCCGGTCATTCAGAGAGGGCCTGCTACGAGCCCCATCAATTAGAGAGAGTCATCTGATGGGGTCTAGGAGACGGGCCTTCTCTGTGGTGGCACCTACACTATGGAACACCTTGCCCCCAGAGTTGAGACAGATCTCCTCCCTCCCGACCTTTAGGAAAGAACTGAAGACCTGGTTCTGCCGCCTGGCATGGGAAGGAGGAAAGGATAGTTCCTCATGGGGGTGGCTAATCCCTTAATCTTATAATGTCCTTCCTTATTAATTCTACCTTCCATTTGGATTTATAATTATTTATTACATGTACTGTATAATTGAGGTTTTATATTTTATATTCTATTTTAATTTATTTTACTGTAAACCGTCCAGAGTTCCCCGTTGGGGGAGATGGGCAGTCATATAAGTTAAATAAATAAACAAACAAACAAACAAACAAATAAAATGGTGCCTGCAATCCCCAACCAACAGAGCTGGCTCAGAAGGATATTGTGGCTTACGGTATTGAAAGCCGCTGAGAGATCAAGGGGCACAAGGATGGATGCACCACCACAATCCTGGCTCCACCACAGGTCACCAACAAGCACGACCAA
The DNA here is from genome assembly GCA_023362775.1 of Charina bottae. Taxonomy (NCBI): domain Eukaryota; kingdom Metazoa; phylum Chordata; class Lepidosauria; order Squamata; family Charinaidae; genus Charina; species Charina bottae. Next base: position 936,199 of record JALMGJ010000022.1, read on the forward strand.
AGCTGTCTCAGAACTAAATCCCGGCCTGAAATGAGTCTAGATAATCCATTTCCTCCAGGATTCTCATCAGCTGCAGACCAACCACCTTCTCAACCTTTACAATCCAGGAGGGGCCTGGATCCAGTAAACAGGTGGCTGAGCTGACAGCACAGAGAACCCTGTCCTCAGGAGTCACCGGCTCAAACTCATCCCAGATCACACCCCCAGACCGTGCCCCAGGCACCTCAGCCTGCCCTGCCCAGTCAGAGTCCGTCTGAGTGGCTTAATCCATCAGATAGATAATACACCCTTAAATTGCAATAGTAATAATGGGACTGTGTTTTTTAAAAACTACTTTACCTTTTTGAACATGTTTGATTGTGGATCAACCTCCTTTAGTTTATAGATTTTTCTGCTTTCCCCTAGAAAGATATTAGAATAAAGTATGGTCACAGTGTATAGTGGGTCGAACAAGAAGATCTTTTAAGTTTCAAAAGACATTTCTAGACTATTTTAACAATTAAGATAATTGATCAAGCCAAAGATGTGAAAATACAGTTCACTTATTCATTCTAGAACCAATAAATTAGCTACATACCATATGCCCATGCATGTAATTAGATGTTGGCCTATGTTTTTACCTTTTTTTTTTAAAAAAAAAAAACTAAAGATGTGTTTAGTTGTCTTAGTTACAGAGATTTGAGCCCTAATTATTTCATGAACCAATACACCCAACTGATGGATGCAAGCATCGCCCTTAGAAGTTTTACAATTTTCCTATATGCTTGAGGTAATGTACTACATAAATTGTTAATACTGTAGTTTGAGGTATTTGTTGATATCACTGTGAAAATTGAGATTCTGCCCACAAAAGTTAAATGGATACTTTACATCTATTTTTATATCCCTTGAACATAAGATGTTTACTTTCAGTAGAGCACAGAATCCCAAAATTGTTAATGTTTGTTTCTCCAGATTAATACAAGAAAGCAATCTGATCCAATTCAGTTTAACTTTTGAAAGCCTACGTAAGGAGAAAATTGTTACCTAAATAGCCATTGCTAATGGGAGTTGCCCAATGAAATGTATGTTAGCCACTTCTTCTTTAATATACTGTATATAACATATATTCTACATAAATAATAATTTGAAAATTTAGACGTCATTAATTACTGGTAATGTAATTTCCTTATACAGTATATAAGGAGTTTAAACTATTGTACATACAGGTAGTCCTCGCTTAACGACCATTTGTCTAGTGACGGTTCAGACTTACAATGGCGCTAAACCCAACTTACAACTTGTCCTCACACTTATGACCGTCGTGGCATCCTCACAATCACATGATCACAATTCAGGCATTTGGCAACTGATTTGTATTTATGACTGTTGCAGAATCCCGCAGTCATATGATTGCCATTTTTGACCTTTCCAGCCGACTTCCGACAAGCAAAATCAATGGGGAACTGAGTGATTCACTTAACAACCATGATTCACTTAACATCCACATTGCTTAGTGACTGAAATTCCGGTCTCAATTGTGGTTATAAAGCGAGGACAACCTGTAAGGCATTTATCCCTATGCTTTGCACCTTGTTTTTTAAAAAAAGGTAAAGGTTCCCCCCGCACATTTGTGCAGTTGTGTCCGACTCTAGGGGCCGGTGCTCATCTCCGTTTGTTAGCCGAAGAGCCAGCGTTGTCCGAAGACGCTTACACGGTCATGTGGCCGGCATGACGCACATGGGACGCTGTTACCTACCCACCGAAGTGGTACCTATTCATCTACTTGCATTTGCATGCTTTCGAATTGCTAGGTTGGCAAGAGCTGGGGCAAGTGCAGGAGCTCACTCCGTCACGCGGGGCTAGGGATTCGAACCTCCGAACTTGCGATCTTCCGATCGATAAGCCTGGCGTCTTACCCGCTGAGCCACCACTTGTTTATACCTTGTTTTACCTTGTTTTAGCAACTGCTTTATTATAGCTTTTTTTTGCACTGTTTTCTACTTGTATATGTTTACTTATTACTGTATATAATTCTGAATGAGGACTGAAGATTGAAGAATCTTTCTGTCTTCAAATTTAAATGTGAAATAACCAATATATGTATATTCTAAGGAAGAAAAGACTTGTACTTAAAATTATTGCTGGTGTAACATATACAGTATATTAAACTATATGTGTATCTAAACATGACTTAGGATAGGAGTAGAAAAAAGTCAACATATTTTGCTCCCGCAGATGTTAAATTTGCCGATTTACAAAACAGAGTAGTTGTAAGCCCCAAAAAAGATATAGATGGCAATTTAAAGAGGTATTTTAGTTGCATAAAATAGCGGCTGTGGATGATGTGTTAACATTAAAAAGATGTGGATGAAGAGTACAGAACTCTTCCAGATTTTTTTCAGTTGTACTTTTGATACTTGGAATTATTTTAAAAAATGTGTTAAAAGTTTTTGAGTGTTCTTAGTGCTTCTTTTGCTGCTAAATCGAACAGATTGTTCTTTCAAAGTAATAGTTCAAACTCTTTGGGGGGGGGAATTTTCTGGCTCTTAAATACTACTGGAAACTAACAATAAGAATTTGATAAATGAGTGTAAAAGAATTAAGTAAAGGAATAGTTATTTCACATTTTTGTTGAAAACTCTTTTCTGAACATTGTAAGGCAACTGGAGATTTGCAGCTGGAGGGAAACATGTTTCTTTGTGAAGGTAGCCAACTGAAAAGTTAAACATTTGCAAGTATATATTGTAGTAATTATAATCCTGCTTAATTAGAACAACCTTGGAAAGTATTTGTCCTGATCATTTTGTGTGTTGATTAGTACAAGGTGGGCTCACTTAAGGTTCATTCATAGGTTTAAGCAGTCTGGGCCCAATGTATGTGAAACAAGACCAATCTGTATATTTCCTTGAAGGTTTGTGCATCACATACTATTATTTTGGTAAGTGTGATCTGTGTTAACTCAGAGCAAGATTATTTATTTCTTGATACTTCTCATAATTAGTTAGTGCATCCTTAAGGCTACTTGCCCGCATCTTCATTTTTGAATCTCAGAAATTTAGTGAAAGTATATTCATTTTGCTGACATTAAAAGCTATACCTGTATTGATCTACAATATGTAGACTTTAATTGCTTCATTGCTTTAACTAATGAGTATTCAGCATTGTACAGTGTGTTCTCATATAATAGCTTTCCAGAAGAGTGACTTTTTATAAGGGATAGGGTTAGGATCAGAAGATATCTGCCTGGAAAGGCTGGAAAACTACAAGGAAAGATTTCTTTGGACCTAGGGATTATGCTTGCGCAGTTTTATGCGCCCGGAATATATCAGATCAAGAAAGGAGAAAATAAAATCTCTTACCTTATTTAGTTTAGGGTGTGTTCTTGCTGTTCAGTTTTTCATACAGGAGCATATTTATTGTTCCTTCCCTCACAGTAGTTCCAGTTCGCCATGGATAATTTGCATATTGGTCAAATATCATCAAATTGGATATTACATAATTTGTGCATCCATTGATGTGCCATCCTGGCAGATTACATTCCTGTTTGCTGTAAGAATTAAAGGAACCACTGCAACCACCAACAAAGTGATACAAACTATTATACAAGTGAGAATAATAGTTTGAAGGACATTGGTATTGAATTCCTGAACTTGTAAAATGCTTTTAGTTGTACAGATTCAGATTTTTTTTAAAAAAAAATGTAAGCCAAATAGTTTGGTCAGATTGTTAATACATTCCCTTTAGTTGGAACTGTGTAATCAATTTTTAAATAAAATTTAACCTTAATGTTGTAATCCTCTTGCTGCATAAATGAGCTTAGAACAATGCAATTAATTGAGAATTTTTTCAACTATGTGCCTAAAATATAGGGGAGCATATGGCAAGTGAATTTATATTACAAATGATTTGAGAATTATTTTGAACACTGCATTAGAAATAGTCTTAAGTCATTAATTCTCCCCTTGATAGGACAGTATGTATTTTGAGAACTCTCTTCCACCAGCCTTGCTCTTGGTGTAATAATTGTTGCTAGAGTAACATCATGTATTGCATTACACAATCTTTGCTCAGAGAGAAGGTGCTTGCAAACATTCAGTCTTGTTGCCCTTGAAATGACACTATAGCATTGTGTGTATTTTCAATTGTCAGTTGAATAACTTGAAATCTATTGTTTTGCATAAGAACATCAAGCTTGACATTTCAAACATTTTCAAAGCAGAAGATGGTAAAATAACTCTCTGAGTTTATCACTATTGCCATATATTATGGCTTGGATCCCAATACTTTTTTGGGGCCAGCAGAGAGGTACTTCTTACTCAAGACCCCTTCCCTGAATTCTACTCTCCCCAGCCATTTGCAACACCTCACCTTATGCAGATCAAGAGCCCTTTCACTGGGAGAAGCATAAGCAGTTGCACTGGGGAGAAAGAGCCAGGATGTACAAGCATATGGAAACAGCAAGGAGGAGCTTCTGAAGCAGCCAATCTACAGCAAAACAATAATTAGCCTTCATGGCTTTGTGAGAACGAGCAGATATTATTTGGTATTTTAGGCCTCTTTAGAATTTCTCTTAAATTTTCCCAGTGCAGTGAGATAGGAGGGGACCAAACTGCATCAGACAGCTCAGCTCAGCTCCTTGGCATTTCTGTATACAGCACAGGCATCTGTAGCTTAGTACAAATTGCTAGTAAGTTGGGGCTAATTAGTGTAGGCGTTGTTGGGAATGGGAAGGATTGGTTCGTCCCCTCCCTATTGCCTTCTAACATGTTGGGAGATTGCATAAGGCATTCTGTAAAAGTAGGCTTTCTAGGAGGCAGATTGCAAATAAAACTTGTGCATCAAACTATTCTGTGCCTCTGAGGTAATTTAAATTGATTTTTACTAATTCTAGATAGCAATATATTTTCTTATTTTCTGAAGGTGAGCTTGATGGATACCAAAATGCAGCATAGAGCTCTCTTCTCTCTTTCTCCTCTGAATGGCTAGCTCACACGAGACAGAGAGCTATTTTTTTCCATCCCCTCTTCCTATTTTCTCCATTTACACTGAAAAAATTGAACCAGATTTCTTCCATGAGTTTATTGCTATGAAGAATGTCTGAATGCCTCTATTTTATTATTTATTCTTTCCTCTTTAATTAGGACTATGATATGATAAGAGAAAAACGCTAACTCTTTCCTGCCATGAGTGGTCATTGAGATTTTTTTTAATCCTACTTCAATAATAAATATTGGTGGTGCATAAAGGCAGACTGAAAAAGGTTTCTATTTAAAAGAAGCACACAAAAGCCCATGCTGCCTCTCCCCAATGTTAAAGCAAGAAACTGATTTTTAAAAACTATAAATAACTTTAAAAAATTGGAATCAACCTTATGTTATCAGTTTTCTCTGTTTTCAAGATTTATATCCCAGATTTCAGTCTCAAGGCATTTCACAAGGAGCAGGTAATAAATAATGCTGTAACCCCATCTAGACCTTCCCCCCTCTCTCCTTGATGGATGGAGCCAGATTGTAGTTCTCTCTGGACATCACCCAGGACAGATGGATGCAATTTTCTTTTTCTTCTTTTGGTAGAAGGGTGAAGAAAGGTTCTTGGAGTTGCTGCTGCTGCTTCTGTTTAGGCCAAACAGAGCTTCCTATTGCTGTGATTTTTTTTCTGGGAAACAGGGTATACAGTCTTCTCGTGACCCTTGGTTTTTTTGTCAAAATGTGCTTCACTTCAGAAAAGCCTCAGGAAGGAGGTCCTTATTTTTAACACACTGTGGTTTGGAGTTACGAAAACACATCTGTCAGTTTCCAGGTATAAGGACTAACTACTTGCTACTTCCTTCTTTTGAATACTTGGGATTTACCTTAAATTTCACAACTAGACTTTTGAAGCAGTTAACACCCCTAACTTCAAGCATTATGCAAGCTGCTTTATTGCAATATAGTAAACTTATTCTTAAACTATAATTTGTCATGAAAATATTAAGATTAGTTTTTTCTTACTATAATGATTGTCAGTATAAAAATAAAAAATTTATTTATTTTATTTTTTATTTTTTATTCCACACTGTGCAGCATAATACTGGCATAGAATTGAGGACTAAAGAAATAATATCAGCAAGCATTTTGACCTTATTCTGAGCTCGGTAGAATCTAGTTACACCCGGTTTGACCTTGAGACAAAGCTTATGAATTGGTCAGAATACCATGATGACTGAAATTCATCGCATGAGTTTTTCTTGTCAGTAATAAGATATGTTGAATCTGTTTTGAAATGTATCCTTAAAAGATTACTTTATGTGAAATGAGATACATTAGATGAGTTACATTAATGGCAGGGTTAAGTGAATACTGAAACTGATAGGCAAAATTCAGAAGTTATTTTTATAATTTTCAGTCTGCCCTACATCAAAACATTCATCTTACTGCTTTGCTTTGGATCTACTCATTGAAGCTGTAAAGCAGGTACTTTGGCAATGTCCCAAAATTTTCTAAGCATTTGCGGGAGAGCAAGAAGACCCTTCTGTGGGGATACGTGGCCAAATGAGTAACTTGCACAGGCCTACTTTTTATTACATTGGAGTTCAAGTGTCATAACAGTATTTTTGCAGCACAATAATTCTGTGAATAAGATTATTTTGAATATATCAATTTATCCCAGAACATCCAGTGAACTTTGGATTTGAGTACACTATAGTTCTCTGACCATTTCAACAGCTGTGCTGTACAGGCTATTTTATTTTATTTTATTTTTTCTCAATCTTGGAGCAAGTAAAGTAAACTCTTTCACTTTGGTTTTTTTTTTTTAAGAAACGGGCAATCTCTTTAAGTTGGGTGCAATGTTTTACAGTGATTTACTCCTTCTTGCAGGGATGCTTTCAAATAATACTGGATGACTGTAACTGAGAATGGTCATTAGGAATTTAGGGATAGGATTTAATCAGTATGTTGATAACACCCAGCTCTATTTCTCTGTAACATCTGAATCAGGAGAGGCAAGACATGTCCTGAATTGCTTCCTGGATGCAGTGGGGTTAGATGTGGGCCAAGAAACGTAAGTTGAGTTCTGACAATATAGCTGGGTGGTTCTTTGATACAGTAATTGAGAACTCTGCCTATTCTGGATGGTGTGTTGTATTCCTTTAGAAAGGTCTGGTCTGAAGTTGGGGGGGCTGGGATCTGAATTCATTGCTGACCCAAGTAACTTCAGTGGCAAACAATTACCAACTTTGGCTGATGTGCCACTCAAAATGTTTTCTATAATCTTCAAATTATAGATAATGCAGAATGAGTTTCCTACAGGAAGCCTACAATTCCAGAGCATTCCATTTCTTCTTGGCAACATGTTGATCAGCTATTCTGGAGATGGTCCTGTGGTTCTGCTTCTGGTTTGGAGCATTAACTTCTGGAAAATTACCAAACTAGCTCAGGAACCAGTGGAAGACAAGGTTATGGACATGATTGTCATGGAAAAAATCTGTGTGGTTGCTAAGAGTCAACACCAACTTGATGGCATGGATTGTTGTGGTCTGGATGAGGAATGGAATGTTCCAGATTTCTCAGGAATATTTTGTTCCTGGAACACTAGGATTTGCCCGTTCTTTCTCACACACCTTTCCTTCCACAGTTTATATCTTGAACACCAGCCTTGGCAACAGAAAAATAAATTAGAGTGAAATGCTGGTATAACAGGAAGACATGATATAATAATTAAAAATATTAAAATATACAAAAGAGAGAATGACGAAGTCTCCTGGATAGATTAGCAGACTAGAATCATAGGACAAAAATGTCACATCTTAAGTGTGTCAGGTAATTGCAAAAAGAGGAATCAGTAGTAAAGCGATCTTGTGACTGGTATATTGCAAGTCATCTGTGACCAGCAGTATAATTTCTTCTGGAGTCTTACTACATTTAATAGGACAATGCTATGCATGTTTACTCAAGAGGAAATTAATTACAGTATGACTCCTAAGTAAGGGAATGAAGTATAAAAGAGATGGAATAAAATAGCATAAACTAAGAAACAACATTTTTTCCAGATTGGCTTGTAAGTTAATTTATGAAAGAAACTTAAGTTTAATTTAATTATTTATTTCAGTAGGATTTATTTTTCAATATTTACTAACTGTAGGTTTCTTTCTGTGCATATAAGTGAGAAATCCAGTGGATGAATAAAATTTCATTTATAACACGTGAGTATCCTTGCCAACCATTCTTAATGACATAAGACACTGACGTTTGTAAGAATCTTTTCCTTCTATTTGGATACATGTTTCTTTTTAAATAATTCAAATGCTGCCTCCAGTAAAATGGACAAGTCTTTCTTCATTGCATAGGGATGCATGTAGATGAGTAGAAGAATGATTAAATGAATGAGGCATAAAGTAATAAGAGAATAAAGAGTCTCTTTTTTGGGGGGGGGAGAATAATCTCTTAGAAAAATATAATTTCAAATATTTTATCATATTGGTTCATTTTGGGAGAGGCGTACTAATGTGCAGATAGTAGTTTCTAATGGGTGGACCTTACACACGGGTTCAGAATAGCAGAAACTATTTTTCATTATCAATAAAGTTCCTTCCCAGTAAATGCTAGATATATAGCTCCAGTATTGTAACATGAATCTACACCAGAGCTTTCCAAACTTTTCATATTGGTGACACACTTTTTAGACATGCATCATTTCACGACACACTCTTACAGCAGGGCATCATTTAGTGACACACTCTTACAGCAGGGCACAAGGCAGGCACTAGGACCTGCGCGGAATCACAGCAGGTTTGGAGGCAGCAAGGCACAAGGCAGGCACTAGGACCTGTGCGGAATCCTGGCAGGGCAGGTTTGGAGGCAGCCAGGCACAAGGCAGGCACTAGGACCTGCGCGGAATCCTGGCAGGGCTCGGAGGCAGCAGCAGCCGTGACACACCCAGACACTGCAGCCGACACACTAACGTGTCCCGACACACAGTTTGGAAAGCTCTGATCTACACAATAGTAATTAAGTGGACTGAATTAAGCAGGATATATTAATTAGAGGAGTGTGTGGCAGGATTAAAATTGTCATTCAGGTGCCTCATATGTGGTATGAAGGGCATTTGGGGAGATGGGCGGGGATAAATTTAAATAATAAATTCCTTACAAGTTTTTGAATACAAGGCTGAAATAAAAGGTTATATCCAGATCTGTGCAAGTGGAAATCCATTTGTCATGTGTGACTTTCCTGTCCTGTCTTTCCAAATGTAGTTGCAGAATTCTTGAAAAGCAGTTCTGAGAGGTTAGAACTAGTAATTGCTGGTATAAAGCTCAGTGTTTTTTTCACAACAGAATTGCTTTCCATTTCATTTTTATATTTAAAATGAAGGCTTCCTACTCTTATTGCATGGGACATGAAGGAAAATCTTTCCAAAGATTTAGTCTGTGCACAGAAAGGGTTGAGATTTAATCTTTATAGAGAAGATTCTGACAGGTTTAAGGGGATACATCAGTCTCATACTTGTTTTTTTCTGGGTAAGTTAGAAATGAGCTTAAAGTTTGGTGTACACCCAAAGTATCTATGGTTTCAATCAAGCCATGTGAATTGGTGAAACAAGGAGTTTTTATAATAACTATTAGGAATTTTATGAGAAGATAAACAAAAGAAGAATGAGTTACTCCAGAATTGGCTGTGTTTCGTCTCTAGCTTTTGCTATGTGAAATGAACATATAGAAGTGCCACCTACTGGCAGTGAATAATGTGTTTTGTCATGTCCATCATGTGTTTTCCTGCTTATATCTGTGCAATTAAATATCTGTGCAATTAAAATATGATATGCATTCTTGCTAATTATTTCATATGCTGTTTTTCGTTGGGGGGGTTCTCCAGGGTTTTATTAATGGCTTTAGACATAGTCCAAGAACTTTGTTAATTAACCTAGGAGGATTTGGAGATAGCCCTATTAGAGTGATCCTGGGTATGGTAGATATGCCATTAGTGCAGTAATAGGTAAGAATTAGACATTTTATGTGTTTTGTTTTCCTATTCTCTCTTTTGAATAATTCCTCAGATGAAAGATTTAATTGTGGATAAGGAAGGTGACCTGGTATTTAGGACTATAATCCAGCTGGTGCTATATGATGGAATTATACTTTCCTGCTAATTACCCAATTAGTATTCTTCTTTCTGAGCATATAATGTACTTCTAACATAAAACTTGGGAGTGAGATGAAAAGACACTACTGTATTTTCTATTGGAATTTCATCTTTTTCTTGAACCTTCTTGCCCATCTGAATTGCTATTTTAAGTCTTGGTGTCATGTGCTACCATTATCTATCTATCATCTATCTATCTATCTATCTATCTATCTATCTATCTATCTATCTATCTATCTATCTATCTTATATCCCGCCCATCTCCCTCTCAAGGAGGAACCCTAGGTGGTTCATAATAAAATAGTTTAAAATCAATAAAAAACCCATAAATAATACCAATAATAATTAAAATACATAGTTACAATCAGATCCAAACAATGGTAGGTCTTATCCCAAGAACTGGTCGGGCTGGTCAAGGGAGATCTAAGAAACCAGCCAACCCCAAGACTGGCTATTCCCCTCCCCACCCCAAGCATGATGACAAAACCAGGTCTTTAGGTTTTTTCTAAAGTCCAGGAGAGAGGGGGCCAATCTTATTTCAGGGAGGAGAATGTTCCAGAGGGCGGGGGCTACTGCAGAGAAGGCATGCCTCCTGGACCCCATCAGATGGAATTCTCTTATAGACGGGTCTCGTTGCATGACCGGGTGGGACGGGTTGATGTGAGACGGTCCCTCAGGTAACCTGGTCCCATGCCATGTAGGGCTTTAAAGGTAATAACCAACACCTTGAATTGAATCCGGAAGCAAACTGGCACCTAATGTAGCTTGCGGAGCAAAGGTGTTATATGTGCTGATCTTGGAGCACCTAAAATTGCCCGCGCAGCCGCATTCTGGACCATTTGAAGCTTCCGGACGCTCTTCAAGGGTAGCCCCATGTAGAGCGCATTACAATAGTCTATATGGGAGATGACCAGGGCATGAGTGACCGTTCAAAGGGCCTCTTGCTCCAGGAAAGGGCGTAACTGGCGCACAACACGAAGCTGTGCAAAGGCCCTTCTGGCCACGACTGCCACCTGCTCATTGATCAGGAGTCGTGAGTCAAGAGGACCCCCAAGTTACATACTGGTTCTGTCCGGGGTACTACAACCCCGTCCAGAACTAAGGATGGTAAATTCCTGGACACCGAGGGGCCATTAATCCACAGCCACTCCATCTTACCAGGGTTCAGCTGAAGCTGAAGGGGAGTTCCCCATCCAGACCCCCACAGCCCCCAGGCACTTGGACAGGGCAGTCACAGCATCACTTACTTCCCCCGGGATAGAGATGTATAACTGAGTATCATCAGCATATTGACGATACCTTATCCCGTGGAGACGGATGATCTCTCTCAGTGGTTTCATGTAGATGTTAAATAGAGGAGAGAGAACCGAACCCTGTGGCACCCCACAAAGGGGGGGCCGTGGACCCAATCTCTCCTCCCCTATCAACACTGATTGGGACCGACCCCGGAGGAAGGAGGCGAACCAGTGCAAAACTACACCGCCCACCCCCAACTCCCTGAGTCGTCCCAAAAGGATACCATGGTCGATGGTATCGAAAGCCGCCGAGAGGTCAAGGAGAGCCAGGATGGATGCACTGCCCCCATCCCGCTCCCACCAGAGATCATCCATAAGTGCGACCAATGCTTTTTCTGTCCCATATCCCGGTCTGAAACCTGAGTGAAAGGGGTCTAGATAATCTGTTTCATCTAGAATCCTCTGGAGCTGCAGTGTCACCACTTTCTCAACCACCTTCCCCATAAAGGGAAGGTGGGAGACTGGACGAAAATTGTCCAGCACAACCGGGTCCAGTGATGGTTTCTTGAAGAGGGGGTGCACCAGCGCCTCCTTGAAGGCAGTCGGAAACACACGCCCCCCGCAAGGATGCATTTACCATCCACTGGGCCCAGCCACCTGTCACCTCCCGAGCTGGTTGCACCAGTCAGGAGGGACATGGATCTAATTCGCATGTGGTGGCATTTACAGTCCAGAGGATCCTATCCACTTCCTTGGGTCCAACAGGATCAAACTGTTCCCAGATAACTGGGTAAGTACGTTCCTCAGGCATCTCCCCAGACCATGTCTCATGCTTAGAGTCTATCTTAGAGCGAATCCGAGCAATTTTATCCTGCAGATGCCCGGAAAACTCCTCAGCGTGGCCCTGTAGATGGTTTTCTGAATCCCCTTTCCCCAAAAGGGATCAGGTGATCCTAAACAGGGCCGCTGGGTGGCATCCTGCGGATGCAATAAGAGCGGAGAAATACTGCCGTTTCGCCACTCTTACCGCCACAAGGTAGGCCTTTACTGCGGCTCTAGCTTGTGTTCGGTCGGGTTCAGTCTGTCTTGTTCCAGCGGCGCTCTTGGCGTCTCTTAATCCTCTTCACAACCCTCAACTCTTCCGTGAACCACGGAGAGTGTTGGGCTCGATAGGATAAGAGAGGCCGCACAGGCGCGATCCTGTCCAAGGCCCCAGGTGTCAGCCAGGGCCTCTGCTGGACTATGCAGCAGATCCTTGGGGATAACTCCCAGCTCCCTCTGAAACCAAATTGGGTCCATCAGTCGCCAGGGGTGGACTGATCAAATAGGTCCCGCCTCCCTGCGGAGGGGGGCGGCATGAGGGAATCTCAAGGCCACCAGGGCGTGATCTGACCATGACAAAGGGGAGAGGTGTGATTCACCCCTCAGAGCACATTGCCATTGCTCCAACAAGAAAACTAAGTCCGGTGTGAGACCGCTGTCTTGAGTCGGGTGGCCATGAACTCCCGAGCTGCCTCCGAGGACCGCCCTAGGGTCAGCAGATTGAAGTCCCCCAGAACCATAAGTCTGGGGAACTCCACTGCCAACCCCGAGATAGCCTCTTGCAGTTCAGGCAGGGAGGTTGCTACGCAGCAGGGAGGCTGGTACAGCAGCAACACTCCCAACTGCTCTCGGCCACCCAACTTGAAAAACGGGGTCTCACAACTGGCTACTTGTGGAGCAGCACCCCTGAAGGCCACAAGAGACTCTCGGATGACAACTGCCACCCCTCCTCCCCTGCCCTGACATCTCGGCTGGTGCCACACCTGAAACCCAGCCGGGCACATCTCTGATAGGGCCACTCCGCCCTCCGGGCCCAGCCAGGTTTCGGTAATACACGCCAGGTCTGCCCCCTCCTCCGTGATCAGGTCACTTATGAGGGGGGCCTTGTTGTTAACTGACCTGGCGTTAAGAAGCAGCAGCCGGAGGTCAGGGCCCAATACCATTAGCTATTGGCTTGTGCTTGAAATGTCTAATTTGATAATTTAGTATTGAGGAGACTCAGAATGATTTTTCACGTAGACCTCAAAATACATGCCAAAGCTATGAACCTGAAGTAGCTCAGGATTGCCACTCTGAAAATAGTTTTCATAGTCAAGTAAAATGATGGAAAATGATGGTGATCTGAGTTGTAGAATTATTTCTTTGTTTATTATTTATTTAATTGGATTTTGGCCAAGAAATCACAGATGATTCACCAGATTGCATCTCCTTTGTGTAGAGCAGAGCTTTCCAAACCTTTCATGTTGGTGACACACTTTTTAGACATGCATCATTTTGTGACACACTCTTACAGCAGGGCATCATTTTGCAACACACTCTTACAGCAGGGCACAAGGCAGGCACTAGGACCTGCGCGGAATCACAGCAGGTTTGGAGGCAGCAGGGCACAAGGCAGGCACTAGGACCTGTGCAGAATCCTGGCAGGGCAGGTTTGGAGGCAGCAGGGCACAAGGCAGGCACTAGGACCTGCGTGGAAGCCAGGAAGCAGCAGCAGCCACGACACACCCAGACACTGCAGCTGACACACTAACGCAGAGCTTTCCAAACTTTTCATGTTGGTGACACACTTTTTAGACATGCATCATTTTGCGACACACTCTTACAGCAGGGTACAAGGCAGGCACTAGGACCTGCGTGGAATCACAGCAGGTTTGGAGGCAGCAAGGCACAACTCAGGCACTAGGACCTGCGCGGAATTCTGGCAGGGTTTGGAGGTGGCAGCAGCTGCGACACACCAAGACACTTTAGCCGACACACTAACGTGTCGTGACACACAGTTTGGAAAGCTCTGCACTAACGTGTCCTGACACACAGTTTGGAAAGCTCTGGTGTAGAGCAATGACAAGGTTTGATGTATATTTGATCTGATGGCTCTTTCTTATTTTTATTGCACTTTCAAGGGTTGCCCAGCAGATGGAACCTAAGAATGGTTCTTAAGTTTCAGAAGTCTTTTACTTTAAAATCTTTGTAATAGTGAAGTGGTGGTGAACAACACTAATTCATTTAATATGGGGAACCCAAGGCTCCCCATACAGTATTTGATTTAGGGATCTCAAAGGAACATGACACTATATTGTAGAGAATTTACTGCTAGGGTATTACATTTTTAATACCCAGTATGATGATTTAACATCTTACATACTGTTTAAAATCTGCCATACCGTCAGCCTAATTTTATACATCACAGTTATTGAAATTGTGCTAACAATAATCAAAACATGGGAACAACTAAGTTACAGATTATATTACTGGTTAGTATATTCTATTTTAAAGTATTTTAGGACTATTTAAGAGTGCTTTAGTGTTTTCTTATGATCTGGAGAAAATGTATTGCCTATATTATAATGCAATAATTGGTATAGCTAATCTTGGCGGAACATGAAATAATTATGTAGTGTTGGACCTGATTAGTTCCCCATGGAGGGAGATGGGCGGTCATACAAATTAAATAAATAATAAATAATAATAATAATTAGTACTTGGATGGGAAGCCATCCTAGAAAAAGGCAATAGGAAGCCTATATGGGTGTGTCTACAGAAGAGCTTGAAGGAGTCTTTTCCTTACATATTTTATAATGGATATTTTGCTGTTTAATGTATTGTCGAAGGCTTTCACATCTGCTGGCCACAGATGCTGGCGAAACGTTAGGAACCACAACTTCCAGAACACGGCCACACAGCCCGGAAGACCCACAACAGCCATTTTGCTGTTTCATTATTTATTTATTTGGAGTGGTAGTAAAACAAGAAGAGATGGGGCAGGAATGAATGGGTTTTGAATAAATGTGGATTGAATACATGAATATACAAAGGAGCAACTAATATGAAAGAAATTGGTTTAGTCATATAGAGAGAATGAACGAGGATCCAACTGCAAAACAAATACATGAAGGAAAAGGGATTGGGTTGAGAGGAATGGAAATACTGCAGAAGTCCTGATCTGGTGGAATTAATGAGATCCTCAAAAAAAAAAAAAGGTGAGGGGTTTTAAGAACAAAAGGTCGTGTGTGAAGTGGTATATGGACATGGTTGGGAGCAAGGATAGTTTGAAAAGCATGGGGAGGTGCTGAATGGTGTTGATATGAGCTAGATTTAGTTTTATTTCTTTTCCCTTCCTTATCTCATGCCTTTAATTTATTTGGTTTATTATTTGTCTTTTGCAATTTGGCCCTGAAAGAAAAGAGATTCTACTGTAAGAGGAACAATCTTGACAGTTTTCAAGATACGTTGAGGATGAAATTGCTCACATTATCTAGAGATATGAAGGCTTCCCCACTCCCAAAAAACAGAACAATTAAGAAAAAATAGATGGCTGTTGTGGGTCTTCCGGGCTGTGTGGCCGTGTTCTGGAAGTTGTGGTTCCTAACGTTTCGCCAGCATCTGTGGCCAAATTTTTTGCCACTCTACCTGGGCACAGAGATTTCGCTTCTGTCTGTGCTCCTGCCCTCTGAAGATGCTGGCCACAGATGCTGGCAAAATGTTAGGAACCACAACTTCCAGAACACGGCCACACAGCCCGGAAGACCCACAACAGCCATCGAACTCCGGCCGTGAAAGCCTTCGACAATACATTTAAGAAAAAATAGTTTTCCTCAGGCTCTTTTTGTTTGTTTTCTGAAAAATTAGAAAAAATTAAAAAAGGAATAAAAAAGTCAGTTGAAATATTTTATTCTGGAATAATAAATATAGTAAGTGAAGGTGCTCTTGTGATGCTACCTTTATAAACCAATTTTTTTTATTAACTTGAAATAGGAAGACCTTTATATAGACTATCTTGTACACAGAGCAGAAGCCGTGCAGTGCAATTCTCAAATGCAGGAACAAGATGTATTTCTGCTCCGGAGGGCAATATCTCTTTTCACCAAAGAAAGGAACATTCAGTGCCTGATTTGCTTATGGGATTCTCTGTGGCTGACTTTTTATGTAGAGGTCAGTGAATCTGCTCTTGAGTAGCTCTCAAAAGACATAACTCTTTTATTATGATATTGATGGTTTCTTCTTTCTTCAGCTATTTTTTCCAAGTTGTCAAATTGACAAAACAGAGAGAGCCTGGGTTTCCTAGAGTTCTGCAGCTTAAACTAAAAATTAACAGCATTTTAACGTAATTTCAATTAATAGCTGTAATTATTGTCTGTCTAAAATGAACTTTTACATTTAATATACTAATATACTATTTTCTCATAATCTGAACAGTCCTGTAATTGATCTCCATTACTGAATGTTTGCATTTGGGGCATTTAAAGTTTAAAAATATTTTTATAGTTTAACATTTTGACTTTGTTCACCACTGGTAAGATTGGTTTGTCTCCCAAGGTTGGGGCAGGGGAACAAAGGGCTGAAACGTTTAGTCACATTCCTTTGAACTACAGGTCCAGCAGGTTGCAGTATAGAAATCAATTACCAGAAAAGCAGCAGAAATTTGAGAGCCCTATTTCTCTTACCCACCAGGGTTAGGGCAAGAATGCCGGGTGAAGTGCCCCTGGAAGATGGAGGATGGCAGTGGAAACTATCAAGTTGCTCCTCCAAAGCAGGAGGAAGACAAGGGCTACGGGGAGAGGCAGTTTGAAACTTCCAGTGTTCCATATTATGGGCTCAGCGAATTCTGCTACATTCATACTTCAATTTAATATATTGTGATTTATAAACCAAGATCATTCTGACTGAAGGAGGCCTTAGTTTCACAACACAGCATTGGTAGGCATCATGTTGTCAGGGTTTACATTTGAATCCTGCCATTAGTCTTTGTAGTGTTAGGCGTGGAATGTGGGGAGGGGGAAGCTGTGCCAAGCGCAGAGCTGTGGTTACCAGCAGAGACTGTGGAATGCATCGCCAAGGTCGTCCACCTGCAGGAGTTGGAGGGGCCCGAGAATGGAGTGGGAAAGTAACGGACATTGACATCATAGGCACGAAGAAATTGGCATGCAGGGGGAAGAGCTAGGTTGGGCTGTTTGGCGGGAATCCGGCATTCGGATCTTTGGGAGTGCTTTGATTTACATGTATCCTTAATAAAGCTTATTCTGCATTTCAACGAAGTGCATGGAGAAGTGTTTATTGGGGCATTGAAGTCAGGGTCATTACACATGTGCACATGGACAACTGTAACCCAGTGCTTATTTATGAAGCATACACAGAAACAAGCTGGGAAAGACCAGGTGGGATCTGGAAGGCCAGGGTTTACTGGTTTACATGAGGGGATGGGAGAAAACGAGACGGTTTTACTTGTGCTATTTTTTTTCTTTGTGTGAGTGTGTTGTGGGTGGAAGATGTGTCTTTTGCCTAATATTTTGTTATGTGTTGACTGTTTTATTGGATGGTGATATGTATGTTTTCTCCTGGTTTTTCTTCTGGATGTATGAGTGCATTTTTTAACGCATATTTTTCAGGGCATCAATCATTTGGCTGCCATGAAATAAGTATTTTCACTTGCTATATGAGAGAAACAATGATTTGCCATTTTATTTATTTTCTTCATTTATTACTGTATTTATAACTTTCTGTTTATTCCAACAATCAAGATGGCTTACAAGTAAAAACATTAGAAAACGTAACTAAATTTATACAATTAAAATCAAAACCAAAATTAAGATCAGACATACAAATAATTAACAAATAAATGTTAGTGAAAAAGATTAGTTTTTCATAAATACTGGAAGGATAGTAGCCAAATGTACCTCCTTAAGGGGGAAATTCCTGGGAGCCACACAGGAAAAGGCCTTTCCTTGTCTACCCTATATTGAGCTTCAGAAGTGCCTTGCTGCTGATCTAAGTAACCAGGTAGGTTCCTAGCAAGAGAGACAGCCCTGTAGATCAGGGTTCCTCAACCTCAGCCATTTTAAGATGTGTGGACTTCAACTCCCAGAATACTCCAGCCAGCATTGCTGGCTGGAGTATTCTGGGAGTTGAAGTCCACACACCTTAAAATGGCTGAGGTTGAGGAACCCTGCTGTAGATAACTAAACCCTAAGTTGTTTTGGGCTCTAATGGTTATTTGGAGCTCAGAACCATTTTTGCTTTGAACGTGATCAAATTCTTTGTCTTTGAGCCCCATTAGTTGACCATTTACTATATTTATATATGGCTGAACTGAACCAACTCACCGTGATTCATAGTACAAATAAAAGCAAAATAAAACCCAGTAAAACAAAATCCATAAAACAACAAGCAGTAATATTTAATCTAATAAAAATAATAGCAATGACAACCCTGGGGCCAAAACTAGTCAACCTGCCAGTAACTTACAACTTGAAGGAGGGCTTTTATTTTGGCTGACCTCAGGATAGGTTCTACCAGCCTCTGAAAGGAGGCTGTTCCATAACTGGGCGGGATATGGAGAAATACTGTCTCTAGGCCTCCACCTCTGTTATCTCATGTATGTGAGGAATGTGAACATCTTCCCCAGGACAAGCATAAAGGATGGAGGCAGTCCTGGAGGAGGAGTCCTGACGATAGCTCAGAGCCAATCCTCATAGAGCTGTGTAGATTAAAAACAGAAGTTTGAATTCTACCTGGAAATTTACTAGAAACCTGTGCAGCATCTGCAATACAAATAAAATATGGCTCTAGTGGCTTTTACTTGCCAGATTTGGACTGCTACATACTGCAGTTGCTGAGTCTTTCTTTCTTTCTTTCTTTCTTTCTTTCTTTCTTTCTTTCTTTCTTTCTTTCTTTCTTTCTTTTTTTCTCCAACTTATATCACCGCCCATCTCCCCCCACAGAGGGGACTCTAGGCGGTTTACAACAAGTTAGCAATTAAAAGATATAAAAACATATAAAATACAATAAACAATATATATAACCAACCATAAGTTAAGTTAATTAAAAATATATAGAACCCAAGAGGCTCTGATGTCATATTTAAAAGAACTCTATGGCGCAAGCCATCCCCATGAGGAGCTGTCACTCTTCCCATCCCAAGTGAGGTGGCAGAGCCAGGTCTTCAGTTGCTTTCGGAAGGTCATAAGTGTGGGGGCTTGCCTCACCTCTAGGGGCAGAATATTCCAGAGGGCGGGCGCCACTGCCGAGAAGGCCCGCCTCCTGGACCCCGTCAGATGGAATTCTCTTGTAGACGGGGTCCGTAGCAAGCCCTCTCTGCATAACCGGGTGGGGCGGGTCGATACTCTGGGGATGAGGCGGTCCCTTAGGTAACCTGGTCCCATGCCATGTAGGGCTTTAAAGGTGACAACCAACACCTTGAATTGGACCCGGAAGCAAACTGGTAACCAATGCAGCTCGCGCAGCAGAGGTGTCACATGTGCCGATCTTGGGGCACCCATAACTGCGTGCGCAGCCGCATTCTGGACCAGTTGAAGCTTCCGGATACTCTTCAAGGGTAGCCCCATGTAGAGTGCATTGCAATAGTCTATATGGGAGATGACCAGGGCATGAGTGACTGTACGGAGGGCATCTCGGTCCAGGAAAGGGCGTAGCTGGCGTACAACTTGAAGTTGCACAAAGGCCCTTCTGGCCACGACTGCCACCTGCTCTTCCAGCAGGAGTCGTGAGTCGAGAAGGACCCCCAGGTTCCGCACTGTATCTGAACGGGGTAGTGCCACCCCATCCAGATCTAGAGATGACAACTCTCTGGATCTCGAGGCACCATCAATCTACAGCCACTCCGTCTTACCAGGGTTCAGCTGAAGCCTATTGTTCCCCATCCAGGCCCCCACAGCCTTCAGACACTGAGAAAAGGCAGCTACTGCATCACTTACCTCACCCGGGATGGAGATATATAGTTGAGTATCATCAGCATACTGATGATACCTCATCCCGTGTTGGCAGATGATCTCACCCAGCGGTTTCATGTAGATATTAAGTAAGAGAGGGGAGAGAACCGAACCCTGCGGCACCCCACAAAGTAGGGGCCGAGGGTCGGACCTCTCATCTCCTATTACCACCGATTGGGATCGGTCTCGGAGGAAGGAGGTGAACCAGCGCAAGACCACGCCGCCCACCCCCAACTCCCGGAGCCGTCCCAAAAGGATACCATGTTCAATGGTATCGAAAGCCGCTGAGAGGTCAAGAAGAGCCAGGATGGATGCACTGCCTCCATCCCGCGCTCGCCAGAGATCATCTGTAAGTGCGACCAATGCAGTTTCCACACCATATCCCGGCCTGAACCCTGACTGAAAGGGGTCTAGATAATCCGTATCATCCAGAATCCTCTGGAGCTGTAATGCCACCACTTTCTCAACCACCTTCCCCAAAAAGGGGAGGTGGGAGACGGGACGAAAATTGTCCAACACTGTAGGGTCCAGCGATGGCTTCTTGAGGAGGGGGTGCACCAGTGCCTCCTTAAAAGCAGCCGGAAACACTCCCTCACCAGCCAGGAGGGGCATGGATCAAGATGACAAGTAGTGGCTCTTACAGTCCGGAGGATCCTGTCCACTTCATCAGGCCCAACAGGATCAAACCGTTCCCAGATAACCGGGCAAAGACGTTCCCTTGGCATCTCCCCAGACCATGCATCACGCTTGGAGTCCAACTTAGAACGAATCCGAGCGATTTTATCCATCAGATGCTCCGAAAATTCCTCCGCACGGCCCTGAAGGTGGGCCACTGGCCCCACCTTACCTAGGAGAGATTGAGTAATCCTAAACAGGGCCGTCGGGCGGCATTCTGCGGATGCAATAAGAGCGGAGAAATATTGACATTTCGCCACTCTTACCACCACAAGGTAGGCCTTAACCGCGGCTCTAGCTTGTGTTCGGTCGGATTCTGTCTTTGTTTTTCTCCAGCGGCACTCTAGACGTCTCTTAACCCTCTTCAGCATCCTCAACCCCTCTGTGAACCACGGGGAGTATCGGGTCGGATGGGACAAGAGAGGCCGCATAGGCGCGATCCTGTCCAAGGCTCTGGCCGCTTCCTTATTCCAGGCTGCAGCCAGCACCTCTGCTGGACCATGCAGTAGATCCTTGGATATAACCCCCAGCTCCCTCTGAAACCCTATCGGGTCCATTAGTCGCCGGGGGCGGACCGATCGAATAGGTCCAGCCTCCCTGCGGAGTGGGGCAGCATATGAGAATCTCAGGGCCACCAGGGCATGATCCGACCATGACAGCGGGGAAAGATGTAACTCTCCCCCCAGATCACTCTGCCACTGCTCCGACAGGAAAACCAAGTCCGGAGTGAGACCACTGTCACGAGTCAGGTCCCGAATAATCTGGACCAGGCCCATGGCCGCCATGGTAGCCATGAACTCCCGAGCTGCCTCTGAGGCACGTCCCAGGGATGGCAGATTGAGATCCCCCAGAACCATAAGTCTGGGGAATTCCACCGCCAACCCCGAGACGGCCTCAAGCAGCTCGGGCAGGGAGGTTGCTACGCAGCAGGGAGGCTGGTACAGCAGCAACACTCCCAACTGCTCTCGGGAACCCAACTTGAAGAACAGTGTCTCACATCCGGCCACCTGTGGAACCGTGCCCCTGAAGGCCACTATAGACTCTCGGATGACTACTGCCACCCCTCCTCCCCTACCCCGATCTCTCGGCTGGTGCCATACCTGAAACCCGGCCGGGCAGATCTCCGAGAGGGCAACCCCTCCTCCAGGGCCCAGCCACGTTTCGGTAATACACGCCAGGTCGGCCCCCTCCTCCGTGATCAAATCACATATGAGGGGGCCCTTATTAACCGATCTGGCGTTAAGCATCAACAGCCGGAGACCAGGGCACCCAAGGGTCCGCTGACCAGGGCCTAGGTTTGAATCCGGAGGACCGGAACACACCACCGGTAGCAAACACCGAGGGCGTCTTCCGCAACGATGGCCTACCCTCCGGTTCCCGCCATAACATCCCCGACCCGTCACCACCTCAATAGGACAACCCGCCCCATAGCCCCTAGCGTCACCAGGCCCAGTTGCCTCCACCACCAGACCTCCGAAAACCCTAGGTTGAAACCGGGGTCCCCTCTCCCATGCACACATCTCCTATACACACTCAGCCTCAGAGGGCAGTAGGACCACCAGCGCACCAGCTTTTGCTCTCGGCACTGGTAGAACCCAACTGCCCCCTAACCACTCACTCCACACTTACTGCACCCCCCCTCAGCCTCTCTCACTGGTTGGAGGGGGCACCATCCACTCCTGCCCCCCACCTGTCTCTCACTCAGGGGCGGGCACTCTTATATACAATCACCCAACTCCGGCCTCCCACCGGGTCTCTCACACCCCAGAGGAATACCACTTTCATACCAAGGGGACCCCAAATCTCTGCCACCTCTAACGGATGGGGGAAATGGAAGATGTTTTCCAATCCTAGGCTCCTTCCTCATTATCTTATTAAAATATGTTATAATCTAGGATTTTAAGATGGTAAAAATCTTGAGGGCCACGTCACCATAGAGTCCTATTCCTAATATCAGAGCTTATCGCTCACAGAGCTGGTCTTACTACGAGGATCCGTAGTCTCCCCAAAGTCTATAGCTCCACTCCAGGCCCGTCGTAAACCTCCCCCTAAGGGGATAAGATCTTTCACGACCACCAGGGAGGAAGCCAGGGTCCACAAGGTTTGCCAACACCCATCCAGGACTACAGGGGGTCCATTGGAGTCTGCCACGATCTTTCAAAGTCACAGCGTAATCAAAGAAATGCAGAGTCCACTGTCGTTCTTCAGGCCCTCCGCACTTCGCCCTCGTCTCCGCAGCTTTGGCACCAGATGCTCTGTCGCCGTCAACCACACTCGCCCCACCACCACTCTTCCGGGAGGGTCAGCCGACACCGAGGTAACAGGAATTCATCGGGGAGTCACCACAATTTACAAGGGTTCCACCCGGGTCCACAGCAAGCCCCCCAAAAAACACAAAGTCTACTGCCGTCTGCTGCTGCCGTCTGTTACGCGGATTCTACTGACGATGCTCTGCTGCTGGCTACACACTCTCACTCCTCCAGGGAGGCCAGCCGCTTCCAAGGTAATAATAGGTGATAGTAAAGGTTCGGCGAGGGATCACCATAGGTTGCAGGGGGGTCTATCTGGGTCCGCAGGGGAATACACCGGGTTCAACAGCTGCTGCTGCACTCCATTACTCTGCCCTTTGCTCTGCTGTCCCACTGTTCTTTCTAGAGGGTCCAGCCGTCTCCACCTCAGCCACAAGTTCAAAAAAAGCCGAGGAACCCATAAAATTATCTCCCAAACCCCAAACCAATATATTGGGGCGGGAGAAAGAGTTGAAAACCGGGGTTCTGGGAGACCAGGATCCTCTCGTCCCGGAGCAGCAACTAGCGACTGCTCCCGGTCGCCATCTTGGATTCTTCTGTATATTGTTTCTGACATCTTCAAAGGCAGTTGCATGTAAAGTACATTGCAGTAATCTATTCTAGGAGTGATGAAGATATGTGCCATCCCTTCAAGACAGACCAAACTTGGAAACCAAAAACAAGCAGGCTACTACTACTTTTACTATGTGGTTATAATAACAGAATCTTGCAAGTCTGAATGCATTTCCCCCTCTCCCTCCCTCCCTCCCTCCTTCCCTCCCTCCCTCTTCATGAGAACTAGGGTGGGTCATGTCTGGGACGCTTTCTCAAATTACATTTCTGCCCCAGACTTAGATTTCTTTTATCTGACCATTGCCTTGGTTGCAGTTCTTCCTCCTGTTCCTCAAGGTTCTTCCATCTGCCCATTACAATATGACTTACTATTGCCAGGGCCTTCTGCTCCAGATGGGGCCAAATCGGCACACCTGCCAAAGCTGGGCAAAGACCCCTCCCATGGCCTCCACCTCCAAATCCAGCAGTAGAAGTAAGACCTGGATGATTCCCAAGTTATAAACTTACTGCCTTAGGGGAAGTGCCACCCTATTCAGAATTATTCAGGTGGTTGTTGTTGGGAAAATAGGAGGAGGAAGGAGTATTTGGTATGTTTGCCGCCGTGAGTTATTTATAAAAATAATAAAGGCAGGATAAAAATTAAATAAATAAATAAATAAATAAATAAATCTAGAGTATATAGACAAGTGGTTTCTGGATGAACAGCAGTTTCTTCATGTTAGTGTTCAACTTCAGCTGTTTTGTCCCATCCAGGCCTCCAGACACTAGATCAGGACTTTTACAGCATCTCTCATTCTTTCTGGGTTGGAGATGTGTAGCTGGATATCACCAGGACACTACTGATAACCTTTCCCAGCATTCTCATGTAGATGTTAAAGAGTAGGGAAAGAGACTTCGTGGAACTACATAAGGAAACATTGCTGGGCTGACTGCTCGTTTCCCCATGTGCTGTCTGCTTAGGAAGGAGTAGAACCATAGTAAAACAGTGCCCTCAACCTCTAACCCTCATAAATCCTAACAAAGATGATCCACCAGAATGACCATTCTTATTGCTATGGTATTGGCTTCAACATGAGGTCTTAGCAATGTTTGGTCAAGATAACTTTTTGGGTTCTTCCACTGGTGCTCCAGATGTTGTTTCTATCACTTCATCTCCTGAAGCTCCTTAGTGAATCAAGATGTAGATTTATATAATTTATACAAAACAACAATTATCTACAATTCATTGTATTATATAAGGCAACTTTTTTGTACAATGGAGCAGAAAACTAGAGTTTAAAAATAATGGTTTTATGTATTATTGCTCAGCCCCCTCTGCCTTGTATTTGTTTCCCTGGTAAGTTGCCTTCTTTTAGCCCCAGCAGTTTTGCCTTCTGGCAAAAAGATTTTTTCTGACTAGTCATACCCACAATTACAGCCATTGTGTAAGAACATCCATGACACTTTCTTATCATGTCTGTGCTGGCCCAAAACAGCATTGGTTTAAATACTGTATTAATAAACAGCAAAATAATCCCTAAAATGATTCTGTTATAATTTCAATTTAATACATTTTAACATTAAAATTTTAGCACATTACAACTTTATGTCCATTTACATTGTTTGTGCCTTTCAAAGCCCTATAATATACTTGCACTGGTGAAACCCTTTATAGGTTAGGCAGGTTTAAGTTTTTGCTGTTAGCTGGATAATATTAGAGTAAATTAGTAGGGCTTTGCACACTTTCCTAATCAGTTAGTAAAGTACTATGGGACTTCTTATATTCAGTTACACTCAGGGTCATCTTTCCACATAGCACTTAAGAGCCAATAAGAGGAATCTATATTGAAAAATAAAGACGACAATTATTTGGCTACCTCAGATGACTGTTTGCAGCTGCTTAAATTAAAATAGTAATGAAACATTTGTTGTAGTGATTAATTTATTAATTATTTTTGTTGTGTTGTGTTGTATTGTATTTTATTGTTGGTTGTATTGGTTTTTATTGTGAACCGCCCAGGGTCCCCCAATTGGGGGAGATGGGCGGTAATATAAGTTTCAATAATAAACAAACAAACAAACAAACAAACACACAAATAAATAAATAAATGAGAGAACTGTTATATCTCTTAAGACTGTGGCAGCACTTGTTCAGACATTTTGGGCATTTATTTTACATTAATTTCTGAAAGAATCCAGGTTCCAAATGGACTCTCTCCCATTTGGGAAGTGGAAACTGGCAGAGGGCTAGATATCTTAAATCCTGCTCCCCCAACACCAATTTGTCTTCCTATGTTAACTATTATTAAAAGCTCAACAAATTAACAAGAACTCAACAAATATCAGGACTATTTCAGCTGCTAAAGAGGCGAGGCCATTTTTGCTAGAACCAATGAAAAACTATCCACATTTCTGATTTCTGACAATCTTAATCACAAAATGAGGTTTCACTGTGTGTCTCATTCAGAATGTTCCCTTAATAACTACATTTTAAAGTGATTCTTGCCTCCCAATGCATGCAATTAAAAGGATTATGATAGAATAATAAAAGAGTAAGTGAATGTACATAACTTTATTACTGATTTTAAATGTCTAATAATGACATTTGACATGCCTACAAAAGCTCATGCTACAATAAATTTGTTTTAATGAATTTATGCAACTTTGTTGTATCTTCTTATATTCTTTAATTCTGTGCAGGCTTTAAATAGGAAGATACACTTCTAACTAAGCAAGTGATTTCATCACCTAGCCACTGTATGTAACATAAATCCTGTTTTTATCTGTTCTTCTTCTGAATGTTCTGTGTATTTTTTTTGTGAAACTGTGAATTAGTCATCACAACACTAAACGTACACTTTTTAAAAAATATATTGTTTAAATTGTCCCCCCTCCAACCCTGAAATATATTATGAATGAAAAAGTAAAATGATTGACAACTCAGAGTGTATGAATGTAACAGAGCCATTAATTTTATGAGATTATAAGATTAGTGTGTTTGTAGTGAGATTTAACTAATGACTTTGCCTAGTAATTTATTCATATTGTTTATTCTGGGATTGAACAGGCAATTGGACTTGATGGCCTCTTCCAACTCTGTGATGCTACCAGAAAAGAAGATGTACATTTATTTCATTGTATTTTATTGTGTTTTGCATTATTTATATGCTGTGCACTTCATAAGACTCTGGGCAGTTCAGAGCAGTTATTTAAGACAGTTCTTCCCCAGGAGAAGGAACAGACAGGAAACAATTAAAAACACACCCAAAATGCTTGCCCAGTGCCAGGCTTCCTCACCTTGCAGCCATAAGAAGCCATGCTTCTAAACAGGGCAGGTCCAGGAATAATAATAATAATAATAAAACAACCATTAAAAATTAATTGCCTGGAAAATACGTTACTGCATTTATAAAATTTATCTATCCCCATCTGGATAGATCAACCATTCTTTGTCACACAGAAACATGCACATGGCTATACATCCCTCCATTAGAAGAAATAGAAAAACAAAACAAACATACAAAAACCGGGATGGAGATGGGCAAGGAGCAATTGTATTGGGAAGTAGAAGGTAAGGAAAGATGTTATAAGGGAAAGAGAAAATAAAGGGAGATGAACCCTATTTAGGCATTATAAAATGATTAAGTTGAGCCACTCAAGCAGCAGAGGTAAGCCTTGCTCTTCCCAAGTTGGCTGGTGACAGCTAATCCTATATCCAAAGGTATCAATGCTGGAGATGTGAGCAGGTACAGTATAATCTCCTGTCCAGTTGCTCCTTTTCAACATTAAACTCTCCCCTCAATTCACCAGTTTGGGGAAGAACTTGTCTTCCTACTAGCTAAGTATTGTATGCTATTTTTAAAAGCCAGGCAAAATAATGTATTACTGTTTTTTAACATTAAAATTACATTTTAAAGTGATTTCTTTAAAATTATTCATATCTGTTGGGGGGAGGGGGTTAGTGCACATGGTGGTGTACCGCTGTAGTTTCCAGCCTGTATTTGCCCTCAGCTAATCTGAAAATTACCTGCACAGGAATCTACCAGAGAATCTCACGGCTGTAGGCTAGACTGGGATGTTTAAAAACAAAAACCCTAAAAGAAGGCAATCCCAAACCATTTCCATGTTGCTGCTAATAAAAAATTACCAGGAGTTCAACTCAACTTGAGGGATTCTTTACTGAGACGGTGGATGTGCAATCCCTCCTCATCTGAATCAGGACCAGAGCAAACACTCATGGCTTAAAACCCTTCTATCCTGCATGGTAGTGTCTCAGTCTAGCTTGAGGTGGAAAATGAAAGATGTACATAGATAAATCTCTAAAATAGTTTTGCCATTGCTCAGCTCTTTTCCTCCTTAAATACTTTGCATGTTTTGCTGGTCTGATTACATGCTGAGAAATTCTAACTATGTGAATTCTGTCTTGGTAGAGATGGGACAAGGAGAGGAAAGAGCCAAATAGGAAGAAAAATGGTCTTATCAGAGGTTGCTGAGATACATCAGTATCCCCGATTTCTCCTCTGCCAATATAATCTATTTTCTCAACATGAAAAATGTTATTACTTAGTCTGTGTTACTGGTCTTTCTTTTCATGAAATATTGTTCCATAATTTCTGTATCTCAGAAGGAAATCTTGATATTTCTTTAAAATGTTCTTTCATGTTGGAATCTGCTGCTTGGAGCGTTGATACAAAGGTGTAAAACTGAGTTTGCACAATGTACAAGATTATAATGTCATTGAATAATGTGTTGTTGCTGAGTGTCAGGTGAAACCAACTAGTTTGTGGTTCTGTGTGTGATGCAAATGTTGGCAAGTTGATTAATTCAGCAAACCATGGAACAGCTAACCATGGGTTGGTATGTTGTGCAAACAGTCCTAATCTAATAAAACATAAGAGACCAACATGAAAGTGTCTCTTGCAAGACTTAGATTATAACCTTGGGATTTCCTGATCATCTCTCATCCAAATACTAATGAAGTCTGATCCTGCTTAGCTTTTTCAAGATCAGAATGATGCTGCCTCTTGCTGTGACTATGCATACTGTATTTTAAGGGAATGTGTTGGATTTGAAGTGGTTTAATAATGCTGGGAGGGGGGTTGGTTTGTTGCTAGGGGAATGAAAGAACTCTGAGGACCTTTCAAATAAATTTCTAGGCTTCACTCAAAAACTACAGCTCCCAGAGTTCTTGGGTTAACAAGATGAATCTGTCCATGATTAATTTTGAATCGGAAATAAGCAACTGCCTGTTACACTGAATGCATCCAAAATCAATGGAAATCTTGTCTTAGAGAATGAAAAAGAAACAATTGGGATTTAACCAATTATGGCTGCATTCTTAGGCACCTAAAAGGTTGTTTTCCAGAACAGACTTTTTAGGGGGAAAAAAAAACAATTTTGTGGAATCATAAAGGCTGTTAAACCTTGGTCTTCGCTTTATGTAAAATATTTGTAACATTTTTTAATCTAAAGGACACTTACATGGGTTGTAATTTAGGAAAGCGTATGACATATTCGCTAGCTTGTAAGATGAGAGATGACTGTTGTTGATCTGCTCTTACCTGCACGTCAATTGGGTCGAACACCTGGAGGCTTACTTCAGAGTAAATCCGCAAAGGTTGCGGAACGCATCTTTGCTCTCATAACACAGAGCCTGTATGTGAAGCACCTCGTTTTCCTACAGAACTGGCGGGACAAACAAAGCCTTCGTCTCCTGCTCACGCCACTTTCGCGCTTCTCCTTTGTCTCCGCGAAGCGCGCAGGGGGTGGGGCCGAGCCTCTCCGCCTCTCGCGCATTGCTCCCGAGTTAGGGGCGAGTCCGTCTGCCTCGAGCTCCGCAACCTGTTCTCCGCGCTGGCCTGAGGAGGTGGGGCTTTGCTGCAGACCCCGCCCCCGCGTTGGCCTTGCCAGCCCCTACCCGTCGCCGAGGGAGACCGGGCACAAGCCGGCTCGCTGGCTGGCTGGGGCGCACCTTCCTGGACATTCGCGCTTTGCTGTCGTAGCAGACAGGACTGCCGCAGAGCTCAAGTTCTATATGCGAGAATGGCGTCGTCGCCAGCTCGAGAGCTCACGCAAAACCCCCTCCAGAAGATCTGGGTGCCCTACAGCAACGGGCTTCCGGCGAAACATAGCGCGCAACGCGGCGGTGAGTTGAGTGGCGGCCGAAGACAGCTAAGATGGAAGGGGGCGGGTAGGGGAGCCAGGGCACTGGAGTTGCAGCACCCCGGTGCGGATGTTGGGTGAAGAATGAGGAAGTAGGACTTGGAAGCGGAGGCCTTGGCGGTAATTTCCCCCCACCCCATGAAAGACATGCCAGTTTAGCATTGGGTGGCCCTATTGATCGAGGGAGTTGCTTTCCTCCTTGCTGTCAAAGCCTAATGTAAGACAGATGTCCTTTGGCTCTGGAAAGGGGACAGCTCCAGAGGAGTGAAGTGGTGACCCCAGGTGCCCATTTTTGTTGGCCTAATGATTTTGCAGCACATGCAGGTAATGTGAATAGCTCAGGCATGGCAGGGAATGCGTGGCACCTTTAAAATGCTATTGCGCAGTACCGAGAGTTGTAAAAGCCAATTTGGAAAGAAGTACAGGTGGTTTCTCAGTACTCTTGACATCAGATCCATTGACTGGTATAATATTCATGAATTTCCAGCTCTTTCTTTTTGTACTTAGGCACTACTGCAGTACATGCTAGTTTTCTCTCACACGTTGTTTCTTTCCAGTAAAATAATAATGATAATAAAAAACCCATGGGGGTAATAAAATATATGTTGAAATGGCAATATTTTCATCTTTAGCAACAGTTTTATAATATTATTGTAACCCGCCCAGAGTCCCTTGCATGGGAGATGGGCGGGGAATAAATTTGAAAAATAAATAATAAATAAATAAATAAATAAATAAATATTAAAATTATCAGTATAACAGTTGAACTAGTGATTCATTGGCTAGTGCACATAGTATATTGAATGACAAATGGATTATTAATGTTAAATAATAGGGAAACCTTTACTTAACTGAATTTATGAAATCTTTAATCTTCAGTTAAAGATTTCAGAAAACTTAAAAAATGAGCTAGTGTGATCCCTGAGGAACAGAACAACTTACCTTGCTTTGTACTTAATACTGCTAACCGTTGCATATTAACCAGGATTGTAGGTCAGATAGAACTAAGTGGGATGCAGTTTTGAGTGTGTGTGCAATAGGATAGCATTGGTAAAGGCACTTATATTGGGCAGAAGGGAGGGAGGAATAATGCCTCCTTGAACTATATGAGGGAAAAGGCCTAAGCAGAGCAGAAAGAAATAAGAAAGTTGCAGGGAAGGCTGCTTGTTTGTTCAACTAGACAGTGAGATTCATTCACTTAAAAACAGGAAAAGATGGAAAGCTGGAACAGCATGTGAAGATGTGACACTCAGGGATAGCCACAAACAACACCTGCATTGGGAAATAGGAGGTTGAATGTGTTTCAGAGAAGTCTATATCTTCCTGTCTTTTTACAAGGTGTGATTTGTGTTAGAGAGCAGAGATAAATCATATTTTTGATGACAGAAGTTGTGCACGCCTAGGAAGATCATAGAGAAGATCAGGGGACCTTTGGTGGAACTGGACTGTGATCTCACAGAAGGGAAGCTGGCCTCTGGTGTGCTGTTCTCTGCCCATACAGTAGGAGAAGCTGGAAGAAATATACTTGAAGAGTTGAACGGGCACAGTGTTTCATATAACAGCAGCTGAAATATGTATGCTTTAATTATGGTAGGGAATATATATTGGTGCTTAAAGCCAGCCTTTGAGTGCTGTGTAAAAGGTGTTGTCATTTGGATCTAAGCTGTCAATTTGGGGTGGAACTGCTTGAACCTGCAAGCATATTTCAATGTATTGTGAACTGAAAAAAAGATGTCACCTTGTTTCAGAAATAAATTTGGTTGCTTTGTGCAGAGTGATTCTACATGTGAATGGCTATGCATGTAGCCTGCTAGGTTTTTTGAGTTCTTGGCTTGGTAGTTCTTTTCTTTACAAAATAATAAATTCATGAGCAGCTCTCTGCTTTGGGTTTGGTGCTGTACCAGACACTGAATATTGAGACAAATCCTAAGAAAACTTGGGTATTTTGTTCCCAGAATTCTTTACCAGTAGTAAGATGCCTGTTTTGCCCCATAGTTACCTCATTCAGTGTATGAACAGTTGTGTGACATCCTAAGGTGAAGTATTGCGCATAAATGTGTGTAGCCATGTGAATATGTAGCATTAAATTGCCCTCCACTCAAATAATGTTCTGTCATACCACAAAGAGCATCTTTAGTTTAGCAATGCCTTTTCCCCAAAAATCTCAAATAGAAACTTACCATATTCTTTCATTCTTTTTTTACTATATTAGTTCAGTGACTTCTTGTTCAGTGTATGACCCTTTGTTGGATGCATTGTTAAATTATGAGCAGTGCTGTGAAGTATCAAGCCACGTATTCCCACAGTTCCTTTTGATAACCCTAACCTCTCCCCAGTTGAGGAACCAAGTGTTTCTCTGATGGAGGAAATAGCATGTTGTTAAGGTATAATTGGCTGGACTTTAGAACAGGGCAAAGGGATAAGTTAAATTTTGTCCTAATTAAAATTTCTGCCTTCAAGTATGATTTTAAATCAATATCACCTGGTACTTGGCTGTAACACTGAATATTATTTGGACTTGAAACTAAACTATAGCTTCATGAGACAGGAACAAACTATAGTTTACCATTAGAGGAATAAACTAATGCAGAGTATTGAAGAGTAGATAGATGGTTTCTCATGTTTTTGATAGACCATAACTTCGTATTATATTTGCACAGAATATTTAACTCTGGTTGTTTAAAGGTTTATAATGCTTTAATTGAAGTTGGATTGTTTTGAACAAATCATAATTAATACGAACTAGCTTTCTAGTTTGGAACAAAATGATGTGCTCCAAAACTTATTAATCTCCTGTAAGATTAAAAAAAATCAAAATTAATCAGTTGGCAGTTGGCAGTTGTTAAAATAGGGGAAATTAACTGAGTGCCAATAAAGTTAATGTAGTACTGCTATACTATGACCATAATGCCAGTTGTAGTTAATATTCTAGTTACTGTGTTATGCATTACTAACTGAAATTTCTCTTCATTTTGGCCACACACACGTGCAATACATTTCAAAATCTAAAGAAGGGGACAGCAGGGATCGATTACTGTTGTAAACCATTCACAATCCAAGCAGCAACATAGGTGGAGTATCAGCCTAAGATTGTAAAAAGTGCTTACTGTCACACAGGCTGTATCCCTGTAATAAAAGAGAGAGATCTGCAAGGGCCCCAGATTATGTGGACTGAATTGCTTGGAGAGTTTTGCAGCCCCTCCCAAAACAAGTTGAACACCACTAATCAGGATAGACAAATTATCCAATCTTCTTTAAATTGAAGTGTTATTTTATTTTTTAATTTTTTAATTTTTTTAAATTTAATTTAATTTAATTTAATTATTTAATTATTTTATTTTTATTATTTTTTATTTACAGGACTTATATGGCCGCCTATCTCATACAATGACTCTAGGCGGCTCACAACAATCCATAAAACATAGTTAAAAACATACCCTTCCCCCCAGGCGCCAGACCAGACTTCCTCATAGCTCAACCCCCCTACCCTAGCACAATGCTTGGGGGAAGAGCCAGGTCTTCACAGCCCTTCAGAAGGCTAAAAGGGTAAGGATCCCTCTGATCTCCAGTGGGAGGCTGTTCCAAAGGACTGGGGCAGCCACCGAGAAGGCATGCCTCTGAGGTCCCATCAGATGGCAACATTTAAGGGAGGGGACCTGGAGTGCACCCACCCTATCTAACCTGGTAGGACGGGCAGATACCCTCAGGGAGAGGCGGTCCCGCAAGTAACCTGGCCCTGTGCCATGTAGGGCTTTAAAGGCGATAACCAGCACTTTGAATTGCACCTAGAAAGCAGCTCATGCAGAAGTGGTGAACTTTGAATTGCACCTGGAAGCCAGTGCAGCTCATGCAGAAGTGGTGTTACTCAGGTGAACTGCGGGGCACCCAAAACTGTGTGTGCCGCTGTATTCTGGACCATTTGTAGCTTCCGGATGGTCTTCAAGGGCAGCCCCATGTAGAGTACATTGCAGTAATCCAAACGGAGGTGACGAAGGCATGGATGACTGTGAGCAAGGCCTCCCGGTCCAGGAATGGGTGCAACTGGTGCACAAGATGGATTTGTGCAAAAGCCCCTCTGACCACGGCTGCCACCTACTCTTTCAGAAGGAGCTGTGAGTCCAAGAGGACCCCCAAATTGCACACCAGATCTGTACGGGGAGTATTACCCTGTCCAGAGTCAGAGATGTCAACTTTACTGGCCCCGGGGGGCCAAAAATCCACAACTACTCCATCTAGCTAGGATTGAGTAAAATAAAGTTTATTGACTTTCATTTAGTTGATTACAAATTCAGGCACTGATAAACATTTCCACTGTGTCACTGGATCTGATTTTAAAAAAGAGAACTTTGTGTCATCAGCATATTGTTGATACTGAACTTTAAATGTGCAAATAGTCTCCCTCAGGGCTTCCATGTTGAAGTTCAATACTGTGGGTATAATAAAGAACCTGTAGCTTTGCTCAACCCTATGAATTTATTCTATGGTATTCTTTTGAATTTGAACTATCCATTCAGTCGTATCCGACCCATGGAATCGCCAAGGGTCGGTACGACTGAATGGATAATTCAAATTCAAAAGAATACCATAGAATAAATTCATAGGGTTGAGCAAAGCTATCCTAGCACCATCTTCTGGAGATGGCCATCGAAATCTAAGAGGAACCTCTGCAAAACTGTACTACCCTCACCCAAGGGTAGAAAGATATTTTGTGTCAAAAAGCACTGAAGTGATTTAGAGAATCAGCAGGGATGCATTTCCTTTTATTATCTCCAGGCAGAGGTCATGCCTCGGGGAAAATAAGGCAGGAAATAGTAGACGTATTGAAGCATTCTTTTAGCTGCTCTGGAGGAAGAAGGAGTACAGGTAGGTGAACTGAATGTAGTATCTTGTTTGACAAATTGACCTATTTGTCTGCACTGCTGTGGCATCCGTTTTACACACAGTAAATGTATACAGTATAAGTGACATAGATGCATATTAACCTTTAAAAATAATTGAAAATTATTTAATGGTTTTATTTTTATTTATTTATTAAATTTGTATGGCCGCCCTTCTCAAATGCATGACTCTGGGTAGCTAACAATTAAAAAAAAAAGAATAGAACTTTATTCCAGTTTGTTGGTGTGATACAGGGTGCTCTCAATATACCTAGCTATCATCAATTGTTTTTATCATGCTTTTATGTATGTCTTAGTCATAGAAATAGGCAGCATAGAAATGCGAGCAAATAAATAAATAATAACCACTGGCTGCATTTAGGTGCACACGTAGCTAAGTATGTTTCTTTGACATAGGTACTTGTATGTGTCATGTCCATTTCCATGTTTGCTGTTTTTGTGAAATTCTAATGAAACATGTCATGGTTCTTATTTATTTATTTAGAAAAATTATATGGCTGCCCATCTTAAATACATAACTCTGGGTGGTTCACAACAAACCACAAAAATATATCAAAACCCCATAAAATATAAACATGTTATATTCTGATAGCATTTAGGTAGTTAGTACTGCTAAACTCGGATTTCCCCCCCCAAGAACTGTTTGATTGTTTTAAAAAATTACAGATTTTTATCTTTTATTCAAATATCTAGCCCTTTCACATGAATGCAGAGAGTTTCACTTGTAAAGATTCACTTGGGTCCAACAGATCATAATGTGGGACCACCAGAACGGGGTTGGAAAGAGCTGGAGTACCACTGCATAGCAGCAAAGACCAAGAATTTTCTGTCTCTTTGCTACCATCCAGACCTTTAAAGCCCAAATCTGATTTTGAAGCCCTACATAATAAAAAGAAAGAGGTTGGGTTCTTTTTGCTGAGAATGATTAAACTTGTTAAATGATTATAATTGAATTATTTTAAAAATAATTAGCTGTAAATGATTTTTCCAGCACTGACGATCAATAAAAATATTAATACTTGAGGACAAAGTAATAGACATGCGTTTATAAATCTCATACATAGCTGGTGCCTGGCTAAAACAAGATAAGAGCTAAAGAAAAGCTTGGAATTTAATGAAATTGCTATATAGTAAGTTTTACTTTCTTTCTTTCTTTCTTTCTTTCTTTCTTTCTTTCTTTCTTTCTTTCTTTCTTTCTTTCTTTCTTTCTTTTTCTTTATTTATTTATTTATTTATTTATTTATTTATTTATTTTATATGACCACCCAACTCCCCCAACTATAAACCTACTATATAGTTTATAGTAAGTATAGTACATTTATTCTATGCAATGTAATTGAGTATTTTCTAAAAAATTAGACGCTGCAGCATGCTTTCTTTTGTATTGTCGAAGGCTTCCACGGTCGGAGTTCGATGGCTGTTGTGGGTCTTCCGGGCTGTGTGGCCGTGTTCTGGAAGTTGTGGTTCCTAACGTTTCGCCAGCATCTGTGGCCGGCATCTTCAGAATCATCATTCTGAAGATGCTGGCCACAGATGCTGGCAAAACGTTAGGAACCACAACTTCCAGAACACGGCCACACAGCCCGGAAGACCCACAACAGCCATGCTTTCTTTTCTTCAGTCCTAACATGCAGTCTGTACTTTGAACATATGAATTTTCTTCATTCAAAAACATTTTAATAAATGCTTATGGCCTGTTGATTATCCTAAGC
This sequence comes from Charina bottae, assembly GCA_023362775.1. Classification (NCBI taxonomy): domain Eukaryota; kingdom Metazoa; phylum Chordata; class Lepidosauria; order Squamata; family Charinaidae; genus Charina; species Charina bottae. The sequence goes on from JALMGJ010000022.1 coordinate 972,586, forward strand.
AACTTAAATATACATTCAAAAATTACCTAAAAGAAAACATAAATATTTGTTTAAAACAGAGGTACAGATTTGTACGAGAGACAATTGGCACAATAAATCTATGATTAAGTCCTGAATGGAAAGGTAAAAATCCAGGTCTTCATTCAGTGCCCAAAAGCCTGTATTTTCAAAGGCTGGGGTGCTATGATAGAGAACATCCTCTCCCATGTCCCCATGCGGAATGCCTCTCAACCTTTGGGGCGAAGGAGATCCCACCTGTAGATCTTAATGTTGAGGAAGATGACTATTAGGAAAGGTGCTCCTTTGAATCTTAAACATTTAAACTCTTTAAAGGTTATTCTGAAAATGTTCAAGTCATTGCATAGGCAGCCAGTATATTCCTTTAGGATCAGGATCATGTAGCCTGTAAAAGATGTTTGAGACAGCATTCTGCACCAGCCTCAAATGCCGAGTCATTCAAGAGGCAACCCATATAAAATAAAGTGCATTGCAGTAGTCAAGCCAGGAAGTTGCCAAAGTATAGTGGCCAGGCTATCCCTGTCCAGGAAAAAACACCCTTCACTGTTATTTACAGAGAACATAACCTAGAGAAACAATAATTACAGATACAAAAATTACTGGAAACAGTTATTAGAAACAGTCAAGGTATCAGAGCCAATAAAGCAGATCAGCTCCCACCTTGAAACAGATCGGCAACCCTGGTTGCAGACCACTTAGCTTTCCACGGATCTAGAGAACCGCCTTCTGCTTTTCTGGGCCGTGTTTTCTCTGTTCACTTTAGGAAGGGTTCCAAACCGGAGCTCCTTCCCTTTTCTGCTCCATGTTCCTGTTATCTCTCTTTCTTATCTCTCAAGACAAGACTTTGAACAGGAAAGGTGCGGCTGGGGGAAAGTCCTCTGGCGCTGTAGGCCTCGCTCCCCCCTCTTCTTGAGGCAAGGATTCTAAAACCATTAAACGTTTGTTCTCTCCAGTCAGGAGGGAGGGGGATCATGCATTATCCGGCATCTTTGACTTGGAAGCAAAGATACTGATTCCCTGTCTGTGGGAGATGTTGGTATCGGACATGTCTATATCTCTCTCTCTGTGTGTGTGAGTGGGGGGGTTGTTAAAGCAGGAAGCCATGCCTATCTGACCTATGGGAAGCAGATTTCGGAGTGAACAGAAGCTTATCAAAATGTGCGTAAAATAAATTTTGGAATACTTTTGTAAACATTTCTCTAAAAGATAATTCCTTTGTTGTACACTGAATATTAATACGTCTAAGTAAGATGGCACTATCATAACTTAGAAAGAGTATGATGATAAGAGGAGCCGCTCAGTGGGGTGAGGCACAAAGTTTATATATGATATAAAGATAACAAGTTTGGAAAAGCTGTGTCCCTGTTTATTTTAAGCACATTGTCAACGTACAAAACATAAGAACAAAAAAGCCCTGCTGGATTAGGATGTAGGTCCATCTGGCCCCTCATTCTTTGTTGCCCACTGGCCAGCTGGATGTATTTGAGATGCTCACAAGCCTGCGTAGAGAGCGATAACCACTGTAGCTTCCCAGCAGCCAATATGTAAGGCATGCTGCCTATGATTCATGAGGTAGTAAACACAGCAACGGTCATCAATCGGACATTGATGGCCTCATGTTCTGTAAACCTGTCCAATCCCTTTTTAAAGCTGCCCAAATTGGCTGTATTGCCACAACTACAGGGAGCAAATTCCACAGTTTAGATGTGTGAAGAAGTATTTCCTTTGGCCACATGGGACTCTCTCTCTATGTAGTTTCAGTGGATGACCTCAAGTTCTAATATTGTGCGAGAGAAAATAAAAGTAAATTTCCATGATTTTATAAATACCATATACTGTATCTACCTTCCGTTTCAAGTTACAGGGCCTTAATTGCTGTAATCTGGTATCATAGGAGAGTTGCTCCAGACAGCTAATAATTTATAATAATTTGCTAATAATTTAAATCCATTACTTGGATTTGACTGTATTTTATATTTTTATTGATTATTGGTATTTATTTATGACTTTTATTGAATTTTAAATTGTTTTATTGTGAACCGCCCAGGGTCCCTCCTTGTGGGGGAGATGGGCGGTGATATAAATGCGATGAATAAATTAATTAATTAATAAGTTTGAGTTCCCCCCTTTTTGCACCTCTTCTAGCTCTAAAATATTCTTGTACAGTTGTAGTTACAGTTTTCTGAGCATGGTAAACAATACAGTACTCACAAGATTTGTACCAGGACATTATTATATCAGCAGTTCTATTTTCAGTTTCCTTCGTAATTTCAGGCATGGAATTTGCCTTTTTTACAGCAGCTGCAGTTGCCTTAACGTTTTCATTGACTGTCTACCTGATGCCAAGATCCTGTTGATATATAAATGGAGTTTGGATTCTATCTATATGTTCTACACTTAACAGCATTTTGAAGTGCATTTACACAGCATGAGGAACTCTTCACAACCCTTTTTTGCTTTTATCAACCTGAACTCTTGGGTATCATCAGCAAACATGACTACTTCACTACATAGCCCTAACTCCAGTTTATTTATGTACAAACTAAAAAAAAAACACTGGTCCATATGCCAATCCCTAATTCACCCTACTTGACACATCTTGTGAATTTGAGAATAAATTCAGACATTTATTTCTCCTTCCTATTTTTCTTTATTTAACCATCAGTCAATCCACAAGAGCATCTGTCCTCTTTTATCATGCTTTTCTCAGCCATTATTCTTTATAAATAAGAAGAATTGTGGACTCAGTAAAGACATAGCAGTTTTAAAAAACAAGTGATTTGCCACATGTATTAACTCACTTTTTTGCAGCCTAGAAAGTTTGCTTCACAATTCTTTGATGCAATTGACAGCTTGTTATAACTTGTCTAGGATTTGTCTTATAATTTGTATGTCTTTTACAACATTTAGCCTACTTTTCCTGTCATCCCTTTATATATGTGTATATATCTGTATCTGTATCTATATCTACTGTATATCTCAAAATAAGTGCCTTTATCAGTGCCTTTCTTGCAATTCCCCTTACTACTTTTGGTGTGTTTCTCAACGCATGTTTCTATTGCTGCATAGAAATTACTCAAAATACAGTGTTGCCTAACGATTTACACCCTTTCTTAACTAAGGGGTTAAATAGGGCTGTGATGCAAAAATCTAGACAATTACTAAATATCAGAAAAGAGATACAGAAAACTTTTTGCTGACATCTGGTGGCCATCCAGATTTTTAGTCCTAGGTTGATACCATTGAAAGAAAGAAGGGCACAAAATTTGCTTGGTAGTTCTACATGACATTATAAGTGGAAAGGGCTAATCCCTTCTGCTGGTGGACTAGGTTCAGTCATTGGAATCAGGAGGAAGAACTGATTTTCTCAAAATCTGCTTCAGAGAATTGGTGGACCATTTGGAGTAGATATGAAGACAAGGGAGCAAAGAGGGCAGTCCTACTGCGTAAGATTTTCATAGTAAAGCTAGCTTGATTGGCAAAGAGTTTGATAAAATAATTATCAGTATTAGTTTGCTTGTGAGGGAAGGGGAAGAAGGTTCTGGATTATTATATAAAGTGAGTTTATATAATCCAAGGAGTTCTATTCTTATACGTGTTTGAGTGTTTACAATGTACATTTTTTCTTGTTTTAAAATCTAAATAGCAAGGTAGGAAACTTAATTTTTGTCAATGGCTATATTGGCTTTTGGATACTCTTTGGAGGCATCATTGTAATAGTAGATGGACCTGAGCCAAAAACATGTAGATCCCCTTTTGAGGGTACATTTATCTTCCCCATCTCTTTTTGAGACCTTTGTTTTCTCTCTCCTAGGCAGCTGTCTGTCAGGGAACACATAGCTACCTTTTAGTAGAGTCTGAATTGCTAGTTACAGAGAACTGCAAATTAGGCCAGGGGCTGAATATAATCTCATGATCATAAGTTGCACATTCATACTGTACAAAAATATTACTACTTATTTTCTACTTTATTTTTATAGTCTTTACATATTTGAATGCTTTTCTGAAAAATGCAGTATAGGTGCCACAACTTTATTAATTAAAGATAGACCATCTAAGTCTAGTGCTTTAATAGAGGAGGTGAATCTGTTTCACATACGCGTTTTAAAAAAGAAAACAAAACAGTTACTTATATGGCAATGTCATTAATACACTCTTGCTAAGTCATGGTAGAGGTCTCCATCTTTCACTTTTCCATTCTGTCCCTTTCATTCCCCCTGTCCATAAGCTATTCTAACCAATGGTGACAATTAAAGGCATTGAGTCCACCAAAGAAGTACAAACAAACTTGAGAACAGATAGTTCCTGATTGTAGTATGCCACCAGATGCATTAAAAACAGAGATGCTCCAAAGACTGGGCTTATAAAGCCAATGTTTTCCAATTTAGTTTTTGCCTGTTGTTATGAACTTCAGCAAGCCAGTGGGCTCAGCCACTGTCTGATCTGCACTGTTCTTAAAATGTTGCATTACTTTTTGGGGAATAGCTAAGTGCAGGGATAATAGTCACCTCCTTTACAAAGCAATGGTAATAATTACTAAGGTAATGAACATGGAATATTTATTATATAAACATTATTTATTTATTTATTTAAAATATTTATATGGCTGCCCATCTTAAGGAACTCTTAAGTGATTTTTACTTCTGTCATAAATATAACTCTATTGTCTCTGCACTAGCATAATTCTGTTTGGCTACATTGGATGCCTGTAATTGTTTGTGTGAGTACTATGAGATGGTACTTATCTACTGAGTTCTATTTTTTTAAGTTTAAGAACAATTTTAAAATTATAAATAAAATGGCTGACATTTTGTGAGATTTCTGTGTCCTTGCATGAGAACGTGCGTATTTTGGGCCATTTTAACATAATTGTTTGGATTTGTGACATAATACAATCTTGACATAGCACAAAAGTGAACTACAGTTCCCGCCACATGAAAAAGTTGCTCATTACTGGTCTGTATTTTGAGAAAACCTAGGCATCATCTTCCAAAGATACTTCTTCAGATACAAAGAGTAATTGGTGGGGATAAATAATATTTGATAGGAAACAAATTATATACCACCACTGGCTTGAGAAACTGATGATTTGAGAGGATGCTGTACTTCAGGAATAGATGAGACATGTGAAGGTGTTTCTGAAGTTGACTTCAGAATAAGTATGTGAATTTTATAGCAAGTGTTTATGGACCTAGTGGGTTTTGGGGAACTTTTAATAAAAACAATACACTGTTTTGAATGCTTCATCAAGATGACAAGGCTCTCACTGGGAGTGCTATTATTCCCATGTCCTGTCTAAAAAAGAGACAGCTATTTCCTGATGTAGTCTTCAGATCTATGACTGGTACTCCTGTTTATCATGAATACTAACTCTACCATTTTTTTAATAGTATGCATGACCAACTGTCCTACTCTGATTGTAATGGTTGGCCTCCCAGCAAGAGGGAAAACTTACATATCAAAAAAATTGACACGCTACTTAAACTGGATTGGAGTGCCTACAAAAGGTGAGTACTGTCACAACAGAAGTTTAACCAAATTTAGACAAGAATGGTTCTCATACGTACAATATATCACGCAGCATGGCGAATATAAACACTTACAGTTTGGCTTCTAAGGGGGCCTAAATGTTTATAAACTTCGTAAATTAGCAGAAGCACAAAAGGGGGGAAGTTAGAAACCAAATAGCCATTTTTTTCTTTTCTTTTTTCTTTTTAGATGTTGTTGCCTATTTTGCTTTGTCTATTTTCTTCTTTTCCCTGAACATGTACAAACAATAAGTAACACTACAGTGGAGACCTTAGTATTAAGTAATCAGCTTAAGCAGAAACTTTTGTTTTTAATCCGTTCAGTCGTGTCTGATTCTCGGAGACTGCTTGGACAAGTCCCTGCAGTTTTCTTGGCAAGGTTTTTCAGAAGTGGTTTGCCACTGCCTCCTTCCTAGGGCTGAGAGAAAGTGACTGGCCCAAGGTCACCCAGCTGGCTTTGTGTCTAAGGCGGGACATACTTTGATGCAGTGTGCAGCTGCTTCTTAAAATTATATTCACCTTTGGATGTAATAGCTAAATAATCTTATGCTTATTAAATCAGTATTTTAAATCATAGTTAATACTGATATAGTGTCTTTTCTTTCTATCTTTAATGGTTTAAGTTATCTAAACATTAGAGCAGGGCTTTCCAAAGTTTTTCCCGCGGCGACACACCAACCGGCGTTGGTGTGTCGCTGCGGGAAAACCCGGAAGTGCGGCAGCGCGCAAAAACCCGGAAACGCTGCTGCCGCTTCCGGGTTTTTCACGCTGTAATTGGTGTGTCGCCCCGGGAAAACTCGGAAGCGCTGATGATGATCAGCGCTTCCGGCTTGTGTGGCGACACACCAGACTGTGTGTGGTGACACACTTTTGTGTCGCGACACACAGTTTGGAAAGCTCTGCATTAGAGTGTTAATAATCTCTAGTCAACACTGTATAAATAGCACTGTATCGAAATAATATAATGTATTAAATATGCCTTATAATGATATAATAAAAGAAAAAAGGTTAGTACTGTAACAGTAAGACTTTTATTATTATTACTGATTATTATTTTATTTAAAAATATCATTAGTGTGCACTGTGCTTTACCAATTTTAAAAAAGTTGGTCATTGTACTGAACTGCTTTCCATTTAAAATTTTAAATGGAGTAAGGAAAGGAAAATGGAAGCAAATAGAAAAGGAAGCTAAGATCGTTTGTTTCCAGTTCTACGTAGCCAGGCTTAATTACAGACATTGTAAGAGACAGCTAAAAGCTTCATGGGAAAAATTGGTTCTGAGGAGAAACTGGAAAAGTAAGGCGGCATCCTACAGAGCTTCCTATAACAATGGTTGTAAAGTTACCTGGTTTTGAGATTATAATATATAATGAATTTTCTGGATGGAAATAATGCTCAGCACAGCTTACACCTTAGTGGCAGAGATAAGGCTGCACCTGTAAGTTATAGGAGAAAACAAAACTCAATTTTTCTCCTTGACTTTTCCGCACAGAATTTAATGTTGGTCAGTACCGTCGAGATTTGGTAAAAACATACAAGTCCTTTGAATTCTTCTTGCCAGACAATAAAGAAGGCCTGAAAATCCGAAAGTAAGTTTGTCATGTGCCTCTTTCTGTTTGCATCTTGCTGCTGTTTTGATCTAAAGGAATGTTGATGTTACGGAATTAGAGACAGCTGATGCTGGTGTTGTTTCTGTCAAGGCCAGGAAAGTACGATAGCTGTCTCAAGACATGCCTGGCTCATTCTTAGGCCTTTCTTCTAGTAATCATTGTTTTAGTTTTGCCACACTGGCCATAATCTATGATCTGGAGGAAGACTCATAACTTGCTCCAGCATTTCTGAAGCATGCTTTTTCAGTGCTTTTGTAGGTGAGATTGAGTCCTGTTTTGTATACGGTCTTTTAAAATGCTAGAAACAAAGAACTGCCCTGTGTATATGTAATTGTGAACTCTTGTCAGGGGTGTAATCGGGGTGTTGTCTCTTCTTTTTAAGGCAGTGTGCCTTAGCAGCACTAAATGATGTTCGGCGATATCTTTGTGAAGAAAATGGGCATGTGGCAGTAAGTGGTGCATTGCTAAACAAATGACTACCGGAACAGTTTCCCCTAGCCTTTAGAGGTGGTGGATATCAAATCCCATAAGCTGCTACATAAATAATGTGAGGTTGGAGGTTATGGGCTCTGAACACCCAGTTTGATAGTTGGTTCTGTTCACTTGCTTTTTAGAAGCTTTATTATAAAAGGAAATCACAGCACAAACTATGTAGTACTAACCTCCTGCTAACTTCAGCGGATAATTTTCATATCTGTATTTGCTGACATCAATTTTTGTAATGCCGAAGTAATAATTTTAAATTGTGTGCATTGCTAAATGTTTTGTAAGCCGTATTTGGAAAGTGAATACTTTAGAAGAAAATAGCCCTGTGAAATAGCTTGAACAATATACATTAGTTATTTCTAATGTGTTTCTTACCGAGTTGGGTGGTGCGAAAATCAAATAAATAAACAGACAAACAACATTAGGTATGGATTAGTACGATATGTTTAGGAATTATAGTAGAAAGAAAGGTGAATTAAACAAATAGTTGGATAGGCCACTATTAATACATTCTGCTTTTGAAAATCTCTGTGTTTTCAAATATCTTGTTCAAATGACAATAGAATACATTTTTAACAGATGTCAAAAATTTATATTATTCTCTTCATTGCCTTCTCCTCCTAAAATCTCCTAGTATTGGAGGCATGCTTTGTGGTGGTGACGTTGATTAAGTGTGATTACCTTAAAATCAGAAAGACAGGATAACCAACCAATTATCCGTGATACTAGTTCAGATAAATGATTTTTCTATGTCGATGAGCTTTTTGATATTTGCTATTTCTATTTTTTAACCTTAAAGTCCCCTTTAGTTTGTAAATGTTTGTTGGTTGGGTTTTTATATAGAACCTCTAGAGAATATGATGTCCTGTTTCTCTTTTGTGGTGTTATACAAGGATGAGGATGAAGAAGCCTGCAGAAATATATGGGAAGGGCATGACATCAAACAAGCAGAATGCCCTACATATTTTATTTGTAGTCTTTGTACATTATATTCAAAGTTATTTTGAGATGAGGCATTTCATGAACCTTGATAGCATATGAGTTAACAATTCTGGATAATCTTTATTCTTCTGTATTTGTATCTTATACTGTAACACACATACTAAAATTGTGTTATGTAGAATAGTAATATAGTTATATATTACTAGGATATAGTCATATTGAGTAGATTCATTCTGTCATTTTATTCATGATAACACTTCAAAATATTTGTGGCAGTCATTCACGTTTGGGAGTGCCCTCTGTTAATGGGAATTATCATCTCAGTAAATACACATTTAATTGCACTATTTGTTCTGCTTGCCATTAGTATGCCATGCATACATATGGAAGAGAACAGAGGATAACCTTAGTTATCTGATATATGTACCTATATACTGTGCAAAGCCATACAGTACTTCCTAAAAAAATACCTGTGACAAAGCTGTTCCATTTGATTAATGATACATTGATTAATGATACATGAAATATTACCAAGAGATGTTTATATTTTTCCTCTGATACACCATTGATTCCTGTATTGTCTCCTCTAGGTTTTTGATGCTACAAATACTACAAGGGAACGTAGAGACACCATATATAAGTTTGGTGAAGAAAATGGATTTAAGGTCAGAACATGCTAAAATTATTTAGTCCTGAGATGTGTGAATGTTTTGTTCTCAATACTTGACTGACTGCAAAGACGTTGACTACAGGTGGAAAGTATTGGCAGTACGTATTTTTTTTGAAAAAGACTATTTTCCAGTAAATTATGCTCATGGTAGCTTATTCTGCAAGTTTAATGATATAGTGATGAAAAAGTAAGTTTGCAACCAGTCCTTGCATTTACGACCTTCGCAGGTCTGTAAAACAAAGGAAAGCTGAAGTAAGATCATAAGCACAGTCACGGATTCACTTAGTGACTGCTTTGCTTAATGCCTGAGTTGCTGGCCCCAATTGTGGTTGCTAAGCAAGGACTACCTGTAGTGATATATGGTTTATTATACAGCACTGTGTTCTGCTTTTGAGTGTGTCAGTTGAAGTCTGCTTTGCAATTTTTAAGGAAATGAAAAGTAATACGTAAGGGTCCACCATCAATGTTCTTCCTGTTTGGCTTACAGACTTTTTTTGTGGAGTCAGTATGTGTTGATCCTGAGGTTATTGCTGCAAATATTGTGGTGAGTAGTGACCTTCCGTTTATTTTGAAATGTTTGTGCTCACAGTTTACTTCCCAGAACCATTGAATGCGGTCTAGCTGCTTCACTCCCTCCCACACTCAAGTACCTGGGTAAAAAATTAAAATTCTATTTAATGTTCTATATACATATACATACATGCATACCGACAACATATTTCACTTCTGCATTGATCTCCCATTAAGGTTTTTTAAAAGTGCAGATCACATCAAGAACATTTAGCCTAGTATCATCTGTACTCACTGGCAGAGCTTTCTAGGTTTTCCTTCCAAGCATCCTTGGATTCACTGGGGATTGAACTTGGGAAACTTGCTTGTACAATATATACAGTACTTCTGCCCCTTTTCAGAAAAGGCAGAAGACAAACTAACCATATAATTGCAGAACAAGCCTAGGGGAAGTATGTGAATGTTATTTCTCAATCACCAAGCCATAGAAATGACAGGAATTGAAACCAAACAAAATGTTCAATCTTATGGTAACAGTCCACCAGCCACATTATCTTTTCTACTGATATTTAGTTTGTATATTTTATTTAAAGCGTTGAAGTGTAATTTAGGTCTCTTTTTAAATTTAGGTCTGTAACAGAATAATTTCAGCTCAGAATATAGGAAAGCATCACATCACTCATTGACTTCTTTTATAATATTTAGAGATTTGTTTGTTCTGTTGTCTCTTAGCAAGTGAAATTAGGCAGTCCTGATTATGTTGACTGTGGTAGTGATGAAGCTACAGAAGACTTCATGAAAAGAATTGAGTGTTACAAGAATTCATATGAGATGTTAGATGAAAATCTAGACAAGTAAGTGACCATTTGGATTTTAATTAAAAAAATAATATGGTACCGTAAACATTAATCCATTAATTATAACATAAGCTTTAGGGGATCACATCCACTCAGATGAACGATATAAATTAATCTGACAGAGAAGATATAAATACTTATAATTAGAAAGGAAAATTAAAGAAACGGGATGGTGATGAGAATGGGAAGAAATGCTTTTAGGATTAGAAGATGCAGAGACAAAATCATTAGATAGAGCAGGTCATAAAGTAGAGGGATGTGTCCTTGTCAGTCCTATGCAGCAAAATCAACAAAGAAACTTATGGCCCCTTTGTTGCAAAAAGATTTGTGCTCCTGACAAATTTTATTACTCAGTTGTTGATGTTTATGCCTTGGTTGTGATCTGGAGTGAAGAAAATGGGAAGTGAAAAAGTTCAAAGAAAAAATGAAATTGCATGGTTGCGTAGGAAGTGACCAAATGTGAAACAGCCATAGCATTTAACACGGGCATTTTTGACATTAATAACTCTAATTTTTAAATAACTCTTGGTCAATATTCAGTCAATGAGAAATGGTATTAAGTTTTCCGATTCAGCCTGCTTTGTTCTTTTTGTCAAATATGACCACCTTGAGGTCAAAGATAGAATATCCTGGGGAATTTGTGTATTAATTAATTTTAAAAGACATATATGGCCACACATTTTAAGAAACACAACCCTGGGTGACTCACAACAGCAATAATAATAGTGGGGGGGGGGGGGGGGGGAGGAAAAGGAGCAGACTAAATTCCCAAGGGTATTTTCCCCCTTAGCTCAGTAAAGGAACCTTTAGTCTACCAAGATTCTGTATGAGGTAGAAACAATAAAGAACTAGAGTTGAATTTTGGCTCAGTGTTGTTTCTTTGCCCATTTCCCTGACACATTGTAGATGATATTATTGGCTCTTGTGTATCTTCAGAATATCTTTTTATAAAACTGTGGCCATTTTTTCACTGGATATAAAGGCCTGTTAACATTTAGCCATTTGAGATTGAGTGAATTCCCTTACTTGTGTATAAAATCCTAGATGTCATATCTAGCTTATCTCAGGGCTTACTTGCATATTGTAATAGCCATAAAAAGATTAACCAGTAAAAATACCCTCCTAGAGCCCTGTTCGTGATTACTTGCCATAGTGTATGGTTTGTGGTGGTAGAATTAGTGTTTTTGTCCTGTCTTACAATAAACTGATCTTTTATTTATTTGATTTATAACATGTCTTTCTGTTCTGGCAAGTGCTTAAACTGCCTAACGCAATTGTTAAACTGTAATAACACAATTTAAGAAACCATAAAAACTTAATACAGATTCAAAGTAGCAAGAAAACTCAGGATGTGTTTTCATCAAGGAGAAGCACTCAGTTGTGCTTTCCCTATGCAGAGTTGAAGTGGTAGAGCCCAGGCACAGATTTACCATGACACTGAGAATTAAGCTCTTGTCACTGTATCAGGAGGTTTGCAAATAATGTCATGCAGTTTATTAGGATGTTTTCCCACATACTCCAAAGATATTTTATGATAATGGCCAGTAGGGGAAATAAAATGAAAACCGGGTTCATTTGCAAAAGTGTCTTTATCTATTTGACCATAGACATTGCTTACTGGCTACAGTCAACCAGGTAAAAGTCCTAGGCAAAAGTGTACTATACTAGTTATAAAAACAGTGTTTATTTATATGAATGAGAGAGAAAAGAAATGCAGTAATGTGTGGCTTGGGCAAAAAATAATGTTGATATATTAATTTCACGCTATGCTAGCATAATTGAAAAAGGATGCCAGAACTGAAATTTAGAGCACCCACAAATGAGATCCCTAATGAATGATTCAGCAAAAACGTAGCTTAAAGTATCTGTTTACAGAGATAAATTGTCCCACTGAACACATTAAAAAAAAGTTAAACATGATTCACACCAACACTTCCAGGAAATCTTGGACCTCTTGGCACGGTGATTCTTTTTAATGCATGCTTCATTTCTAGGTAAACAAGGAGTTATCTGTTAAAATAAAAAGCAGCCACAAGCTATACAGAATGACACATTTGTATAGTGTGGATAAAATGGTTAATTTGGAATTGTCTCTTCATATATTAGTTAATTGAAGATACGGTAACATACTGTATTACTTATATACAATTACCTTTTATTACTAACCATTTGGAAGACCTTCCATAGTGTAAAGAGAATGTAAATAAAATAAGTTGCATATTAACAAACATCCTGTTACTTAAAGTTGTTTTTGTTAGATTCCAGAACTACTGTACCTTCCCCCAAATGTAGGTAGGTAAAATGTATTCCTGGCCTCTGTGGCTGATAAATGAAACATTAGGCTAAATAGGAGAATAACACAATTAATTCTGTCTCCTACTGTTACAGGGATCTTTCTTATATTAAAATCATGGATGTTGGAAGGAGTTACCTTGTAAATCATGTAATGGATCATATCCAGAGTCGGATTGTTTACTACCTCATGAATATCCATGTAACTCCTCGTTCCATCTACCTCTGTCGACATGGTGAAAGTGAATTAAATCTAAAGGGAAGAATAGGAGGAGACACGGGGTTGTCCCATAGAGGAAAAGAGGTACTTATGTTCTGTCTATTGTAGCTCTGTATTTTACTGCGTTTACAATTTTTTAAAAAAATTAAGTAATTTTTTAAAATGTGTACCTATCTTGCCTTTGCTTATGTTCTGGGATTTAAGGAGAGACTTGGATCCAGACAACCGAGGATGTGGAATATTTTGCATTTCGCCTTTGAATGATACACCAGATCTCTATTCCAGAGAATGAATGAGACCACAAAGAAATGAATAGGGTCACAACAGAAACTGCATTGGGTTAATTTAAATAAAATGTTAAATTAGCTGCAAATTAAATTAATTACATGACATATTTATTAATTTCCCCCTATTGTCATATTAAAAATTACAAGTTGGTGGCAACTTTGGGGGGGACTGTGGGGCTATACCCAGGTTTTCAGGCTTACAATATGGCTTTGGTTGCCTCCTATTGTAGTTTTCTTCCCCACCTCCTAAGAAGCCACTAGTACAGTGTTTCTTAATCTTAGCAACTTTAAGATGTGTAAACTTCAATTCCCAGAATTCCCCAATCAGGATGCTGGGTGGGAAATTCTGGGAGTTGAAGTCTACACATCTTAAAGTTGCTGAGATTGAGAAACATTGCACTAGTGAGATCAGAAGATTCTTAAGAACAGTGTGAAACATTACAAGAAAGACTGCAGTCAGATGCAAGAAGTTGGGGATGTCACAGGCCTTCATTTATTTTTACTATTTTAAAAACAATTCTTTCAGCCTGCAGAATTTTTCAGATGTTATACGTCTACAAGTGGAAGTGCCTTGCACTCATGCAACATTTTATTGTACCCAAATTAGAGGAGTCTCATTTTAGTAAATGTATATTGTGATTCTTAAGTGCTAGTCAAATTGCTTTGTTGAAGGTGTAGGTGAGCCTTAGAAAGACCTCATTCAAGAAGTATTATCTTTTGACACTGAATCTGAGTAGGTGTGATACTATCATGTGCCTTTTTTTAAAATATCCTTTTGCAGTTTGCCAAGAGCTTGGCAGAGTTCATTAATGATCAAAACATCAAAGATCTGAAAGTCTGGACAAGCCAGATGAAGAGGACCATTCAGACTGCTGAGGCTCTGAGAGTGCCTTATGAGCAGTGGAAAGTTTTAAATGAAATTGATGCGGTAGGATGCTTTTCTGGTTATACCTCAATGCTTGTGGTTTTTTAATGGTGATGAAATAATAGAGCTCCTGAAGTTTTGTGCCTATCAGACGAGTCCTCAGGGCTTGTTTCAAATGTATTAGATTGTGCTGTACCTATTGTTCCTCTTGCCATAAAAATATAATGTTAATTATCATTATTATGCTTAAAAAAGAGAAAATATAAAGTTTGTTTCAGCAACTTTAGAAGTATTTGGGAAATGTATCTCTTCTTGGTGCAGAATTACTTCTATGGTTTCTGAATAAATGTCAGGCAAGAAACTATTTTTATTTTTGACAACTGTCCCTAATTTGAAGTGATGCTTTGAAGTTAATTTGCAAATCAAGGACTGTTTTAATCTTTGTGTGAAACTAGAATGCTAGTTTATTCCTCATTGTTCCTGCCCTGATGTCTTTTCAGCCTGACAGTGACATAGCAGTTTTTCAGACTAAATTTTAAAATGTCTCATTTTAAATAATTAGTTTTTAATGACATGCTTGTTTTATTTATGCTCTTTGTAGCTTGATTAGATTTAAAATGTATTTTTATTTGTTTATGTTGGCAGAAATGTGGGTTAACATTCAGTAAATTAATTGAATTGAATTCATTAAGACTTTTGAATAAATTGAATTCTGAAAAAAATAAGTGCTTAAAGCCCCTGACAATAACTGATTTTTCTGACGATTTAAAAAAAAAATCTGAGAAAGCAGATTCAACCAATTGCATCACCCTGGGAGAAGCCACTGGGTTGTTCCCATTTGCAGGAGGTTGGGGAGGTGAAGCCTGAAAAGGTTGCTTTACCATGATAGGGCTGGGCCTCTCCTGTTAAAGCAGGGGTGGGCAACGCCAGGCCTGTGGGCCGTATAAGGCCCGCGGGGCTCCCGCCTAAGGCCCGCGGGGCTCCCGCTCACAAACTCCACCCCTTCCACGTGATTGGCTCCCGCCCGCAAACCCTGCCCCCCAGTGCTTGTGATTGGCTCCCGCCCGCAAACTCTGGCCCCTGGTCTGCGGAAATCCCAGAAACCGCGCCCCCCATCCCCCCGGTCCCCAGTTATAAATATCCAAATGGCCCTTGGCAGAAAAAAGGTTCCCCACCCCTGTGTTAAAGGCTTGCTTAGCTCCAACAAGATGTTAAAGACAGAACTTCTCCAGAGGGTGTTTGGGGTGTTCATTGTTAAGTGGGGTTTTGTTTTGTTTGGTATTGTTATTTTTATTATTATGTTCTGTGTTTTAATTTTATTGTAAGCCACTAAGAGACTGTTTGGATTATAGCAAGGTATAAATTTGATTAGATAGATTGATAAATATTTCCATGGATTGAATTTCCATTTGTGCAGCTTAACTTCAGAATTCCTTTAATACTGATGATGATGATACAGCTTAACCAAGTCAGTTTACATAGGTTATCTCAGTAAACATTAAAACATAGGATATATTTGAAGCTTAAAGGAAGAGGTTTCCAGTGAATTCATGACAAAGCTGGCATTTTAGTTCAGAATCTCTGTGAGCACAGCCCAGTTTTCTTGTCATTATGCTTCATGTGCTCTCTTATTTTCTTTGTTTTCCTAGGGAGTCTGTGAAGAAATGACATATGAAGAAATTCAGGAAAATTACCCATTAGAATTTGCTTTGAGAGACCAGGACAAATACAGATACAGATATCCTAAGGGGGAGGTTTGTTAAATTTTACTTCTTGCAAGCTTGAAGATGCAAAAATCTCTTTTGTAATACTAAGTGTTTCAAAAGAAAGATGTTTTGAAATAAGGGGAGTTTATTGCCTCTTTCTCACGAGGAAGCTTTTCTGCAAGTTCTTCTTTGTATTATCGCTAAAATAGAAACCAATTTCTCATTTGTGTAGGAAATGTTAATTAACAGCAACAGTGATCTTTTGTTTGTAATCTACGTAGAGTTCAAATTCCAAGCAGGGTTGAATGGCTTCTTAACCAGTTTTTGAAAAGGAGGAAAATAAATTCCCATTTCAGACTTTTGGGTCAGTGGTTTTGATGGGGGGGGGCGGGCGGCGGTAATGCTGGCCGTCCTGCAGCAGCACACCAAAGGCCCTCTGATGGAACATGCATCAGCGTTTCCATATGCTTATCACTCTTAAGTAGAGCAACAAATTCTAAAACCACATGTTTGAGGCTTGGCTAATTACTTGTCAGCCTGCCCTTTTACAGGCTGCCATTAAAAGTCAAGCGTTAATAAAAAGCACTGATAAAAGCAGCTCCTACAGTGTTTGTTCAAAGTGCAACATGCCTTAACCCCATGTACCATGAGTTGGCTGAGTAATCATAATGCTCAGAACAGTGCAGGAATACAGATGGCATATAGGCAGTCCTGTTCTAATGGGTGTTAAGTAAGATGGAAAATTTTTGGAGCTGTTTGCTGATCATAGAGAGAAAGAATGTGCGTCTTTTAGTCAACAGCTGTACATCTTGCTTAATGACTAACACTGGGTTAACTTGGACTGTATACTGTCCACGTGTTCCTTAGCCAAGCAAAAATGTATCTTTTGCTAAAACATCAGTGTGGCTGGTGCCCTGCACTTTGTCAGCTGATGTGCTTACACCAGCTTTCCCAAACTTCTCCTGTTCCATCTTTGTGAGTACAGAAGATACAGCTTCTTAAAAGTTCATTTCTGTAGCAGAATTCCAGTTTTAGAAAACTGTCAGCAAGAAAGCATGTTTCATTATTCTTACATGAAAACAAGGAAAATGCTAGCTGTTTTTATTACCCAGCTATTTACAAAGTTTCTTACAAAGAAAAAAAATAAACATTAAGGAGCAAACATTGAAGTAGACAAAGAAAAGAGTGACAGAATCAGCCTGCAGTCTTCTGCAACTCAAATTCTGTGGTACGGATACCATCAAACGGAAAACATACACAGATTGCTTGGGAGGGAATGGATGCAGAGGGGAAGAATGGATGTTGAAATCATCTCATGTAAGTCAGTATTTTCTTAGTAGTTGCCATTAATCTACCACTTTAATTTTAAGCACAAGGCAATGATTAAAGGTTACAAAGAAGAATTGGATTGGATCCAGACAGAGATGAATGGAAATTTAGTCATGCATCAGGACTTTTCTTGTTTGTCCCATATATGTACCTCATCCCTCAACCCAGAAATAGATGTTCTGTTGGAGCAGAATGGTATAGCAGCGGTGCCCAACCTTTTTAGCACCAGGGACCGGTTTTGTGGAAGACAATTTTTCCACGGCCCGGGGGGAGGATGGTTTCGGGATGGCGCGGACGGAAGTGGTAAGCGGACAGGATGGTGCGGACGGAAGTGTGCAGCCTGGTTCCTAACAGGCCACGGACTGGTACCAGTCCGCGGCCCGTGGGTTGAGGACCCCTGGTATAGGGAGCTGCAGTGACAGAGAAATCAGGAAAAATACATTGAGATTGCATTTTGTAAGCAGGACACTTTTTCTGCTCTTGCAGACTGTTAATAGATCAAAACCATTAATTTGCACCCAGTTCCCAAGCTAAACAGCCCTTGTCCTTCCAAATATAAAAAGGTAAAGGTTCCCCCTGCACATCTGTGCAGTTATGTCCGACTCTAGGGGCAGGTGCTCATCTCCGTTTGTTAGCCGAAGAGCCAGCGTTGTCCAAAGACGCTTCCGCGGTGTTGTGGCTGGCATGACACGCGCGGAACGCTGTTACCTTCCCACCGAAGTGGTACCTATTAATCTTCTTGCATTTGCATGCTTTCAAATTGCTAGGTTGGCAAGAGCTGGGTTGAATGCGGGAGCTCACTCCGTCACGCAGGGCTAGGGATCCGAACTTGCGATCTTTCGACCGACAAGCCTAGCGTCTTACCCGCTGAACCACCTTCCAAATATAGGCATATATATAGGTAGACCTGGCATGTATAACAGAGACCTGGCTGGGCCCAGAAGGAGGGGTTGCCCTTTCAGAAATGTGTCCAGCCGGGTTTCGAGTGTGGCATCAGCCGAGACAACGGGGCAGGGGAGGTGGGGTGGCAGTTGTCATCCGAGAGTCTCTTATGGCCTCTAGGGACGCTGCTCCACAAGTGACCGGATGTGAGACCCTGTTTTTCAGGTTGGGTTCCCAAGCACAGTTGGAAGTGTTGCTACTGTACCAGCCTCCCTGCTGCGTAGCAACCCCTCTGCCCGAGCTGCTAGAGGCCATCTCGGGGTTGGCAGTGGAGTTCCCCAGACTTATGGTTCTTGGGGATTTCAATCTGCCGTCCCTGGGACGGGCCTCGGAGGCGGCTTGGGAGTTCATGACTACCATGGCAGCCATGGGCCTGTCGCAGATTATTCGGGACCCGACTCAAGACAGTGGTCTCATGCCGGACTTGGTTTTCTTTTCGGAGCAGTGGCAATGTGATCTGAGGGGAGAGTTACATCTGTCCCCATTGTCATGGTCAGATCACGCCCTGGTGACCTTGAGGATCTCGTGTGCTGCCCCACTCCACAGGGAGGCGGGACCTATTAGATTGGTCCGCCCCCGGCGACTTATGGACCCAATGTGGTTTCAGAGGGAGATGGGGGTTATACCTGAAGATCTGCAACACAGTCCAGTGGAGGTCTTGGCCGCAGCCTGGAATAAGGAAGCGGCCGAGGCCTTGGACAGGATCGCGCCTATGCGACCTCTCTTACCTCGTTCGACCCGTCACTCCCCGTGGTTCACGGAGGAGTTGAGGGTGTTGAAGAGGGTTAAGAGATGTCTGGAGCACCGCTGGAGGAAGACGAAGACTGAATCTGACCGGACACAATCTAGAGCCGCTGTTAGGGCCTACCTTGTGGCGGTAAGAGCAGCGAAATGTGATTATTTCTCCGCTCTTTGCGTCCGCAGAATGTCGTCCGATGGCCCTGTTTAAGATTACTAGATCTCTTTTGGGTCGGACGGATTTTGGTGACCCATTTACAGGGCCGGTCGGAAGAGTTTGTTTGTTTGTTTGTTTGTTTGTTTGTTTATTTATTTATTTATTTATTTATTTATTTATTTATTTATTATTTAGATTTATCCCCGCCCATCTCTGCCAGCCATTGTTGAGCATCTGCAGGATAAAATTGCTCAGATTCATTCCAAGTTGGACTCCAAGCATGAGACAAGATCTGGGGAGATGCCAGAGGAACGTGCTTACCCTGTTATCTGGGAACAGTTTGACCCTGTTGGGCCTGATGAAGTAGACAGAATCCTCCGGATTGTAAACGCCACCACATGCCATCTAGACCCGTGTCCCTCCTGGCTGGTTAAATCAGCCTGGGAGGTCACATGTGGTTGGGTCCAGGCGATGATTAATACATCTTTGGGGGAGGGGGTGTTTCCGATGGTCTTCAAGAAGGCGTTGGTGTACCCCGTCCTCAAGAAGCCTTCCCTGGACCCTACTGTTTTAAACAACTTTCGTCCTGTCTCCCACCTTCCCTTTTTGGGAAAGGTGGTTGAGAAGGTGGTGGCGCTGCAACTCCATAGGATTCTGGATGAAACGGATTATCTAGACCCCTTTCAGTCAGGTTTCAGGTCGGGATATGGGACAGAGACTGCATTGGTCGCGCTTATGCATGATCTTTGGCGGGAGCGAGATGGAGGGAGTGCATCCATTCTCGCTCTCTTGGACCTCTCAGCAGCTTTTGATACCGTCGACCACAGTATCTTTTTGGGGCGGCTCAGGGAATTGGGGGTGGGCGGCGTTGTTTTACGCTGGTTCGCCTCCTTTCTCCAGAACCGTTCCCAATCGGTGGTAATAGGAGAGGAGAGATCTGACCCTCGGCCCCTCTTGTGTGGGGTGCCACAGGGTTCGGTTCTCTCTCCTCTCCTATTTAACATCTATATGCAGCCGCTGGGCAAGTTTTACGCTGGTTCACCTCCTTCCTCCAGGGCCGTTCCCAGTCGGTGTTGATAGGGGAGGAGAGAGCTGACCCTCGACCCCTCTTGTGTGGGGTGCCGCAGGGGTCGGTTCTCTCTCCTCTCCTATTCAACATCTACATGAAGCTGCTGGGCGAGATCATCCGTCACCATGGGATGAGGTATCACCAGTACGCTGATGATACGCAGTTGTACATCTCCATCCCGGGTGAAGTAAGTGTTGCAGTCGACACCCTTTCTCAGTGTCTGGAGGCTGTAGGGGCCTGGATGGGGCACAACAGGCTTCAGCTGAACCCTGGTAAGACGGAGTGGCTGTGGATTGATGGCCTCTCGATTTCCAGGAAGTTGTCATCTTTAACTCTGGATGGGGTGGCACTACCCCGTTCAGATTCAGTACGAAACTTGGGGGTCCTCCTGGACTCACGACTCCTGCTCAAGGAGCAGGTGGCAGTCGTGGCCAGGAGGGCCTTTGCACAGCTTCGTGTGGTGCGCCAGTTGCGCCCCTTCCTGGATCAGGAGGCCCTCCGAACAGTCACTCATGCCCTTGTCATCTCCCATATAGATTATTGCAACGCGCTCTACATGGGGCTACACTTGAAGAGTATCCGGAAGCTTCAACTGGTCCAGAATGCGGCTGCACGGGTAGTTCTGGGTGCTATGAGATCGGCACATGTAACACCGCTACTCCGTGAGCTGCATTGGGTACAAGTTTGCTTCCGGATCCAATTTAAGGTGTTGGTTATCACCTTTAAAGCCCTACATGGCATGGGACCAGGGTATCTGAGGGACCGTCTTGTCCCGACCATATCCACCCGCCCCACCCGATCATGCAGGGAGGGCATGCTTCGGATCCATTCATTAAAAGAATTCCATCTAGCGGGGTCCAGGAGGCGTGCCTTCTCTGCAATAGCACCCGCCCTGTGGGATAACTTGCCCCCTGCGGTGAGACTGGCACCCTCGCTCCTAGCCTTTAGGAAGTCCTTGAAGACCTGGCTCTGCCGCCATGCCTGGAGTGAAGGAAACGATAGTTCCTCCTGGGGGTGGTTGGCTTAGTGGTTTCCTCCTTTTAAGAACAGACCATCTTCTGGATTTTTATTTTTTTATTTTTATAGTAGTTTTAAATGTCTAGGTTTTATCTTTTATATTCTGGTTGTAAACCGCCCAGAGTCTGCCACGGTAGAGATGGGTGGGGATAAATCCAAATAATAAATAATAAATAATAAATAAATATGTAAATTCTAGTATTGCAGATAGTTCTTTACCTTGTGCTTACTTCCATAGTGCAATTAGCAAAACAGATTGGGCAATGTTGTAGAATTACAGGGAGAGCAGATAAGGGAGTAGAAAGAAAGGAAGAAAGATATGAGGGAGAAAAATTGAGGTCAGAGAGATCATAGCCCTGTGCAATTCCATAGAACTGTGCATGTTTAAGAACTGGTTGGGAAAAAAGGCTTCAGACCTCATATGAACGTGAGCACAAGGCTCTCACATTGATATGCATCAATGTGGCCTAAAATAAAGATGCAACCGCTTTAAGAGTTGCATTAATTTTAATGAGTTGTATCCTAAAAGCATCTGCATCTTTTTTCAGGTTCACATGGAAGTTTGGAAAAAAAAAGGCTGCTTTAATGATTAACAGAGAAGTGCTGTACTCATGTGAGATCTGAAGCACTTTTTCCTAATTATTTTCAGGAGTATACAGGTGTACTGTTTAACCCACCTTAGAGTGAATCACCTTAATAGTAAAATTATGATTATTTATACATATATCCATAATATTACTGTTTGTTTTGTTATTGTTTTTCCAGTCCTATGAAGATCTTGTACAAAGGTTAGAGCCAGTAATTATGGAGCTGGAAAGGCAGGAAAATGTGCTTGTAATCTGTCACCAAGCTGTTATGCGCTGTCTGCTTGCTTACTTTTTGGATAAACCTGCAGGTAGGTTACAAATTGCTCTAGAGAACGTTCATGTTAGTCAGTAGTAACTTCGGTTTGGATACCAGATAATTGCAGTCAAGACGTACACATCCTAAATTAAGACACATGTGATGCTCTTTGTCCCCCAATCATCAGTATAGTTCATTTGTGCTTTTCTGTTCTTAAGCTTTTCTGCTCCTATATGAACTTGCCCATTGTTGTTGTTCATTCGTTCAGTCGCTTCCGACTCTTCGTGACTTCATGGACCAGCCCACGCCAGAGCTTCCTGTCGGCCGTCACCATCCCCAGCTCCCCCATGGTCGAGTCCGTCACCTCCAGAATATCGTCCATCTGTCTTTCCCTTGGTCGGCCCCTCTTCCTTTTGCCTTCCACTTTCCCCAGCATCAGCTTCTTCTCCAGGGTATCCTGTCTTCTCATTATGTGGCCAAAGGACTTCAGTTTTGCCTTTAATATCATTCCCTCAAGTGAGCAGTCTGGCTTTATTTCCTGGAGTATGGACTGGTTTGATCTTCTTGCAGTCCAAGGCACTCTCAGAATTTTCCTCCAACACCACAGTTCAAAAGCATCTATCTTCCTTCGCTCAGCCTTCCTTATGGTCCAGCTCTCACAGCCATAGGTTACTACAGGGAATACCATCGCTTTAACTATGCGGACCTTTGTTGTCAGTGTGATGTCTCTGCTCTTAACTATTTTATCAAGATTTGCCATTGTTCTCCTCCCAAGAAGTAGACGTCTTCTGATTTCCTGCCTGCAGTCAGCGTCTGCAGTAATCTTTGCGCCTAGAAATACAAAGTCTGTCACTGCCTCCACTTTTTCTCCCTCTATTTGCCAGTTATCAATCAAGCTGGTTGCCATAATCTTGGTTTTTTTGAGGTTTAACTGCAACCCAGCTTTTGCACTTTCTTCTTTCACCTTCGTCATAAGGCTCCTCAACTCCTCCTCGCTTTCAGCCATCAAAGTGGTATCATCTGCATATCTGAGATTGTTAATGTTTCTTCCAGCGATTTTAACTCCAGCCTTGGATTCCTCAAGCCCAGCACTGAGCATGATGTGTTCTGCGTACAGGTTGAGTTCATGAGTTAGGGCTTCCCAGTTCTCAATGCTGATATTACATTTTTTTAAATTAGCTTTGAGAGTATCTTTGAATCTCTTTTGCTGTCCACCAATATTGCGGATCCAGAATTGGCCTTTATAGCCACATACGGATTCACCGTTAAAATTTTACCTTTGGAAGACAATCTTACTCGGCTACGAGTGATCGCCAATGATGAATGATGAATGACAGGTTGAATAGGTAGGGTGAGAGTATACAACCCTGCCGTACTCCTTTCCCAATCTTAAACCAGTCCGTTGTTCCGTGCTCTGTTCTTACCGTTGCTACTTGGTCGTTATACAGATTCCTCAGGAGGCAGACAAGATGACTTGGTATCCCCATACCACCAAGAACTTGCCACAATTTGTTATGATCCACACAGTCAAAGGCTTTAGAATAGTCAATAAAACAGAAATAGATGTTTTTCTGAAACTCCCTGGCTTTCTCCATTATCCAGCGGATATTGGCGATTTGGTTTCTAGTTTATTTATTTTATTTATTTATTATTCAAATTTATTCCCCGCCCATCTCCCATGCAAGGGACTCTGGGCGGGTTACAATAAATAAAAATTTAAAACTATAAAAAATATCTAAAAACACAAACAAAACATAATAAAATAAAATCCAGGATGGGCTTGGACCCGCAGAATAGATAGTAGAGCTATGGGGCAAGCCAACCCCAGGAGGCACTACCACCTCCGTCGTCCCAGGCCAGGTGGCAAAGCCAGGTCTTAAGGGCCTTCCGAAAGGCCAGGAGGGAGGGGGCCAGTCTCACCTCCGGGGGCAGAATATTCCACAAGGCGGGCGCTATCGCAGAGAAGGCACGCCTCCTGGACCCCGCTAGATGGAATTGTCTTGTTGAGGGGGTCCGAAGCATGCCCTCCCTGCATGTACGGGTGGGGCGGGTCGACGTTATCGGGACGAGACGGTCCCTCAGGTACCCTGGTCCTATGCCATGTAGGGCTTTAAAGGTAATCACCAACACCTTGAATTGGACCCGGAAGCAAACTGGCACCCAATGCAGCTCGCGAAGCAGAGGTGTTACATGTGCCGATCTTCTGGCACTCATAACTGCTCGCGCCGCTGCATTCTGCACCAGCTGAAGCTTCCGGATACTCTTCAAGGGTAGCCCCATGTAGAGCGCATTACAATAGTCTATACGGGAGATGACAAGGGCGTGAGTGACTGTTCGGAGGGCCTCCCGATCCAGGAAAGGGCGTAGCTGGTGCACAACTCGCAGCTGAGCAAAGGCCCTCCTGGCCACGACTGCCACCTGCTCTTCGAGCAGGAGTCGCGAGTCCAGGAGGACCCCCAGATTCCGCACTGGATCCGAGTGGGGTAGTGCAACCCCCCCCAGAACCAAAGATGACAACTTCCCGGATCCAGGGGGGCCATCAATCCACAGCCACTCCGTCTTACCAGGGTTCAGTTGAAGCCTGTTGTTCCCCATCCAGACCCCCACAGCCTCCAGGCACTGAGATAAGGCATTGACCGCATCACTTACTTCACCCGGGACGGAGATGTATAACTGGGTATCATCAGCATATTGGTGATACCTCATCCCGTGGTGACGGATGATCTCGCCCAGTGGCTTCATGTAGATGTTAAATAGGAGTGGAGAGAGAACCGACCCCTGCGGCACCCCACAAGTCAGGGGTCGCGGGTCAGCTCTCTCCTCCCCTATCAACACCGACTGGGAGCGGCCCTGGAGAAAGGAGGCGAACCAGCGCAAAACCACACCGCCCGCTCCCAACTCCTCGAGCCGCTCCAAAAGTATACCATGGTCGACGGTATCGAAAGCCGCTGAGAGATCTAAGAGAGCAAGGATGGACGCACTCCCTCCATCCCGCTCTCGCCAGAGATCATCCATAAGTGCGACCAATGCGGTCTCCGTCCCATATCCCGGCCTGAAACCTGACTGGAAGGGGTCCAGATAATCCGTTTCCTCCAGAATCCTCTGGAGTTGCAACGCCACCACCTTCTCAACCACCTTTCCTAAAAAGGGAAGGTGGGAGACTGGGCGAAAATTGCCCAGGATTGTAGGGTCCAGGGAAGGTTTCTTGAGGAGGGGGTGCACCAGCGCCACCTTAAAGGCCGCCGGGAACACCCCCTCACTCAAGGACGAATTAATCATCGCCTGGACCCAGCCACATGTCACCTCACTAGCTGATTTCACCAGCCAGGAGGGACATGGGTCAAGCTGGCATGTGGTGGCGTTTACAATCCGGAGGATCCTGTCTACTTCATCAGGCGCAACAGGATCAAACTGTTCCCAGATAACGTGGTAAGTACGAGCCCCTGGCATCTCCCCAGATCTTGTCTCACGCTTGGAGTCCAACTTAGAATGAATCTGAGCGATTTTGTCCTGCAGATGCTCAGAAAACTCTTCCGAACGGCCCTGTAAGTGGGTCTCGCCCTGCTCCCGACCCAAAAGTGATCTTGTAATCTTGAAAAGGGCCGTCGGGCGGCATTCTGCGGACGCAATAAGAGCGGAGAAATATTCACGTTTCGCCGCTCTTACCGCCACAAGGTAGGCCTTAACTGCGGCTCTAGCTTGTGTTCGGTCAGATTCAGTCTTCGTCTTTCTCCAGCGGCGCTCTAGACGTCTCTTAACCCTCTTCAAAGCCCTTAACTCTTCCGTGAACCACGGAGAGCAGCGGGTCGAACAGGGCCGGAGAGGTCGCATAGGCGCGATCTTGTCCAGGGCTCCGGCCGCGGCTTTATTCCAGGCCGCGGCCAAGACCTCCACTGGAGCGTGAAGCAAGTCCTCGGGAATAACCCCCAGCTCCTTCTGAAACCTCACTGGGTCCATCAGTCGCCGGGGGCGGACCAATCGAATAGGTCCCGCCTCCCTGCGGAGTGGGGTAGCACAAGAGAGTCTCAGGGTCACCAGGGCGTGGTCTGACCATGACAATGGAGAAAGATGTAACTCTCCCCTCAGATCACATTGCCCCTGCTCAGACAAGAAAACTAAGTCCGGGGTGAGACCACTGTCACGAGTCGGGTCACGAATAATCTGAGACAGGCCCATAGCTGCCATGGTAGCCATGAACTCCCGGGCCGCCTCCGAGGACCGTCCCAGAGACGGCAGATTGAAGTCCCCCAGAACCATAAGTCTGGGGAACTCCACCGCCAACCCCGAGACAGCCTCGAGCAGCTCAGGCAGGGAGGTTGCTACGCAGCAGGGAGGCTGGTACAGCAGCAACACTCCCAACTGTTCTCGTGAACCCAACTTGAAAAACAGGGTCTCACACCCGGTCACTTGTGGAGCAGCGCCCCTGAAGGCCACAAGGGACTCTCGGATGACCACTGCCACCCCTCCTCCCCTGCCCCGGTGTCTCGGCTGATGCCACACCCGAAACCCGGCTGGGCATATCTCCGAGAGGGCTACTCCCCCCTCTGGGCCCAGCCAGGTCTCGGTAATACACGCCAGGTCGGCCCCCTCCTCCATGATTAGATCACCTATAAGGGGGGCCTTGTTGTTCACCGACCTGGCATTCAGCAGCAGCAGTCGGAGACCGGAGCCCACGAGGATCTGCTTACCAGGGCCTGGGTATGAACACGGGGGGCCGGAACGCGCCACCGGTAGCAAACACCGGGGTCGCCTTCCCCAATGATGGCCTGCCCTCCGGTTCCCGTCATACCGTCCCCTGCCCGTCACCACCTGAATCAAATAGCCCGCCACACAGCCCCCAGAGATTCCCGGCTCTGGCCTGGTAGCCTCCACTCCCAGACCTCCGGAATTCCTGGGCTTAATCAAGGGTCCCTTATCCCATTCATCCATCATACAGTCGCACACAATATCGGGCAGTGACAAGACCCCCCAGTGCACCAGCTCTCGCTCTCGGCACTGTTAGGGTCCAGCACCACCCCCGCTCATACTCTGTACCTCTCCCTCAACTTCTCTCACTGGTCAGGGAGAGGTACCAACATCCACCAACAGTCACTCCTACCCCACCTGGCTCTCACCCAGGGGGTACTCTTACATACCCATACAATCTTGGCTCCCCCTCGTCTCTCACCCGGGGGGGTCCACATTCATACCAAGGGACCCCTACAAACCCTCTGCCACCTTAGCTTAAATGGGACGACATGCAGAATTTTATGGGAGTTAGTCCGTGTTCTTCGTAGGCCCTGGTCTCCTGGGCTATCTGTCCAGCCTCTGCGTCTTCCCGGGCCGCAGGGCTCTCCACCAACTCCAGTCCGCTCTAACATCGGAAGCCTCCGAACCCCCTCTAGAAGTCGGTCCAGGAAAAAAAGTCCAGGAGTCCGCTGCCTCAACCGGGCTCCCCTCCGTGCTGTGACGGCTGTGACGGCTCCGCTAGGCCCCCACCAACTATACCGGCCTAGCTCAAATTCCGATGGTCTCCAGCCTCCAGCAGTCAAAAACAGAGAGGCCTCCGGCAGCCTCCAGCCGACCACGATAGTCTTTGGATTCCGCAGGCTCCACCGGCCCCAGCCCAGAGACCAGCAATCAAAAATCTCCAGCCTCCAGCTGCCACCCGGCAGCCCCCCGCAGTCTCCAACCTTCGGTGGGCACCGGGCAACAGCTCCTTGCCAGCTCCACCGGCCCAACTCGAACCCCACAGTCTCTGCGGCCTCCAGCTTCCCACGGACCTCGGCAGCCTACAGCGTCTCCGGCTGCTCGCTGGGCTCGCTTCTCCGCTTCTTCGCTCGCCTCCCCACACCGTTCCTCGGAGGCTCCGACCGGATATAAAGGCTCGTCTCAGCACTCCCCCCAGAGAAAGCCACTCACCCACTGACAACACCACCTCACTAGACCCCCAAAGGTGAATTTTCGGGGGGTTTTCGGGGGGTTTTCACAGGGTTTCTGTGGCTTTCTCCCGGAGCGGTAATCGGCCGCGATGACTTGCGGCCGCCATCTTGGATTTCCTCTGCCTTTTCTAAACCCAGCTTGTACATCTGGCAATTCCCGCTCCATAAATTGCTGGAGTCTACCTTGCAAGATTTTGAGCATTACCTTACTGGCATGTGAAATAAGTGCCACTGTTCGATAGTTTGAACATTCTTTAGTGCTTCCCTTTTTTGGTATGGGGATCTAAGTTGATTTTTTCCAATCTGATGGCCATTCTTGTCTTTTCCAAATTTGCTGGCATATGGCATGCATCACCTTGACAGCATCATCTTGCAAGATTTTAAACAGTTCAGCTGGGATACCGTCGTCTCCTGCTGCCTTGTTATTAGCAATGCTTCTTAAGGCCCATTCAACCTCACTCTTCAGGATGTCTGGCTCTAACTCACTGACCACACCGTCAAAGCTGTCTCCAATATTATTATCCTTCCTATACAGATCTTCCGTATATTCTTGCCACCTTTTCTTGATCTCTTCTGCTTCTGTTAGGTCCTTATCATCTTTGTTTTTGATCATACCCATTTTTGCCTGGAATTTACCTCCGATGTTTCTAATTTTCTGGAAGAGGTCTCTTGTCCTTCCTATTCTATTGTCTTCTTCCACTTCCACACATTGCTTGTTTAAAAATAATTCCTTATCTCTTCTGGCTAACCTCTGGCATTTTGCATTGAATTGGGCATATCTCCCCCTATCACTGTTGCCTTTTGCTTTCCTTCTTTCTTGGGCTACTTCCAGTGTCTCAGCAGACAGCCATCTTGCCTTCTTGGTTTTCTTTTTCTTTGGGACGTTTTTTGTTGCCGCCTCCTGAACAATGTTGCGAACTTCTATCCATAGTTCTTCCAGGACCCTATCTACTAAATCTAGTCCCTTAAATCTATTCTTCACCTTCACTGCATATTCCTTAGGAATATTAGTGAGCTCATATCTAACTGATCTGTGGGTCTTCCCTATTCTCTTTAGTCTGATTCTAAATTTTGCAATAAGAAGTTCGTGATCTGAACTACAGTCAGCTCCAGGTCTTGTTTTTACCGACTGTATAGATGTCTGCCACCTTTGGCTACAAAGGATGTAGTCAATCTGATTTCGGTGTCGACCAGCTGGTGAAGTCCATGTATAAAGTCGTCTTTTAGGTTGTTGGAAGAGAGTGTTTGTTATGCACAGTGAGTTGTCTTGGCAAAATTCTATCAGCCTATGTCCTGCTTCATTTTGTTCTCCCAGACCATGCTTGCCTGTAATTCCAGGTGTCGTTTGACTACCCACCTTAGCATTCCAGTCTCCTGTAATGAAAATAACATCTCTTTTTGGCGTATTATCCAGTAGGTGCTGCAGAGCCTCATAGAACTGATCTACTTCTGCTTCTTCAGCATCTGTGGTTGGGGCGTATATTTGGATCACTGTGATGTTAAATGGCTTACCCTGAATTCGAATTGAGATCATTCTATCGTTTTTTGGATTGTATCCAAGCACTGCTTTAGCCACTTTATTATTAATTATGAAGGCTACTCCATTTCTTCTGTGGTCCTCTTGTCCACAGTAGTAGATCTGGTGGTCATCTGATGTGAAGTGGCCCATTCCAGTCCATTTCAGTTCACTGACACCTAAAATGTCTATATTTAATCTTGACATCTCACCAATAACCACATCCAATTTGCCCTGGCTCATAGATCTTACATTCCAGGTTCCTATGGTGTGTTGATCTTTAGAACATCGGATTCATCGTTCACCACCAGCACCGTCGGCCGCTAGCCGTCCTTTCGGCTTTGAGCTAGCTGTGTCATCACATCTGGGGCTAGTTGAACGTATCCTCTGTTCCTCCCCAGTAGCATTTTGACCATCTTCCGACCTGAGAGTCCCATCTTCCGATGGTATACCGACATATCTCTGGTTGTACTGATCCATTTAGTTTTCACGGCAAGAATACTGGGGTGGGTTGCCATTACCTTCCCCAGGGATTGTATTTAGTCTGACCTCTCTGCCACGACCTTCCCGTCTTGGGTGTCCCTTCACGGTTTAGCTCATGGTTTCATTGAGGTGCTCAAGCTCCAGCACCACGACAAGGTAACGATCTCCTTTGCTGGAGGAACTTGCCCATACTTCTAAAAATTCATCTGGAGATATTACTATCTTGGTTCTTTGGAAAGTTGAGGTCAAGGAAGTGATAATGGCCTTTTTCTGTGTAGTGTATACTATGTACAATCCTTTTCCTAGCTCTGTATGCTTTAGGCAGGTTAAAATATTTTAATTTGTTCAGATATTTTATCATTTCTATATTGTTTTGTTTTGTCTGGCGAAGTGTTAGAATCTTGTCTGTGTAGCATTGCTGTGGTATGCTTTTTGGTTTTTACAAATGGAAACTGTTCTGAAAGTTTATTTGGTGAAGTGAGATACAAACATTAACTAGTTATACTCAATAGTCAAAAGATATTCCCTTCTCTACTTTGAGAAAAAGTTTCTTTTATTCCCTTTTTTTCTCCTTTCAGAACAACTGCCTTATCTCAAGTGCCCTCTGCATACTGTCTTAAAGCTAACTCCAGTGGCTTACGGTAAGCTATTCAAAACTGAGTTATTCAAATTAATCAACATTATTATAAAAAACATTTCATTAGGTTACATCTATCAGAGGCAGACTGTTAGTTCCTAGTTCTAACTGTATATATATATCAAAACAAATCACTTGTACTTATTAAGCAAATCACAGTTTGGATTAAATTGTTCAGTTCATCATAAACCAAAATGTTTTAAAATAGACATTGCTTCTATTCTTCTTGAGGGAAAGCTGGAAATTTGAATAAGTGGGTCCTACAATGCAATGGTGTGGTATGGAATACTCTATTCAGTATTCTAGAGAGTCCTGCAGTGCCCCAGGATTCTCAAGTCCATATTCCCCTTCCCCTGGTCTCTCTTCAAAAGTGTGGCCACTCAAAATGCTCCCCACAGCCTCCTTAGTTTGTGTTGGCTTTTCTTTAGAAATATTTTTAGTACTCTTGCAGATACTTGGATTTCTGTAAGCCTCTTCATTTTTCTGTTGTATGTATTCCATACTTTTTTGCTTTCAAAAAGATGGAATCCAAAAAGCTAATTGTTGATGGTAGCAGTAAAGCCTTGGGGTGCTTCCAGAGTCTGAGAGTTGTTGCTGAAATGTAATTTTAATACGATAGAATGGCAAATTATTAACTGTAGGAAGGAATATACTACGAAAGAGCCTCTGGGTGATGAGTTCATGGACACGCCCATATCGTTTTCTTGGATACAATACTTTGTATTTATGTACTTTGTATACAATGTACTTTGTATTTATGTACTTTGTATACAATGTTTTACTGCTGCATTCTTTTGTAGTGTTTTTCCCCCCAACTTTTCCATCCAAGCAGTTCCGATGTATCCTGCAGGTCTCCCATCCAGGTGCTAACCAGGCCTGACTCTGCTTAGCTTACTTATTAAGCCTAATTTAGTTTCTGCCATGTTCCTTCAACCTCCAGTCTGAAACAGAGTTGTAATTAAAATAATTTTAAAATGCCACTTAGTCTAAATAAAAGGTGCCATTATTACCACTTGTTAAGGGGTGTGTGTGGACATTAAAATTTGGGATTTCTGAAGCAAACAGATTTAAAAACAAGACAGATGCTCCTGTAATTTAGTCACTCTTCAAATAAAATGAAGCCTGTAGTGACATCTAGTGTCCAAAATGCTGCATGTGTTGCAGATAAATGTATTAGGCAGACTTCCATTTTTAGAACGTCAAGATCTCCAGCTAGAGTTGGGTGCAAAATCAATCAAGCAATCTCTGGGCAGAAGATCACCCAGTAAAATTGAAGGACATGTGCCTTTCAGCACATGGCTTAGAACAAGAATATGTTTTCAACATCAGAACTGAGCTGCTTGTTCTTACATCCAAAAAGCCACTCCCGATTTCCTTTCTCCAACTCCAGCAACCTAACGTGAAAGCCTATTTGTTGTTGCTTTGATATTTTTAGGAAATATATTCAACATACTTTCATAACTACAATCAAATGTTTTACAATACTTTACAACCCCCCAAATGTCTCTTAATATGAAAGTTGCTACAGCTGCTCAAAATTGTTATCTGTGCCTCTCAGATAGTAGGAGAAAGCTCAAAGTTGCATTGGAAGGAGCACTATATTTGCCACTCATAAGCTTTAGTACCTCTGATGTTGCTAGAGTTCATAGGAGGAAACTTTATAAATCAACCTTACCTGAACAAGTGCTACAAGAGCTAACGAGAATTATTTTTTTAACCAGTATTTATTTGTGTCAGAATTCCATTATCCATTGGATATAGAAGGAAGAAGTTGTTATGCTGTTGATACTGGGTTTTTTTAGTAAATGACATGAATTAAGGTATTGAAATGTTGATTTCTGCCTACAGGTTGCAAGGTGGAATCTATATTTCTAAATGTTGAGGCTGTAAATACACACAGGGATAAACCACAGGTAGGTCTCCTTACCAAATATGAATTTAAAACTTTACAAGAGGCTTGGGAGAGCTGTTTTAAAGTAGAAAACCTGCCAATAAAAAAAGAGTTAAGCGTTCCCTGCCCCCTTCCTGGCTACGTCTTCCAGATTGCTTCTTCCCAAAGTTGATTTTTAAATGCACTTTTTAAAAAACAGGGTAGCAGGAGAGCATTGTAAGAAATCTAAGCTTAATGTCTTCTTTGATTCTTGGAGTGGGGATACACAACCATCCAGAGTTTTCATATTTAGGAACACTGATAAGGCAGGTTTTCTGACCAGTGGAATGTTGTAAATTTGTTCACCTCAATGCGCTTTGAGGACTTTTTTTTGAAGAATTTTGCATTAAACTTATGAAGATCTTAAAAAGGTTATGCAGGATTTCAGGAGAGAGTGGCTTCCATACATGCCTACATCCCTCAGTACAGTGCAGACAAACACCGAGGTAGGGTTCAGACACATCACCATTCAATGAGAGATCCCATTCTCTTAATGTAAGGAAGCAAAGATTTCAGATTTCTAGGTGCACCCTATAGGGCAGGGGTCCCCAACCTTTTTGGCGCCAGGGACCGGTTTCAAAAGACGATTTTTCCGCGGACCGGGGGGCGGGATTTCCGCAGACCGGGGGGCGGGGTTTCTGGGATTTCTGCAGACCAGGGGGCGGGGTTTGTGGGTGGGAGGCAATCACAAGCACTGGGGGCGGGGTTTGCAGGCAGGAGCCAATCACGCAGAAGGGGGTGGGGTTTGCGGCGCGGGAGCCCCGCGGCCCAGTTCCTAACAGGCCGCGGCCCACAGGTTGGGGACCCCTGCTATAGGGCACCATTCTTCTCTGTAAGCATCTTGTCCTGACCCTAATTTTAACAGACTGTTTCGCCTTGTGCTCTGCTATAGCCGCCCTGTCTATATTTAGTTCATTTCAAATATCACTGCAGTAGTATAGTTTTAGATATCTATGTGTTTGTATGTGAAATAGACTTTACATTATTTGGGAGATTTCTTTGTTGTCGTCTAGATTTTGAAAGTCATCTCTTGCTCATTCTAGAATAACAGCAGCAAAGATTTTTGTGTATGGATGGTCTGGGAGCTTATTTTTTATATTAAAATCCTGGAGTAACCATCTGTTCATAGGCACTCTTTTTTTAATGCAAAAGGATGGTTATTCTCTCTTTCTCTTTCTCTTACGCCTATACACTTATCATTGTTTAGTGACTGACTTCAGTTTGTGACTGTGGGATTCAAATGAAAAGTGTCATCTATTTTACCCACACATCCTAAAATGAGGGTGAAAGGCTCCAGTAACAGCAACTTAAACACAGTTTTGACTGAGTTTAAAATGTCATACAAATGTTTTTGCCTTACTTTTCTTGTTTTGATACTGAGCAATTTGTGTGGCTATGCTAGCAGCACGATTACTTACTACTCGGTGACTAGGTTCATATAGTCAAAATGTGGTTTGTTTAGTTTTGACTTAGTTATTGTGTGAACCCAAGCACCATAGTTTGTACATCATAGCTCATGGTTAGATATGTGGTGGTTTTTTTTATTAAACCAAAATATGGTTTAATATGATATGTGAACCCAGTCAGTAATAGACAGGGAACCATGATTGTATTCTTGTCCCATTAGCTTCATTGGGAATTAGGTATGTCAAGATGGTTCAAATCTCAGGCTAAGTTAATAACAGGAAAGTGGAAAGTTAACATGATAGTAAATAAATTATGCATAATTGTGTGTTCAACATATACTTTCATGTATGTTCGTTCATAGTTGCTTTTTAAAAAGTTTTAAGAAAAAAGGAAGGATGTGCAGAATCAGAATTTTTCTTTAAGTGCATTAATAAATACTTCAGGGAACATTGATTATCATAACTGCTTTGGTTCAAATGGCTTGTTTGTTGAAAGTTAACTAGTGTCAGTTAGTTAAAATAGATGTCTGTAAAGGAATTTTGTAAGTGAATTTTTGAAAGTCGGTAATAGGGTTCTATAAAACAAAGGGAGTAGTTTTTATCTTTGATATAGGTTGTCTTCTGTCCTTGTATTTTCCTAGGAGTCTCTTTTTGTCAAAATTATGACCCTTTTTGACTGCACAGTGCTATCACAATATAGTGTGAACTGGAATGGATTTGCTAACTAATTGAAGTCCTTTGGTAAGTTAGGGAGTGTGACAATATTGCTTTTAATTGTGATATGGATTGTCTTTGGTAAACGGAGTACTTTCCTCTCCTACAGTCATGGGGATCTGTCTGTGCCTTTGGGAAGTGCCTAGGTGTAGACCAGTACGGAGATAGCCCTGAGGAAGATAGCCTCTTCAAGGTTGTCTGCATGAGCAGTCACAGCCGGTGCTCGTGGGACCACGGGCAAAGTGAAGTGGCTGTGCAAGGGCATGTGGAAATGACCAGGGAAGGAACCAGGCCCCATGGCCAGCTTTCCAGATGTGTACTGTAGGTTCTTTGGTGCTTTGAGAAGAGACAATTTGGGAATGCCTTGCACAGCCTTCCCAGTGACTATTTTTGTGTAACTGTAAACATCTTTGCTTCCTCTGTAGGGATAAAACGGCTCACCATTGTCAGGGGAGCTTTATTTGTCATAGAAATGACAAAAGAAGGTTTGGGGGAATTGTCTTTGCATATTTGTTCACGATAGCTGTATGTCAACCTGCATTGTTTCAAATGATAGTTAAGAAATTTTGCCAAGATTGATCACACTTTTGTCCATTCTTAGCGGCGATTTTCCCATGTTTTTATGGCATGATTTGAGTATGCATAGCATGACACCAGACTGATCTGGATTTGAGGTTTTGCTCTGTAGTATATGACAGATTTGGAAGGCAAGAATTAATGAGTGTTGAAGGCCATATTGTTCTTCATTAAGGTTTAATTTATGTGTAAAGCCTGTATAGAAATCTCCACAAATTTTAGCCCATCTGCACATACATGCAGGTAAATTTGCAATCTTAAGCTCATCCAGTGGGTAGTAAATCCCTTGGTATAGCGAGACTCGTTTCTCAAAAAAGATGAGTAGGATTCTGCTGCATACATTGTTCCTAAACTGATGAAGTTCATAATTACAAAAAATCCACACAGCTGTAATAATAAAGCCTGTGTGGCATTTAAACTAAGCAGAACAATTTCTAGTCCCCAAAGGGAGGGAGAAGCAAAGAAATAATAAGCCAAATCATGCTTGAATTACTATTTTCAGACTGTTTACTACAGGGATTTGCAACTTTGTCCAACTCTGGTTTTTATTCATAATCTTGTGAAATGTAAATCTCTGGCTACCCAAAGTACATTTTAGATACATAAATATCCAATTAGTATATAAAATGTTCTAGTTTTGATTGTATATTTGTCTTAGTTTTACACTGTGAGCCTCCCAGAGCCAATTGGAGTCGGGCAGCATCTAAGTCAAATTAAATAAATGAAGTTGAATAGTTTTGTTAATATCAATCAGCTACTGTACAGAATATAGAAGATGGCCATGATGGACAAAGGGAAGATCTGTTACAAAGGCAATGATCAGATGAACATGGCTTGAGCCCGTACTGAGAAAGACATTTATGAAAATGCCTCAGATGCCCCCCCCTTCACCTAAAGATAAAAGAGGGAGGAGGGGAAACACATTCAGACTGTGGAGTCCTTGGTGCTCTCCGAGCCTTGTTGTTTTCTTGCAGACGGTTCATTGCCAGGCTAGGCAACATCTTCAGTGCGAAAAGGGAGTGGGACTTGCTCTCCCTTTTCGCACTGGAGCCTGGCAATGAAACGTCTGCAAGAAAACAACAAGGCTCAGAGAGCACCAAGGACTCCACAGTTCAACCCTGAGCTACAAATATTCTCTTCGATTGGTACATTCAGACTTGAAAGATTCTGTTACTATAGCTGTTCTAATAAAAGTAGCTTTAGGCCCACACAAGGTCTGTTTCTACCTGATAGGGCTGACCAATACCACCTAGTTAACTTAGTCAACATGTGTGTGTGAGTGGGGGGGGGGGTATCATTCTGAACTGGCACTGATAACACTATGTGTTGATGTCAGTTATATGGTTTGGGGAGGCATTTTAGAATTGGAATGGAGCCTTTCTCTTTTGTGGATCCATAAAAAAAATCTCTGAACCATCAGTAAGAAAAAGGCATAATCTAAAATTTTTAATATATACAGTAAGCAAGTTGGTATGGAGGATGCAGTTCTTTAGTTGAGTTGCATTATATATCAGCACCTTGAATTTAGTTTGGAAGCAGAGAACTAAACAAGACAGTAGTGCAGTGGAATTATGCACTAGTTGAAGCTTTTGAACAGTCTTCAGCTACATATGTAAGCCATTATATTTTATATAATCCAAGTAATCCAACTTGGAGGTTATCAGAGAATAAACTATCCCTATCCAGAAAGGGCTGTAACTAGCAAATCAGTTGCCGGTTCCCAAGGCCATCCAGATATATTTTTAAATAATGTTAGTGAACAATGCTGTGTGTCTGCTCTTGTAGGAGAGCTGCATCTCTATCCAGGACAGGACCAAGGAACCATCCCCATGTACATCGCCATCTCGTTAGGATTCAGATTCATTTTATTGATCCTTATCCAGTCCGTGACCAAGACAATTTTCTGGACCTATGGGGTCCCTTTGGCCTGGTGGGGAGAAACTTAAGGGCATGCCCTGAAGCAGGAGGGAGCCAGAGTGGCGGAGGCAGCATTGAGCTCTGCTTTATTGTCCTCTGCACTGTGCTGTGGGCACTGGCCTACTGGACCTTTCTTCTGGACTCAGCCTGGGTTTCCTGTTAACCGGAGAGCTATTTGTCATCTTACTACTTACCTGGGTAGGAAGGGTGTGTGTGTGATCTTATGAGGTGTACAGTGGAGC
Source organism: Charina bottae (assembly GCA_023362775.1). Taxonomy (NCBI): domain Eukaryota; kingdom Metazoa; phylum Chordata; class Lepidosauria; order Squamata; family Charinaidae; genus Charina; species Charina bottae. The sequence continues at coordinate 1,010,014 of JALMGJ010000022.1, forward strand.
TTGTCACAGGAGCTACGCATCATACCAACTGCTGAGAGCCTGAAGACAGGAGCAGTCTTGGGGGGGGGGTGTCTGATATTTGCTGTGAGGGCTGGGGTGATTGGTGGTTGTCTGGGTGGGTGGGTGGGTGGGTGGGTGGGTATATGAGTGCCTTGGCCTACAAGAGGGGAGCTAGGGAAGGAAGGGAACTGGGAGTAGAAGGCAGTAACTTCAAGCTTGTGATGGGCAGGGATAGGTATGGTGAGAATCTGAGAGGCTACTGGGACTACTACTTGAGAGCTGTCCTGTTGTCCAGACCCCACTACTCACCCCGTAAACCAGGTTATTGGGTCCTCGGTGGCCCTGAGCTCCGGCTGTTGCTTTTTGAATGCCAGGTTGGTCTGTGATAAATCTGTTCTCATTGATGATTTAGTCATGGATGAGGTGACTGAGGTGAGGTGGCATATCTAACCAAGACCTGGTGGGCTTGGAGGTAGGAGTTCCCTGTTGGAGATGTGCTCACCCAGGTTTTAGGTTTGGCATAACTTCCATTTTCAGCAGAAAAGGAGACAGAGTGATATTAGTAAAACAAGAGATGCTATAGCTAAAGTAACAGACTAATTCAAAAGGATGGCGTGGCTAAATGACCCTGTGATATTGCACTACTTGCTGCACAGGCAGCATAAAGCCATTGTGATTCAGAGAGCAGAAGCAGCAACTAACAGTAGTAGTTCTGTGCTGTAGAGTCCCCACACAGCAAGCTGTTTGCCAGATATATGACAGCAGTGCCAAGAAAGGGCTGATCCTTTAGCACAAAGTCTTTCCAGTTCCACAGCAACTTGTTAAAGATGGATGGAAAACATAGGGGTTCCTCCAGAAAAGGGATCTAAAGTTGCCAAGCCTCTTCGCCACCCCGCTACCCCCAGTAACCTGGGAAATGTAAGTGAACAAGATTTGCCGGTATTTAGATACAACAGTATGGTTGAACTTGGAATATTTTAAATTGTAATCTCTGTGTGTATGGGAGGCGGGTTGCCAGCGCTAAGCCAGGACCACAGAATTATTAATTGTGTAGGGTCTTCTGTAAATCCATGGTCTATGTTTATAAGGAAAACTAGTGCAAATTTTGCTTAGTAAGTGACAATCATCCATTAATTTAAGTTCAGCAGTTTACTTGTGGAAACACTGATTGGCAGTCCTGCACGATAAATATTCTCCTCTGTATTTTTATTATTACACAGAATGTAGACATTGCCAGACCTCCCGAGGAAGCCCTTGTAACTGTCCCTGCTCACCAGTGAATCCTGTTTCCTGATCAGCTATGAAACATGTGGTGCTGTTTTTATCATACTACATTAAATTTCTATCAATCATTCCAATCATTTTGGAATTAACTGCAGATATAGCAGTTTTTGTGTAGTGCATGACTTGGAGATCAAATTGTGTTAGACTAGTTATTGTGCACTTCTGCAGAAATTTGATTATTGCCTTTTACAATATAACTTAATTATTGCTGATTTTTAAATTGATGTTTTATGTCCAGTGAGGCTCAGTTCGGTACTTTGAACACTAAACTCTTTCTGGAAGAACATAACTGCAAACTCTAGCTCATGTTTAGTAATGGACACCCCATCATTCAGTGTGTTTTACTCAGAAGAGCATAACATCATCAATAGTTACAATACGTTTAATAGTTGCAATAAATACAATAGCATCAATGATGAAGACAGCTGGATATTTTTCAGGCAATAGTGTGTTCATTCCAGTGTCATTGACCAATGAAATGCTATCATTAGAAATTACAATTTTAATTGATCTTAATAATTTAACTAAGAAGTTGTTTAAGTGGGCAGTGTTTTTAAACTGTATTTTAATATAGATGTATAAAAGCCACAGATACTATAATAGGATGTTTAACACCATCTTAAAAGAGGTATTTTTCTATTCTATATTATGTACCAACATCATTTAAATCAATTTTTTGTTCAAAATTATTGTTTTTACTCAAATGCAAATTAAATGTTGTCTAAAATTTTGCAATTCTAAAATTAGATAACAACTCTAATTCATTGTTTTTTTCCAGAATGAATTTTAAATATAATATTTACTTTTAAATTTGCTTTTTAATATAAAACATGAGAACCCTAAAAATACATTTCATCCTGACAAATTAAAGCTACGATTGGGTAGTATCTGAAGGACTAACTAGAAGTCAGGAATAAGCAAGCATGCATGCATTTGCAAGCTTCATGAAGAAGATTTGGAGAGTCCATGAGAGGTAGAGAAATGACAGGTAGAAAAAGGAATAAACAGTGTTACTTATTTTTTAACACAAATGTGTCCTCATGGACACATTGTCTAACACATATATTAAAACTATGCTTAGAATGAAAAGTAGGTTTGTGAATTCTCAGAAGAAAACATTCTACTGCATGCGGTGGTATTGCTGTTTGGATATTGAAAATTGGGTAACAAGCATAATGGGTTTCTGGCCTTGTTTTCCTATACACACGTGCATGCATACATGCATACACACACACATGGGCAAAGAATTTATGAAGCTCTACCCATATGAGTTCTTTGAATTTGTTGAAAGATTTAGCTGATGAGAATTGGGTGTATGATTTGCAGGACTGTATAGTGCTTTGATTAAGGATGGAGATGGTCTTACTTTCCTCAAGATAATGGGTAAAGGGACGTGGGGAATACTTTGCAAGTTTTCAAGAAGATCATCTGATTGGTGCCAGTTTCAATTTAGTAAGCCAATGCTTCCCCTTCCCTTCCCTTCCCTTCCCTTCCCTTCCCTTCCCTTCCCTTCCCTTCCCTTCCCTTCCCTTCCCTTCCCTTCCCTTCCCTTTTTTTTTGCTATATCTGTAATGGCTTGCTCTACTTGCTCTGCTTCCAAAGTTTCAAGTGGAAAGTATATAAAGACAAATCAGCAACATCAGTTTGGATTTAGAAGACAATTATCATGTTTTTTGTTAATATGGGAACATTTCATTAGACACATATATGTTAATTTTTACTTACTAATTTTCCTTTTTGTGGCATGTTGTCTTCTTTATGCTAATTTTCTAGTTAACAGGATTCTATCAATAGACAAATACTTGCCCAGGCTTTTGAAATAAAATTAGATTTCCACATAAGGTTTATTAGCTGAAGATACTTGAATAATAAAGCCATATGCCACTAATTTATTAGATAAAATTTTAGATTTCAGAATTAAGGATCAAATGCAGCTGCACAGCTTCAAAAGCTTCAAAACCATTTTGAAAAGAAGATACCCTATACCAGGTTGGTTTTGTATATGTATGTCTGTTCCCCCAGAGGAGGCACTGTCCTTGGCAAGCAGATAAGATGTGTTAAATTTTCCTTTGAGCCAAACAACCACCTCAGGAATGAAAGTAAAGACAAGGGCTGTCAAATGTCCAAGAATCAGTTAAAGGTCCAAATACTCATAAGAATAAACACAAGTTCTGGCAATAATCTCAGGATGAAAGACCTTGTTTTCAGTGTTGGCCCATCTCCAACTGTCCATCTTTACCTCCCAGGCTTCAGGTCTTTGCTCTAAACCAGCTGGATTGCATTGGCTTGGTTCCAGATGCTGGTCTACACAGGAGCACTGGCGACTTGAGTAAACCATGGCTCCTACTGACCCTTTCTCAGCTGTCTTGTGTTTCTGCATCTTTCAGCTCTGGCTCTTGACCTGCTGCAGTGGATATTGGGAAGGTTCAGGGAAGTCCTGATCAGGATGTAGAGTTGCATGTTCCCAGGAGCAGGCGCCAGTTCTTTCACACTTGTTCTGCAGAGCCCTGTCTCTGCCCCCATCAGGCTCTCATGGCTCATCCTCATCCAGCCAGGTGACCATCAGATGGCAGCAAAGGCACAGTGTTTTATGCATCTCTTTGCTGCTGCCTTGTGGTTGTCCAGAATTTTGCATGCAATATCTCGTCCTTTAAGGTTGAGCCCTCTGTGGGGATCATAATAGCGTATCCCAGCAATTTCTTCTTGACATAATGGGTCTCCAGAACCTTATGTTTAATTCTGTCATTTGCTTCCTGACAGTTATTCAGATTGAGAGGCTAGAACAGGGGTGCTTAACATTTTTTGATCTCTGGATGGATTCAAAATTTTGACAGCTATGGCTTAGGAGAAGGCTGGGTGGTGCTGGCAGAGACAGTGTTTGCCATGATGGATTTGCTAGTCAAAGAATGAAAAAGTTGGTGGAGCAGGGAGTCTGATGGGCCCTAAAGGAAGATCCATTTTGGGGCTTGAATTTGTAACCTTTCTCTGCTAGCCTATTTGAATGTAGGTCTTTTGGTAAGAGGCTGTGCTGTTTAATAGTTTGCTAGATTCAGGGTTGTACTGAATGCAAGGTAATAGGAATTAAGCTACATGTGCTTTAATGTGTCCATTTAGTAAATACCAACCAATCTGCAGCATTAAGCAGGATATAGTCAGGTGGTGGCACCTGGGAAAAAACTCTAGAAGGCCTATGTGTAGGAAAACCAACATTTATTACAAACCCTCTCTAATGAAGGAAAAACTTGAGCAGTATTACTGATGAAACTGCCATGTCATTTCCTAACATGGGAAGTTGTAGTACTTCATAGATTGTGGCATAGAAAAAGAGTTTTAGGTTGAAAGAGGAGGAAAGGTAGGTAGATTTAGACTTATGACTCTCAGAAGTTGTGCATGTATATTGAAAATAAAACCCTTGCTGTCTTGTTTGGGTTATTTGAGGAGCTAAAAATGTTGTGCTGTGCATGATCCTAGACTCATGTTGGCTAATGGTGAAAAACAGTCTTCTGCATATACTTAGTGAAGCCAGTATGTGGGCCCCAGGTGTTCATATTGAACGAAACCCATTACATCATCATCTCTTTTGTTGGCAGTAACTTGAGCTTGTGAAGAAGAGCTTATTGACTATGTCAACCCAGTGGGCAGCTGCCATCGTTTAGTGGATGATCTTGGACTCTACTTTTTATGAACTCTCCCGCTCTTCAGTTCTAGTGTTACGAGAGAATAAAAATTGTTGACTCTCTTTTGTTATATAATCTGTAATTTTATACAACTGTAACTTTTGGTAAAGTCCCAAACCCCAAACTTTGTCATCTTTCCTTATGGCTTTCTAGTCATGATGTCTACATATTTTATTCCATATCCGATGCTGCTGGGGAGCATGCATCTCTAGAAGCACCTGTGAGAATACAATGTGGGTCTGCAATAGTAGTTCATCTTCAGAAATACAGTATATGTCAGGAATTTATTAGATCTAAAGATCTCTAAGAACAACCAGTCTCCGGATGCAGTTAAGGCAAATTACTGATTTATTGCAGCTTACATGGGCATTTTTCTTAGAGGTTAGTCTCAGTGAAGTCAGTGAAGTGCAGTCTTAATTCCCTAAGCTTCTTGGTCAGGCCAAAGTTCAGTGTACATTTCTTTGGAACATGAACAACTTAAAGCTTGCTAACCAATTCTTTTTACTTTACTTTATTTTCAGAATGTGTGTGTGAGCCGCTCTCGAGAAGAAGCCTTGAGGACTGTACCTGATCATTCGTAGCTCTCTGGATTCCCAGCACTGTCCCAGGCTGCTATCCAGTGTCAACATTAAGGAAACGTCTCAGGGACACGACGATGAAAGCCTTCAAAGGAGGCAGCAAGAAACACAGAAACGCACGCTCTCCTCTTTTAGAATGGATTTCAAGGCAAACTCAGCATTAAAGGCTAAAATGTACCAAGTATTTATGGAACACAGGACAAAATTAGTTTTAACTTAATATATGTTGTCTTCAGCCTGACATTCTTGATGTTAAATCTAACGTATGAATTGTCAGATGTTATTTTAAGATTCTTAAAATTCTAAAATATTGTTAGAATATTTTCCTAAGCTGCTCTTTCTGTTAAAAACCATCTTCCTCTAATTATTTTATTCAAATCTTATGCACACAAAATCTTATGCACACGAAGAATGTTTTAAAATGTTTTGTTTACCAGACGATACCCAATTCCATCAAAATTCATTCCAGATTTTTTTCCATTTTATAATTATATTACTTTGGTTGATAACACAAAAAGCTACATTTTTAAAAATCTAGTCAGCGTTACAAAGTGGACTATTAAAATTTCCAATTTTGGGGTGGGGGGAGGCAATAATGCTGTAGTTGTTGGTATTTATAATAACACCAACTTTCTAAATAATTTTATTAAAGGTTCTATTTCCATTTTTGCATCTAAAATATTTTCTCTATTACACTCATACATTATGAAATGCTTCCAGAGCCTCCTGGATAATGCATTCCAATGATTTTTTGATAGAAAATATGAGTAGATTTCTTTCTACTTCATATACAAGGTAAAACCATATTCTAAGTTTTTTTAAAATCCCTAATTCCATTTGCGAATACTGATGAATACTCTAATTAGCCAGAATTGTCCTGCGTATCATTCACAATTTCCATGAGCACCATTCCATACATTCTTCTTCAAGGAGATTCCAATAAAGCCCGTGAAAATTGAAATAATTTTATATAGACAACAATAAGACACTAAAGTAAGAACATGGAACATGGTAGTTGGAGGTTAAATAACCTTATTAGTGCAATGTGCAACACCAGTTTTGAAGAATACAAGTGATTAAAAAAGCTCTAGTGAATTCATGGCATTTATGAACTTCTTCCTTTTTTCTTGAACCAAAGACGCAGATAAAGTATTAACTTGCTTTGAGTGGTTTCGGGGGGTGGTATCAGTGATTCCGTCCATTTTTCACTTAAAATGTAGGCAAAGGTAAGATGAAAGATACTCTTTAGTGGAGGAGCTGGCAGATGTCATGCACTAAATACCATCCTACAAATTCATGTAATAGAGACCGAGTTCATTCCCAAAGAAAACAATGACAGTTTTTTGGATTGTCTTTTAAGATTTTGCAGGACCATCAATTCTTACAAGATTTCATTCAACTTACACATTCCTGCCTGAAACCACCTGAGATACAGGTAGTCCTCACTTAATGACCATTCATTTAGTGATGGTTCAGACTTACAATGGTGCTGAAAAAACCAACTTACAACCGGTGCTCACACTTATGACTGTCACAGTGTCCCCGCGGTTACATGATCACGATTTGGGCGCTTGGCAACTGGTTCGCATTTATGACGCATCGCAGCATCCCGTGGTCTCATGATCGCCATTTTCTACCTTCCCGGCTGGTTTCTGGCAAGCAAAATCAGTGGGGAACCATGTGATTTGCTTAATGATCACGTGGTTCGCTTAACAACCGTGGTGATTTGGTTAATGACCGCTGCACAAAAGGTCATAAAATTGGGTTAGATTCGCTTAGTGACCGCTTCGCTTAGCAACTGAAATTCCAGTCTCAATTGTGGTCGTTAAGCGAGGACTACTTGTATCAGTGTTCTTGACTGAGGCGTTCATGCAAGAATTTCAAAATGCTTAAGATCTGGCAATAGCACACGGTTTCTGCCTTTTTAAATTTTTAAAATGTTTTTAAAAATATTAATTGGGGGTGTAGACACTATGATGTTTACAAGTGCTTTGTTGCTAAGCCCTGATTTAGCATTCTGGTGTTCTTTCACAAAAGAGAACCAGCACATTTTTTTATCATCATCATCATCATCATCATCATCATCATCAATCAAAATCTTTGGAGATTAGCATCTACTGCTGCTCCTCCTGTGTGGTTTGAGAGGAAGTCATAAGAGAGATGGAACATAGTACAAAATGTACCCCTGTAGTTGGGTTCTCAAAGATGCACAGAAGAATGCAGGTTAATTTGCAGAATTTTAGGATCCTGCTTTCAAATGGAATTTGTACAGAAGAGTTTGTCTTTGAGTTTGCATGTTAAGTCATGTATATATTTGTACTAAGCCATTATATAATGTAAATATTTGTGTGATAGAAGTCAAGAAACAACTTAGATACCTGTACGTTCTTGAAACAAAAACAGTTTTGTCCTCTCCAGTTGGAAAGTGTTTTTTACAATTTCACTGTCTATATAGATACCTTTTTGAACCATGCTATCTTAATGGTAAAAGTTCTGTACAATGTACCATGTTAGCTTTGCAAATGAGGCTCAAATTGTTTCTTTATTTTTATGTAGCTGGTGCTATAACGTAAGCTGTTGCTATGCTGTGAATGCCTTGTTTTGCAGTCCCTTCAGTGCTGTGGAAATAAGCCAGAAATTCAAACTTACATCAGAAAGACAAAAAGATGGTGTTAAAATAGAAATTGCTTAAACCACATATAAAAAGTGCTTGAGCTGTATTCTATCATAAAATAATACATATTTGCATTGTAAATTATTTATTCAGGTAGATAATTATGTACTGTGTTTACCTGATTGGAAAATACCCCCCCCCCAAAAAAAATATATCCTTGAATCTTAGTCACTGAGAGGGAAGATGCTGTTGAAGATAACGGGTAACACGGAGAGAGAGGCTGCTTTTCTGTCATGCCCAAACGGGGCTTCTCTCTCTCTCCTTTCCCCATCCAAATATCTCTCCCACCAGTTTTCTTCTTTCCATTTTCTGGTGAAGCTACCCCAAAACTCTGCTGCATCCACTTTCCCCCTTTTCCCCAGCTTCCACTGGAAGGAGGGAGGGGACTCGGTGTATGTCTGCATACATGTTTCTCTGTGTAAGACTGATTTATGTGTGTGTGTGAAAGAATGATTGGCATGTGCACACACAATGAATTTTTTTGGTTAATATTAATACTAATGCTTGCCCTGATCTACATAAGCACACCTGCATAGATGCCTAACATACGCAGGTTATGTCATACATAAACATTGGAGAGGTGTGGACATCTCCTGGATTGGTTTCGGTTGGAGTGGCAACCATAGGCTTGACATGGTACAATATACTTGTCTGTTTTTCTCTCCATTTACTTTTTCTTTGGGGGGATGGGTTGCCTTCTCTTTGGATAAATACAGGTCCTTGGCTTACGTTCATTCGTTCAGTGACCGTTCAAACTTGTGACAGTGCTCAACGAGTGGTACTTACAACCAGTCCTCAGAGTTCCAGGCATCGCCGCGCCCCCACAGTCACGAGATCACAATTTCCAACGTTCCCTGCCAGCTTCCCACAAGCAAGGTCAATGGGGAAGCTGGCAGGAAGCCGGAAGTCACAGTCACATGAGTTCCTTGCTTAATAGCAATCAGGACTGCCACAACTGCCGTTGCTAAGTAGCACAGTCACATGGCATTGCGCTTTAAGCCCGTCTTGCTTAGCTATGGCAATTCTAGTCCCAATTGCCATCGTAAACTGAGGACTACCTGTACGGTACTAGAAGGGACCCGGAAAAGCACCACAGTTGAACCTTAAAGATAGGAGGTCTCTCTTATTCAGCAGTTGTGTTTTATCAATATACCTTTTGAACTTCTCTGGATATGGACCACTTGGTGGGGTTAATTTAATTCTTTAAAAGTTGAGGGTTGTCCAGAAGGAAAATGTGTACAGTAGATGTGTAGATCTGCTTTGAATCTTACAAAAACAAGTGATTTTTTTCTAAATTGGTTCAGGCAGTAGACTAATCTTCATTGAAAATGTATCATTTCTTCATAGATTTCCTTTATCAGAGAGAAATATTTGTTTGCCTATCTTTATATTTTTTTAATGTGTACAATTCTGTGGCTAAATATTTAATGTATAGTAGATATTTTTATAGGTTATATCTAAATATATTGTGTTAACTGTTTTTTTCTGTTCAGAGAAGTTATATAACAAAAAGTCATTGTATGCAATACAAATTATAAATTTATGTTGATACTTGAAAAGACTTAAGAAATTATTCTGATTTAACAAGCTGTGATCTTAAATACAAAATTTGGAAGTAAACCTCTTGAAATTAGTTGCACTATCTTCCAAGTAAATGAGTCTAAAAGTTGAAATCTTAAAAAACTGTTTACTATCAGCTTTGTCTAGATATACTAGTAATCACCTCCAGAATATCTGCTGCATATTTTGTTTCACAGAACTTACTACCTTTTTACAGAAACATGCCTGTAAATATGTGGATCTTAATCAAGAAACTCTTATTAGCAGCACTTCTAACTATCCTTTAGGGCAAACCTCAATCTGCATCTGCATAACGTGTGATAACGCCTATAGGAGTAATGTGGAAATGAGAATGTTATAAACGTTTCTTTTCTCAATTTGCATGGTGGACCCATATGATTTTGAATTAAATTTTAATTCAGACGTGACTGTTCATTTATTTATTTAATGCAGGTTTTTCAAATATAGTTGGACAATTTATTACTTTCCACAAGAAATTAATCTTGTGTAATCTTTCTCCAAAACAATAAAATATCAGTTCTAAATTGAAGTATGCTTTAATTTCTGTCTTTGGGGATTGAATTTTGGTACTATATTTAATTTATGTAATCATCAGACAAATGTTTGTTTGCAAATGCAAGTCTGTCCAAGAAAGCAATTTTAGATGATATAGTTAGTACATTACTGTATTCGTGTAAAATTAAAACTAAATGCACTGTTTTAAAGTAAGTGAAAGAAAAAAAACTTGAGCAAATGGGCTTACTTTAAAGACTCAGAAGTTTTATGTCATGTATGAACAATTTGTGTGGAATTCAGTTTGCAAACTTGCAAAGTTTGGTGCACTGAATTACATAAATATCAATGAGGTTTCATCTGATTATCAAATAGAGTGCATTCAGTTGTTACAACGCTTCTGTTGACTTTAAAGACAATGAAACAATGTGTGGCATATGCTTGTGATTGTGACTTTGCCCTTTCTAACAGCAGTTGCGATTCTGCGGGTCCTTGTATTCAGCAGCTTTGGACCCCACTGACCCATGTGGCATTACTGAAACTGCTCTGTGTGGTGGGAGTAATAAGGTATGGGGGGTTGTCTCTGACTTGACAAGCTTCACCTGCTCCATCTGCTTATTCCATGGACCTTGAGCTTGTTTGGAGGTTCTAGCAGGAGACCCATTGCACACCCTTGAGAGAAGATTGGTATGCTCCTATCTGGGATAGTTGTCCTCTTCCACCAACTGCACAGCTCTGGGAGGGATGCATATGGAGCAGTGAGGGAGGAAGGGGATACCTGCCTAGCCAGCCAGATTAGTCAAAACAACCCTGGTGAACAGTGGGGCGACAGATGTCACACCCTGATTGCCCTCACATCCTTATTCTATGGAATTTATGCAATGGGCCCCTGACTGCTCCAGCCCATGCTTTTCAACATCCAAAGTTGCATCAGAGCATACGGAGTGAAATGTCATTGGTGTGCTAATGACATACTGCTCTCTCTGCACAAATTAAAACTTCTTTTCCTAGATACTGAATAGCATTAAGTTAGTTTTAGCTTGATTTGATCTATTAATGTATTGAGATACGGTTTTGTTATGTTTATACCAAGTCACAATATTCTCAACTATTCAGCTGCTGGTTCAGCTTCTACACAGTATAACTTAAAATAGCTTTTATATTTAGATAATTAGCTGTTACTGTGAACAACCTAAATTTGAAATATCTAGATAAAATACTGTATATGAACAAAAGTTATAGCTGAGAGTTGGCAACATTCTATCCTATTACAAGTCTGTGTTTCTAATGCATCAATAGCGCTAATTAGAATGAAAATGAGAAGTGATTGAACAGGTGGTAAAGCTTCTATTCCAGTAAGTAATAACATTTTGCTTTTAACTAAAGCACCAGCAGCCCAGTCATATATTCTGAAGTAGCAGTAACTTCATACACGGTGGTCACTTTTACAAGGCCTTTGATTTCTGTCAGGTTAACCGTAAGCTAGCGTTCCATTGCTTAGTCCCATGTAACACCGTTAGATAAAATACTGGTGTTATCAGCCAACTTAAGCCTCCGAGTTCATGATGTAATAAAGTAGAATGTTTTGCATTTTATATACTATTTCTTAATTGGCTAGTTTCAGCATTCAGTACATCTTAACAATTCAGCTGGGTTTCTGCTTTAATCTTAACAAAAATGTCAAATCCAACTGTTGTGAAACTGTCCAGGCATTTGTGCCCTAGTGTCATCTAGAAAGAAAAGTGGAGCAGAGGCTGCTGTTTAGGCAATTGAAGACAACCATTGGATGCATCAAGGTGGTTCTATATCGCATAGTGTTTTCCACAGAGAGGGCTTTCCTTCTTTTATCCCATTCTGCTACCTTTCTAGCTTTTTGAACTAATTGTTACAGAGTTTGGGTGCTGATTTGTAAATGTATAATATGATTAAAAAGCTGAGACAGTAACTTTTAGATAAGGTGCAGTTGTGTCCGACTCTTGGGGGCGGTGCTTATCTCCGTTTGTTAGCCGAAGAGCCAGCGTTGTCCGAAGACGCTTCCATGGTCATGTGGCCAGCATGACACGTGGGGAACACTGTTACCTACCCACCGAAGTGGTACCTATTCATCTACTTGCATTTGCATGCTTTCGAATTGCTAGGTTGGCAAGAGCTGGGGCGAGTGCGGGAGCTCACTCTGTCATGTGGGGCTAGGGATTCGAACCTCCGAACTTGCAATCGACAAGCCTGGCATCTTACCCGCTGAGCCACCATGCCCCCAGTAACTTTTAGATACAAGACATAAAAGTCGGGCAAAGTGGGAGAACGACAGAACACATTTCTTTATTTATATTTTAAGTGTCACCACGTCTTTCAAGAGTTAACAATAAAAAAACAGCTCCTCTCAGTCCTCAAGTTTCAGCTCTCTGTTCTATACATGTTACCATTATCTGTCTACTAAAAACAGATTTTGTTATAAAATCAAAAAAAGCCTTAGCTTCTCATAACAAACTGCACATTTAAGTATTCCTACAGAAACCAAACACAATCTCACCAAGGGTCCTTAAGTGATGAGACAGCTTACCTACCCCAATGGGCAACTTTGATGCTACTTGAAGGCCATGTCCAGTAACATCCAAGGGTCTGTGGGTCTAAACTTGTTCAATTTGTGCACATTGCGAGGGGTTTCTAAGTAGAAATACATGTTTTGCCTCACAGAAGCTTAATGCATCTACAGTATTCCTACTCTTTGTTGTAAAAAGGTACCTACAAAACTCAGCTGTGTGCTTTGGGGTCTTCTATTTCTGGCCTATTCCAAAATCAAAATAATACTTAAAATGTTCTCAAATGAGCTGAAAGTTCATGCAGCCAGGTTTATTTTCTTTGCCCCTGTCATGGTCTTTGGAAAAAGATGCACAATTTGTTTCAGATCTGTTTGCTCAGAAATAACTTCTACTGAATTATGGAGTTTGCTCCATCATGTGTGAATTTCAGTTTGTAGATACAAGTTTCACCTGAAATATTAACAGACTTGCAATGCATTACAATTAGCAAACATATTATATTATAAACTTTTGGGTAGTCTTATTTATTTATTTATTAAATTTGTATACTGCCCGACTCCCAGCAATCCAGGTGGTTACCCAATACTACATGTGTTTATCTTTAAGGTGCCACCAAAGACTGCTTTGATTCTAATCAACTAACACAATTATATGTTGTGGAAATGAGCAAGAAAGGGGCACTTTTTAACATTCTATTTCATTATTTTCAGTATATCTTTATCCAGGAACTGAAAGAAAATATAGGAAGGATGTAAACATGTTACAGGAAACCCTGTAAAGCAGTGTGTTAGCTGATGGCACTTACTAAAAATACCAATATTTGAAGCCCAGATTTAATTGAATAGAATGTCAAGTCATTTTGCTTGATGAAAATTAATGTGTTAGCTGTCTCACTGTATTTAAAAGATACCTTCATAATCAATATCTCCCCTCTTAAGCAAAATAAAGCATACCCCCCCAACACACACACAGTGTTCAAATAGATAAGTACATTCAAATAACACACACACATCTACACTTTCCCAGCTGCAGAGAAAATCACCTACACATGATTCACAAGGATACTTCAGCCTTGCAAGACAAAGTTGCTGCCAGTTGCTAAAGAATTAGCAGAAGTATTATTAATCACTACACAGTTGGTCATAATGAGGTGAATGTCTTTCAGTCACATTCCATGTGGAGAGCTGGAAAGCTTCCATTAGGGCTGTACCTCAGAGTTCAGTTTAATTAATAATTATTTCTCCAGAATCTGCTCAAATTTAGGGTTGGTAAACGAGAAGCCAGCAAATGCAGACTGATCCATAGAATCTATTAAGTTTTTGTCACTGTACGATAGTCGAGGTTTCTCACTCAAAAACTCTCTGTCGAAATTGTTATAGTCACCTGCTGATTTCTGTAAAGAAGAAGAGAAGCAATTAAAAATAGCTGAGATTACCTAAACTGCTTAGATCATTATGCAGGGCATCAAATCCATGAAGTGGTATGTCAATCTCTGGTGGCCTTTCTTCCCTCTCAAACAACTCTTTGGCCATTTTGCTAAGTGGCCATGAACAATTTAACTGAACCTATTTTATAGACTCTTTTCAGGGAGGTTGTGGCAATAAAAATGGGTAGGCCAGGAATGTTTGAAGAATTCACTATTTGCAAATTCTAGTATGAATTGATGCCTAACTATCTGACAAGTATATAGCTTAGAACTTTGTTATTTACTGGCTCTCACATTTTTCAATGTTTTTGACACCTTTTAAAATGTTGGAGATATCTTGGCTTCCAGTTGGAACATGGCTGACTGAACAGCTCTGCTCACGAGTGCTGTGGGCAGACCTGATAGTGTGGGTTCTTTTGGGGACGCAGGCAGGCTTTTCCTGGTGCCCTACAGCATTTTCACAGACAGAAAACGCTCGGAATCATCCCATTTGCACTTCGGAACGTCGCCTCGTAACCTGAGGATCGCCAGCAGCATTGGCGCTAATCTGGTAAGAGGAGACGGGAGTCAAGGATGCCATCATTTTCCAGATCATGCTGCAGCCCTAAAGGGACAATAGGTCAAGCCTTTCCCATTTCTAAATCACCCAAAATATATATATATATATATATATGTTTTTTTTTACCCTAAGAGTGGCTTTCCACAGCAACAAGAAACAATCTCTCTTGGTGCTCATCGTTATTTTTTAGATTAACCTTAAAACTTTCTTGTAACTGCTGGCTTAATTCCCATTTAAATTTTAAGGAGGACTGAGAAGAAATAATTATCTCGTTACTATTTTTGTAATTAATTTGAAGGACTTAACATTTGTCTACACATTGATTTTGCTGTTTTGAGATTTCAGTTTGTCTACCCACTTTCTTTGGGTTGCCTTTTACTAACCCACTAGCTTCTATCTGTGCTAACTAAATATTCAGGGGGCACCTTAATTTTCTGCCTGAAACATGGACAACCTTAAAGAAATACTTGAGTTTTGCTCCGAGCTTCGTTGTGACTTTAAACAGCTTCTCCATGATATTTGCCAAACTATTATGCAAGATATTTGGGATATTGTACAAAACATCAGTTTTAAAATGTGTCAGCTGGTTGAGGACGCTTTGAAGGAAGAAGAGAATCAATCAAAAATTGCCTTATGTGTAATATGGAGACATGTAAATGTTCTGGTTTACTTTGAGGTGGGATAAGAAATGAAGAATATATATGTGGATTGATATTAAGACTTGTATGATTCTATTTTTCTTCAATGATTTGGATTAAGAAGTATTCTATTTTTAAAGTTTGTTTTATCTTTTAAGATTTATAAGATACAATAATTAGAATTTCGTTATAGGTTTAATAAGGTTAAGATTGTTATAGTATTATTAAGTATAAAAGTATTATTAAGTACAAAATTTAAATATAATTTGATTTTTATTATAGTGGTTAGAAATATATAGAATAGTGGTAGGAAGGAAATATTAAATAAA
Organism: Charina bottae; assembly: GCA_023362775.1. NCBI lineage: Eukaryota > Metazoa > Chordata > Lepidosauria > Squamata > Charinaidae > Charina > Charina bottae. The sequence goes on from JALMGJ010000022.1 coordinate 1,025,792, forward strand.
TGCGTTCTTTTTTTGGGGGGGAAGTGGATTTAGAGATTTATATATTTGTTTGTTTCTTTTTATATATAAGGGGAAAGAGCAATTGTTTTTAGTTTTATAATGTGTTAATGGATTGACTTATAGAAATAATGTGATTTTGGTTAGATATAGAGTAAGGGATTAATTATGGAAATTGCTGTATATTCTTGTTGAAAGTCGGAAGTCATCTTGATATGTAATCTTTCAAAAAATATTTTCTTTTTCTGTTTTCTCACTCTTTTTTCTTTTTCTTTTTGTATTTTTCTTTTTCTTTTGTAGTTTTTATCTTTGCTTAAACTCAATAAAATTCTTATTAAAATGTTGGAGATATCTCGAACTTAAAATTAGTTTTTAAAAAAAATATATATGCAAACTAAATACTACGGTGTTACAGATAAATATATGCACATGTGAGATGGAAACAGCAATTATTTACTGATACCTCTAAGTCAGAGCTTTCCAAACTCTGTGTTGGGACATGTTAGTGTGTCAGCTGCAGTGTTTGGGTGTGTCACGGCTGCTGCTGCCTCTGAGCCCTGCCAGGATTCTGCGCAGGTCCTAGTGCCTGCCTTGTGCCCTGCTGTAAGAGTGTGTTGCGAAATAATGCATGTCTAAAAAGTGTGTTACCAACATGAAAAGTTTGGAAAGCTCTGCTCTAAGGTGATCTCCATGCATTCTGCCTTTAGATCCAGCTTCAATGAGCAGAACACAAAAGATGAAAGCATCACAGTTCCACGGTCTGGAGTACAGTACGTGGGATAGATGTTAAGGCTACATACCACTTTTGGTTTGAAAGGAGGTTCCATCTCTCTCTTTTCCAGTGCTGCCCAATTAATTGCTTTGAAAAAAGGGTGGTCTCTGATGTTTCCAGTTATTCCCAGTCGCTTTGTTGAATCTCTTTCAAACAGCTACAAAATATGAAAACATTCTTCATTCAGTTACTGTGACAAACTAGTTTTGAAAGAAACAATATGTTTTTAAGAGCTATTTAGATCATGTACAGAGAACCTGTGTTCCTCCAGAAGTTGCCAAATTCAGCACCCCTCATTATGCTGGCTGGCAGTTCTGGGGCTTACAGTTTAGGAATTTCCCCAGCTTCAATTGAGGTAAGATGCTGAAACTGCTATAGCAGACAGCAGTCTACAGAGCTAAAGCCTCTACTTTTAGTCGATGTTGGGTCTTATATGGATTCTGGAAAGGGAAATTAGATGTAAGAAATACTTTCTCATTTACTCCTCTCAATGGAGTGATCTCTTCTGTTGCTTGAGAGATGGTACATCCTGTCTTATTATGGAAGTCTTTTGGCCACAAAGAATGGCATTCTGATTAGGACGGGGGATAATTTATTTGGCCCACATTTTTAAAGTGAACTGATTAGTATGCAAAACAGAATGCAGAGTTTTCATAGATTGTGCACTTCAAATTTGCAATGATGTTTTTGCCTTTGAAACATTACAGACAACCTCAGTGTAAAGATTCATGCAGGCTTTTAAAAAAGAATTTGCAGACAGAAATAGATTGATCCATGTATCTATCATATGGGCATGTCTGTAGCCAAACAACTTTAGTGCATGTAACATCATTCAATAAACCAAAGGAACATTTGACCACAGAACTGCATGTGACTATACAATATGCAGAGGCAACAACTGAGACTGCACTCCTGCACCTTGGCTCTGTTTCACACACATACACACAATTCAGATAGGAGGAAGAATAATTTAAATTTCTCTGTAAAAGAATCATTAACAGCTGCTTTAGTGTATTAGATTGTTAAATTCTAATATTCCCAACGTTCTTCATTTTTGTATATAGAAGACATCTATTAGTCTTAGCCAATATGTACCTTCTCTAGTATATCCTTGGATTCCTTGGTAATCCAACGTGGGTAATGAGGAGTATCTACTCGTATTGACTCAAATAACTCATCTTCATCATCACCGTGGAAAGGAGATTGTCCAATAAGCATCTCATACAACAAAACTCCAAATGACCACCAGTCTACAGAAAATGTATACTTCAGGCCTTGCAAGATCTGTGGCAAATGCAAGAAAAAACCCAAACAGGAAATGCGTCAGAAGGTTTTCCTCATAAATTTGTGTCTCTGTGTGTGGTTTTTTCATCCATAACAGAAGGACCAGCAGTAGTTAGGCACCTTCTCTGATGTGATAGCTGTATTCAAATGTAACCAACATTCCCTTCTAGGAACAAGCTACAGCAAGATTTGGGCTCATTCTCTTCTCTGATATAGAAGAATCCTGAGCATTTTGCTTCTGTTTTAGCTGCAGTTTATGATTACACCTGGATCCCGATTAATTGAGGCTGATGTAATTGCAATGCATGAATAACTTCATGAAATTGACTTATTTCAATAAACTGTTTTTAAAATTAAATATTGTTGGGCTCAAACGTAATGTTCATCACTCAGCTACTGATTTCCTTGTCACTTTGCCAAACAAAGATAGGGATGACTTGATAGAAATATGGATCAAATTTGAATGTGGCCGCGTGGGCAGTTTTAGGTGCACCAAGATCGACACACATAACACCTCTGCTCCGTGAGCTGCATTGGGTGCCAGTTTGCTTTCAGGTCCAATTCAAGGTGTTGGTTATTACCTTTAAAGCCCTACATGGCATGGGCCCAGGTTATCTGAGGGACCCCCTCATCCCCATTACATCATCCTATCCCACCCGATCTTGCAGAGAGGGCATGCTGCGGACCCCCTCTATGAAAGAATTCCATCTAGTGGGGTCTCGGAGGCGAGCCTTCTCTGCAGCGGCACCTGCCCTATGGAACACCCTCCCCCCAGAGATAGGCCCCTTCACTCCTGGACTTCAGGAAAAAATTAAAAACTTGGCTCTGTGATCTTGGCTGGGGCAAGAGGGAAAGTGGTCAAGCTTCGGGATGGCTGATTTCTTAGAGCCGCCTCAACTATTTATGTATTTTTTATTAAATTTATATTACCGTTCATCTCCCCTGTCGGGGACCCTGGGCGGTTCACAATAAAACATAGGTTAAAAAACATAAGTATAAAATTACAATATAATAAATAATATAAAATCCAAGTATAAAAAGATGTTAAAAATGGTAATACTGGGAGGCTTCATGGGACCAGCCATCCCCAAGAGGAACTGTTGGCATTTCCCTCCCAGGCAAGACGGCAGAACCAGGTCTTTAAGCCTTTCCGGAAGGTCGGGAGCGAGGAAACCAGCCTCAAATATTTTAAATATGTTCACTGTAAGAACCACCTGCCACTTGGATTTTATTGTATTGTATTATATTTTTACTGTTGTTTTTATTGTATTTTAATGGTGTTATTATGGCTGTGAACCACCCAGAGTCCCTCCTTGGGGAGATGGGCGGTCATAGAAATTTAATAAATAAATAAATAAATAAATAAGCTGCTACTCTAATTTATAAAAATAGACCATATTTATTATATCTGAATGCAACTGTAAATATTTTCAAATCAGATACCATTTTTATGCTCTGAGAATCATCAAAATGAAAACACTCTCCAGCTTGCAACCACCTACATCTGCAATAGAAGTAATACATAATATCACACCCACACAGAGAAAGATTTCTAAATACCCAAATGAGTATTTGAAATACTAGTATCCAGTACATGTGTATGCCTTACTTCAGGTGCTATATAATCTGGAGTACCACAGAAAGTTGTTGCCTTGTTCTCTCCAAATACATTTTCCTTACACATCCCAAAGTCAGCTATTTTGATGTGGCCTTCTTTATCCAGCATCACATTGTCTAATTTGAGATCCCTGTATGAAAATAAAATCCATAAAAGAATTAAAATAACAAACATTTCCCTAAAAGATCCATCTTACATAACTACACCCTCAAACAGGGTTTAAACAGGGTTAGCTACTGTGTTCTTAAAACAGGGTTAGCCACTGTGGCTCCCAGACCATCTATACCTCTCTAGAACCCTGAGATAGTACCATGAAAATTTGGCAGAAAAATGACTTAATTTCAGCAGCATTCCCATCCTTACAATCTTGAAAACAAACTAATCAAAAAGAGCTGAAAAACTTTGGTGCTGCCACTCCTGGAGATATTACCATCCTGTGAAAATCCAAAGGGTTATGGCTCTTCATCTCCCAAACTCTGTCTACCCAGCCTTGAAACCTTAAAACCTCTGCAGCTGTTTTCCTGGTGGAATAAGTAGAGGTTCGTAATGTAAAAGCCAAAAGCCCTAACACGACCCGTTTCCTTAACTTCACCAGCCAGCAAGGTTTCTCTGATTAAATCAGGCTGAGAACAAAGCTGCTTTCTAGATCTATAAGCTGAATCTGTTTGGGTGTGAGAGGAGGTAAGTCTAATGAAATGTAGAAATGTGATCCATCTCCTTTACCACTCCAGTGAAGATAAAGTACTACAGTCTTGGGGCTAAGTGCCTGGCAATTAAGAATGTGAAACAAAGGCTCTTCTATGCAATGTAAATAACACAGCTTTATCCATCTTGCCGAAAAAGATAAACACAAGAAAATAATCACAGATTGTTCTCAAGGGCTTTCTGAATTGCCCCTTTTTAACACCTCTGGAATAGAATCAAAATTTTAACGGGGAACAATTCCTTGTGACATATACCACATTATATTAATCACAGATTCCACCAATTCCTCAGTAAGGCATAACTCTTAAAATATTTTATGAGACTCTTGCTAAGGTCAACAAATCACTCACCTATAAATAATGCCTTTACTATGGAGAAACTGTAAGCCGCACAGTATTTCAGCTCCATAAAACCTGAAATCAAGCAAAAACACTTTCAAACAATGAAGACTTAAAGTATTAGGTTTTTCTTTTTCCTTCCTAGGATTTTCCCGTGGGTGCAGGGTCCGCTTTTCGGATCAACCGAATGTCGATCCATTGGTTGCGACAGGAATTGACCCACCGGCTTGTCGCCCGAGCCTGGCTGAGAGGGAGTGACTGGCCCAAGGTCACCCAGCCGGCCTTCATGCCTACGGCGGGGCTAGAACTCACAGTCTCCTGGATTCTAGCCCGGTGCCTTAACCACTAGTCCAGACTAGCTCTCACACTTAAAGTATTAGCATATTATATTAATTATATCATATCATAACATATCAATAATGGTCTTTTAATACTGTATTAGCTATGTTTCCAGTCATTTTTAGAAATCTTTCCCCATCCGTTTAATGTAGGATCTGCTTGACACCGCTTCCTCAAATTGCCTCCCCAATTGTGTCATGCTATTAATATCCCTCCCCTCTAATCTGGCTCCAATTGTTTCTCATTTTCAGCTCCCATCCTATCCAAGCCTTTTGCTTTACACAACTAAAAAGCAGCTCTTTCTTCTTACATACAAATAAGATTTTGTTTTAACACAGAAGGGGGAAAAAAGGCCGTCTTGGAACATTTTTTAATTAAGAGAGTTAAACCAGCCTCTCTAATAAAAAAAATTACAAGTTTGCATTGCCTGCAAAGGAGAGATGCTGGGATCTACCACTGTTGTTTCATTTTTTTTCCAGGAGTCTGTATCTCTTTTTCTTTCTTTCTTTGGTGCCTTTGAGTCGGTGTTGACTCCCAGCAGCTACCTGGACTAGTACCTGCAGTTTTCTTGGCAAGGTTTTCGGAAGTGGTTTCCCTTGCCTGCTTCTTCCTGGGGCTGAGAGAGAGGAACTGGCCCATGGTCCCCTAGCTGGCTTCGGGACTAGAACTCCCGGTCTCCTGGCTTCTAGCTGGTGCCTATACCAAACTGGCTCTATCTGCCTTCATTTCTTAATAGTGAGGAATGCCTCAATCAACCTAAAATATTAAGATTTGCCTGGGTCCAAAGTAATATGGCAGGCCTGACTTGGAGGCTTTATTTAGAATCATAATGCATTTAAGTAAACTTCATTATTTTAAGTAAAACCTTCCCTATTACTAACTCCTTTGTCAACTCTTTTGGCACTTTAAAAAGCCCTATTACGGAGATGTTTGACAAAAAGAATGGGTCAATTTACAAATGCGTTACCAGACTGGGGATTAGAACAGGCAATGCTGCAGAGAGAGGAACAAAGCCTGCATTATAACAAATAGGCCCGATTAATGCTGTGGGATTGAGGAACGCTAGCCTAGAGACTTTGTGCAAATATGTAAAGGTTGCCAGAACTGTAGGTAATAATTTAAACCCTTTTTTCAATCATCCTGCTTCTAATAAATCTCTCAGAATAAAAGCACCTCCCTCCTTCGCTACACATAGGATTTAATAGCCAGACTGGAAGGTCTCATTAACAATCTTTCTCTTCTATTCAAATTCATGCAATCCTTATGTGTAAAACCCAGTGGTTTTTCTTTTTCCTCTGCAGCTTATATTAGCAGTGCAGATGTGCAAGCCTGAGGATACCTTTTTGCAACTTTTTTTCTTAGACTGATACCCTCTAGTGCAGTGTTTCTCAACCTCAGCAGCTTTAAGAAGTGTGGACTTCAACTCTCAGAATTCCCCAGCCAGCATGCATTCTGGGAGTTGAAGTCCACACATCTTAAAGTTGCTGAGGTTGAGAAACCTTGCTCTAGTGGCTCTTCCAATTTTTCCCTACAGCAATAACCCTGTGCGGTAGGTCGGGCTGAGTGACTGGTCCAAAGTCATCCAGGGAGCTTCCGTGGCCGACCGTGGACTTGGACCTGAGTCTCCCCACTCCTACCCCTACTCCACACTGGCTTTTCTACACAAGTAAACAACTGTATGTGGTCCAGGATACAATTCTAATACTTTTGGAGTTACTCCACAGGTATTCACCGGGCACTCCAAAGCACACTTGCTCGCAGAGCATTTCAGCCTGCACTTAGGTGCTTGGCAAAGGGGAGAGCCTCCACCGCTCTCATCACCCTCCTGAAGGTGGAGTAAGAGGTGGCTCGGGACAGGACTCCCTTTCACCCGACCCAAGTCTCTAGCAAGTGGGGGAACTCTGCCTTTGGTGAGAGGCAACGGCTTCTCAGCCAGCATGAAAGACTACGTATTACTGGGGAGGAGATCTGGGCAGAGAGGACAGCAAAGGGATTTGTGTGTTCAGGCACTTACATTTTAAAAAATGAAAACATTTTAAATTTCTGGTTTCTGCCTAGTTTAGGTAACTCCTTTCCACTTTATTAGGTTACTGTATAGATTACTTTGTTATCAGAGAATGAAGGTTGGTATGAACATTTTTAGATCAATCAATATTCTTCACGCCGAATTCCCTTTTCTGTTAGGTTCCACTCCGCCACACACACACACACACAAACATGTCAAAACATCAGAATGCACTGTGGTTGCAATAACTTACACTATGGGCTTTATTTGTGTGAATTATGCTCCAATCTCTCTTTAGATATTGTGGTACGGTAAAACTATTTAAGCTGACAGTGACTTGTAGTAACTACTGCGGTCATTTCTCTTGAACATTTAGTTTATGACAAAGAAAATATTCTGCTAATTTTGCAAAGATACACAACTTCCCTGGGATGTTACTTTATTCTTTATCTCAAGTACCTTCACCTTCTACATTCCCTACAAAAAGAGTTTGTAACTGCACCCAGAGATATCTGATGTTTCTAACCTCATTCCAAATCAAGGTATCTACTTCTTCATTTTAGGAGTGGGGCAGAACCTTTAAAGTGGCTTCCCTATGTGAAAATCCTTCCTTGGGGCAACCTAGCTAGCCTTCAGCATCTCCAACGTGGGCTCTCCAGCCCTGCTGGGACTCTCCCTTGCAGAATTCCCAGCCCAGCACATCTGGAGGGTAACAGGTGGGAAAAGCTGCTCTGCTTTGTGTACTTTCAAAATGGCACCATAAAGAAACATTGTGAGCTGGCGGCCAATGTTGGAAATAGTTTTTAGAGGGAATGTGTTGTATCTTCCCCCATCCCCAAGGGCTTTCATTGTCTTCCCCAACTTCCTCTCTCTTTCTTACTGGCCTTTCCTGAAAAATAAAGAGGCAAAGGCTATCATTTTGGTCCAGGCATGACTTTGTCCAATGTGGCAAGTGCTCTCTCCAAACGGTAATTAGCTGATTCTGTCCCAATAAGCTCACACAATATCACTTCTTGTTTGGACACACTAAGCCTTTTCCCAGTGCTCTCCAGAAGCATTTAAGCAGAACTACTTTAGGCACAGGCAGCCCATCGTTGGTCTGGGTTACGGCATATTTGAAGGGCACTGTTGGGAAAAGCGGCAGAAAACTACATTGGATGTGAACACAAGTATGGAAAGACAGGCAATATATATCCTATTCTCTTGCCTGAAATTTAGAGCTTGTAAGAGTCATCTAGTTATGTATTTTATATACCAATAAATGTGCCTAATGACAAATGTGACCCCTTTAGAAATTCAATTACATGAAACATTAAATCACAGAGTTGGAAGACGCCATTCAGGCCACTGAGTTCCACCTGGTGTTCAGTGCAGGAATCCAGATTAAAAGCATCTTGACAGATGGCAGTCCAGCCTCCACTGGAACATATTCAGTGAAGAGGAATCCCCTGCTGAACAGCTATCACTTTGAGGAAGTTCTTCCTAATATTCAACCAGAACCTCCCTTTGGGTAACTTGCATCCTCTCTGTGTCCTCACTCTGGAATGAGAGATAATAGATCTTGACCTTCTTCTGTGTGACTTTTCAGATAGCAAGAGTAAACATTCCCAGTTCCTCCCATCTCTCTTCGCATGACTTAGTTCTCAGTTTCTAGTCTGATCATCCACCTTGTCCTTGTTTATTATTTAAAAGATTTATATAGCTGCTCATCTTATGCACCATAACCCTGACCAGCTTACAAATAACAACAGTAAAAAACATAAAAACCAGCACAGTTCCATTTTATCTTAATTCTTTTCAAACTCTTCTGGCGGTGTTGGACACAACACAGCTCTGTCTGAAATTTGTTAGTCGGGTTTTCAGATGCTGTGACTCCAAGGCTGGAAAGGGGGGGCGGAATGGCAGTGTTAATCCTCTGGGAGACTCTGATGGCTACCAGATGCACTGCAATGGGATGGGAAGTCTTATTTGTGAGGCTGGGCTTGATGTGATGCTGTTGTACCACCCTCACTGCTGCATGACAGCATCCTTGACTGAGCTGCTTGACTTCACTGCTGAGTTGGTGGCTGATTCACCCAGGCTGCTAGTGCTGGGTGATTTCAACCTTTCCTCCCTGGGGATGGGGCTGGAAGCAGCTTGGGATTCCACAGTCACTGTAAAAGTCTCTCCTTGATGGACAGGAGGAGGAATAGCAGCAGCAGACTAGGCAACAGTCAGATAAGAGGCAGCTTAGCCTGCAGAAGAAATGGGGGCGTGGCAAATGTTTCAGAAGGGACCCCCCCTAGTTTCTTGGACTGTAAAGGCAAGAGGGGAGAGATGTACTTTCAGACTTGCAAGACTGATGTCAGCTCTTAGGGGTAGTCCGGACAAGAAGCACCAACCTTTATTACTAACAGTTAGTACTTACAGTAGTTGAGTACTAAGGTTACAGTAACAGAACCTTGCAAGTCTGAAAGTACATCTCCCATGTCTCGCCTGAACTTTCAGCAGCCTTTGATCATAGTATTTTTCTGGGTCACCTGCAAGGGTGAGGAATTTTGCAACGGTTCTACTTCCTGAGCAGGCTATTCCAGTCCGCAGTTATGGGGGAGGAGTGGTTGAGCCCTCAGGCATCCCAACAAGAGAGGACATCTGCAGCAGAGAGTGAGATAACATCATTATACTGATTATAACCAGTTGTATTTCTCCACCTTGGGCTGAACAGATGATGCAAAGGAAACCTTGATTCAGTGCTGGGAAACTGTCAGGGTTTGGATGGGAAAAAACAGGCTCAGGCTTAATCCCTGCAAGGTGCTGTGGCTGATGATTCAGAAGTTTATTCGAACTGACTGTGTATGGGTTACTCTCACCGTAAAAAAGTAGGGTCCTAATCTGGTGATTTTTCTGGTTTCTCTCTCAAGATCCACTCTTGATACTCCCAAGAAACTGTCTGTCCCACATTCAGGACCATTCATTCGCCTTGTATCATTCATTAACTTTCTTAACTTTTCATCACATACAATTAAATCAATTATGGTTTTTAAAATTCCTTTTTCATGCATATCCATGGAAATGCTTAAACCATATATGTATTTGAAACAAGCAGACCTTTTTCTAAACAGATTAACAGTCAATATTTTATTCATTCTTGGGACACTAAACAATGCAATAATTTTCTCTGCACCCTCATCCCATTTGAATTTTATTTCTGTCTTTTAAGGTATTATCTGTCACACCCAATTCTGCATCTGACAAGCATTCCCTTCACCTCCTCATCCATTTAACAGACAATGTTGAACCCACAGAGTCCATGACTGAGCCCTGTGATGAATTAGTTGACTCTTCCCTCTTGTCTGATGATGATCTGTTGACAAGCAAACTGAATGCAGTTGTACATCTACCATATAGATCTGCTTTCCAGGTTATACATAACTAGTTGATAATTGCAATGTAAAAGGGTACTGTATCATATTACTTTGCTAAAATTAAGTTATATTATGCAGCATATCTATTATTATTATTATTATTATTATTATTATTATTGCCACCAGAAATTACAGTAATTGAAGAAAAGCAAGTTTTACTTATAGGTGTGGCAATACCAAATGACACTAGAGTAGCTCAAAAAGAATTGGAAATTATTTTCAGCCCAAATCAGTCCACTGCGGGATGAAGGCTTCTTCACTGAAGGTTATGGACTGTAATCTATCACACTGGTCCAATGCGGGCTGGTAGGTAGATGTTTTTTCACTTCCTAATCTAGAGCTGAGAGAAAGCTATTGGCCCAAAGATACCCAAAGTTAGTCTCTTCCGTGCCTAAGGGAAGACTAGAATTTCACCACTCTGGCTCTCTACCTGACAGATTTGCTTTCCAGGCCATAAATAACTAGCTTGCTAATTGTCGTATAATAGGATACTCTGTCAGATTACTTTGCTTAAGGTAAGATAAGTCTACAGCCTACCCACAATCCATATGTACGGTATTAAGCATCCTAACTTTTTTAAAAAGTGGCAATTAAGAATGCTGGTTATTACTGCATTCTTTCCAAGGTGCTTACAGTTTCCCCTTTTTGAAGATAGATTTTGAAGATCACACTCCTCTGATCACCAGGCACTTCATCCATCCTCCAGACATCCTCAAAGGTAATACCTAATGCAGGGCTTTCCAAAGTGCTGCTGCTGGCGACACACCAGCGGCGGCGGCGTGCGCGTGCACGGCGACGGCGTGGGGGGGCGTGCGGCGGCGCACGCACGGTGGCGGCACGGGGGGGCGTGCGGCGGCGCGGGGGGCATGCGGCGGCGCGCGCGTGCATGGCGGCCGCCGTGCACGCGTGCGCCGCCGCTTCCGGGTGGTGTGGCGACACACCACGCTGTGTGTGGCGACACACTTTTGTGTCGCGACACACAGTTTGGAAAGCTCTGACCTAATGGTTCCGCAAGACTATCAGCAAATTTTGTCAGTGTCCTAGGATAAAATTCATCTGGCCTTGGAGATTTAAGAAGACTATATGAAATAATATAGTCTGTTAATCTCTTAATCTCAGCCATTGTTGGTGCCCCTAGATCGGCACACATAACACCTTTGTTATGTGAGCTGCATTGGGTACCAGTTTGCTTCCGGGTCCAATTCAAGGTGTTGGTTATCACCTTTAAAGCCCTACATGGCATGGGGCCAGGTTACCTGAGGGACCGCCTTGCCCCCAATATATCTACCCGTCCCACCCAATCATGCAGAGAGGGCATGCTACGGACCCCATCTATAAGAGAGTTCCATCTGGCGGGGTCCAGGAGGTGTGCCTTCTCTGCAGTAGCTCCCGCCCTGTGGAACAACTTGCCCCCGGAGGTGAGATTAGACCCTTCGCTCCTGACCTTCCGGAGGAACCTGAAAACTTGGTTCTGCCGCCTTGCTTGGGGCCAAGGAAGAAGTAGCCACTCTTGGGGATGGCTAATACCTTAGAGAGCCCCTCTCCTACATTGGATTGAGTTAGATCTTTTTACTATTCTTGGATTTTAATCTTGTTTTATAATTTAGTTTTTTTATATTGTATGTATATTTTATGTCTCCTGTTTTATTATCTTGTTGTAAACCGCCCAGAGTCCCTCCGGTGGAGAGAGATGGGCAGTGATATAAGTTTAATAAATAAATAAATAAATAAATAAATAAATAAATAAATAAATAAATAAATGTTTAGAAAATAGCATACCCTTTACTATTACTATAATTAATTAATTCTCTCCTTTATACACTTTAAACACTTGGGCTTCCATATTTCTTAAAATTGCCTTCTCCCAAATCCTAAACTCCACATTATGCTATCACACTTACGTAGCTCTGAAAAGATCAAAACGACCTTTGTCCTGTATGTGGAACATTAGATCTCCACCATTGAGGAACTCCATAACAAAGAACAAATGGTCCTATTTACAAATGAGAGAAGAAAATATTAGCCCTCTCACAGGACTGTAGCTGCAGCATGAACATACAGTTCTTCAAGTGAGTCCAATCACTTATGATGAAAATGTCTTGCTGAAAAACTTTATAGTAGTGTCAGACACATTTTAAAATAAAATTAGAGGACACAGTTCCCACTAATTCATTTGCATAACTCAGAACAGTTAACAGCAATTCAAAACAACAGCTTGGAGATTACAAGAAGTTCCAAGCAAAGTAGCTGTAGCCCTTGCCACATGAATTTCTTGAAGAGAACACCATTAGCAAGCAGGTTGAGGGAGGTGGCTGGAGGACACTTTCCCCAGAGACACCTAAACCTGGTCTGAGATCCAAGCTACTTGTCCATGAAGATAATGTTCCATCGTTTATCTCTATGTTGTGATTATTCAAAGTTATGGATACTAACAGAAATATTGCTGAGAGGTATGAACCTTAGAATGCATGTGAGGCCAAAACAGAAATTAAACTTGATATTATCTATTTACATTTATACATAATTAAAATAAATATAAATATGATTCCTCCCCAATCATATACTGTATTTAATAATTTTCCCTTTATGTCACATTAAAATGTACAATTCAACAGAAATTTATGGGAGTCTCTGGATGCCACATTTAAGCTCTTAGAGGATGCATGTGCTCCTGGAGTCCTGAATTCTGCATTTCTGTCTTAACTAAATTGCATTATTCATCAAATAAGTCTCCAATACACTTGTCGTTATCTATCATATCAAAAAAGATAATTAAATATTGGACTATACCTTAGTCTGAAAAGTGCAGTAAAGATGTGTAAGAAATGGGTTTTCCCATGCAAGTGCTAAGACCCGCTTTTCCACCATGGTACACTCCACATCATCATCAATAAGTACCACATCTTTTTTCAAAGCTTTTACTGCAAAAAATTCATTCTTCCCCTTAAGCTCAGCAAGTAACACCTGTGAGATGGAAGATACATGCTGTATAATGTGGTTGGCTGCAAGAGCTTTTCCAAATGTTACATTCCTGAAATTGTCCTTTTGTTATCCTACCAGGATCACCCAGTCCTTGAGTAATTGATAATTGTAGTCTATAACCACCAGCTAGGTGGCAGCACCAAACTGATTCTCTCTGATCTCAGAAAGCTAAGCAGGATGTCCAGTTGGAGATCCCCAGTAAATCCCAGGGCTGTAGGATAGACTGAGAGTTGAAAAAATATCTTGGAACAAGGCAACAACAACTACTGCAGTAGCGTTGCCAAAAAAAAATACATGAACATGTCTAGGTAGTCATTGGGAGTTAAGCTCAATTTGAAGTATTCTTTATGTTTATGTAGTCTATTGACTCTGCCTGCCTGGTCCAAACAACTAGGGACAACTTGTCAAAAATCCCCTTGCCCTGGGAGGTTCATGAGCAAGATGACAGGCATTCTTTGCAGTTTCCCTCCATGCTTTAGAACACGCCCCCCCCCCCATAGCAAGCTTAATTCCTTCTGCCAAATTCTTGTACATCCAAAAATAAAATTCTCAGAAAGACTTCTCTAACCAGATTTATTAAAAGAAAAAAGATTGGAGGATTAGGTTACAGAAATCTAGGCAACTGAATAATTTCAGTTTTAGGACCCAATTTATCCTTGACTTTGCTGGGATGGAGTTTTCTTCATTCTTTTAGTAATAAAATGAAACTTCAATGAACAGGAGAGCTAGCTAGCTACTTTCCAGGCTATGGAGAAACATACAAAGGTTCTGAACTTGCAGTGTTTTCCAAATTGCCCTCCTCTTTCTCAAGCCCTGAGAAATCCACACCTTCCCTCCCGATGTTCTACAAGATGTTTAAAACCATTTTATTCTACCATGTCTTTGGATCTGATTGATTCTGGGCAACCATTATGGTTAGATTTATTTATTTTAGTATTTTGTTATTGGCATTGTTTTGTTCTTTTTTTTAAACTGCTCTTTCTTATAAACTACCTAGAGACTCCATGGATTGGGGTGGTCAACAAATATTATTAAAAAATTAATTAGAGTCATGGAAGGAAGGAAGGAAGGAAGGAAGGAAGGAAGGAAGGAAGGAAGGAAGGAAGGAAGGAAGGCAGGCAGGCCCTTGTGGCATTGATACTTAAGAATTATTGTTGCCTCAGCTTTATTTATTATCATTCTTTAAAATATTTCTATCACTGTCTGTCATATTATACTTAAGGGACCATCTTATCCCCATTACATCGTCCCGTCCCATCCGGTCATGCAGGGAGGGCATGCTACGGACCCCATCGGTTAAAGAATTCCATCTAACGGGGTCTCGGAAGCGTGCCTTCTCTGCAGTAACTCCTGCTCTGTGGAACATTCTCCCCCCGGAGAGAAGACAGTCCCCCTCGCTCCTGGACTTCTGAAAAAAACTCAAGACCTGGTTCTGTCAACAGGCCTGGGGTGGGAAGAAGAATGTACACTCTTGGGGATGGCTAATGCCTTAGGGTGACCCTAGAATGCCCTTTCCATGATTTTAATGAAGATACTGCCATCTGGATTTTATTATATTTATTATATTATTGTTATTTTAATGTTTATTAATTTTATTTATATTTGTATTACAGTTAATTATGCTTGATTGTAAATCGCCCAGAGTCCCTCTTGAGGGAGTTGGGCGGTGATAAATCGAATAAATAAATAAATAATAAATAAATAAATAAATATAATACATCCCCGACCATTGCATAAAATATAAAAATATATACTATGTTTTATTGTATTTATAGTATACAATACAATACAAGAAATAAAACAATGTAAAAATGGCTGTAAATAGTTTATTTACAGGAGATCTCAAATGCTTAAATGTAAAAAGACATTTCAGCAAGCCTCAAATTTGTAACGAGAGAGCATTTCAAAGCAATACAACAGGAAAGGTTTATTTCCTAATTGATGGGTTAAAAACAGAATTTTCTCAGATGTGTGAAGTTCTATCCAATTGGACAAAAGTCGTGAAATGGAAGAGTTTTAGAAATTTTTAATTTTTCTAGGTAAAACAAAATTGCATGAAGTAAAACATCCACTTCAAGTCAAGGTGATATCTCAAATTATTGTATAGTGGTTAAATACCAGCACTTTGAAAGAAATACCTTATACCAATTGAGCAGAATCAGATTTGCTAAAATTCTAGTTCAGCAAATTCATACTAGAGATTTTCAATTGAAACTTGCATTGGAAATTTCTGGGAGATTAATACACGTTCCTACTGTTTCTGAATGCCGCTTTTTACACAGGATTTATCAGTTCTATCACTGACCAATTTCAAATATGCCGCAGCACCAGTGGTTTACAGTCTATATGCTCAGAAAAATAAAGATAAAAGAATTGTATTCACATTATAACCCCATTTAAATAGACATATGCATCTGTAATTAAATATATTAAATTAAATCAATATACCAAAAAATGTTTGTATTAAAATAAATAGAAAGTTAGTAATTAAATATTCTATATAGAAAATGGATACTTTAAATAATAAAAATAGATACTTTAAAAATCTTCAACTTACTTACCTTTCCAAAGCTTCCTTTTCCAAGAACCTTATGGAATATAAAACTATCTATGTTGAATTTCCTCCGACTGGATAGTTGTGAGGGTGATCTTCCCTCCCACAGCTTATCATATTCATTATTGTCTGCAAAGACAAAATGAATAATTTGCTATTTCATTTAAATATTTTGTATAGTACTTATAGCTCATAAGTCATTTGGTGTAGCTTCTGCTATTACTAGCATGTGTACGTGCATGTGCATTCTTGAAACTGTAATTAAGGAGTGATAAAATTTCAGAAACATCCTGTACACCCATGGATTATACATATATGGGATCTGAACTAGTCACTTATTGAAGTTCAGTAAGCCATGCATTTTTTCTGAACTGTCAAAGTGTAAGAGTTGACAAAGTGTGAGATTTGATCCTCTTTTAATATAGGACACTTGGAGAAGGAGGAACAATTTTACCAACAGTAGATTTTATTATGCCATCCTTCTGTGTACATAACATGTAATAATTGCAACAACACAATCACCCTAGCAAAAGCACTATCCACAAGAATAAAGAACAAATAAAGCCATCAGCTCAGTTTATACCAGCTTCCTCTCTCATCCTCTAACCAGGATCCTTCAGATTTTTCAGTCTGTACAGCAAAACTCCCTTGCAAATAAAAATGGGATTTGTGTAGTGCCAACATGACAGAAGAGTTGGCACCCAATGGCTGCTGCCTGGGACACATTCCAGAAAGGCCCATGCTAGCTTCAGATGGTGAAGGTGGATCTCTGATGAGAAGGTGGGACTTGAAGTCCAAAGCCAAATGTGATGTTCTCGGAAAGGAGATTCTTACTATTCTTTATCCAACCCCACAAGACTGCAATTAAACTGACTAGCCCTTGGCAGAGATCTCTTACAAAGCCACACTAATTCTTGGATGCAAGTGCAGCACAATCTATTTGTAAAGGCATTAAACCAAAATCAATTCAAGTTTAAAAACACAGCAACTGAACTGATCTGTCCTGATGCAGAATAGTTATGAAAAAACATTATTGGCTCTCCCTGTACTTTTGAAATTACTTTTAAATAAAGCAACAAAATTATTTTTAAAATAAAAAAATATTCACATGCTACTATTTCAAAGTAGATTATAATCAATTTTTTAAAAAAAATCATACAAAAATATTGGTTGTACTGAGTTTATTATATATATTTAAATATCTGAACTGCCTGAAATATCTCTGAACTGCCTGTCATGCTGTGTACCTCCAGGGAGAGAATAACATTAAAATATACAATATACAATGTAAAACACAATACAACATACTGTATACAACTTATAAACCAGAGGCCATGACTAGTGGAGTTGTACCCTCAGAAGATGTCAATTGTCAAGTTGAATTAAAATGTTTTATCTCTACTGGAAGCTAATTTCACTGAGCAGAAAAGGCCATTCTGGTTGATGCCAAATGAATATCTACAAGAAGGGGCAATTCAAAATGAAAAGAAACAGAATTTCTTTTTACCTGTCATATCTACACCAAAGGCTTTAGGTTTCTTGTCAAAATCCTGGTAAATTCCAACACTTTCTACTGACCCTGAATCAGATTTTCTGGAAGACTTCTGAAAAGAAACAAATATATACTCCAATTATTTTGGCACTAACATATGTGATTATTTTTGATATAGTTATGGCCAAATTCTTTAAACAAGTATCAGTACAGACATTAGCAAGTTAAGGGAAGCTTTCCCTTTTAATATAAGGAAGCGTGGATCTCTTATCTTTAAGAAATAATAATGGAGGATTTTAAAAGATACTGCATTTATTTTCATAATTTAACAGACTCCACAAATTTCTTTAGCATAACATTTGTGAAGGCACAACAGTACTTTCTATGAGCCAGGAACAGTGAATTGCCTGTTCATACAAGCTGTGCTTGCACGCAGGGTTTTTTTTTTTTGAAATGATAATATGTGAATAAAGGTACTCATATCAAATATTATGCAAGCAATTATTTACGAGTACATAAGGTGGCAGTTTTTTTTAAAATTCATTATTGCTAAAGCCTCAACTGATCTATATATTTTTCAAATAGTCTCCTTTATAAAATTCTTAATTTGTTTTTTTTCTTCTCTTTCTCTCTCTTCCTCATTTTCAATTATTCGGCTCCTATCTTTCATTGCCTAAGGCAGAGCTTTCCAAACTGTGTGTCGCGACACAAAAGTGTGTCGCCACACACAGTCTGGTGTGTCACCACACAACCCGGAAGTGTTGATCATCATCAGCGCTTCCGGGTTTTCCCGTGGCGACACACCAACGGCGGCGCGCAAAAACCCGAAAGCAGCAGCAGCACTTCCGGGTTTTTGCGTGCTGCCGCAATGGCGGCACTTCCGGGTTTCCCCGCGGTGACACACCAACGGCGGCGCGCAAAAACCCGAAAGCGGCAGCAGCACTTCCGGGTTTTTGCGCGCTGCCGCAATGGCGGCACTTCCGGGTTTTCCCGCGGCGACACACCAACGGCGGTTGGTGTGTCGCCGCGGGAAAACTTTGGAAAGCCCTGGCCTAAGGCATCGGGTTCCTTCAAGTAATGTTTGTGACCTTTTTCTGCTGCTCTCAGTTCCTTACAAAATTCACTCTTGAACACAAAATAACTGTATGGCATGTGATACTGGGGGCTGCAAAGAAAAGGGGACATTACTGAAAATTGGAGTGTCTCTAACATGAACCAAAGTGCCCAGTCATATTTGTATCTGAACAATGTTTTTATAACTTTTTCTGAAGGAAATTCAGAAGATGTATACAAAAAGAAATCAGTGGTCCTTTTTGAGGACCATATTTTAAAATTTAGATATTATAAATTATTAATACTTTTTTCCTGTTAAACCTGAACACTTTTTCTTCCTATTCGCATGTCAATGGATTGCACTTTCTGACAATAACTGCAAGTCGGCTCCACCTATTGTACATAGAAGTTTCTATGAAATCAGCAATGTCTCCAAATTTAAAGGTGGAAATCAAGCTCAGTGAAATAAATGTAAGTTTTGCACTGAATTCAGTTAGGGAGCAGTGACTTTCTGATACTACATTCCCAATCCTCAAGTCATGATGTAAAGAATTTAGAATAAGCTCAGTTCTTATATGATTCTTCAATTTGACTTTTCTGCTTTAATGAGCTAATTCAAATCATAGTTTGCTGCTTTGGATACAATGGCGAATTGGGATTTGATCAAATCATGAAATGTTCTGTGAGCTCAGCTGCGGGGGGGGGGGGGCGAAAGAAAAGGACAAAGGATTAACATAAAGCACAAATTCATTCTAGTCCTCGACATGATTATCACTTATCAAGTGACAATTTAGATAATTTAGAATAGGAAACAAATGAACAGCTAATATAGTTATGAACAAAATCTTACCACAATTCTACAATTCATCTAAAACTGGAAGTGTTTTTAAAAAAATCATCTTTATTATTATTACTTAGGAAGGCAATACAAACATTAAGGTTAACATGTAGCTACATTTATAGTATAATAATTATCATGTTGAAATCATAATTGGTTTCATTTATAGATTTGAGTGTATATGTGAGGGAAGAGTCAAATAATTAACAAGACATACCTGACTAACTTGATTTAAAGCTTCTGCCAATAATTTCTGATTGATTCCACATAGATTTGCCACTTTCTTTTGACATTTATGGTGCACATTCATTCCACACTCTAAAGAAATCAGGTCATTATTGATATAAGTAACAGGCAACTTGTAAACATAATCAGCAAATCTAGTACTTTTACCAGTGCTAAACTGGGGATGATTTACCTTGTTGTGTTCCTTAACTGAACCAAAATATATAGTTTAATCTTTCTGTTTCTACTTTCAGTATAAAAAGAAGAAATTTGAATTTGCCGGAAAAACACACACACACAAAAGCTTTAGGTTTTGAGATCATTTGTCTGTTTTTAGTTGTAAATACTGTTGCAAGCTGTCTAGTCTAATAAAATCATATATACAGATTTTCCAGAACACGTATTTATTTGATTTTTATCCTGCCTTTCATAGAAGACTTTTTATGCTGCTTTCTATTTTAAGCCTTTAATTATTGAAAATAAAGACTGTACCTTCACATTTTAATCCTTGTTTAACTAGTCCCCAGAGAAGACTACCACAATGATCGCAGAAAGTAGGGCTCATGTAATTATAAACTTTGAACCTGTGAGGCATATCAATATGAAAGCGCTCCTTCTGAAACTGAAGATACATTCATATTAGAACAAAAGTGAAACAACTATGCATTTCCTCTCATAATCACAATGTTTCACTAATGCCAAATCAGTTTAAAAATTATGTAACTGTTGAAAAACTGAAATACGTTTATCACAGTCAGATATCCAGAAGTCTCTTATTTATTTGAAAATACGGCCTATATTTTTGACACAAGCAACCCATTTAACAAAACATTTCAAATATTGTTCTGTCCACCATGCTACGCTAAAATTCTTTTCAATATTAAACTTCTATATGGTTAAATACTTCTGAAATAAAAAGGACCTTCCAGTAATTTACTTCAGTGAGCTTTTAGCATTGTGCATTTTTGCAAATATGGGGAACCAATTCAGCATCCTAAAGATCCCAACTTAACATATTTGGTCGGGGCAGGTTGTGGGGAGGCAGACTATGTTGGCAAATAAGCATTACATCTGACCAATTCTACAGAGGTTAAAAAATGTTTGCAGAATATTGGTTCAATATGAGGCAATCTGGTATTCTGAATGTAAAATATGCATATCTTTATTCAATAAATAATCTCAAGAATGTTCTATCCACTTGTTGCTGCTTGGATTTAGGTTTGCAGTAAAGGATTACTGCAAGACCTAAATCCAAGCAGCAACAAGTGGATAGAACATGCTTGAGGATGCAATGGTCCCTAATATCATACGTACTTGCAGTAACTTTCATGTATTTTCTTTTTTGAACAAGGTGACTTTTTTAAAAAAATCCAGACCTTTAATTAACATTTTAATCCATTTTTGTGGTCTGTGATTCCTGCTAAAATAATAATTGGTTTACTCTCTTATATTTCATTATTAAATTGCTTAGCAATACTTTAAAATTCCTTTTGCCATGGCGTGTTTCATTCTCTGAGGAATACATTTAGTTTAGAGAATTGCACTCAGTATTTTGTCCAGGTTTTTGCCTATTTCAAACAGCCAAAATGAGTGACTTGACAGTCACTGTTTGCCATACCCGTTTTTCAGTGTGCTTTTTTCATTCAAGGAGCAGTCATTGATCAACCCCCCCACACAATGCCAAGATTCTATGAAAACTATACATGCTTCAATTCGGGGTGCTGCTGAACTACAGAAGCAATGAGGTCTTGATCATCCATTTTGAAAAGATCCTTTGAAGAGTTCTGTTTCTGGGCCACAGGGACCAGCCAGTGTTTACAAAACAGGATCCACCCAGTCTCGATCAGCCACTTTCTTGACATTGGTCAGAGAAGTTCAGGGCCTCCAAGGTCTGTGAACGGAATGCAGAGTCTCCTGGAATTTCTTTGGGGGCTTTCGTATAATCGCTTATGAGCTCTCTTATGTCCAGTATGTGAAAAGAATTCAAAAGGGGCATTTTAAGTTATTGCAATTTGTTAGGCTCTTGATGGAAGGATTTCCTCCAAAGGATACAGAAAGCAAGTATGGTCACATTGTTTTGTCTCTGCTCTACATAGCCTCTTTATTTTTCTTTTTTATCTTTGATAACTTAGCTTGTATGAAATAAAATGTTAAACAAAAGACAGCTGTAAGCAAATTAAACATGTGTAAATATAAACTCAGAGTTCCTTTTAAGCTGATTTTCTTTTTTGTCAAAGAATACACATTACTAAATATGCAAGTTATTGTATTACTTACCATTGTATCTCTACTGTTTGCTGCAGTTCCAGTACATCTCCCAATGATTTTCTCAATGCACTTTTTGTGAATAGCAGCATTACATTCTTCAAAACAACAGTAACAAAAGATGCAAAAAATTAAATTTCATATTTTGGGAAAAAATCAGTGAAATTTAACAACCCCAGAAATTATAATCAATTGACACTTTAAATCAATATTGCTATGTCAGAAAACAGCAAATTACATTAATTTTTTTCATTTCATTTAGTTTTTGTATTATAATTTTGTTTCCTTTGATGGTAATAATAATTTTATTCGGTTTTAACATGTACAATATGCTTATTTTTCAGATATAGCATGACCTTTTATTGTTTGCTTCAATAAACTATTGTGAATATATCTCTGTAGTTTCTAAAATTACAGACATAGCATATATTTATTTATTAGCTATTGCTCTTGAGCAAAACTGAGATTAATGACTGAAATTATTCACTGACCCCAAAATAAAAACTGATGCAGCCAACTTACGTCTACATTTGTATCCTTGCTTATTTAGCCCCCTAGAAAAGAAATGGAGGGAAAAGAATCGTGAATAGAAGAAAATCTTCACATCTGAGTAGCAGAGACTGGTTGATTAGCCAGGACCATGTTTACAAAGCTTCCTTCTTCCCAATGCATACTTGTATATTCTTTCCTCTAGAGACCTCTTTTGAACAGACCTCTTTTGAAGTGACATGACTCCAACATGCTGATAAAAACCACTAATTTCATAACCGTCCTGGATCAGGGCAACTATCTCAGACAACGGAGCTCCAGTTCAGTGGATGATGGTAAACTAAGTCCACACTCAAATAAATGGTAAAAGTGAACCTTTAATCCTAAATTTAGCATGGGAGCACAAAGGATAATTACTGCCCAGTGTTCACTCTTCTTAATTGCTGTTGCTTTTCTCAAGGTATTTTAACCCAGACGCCATTACAAAATTAAAGAACAGTACTAACTTTAGAACAGGTAAATATATAGAGCCAGTTTAGTTTAGTGGTTAAGGTGCTGGGCTAGAAAGCAGGAAACTGAGAGTTCTAGTCCCGCCTTAGGCATGAAAGCCGGCTGGGTGACCTTGGGCCAGTCACTCTCCCTCAGCCCAACTCACCTCACAGGGTTGTTGTTGTGGGGAAAGTAGGAGGAGGAAGGAGTATTAGGTATGCTCGCCGCCTTGAGTTATTTATAAAAAATAATAAAGGCGGGATGAAAATTAAATAAATAAATAAATAAATAAAATTTTACCAAAAGCAGCTGGAAACTGCCAAAATGTCCCTTAGATTTCATTATTAACAGTGACATTTTAGAGCCATTTTGAAATAGGGTTTTAGAGAAACTGATTCTTGACAAGAATAAGTAATATTCGTGGTAATAAGAAAGGAAGCAATTATGTTATAACTGTAGGCCCTGGTAGTACTGTTGAATAGGGTATTAATTTTAGTATCCCAAAGTGGCCAGGAACATTTCTGCACTTCCATTGAAACTGGAAACTGTTGAGCCTGCCCCTGGTATCACAGAACTCATTCCCGTGGGAGAGGGAGACATAGTCATTATAAGCATCTGTGAAATCTGGTCAGGTTCTTTTTAAAGGGAAGAAATCTATCATGGTCATTATGTGGGGTGACCATGCAGTTACAGTACATACATTATTAGTTAATTTCCCTGTTAACTAATTCCTATTAACTGTCAGGTTAATAATAATCCTATTAATCTGATAAAACTTCTTAGAGCTTTCTGAAAGCAGAGTGAAATGCTCCGAGGAAAATAAGGTTATAATAGAGTCCTCACATTCAATCTCACAATGAAAGAAAAACTATGGAAATTCTTCAGTGCTAGAATACATAAAAATATACATCTAAAAAGCAGAGTTATTTTCCTTACCAGACAAAATCTTTGCAGACAGAGCAAAACGTAGGTTGTCCAAAAAAAGTGGCAATAAACTCATGATTTTTAATATAGTGGATCTTTGCCTGTTTGATTGCTCCTCTTCTATTTATAGTCACAGTTCCTTCATCTTCTCTTATTGATTGCAAACTATCTGCCAGTAAAGAAATAAAACATAAGTGAAGTTATAGAAAGTGTGGTTCTTCACTTGATTGTATGTGCTTAATTTTCACCAAGCATTTATTTATTTAATTAACAAAGTGATACAGTAAACTTATATGTAATGTAAATGTGTAAGAAAATCCTATGTGCTTGTTCCTTCATCAGGAAGTGAGTTCTTTCAAGCACTGTTTTAGCAATTTTATGTTGCCCAACCAAAATTCACTGTCTGCTTTAAAATTCTCGATCAGATAGTAAATACACTAACCATTCCTGGATCGCGACGCCCTCCGAACAGTCGCTCATGCTCTCGTCATCTCCCATGTAGATTATTGCAATGCGCTCTACATGGGGCTACCCTTGAAGACTATCCGGAAGCTTCAGCTGGTGCAGAATGCGGCCGCGCGAGCAATTTTGGGTGCACCAAAATCTGCACATATAACACCTTTGCTCCGCGAGCTGCATTGGGTGCCGGTTTGCTTCCGGGTACAATTCAAGGTGTTGGTTATTACCTTTAAAGCCCTACATGGCATGGGGCCAGAATACCTGAAGGACCGTCTTATCCCCATTTTATCGACCCGCCCCACCAGGTCATTCAGAGAGGGCCTGCTACGAACCCCATCAATCAAAGAATGTCATCTGATGGGGTCTAGGAGACGGGCCTTCTCTGTGGTAGCACCCACACTGTGGAACATCTTGCCCCCAGAGTTGAGGCAGATCTCCTCCCTCCCGACCTTTAGGAAAGAGCTGAAGACCTGGTTTTGCCGCCTGGCATGGGAAGGAGGAAAGGATAGTTCCTCATGGGGGTGGCTAATTCCTTAACTTCATAATGTCCTTCGTTTTTAATTCCACCATCCATCTGGATTTATAATTATTTATTATTTTATATACTGTACATTGATGTTTTATATTTTATTTTAACTATTTTATTGTAAACCGCCCAGAGTTCCCCGTTGGGGGAGATGGGCGGTTATATAAATTTAATTAAATAAAATAAATAAAATAAATAAAACCATAAATGCAATGCTGGAAAAGAGGTACTACACCCTAACATTTCTGACCATCAAAGGTTAAGGTCACTAACCTTATAGCATACAGAATATTGAGACTGAGTATACAGTTAAATAAAGGCTTCTTCACTTAGTGTCCTCTAGATATGACAGCATTCCCAGAATTTTCAGCCAGGCAGCAGAACAGTGATATCTATCTATCTATCTATCTATCTATCTATCTATCTATCTATCTATCTATCTATCATCTATCATCTGTCCATCCATCCATCCATCCATCCATCATGGTGAAATCAGCTAGTGAGGTGACATGTGGCTGGGTCCAGGCGATGATTAATTCTTCGTTGAGTGAGGGGGTGTTCCCGGCTGCCTTTAAGGAGGCGCTGGTGCACCCCCTCCTCAAGAAACCATCCCTAGACCCCACCAGCCTGGGCAATTTTCGCCCAGTCTCCCACCTTCCCTTTTTGGGAAAGGTGGTTGAGAAGGTGGTGGCGTTGCAACTCCAGAGGGTTCTGGAGGAAACGGATTATCTGGACCCCTTCCAGTCAGGTTTCAGACTGGGATATGGGACAGAGACCGCATTGGTCGTGCTTATGGATGATCTCTGGCAAGAGCGGGATGGAGGGAGTGCGTCCATCCTTGCTCTCTTAGATCTCTCAGTGGCTTTTGAAAGAGTTTTAATCATTGCCTTTCACTTAGTGGCTCCTACCCTGTTCCATAAGGCCTTGAAGTCCTAGTTGTTCTCCCAAACCTTGGGTTAAGATGGACAGAGCCTTGTTGGATGTGTTTTGTCTATGCTTTTGTATAGAATGACTTGTTTTGTTTTGTATTGTGGTCTTATTGTTTATTATATTGTGAGCAGCCCAGAGTAAGTTTGGAGTTGGGCAGCACCCAAATTGAATTAATTAAATAAATAAATATGAAACACATTTAATCAACAAGTATGATGAGTCTGCTGCAGGTCGAAGCTAATACTGGAGAATGTCTGTATCAGCTAAGAACAGTAGGAGCACAGGGCATTACGTTTGTTGTTGCTTTATTTTAAGCAAAACGTGGTTGGCAAAGCTTAAAGAGCAAGTGGAGAATGGAAAAATGTGCTCTCAAACAACATGGTCTACATTGGCTTCTTTACTCCTCTACCCATCATCTCAACTTTTTATCTTCACACATATTCAGGACTCTTTGGTACAGTTACAACTAATCTATTCTAAGAGATTTTACTCTGTGTGTGTGTGTGTGTGTGTGTGTGTGTTTCTGTGTGAGATTAAAATCATAGTTAAGTTTCAAAAGAGGAGAGCAATCCTTTTCTTAACATCCTTAAACTTCCAACAAAAGCGTTATTTTCTTTTGTTTGGGGAAAATAAAAAGTTGGAATCAACCCCAGCTTGATTAGTCTTATGCTAAAAAGAGTTTCACTACTTCAAAACCATTGCTGTATGTATGCATTACTCATCTTTAGTGCTCACTGTCTTTCAAAGTGAATGGAACAGCTGCATTTTCTGGGGCTTGAAGTCTGAAGGACTGAAACAGCATGCTAAGCAGCTTATTTTCAGTGTGGAAAATGGTTCTAGTAGATCAGATTGTGACCCCAAGAAATATATTTATTTATTTATTTATTTATTTATTCAATTTATTCCCCGCCCATCTCCCATACAAGGGACTCTGGGCGGGTCACAACAATCAAATTTGCCACTGAAATCTAGTAAATGTATTTAGAACTAGGATGAAAGCCAAACTGTAACACTATAATAATCCAGATGATACAAAATGATGTGCTTTAGTCATATATTTTGGAAAAAACACAAGGATAGTGAATATGGGGATAGATTTCCAGCTGTACTAGATAAATCCGGTGAAAGAGCTTTAATCATTGCCCATTGTCATGGTCCCAGTCTGGATTGGTTTTATCTACTTGCTGTTTAAATTACCACAAAGTAATCTATTGAAACAAGAGGAATAAAGAATAAAAATTAAAAGTCCACCCATTCCCCCTTGAACTACACTCACATTAGAGTCCTAATTTGATCAGGTCCCCCCACAATTACTTTAGAACAGAAATATGTCTATGAAGGTTCTCAGTCATCCAGGTGGAATTGTCTGTAGCTTGAATCATGTCAACTGGATTTCTATTTTCTCAGTGGAAACGTTTCGCTCCTTATCCAAGGAGCTTCTTCAGTCTGAGCAAAGTTGGTAAGGGAATCCTAAATATGTTTCTAGGGTGGCTGTGTGACCTTGCACCTGGGGCTAGGTCATGGTTATTTTGAGATGTTTATTTCTAAGTCCCTTTATCATCTAAAGGAGGATCGTTAAGATTACCATGCTGCTGTTGAGCTTGCGAAATGGTCTTAATCTTCCTAGGCATAGAAGACAAAGCAGGGAGGAAAATAGGGGAAAGATTGTGCCTGAGGCCCCCACCTCTATTCAAGGAAGGATTTTCCAAGTTGGCATAAATGGATTCCTTGACCCCTCTCTCAAACCACCTATCTTCTCTGTCTAAAATGTGAACATTTATGTCCTCAAATGAGTGTCCTTTTTCCTTTAGATGAAGATAAACTGCTGACTCTGGTCCTGTGGTGTTACTTCTCCTGTGTTGGGCCATCCTCCTGTACAAAAGTTGTTTGGTTTCTCCAATGTAGAGTTCAGAGCACTCCTCACTGCACTGGATTGCATAAACTACATTGCTTTTCTTGTGTTTTGGAGTTTGATCTTTGGGGTGTACAAGCCTCTGTCTCAGTGTGTTGGTGGGTTTGAAATATACAGGTATGTGGTGTTTGTCAAATATCCGTTTTATCTTTTTAGAACAGAAAGGAAATTTGATACTTCTGGCATCTTTCAAGTAACCAGTATTAGCCACATTGAGAAGCATTCCATCCAAGACATAACATACAGTATAGTACGTTTAAGAACTGAACAAGGAGAGATCAACCGGGCGCTGCTAGTTACTGCAGCTCCGAATCAGATTGGTTGCTACCTTGAGATGCTCTATCAGTATGCAAATATGTAATGTATTTTGTTGTATCCTGTTCTCCTTCCTCAACCCAATTATTGTGATAAGGGAATCAAGGCCAAACATTCTTCCCAAGCACTTACCTGGGACTTCTATGATCACAACACTCCACCACAAAGCCTTTCATGAAGTGAAAGCAGTGAAGGAATGATGAAGCAATATCAAAATCTTTGTGTCTGCTTTCCGGAAAGTCTGTGTAATCATGGCCAGTGAGAAGTAAGGGAAGAGAGGGAAAACTGGTTGTCTTAGCATGGGAAATGAGTGCTTGCACTAGAGAAGCTGAATCTTGAGGCACACAGGGACATCCTCTTTTTGAATAGAGGCTGCTAAAAACAGGGAAAGGCAAGGGCAAGGAATGCACATTTGTCCTGCTTTGGGGCATCAGCATTTTCAGTCAGTCAAAGTTGGAAAATAGGCTGAAGTGAACAAGCTCACTTAGCCCTTCTTTTGATAGGATGTCCCTGCAGACGAGGGGTTGAACTGTCTTGGTGGGCTCCCAAATTATGCTCAAGAATGCCCTGCTGCAGTTTAAAGTACCAAAAAGGAAAGGTGATTTCCAGTAACACCCCCAGTTTTTCTTTCATAAATCTGCCATAGCATTGATGCATGTTTATTTTGATCAAAGATCAAGAACAACAAACTACTCAGAAAACAATGACTGAATGAATGCCAGAAGTATAAGTATTATCTTTAAAGATATGAAATTCAAACATAAACTATTTATGGATGTTAACTACTGCTGTACAAAACCTGGCAAGATTGATTGAAGTTATCTAAGAGGAGAAGGTTGATATAAAATTCATCAGAGCAACCTGGAGCATGTAGTAACAAGAGGGATTTTTTTCAGCTGTCATTTTTTCAACACATGAAGAATCAATTCTACAGCAGGGACAAGCTCAGCAGGATATAAGGACTTTTCATATGGAACTGCTGAAAATAGAATATTGAATCTGGCTCTAGAGAAGAAACCTTGCTGGGATGGTAAAATATATAAAATGATATAATTGCCCTGTTTCCATCTGGCATTTTCTATGTGTTTCCTAAAGGCTCTGAGATCAGCTAGTCTTATTTTGATGTTTCATACCTAGAAACCTTTAGCTTTTCTTAGCATGAATACATTCTAAAAGAGGTTTTTAAAACATCAGTTGAAATACCACATGATGATAAAAGGCCAGGAAGTGCCTCTCATAGCTGGGTGAATTGAAACGTATGATTCTTTTTGACTAGATGATTTGAGGGTCATGATTACAGAGCCATGCAGTGCCTAAAATCACTGGGAAACAAGGGGCAGAGGCCAGATTGAATTCTAGTTGCTCTACATGTGTATTGGCATAGCAGAAGATTGCCAAGGAGATAGTGCACAAAGATACACCTGTGGAGAAACGATTACTTAGCCATCTGAGGCAATTTGCACCATTGTATTGTAAATCACTCTTGCCTTTGAGCCTTTTATCTATATTCCTACTTGTAACAATTAAGATAAAGAGGACAACATGAGTTTTCTAATCTAACATCTGTTGGGTAGCAGTTGCATTCTAGACATAAAGTTTCCCATAAAAATATTCTTAACAAAGGGTCAACTGTCTGAGTTCTCAAGTTATTGAGGATATATATCATCAGATCATTTCCAAGTGTTATCTGCTAGGGACGCTGTTTAGTTAAAAATATCCTTGGCAGTGGGATAATGTCTGAATTAAGACCAAGTCATTGATAGGTGGGCCACCAAGCCATCTCCGGTGTTATTGTTTATATGCCTTGCCCCTTAAGAACAGCATGAAAAAGAAGCCAAAGCCCTCAGATGACCCTTGAAACTTTGGCATAAACCCAAAGACTTAGAAGGGTACTAGACACGACTAAACGACTGAACAACAACAACAACAACAAAACACAACTACAGTAACTGTAACTGTCAACAGTAACTGATCCATCTGCTGCCCATTTTTATTTGGGGATCCTAGCAAGCTGAAGGGATACGGATTGGCATATCTGTCTCTCTGTAACTCTTTTAATATTCATTCAATAGAATCCTTTTCGGCATTTCACCCTGGTTTGAGCCTGTTGTCTCCATATCCTAAAAAAAACCCTATTGTCTCCCAGCCAACGTAACATCCATCTCTAACTCCATCTCCATCTCCATCTCCATTGGACCCTCAGCCGAAGCCATGGTGCAGAGAGCAGGGATCTCCCATCAATTATTTCTACAGACACAAGAGGCTGGATGGAATGTCTTGGAATTATCTGAATTCCTCATAAAAGTCAGGGTAATATTCTACGCATCAGTGGAAAAAACATGTTGAATACATAGAGCATTTCCTAATAAGGAACTTGGACTATGCTCATTATATTCCGAGGTAATTTTAACTATATATTGGAAGTTTAGTTTTTTTTTTAAATCTCCTTACCTCCATCTTCTAGAAAATATTGTACAGCCATGAGTACTTTTCCTTGAGGTTGTAAATCAAGCTAAAAAGAAAGAAACTACTGAATTACTTGCCAGTTTTGGTAAAACTCTATAATAATCTCTTTCTACAGAGAATTAAAAATACCCCAAGTGATTGCCAAGAGCAGTGCTTCTCAACCACAGCAACTTTAAGATGTGTGGACTTCAACTCCCTGGGAGTTGAAGTCCACACATCTTAAAGTTGCTGAGGTTGAGAAACGCTGGCCTAGAGAGTTAAGTCACAGGAAAAGCTGCTTTCCTTAGATGTGTAGGAGCACTCTAGAAAAGGGGAAAGGATGGAGCTTTTAAGCCCACTGTCACATCTGATTAAAATATATAATATATGTACTGTTAAATGTGTTATTTTCAGCTGGAGCACTTCCTGTCTGCCATCTACTCAAGGGAATAAAGTTTGAAATTATTTGTTGATATTAAAAAGATGGGACAGTGGACTTAAGTGGGCATCCAGCGGATTTCTGTAGGAGTACAATGGTGCCCATGGCATTTATATCATTCTTAGAAACTCTTCAAATTTGGTTGGAGTTTTCCAAAACAGATATTTTCCAAAACACCATTATGTTATAAAAGGAAATGTATTCCATAAACACATTCTATAAAGCAAGCTGGTATCCAAGCCTTAGTAACATAGGTATCAGGCCAATGTCTCCAAGGAGGAAATTACATAAAGAAGGCCTCATCACAGAGAAAGCCCTATCTCTCGTCATCTCTGAAGGCGGGGGGGGGGGGGAGGGGTCTAAATAAGTAGGTTCATTGGAAGCAAGAGGTCTTTTGGATATCCTACTTTTGAGCTCTATTGGTCCAAGGTAAATAACAACAAAAATAATTGATTCCATAAAATAATACGCACCCAGAACTCTGATTTCCCGTTGCCTTTCTTACATCTTTCAGCCAAAACAGATACACCTACAGTCACTTCAGACAATGGCTCTTCTGCTGCCTTCATGAGAACAATCTGAATCACCCTTCCTTCATAGATGTGGGCATCAAAGGAAGTTTTCCAATCTGGGTACATAGTGGGCTTCTTCTGAATCAAAGTTTTACCTCTCTCTGTAAATATCACAAAAAGGTATAGATGACAAGTTACCAAGAAAAGCTCTATATTTCATCATATATTGAAACTAGTACACGGTCATTTTATTAATTAAAGAAAGGGAAAAATATTTCAACAACTTTAAGGAAATTATAAAGCTTAAAACAAATATCCATTCATATTTATTTTATAATGGTACATCCACTGTTATAAGGGCAATTTGCTTCGTAAGCGTAATAATTAAGAGAGCCTATCTTCTCTTGTGCAGACCGAAACTTAGACTATTTTAGCCAACCAATTAGAACAACAGCATCCAAATGCGGGACTGGCCTCTTAATATTGAATAATGTTTCTATGTACATAGATACATACCCAACATGCGATTCCCTTTCAGGGTAAGGAACATTTTGCAAAGTGTAGAAAAGAAATGGTAAGCAAAAGGAATTAAGGCATTAGATAAGGAAAAGATATGTAGCTAATTCTAATGTATGTGAAGCCACTCACTATGACTCTCAGTACCTTTCTGTCCTTGCAAACCATCCTTCCACTAAATCCATACATTGCTTCATATGTTGTAGGCTGACCATACGTCCCATTTTGAACAGGACAGTCCCATTTTTTTTAGCATTTTTCAACCGTCCCGTCGTTTTGATAAAAATCTCAATTTTGTCCCGTTTTTTAAACCTGGCAGGAATGGCACGGAAGGAGGATCCGAGCCAGAGCTGCCGATTGGAGGCAGCCTGGAAGAGGAAGCCCTCCCACCTGTCAGCGTGCAGCAAAGGAGGGACCGGGGGGCAGGGTTTGCAGGCGGGAGCCAATCACGCAGACCGGTGGGCAGGGACCTGTCTTTTTCATGAATACGGAATATTACATAAGACCCCGTCCCATTTTGCCATCCCAATGTCCCATTTTTGTCTCAAGGAAATATGGTCAGCCTAATACGTTGTCTTTTGTTCTTTAAACTTCTCACATCTCTCATTTTGAGGATCTCATCAATTCCAACCACAATTTTCTCAGCCTTTCCCTTTCTCTCAACCCATTCATTCTCAACCCTTCAGATATTCATTTTGCAATTGGATTCTCATTAACTTATGACTACACTACTTCAATACACTTCCCGTACTCACTTCGTATTCAGTCCATACTCATTCGGCACCAATTAATTTTTGGCCCTATTGCTTCTTGTTTTACCATGCACACTACTGAAGTACCCCATTCCCACCGCATTCAACTTATTTTTACGTTTCTACAACTTATCTAACTCTCACATCCATACAACAAAGTAGGCAGAATACAACTAGCTTCTTTTGACAAACATCATAACTCACATTCTACCAGGGTACACAAATTCATCTATTTGCTCTAGTTTTTCACCTGTTACGCATAACTTGTTAATTGTTGTTAATTGTTCGCTCAGTTTCTCAGGCAAACACAACTATCTTGGTCTTTGATACATTAATGTTCAGATCCATAATCCTCACTGCATCATGCAATTTAAGATTTGTTGCAAATATTCTGGATTCTGAGCCCACAATATGACATTGTTTGCATATAAAGTGCATACACATAAACATCCCCAACCAATACATCTCTGTCACCACCAGCATTCCTTGTACATTTACCCATCAATACATGAAACCAAGAGTACACATCCTTGTTTTACTTCCTTCTCAATGTTGAACCATTTGCTAAGCATTCAATTTATATACAAACATGTTTTACTTCCATCATATACATATACGGTGGCCAACCAAACTTCAACTCCATATTCACACAAAACATTTCAGAATATTCATTTTATCATATTCTTTCTCTAAATTTACAAATGTACAATACATTTACTTTCTCACACAACCATACATTTCTTGAAGTCTGTTATTTTAATAGCTGTTTGTTTGATGCAAGTTTTTCAGTGTGATGAATTGACTTAAATAGCAGAAAAGAATAGCAACTAAATGTATGTTTTTAATAAGGCTTGTCAAAACCAAATTGTACATGTTTGACAAGCAAGAATGTGCTGGTTTGCCAAATGCACCCTAAAATGTTTTATCTTCTGTTTCAAAAAGCTTTATTTGGATTCAGACAGCCTTTCTTGTAAGAGGTGCTCAGAGGAGATGTTTCCATTAATAAAAAGTTAATTCCAGATCTCCTTCCTCCTCCACTGTAATCCTATTGTAAGTGTTTAAGAATCACTTGTAACAAAATTACAGAAAGCCCTCACAATATGGGTTGGCAACACATCTAAGTAATTTCCCTTTTCACCTGATACATTGCTCTGAAACACACAGAACAATCCTACCCGTTTCTCCAGCTTATATAGCACACCAAATTTTGTTTGCTTCTGTTGTTTTAGAAGTAGCAAATGTAGCTAAGTTGCTAACCTACACATTTTTTTCTTTATTTTTGGTCAGAAAATTATTGTGGGAAAAATACCCAGTAATTTAAAAGTACAACATGAATCCAAACAAACAAATATTAATTACAAGTGTGACTGTAATAAAATGATGCTATTGTAAACCACAAAGATTACTGCAGATGCTGACTGCAGCCAGGAAATCAGAAGACGTCTACTTCTTGGGAGGAGAGCAATGACAAATCTTGATAAAATAGTTAAGAGCAGAGACATCACACTGACAACAAAGGTCCGCATAGTTAAAGCAATGGTATTCCCCGTAGTAACCTATGGCTGCGAGAGCTGGACCATAAGGAAGGCTGAGCGAAGGAAGATAGATGCTTTTGAAGTGTGGTGTTGGAGGAAAATTCTGAGAGTGCCTTGGACTGCAAGAAGATCAAACCAGTCCATACTCCAGGAAATAAAGCCAGACTGCTCACTTGAGGGAATGATATTAAAGGCAAAACTGAAGTACTTTGGCCACATAATGAGAAGACAGGATACCCTGGAGAAGAAGCTGATGCTAGGGAAAGTGGAAGGCAAAAGGAAGAGGGGCCGACCAAAGGCAAGATGGATGGATGATATTCTGGAGGTGACAGACTCAACCATGGGGGAGCTGGGGATGGTGACGGGTGACAGGAAGCTCTGGCGTGGGCTGGTCCATGAAGTCACGAAGAGTCAGAAGCGACTGAACGAATAAACAACTGTAAACCA
This sequence comes from Charina bottae, assembly GCA_023362775.1. Taxonomy (NCBI): domain Eukaryota; kingdom Metazoa; phylum Chordata; class Lepidosauria; order Squamata; family Charinaidae; genus Charina; species Charina bottae. The sequence goes on from JALMGJ010000022.1 coordinate 1,060,353, forward strand.
CTAAAGATTTTTTAAAATGAGAAGTGCTGTGCAAATATTTTAAATCAATAAAAGAGTTCATGGTACCAGCTATTCTATTTCAGTCCCCTTCTCTTTCCTGACACTTTATTAGCATTTTGTACAGCATATCTCCCCCAAATGGGGGACTCTGGGTGGTTTACAATGAAATCAGCAGCTAAAAACATATAAACATGAAATTGCAATCCAGAACCAATATACTGTAGATAGAATAAATAAATATAAAATCCAAGGGATGATAAACTCTCATATAATAGGGAGGGGACTATGGTGCCAGCCACCCCCAGGAGGAGCTATTGCCTTTCCCATCCCAGGCAAGGCGGCAGAACCAGGTCTTCAAATTCTTCCGGAAGGCCGGGAGCGAGGGAGCCTGCCTCAACTCCGGGGGCAAGATATTCCAAAGGGCAGGCGCCACTGCAGAGAAGGCCCACCTCCTGTACTCCGCCAGATGAAACTCGCTTGTCGATGGGGTCCGCAGCATGCCCCCTCTGCATGACCGGGTGGGGCGGGTCGATGTTATGGGGATGAGACGGTCCCTCAGGTAACCTGGACCCATGCCATGTAGGGTTTTAAAGGTAATAACCAACACATTGAAGTGGACACGGAAGCAAACTGGTACCCAATGCAGCTCGCGCAGCTGTGGTGTCACATGTGCCGATCTTACGGCACCAATAACTGTCTGCACAACCGCATTCTGGACCAGCTGAAGCTTCCGGATACAAGGGTAGCCCCATGTAGAGCACGTTGCAATAGTCTATATGGGAGATGACAAGGGCATCTCGATCCAGGAATGGGCGTAGCTGGCACACAACCCGAAGTTGTGCAAAGGCCCTTCTGGCCACAACTGCCACCTGCTCTTTGAGCAGGAGTTGTGAGTCCAGGAGGACCCCCAGGTTCCGCACTGGTTCTGAATGGGGCAGTGCCACCCCTTCCAGAACCAAATATGACAACTTCCTGGATACAGAAGGGCCATCAATCCACAGCTACTCAGTCTTACCAGGGTTCAGCTGAAGCCTGTTGTTCCCCATCCAGACCCCCACAGCCCCCAGGCACCGAGAGGGCAGTCACCGCATCACTTACTTCACCCGGGATGGAGATATATAATTGAGTATCATCAGCATATTGATGATACCTCATCCCGTGGTAACAGATGATCTCACCCAGTGGTTTCATGTAGATGTTGAATAGGAGAGGAGAGAGAACTGAACCCTGCGGCACCCCACATAAGAGGGGTCGCGGGTCAGATCTGTCCTCTCATACCACCACCAATTGGGAATGGCCCTGGAGGAAGGAGGTGAACCAGCATAGAACTACGCCGCCCACCCCCAACTCCCTGAGCCGCCCCAAAAGGATACCATGGTCGATGGTACTGAAAGCCGCTGAGAGATCCAACAGACCCAGGATGGATGCACTGCCCCCATCCCGCTCCCGTCAGAGATCATCCATAAGTGCGACCAATGCGACCGTTGGGGGAGTTGGGCGGTCATATAAATTTAATAAATAAATAAATAAAATAAATCAGTGCAGTCTCTGTCCCATATCCCGGCCTGAAACCTGACTGGAAGGGGTCTAGATAATCCGTTTCATCCAGAATCCTCTGGAGTTGCAATGCCACCACTTTCTTAACCACCTTTCCCAAAAAGGGAAGGTGGGAGACAGGACGAAAATTGTCCAACATACAGTAGTAGGGTCCAGGGATGGTTTCTTGAGGAAGGGTTGCGCCAGCACCTCCTTAAAGGCAGCCGGGAACACCCCCTCCCTCAAGGATATATTAACCTGGATCCAACCAAAAGTCATTGTGATTTTACCAGCCAGGAAGGGCATGGGTCTTTCTGCGGATGCAATAAGAACAGAGAAATATTTGCGTTTCGCTGCTCTTACCGCCACAATGTAGGCCTTAATAGTGGCTCTAGATTGTGTTCGGTCAGATTCAGTCTTCGTTTTTCTCCAGCGGTGCTCCAGACATCTCTTAACCCTCTTCAAAACCCTCAACTCCTCCGTAAACCATGGGGAGTGACGGGTTGAACATGGCAAGAGAGGTCGCACAGGTGCGATCCTGTCCAAGGCCCCGGCCATTCCCTATTCCAGGCTGTGGCCAGGACCTCCGCTGGACTGTGCAGCAGGTCCTCAGGTATAACCCCCATCTCCCTCTGAAACCTCATCGGGTCCATAAGTCGCTGGGGACAGAACAATCGAATGGGTCCTACCTCCCTGCGGAGTGGGGTGGCACAAGAGAATCTCAGGGCCACCAGGGCGTGGTCTGATCATGACAACGGGGACAGATGTAACTCTCCCCTCAGGTCACATTGCCACTGCTTGGACAAGAAAACGAAGTCCTGGGTGAGACCACTGTCTCAAGTTGGGTCCCGGATAATCTGGGACAGGCCCATGGCTGCCATGGTAACCATGAACTCCCGAGCTGCTTACAAGGCACGCCCCAGGGACGGCAGGTTGAAGTCCCCCAGAACCATAAGTCTGGGGAACTCCACCGCCAACCCCAAGACTGTCTCCAGCAGCTCAGGCAGGGAGGCTGGTACAGTAGCAACACTCCCAACTGTTCTCGGGAACCCGGCTTGAAAAACAGGGTCTCACAACCAGACACTTGCAGAGCAGCACCCCTGAAGGCCACTATAGACTCTCGGATGACAACCACCACCCTTCCTCCCCTACCCCGGTGTCTCGGCTGGTGCCAGACCTGAAACCCGGCCAGGCACATTTCCGAAAGGGCTACCCCCCCCCTTTCTGGGCCCAGCCAGGTCTTGGTGATACACGCCAGGTCTGCCCCCTCTTCTGTGATCAGGTCACATATGAGGGGGGCCTTGTTGTTCATTGACCTGGCATTAAGAACAGTTGCTAAATGAATGGTTGTAAGTCGAGGAGTACCTGTAAGAGCTACAAAATAATGAGCCAGACTAGCAGGAAAATGCCATGGGTAATATCTGATATGTTAGATGAGAAGTCCTGTTTTATTGTATTTATTTAATTTTTATCCCCCCTTTATTATTTTTATAAATAACTCAAGGCAGCGAACATACCTAATATTCCTTCCTCCTCCTGTTCTCCCCACAACAGCAACCCTGTGAGGTGAGTTGGGCTGAGAGAGAGTGAGTGGCCCAAGGTCACCCAGCCGGCTTTCATGCCTAAGGCGGGACTAGAACTCTCAGTCTCCTGGTTTCCTATTGGCTCCTTCCCAGGGCTGAGAAACAGTGACTGGCCCAAGGTCACCCAGCCGGCTTTCATGCCTAAGGCGGGACTAGAACTCACAGTCTCCTGGTTTCTAGCCCAGCACCTTTTCCTTCTGTCATTTAAATGAAGATGTTTTAACATTGTGTTGTTGCTATTACTGCATTTTAATATGTTTATCAAGAATTGCTTCAAGATCAAATTGAATAAGTGGCATAGATATGGATGAAATAACATTAATCAAAAATATTAGATAAATATAATAGTCTTTCCATATTCTATAAACCAGTCTTCCACAACCTTGCATTTTCCTACTGCATTGGGACAGCTTAAGATACGCTGATTTGGCAGAGCCTGAAATCAATTATGTTTCTAAATTAAGAAGGAATCCCTGAACTCCAAATACATTTAATAATTCTGAAAGGAGGCCTCAAGTATATCAATTGCTATGACCAACCACTTTAGTGTTTAAGATAATAACTGTGTCCCTTCTAAACATCTGTGGAATTATTTTATTAGATCTGAACCACAAGCACAATAAAGCATCAACAATTAATGGCTCAAGTATTAATGCATAAAGAATTCAAGATACTGAATATACTGACATACACTGTAGACATATTATGATCATGAATTCATAAAATATTCAAAATTTCAAATGCATCCATTTTGTTGAATAGTTTATGCATGCACTGTTTCAAAATATTTAATATAACCCTGAATTACACTCTTAAATTATCATTTCATATGGGAATGCTTCTTCCATTTCAGAACAAATAACAGAAACACTCAGTTTGTTGTTGATGTTATGAAATTAATGAAACATGAATGTGTATGTGTGTGTATATATTAATGTTCCCATATCTCTGTTTTGCTCTTATTTTATCCTAGCAGCACCCAAGTTAGCTTGAAGTCACAGGAAGAGAGGGGTGAGAAGAGAGAATAAACTATTTCCTGTTAAGTATTTTTGATTCAAGTCCTGGATATTGACTGCAAAAGGAAAAGCCTCAGTGGGATTTTTAATGTTCTAGACACGAGTGGGAAAGGGCAAGGATACTTCTAGGCCACGTGAAAAAGAAACTACTCAGCAGCGTCCGAGGGGGATGATGTTAAGGGGTGCAGAACGGTGAAAGCAGTACTGTGTAGTAAGCCTCACCTCTATTGTACATGCATTGTGATACCACATGCACATACAAAAATGGCAAAATTTGTGATGCCATGGTGCAATGCTGCTTTTATCAAATTGACAAAAGCAGCAAGATCCTGTGGACACCTATGAAATAATACAGTCTAGAACAGGGCTTTCCAAAGTTTGTGTGTTGCCGTTGGTGTGTTGCCGCGGGAAAACCCGGAAGCGCCGCCATTGCGGCAGCGCGCAAAAACCCAGAAGCGCTGCTGCCGCTTTCAGTTTTTGCGCACCGCTGTGGCTGCGTCGCTTTCGGATTTTCGCATGCCGCTGTTGGTGTGTCGCCGCGGGAAAACCCGGAAGTGCTGATGCCGCGCCATCAGCGCTTCCGGGTTTTGACACAACACATCTGGGCCCCGCAGGCGACACACTTTTGTGTCGCGACACACAGTTTGGAAAGCTCTGGTCTAGAATTTGCCCTAAACCCTGCTTAAGAGAAAAGTTTAACCCGGCCTAAGATGGATTCCAAGGCACAAGAAGGGGCTTGCAGGGGCTTCAGAAACCATTCACTAATGTGGTAACTAGGAGGGTGGTGCTAAACCTTTTTCTTTTTTTGCTGGGTTTTAAGTTGGGCATGGAAATAAGAGAACTCTCTGAAGTAAACTTCTCCCATTCCCACACTTAAAGGCTTCCCAAAAGTCTCAGAAAACAGTTCCAAATTGCCAATATTCACGCTGATTTGGAAAGAAAATGGTGGGGAAAAAAGTGAAACTTCAGCAGTGGGATCCTGGCTTGCTGATTGCCACACACTGCTCACCCCTGCTCTAAAGCTAGTGTCAGCCCTGCTAGATGGACGAGACCAGGGAATCAACTCCACAGGAAGGCTAAAACGACTTTTATTGACATTGGCTACAATAACAGAATCTTGCAGGTCTGACTGTGCTATACTTCCTCCTCCTTCTTATAGTCCAGTGAATTAGGGAGGCATCTGTCTGAGCAGCTTCCAAAAGTTATTTGGCTGTTCTGGGCTGAAAAAATGCTTCTGCCTCTTCTGCCTAGGCAACAGCTCCTGTGTATCTCCATCAAGGTCATCTTCCTTAGTCTCTACAGCAGAGCTTTCCAAACTTTTCATGTTGGTGACACACTTTTTAGACATACATCATTTCGCGACACACTCTTACAGCACGGCACAAGGCAGGCATTGCGCGGAATCACAGCAGGTTTGGAGGCAGCAGGGCACAAGGCATGCACTAGGACCTGCATGGAATCCTGGCAGGGCTCGGAGGCAGCAACAGCCGCGACACACCCAGACACGGCAGCCGACACACTAACGTGTCCCGACACACAGTTTGGAAAGCTCTGCTCTACAGCTACTGTAGATCTTCTTGGAATCACACACAGCATTAAGAAATAAACCTTACATAATCAATATAGTTGGCAGGGATGCCAATATACTGTACCTACAGACATCTCTTTGGTTGTCTACCAGACACTTGCCCTAATCAATTTTACTTTAATTTTTTGTTTTAAAAATGATTTAATTAAAATTAATTTAAAATGAAGAGTGAGAAGCCAGCTGACTGCAGCACAAAGAACCAGCCTTGAGCACCATCTGTATTTTTAGCAAAGCCTTGTAATTCCATGTAAGTCTGAAAGGCATTCTTCAAAAATAAAAAAGCTACATACTACCACTTTGTTTGGAATCCTGCCCAGAAAATAAGACAACAACAATGAGATGGTAGAGAACATCCTGGATAGCTAGAGAAGCAGCCACATCATACTGCCTTCTGCTAAATGGGTGTTTTGAAGTTGGGCTGGTCGACCATGGCAGCCATTTTGTTGGAGTGCATTCATGATCCCAAATGTACTCACAAGCCTAAAATGGTTAAGGATTGGGTTGGGTTCACACAACATGCTAAGCCAAAACCAAACAAGCCAAATTATGCCTTCATACAGTGTTTGACCTACTCTTTGCTTTCCTGACTTCTTTGGCTGGTAGAGAGATTTTTGATGGGAGAAAAAAAGATTTCTTTCAATGAATGCCTCGGGAATTCATTGCAAATAGCAACTCTCTTTTCTCACCTGCATGGAAAGTTAGATAAGTCATAAAGCATCTTAATAGCAGTTTGGTTTCCCTTTCAATTTAGTGAGTAATGAAAATAAATGGCAATCATAAAATAGATTTGTTTTCTCTAATTCACTGCTCTGGGCTCTTTTAAGAGGAAGGTTGATGTATAAAACATGGTGATGATGCTGGTGGTAAAAAGAAATTAGATTACTTTTTTACACTTCTGGACTAAGTTATGAGTTAACCCATGTCATCTGCCCAGAGTCACTTGGCAAGTGGGCAACATATACACTGAACAAATAAATACATAAAGAAAACAACAGTTTTTTTGGAGGGGGGTTGTTACATGCTTCTGCACATGATTGTCCCTTTCCCACAAACAATAAAATACTAACTACTAACTTGCTTTACTTGCAGGGCAACACTTAAGGCAGCCAAGAACAAAAGATATGAACCTTTTAATGAATGGTAAATTAAATTAAATGGGGATGGTGACGGCCGACAGGAAGCTCTGGCGTGGGCTGGTCCATGAAGTCACGAAGAGTCGGAAGCGACTGAACGAATAAACAACAACAACAACAAAATTAAATTCATTAGTTCAAATAATACAAAAATATTATCATTGTTCCAAATAACAGTGAAAATGGTATTTTACCACTGTTCAGCTCCTGATTTAAAGTAACAGAACAAGATCCCAAACCCCCCAACCTGAGTGCTGATAAAAATCCAACTGTATATTAGAAGTGTGTTATTTTTTCTCCCCCACTGGCTGTATTTGAAGTTTAAATAATATTTTCCTATCAACACAGAGGCACTTACTTCTAAATAAACATGCCCAGACTATTTGAGAAGAACTCCACTTAAAAATGCAGTCAAAATAATTTTATTTTACCTGTAGTCAAAGCTTCTTTCATTTTTATTGCACAGAAAGGCTGCAGCTGTTCTCCTTGATTCTGGACTGGTCCTAGCTCAAAAGAGTTGAATGATATTCGTAAAAAGGGAGCCATAATTCACAGCTCAGCAGTCACCTATAGGAGAAAGAGCAGAAGGGAAAATTGTGTTAAGTCAAAAATTATACTGAGTAAAAATAAAAATTAAAAAATATCAATTACTCCTGTTTCAAATCTGCCCACAAATTTCCACTTTTATTATTGGAACTGTTTTCTCTCATAAACACCCATATTCTTACATCCCCAAGGCACATTTGACTGGGGTACAAGAAAGAATCCATTTTGTGGATCCATTCTCTGCAGCATATAGCTTCATTTGCTTGCTTGCACTTGTTCCTTCCCTTATTCTCTCAGTGATATGAACGTGTGCAAGTATAACCTAGACTGAAATTATGAGGAGCAGAGCTAGTATCTCTGCTGGTTTAGAATTATGAAGCACATACATCCATAGTTTCATCACTTAAATCAAAATATGAATTCAGAATTATAATCTCTATTGCACTAACCCATGGTTCTTCCACTGCTTTTGTTAACATATAACACATTCATTTGCAAGTTTTCTTTTTAAATCCTACAGTTGTTCCATATACCACAATTCAGGAGATCAGCAGAAAAGGTTCATTTTGCTTAGTTATCAATTCATACTTGCTAGTCAGTAGGTGTCACTCTCTCATACTGTTTTCAAGAAGATGCAATATTATGCCAAATATATATGATATTTTAAATACTCAAAACATTTCTGTTTGTGTCCAGATCCTAGTCTAGCTCTGCTCATTATGTGACTCCTTGGCATGTGTGCTCTTTTCTTTAAGCCATCTCAGATTATTTCCAATCATCTGCTACAATGTTCTTATATGCTATTTAGGTAGTGGAAATAATTTTTTATTTCAGTATTAAGAAATGTATGTATTTCCACCCATGCTTTAACAAATAAATTTAACAGGGTAACATTGACAGCCAACAATTTTTAAGGAATGTGTAATTTCAAAAAAGCTTCCATTTGCTCAATGATATACATGCATCAAGTATATTAATCATTAATGCTTTTGTCAAGCATATAATGGATTCTAATGATAGCACATTATAAGATACAATGTAACATTAGAAATAATGAGTTGTTATTTTCTATATAAGTATTATATAGAAATAATAATATAATATAATATAATATAATATAATATAATATAATATAATAATATAATAATATATTATTATATATTATTATATATTATTAATATTGTTGTTGCATTCAGCAAATATACAGTTCCTTGTAATTTGGATACAGAAATAAACAAAATTAAAGCACCAAAACCCACCAAAGTTACACCTTTTGAATGAATACAGTGCATGTATTCAGTGAACAAGTCATGTTCAAAACACTTTCCAGCAATTATCCATAACATGAAGATGACATCCTTGTAACCCTTTCACTTCAAGATACAGGCCATCATTGGAACATGAAAAATTTAAGAGCTTACTATAAATTTGAAGACAGGTTTAAGGTTTTTGTGGGGGACTGTTTGCTTTTTAAGATAAAGAAGCAGAAAAAAATCCCAACTTTTCTTATATTCTGATTGGAAGTTGGGCATGATTTAACAAGAGAAGGTTATTGGGATTATGGTGGAAACTTTAACCAAAATATTCACCCTGGTGCAGCTGCTGTGTAAAAGATAAATTTTATCTAAAGATAATTCAGGAAAAAATTGAGAATAAAACCAATATCTTCATTCATTCAATTTCTTGTGGAACCACCAAGAATACTATACACTGTTCAGATAATCACATCTTAGAAAGAAAAAAAATAGAAAAGCATCCATGCTGGATAAGCCTATCTAGCATGCTAGCATTCTATTCCTACAAAAACAAGTACAGTAGATGCTTAGGAGAAATCCACAAGGGGTACGGTGCAGATGGAAGTATACAGAGATAATAAAGCAGCAGCATTTCCCTAATTCTAGAGCAGAGCTTTCCAAACTGTGTGTCACGACACAAAAGTGTGTCACCACACACAGTCTGGTGTGTCGCCACACAACCCGGAAGCGCTGATCATCATCAGCGCTTCTGGGTTTTCCCGCGGCGACACACCAACCGCGGTGCGCAAAAACCCGAAAGCGGCAGCAGCGCTTCCGGGTTTTTGCGCGCTGCTGCAACGGCGGCACTTCCAGGTTTTCCCACGGTGACACACCAAAGGCGGTTGGTGTGTCGCCACGGGAAAACTTTGGAAAGCCCTGTTCTAGAGGTAGAAAAAGTGTATAAAGAGCAACTAAAATAATCACAAGATAAATAAATATTTTATCTGGGACTTTTAAGCTTGGGAAAAGATACATATGGGGAGGCATACAAAGGTGTTTAAAATTATACAAGGTACAGTATCAGAATCTGAATGTTTAAAAATTCCAAAAAGAGAAAACGAAATAAATTTTTTCACACAATTCATATGGAAGTCACAACCACAAAATGTAATGATGGACATCATCTGAGATGATTTTAAATGGAAATGTTGTTTTGTCATATGCATGCCCCCCAATTGAAAACCGTACCGTACTCAATTAAATGATATTAGGGTTTAGTGCCCCAGATGGATATTCTGAACTGAGTGATTTCTGCTGCAACATTTATTTATTTATTTTATTTATTTTTCAACTTCTATCACCGCACCATCTCCCCCAAAGGGGACTCTGGGCGGTTTACAAATACAACAGTTAAAATTTATAAATATAACTAAATATAAAAAAAATACAATTCTATAAACATTACAATTACTAATAAGTTAAATATAAAATCCAATAGGCGATAAGATAAACATACTATTTAATTAAGCTAGGCCACAAAAACAAGCCACTGTGTTCTACCAAAACGACAGGAACAATTACATGTTGTTCTTTCTTTTTGGCAAGTAACATTTATCAGTCTTTGAAGAAGTGTCATATTAAAATTTCTAAGTAAAAGTTTTTAAAAAAATAAATATTCAGGTTCTTGCATGTAACACTGAGCAAGAAAGCTAGAGTTCTGACTTAACATTTACAAGAACTAGAATGTGCATGATCTAATTGTTCCTCCTTGCTTCCTGCTGTGCTGGTTTTTCTACCCGTGCAAATCTCCACTGGGGGTTTGCTTACTACTTTATCCAAACCAGCGTTTCTAGCCTGCTACTGTCCAACAAACCATGAACCAGAAGCCAACAACAAACAATGTAATCAAATTCTGGTTTATTAGGATAGCTGTGAACCAGGAATTCAGATCTGGGCATAGCACTAAACAAACCAGTGCGACAAGTTTCCTGTTTTGTTTAGGCATTCCTGCTGACAGAAGGCAAGCACAAGGAATTAAGCAATATGAAGCTTTGTGTTGCCTATTATTAATATCCCAGGATTTACAGCAATTTGATTATTACAGAATATGAAACCTATGAAAGAGCTGTGGGCATACACATTTTATTTGATTCTTTAACCAACATGAAGAGACAACAAATTTTACATTGATGTAATTTATTGGCAGAGTGCAATGATGAAATTCAGCTTAACACACAAGGAAATCAGGACACACCCAGGGCTGAAAGGACAAGAAATTCATTGCCTGCAATCACCTGAACTAAGTAGAATGACCTGTGCCCAATAGAGATTTATTGACTTTCAACAACATTGAATAAATTCAAGATGGTGAAGTTGTTTTGCTTTATTTGTCCTTATCCCAATGCCTGAAAGCAGCATAATATCTAATGATTAATGTGACAGCACCAGATGAAATGTACAGTCTGTTTTCCTTTTTTCTTGCAGAGCAGACCTCTTTAAATATTCCCTTCCTATATCATTTCAGATTGCAGATGGAAGATTAAGTGCTCAACCAACTTAATTTTAAAAAGTTCAAATGTGTGTTGTTTCAATGCAGAAATAAGCCTCATTTTTATTCATACATGGCTTAACTGCAACCTCCCAGGAACATAAGAAAAAGGGAATTATGTATACTGTGCAGTAGTAAAGTTCTTCTATCTCATTTTTTAATGAAATAGACAGCCAAATGCAAATATATACTGCTGCTCAGGTAACCAGTTGTACATGACTGGACAAACAAAAGATTACTTCTTTTCTTCAGAATGGACTACAATAGGAACTTGCATGAGCAAAGGAAAGAAAACCCATCAGTGAACAGAGCCAGCTTTGTATTGTCGAAGGCTTTCACGGCCGGAGTTCAATGGCTGTTGTGGGTCTTCCGGGCTGTGTGGCCGTGTTCTGGAAGTTGTGGTTCCTAACAGAGATTTTGCTTCTATCTGTGCTCCTGCCCTCTGAAGATGCTGGCCACAGATGCTGGCGAAACGTTAGGAACCACAACTTCCAGAACACGGCCACACAGCCCGGAAGACCCACAACAGCCAGAGCCAGCTTTGTCACATTCTCCAACCAATAGCAATAAGATTTGGTATAAAAAGGTAGTTTTGGGAAATATTGGTGTGGGAAGCTGATGAATTGGTGTTATACTTTAATATACTGGTTGAGTAAGAGGTCTCTCAACAAGAAGAACATCGTTACTATGGATTACTGTCTTTTATCCACACACAACCAAATTCTATTATATTGTGTCTGTCTGTCTGCTTTCCTTCCTTTAGGAAAAATGCTGTTCGGCTCATTTTTACTTGGGACTATGGCACCAACCAGAGATTTAATTCTTCCTACCTCACTATTTTCCAATTTGAAAGGAATCCCAACTATTATTATATAATTTAATATTTATTATTGTTTTATTGTAATATTTATAATATATACAATAATAACTTAATTATATTATAACTATTATGTTCCAAAGGGGATATTTTATTTTATTGATGGTGCTTTTCAGCAGAAAAATTATGACTAAGCAAACTGCAAAACTCCCATTCATATTATGTCATGATCCTAATCCACATGAGTTTTCATGGCTGAATTTGATTGAAATATACCAACAGTGGTGAATAAGTATATACTAATTTAATCCATAGAACAGAGCTTTCCAAACTTTTCATGTTGGTGACACACTTTTTAGACATGCATCATTTCGCGACACACTCTTACAGCAGAGCATCATTTCGCGACACACTCTTACAGCAGGGCACAAGGCAGGCACTAGGACCTGCGCGGAATCACAGCAGGTTTGGAGGCAGCAGGGCACAAGGCAGGCACTAGGACCTGCATGGAATCCTGGCAGGGCTTGGAGGCAGCAGCAGCAGCTGCGACAAACCCAGACACTGCAGCCGACACACTAATGTGTCGCGACACACAGTTTGGAAAGCTCTGCCATAGAAGCAAGGAACTTTCAAAAAGCTCAATATTAATAAATTGAAGATTAAACATTATACTAATGAACCAAATACATTATTTTGATGCTTTTTAGCTGTCAATTCATAGTATTAAGATCTCAAATAATATTCTTTTTTTTTAATTCTTAATTTTTAAGGAGGGCAGTTGGGCCTTGTGATTTCTACAAGAAAAATGCCTTGGGCTTAATTGGGAGATATGTAACTGTCTTTTGAAGTAGGGTAAAAATTTAAGAATGTATAACTGGATTGATAATGAGCTTATGATGATTTTGTTTTCTTTTAATGATTTGGATTAAGATATATTGGGATTGTTTTAAGATCTGTTTAATTTACAAGATTTATTAGAGATGTATAAGATATACTAATAATTGTTTGATTTTTAGGTTTAATAGAGTTAAGATTATTGTAGTATTATTGATTATAAAAGCAGACAATTTATATGTATTTATAATTTGATTTGTATTATAGTGGACAGAAATATAGAGAATAGTGATAGGAAGGAAATAACTAAATGGATATTGTCTTATGGGGAAGGGAAGTTGATTTAGAAATATATATACTATATATATATATATATATATATATATACATACATACATACATACATACATACACATACATATACATATACATATACATATATATACATACACATACACACACACACACACACATATATACACACACACACACAGACACACACACAATTTTCTTTATATAAGGGGAAGGAGCAATTGCATTAGTGACTTGTATATGTGCTAATGGAAATATTAATAGAAATGATGTGATCTTGGTTTGATATAGAGTAAGAGATTGATTAGAGAAATTGCTGTATATTCTTGCTGTTCGAAGTCGGAAGTCACCTCTGTATGTAATCTTTTAAAATTCTTTTTTCTTGAGTTTCACACTTTTTTTAGTTTTCTTTTTTTCCTTTTGTAGTTTTTTTTTGTAGTTTTTATCTTTTTCTTAAACTTAATAAAATTCTTATGAAATGATTTCTCCCCTCTTCTCCTGTTCCTTAAACAGTAACTTTTAAAGCTTGGGAATACATTTATTCTAGGAATTAATTTAAATGGCAATTGTGTACGTTCTACACAATTTAGAATTTTGCAGAATGAATGGACATAAGTACAACTAGGTTTCCAAATCAGTCAAGAATGGTTATATCTACCTTATTTAGTAGGAAGAGAATCTCATCAACACTATATAAAACCATTTTGTAGATTCAGAGCAGGAACTGTTAAAAGTCTCAGAATATTTTGGGAGGGCAAGTAGTGTCAATTTGCTGAATATCACTGAAAATCTTTGTGGCATAGAACCCCTTTTAAATCTACTTCAGTAAATCATCAATAATAGATAGGCTGACCATATTTCCTTCAGACAAAAATGGGACTTTTGGGATGGCAAAACGGGACAGGGTCTTATGCCACCATGCCGGCCTCCAAACCCCGCCCCCCAGTCCACGCAATTGGCTCCCACCTGCAAACCCCACCCCCGCCCCACACAATTGGCTCCCGCCTGCAAACCCCACCCCCATCAGCGTGATTGGCTCGGATTTTAATTTTCCCCCCCGATTTTTAAAGGTTTTTTTTTTCTTCTAGCAGTAAATGGTGCAGCAGAGCTGGTGTGTTTGGGGGAAGCCAGAGTACACACACTGTGCACACAGCACCGTCATCGGCCGGGGAACAAGGGGCGGGGATGGAGGGGATGGAGGCCCACCACTGCCCCATCCCCCTCGGGCTTGGCCGAGGGAGGGAGGAGAGTCGCTGCTGCTGCCACCGCTGCAAAGCAGGAGAAGCAGGAGGAGCCGGCTGCGCTCGGCTGCTTCAGCCACACCACTCCGCCCCTTGCTGCCCGCTGAAGCTCCCCAGGGTGGCTGGCTCCTGCTTCTCCTGCTCGGCGGCCCGACTACTCTCCTCCCTCGGCCAAGCCCAATCAGATGCACATACACACACTCACACACTCACAGGACAGACTGCCCTCGGCAGGAGCCGGCCGTGCTGGGAGGCTTCAGCCACGCCACTCCGCCCCTCGCCACCCGCTGAAGCCCCACAGCATGGCCAGCTCCTGCCAGGGCAGTCTGTCCTGTGAGTGTGTGTGTGTGTGTGTGTGTGCATCTGATCGGGCTTGGCTGAAGGAGGAGAGTTGTCGGGCCGCCGAGCAGGAGAAGCAGGAGCGGCCACCCTGGGGAGCTTCAGCAGGCAGCAAGGGGCGGAGTGGTGTGGCTGAAGCAGCCGAGCGTAGCCAGCTTCTCCTGCTCGGTGGCCCGACAACTCTCCTCCCTTGGCCAAGCCCGATCAGATGCAGGCGCGTGCGCACACACACACACACACGCATGCACCCACCCCACACCCTCTTTCTCCAGCCTCCCTGCAACAGGTGCCGGTGCATTTGGTCATGGGGAGGCTGGAGAAAGAGGGTGTGGGGAGCGTGTGTGTGTGTGTGTGCGCGATTACGCTGAGCAAGTAATCCGCGCGCGTGCACACACACGCACGCACCCACCCCACACCCTCTTTCTCCAGCCTCCCTGCAACAGGTGCGGGTGCATTTGGTCATGGGGAGGCTGGAGAAAGAGGGTGTGGGGTGTGTGTGTGTTTGTGCGTGATTACGCTGAGCAAGTAATCCGCGCGCATGCACATACACTCACGCACCCCACACCCTTTTTCTCCAGCCTCCCTGCAACAGGTGCGAGTGCATTTGGTCATGGGGAGGCTGGAGAAAGAGGGTGTGGGGTGCGTTTGTGTGTGTGTGCGTGCGCGATTACTATGAGCAAGTAATCTGCGCGCGCGCGCACACACACATACACACGCACCCTCTTTCCACAACCTTCCCGTGCCTGCTTTCCCTGGCCTCACCACTGCTGGGCAGACAATCTCCGGATCAGGTAAGGAGGCAGGAACCTGGACTGTGGTGCTGTGTCTGCTGCTGGGATCTCACGTGGCAACTGGGCTTCCAGTTGCCGCGCTGATAGGGCCTCTTCCGGGCTGCCTCCAATGGCAAGTCCGGCTCCAGTCCTTCTTCCTGTCTTCCTGTCCTCCTTCCCGCCGGGTTAAAAAAGGGACAAAATTGAGATTTTGATCAAAACGACGGGACGGTTGAAAAATGCTAAAATAATGGGACTGTCCCGTTCAAAACGGGACATATGGTCACCCTAATAATAGATATAGATAATGAAGAAGTGGTAATACACCCTGTTAAATTACAGTATATAAATCACAATATTACTGGGGGGTGTAAATGAACTTCTATATACCACCATCTGTGGTAGCATTGCTCAATTAGTCACTGCTTTGGGATGAAAATTTTGGAAGGGTTTGGGAAAATCACTCAGTAATCTTTCATAAGGAATCTTGAGGTTGTTTGATGCAGCATAGGAAATTGATTCAGTTCTTAATGGTTACCTGCTAGATTGTTATTACAAAACACTGGAAAAGCCAGTAAAATAAAAAAAATGTTAGTAGCTCACTTGTATTTAAAAATGTAAGAAACTGTTTTCATATAAAAAGGAGATTTCAGATAGTCAGATTTAAACCACTATATTTCATTAACATATGTATGTAAATTTATCTTTCTCCCATTCATGTACTACACACATACAACTCCAGACGATTCTGAATGAAATGGATTATCTAGACTCCTTCCAGGAGGTTTCAGGCCTGGATATGGGACAGAAACTGCATTGGTTGTGCTTATAGATGATCTCTGGCGGGAGCTGGATGGGGGCAGTACATCCATCCTGGCTCTTCTTGACCTCTCAGCGGCTTCCGAAACCATCGACCATGGTATCCTTTTGGGGCGGCTCAGGGAGATGGGGGTGGGTGGTGTGGTTTTGGGCTGGTTCACCTCCTTCCTCTGGGGCCAGTCCCAATTGGTGGTGATAGGGAGTGAGAGATCCGACCCTCAACCCCTCCTTCGGTTCTCTCTCCTCTCCTATTCAACATCTACATGAAACCACTGGGTGAGATCATCCGTCACCACGGGATGAGGTATCATCAGTACACTGATGATACCCAATTATACATCTCCGTCCTGGGTAAAGTAAGTGATGCGGTGACTGCCCTCTCTCGGTGCCTGGGGGCTTTGGGAGTCTGGATGGGGAACAACAGCCTTTGGCTGAACCCTGGTAAGATGGAGTAGCTGTGGGTTAATGGCTCCTCTGTATCCGGGAAATTGTCATCTTTAGTTCTAGATGGGGTTGCACTGCCCCAGACAGACCCGGTGCGGAATATGGGGGTTCTTCTGGACTCACGACTCCTGCTTGAAGAGCAGGTGGCAGTCGTGGCCAGAAGGGCCTTTGCACAACTTCGTGTTGTGCGCCAGTTACGCCCTTTCCTGGATTGAGAAGCCCTCCGAACAGTCACTCATGCCCTGGTCATCTCCCATATAGACTATTGCAATGTGCTCTACATGGGGCTACCATTGAAGAGTATCCGGAAGCTTCAGCTGGTGCAGAATGCAATTCTTGGTGCCCCAAGATCGGCACATGTGACACCATTGCTATGCGAGCTGCATTGGGTGCCAGTTTGCTTCTGGGTCCAATTCAAGGTGTTGGATATCACCTTTAAAGCCCTACATGGCATGGGTCCAGGTTACCTGAGGGACCGTCTCATCCCCATTACATTGACCCGTCCCACCCAGTCATGCAGAGAGGGCATGTTACGGACCCCATCTGTAAGAGAATTGTGCTTGGCGGGGTCCAGGAAGCGGGCCTTCTCTGCAATGGCTCCATTGCTCCTGACCTTCCGGAAGAACCTGAAGACTTGGCTCTGCCGTCTTGCCTGGGGCAGGAATGGGAGTAGTTATTCTTGGGGGTGGCTGGCGCCTTAGAGCTCTCCTCACTGGATTAGATCTTTTATGGCCACTTGGATTTTATATTTATATTTATATTTATATTTATATTTATATTTATATTTATATTTATATTTATATTTATATTTATATTTATATTTATTTTTACTTTTATATTTATATTTGGTAATTTTGTATTTATATTTTAGATGTTATTTATTCTTATTGTTTTAATGTGCTTGTTATTGTAAACCACCCAGAGTCCCTCTTTTTGGGGGAGATGGGCGGTGGCAAAAATTTGAAAAATAAATATATAAACAAATTTTGTAGAAGCAAAACAACAACTCAGCTAATTCACATATCCTACTAAGTCATAAGCCTTAATGCCAAACCAGACAGTATAGCAATTAGATCTACCCACAAGCAGGTACAACTGAAAGACTGTCAAGACAAGCTTTCTCAAACTTAGCACAATTTTTCAAAGTGAGACTCTGCATCATAAGCCTAGAAACATTAGCAAAACAAAACATGGCTTAACTCTTTGGTTTCTTTTAGAAGATAAACCAGACACACATGTGCACATTAAACTAGCCTTGGCTAGCCCTCCCATTGATAAGGCAGTCTTTGACTAGGTTCATAAATTGTACTATACACTGTATTCAATTCTAGCATGTTTGGGGGGAGGGGTTAGTGCAGGATGGATAAACTTTGCTAGATTAGGTATCACCACTCAGCTTCTCAACCCAGCAGAGGTGGTACAAGAAGCCTTCTGGAGATGCTGTTTTTGTTGTTTATTCGTTCAGTCGCTTCCGACTCTTCGTGACTTCATGGACCAGCCCCCGCCAGAGCTTCCTGTCGGCCGTCGCCACCCCCAGCTCCCCCAAGGTTGAGTCCGTCACCTCCAGAATATCATCCATCCATCTTGCCCTTGGTCGGCCCCTCTTCCTTTTGCCTTCCACTTTCCCTAGCATCAGCTTCTTCTCCAGGGTATCCTGTCTTCTCATTATGTGGCCAAAGTACTTCAGTTTTGCCTTTAATATCATTCCCTCAAGTGAGCAGTCTGGCTTGATTTCCTGGAGTATGGACTGGTTTGATCTTCTTGCAGTCCAAGGCACTCTCAGAATTTTCCTCCAACACCACAGTTCAAAAGCATCTATCTTCCTTCGCTCAGCCTTCCTTACGGTCCAGCTCTCGCAGCCATAGGTTACTACGGGGAATACCATTGCTTCAACTATGCGGACCTTTGTTGTCAGTGTGATGTCTCTGCTCTTAACTATTTTATCAAGATTTGCCATTGCTCTCCTCCCAAGAAGTAGACGTCTTCTGATTTCCTGGCTGCAGTCAGCGTCTGCAGTAATCTTTGCGCCTAGAAATACAAAGTCTGTCACTGCCTCCACTTTTTCTCCCTCTATTTGCCAGTCATCAATCAAGCTGGTTGCCATAATCTTGGTTTTTTTGAGGTTTAACTGCAACCCAGCTTTTGCACTTTCTTCTTTCACCTTGTCATAAGGCTCCTCAGCTCCTCCTCGCTTTCAGCCATCAAAGTGATATCATCTGCATATCTGAGATTGTTAATGTTTCTTCCAGCAATTTTAACTCCAGCCTTGGATTCATCAAGTCCAACACGTCGCATGATGTGTTCTGCATACAGGTTGAATAGGTAGGGTGAGAGTATACAGCCCTGCCGTACTCCTTTCCCAACCTTAAACCAGTCTGTTGTTCCGTGATCTGTTCTCACCGTTGCTACTTGATCGTTATACAGATTCCTCAGGAGGCAGACAAGATGACTTGGTATCCCCATACCACCAAGAACTTGCCACAATTTGTTATGAAGATGCTGTATACTTTAACAAATTGTGTGAACTAAGCCAAATATAGCTAATAAAAAAAAGGATTATGCAAATAGCTCTGTGCAATGTGTGAAGACATAATTATTTTAAAATAAATATACATTCTCTTTAATTCTGGGTATGTAGAGCAATTTAGCATTTCCCCCCTGCTTTCCTCTACTGTGTATCAATTACATTTCATTGTACTTTTCTGTTAAACATCAACTTCCTTTACTAGATGAATATACTACATGTAGCTGAAACAAGATATATGTTACACTACAGCAGAACTTTCCAAACTTTTCATGTTGGTGACACACCTTTTAGACATGCATCATTTCGCGACACAGTAATAACAGAGCTCCCTGGCCCACGTGATTGGCTCCTGTTTGCAAACCCCGCCCCCGGCCAACGTGATTGGCTCCCGCCTGCAAACCCTGCCCCCCAGCCCACGCGACTGGCCCCGCCTGCAAACCCCGCCCCCCAAGTCCATGGAAAAATTGTCTTCCACGAAACCGGTCCCTCGTGCCAATTTATATTTATATTTATTTATAAATATATTTATATTTATATTCATTTATATTTTTAAAAATATATGATTTATAAGGTAATCCTTTGCCTTTGCCTTTCTTGAGGAATTCTTCCACAGCATCCACAGCTTGTTGGAACCTCTTGCCTTTGTTAATTATTATCATCATTTCTTCTTTGTGGGCATGGTAAGGCTTCAGCTGCTCTACTTTAATCCAAGCATGGTCTTCAGCTCTGAAAAACTTCACAAAGAAGCACTTTTTCCCACCTGGTTTCTTCAGGTCCTTAGGTGGGTTAACAATCTTTCCTGGCCAAGGAGGATATCGGCCCAGCTTCCCCCACACCAAGTCTCCCAGCCGCAGGTTCACAGGTGCTGCCGCCACCATCTTCCCGACCCAGTCAGTACTGTTGCTGTGCCTTGGCTGCCATACCCTCCTTGTGCTGCCTGCCCCTTCACGACCCCCAGCCCGCTTACACTGCCACCGCTTCCCTCCTCCTCCTCCTCCTCCTCCTCCTCCTCCTCCTCCTCCTCTTCCATGGCAGGCTTGTGCACCGCCCGCTTTTCCTTCTCCCTCAGGCAGGACAGCTCAGAAGAGCAGCGAGGGGAGGCAGAGGGGAGCCTCGCGACCACTCCCAGTCCCCACTTACCAACGCGACACGGCAAGGGCTGGGCTGGCTTCCAAACTGGATTCTCCTTGGTGTGCGCATGTGGAAGGTGAGTGGGGGCCAATTGGGCCTCGCGCTGTTCGGCCCACCTCTCTGCCCTCCTTTGGTGCGCGCTGATTGGCAGGGGTGCCTCTTCTTCCGGGTCCCCTCCAATCAGCGCTTCTGGCTCGTTTTCTGACCGCAGCTTCCTGTTGCCGGCTCTTCTTCAGAGTCTAGCATGGAGGAGGCCCTAGGCATGATCCCAACACTGCACGACACACCAGGACACTTCAGGCGACACAGTAGTGTGTCGCGACACACAGTTTGGAAAGCTATGCACTACAGGGAGTCAATGTGCCATTAAAGACTCACAATTGACCACTGGGAGATTACTCTTTTTTTTAAAAAAAAAAGAAACTTTCTAACATCCCCACAATCTTCCAAAGACTAAATGGAAAATATAACAGCTGAATGTACTTCATTTCTGATACACTGTTTTGAACAGCTCATAAACAGTCCTTTCCCACTAAAACATGTCTTGAATAAAGCTCAATATCCACAATGGAAAAAATCACCAGTTTCCAGGATTATAGTAGACAGAAAAAAATGTAAGGGTGTAAATAATGACCATCTGGACCATATACACTTAATTTGGGGCAAACAGTAGAAATAGGTCAAGGAGGCACTTATGAAATGAAGCTAACTTCTTTTATAGTGAACTAGGGAAGCAAATGAAAGAACTTGAAGTTGCTTGACAATTATTCCCAACAGTCTGTTTTATTTCTCTCTAATATACGCTAACGTATCTTTTAGGCTAGGAATGCACTAGTTGCTGAACAGAATTAATACAATCTCTATTCAAACCACTTAAGATCAATTTGTAAAAAACAAAACAAAAAAGAAGGACTTAAATGTATCTTATAAAAATTCTTGTACTGGTTACAGTGACTGCAGAATAAGCCCACCTTTAAAAGGTAACTCACATTTTAAAATCAAAGACTGAGCAGAACAAATCTAAAAACTATAAGTGACACAAAAATTAGCAAAACTATTAAGGTCAAATTAGGCACCACAATAATAGCTTGCATGCAATTAGCATTCTGAGTATTCCTTGCCTTTGCAATCGATGACATTATTTTAGCCCTCAGTATTGAGATGTATACAAGGATAGATTTTCAGATGTTTCCTAGCTCCTTTTCTATATGTCCTTTCTAAAAATGGATGTTGTGCAAAACACTAAAAAGAGAGGCTTCACAAAGTACAGTATGCTTTTCATGGCCCTATTAAAAACAGTATCTTCAGGTATTTGGCTGAAAGTGATGCCGGGTTATTATTTTAATAGCAGCCACTTAAAAGTAAATATGTTCACTTTTAGAAAGAGCATTTAGAAGAAGGTTAGGAATCATTAAAACAGACAACTCCTTTGGACGATCTGCTTGGCTGCTTCAGAGGCTGTCCAAAGGATGCTCCAATGAGATGCTTAACTTCTGCTATACATGCTTTGCAAAGTTTGAATGACCTGTATAATCACCTAGTAATTAATATTAGCTTTTTAATTTTTATTCTTTGTATTGAGTTACTAGTTGATGGTAATCAGAGATCTCCTCCCAGTCATATACTTCATTGGTTTGAAGACTATTTATACGTCTCAGAAAACAGCAGCAATAAAAATGAGAGTTCAATCATGTGTAACCCAGGAGTATGTAGAGAACACCAGTGCAATACTCTGAAAAAGATCTGATTTTATAGCTTGCTCTGCAGTTACTCTAATCTGACTCCATCACTAGATCTGGAATGAGCTTTGAAAAAAGAGTCACATTCTTGTACAGCAATGCTTAAGGAAGTAAAGGGCTGAATTATGTTTGCCTATGTGCAATTATATCTTGTTCTGTGGAAAATCTAGAGATTAGCACAAGAGTTCTTAACTATGCTTCTTTAAAATTTGAATTACTGTAACTTTGTTATTTTGGGATGGTATGTAAATAGGCAGAGATAGTAGTCCTTTCTGTGGGAAACACTAAGTTTAGTAATTAACCTTTTAGCTCTGAGATAATGAATAATTTGATTGATTCTGAAATGCATTCAACTGGGGTTTATATAGTAACAATAAAACAGATAATCACCAAAATTTGTACTAATCTTCAGTCACAGGTAAGATGGATAGAACAAATGATGGCACAAAACTGGGCAACCTGGAAAGATACAGTATGTCAGGGTCCTGGTCAAATAGAAATGACAGATAAGCATTGTGCTCTCTACCAGGGTAGTTCTTTAAAATGGGATACATATGTCTTCCAAGATTCCCTGTAAAGAGAGCCGCAAAGGAGCACGTGGCTTAGGGATTCCACAGAGCCATCTCCACATGGGCACGAATACTGCTGAAGAGGTATGTTTTATACCGCCCACACAGGACTGCAGTGGGAAGTGCAGCCAACCTGGCCAAGGTGAAGGAAGGCCGGACAAAATTTCAGAATTAGAATTGAGGAGAGATAAGATGGCACATGCTCATTTGAGAAGAATCCATGAACTGTGGGGCTGGATAGAAGGCTTAGATGGGTTTGAAAATCAATATCCCAGATACTTTGCTTAAGGGGACTCCTGGCATTTTCAAACCCTAATGGACAGAGGCTTTCCAAAGAGAGGCCTAAGGACTGGATTTGCTCTGAGCTCCCATTAGCCAGGTGGATTTAAAACGGTCTCTGAGAACTAACGAAGCCAGACCCGCAGGGGAAAAATCCAATTTTAACCGGAAATTAAGGAAATAGAACCAGGCTCTGGCACCCACAGAAACCATACCTGTCTCTAATCATAAGGCAGCCCTCTTGATGCACCTTGGGAGTGCAAGTATAGCTCTTATGAATTTGGACTGGACAGCTTCCAGGATATTAAACTTTGTAGAAGTACAGATCTGAGCACCATAAAGAAGCTGAGAAATAATATCAAATTTTATATGCTTGAGGATTTCTGTGAACTTGAGATTATGTTTATTTTATGACAAACTAGCTTTCAGAAAATGAATGCAAGGTAAGTTACCAACAACCCCCTCCCCCACACAAACATACCTTGGTTTCAATATCCTAAGCCAACGGTTACTCTGAATTCAGCACTGAACCCAGACTGGCTCCCAGGCTGGATCAGCTGGATCGTGTGTCTCGTACTCCATTTTGGGCTGTGTGCTGTGGGGGACCAGAGCCGCACACATATGCTGCTCCCACGGACTTACATTGGCAGTGGGAGACTTTTCAGAGCCATTCTGGTGGATGAGGAGGCTTACCAGACTGGCTAGAGCTGTTTTTTGGTTGGCGGGATGCCACAGTGATGCTGGAAGCTGTTGTTGGAGCTGGGACATAGAGGCCACTGAGGGGAGTGTTTCTGTCTTCTGGGATTGCTTGGTGGATGTGTGTCGGTGTTTGCGGCTAGGGCAGCGGCAGGGACGACACAGGAGACGGCGGCGGCAACGTGACATTTTCCAGGCCTTTTCCAGTGACGGACAGTGTGGTCTGGTGTGGTTGGTGGTCCCCAAATTTGGCCTGGGACTTGAAGAACTCCTGAGACACCGTAGAGTGCCTAATGAGCAGCATTTGGTGGATCTGGGATAGAGTAGTGGCAGAAGAAGGCTTGTACCTGAGACCTGTCATGGACTCTCTCTCATTAGAGGCCATTTTGCCTCCTTCTTCATGGTTGGAGTCGAAAAGGGACAACGTGGTGACCGTTTTAGGGCCAACTAAATCTGATGTGCAGATATCACCTGGTGGTTGGACTAGTAATAAGGTTTTGGATGGTGAGGGTTTTTCCCCTGGTATGAACTGAGTACCCTCCCAGGTGAGAGCTGGGAGGGGGTAGTGGGGTGGCTGTTTTGTAGTTGTGATTGGAGACTCCCCCAGCCTGTTTGGTGAGAGCAGTGGGTGTGGGGGGGGCATTGATTGTTGCATAGGAGGGGTGGGTTTTAGGGTTGCCTGTGGCTCTGAGAACTTATGCTATAGCGCTCAGGGGATTCTGTTCTCTGCCCCTTTGGGATGTTTGTTGGCATGTTTTGGGAACTGGAGGGCATGGGGTGGGGGGTGTAGGGGCCTTAGGGGGATTGGAGGCGGGTGGAAATGTCATGGTGGTGACGGGTATGGGAAGATATGGCGGGAGGCCAGGGGTGGGCCACTCTCAGGGAAGGTGGGCCCGGTGTCTTATTCCAGTCCTGCATTCCGGCTTCGGGTCTCATCCCCTTTTCCTGGTCACAGATCTTCAGAGACCCTGGCTTTCGGGGGCTGCTGCTAAACACCACGTCAGTCTGTAATAAGGCCTCACTCATCTGTGATTTAATCAGAGATGAGAGGGCCGACCTGGCATCTATGTGGAAATGTGCCCAGCTGTGTTTTGGGTGTGGCACTAGCTGAGACGCCATGGCAGGGGCAGGGGTGTGGCGGTTGTCATCCGAGAGACTCTTTCAGGGGCACTGCCCCACAAGTTTCTGGATGTGAAAACCTGTTCCTAAAGTTGGGCTCTAGCGATCAGTTGGGATTGTTGCTACTGTACCAGCCTCCCTGCTCCTCCATTCAATCTCCAAGTTGGCGGTGGAGTTTCCCAGGCTTATGGTTCTGGGAAACTTCAATCTGACTTCCCTGGGGGTGGGGTCTGAGGAAGCTCAGGAGTTCATGGTCACCATGACAGCCATGGGCCTATCCCAGGTCATTCAGGGCTTGGGACAGTGGTCATACCCCTGATCTAGCTCTTGTCGGAGCAGTGGTAATGTGATCTGGTATTGGGGGAGCTTTGGGTGGCTCCTCTGTCATGCTCAGATCATACCCTGGTAGCCATGAGATTCTCTGGTGCCGCCCCCACCACAGGGAGGCAGGACCTATTAAATCAGTCCGCCTCTAGTGACTAATGGACCCGGATGGGTTTCAGAGGGAACTGGGGGTTATTCCTGACAATCTGCTGCACGGTCCGGCTGAGTCCTTGGCCTTTGCCTGGAATGAAAGGGTGGCCAAGGCTTTAGATCGGATTGCGTCCATGTGGCCTCTCCCTCTTGTGGATCCTGTTGCTCTCCAAGATTTATGGAGGAACTTAGGGAAATGAAATGGAAAAAGAGATGTCTAGAGCATCGCTGGCGCTTGATGCAGGATGAACTTGACTGAACATGGGTGAGAGTCACTATTAAAGCCTACCTTGTGGCAGTAAGGGCAGTGAAGTGTCAATACTTCTCTGCCCTTATTGCATCTGCAGATAGCCACCCAGCGGCCTTGTTTAAAGTGACACGAGCCTTCCTGGGAAAGGAGGACTTGGAGGTTTACTTGCAAGGAAGTGCAGAGGAATTTGCAGAGCATCTGATGGAAAAAAAAGTGCTTGGATTCATTCCAAACTGGGCTCTAGCTTTGATACAGGTCCAGTAGAGGTGCCCAGTGCACAGTCTTGCCCTGTTATCTGGGAATGGTTTGATCCTGTTGGACCTGATGGTGGGAAGGCGAACTGTAGATGGCACCAACAATACCCTTGCAAAATGTGGTTCTTTCAGTATACTGGAATGTACATAAAAAAGGTTCCCCTGCACAGTCGTGTCCGACTCTAGGGGCTGGTGCTCATCTCCGTTTGTTAGCCGAAGAGCCAGCATTGTCCGAAGACGCTTCCGCGGTCATGTGGCCGGCATGACACGCGCGGAACGCTGTTACCATCCCACTGAAGTGGTACCTACTAATCTACTTGCATTTGCATGCTTTCGAATTGCTAGGTTGGCAAGAGCTGGGGCGAGTGCGGGAGCTCACTCCGTCACGTGGGGCTAGGGTCTTGAACCTCCGAACTTGCGACCTTCCGATCGACAATAACAATGTTTAAATGGTTGGTGTAATGTGAGAGAGATTATCTCTTTGTATATACATGAAATGTGGGAGAGGGTGAGGAATGAATCTTTCATAATTTATTACCAAGACATGGATTAAGTCTTTGGTCACTCTTACAATTCAACCGTACTCAGAGTTAAGGCAAGCCTGTTATTAAGTGCCACGTTTAATCATAAATAAATATTAGTAAAATAGACATAAGGAAGCAACTTTTTGAAAAAAGTGTGCCATTTAATTAAATTATAAATGAAACATCACCCTATATTCAATTAAATAAATAACTTTAAAAATAAAAAGTTCATAACAACGAGGTTTGTATTATTGGAGCCATGAACACTTCAATGAGGAGACATCCCCTCAACACGGCCATGATGGAATAGGAGTGGTCTCTTGCACATATCAACTGATTCTATCATACGTGCAGACCTATAAGGAAAGGTCTGGAATAGTGCTTAATATCCAGTCATATTTTTCCAAAAGCATTTAAGCTTGAAGGATAGGCTGACCATACGTCCCATTTTGAACGGGACAGTCCCGTTTTTCCCCCTTTTCTCAACTGTCCCGGCGTTTTAACATAAATGCCCTTTTTCAAGTACAGGCGGAGGTGGAGCAGCCAACTGGAGGGAACCCGGAGGAGGAATTGCCCCTGCCCACCAGCACACGGCAAAGGAGGTGGGAGAGTGGGCCCAGCACCACGACAGGTGGAGGCGATTCACCTTCCAGGTTCCCTCCAATCAGCTGCTCTGCCCCGCCCATCGCGCTGCCCGCCCCGCCCCTCCCGCACGCTGATAGGTGGAGGCAACCCCCCTGGGCCCCCCCAACCAGCCACTCCACCCCCGCCCACTGCTCCACCCGGCCCGCCCACCCTGCATGCTGACAGGCGGAGGTGATTCCCCTTCCAGGTTCCCTCCAATCAGCTGCTCCGCCCCCGCCCATCGCACTGCCCGCCCCACCCCTCCCACGCACTGATAGGTGGAGGCAACCCCCCCACCCCCCAACCAGCCGCTCTGCCCCCACCCGTTCCTCTTGTCCCATTTTTGTCTCAAGGAAATATGGTCAGTCTATTGAAGGAGCTTGCTTATAATGATAATGTCCAAGGCTTTTTTTACCCACAATGCCTTACTGTGAGGAACGCCTATCAGAACAGGTTTCTGATTATTGAGTTTGGGACTAGAAGTGTGAACTATGTGATAGAAAAAACAAAACCAGAAACAGTGAAGCAAGGAAGCATCATGTACCAATCCTACAGAAAGAAATTCAACTAGTACCAAAAAAGAAGAAATGCAGGAATAAAACCTATATGCACTTTCTTACCATATTTTATTTTACTATTAATGGGCACCTAAAATTACTACATAGATTTGATTGGTTGATTTGATTGGTTATCTGTTTAAAATAATATAATTATGACTGTGGTAAACAAATTGCACAATAATTCAAATTTACAGTACTAAAATACCTAAATCCAAATTACTATTTCTGGCAACCTGCCCTAAAATTCTGTCAGTGAAGAATATATTTTTATAGTGGTTACTAGTTCCAAGTCCAAGGAAAAGAAGTTTATGTCAGCATGGTTAACAGTTATACATCATTATTTCACAAGAGTACCGTGATTTTTCTTCAACGTATAGCTACAGAAAAAAATATATTAAGGGTGCTTCAGATTGTAATTCAACACCTACTTTCTTGGGAATAAGTATCACAGAAGTCAATTGGCTTACTTCAAAGTAAGCATGTAAGATTATTCTCTACGCAACTAACTATTATTGGCACGATCCTGCTGATTTAACAAGTTTTTATTTTTTATGGCAGATACTATACAGTACCAATTTACCAGTGTAGTGGCAATGCGGAAGACCATTGTTATTTCAAGGAGTTTAAGTGACATATTTTGATTTTCTCCTTCACACGAAGAAGCTTAGAGTTTATTTTGAGTTATACTAATGTTTAGCTGGCTTGTTTTTTTATTTCTGTTTGAAATGGGGGGGAGAAGAGAAAACCCCAAGATTGTTATTGTTAAGCACTAGGTTATCTGTATAGCTTCCCAGGCTCTTGGATTATGTCATAAACAGGTGCTCCAGACCCTGGGAACTATCCAGTCAAGGTCAGATCCTGCAGTCTCAGTACCATGGAAACAGGGTCACGAGGTTTTAGGGCCAGACTTTGATAAAAACCTGAGGATTGCCTTTTGAGTGGGGGAGCTTCTGCACAGACCTGAGCGCTGGGTGCTGTGGAAATGGAGCCGCCCTGGGGTATCTCCGCTGTCATTATTAAGGGGCTCCTGACAGCCTATGGGAGATTGGGTATAAACTTGCTTGGTATGTAATGGTTTTTCTTTCTTTCTTTCTTTATACTATGCTATGCTATGCTTTTTATTTTTACTTACTTTATTTATTTATTTATTTATTTATTTATTTATTTATTTATTTTTCAAATTTTTATCACCGCCCATCTCCCCCCTAAGGGGGGACTCTGGGCAGTTTACAATAAGAATGCTTCTGTTTAATCTGCCTAAACCAGGGCTTTCCAAAGTTTTCCCACGGCGACACACCAACCGCTGTTGGTGTGTCGCTGCGGGAAAATCCGGAAGTGCCGCCGTTGCGGCAGCACGCAAAATCCCAGAAGCGCTGCTGCCGCTTTCGGTTTTTGCGTGCCACCGTTGGTGTGTCGCTGTGGGAAAACCCGGAAGCACCGCCGTTGCGGCAGTGCGCAAAAACCCGGAAGCACTGCTGCCGCTTTCGTTTTTTGCGCACCGCCATTGGTGTGTCGCCGCGGGAAAACCCAGAAGTGCTGATGGCGCGCTTGATGGAAGCGCCATCAGCGCTTCCGGGTTTTGACGCGACACATCTGGGCCCCGCAGGCGACACACTTTTGTGTCGCGACACACACTTTGGAAAGCTCTGGCCTAAACTATGTTTCTGTTTAAATCTGTTTGCTTAAGTTTATAATAAAGCTTAAAATCTCTTTATTCACTGGTGTGCTTATTGTCTCTGGATCTAAAAGAACCAATTGTCTAAGCACCTGATTTCTGCTTGGACACTTGGTAGAAATAGTTTCATGCATTGTTTTCAGTTGCTAGATTAGCTTCCTCTTACATCTCTCTGTGACAATTATTTCAAACATTCCTCATGAAACTAAAACTTGATCCTTCTTACAGCTGGAGGCTTTCTCCTAATTCAGATCCTGATTGATAATACAATTTCTCTATATTCTTTTAGAATGGACATACATTCCATGTGAAGTCTTACTAATGAAATGTTATTGCTGAACATTCTTACCCTGCTTTTTTTTACTCTAAGTGAAACCAAGAACTACAGTGGAGTTCTTTGTTCAAACTTCAAAAGTCATCACAACCACCTAAAAAGTACCCGCATGATGAGTGGGTAAAATAACAGACAAGCAGGTTAGATGGTGGTGCACGATTCTTCTAAATTATTTGAAAATCACATGTAAACCATAGTTATGATTGTAGAGAAAATGAATGTGAACTCGCACTTTAGGTAGCAACACTATGGTGCCTTCTGATTTTAAGAATCAGGTGATAAAAAAGTTTAGCCAATCAAAGGGCATTCCCATCTTGGAGGTAAACAAAAGTGAAAGCATTCATATATAATAAATGACTGGTTAGAGGTGAGTTGTGCTTCAACTTGAGTACAAATCTTTGTGCAATTCAGGAACCTAATAAAGCAGAGTCCCCGATCATGAAGGGTGCAGTATTTGCATTTATACAAACAGGTGTATCGAGTCTCATTCAGAGCTCCACCTGATTGCTTGGACACTGGGCAGAAAAAGTGTGGAACCAGTACAACATTTTCCATTGGACTTAGACATAGCTTCAGAGAGGTGGTTTACCTTGATGAAACTTCACACAAAGCACCTTTAAAACCTGCTTTGAGAAACAACACAGCCCCATTGCTTCTAAAAGCACACTGAAGCAGCTGCATTGCCATGTTTCTGAACTCTCTGTCAGCATTCCCATACCAGGAAGATGCCTTTGGGCACATGAACAGAAATCTCTTATGACGCTTCTAATCAGCTGCTGGAAATAAAGGAAGCAGCTTCTGTGTACATATAGCCTTTTCTGAGTAAAGGAACTGCTGTGAAGGTTTCAGGGCAAAGCAAAGCATCTCAGGCAAAACAGATCACTCATTGAGACAAATCACACTAATGTTGCACATCCCTATTTTTCATCTAATTTGAGACCCTTTATGCATTCAGCTGAATACCTGAAGTGCATTTCTAATATTATAGCTGTACTTAAATACACATTCATATGGAGCTATACTTTATAAATCAGTGGGGTCAACCTTCATATCATAAACCTTACAATTTTCCTTTCCTTTTTGGCACTTTCTTGTTTGCAGGACAGAACTTTTTATTTTTTTAAAAAAAACTTTTAGGTATTTTGAGCTTTGTGGTTAGATTTCATTGACCTAAGTTTAAGCATATTTCATTTTTAAAAAGCTTTCAAAAATTCATATTAAGTCTCTTCATACATGTTACTGTAATTTTGGCTGACATGCATTAATATCTTGAAGAATCTTTTACTGTATTATGCAATAGACATCTGCAGAAAATATATACCAAAATGTACTGATGTAATACAACAGGTTGGTAAGTAATCAGGTTAATCAATTAATTGGAGTTTCATATACTTCAAATAGATACTAATATATCTAAGGAAATTTGTAAAAGTTAGGGTTTTACTCATTCCAGTAATTTTAAATATATTGGAATAATGACTACAAATAAATTTTCTTTGGTTGTACAATTAAATATTGTATATCAAATCTGTTACCTCAGCTTAACATTCATATAAACAGATGGATCAAAAAACCCAGTGGATTTATGGAGAAAGATAAATGTTGTAAAGCGGAATTTTACCCATCATATATTTAAAGTATTTCAACTTTTTTATTCGTTCAGTCGTTTCCGACTCTTCGTGACTTCATGGACCAGTCCACGCCAGAGCTTTCTGTCGGCCGTCACCATCCCCAGCTCCCCAATGGTTGAGTCTGTCACCTCCAGAATATCATCCATCCATCTTGCCCTTGGTCGGCCCCTCTTCCTTTTGCCTTCCACTTTTCCTAGCATCAGCTTCTTCTCCAGGGTATCCTGTCTTCTCATTATGTGGCCAAAGTACTTCAGTTTTGCCTTTAATATCATTCCCTCAAGTGAGCAGTCTGGCTTGATTTCCTGGAGTATGGACTGGTTTGATCTTCTTGCAGTCCAAGGCACTCTCAGAATTTTCCTCCAACACCACAGTTCAAAAGCATCTATCTTCCTTCGCTCAGCCTTCCTTATGGTCCAGCTCTCACAGCCATAGGTTACTACAGGGAATACCATTGCTTTAACTACGCGGACCTTTGTTGTCAGTGTGATGTCTCTGCTCTTAACTATTTTATCAAGATTTGCCATTGCTCTCCTCCCAAGAAGTAGACGTCTTCTGATTTCCTGGCTGCAGTCAGCGTCTGCAGTAATCTTTGCGCCTAGAAATACAAAGTCTGTCACTGCCTCCACTTTTTCTCCCTCTATTTGCCAGTCATCAATCAAGCTCGTTGCCATAATCTTGGTTTTTTTGAGGTTTAACTGCAACCCAGCTTTTGCACTTTCTTCTTTCACCTTCGTCATAAGGCTCCTCAACTCCTCCTCGCTTTCAGCCATCAAAGTGGTATCATCTGCATATCTGAGATTGTTAATGTTTCTTCCAGCGATTTTAACTCCAGCCTTGGATTCCTCAAGCCCAGCATGTCGCATGATGTGTTCTGCATACAGGTTGAATAGGTAGGGTGAGAGTATACAACCCTGCCGTACTCCTTTCCCAATCTTAAACCAGTCCGTTGTTCCGTGCTCTGTTCTTACCGTTGCTACTTGGTCGTTATACAGATTCCTCAGGAGGCAGACAAGATGACTTGGTATCCCCATACCACCAAGAACTTGCCACAATTTGTTATGATCCACACAGTCAAAGGCTTTAGAATAGTCAATAAAACAGAAATAGATGTTTTTCTGAAATTCCCTGGCTTTCTCCATTATCCAGCGGATATTGGCAATTTGGTCTCTAGTTCCTCTGCCTTTTCTAAACCCAGCTTGTACATCTGGCAATTCTCGCTCCATGAATTGCTGGAGTCTACCTTGCAAGATCTTGAGCATTACCTTACTGGCATGTGAAATAAGTGCCACTGTTCGATAGTTTGAACATTCTTTAGTGCTTCCCTTTTTTGGTATGGGGATATAAGTTGATTTTTTCCAATCTGATGGCCATTCTTGTGTTTTCCAAATTTGCTGGCATATGGCATGCATCACCTTGACAGCATCATCTTGCAAGATTTTAAACAGTTCAGCTGGGATACCGTCGTCTCCTGCTGCCTTGTTATTAGCAATGCTTCTTAAGGCCCATTCAACCTCACTCTTCAGGATGTCTGGCTCTAACTCACTGACCACACCGTCAAAGCTATCTCCAATATTATTATCCTTCCTATACAGATCTTCCGTATATTCTTGCCACCTTTTCTTGATCTCTTCTGCTTCTGTTAGGTCCTTACCATCTTTGTTTTTGATCATACCCATTTTTGCCTGGAATTTACCTCCGATGTTTCTAATTTTCTGGAAGAGGTCTCTTGTCCTTCCTATTCTATTGTCTTCTTCCACTTCCGCACATTGCTTGTTTAAAAATAATTCCTTATCTCCTCTGGCTAACCTCTGGAATTTTGCATTTAATTGGGCATATCTCCCCCTATCACTGTTGCCTTTTGCTTTCCTTCTTTCTTGGGCTACTTCCAGTGTTTCAGCAGACAGCCATCTTGCCTTCTTGGTTTTCTTTTTCTTTGGGACGTTTTTTGTTGCCGCCTCCTGAACAATGTTGCGAACTTCTGTCCATAGTTCTTCCGGGACCCTATCTACTAAATCTAGTCCCTTAAATCTATTATTCACCTCCACTGCATATTCCTTAGGAATATTAGTGAGCTCATATCTAACTGATCTGTGGGTCTTCCCTATTCTCTTTAGTCTGATTCTAAATTTTGCAATAAGAAGTTCGTGATCTGAACTACAGTCAGCTCCAGGTCTTGTTTTTACCGACTGTATAGATGTCCGCCACCTTTGGCTGCAAAGGATGTAGTCAATCTGATTTCGGTGTCGACCATCTGGTGAAGTCCATGTATAAAGTCGTCTTTTAGGTTGTTGGAAGAGAGTGTTTGTTATGCACAGTGAGTTGTCTTGGCAAAATTCTATCAGCCTATGTCCTGCTTCATTTTGTTCTCCCAGACCATGCTTGCCTGTAATTCCAGGTGTCGTCTGACTACCCACCTTAGCATTCCAGTCTCCTGTAATGAAAATAACATCTCTTTTTGGTGTATTATCTAGTAGGTGCTGCAGATCCTCATAGAACTGATCTACTTCTGCTTCTTCAGCATCTGTGGTTGGGGCGTATATTTGGATCACTGTGATGTTAAATGGCTTACCCTGAATTCGAATTGAGATCATTCTATCGTTTTTTGGATTGTATCCAAGCACTGCTTTAGCCACTTTATTATTAATTATGAAGGCTACTCCATTTCTTCTGTGGTCCTCTTGTCCACAGTAGTAGATCTGGTGATCATCTGATGTGAAGTGGCCCATTCCAGTCCATTTCAGTTCACTGACACCTAAAATGTCTATATTTAATCTTGACATCTCACCAATAACCACATCCAATTTGCCCTGGCTCATAGATCTTACATTCCAGGTTCCTATGGTGTGTTGATCTTTAGAACATCGGATTCGTCGTTCACCACCAGCACCGTCGGCCGCTAGCCGTCCTTTCGGCTTTGAGCTAGCTGCGTCATCACATCTGGGGCTAGTTGAACGTATCCTCTGTTCCTCCCCAGTAGCATTTTGACCATCTTCCGACCTGGGAGTCCCATCTTCCGATGGTATACCGACATATCTTTGGTTGTACTGATCCATTTAGTTTTCATGGCAAGAATACTGGGGTGGGTTGCCATTACCTTCCCCAGGGATCGTATTTAGTCTGACCTCTCTGCCACGACCTTCCCGTCTTGGGTGTCCCTTCACGGTTTAGCTCATGGTTTCATTGAGGTGCTCAAGCTCCAGCACCACGACAAGGTAACGATCTCCTTTGCTGGAGGTATTTCAACTAGATTGATAAATTACTGAGATTTTTTTTAATGGAAAGCACAAGCCTCTATATTTTCTTTATCTAGATCAGAGCTTTCCAAACTGTGTGTCGCGACACAAAAGTGTGTCACCACACACAGCGTGGTGTGTCGCCACACCACCCGGAAGCGGTGGCACGTGCATGCACGGCGGCAGCGGCAGCCGCTGCCGTGCACGTGCGCACCGCCGCATGCCCCCCCACGCCGCCGCAAGCCCCCTGCGCCACCGCACGTCCCCCGCGCTGCCGCCGTGCACGTGCGCCCCCCGTGCTGCCGCCATGCGCGCGCTCGCCGCCGCGCTGCCACCACCGCCACCACTGGTGTGTCGCCAGCGGCGGCACTTTGGAAAGCCCTGATCTAGATTATAGTGAACACAAGGGTTTTAATTTCCCTCATTCTCATTTTTATTTTTATTACTGGACATATATTTGGACTTCTATTTCTTCATGGAATTTCAGTGATCAAGTCAAAAAACCATTGTGAGCACAATTAGAAATTTGTTATCTGATCCCGCTAATATCATGGGAAAGCTTTGGCACTGTTTTAGCCGCAATCCTGTTGTATTTCAAGCATTAAAGGTTGCATCTTATCCACATGATATACTTACACTGTTGGATAGTTCCTTTTTGAAAACTGTTTTGGGAAGAGATAATAAGCAATGCACTGATAGATCAGACCCCTGGCCCATCTCGTCCAGCAGTCTGGACTCACAGTGACCAAACAACTGCACAAGGAAACCCGCTAGTCTCCCAGCAGATGGCCTTCAGAGGCAGTCACACTGCCATCAAGGCTAATAGCCATTGTCTATTAGTCTTCCCATGACTTCCATGAATTGGTACAACCTTTTTTGATGTCAGCCAGACTGGTAGCCAAGCAAATTCCAAAGTTGAATTACATGTTGGGTGAAGAAAAAAAACTTCTGTCCTGATTTTTCCAGGATTCAATTTCATTGGGTGGCCTCTGGTTCTATTGCTTCGGGAAGGGGAAAATAAGCTTCTCCTTGTCCACTTTATTCACACCATGCACAATTCTGTATATCTCAATCATGTCCCCTCTCATTTTCCTCCTTTGTAGACTAAAAACTCCCAAATGGTGCAACCTTTTCTTATAGGGAAGGTGCTCCAGGCCCTTAATCATCTTAGTTGCCCTCCTCTGAACCTTCTGTAGCAATACTATATTCTTTTTTTTTATTATTCAAATTTATCACCACCCATCTCTACAACAGTAGACTCTGGGCGGTTTACAACAATATCATAAAAACAATTAAAACAATTAAAACTTATACAGCTAAAATCCACTAAAATAACAAATAGAAAAATCCAAAGATGGTAGGTTCTTAAAAGGAGGATATTACTAAGCCAACCACCCCTAGGAGGAACTATTCTTTCCTTCGTTCCAAGCAAGGTGGCAGAACCAGGTCTTTAAAGAC
This sequence comes from Charina bottae, assembly GCA_023362775.1. Lineage (NCBI taxonomy): Eukaryota > Metazoa > Chordata > Lepidosauria > Squamata > Charinaidae > Charina > Charina bottae. Next base: position 1,096,191 of record JALMGJ010000022.1, read on the forward strand.
TTCCTGAAGGCCAGGAGCGAGGGCGCCCGTCTCACCTCTGGGGGCAAGTTATCCCACAGGGCGGGTGCTATTGCAGAGAAGGCACGCCTCCTGGACCCCGCTAGATGGAATTCTTTTAGTGATGGGATCTGAAGCATACCCTCCCTGCATGATCAGGTGGGGCGGGTAGATGTAATTGGGATAAGATGGTCCCTCAGATACCCTGGTCCCATGCCATGTAGGGCTTTAAAGGTGATAACCAACACCTTGAATTGGACCCGGAAGCAAACTGGTACCCAATGCAGCTCACGGAGTAGCGGTGTTACATGTGCTGATCTTATAGCACCCAGAACTACCCGTGCAGCTGCATTCTGGACCAGCTGAAGCTTCCGGATACTCTTCAAGGGTAGCCCCATGTAGTGCGCGTTGCAGTAATCTATATGGGAGATGACAAGGGCATGAATGACTGTTCGGAGGGCCATTTTTGAGGTGCAGTGACCAGAACTGCACCTAATATTTTAGATGTGGTCACACCTGTGATATATACAGTATAAGGGCATTATGATATTTGCAACTCTATTTTCAATACCATTTTTAATTATCCCTAACATGCTGTTGGCCATTTTTATAGCAGATGCACAATGTGTTGACATCTTCATTAAACTGTTTACCATTATTCTCTTTCCTCATCAGTCATTGCTAGCTCTGATCCCATTAGTTTGTATGAATAGTTAGAATTTTTGGCACCAATGTGCATCATTTATACTTGCATCTGCCATTTTGATCCCCACTCACCTAATATGCAGAGATCCCTTTGGAGCTCTTCACAGTCTCTTATTATTTTTACCATTCTGAACAGTTTAGTGTTATCTACAAACTTGCCTATTCCACTATTCACACCTGATTCCAGATCATTTATACAGTAAATATGACATTGTGTGTGTGCGTGCCTTTGAGTCAGTGTTGACTCCTGGCAACTGCCTGGACAAGTCCCTGCAGTTTTCTTGGCAAGGTTTTTCGGAAGTGGTTTGCCATTGCCTCCTTCCTAGGGCTGAGAGAGAGTGACTGGCCCAAGGGCACCCAGCTGGCTTTGTGCCTAAGGCAGGACTAGAACTCACGGTCTCCCGGTTTCTAGCCTGGTGCCTTCACCACTGCACCAAACGGGCTCTCTATAAATATGATATAGTATGGTATAAATATTACATTGTAGCCAGAAGCATTTGGGTAGGATGAGGCTGGAGCCCAGCAAGATGGTATGTTGATTTGTGGGAGAGTTGCCCTGGGGCACCATAAGGTTTCACTGTGGCGGTTGTGTTTTCTTTTCTTTTTTGCTGTTTTTTGTTGTCTTGTGAGTCACCCAGGGTTGTGGTTACAGGTTGTCGTGGCTGTACAAGTATAATCAATCAATCAATCAATCAATCAATCAATGTTAAAAGGCACCAGTCCTAGGACAGAAACCTGGCGGACCCCACTAGTTACATCCCTCCATTCTGAGAATTGTCCATTTACGCTCTCTCTTTGTTTTCTATTCTTTAGCCAGTTTCTTATCCACAAGAGATCTTGCCCTTTCATTCCATGGCTGTTAAGCTTACTGAGAAGTCTTTGATGAGGGACTTTATTAAAGGCTTTTTGAAATCTAAGTAGATGATGCCTACTTCGATTAATATTCATTAAGAGAAATATCACTAACAGACATTAACATGATTTTGAAGTATAGACCAAAAATTGAACTTATCATTATATGAAGAATTAGGCATTTAGGGTACAGCTAAAATAACTCTTTTTCTTTGATCGAAAGATAGTGTTACCCTGGACTTACAATCTTCGATTGATGATTTGAACTGGCTCTTTATCAGTGTAATGGAAGGCTTGATCAATATTATTCCATATGGACAGGGTTTAATAATGTGCTTCAAAACTGAGCTGTTTTCTCTACAGATGTTTCTGTCTTCTTTTTCTTTTTATTTGTTTTTGTTCATCTTTTTTCCTGTACTAAAGCAATAAAATATAAGGAAGGTTTTTGCTGTAACTCTCCAGCTCTCTTGTATGCAAATAGCTTATCTTTGATCTTTCACTAAAAATGATACATTGTGGCTCTCACACTGTATCCACAAACTTCTCCTGGGCAAGGTAGACACAGGACCGCTTCTTCTAACATGGCAATCATCTAACTATGGGTTTGTTTTTATTCTTTAAAACAACGCTATTTTAGGAAATTAATACTCTATTTCAGGGTTTCCAAACTTTTCAGTTGGCGACACACCAACGGCGGCACGCAAAAACCCGAAAGCGCCGCTGCCACGGTGCTTTTGGGTTTTTGCATGCCGCCACAGCAGCAGCGCTTCCGGGTTTTCGCCCACCGCCACTGCAGTGCTTTCGGGTTTTCACGCACGGTGGCGGCGGTGTCCTGGTGTGCCGCATGAAAACCCAGAAGCGCTGATGGCCTGCCGTTTCCGGGTTTTTGCGCGGCACACCTGGGCCCCGCAGACGACACAGTACTGTGTTGTGACACAGTTTGGAAAGCTATGCACTATTTTAACAATATTAAAACACTATTTTAGTAATTAGCAAAACTGATGGATCTACAAATTTCTGCAGCCCTCCCACTTTAAGTTTATTTATTTATTTATATTTCTAACTTATATCACCGCCCATCTCCCCCCATTCCGGAGGGGACTCTGGGCGGTTTACACCAAGCCAGCAATTAAAACATATAAAAATTTATAAAATAGAATACATAATATAATTAATATATAAAATCCAAGAGGCTCTGATGTTAGGCTTTAAAGAACCCTATGGAGCAAGCCAACCCCAAGAGGAGCTATTACTCCCCCCATCCCAAGCGAGGTGGCAGAGCCAGGTCTTCAGTTGTTTCCGGAAGGTCATAAGTGTGGGGGCTAGCCTCACCTCCAGGGGCAGAATATTCCAGAGGGCGGGTGCCACTGCTGAGAAAGCCCGCCTCCTGGACCCCGTCAGATGGAATTCTCTTATAGACGGGGTCCGAAGTAAGCCCTCTCTGCATAGCCGGGTGGAACGGGTCGATGTTCTGGGGATGAGGCGGTCCTTTAGGTAACCTGGTCCCATGCCATGTAGGGCTTTAAAGGTGACAACCAACACCTTGAATTGGACCCGGAAGCAAACCGGTAACCAATGCAGCTCGCGCAGCAGAGGTGTCACATGTGCCGACCTTGGGGCACCCATAACTGCACGCGCAGCCGCATTCTGGACCAGTTGAAGCTTCCGGATACTCTTCAAGGGTAGCCCCATGTAGAGCGCATTGCAATAGTCTATGTGGGAGATGACCAGGGCATGAGTGACTGTACGGAGGGCCTCCCGATCCAGGAGTTGCAATAACTAGAGATCTTAGACAAAGGAGTATCACTTATCTATTCGAGATCCCTTTCTGTTTTCTTCATACTTTTGAATTAATCTATACTTTTAAATTCATTACTGTTGCCCTATATAAAAAAAAGTTGCTGCAAAAAAAAACACTTCAAAAACATTCTTTTGTTGATTTCTGTTTCTCCTTGTTACCCGAATCAGTGTGTCAACACAACAATGGACCTGATATTAGTCCATAAACTCTAGCTGAATCCCAATAAGTTTTAACACTAAGAGTTCTTGGGCCCAAAGAATTGGCATTCAACAGCTTTGAATAGCCCTGAACTTACCCAGAAATAACAGGTGTGGTTCACCAGCAGTAGCCAATGACAGAGTCAGCTTGTCAGAAACACACTTTTTTTTTGCTAACCATCCAACTGGACTATATGTGTCAAGTTTATGTACTATCATGTCAATCTTACAAGAATTTTTGGCTGTCTAGTCACCCTAATGGCTTGGGAACCAAATATATGAAGGAGCACCTCTTCAAAAATGTGAAATCCAAAAAGAAGAAGAGAGGAATACAATAAAAAATCATTCATTCATAGATACATACATACGTACTTAGCACACAATCCCTTTTTTGGGTAAGCACAGAAAAAAGAGTAAGAAGTAATAAAGAAATGAAATTAAAGGCAGAAGTTAAGATTAAAGAAAGGAAAATATAACTAAATCTAGTTTACACCAACACCATTCATTATACTATTCTATCCTGCAAATTGTCCTTGCTTCCACTACATCCAGAAGCAAGCTCTCGCAAACCATCATTTTCATGTCTTCTGAAAAGCATTCCTTCCTCGCAATAGATTGAAGAAATGTGCTTTGTCAGTATTTTGAAATCCCTTTATATTGTGAAAATAAGTTAGAGCATTACATTTCTATATGGTCTAGATTTAGTAACACACTGAAGGACTGTGTTAGTTGTAGTTAGTTGTTTATCACATTTATATATACTTTTTGCTTGTATTGTGTTATTTTTGTGTTTGTTTAATTAACTAATAAAATAAAAAATGAAAATAAATCTTTGCAATACACCATATACTAACGACTATCTACCAGCATAACCACATCATCCATTCCATTTTCCCTGTCAAACACAACTATCTTTATTTTTTGATAATTAATTGTCAGATCCATATTCCTTGTTGTGTCACACAATCTAAAATTCACTGCAAATCAATTCGGTTTTCAGTCAACAATATGGCACTGTCTGCAATCCAAAGAACACACACATTCATGCTTCTGAGAAACATATCTCTAACATATTAAGGATTCAATATACATGTACCAATAAATACCCTGAACAACTAACAGGATATCGCATATCCTTGACATTTCTTTTCTGTTTTTGGAAACTTTTATTAAATTTCAGAATATAAGTAAAACATATAAGAATAGAAAGAGATAGAAGAAAGGAAGGAAGGAAGGAAGGAAGGAAGGAAGGAAGGAAGGAAGGAAGGAAGGAAGGAAGGAACTTAAAAGTGCAGAAATAAAAAGAAAGATGTAGAAAAAAGAGTGACTTCCGACCATCTTCAGTATAGATACAAACATAAAAATACATTAACCTCTTACTCTGTTTTAACTATAAAACACATTATTTCTATATTCTTATACAATCCTAATCGTCAAATCCCAAAATTAAAACTTCATCTTTTTCAGTTTCAAGCAAAAAGTCCAAAAGTGGTTTCCAAGTAAAAATAAAGTTAGACAAATTATTTTCTTTAATAAATGCAGTCAGTTTCGCCATCTCTGCCATCTCCCTTAATTTCACCATCCATTCTTCCACTGTAGGAATTTGTAGGTCCTTCCACCTTTGTGCATTCAAAAGTCTTGCTGCTGTTATCATGTATAAAAACAAAGTCACAAATTTTCTTTCAAATTGTTTATCCATCAAACCTAAAAGAAAAACTTCTAGCTTCAACTGTATGTTGACTATAAGGATCCTTTGAATTAAAGTACATACCTGGCCCCAATAAGTCTTAGCTTTCTTACATGTCCACCAGAGATGATAGAAAGTACCTTGACTTATTTCTTGAAACATGTTCCAGCAAGCTTCCATAGATGTAGTCCTTTTCCATATCAATATATGCCCATACTTAATCACCTTTCCATGAGGTTTTCCTTAGCTTTCTTTCAACAAAAACAGAGCCCTTTTCAAGACATCTAGTATCTACATGGCAACTTGCCTCCAGCATCTTTCTGCTGGTGGGCACATTTGGAATTCAAGTGCATTATAGCCTCAAAATAACTATCACATTCGCCCATTTTATCAGAAAGCAACTTGTGTGGTTGCTTTCCATCACCCCTTTAGTTTTCCAAATTTTTCAGGATAGATGAGCACATTTACAAAAGGATCACTGTGCTGTATCTCCCTAACACTTTTATTTTCTAAGAGTATCTCCAGGTGTTATGTGAGGCCCAAATAATTCTTGGAAAGAAATATTATGCTTGAGGGCAATGCTTTTTGATGAAAAGAATTGAAATAACAGAAACAGCTGGAGGATGGATCTGGTGGACTCCAAAGGAGATGTCTGTATGGATATTAGCATCCTCAGGCACCATGTTGAGGATCCAAATTTAAATACATTTGCCTCATGGCATTAAGGGATCAGAATCAGGATGTGGAAAGATGCCTACAAGTGGACTGGCAATGAGAACAGCAGACAATGCACTGTTATTAGCCCTTCTCAGTGAATAAACTAGCAGCTCTAACTAGATTAACTGTTTTAAAGGCAGTTCATGTTCAGTGATACTAGATCATGTGTAATTAATACCAGGCCATCCCTACCTAGAAAAGGTCACAAATGTATCTGTTTAAACTGATAAAGATTCCTCAAGCCCTTGTTGACACCTGTGTCCCAGTGATAGCAATGGATCCAGAAATAACTCCAAATTGCAGACCTGATCCTTCAAGAAGAATGTATCTCATTCCAGAATAGGCTACACTATTCCTATGGGCAAAGATTTCTCTAACAACAAGATTCCCACCTTGTTATGATCCCATTTAGTTCACCATGACATGATCCAGTCTATTGTCCTACTCAGGCACTGATTCAAAACATCTCTTACTCAGCCAAGTTAGTTGGCATCTCCTAGCAGTTTCAGAAAGATGGTATGGGGGATAAAAGAGAGTCTTGTGAGATTCTAAAACAAAACTGCCACAATGGAGTATTTTAGCACCATCTTGGGAAACTGCTAGTCAAATAGGACAGAAACCCCTGAAAAAAGTGTGTTTGCATCCTAAAACAGACCATTAATTAAGAATGATTCCATGACTGATGGTACTGAAAGATATCAAGCTGTTCAACTGAAATACATACCATCTCTCTCTCTCTTGGTGAATGTCATCCCACAGGGTTACCAAATCCAGACATAAAGCTAAATTTAGTGTCTGCAGGAATGCCTCAATTACCGCCTTGTTTAAAGAGGAAGGTAATGATAACTCTCTTACAGGAGCTCATAATCTCCTGGACCTAAATGGCTACCCCTTCCTGATTAGCTATAACAAACCAAGATGAGCATGGATCAAGAAACAAGTGACTGAATTCATTGAGGAATCTTATTTATTTATATTTATTTATTTATTTATTTTCTATCTCTCCTTTATTATTTTTATAAATAACTCAAGGCGGCGAACATACCTAATACTCCTTCCTCTTCCTATTTTCCCCATAACAACCCTGTGAGGTGAGTTGGGCTGAGAGAGAGTGACTGGCCCAAGGTCACCCAGCCAGCTTTCATGCCTAAGGTAGGACTAGAACTCACAGTCTCCTGGTTTCTAGCCTGTTGCCTTAACCCAGAGCTTTCCAAACTTTTCATGCTGGTGACACACTTTTTAGACATGCATCATTTCGCGACACACTCTTACAGCAGGGTATCATTTCACAACACACTCTTATAGAAGGGCACGAGGCAGGCACTAGGACCTGCGCGGAATCACAGCAGGTTTGGAGGCAGCAAGGCACAAGGCAGGCACTAGGACCTGCGCAGAATCCTGGCAGGGCAGGTTTGGAGGCAGCAGCAGCCGCGACACACCCAGACACTGCAGCTGACACACTAACATGTCGCGACACACAGTTTGGAAAGCTCTGCCTTAACCACTAGACCAAACAACTGGAATTCATCCAAATCAATGGATGAGATAACATTCTACATATAGTGCTAGTTTACTTCACTATGGAGTTCAAGTTCTACCAAATGTATGTTACTTTACCACAGCAAGCAATTAAGGGCACAGTTAATAGGTTAAAACATACTAATAAGCTCTGATATATATATAGATATCAAACCAAATTAAAGAATTCAGTGTTTAATGAATAACAATCTCACACTGTTTCACATTAGTATCACTGAGCGCAATTTGACTAGTCCAAAAAGAAAAAAATCAGTATTCACTAAATAGCACACTTATATCTCCCTATTCGGCATTCTTAAACATGTTGTAATATTGCTGAATCACTATATAAACATCTCAGTTAAATATGAATTTAGAATTCTAATAAAGCCAAGGTACATATATCCCAAAATCCAGTTATCTATATTTATCTTTCCATGCACACATATACCCCACCATTTTATCTGCATAACAACACTGGAGTAGATTTGGCTAAATATTAAAAAATGGTCCAAGGATCCAAGGGGTTTTATTATTTTAAGGAGCACTGAAAACACACTTATCATAATGAGCTTGTAAAATGAAAACATTAACAATGAAGTACTTATATGTTTACTTAGAAATAAGATCCACCAGATGCAGTACAGATTACTCTCAGGAAAGTGTACATAGGACTGAAGCCAAAGGATAAATAAGTTCTCCTGTTTAACATAACACTTTACTCTCCTCTTAGCCAGATGTTCTAGAGGTCTCAAAATCTACCATTACATTTAATTTGAGAATAAACAAATTGCATCAATCCACGATATTCCCAGACCCTTATGAACTAAATTATTAGCTTCTCCCTCTATGTTCTTGCTTTGCTATACTTTCCGGAATTAATTATTTTATATCTCAAGACTAGATTAAGACTAACACAGTCCTTTGTATAAAAATTAAACTTTTTGTTCAAAAATAATTTCTACGGTGACTGGAAGCAACAAGAAGTTGTTCAATGCATTTAAAGAAATCTACAAAAGACTTGATGGTACATAATCAATCAATCAATCAATGTAAAAAGTCCATCTCTGGAAGAACTGTATAATTATTGTTTGCTACCTATAAAATACACTGTTAGAGTATCTACCGGAACTTCAATATTGCACTTCAATATTGCACACTTTGAAATTTACTTGCTGCACACATTCCCCCCCAAAATTATACATACCTGCAACCCCAAAGAAATTTCCCACTAATACTAGTAAAGCAACCATGCAGAAAAAAATAAGTCAAAAATAATAATTGTTTGTTTGTTTGTTTGTTTACTTACTTACTTACTTACTTACTTACACTTTGATCATACCTAATGGACTCTATGCCATTATCAGGTTATGCTTTAGGCACATGCAAGACTCTTAACAAAGAAAATTAAGTAATCTGTTCCTCTCACTTTTATGCTAGCACCCCAAGGGCTAAATAGACAAATCTTCTGTTTCAGCATAAGGCAGCTGCCTATCTTTTTATTCCATGAAACACTGAAAAAGTTCAAATTCATTCTCTGTCCACCCACTACTAAAGAATAGGGCTCACAAGCAGATAAAGATATACAAGAGAAACATACAACATGGCAAATTCTTTGAGATGACTAATGCAATCAAACTCAGCCATTCACTGAACAGGGAAGCAAACATCCCTCTGCCAACAAGCTAAAACAATTACTGACCACCTATGAACCCCACTCCAGTTGGCCTACAGTGGGAAAATCCCCAACTTCCTAAACACTAAACCACTCAGCTCCTTGCTTCTAGCTGCAGAAATGAGGGTGTGAGCCCTTGTGACCGAAACTGACCTCTGTTCAAAGTAAACGAAGACCACAAGACATAGTTCATAAAACCAATTAATCTGGTGCTACACCACTGTCAACTGTTCTGTCTAGAGCAGTATTGTTAGAAGAGTTAGGCAAACACACACATGCTGAATGTTTCTGTCAGATTGTGGCATTACACCTGATCTCTTGCTAAAATATGCTGCCATTATATTTTCAGCACACTCATCCTTTCAGGTAAGCAGACCTCTTGCTAATATCAAATTTCTGATTTTGCAGGACAACAACAGCTTTTACAAGTGTTTTCTGAATAGCCTCAAGTTTCTCATTCCAAGCATCCATTTGTCAATAGGCGCTTGGTTTTTGTTTTTCTTCCCAAAGAGTCTTTGACTATTTAGGAAAGAATTTGGAAGGATGGATAAACTGCAACAGTAGTTTTGCTACACAGATCGACTGATATTGTTGAGGGTGGTGATAGAGACCTCTACCAACCAATCAACCTCCAAATTTTGAGTAAGACAGAAGCTGAATTTTCAGAAATTTAGTAGAGTACTTCAAGAAAACATGGAGTCTCTTAAAACAAGGAAGTCCTGGCAGAGCTAGTCCTCCGACAGATGTTGCACACAGCAGTTCTGTTCTAGCCAACAGTTATGAAAGCCCCGTCAGCCTGTCCTGGTAAACTCTGCAGGCGCTTTGCCCCATTCCGGACTCCCTGTGAGTGCAAAGGGGGAAGCAGGAAGGAGAAAAAGGGCAGCTCCTCGGAGCTTCTTTCATAAACTATGCCACCCAACCCAGAGCGAGAGGCGGGAGTCAAACTCGCTCTGCCGAAGGAGGAACTCTAGTTACTCAGGAGACGGAGCGCCGGGCGAGAGGGTGACCCTACCGCACCTCCGAAGGAAGGCGGAGAGGATAAAGATGCTCAACCCGTCAATACGACCCCTCAGCACCGGAAGCAGGGGGCTGGTGGGAAGCGCCCGTGTCCAAAATAGGAATGCCTGCGCCGCTTCCTCATTCACGAAGGAGCCAGTTGAAGAACTTCCAGCCAAACGGGAAACGCTCCTTCTCTCCATAAGGGAGGAAGCCTCTTAGCGGGCAATCCACTCGCGCCAGCGAATCACTTACCCGTCGCCTTGGAAGGTCCTGACTGGGCGCTCCGAGGCCGAAAGCAACGCTCTGAAAAGTGAGAGCCCGTGGAGTGGGTCTGCCTCCGCGTCGGACCGCCCTCCCTTGGCACGCTTGCACCTCCCATCTTTTCTCCTCCCCGCGCGCGCTCCGCCTCAGCTCTTGCCGGACGCGCTCACCTGCTGCTGAGGCGATGGCAGGGGCTGGTACTGGGGCTGGGACGCGCGGGAATTCCCCCCTTCTCCGCCCACCCCAAAAGAGCACCAGGAAAAACAGAGTCACCCATGCGTTCTTTCACTTTTTCTTCCTCCTTCCCGGGGCCTTTACTTCTCCAAGCGAGAACGCCCAAAAGGGAACTAGTTTGTACAAGCTTCGCTCTGTCGCTTCGGGCCCCTCCCTGCGTGGCTGCCCTTTCTGCTCCGGGAGAGTGGCGCGCGCAATACCTGACACCCCTTCGCGCTCGCCATCGGCGCGTGCTGGAAAAGGCCGTTCGCTGAGCTTCTTGCTGAGCGGCTTCTGCGGTGCAGCCGGTTCCCCGCGGGAAACTCAGCAGCGGACACGTCTTGGTTTGCGTGGCTCGTGGTCCCTCGACTGCGGGGATCGAAACTTGGGTCCCGTTTGTGTTCAGAGCGCTGGGTAATGTTTTGATCGCTTAGGGCTTGGCAAGGAGTGCCTGGCCTGTGGGAAAAGACGCCTCAGCTTTCTTCACCATCCTTGCAGCAGATTATTTTAAGATAAGGCGTGTGCCCTGGAGTCTTCCACCTATCACGACGTAGGGCTGTTTTCTGGGGTATTTCCTGACTTTTTGACAGCATTATGCTTTACAGAGTATAGAGGTTTATGTGCCTTTTGCTCCCAGGGTTACTGACACTCTAGCCTGGCATCTTTTAACTGGAAATGTAGTGGTTTGTACTCTCCCTTGAACTCCACCTCTTCTTCAGTGGTTTATCCATACTAGCTCTGATTTTCCCCACTCCCATCAAGCTTTCATTTTCACGTTTAATCTTTTAATTCTCCTGACACACTTAACTCTACATCAGAATTAATAGCCAAGTTAAACTTAAGAGAAAGGGGAAAGAGAGTTCTGATCAAAGTTGATTATGATGTTTAATTTACTACTCCAATCCCATCTAAATTCTGTTTGAGAGCCAGTTTGGTATAATGGTTAAAGGTGCTGGACCAGAATTGAGGAGACTGAATTTTAGTCCTGCCTTAGGTACAGAAGCCAGCTGGGTGACTTTGGGCCAGCCACTTACTCTCAGCCATAGGAAGAAGGCAGTGGCAAAACACTTGTGAAAGTGCTGCCAGGAAAACTGCAGGGCCTTGTCATATAGTTGCCAAGAATCAAGACTGACTGGAAGGCAAAAAAAAAAAAAAAAGTATTGTTCACTCCTTTACGGCCAGATCTCATGGAACTTCTGCTTTAATTCTAACTGGTAGGAATTCACTGTGGTCCAAAATTAATAATTTGGGTACCATAATAGGTAAATAGGTAACAATGCTTAATTTGCTTTGCACTTGGATAATTCATGGTGTTTCCTAAGGCTCTGTCAAATATAAAATTATTCATTCTTCAACCTCCCACCAGAATAGCACAATAGTTGCAAGGAGACACAGTATGTGACTCATAAATCCCCAAGGGTTGTCCATCTCAGACTCTTGACTATAGTTCACAACTTCAGCCCAAACTGTTAGATTCTATGTGGAATTCAATGGACAGTGGTGTTTCCGGTGTGGTTGTTGCATCAAACATTATTTCAGATTCTTAAAAAAAGTTTGCACATTCTTGTGGTAATGACTGCACTGCAATGTTGCTCCATTCATTTCAGTAATAATTAACAATAAAATAATAAAATAGTTTACATACTTATAGTAAAAATCCAATTTATTTAAATAAATGCATGGGGAATTTCAGTTTGTGTCTGATTGGAGAAGGATCATAGCATAATGATAAAGTACAAACTTTGCAGAATCTCAAAAATGTTCCTGATTTCGACTTCCAGTAAAAGTTCTGATTGAAAGGACAAGGGCATATAGAAAACTTTATTTCTGAGATCTTGGAAGGCACAATCTCAGAGCTAGCTACCCAAACTCTTCAGGGTTTTTGAAGCTGGTAAGTACATTTGGCATAGCTGACTTAGTGGTCCTACTAGTCACAAATCACCCATTTATCAGAAGGCAAATTGTTCAAGGCCAAAAAAAAAAAAAAAGAACTTGTCCAAGGACCTATGTATGCGTTAATGCCCAGAAAATAGAACAAAATTCATATTTTACATATTTTACCAAAACCCTTCAGAACATCTTAAGTAACCCAAAAGACCCTGGAGCCCAAGAAGAAAAAACAGGAGTTATCTACAACATACAGTGTAAGGACTGTAGCAGCCACTATGTAGGACAGACGGGGAGAAGACTAGCAGAGCACATCCACGAACACCAACTAGCAGTCAGAAGACACGATGAAAACTCCTTAATCTCACAACACATGGACAGACTCAACCATACTTTCAACTGGGAAACTGAGCATCTTAAACCAAGCCAAATCCAAAAATGCTTGAGAATTCCTGGAAGCTTGGCACTCAGACAAAGCACAACAGACACATGGAGGTAAACAACATTTACATACCATTCATAAGAGACAATAGAAAAGCCAGAAGACCAGAACACCTCCTTGCCAGCAATCATCAGCCAGATATGCAAAGATTAACACCAAGATTAGCACCAGAGGAACAATCAAACAGCACAATAGACCCTAATCAAGGAACTATTAACTCAGTCAATCAACCAAGCAGCAAACAACAGCCCAATCAAGGAACTCCTAAGGAGAGAACAACACCCCCACCAACACAAGCAGGACAAGCCATGGTATATAAACAGAGAGCAAGTCCCACTCCCTTTTCGCACTGAATATGTTGCCTAGTCTGGCAATGAAACGTCTGCAAGAAAACAACAAGGCTCAGAGAGCACCAAGGACTCCTCATATTTTACAGATGGTAACCTCCTGATGCATATACACAGAGACAAAACACATGCATGCTCTACTTTTCTCTGTGCCTAGGTAAAACATAGCCACTGTTCACAACTCAGACGGAACGTGCTACATGAAGGCAAAGCAGGAGTCTAATGTGAATACCTCACATACTGTATACTTCCAAAATACAGTACAGTTCTAGGCCCCAGAAACCTAATCCTCTACTGCCCAACACTTCCTACAACTTCTAATTTAGCTTTATCTTTCCCTCCCCCTCACCCAGGTAGGTAAACTTATTTCCCCCAAACTCCTGGGCTACTGAACCAGCATTTTTTATTCTTTAACAATGCCTCTTGGGCTTAAGAGGCACAGATATGTGTTCTTTGAAAAAAAAGATTAGTATGATATTGTGCTTTGCCAGTTTTCCATCAATAAAATAAACTTGTTCCTCTTTTAAAGTCAAGGGGTAAGGAGCCTGGTGGCAGAAGTGGGAAACTGAAGTTACTGTAAGTGAACAAACTATCTGCCCTAATAGAAGGACGTTTCTCGTGATCCTTTTACCACATTAAAAGTCTCTGGAGATTGCATTCAAGTAATTTCAAAAGTATAGTTTTATTGTCTTCGTTCAACAGGATCATAGATGAGAAACGGAGCAAGCAACTCAGATTCCCTCTGAATAAGCAGTTTCCAGGGCTGATGCTGTAGTTTCTATATAAGCAAGGCCACTTTTATTTATCCATGCAGTAAAGTTATGCTCTGAGGCTCCAATTAAAAATGATGGTTTGCTTTGAAATGAACATGCCTGTGACTATGCTGCTAGGTCTTAAAATGCTGACTACTGTTTCTTTCAAATTCACACTTCCTCTTTCCTGACAAAGCAGGAGAAAACTGTCTGTTAATGTGTGTGTCTTGTGATAGTTCGATCAAGAACAGAGTAAGCTGCAAGGCTAAGGAGCTGTTCTTTTGGCCAATTTGCGTTTCTATGTTTCATCCTTTCTGTTCCTGAAATGTACAACAAATTCCAACATGCAGTCTAGTCCTTTCAAGCTACACATATCTAGTTTGCCTAATTACAGTGTCTGTGTCTTACTCTGTGTTCGTTTTTTTTAAATCAATGACATTTCTTCCAGTATATGTGTGAAACAGGAAGCATGCCTGTTTAATCAGTTCTCTAATTAAAAAAGGAGAAAGAAACATTGATATGTGCTTCTTGGAGGTAAAGTAATAAACACAATGCAAGAAGCTATGGTTTAGAAATTAGATGGCAAATATGTGCTGCTTATTTTATTTACTGCTCTCATAAAACCATAGAATTCGTCCTGGTGTTTGAAGTTTATACAGAATTATGCCATAAACAGGGGAAGCAGTGTGGCGTGCAGTGGACAGGACTGGGCCAAGACCAGAGACACCTGGCTTCTGTGCCCAGTCAGCCGTTAAGAGTGAACTTGTACCAGTCACCAACCCCACACAGCTCTTGGGGAGATATTATATGGGGGGAGGGTATGTTTGTGGGGACTTGTATCCTCTCCTGAAGGGTGGAATAAATAACAGCAAAGAAGAAATGAAACACACCTAGTAAACTCAGTCTTCAAGTCAGATGCTATGTAACTATTCATCTTTAGAATAATAAAATATTTGCTGTAGCCTTCACAACAGACTCGAATTTAGTAGAGGAGAGAAGAATAAAAAGAGGCCACATTGGAAGAATAGAGTTCTGTGCTCCATTTTCTGGATTCAGTCTATGTCTTTGTCCAGGAAAGTTAAATAATCTATAAGGATTTTAAATCTGATGGGCTGGTTCAAACATAACGTGAATTGCTAAATAATTACATTAAAAACTATTCATAGCTGACCATGTATGTGGAGCAACACATGGAAACAAATGCAACCTTTAGGAAAAATAGTCAGAACTAATTCCCATATCTGTATAACTAAGTTTAACTTCCACTTACTTTGCTTCCACTTATTGATCCAGTTCTAACCATGTTTGCAAATTTTCCAAAGCAGAGCAGCCTCCCTTAACCTGGTGCCCTCCAGATGCATTTAGCACTGTCATTAGTAATGCCAGCTTGGAAATTCTGGGAATTACAGTCTTGTAATTCAATACAGCACACTAGAATGGGGAAGGTGAAATAATGCAGAAGGAAAGGACACTTGAATACAGTACCACAGTTAACCACTGATCATCATTACCTGTTTACCTGTCCTATTTTTAATCTTGATGCCTTTATTTTGAACTGCTTTACTGACCATGGCCCAGTCACTCTCCCTCAGCCCAACTCACCTCACAGGGTTGTTGTTGTGGGGAAAATAGGAGGAAGGAGTATTAGGTATGTTCGCCTCCTTGAGTTATTTCTAAAAATAATAAAGGCAGGATAGAAAATAAATATAAATAAATAAAATTCCCTAAATACCACAGTAACATATTGGCAATAAGAAGATACAATTAACTACTATCTTTGGGGGGTGGGAAAGGCTTTTTTCAACTAATTAGTTTATATCCTGATTTATATCCTTATATCCACTTATATCCACTTATATCCTGCCCACTTTACCAAACTGTAGGTGGTTAATACTGTTCAAGCACTGGGGCAGTGGTGGTGGTAGTTACTTATTCCTCACCTCAAAAAGTACCAAGGAACAGGAGGAATAGTCACCTACAGTCTTCTCCGTGTCATAGTCCTAATGTGTGTGTTGGGGCGAGGGGAGAGACGGTATGCGGGGGAATTAAAGGAGATGCCCATAGAGCAGCTGAGCTAGGATTTCTGCAGTGTGTATGAAAGATGTTACAGGACAAGCCCTCTGCAGGCGGGAAAACCTGTTATGTATAGTTGCGTGGTTTTAACTTTAAAATATTCTCAGTAACAAGAAGAAAATGAGGAAATAAAAACAGAGAATGGCATGAGTGATACACAAACTGAAAGTTTCTGTTGAGAAGTTCAGTCTCAGTGGAAATGAGTCTGTCCAACAGTCACATTCCCTTTTTGTGGGCATGTCAAAGCAACATTGTCTGGGCCCTTCTCCCACTGATTGGTAGGCTTTGGAGCAGCAAGAGCGAACAAGATGGTTGCATTTTTTTTATCCTGGCAGAAAGACTGGGAGGAATAAGTGTACTGTTTCTCAGCCTTGGCAGCCTGAAGATTTATTTATTTATTTATCTATCTATCTATTTATTTATTTATTGTGCTATTTATACCCCGCCTATCCCCTCCCTGACGGAGGACTCTAGGCGGCTTACATACATATACATAATACATTTTTACTATTATACAATGTCACCAACTATAGAGTGTAATTAACCCGCGCTCCAGGAGAGGGGGTAAGGGAACCTGCTCTTCTAAGGCTCTGGACTACAATTCCCAGGATGCCTTGAGCCGACTGCTGACGTTCTGTTGATGTCACTTCCGGGTCTGTCCTCACCGTCGCCATTCAATCTTTCCTCCGATCTTTCCTCCGGTGGAACCGGCTCCCGACAGGACGCCAGCAAATTCTCCCACTTAAGGTGGTACTTAAAATCGAAAGTGTATAAAATGATGGTCTGCCCAGTAGCACTGTATGTTGGTGGTGCTGGCCAACCACCAAAAGTGCTGAGAGCCCTTTACATGCCATGGAGATGTACATGCTCTGTTGGTCATTAGGCATTTCCCTTCTTGACCATATCAGCAATGATACAGTCTGGCAGCGGAGAGCGGACCCTGCACCTGCGGAAAAATGGTAGGATGATGGAAGAAGAATCTAATACTGTTTCTAAATATATCTAGTGAACTTTTATAAACAAACATACTATATGTGTCTGAATATGACATACAGTAGCTATTGCTGTGCCACAACCATTTTTTACAAAAAGTACTTACAATAATGTTACCTTTCTTACAAGGCAGAGGAAATAGTCTGTATCAAAGATTAAATTAGGAAGGATGGTAGAGCAGGATGGGTGTCAAAAGTTGTCCCTAGGCCCCTGCAATAATTCTCTGAAAATCAACTCATGGGAAGTCAAGAATCTGATTTGAGTAGATAATATACTTTGCTGCAGATATCAGCAACCTAAGTTATGCATAGCAGCTTCTACAAAGATTAAGAATCTGGATATTTCCATCCATCCATCCATCCATCCATCCATCCATCCATCCCAAATGGTTGGTTGGGAGCCATTTGGGATATACATAACCTGGAAGACATTTGAATAGAAGAATGAACCCAGTTATAATAGGTGACCTCAGTCATAGGGAAAAGCTCATGTCATCTTGTTGGTAATTGACATAGCAATAGAGGTGTTGCTCCGAGCTGGCATTCATTCTCTCTGTTTTACTTCTGAGTTGCAGGTGTTCTGAGGAGAGGTGAAGTTTAATATTTAATCATTGTAAAAGGCGCTTCCATGAACAGGCCATCATTGTGGACAGCCCTAGGTCCTGGAAAAACATGGTGAATAAACAGATGGGCTGTCACAAGAGCAGAGGGGAGGCCTTGTCAAGGGCTAAAATGAATGCCCTTAGACCAGAGCTTTCCAAACTGTGTGTCGCGACACACTAAAGTGTCGCAACACACAGTTTAGTGTGTTGCGAAGCTGCGGCGCAGGAGCGCGCGCGGTGGTGGCGCGGGGGCACGCACGGCGGCAGTGGCACGCCATCAGCGCTTCCGCGTTTTAGCGAGGCCGATGCCATCGTGCACTACGCCGCACGCCCCCCCCGCCGTGCACGACGCCACCGCGTGCATCCCCGCGCCGCTGCCATACACGCGCGTGGTGGTGCGTTCGCCACCGCATCGCCACCACTGCCGCCGTTGGTGTGTCACCAACGGCAGCAGTTTGGAAAGCACTGCCTTAGACAAAAGGCTAACTACAACCAAAATGTCATCCAGGCCTTTGATATGTGGTAGTCTGGTAATGAAGTCCAAGGATATGTCTCATGGCCCTTGTGGGGAGGACAAGTGATGTAGCAGATTAACTGATTGGTAGTTTAATAGTGTGGCAAGAAAAGACACAGGCTTTGATATATGTTGTGAGGCCACAGAGAAGGAAGTGGGTAGTCTCAAATGTCCAGCTGGTCAGATGTTGTGGAGACATCCTTTGTTAGGGGAAAAGAGATAAATAGCTTGCTGTGGTGGCAAAGTTCTCCCTATTCCCAAGAAAAAGGGAAGGGCTAAGAGGGGGATTCTTGGAAGTCATCCATCTGAGCCTAAACAAAGGGATCTTACATTGGCTGAGTATGGATTAGATCAATAATGGAAGGACTCCTCCTCCCAACCCTAGTGTCCCTCCAAGGCAAGGTTAATGGTAGTGGGATACAATACAAAGTATTTGAGGCACAAGAGTGTGGGGGGAGTGAGGTTGTTAGGTGTGAAGTATGCTGGTTTGTGAGACAAAGCCTACTTTATTGACATACAAATTTAAAATAGGAGTGTTAGTGAGAAAAGAATTGTACCTACCTGATCTTGGCAGCCCAGCCAAGATTTCTATATTCTCATGGAAGTTTGCCAGAGAAATTTGAAGGAGTTCAGGCTCAATTCCTGACTCTCATGAGTTAGGGCTACAGATATAAACAAAGTGCATATAATAGAGAAGAAATATATTAATTGTGTTCTTTTATCAAGCACTGGCAAAATTGCTGTAGCAGATGAGAAATGCAATCTATGGAAAATAAAAATATATCTCTTGCTTCACCCTTTTCTCTTCTCTATTCCCCTTTCTATTGGGGTTTTAGGTTTTTTTTGTTTAAGAAGAAGATCATAACAGAATTTTATTTTTAGTTACTATGTTTTTATGCAAAGTGGTTGTATGCAAATCTAGAGGGTGTATTTTTGTATTTCTTTTGTTTTAAGCATTTTTAATCTCCACTAAGCTTTTAGAATAGAGAAGGGGAAATAAATTATGGTACAGTATATTTCATCAGGTATTGAATATGGATCAAGAAGAACTGGATTCACTTGAGTCCTCAATCCCCATAATTTTGCTTCCTTCCTTCCTTCCTTCCTTCCTTCCTTCCTTCCTTCCTTCCTTCCTTCCTTCCTTCCTTCCTTCCTTCCTTCCTTCCTTCCTTCGCTATGATGGTAAGATGCAGTGTGCTAAAACCAATATTAAGTAAGTGGACTTCTGTTGGTGCAATGGATGTTTGTCCTCAATTTGTCCCCTGTGTCTTCTCCGTGTCCTAAGTGTTTGGACCAGATCTGAGAGATGAATTGCTTTCAAAAGAGAGGTAGTATAGATATTAAGTCCTTTCTAGTGATAAAAGAAAAATTTGGGATACAATCAAGTTTCCTGGAGAAAAAAATCGTAAATAATGAACTACTAATGTATTCACATAATCTGCAAGAGTAAATTCTACTGAATGTGGTATAATAGTAAGATAATACTTTATAGGTCAGACAGGAGTAGTGAGCAGATACTCACTATAAAATAATAGTATCCCTTTTTATAAAAAAGGGAGTCAGCTGAGCCCTTTATTACATATATTGTCATGTCAAGTTAAGATTTTATCTGCTGGTAGACATTTAATTTTTACTCTATCATCCATCCATCCATCCATCCATCCATCCATCCATCCATCCATCCAATTTATAAGTCATTGATTGTTAGCACTAGACTGTGGCTGATCTAAAAAAAATGCTAAAGATGGCCAGATCCAATTAATACTTGGCCGAGAGATTATCAGGAAATACCAGGGCTGCAGGATAAGTCAAAAAAGTATTTTGGAAGAATGCCACCTTTATTTGTTTGTTTGTTTATTTTACTAGATTTAGGTGCTGCCCAACTCCAAGATGACTCTGGGTGGTTCACAATTTAAAACAAGAGAACAATATAGTATAGGGTTTCTCAACCAGGGTTCCGTGGAACCTTAGGGTTCCGCGAGAGGTCACTAGGGGTGCCCTGGGAGATCATGATTTATTAAAAAAATTATTTCAAATTCGGGCAACTTCACATTAAAGAGATAAGTTTCATTCTTCATTTTTAGTTTAAGAACACTGTTAATGCATATATACAGGCCTACACATGAAATGAGTATAATAATTTTGTAACTTCTGGCCTATATTTGAGCCTGAATGTGCAGGGGTTCCCTGAGGCCTGAAAAATATTTCAAGGGTTCCTCCAAGGTCAAAAAATTGAGAAAGGCTGATATAGAAAATGCAAAATACAAAATGAAATATGCAAGATCAGCATTCATCTGAACAACACATTGTATATTCAAGAATATATTTAACAAAGGGTCCACATCCACCCTACCCCAATGCCTGGGAGAAGAGCCAGATTTTCAAGGTCTTCTGAAATGCATCCGTGGGAGCCACAAGAATCTTGCGGTGGGGGGGGGTCTCATTCCAGGTACTGTAACAGAGAAGGTGTGCTTCCTAGGTCCTGACAGAGGGCACTGTTTAATCAAGGGTGCCCAGAGCACACCAACTCTGCCACCTCTTACCAAATGGGCAGAAACCATGGGAGATAGGCGGTCCCTCAAATAACCTGCTCTTATCCCATATAGGGCTTCATTGACGATAACAGCATCTTGAATTGTACCCAGAACCACACCAGCAATCCTTGCAGCTTGTGAAGCAGTGGTGTCACATGGACATACTGAGGCATGCCAACACTGCCCTCACTGTTGTCTATGAAGGTTCTCAGTCATCCAGGTGGAATTGTCTGTAGCTTGAATCATGTCAACTGGATTTCTATTTTCTCAGTGGAAATGTTTCGCTCCTTATCCAAGGAGCTTCTTCAGTCTGAGCAAAGTTAGTAAGGGAATCCTTAAATATGTTTCTAGGTGGCTGTGTGACCTTACACCGGGGGCTAGGTCATGGTTATTTTGAGATGTTATTTCTAAGTCCCTTTATCATCTAAAGGAGGATCGTTAAGATCACCATGCTGCTGTTGAGCTTGCGAAATGGTCTTAATCTTCCTAGGCACAGAAGACAAAGCAGGGAGGAAAATAGGGGAAAGATTGTGCCTGAGGCCCCCACCTCTATTCAAGGAAGGATTTTCCAAGTTGGCATAAATGGATTCCTTGACCCCTCTCTCAAACCACCTATCTTCTCTGTCTAAAATGTGAACATTAATGTCCTCAAACATCAGTGCCCTCACTGTTGCATTCTGAACCAGTTGAAGCTTCTGAGTGGATTTCAAGGCCAGCACCATGTAGAATGCTGCAGTAGTTGAACAGTGAGGTGACTAGGACATGAATGACTGTCTGAAGGGCCTCCTGATCACGGTCCATGGTTGTCACCTACTTGCCTGAGCTGCCCATGCAGCAAATTGAAATTCCCAAGAATCAACAGCCTTGGGTCTCTATTGCCAGCCCAGCAATAGAATCCAGCAGCTCAGGCAGGTAGCACCCAAAGCCCAGCCAGCCACCCCACAATCCTCCCCATAAAGTGGGAAAGACCACAACCTAAAATACCTGAGTGGGCAAGATGGGCACCACCCCATAAAACCAGGAGAAGGGCCCCAGAAGGCCAAACTCTGTAGCCCAGCATGGAGGGCAGTGAGTTGGGGCTGTCTGAGGCCTCCAGATCACAAAATGAGGTCCTGAAATAAATGCAGCACCTCCCAGCCTAGCATTGCCAGGTACCATCCAACGACTTCCTGACCCCCTCCAGAACAGCCCTGCAGGCCCCTCCCCACCAGACAAAAAGCATTCTAGGGGTCCAGGTTATCCTTTCCCCTACAAACCTGAGGGAGGTAGCAAGGGATAGGGAGCCTTGAGCAGTTGTCAGCTGTGTTGGAGAAGGTCTCCACCCAACTCTAGTCCTGGATCCAGTGCTGCTGACTCCACTGGATCTGTGATTTCTGGCTTTGCTGTTGGCTCTGTTTCCGGTATATCCGTTGACCTTGCCAACAAGTCTATACTGCTGTAATGCGCGCGCGCTCTCTCTCCCTCTCTCTCCAAAGTGGAAAATAGTATTCCCCCCTACCCCCAATATGTACAAAAGAAGGATTCACCTGCATTCAGATAAAAGCCAAGCATTTCACTCTAGTTAAGACTATTTCTGGCCAAAAGTTCAATGTGCCTTTTTTTTTCTTGCAGGATCATAGTCAAAATACACACAGCAAAACAAATTGGCCTAGCACACTGACTCCCCTGCAATTATCAAGGGAAATAGTCACTGCAATGTCCTCTTTCCGTCATAGATAGAGAAACTGAGATAAAAGCAATCACTCTTCTCAATTTCTTCATGGTAACTATGCATCTAGGTTCCAAGAGTGCTGCAGATGCTACAAATTACAGTACTCTTCTTGCTGTTTAAGGGCCACCTGACTGCAACCACAGGACCTTCTACCATTCCCTGTTCTATACAGATTACAAAGGAGGGCTACTTCAAGATGAACAGTGACTTTGCAAATTCCAGGATGGACGGTGAGGTGATGAGTAAAGCTGTTCCTAGCAAAATCATGAGGGACATCACAAGGACTTTATTTAGCAACTGCCGAAGGCACTTGAGCCATGCTGGGATGACTGTTTGATGTCCTCACACTTGTTTCTTTTACTTTGGGGGTGTCCTCCTTCCTGCATATTGTTCAACAAAGTCTTGTTTTTGTTGCTTATGTCTACTTGCTTGAGTTTGGTATATCTTTCTACTCACCCTAGTATGATCTGGCCTCAGGATGGGGTTTTCAGGGGGAAGAGCGGCAGGGAACTTGCTACCACCAGGGACTGAGCCTGGTACCTCCTCTAAAAGGTAAAGGTTCCCCCCGCACATTTGTGCAGTCGTGTCCGACTCTAGGGGCCGGTGCTCATCTCCGTTTGTTAGCCAAAGAGCCAGCGTTGTCCGAAGACGCTTCTGCAGTCATGTGGCCGGCATGATGCGCGCGGAACGCTGTTACCTACCCACCGAGGTGGTACCTATTAATCTACTTGCATTTGCATGCTTTCGAATTCCTAGGTTGGCAAGAGCTGGAGCTAGTGCGGGAGCTCACTCCGTCACGCAGGGCTAGGGATTCGAACCTCCGAACTTGCGATCTTCCGATCAACAAACCTGGTGTCTTACCCACTGAGCCACCATGCCCCTTGGTACCTCCTCTAGTCTCTGTTAATATTAATGGTTTGAATGCAACTGCCTAGAGGAGTTAAATAATTAGTTGGCTTATTTAGGGTTAATTGGGTCAGTTGTCGCTCCATGTTTGGATCCATTTCTATACTTTATAGCACAACAAATGTAGCTGAACTAATAGTCTTAGCATCTCTCCTTACTGGCCATGCTGGCTGGAGCCATTGGAAAGGCAATAGGTTATCAGCTCCTGCCATGCAATATTACTTGCTAAGCCTTTAGCAATGTAAACACTGAACTGAACTGCTCAAACTTGAATAACTCACTCCCACACAAGCACAATTGCATACTGCATATTAAAGAATTATTGTACAAACTAAATATCTGTTGCCCTAGAACATACATTTACCCCTTTCAGAAACATGTTCTTATTTTTTCAAACCTTAATAAAATACATTTTTCTGAAAAACAGTGTTTCTGTTCTTTTATTTGTTATTACCTTTGTAATCTATTCATCTCCATATATTCCTGATTCCTTTTGACCACAATCTTGTCAATTCAGGGATTGACAAGATCCATGTTTTCTGAGGCAACTATTGTTTGTGAGACTTAACCTCAGGTTAGAATTGCTTTTTTATCTTTATTGTTACAGGGTTGGGCCATACTAACCTTAACCTAACCCTAACCCTATTTAAACTACTAAAATCCAAATTATCACTACAGTTTGACAATTGTAGAAAGCATAGCATTGCTTATAGATCTATCAATAAATCAACAATAAGGTAGTCTTTGCCTTCGCAGTTAAAATCTGTAAGCCATGATGCAAAAGAACACATGATTTTGAAAGGAAGAAAAGCCAATAGATGCATTGCTTCTTTGCTACTAAGTTTTTCTAACAGCCTACTAGAATAAAAACAGATGAAGAAGAGAAGAAGAGTTGAAGAAGAGGAACATATTTAATGGAATGAGCCATTACTTATATCATTCCCTCTCCAATGGCCTCTGTAGCTAACAGTTGATGGAGAAGGCAGCCTGTCTTCAGTGGCTTTGCAATGACCTATCACTTCCCCCTTCCTGGTAGCTGTAAGATTATTGGTGACTGGCTGGTAATTAAGGAAAAAAGTGGATTTATTTTTATATAAAGGTATCATCATTGCCTCTTATAGGCATGAAAAAACATACTTTGCTGCTAAGCAGGATCAACCAGTCTTGGCCACTATTGACATTCTGAAAGGAAAAGGATCAAGCAAACATGTGGTACATCTACATCTGCAAGGATTCTGTCCACATTCTTGGAATTTAATAAAAGTATTAAATTTCTTATACTAATTACACTTACTAATAAAAATGCATGTCAAAGACTCTGCAACACATTCAGAACTTTCCAAGATTTTATTTTGTCATTAAATGCTTGATTTTATTTTAAAGGAGACATGAAAATAAAATAAAACATTTTACTTATACATAAAAATACTCAATATGCAGGCATCATAACATGGCATTTTCTCTCTCTCCAACATTTGACAAAGCCAGTTCACCCATAGGGGATGATCTGGCTGTGACATCTATTACCAGGGGTGCCTGCAGGATATGGGAAAAAACAGTCCAGTTGGCAGCTGCAATGGTGCAATCGAAGCACAAACTGTTTTTTATGCGCATCGCACTTCAGTAAGTTTCCATTGCACTGTTGTGGCTGCCATCTTGACTTTTTTTGGCTATATACTGCAGACAACCCTGTCTATCACCCCACTGAGCACCAGGGTTGATTTAGCTGATCTAACTGGCTAGGTTGGTCCCATGTTCCTCTCTCATGGCTCCAGGTACATCCCTCCTGAATCTGAACACCTGGATAATTAGACATGAAAGCTGGCTGGGTGACCTGGGGCCAGTCACTCTCTCTCAGCCCAACTCACCTCACAGGGTTGTTGTTGTGGGGAAAATAGGAGGAGGAAGGAGTATTAGGTATGTTTGCCACCTTGAGTTATTTATAAAAATAATAAAGGTGGGATAAAAAATTAAATAAACAAACAAACAAACAAACAAATAAATAAAATAATTGTCCTACTGTATTTTCAGTCAAGGGTATACACTAACTGTGGTCCCCTGCTAAAATCTCCACTCAGTGGTATTCAGTGAGGAAATAGGGGTTGTGATTGCCTACAGTCACCATGAACTCTTATAGTTGTCAATAGAGGAGTATGTTTATGCAATGTGTTATCACAGACCCTTTCAGTTTTAAGCTGCTATCATTGTTCCAATTGCAGCAACCTTCTGTGCATGTAATCCTACTAAATTAACAGCAGCAATTTAATTTAGTGGTACAAATCTGATTAACTCAATGATGTCCCTGTATCAGGAATGGGCAATCTTTTGGATTGTGGAGTCCTTGGTGCTCTCTCACCTTGGTTGTTTGTTTGCAGACGTTTCATTACCCAACTAGGTAGCATCATCAGTGCGAGTAAGTGTGGGGTTTGCTCCCTGTTTATATACAGTAGCTTGCCCTGCCAGTGCTGGTGGGGGTGTGGTTTTCTCCTTGGTAGTTCCTTGATTAGGGTATTGTCTTCTGCTTGATTGTTTGTCTGGTGTTAATCCCTGTTTATCTGGGAATAGGCTGTTGGAGAGGATGTGTTCTGATCTTTTTGTTTCCTTTTTAGCTTTTTTATTGTCCCTTTTGAATGGTGTGTAAATGTGGTTTATCTCTATATCCCAATCTTTCGGGTGGCAGGTACTATTGCACAATTTGGGGCAATTCGACAAACATCAAAAATAAAGGTGTAATTTTTTAAAGAAAATATAGTGATAAGATTTTTATCATTCTTGCCTGGAAACTCCTGAAATATCTGTGTTTGAAATGTCATGTGAACACATGCAAACCCCATGAGATCTAGCACTTGCAAGATTTTTGCCCACTAAAAATTGTGTCCGTTTTTAAATTTGGTTCTGAGGTTTTATATAGGGGTATTCCAGGCAGACTGGAAAGCTTGGCTTTGTTGATTCATACTCTGCAGTTCCTGAAGTCTTTTGAATGAAACTGTTCTTAATTTTCTTGTGAGCCTCTGAAAACCTTGTCTGTAGCTTGAATCATGTCAACTGGATTTCTATTTTCTTAGTGGAAACGTTTCGCTCCTTATCCAAGGAGCTTCTTCAGTCTGAGCAAAGTTGGTAAGGGAATCCTAAATATGTTCCTAGGTAGCTGTGTGACCTTACACCTGGGGCTAGGTCATGGTTATATTGAGATGTAATTTTTAAGTCCTTTTATCATCTAATGGAGGGTCGTTAAAATCACCATGCTGCTGTTGAGCTTCTGAAATGGTCTTAATCTTCCTAGGCACAGAAGACAACACGGGGAGGAAGATGGGGGAGAGTTTGTGCCTGAGGCCCCCACCTCTATTCAAGGAAGGATTTGCCAACTTGGAAAATCCTTCCTTGAATAGAGGTGGGGGCCTCAGGCACAAACTCTCCCCCATCTTCCTCCCCGTGTTGTCTTCTGTGCCTAGGAAGATTAAGACCATTTCAGAAGCTCAACAGCAGCATGGTGATTTTAACGACCCTCCATTAGATGATAAAAGGACTTAAAAATTACATCTCAATATAACCATGACCTAGCCCCAGGTGTAAGGTCACACAGCTACCTAGGAACATATTTAGGATTCCCTTACCAACTTTGCTCAGACTGAAGAAGCTCCTTGGATAAGGAGCGAAACGTTTCCACTAAGAAAATAGAAATCCAGTTGACATGATTCAAGCTACAGACAATTCCACCTGGATGACTGAGAACCTTCATAGACACTCTGAAAACCTTGGAAGATTACTCTTACTAAGAAACAAAAGTTGATTTTGAATGTCTAAAGATCTGTGGATGGTAGATGAACCCTAACTCTATTCATTCTTCTTACATATACAGTAAATAAACGATGCCCCAAAGTTTCAGTCCATTATCTATGGCTTTTATTCTGAAGTGGTAGCAAGAATCATCTGTCTAGCCAAATTTATCCATGTGAATAGGAGGGCAGGAAACAGCAACTCTGGGTTGGTTCATAGGATTTCCCCCCCTCAGCTATTAATATAAAAACAGAAGATAACCTAGATGTGCCTTCATTTCTACTGAATCTGAAACTATTACAGCTATATTTAAATATCAGTGTTAATCTGGGGAATATTTTAAAAAATCCCAATGCAAGAACATTTAAAAATGAGGGAAGGAAAAGACTGATATAAAGCAACAGCAACACTATTTATGAATATAAATGTATAAATAGAAAGTTAAAACAACAGCCAGTCTAATACAACCACTAGAATATTTTAAAGTCAAGGACATGTTCCAGGCCCCTCTGCCGGAGCCCCCTGGATGAGGAGGGCGGGCGCTAGGTGGTTCGGCTTGGTGGTTTCTGGCAGTGCAGGGGGCCCGGGTGGCATGGCAGGCCTCGTTGTGGTAGGCCTCGGCGGTGGGGAATGGCGAGCACGAGACTGAGGGCTTGGTCATCCCCTCCCAACCTGCCTAGAGACGGCGGAGGGCTATTAGGGTCCCTCCAGTGTGAATGGTGTACTCCCTCCCAGGTGTGAGAGATGATGGAGGGTGTCTGGGATTGGATGGCTGTATGTGAGAACACTCACCTCCTGAGTGAGAGACAGGGGGTGAGGAGTAGTGGATGAAGTGCCCCCTGCTGACCGAGAGGCTGAGGGGGAGCACAGTGTGTGGCGTGGGTGATGGCTAGGCTCTGACAGCGCTGAGAGCGCGAGCTGGTGCGCTGAGGGGCCTGCCATCGCCCTGTGGTTGATTGAGTATGTGTGAGGAGGTACGAGTGGATGGAGGGACCCCTACTTCTAACCAGAGATTCTGGAGGTCCAGGATTGGAGGCAAATGGACTTGGAGACTCTGGGGGTTGTAGGGTGGGTCATGTTATTGAGGTGGTGATGGGCCAGGGATGCTATGATGGGAGCCGGAGGGCAGGCGGTGGAGTTCCCCAGACTTATGGTTCTGGGGGACTTCAACCTGCCATCCCTGGGGTGTGCCTCAGAGGCGGCTCGGGAGTTCATGGCTATTCAGGACCCAACGTGGGGCAGTGGCCTCACCCTGGACTTGGTTTTCTTGTCAGAGCAGTGGCAATGTGATCTGAGGGGAGAGTTATATCTGTCCCCACTGTCATGGTCAGATCATACCCTGGTGACCTTGAGATTCTCTTATGCCACCCCCCTCCGCAGGGAGGCAGGACCCATTCGATTGGTCCATCCCGAGCGACTGATGGACCCAGCAGAGTTTCAGAGGGAGCTGGGGGTTATACCCAAGGATCTGCTGCATGGTCTAGTGGAGGCCCCGGCTGCTGCCTGGAATAGGGAGGCAGCTGGGGCCTTGGACACGATCGCGCCTGTGCGACCTCTCTTGTCCCATCGAACCCGACACTCCCTGTGGTTTACAGAGGAACTGAGGGTTCTGAAGAGGATTAAGAGTTGTCTAGAGTGCCACTGGAGGAAGACAAAGACCGAATCCGACAGAACACAAGCTAGAGTTGCTATTAAGGCCTACCTTGTAGCGGTAAGAGCGGTGAAATATCAATATTTCTCTGCTCTTATTGCATCCACAAAATGCTGCCTGACGGCCCTGTTTAAGATCGCTCGATCCCTTCTGGGGAAGGTGGGGCCAGTGACCCACCTACAGGGCCATGCAGAGCATCTGCAGGATAAAATTGCTCGGATCCATTCCAGGCTGGACTCCAAGTGTGAGGCATGGTCTGGGGAGATGCCGAGGGAACATACTTATTTATTTAATTTATTTAATTTATATGACCGCCCATCTCCCCCAACGGGGAACTCTTATCTGGGAACAGTTTGATCCTGTTGGACCCGAGGAAGTGGACAGGATCCTCCAGACTGTAAATGCCACCACTTGTTATCTAGATCCATGCCCCTCCTGGCTGGTGAAGGCAGCTTGGGAGGTGACATGTAGTTGGGTCCAGACGATGGTTAATACATCCTTGGGAGAGGGGGCATTTCCAGCTGCCTTTAAGGAGGCACTGGTGCACCCCTTCTTCAAGAAGCTGTCACTGGACCCTACTGGACAATTTTCGTCCAGTCTCCCACCTCCCCTTTTTGGGGAAAGTGGTTGAGAAAGTGGTGGCGTTGCAGCTCCAGAGGACTCTGGATGAAATGGATTATCTAGACCCCTTTCAGTCAGGTTTCAGGCCCAGATATGGGACAGAAATGGCACTGGTCACACTTATGGATGATCTCTGGTGGAAGCGGGATGGGGGCAGTGCATCCATCCTTGCTCTTCTTGACCTCTCAGTGGCTTTCAATACCATCGACCATGGTATCCTTTTGGGTCGGCTCAGAGAGTTGAGGGTGGGTGGCGTAGTTTTGCTCTGGTTCACCTCCTTCCTCCAGGGCCGGTCCCAATCAATGGTGATAGGGAGCGAGGGATCCAACCCTTGGCCCCTCCTTTGTGGGGTGCCGCAGGGTTTGGTTCTCTCTCTGCACCTCTTCAACATCTACATGAAACTACTGGGTGAGATCATCCATCACCACGGGATGAAGTATCATCAGTACACTGATGATACCCAATTACACATCTCTGTCCTGGGTGAGGTAAGTGATGCTGTGACTGCCCTCTCTTGGTGCCTGGGGGATGTGGGGGTCTGGATGGGGAACAACAGGCTTCAACTGAACCCTGGTAAGATGGAGTAGCTGTGGGTTAATGGCTCCTCTGTACCTGGGAAATTGTCATCTTTATGGGGTTGCACTGCTCCAGACAGACCCGGTGAGGAATCTGGGGGTCCTTCTGGACTCACGACTCCTGCTCAAAGAGCAGGTGGCAGTTGTGGCCAGGAGGGCCTTTGTGCAACTTTGTGTTGTGCGCCAGCTACGCCCTTTCCTGGATCGGGAAGCCCGCCGATCAGTCACTCATGCCCTGGTCATCTCCCATATAGACTATTGAAATGCACTCTACATGGGGCTACCCTTGAAGAGTATCTGGAAGCTACAGATGATCCAGAATGTGGCCGTGCGGGCAATTCTTGGTGCCCCAAGATCAGCACATGTAACACCTTTGCTGTGCGAGCTGCATAGACAGGGCAGCTGTGATTCTGATATAAGTGAACTTCTAAACTTTTGAGCCTGAAAGCATAGGAACAGAATATTTGAAAGCCACACTTGTAGGTAATAGACTGCTAATATTTCATTAGTGTATCAACGTTTCATTGTAAGGAACTGGGAGAAGACACAATGTGAAGTATTGAGGTGGAACATGTCATAAAAGAACTTTGGAGCATCAGAAAAGCTGGCTCATAAATTAATAGTGACAATTCCATTGAAAGGTCCATTCTACTCTGCACAGTGAATTACAGTAATCTGTTGTGCTGTGATGGACCCAATATACATATTTTATTTTATTATTAATCAAATTTATCACCGCCCATCTCTACCGCAGTAGACTCTGGGCGGTTTACAATAAAATATTAAAATTAAAAAAACCTATAAATCATTAAAATACAATATCATAATAAATAGAAATATAAAAAATTCAGAGGATGGTATAACTCTTCCCCAATATAACTCTTTCCCAATATACAAACACAGTGCAGGAGCAACACAAGCCAGTTTTACAAAAGACCTACTTCACAATCTTTGTTTTTTACTGTATTTTTATCTTATCATAGAAGCTGCCCAGAGTCATCTAGAGTCAGCCAGCCTCTAAATGCAAACAAACAAACAAACAAACAAACAAACAAACAAACTGCTTCCAGAGAGTCACAAAAGAGTTGTCAAAAGAAAATGAAGATGGGCATGTTTTTCCCCTATGATCTGATTTTTCTCATTTCACATCCTTGTAAAAATTTGCACACTGCCCATGGTAATGATGGCAGCATTTATTTAAAATGGTAGCAAAGACACATGTTGCTGGGGCTATTTTATCTTCAGACAGTTCATAATTTTATCTATTTCTTGTATTTACGTTGTGCTTTGGGCAGCACTTATACAATCTTAGCTTACCTCAGAAAAAATCTAATCAGGTCAGAGCTGGTTAGGAATTGTATGGAGATCACCTGGATATCCGAAGGCAATAGCTTAGATTGTGAAGTAAAAAAGAAAAAAGAAAAGAAATTCCCTGAAGGTCACAGTGGCAAACCACCTTCATATGTTTACTAAAAATTTCAAAGTCATGCCCATGTAGCTGCCAGGAACTAAGGTCAACTTTACTTTTTTCCCCAAAGGGCTCAGAGTGACTTGCATCTAATTCCTAGGCAGTCTCCCACATCAGCCACAGTTCAGAACCAGATTTTCTGATCTGAAGCAATTATGCCTTGAAGCCACTTTCTGCCCTTAGAACATTGCGTCTAGTCCTGGTCCATGCATTGTCTTAATTCATAATGGATGCACATCTCGATAACCCCAAAATGTTATGTGTGAAATAGGCCATTGTATCACTGCATTGGTCTAGTGCAAGGGTTGGAAACTGCGGCTCGCGAGCCACATGCCCCCTTCCACGCGATTGGCCCCCGCCCTCAAACCCCGCCCCCTGGCCCTCGAGCATGTCAAAATGTCCTCGAGCATGTCAAAATGGCTCCTGGCATAAAAAAGTTTGCTGACCCCTGGTCTAGTGATCATGATAGCCGTCCTGAGGTAGGCTGCTTTGCTGGTTCAAGGTCTCATTCAGCTGGACTCCAACGATTTCTCTATTTTAATTCATGACTATCTTTGACAGAACCTATTGCCTTCTGTGATTCAATTAAATAATTAGACTTGTTGTACTCAAGTTACTCACTGTCTAAACATTATCTTGAAGAACTGCCTTATATAATTGAAGATATACCTTTTTGTTCATAACTTAGCAAATGTAGTTTCAATTCTGCCTTTGTTCTTTGTTTCCAAACATTATTCTGTTCTTTTTCTTTTATGAGAGAGTTTAGTTCCAATATTAGTAGTGAGTTCCCCTGTGATTTTTTTAAAATTTGCAGTTGTAATCCATTCCTTTTAAAAACATTACTTTGAAAGCTCTCTTGGGCAAAGATGTTAGTTTTCCATTTGAGACATACTAGAAATTAAGCAGTCTGAGTTTTTTATGCTAAAGATAAAATCCCCCCCCTTTCAAATTCTATTATTCTGCAAAAGTTTAAGGACAAAGGTACATGCTCTTATCACACAGCTCATGAATATGCCCTTGATTAACTTTCCGTACAGCTGCTGCAATTTAAGAAAATAAAAACATTCTTAGGTAAAAGAAAATACCATCAAAGAAAGGTGAAGAATAGGAATCTAACAAAATACTCTATATTCTTCTTAAACCTCCTCATGTCTTGCTATGCTGCCTCATCGTGACTGGGGGTGTTCCTGCAAGGAGTTTGCAAAGAAGCATGAGGAAATTCCTGGCTGATTTTGAAAGTTATTTTTTTTTAATTGGCTTCTTTCAGCCTGTTTCAGGGAGGACTTCCTTGTTTCCCTGTTCAGCAATGACTCTGAAAGGAAGCCCTGCTTCTTTTTGTTCTTGTTGCTGGTGCAGCTGCTGTTGTTTCTGTATTTGCTTTCTTCTGCTTTCATCTTCACAAATGGTATTTCTTGCATGGGTTTGATCAGTTTTACTGATTAGCACATGAAGACATCAGCAACCTCAAATAACAGAAATACAAAAGTGCATCCAGCGTAATGAACAATTTGCTGGGCTGGGATGTAGATTACTTCAAAAGCATAAACTCCATGAGCTCCTTCTTCCCTTCCTAAGTTGCTTTTATGTGTTCCTTTGGGTCCTGTAATGAAAGAAACATGTAAGCCTTTGGCTGCAAAGCAGCTTATGTGTCTGCTGTTGACTTTGCTGACAACTTGCATAGAAACCATCTGTTTTGCTTTCTTCCACAGCTTCATTTTTTAAAAATCTTGAGTTCTTTCCATCCTTTTTATGAAGACATATAATAAATGTTGGTAATTTTTATTTAAAAAAAATAAACCAAGCAAAATTTTCACTTTTGTATTAGCCAAATTTGGTAAATACAACTGTTCCTGGCATGAAAAAGTCCATGTTGTACACATCTGCCCTCAAAGACCCATTACAAAGGAAAAGGTGATTGTCTAATTCAACATCACAAATGTGGTTGCTCTTAGAAATTGATGTCCAAACTTTCAAGAGCTTCACAGCCAAAGTCCTTTGCCAGCATGGATAAATCTGTTAGTTTTGCTTTCTTTCACTTTCAGTTTTTTCAGTCTTAAGGTTTTTTTTTCTAGAGTCAGGAAAACACACATTTTGTTAAGTTCTCATCCAAAAATGAACAAAGCCAAATTCTCATCCATCCCTAACTGTTCAACATTGTCCACAAATGATTTATAGGTATGATCATTCGTGCCATTTCAGTTCAGAAGCTATGGACAAAGGGAAAGAACAGTTTTCTAGGCTGTAGAAATTGTAATGCAAATTACAATGATTTTTTAAAATGTTATTTCAACAATTCCCTGGAATGGTGTCAGAAAGCAGTACAAGAGCAGGAATACTAAAATACTGAGGGGGCTTGACTGCATTCTCATAGCGTGTGTGTAGGCATATACGGGAAGAGGGACGAAGTCCCAAAGAAGCTATGGCAATCTATAACTACATCTAGAAAATCACAAAGAGTTGAGTTTGACTCAAAGGAAATTTTATGCATGTAGTGCCTCATACTTACTGGTACCAGTCACAGTACTATTCTCCTACCTAACCAACCCTAATTTGTCCTTGGGAGTCTGCTGACTGAAAAAAAAATCCTTCCACACAAATTCAGCCTACCCCTTGTTTGCTGGATGTGTGTCAAAGAATCCACTTACAGCTTATAATTTAAGTGCTAAAACTGGGCTCTGCACAAGTGTTTCTAGGGCTGGAATCATATCCAGATTTTGTATAACTTCAGGAAGTTTAAGCATGCCACAAATAGAACATGGCTCTTATTTAGAGTTCTTCTGTTGTTGTTGTTTTCAACACATAGGCAGGCAAGCAGTTAAAGGACCACTTTTGGGATTATGCCAAATCTCTAGCAGTAATAAAGAAATGGTGATCTTTGTTGCAAAGCAAATATAAGAGATAAGATATAATCTTGAGTTCACTTGAAAGAAAAAGTAGGGGTTTTTTTCCATGTGTAATTTATCTTCAAAATTGGGTTGTCTTAGAATAGGGTAATAGGGGTTGAGTATTCCCTTCACACTCAATTTAATCTTCCTTTGTGGAGAGAAATTCTCTTAAATTCAGAGTCATCTCCCTTTGGGTTAAATATGGTGTGCATGTGTGTGTATGTGTGTGTGTGTTTGTGTACACACACCCTACATACAGTATGGTACAAAGTTAAATAATAACATTCACCCTTTAGATTGTTGTTGTCTGTGAGACGTCTATCCAGCCACAGGCTTGGAACAGATATCTCTTACAGTTTTAAGATTTCGTGCTCTGTACCCAACAAAATAGCCAAAACAACAACAATTATGGATGTTTTCTTCTTTTTTTAATTTGAGCAGTTCTAAATTCTCCACGTTTACAAAAACTTAAGTAAAAGAAGGAATAGCATACATAAGAGGAAAAATAGTCAGATAAACAACAAAAAAAGGATATTCTTAGTTTGTGTCCTGACTATGGGTGCAGGAAAAACACGCTGAGACTTGAGATCAAAGCTCTGATGTTTATTATCCTACCTCCTAAACAGAATCCAGCTAAACTGACACAACTTGGCACTGCCCAGAGATAGAGTCCTCAATCTAGGGCGGGGCTTTCTTGAGCCTCTTGGGAGGGAAACAGAGTTTCAGTACTACGCATGCGTTTCCCTTCCCGGAGGGAGCCCCCTTCATCTCCGCCCGTTATCTCCCTGACAGTTTGAGAGATATAACAATTATATGCAGACATATAAAGCTTAATGTGCTAGATGAAGAGTTGCTATTGGACATTGCAAAGAGGACTAAAACAAGCTGCCTACATCCATGATATAACACTTGGCAAACTCAGAAATAAAGTTTTAATCAAACCTGGTTCATTTTGAGTTAAGCAGCTAATCAAAAACTAAATCCATGCAATGAAGAAATACGGACACACTGGTTAGTCCAGAGCTTTCCAAACTTTTCATGTTGGTGACACACTTTTTAGACATGCATAATTTCACGACACACTCTTACAGCAGGGCATCATTTCGCGACACACTCTTACAGCAAGGCACAAAGCAGGCACTAGGACCTGCACGGAATCACAGCAGGTTTGGAGGCAGCCAGGCACAAGGCAGGCACTAGGACCTGCGTGGAATCCTGGCAGGGCTCGGAGGCAGCAGCAGCCGCGACACACCCAGACACTGCAGCCGACACACTAACGTGTCCCAACACACAGTTTGGAAAGCTATGGGATAGTCATTAAAAAAAACAGCAGAATAAACTCAAACATAATTAAAATCCCACTCTTTAACAGTATAAATTGATGTATGTCATTCATTTATTCTGGTTTAAGCAAAATTTACAGGATGCTATTTTTAATCCCAAGAAGGGGGTATCTCCACTCATACAAGGATGTGTAGAGTTGAGAAATGTTTAGTGTGATGCAAATTCAGAGTGCTCTATTTCAGTAGAAATTAGTACCTGGAGGAAGAAAAAAGTGCAAGCTAATTGAAGAGCTTTAATTTGACAGATACCAAAAGAAAAGGAGGAAGGAAGGAAGGAAGGAAGGAAGGAAGGAAGGAAGGAAGGAAGGAAGGAAGGAAGGAAGGAAGGAAAGGGGTGATGACAAACTTTATTTTTAGAAATTATTGTATAACTTAGAAACCAAACTTTTAAAGATATGAAAAATAAATGCTAGCTAGAAATAGTATTTTAAAAGAATAATAAGTAAGTGGTGCTTCCACCAGTTTGAGATCAGTCTCACATTACTCACTGGGAGGAAAGTTCACTATACTATTACTACTGTCGCTGTTGTTTTCTACTCTTTCACAATAAACACACTTGGAATTATTTTAGATTTTTTGAAAAAAAAATCCCCTCCATTTATGCTGTTTAATCTGATTCAAACAGTGGAGAAACAAAGCAGAAAACCAACACTACTTTTGCAATTACTGGTAAAAATGCTCACATCTCTCTTCATATTAACTCTTCAGATAAAAGGCATACATACATTTCTGCACCTTGTGTCCTGATGTGCATGGTTTATTCTTATTTAGAGCAAGAATGCTGCAATAAAGGGGAAAAAAGAAGAAGAAAGGATTTGCTTTAGTGGCAAAGGAGCAAAAGTGGCAAAGGAGATGTGAAAGCATCCATGTGTGCAAACATCTGGGAAAGCACAGGAAAAAGAACTATCCCTAAAAAGAAAAGGCAAGGACAGGTAGACCGGTCCCCACAACAGCCAGCCAGTGAGGCTTCTCTTCCCAGCACAGATGGGAAGGGCAAGAAGGATGCTCTGTCAGGTCTTGCAATGGTGCTAAAAATCAAATAACTTTATTACAGCCACCAGGTCAGAAAACTGATATAAAACCTAAAAAGTAAGTGAATATAAATATACGTGTATTTCAGTTGACAAGTAGTATGTATAAATACCAATCAAAGCAAATATTTGTAGCTCAGGGTTGAACTGTGGAGTCCTTGGTGCTCCCTGAGCCTTGTTGTTTTCTTGCAGACCTTTCATTGCCAGGCTAGGGAACATCTTCAGTGCGAGAGCTAATTTTATCAATAGCTTTCTTAAGCTACATTCATTTAAAGCAGTCCCTAAGGACGAAAGGGACCAGACCTATAGAGAAGAAAATTAATTTTAACCAAAAGTTGATGAGTAAAAACCAAGCTCTAGCCTCCACCGAAACTAAACCCATCTCCAAATGTAAAACGGCATTAATAATACATTTTGGGACTGCAGGAATGGCTCTACTAAACTTAGTTTGAACAACTTCAAGAATATTGAACTTGATAAGAGTGCAAATTTGAGTACTGTAGAGATGCTGAGGGACAGCATTGGCCAAGAACCCCTTATAGCAGTGCTTTCCAAAGTCCCGCCGTTGGCGACACATGAATGGTGGTGGCGGCGCGTCGGCGCACACAGTAGCGGCGTGCACGGTGGCGTCGGCATCCATGCTGGCCTTGTGTGTGGCGCTAAAACCCAGAAGTGCTGATGGCGTGCCACCACCTCTGCTGCGTACGCCGCCGCACAGGCGGCGGCGACACACGATCAGCACTTCCGGGTTTTGTCGCGACACACTAATGTGTCGCAACACACACTTTCTTTTTTTTCCCTTTTTTTTTAAACAAAATTTTATTTATATTCAACATAAAGTTTTACACATCACAAAACATTTTGTAACAAGTTATATACTGTATACATAATATTAATACAATTCCATTCGATATTTGGTGTCTAACCTTTTATTTTTATCTTCTTTCTCTCCTTTTCCTTCTTACTTCCTTCTTTCCTCTCTCTGATCTTATACCCGACTTCTACTTTTCTTCTAACCTTCTAAGAACCATTCTTCCTCTTTTTTATCTGTTTACTAATTCATTCTTTTTCATTAACTATTTTCTTTCTCTTCTTCTTCTTCTTCTTCTTCTTTTTTTACTTTATATTTAACACAAGCTTCTACATAACCTCTATCACATATACACCTTCCAACAACTCTATATACAATTCAATAATATCTATTTTTCATTCTTTATCTCATCTATCTTTCTTATTCCTTCTTTATTTCCTCTTTGTCTCATACCCTCTCCTACTTTCCTCCTAACTTTCTAACTCTTCTTCCTTGATTATATATATTATATACATATATATATATATATATATATATATATATATATACACACACACACACACACACACACACACACACACACATTAATATTCTCTTAGGTTTTTTCCCTCTTGGTTTATACAACTTGTCCACACAATACAAACATATATATACATCTTTAAAATTACTTCCGGCTTTCTTAACTTAGAACTTAAATGTAACTGTTTAGTATACATTTTCTCTCTTACTTCTTCTATATTATTATTATTTCCCCCCCTCTTACTATTTCTATCAATCTATTTGAATTTTTTTTATTCTAGTTTCTATTTTATTTATTTTATATAATATTCTTTTTTAATATATTCTGTAAAAGGGTCCCATATTTCCTTATACTTCCCTGTTTCTTTCCCTTTTATTAAATTAGTCAATTTATCTGCTTGCATCAATTCCATTATTTTTATAATCCATTCTTCTTTAGTTGGTGTTTTTTCATCTTTCCAATATTGTGCATATTTTATTCTTGCAGCAGTACTTAAATACAAAAATAAATTATTTTGTCTTTTATTCAAGTTATCCTCCATTTTTCCTATCAAGTAGAGTTCTGGTTTCATCTCTATATTATTACCTAATATTTCACATATATACTTATGTATTTTACTCCAATATTTTTTTGCTTTTTCGCATGACCACCAAATGTGGTAAAAAGACCCGCTTTTCTTTTTACATTTCCAACAAGCATTCGTATTTCTAATTTTTGATTTGAATAATACTAATAATATTAGTATTTAATAATTAATTAATTATTAATATTAATATAATTTATTAATTATTAATATAATATTATTAATATTAATATAACTAATTAATATTATTATTAATAATACTAAAGCGACACACACTTTCGAAAGCTATGCCTTATAGGCTGCAGGGATATAATGAGCAACCCTTGAATCAAGTGTAGGTGCTAGTCTGGACTGAACACCACTCTGGCCCTGTTGCCAACCCATTGCAATCTAGCCTAGAATTTCTGAACTTGGCTTAAAACACAGCTGGGAGCAGCATGGGGGACAAGCAGCTTAGGCTGTAGGGAGGAATTACCCTTTGAACAGTGAGGAATAGTGAGTAGGCTCTGCCTTGGCCATGGAGAATACTGAATCTGCTTCTTGCCCTTGCTTGATGACTAGGACAAAGCCAACTGTATCTCAGATTTCACGCTTGATTACATCTCAGGCTATTTCATCTGACCCCCAGCATCAGCTCTAGAAATTAACTGCAGGGAACCTAATTGAAGAACATACCAGTTAAAAATGCACTTCTGCCTTCCATGGTCTAGTGCAGAGCTTTCCAAACTCTGTGTCGGGACACGTTAGTGTGTCGGCTGCAGTGTCTGGGTGTGTCGCGGCTGCTGCTGCCTCCGAGCCCTGCCAGGATTCCGCGCAGGTCCTAGTGCCTGCCTTGTGCCCTGCTGTAAGAGTGTGTCGCGAAATGATGCCCTGCTGTAAGAGTGTGTCGCGAAATGATGTATGTCTAAAAAGCGTGTCACCAACATGAAAAGTTTGGAAAGCTCTGGTCTAGTGCCTTGCTTTGACATTGGCCCTCTCAGACCTAGGACCTCCTGACCTGAAGGGAAATACCTAACCCATCTATGCAGAATTTGTGCAAACATACCAAGACAGAATTGACCAAATTTGGAAAACCTTAGTTTGTTAGCCATGGTTTTGTTGGGTTCTGAAATGTTAGTAACAGAAAACCCAAGCAGCGATTTATTTAGTTTAGCAGAGTAGAAGCATCCAGCAATAAACTTGCACAGAAGGCTTAATTATAGTTCAGAGAAATAAACAGTCTTCACACACATTAGTTAGTGTAAAAAGAAAATAAAGATTGCTTACATTTTATTTCTCAGTAGAACAGGTTACAAGCAGTTTCATTGTAGAAACGGTCCGATGCATGCAAGCGAGGAATTCTGACCAAACCCGCTTTTGGCGGATTTGCTGGAGTGCGGGTCTATCCCCATGGAGGGGGAATGGCGAACCTGGCCACACTCGGATCTCATGGAGAGAGAGGAGAAGGAAACAGGAAGTCAAGCGACTCAGACACCTCCCACACAAGCACAGTAGAGTTAGGCTTTACAGGGAAGCCCCTCCTACATGTTCGTGTGAGACGTGCTGAGCTGAAAACCTGTTAAATCCAACAGGTTTAACGGGGGTTGGAATCACAACTGGGTAGATTCATACAACATTTTGAACAGTATACCATCATTTATAAACCACTATTGCTAGCTCACAAAACATGCTATACCAAAACAGGACATGAACCCAACCCAAGGGAGGGAGAAAAAGAATTAATGTTCTAATTGCTGGGTAAACCCTGCAGCCAATTTGGTTGAGAGCTGATGTTTTTAAGACAGTATTTCACAACCTCATATGGAGGATGAAGCTCATATGAGGTTGTGCAGTGCTGTCTTAAAGGTGTTGTATACACCTAGAGAACACAGTGAACAGTGATGGAATGACCCATTCATGCTGGTTATGACACCTGGGCAGAATCTAGGGCATCCAATTGTGGACTTGGTATTAGGTATCTTAATGAATGTCCGTAGGACATCCCATAGCAGGATGGAATCCACCACTGTTTGATGCTATTCTTGCTGCATTCTATATACATTTCAACCTGTGCATTTTGACAAGCACATGTGAGTAATAAATTCAAAATAAAATTTGATGTTACATCTCAAGTATCTAATATTGACATGTAAATAATATGCAATATTGACTACATGTAAGTAATATGTGATATCAAGGTGCTCTAATATGCATTTAAACAACTTTTCAATTAATTAATTTTGTACTCAAAGAGGTTTCCTCCAAGTTAAAGTAAGGGCAAATGAAAAGTCAGTCTGGTAGCATAGTTTGCAGATATGAATGATAGCTGACATTACCTGGGCAGCATGGTGAACATTAAGTGTATTGCAAAGGGAAAAAGAAGCAGGTGACTAAGATAGCTATCTTAGACACAATCCTGAAAGTCAAGATAACATTTCTTAACATCATAAATGTGTCACCTATTGGTTTAGCAGCAGATGACTCTAGGCATGAAGTCATTGTTCCCTGTGTGCTTCCTGTGTGCACATAAATAAATTCACAAGCGGGCCTCCAACGTTCCTAGCTGGTGTTCTCCTGCACTCACTCTGCCCAATCTGCTTTGCAAGACGATCAAACAAATCAGTTATGGGACAAAATGCTTGGAATGTTAAAGCATGTTGTGTACTAACCTTTTATCTGTCTGCAGTTTAAGTTCCAAGGAACATAAACAGCTTCTAAGATTATCTGGGCTATGCTCTCATGACACAACCAATCATCCGCAGTAGTAAATTGTACTGCTTTTCCCTGAATGTGTACAAATTTGTGAACCATTTCCTTGCCAACAATGTGTAACTAAGAAAATGGGTCCCACACAGACAAAGCTTAGCCTTCCATTCTGCATTGTATGAAAATCCATCTGGCCCCGTCTATTCATGTTCTAACCACTTA
Organism: Charina bottae; assembly: GCA_023362775.1. Classification (NCBI taxonomy): domain Eukaryota; kingdom Metazoa; phylum Chordata; class Lepidosauria; order Squamata; family Charinaidae; genus Charina; species Charina bottae. The sequence continues at coordinate 1,137,745 of JALMGJ010000022.1, forward strand.
GGAAAAAAAGACATCAATATAAGGTTGCTTTCCACAGCAAAAAAAACCTCTGAAATTTAGACTTCTTATCCCAAGGCTGGGACCTAGATTCCTGAACGCTGAGTTCTCAGTTTTCAAATACTGTGCCATATAGACCCTGTATAACTCTGTACAACTGTAACAGTGCAGTTACCCTGCATTGATGTTACAGTGTTCTGGATTTGCATGACATAAATCATAACCTAATCACACTGTCCAGGTTTCCAGAACACTGAGCCAAAATGTGATGGACTGGTCTGTGGAGCAGTATTCGTGCTGAGAGAGTCATCACCGTATGAAGACCAATTCCCATGTGTTTTTAGATACCTGGAAATGGCATAACAACTCAAAGCCAAAGTACACACCGTGTGGCAGATCCGTGGGTGGGTCTGTTAGTTTCTGATAACAGCTGGGGGCGGGGGGAGAAGCCCAGGAAGCAAGCAGAAAACTCTTTCCTCCGCCCCCTTTTCCAAACAAGCCCCCACCTCCCACAAACTAAAGGTTGCCAATCACATAAGTGATTCACTTTCAGACTTGAACGGATTCCAGATCTGCTGTGCATTCATATCATTTGTGAGAAGGACGCCTTCAAGAATACTGAATGGAACGGAAATCTGGCTTGACTGGACTGAATGGGGTTTTGCTGAACTCATTACTTCTAATTACTTTATTACTTCTAATTACTGAAGAGGTCATTTGTAGCTTGCAGGGGAGCTGAACCAGGTAATATTCTCCTCTGTTTTGATGAGAGCGTTATGTCAATGCTGCTCCTCCAGCTTAACACAACTATTGTCCTTGATACTGCAGGAGGCCTCATCAATGCCAAAAGGACTTCCGAGAAACAAGACGCATCATTATTGTGGGTAATTTCTGGCAACATCTGGCTTTCTGTTGAGTGAAAATGTAAAAGGAGGTTCATTTGCTTATTTTAAAAGTTAAACAATCAGGTGCTTTGGTTCAGGGGTGTCCACAGAGTATGGGCAAAAAAGTCAAGATGGTGGTTGTGACGGTACAGTCAAAGCTCTGGTTTTTTTAAATATGCAATTCACCATTGATTTGCACTGCAACAGTCACCATCTTGACTTTTTTTTTTACCATATCCTGTGGATACACCTGCTTCAGTTCAAATGAATCTGTGGCTGGCTCCCCATAGAAAGTAGGAAAACTTTTAAATCAGACTGCATTTGAAAAATTCAATAGTTTTACATAAGGTTCAGAATTGCTGGTCCTTTTGAATATTTTGCAAAAAAGAAAGAAAGAAGAAGATCTTGTTTAAGCACTACACTGGATTTGGACTAAACGGTGAGTTTGGCTACCAATGGCTCAGATTACTGTCTAAAGCTAAGAATGTGATTTTATTTACCAAAATCTGACTTCGGGGGCTGCCCTTGCATGCCCGGGAAACATGGTCTCTCCTTTCTCCTGCATGTTGTTGCAGAAAGGAGGTTGCTCAAAAAGGGAATTTCTCCAAGAATATCTGGCAAACTAGAAAGAAAGGTATGGCCCCCAGTTGGACATATTTGCACATCCTTTCTCTCTTGGTATTCCTAATTTTACTTGCCAATGCTATCAACACCTTTGAAAAGTCAAATAATGGGATTATTGCCAGGTATAAGGCAATGTGAGGAGTGAGATTGGTGTAGTGGTTAAAGGTGCTGGATGTGAAGGTGGGAGGCTGCAAGTTCTGATCCCTCCCTCAGCATGGAAGTTGGCTGGGTGACTTTGGGCCAGTTCTTCTGTTTCACCTTTAAACTGGGAAGTCAAAGAACATCTACCTCACAACCTCCACACGGGACCAGCATGGGAGGTTACAGTCCTAACCTATCCCGCCACTTCTTCCAATTGCTCCCATCCTTTCATCTGCCCCAAAAGAAATGCTTTGCTTGATGTTTCACCTGAGTTGCCTTTCCTCCTTTTCTGCATTAGCAGTCAAAGATGAATGGTTACATATGGAAAACCTTGCCAAGAAAACTGCAGGGACGTGTCCAGGATTGACTCAAAGGTGCACGCGCACACACACACACACACACACACGAATTCTGGAAAAGTGTAAAGATGCACAACTGAGGCTCCAGGTCCACATGCAGCTCCTAAAACTCTGGGGGCAGCCCCTGGGAACCTCCAAATATGATTCCCTTATGCAATATCTTTAAAGTTACGTAAGCATTTTAAAAAAAAGGATTGGAAAAGTGCCATATTAAACATATGTATTTCATTTAAAGATGAATGAAATACAATGTCTTTCATGGCCCCATCCAGTTTTTGGAATGCATGCTTCCCAGCACACCACTTAAAGGCCAAATGCAGCCCTCAGGCTGGAAAAAGTTATGCAATTCTCTCTTTGGGTAGAGCCTCACATCCAGCTTACCACAGCATGAACATCAGTCATGGAACATGACATCATCCTCAACGCTTATGATGATTAGACATCTCACAAACCAAAAATAAATAAATAAATCTCATCCAACAGCTAACACAGGTTCCACCCGTGTTTTCTGACCCTGGGTCAAAAGTAGTGCTTTCTATCTCACACCATTTCAAACTGCGCTGTCTGGTTTATGTGCCACACTTCAGTTTATTTATTTATTTATTTATTTATTATTTGGATTTACCCCGCCCATCTCTACCGTGGTAGACTCTGGGCGGTTTGTAAGGAAACCCCTCTACTCTTCTTAGCTACTAAGAAGTAGCAGTGGGTGGGTGGGGGGGGGTCAATGGTTTTTTTTTTATATTGTGGATTTTAATTTTGTAAGCCGCCCAGAGTCACTGTGTGTGAGTTGGGCGGCCATATAAATTTATTAAATAAATAAAATAAATACTGCTCCTGTGGTGGGAACATCTCCTCCATTGCTAGTTTTATTTATTTCCTTCAAGTTCAGCAGTGGGATGGTAAAAACATAGGCTTTTTTTTTAAAGTGTTCATTGATGGAACAATACAACAGTGAACTTTCCTCTCCCCACGTTCCCCAATCTTCTCCTCCTTCTTCTTCCATAATGTAAGACAGAGCTTTCCAAACTGTGTGTCGCGACACAATACTGTGTCTCCTGGGGGCCCCAAGTGTGTCGCGTGACAACCTGGAAACACCGGAAGCACCGGCGGCGGTGCTTCCGGGTTGCCACGCGGCCGCAGCGGCTGCCCCTTTGAAAAGGCAGGCTCCGGGGACCCCGAAAATGCCCTCGGTTCAGGCAGGGAGGCAAAAAGCCTCCCTGCACGCGCGCATGTTGCGAGCGGAGCTCAGCTGTTCTGCGGGGAGAATTTCCACCCTGGCTCCAGGGCAGCGTGTGCGTGCGGGGAGGGGAGGCTTTTGCCTCCCTGCCAGAACCGAGGGCATTTTCGGGGTCCCCGGAGCCTGCCCTTTCGAAGGAGCAGCCGCTGCCGCCATGGCGGCAACCTGGAAGCACCGCTGCCGGCACTTCCAGTTTTTGCGCCGCCAGCACTTCCAGCTTTTTGTGGGCCGGCCGTTGGTGTGTCGCCAACGGCAAAAGTTTGGAAAGCCCTGATGTAAGAAAATGCTAAGTCCTTCACTTAGAAAACAGGCTCAGACTTTTTACACAGGTGTAAAAAGAGGAATGTCTTGGTAATGGTACTTTTGAAAAAGATCTTGAATTGATTGCAAGCTGTTGCCAAAGTGTCTCAGTCCAGACAGGATTCTCATAAGCTGGTTTAGAGTCAAGATAGCATAAGCACAAGAAAGGAGCACTTAAATGATAAGTGTAGCTATGCCCTTGATCACGGGTAGTAATATTTTCAGTTTATTTTGGATAAATAAATAAATAAAATAAATTTTGCATTGGTGGGATCCCACCTCTAGTATTATGTTGAGTTCTGGACAGTATATTTTAAGGATTCAGATAAACTGGAACTGGTTTAGAGAAGGTCAAGGGCACTAGATCAAGAGTCTAGAAAATAAATCCTATCAAGAGAGAGATGGAATGAAGTAGATGTGTTTAGCCTTGAAGGGATGACTGAGCAGATATTATAGCACTTTCCAAATATGTTGAAAAGATATTCAATCAGAAGAAACAACACTTGTTTTTATCTTCTCAGAGTACAGTTTAATGGATTTAAGTACAGGAAGGCTGATTCTGGTTGAAAGTTAGACGAAACCTCCCAAAATTAAGATGAGAACAGTTTGACTATGAAATCAATTATCCATAGAAGGGGTGGGCTCCTCTTCCCTTAATGGGTTTCATTTGCCTGCAATGTTTTAATTGGGATTTCAATACTAGGCAGGGATTGGATTTGAGGCCACAATGGCTTGTTCCAGCTTTATGATTCTGCGTTCTAACATTATGGTTCAATAAACACAGATATCATTCCTATAAAGGGAAAAAAAATAAATATTATGCACTTTAGAGATTAACATTTTTGAGGTATAGATGTATGGGAATTGGGTTCCAGTTAATCCACAATCACCTAAACTAGTAAATAAACTAGTCTGTCTGATGCCACAACTCTTCTTGTTTTCTCAATATAGCTGAGGGTAGGGACGGGCAACCTGGTACTTTCTAGAGCAGAGCTTTCCAAACTTTTCATGTTGGTGACAGACTTTTTAGACATGTATCATTTTGTGACACAGTAATTCAGTTTTACTAGCAAACCGGAGGTTAAACTAACTAACTTATAAGTGATACGGACACATACATAAATTGTAATAGCGAAATGTATGGGGACACTAAAGGGGCGTGGTGGCTCAGCGGGTAAGACGCCAGGCTTGTCGATCGGAAGATCGCAAGTTCGGAGGTTTGAATCCCTAGCCCTGCGTGCGGAGTGAGCTCCCGCACTAGCCCCAGCTCTTGCCAACCTAGCAATTCGAAAGCATGCAGATGCAAGTAGATGAATAGGTACCACTTCGGTGGGAAGGTAACAGCGTTCCGCACGTGTCATGTAGCCACATGACCGCGGAAGCGTCTTCGGACAATGCTGGCTCTTCGGCTAACAAACGGAGATGAGCACCGGCCCCTAGAGTCGGACACGACTGCAGAAATGTGCGGGGGAACCTTTACTTTACCTTTATGGGTACACTACATATCTCATGAAAACAGAGTTCCCCTCTACAGCAGGGCAAGGCTTGGACAGAGCTGCCCTCTTACAGCAGGGCACAAGGCAGGCACTAGGACCTGCGCGGAATCCTGGCAGGGCTGGGAGGCAGCAGCAGTGAGGCACTTGAGGCTCTGAGCCTGGGACTCAGAGGTTTCTTGTTACATTCATGCGACACACCTACACACTGCAGCCGACACACTAACGTGTTGCGACACACAGTTTGGAAAGCTCTGTTCTAGACATTCCCTGAGTCCCAGGCAGAATGACCAGTGACAAGGAGCTGTGACACTTACGGTCCAAAGTATATTGGAAGCTCTAGGCTGCCTACTGCTGGCTTAAGGAGAAAACTCCTTTTTTTGGAGGAAAGTAATCAGCACAGTTCTCATTTTGAGAAAGGACATATCATTTCAGACAATTCCTTTTATCTCTCCGTTCCGTGTGCCATTCCCCATACAGCTTCAAAGAATTCCTGATATTCAGCATTTGGGGAGCATGGTGGGGGTGGGGGGAGCTTTCAGAGCAGAATGGATGAACAAAATTTAGGGTTATCCCACCTTGGGCAAGTGGGAGAGCTTTCCACTTGCTCAAAACCATCCCAAAATATATACAACTTGTTATTAAGACAAGGGTTAATGACAATTTTTATCAAAAGAGCATCTCAAACTATATTCTACTATTAAGAACAGTTAAGAACTTTTAGATGAATAGTAAGAGTTCATTATTCCCCCCTTCCCAATATTTAAGTGGGTGCTTTTCTCATGTTAGTCACACATTTCACTATACTTTTTTTTTTTTTTTAAATGAACTATAATGTTCTTTGAAGGAAGAACACTCCTCTGTTTCAGAAAATGACAAACAGGAAATGAATAACTCCTGAGATTTATTTGGGACAGTTAGTCCTGACACCCAACTGATCACAACATTAGCTGTCACTGATCTCTCTTTCCGGAACCTACATAGAAAAAATACAAAATAACAACAATACTAAATAAACTTCAAGTCCTGAAGATTTTTCCTTCATTTTTCTGTCGTCAGGTTCAAACACTTTATAAAGCCAGAGGTCTCAAACCAAAACGAATTCTCTGACATTTTAGTTATAATTTTTTATTGATAAATTTGTCTCTAATTGGATGAATATTATCAAACTACCTTATGAGAAAGTGTTTTATGAGTAGTAATACTATTTATTCTTGCCAATGAAAGCTGAGTATTATAATTGTGTTAACCTAGCAATTTGAAAGCATGCAAATGCAAAGTAGATGAATAGGTACCACTTCGGTGGGTAGGTAACAGCGTTCCACGTGCGTCATGCGGCCACATGACCGTGGGAGCGTCTTCGGACAATGCTGGCTCTTCGGCTAACAAATGGAGATGAGCACCGGCCCCTAGAGTCAGACACGACTGCACAACTGTGCAGGGGGAACCTTTACCTTTTTATATTATTTTAACATGTTATTAATAATTTTAGGGTTATTTCCAATATAAAGTGTTATATACTGTATAAAGGTAAAGGTTCCCCCAGCACATTTGTGCAGTCGTGTCTGACTCTAGGGGCCGGTGCTCATCTCCGTTTGTTAGCCGAAGAGCCAGCATTGTCCGAAGACGCTTCCACGGTCATGTGGCTACATGACACGCGCGGAACGCTGTTACCTACCCACCGAAGTGGTACCTATTCATCTACTTGCATTTGCATACTTTCGAATTGCTAGGTTGGCAAGAGCTGGGGCTAGTGCAGGAGCTCACTCCGCATGCGGGGCTAGGGATTCGAACCTCCGACCTTGTGATCTTCCGATCGACAAGCCTGGCATCTTACCCGCTGAGCCACCACGCCCCTTCTATATACTGTATAACAATGTCTTAATCAAGAAATATACTTAAATGGTAAAATATTAGGATGAAAAGTTTAATTAGTTTGTAGGCACACAAAATCTCTGGTATATACACAGACAATTCTCTGTTTCTCTCTTCCTTTCTTGTTCTATACTCCTTTTTGAACTGTTCAAATGCAAAATCAATTATTTCATTAAAGATAAGGGTACCTATTTTTTCTACCACTGGTTCTGTTGCAAGACAGCAAGAGACAATTAATATTTCCCTTCTTCGATTCCTAACATAATGCAGCTTTCAAAAACAGGACCAAGATTTGCATAAAACCTGCATATACTGATTTAATGTAATTTTAATGGGCATACAGTTCATCTCTCCATAGTGGGGAATACTGTGACCAGATGATCTGTGAATCTGTTCCAGTTGCTAGTTATGTTCCAGACAGACAGACAGACAGACAATAGGCTGGACAGTCCTTTAAACAGAACAGGAGGAGATCAACACTGTGTAATTGTGATAAATCTGAATAATAAAATAATAATAATAATAATTGAGAGGTGCATTAATTATTATTTTCAGTAGGCAATTGAGGGTTGGAAGCATGGCCGCAATTTTGAGTCCCTTTAGAAATTTTAGATGGTTGGAAAAATATGTATGTTAAGCCTATTGTTGGGTTATCACACTTACTTTACTGTTGTTTTGTTTTGTTTGCAAAAAATCATGTCACCATAATTTGATAATTTGCCATATTCTGTGATTAGATCTGAGCTGCAAAAACTATGTATAGAGAGTACAAAGACCACAACGTATGAGAAAAGGACCCTGTACAGACTTGAAGATATACTTCATTTGGAGTAGGGCAATATGGCAATTCTACAAGATGTTAATTCGGCGAAACTTGGAAGAGGGAGAGGGAGAGGGAGAGGGAGGGAGGGAGGGAGGGAGGGAGGAAGGAAGGAAGGAAACATATCTAAAACATGGAATTTGCTTCCCAAAAATCCGAACACCAATAATTGATTACCTTTTTTATGTTTGCAGGCCAACTGTGCCACTCTTATGGTTTCCCAAACAAATTTTCAGGACTGCCGTCAGCACAGTTCTTAGAATTCTTGAGTAGGTGAAGATAGATATATAATTATGGTGTCAGCTGCTGCTTTTCTTTCATTTCTGTTACATTTTCTTTTCTGTATTATGCTTTTTATAAGCTGGTTAGAAAAACAAAACGTCAACCTTAAAGGAAATCAGGTAAATAATAAATATACTAGATTGTTGCATATTTATATACTTATTATTAAAATACCCATTTATCATCAAAATTTAATAGATAAATAAATAAAATTATCTGGGGGTAAACTGTACAGAATTCAGCTGGCCTTACTTCTGATTCTGATTCTTACTTGATTCTGATGCAAGTTCGGAGGTTCGAATCCCTAGTCCCACGTGACGGAGTGAGCTCCCGCACTAGACCCAGCTCTTGCCAACCTAGCAATTCGAAAGCATGCAAATGCAAGTAGATGAATAGGTAGGTAGGTAACAGCGTTCCACACGCGTCATCCGGCCACATGACTGTGGAAGCATCTTCGGACAACGCTGGCTCTTCGGCTAACAAACGGAGATGAGCACCGGCCCCTAGCGTCGGACACGACTGCACAAATGTGCGGGGGGAACCTTTACCTTACTTCTGATAAGGCTTATATAGGATTCTGTGCTAAGGTTAGATTTTATCCTAGACTCTGGGAACATATTTCAAGAATGAAAGGCTAACTGACTTAGAACTGCCACTTCTGTACTGCAAAAATCCAGATAAACCCTAGATGGTGGCAAATTGTGTGTTTTCTGTATAACTTTACTGCCATTTATTGTCATCCGTATTATTGCAGCCCAGATCTACTAGCCCAGCACTCCACCAAATCATTACTATTTCTCTGTGTAACACTATAGTAATTATCCAGGAACAATATTCAGCTTTTAAAAAAACATTATAATAGAAAAGGCACTGATATAAGTGATACTTAGCTGAGTCCAATGCATATTTACTTAGAATTAAATCTTATTAAATTCAGTGGACTTTACTTCCAGCTCAGTGTATATAAGATTGCAGCCCATGGTCTATGGCTCAGCATTATGAGTAAACTAGACCAGAACACCATGTTAAAACAAGCTATAATATAGTCCAAGGGGTAAATCCAGTCAGCATCTTGTTCATACAGGGATCATCTCTTTATCTCTTAAGAGTATAGTACTATACTATAACCCTGCTCAAACTTCCAAATAGGTTCTTTGTATATGGGGGAAGGTTTGAAATGAGGAATCTGTCCTTCATCTGTTCATTGTAAGATTGCACATATAGACATATGCACGGAGGCAGGGATGTGGTTGGTATCAGGACCCCATTATTTTAACCTCCACTTTTTAAGTATATACTGTAAGTTAGTCACCTGTTTTCCATCAAGACTAGTCTGGTTGGTAGCCTTAACCCTTCCAGCTCTGGTAGCCTTAAGTCTTAACAATATAAAAGAAATAGTACCCAATATACTGTACTGGCGTGATGTAAGAATTGTTAAAATAATGTGGATCAACACTACTAGATGAAACAGCTGGCAGCTGTTGCATAACAGAAGGAAGAGTATTCTATTTTTAATCTGCTCAGTAACAGAAGTTCTCCAAACAGTGTTTGCTTCTGGTGCTAGAGAGGGTGGTAGATAGAAATGGCACAGCCAGCACTGAGTAGCTAGTAGGTCCTCAGGTCATTAATCCCCTGCATTAGGGAATAGTTACTCACTCAGCAGCCATATTCCTCTACAGTGCTGCCTGTGGCATCCCGTCCCATCCCATTGGCCTCAGCAAGAAATACTAGAAATTTTGTTGCCACACAGTGGGTGCTGATGGCTTCATATAATAAACAATTTCTCTATGCATAAAGCAGGCTGAACACTCAAGAAGGATTATTTTATGTATAGGATGGTCTCCTCCAACTTGATGTCCTCCAGGAATGTGGGTCATGCTATATGGAAGATGATGCAAAATATAGCACAACTAAATTGGAGGGTAAGAGGCATAGGAAAGCTGATATAAACAGATATTTTCTTCAGAAAACAGTAGTAATATCTCACAGTGTGTCTTCTGCTGCGCCATAACCTTAAAGCCAGTTATGAGCAATTCTACTGAAGCCAAAATAACTACTCTAAAGATATATTGTAGTTTGAAAATTTGAGGCACAGCCAGTGAATTAAGTTCTGTAAAGATCTGCCATAAGATCTTCATGTCTCTAATTCTGAGAACCTGGTCAAACAATTAACCCTGCTTGCCTACAATAATATTAATACCAACTTAGTAACACCTCTTCTGTTATCCAAAATAACCCCTTCCTTTTTAGTGAACTAAGACTGCCCTTTAATGTCTAAGAAATTGATTAGAATGTTGGCTGCCTTGGAGGGAGATGTGACTTAGCTGATCTGTCGTTAACAAGGCTGCAGAAACAGACTTCAAAAGGGTTGAACGTATTTGAAAACAATTTCAAACAAAATGATTGATAGGTGGGTGGGGGAAGATCCCCAGGCCTAGAAGATTGGACTGAACATTCAGCATAGTCAAGCATTCCTGTATCTATCAACTTGCCAAAAAGAACAGCATAAGCATAAACATAACCATGTGGTCTTTCTCAGTCTTCACATTATATTAGTAAAGGTAAAGGTTCCCCCCGCACATTTGTGCAGTCGTGTCCGACTCTAGGGGCCGGTGCTCATCTCCGTTTGTTAGCCGAAGAGCCAGCGTTGTCCAAAGACGCTTCCACAGTCATGTGGCCGGCATGACACATGCGGAACGCTGTTACCTTCCCACCAAAGTGGTACCTATTAATCTACTTGCATTTGCATGCTTTCGAATTGCTAGGTTGGCAAGAGCTGGGGCGAGTGCGGGAGCTCACTCCGTCACGTGGGACTAGGGATTTGAACTTCCGAACTTGCGACCTTCCGATCGACAAGCCTGGCATCTTACCCGCTGAGCCACCACGCCCCTCTCACATTATATTACTATGGAGTTAATTCCCATAATGGAAGAGAAACAGATGAAGTTTGTTTGGCAACCGTAGCCATGAGGCAGGTTTAAGCATGACCGAAAACACAATATCAAGGGGTGGCCATACTGTATGTAAATTGAGTTACTTATTTCACAGGTCACATATTTTTCAACTTCTTCCATTCCATTTTCCCGTTCTGTACGTCCAATTTAAGGAACATATTTTATGTTTCCTTCTTAATTTGATCCCATAAAAACTAACTTCTTGAAGCACTTAGACAGAGAATAAGCAATATTGTTTAGAATTATATAGTTTAATAACAGGAAAACACATTATTTGGAGTCATTCTGGACCTGAATTGGCTCCAGGCAGCTGCTAGTTTCATCTTTAGCTGGGTCAGTTTGAGCTTGATTCACAGAGATGACACAAATTTTCCTTGTAAATGTTGAGGTATTGTTCTTCTCGAGGAGGAATCACATTAAAAAGTGACATGTGCTTGTATAAAATAATCCAGTGATGAGCAAAGATGTACTCTAACCCAGAGACTTAGCACAAGGGAGCTAATAACGCAGACCCTCCCTTTCACCCGTCTGAATACCTGAAGAGTCAAAGAGCCCCTGGGGCAGGACTAGTTAAACTGTTGCTAGTAGCACAATGAGACAAAGTAGGTGAGGCTGCATCACACACCTGTAGGTCTTTGATTTTCACTGGGGAGCAGAGCTATTTTCTCTAGAGAAAACCCTACACCTTTCATGTATTCCTGCCTCCAAAATACAAGTAATTTTTGGAAACTATGCTGCTGAAATTTAGCAATGTAACTGGATTTCTTGGAGTTGCAGAAAATTTATTGGGGGCCACAGGCAGTCCTGGAGGGTTTAAAAGGGGATGGGGCAAAGTCACAGATAAGAAATTCATTAATGGCTACTGGTCACCAGGTAACATGGAGCCTGGAAGCCATTATTGGTCATTCAACCTTGTGAAGGACTCTGCTGACAAGGGAGTGGAGACGTGTTGGTGACCTTTCCAGAAGTATCTTGTTTGGATGCTATGGGAAGCATGGTGCTGGATGAATCTGATCCAGATTTAATTCTCTTTTATTCTACAAGCCAGGATAATTCATGAGTGTAATTTGTAAGGGGTCATAGCACTTTTCAATCTTCCCAATAAAGGTATAATTGCCGCTTGGAATCTGAAATGTTGTCATGATGAATGCCTTTTTTTTCTTGTGTTGCCTAACATCACCCTTTAGCTTGCTGCCTTCTAGAACAACACACAGTATGGGAAAAGAAGGCCAAGCATGACCAGCATAGGAGTCATAACTTATTGCTTCTTATACTGAATTTTTTATAAGGACATCTGAACATGATCTATATCTCCATTAAGAGGTAAGTTTCCCAGGCATTCCGATTAAATCCATCTTCAATATGTACTATCAGTCAAGGAGAGCCAGTTTGGTCTAGTGGTTAAGGCAACGGGCTAGATAGCAGCGATGGGCCAAGTAGAAAGTGCAGATCTGCCCGTAGACAGAAAATAATGATATATTTAGGCTAGGCAGGTGGCTTGAGCTGGGACCAGATACCTGCACAAATAACCTCAGCTGTAGCAAAAGTGTTTGATTTTTTCCCCCATAGCTGAGAGCCTGTTGAGTTCCCTGCATGTTTTGGTCCATTCAAACTAAGCCCTAGTATAAGTTTCAATTTTTTTAACAAATAGTGCATTGGGGCTCAACATTTCAGAAATTATTTCTTTCTGATCCAACAATGGGTCCTCTCCACCCTGCTTTTTCGATACTTGCCACTGTCTGGTTTAGTGTGCTAGTTTTAAATGAACCCGTTTCCTAGATAATATTAAATTCATTCTCGATTTAATCTGAGAGAAAATGCAGCAAATATTTACAGAGGAACTTATGCAAACACTGCAGCAACCGGGATGTACGAAGATATATTCATATTGTGACCTGCTTATGATGTAACCTCCTTTATATTCAGGTTTTTTGTTACAAATAACTACATTTACAAACCACATATAATTAGGATTAGGATTGGGACTGTATTTGGGTTATTTTATTAACAATATACAAGTTAATCTAAAATATACAAATATAGATACAGACACACGACATACACTCAGTTGCACAGACTAACATAGGATTTCTGAAAATGGTTTCAGAAACGTTTATATTTTATGGTAGATGAAGATTATTAATTTGAAATATTTGAGGGGCAAACTATATGTGATATTAAGTAGGCATTTGCGTTTAATGTGCATTTTTTTAAAAAGCAAATTGCATCACTGCGGATGTGAAAATGTCATTTGACCCTGTCCGAAAATTAGATTATACAATTATAATATTAAACCTCTTTTTAGAAACTGGCATTTGATGGCACTAATGTACTCCTGCTAAAAATACTATCTTAAGAGAAGGAATTACAGGTAATCACTGTGATAAAATAATAATAATGGCCTGGGCACATACAGTATAAGGTTATTATCTGATCCCCCAAAGAATCTCAGTTTCAGAGTATTTTCATCTTCCTGATGAGATAAAGGCAAGTGTTAAATCTCTCTCGAGGCAAGATCAACTTGACCATGTGACTACTATATATGAATATGTCCATTTGGGGGGGGGGGACGGGACAATATGGATATGGTTGGTCATTACCATTTTTCCAGGATTTTTTTTCAACTACCCATTCAAATTACAGCCCTGAGATGTCCTGATGGTATCCCATGTCAGTACTAACCAGATTCACCTTGGTTTAGCTCTAAAGATCAGCCAGAGTCAGCTAGGTGCTGCCATCTGCTCTATCTAGTCAAATATCTGCCAGAACCAGTGTGGCATAGTGGTTAAGGTGCTGGACTGGAAGCTGGGAGACTATGAGTTTCAGTCTTCCCTTAGGCACAGACGACTTTGGGCCAGTCATTCTCTCTCAGCCTAGACTGGAAACTCAAAAAACATCTGTCTACTGACTCATAGTGGATTAGCAAGGTAGGGTATGGGCCATAATCTCTGATGAAAAGGTCTTCATCCTGCTGTGGATTGATTTGGGCTGATAATAATCTGTATCTGTACCTTTATTATTTAATTAAAAAAACAGACAAATGAATAATAATAATAATGAATAATAAAGAATAGGGAAAAAAAGCAAAACTTATCACAACATATCACATATCATGTCTAGTAACAGACAATTACTAAATGCAGCAAAGAGTTTCTAATATGGAGTTATTTAGGAAATTCCCTATGTCTGACTGGAGCTTTGGAGACAGGAATAAGAATATAATCAGAGATCTATCTCACCCAAACTTTCAAAGTCAACAAAAGAAATGGAATTTAGTAATTAGTAAATAATTATTTGCCAGTGAAAGCTTCATTGAAAGTGTTTGGATTATTCAGTAAGTATGCTGTCTGGTCTCAAAAAGGTTAAATTGAAGGAATCTTTCAGAAGTTTTGGAGAACCTTTCTCAGCCTGGTGACCTCTACTTTCTTTGGAACTGCAGCTCTCACAGTTCCCGCTTCGAAGGGCCAAAAAGTTGGAGAAGATTGCTTTGGAGCACTTCTCACAGCAGTGAGTCCTGGCATTCTTCCTGGAGAGAAGCATATCCTATTCTGTAGCAAGCCCATTTTTTTCCAGGTCACTTTTGGTAGCATGACAGAACCCAACTGTTCAAGATCTTCAGCTCTTTCCATCTAGCTGTTAAAAAAGCCCAGACGCCTATACATGTGACTATATGCACACAGTTTTTCTGGAAATCAGCTGGGCCAGAGTGAGTGAGATAATGTATGTTTTTCTTTATTTTATATGTGGTCAAATATTTAACTTTCCCCCTCATCTGAAAGGAATTGCTGCATAAGGCTATTTACTCAGTACCTGGTGTTTTATTGTGCCTAATGGCTCGTGACATCTTATGCATGAGCATTTGTCCATTATAATTAGCCAGCAATATTGCATGAAGCAGAACTCATGTGCTTTAGTTTAGAGTCTCCTATTCGGGGAGATGGGTGGGGATAAATTAAATAAATAAATCATTCATTCATTCATTCATTTAAAGATGTGAAAGTAGCTTTGGAACAGCTAGGCACCACCACACTAAAATGGAATAGCTGAAGGGATATCAAAAGTCATCTAATCCAACCCCCTTCTGATGCCCATAAACCGCTGTTACAGCTCGGTTATGCACAATCATTCAGCTTTTGCTTAATTTAACATGGCAACCTTACTATCTTCTGAGACAGTCTGTCCCACTGACAGTTTGTTCCTTTGGGAATTTTAAATCTAAATTCCTTCTCTTATCATTGCAATCTGTTCATTCCAGTCTAACAGAAAGCACATCTCCTCCGTCACCACAGTCCTTCAAAAGCTTATCATATCACTTTTCCAGAGTAGATGTAGTAAATTCTTTCAGTCTTTTAATACATGCAACTTGGTCCTTAAGCCAGTCACCGTCTTTGCTGCCTGCTTCTGAACACGTTATAATTTGTTGGTTTCCTTCTTCATACCAACCCACTTACAATGCATGTGAAATCATATGTCCAGATTCAAAGATGTTACATTTCTGTTTTTAACTCAGAGTAAA
Organism: Charina bottae; assembly: GCA_023362775.1. NCBI lineage: Eukaryota > Metazoa > Chordata > Lepidosauria > Squamata > Charinaidae > Charina > Charina bottae. The sequence continues at coordinate 1,153,230 of JALMGJ010000022.1, forward strand.
TAAATAAGCCTTGCTGAGAGTCTCTGGATTGGAGAAGCATATAAACTGGAGTAAATCAATATTTTTTATTTACAGTACACTTTTACTTCCTCTTATTTTCCTTCTCCAGTGAAGCTGCACAAATTACAGTTATCTAATCTTTAAAATATTTCAACAGTATATTTCAACTTATTTCAACACTAGAAAGCCTTTGTGGCAGAACACAAATGAAGGGAAACATGATTTAATCTGAATGTCAGAGACTTCCACATATGGATTCTACCACTAAATAGGCCTTTATGTATTGCCATCATCCCAGAAAATAGTGGGACATATAAGAGGACAGATGATTATGATGATGATGATGTAGAGCTGTTCTGCTTATTAAAAAAAATTATAGCTGGACTTGATCTGCATTCACAAGTAAACACTAAGCCATAACACTGCATTCACACATAAACACTAAGCCATAATATGGCTTTTTAATGTTGGCTTTCAACCCAGTGTTCTCACTCAAGGCACAAATGACCAGGCTCAAATTATCCTACTTTGACACATTATGCGAAGACCCAGCTCTCTTGAAAAGGCCCTAATGCTGGTAAAGGTGGAAGGAAAGAGAAGAAGAGGACGACCAGCAGCAAGGTGCATGGACTCAGTTACAGCAGCAATGGGTGCACCATTGGAAGACCTGAAAGACCAGGTTAGGGACAGATCATAATGGAGAAAATCTATGTGGTTGCTAAAAGTCAATGACGACTTGATGGGACATAATCAATCAATCAATCAATCAATCAATCAATCAATCAATTTTGGCTTAGTGTGTTATATGAATCTAGCTCTTGTGGTTTGTAAACCATGTTTATGTTTTAATGTGCTGCATTTGAACTCAACAATGGTGGTTTAGTTAATAAACAGTGGTTAAGTGAAACCTTGCTTAGCAAGATGTGTGATTCACTTTTTTTCCTCTGCCCTGACAACAGTGTATCCCCCACCCCCGGTTCTGATTTGTGGCAGAGTGTGCGTTCACAGCACAGATCAGTTGTCTTTTGCAGACAGCAAACAGTTTGAATACAGTATTCTTTCACCATAATGTTTATGACATACTAAATATTCCATATCATCAGCCGAGACTGCTGGCCAGTAAACAATATTGTTCAGTGTAACAGTTTTTTGAATATAGTATATCTTTTAATCTAATATTACTCCAGTATGAAACAACTTGACTTATTTGAATGCCGTTGTTTTCAGAGGAGACTGCTTTACATTTTCATAATATAGACTGATTCTGTAAGAGTTTCTTTAGGAGAAAAACAAATTAACAGAAACTTCCATATTTTTGTTCTGTATGTTAAACATATATAGGGGGTAATGTTGTATGCAGAAATTTTACTATATCTATTGGCTTACACATTGTAAGAACAACAACAACAAAGCTATATCCACTTCTTCCTGAAATAAAGTTTCCCCATGGAGATGATAAACAGGAGACAGGCATCAAGAAAGGGATAGAGTAAATGCCTTATTGGGAAAGAAAATGGCTGGGATCTGCAGATACATCGAGGGAATGTGCTTTCTTTGGGCATGGAGCTATTTCTGGACTTTAGCTCTGGAATTAGGTCTTAAGCAGCAGCTCAAACTCAAGAAATGTCCATTTTAGTGAAGCTGCTCTGCGAGTAAGACAACTGTGGTCCGAAAGCTAGAGCCATGATTTTTAGATCTACAGCAATGTAACCTTCTTTAATGTGCTCCAAGTAGATAATACCTAGTTCAAGCTGAGGGTATGTGAGCATGAAATATATCCTCAGCAAGCCTTAAAAGTCAGGCATTCAGTCTGAAGTGTGCTATCAGGGTTTGCCCATCCTCTGCCAATAAGTGAGCTTTCTAAACAAACTCCTTCTAGAGACAATTCACTGAAGATTCAGAATTGCTCAGTTCTAAATTTCCTGGAAGTTCCCCTCCCCCACCCCCACCCCCAGTGAAACCATCTGATATTTTCTTTTTCAGGGTGCTTTAAGACTTCTCTTGGTTGCATTTTTCCACTTATTTGATCTCAGGTGCAAGGGTGTTGTTTTTCTTTTTTCCTGTTATTTCTCTCTCCAGCAGACCCTACTGAGCTAACCCACTTAATCATAACAATCTCCCTGGGAGAAATTCCTCATGATAGGATTTAACTAAAACGCGGGAAGCCAAGAAAGATGTAGACTGCCCCAGGGATGATGGATCAGTGGAAAACAAAATAACCCACACTCTTGTTCATTTTGTAAGTAAGGTCAGTGTAAGCACTTCATAATAATATGACCAAAACTGTCTTATTCTTTGAAGCAAAAATCAAAAGCAACTTTGTTTTCATCAAATCAAGTGAGAAGATAAAATAAAGCATTGTGTTTGTTTGTCTCTCAAGCACGGCTTTATGAGTGGCTGCATTCATGCTGTTCAGGGCCAATGCTACTTACAAATGATCTGGATCCACACTGCCTAAAGAACTGCTTGGTCTTATTTATTTAATATAAAAATGTATGTCCCATATGTTTTGGCAACTCTGTTTCCCTTCTGACATAAGATATTTTGCTGCCTGAAGTGTACAAGATGCACCATCCCCATTCATTCAAGAGGCGGACTGGATTTACTTCAGCACTGACAGAAAAACAGCAGGCGGGCTTAGGAGGCTTATAGGCCTCACTTCCCTATCTGCACCAGAGCCCTCACTCTTTCAACTGACAGGACCGACCACAATAGCCACAAAATCTATTGTGGCACTTGTCCAGAAAATCATACCATAAGGGATTTCCCTTGGTAGACATGTCAGTTTTAGTAAAGTGGTTTCTTTCCAATACTATTTTGGTCTCTGAGTAATTTTCCTCCTTCTGACGGTTGTAAAAAGAAAAAAAAAACAGTGTCTTAAGTTTTTAAAAATGTGTTCTATTTGATAAAAAATTATTTGAGAATCCCAATTGGCTTATAAATGGTTTAATTAATAAATAAATATTACTTGAATGGAATTCTCTGAGCCTGGGAAAGAAAATGGACATTTCCAAAATATTGTAGGATAAGAAAAGATGGACACTGCTGTATTGTGCTATCAAAGAAGTAAATAATATCTTCCCTGTTAAACCAAGAAAGATGATTAAAGGCAATTGGAAAGCCCCACCTTAAGGTACTCGCTGATAAATGAGGACCAAGGTAGTATTTCTCATTTCCATGATTCTGTAACTTAATCCCTTTTCTTGCTTGTGAGCTGCTGTGAAGGTCTTAACAATTACATTATTCTCTTGGGGGCAGGAGATGACTAGTCTGACACTTCCTTCATTTTCTATATTGTATTCTTCCCTTGATAACTGCAGAGTCAAGTAAAGTGATTTACATGTGAATATTCGATATCTAAATCTAATGTATGAGCATGAGATTGGCTTATTTCTGGAGTCAAAAAGGGGGGTAGGAGAGGCAGGAGGTTTATAAAAAAATAGGATTTCACTGCTGAATTGGCTTACTTACACAAATGGTTTTTCTACAAGTGACTTAATAGGATAAGTCATTCCATTTTTAGAAATTTACAATATAGTCAGGATTTCACTGCTACGAAGCTACTTTTTAAAAATAACGTTCATTTTAAAGGCTCAATTTGGAGACACCCCCCAGATGAAAAAATATATATTTGCAATACAAAGGACAAAGAGATCAAATTAGCATTAAGTAGTGAAAGATATGTGAATAATCAAGCTACAAAAATAACTCCCAGAATGGTATTCAGCTTAGCTGTTCACCAAGGAAGAAGCAGAATATCTGAGACAAAATCCCACTGGCAGATGTTCAAGCATTCCTTCCACTTCGAATGACCAACAATCTACCCATGCCTTTTTGGGGAAAGCTCTTTTCCCTTGTTTGCATGGATCAGTCCCTTCTTGCCACTGTATGTCTATGCCAAGTCAATGGTGTTGTCATGGCAAATGTGCCAGGAATCAAAAGGAATGTTTTTTGTGTCACCACAAAAGGGGCTCAGGAAGAAGTTTTCTTCCCTTCCTTCTCAGACCGAGAGTTAATACAACCACTTATGAGATTATGTTAATGGGAGAATGTATGTATGTACTGTATATATGGAACTAATTTAGCATAAGAGACAGATGATAATTAGATTGAGGATTAAAAAAAGAAAATTGGTTTGAAAAATAAACTGATGTCCACATGACCTATGTGCCTCTCATACTTGCCTCTTGTGAACAGGTGTGCTAGCTTTTGTTTTGTTGCAGAAATCTGCAGAAATGATTTGAGACTGTCATAGAGTCTGAGGCAAAATAATAAGCTTTATCCACCTTGGGAAACAAGTATCTCCAAAACTGCCTTCAGCTTTCTCTAACATCTTTATGGATTTAATTCCATGTTTTCCCCCCAATGGATGCCCAAAAGCAGTGCACAAAACAAATCACAATGAAAAGGCATGCAATTATACACAATTCAATAAAAACAATTATATGAAAGATGCAAGTATGTGATGAAATGATCATACAACTCCTGTAGTACAGTATATCTGTCCTATATAAACTGAAAATAAGTCCAAAATATGTTCATGGTGATTAATTCTGAGTTACGATGGAATTTGTTTGAGGTGAAATATCATCATTTAGTGCTGTAAAAAATATGGATTTAAAATAAGTAAATTTTTCCACCCCTGGTAATCCAATCACAGCATATTTTAGGGTCAAATCAGAAGATTTTCCCGCAAATATTCTTTCTAAGATTTATGCTCTTCTTGGGAATGGGGGAAGGGAGAAAGTTGGAGTCACTAATGATTTCCAAACTCCGGGCTTGGCAGCAGTTGCTACCATTCATTGCAGAAATTAACTTGGCTTATTTGTTATCCAGCTGCTTCAGGCTGGAGAGTGAACAAAGGAAAAAAACCTCTTCATCTGATATTTCAAGGGCAGAATGGCTGGCCTGAAGTCAACTCTCTCTGGGAGAATCTCTTTGCTCCTTCTTGGAATCAGAACTCGGCTAAAAGAAACAACTGTTCCCCTGTTCGGCCTTTTTACTTCTTGATAGGGAAGCGAAACTTTCCTGGCCCACCAAGTTTTTGTTTGCTTGTTTCTTGTTCTCTTTCAGCTATTTTCCTGCTCAAGATAGTTTTGCAATTATTATGGCTCCATATAAAATGCATTTGATTAATTTAATTGCAAATATGTAATTTCCTCTATTTGGAGAGCTTGACGTATCTAAAATTCAAAATTTACTAAAATGCTACCAGGAAAAAAGAGCAAATGGTAGTTAAATTATGAATGTAGCAGAAATAATAACAGCAGCAGCAACACAAACAAAATATATTTTCATACTTAGATTTGCCCTAAGAAACCACAATCATTAACTAATTGTTAACATACAGGAAAAGTGGCACAAACATATACTGGTAATGTATTTTTTCTGCTCTTATGACGCTGCCTTCATCTTGTCCCCAGCCCATGAGCAAGACAGGCTTGACCTTAGCTGTACTTGTGTTAAAGTAGGATTTTCCCCCTTATTCAGCCCTACCCAAGGCTGGCCTCAAGGAATATAAAATCTTGGGCACAGAGAGAATATTCTAGCTGTGCTCCTGTCCTCTGAAGATGCCAGCCACAGCTACTGGTGAAACGTTAGGAACCAAATCTTCCAGAACACGGCCACACAGCCTGGAAAACCCACAACAACCATTGGATTCCGGCCGTGAAAGCCTTCGATTATACAGTACAAAATACATTAGTCTTCACCATCTATTACCTTGGAGGGAAGTCAGATGATGGCAGGGACTGGGGACAGAGGCAACTGAGGGTAGGGATTGGCAATGGGAACAGCAAATTACATGCAGGTATAAGGGGCGTGGTGGCTCAGCGGGTAAGACGCCAGGCTTGTCGATGGGAAGATGGCAAGTTCGGAGGTTCGAATCCCTAGCCCTGCGTGCGAAGTGAGCTCCCGCACTAGCTCCAGCTCTTGCCAACCTAGCAATTCGAAAGCATGCAAATGCAAGTAGATTAATAGGTACCACTTCGGTGGGAAGGTAACAGCATTCCGCGCGTGTCATGCGGCCACATGACTGTGGAAGCGTCTTCGGACAATGCTGGCTCTTCGGCTAACAAACGGAGATGAGCACCGGCCCCTAGAGTTGGACATGACTGCACAAATGTGTGGGGGGTACCTTTACCTTTTTATAGGGTAGGTAGTCATCAGGAAAGGCCTCTACTCAATTCTGCAAATTCAGTGCCAGTGTTAGAACTAACCTTCCACCTTGCAGTGGAAACTCCGAGAAAGATAGGCAAGCTCACACTTGTGCATATAATCATAGCATTTATCAGCATATGCTAATCCTACTTTTTAAAGAGATGCCCAGAAAATAAATAATAATAATAGCCGCCATCATCATCATCATCATCATCATCATCATCATCATCATCATCATCACAATCATCTCTAGTTAAATAAAACATACCATTCAGAAAGACTGACCATGACTCTTCACCTTTCCCATCACAAATACCCTACTATGCAGTTTTGGCTTACATTTTGTTGTTGTTGTTCAGTCGTTTAGTCGTGTCCGACTCTTCGTGACCTCATGGACCATAGCACATCAGGCCTTCCTGTCCTCCACTGTCTCTTGGAGTTTACTCAAGTTCATGTTCATTACATCGGTGATGCTATCTAACCATCTCATCCTCTGCCGTCCCCTTCTCCTTTTGTCTTCAGTCTTTCCCAGCATCAGGGTCCTTTCCAGTGAGTCCTCTCTTCGCATTAGGTGGCCAAAGTATTTGAGCTTCAGCTTCAGTATCTGTCCTTCCAATGAGCAGTCAGGGTTGATTTCCTTTAGGATTGAATGATTTGACCTCCTTGCAGTTCAAGGGACTCTCAAGAATCTTCTCCAGCACCACAGCTCGAAAGCATCAATTCTTCGGCGCTCAGCCTTTCTTATGGTCCAACTCTCACAGCCATACTGTACATAGGTGATAGCAAATTTGTGTCCTGGTTTATACTCTGAGGGATGAAGTGTGCTTCAGTATTGGTCTGAAATAAAAAGTGTATTAAATAAACAAATAAACGGTCTTCTCTGGGGTTTTAGTTCTGCAAATAAGGTGCACGTTTCCACCATTCCCAAATCTTTAGCATGTATTGCAGTTGCATGAAAATAATTATCTTGGGAATGTTTTCACTAGATGCCCTTTGCTTGCTTGCCTGTATGATAAATCTGTAATGCTTAGCTTATGTCATTTTTCTGCATACCATCACCAGAGCTGGACTTCCCAGCTGCTTTTAAGCTGTTAACATTCATCAGTTGTGGTATTAAAGGAATTGCCTTTCACTGCTCTTCTCATTTTTCTTCTTATAAATCTTCATTTATTTAAGAGTAATTTGTTAAATCCAAATCTCTTATGTTTTGAATCTAATTCATTTTCATGATTTCCCTTTGTTCTCATTTTTTACTAAATTCTGCAGAAAGAGGAGCCAGCTTTTCTTTGATTACTTGTAATTTTAGTGCTTTCTATCTTTAATTACTATCATTTTAATATGTTTCCAGGAATGGAAGCTGTTCTTTGGGAAAAGGATTCCCATTTTATATTATTTGGCTGATAAGAGAAACAAAATCGGAAAAGCGGGAAGGGAGAAAAGGAAGAAATAGTGCATAAAACTTAAACTGAATTATTGTATTAATTTCATAACATCATCTGAATGCAGCAAATAAGACCATTTGTTTCACTTACAAATTCCTATTATATTTTTCACCATTTAAAGTCTGCATATTTATCCCTTTTTTTCTCAGTTGCACACAGCTGAACCCAGTTGTACTTTTGCCACTTCAATATTCAGGTCCTGACCCCTTGCTTTGGATTTATGGTTTAGAAGTGGCTTTAGGCCTTGAAAATGTAAGTCACTTTGAGAACCCTGATGTTGCAGAGCTGCCCCCAGGATATATTTAATTAACTAACACATATATATGATTTATGAGGTCCAGGTATCTTGGGAGCTGTGCTCAATTTAACTCATCATTCATAACTACTTTTTTCGTGCATTTCTTTTTGAAATAGATTCCATGAGGATCCTATTCTTCTGTATATAATAATTAACTTCAACGATACAACCCTTTAGTTGGGGGCCTCAACTGATTTTCAAGGTTCACCCCTACTCCCACCACCCCACTCTCAGGGGATTAATGTCAGAACACTCAATTATCATTCAGGAACCACAGAAGAAGAATCGAGACTTGGATAGTTAAATTGCTTTTATTGCAGACACATGAAGCCTTCATAATAAAGAGGAGCAGCTGCAGAGGAATCTAGTAACCCCGACTGCTATATATGAGAGCATTAGGGTTTAAATCTTTGTCTTTTTCTTTTGCCCTTATGCAATGGATATCTTGCCAGTAATTTTTGGGGCATGGATTTGGAGGGCACTACAGTTATGGTGACCTAATTTTCTTGGAAAAAAATAAAGGATAAACCTGAAAACGGGGCAAATCTGAAAGGGGTTCATAAGGATAAAACATTGCAATTGTTTATGTTTATAACTTTGGAAAATGTTTATAAATTTGGAAAATTCAAGGGCAAAACCAAGAAAAAACTTTACAAAAATGCATATTCTAATAAAAATAGCTAACATCAAAAAGTATGTGTAAATTTATTTTAAAAGGACAATTCAATTTCCATATTTTTCCATGAATGTGAAAGACTGTACGTTAAGTGGTACCATTTGTACAGTAAAAGTTAAATGACCAAAATAAAGGGCAAAAGTGAGTTTTTGAAAAATAAATAAATCTAAAGGAGAGCTTTCTGAAGTAAAGGACTGTCCTTTATAATAAAGGATGCATGGTCACTGTAGCTACAGTGTCTTTTGATAATGTTCCTGTCCAGTCTCAGACACTTGGCATTTGTATTTGCAGTGTGTGCGGCTACAATTTGTCAGACTATCCCACTTGTGTTTGGTTCACAACAGGTTATTTTAATGTTCTAAGCCTATTCTAAGACATCAAATATTTTTTTAAAAAAGTATTAAAATGATGTTTCAAGGCATGCAAGAAAGAGATAAGCTCTGCATGCAGACTGCTACAGGTCCTGGGTTTCTTATACATTTCCCTCTCTCTTTTAAGACATTTGAATGATTCTACTCTTCAATAGACCTCAGTAATGTGAACCATCTATGTGGGCGTTTCTTATTGACTACAGTATTCTAATCCTTCTGCATATTTCCCCATCCTTAGAATCTTAATAGACTGCATATTAAAAAATGAGAAGCTCTCTTAGGCTGCAGACTATTTATTACACTACACAAAGCAGCATCTTCCATTTAATCCAGTTCTCTTCAGTGTTTTCAATTTCAAAATGGATAGGAAGTAGCTAACTTTGCAAGAATTTCTCTAGTGTGTGCAGAGCTCACCTTAATTTTTGTTGTTGTTCAGTCGTTTAGTTGTGTCCGACTCTTCGTGACCTCATGGACCATAGCACGCCAGGCCTTCCTGTCCTCCACCGTCTCCCGGAGTTTACTCAAATTCATGTTCGTTACATCGGTGATGCTATCTAACCATCTCATCCTCTGCCGTCCCCTTCTCCTTTTGCCTTCAGACTTCCCAGCATCAGCGTCTTTTCCAGTGAGTCCTCTCTTCACATTAAGTGGCCAAAGTATTTGAGGTTCAGCTTCAGTATCTGTCCTTCTAATGAACAGTCATTATTAAGTCACCTTAATACTATACCATTTATTTCTGGTGGAATGTGACTTCTCACATAAGTGTTTATACAAGTGTTTATACAGTTTTCCATATAGCTGCAGAATTTCCCCCCCTAAGCCAAAGGGAGAGAAAAGCTGGAGAGGACAATACATAGTGAATTCACTGTGCCTGAATACCTCCTATCCAAAAACAACATTTGTGTCAAGGTTTCGCAATGTGTGGGCATACCTTGGCCTACACAAGTAGTCTTTGTACTTTGGAACCAGGAATATCCAGCTGTTGAGAACTTTGAAGAAAGCCCCTTTGGCAGTCCAGTCACTTGTTCTGAATCCTTTGCTTTATTTTTAAGTTGGATCTAGGTGGAAGCTGCCTTTTCAGAATAAAAGATGCAGATAACAAAAATACATCCACCCATCAAAAAGCCTCAGATGTGCAATTACAGCCTCCACAGCCTCCGTCAGACAGTATGATGATTATAGAGAAGGATACTCAGCTCATTGCTTAGGCAAAGCAAGGCACCATGTTCTCCAAACAATCACACACTGGAGTCTAATTACTGGGGTAGGCAGGATTTACTTTATTTTCTGAGCTATATTAATCCTAGCACAGAAATAGTTACTTTTGTAATAATCATTCTCAGAATTGCTGATGTAATGATAGTGAGGGGTCTTGTGGTGGTATCTGAAAGACCGACAGGTCCTTGTTTTTGTGAACTAGAAGCCACTGCAGATGATGTATGGCGTGCAGTTCTCAATGGCATAGAATTGTATACTGTGATCATGCTGTATGCTAATTTAACATTTGGAGGGAAAAGAAACCCATTGTTGTCCCAACTGAATCCAAACAAAATAGAATCAATTTGGCTGAAATATTTTAATTTAATACAGAATGCATGTTGGAAGTCTCCCTTTATAATTTTTCAGTCATCAAGTGCTTAGTTCTTAGGAAACTAAAATGTTCTCTCACTGATACTTGAATTTTGCCATCTTTCAAAGCTTGGGAATAAGGGCCCCAGTTGCCCATGACTTGAATCCCTATAAAAGTATTTAAATGACTTTTTATGACTACTTCTGTTATGTATTGCATTGTTTCTCTTAGGAAGATGCATCTGTACAGGATCAAGCATCTTGAATTTATCACCTAAACTCTATTCAGGAACATACTGATTGGCCTACCGGCACATAGAGAAGGTAATTGGGAGATGTATGACAACTTATTACACATTATTCCAATTAGTTTGCTAAGAAAGATACAAAATTATTTGGGAAAAAACTGAAATAAAAAATCACCAATCTGAGGCCCAGGAGTGTTCTACTGCTATGCCATGGGACACTCATAGTATTAATAGTATTAATCATACCTGAAAGTTAGCAATTATCACCAATGGATGTGTGTGTGTGTGTGTGTGTAGAGAGAGAGAGAGAGAGTGAGTAAAAGGGATAAGCATTATTTTATAATCTCATCAGAATAAGAAATTGCTGGCTGAAATGGGCACCACAGCTTGTTTGGAATATTAGATTTAATTTCTTATATAGGCAGAGCTATATAAGAAATGTTGTATAAACAGAACTTGAAAGCAGAAATATACCTCTAAAGTGGCAAGATGTGTTGGAGAGTGTGTTTTCTTGCACACCCAGTGTTATCAGAAAGCGATCAGCACCAGAGACCAATTAATGACGCCAGTCATTTTAGTAGCTTAGTTGCAGTTACATTTATTACTCATATAAACAGATAATATTTACAGTCCTCTTCCAGATCCCTGGAAGTATTACAATTCCACATACCAGATAGTAGTAACAAGCAAACAGGAGTAAACAGAAAGAAGCAGGGAGCAGGAAGGAGTAAGCAGGAAGGCAGGGCAGGCAGGCAGGCTCTTTTATACTCTTCAGCCTGGATCAGGTGCTGCCTGACCTTTCAAAGTTTGTAGGTGTTTACCTAATAAGGCTGTATTGCTGTGACTTACACCTCAAAAGAATAATACACCAACAAGATGGGACCTCAGGACCTCCAAAGTTCAAAGGGACAATTTCCAGTTGAGATTTTTCACTTATTACTGTTAAAGACCAGAGCCATCAGTTAAGCTCAGCAGTCTTTTTTGTTAGGATAACCATTATGAATTGCTGAACATCTTTTATGCCCATGACTTTGAAGATTAAATGAAGTAAAATGTATTTAACTGGCAAGATATGAAATTGCACAGGAAAAGAACTTGATTTGCAATTAGATAAATTATCTTGATTGAAATGGATAAGTTAATAGTATAATCTAGGTGTCCCACTACATTTAATAGGGCTTAATCCGGGATAAATCAGTAAAGGAATGTACTGTAGAATTAAATGTAGGGATAATCTTTCAGGTGTCCTGGAGATCTTGAATTCTCCAAATGTTGAACTACAGTTCCCAGCATTCTTCACTTTTGGCCATGCAGGTTAGGGCTGCTGAAAGTTGTATTTCAGCAATATGTGAGGGCCAGAGGTTCCATGTGTTAATATTTCTAGAGTGTTGATAGAAGTATTGCAAAGGTATGTCAAAGAAAACAAACAGAACATCCTTTGAATTGTGAGACAAATTTTGTGAGCATCGGAGATGTTTTTTAAGTCTACAATTTGACATGGTTTATTAAGTGTCAAGCAACTGTTTTAGAGTATCCAGTTAGGGAACAGTACCTAACCATCTTGGTTGATCTCAAAAATCTAAGCAGGGTTGGACATGGTTAGTACTTGGATGAGAGACTACCAGGAAATATCAGGACTCTAGACTAGAATGTGAAGTTGAAAACAAAACAAGAACAACAGTGCAAAAGAAGGCAGTGGAAAACTATTTCCATGTTATTTCCATGAATGAAGTCGCTAGGAGTTGAACTTGACTTGAAGGAGACTTTACCTTACTTTGTTTTGGGTAATTGTGATGGTATGTGGGAAAGACCTTAGGAGACTGGGCCAAGAGATGCTTCCAAGGGAATGGTCAGATAAGAGACAGCATAGCCCGCAGCTGGGTAGTGGGTGGGGCAAGAGGCTCAGAAGGGACCCTCCCTAGTTTCTCGGGCTGTAAAGGAGACAGGGGGAGAATTGTACTTTCAGACTTGCAAGATTCTGTTAATGTAGCTTTACAATAAAGTAGAATTAGCTTATCTGGTCATGTTTCCTGTCTGATCTACCTGGTAAGGCTGACATCAGGTTTCATCATTAATTATTTTTATTGTAGTTAGTTATGCCTACGCAGGAATGAGAAGCAGCCTGATCTTGGCTCTGCTGAAGATCTAAGGCCCTACTCATATTCATATAAGTTCTGAGATTCTCCTCACAGTTACCTATGCTTTGGTCACTGTTGATTTGGACTACTGTAATGTACTCTATGTGGGGCTGCCCTTGAAGACCACCCAAACACTACAGCTGGCCAGAATGCACTGGCTTCAGTAGTTATGGGTGCTACCCAATTTGCCCATATAACGCTTCTACTTCAAGAGTTGCACTGGTTACCATGTGGCTTTGGCATGCAATTCAAGTGGCTGGTTGTCACCTTTAAAGCTCTACATGACTCAAGAGCTGGCTGTCTATGGGACTCCTTACTCCCAGTGGTGTCTGTTTGTCTAGTAAGATCTGGAAGACAGGCCTTCCTCTGAATCACTTTACTTTAGGGCATATCACCAGCAAAAACCAGGAGGTGAGACTTCTTAGTCACTGACCTCCTCTTTAGAACACCTCTTTAGCCCCAATCCTGTCAGAATTGCAGAAATGTGTTAAGATTTGGCTTTTCCAGAAGGCTTTGGGATATTGTGTAAGTTGTGATCTCCTGGAGAGGAATTTTGGCATTAACTTCTTTTGGTTGTTCTTTGACACTTGCGCTGATGATTATATTGTTATTCTATATTGTTATATTGTTTGTTTTAACTGAGTATAAGCCATTCAGAGTCATATATGTTCTTCTGATTTGTTGTTGTTGTTGCATTATTTCAATCCTTAATGTGGAACAAGAATGAGAAAAGGGACCAGATATGTACCTTAACTCAAAAGATTCTTAAGGTGAATGTACAATTGAAGCCAGACGTTTTTCTTTTAGGCTTGATGGATAAACAGTTTGAAAGAAAATTTGGGACTTTGTTTTTATATATGATAACAGCAGCAAGACTTTTGTATGCACAATTGTGGAAAGACTTATAAATTCCCACTGTGGAAGAATGGATGGTGAAATTAATGGAGCTGGCAGAGATGGCAAAACTGACTACATTGATAAAAGAAAATAATTTGTCTAACTTTGATACTACTTGGAAACCATTTTTGGACTTCTTGCTTGAAACTGAAAAAAATGAAGTTTTGATTTTGGGATTTGACGATTAGGACTGTATAAGAATATAGAAATAATGTGTACTTTAGTTAAAAATAGAGTAAGAGGTTAATGTAGTTTTATGTTTTTATCTGTACTGAAGATGGTCGGAAGTTGCTCTTTTTTCTATGTCTCTTTCTTTTTATTTCTGCACTTTTAAGTTTGTTCTTTTTTTGTTTCTTCTTTCTTCAATCTCTTTCTATCTTTAAATGTTTTACTTGTATTTTGAAATTTAATAAAGTTTAATAAAAAAAAGAATGAGAAAAGGGGTGGAGAGAGGAAGCAGGAGACTGGGCACCATGGGGTGAGGGCATTTGTAGATGCTTAAATGGAATATAACAACATCAAAGGCATTCCGTAAATAAAAGTAAACAAGAACTTGGTCACAATAATGGCCAGAACAAGCTATGCAAACTGGAGAACTGAACTGAAAATTTGAGCAAAAGAGAGATGTAGTAATACTCAAAGTATTTTATGGAGCATATGATATAGAGTTATATCAAAACAGAGGAAGAGATAAATTGCATAGATATTAGAAAAAAGCTGTTTATGTTAATTGATACGTAAATCCTTTTAAATTTAAGAAGGCTCTGTGTAGATGCGTAGAAGGTCGTGGTGTTCCACACTAGTTGTGATTCATGCCTGATTGAAGAAGAATGGGTGCTATTTCTCTGTGTTTCACTCCCACATCATTCCAGGAAGCTTCCATACCAAAGAACTACATATGTGAGGTACGTGGCATGGTTCCTCTCCATAAACAACATTTCTGTGAGAAGGAATTATTCATCCTTGCCCATAGAGCTTCTTGACAAAGACTGCTGGAGCAACATGGGAACAAATGATAGGAAAGCAGCCCATTTGCTCTGATAATGCATGAATCAGTGTTGAATCTACAGGGAGTCTGTTAAACAAAATACAGTGAGAAAGACTGACTTGTGCATGTAACATTTTATTTATTTGTTGCTCACATTTGTGGAGTCCTTGGTGCTCTCTGAGCCTTGTTGTTTTCTTGCAGATGTTTAATTGCCAGACTAGGCAACATCTTCAGTGCAAAAAGGGAGTGGGACTTGCTCTCTGTTTATATACCATGGCTTGTCCGGCTTGTGTTGGTGGAGGTGTTGTTCTCCCCATAGGAGTTCCTTGATTGGGCTGTTGTTTGCTGCTTGGTTGATTGACTGAGTTAATAGTTCCTTGATTAGGGTATATTGTGCTGTTTGATTGTTCCTCTGGTGCTAATCCTGGTGTTAATCTTTGCATATCTGGGTGTTGATTGCTGGCAAGGAGGTGTTCTGGTCTTTTGGGTTTTCTATTGTCTCTTATGAATGGTATGCAAATGTTGTTTACCTCTATGTGTCTGTTGATGGTTGCTTTGTCTGAGTGCCAAGCTTCCAGGAATTCTCTAGTGTTTTTGGATTTGGCTTGGTTTAAGATGCTCACAGTTTCCCAGTCGAAAGTACAGTTGAGTCCCAGTTGAAAGTATGGTTGATTGCTCACATTTATAGTAGATAGAGAACAGAAGTAAAGAAAAAAGAACAAACTATAAAAAGTGTCAATAGAAAGAAAAGAAACAGAAAGCAACTTCCAACTTTCTCTGATACAGATATAAGTAAATTTACAAATCTAATCTCTTACAATTAATTAATCCATCATAACATTATTTCTATTACAACAAACCATTTAATCCCTAAAATCCAAAATGAAAACCTCATTTTTTTCTATTACAAGCAATTTCCTACAAACTTTTAAAGATAACATTTAACCTATGTAAATGTTAAATGTACGTAATATCTGGGGTCTCTAAGATATTTAAGCCATAATGTGTTTAGTTTGGCTCTGGCTTTATGCTTTTGTTTTTAGCCCTGTAATGTTTTCTGCACCTTGGGCTATAGATATTAATTTCTCTCGAGCCACATAATTTATATCATGGCTATACAAAAATGGGATCCTAGGTTCCCCACAGCTAAAAGATGCTTTTCTTGCACTGCAGGATCTGGTAGAAAACTGTTAATTATATTATTGACATGTAAAAGTCTTCTTTCCCAAGCTGATAACTCTAAATGCATTGGAGCGCCAGTTCCTGGATTCCCAGCACTAGAATCTAAATGCTGGCTTTGGATTTTTGGAACCTGTAGCTTTAATGCATCTGGAAGGAATCAGGTTGGAAGTGCATGGACTGGTTGCTAGGAAATACCAAGCTGGAGTTATACAGCAATAAATCTTTTCAATGCCTTACATGTTCCAGAGTATTATAGAAGAACATATTGCTACATTATGTATGCCAAGCAGTTCTTAAGATTGTTTCACACATGCACATATTTCATGTGTTTTCAAGATACTTGTGAAGTGACTCCATGGAAAAGGATGATATTTGATTTCAAAAAACATTTGAGAATTTTTTCCAACAGATTCCCTATTCCTGTGGTAGAGGAATATATTTGACCTTATAGCTGGTAGGAAATAACAGCTTGATCTTCTATTCATTTTTCTACTTCCATTTTTAACTGTTTAAATTGATAACCATAACCTCATCTTATGACAGTGAATTCCATAGATTAGGGAATGTTGTCATGTATGAAGAAAATGGCAGCTGCCAAATGGTGAATGTATATATGTGAATCTATGGCTCAGCCCGCAGATGTCCATTTAAATTTAGGCAAGTTGGTTGCTAATTAGTGTTATATACAGTTCTGCCAACCTAGCAATTCGAAAGCATGCAAATGCAAGTAGATTAATAGGTACCACTTTGGTGGGTAGGTAACCGTGTTCTGCATGCGTCATGCCAGCCACGTGACTGTGGAAGCGTCTTCGGACAACGCTGGCTCTTCGGCTAACAAACGGAGATGAGCACCATGTCAGATTTCTCGTATGAAATTGGCAAATTGTTTTCTGTACGAAGCAAAAGTTTATCATGATGACGTGACGCCAGGTGGCCAGATAACAACAAAGCTTTCCCATAGCTTTGAATGGCCTTGCTTATATCTTCTTTAGATATGAAGCCAGAAGGTACCATGTGATGCATTGTTTACGTCTAGTTCCTAAAGGTTCACATGGGAACAAGTCCTCCTGATTCCCTCAGTGGGAAGCCTGCTGGGGGGGGGGGGAGCAGAGGGAGGGAGGAGACAGCATGCTTGCTGCGACATTGCCACCTATTGACAGGTTATGCTTTTGGCCTAACCTACGTTTTCCTCCAATCAGAAAGCTGGAAAAAGCCTATTTCTATCCATGCAAAATGGTGTTCTGTGCTTCTTGACTTCTTGTGTCTTTTAGCCATGTTTGTGTGTTCTGCTCCTGTGGACTGATAGAAGTGTGAGCTATACCTGGCTATGTGCGTGATGCCATGGCAATATGCTCCTTCATATCTGTCGTACAGTGGAAGCCAACACATGTGCATTTTCTGTGTATACTCTACTTGTAGGTTTTGTTTTTACCTTTTTTGCAATGCTGTACCATGTATATTCAACTCTGCTTTTATCATGAGTAAAGCCATTATAGCCAGAAACGCTGCACTCTGTGTCTATCTGTTACTCTACCTCTTTTTTCCTATAAGCCAGCAATATTCCTATCACACCAGCCCCTAGAGTCGGACACGACTGCACAAATGTGTGGGGGGGAACCTTTACCTTTACCTTTTTACAGTTCTGCTCAGAAAGCCTCAAAGGTTCAAAAAGATAGCTTGGTGACTGACATAAATATTGGCCAATCATCACTGTGCAAACCTGGCTTCTGTCAAAAATTTGAAGCCTACAGGGGTCTTCACACAAATCCTTCCCTATGGCCTGTGTGGCGTAGTGGTTAAGATGTTGGATTGGGACTAAGGAGACCTAGGTTCTTCTGCCAAGAAGCTCACTGAATGACTCTGGACTAATTATTGTCTCTCAGCACAACCTAACTCAAAGGGTTGCTGTTGCAGAGACGGGGGACTGCTATGTACACATCTTGAGCTCTTGGAGGAAAGTTGAGATATAAATCTAATAAATATTTAAGGAAAATGCACAGAAATTCTCAGTTGTGATTTATACTCCCCCACTTCTGAAATCTTGTATTGTTTCCCACTTCTCTTAGGAATACCTGATATCCTGGGGCAAAGCCTCCTTCCCAAAGTACAAATGGTTTGTAAATACAATGAAACTACTAGTACTTTGGAAGTGTCTTCGGACAACGCTGGCTCTTCGGCTAACAAACAGAGATGAGCACCAGCCCCTAGAGTTGGACACGACTGTGCAGGGGAAACCTTTACCTTTACTTTCTGCCAGGAAAATATAGATGCATACTTTAATAATTTACAGCGCTGCTAGCAGCAGGGAAGTGTGTGTGTTTATAATCACTGCTGAATGAAACAGGCTGAGCATTTGGAGGAAGAAAAGAGTTGCTACAGAATGAGAGACAGGATGGTGGATCCTGAAAAGGCAGAAAGGATGCAATTACGCCCTACAAGAACACCCCCCCCCCAAAAAAAATTGAAAATATTTAGGTAGTTGGTAAGTCACTGTCACAAAGAGTCGGACATGACTAAACGACTGAACAACAACAAAAAAGTCACTGTTATGAAGAACCGAAATAAATGAATGCCAACTGAACTCATTCGTTTGTGACCTATGTTGTATGCCAGGAACAAGTTTCAAGGGCATGACAGAACCACTTCCAAGACTGACAATTATCCCATCCTGCTGATAGATTTGGGGACATACTGTACAACACTACAAATAATAGCTACGATTAGAGTATATCACTACAGACTTTAAAAATCTCAGAAGGAAGCTCATGATGCTGTGTGTTCAGGTGGTATTATTGTCCATCTTTCTAGTCAACAGAAGAAGGGAAAAGGAAAGAATATTGCAATTCAGTGAAGTCTACACATATAAGTCCATGGGAAAGAGTTTGTTTTTGGAACCATGGTCTGAGTTATTTAGAAGATGGACTGCTGACATGAGATGAGTTGCACTTCACAAGGACTGGCAAGTAAGTGTTTGGCTAAAGGACTGTGAAGAGCGCTTTAAACCAAATTCTGTGGGAGGTAGAAACAAAAACTCTGGAATAAGGATCTCAAACAAGACATGTGCACTATAGAAAATGGGAGTGTTGGTAAAATTGGGCTTCTTGAGACGCACAAAGAAAAATCAGAAAGAATACTGGCTCTTAAAGTTTCTGCCCTTCATTTTCTATCCTCTAATAGTCAGAACATTAAATGCATGCCTGGCTTTGTGCTGTGTTCATTTACTTCTCCACAGCACCGTTTTTCTATCCCTTAGAAATGATACTTGAGCATACAGAAAATGTGAACATTTGTGGACCTATGTGAATCAGGCAAAGTTCAATTTAAATAATCTATTTGATTTGTAGGGCATCAGCCATATCTGATGACATTTGAAAAACTAAAGCCTTGATCCAAAGAACTACAAACAGAAGAAACTCCAGAGCATTCATGAGGAATGTGTCTGGATGGGGGAACCAGATGTGTCTTCTTAGACTCTTTGGAAGAAAGGTAGGATGTAATGAGTATATAAAATGATGGGGGGGGGGAGAGTCTATTAGCATAAATAAGGAAACTGGGATAGGATGTGAGTACGATGATGATGATGATGATGATGATGATAGTGGTGGCTTTCAGATTATATCAAACTGTTCTTGTTTAGGATCTGGAAACTTTTAAAAATATATGACGCCTAGACATGACAATTTTTTTTGCCAACAATGTATATAGTTTTAAGGAGAGACAACAGTGTTCCCAGTGCTTTTTCTACATAGGTGATACTCAATAAAAAGAAATAGATTGCTCTGGATCCAACTCTGTATTAACTACAAAATTAATCCATAGAAAAATGATGAAAAGATAATGGAAGGGCATAAGTGCATTAAAATTTCCTTTGTTGGTGTTCATTCTATTCATCTAATGAAGTGGATGCTTATTAATAATAAAAGTGTTAGTCTTCACAGTGCCACAGGGCTCTTGGCTTTTTTGCTATAACAACAAACTACGATGTCTACCCTTTCTGGAAACCTTTAGATTTTTAAAAATCTATTTAGCATAATCGCTGTTTATTCTTTCACCATTTAGACAGTTTTTCTATCTGGTACCGGAACTATGCAGAGAATTTTGGAGTTGAACAACAGCAGTTCTACTCCTTTGAATATAGTCAAACATAATTTTCTTAGATTTAACAACTGTTTAGTCTTTTGATACTATTAAGGCATTGGTTATTAAAACATGATCCATCTCTCTGCCTTTCCTGCAGATGTTCTCTATAGATTTCATCAATAACAGTCATGATGATCTGGCATGATGTATTTGTTTCCAAAATTTGTTGGGCAGAATATGACCAAATAAAGATTAATTAGCAACAAGTTTCTTTTTGGCTAGATAAGCATCATGAGACTCAAATTACAAGGAACTGTTCCATATGGGAAGCAGCCTGTTTTGCTAAATGCAAGGAAAATGAAAATCCATTTGACAGCTAGGTGAATTTGGCAAGTAAAAAAAAAAAGGCACATGCTTACTTTACTGGTAGAGATAATGTACTCAAACTTCCATCTTTATTCAAGTCAAGCATCAAGCAGGTTTAAGCATGCAAGTGATTTCTAATTATGGTTCTGCCACTTCAATAGTATATGACCAGAAGGAAAGATATAGTAGATATGGCACATCAGTTTCTTTATTTTCATGGCACAATGTCTTGTAATAGCAAAACAGTTATACTATATTAAAAACTGAAATGATACAGGATAAACTGGGACAACAAAATGTTGTTGTATCTCAAAGCTCTTTTCTGAAAATTGGATACAAATAATTTTTATTTGATTTATGGAAGCATTAGAAATAAGTGCGGACAGTCCATAAATATAGATTATTCATGTTTACCACTTGTACAGCTGTTCAAGAGGAACATACCAAGTTAACCACTTGGTTTTGGAAAACCATTTTTCAAAACCAAGTTTTGAAAAATTCTGGTATGTTTTCACACTGGGTAGCTAACCAACATGATCTACCTATTTGTCATCAGGCTGCTGCTGAACATTATAATATTGGTTTATTATTTTTGGGAAAATGTATTTACATTGCTACAATCAGCCTTGGGAAGTATTAAAATAGCTCTTTGACTCTTGCTTTTGGAAAAGCAACATTATAAACTGTAGCACCTTAAAACAAGTTTGATCTTCCTATCTCTATGTTTGTTTATTCGTTCAGTCGCTTCCAACTCTTCGTGACTTCATGGACCAGCCCACGCCAGAGCTTCCTGTTGGCTGTCACCATCCCCATCCTATCTCTATACTCACTCCTTAATTCTAGTTGGTTCCAGAGCATGATTACACTTGATGGCAAAGAAAAATGAGACCCAACTGAATTCCAAGGTTTTCAACCAAACAACATTTATCCAGCATTATATTTTTCTCAGGATGGAAAATAAGAACTCTTAGAAATGTTCTACATGCAAATTCAATAATACATATTTATGTATTAGTTTAAAATTATGCTTTCTTTTCCCTAGGGCTAAACCACTTCATTGTTTAAATAATACTGAGCTTTTGTTCTGAAAACACAGCAGAATTAACTCTCAAGACTGAAAACACACTGAATTAACTCTCAAGAGTACATAAAGGACAAACTACACAATATATCATGTTGTGATACTATAATGGGTTTCTTGAAAAGAAGTTCATTTTGGGAGATTGCAAATTTGAAGCACAGGAGCAAGAGGAACAGTATTGGATCCTCCCCCTGCTGCAGGATTTGAGGTAAGTGGTTCTGAAAGTAAATCCTATGTCTGTTTTTCCCCATTCAGACTCCTACAGCCTCCAGAGACTGGGACAGAACTGAGACCACATAACTCAGTTGGCCAGGGGCAAAGGTGTATAGCTGAGTATCATCGACATACTGATGATACTTAACCCAATGCTGATGGATGTTCTCACAGAATGGATTCATGTAGAGGCTAAACAAAAACAGGAAGAGAATGAATCCATGAGGCACCTCACAAAGTAGGGGCCTAGGGATAGACCTTTTCCCTCTACCAACTCTGACTGGAAATGACCCTTGGAAAAAGGAATGCACTGCATTCTCACTACCAATCCCCTGATGCCATGGTTGATGGTATTGAAGGCTGCTAACAGATCAAGGAGGGAGGGCCAGAAGGAATGCACTGCCCCCATCTTGGGTTGGCCACAGCTCACTGAACAGTGTGATCAATACAGTCTTAGCATTATGTCCTAGCCTGAAGCCCAACTGAAAAGGGCCCAGATAATTTGTTTCCTCCACTGAGCTGCACCGAGCTCTGAGCTGCAGCTCAACCACCACCTCAACCACCTTCCCTAAGAAGAGAAGGTTGGAAACTGGATGAAAATTGTTTGGTTCTGTTAGATTCAGCAATGGCTTCTGAGGGGCCAGACTACCACTTCCTTCAAAGCTGGCAGAACCACCCCCTCTCTCAAAGATGCCTTCACGACTGTATGGATCCAACCACATGTCACCTGCCAGGAAGCCTTGACCAAGCAGGAGGGGCATGAATCTAAAACACAGGTGGCTGCACTTACAATCCCAAGGACCCTGTCCATTTTCTCAAGAGAAACAGACTCAAACTCTTCCCAGGTAATGAAGCTAGACCATGCCTCTGTCAACTCCATAGGACCTGCACAGCTGGCATCCAGTTCAGAGTGGATCTGAGAGATTTTATCTGACGGAGGTCTAGAATAGACCTGCAGGGGTCTTGTGGGTGTTCCCCCAATCTCTCCTTACCCAGAAGTGATTTGGACAACTTACATAAAGCTACTGGCTGGCAGCCTGAGATACAATGAACAGAGGAATACTCACATTTTGCTGCTCTTATTGCTACAAGATAATCCATAATAAAAGCTCTGTCAGATTCACTCCTCATTTTCCTCTAATGCTCTAGGCATCTATTTGGTATTTCATTCCCCAGAGTTCTGAAAATCAGGTGGCTCTATGGGGTCCACAGAGAGAATCCACCCATGTGTGTGATCCAATCCAAGGCTGCCATCACCTGTTCATTCCAAGTGGCAGTTAAGGTCTCAAACAAACCATGCACTCAGGATCAACCCCAAGTTCCCTCTGAAACCTGGGCTATTGAAAGGTCCTTCCCCCCTGCAATGGGAGACAGCCACAGACAACACCAAAATTACCAGGGAGTGATCTATCCATGGCAAACTCCAGATCATGTCTCCACTGCCCCAAGATAGCATGTGACCCCTCTTGTGTGTTGGGCCATCAATAACTTGGGTCCGATTCATGGTTGCCATGGTATCCATGAACTCCTGAGCTGCTTCCAATTCTGCAGCTAAGGAAGGCATAAGCCTGGGGAGTTCTACTTCTAAGCAGGATATGACATCGAGCAGCTTAGACAGGGAATCAGCTATGCAGCAAGGAGGCTGGTACAGTAGAAGCAATCCCATCTGATCCCTAAGGTTCAACTTCATGAACCGGATCTCAGTAGCACCCATGAAAGCCACAAAAACTTCCCAGATGACCAAGGTCATTCCCCCCGTCCTTATCCTGGGATTGCAGCTGATCTGAAACCCGTTTTGGTAAATTTCAAAAAAGATCCACCCCCCACCCCTTTCTATGCCAAACCAAGTCTTGGTAATACATGCCCTCTCATCCATGATCGAGTCAGTGGGAAGAGCAAGCAGCAAAAGTTCCAGCCTGCCCCCAAATGTCCAGCCCCCATAACTGCCACCACTTTCCCACCCGAAACCACTTTGGAGATCCACGCCTTTCCTTCCTTTGCTTCTTTGGAGTGTGCAACTGAAAAAGTCTGGAGCTGGGTGGAAGAAACAGTCCAGCCTCCAACATCTCCAGTCCTCCATATGTTGTGAATTGCAAAAGGAGCAAGATGGCAGTCACTCCACAAGGCAAGTCCTGCACAGCTGCAGGACACTGGCTGGTTTTCTTGTAAGACCACCAGCCAGTTCCCACTCCTGTTGCTGTCCAGCACAGGTGTTGAGTCACCAAGTCCTCCATAGTGCTGAAGGTGGGCAAGCCCAGGCCACCATCCCTGCCTTTGTGCATTAAAAAAAAATGAAGCTGAAGCCTGACAACCCCACCACTCTTACTGAGGTTCAGTGCAAGGTCTGCTCCAGTGCTGCCAGTGCTTCTCCAGTGCAGACTAGCCGAAGTGTGAAGACACGGCCAGTTCAAAGCATTCACAGCATTCTCACACCGCTTTCAGGGCTACTGAGGCTCTGTTCATGGGTGTGGAATCCAGTGACACTTCCATGCATGCCTAAAGCCCACACTTTCATGGCCCATCCTCAAACAATCCACCAGTCTTGGCGCCATAACAACATTTTTTCCATGTAATATTAAATTTCTGAATCCTTTTAGAAAATTAAGTGTAAACTGTTTAAACATTTGAAGCCAGTTTCCTTTTGAACAATGATTTGACAAGTATGACTTGAAATGCACAAGTTTAGTGCTTCCAAAAAACTCAAAACTAGACTAACAACCCTTGTGTAGCGGTTTCATTTGCTCTGCTCTTTGAACCATTGGAACACCTCAACATCCTTTTCCTGTATCTGACTGTGAAAGCAGCAAACATTATATGAAAAAGGGTTGGAGGACATTGCTGCTAACTCTACATTAGCAACAATACATACAGTTAAATATCAATGCACTGCTGAAGGAACGGGTGGAATATGATTTGTGCTTTAATTTATTTGCTGGATTTTGCCTTTATGCATAAAATTGCTTGCCCACTTATATTGTGAAGGCTAATTCCATATTAGTCCCCCAGCCATACAACTTGATTCCTATACACCAGGTTTCAGCTGAATGAGAAAACGTGGTTTCAAAGAATATGCTATTAAAAGGAAATGATTTGCGAGATATTTGTTTATCACTAAATAAATCATAGGGAAAGCATTGTGCTTGCTTCGGCAGCACATATACTAAAATTGGAACGATACAGAGAAGATTAGCATGGCCCCTGCGCAAGGATGACACGCAAATTCGTGAAGCGTTCCATATTTTTTTCATCTCCCACATAGACTATTGCAATGCGCTCTACATGGGGCTACCCTTGAAGAGTATCCGGAAGCTTCAACTGGTCCAGAATGCGGCTGCGCGTGCAGTTATGGGTGCCCCAAGGTCGGCACATGTGACACCTCTACTGCGCGAGCTGCATTGGTTACCGGTTTGCTTCCGGGTCCAATTCAAGGTGTTGGTTGTCACCTTTAAAGCCCTACATGGCATGGGACCAGGTTACCTAAAGGACCGCCTCATCCCCAGAGCATCGACCCGTTCCACCCGGCTATGCAGAGAGGGCTTGCTTCGGACCCCGTCTATAAGAGAATTCCACCTGACGGGGTCCAGGAGGCGGGCTTTCTCGGCAGTGGCACCCGCCCTCTGGAATATTCTGCCCCTGGAGGTGAGGCTAGCCCCCACACTTATGACCTTCCGGAAACAACTGAAGACCTGGCTCTGCCACCTCGCTTGGGATGGGGGGAGTAATAGCGCCTCTTGGGGTTGGCTTGCTCCATAGGGTTCTTTAAAGCCTAACATCAGAGCCTCTTGGATCTTATATATTTAATTAAAGTATGTATTCTATTTTATAAATTTTTATATGTTTTAATTGCTGACTTGGTGTAAACCGCCCAGAGTCCCCTCCGGAATGGGGGGAGATGGGCGGTGATATAAGTTAGAAATATAAATAAATAAATAAATAAATAATTATTTATGTATTCTACTCTACCCTGGCCAAATGAGGCAAGGATCATAGACAGAACTACAAAGCTATAGGATGGATCTGCACAACTATTGACATTAGCCTCTTAACAGAAATCTGCAGGCAGACAAATCAAACCATGCAGAATTAACAATGAAGACTGGTTTTATATCATGGTTTGATCACCCTTTCAGTTTATAGCTGGAATGAAAGTTACAGGAGCTAGAATCAGCAATAAATAAACAGTACATTGACTTTTCACCCTACTTTACTTATTTTCATTGCAAAATTTTAAATTTTATAATGTATCAAATTTGCTGGAGTTTATATGTATAATTTATACACATTCCACAAGATCATATACAGTATGTACCAGAATAGTAAAACCAGACTATACCACACCATTTTCCAGATTATTCTAGTCCACCTTTCCTATTTGTTTTCTGGCCCCCACAGGCACTGAGTATGTTCATTCCTCATTAAGCTATTTGGGTGGTAGGTTTCACCACAGTAAATTACAGAATCGGTGTACTCACCTGAATGACATTTAATTTTCATCTGAGTTTAATTAACAAGGAATAGCAAATTTCACAACATAAAGTTGGTCTTTATCTGTTGACATGTTTAAAATTTGAGAGGACCATGTGCTTATTGTCTATGTTTTACTGGCAACCCAAGACTTTGGTTCAATTCTTAGCCCTATTTCCTAGCATCACACAATCACCCATATATTGGATAGAGGCCATTCTGAAGTTTTCCCAGTTGCTGCAGAGCCTATCATATCCTGGATTTACAATTTTTTATTCATGGGCCAGGAAAAAAAAGAAAAGAAATCTGCAATGTTGCCGTTGGGATCAGTGTTACTGCAGTCAAATGGGGGTGCGGTGGGGATCCTTTCTGTTCGCTTTGCACTTTCCAATATGACAATGAGAGGAAGAACTGAAAGTTTAAAGGAGATAAAAATGGAGTGCCCAGAGAAGTCATATTTCTATGGCACCTCCCTATGGCTTTTTCTCTCTTTCAGCAGCAGGAAGGAAAGATTTAACCAACACGGTTGACTGAAGTTTGTTACTTAAACTAAACCCTTTGACCCCTATTGCTGATTAGGTTAGGTGTTTACACAACACACCAATTTTCCCCCCATGACCCAGTTAAGTGAGGCATGCTAATATATTCTCACATGTATTTTTTTTTTCAAAAGCAGGTCTCCCTGAGTTGGAGCTTCTTCATGGGTAACTGTGTTTAGAACTGCAGGTCTCCGTCAATGACATGGCAAAAATTGATTGAAAAAATTACCCAGGAGCAAAGATGTTGCTAAGATAAAATCCTCACTCATGGAACATTACTCTGCGACTCTAGCAGCAATTCTTTCTACTTGTTGCTCTAAGGAAGGCCTGCCATCTAGTGGAAACAATACATAGATACATGTTATTGAACAAAATGCAGTTAATGTTGAACTAAGGCTAGTCTTTCTCCTGAATTATTATAATCTTTAGTTATCAGTATTTGAGTGTTAAAAAGTAGTTGATGTAATGCAGGAGCAATACATGTCATCATTATGTTCACTCAGCAGTAAGGGCTTCAGATGAAACAGGTTTTTAATAAAATCCTGATAATCTGCTGGTACTCATTAAAAACTTTCTGCTTCCCAAACAAAACCAAAACAAAATCCATCTCACTGCTCTTTCTGTTTATACCAGCTTCTGGCCAGGTTGCCTGGGGGCCTCATCTAAAGAAAAATAGGCAAACATTGAATGAGAGTTTGATACATGCATTTGAGCTAGCATTATAAGAAAACTCTGAAGAAATAAGTACTATCATTTTAGAGAAGACACCAGAAAATTATTATAAATGCTTGAAATGCTAGTATATGATTGTACTCAGTGGGGAAAATGTGTGTTTTCGCACTGCTGTATCATTGGATATTTTCAATAGCACTATATAAGAATAAAACTTGCTTAGTAAATTGTATTTATCTGAAGGAATTGATCCAGATGCAATCACTAACCTATTTGGGTTTAGTGACTGCAGGCGACATATCGAAACAACTGTATTGAGAGACAGATAGGAATGTGTGCCTTTTGCTATATTATGCAGGGAAGTTTTAGCCTTGAAGATGGCTTTAAAATACTCCTATAGTTCAGAGGATGTATTTAATTGTGCAGTTGTAATTATTAGCAGATTACATCAGAACAAGATGATAGAAAAAACTATTTAATATTCTATAAAATAATCTACTGTAAAGATTAACCCCAAAACCTTTTTTCAAATAGTTCCATAATTTATTCATTTAGCTTTTTAAAAGCAATTATTTACAGATACTTGTGGATTTTGTATAGATAACTGACAGATAAAAGTTAAGGTAAAGGTGTCTTTGAAATAAAAAATATATCTTATGGCAATTGTTTTCATGATTTGACATACATATTCTAAAAGAAAATGAAGAACTGTATCAACTAGAACGTGTTTGCATAAATCCTTTTTCATGAATTCTGCTTTAGTTCAACTTGGGATGTTGCATATTGTAGTTTGTACTGACCAGTTCTCTTCCTCCATATTTGTTGTTATTGTTATTTTGCACTGGGCTACGCTATAGTATGGTTTATTTGGTTTTGGCTTAGCATGTTATATGAATTCAGTCAAGCTTCCTTTTTTCCTCTGCAGTTGATGGTGTATCAGTTACCAAATTCAAAGGGAAAATGGTTCAGTGATGAAAGATTCATTTTTTTTAATTCATATTCATAGTAACTATAGGTGGTGAGATTATATTTAGTGCTAGATTGATACAAATGCCTGGAAGGGAGGGATACCAACAGTTGATCTGGAGGGGCTCAAAGATTATTTTGTCGCAGAGCTATTCCTAGACAGAACATAAGAGTGGTTCAAGAGAGAAGATTGCCTGCTTCAGACCACTTGCCCAAAATGAAACTTCCCAAATGCCCCGGCTATACAATTTGCAGCACAAAAAGCTCTGAAGCGCAGAGATTTGTTACGCATCGGTAGCTTGCTAGAACAGTTTTGAGCCAAAATCCGTGCCCTGGGTTACCCCAGCTGAGTGGACCGAATCAAATCAAAGCTGCTAAGGCATTCCACCAGCAAGGAGCTTCTTCGGCAAAACATACCATAGGATGTGGAGTACTTTGGGGGGAGGGATACACATGTTTGTATGTGCACAAACACTAATGTAATAAAATCTCAGTTTTGGTTTAAGTTGCTACCAGGATGTATGGGAGCACCATACGCAAGATTAAACGTTGGCACGTTTAGGCTTAGAGGGCATTTCAAAGAAGCCCCTCCGCTGGAAAGACGTCAGTGGCAGGCGATGGTCCCAAGCTGAGTGGGGATGCAAACCCGTCCCAAGTCCCAGATCTTGACTCCCAGTACGCCTAACGTTACTCGTACGCGTAACGAAGGATTAGGTCGAACAAGCGTCGAAGCCGGCCTGAGCGGCCCTTGCCGCCGCCGCCTTTTCCTCCCCTCTCCGGCTGACGGGATCCGAGCGCGACGGGGAGGAGCCATTGTCTGCTTTTCCTCTGACGAAGCTGCAAGGGAAGGGGAAGAGATCGGAGGGATTGCGCGGAGAGTCGTTTTGCATGGCGCGGAGGACGCCGGGGGAAGATGGGCTCCCAGGACGTGCTCAGGGATACCGCGAGGCTGGCCTCCTCCAACGCCCTCTTGCAGGTACCCGCCAGCAGAAGGTGGGAAGGCGCGGATGGAGCCCAGGGGGCACGCGGCAGCCGCCTTTCGCTGTCTTCCCGCCTCTTCTCCTGGCTGCCGGCGTCTCCTTTCTCGAAGCGGCTTATTTCCAGGAGAGATGGTGAATCTCAAGCTCCCGTTTGAGTGGAGAAGAGCCTAACGTGGCCTGGGCGCCACAGACACTGCAATAAGCTGCTGGCGGAGCCGGGAGGCAAAGTTACTTCAATAGGCAAAAATCAGTGGTGGTGTGCGGTGTTTCAAAAGCTTATCAATTGATCTTGGCATAAGTGATTGAAGACCACAAATCTTGGCCCCTGAATCATAAGAGTCCAACGGTTGGAAAGGATGTTAGAGATGACTTACTGCAACCTCCTCCCCACTGCAGGAATCCACTGCTCCAGCATCCCAGAGATGGCTGTCCAGCCTCTGTTTAAACACTGCTAGCAAAGGAGAGTCCACCGCCTCATAGGGCAGTCTGGTCCCTTGTTGAACAGCTCTTTAAGAATTTCTCTTGATGTTCAGCTGAAATCTAAACCTAGTGTTTCTTCTCTTGTGTCCTGGAACAACTCTGAACAGTTCTGCCCTGTCTTCTACAGGGCAGCCCTTCAGATACGTGAAGATAGCTATCATGCCTTCCCAGAGTCTTGTCTTCTCCAGGATAAACATACCCAGCACTCCCAACCGTTCCAGGGCCCTTAACATCGTAGTCACTCTCCTCTGGACACACTCCAGTTTTCAGTGTCCTTCCTAAAATGCACCCTGGCTCATGTTCTGCTTGAGATCCATCAAGACACCAACTCCTTTTTGTCTGCACTGCTGGCCTGTATGGTCTCTCCTGCACACACTATATTCATGCCTTTGATTCTTTCTTTCTTTCTTTCTTTCTTTCTTTCTTTCTTTCTTTCTTTCTTTCTTTCTTTCTTTCTTTCTTTCTTTCTTTCTTTCTTTCTTTCTTTCTTTCTGTTCAGCTGTTCTGCATTTGTTTTTCTGTTGAAATTCATCTTGCAGGTTTCTGCCTGTTGTAGTCAATTCCTGAATCTTGATACTGTCCTCTAAGGTGCTTGGCTTTTCCTCATCTCTGTGTCATCTGCAGATTTGATAATCATATTACCTGATCTATTCATCCAAATCATTTATAAATACATTGGACAGGACAGGGCCTAGAACAGAGCCCTTTGGTATGTCACTTTCCTCCAATGTGACATGGAACCCTTGACATACACTTGCTGGATATTCAACTATTGTTAGATATTATCCGGTTAGCTCTGTATCCATCTGATGGTAGCATAGTTAAGCCCATGCTTTGTCATCTTCTGTACTAGAATCTCAGGGGAGCCTTTGCTTTGCAGAAGTCAAGCTATCCTATGTGTACCACATTTCTTTGGTCAACTAAACTGGTCACTCTACCAAAAGAGGTTAGTTTGGCATGATTCATTCTTAAGAAACCCATGCTAGCTCCTGCTGAGCAGTGTATTATTTTTTAAATGCTCACAAACTGACTGCTTCATAATCTGTTCCAGAGTTTTGCTCAGTATTGACATCAAGGTGTCTGTCGTTATCTGGGTCCTTCTCCCCCCACTATTTGAATACAGCAGCAGCAACCTCTCTGGCACTATGATCATCCTGCATGATTTTTCATTGACCACAGAAAGGGACTCCCAAAATGACATCAATAAGCTCCCTCAAGGTTCTTACTGTAATTAATCTGGTCTTTGAACTTAAACCCATTCATAGTAGCTTAGTACTTAGTAAGTAAGTACTATGTA
Source organism: Charina bottae (assembly GCA_023362775.1). NCBI lineage: Eukaryota > Metazoa > Chordata > Lepidosauria > Squamata > Charinaidae > Charina > Charina bottae. The sequence continues at coordinate 1,184,336 of JALMGJ010000022.1, forward strand.
CTTACATAATACTTAGCCTTAACTTTACTTACCTTGGGTTGCTACTCCCTCCTTGGGTCAGTTGTTCTGCCTAGGTTCATCTGAACACAGCTCCCTTTGGGGAGAAGGCCAAATCAAAGTAGGGGTTGAGAAGCTCTGCCCATTCCTTGTCACTACTATCTAGTAGTGCACAATCTAGCAGTGGGTCTTTCTGTTTCTTTTTATCCCTTTTACTACTGCTGTAAGCCAAACATTCTTTTCTAATTTAGCTTTTCTTATTTTCTGCAGATACTAGCTACTTGCTATACACCTTCTTGGTGATTACACCATCTTACATTTCTTGTACATGTCCCTGTACATTTCCTGTACTTTTCTTGTACATGCCATCAACAGACACACAGAGGTAAACAACATTTACATATCATTCATAAGAGACAATAGAAAAGCCAAAAGACCAGAACACCACCTTGCCAGCAATCAATACCCAGATATGTAAAGATTAACACCAAGATTAGCACCAGAGGAACAATCAAACAGCACAATATACCCTAATCAAGGAACCATTAATTCAGTCAATCAGCCAAGCAGCAAACAACAGCCCAATCAAGGAACTCCTAAGGAGAGTACAACACCTCCACCAACACAAGCAGGACAAGCCATGATATATAAACAGAGAGCAAGTCCCACTCCCTTTTCGCATTGAAGATGTTGCCTAGCCTGGCAATGAAACATCTGTAAGAAAACAACAAGGCTCAGAGAGCACCAAGGACTCCACATGTCCCTTTAAACTCTTGGTTCAGTTAAAAACTCCCTATGCTACCTTTCTGGTTTGCTAAGAAAATATATGTATATATATAAAAATTTTATCCTGTCTTTATTATTTTTATAAATAACTCAAGGCGGCGAACATAACCTAATACTCCTCCCTTCTCCTATTTTCCCCACAACAACCACCCTGTGAGGTGAGTTGGGCTGAGAGAGAGTGACTGGCCCAAGGTCACCCAGCTGGCTTTCATGCCTAAGGTGGGACTAGAACTCACAGACTCCTGGTTTCTAGCCCAGCACCTTAACCACTAGACCAAACTGGCTCTCATACATACATAGATATACGCACGCGCGCACACACACATTCATTCATCAGAATTATGTGTGATTGTGCTTCCTGTGTTTCCAACCTTCCTGCATTCACTTTGACTTAAGGATCTCTCCATGGATCCCTCCTAATATTTCTCTAGGCTTGTGGCAATTAGCTATCCTGAAATCTAGTGTGCATGGCAAACTATGTGCCAATTTCTTTTCCTGTAGTATCGTGAACCCAAAGGGGTATAGTTGTTCCTCCCAAAGTTCCCACTGCTCTTAGGTCAGAGCTTTCCAAACTGTGTGTCGGGACACGTTAGTGTGTCGGCTGCAGTGTCTGGGTGTGTCGCGGCTGCTGCTGCCTCCGAGTCCTGCCAGGATTCCGTGCAGGTCCTAGTGCCTGCCTTGTGCCCTGCTGCCTCCAAACCTGCTGTGATTCCGCGCAGGTCCTAGTGCCTGCCTTGTGCCCTGCTGTAAGAGTGTGTCACAAAATGATGCCCTGCTGTAAGAGTGTGTCGCAAAATGATGCATGTCTACAAAGTGTGTCACCAACATGAAAAGTTTGAAAATCTCTGTCTTAGGTCTTCAACAAGTTATCCCCTATTAGGATCAACTCTAGAACTGCCTGCACAACTGTTGGAAAAACAACTTGGCCAAGACTTCAGAATCCCCAGAATTTCCCAGGTCTTGTCCTCTATTCCAAACCTCCAGAGCATAAGAGTTTTTCTTGTCAGTTCTTCTGTTTGGCTTTATCTTCTGGGAAGCTTCTTGGTGCCCTTGTCCCTCCATAAGCATTTCCTGTGCTCAATTCAAAAATTCCCCTCTTCCCTGATAAGTTGGAGGGGTGGACATTGTTGCCTCTAACTCCTTTGTTTTCTCCTCCAGGAGGGATATTAGCCTGCAGTTGTTGGTCTTGTTATCTTCAGGAAGGGAAACAGACATGCAGGTGATGTCTCCCTGTGTCTCTGAGAAACAATAAAAATGTCCCCTGCTAAATTCCTGGCTTTCTTATATGCCCCCTGAAGTTGTTTCAGCTTGGTCAGCAGCAAATGATGTTCCAATCACAGTCAGCAGCACTCAGGGAACAGCAGCAATCGGTCAGCGGCCTCTCCCCCTCTTTTGTTCTTCCTTCCTCTTCTTCCTCTGCTTTCTTCTTCCTCTTTTCTCTCAGTTGAGCTCCTCTGCCAAGCTCCTGTTTGCTTTCCTTGGTTGCTCGCTCAGTGAAATGTTAAAAGAAACATTTCCCACTCCGAACTCTTTAGCCAGCACCCACCACGACACACATTAGCCTTAAGGGTAGCCCAGAATTCCTTGGTGTGACAGGCTGTGCTCTAGAAGCTGTTTATAGAGGCAAAACCAGGAGTACAAAACAAAGGGCAAGAGTGATCTGATAGAACAGTACAAAACTGCTCCTTTGAACTCACATCTTCTGCTGTGTCAGCCAGTGCTTCAGCTGCACCTTGTTAAGACCCTGGAGATTATGGTCTTTTGACTATCACGCATATTACTTAAATTGTGAACCGTACAGTTAATGTTTATCTTCCCTTCTTATCCACTATATTTTTGTGAGTGAATCTATAAAGTACAGAAAGCAAATACCCCTTCCCAACATACTCAGTTTTGTATTTTAATCTCAGTTAAATTATGACATTATCACAACTAAGAAAAAATGGAATTTGCTTCTGTTGTCCTGATATTGCTTGAAAATACACATAGTTTTGTTATTTAAAAAATGATTTATTTAAACATTTCTGGACTACCAACTTCCAAAGTTTTAATGGCAGTTCTGTCTCCAGTTATTATTTCCAGCAGTGTTGCAAACAGTGCAGAATGACCATGGTCATTTTGGCATCAGTTTTGTGGTTTTCTGCATATTTTTCACGAAGGAGATATATTGGGCATAAGGGTTCTGAGCATCGCTTTCCCAACATTTCCCAGAAATTCCCAGCATTTAATCTGAGAAAGTAATTCATAAAAACTACTTATGGATTCAGTTATTTAAAGACATTTGTGGCAAGTGGCAGAATACATAAAGGCTAAGCCTAACAAAGAGTGTTTGACTAAGAGAGAATTGCTTATCAGCATCACATTTTTTAAATGAATACTTACCATTGCATTTGAAGCTGTTCCTGTCATATCATATCTCTTCTTATGCTCTTGTTTTCTCTATTTCTCAGATTAAATAGGTAATTTATTTCATGTTCAATCCCATGCAGAGTCAGATGGTTCTCATTTCAGAGAATTGGATGCAGTTCTCAAGCGCTCATTTTACTATTTTATGCACAGTTGACAATGAGATACTGTAGGTAGCATAAGGGGATTTGGATATGCATGCATTCAAAGGCTAAACGTTTTCCCTGATGTTCTTCCTAGTGATTCATTTAATGTCAAAACTAATTTAGCCCTACAAGAGATGTGCATAGGGGTAGCACATTGTTGAGTTTCTTTTATATATGTATATAATTTTATTGAAGAAATTTTTCACAAGATAAAAACAATACAAACATTAGAAAAGAAACAAAGAAAATAAAGAAGAATAGTGGATAAGTAAGAAAATAGAAAAAGAAAGAAAGAAAATTTAAAAAATTATAAAGAAGCAACTTCTGATCTTTTTGACTGTGGTTATAAATGCATTTATATTTTACTCTCTCTAAGGTTACATCATAATTTCCTTCTTTCCATAAGCTACCCTTTCTCATTTTCAAACCCATAAATCACAAGTTCTTTTTCTCTTTTTTCAGCAAAAAGCCCATAAGGGGTTTCCAGTCACTGATAAATGTAGTGTTGATTTTTCTCTAATCAAACAAGTTAATTTTGCCATCTCTGCTAGTTCTGTTATATTCACCAACCATTCCTCCATTGTGGGTATTTCAGTGTGTTTCCATTTTTGTGGATACAGTAGTCTTGCAGCTGTAATAGTCTCGCAGCTACATTGTTGAGTTACCATGTTCAGAATAAGCAAATCAAGAGAAAAGACACTTGTGTTTCCCTAAAACTGCTGCCTCTAATCTGTAGTGCTAAACCAGGAACCAAGGAACCTGTTATGTAGAAGAATTCTATGAATACAAGAGGATTGTAATAGAGGCAGACTCAGGATTGAAAATATTACTTGCCCTTTAAACAACCGATGGATGATCATCCTGCAAAGGCTACAAGCATTGCCCTATAGCAGTGTTTCTCAAACTTGACAACTTCAAGATGGGTGGACTTCAACTCCCAGAATTCCCCAGCTAGCCTTGCTGGCTGGGGAATTCTGGGAGTTGAAGTCCACCCATCTTAAAGTTGCCAAGGTTAAGAAACACTGCCCTATAGATAAGCACTAGCTTCAAACGAAGGGCATAGTTTAGTAGCTGTATGGCAATTAATTAAGGATCATTCAAGCCAAGCTATAATTACAATATTGTGTGTATTTTCCATACTATCATATAGAATCTTATATAAAAACTAGCAATAATGCTGATGCCTTTTTTATAAACTCTTTCATTCTGCTCAGATTTTACCATTCTGTTCTAGAACCTAATACTGTAGGATTCTTCTTTTCCATGCCTATAAGATTTATTTAGTCATACAAGCTAATGTTTTTATTTTATAATGCATGTTAGTAATATTACAAATCAAACTAATATACTAAGTTCTAAATGCATTCCAAGTATTTCATATGCCATGGCTGTGATTGGATCTAAAGGTGAGAGAACAATAGTTTGGACTTAATCCCTTATAAGGGCTTGTTCTCACATATATAATCAATAAAATAAAAATAAATAAACAAACAAACAAATAAATAAATGTTTTTTGAAATCTGAGTTGATTTACAGGTTGAAAGTTAATGTTTGATTAATTTCACTTTTCTTTTTACAGGTGCTATTCCGGTTAATTACGTTTGGGTTAAATGCTTTTACTTTACGTTATGTATCAAAAGAAATAATTGGTCTTGTGAATGTAAGGTAATAAATCATAGTCATTTTATTTAAAAATGAAATATTAATGGTTCCAAATTATAATAGTTTTGTCTCTATTTTCTGTTTGGAATGAATTTGGGTAAATTATTCAACTCTCTATTGGCAGGATCCTGCAAGGAAACATTTTGAATTTTATGGATGAGTCAATGTCTGCATTGATGTCTAAATGCAAATTTGAGTTTGTGATTTAGTTCCTTGAATAAATGCCTTTTCCTCTAAATTATATAATTATCTAGTGGCTTTTGAAAATGCTGTTTGCAAAGCATTTCTGAATTTAATAGGTATTCAGTAGTTCAGAGTGTTTCTTGAAATGACAGTTTTGCTGTTTCTTCATTTTTTCAAAATGTAAAATATACTGGGTTTAACTGTACACCGTATATTGCCAAATTTACCAGTTTCCCTACCTTCCCTTAATTCACAGAAACCTTGCCTGAAAAAGAATAGCCACGTCTCCAGTACTACACTTCTGTCTTTAAAAGGGAGCTGTGCTGTAGCTTGATGCAGACTTAGTGATACCTTAATGTAATATTTTTAGCTATAGTTATTCTAGAGCAAAATTACTTCTGAAAGAATCTGCCATTAAAGATGTAACCTGATCCACCAAAAGCAATAGAACTCTACCAGAGACTTAAGAAAACCCGAATAATGTTTTCAACGTACACTGGTTTATGATTTTCACTTTGTATATTTCTTGATTTTAATTTTTATTATGAGACACTCAGGAAACTTGTTTTTAGACAGGTGAAAAATAAAAGTAAGTTTATTTTTAGTTTAGTAACTTTAGCCATGCTGTAAACATTGGGAATGCGTAGATAAATCTGTGGTGTAAATTAATAAAAATCATTTCCACTTTTCTTGATACTGTATAATATACTCAGTGAGTTACAATTACACACAAAAGAGTAAAATATTGTAGGATTACTTTGTTTCTGTACTTAATAGTATTACTAAGAAACTTAATGTAACATTTAAACATAACTTAGACAGGATCCAGTGAAAAGAAACTTAAGCTAACATCAAGCTAACATCCCGGGGGATCATTCCCAAGCATGAATATATCTTCCAGTTGTTGTATTCTGCAGAAATGAGAGTTCTGTCCATTTCAGTTGTATTACCCCCCCTTCACAAAATACATGTAATCAAAGTAAAATAGAAAAAGTTCAATGAGATTTTTGATATAACCTCAGACTTTTAACAGCTAAATTTAAGAATTCTTTCAAACAAACGCCTATGGATTTATAAAAGGTTAATTTCAAAAAAAGTGGTCTAAAACATAAATACCAATTTGAAAATGCATATTGGGACAATTCATATTGCCTCTGTTAAAAAAAAAAGGAAGCAGGTGGAAAATCATTTATAAACGTATTAATATTCAGAGGTCTAAGTTGTGCCTGACACAACATGTATACAATTTTGAGGCCCTCCCCAGTTGCATGGGCACACTGCACAACTGAGAACCCTAAGGTAATCAAATATTCTTTGATACATATTATTGATAGTTTAAATTACCTTTTTAAAATGAAATTACCTTTTTCTTTCTTTTTCTCCCCCTTTCCTCCCAAAACATTAGACTGATGCTGCTTTATTCAACGGTGATTTTCTTAGCCAGAGAAGCGTTCCGTAGAGCTTGTCTGAGTGGGAGTACAAGGAGAAACTGGACCCAAACATTCAATCTTTTATGGCTAACGTAAGTTTAAACAACTCATTTCAACATTTTGGTAATTTTCTTTTGCAGCAAGCAGAAGACGTCGCAAGGTTTGGAGATGTGTTAGAGTTAGCTAATGAAGCCATTTCCTATCTTTGAATGAGACAGGTAGGATGTCTGGATTGATAGTGGGCACTCCAACTTTCAATCTGAATGCTTTCAATATTATCAAAAGGAGGATTTGCAGGATTTTAAGCAATTTTGCTTGCACTTTTGAAAAGGTAGAGGAGCTTGCTTTTCAAGTCATGATTGTGTTGAAAAGCAGGCAGTTGAGTTCAGTTAAGATAGGACATGAAATTCTTAAGTCACTTAATACTTATCTAAATTGCAACTGACATCTTTGAGTTTATATGTAGTAGTTCATTCCAGGTATTTAATTCTAATGCATATATTAATTACTACATCTCCCTAAACCACATTTGGAGGGTGCCAAGTTGAGAAAAGCTGCTGTACAGCTCTTGGATGAGAATTCTTCTCTTTGGCAGAATTCTTCTTGTTCTGCTGCCTGGAAAGAGAAAGCAATCTCCATTTTTTAATGTTAATGTTCCAAAGTTATATAAACTTTGGAAGGTCAATGCTGATAGAAAAGACTGTGGATTTTTTATATCATACTCTGCTTTAGTAGGAGAAATGCTTGTGCCTTGCCTTTTTCAGTGAGTGAAAATACAGGCTTGTGTGTATGTGTGTGTTTGTGTGTGTGTGTATCCATGCTCATACATATTTGCATATAACACCTGCAAATTTGCTGTTTTTGCTGTTCCTATTTTGCTTTTTGCATTGGGCTATTAGTTTCCAAAGAGCAGTCTTACCCTAAAGCACTGGATGAAAAATGTAGATTTCTTGAATAAATAAATATGTATGCAAAAATCTTATGAGTTGTAATGCATTCCAAGGGGTATTGTAATTAAAATACAGAAATAATGTATTCATACAGATGTAGGAAAAAAACAGATGCATGTGTTTTTGAAGTTTATTGTACTGATTCTTGGTTTGCTAAAATGGGGGTGTAGATTTTTCTAAGAATTCACTGTTGAAGATGGGAGAGAAAAGAACAAGTTCTGAATTTTGGCTTAAGGGTTTGTCTTCTTAACTTTTGTAGAGTTCCTTTGGGCGTATGTTGGTGTGTGTTCTTGGGCTGGATCTGGCTAGATATACTTGAAGTTCCTGATGAAAATGCAGTTCCTTACTATAATTTCGGAGTACTTGCTTTTGGTCTTTCTGCTGTGATTGAACTCCTAGGTGAACCTTTTTGGGTTTTAGCTCAAGTACACGTATTTGTAAGGCTAAAGGTTAGTGAAATTATATGAAATTGTATTTCTTGCTTTTTTTTAAATTACAGGAATGAACAGATGTCTGAAGTTGAAAAACTTTATTGTAACACAATAGCTATCTCTGTTACTGTCTTATATATAAAGTAGTGATTACTAAATGCATTAGGCTGGATCCAGGCTGAGGGGGATAACCTTATTTATAAAATAATAATAATAATAATAATAATAATAATAATAATAATAATATCATCCCACCTTTTATTTTTGTGCAGTTCAAGGCAATGTACACAATTCTCCTGTCTCCTGTTTTCCTCACAACAATAAGCCTGTGAAGTGGGTTGGGCTGAGAAAGTCATACCTCTGGATTTCATGCCTAAGGGAAAACTAGAACTCATAGTCTCTTGGTTTCTAGTCCAGCACCTTAACCACTACACCAGACTGGCTAAGCAGCTTTTAGAAGTGGCAGAAGTGCTATTGCACTGGCAAAATGAGGCTTACATAGATGTAGCCTTGCAAAACCCACACCTGCATAGCCAAAGTACAAGAGGATTCTTCCTTTTCACCTTGTTTTCAATATCTTCCTTTCCCCTTCTGAGCTGATGATGGCTTTGTTTATAATGCAGAGCCAACACTGCAGGTCCAGAGACAACATTTGGGACTAGAAGATTCCTTCCATAAGATTGCTTAACCTTTTCATCATATTTGAGTCCACTGAAATCAACAGGATCTTTAATCCTGATAACTGCTTGATTTTCCTGAAACAAAGCAAGGGTAACTTAATTGGGGTCCAACTCATTATTTGTGGCACAGAGGATATGGATACCCAAACAATTGAACATTTCATCCTAAAGGAAAATTGTGGTCCTTTGAGAAGTTTCTGCTGTTGTAGAAACTCATGGCTCTTCAGAGCTGCATACAGTATTTGTAGAAATGTTTCAAAACAAGAATTCTGGATTGCATATTTTTGAATTTGACACTTAAGTATTATCATTAGGAATTTGTGTACCTAATAAGATCTTTGTATGTTCTTTACAGGTGATTGCTGAGAGTTTTTCAATACTTTGCAAATGCCTTTTGACAGTCATTCTAGTCATTTTGTATCCACACTGGGGGCTCTACATCTTTTCTTTGGCCCAGGTACCTGATTTATTATCATTTGTGGGATCTATCATGTGAATTAGTTGTACAAATCAGCATGTTTTCCCTAAGCCACATCACATTGATGGTGTTCCCAAGCAAATATGTTTATATCCCAGTGCACGATAGCCACATATAACTTTTAATTTAGCATGATGGACAACTGGTATGGATGGAAGGCTAGTATATGCTTGCTTCTTGTGCAGAAGTGCCAATGCTACTTTGCCAAGGAGGTGAGGTGAACTACAGGGGCAGAAATGGGTTTGTCTTGAAAATAATCCAGCACTAAACTTCCTACCCGTAGCATCCCCCTCCCTCATCATCTTAATTTTTCTTGGGCCAAGATGAGGTGAGTGCTCAGCAATAGCCCAGTGTGAGCTGAGAACTGAAGCTGCCAGGTTCCCCCTAGAGAAAAGTCATACTGCTTGCAGCCTGTGGCCCTTGGCAGCTGCCTCACCCTGTTGACCCTTAAGCAGGGGCAGCCACCATTGGAAGTGGGTGTAATTGGGCGACCCTTGGATGTCGCCAGTGTTCTCTTTGGTTGCTGTTCAAATGGAAATGTTGCTGCACTCTCCTGTTGGCTATAAAACCAATGTGAATTATTTTTCCTTTGCAGCTTTTATACACTATCATTCTAGTATCATGTTACGTAATATATTTCATGAAATTTTTGGGTTCTCCTGAAGCAACAAAAAAATCGTTTCCTATTACTGGAATGGTATCTTTTTTGCCTGCTTTTGGACAAAATGAGGTAAGTCCAACAACTTTAAAAAACCAGGTAACTGTCATTTTGGCACAAGAAAACTTTTTGTTCATGAGTAGCCAAATTGTCCTAAGAAATTCTTAGACTGAATATCATAGATGTACCAGGTAACCATTAATCAGTTTTAGTATCACACGGTCATTTTTCAGATCTCAGTTGGTTGCATTTTTTAATATTTACACTTTATGGTTTGAAAAAAAAAGCATGTAATACTTGTGCTTCTGTGTGCACATTTTTATTATATAGTAAGTTCATTTATAAGTTGGATATTCAATATAGGAAATTTAAAAAATCAGTACCTGAAATGGTCTGAGGCAGGGGTCAGCAAACTTTTTATGCCGGGAGCCATTTTGACATGCTCGTGCACATTTTGACATGCTCGAGAGACAGGGGGCGGGGTTTGTGGGCGGGGGCCAATCGCGTGGAAGGGGGCGGGGTTTGCAGGCGGGAGCCAATCGCGCACACTTAGGGCCTGCTGCCGCCATGCCTGCCACGCCCACTGCATTGCCCGCCGCTGCCACCACGCACACCATGCCCGCTGCCCCGCCACTGCACCTCCCCCGGGGTCCGAGTAAGCCGTGACGGGCCGGCGGCGAGCGAAACTTCGCCCCGCCTCCTTCCCCGTGGTCCTTCGTGAAGACCTTCTCCTCCATCCTCGCTGCTCCCGCCGCCGCTACTTACTGCCTTCCTTCTTCTCTCCCTCGCTGGCACCCACCACCCCAGGCCCACTCAATCAGAGCGCGAAGCAGATCAGACGCGACTGAAGGAAGGGAGAGCGGGGGGGAGAATCAGCAGAGCAAAGTCCGGGGACGGCTAGGCGTTGGGGGACCCCTTCCAGGGCATGCGCGATTGAAAAGGCGCGAGACGCTGGTGGGCTTTGGAGGCGGTTGGAATTTGGCGGGAGGGAAGCCAGTGATGCGCCGTGTTCACGCCGACGAGTGCTCAGACCTTCGTCCCCAGCTGTTGCACAAGCACCAGGACTCGTCCACTGACATCCTACCTTCTTGCCATGGCTATCAGTCCAAAAGATTATGGTGCCCAGAAAACCACACAGGGCTTGCCTAAACTCTCGCTCCTCGCTGGGCTCCATCTGCCGCTTATGCCGCTTACCCTCCTCTGGTCATTGGCTTCCGGCGCCGCCAGCCTTAACATGTGCTGACGCCAGGGGATAGGGGTACTTTTTAGGGCCAGCAAATGTCGCAAAAGCCACGAGCGGGTGGGCGGGCGGGGGGTTGGCGGGCCGAGGGGGTCGGAGCGGCAGGGGGCCTCGTGCTCTCCGCCGTCTCGCCCCCGAGGCTTTCTCCCGTTCCCCCCGCCCCGCCTTGCCCCAGAGAGAGCGAGCCCCGTGTCCGGGCGGGCCTCCCACCTCCTACGGACGTCGGCGATGGTGGGGCCGGGGAGAGGAGCCCGGCTGGCAGGCGCCCGATGGAGCGGCATGGCCACGTCCGCGTCGGGGGCCGCTCCGGCCGAAATGAGGAAGAGCGAGCGAGCGAGCGGGGAAAGGGCGTCCCACGGCCGCGCGCGCGAGGTTGCCGCAACAGAGAGCGGTGACGCCAAGCGAAGGCCAGGGCCCGTGGCGAGCGTCCCGTCCGACTACCCCCCGACGGGGCCGGGCCGGGGACGCCCCTCGCGGCGCCGACCCGAGCGCCCTCTGCCCTCCCCACACGTCTGGTACCGGATGGCGCCGTGCCCCGGCCACCCGCAGCGCTGCCGACGTGCGTTTCCCCTCCGGAGGGCGCGGGCCTGGCCGTCGCGAGGACCGGGCCTCCGCGCCGGCCTGACGGAGCGAGAGGGTGGTTACGCGTGCGGGCTTCGGCGCAGGGACGACGACGCCCCCTGCTGTTGTTGGCTGGCCCGCGGCCCCACCACCGGGCGGGGCTCGACGGGCGCTCCCGTCGCGAAGCCCTGCGCTGCCGGCTCCGGGAGTCCTCCGCGCGCTCCGCCCGCCGGTCGAGCGCGGCGTCCTCCCCTCCCGCTTGCGCCCGCCTGCCTTCCTTGCTTTTTTTCGTGCCGAGTGCGGGCGCGGCGGGCGCGGCCCCGCTCCCGCCCCTCTCCCCCATGGGTGCGTCGGACCGATCGGAGGGAAACTTCCGCAGGCCCGATGGGGGAAGGCGGGGGTCACCGCGGCCGTTCTTTTCCGCCGGGAGCCCCCTTGGGCGCCCGGATGGCGCGTCATCCAGCTGAGGCCGGGGCCGGCGGCGTCCGCGCGTCTGCCTCCGAGGGTGGGCCGCCCTCCCCAGTTTCCCTCCCCACCGTGTTGGCTTCCCCGCCCGCCTCTTTGACACCACCAGGATTTCTCGGGGGGGGGGGGAACAGTTTAAAACACGCGTCGATCCAAATGCTTCCCTGAGGTGTTCACGTTCCTTTTCAAAAATAAAAAAAACCCGAAGAACGACATAAACTGGCTGTGGCCTCTCCCTATTTCAACATGGCGGTGCCAGCTTCAGATCAACTCTCTTGAGATCTCTGCATCGGGCTTGGCTATTGGTCATGCCCCGCAATGTTTGGGTGCGACGCGTCTCCGTCCGAGCAGCCAACGAGAAGAGCGGCTCACCTTTTGACGCACGCACCCTGGCTTCTGAGACCGTAGATACACGCGCACCCGTCCAAAAGCTTAACTGGGCGCGTGACCTTCTATTTTAGACTGTTCCGGACAGTGATGAGCCACAGTCAAGGGGCCAAAGAGCCAGATCTGGCTCAAGAGCCGCCATTTCCGACCCTTGGTCTGAGGCATTTTTGCTCATAGGCTTTTTATGAGACCTAATTCTGATACTTAAACAAAAGATATATTTCTGTTTCCAACAGAACAGTCTTGCTATAAAAATAATACTTTTTGCCAAGGAAATCTAACAAAATCTTGCAAGTCTGATGGTGCTGTACCTCCTCTTCCTCCTCCAGTGAATTAGGGAGGCATCTGCCTGACCCGCTTCCGAATGTTACTTGGGTGTTCTGGACTTAAAAAATGCCTCAGCCCCTGTTGCCTAGGTAACAGTTCCTGCATATGTCTGTCAAGGTCATCTTCCTTACTCTCTGCATCACGTGGCCCATTTCTGTGCATTAAGGTTTTTCTGTACCTCAAGGAGTGACGCCTCAGAGCTCCCATCTGTCCAGCCTATACATGTAAGATTGTAAAGAGGAAATATCAGGAAAATACTTTATTAACTAGCATCAAAGGCCATTTGTTTATCATTGTTGAACTATTCTGGAGTAGTTTTTGAGGTAATGGAGAGGTTATTTCATATCTCCCAGCTCTTGTTTTTTTAACTGTATTTTATCCTAATTCCTTTTGATATATTCTATAATGTTGCATGACTGCTCATTCCTACAAGCAAAATCTTCCAATGATTTCTCTGAACTAAGATTTATTTTATAAAACATGTTTCTAGTGGCTTGTTACATTAAATCCATAATGTATTCTTATTTATAAAAGAGCTTAACAAATCTTTATCCTTAAATGAATATTCTGATTATAAAACAGTTATTTTGAATAATCTGACATTATGCTTTGTATTTGAATTATACAAATATCATATAAAAGATAACTTACATGAATTCAAAATGCTGACTTGTCTAGGGTATAATGTACTAAACAAACTGCAAAGTGGGTATTGCATTTAAACAGAGTTGAGAAACCTATGCATGAAAATAAATTAAGGTCCATTGTTTCAGTATTGGTGTCACTGGATTCATGAGGGTGCAAACTATTCTTTTGATTTCAATGAAACTTGACATTGAATGGAGTTACCAAAATAATTTCAGAAAAGAAAAGATTGAGGTGGCATGAACTACTGTAAATTAACCTTATTGAGCAAAAATACATTTTCAGACATTCTAATATTAGGTTTAAGCTTCATCTAGTGGATTTTTATTTATGTAAACAAATCTTTAGATCCAGAAATGATTGTAACTTTTAGAAATAGCAAATATGTTATATCGTACAGAAAATGGCTTTTGCTAATAGCTGGGCTAGCTAAATCATCATGTACACAGATCACTGTTCAGAAAAGTATTAGAAAGCCTTATATTTTCTCTGTCGTAAAGACATAGTTTATTCTAATATGAAAATACATAGTTAATTCTAATACAAAAAGACACAAGTAGGCTAAAAGGACAATGCATTTTAACGTTCTGGTGAACAATTCAGTAGGAGATGTTATAATAGAAGAAATCTCCATGATCTGCATATTAAAACCTGGCTGTAGAGATGAAGAGTCTTCAACATTAACACTTGCAGAAAAGATAACACACTAGACCAGGAACAGGCAAATATATGTGTGTATTCGTATTTAATTAAGACCTCGTATCTTTCAAATCAGGTGACTTTTTCAGAGGTTATATCAAATAACGCTTTGACTGGCATATCAGTGTAAAGTAAATTGAATCCAGCTTGACCCCTGGTGGCTTCATGGATATGTCCATGGAGTTTTCTTGGCAGTGGTACGGAAGTGCTTGCCATTGTTTTCTTCTGATATTTTTTTTTTTTAGCCTTCCCACCCCTGGTGTTCCAGAGAGGCCTGTCATCCAAGTATTAACTGGGGCCAACTCTGCTATGTTTCCAAGCCCAGACAAACTGGGCCAGGGTACTGTCATGCTAAGTGGTATCTGTCATAATAATACTAAAAAAAATCCTTGGATGATTAATATCCTAAAATAACATTCTTGGTAACAAAGGATAATATAACAAACCCTATAATAGAGTTTGATAAACCCTAAAATTGTAACAGGAGATTATTTTGTATCTTGTATAGCCTATATAATTGCTGGGAATTCTTGGAATTTTAGCTTGGGTACTTGATTGAAGAACGTTATGTACACATTTCTGAATCTACCTTCCTTTATCCACTTTCATCCAAACACCTTAAACAATTCTGCAAGCTATCTCTTTTAGTATCTTATAAATGAATCCATTTTATAAATGAGTGCCCACATGGAGAGTGATATTATATGAACTGATAATCAATACACTGAAGTTCTGATGTGAATAAGGCATCTCCAAAAAATGTTGGTTTGATCCCAGAAATTGCAATGGGAAATTGTCTGGAAGCTAGTTCATACAGTTCACTCTCAACGTGATCCCTTTATCTGTGCATGGGAGTCTGGTTGATGGGAGCAAAGTGGTGGGGGAAGTGACATCATGTGTATAATCCCAGTTCCCAAGTGCACACGTCATGGCACGTGACATCATTTTTTAACTTACTTTGGCCTGTACTTGTATATATCCCTCCTTGTGAGGGAGATGGGCGGTAATATAAATATGATAAGTAAATAAATAAAAATATCCAGATTAGGTTAGAAAGTATCAGGGCCATTTTTCTGTGGGTACAAACCGTGGTTGGAATTATATGCATATTGTTTACAATATACATGTTATATTAATATATTTACTTAAGATTTTATTTCCTTAATTATACCTAATTAATTGTATATATTTCAGGATATTGTTAATTGGAAAGAAGCAAGGCTGACTTGGAGTTTCTTTAAGCAGTCATTCCTAAAACAAGTTTTAACAGAGGGCAAGTATGAAACTTTATTCAGCTTGAATTTTCCATTCTCAGTCCCCTTCTGCCAAACAATAGCAATAAAAATGTTATTAACTGACACTTCTGCATTTTTTTAGAATTGCTGGTATGGGCTTAGGCTAAATAGTGAGAAGTATGCTGTTTCCATGAGACTTTTTTTAAATGAAACTTATCTGTTTAGTCTCGGTTCATTGTGAAAGGGAAGTTGTAGATGAGAGCTTGAATCTACATAGGCCATTTCATGAATGAAAAGGCACCTTATATTCATGGAAGGTACTGAATTCTTTGAAGACTCTTTGATGAAAGAAGAGAATCCAAAGTATCTGCCTACTACTTCTGCTTGCAGCCTCGTCTGTCTGTCTGTCTGTCTGTCTGTCTGTCTGTCTGTCTGTCTGTCTGTCTGTCTGTCTGTCTGTCTATCTATCTATCTATCTATCTATCTATCTATCTATCTATCTATCTATCTATCTATCTATCTATCTAGTTTATATAGCCACCCATCTCCCAACTGTGACTCTGGGTCACAAGATTAACACCAAACCAAAACAGAACACAAAAATAAAAATAAGAAAAGTAATGGAGGCTGAGGACAAACCAACTCCAATCATAAGAAAGACAAACTCACAATGATGGGCACATCTAACCTCCAGACCCCATACCAGAGGGAACATCCATCTTCAAAGACTTCTGAAATGCTAGCAGGGTCAGGGTTCCATGAATCTTGGGTTACAGGGTTTCAGAGGGCAGGTGCTGGAACAGAAAAGACACGCTTCTTGGGTCCTGCCAGATAGCACAGTTTAATAGACATGCCCACCTGAATAGATTTCAGGGGCAAACGCAACCAGAGAGAAGCGGCCCCACAAATAACTTGGTCCAATGCCAGGGTGACAGCCAGCATCTTGAATTGCACCTGGGAGCCAGTGCAGCTCATGGAGCAGTGGTGTAACATGGACATACCAAGGTGCACCCAAACTGCCCACATTGCTGCATTCTGGACCAGTTGTAACTTCCAAGTGACTTTCAGGGGCATCCCCATGTAGAGTGCATTGCAGTGGTCTACTCAGGAGGTACTAAGGCATGAGTCACTGCGAGCAGTGCTCCCGAACCAGGAAAAGATTCAGTTGGCACACAAGATGGATTTGTGCAATAGCTGTCCTGGCCACAGCTGCCACCTGCTCTTTGAACAGGAGCCGCAAGTCCAGGAGGACCCCAAATTTGCACACAGTTCTGACTGGGCAGTGCTACCCAATCTAGGTCTAAAGATGAAAGATCACAGACCCAGGGGTCCTAAAACCCAAAGCCACTTGGTCTTGCTAGGGTTGAGCTGAACCTCTTCTTCCCTAAACTCCCACAGCTTCCAGACACCAAGAAAGAACCCCAATAGCATAACTTGCTTGGCCTGTGGTAGAGATGCATAACTGAGAATTATCAACATACTGATGATAACTTACCCTGTGTTGGCAAATGACCTCACTCAGTGGCTTCATGTAGATGTTGAATAGAAATGGGGAGAACCCAGAGCCCTGAAAGACCTCACAAAGAAGGGGACTTGGAATAGATCTCTCCCCTCCATCAACACTAACTGCAACTGGTGCTGGAGGAAGGAGGGGAACCACTATAACACTGTGTCCTTCCACTCCAACTCCCTGAGCTGGTCCAGAGGTATACCATGATTAATGTTATTGAAGGCTGCTGAGAGATCAAGGAGAGGCAGGATGGACACACCAACCCCCATCCTGCTCCAACCAGAGGTCTTCCACAAGCACAAGCAATGTTGTCTTGGTCCCATGCCCTGGTCTTAAACCTGACTGAAAAGGGTCCAGATAATTTGCTTCCTCCAGGGCTCTCAACAACCTTCCCTAAAAAGGGAAGGTTGGAAACAGGATGAAAATTGTCCATATGGTTGGGTTCAGCAAAAGTTACTTGAGTAGTGGGCGGATCACAGCCTCCTCAAGCCTCAGCAGGACCACCCTTAAGGATGAATTCACGATTGCCTGGACCTAGTCACATATCTCCTGGGAAGCCTTAGCTTAACCAAGAAGGACATGGTTCTAATACACAGGTGGCTCAACTCACAGCCTTGCGAACCCAGTCTGCTTCCTCAGGACCAACAGGATGAAACTCATCCCAGGTAGCCCAGCCAGAACTTTTGAACAACTGTTCAGAGTTCAAAACAGTTGTTTGGAGTTTGAAAAGGGCTGCTTCAACCAGTCTGGAAATGTTTTGAGCTCAAAGTAGGACTGTTTGGACCTTAAAATGGGTGGTCCAAGCTTGAATGCTCTTCCTGACATCAGATGAGCTCCAGCTCCAGCCTGGCTTTTTCACTAGGGACTGAGCAGTTGCATTTGTTGTAGGCCCCTCCTCCTCCTCCCTGTGGGTGAATGTCTTCTTGGTACAGGTTATTCATTGGTGTTGGGAAATTTATGTTCATCTTGTAGACTGTTTTTGTCTTATTACTTGTTGGGTGTCTGTAAGGTGCTCAGAGTCAGTTATGATTGTAACAGCATATAAGCTTAGTACATAAACGTTTTGATTTTGAAGTGGAAAGTTTCTAACCTGAAATGTTTTAACTTGCAAGCCATTTTCCATATTTCTAGAGCTAGTAATACGTTTATAAATATTGACACTGAAATAGAGTGTATTGCACATGTTCAAGATATATCTGAGGTTTGTAACTCCATAGAAATTTGTAAGTATAATGGAGTAGGAAATAAATACTAATTTGAAGTATTAATTTTATAGGTGAAAGATATGTGATGACTTTCCTGAATGTATTAAATTTTGAAGACCAAGGTAGGAAAGACTTTTAAACAAAATTTACATAGATGGAAGAAATATGTTAAAAATCTAAAAATAGTCTAAAAACATTTTCATCTGATTTTGAGTTTTGATGATAAATATAATAAGGGTTTGAGGTATTTCTTTGGCATGTTTTCTAATACCAGCTAAGCTGATTATGAGGCTAAGATTATAAGGTATCACTTAGAATTGATTCTAAAATCAAATGCTTTGGACTGTCCAGGAGGTGCAAATGGAGCACCTCTATGCAACTCTTCAAAGCAGCTTTGTCTTTTCTCTCCATAAAGATGTTCTAATATCAAAATGTGGAATTACGTGGATTTTGTTCCCATTGCCTTGTAAGCAAAGTCATTACAGGAGATCTTTTAAAGATATACCACTAATGTCAGTCAGGGTAGAGCGGCATTGAAACCAAATTCAATCAAACCTTTATTATGGCCATAAACCCAGCAGTCAGATATAGATAAAACAAATAAATACATATATATATGTGTGTGTGTGTGTGTGTGTGTGTGTGTGTGTATATATATATATATATATATATATATATATATATGCATGCATGCATGCATGCATGCATGCATGCAAGTTTTCAAACTTAAGGAGAGGTATAAGGGTGCAAATTAGGTAACCTGGGTAGATACATCCAAACAATGGTCAGATGGGAGAAGTGACAAACAGAAGTCATATTTTCTCACAGAGAATTTCTTCAGGATAGGATAGATAGGCATTCCCTGTAGAGAGAGCCACAAAGGAACACATGGTTTAAGGATTCTATTGGGCCATCCCCACAAGGACATACATGTTGGTGTAGGAGAGTAGTTTTGTAACATCATAAGAGAACAGCAGAAGGCAATATCTAGCCTGCCCAAAGGGAAGGCCTGGTAAAATTTCAGGACTGGGATGGATGAGTGTTAGGAAGCTGGGACATCCCCACTTGGAAAGATTCCACATGCTGTGAGACTGGGAACCAAACTTAGATTGATTTGAAAATAGGTGTCCCAGTGTGTTGCCAAGAGTCCAAGCCTTGATCAGGGGCCCGAACAATTGGTTCTTTTAGATCCAGAGATAATAGCACACCAGTGGATAAAGAAACTTAAAGCTTTATTATAAACTTAAGCAAACAAAGTCAAACAGAAACACAGTTTAAACAGATTACACAAAGCATAACGAGCATAGCATACAGAAAGAAATACATACATACCAAACAAGGTGATGCCTTTATTCTCTTGTTGCTACCAGGAACTTGGCTAAGATAGCAGAGAATAACCCCAAAAGGAATGGCTGTTGAGTCCCACAGCACCCAGCGTCCTGAGCCTGTATCAAAGTTCCCAAACTCCAAAGACAATCCCAAGGTTTTTATCAAAGCCTGGTTCCCAAACCCCGTGACCAAGTTTCCATGGCACTGAAGCTGCATAGCCTGACCTTGACTGGGATTCCTTCTGGGGCCCGGCACCTGTCCATGACATCATTCCCAGAGCCTGGGAAGCCATCAGATAAGCCAGTGCCTAAGCATAAACAATTCCTTATTATTCCCCCCATCCCAAGCCACTAGAAGGGCAGCTGGAGGAGTGAACTTATGCTTAAACTTAACAAGCTGGGGGTTTTCTCTCCCCCCACTTCCAACAAAGATATGTTCTGGAGGGCTGTTGGAGGAGTGGGTATATTATTCTTCTCTTCCCCCTCCCATGCCAAGCAGAAATAAAAACAAGCCAATTAAACATCAGTATAACTCAAAATAAACTCTAATCTCCTAGGTGTGGGGAAGGAAAATCAAAACATGCCACCTAACTCCTCGAAATACAAAGGTCTTCTGCAGGTTGCCACTACACCCAGATACACTGCTTAAGAATACTGGCATTTTCAAAGCCTTATGGGCTAAGGCTGTCCAACAAGAGTGCTAAGAAGTGAAGTTTGCCAATAACTTTTTTTAACCTGGTTGACTTAAAGTGTTCTCTAAGAACCAATAGGGCCAGGCTCACTGGGAAAACTTAATATTTTTTAAAATTAACTTTAATTTTTGACTTTAGCCAAAGATTAAAATGATAGTACCAAACTATCTAGCATCCACAGAGACCAAGCCCATATCTACATGCAGAGCAGCGTTCTTAATACATCTTGGGACTGCAAGGATTGGCTTAATAAACTTACATTGAATGGTTTCAAAGATATCTTTCTAAAAGTACAGATTTGGACACTTGGAAGAAGTTGGGACCTTGGCTACAAAGACCTTGCAAGCTGCAGGGATAAAGTAGGCTCCCTTCAAATGAAAGGATCTCAGAACAGGTGAAGAGCTATGCTGAGCAACACTTGCCAGATATAAAAAAATGTTTTCTCCAGGATAGCGAAGCCTGGAACAGTACTCTGAGATACTTATGAGTGCCTACTTGCTCAATAGCATTCCCTTTAGTTTGCCAGTTACAATTTTTTAAATTTTTAAAAAATTTTATTATTCAGATTTATCACCGCCCATCTCTACAGCAGTAGACTCTGGGCGGTTTACAACAATAATATTAAAATTAAAAACCTATACACTTTAAAATACAATATAATAATAAATAAAGAAAATCCAGAGGATGGCAGGATCTTAAAAAGGAGGATTATCACGGGGCTAACCACCCCCAGGAGGAACTATTACCTCCTTCATCCCAAGCAAGGCGGCAGAACCAGGTCTTTAAAGAATAAAATAAAGGTCTTTATTTTGTAATAGTTTTGTGCAAATAGTAGGATTTTAGTTTTCTGATAGTTTATTAGTGATCATTCCTTGGAGCAGAAAGGGGCCAAGGCCTTTGGTGACCTTCTCATTAACACCTGGGAGACAGACATGATCATGATGTTGTCAGCATATAAAAGAGTTGAAAGTACTCAAAGTGCTAATGCAGGGGGTGATGAGCAGGGATATGGAGGGTCTGGATTGTTGAGTTAATACAGAAATTAAAAAGTAGAGAGGATAGAATACACCCCTGCTTCACCCATATCTCAAAATGGTGTAAGAGTGGAGGGAATAAATGAGAAGGTGAAACCCTTTATCTGTTGAGGATCCCCTTAATTTTTCCACAGCTTCTCCCTTGAAATTAAAGTCTGATTTAAAATCAGTTGAAGCCTGTGAAAAGAGAGTCTCTGGGCTGAGAAGAGTTTTAAGCAATTAGTTTTAAGTAGAGACATAGCTTGCCGATTGTATTAAGCAAGTTGATAGGTCTATAACTGGCAGGGTCTAATTTATTTCATTTGTTTTGTAGAATAGGATAAAAATGGCATGATTCCAGTCAGTAGGAAAACATACTGAGCTGCTAATATGGATGAAATAGGACATCCAGTACTGGAGCCCACCAGTCCTTATTCTCCTCAATAATCCTGGGGGATAAAATCTCCCAGAGCTTTTCCCGGTTTTAGTTATGAAATAGGATCCTTGAACTTGGACAGTCAAGAGAACATTTTGAGCTGGATTGTCTAATGATTCCTTTGTGAAAATAGTCTGGAAATTATTCTCTAAAGATTCTTCAGCTTTGGCAGACTGAATCAAAACCTCTGTCATTAAGGGAGCTGTTGACTAAGTGCCACAACCAAGAAAGGTTCTTGAGCTTAGCAGGTGCAATTAAGCTCCCCCAATCCTCTGTTATAAGTTCTCTTTTCTTTGGTTTTAGAAGGGCTTTGTACCTCTTTTTTTGCTGTAGAAGTGACTGGAATGTACTGTATCTGGAGAGTTGTTAAGTCAGAAAGCATTTACCTCTGTGGGCAGGGCCTTTTTTCCTCTGATGCAGTCAGGATTGGATCTAATATGGGAGAAGCTAGGACAGTCTGACGGTGATCTTGATTGAAGAGCATGAAGCAGAAGGATCATATACTGATATTATGTTAACATCTGCTCAGGGAGGTCTGCTAGGACCATTTATTCTAAGCATGCCCCTTTGTTGGGGAACTAAGAGGGTAGCAGGTTTTTTCTAGGAATTTGGTACTTGCTGTAGGGTCCAGCAGGGACCCTACAAAGGGAAGTGAAAGTTGTCAAAGCAAATTCTAATACAAAATGAGTTATTGATGAACGTAGGTGCATAAAACCAATATATAATTTATCACATTCACCCCTTTGGACCTTAGAAAGTGAGTTCCCCATTAGAATCCCCCTGGCAGTGCCATTTAGAAGTGCCATTGCACATTTGGGCAAGCAAAAGCCTGGCATTGTTACAGTGCTTGTGACAGGGGGACTGTCAGACCTGGGAATAATAAGCTCCCTCTTTGGCGGGGAAGAGGCTGAGCTAATAGGGAAGTGTCAACCCCCCCCCCCCCCCCCCCAATGCATGCATTCAGGTTTCCTGCAATTACTACTGGAACATCTGGGTATAAATATAGCAAATTAATAATATAGTTGTCAAGAAGGCCCCGTAGACTGTTAATGTCATATGATTACAAAATGGAGGGAGGTATCTGTTATTAAACAATAGTGCAACGCTTAAATTGAAGGAAAAGGGCTAAGGCCATGCTAGGATATGGCTCTAGCATAATCACAGGGATATCAAATTTAGTGGAAGCAATTATACTCAGCCCTCATGAGGGTCTCCTATTTTTTACATGGGTGAAGCCCTAAGAGTTGAGGGGACATATCCAGGTATAAATAGATCGTCCATAGCTCAAGTTTCTTGGAAAAAGAAAATGTGAAAAGCGGTAATGTAATTCAAGAAGGTTTCTCGCTTTCCATCCAGCAATGTTCCAGGTGAGGATGGAGATTAAATTGTAATCATGTGGGAATCAATATTAGGGACATCAACTGATGACCTGAGTAAACCATCTGGGAGAGATGGGAATAATTGAATGAAGTGAGGATTTGGTGAATCAGCTGCTAAACGGTGGGAGGCAAACATTATCCCTAACTATTGATTTGTTTTGCCCGTGGAATCTTCCATTAATGCAGGTGAATGTGAGGCAGGAGTTTGCTTTGGACCAAAAGGGGGGAAAAAAACTGGGAAGGGCATAGGCCCAACTGGGGGACAGCATCAATGACTGCAGAGCTTGAAAACCCTGGGATTGGGGGATAACTGTCAGTGAAGTAGCTATTGGTACTTCTGCGGAGATATCAGAATCGTGGGGAGTCACATTCAGTATGAATTTATGAATAGGTCATTGTGGCAATTCCTAATTATCTCCTAGGGATACCGTATGTAAACTTCAGTCATGCAGAGAACTGATTCTAAGCATATACTTTCTCTTAATGGAGATAATAGGTGGCATTTAGACATGCCACATATAGGATAAGGGCATATAGTCATCTGATTCTGTGTTAATGAAGAAAGGAAATTATATATGCTGCATTGGATAAGTTGAGACTGCTGACTTTCTAACCTGGCACCCTCTAGATATGCTGGTCTTCATTTGCCAATGAGTTCAGAGAGCATTGAATTATAGGATTTAAGTCCAACGCATCTGGAATACATCAAACCGGGGATTTTTTGCTATAGATCAATGGATATGAAACAAATGCAAAGTCTTAGTGTTTTTAAAATTCTGCACTTTGAAAAGGAATAGTTTATTTTTTTTGGAACTTAAAATGATTTTCCATTTGTATGAAATATGTCGGTTACAGGAAGGATATTTAATAATTGTTTGCTCGTTATAGCGTGAAATGCAATGGGCTTCTCTATTTTGTTGACGATTGTTATAAAAAGAAATTACCATATTAATTTTATATTTAATATTTATTTATATATAAATATAAATTATAAAATTTATATAATTTTATATATCAATATAAATTGATATATTGCCTTTAGTATGGGTTGCAAGTGCTAGTCACAGCAATTTATGCTGAGCATTGTAGAACATTATGTATCTATAATACTTACAATACTTATACTCTTAATATCAGTGCAAAATGTAGAAAAATGGTTTTAGGTAGAGACTAATTTATATTTAGCATATTGTGAGCAGACACATTCTTACTATTCATAGTTTTGCATTTTAATTTTTAAGAAATAATGAAAATATTAATTGTATTTTTCTCCTCCTTTACAAAGGTGTATATGATATTATAAACAACCTTGGTTCTTTGACAGCTAGATTTATATTTTTACCAATAGAAGAGAGTTTTTATGTGTACTTTGCTAAAGTTCTGGAACGTGGGAAGGATATTAAGTTGCAAAAACAGGTAAGTTTAGTCTTATCATTCAATAATTTAACATAAAGGGTGAAAATATTGATCAGTGTTATCGAAAACATTAATACCGTATATGTTTTCACTGGAAAGAGAGAGGAAAACTGATAGGTGTATAATTAAGCTTAGAATGGAGAATGTGCATAAGCTTTTTTTCTTCTCATAATATAGAACCTCTATATTATAATAGAGAGCCATTTAGTGAAATTGAATGGTGAGAAAATGAGGACAGGTAAAAGGAAGGAATATATCAGCTTTTGTTAAATTTTAGAAATGACTGTCTGAAGTTAATGGAAGGTCTAAAAGGCTGAGGGATAAGTGTATGGATGATACGGCCTCAGAGGCAGCATGCCTCCACAATTAGTCCTGGGGAACATGAACTGGAGGGTGATGAACTGTTCATGCTCTACTTCAGGAGTTCCCAGAAGGATTTGTTTGGCCGATTTCAGAACACAATGCTGGTCTTCTGTCTGATCCAGGAGGCCTCTTCCCATGTTAATTGGCTCTAGGGTGGTTTACAGAATCAAATAAGGAAAGTCTTGATGTAAGATGGTTTTCAAAGTAAGTTAAAGGAATGTGTGTGGAAATAGGTGTATGTACAGAATATATATACATATGCTAAAATTATCCTGGAACTTGTGATTTAAAAGCAGGCTTTTCCAGTCGATTTCACTGTAATAAATTATTTTCAGTGAATGTATTTAGGACTGGATTGTTAGCTTTTGAATAAGTATGAATATACATTTCACACAAGAGATTGTAAATAAAATGCAAGGTATTATGTAGAAGTAATTTAAGTCCAACCTACCACACAGGGCTCTTACTGTGGGGAAAAATTGGAGGAGGAAGTGTGCTGTCCTGCGTCCTGGAGAAAAGATCTAAATCTAAAACAAACAAACAGTGCAGGATGATGAAGGCTTGGAAATATAGGCTGCAGGAATTTGGAAGACCATTAAAGGGCATCTGAGGGGGTTTTCATCTGCAATCATCAAGTGGGCATCTGGATTTTTGCAGCCGAGATAGGGCAGCCCTAAGTTTCACCTTTATTTTAAAAATTGGCTGATTTGCTATAGAAGTAAAAAAACAAACCAAAGTCTGATATAGTTTATAGTTTATATATAGTTTACTAGGAGTGTTGAATGTTCTTGCTTTCCTTTACTGCATTTGAAGGTAGCTTTGTTAAATGTATTGCCTTTCCCATAGCAGATTTCCCAGTGAAATTAAGATATTTTTAATGAAGAAATGTATGCAGTTTAATTAATTTATGTCTATAACATTTGGCGTTATCACATACATCTAAATGTGTCTACTGTCAAGCATATGTAAAAATGGCTTTTGTTTAATTATTATAACTTCACTATGACTAGAAAACTAAATATAGCACATTATAAAATCTAATTATTCTTCATATAACTTTGGCATAATAATCTTGAGCATGGTTTGTTTCCATTAAATAAATATAATTCCTTTTTAGGATGACATTTCTATGGCAGCTGCTGTTTTAGAATCACTGTTGAAACTAGTGCTTCTGATTGGCTTAACCATTACAGTATTTGGTTATGCCTATTCACAGTTGGCATTGGATCTTTATGGAGGATCAGTGCTCAGTTCAGGATCAGGTAAAACCTGTTTTCTTTCTAAACGGTACTTTCATAAACATCAAATTATGTTGTGAAAGCCTCTTTGATACACTTTTATGTCTGAAAAAGATATGGAAGATTCGGAAGATTTGACACATAGCAACTGATATATTACAATTGCATGTTATGAAGACTTGTGATGATTACAGTAGGTCTATGGCAGGAACTAGCAGTTCTGGAATGGAAACATACAGATGGCCATTGGATGTCAGCAAAAGAGTTTTCTGTATCTCTTTGCTGCCATCTCATAGTTGTCCAGATTTTTGCAGCCCAGATCTTGTAGCCTTAGATTTAGTGCATGTTTGCTAGGGCTGTGCAATGACCTGAAGGGGAAAAATGAGTCACAGTGTGTATAGACATGCATGTTACACTTATCTGCATTTCCTTAACTCGAACACATATTTTCTTCGAGATCAGGAAAAGATGCTCACTATTTCCCTTCAAATCTGGCTTGCTGCATAGCTATACTTCGTCAGCTGGATTTTTGGTGCTGTTGTGAGAAATTACACATCTCTTTAATAGTACAATGAGGTTGCAGTGCTATGGATCCTGGGATGGTTTCCTGGGTGCCATATCCAGAAACATAATATCTTCCTTTGATGGAAAGATTGGCAACCATTTGAAAGCAGACTCTACATCAGAGCTTTCCAAACTGTGTGTCGCGACACAAAAGTGTGTCGCCACACACAGTCTGTGTGTCACCACACAACCCGGAAGCCCCGATCATCATCAGCGCTTCCGGGTTTCCCCGCGGTGACACACCAACGGCGGCACGCAAAAACCTGAAAGCGGCAGCAGCGCTTCTGGGTTTTTGTGCGCTGCCGCAACGGTGGCACTTCCGGGTTTTCCCACGGCGACACACCAATGGTGGTTGGTGTGTCGCCGCGGGAAAACTTTGGAAAGCCCTGCTCTACATAGAGGAACTAGGAAGGGGAATTATGCCTTGAGAACCTTTTTTTAAAAATAAGAAAGAAAACAGGAGGGCGGGGGAAAGAATCATTCTTTCTACCTCATAATTTATGTTATGTGATCCCTCCCAAATGAAAATAATGTAATTCCCTCTGAAGGTCTCAATAGTTTTTCCCATGTGCTTTCAAAGTCAATGAGAAAATGGGAAGAAGGTGCAGTCTTCATGCACCTTTAGGCTTAATCCTAAATAGCATCCAAGAGTTTAGGACAAGTTGAAAGCAGGCATGAACTAATTGAGAGCCATGATCACAGTTATATTCAGCATACATATGTCAAAGGCAAATTGCTTGAAAAATCCAACTCAAACACATTTAGCTCAGAATTGTTGGATTTTTTTCTTTGAGTCAATGGTATACTTTTGCAGTAATAGTTGCCTTTATTTGTCCAGGCAGCTTTGTGTGTTGTCACACTCAACATTCAAAGTTTTAAATTAGCATTGGACAATATGTGTGGTTGTCACTGAATTTTATCTCTTGCTTGCAGTCTTAGAGAAAGAGGACTGTTCTTAAAAAAACCCAGCTTCCATGGAGTAATATATTCCTGTTGGTTATGGTTGAGTGTAAAATATGAACATGGAGAGACAAATAAATGAACTCTACTGTCATGTTGTTTAGTTCTGTATTCAGTTCATCATTTATAATTGGAGTAGGAAACCTCTACTCTACAGATTTTGCTGAACTAAAGCTTCCAGCTTCCTTCACCATTGGTCATGCTGATTAAGGTTGCACGGGGAACAGTAGTCCAGTAACATCTGGTGGGCTGCAGGTTTCCCATCCCTGATTTAAAATATAGAAGCAATCTTTCCCTGAGACTTGAGAGAGTTGCTATAGTTGAAGTAGATACTATAAGTCTGCTTATTTGGTTTGACTCTGTATGGCAGCTTCATATGATCTACATACATTTATCTAGCTTTCAAGGGGTGACTCGGTTTTTTAATATAAAACTAATTTTGGAATAAGCAGAATGGGTCGGTCAATTGTATTTTGGCATCTGCCACGTTTGTGAAAATGATGCATAAATTCTGTTAATGGAATGCACATTAGTAGCAGCCATCTGGCTTGCAATAGGCTTTTTCATGGCCTTCAGAATTGAACAGTTTGCCTAGTAAAGCTTTTTCTGACATCGATGGAGACCAAGAAAGGAGGATTGTCGGTAACTGAAATGCACCCAGAGTTTAACCCACACTCGAACCTAATTATTTGTACTATTTCTTATACTGTGTTTGCTTTGAAATTGAATACTTGAATAGTTTTATATTGCACAGGTAAACTAGATTTTTTAAATAGCTAGATTGTAAGTTGATTGTGCTTTTAGAACTTATTAATATTTTTATTTGCATTTGTGCACAAAATTTAGGTTATATGTGATTAATCTACTTGTCACAATGTTTAATCAGGTCCAAGTCTCCTTCGCTGCTATAGTTTGTATGTCTTGCTGCTTGCTGTTAATGGGGTAACAGAATGTTTTACATTCGCTTCAATGTGTAAAGAAGAAGTGGACAGGTAATGTAAAATGGCCACAACTATTAAAAGTTAATTTTAATTCCATATTCTCTGTAACTTTGTATGAGGAAGAGAATTCAGTTTGTACAACAAGTCCCTCAGAATAAGTGATAGCTTATTAAGTTTGATAGCTACACTTTCTCATGAATAGAAAAATGTATTCATGTATATGAGGAACCATTCATGAACGGAAAGATCAAAACTAACTGGGAAGTTTACTGATTTCTAGAGAAGCAGTTTATGTACATAACTCACTTAGTCCCTGAAGGTTCACATAGACATATAATCAATTAGAGTTGAAGGGTTGATTTTAATTAAGCTTCTCAAAGACAAGTTAGGGGTGTCCCAAGTAAATGAAATTGCACACCTGGGTATTGTGAGTAAGGGGTGAGGGTGAACATGACCCTGGGTCTGAATCTTCCATTCCATTAGTTCTACCACTTAGGCATAGGAAATATTAATGAGTACAATTCTCCAAAAGGGTAATAAATTGTGAATTGTTTATAGTAGATAGTTTTCTAATATATCAAAGGCTGAATTTCAAGTCTGTATGATATAACCTCAGGCTGTACTGGGGGTATGTGTGTTGAATTGGTTAGATTCTTACCTGTTTAAGGTCCTAATAAATAAAACTTGTTTTTTGGTGCAGTTCCTATTGCCAACCTAGCAATTCGAAAGCATGCAAATGCAAGTAGATGAATAGGTACCACTTCGGTGGGATGGTAACAGCGTTCCACGCGCGTCATGCCAGCCACATGACCGTGGAAGCGTCTTCGGACAACGCTGGCTCTTCGGCTAACAAACGGAGATGAGCACCGGCCCCTAGAGTCAGACACGACTGCACAAATGTGCGGGGGGAACCTTTACCTTTACTTCCTAGTAAAAGGTAAAGGTTCCCCCCGCACATTTGTGCAGTCGTGTCCGACTCTAGGGGCCGGTGCTCATCTCCGTTTGTTAGCCGAAGAGCCAGCGTTGTCCAAAGACGCTTCCACAGTCATGTGGCCGCATGACACATGCGGAACGCTGTTACCATCCCACCGAAGTGGTACCTATTCATCTACTTGCATTTGCATGCTTTCGAATTGCTAGGTTGGCAAGAGCTGGGGCAAGTGCGGGAGCTCACTCCGCACACAGGGCTAGGGATTCGAACCTCCGAACTTGCAATCTTCCGATCGACAAGCCTGGCGTCTTACCCGCTGAGCCACCACGCCCCTAATTTACTTCCTATTGCACATTTATTTGCCTACAGCATGAAGCAACTCACCTAATTATAACAAAATTTATGTATAATAATACTTGATACTGGCCTATTTGTAAAGAAGAGTTACGAACATTCAGATTAGAGGCTTTTAATTAATTTGTATGTGTCTGCTCTGTATTTGGAATGGGGAAAGCATTTTTTCTATTTGGACTGTTCCTAATCCAGTAGAATAGAGGCCTTCAAAATTGTTCAGGCCCCAGAACCTTAGTTAAAAAAACAAAAATCCTTGAATCTCTGCTGTCTGCTTCTGAATGTCAGTTGACAAGCCCTGTCCTTTCCACCATACCTTACAAAAGTTGCTATGGGTGCCTCCGACTGCATTCAAGCAATTCCCCTCCCTCTTCCCCCCTTATCATGGAACTCCATAAAGTTTTCATGGACCTGCAGTAGCTTTCTTCCTGTAGTTTCTTATCTTTATCTTATTGGGTCTTGCTAAGGGCTTACCAACTGCAAACTTCAGCAAATTCAAACTGCTTCTTCTAAGTTTCTGGTCCCTTTCTTTACTCTTGCCTTCTCTCCAGCAGATTCCCTGTTGGGTTTCCTATAAAAGATCGGCAGGAAGAATGTTGATTGCTAGTACTGTATGTACTTGGAGCACATTATAGCAGCAGTACTCAGCTGGTCAATATTCAGAGGCTTCCCAAGAGGCCACCAAGTTCTCAATTTCATAATTTTTCTGACTCTTTCATTCTGCTTGCTGTTGTTTGTCCACTATTGTGGAAAATGCAGTTTAATGGATTTTCAAATTTTTATAGGAAAGATATGATAGTTGCAAAGAAGAATATAATTTATAATTTTGTAATGTTCCAGTAACTCTACATTAACAATTATTTCCCTAGATAAATTTATCATAGAGTTGGGAGGTAAAGAATTAACATGTAGACAATGGAAAGGTCTTTTCTTTCTTTTTGAATGAGTAAGAAACAGGACATTTGCTTCACTTTTGCAATAACCTGAAGCAGTGCCTGCTACTGTTTTGGTTTCATAGACAAATTCCCTGAAGTAGAGAGCCAAACACCTGTCCAAGTATTCAGAGAAAAGCATGGCAAGAATATGTACTCTCTCTCTCTCTCTGTGTGTGTGTGTGTGTGTGTGTGTGTATCTGCCTTGCCCCCAACGTGCTATTTCTGGTGTTCCTGGCTGAAGGGTTAATCAGCACAGTTGGAATCTCCTTTTGGGATGGAAACATGGACAGTTAGAGCAAATTCTACTCATTCTGCTTGATCTTGGGTGCCCTGATCTCTACCAGTACTGAGCCCCAAACCTTGTACTCACTCCACGGCCTCTGCTATATACAGTTATTCCTTCCATGAAAATGAGATTCATTATAGGTAAAATTCTAAGTTTCAGTATGAGGGTTAGCCTTTAAAATACAGTGCAGCTTCTTCTTGGAAGATAAGGTATGGCTTAGGTCTTTCTGTTGTGGCTGTGACCTAATTTCAGTCCTGTGACTGGCACAATGACAGTGGCCTTTGATGGCAGCCTACCGTTACTTTGCTCTGACACAACTGCATGTTGTGGAGGTCCTGCCTGAGAGTTGCTTATAAACTTTATAAGTAAGTAACACTTGTGAGGCTCTTCAATGAAATCTATTCTGTTTTTCTTCCGGTGAAGAGTTCTGATGATATACTAACTTTATTGACTAAGGATAGATCTTGTGAAGCAGTAGCTGAAGTAGATTTACCCTTGTCAGATATATCTCAGTCAAATTTAACTTTATAGAAAACCTATCCCACTGAAAACAAATGATCAACTAAATGTTTTGACATTTTGAATTACATATTTAAGATAATATAGGCTGCTCTGCCAATTCATGTCACTATGCAGCTGAGTCTTTCATAATTTTGTTTTAAATTGACTTTTGATCAAGTAAAATACATTTCAGAGAGTTGTAAGATGTGATTAATTGTAAACTCCCATACCAGTAAAGCTACCCTATAGTGTGAAAGGCAAAAACCTTGAAGATGCTTATTACAGCATTCTAGTTTAAGATCAGAATAATATTGAATTAATCTTCATTTTCATGAATTCGTTATTAATTCCCATTTCCCATGCATGGGTGTCTTTATGCATTAATGAAGTTTCTTAGATAGTGTATGACTGTGAGAAAAGCAGAGACATTGAAAATTGAAAGAATATTTAAGATACTATTTAGGTTTGGTTTGGTCAGTGGTGTTCCATGGCAAAACAGTTCTCTATACATAAATGTGTAGACAGGGAGAAGAGATACTGTTATTAAATATTCCATTCTAAATTGATATAAATAGATACTATTATAAACCCACATCCACATAACAGAAGTATTAATATTGACAGGCAATCCTTTAAAAGCACAATTACCATTCAATGTGTATTTGTGGCTATCTTTAGACTTGATCTACTCTTCAGTTCAAACTTCAGGCTTCATCAGCTTTTCATTTCGAAGTGGAAGCTTTAAGCCTGCATTTTTTTTAAAAAAACCTTAATAGTAATTTGAAAATTATGATGGTTGCTTGTGTGTTGTTACTTATATCATCCTTTTTATATCCATCCCATATTACATCATCCGGTTTGGACATAATGCCAAACTACACTTTAGTATAACACACAAACTTTCCCTCTCCTGAAGTATGGCAAGAGATCAGACATTTTTGCCTCTTGTTTAATTTACATACTTTATCATTATATCTAAGTCCAAAACTGATGTTAATCTTTGTAATAATGGTTAGGGGACCAAGTCAGAATCAGCAGCTGTGGTTTGAAATTGGCTTTCTCAGCCATAGTTTGCTATACTTTAGACGTAATGATAAACTATGCTTAGTTAACTGTAGGTTGAGTCATGGCAACTGGATTTCTTTCTTTTGGTTGAAACGTTTCGCTGCTTGTCCAAGTAGCTTCTTCAGTCTGGGCCCAAAACTACTTGGACAAGGAGCGAAACGTTTCAACCAAAAGAAAGAAATCCAGTTGCCATGACTCAACCTACGGACAATTCCACCTGGATGACTGAGAACCTTCATTGACATATGCTTAGTTAAAAACAGAAATGAAAGCTGCTAATATTTTTGAGGCCACAACAAAAGATAGAAAAGAGGGAGAAAAAAGATTTAAAAAGTAATCATTTAGTATTGTGTCTCGGTGAGGCTTGTATTTATAATAAAACATTTTCTCAATGTTCAAAGCAGTGCATATATTATATTTCACACCTCCCTATAATGTGGATCTAATCTGTCTCTCCATTATTAAGTAATTATTTGGGATGTATTTTTTTCCCACAGTAGTCAATAGGAAATGTGTTCTTCTTCTTTTAAGTTTCGGGGAGGTGGTGATAGATGGGAGAAAAAGATAAAATGATTACAGGTAGTCCTTGCTTAACAACTACAATTGGGACCAGAATTTTGGTTGCTAAGCGAAGCGGTGATTAAGCGAATCCAATCCAATTTTATGACCTTTTTGTGGTGGTCATTAAGTGAATCACTGCGGGCATTAAGCGAACCACATGGCCGTTAAGTGAATCACGCGGTTCCCCATTGATTTTGCTTGTCAGAAGTCGGCCGGGAAGGTTGAAAATGACGATCACATGACCATGGGATGTTGCAATGGTCATAAATACAAACTGGTTGCCAAGCACCCAAATCATGATCACATGACCGTGGGGGCCACTGCGATGGCCATAAGTGTGAGGACAGGTTACAAGTCGATTTTTTTCAGCACCGTTGTAAGTCCAAATTGTCACTAAACAAATGGTTGTTAAGTGAGGAGTACCTGTAAATCTCTTTTCCCTTCTGACCATACCTGGAACATTACTGCTTTTAGATTAGATTGATAAATTGTTTGGAAAAGGGCTGAACAAATGGATGGACAACTTACAAATGTCAGACGTACAGAAAATAAGCCAAACAACCCTTTCAACCCTTGAATAAAATTACATGGTTTAACTTGCTTCCCGAATCAGTCCCAAGGGAGGGAATGGGAACTCACCTACTACTACATCTATATTACAGGCTATTTCAGCCGGGGACTTGCTGGTTCCTAAAGCTTTTAGCCCAGAGCTTTCCAAACTGTGTGTGGCGACACAAAAGTGTGTCGCCACACACAGCGTGGTGTGTCGCCACACCACCCGGAAGCGGTGGCGCGCGCATGCACGGTGGCAGCGGCAGCCACTGCCGCCACCGTGCACGCGCGTGCCGCCACACGCCCCCCTGCGCCGCCGCACGCCCCCCGCGCTGCCGCCGTGCGTGCACCGCCGCACGCCCCCCGCGCTGCCGCCGTGCGTGCACCGCCGCACGCCCCCCGCGCTGCCGCCGTGCGTGCACCGCCGCACGCCCCCCGCGCTGCTGCCGTGCGCGCGCCGCTGCATGCCCCCCATGCCGCCGCACACCCTCCTGTGCCGCCGCGCGCGCCCCCGCGCCGCCGCCGTGCCACCGCTGCCGCCGCACCGCCACTGGCATGTCACCAGCGGCAGCACTTTGGAAAGCCCTGTTTTAGCCAATGAGACCTACACATATGAAACCAGTTAGAGTACTCTAAAAATAATTCCATCTTTAAGACAGTAAATTGCTAACATGCTGAAATGTATAAAATGTTTTCACTTATTTCATTTTTGTTTTTAGGTATAACTTTGTCATGCTGGCTTTGTCCTTTGTATTTTTGGGCATGTCTTATTTCTTGACCCATTGGCTAGGGAGCATAGGATTTATCCTTGCCAACTGCTTCAATATGGGGATCCGAATTATGCACAGCATCCACTACATCTACAAATATTTTGGACACAGCCCTTACAGACCTTTGAAGGGCCTTCTTATTTCACATTTCCTGCTTTTTGTTTATATCATCAGTGGAATAAGCACTAGAGTTTCAGAGGTGAGTGATATTTTTTTTCTTCCAACTTTGTTTTCATTTGGTCAAAACAGGTAACTAAAATAACACTTTGTTCTACCATTTGGAGAGTCACTTTGTGAAGTGCCCCTTTAACCCACTGTGTCAAAATAGCTGCATCTTCTGAACTTGTCCACTTAAAGGCCCTTTTCTGGTCTTATGAGCCTAGAGAGAAAACTATCTTCTCTGGATGCCCACACATGCTCAGAAGACCGGGATGGAGTCTTGAACACACCAGACTTTCAACAGAGGCAGCCACCTCGATGGTCTAAGGCATAGCTTTCCAAACTGTGTGTCGCGACACAGTACTGTGTCGCCTGTGGGGCCCAGGTGTGCCACACAAAACCCCGGAAGTGCTGATGGCGCGCCAACACCGCCGCACGTGGTAGTGGCGGCGGCCCATCAGCGCTTCTGGGTTTTCGTGTGGCACACTAGGACACCGCCGCTGCCACCACCGTGCGTGAAAACCCAAAAGCGCCTCAGTGGCGGCGGGTGAAAACCCAGAAGTGCCACCGCTGTGGTGGTGCGTGGAAACCCAAAAGCGCGGTGGTGGTGTGCAAAAACCCAAAATCTGGGTTTTTGCCCCCCACCACGGCACTTCCGGGTTTTTGCCCCCCGCCGCCATTGGTGTGTCACCAACTGAAAAGTTTGGAAAGCCCTGGTCTAAGGAGACCTTGCAATTGACTTGCACAGTCCTACTGTTAAATAAACTGCAACATAGTCTTAATAAGCAAAGTGAAGACATGACATACTGCTGTTCCATGTACATAGATAATACCCGCAAATACATCTGAATGAATGTGGTGTGTCTCTCCATGCACTTAGTATGTCTGCATATAGCTATGAAATATGTGGTACGTGGTTCAAGCTTTTTATTCCCTAAGTGGTTCAGAAATAATTCCAATAGGATATAAATTACTTTTCTTCTTAAAATGATTTTAAAGGTTTGAACAAAGCACTATACGTGATTGTCATGCTGCAGTGTGTCTAGCAGCTTACATCCTGCCAGAGTTCAGAATGGCTTTGGATCTGACACTACTTTTAAGTGATAGCTGAACTATCTGGAGCAGGGCAATTTTGCAAGAAAATGATTAAGAAACAGGTTATAGTCTGTATGAAATATTAGCTTTCCTTTACCTTTGAATCAGAACATTAACCTGGTAGTAAGTTAAGTTTGCTTTCTTTGTCATAGTAATGTCAGTTTCTTTTCTTCATAGGTGTTTCTGTGCTGTAATAAAGGGTGGATGGCCAGATTAATTCACGTCACAGTTGGAGCACTTTGCCTTACAGCAACTCTTGCTACGATATTTTTCACAGAGACAAACTTAATCCATTTTGTTAGGATGCATATTTTATCAAGATATTCCAAAGAAGGATTAAAATAATGTTAAACCTGTTTGCATGTATTTATACAGTATGTATGTATTTGGTATAGGGGATTTGTATTTACATGGATAATTATTATACAGAGTAAAGATGTAATGTTTCTGATGATTATTGGATCTAGTTATTGAAATAGACACAGTTGGTTACAAAATTAGGTTTTGCGTATGAAACATTTTAAACTGACAACTTTGCCAGGTGCAAGCAATTTGTAAATAGAGTAGTTTTGTAAGTATACTTTATGCTGGAGGTTACTGCTGATAGTTAGTCTGTGTGTATGTTTGTGTGTGTGTGTATTGATTATGTGCCATCAAGTTGTTTTCGACTCCTAGCGACCACATAGACAGATTTTCTCCCTGAATATGTGTGTGTGTTTATGTGTATGTGTATATATGGAGAGGGGGGGCACAGATTAGTAGCTGTTGTCCACTGATTTTATATTAAACTGCAATATATTCAAGATATACTAGTCAACTGCTGTCTAAAATCGATGGCTGTTCCAGACAGATTAAAACAGGTTATCCAAATTGTTTTTCTGTCTAGGCAGAACTGTATTTTGGATTATGGCTCATTATGGGGTCTCTTGCTTAACTGTTTGTGTAACTGAGACTTGACAGCACTGCTTTATATCTTCACATTTGCTCTATAAAATTCTTGCAGTATTTATAAATATCTTTGGCATTGCCTCCATCATTGGCGATCACTCGTAGCCGAGTAAGATTGTCTTCCAAGGGTAAAATTTTAACAGTGGATCCGTAAGTGGCTGTAAAGGCCAATTCTGGATCTGCACAACCTCCCACAATGAGGGCATAGGTTTCCGGGTGGGAGACGGTCATGATGAGGGTTTGCTTGACGTGCCTTCCTCTTAGCTCTTTTCTCCTTTTCGCCCTGTACTCGTGCTTCTTCAAAGTCCATAGCGCCATTAATAAAGGCTGACCTCCAATTGAAACGCTCATGAGTTAGGGCTTCCCAGTTCTCAATGCTGATATTAAACTTTTTAAAATTAGCTTTGAGAGTATCTTTGAATCTCTTTTGCTGTCCACCAATATTCCGTTTTCTATTCTTAAGTTGGGAGTAAAGTAGCTGCTTTGGAAGACGATGGTCAGGCATTCGAACAACATGGCCGGTCCAGCGAAGTTGATGTTGGATGATCATTGTTTCAATGCTGGTGGTTTTCGCTTCTTCTAATACGCTAACATTAGTCCGCCTATCTTCCCAAGTAATTTGCAGAATTTTTCTGAGGCAGCGTTGATGGAATCATTCAAGAAGTTGGAGGTGGCGTTTGTAGAGGGTCCATGTTTCACAGGCGTACAGAAGGGTTGGTAGTACAGTGGCTTTGTAAACAAGCATTTTGGTCTCCCTGCGAATGTCCCGATCCTCAAACACTCTACGCTTCATTCGGGAGAAAGCTACACTCGCAGAGCTCAGGCGATGCTGAATTTCAGCGTCGATGTTGGCTTTTGTAGATAGATGGCTGCCGAGATAAGAAAAGTGGTCGACATTTTCTAGTGACACACCTTTAAGCTGGATTGATTTTGCCTCCATATAACGTGATTGACCAGTATCAGGCAAGTGCTTGGTTGTATAAGTGGACAACACTTCACACCATGGGACTTTACCCATCTCTTCTCCTTGTCCATCAGTCCCCACATACCACCAGAATGGCTTCAGAGGGTCCTGGTTGTTTGGAATATCTTTTCATGATATACATGGAGGAATTTGAAAGTGAGCCAGTGTGGTGTAGTGGGTAAGGTGCTGGACTAGGAGTGGAGAGAGCCAGGCCCTACTCCTCTCTTAGGCATGGAAGCCAGCTGGGTGACTTTGAGCCAGTCACTCTCTCTCAGCTTAGACTGGGAAGTCAAAAAAATCTACCTACTCACACCAGGCCAGTGGGGCAGGATATGGTCCATAACCTTCAGTGAAGAGGATTTCATTCTGCAGTGGATTGGTTTGGGCTGATTATAAAAACATGGGGGAAACCGTCTGGTGAAAGCTTTTTTGTTAGTGGGAAGGGATAACTGGATATTACTCAGGGGATAAAATAGTAATTAACTGTGCTGCTAAAGTAAGTACAAAACCAAGCATATGGGAATTTTTTTTACTTAAATTAGAAAAATCACAATTGACTGTCATAAGGGATTTTAATTCACTTGCATACTGTATAATATTTAAATATAAATATATTTTTAAATATTAAATATTTGAAATATAACATGGAGTTTTATTTGCTTATAGCAATTCTATTTTTTTAAAAAAATAATATGAAAGCATGTTAAAACATAATATTTAAAGGGAATGAGGAAAATTATCTGGAAAATTGGAATGCACAAAAGCCATAATAAAGTGTTAACAGAATAAATATGGAAAGATTGATATACTGATGTCTATAACTGTAGCATGAGAAACATTAACATAACGTTTAATGTCATGATTATTTTTCATTTTTTATTTATTGTTCATATTTCTATTACCGCCCATCTCCCCCAATGGAGATTATCCTGCATCAATGAATAAAGCATAAAATTTAAGTGTTTCTATAAAGCATACAGCTAATGTGTTCCCTTCATTCTAAGGTATTACATTTCAGTACCAAAGCTCAGGTAAACCATGCTTTGTTAAAGTCAGTAGCAATTATGTTTCATTATATTATTTGGTATAAATATTGTTAATTTTTATTGTGTTCAAGCTCCAAGAAACCTTGGAAGACACATTAGATTTGTTTTCTTTTTCTTTTCTTTTTAAATAAATTTTATTAAGTTTCAAGAGAAGAGTAAAAACTACACAAAAAAAACAAAAAACTACAAAGAAGGAAAAAAGAACTAAAAGGTACGAAAACACAAGAGAATTTTTTTTCAAATTTACAAAAAGATGTGGCTTCCAACTTTAAACAGCAAGGATATACAAAAATTTCCATAATCAATCTCTTACTCTATATTAAACCAAAACCACATTATTTCTATAAATCATTCCACTTTGGCACATAATAAAAATCACTAAGTACAGTTACTCCTCCCCCTTATATTAAAATAATAATAATAAAAAATTCATATAAACCTCCTAAACATCTTTCTCCCCTCCAAAAGATAACACATATTTAATTACATTCCTTTCCTACCACTATTCTATACATTTCTGTCTACTAAAATAAGAATCAAATTAAAAAGCACATAGATTGTCTGCTATTATACTTGATAATACAACAGTTTTAATACTCTTAATAAACCCAAAAAACAAAGAACTCAAAACAGTAACCTCAAATCAAATCCTTAAAACCATCCAAATAAACACATTTTTAACCTTAATAATCTTAACCCAAATCTTTAAAAGCAAATGACATCAGTCAAACCCTTAAAGCAAACCAGATAAACATTCTTCAACCCTCATCCCACTTCAAAATAAAACAGAGCATTTACATATCCCCACAATGTGCACAGAGCTTTTCTCTTAAAAGAATCAAACAGCCCGACCGCCCACCTCAAAAATTCCAACTTCTTTTCATGGCATTCCACCAGAAAGTCAATTTCACTTGTGGCTTGCAGATCGATCTCTCCCTTAAATTTCTCCAAGTCCACTATCCAATCTTCATCCAGCATCTCAATAAAAATCCCAATCTCACTCTTAAGAAGAAACATTTCTATCGCTGTTGAATTCCTCAATTTCATCCACCACATCCCCAACCTGATGGCACATTTTAAATCTCATATTTTCCACGATGTCCTGAATATCTTGCATAAAAGCTTGGTAAAAGTCACAAGAAATCTGTTTAAAATCTTGGTGGAAGTCAGAAAAAATCTGTTTAAAATCATGTCTCACGCAGTAGATTATAGCGCTCCCTAGGAGCTTAACCAGCGAAAGTCGAGGATATGAAAAGGTTCCAAAATGTATTTATGCAAGCAAAAGTGAGATAAGCAGACAGTTCCCAAGGGAAAGTGAAAACAGAAAGCTGAAGGTTCAAATCAGCCGATTCAACGTGTAGGAAAATGCTAATATCTTCAAATTTAATACAAAAACAATAACAGGAAGACAATTGTTTACTCTTAATCCTCCTTTATATTTGGAAGGAGAACGAAATCCAAAACTTAAAAAAATTTTTTTTAAGAAGTAATCCCAAAAATAACGACAAGCACCAAGAGAGCCAGCTTCTCCTTGCTGTAGAAAGCCTCTCTTGGGGTACATATGCTTTAAAAAAATTACAAATTTGGTGTTCTAGAAATGGGGTGGCCCGTCTTAGTGTCCCTTTAAGGCTACAGCACAGCTTAGAAAGTGATGACGTCCCAGCCTCCCGGCTAGCTCTTACCAGTCAAACGCGAAATGCTGTTTGTGATCTGGCTGCAAGCAGCCGTCCGGAGGACAGATGGGGTGATTCCAAGTGTTTTCCTTTATCCGGAAAACATTTCTGGGCTTCAGGAGAACCTGCCTGAGCCCAAAAAAAGTTACCACGTTGTCAGCTCCACCTGCTAAGCTCGCCTAACATTAGATTTGTTTTTTTGAGTAACGAGTGAGTGGCATTTTCAGAAACAATGTGAATGGCTGATCCTTCCATGCCATTATTATCCCAGCGCAGAGCCAGAAATGCTCTACGGTCTCTTGCACAATGCACGCTGCTATTCCAGTTCTTAGTTCTTTGTAACTTTAAGGGGTGCAAGGACTTGTAGGGTCAGGGGGACCTAGTAAACATACTTTCCTCTCTGCTGCTCTTTGCTGGTAATACAAAAGTATTGGATCATATGAGCCAAGCTATGAATTTGGTATTTATAAATTTAATTCTAGTGTTCTTGAGTTCATAACTGCTACACTGAAATGATCAGCTTTTGATGAACTGAAGGCCTCTTCATTCCTGAAAAATGTTTCCATGTACCTGTGAAAGATTGGCATGCACAGGATGTATTCAATATAAGGTGGGTAGAAATATTGGCCTCTGTTTCCTACTATGCAATATATTGCTGCTGCTGCTGCTGCTGCTGCTGCTGGCAAATTTATGACTGTCCTTTAAACAGCCTTCCCAAAGTTGGCTCCCTCCAGATGTGTTTGATTTTTACTTCCATCATTCTCAATAAGCTGTCTAGGTGATACATTTAAAGGTGCACAGAACTGAGAGTGAGTTTGTAAGGATCAGAACAAAGCATTCCAGATTAGTTCTCTTTCTTTCTTTTAATTTGATAAAACAATCTGTGTTTGGTATTGCAATATTTAGTAACTCTGTATTAAGAACATAAATCCTGCAACCCAACACACTAGTGAGTAAGCTTCTATGGACAGGATAGGAATTCTAAGGAAATACCCCAACGATTATGCTGTGTGGTCTGGTCTAAGTGAGGCATTTAATGTTAATAAAAATGAGATTCCTAACTTAGGTGTGGTTATTAAAGTGTTAGTGGGGCACAAGCACAGACTAACATGGATTAGTCACAAATATTCTAAAGGCAGGAAGGCTATAGATTGGTTATGTGAAACTGGGGAACAAGGAGAAGATGAAGGCTTACATACCAGCAAGTATTTTTGAATCTAGTCAAGTAAGTGAAATACCAGTCTTTTTTTCATACACACAAACATTGTCTGTCTGTCTGTCTGTCTGTCTGTCTATCTATCACATATAGGTTTGATATAAATGTTATCTAAAATATATTTTAATAATCTATTGGTGTTGCTAATCAAACATCAGGCATAGCAGAAATAGGTTTTGTGAAATTCAGAGGGGAGGCAGTTGCTGAAACTAAATTGCATCCTCTCTCACTGTTCATTTATTTAATGACAATCAGTTCTACTATTTCATTTTAGTTTTCAAATGAAAAGCAATGGAATATCAGGGGAAAGTAGCAATAATGAACCAAATTGATTCATTAATGAAATACTATTTTAATAGCTATATTAAGAAGCTTGCTTTAAAACCTGTAACAACGAAGGAAATTGGTTCAAATGATGTCTATTTTTTAATATGTAGGTCTCTTTCTACATGGCTAATTCATGAAGATGTTTACATTTACCAACTTTTGCCCTGGGCAAATGTAGCTCTTGAGCTGATCTGCAATAGAAATCATTTGGCAGTGCTTGCATGGCTGAATTAATGTTAAGGAAAAAATCTCTAGTGCTCCCCCGCTTAAAAAATTCACATGACCGTGCACTTTTCAAAAGTTGATTTGGTTCTGAAACAAAGCAAATGGTTGTAGGGCTCATTTGGATATACTGGTACTAAAGAGATTTCTCATGCAGTTGGGAGGATGTTTTTCCTGGCTATTGTGACCAGTTCTGCCCACTCAAGGCTGATGCAGTAAAACCTTTGTACCTGAAGCCCATAGTTGCCAGGTGCTTTGCTAATGGCAGCGAAGAACTTGGTGGACTTGCTCCTACTTGCTTGTGGATTTTGATAAATCAAGAAGTCAATGCCATATAAGTAAAATCTGGTCCATGTGTCCATATATCTGCCTTCCTGCTTACCTTGACTTCCAAGGCCATGATAGCTCATAAATCTAGGTGGACTCTATAAAGCACAATGGCCTATGAGTTCAATACCCAGTATAGGGGTTTGAACAACATAACAACTATACTAACTAATGACTGTGTGCACTTGATGAGTCCCAAAAAGGACAAAACAAATTGCACATCACCTCCTGATGGTCAAGAAATGTGTAAAAACCAATGACTGGGACAGCTTACAAATACGGTAAAACAGAATTCAGCATGTAATTCACTTCACATCTGGAGGGTAGACTCCAGGTTAAGACTGATCTTGATCGTAGTTATGGTTATTTCCAGTCATCCTTCTATTAACTGTAAGTTTAATGACATGGATTGCAGAGGGTATCTTAGCTCATTTTCTGCATAAAAATTATCATAAAAATTCTGGCAGATTTCAGAAAGAAGAAGAAGAAAGAAAGCCTATCAGAGTTTTAATCCACTTTGCACTCACAGCTCATGTGCATTCAGTTTGATGTCAAACATGTAATTATTCTTTTGAATGTGCTGGTTTTATTCCTCCAGTGTTCTGCATCTAGCAAAACCTTGAGGAGTAGAGCCCATTTGTTCCAACAACCTATGTGAGGCTGAGTAAGGCCAGAGACCGAACAGGTGCTTGAGAGCTAATTTGTAATTAAGAGAATGAGAAGCCTTTATACAGAAACAAAAACAAGCTGAAGCATCAATGCGAGAAACAATGGAATAATTATTTACCTAGGTAAGAACAGTCAGATTAATCTGTGGGAAATAAGGATCTCCTTCACTGCCCCTCCATTGTAGCTGAAGAAAATAGATAGTGAAAACTTGCATTTCAGACACACATTGGTCCTTTGCCAACAGACAGCTTTACTTCTCATTGAACTAGTTAGAGTACCACTGAACTGAGATGTTAGCAGATCCATATACAACTCTTCAGTTATCTTGAGTTATCCAAAGATAGGGCACAAGGTGATCCTAGCCTTCTTATCTTCCTCAAACCTACTCTGGACAGTTGATGCTTTGCTCTGGAAAGAAATATTCCTTGTGAGAGCTGACTGATTTTACTTTCCAAGGATTTTATCATTTTTTCCTGTTCTTGTCAATGGCGCAGAAGGTTGATAATAGTCATTTGTCAGAACTTCAGGGCCCATTTTTCTGGTAAGGCATGTTCATGCAATTCCAAAGGCCTGTATGTAGCAATACCCAATCTGCTGTGGACTGTAACAGCAAGAAATGTGAAAATTCATCTTAGCCTTTCTCACACTGGTATTGTCAGATGTCTTGAAACTACATTTTTAGACTCCCCTACCTCCTGGCTGGGAATTCTGGATGTTTTAGTACTGGGACATCTGGAGGGTACCTGGGGAGTTCACCACTTACATTAAAGCTCTAATTGGTCCAGACTGGCAGGTGGAGTGACAATGGTGAGGTCATTCAGAGCAAGGATAAGCATGTGCAGCCAGATTCCTCATCTGGCACGTAAATGAAGTTAGTACTTTCTCCGCTCTTATTGCATCCGCAGAATGCCGCCCGACGGCCCTGTTTAAGATAACACGATCTCTTTTGGGTAGGGTGGAGCCTAGGACCCACCTGCAGGGC
This sequence comes from Charina bottae, assembly GCA_023362775.1. Lineage (NCBI taxonomy): Eukaryota > Metazoa > Chordata > Lepidosauria > Squamata > Charinaidae > Charina > Charina bottae. Next base: position 1,228,327 of record JALMGJ010000022.1, read on the forward strand.
CGTGCGGAAGAATTTTCTGAGCATCTGCAGGATAAAATCGCTCAGATTCGATCTAGGTTGGACTCCAAGCGTGAAGCAGAGTCTGGGGAGATGCCGAGGGAACGTCATTACCCAGTTATCTGGGATCGGTTTGATCCTGTTGGGCCTAAGGAAGTGGACAGGATCCTCCGGACTGTAAGGGCCACCACATGCCATCTTGACCCTTGTCCTTCCTGGCTAGTGCAGGCAGCCAGGGAGGTTACATCAGGTTGGGTCCAGGCGATGGTTAATACATCCTTGGGGGATGGGGTGTTTCCAGATGCTTTTAAGGAGGCGCTGGTGCACCTCCTCCTCAAGAAGCCGTCGCTGGACCCTACCATATTGGACAACTTTCGTCCTGTCTCCCACCTCCCCTTTTTGGGGAAGGTGGTTGAGAAGGTGGTGGCGCTGCAGCTCCAGAGGATTCTGGATGAAACGGATTATCTGGACCCCTTTCAGTCGGGTTTCAGGCCGGGATATGGGGTGGAAACTGCATTGGTCGCGCTTACGGATGATCTCTGGCGAGGGCGGGATGGAGGGAGTGCGTCCATCCTGGCTCTCCTTGATCTCTCAGCGGCTTTCGATACCATCGACCATGGTATCCTTTTGGGACGGCTCGAGGAGTTGGGGGTGGCTGGCGTAGTTCTGCGTTGGTTCACCTCCTTCCTCTGGGGCTGGTCCCAATCAGTAGTAATAGGAGATGAGAGATCCAACTCTCGCCCCCTCGTTTGTGGGGTGCTGCAGGGTTCGGTTCTCTCACCTCTCCTATTTAATATCTATATGAAACCGCTGGGTGAGATCCGTCACCATGGGATGAGATATCATCAGTATGCTGATGATACACAGTTGTACATCTCCATCCCAGGTGAAGTAAGTGATGCAGTGGCCGCCCTTTCTCAGTGCCTGGAGGCTGTGGGGGTCTGGATGGGGAACAACAGGCTTCAGCTGAACCCTGGTAAGATGGAGTGGCTGTGGATTGATGGTTCTTCTGGATCTGGGAAATTATCATCTTTGGTTCTGAATGGGGTGGCACTTCCCCATTCAGAATCAGTGCGGAATCTGGGGGTCCTTCTGGACTCACGACTCCTGCTTGAGGAGCAGGTGGCAGTCGTGGCCAGAAGGGGCTTTGCGCAACTTCGTGTTGTGCGCCAGTTACGCCCTTTCCTGGATCAGGAGTCCCTCCGTACAGTCACTCATGCCCTGGTCATCTCCCACATAGACTACTGCAATGCGCTTTACATGGGGCTACCCTTGAAGAGTATCCAGAATGCGGCTGCGCGCGCAGTTATTGGTGCCCCTAAATCGGCCCATGTGACACCTCTGCTGCGCCAGCTGCATTGGGTGCCGGTATGCTTCCAGGTGCAATTCAAGGTGTTGGTTTTGACCTTTAAAGCCCTACATGGCATGGGACCAGGGTATCTGAGGGACCGCCTCATCCCCATAACTTCAAACCGTCCCACTCGATTATGTAGAGAGGGCATGCTCCGGACCCCGTCGGTAAGGGAGTTTCGTTTGGCGGGGTCCAGAAGGCGGGCCTTCTCGGCAGTGGCGCCTGCCCTTTGGAACAACCTGCCCCCTGAGGTGAGGCAGGCCCCATCGCTCCTGTCCTTCCGGAAGAACCTAAAGACCTGGTTTTGCCGCCTCGCGTGGGATGGGAACAGGAATAGTTCCTCGTGGGGATGGCTGGTGCCATAGAGCCCTTTTAAAGATCATGGTCTGCCTTCTTGGATTTTCTACTTAATTTATAATAATAATTAATTGTATATTGTATTTTTATGTGTTTTTATAACAGAATTTTAATCTCTATGTTTGTAAACCGCCCAGAGTCCCCTTGGGGGAGATGGTGCGGTGATAGAAGTCGAAACATAAATAAATAAATTACATTGGATGTCAGGTTCATTGTTCATAGGTGCTGGGCTGGGCTTTAGGTTCCTGACACCCAAAGTCAAAGGAGGCTGCCTCATGATGTGATCATATCAGTGTTTAGCCTCATCTGGGGGCAGCTGCTTTGGTCTTTGGAGAGATGGTGTCTAATCTTCACAGTTCTCTCAACAACGTATGTGAAGAGTTTCCATTAAGAAACAACTGTTTTGAGTTGACATTGGCTAATCAGTTAGTGGTTTTCACAGGGTTATTTGATTCCATAGTCAGAAAAGGAGGACTGTATTGATGTGAACTGCCCTAAAAACAGGATGTGATGCTGCTGCATAATTGCTTTCTTGCATTAGCTTATTACTTATAAGTTACAGTGAGAACGATAGTGAGATTGAACATATTATTGACAAGAAAAGGAAAGCGTTCTGGATATGGCAAAAAGATATTAACTGTGCCGTTAAGAAAAAAATCTATGCCAGTGCAAAGGCAGAAGTCCAAAGAAGAACCAGAGAACTTAAGAACATATGGTGGATAAAAAAAGCCCAAGAAACCCAACATTTTGCAGATGCTCATGATGCACGGGGCTATAAACTACTGGTAAAGTTTGAAACTCAGCATTGTATTAACATTTCCAGTACCTCACAGGGTTGTTGTTGGGAAAACTTGGAGGACGGAGTGCTCTGTATGCTGCCTTGAACTTGTGGAGGAAAGGCAGTGTTCTATAGCTAACAAATAAAGCAAATGTTTCAGTTTATACCTACAGTAGAACAAGTAAGTGGCAACATTTGGGTTTTTGATGATTTTTGATGATAAGTTCACACATTCCTTTTCATCCTTGCAGCACTAGTTAATGCATGCAAGATGGTTTCTCATAATCTCAGTGTGATCCTTCCACGTATGGACCGCATGAGCGAGTTTTGGAGTGAACCAGTCTGAACATACTCTATCTTATAATGGTCTTTCCATTTTTGTTTTCAGAATTGGTCCTAACCCTTTTAATTTTATGAGCTGGCATTAACTTTAGGTGCTGTCTTTCAAGATGAGTGGGCCAGTTTGTTTGGAAAGAGATGAAACCCAAGTAAGGCATGTCAGCTCTCTGCAAATATTTATCTAATTCTAGTCTATATGTTTGTTTTTTTAATTTGACAAGGCAACGTTTATGTAATGACTGAAACATAGACCAAGAAAATGATGTACTGTGAAGTCAAGGGGTGCTAAGCAAATACACTGTTCTGATACCAAATTGGTTCAGTTACCAGGTTTGAAGTATGATGTTTAAGAATATGTGCCCAATCATTTTCATCAATTTCATAAATTGCTTCTGTGGATTTGTTTAAGTTTTCCTGCTCCTGTGAATTAGGTGTGAAGAAAATGCAGCCACTAAATATAATGTTGCTTTGTCATAAAAGCACTTGCTGCTGTCAATGAATTCTGCATGGATCAGGAAAGAAAAAATAAGATATAACACCCCATCTGTTTTAGCTATATCATCAAGTAATACAGGAATATTGGACTGGAAAAACTACTCCCTGATTTAATTGCTGATCATAAAATATTTTGGAATATTGCCCATTGATCAGCTATCCTAGTTTTGCAGGGCAAGAGAGGGAGGCGACACAATCCATGAGTTATTTATATTTCAAATTGAGTCACCTCCATCTCATTCGAAGAGTGACTTATAAGTAAGTTTGCACAGATCTGTTTGCAATATGTGCAAATTGGCCACTAATCATACATATAATTTACAGTGTACGCCTATTGTCAATTACATGCTACTATCAAATACAAATATCAACTGTCAAGGTTCAAATACTGAAATACAATATATGAAAGCTATCAAGTGTTTATCTGGTGACAATTTGCAGGGAAAAAAGGAGCAGAAAATATTTGCTTTAGATTGGTTATTCTGCTTATTCTTTACCTGTCTTGTATGTTTTTCAGGCAACTGAAATCTATTCCCTAACCCTTGGCCAGCACAGCCAATTCCAGGGCTGGCTGTGGATTATGGAAGAATAGTCCATACATCTCGAGGCCACCAAGTGAGGAAGGTGGGCACAGAAGAACAGTAGCAAAATAATATCTGTGCCTTGAAGGGACTGGCCTGTTTTATTGTTCAGGAGGGAGTGGTTTTGCCTTGAACCTGCTGTATTTGGTAGCTCTGCCTCTTCTCCACAACTGCTTTCTCTCTCCTAAGAGCAATGGCTCTTTCCCATCTTCAGTTCTCCTTTTGTCAGTAGTATAACTATATATTGATTAAAGTCACATTTTTCTCTTTAAAGTCAATAACCTTTGAATAACATTAGCTGGAACCTGTAACAAATATGTCCAGTGATGATGGAGTGTTTGCTGAGGTGAAAGAAGCACTTTATGTAGAAACTTCCATGAGTAAATGTGGATCAATCTTAGATTCAGGGCTGTTCCAGGTTTCTCCAGGTAGCCAAGATGGAGAGGATGGGACGTGGCTTAGGTCTATTGGGGATAGTCTGGCAGCGGCATGCCAGAAATGCGGTCATTAGATCATGTGACTGGATTTGCTAATGTGGTCATTTTCATTTCCCTTTAATGCAAGAATAAAAAGGTAAAGGTTCCCTCCGCACATTTGTGCAGTCGTGTCTGATTCTAGGGGCCGGTGCTCATCTCCGTTTGTTAGCTGAAGAGCCAGCGTTGTCCGAAGACACTTCCGCGGTCATGCGGCTGGCATGACGCGCGCGGAATGCTGTTACCTACCCACCAAAGTGGTACCTATTCATCTACTTGCATTTGCATGCTTTCGAATTGCTAGGTTGGCAAGAGCTGGGGCTAGTGCGGGAGCTCACTCCGTCACGCGGGGCTAGGGATTCGAACCTCCGAACTTGCGACCTTCTGATCGACAAGCCTGGTGTCTTACCCGCTGAGCCACCACGTCCCTTATGCAAGAATAAGCAATGCAAGAATACATGGGGTTAATTGTGTTGTGAGGAGATTAGAACGGCTTCCCCATCAGTGAGTTTAGCTGGAGGACATACTGTAGCTCTCCTTTAGTACTATTGCTAGGCAAGTCAACCATTTGGGGGCACAGTTGTGGCCTTGCAGAGAGTGCTGAGTGGAACATCAGGCTAATACTTACATTTTCCCCATGATGTATTTCCTGTGATATAGGAATTACGGGCAGCACATTGTGGGACATTTTAACATGTTGACAATGTCAGGAGATCTAACTGCTCAGGCCTGCCATTGCTGTCGGCAGCATGCCAAAATTTAAAGATGTTCCTTTCTTATTACTCTAACATTTACTTGAATGTGCATATACTAGCATGGTTTTGTTGTTTATAAAAATTTGTGATCAGAGTTATGGAAACATTAAGAGACAAGCAAACTGATAGCTTGCAGTAAAACGTTGCTTTTTATTTTAAAACAAAGAAGAAGAAAACACGAAGCTTGCTTTCTTCAGCCGAAGAAGCAGCTCATAGCTTAAGTACTCACATTGTAAGAACAATGAAGAAGATAGCAGATAGCAGCAAGCAGTAAACAAAAGCAGATTTACACTTTTAAAGTTTTTACAATTGCAACTTGGCCGTACCTGAGTGGACAGGGTTTAGCATGTGACCACTCACCTAGGCAACTGCATTCCCAATATGGGCAAAGAACAAACAGGTAACTCTCATTGGCTAAGAATACCAGACTAGCAGGCTCCAAGCCATCAACATTCCTGAGAGGGGGGTAGCCAACACGTGTTCCCCAAGAGCCCCCCCAAAAAAAAAAAAAATCAAGGCTTGGCTTTTTAAAACTCAGCCTTCATATTTTTCAAGACATACAAATATATGCAACACTCCCCTTTTTTTATGACTAGAAAGAATATGGAAGCAGACCCAATTTGGTAATTAACTCACTGTGCATACTGGCAGGTAGGGGCTTGGTAAAGATATCAGCCAACATTAATTTAGTATCACAGTATTTCAAAATAACCTTTTCTTGGCTAGAAAATCTTTAACAAGATGAAAACGAACATCAATGTGCTTTGTGCAGTTTCTGGTACCTTCCGATAAAGCCAAATGAAGACAGGCTTGGTTGTCTTCATGAATTGTTACAGGCTGGCTTAAAATAACTCCAATGTCTTGCAACAATTGTGTGAACCAAATTACCTCATTGCAGAGTTGTGCTAAAGCATAAAACTCAGCTTCAGCTGTGCTAATAGCTACTACTGTTTGTTTTCTGGAGAACCATGCAATAGTGGACTTTGCAAATTGAATTACACTCCCAGAAGTAGATTTCCTATCACTGAGATCTCCAGCCCAATCTGAATCACACCAGCATTCTAACTTTTCCTCTGTGTCTGTAGCAGACAACCTTAAACAATAACCTTTGGTGCCCTGTAAATAACGAAAAAGCCTTTTTAACCCAGACTTTGCAACAGATGTGGGATGCTCCACATATCTGCTCAAAATGGATACACTGTTTGAAATGTCCGGACGGCTATTGTTTGCAATGTAAAGAAGACTACCAATGGCTGATCTGAAACTATCTCCTTCAGATAACTCACCATCCCCCTTTTCCCCCTCCTCTTTTAGAAACTCGGGAAGCATGGGGGAGGAGACAGACTTACAGTCTTGCATTTTAAAATCCTCCAGCAGTTTCTTAATTTTACTACTCTGACTTATGAGAAAACTGCCATCTTTTTTCCTCTGAATTTCTAATCCTAAGTAATTGTTAACTGCTCCAAGACATTTCAATGTGAAATTGTTTTTCATACAAACCTCAAAAGCACGCTTTTGTTCATCTGATGATGTGAGCAGCAACAAATCATCAACATACAAGCACAAGTACATTACACCTTGCTTATCATTTTTTACATACACACATGGATCAGCAATTCCCTTCTGAAACCCAAAATCTTGCAAAATATTATCCATCTTAATATTCCAACAACGCGCTGCCTGCTTTAATCCATAGATGGATTTCTGCAATTCACACACAAGATGTTGTTCTTTTTCATAACCAGGAGGTTGTTGCATAAACAATTTTTCCTCCAAATCACCATACAGAAAAGCAGTTTGAATATCATAGTGATAAACAGACATTTTCTTAATGGCAGCAACCTTTAAAAGCAACCTGATAGATTCAGCTTTTGTCACTGGAGCAAAAGTTTTGTCATAATCCACATTTTTTCTTTGAGTAAAACCTTTTGCTACCAACCTTGCTTTGTACTTTTGAATTTTACCATCTGAATCTTTTTTCAGTTTAAACACCCACCTACAACCCAAACATTTCTGGTTGGGAGGCAAACTCACTAATTTCCAAGTGTTATTTTCCTTTAAGGAATCTAACTCCTGCTGCATGGCTTCATGCCAGCACTTAGCTATTTCAGGTGGCATCTCATTGATTTCCTCAAGAGATTCAGGCTCTGTGTGAATGTGAAATGCCTTCACAACATCTACTTGATAATGATCAGGTGGAACCCCCTTATTAATCCTTTCAGACCTGTGAGGTAGGACAGGACTTACACTCTGAATCCCACCAATGCCCTCAGAAACCTCTGACTTCTCAGACAATTCAACTTCCTGCTCATTGACTTCACTAGGTGATTCCTGCAAATCACCATCAGCAAGACTTTGCTGTTCCCTCATGGATAAATCAACTGAAGAACTAGTTTATTTTATCCCAATTCTGCTCAGCAAAATAAGCACTTTTACTAATTATCAGTTGATTATCCAGTATGAACCTGTAGCTCCTCTGACTCTGTTTATACCCTACAAAGATTGCTTTCTTTGTTCTGGAAGCCCCCTTGCGCCTCAGCTGTTTTGGAATGTGGACCCAAGCTGTGCTCCCAAAAACTCTGAGATGATTTACTTTAGGCTTCACACCATAGAACAAATGAAATGGCACATCCTGAATTGCACTGCTAAACAGCCTGTTCTGAACATAACACGCTGTAGAAACAGCTTCTCCCCAAAACCTAAAAGGTAAACTGGCATCCTTCAGCAAACACATCATTGCTTCTTGCAGTGTTCGCCCTTTTCTCTCTGCAACAGAATTCTGTTCTGGAGTGTAAGGGTTAGCTAAAATGTGTTCTATCCCTTTTTCTAACAAAAAGCTTTTAAACTTTGAGGATAGATACTCTCCAGCTCTGTCTGATTGCAAGGCAGACACTGGCCTTGGGAATTTTCCATTTGCCCAAGTTACAAAACCTTTAAACTTGTCAAAGACATCTTTGTGTTTCAACAAATAAATGAATGTGTACCTGGAAAAATCATCTATGAAGGTCAAAATGTACCTTGCTCCCCCAAGACTAGGAGAAAAGGGGCCTATTACATCAGAATGAATAATCTCTAGCGGCCTAGAGGTAGACCTATCAGCAAACTTCTTCACAGGAGCCCTTGTGGTTTTATTCTCCTTGCAAACTGCACAATCCAGATACTTATCACAAGGTTTCAATTTTAAATCAGCAGAAAAACTAGGCATTTGAGATATGTACTTAAAATTAGCATGAGCAAACCTCCTATGCATTAAATGGATACACTGATTGTGTATGGGATTATTCCCAAACACAGTTTTTGCAGTTTGCTGGTCAGCTTTCTGTACAATGTAAAGAGAATCTTTCTGCAAACATTTTGCAACCACTTTACTATCCTTCCTAATCTCACAGCCCTCTTTCTTAAAAGTTATAACGTATCCAGAGGCTACTAATTGTCCCACAGACAAGAGATTACTTTGAAAATTAGGCACAAATAAAACATTTTGAACAGTTTCCCCCAAACATGGAAGATTAATCTCACCTTCACCCATGATCTTAGATACAGATCCATCTGCTAAGGAAACACTTTGTTTGTTAGTTTTAGACAGAGACAGAAAAGAATCTTTATTATTACAGATATGAGAATTCGCACTGCTGTCCAGAATCCACAAGTCTTTATCATCACAGTTCTCAACAACTTTTGCATGAAGAATCTTCTTTCTAGAAGTTGCTTCTTTCTTCTGAGAAATCTTCTTATTTTTAAATTGGACACAATCCCTTTGAAGATGTTCAGAAGATCCACACTTGAAGCATCACTGGCAGGAAAATGCAGAAGCTTGGAATTCAAAGCTCTTCCACTCCCTCTGCTGGCCACGAGAAGACTTTATTGTAGAAATGGAGGCAGCTTTTTCCTACCGTTTCTCCCATTCAGCAAGCAGCCAGGTAGACACTAACGATGGGGTTAGATCAGCTTCAGGGATTCCCTCCATGGAGCAAATTAAAGTGTCCCAGGACTCATTCAACTAAGACAGCATAATATAAGCTTTCATGAGAGGAGTAAATTCCATCCCACGCTCTTGAAGCTCCACAAAATAGTTTTGCAGTTTATGTAGATGCTCTGGCAAATTTCCATTCTCTGGCAAGTAGGCCTTGTACAGCTTTTTGGTTAAAATAACCTTGCTGCCTGGAGTAGTTTTCACATATAAATCATGTAAATAGTTCCATAAGTCTTTGGAAGTTTCTCTGCCTCTTACGTGTATAAGCTGAGAATCTTCCACAGCCAAAATAATAGAAGCTTTGCATTTCTCATCTTTTCTCAGCCAAGCTTGATCTGGATTCTGAGGAATTTGTTCAGAAATAGCAGACCACAAATTTTCTCTCCTCAAGAAACTCTCCATTTTCAAAGACCAGTTCAAATAATTAGTATTAGAAAGCTTTTCCAGGGGCATACCTTGAAAACTTGAAGCTGCTGCAGCGGCCATTGCTTCTTCTCTCCCCTGTTGGAGTAATCCACGAGGCTTGAAAAATCACGAGGCTTGAAACTCCTCCTCCAACTGAAACTGCTTTGTAACTTCCAGCAAGTTTCAAAAACAAAGAAAGCCTCTTCAAATGCAAATGAAACAGTTCAGCTTTCCTCTTTCCATATTTCAATAAGTTTTGTCTCTGATCAAGAAAGCATTTGCTGGGCCCATAACCTTTTGTTGTTTATAAAAATTTGTGATCAGAGTTATGGAAACATTAAGAGACAAGCAAGCTGATAGCTTGCAGTAAAATGTTGCTTTTTATTTTAAAACAAAGAACAAGAAAACACGAAGCTTGCTTTCTTCAGCCGAAGAAGCAGCTCATAGCTTAAGTACTCACAGTGTAAGAACAATGAAGAAGATAGCAGATAGCAGCAAGCAGTAAACAAAAGCAGATTTACACTTTTAAAGTTTTTACAATTGCAACTTGGCCGTACCTGAGTGGACAGGGTTTAGCATGTGACCACTCACCTAGGCAACTGCATTCCCAATATGGGCAAAGAACAAACAGGTAACTCTCATTGGCTAAGAATACCAGACTAGCAGGCTCCAAGCCATCAACATTCCTGAGAGGGGGGTAGCCAACACGTGTTCCCCAAGAGCCCAGAAAAAAAAACCTTCAAGGCTTGGCTTTTTAAAACTCAGCCTTCATATTTTTCAAGACATAAAAATATATGCAACACATGGAACCTATGTATGTAAACATATGATGTTTCTGGGGAACTTCTGTTTTTTGTTTTAATAGAATCTACTGTTACCAAAGTGCTAGTGTTATAATTCCCATTAACATAATTTCAGTACCTTTCATATAAGAGAGATTTGTTTTCTAGCACATTGTGCTCATTTTGTGAAGATGTCCTTTGAACATGGGGTGGGGCAGAATATGCATGCCTCTCTATAATCCAGAATTTAGCTAGTTATCAGGTTTCTTTCCCTTCCCCTTCCAACCTTATGCTTGTGTAACAAATATTAAGATTGTGTGAAACTGTGGAAAAGAGATCCTGGTTTATATCAGCATGTTCCTTTTACTTCCTACTGAATTTTTAGAAGCTTTGTCTGAGAATACTTCTGTCATATGCAGCTTGAATTTGCTTTTGGTGAAATTGTGATATTGTCCCCAAAGTCAGGAAACAGAACTCATTCCAACATCCAGAGAACCAGTGTTAGGGTTGGACATTGCTTGCTGCTAGTCACAGGCTTTGAATCTAACCCACATTGCAAAGAAGTTTGAATATAAGAGTTGAGGAGTACAATGGATAAACAGTAGAGTAAAAAGTATGTCTGTGTCTGTGTGTATATATCTTCCTTGATTCACCACTGTTTCTGTACTTAAGTATGTATATTAATCTTGGCCCCTACTTAGACAAGTAGGATTAATGTTCTGAGTGCTACCTAGAGATCCTTGACAAAGGATAACATTTTGTCTTACAAACATTGTTTTTTTTTTTGCCATCCTTTTGGATCATATTTGCACAGTGGAAAGTTAATCATTTGAAACACAAAAGCAGCATTCTGTTTCTTCTTACCCATTCATTTTTTTTTAGCCAAAGTTCATTTATTTCATTAGTTTACTTCATAAAGTAACTGCATAAGTTACCACAATGGAGCTGCAATAAATTATATTTACTGAAAATAACTATGCAATTAATTTTCAGATGATTTGGCTGCAATGTTTTCCTATATATAATAGAATTATTCAAACACCCACGAACATTTTACATGCCATACTGGAGTGAATTAGATCAATCAAAAATTAATTGCTTCCAAAACATCAGCACAGTCTTCTGGGATTCGTTGAATTTCAATAAGTCACAATAAAGTCATAATAATTGATGTAGCATGGAATGCTACAATTGCCAGTTGCTCATAATGTTAGTTTTTTTAACTAAGCAGACGGGGTAAAAAATGAAAGAAAAAGGGAAAGAAAAGGAAGTTAAATATCAGGTAGTAGCTACTGGTGTTAATTTGATATAATACATCATGTTTACCCTTTGCTTGCGTTTAAGATTCCTGTCCATGGAGATGATTCACCAGAGACTGAAAATATCTACACATTCTCAGAAGCCTCTGAGTGTGAGTACAGCCTTTGCTGATTTTATGTTCACTGTACCCATCTGTGGAGAGCTCTTTCATTATCTGCAGTGCTTCCAATGTTGTTTATCCACAGCCACTGCTTTGCATAAAGCCACTGGAGCCCCTTTCTAGAAGTTTCCTTGTTTTTCTCTGCTACTGCATACCTGTTGAAGGATGGATAGCAGTGGCACTAAAGGAGCTCTTCACCCAGGATGATAGCACTTGTCAGAATGAAAAGATGCCACAATAAGACTCATTTGCAGGCTTGTATATTCATTTTTAAACATTCCATTTGAATCTATTACACCAATGGAATCACAGCTATAGGAGATCTGTTACTGCAATAGTTGGACATCTAATTTCTGTTATTAATAAATTTATTGTTATTTGCTCTTGAAAATGCAATTACGTGAAAGCTGTTCCATATCAGACAAATCAAGAAATAATGCTGCAAACTCTTCCAGGATTACGCATGAAAGGGCCAATGCTGGCTGATCAATACCTTGAAATTTGGGGGTCACTAAGATGCCAAACTGAACTATAGCCCACTTCAGGGGAAATATTTATTTCAAATGATACTTTTAGTCTACCTAGAAAGAACTGAAGGAAGATACTCTGCATTTGACATCTGCCCACATGCTCCAAGGAGCTAAGTTGACTGGCCATTATTACCTTCTGATACCATGTAAGTGTTTTGATGTTTGATATTATGATACTAATTTAATTATGTAAGCAACTGATACTCATTTGATTACTCACTTTATTATAGTAGAGAAATTATATAAGATTTTCTGTGTATGTATGTGAGTCCTCCATTATTTGAAACAGTGTCTGTCTACAATTTGCTTAAAGCTGCTCTTTGAAAGAAAAGAACAGAGCCACTGTAGTCTTTGAGTTATCCAGTGTTAATAAAACCATCAAATGTTTGTGAGCCTATGACTTGATATATATGTGTTGACACTGAAAGTAGATGAATTACTTGGCTTTTGATTTTATGTCCAAAGCTTGAATCCCCTAGCTCTTGTTCTGTGTTAATTAGACTTCTATTGATATTTGTTGGGGTGTCTGTGAGGTAATGATTTTCAGCTGAAGTACTGAAGATCTAACAGAAGAAGCCAGATATGTGGGGATGGTAAAAGGATGTGTCTTTCCTGTATGTTTTCCCCACCCAGTCTCCCAGCCCAGCATGACTCATATGCCCTTATAAGGTTTGATGGTTTCTATTTGAATGACCGGTTTTTAAAAGTTCTTTCTGGTTGTCTTCTGTGCCTAGGAAGATTAAGACCATTTCAGAAGCTCAACAGCAGCATGGTGTTTTTAACGACCCTCCATTAGATGATAAAAGGACTTAAAAATTACATCTCAATATAACCATGACCTAGCCCCAGGTGTAAGGTCACACAGCTACCTAGGAACATATTTAGGATTCCCTTACCAACTTTGCTCAGACTGAAGAAGCCCCTTGGATAAGGAGCGAAACGTTTCCATTAAGAAAATAGAAATCCAGTTGACATGATTCAAGCTACAGAAAATTCCACCTGGATGACTGAGAACCTTCATAGACATATTCTTTCTGGTTAGTTTTCCAAAGCTAGCCTTTGAGTCAGTTCAATTTTTGTACTTTCCCTCAAATATAATGATGACTTTCTTTTAGTTTTGTTGCATTATGAGATTGAAACTTGCCACTCCCCCCCCCACAAGCTCAGCCTGTCTTTAATTTGAATTAATATTCTTCTGTCAATTTATATATCAGATCTCGGGTCTACTTTCAGCAGCTTTCAGGTGAATCCATATGAAGCTGTTTCCTTTGCTTGTGGTGATGTAATGGTATGTGGAAATGACCTTGGGAGACAGGTGGAAGAGCCACAGACTAGACAACAGTCAGATAAAAGGCAGCTGAGTCCACAGAAGGAATGTGGGCATGACACACATCTCAGAAGGGACCCTCCCTAGTTCCTTGGGCTGTAAAGGTGAGGGGGGAGAGATGTACTTTCAGACTTGCAAGATTCTGTTAATGTAATCTTACAATAAAGTTGGAGCTAGTACTTCTGGGTCTGCTTCTTGTCTGGACTACCTTGTAAGGCTGAGAGGTAGATAGCTAGAAATATTCAGGTACATTTCTTCCACCATCTTGGTCCCTAAATTAAACTACTATACTCTTGGTAATAGAGCCAGTTTGGTGTAGTGGTTAAGGCATCAGGCTAGAAACTGGGAGACCATGAGTCCTAGTCCTGCCTTAGGCACAAAGCCAAATGGGTGACCTTGGGCCAGCCCCCCTCTCTCAGCCCTAGGAAGCAGGCAAGGGCAAACCACTTCTGAAAAATCTTGCCAAGAAAACTACAGGGACTAGTCCAGGCAGTCGCCAGGAGTCAACAGTGACTCAAAGGCATAAAAAACCAAAACAAACAAACAAAAAACCAGTTGGTAATATATTTAGATTTAATTTGTTTCTGGAATACTAGGGGAATGCAATTTAGGGCATAGTAACATAATGCTGAGTGGAACCTGTGGCTGATTTTGAAAAGCTGAGTAGGGTTGGACCTTGTTTCAAATTCAAGTTCAAATTCAAATTGTTGGACCTTGTTAGTATCAGTAGGAGATCAGCAGGAATCTCCCAGGACTGTAGACTGGGAGATCAAAACCACCTTGGAAGATGACAGAGTTAAACCATTTCCACATTCACAAGAAAATTACATGGGCGTGCCTGTGGAATTTCCAAGAACTGAGCTTGACTCAAGGAAACTTTAATGTACGTGTTGCTTGATTATTTACTTAGTTACAGGTAGTCCTCATTTAACAACTGCCTTGTTTATCAACTATTCAGTTACGACAGTGAGGAAAAAATAACTTTATGACCAGCCCTCATATTTACGACTTCGCAGGTCTGTAAAGCAAAGGAAAACTGAAGTAAGATCATAAGCACAGACACGGTTTCACTTAGTGACTGCTTCACGTAACGACCAAGTTGCTGGTCCCGATTGTGATCGCTAAATGAGGACTATCTATACTTTGTATATAGTTACTGTTTGTTTTTTCAGTTATCTCTTGGATTAATTGTAGTGTATTTAAAGCTTATTCTATAGTTCACTGGTTTTCAGGTATTTGTTACTTGCATCTACAGTACATATATTTCATTGCTGAGTCCACATGTTTCATATTTATTTCCTGATTCTGGTCCTTTCTCCTTTCCACCATTAGTTCACTTGGCCGAGCTCAGTAAAGCTAAAATTCTTTACTAAAATGCTAAATTGCCACAGTGGGAAAATGATCAATTTTACAACCCTTGCCACAGAACCAAAATGGTTTGGAAACTAATTCTTCTAATATATTACATTTCCTCAGAGGTCCATGGGTAGGTTAATATTTCTTTGTCATACAGCTAGAATCTCTACCCCTTTCCTTTCCTTTCCTTTCCTTTCCTTTCCTTTCCTTTCCTTTCCTTTCCTTTCCTTTCCTTTCCTTTCCTTTCCTTTCCTTTCCTTTCCTTTCCTTTCCTTTCCTTTCCTTTCCTTTCCTTTCCTCTCCTCTCCTCTCCTCTCCTCTCCTCTCCTCTCCTCTCCTCTCCTCTCCTCTCCTCTCCTCTTCCTTAAACCTGAGACTTAACTTAATCATGCTGGTGAATGGATAGACATTTTTGTGTTCAATTCATTAACCACATTCTTGTCCATGACAATTTGTGGGTCAGCACATAAACATTTGGTTGGGATGGCCTCCGTTGTCTTTTGAATCTCACTGACTGAGTTCAGCTGCCGGACAGCTGCTCATCCATCTTGCATCAAACATCTATCAAATGGGGGTGGGATATTTGCCCTCATTTGCATTATAGCAGCTTCTAACATGACACAATAGCCACTTGTGGAATTCCAGCAGATTCTAAATAGAAGCTGTATGTGAAGAAGCAACAGTCTTTTTTTTACAAAAAATAGCTTTGAGTGCTGGTGGGTTGCTTCTGCTGGGATCTTGTGTGGGGGCAATATTAGCTACCAGTTACCTGCAATACGGACAGAGCAGTCTTCCCAGATGGTTGGGAACTGCAGTTTCCTTTTTGGCTATGAATTCTGGGAGCTGTAGCCCCACCACATCTAAAAATACCTGGTGGGGAAAGTTGAAACATATTATACTGTTCAATTGCTAAAATTAAATATCTCCTACTCAGAGGGGAGGCTGCCCAGGAACCATGCAAACATCTGTCTTGTAGGAACAGCTGGCTATCCATATCATAACAAACATCCACTTGTATCACTGAATTGATGCTGTTAAAAATCAAGTTCTTCATTTTATTCTTACAATAAAATATCAGATGTGTTCTGGCATTTAATATTTCATAACTTTATATAGAGATACATTTTCCAAGGGGGAAAAATACCATAAAGGTGTCAGATTTGCATTAATTTTTAATGGGAGCTAGCCCTTCTAGTAGCATTAGGAAAACTTTTCCCTCAGTCTTGAGTATGTTCATACATGTCTGTATTATCTATCAGCCTGCCATTAAATGAATAGACTGTAGAATTTCTGTAGAGCATCAGTTGCCTGCGTGAGACATAATTTACAGGCCAGCCTTGATGCTTCCTCTGCTAGCAAAGAAGAGGTTAAGCCCTGATCACTGGTAATATGAGAAGTAAGTTGCAGAGATAGGATTCTCATGCCAGTGCTTCAGAATAAGGTGGCAGCTGGTTTTTTTGTAGCATGACTAGCCTTGGGTTATCCTGCGGAGGCCTGAGGCTGACATTTCTTATCATGAAGCTTGAAGTGGTGAGGTTTTCAAAATTGTATTGCAAGACACAAGATTATGAAGAAAAATAAATAAAGAAAAGAATGGATTTGTCATAGCTGCTTACTTTAGCAACTGCCAGAAGAATTTAGTTACTGGCGTCAGTGTGCCATCATTTAGAATTTGAATGAAGTTCTACAAACTGATCCAACTGCATTCCAGTTTGTTTTCACAGCAGGATGTACAGCAAAGCTTCAGGTACAATCAAAATGGTGTGTTTGTTTTTGAGAATAAGTCCACTAATTTTGATGTGGTTTCTCATGAGAATTAGCCATTTGTGCCTCTAGATTTATTAAAAATTTATTAAACCACAAACAAATAATTATACATAATTATAAATTATTATAAATAAATAATGTATTTAATACATTTAATTTATTCATTAAAAACTATGAAAATAAAACAATTTCCCCACATGCTGCTGGATAGAGGTTCTTCTTGTGAAAACATTTTTCTAGAGGGAAGAGCGTTACTATTGCTTGTGTTAAAAAGAAAAACTGTTTGGTGCAACTATGGCAGTTTTCTTGGTTTTGATGAACTTCTTGTTAATTGCATGAATTATCATTCAAGCTGTCAATGCAGATGCCTTTTTAATGGGCACGTGAGACCTTTGAACAAAATTTGTCTGCATCCATGAGAAAGCTAAAAATAGTTTGGCATATTTGCACTAACTGGGCTTTGACAATATGGGCTTTAACTGCTGTTCTTTTACAGCTAATAAATTAATTCCCAGCACAAAATGTAAGCATGTAAAAGACTACCACAACAAGTTATTTACAATATGGCTTTCTTTTGTTCCTTCCAGCATAGCTAATATTTCTATAAGTTTGATCTCTGTTGTTTTACAGAAGATGCAGTCCTGAGCAATAAAAAAAACCTATCACAGTAGGACAGCTCATGCTTTCTTCATGCCTCCCAACTGCGTCCCAGCTATTAAGGCTCCACACTTGTTTCTTTGTAGGGAAATAACTTCCTTTTTAAAGATGGCTAAATAGTGCAAAGGTCATGCATATTTAAAGACGGGCATCAGTATGAAAGAGATCTTGCATTAAGAAATCAAAAGACATCATCTTAAAGGGTCAAGATTGTTTTCATCTACCCTAATAACAGCTATAAGATTATTTGTCTTATCTTATTTACAAGTCCAAAATAGGTACCTACCCTTGAACTTCATCCAGAAGCTGCAACTATTGCAAAATACAGCAGTTTGGACAAGGAGGAGGACACCCAATTGTGCACATATTACACCAGTGCTGAAGTACAGTAGCTGCGCTGACTGCTCTAGTAGCTAATCCACAAGCATCTGGATATATAAAAGACTGTGAACAGTTTGGGATCAGCTTTCTTGATAGGTTGCCCTCCATGGGTGCCTGTGAGGTTATTAAGATACTTAGATCAAGGCTCCCTGGTTATACCACAACCAACTAAATGGGCAGAATGTTGGAAGCCTAATGTGCCCCCCTGATATTTTGGAAATCCAAGGTCTGGATGGTTTCTTCACCCAGGTCTTTCCAGTTCTATTTAATTCAGATTTCTAGTAGGTTGCATGTTTTGGCTTTTTATGTTCTGTACTTTTATCTTTAGCTTTTATTGAACATTGCACAGAACATTGTTTCCCTTTTATATTAGCAAATGGCATATTAAGAGGTTAAATGCCTATTAAAATATTGGCTGAAATGGCTAAAATTAGGCTTTTCTAACTGGTGGATATTAGACTTCTCGATTTGGGTGTACAAAGTGTGTGAAAACAAATAACAAATGGGATAAACAAACTGCTCTGTAAAGTGTGGCATTTGTTTCGATCTTGATTCCAAGTCAAATTGCAGGTATGGTTCTTAAATGGCTACAAACTAAACAACACTCATGGAGTGCAATTTACATCCCATTCTCATCTGGAAGTGTAATGTTCTTTACCAATCTTAATTCATTTTAACTGATTTAGTTATCCTCACTTTCTGATTTCCATAAGATGAATATTCTGTAGTGCCAATGTATAATTCTAGGTGGCTTAATCGAATGATTCTGGCTTTTTCAAAGTTGGCTGGCTTATAATTAATGAAAGCATTCATTTAAAATATTATGAAGTTCAAACCATGAGTTTCTGGGTTGAACAAGGTACTCTGTGTATGTTGATATTGTCAGAAAGTGGGTAATGGGTTTTAATATGGGTTGAGAGAAGAAAAACAAAAGAAAATATAACAAAACTGATCTCCTCTCTTGTGTCAGCAGGTGGAGCTAGTAATCTATAAAAATCTGTAGCTCTTCTTTTCTACAAAGGAAACCCTTTGTTGTGATTTCAGAAATGTGATTTTCTATTTCCTTATGCTATCCTTAATATAATGAAACAACTCTTCTTAATGAAGTAGCTAAATTGATTGCTGACAAATGGGGTCAGGAGAAGTGTGTAATCTTTAGCTTCATTTTAAATTATTTCGGATGGAGTGCAGGAAAAGTACCTTCAAGAATAGCTGTCCAACCCCATCAGAAGGAAAACACACACTTGTTGCTAAAGAGAATAAAATGGTTTTTCTTTGTGCCTGGGGATTTAGCGTGCAAGCGTGCACTCCCTCTCTCTTACACACAGCAGTTTGCCTTGAGTGGATCAAACCATTTCTGCATAATAGAATTTTTGTATGCTTTGATTGTTTTCAGTAAGACATGTGGCTTTAAAGCAAACAATTTTAGACCCAACCACCCCACCATAAAAAAGCATGCAAACTCAAATAGGAATACTAGATAATTTCACAAATTTAAAAGCATGAACTATGCCAGTGGCAGAGTCTTAGCATATACAAGTGATTCAGAATGCTGATTTCTCTGCTGTGGAAATTGGTTTGCATACTGCCAGCCTAGTGAGAGGAAGATAGCATAGCCATTTACTTTTATTTGCATAGGAGATTTTGGCCATTCAGATTTTGGGCAACAGGCCTGAAAGAAAGCATATATTCTCTCTCATCACCTGTTGACATCAGATATCTGGCCCACTCCTTCTACAGTGGAAGATGATCTCATTATTATCTGACTGGCATCATGGGCTGTGATATAATTACTCTACCCTCTGAAAGGCTTGCCATCTCTCCCGCTCCAAAGACATCAAAACAATCAAAAGTTCTATAAATGATTATTTTTTCCTCTAAAATAAAATGTCCCAATACAAGAGAAGAGGGAGCGAAGTCATGAGCACACATAAAGCTACTACTTTTTCCTCTTAAAGAGAGATTATTTATAGTCTTTCTCTGTCAGATTTCTAATTACAGCTGCGTTTTTTTCCTTCTTCAAATGGATGTGTATATACTTTGAGGTCTATACGTGCTTGTTTGAATCTATTAATTCAAAATCACAGAAAGAATCACAAATATTCCCTGCTCTATGCAGCATCTGAAATGAAGGAAAAAACTAGAGTAACACTTACCCTTGTCCTCCTAGCTTTTCTTTATATACAGTTTTATTTACATTCAGTGAAGGGGAGCTTAGCACCCCCAGCAGAATCTGCCCTAGTGTCCACCATCTCTTTACAATTAGAAAGTGTCTTCAAATGTTTAACTGAAACGAGTTTTTCTTACAATTTATCAGGGCGCTTCCATATTGCCAGCTACCTTCCAATCCCTCACTAGCAATTTGCTATCATCTCTGATCATATTCACTCTGTTGACCTGGAAATATGCCAGTTGACCTGCTCATAAACAACATAAGCCAATCAGGGCTCACCTGTCCCTCCAGCTGACCAATAAGATTGTGGAAAGAGTATCATTCAGTCAGTGCCCTGCCTCTTGAATTACCCCCAATCCCCCAGCAACCATGGTTTTCTGAAAACAGTTGTTGTTGTTGTTCAGTCGTTTAGTCGTGTCCGACTCTTCGTGACCTCATGGACCATAGCACGCCAGGCCTTCCTGTCCTCCACTGTCTCTCGGAGTTTACTCAAATTCATGTTCATTACATCGGTGATGCTATCTAACCATCTCATCCTCTGCCGTCCCCTTCTCCTTTTGCCTTCAGTCTTTCCCAGCATCAGGGTCTTTTCCAGTGAGTCCTCTCTTCGCATTAGGTGGCCTAATTTGAGCTTCAGCTTCACTATCTGTCCTTCCAATGGGCTTCTGAAGTGGGTGGCTATAATAAATTTAATTAAATAAAAATAAATAATAAAATAAATAAAACTGCAAGAAATGTGAAGAAATCCACAAACCTCACAACCACCACCATCACTGCAAAAAAAAAAAAAAAAAAAAAAAAAAAAATTCAATTCCTGCTTGCTATGGTGCTATGACCTTTAAAAGTAGCACACCAGCAGTTTTGCAATTTGGTGACCATGGTTGCATGTTGCCAGAGTAGCTGAATTGGGAAAATGGATTGAAAGAAAACATGTTCTCGGCAATGGATGCAGAATCAGATGCACTTTACATGCAGAACCTTTGGGGGGCCAGGGGCAAGAAGCTTCACTGCAGCTGCTGCACAATAACTGACTGGAGCCTGCAACCAAGAGATGAGATTAAACAAAAACTGTCTGCAAAGGGAACAGGTCAGGTGTCGCAGGAGCTTTTTCAAAACTTCAAAAGAAAAGGATGCTCAGAACTGGCTTTGGTGCAGTTTTTCAACAAACTGCAGCAGTCAGAAATAAATCAGTTCAGCTGACATCATGAAAACAATTGGGTCAGAAATTGTTACCCCAAAGGTAAAAACATCCATCTGCTGTACTTCATTTGAGGAAATATATGGACTAGTGGTCTCACTACCATATCAGCCAGATAGTCACGCATGAAATGGTGGGATGGGGAGGATGTCAGTAGAAGTAAATTAAAATATTAGGAATGGTTGATTCCACTAAATCCAGCTTGTGTGCCTTAAAACCCTGTTTCTGCAGAAGGACACTGCTCCAAATATTGCAATGTAGTTCTTCACCAAAAAATCATATACCGGAATGTTTACATCAAGGAAGGTTGTAGAGAAATTGCACATGCATTTTAAAAATTCCGACGCAAATAGGCACTAATAATTGAGCACTAGTTTGCCTGTCTCTAAACACAACTGACTTTAAAAGAACATTACATTCTCATTCACATACTCATTCATTTAACACCCATCCCAGTAAATTAGTAAAACACAGTATTCAGGATTTTAAAGAGCATCTGGAATGACAAGCATTGCTAAGAACAGTTTCTGTGACAGGAAGTTCTGCCTTATCTATATTTGAGAGTATGAACAAACACAAAGATAAAAGTGATCTAGTAGGCCTTGTAACTTCTTAACTGCAACAAGTTGTTGACAGTCTCTAGCCAAAAACTCCTAAGTCAGCTAAGCAGTCACGAGGTAAAAGGACTGATTCTCTTAGGGACTAGCTATTCATTAAAGAATAGACAGTAGGATGTATATCTCTCACAGAGGATTTTTTTTTTCAGTAGGATCCATCAAGAATTTGAATTGGGAAGAAATTGGTCTTATCTAATTTATTCTAAATAATTTGGGACTAGGAATAAGCAACGGGGTGGCCAAAACTGTGATGAAATGGTTCAAAATGGTAAAACTCAAGGGGACAGAAGGCAGTTAAAATCCAAACAGAAGACCTGAAATGCAGGAACTTTGGATTGGATCCTGGGTGGCAAGGACCTCTAATTTGGGGAAAGGAGGGCCAGTGGTTACATTTTGAATTAGGAGAGCATACTGTGGGTCATTTAATGAAATGAGCACCATAGGGGTGCTTTCTTGTTCATGAAATGGCTGCCAGGTCAGAAAACCTGCCATTTACCTTAACACCTCCCTCTGTGATGATGTTTCTTAGAGGGTGGCCCAGAAGCATTCTTGGAAACGAAGCAGTGATGCTGATGGCACCTCATGGGAGAACCCTAAGGTGGAAGAAACAAGATGGGTAGGAAGCAGCCTCCGTCAAACAAGAATTCTGGGGTTGTAACAATGATCAGCACCTAGTAGTCCTGCATTTCAGAGCCCCTTGTGTTGTCTGTTTGACCAAGAATGACTGTCTGTATGCCCTTTACATTTGGAGATTATGCTGAAGCAGTGTTTCTCAGCCTTGGTAACTTGAAGATGTGTGGACTTCAACTCCCAGAATTCCCCAGCCACACATCTTCAAGTTGCCAAGGTTGAGAAACACTGCCATAGCAGAAGGAACTGGGAGTGCTGACAGGTACACTTAACTGGCTAGGGAATTCTGGGAGTTGGTCCTCACATCTTCAAGTTGCTAAGGTTGAGAAACACTGTGCTGAAGTATAAGAATGTACAGTTAATCCTTATTGGGGCCATTTAGAAAGCTAATTAGTGGGGATCCTCCAGCACAGATAAAAGTGAATAAGTCACATGTTAGCTTAGTGGTGACTTTTTAAAATGTTCTTTTAAGCTGTACTAGTTCATTCTATTGAGCCATTGTTACCAAATGTTATTAGTATAGCAGCTACTTTAGTACTTTATAGCATTTCAAAAAGAAAAGGTCTTTGGGATGCAATCGTCCATTCTGTTTCCAGGGAGTAAACCTCAAAGAACTCAGTGGAATATCTTTTCAATAGATAAGTATAAGACTGCACAGTTTACCATCTAAAAATAGATAAGAGACAAAGGAAAGACAGGTGGCCAGAGGAGAAACAACAACAGTGTACAGTAATGTGCAGTTTTAGATTTTGGAAATGAAGACATTAAATATATTTATGGGGCATTTACAATTAGTGTATTGTTGAAAATATTAATCTCTCTGCCTTTATTAAAACTATTCTCAAAAAATCCCTTTAACTTCTTTTTACAATCCTCCACTACCGTTTCCTTTTGTAACAACATCTCATTCAATCTCCACCTAAAAGATCCATTTTTCCTTTTAAAAGTTAAAAGTCCCTGGATTGTGATCTGAAAACGTCTTTGGTAATGTCTCCACTTTATAAACATTAATAGCCAAAGTCTTAGAAATCCAAATCATATCTGTTCTTGAAAAATATCTCTATCTTTCAGAAAGGATGGTTTGGGATGCAAGTAAAGCTTCTGTAAGAGGATATTTTATACAATGTAAATAGTAAATTTAAAAAGAATAGACAAGAGAAAATACAGATGGTTTTGGATGAGATAAAAAAAAATGAAGAATTTTTAAAAATCCCCAGGGATGACAACTATTACTCACCAAATTAAGCTTTTAAAGAGGCAACTATCTATGTTAACAATGAGAGAGATGGAAATAAAGATGAACTATGCAACTCAAAGACATTTTGAATTTGCAAATAAACCAGGGAAATGGTTGGCATACAAGTTGCGGAAAGAAAAAGAAAAGAAAGTGATATTAAAGTTAGAAGAAGGAAGTACTGCAATAACAGATAATGCAAATATGCGAAAAGTGTTTCATCAGTATTATACTACTTTACACAAAGGTCAAGAAATTTCCTCAGAAAAAGTGGATGAATATTTATATAAACAGAATTTATTGAAGATTACAGAGAATCGGAGACAAATTTTGAATGGACTATAACAATAAGGGAACTGTGTAAAGCCATTAAAAAGACTAAAACAGGAAAGGCACCTGCTCCAGATGGGCTGCCAACCTCTTACTATAAATGTTTTGAGGATGAGCTTTTACAACCTTTACAACAAATGATGAATATTATTCTACAGAATGGAAATATTCCTGATAGCTGGCAAAAAGCTAATATAGCATTAATATCTGAAGAGGGACAAGATTTGATTTTAACAAGAAATTATCAACCAATATCTTTATTGAATAATGACTATTAACTGTTTACCACAATTTTGGCTGAAAGGTTGAAGATAACTTTACAGGATTTTATTCATGAAGATCAATGCAGATTTTTACCTAAAAGACAATTGCGAGATAATATTAGAAATGTTTTGGATATTTTGGAATGCTTGGAGCAACATAATGAAAAACAAGCTGCACTGATATTCTTAGGTGCAGAGAAGGCCTTTGACAATTTGAATTGGATTTTTTTATTTAGCGTTCTGGAACATATGAACCTTGGAGATAATTTTATTAAATGGGTAAGATTGATTTATACTTCTCAGAAAGCACAAATAATTGTTAATGGACAACTAACAAAACCTTATGAGATTCAAAAAGGGACAAGACAAGGATGTCCGCTGTCTCCACTTTTGTCCATTTTAGTTCTTGAGGTACTGAATAGAGACATGATACAAGACGAGAATTATGGGAGTTAAGATTAAAAAAAGAAACTTATAAGTTAAGGGCATTTGCGGATGATTTGGTGCTAGTTTTGGAAGATCCACTAGAGGGAGTTGAAACAATGTGAAAATTAAAGGACTTTGGCATGTAAGCAGGTTTTAAGATTAATAATCAGAAGACAAAGATGTTAACAAAAATATGAAATTAAAAGATCAAATAGAACTGATAGAGAAAACTGGTTTTAAGATTGAGAAAAAAGTAAAATACTTGGGTATTACTATGAGAAATATGAATTGTATGCTATTTCAAATAATTATGTTAAGACTCTTAATGAAATTAAGAAGCATATGTTAAGATGGGAGAAATTAAAATTGTCGCTGTTGGGGAGAATCTCTGTGATACAGTAAAAATGAATGTTTTGCCAATAATAATGTTTATGGATGGACAAGCCATGGTATATAAACAGAGAGCAAGTCCCACTCCCTTTTCGCACTGAAGATGTTGCCTAGCCTGGCAATGAAACGTCTGCAAGAAAATAACAAGGCTCAGAGAGCACCAAGGATTCCACAGAATAAACTTTTGTTGAAATTTGAAACAGAAGAAGAACTGGTTAAAAAATATGATAAAGTGGGCTAAGAATTGTGGTTATAATATACAGGTGGATGAATGGGAAAATATCTGGTTAAAAGGGTTGAAATCTACATTGTGTTATGATCTCAAAGAGAATTTCTATAAAATGATGTATTGTTGGTACATGACACCAGAGAAATTATCTAGAATGTATAAAGGCATTCAAAATGTATGTTGGAAATGTGAACAACAGGAAGGGACATTTTATCATGCTTGGTGGACATGTAAAAAAGCTTTAAAAATGGATTCAAATATATACTGTACATTGATACAGAGGATTTTAAAGATTAATATTTAATTGAAGTCAGAACTTTTCCTTTTAGGACTAATGGATAAACAGTTAGAAAAAAGCCTTGGAAGATTATTTCAATACATGATTACTGTGGTGAGATTATTATATGCACAGAGATGGAAAGATTCGACACTACCCACTATGGAGGATTGGTTGATGAAATTGACAGAACTTGCTGAGATGGATAAACTGACTTCTTTGATTAGAGAAAAGACACTATCTACATTTATTGGTGACTGGAAACCTCTTATGGACTTTTTGCATAAAAATGAAAAAAAAGGAACTTGTGATTTATGGCTTTGATGATTAGGCAGGATAGATTATAGAAAGACGAGTACCATGATGTATCTTAAGAGAGAAAGTTTAAAATATAATAGTACTTATAACTGCTGTGAAGAATATCGGAAGCCACTTCTTTGTATCTTTTTTTCTTTCTATTTTTCTTTAACTTTTTTCTTTTCTTGCACTTTTGCTTTCTCTTTCTTTTTTCTTCCTTACTTTATATTAGTTTGTATTAGTTTTTAACTTCTCTTTTTATATATATCTTTATCGATATCTTTATCTATATCGATATCGTTATAGATATGAGAAAATACTGATTTCTCAAATCTGTCTCAAAGCTTAAAACGTTGACAGTGGGCTTATCAAAATCTTCATATTTTACAATGGGCTTCCTGAAGCTGTCCCTTAGAAACCTATTAAATGTGAACAGGAAACTAAACCCAGAGTCCCTGGGTGGAATTAGAGGGCTGATTACAATCCTGCTTTTTGCTGAGTATCTTCATCTCAGACACGAAGCTGTCATATTATCTTATTCACACCTTCTGGCTCCCAATAGTTCTGGCTATCCTTTATATTTTGAATAGTGTCACATTTTGTCATTACGGAGGAAAAATGTGGCTAATGCTATTACAGGTCTATGTTTGAATACAGCCATGGATTTAAAGCAGTGCTGCTCAACCTGGGACCTTTTCAGTTATGTTGAGACTACAGGTGCCAAAATCTTTCTCATTTTTCAAAAGGCACAAGGTAGGGAAGATTGCTTTAAAGCTTAACAATAATTCTTTTCTTTTTCTTTTTGCTTCCTCTGTGCTTTGTTGTAGGACAGTAGATCTAATGAAACTCTACACTAAAATAGCACTTGTATTTCTATATATGTATATATTTTCCTAAAAGGTACTGCATTCTAATCTGTGTGAAATTGTGCATGTTTTCATACTAACTTTATATTACCTTGGGAGAGATGTACACTTCAGCTGTTTTTAAAAATGAGTATACACTCATCCCCGGAAAAATGTAATTTCTCAGCTTCTTTTCATACCATTGAGACAGAAATTTGAAATTTTGGGAATGTTCTAAACAAAATTCAAAGCCATCAGGTCTGGCCTGATACAACAGCTACATTCAGCAATCCCCAGCATGAACATGATATATCTGCCAGCCATGTAGCTGTTAGAAATGGTCATAAAAGAAGATGTATTTTTCTTTTTTGGCATTGCAAACTTAGTGAATACCCAGGGAGTCAAATCCAGACTTTTAAGAACTAAGCATTCAAAGCCATCAGCCATAGATGAGTGAATCTATAGGCTTTTCTTTCCCCCACATTTAGATTTCTTTTTTAAAAAGAATTTTATTACGTTTAAAGCAAACATAAAAACTACAAAAAAGGGAAAAAAAGGGGAAAAAAACTAAAAAGTGAGAAACACAAGAAAAAGAATTTTAAAGATTACTAAGAAGTGACTTCCGACTTTCAACAAGAATATATAGCAATTTCCATAATTAATCCCTTACTCTATAACAAACCAAGATCACATTATTTCTATATATCAATCCATCAGCACACATAGAAATCACTAAATAATTGCTCCTTCCCCTTATATTAAAAAAGAAATAAAATGTATAAATGTCTAAACCAGCTTCCCTCCCCTAAACACAACCTTTATTCAATTATTTCTTTCCTAGCACTATTCTATATATTTCTGTCTACTATAATAAAAATCAAATTCTAAAAATGTATAAATTATCTATTTTTATAATTAATAATACTACAACAATCTTAAACCTATTAAACCTAGAACCAAACAATTATTTTCTTAATTTTTTTCATAATTGATAATACTACAACAATCTTAAACTTATTAAATCTAAAACCAAACAATTATTATTATACCTTATAAATCTTTTTTTTAAATAAATTTTTACCCCACTTTGAAATATGTCAAAAAATTTACATATCTCCATTTTACAAACAAGGCATTTTTCATACAGGACTCAAACAGCCCAACTGCCCCCCCTATAAACTCAGCCTTCTCAAAACTCCCACAAAGCAAGTTCTCTTCTCTTCCATAACAATCCCCAGAAAAACAACTTTCTGTGTAGTCTGCAGCTCAGATTGTCGTTTTAACCCCTTCAACATCAAAATGTAATCTTCGCCTGGCGTTACCTCGATCTCACTAAAACACCATCAGTAAAAACACCATCTTTACCAAAATCTCCATCTTCCTCCATAACATCTTCAGCCAGATGACACACTTTAGAAGTAATCTCTTCCCCAATGCCGTGAATGTTCTGCAGAATAGCTTGACGGCACTCTGAGAGACTCTCTTTGAAAGTCTGCTTAAGCTCACAACGGAGCTCTGAAAGAATCTCGTTGAAATCCTCCATTTTTCAGGCAGTAGATTATGGCACCCCTAGATACTTGACTTGCACAGATAGGAGTTAATGGGTTAATAGAAAAGATCCGAATGAAATTGGCAAGGGAAAGTGCACTAACAAGCAGGTCCCAAAGAAAGTAAACAGGAAACTGAAGATTCAAAACGACAAATCCAGCATGTAGGAAAATACTCAATCCTTCAAATTCAGTACAAAAATTTATTTATTTATTTATTTATTTTATTAGATTTATATTACCGCCCATCTCCCCCAACGGGGACCCTGGGCGGTGCACAATAAAATAGAATTAAAAATCTATAAAATTACATCAATAATATCTATATTATTATATAGATATAATATAATATATAATATTATTATATAGATATATTATATAATAAAAATCTATAAAATTACATCAATACAAAATATGAATTCCAAGGAAAGAAAGGATAAGGAGCAAAACGTTTCCACTGAGAAAATAGAAATCCAGTTGACATGATTCAAGCTATAGACAATTCCACTACAGCTCACGTAACAACGGTGTCACATGGGCCGATCTTCTGGCCCCAATAATTGTCCTCACAGCCGCATTCTGGACCAGTTGAAGCTTCCGGATACTCCTCAAGGCTAGCCCCATGTAGAGCGCATTACAATAGTCTATGTGGGAGATGACGAGGGCATGAGTGACTGTTCGGAGGGCATCTCGGTCCAGGAAAGGGCGTAACTGGTGCACAATCCGAAGTTGTGCAAAGGCCCTCCTGGCCACGACTGCCACCTGCTCTTCCAGCAGGAGTCGTGAGTCCAGGAGAACCCCCAGATTCCGCACA
The DNA here is from genome assembly GCA_023362775.1 of Charina bottae. Classification (NCBI taxonomy): domain Eukaryota; kingdom Metazoa; phylum Chordata; class Lepidosauria; order Squamata; family Charinaidae; genus Charina; species Charina bottae. Next base: position 1,257,321 of record JALMGJ010000022.1, read on the forward strand.
GGCTCCGAATGGGGTAGTGCAACCCCATCTAGAGCCAAAGATGACAACTTCCTAGGACCCAAGCGGCCATCAATCCACAGCCACTCCATCTTACTAGGGTTCAGTCGAAGCCTGTTGTTCCCCATCCAGGCCCCCACAGCCTCCAGACACTGAGATAGGGTGGCAACTGCATCACTTACTTCACCCGGGATGGAAATATACAGCTGTGTATCATCAGCATATAGATGATATTTCATCCCGTGGTGACAGATGATCTCATCCAGCGGCTTCATATAGATGTTAAACAGGAGAGGGGAGAGCACCGAACCCTGTGGCACCCCACACAGGAGGGGCCGTGGGTCAGATCTCTCCTCCCCTATCATCACTGATTGGGAACGGCCCTGGAGGAAGGAGGCGAACCACTGCAGAACCACACCGCCCACCCCCAACTCCCTGAGTCATCCCAAAAGGATACCATGGTCGATGGTATCAAAAGCCGCTGAGAGATCTAAAAGGATAAGGATGGATGCACTACCACCATCCCGTCCTTGCCAGAGATCATCCATAAGCGCGACCAATGCAGTCTCCGTCCCATATCCCGGCCTGAAACCTGACTGAAAGGGGTCTAGATAATCCGTTTCATCCAGAATCCTCTGGAATTGTGATGCCACCACTTTCTCCACTAAAAAGGGGAGGTGGGAGACTGGACGAAAATTGTCCAGAACAGTAGGGTCCAGGGATGCCTTCTTGAGGAGGGGGTGCTCCAGGGCCTCCTTAAAGGCCGCTGGGAACACCCCCTCCCCCAGAGATGCATTGATCATCGCCTGGACCCAACCATAAGTCACCTCCCGGGCCGATTTTACTAGCCAGGAGGGACATGGATCTAGATAACAAGTGGTAGCCTTCACAATCCGGAGGACTCTGTCCACTTCCTCAGGTCCAACAGGATCGAACTGTTCCCAGATAACAGAGTAAGTACGTGCCTCCGTCATCTCCCCAGACCGTGTATCACGCATAGAGTCCAACTTAGAATGGATCTGAGCGATTTTCTCCTGCAGATGCTCGGAAAACTCCTCCGATCGACCCTGTAAATAGGTCATTGATTTAGATTGACCTAACAGAGATCTCGTTATCTTAAACAGGGTCATCGGTTGGCATTCTGCAGAGGCAATAAGAGCGGAGAAATATACACGTTTCGCCGCTCTTACCACCACAAGGTAGGCCTTAACAGCGGCTCTAGCTTGTGTCCGATCAGGTTCAGTCCTTGTCTTCCTCCAGCGGCGCTCCAGACGTCTCTTAACCCTCTTCAAAACCCTCAACTCCTCCGTAAACCACGGGGAGTGACGGGTCGAATGAGGGAGGAGAGGTCGCATAGGCGCGATCCTATCCAGGGCCCCGGTGGCCCCTCTATTCCAGGCTGCCGCCAGGGCCTCTGCTGGACCGTGCAACAGATCCTCGGGTATACTCCCCAGCTCCCTCTGAAACCTCATAGGGTCCATCAGTCGCCGGGGGCGGACCAGTTGAATGGGTCCAGCCTCCCTGCGGAGTGGGGCAGTGCACGAGAGTCTCAAAGTCACCAGGGCGTGGTCTGACCATGACAACGGGGACAGGTCTAACTCTCCCCTCAGATCACTTTGCCATTGCTCAGACAAGAATACCAAGTCCGGAGTGAGGCCACTGTCTCTAGTCGGGTCCCTAATTATCTGAGACAGGTCCATGGCTGCCATTGTAGCCATGAACTCCCGGGCCGCTTCCGAGGTCCGTCCCAGGGATGGCAGATTGAAGTCCCCCAAAACCATAAGTCTGGGGAACTCCATTGCCAACCCCGAGACGGCCTCCAGCAGCTCAGTCAGGGAGGTTGCTACGCAGCAGGGAGGCTGGTACAGCAGCAACACTCCCAACTGTTCTCGGGAGCCCAACTTAAAAAACAGGGTCTTACAACCGGCCACTTGAGGAGCAATGCCCCTGTGAGCCATTAAAGACTCTCGGATGACAACCGCCACCCCACCTCCCCTGCCCCGGTGTCTTGGCTGGTGCCACACCTGAAACCCAACCGGGCACATTTCCGAGAGGACAACCCCTCCCTCCAGGCCCAGCCAGGTCTCGGTGATACAAGCCAGGTCTGCCCCCTCCTCTGCGATCAAATCGCATATGAGAGGGGCCTTGTTGTTCACCGACCTGGCATTGAGAAGCAGCAGCCGGAGACCAGGGCCCTCAAGGATCTGTCGTCCAGGACCTGGGAATGAACAAAATAATGACAGGAAAGCAATTATTCTCAGTCGTCCTTATTCTTTAAACGGGAAAACAAGCCAAAACTTAAATTAAAAAAAAAATTAATCCAGAAATAACGATAAGCACCAAGAGAGTCTGCTTCTTCTTGATGTAGAAAGCCTCTCTTGTGGTGCGTAAACTTAAAAAATATATAAACTGGGTGATTTAGAAATGGGTGGCCCGACCTACTATCCCTTTAAGGCTGCAAACGCGGCTAGGAAATGACGGCGTCCCCCGCCTCCCGTCGTCCCTTACCGGATCGTCGCGAACGCTGCGATTCTCTGGCTGCAAGACGGCGTTTAGGAGAACAGATGGGGTGATTCCGAGCTTTTTCTTCACATGAAAAGGCTCTGGGCTCCAGGAAAAAGCCTGTCAAGCCCCCCCCCCAAAAGTGCATGTTGCCAGCTCTGCCCGCAGATCCCGCGGACACAGCTGCTCAGTCGTCGGCCATGTTCCCACCGGAAGTCCCCCACATTTAGATTTCTTAAACATTCTTTCTGTCCTGTTTAATAAGACATTTGCAGTTTGGTAAGTTCTTATGGAAATTTCCCAACTCCCAAAAGGAGAACAACTTTCTACAATATTGGCAATAAATATTAGTTAAATTAGAAACAGTATGTGTTTGAGGTGTGGAGGTAGTATTTTGAAAGCTATTTTTGTCATATTCCTTTCAGTATCACTGCTCTTTTTATTTGAATTTAATTCCCATTTTTTCCACTATGCCTTTCCTCAATTAGTATTCAAAGTAGTGGCTATATTCCCATTTTATTTTAGTCCTTCTTCCATTTTTTTCCTATTTAAACTGTTAAACAACTCTTTAAACAAAAAAGGGAGCCTTGTTCCACTTCTGAAGAGAGCCAATTTTGTGTAGTGGTTAAGGCATTGGGCTAGAAAGCAGGAGACTGTGAGTTCTAGTCCCGCCTTAGACACAAAGCCATCTGGGTGACCTTGGGCCAGTCACACACTCTCAGTCCTAGAAAGGAGGCAATGGCAAACAACTTCTGAAAAACCTTGCCAAGAAAACTGCAGGGACTTGTCCAGGCATTTGCCAGGGGTCAAAAACTGACTCAAAGGCGATGATGATGATGATGATGATGATGATGATGATTTTATTGTAAACCGCCCAGAGTCCCCCGTTGGGGGAGTTGGGCGGTCATATAAATTTAAATAATAAAATAAATAAATAAATAAATAAATGATGATGATGATGATGATCCACTTCTGAGTATAAGCCTTATAAAACACTCTTGTCTAGAACCCCCTGAAGGTATTACCTAGCTGGTTTCAAATTGTGCCTCTGAGACATTCTTCAGAGAACTTTCTCCACACATTGTCAGAGTATTTGAGTGGTGCAGTTGTGTCATTTGAGAGATGATTGAGGGAAATGGCATAGAATTTCTAAACTTTGTAGTTGCTGAAATAAAATGGGTGCTTTCGGCCTAGAATACTCCCAGACTTTCCAAAGTAATTCTGGCTTGAAGTTTAGCATGTTGGGTTATTACTAGGGAGACTTTGGTTCAAATGTCTATTCAGGCATGAAGATCAATGGGTCATCTTGGGACAGTCATGCTGTCTCAGTCTAATATACCTCACAGGCTGGTTGTGAGCATAAACTTTGGGTGAGTTCTGTGTACATTATCTTGAGTTGCTAGAATAAAGGAAGTATAGAAGGAAGCGATGGACAATATGCTTTTTAGGCATTAACAATTTTCTTGTGGAAAAGTCTCTAATACGTTTCCAGGGAACCCAAGTTTTTTTTTAACATGGTGATGGCCTCTGATTTAATCCTCCATCCTTATTCAGGCATTCAACTAGTTATGTGTTGAAGATTTGTGCATATATACTCAGCTTTGCATTAGAATAAGATTTAATTACCAACTAGCTCATTTTAATCTGAAGGTTAATATTTTACAAGAACCCCAAGATGAATATTGAAACCCTGCTTGAACTCACAAAGGAAAATGCTGCTTTCTGCTTTCTTCTATAGTTTGGGAAAAAGCCTCAGGAAGACACACAAACAGGGGTGTCAGACTGGGGAGGAGAGTTAAACATTTAGTGAATTATTTTTCTTTTACAGTGGATAAGCACAATGGTATTAACTCAAGAGCTATTATAAGAGGGAGAAAATTCAGGGGTGCTCAGTGACCTTCATACTTGATGTTTGTGTCTTAATTCAGGTAGAATCACAACGTTAGTGGAGCTGCTGCAAAACTTGGCAGATGGTTCAGTTCCTTACAGCATTGTCCTTCAGACCTTTTCATGAAAGTCTGTCTTCCTTAGTGGGCAATTTTTCAGTTGTTGCAGTACTTATAAATTATAATAATTGCTCCATCCTTTATTTTTTTCCTATATTTAGCATTAACCTGGGCAGAAAGATAAACATACATCCTTATGTATCTCTGGTTGGATTCTTCAGCCACAAACTGAATTCCCCAAAGATGCTGGAACAGAGTCTGATATACAGTTATAAAGTACACGTGCATGAGGGCTCTTCTGTGCAAGTGTTACAAATAGTGTCCTGAGGTAAGAAAAACAAAAATATTCTTCATCTAAAAATAATAATAGAATCTAGGTTAAAATAAATGGAAGAATAAATAAAAACAGCGTCATTGTTGGCATGTAGTAAGTATGTCCCCTACCCAATTTAGGAGAAGATGGAGGTGATGCTTTGTGAAAGAGAACTGCATACTGTTCAAAGAGGCATGAAGTTGTAATGATGGGGGACTTAAACTACTACAACATTTGTTGGGAGACAAATTCTTCCAAGCACGATCCTTCCAGGAAAGTGCTGACTTGTCTTGCTGACACCTTTCTCCTTCAGCGGGTAGAGAAAATCATAAGAAGATCATCTATCCTTGACTCGATACTAATAAACAGGGATTATTTAGTTAAAGAAGTGGAAGTAGTGTTTTGCCAGTGAATTGATGAAGTAGATAAGATGGGTGGGAGTCCTTTAAAAAGAAGGAGACATTAACAAAATTTTAAACAATTCCCATGAGGAGAAAAGTGGTTTGTTTCTGGTTTTGGATGAATATATTGGATGCACCCAGCCAAATGCATTTTACTCAATAAATCACAGTTATGGTGATAGGAGATTTTACATATATAGAACTTAAATACAAATATATTTCATATTCATATATTTTATATTTAGTATTAATATATTAGAAACATTTGCACTTTTATTATGGCTCTGAAATCATGTTTTATTTCTGTAGCTTGAATCATGTCAACTGGATTTCTATTTTCTCTGTGGAAACGTTTCGCTCCTTATCCAAGGAGCTTCTTCAGTCTGAGTAAAGTTGGTAAGGGAATCCTAAATATGTTTCTAGGTAGCTGTGTGACCTTACACCTGGGGGCATGGTTATATTGAGATGTTATTTTAAGTCCTTTTATTATCTAAAGGAGGATCGTTAAGATCACCATGCTGCTGTTGAGCTTGTGAAATGGTCTTAATCTTCCTAGGCACAGAAGACAGAGCCGGGAGAAAGATGGGAGAAAGATTGTGCCTGAGGCCCCCACCTCTATTCAAGGAAGGATTTTCCAAGTTGGCATAAATGGATTCCTTGACCCCTCTCTCAAACCACCTATCTTCTCTGTCTAAAATGTGAACATTAATGTCCTCAAATGAGTGTCCTTTTTCCTTTAAATGAAGATAAACTGCTGACTCTGGTCCTGTGGTGTTACTTCTCCTGTGTTGGGCCATCCTCCTGTATAAAAGTTGTTTGGTTTCTCCAATGTAAAGTTCAGAGCACTCCTCACTGCACTGGATTGCATAAACTACACTGCTTTTCTTGTGTTTTGGAGTTTGATCTTTGGGGTGTACAAGCCTCTGTCTCAGTGTGTTGGTGGGTTTGAAATATACAGGTATGTGGTGTTTGCCAAATATCCGTTTTATCTTTTCAGACACACCAGCCATGTAGGGAATTACCAGGTTCTTTCGTTTATTCTGAGTCTCAGCCCTATCTGTCGCTGTTTTAGGTCTGGTAGATTTAGATTTGGTGAAGGCCCAATTTGGATATCCACAGGCCTTCAGAGCTGTTCTCAGGTGCTGATTTTCATTCTTTTTGGAATCCATGGAGGTGGGGATGGTTTCTGCTCTGTGTGACAATGTCCTGATGACTCCTAGTTTGTGCTGCAGTGGATGGTGGGAGTCAAACATCAGATATTGATCTGTGTGTGTGGGTTTCCTGTAGATCCCTATTTCTAGCTTGCCACCGGTCCCAATGAAGACTTCACAGTCTAGGAATGCCAGTCTGTTGTCCTTGGTGTCTTCTCTGGTGAAGCTAATGTTGGCATCTATAGTGTTTATATGGTCCGTGAAGGCCTGTACTTCCTGGGTCTTGATTTTGACCCAGTTGTTGGATAAGGAGCGAAACGTTTCCACAGAGAAAATAGAAATCCAGTTGACATGATTCAAGCTACAGACAATTCCACCTGGATGACTGAGAACCTTCATAGACATGTTTTATTTCCTTGAAGAGTTGTGTTGGCTTTCTTACTCTTCCTTTCTCACAGGCCTTGATAGATAGCTATGCCCACAGAAACAAGATAAGGTATACATTCCAAAGATAGCTTCTCCAGAGGAAAGTATTGTTTAATAAAGGCCAAGGGGCCCTAGCAAGGATGGAAGGAAGTTCCTAATATGGAGTGAAGGAAGGAAATTCCTAATATGGAATGAGGTTAAGGTGGAGTATGGGTAACTGAGTAAGGGGCGGTCTTCTAAAGGAGGAGTTGAATGGAATGTATATAATGTGCTGTAAGGAGGGGGCCCTGCGAGATCGCCCACCTAACAGCTTGCTGTCATTGCTTTTGCTCTTGGGTGAAAAATAAAGAACTTAATTTCATGCAACTGCCTGTTTCTTTGGCCCCGGCTCAGAAACGAACCTGGTAAGGAAATATAAATAAATTCTAACAATGGCTTACATAATACTTATCTTTATCTTTGCTGATTAAGTAAGTCCAACTTTCCTAGATGTCAATCCAATTGAACACAAGGGGATTTCCTTCCAATCAATGTTCCTATGACTGCACTATTAAGACTCTTTTATAATAAGTCAGTCAAAGGGTTATTCCTGCATGTAGCCTTAATCAAAATATTTCCACTAGCTTATTTTTCTACCACATCTGCTATGGCATGTCTCTGCACTGCACAATTACACTGTTTGTGCCTAGCAAAACAAATAATAGGTCATGGAAAGGGTGGGGAGGCGGTCAGATGTGCAAATATTGCAGGGTTATAATTTCAGTACATTCTGGGTGATAATGAAACGTAACATATCAGAGGATAGATTATCTAGCCAAAAGGAGTAGTGCAGAGACACTGAATCATTGTTTCCATAGGTGTTCTTGAGGTGAGATAAAATGCCCCCAAGTATTTATACTGATAGTCTTGCTTTTAAGTGTCTGTATTACACTGGGGTAGTTGCTTCTTATATCTAGTTTACTCTTACATATTTTGTGCATTTTTAAATTAATGTATTTTATTGTTTGCATTTCGAGTGTGTTTCTTAGCTGGTGAGTTGTGGACATCAGTATGTTGGTTTACAATGTAGTCTCTAGGTTAGAGGGTCTAGCTTGCACAGTATAACATGATTCTGGGGGGGATAACTGGATTTGGTTGTATATATGATGTTATGGCCAAAATGTGTCCAGAATGATCTGTACTGTCCTTAGCAGTGCTGAACAAGGAGTAAAACAAGGATGTGTGGCATTCCCTTGGTTGTTTAAGTATTTCTGGAAAAATGTATAAGAATTCCTTATGATGATTTTAGAGGTGTATTGGCTGGGGATGTGAATGTATGTTACTTTGTATGCAGATGATAGCATGTTACTGGCTGAGAACCTAAATGATTTGTGGTGAATGTTAGTGAGATTACATAATGCAGTGAGTAGTATAGATCTGAAAATTAATATATCAAAGACTAAGATGTTTTTTTGACTGAAAAATGAAGCAAATATTTTTAAGTTATACATAAATGGTGAAAAACTATATGCTTACCTAGGTAAAATGTATACTAAAGATAGGAAAATAGAGTGAGAAATCTTAAAAACATGCAAATGCTGATAGAAAAGTAGTGTGTAGTATGTGGCCTATTCAATGAAACTTCTGCCCACCCAACAGTTCGAAAGCAAAAGCAAGTAGATAAATTGGGTACCACTTACGTGGGTCAATTTGCTGGCGTCCTTTCGGAGGGTCGTCCTTGAACCAAGAAGACCTGGTGAATCCCGACAATGGCGGCGGAGGACGACGGGTCATGAACAACAACTTCCTGGATGTCAGCAGCCGGCTCGGAGCGAGGCATTCTGGGGCATGTAGTCTGATGCCTGCAGCTGAAGAGTCGGTTCCTTTACCTCCTTCCTATCGCGCAGTAACATTGTGTGTAATATATATATGACTGTATAATATATGAATTTACATGTATGTAAGCTGCCTAGAGCCCTCCATTAGGGAGAGGATAGGCGGGGTATAAATAAGATAAATAAATAAAATAAATAAATAAAATGTTCACTGAAGGAAGTAAAATGGCTATGTATAAGAACTGGCTTCTTAATGAGCGTTGGATATGTCAAGAGAAGCATAAAAATATGTTGAATGAAGTGTGAATGGGGTGCTTTAAGAAGTGTGTGCGGTAAGACAGGAAAAGAAAGGATCAAGAGTGAATAAGTGCTGAATGAAGGTGGACTGAATGCAAAAGTGAGTGACCAGTATGAAAGAAATATTGTGGTACTTCCATCATTAGAAAGAACAAATGAGGTTTGAATTGCAAAACAAATACAAAGAAGAGGGAGGGGAAGGGTAGAGTGAGAAAGTTATAGCTTCATAGAGTTGATGGAATCTTGAAAAACAGATGTGAGTGTAAGGCACCAAAACTTACCACGCGCCTTTAGAGAAAGCCAAATACACGAAGGAGACTTTGTAAAAAGGAACAGCAGCAAGGTTTATTTGGCCAAGCAAAGGTTGCCGGATGGCAGTCCTACAGACATCACGCACAGGTGACCTCTGAGTGGAACAGCCATCCAGAGTACAAGAGTGCACAAACTTTTATACAGCAAATAAAAGCAGGAAGTGAGGATGATGATGGTATGCCCATATGTGGGTGAGGTGTCCGATGACCATTCCCTGGGATTGGCTAGTTCTTGGGGATCAGGGTCCCTCCCAGAGCTGAAGGATTCTGGGATTCACCAGGTCAAGGGGTGATGTGGGTCATCAACATAGTTTCAAGGGATAGAATTGGGAACATTCACACCAATTGTTGGAACATTCACACCAAAGAAACACTTGCATCTTACAGAGACAATAGTAATACTTACAGGGACATTGGGTTATACAAGCATACTAAAGCACTGAGGTCAGAACCATAAAATCAAGTCTTTGCATATTCACATCTTGGGGAGAGTAGAACAAAGGATTTCTTACAAGGAAGTTAAGTAAATATGTTAGCTTGTCAGGAAGAAGATGCTGACCAGACAGGGAGAGCCCCAAGCTGGTATGCATTCTAAAGAGAGGTAGGATTACTTTGTAGTACCTAGTATTGCTATGCAGAATTCTCTGGGGCCTCGCCGGGGCAGGCCCATCTCAAGGGTCATCCTTGGGTAACGCTTCTTTGGTTCAGGCACAATCTTTGGTTCAGTAATGTTGCATCATGGGGAAATGTTACAGCATGGTGTTTTCCAGGCCAAGGTTTGTGGGCCGGGTTTCCCCATATCCCTTCAGAAAAACAGATGTGAGAAATTTAAAGAACAAAAAAGTATGCATGTGATGGAAGCAAGGATAGTTACCGATTAGGGCGTGTATTCTGGCAGGACCTAGGAAGAGGCCTTTTCTGTCATGGGGCTCGCCTTCTGGAGCATCATCCCCCCAGCGATTAGACTTGTCCTCACCCTGCTGGTTTTCTGTAAGTCCTTGAAGACCTGGCTGTGTTACTGAGCCTGGGGCCCTGGGTGTGTGGTTCAGCCTCTATCATGGTTATGTTAATTGTGTTGGTTGGTTTTTATCTTGGCTGCTGTATGTTATTTATTATTTTGTTGTGATGTTTCTATCCTGTTTTTAGTTATTGTTAGCTGCCCAGAGTCATATATTTGAGATGGCTGGCCATATAAATTGAATAAATAAATACCATCCCCCCATCCCCCATATATCCAATATGATTATATCCAATATTATCAGTTATGTATATGTACTATTTGTCACATTTCCCTTTGGGATACTGGTCATTGGGAACCTTCATCTTTGCAAACCACCATCATGTATATTTTAAAAAGCAATGCTACATAAATCCCCCTATAAAATATTTGTACATTGCATTGTACTCCCATATTTTTGTTCATTAGAAATTGTGTATAACTGGGGCAAAAGGGATGCCTCCTGTGCTGGGTTCAACTGTATGAGGAAGCTTCCTCATACTTGGAGAGTTATGTGGATATTCACAGCAGACCTGCTCTCTCAAAATGAGGAGACCAAGGTGGGGCAGGGTTGGACAGTAGCTCTGCTAGCCTCTTGGTAAACGATTAGAGAGGGCTCACATGGACTGAATTTAAAACATAGTGGAACAAGTAAACCTTAGGAAAGTGTGATACCCAGGCCCGTGTGAATAAGATCCATATTCGAGCACCTGTAATTTGCAGTTTGAGATCCATTTGTATCCATCCACTAATGGTTCATTAAAGTACTGTCTTTACCTGAAAGTTAACCCTGAATTTAAGCTGATTTTACCCCCCTCCCAATAAGGTACCCCTGGAGGGTGACCAAGCCCTGCAAGATGGCATGCACTGTGTCACGATCCAAGCCCCACCCCGTTGACACACATACAAAAGGGGCAGGGCTTGGATCATGATGAAATGCCTGCCATCCAGCAGATGTTGACCCCACCTCCACAGACACTGCTGGGTCCCCCCACAAAGAAAGGAAGATTAGTCAGAAAAAATATGCACTTCATTACTATATTGTCAGAGGATAAATTATATTGCCACAATATAAATGCATGGCCCCTTTTTGTTTATACAATGCCCTTCTTTCCATAAATGCCATGTAGGGCAGCAGAATCTCATAATATTTGTATGCCAGTAAATCAATGGTTGATCAAATAATGATTTTTTATTATCATATGATTAGCTCAGGTTTTATTCTAGGCTTAGGTTTGTACTACTGCCATTCTCTTTTATTTGAGCAGGTTGTGGACAACGACAGTACATTTGAAAATAAAATATTGCCACAGCTGTCTTAATCCATCTTCTTTTCTCTGTTAAGAGATGCTTTGATTTTTGAGGAGTGACAGCCATATTGTGTCATTGATTGACACATGCCAGTCACCACTGATGCATGCTTTTGTTGTTCTGTAGTTCTGATGATTTAAAATAATACTGGTTTATGAATACTAATACCATAGAAATGGAATACTGATACACCATGATAGACCAGCATTATATTTTGGTGAAGACATCCCAGGTATAACCTTAATAACCATCTGTAAGGAAGAAATAGGTACTGGCATCTGGATGCTTCTATTATGCCAGAAGAATTCACCACCACTTTTCAAAGTCCAGGCAAAACTGTGACATTTTATCTAACAATGTGAAGCTAATCTTTATGTAAAACACTAGTTCGGGCTCTGCAAGCATTTGCAAACATTGGTGAGAGTAATTAACAACAAAGAGGCCTTTAATTAAACATGTAAAGTATTCACTTTGGCCTTTATTAACAAATCATGATGAACCAAATGGCAAAGATAAAGGACGAACAAACATTGCTTAAAGGACCTTCAGCAAAGGTGAGATACCAGCTAGTAAATGTTCATTTAATAATTTAGACCTGAATAGACTTCCTTATCATAAAATATTTTTGGCAATTACTGCCTGAAAAATGGGTGTGATATAAAGTTCAGACTATTTTATTGTCCCTCTTGTATTTAAAGTGTGCATATTCTAAGCCTCTGTTTTAATCTGGCCTTCTTAAAATTAATGCCTTACCATGGAGTGATCCTTATTTCTCACTATGCATTTTTTTCTAGGAATTTTAATGATAGAGAAGTAAAAGATAGTATAAGTATTGCAATTGAAATTAAATAGGTAGTGAATTTTCAGTCATTTTAACGCAGTACTGTAGCATATATTAATTTACTGCGGATTTTATTTGATATTCAAAAATTATTAATACATTTTAAAAGCAAGCTGTGAGTAAGAATCCTGATGCTATCTGTTTTAATGAAACACAAGAGGAAAACAATATTTACCCTGTCACTTTTAATACCAATTCATCTTGAAGTTTTAGTTAATTATTTTTCACAGTAGTACACCCTTGGACAATTGGAGGATTTTTTCTCTCTATTACAGTTTCTTATGGTGAACTCAGGCTGGATTTGACAGAATAAATCAATATGTGTCTCTAGCAGTTAATTAGAGTATATTCTTTAGAGATACATGAACTTAACATGGCATCTCAACTACATATTTATTTTAAAGAATCCTAATGTTTTTTTGGTGACCCTAGTAATAAAATCTGAGAAAGTAATTAAAATTCAGCAGGAATTCCAGATTTATAAGGGATGGCTTTTCAGAAGAAGCATTTTAATGATAAACTACAACCTGCTGCTCTGGGGGTGATGGAAGTAGTCGTCCAACACATCTGGAGGATGCTGAGTTGGAGGGGGATAGGTTAAGCCAGTGTTTCTCAACCTTGGCAGCTGGAAGATATGTGGACTTCAACTCCCAGAATTCCCCAGCCAGCAAGGCTGGCTGGGGAATTCTGGGAGTTGGAGTCCACACATCTTCCAGCTGCCAAGGTTGAGAAACACTGGGTTAAGCACTTTGGTTACATTCCATGGTCTGCTACCAACAAGTACCCTTTGGGGAGCAAACTTAAGCAGAATTTGGTTCAATATCCTTACATACTGAATGGGGCTGGTGCAAGAAAGCTGCGTGGTATATCATTAATTGAAATGGATTACTAATTGACATCTTCTGTCTAGCCTTGTTCTCATCATCATACGGGAATACTTAAAAAGACATATTGTAAAAGCAATCCTATTTTTGCATTACCCAGGAAGATGGAGATATGCTGTTGCTGTATCAGTGGAACAGCTGCCATATGTAACGTGTGGGAGGAAAATATTCAGCTACAAAATATAAAAAGCACAGGATGCTGGAAATTCTGACAGTGCTCACCATAGGGATTGTCCTGCCACCCACACATGGAGGCAGCTAAAGAGGTCACAATGGTAGAACATCCCCCCATTGATTCCAGATAACAATGAGATAGGGGTAATTTATCTCTCCATCCCCACCCCATTACTCTGGGAAAAGAAGATGGATAGTATATCTTGCTATAGCCAGGTGGAACAACCTGTTGCTTGTTCAAATCTGGGTATGGCAATACTCAAAGGATGGTGTCTGCTGGCTCTCCATGCAACTGCCCCTTGGTTTACATTCCTCCATGAATCTTTGCCATAGTAGCCCAGCAGGGCTGCCCCAGTTCTATCAATGCCTGCTCCATTTCAACCATGCCATGACTTGTCTCATCAGCTGCAATACAGCTCCAGTAGTGATTGGTTCTAACAAAGCCTCTATCACTGCATGGTCCTGCCATCTTGGTTGGCCTTGCACAGCCTAATTCTGAATCAACCTATTTTCTGGGTTTACCCAATCCATTGACTGAGCTGTAAAGGAAAGAAATAGTCTAGCTTTGCAAATCAACCGTATCAACTCAAATTAAAGCTAACCAAGCTTGGTGTCTTCTGCAATTGCAGCAGCTAAGCCCTTAATTACTCTGGTTAAGCATGTTTTGTGAATCCAGCCATTTAGCCATTTTTAGCAGTATTGTCCTACTGTTGTCCTCCAAATGCACTGCATTTCAGCTCTCAAAGTGTTAAGAACACTGTTCTACTTGCATATAGGATGCTATCTTAATTCTGGGAGACTGTTGGCTAAAGAATTTCGACTGGCAGGGCCGAGGAGGAGAGCCTTTTCTGCCGTTGTCCCCACCCTGTGGAACATCTTGCCCCCTGAGGCGAGGTTGGCCCCCACTCTTCTGGCCTTCAGGAAGAGTGTCAAGACCTGGCTCTCCCAGCTAGCTTGGGGGTCCAAGAGTGATAGGCAGCCCTGGGGGTGGTTGGTGGCTTAAAGACGCTGTCTCTGCCTTTTAGTTTCCCTCTTTTATCTTCTTCAATTTTTTGTATTTTTGTATTTTTATAATGGTTTTTACAACTTTTATTTGTTAACCACCCAGAGTCACTTTTTAGTGAGATGGGCAGTGTATAAATTTAATAAATAAAATAAATAATTACTAAAGGTAATACAAATATATTTCCTTATCAAATTTATACCCACCACAATTGTGGGACTCTTGGTGCTTTATAGTAATTAAGAATATACAATATAATATCCATAATGGCTTCATTATGTACTTATGTAAACACAAGTATGTACCCAGGCAAAAAAAGTTTAGTGACTGCTTTATATGTCTGCAGTAGGCGAGCAAAAAGGAAAAAAATAAGTGTGTGTGGACACGTTCCTAGTCAGTTCAAAATTCAAGGCCCAAGGAGAGAGGGGAAGAAACTAATTTAGACAGGCCCAGCAAGTTTTCTCCAGCCCTACCTGTGGAGAATTAAATCTTTCTGCCAAGAGAAGGGAAGGAGAACTGTTGGGAGATCAAGAGGAAGAACAGCTAGAAGGGGGAAGAAGCGAGACGGCATGCAAGCAAGATGGACGCTGGAAACAGCAACATGGTCTTGGTGAGCTAGCAGGACGCAGGCAGGAAGAACATGTAAAGCTGAACTTCTTGGGGACTAGAAGCAAGGGAAGATGTGAATCAGAGCCAAGATAATCCACAAACCATGAATTCCTTTATCTGGAAAGCATCTGCTAACCATTTCAAGGAATTTGCCTCAGAAGTATATGGCCTTTGTGCAAAAATAATTATTGTATGTTCTGATCTATCCTCAATTCTTTGCTCCTCAGATCCCATCCGTCTGGATCTGTGTCCAGTCTGCAAAGCAGTCGAACGTTTGAGACATTGTAGTTTTATCCATGCTGAATGCCTTATCCCATCCTATCCTAATTGGACATTTGACGAGCCCAGCTAAAAGAAAGTTTTCCTTTTCCTTTTTCTTATTTTTAAAGGAAACTGAGTTTTATTCAACATTAATGCTTTCGTTTTCATCTCTCCTGAGCCAGGGTTAAGGAGGAAGAGTGTGGTCAAGGCATTCCTCCCTTCAGGAAGACAGTGGTGGGAGCAGGAAAATACCCACCGCCCATAACCAGACCCTGGGCCATGATGGACTTGGGCTGCTCGAGGGAGGCATGGCTGAAGAGCACCCCTGCAGCTTCATGGCACAGGGCTGCAGACCGCCTGCCTCTTGGAGGGTAAAGACCTAGAGCAGGGTTTCTCAACCTCAGCAACTTCAAGATGTGTGGACTTCAACTCCCAGAATTCCTCTGCCAGCATTAGGTACATGAGACAGCCAAAGCTTACTTTTTCACTAGCATCAGTGGAACTGAAAAGTACTTAAGGTGGATTTGGCCTTGAATGTATTTTTGTACTATTTATCTGCTGCAGTTAATTGAAGACCAAAGGCTTTAAGAATACCAGATCTGGAGAGGGAGGGATCCTGACCCCACACTTGTTAAAGAAAAATTCAGATAAGAGAACCAATTAATTTGGTAATTCCTTTTTGTAGAGTTATTTCCCTTAACCATATATATCTGGTAACTACAGTGTTTCTTCTAACTGTTCATGAATGAGGGCCAGCACAGCTTTCAACCTGGCATTTTGGGACTGTTTAATATGGCAAATAAGGGAACAAGAGACTATAGCTGCACATAAACTGCCAATTAAAAATTTTTTTTTTACTCAGCACATTGCATTCGTTTACATTTATTAAAAGCTACATCCCAAACTGTTTTCCAACAGCTCCATAGCTTGGAGCTCTATTTCTGTACTCTATACTTATTTAAGAGTACAGGCAGTGAAACCTATACACTCTGTATTGTGTGAGGAGTTTTGCAACTGATTTTATTATTATTTTTATTGCATCCTCTTGTGTGGTACAGTGCAATAATTTTGATACATGCAAGCCACTTTTGCTGTATAAATTGTGTGGGAGAAAAGATGGAGGCTCTTTGGTTCAGGCCCTTTTATGCAGCTTGGTTTTCTGTGGATGGATGGATGATTAGATAGATAGATAGATAGATAGATAGATAGATAGATTGATTGATTGATTGATTGATTGATTTTTACCTTTGGAAGACAATCTTACTCGGCTACGAGTGATCGCCAATGAAATGAAATAGATAGATAGATAGATAGAGAGAGAGAGAGAGAGAGAGAGAGAGATAGAGAGATAGAGAGATAGAGAGATAGAGATAGAGATAGAGATAGAGATAGAGATAGAGATAGAGATAGAGAGATAGAGAGATAGAGAGATAGAGAGATAGAGATATAGATATAGATATAGATTCCAGCAATATGTCATTAAGCTATATGCGACTATGCAGTACATAACTTGTTTACTACAACAGTTGCAAGAGCAGTCCAGATCTACCCCACAGAAAGGAGCAGATAGACCAGAGGCTAAGGAACCGGAACAATAAGGCAGCTGGACCTGGCAAGTCAAACCACTGATGGCGTAGGTTGGACAAACAGTATCCTCCAAGTAGAAGGACCAATTAGAAGCTAGGTGGTTGGATTGTCCATACAATCTGGACCCCAAGTGAAGAAAGGTCTAAACCAGTGGCTGAAGATTTTGGGAGAGTCTTTGCTACAGTACTGCTGTGGCTGAGTCAAATCAACCCCTCTGAGCACTTCCCTGCTCCCTGTGTAAGTTTCCCTGTGGATCTCTAATTGGGCTGGACACCCAATTAGGCCCACAATGTGGGTGAGGCTTACTGGTTATGATAGTAGAACTTGAAGGAACATGTACTGCATTTGTCCCCCCATCTCTTTGCCTTGCTGGAATTGCTTTGCTTGCTTGCTTAAGTAAAAGAAGTTGAAACTTTTACCAAGTCTCTGGTGTTTGCTGTTGTCCATCATTAAAGTTATCGGGTTGAATGCCTACTGAGGAAATGAGAGTCCAGGCTTAATTTATCCACAAATGAGGAAACAGTGCAAAGTGCCCCTATTGATAGAAACATTTTTAGGCTGTCACTGGAAAAAAGACTCTGGGGAGAAGAAAGCAGGTTTGGAAATCACATGCTTTGGTTGAGTTAAACTCTCTCTGAATGTATCTAAGCTGGGAGTGTAGGGCATGCCTCTTGCTGCCCCTCTTAAACTGGTTTTGGGTACAGACTGGCCAGACTGATTCAGTGCTTTGCTTCATTGACCCCAAAATGTCTGTGTTGGCTTGATGATCCAGGTGTGTGGAGGCATAGTTCCCCAAAGAGGGAATGCAAATCCCAGGGCAATTCCAGGAAAATATCTGCAAACATCACACAGAATATAGAGGTTCTCAAATCTAATAGGCCATCCGTAGTAGCAATAGTCAGAGCTTGGAAACCTCCCCAGAAATCTGTAATAATTTCATTGCTGCTCAAGAAAATACTCAAAAGGGTCAGTGCATGGAAAGCAAACACCCTCTCATTTAATATGTATTAATACATATTCATTAATATGCATTTAATGAATTATGAAACAGACAATAAACAAACAAACAAATAGCACTCTGAGAAAGTAGGGAGAGTAATATTCTGCATTTGCATTGCCTTATATGAATATTTTCATACTTCTCTTTTAGTGCACTTTCCATGCCTTGGGTGGAGGATGAAAGAGGATGACATTGTTAAAAATGATATATCATCAGGAACAATTTTATATAAAAGACTACGGTTGAAAGCATTTTTAAAGTGGTCTTCTTAATAATTTCCCTACTTGTTGTTAAATTTGTGCCTGTTTCTAAAACATGTCAGGTGCCCAAGTAATATTTACATGCTTTCTTAGGAATAATTCCCACTGAAACCATTGGGGCTCACATTTAAATAAACGTGTGCTGTAGATTTGTGTAGTAATCCTTAATGTTTATATCAGCAGCACACAACCTGAGACCCCAAGTCTATGTATGATCCTCCAAAACCTGGATGAGACTCCCCAAAGCCTCCCAAGTTTTCCTCAAAGTGTAACTTTTAATGTTATAGAAGTGTAGATTACTAAATGTATGAGGACTGATCGTACGAACTATCTTTAATTTAATTTAATTTTAATTAATTCTGACTTGGCTACTTCTGATATCTACTCCAAGTCCAAGTACAGTATAGTTCTCAGCCGAGAAAGATTGTTTAGCCTTGATTTATGTAATATAGTACATATCAAGTACAGTATAAATTATATTTACTAATGCATTTCAAACATACATTATCTCGAGAAAGAACCTTTGTTTTATCGTTACTGAGGGCCCTTTCACATGGAAGGGCAGCCCTGTTCTAAGATCGGCACAAGCTTTGTGGGGCTTTGAGAGGTCAGTGAAAGCCAAGCCAGTCACCTCTGAAAATAAATCCACCCACCCTCCAATGCAGAGGAAACGCCGTGCTGTTCTGGAGGTGCGGCTGGATATCTTTCCACTGGCAGGGACTCCTGGCTGCCTCACCCTGCCTTCCATTTGTAAGAACTCACCGCCGCCGCCATCATGGTGCTGTGGCTTCCGTCTCTTTTTCTGCTGAATGGAGAAATTATTTTGCTGGTCCCCAAATAGAACAATGGCCTGCTTGGTTTTTGATGTTATTCCCCCATTCAGAAAGCAAGCATGGAATGTTGGATGCTCACTTCCTCCTGCTTTTGGAGCTCTCCTATTGGCTGGGTGGAGGGAGCCACCAGTCTTTAGGGCAGGGGTGGGGAACCTTTTTTCTGCCAAGGGCCATTTGGATATTTATAACCGGGGACCGGGGGGGTGGGGGGCGGGGTTTCCATGGACCGGGGGCCAGAGTTTGCGGGCGGGAGCCAATCACAAGCACTGGGGGGCGGGGTTTGCGGGAGGGAGCCAATTGCATGGAAGGGGTGGGGTTTGTGGGCAGGAGCCCCGTGGGCCTTAGGCAGGAGCCCCGCGGGCCTTATATGGCCCGTGGGCCTGACGTTGCCCACCCCTGCTTTAGGGATACTTCATATGCTCTTTTAATGCAGGTGGGCACAAGTTGCAAGCCCAAAAGACATATGCCATTTGGATGAATATAATTATTTGAAGACTGTCTTGGAAGAATAATCCATCACCTTTATGAAAACTTATTTAGGATGTGCCTCTAAGCGTCTAGGTTGTGTTGGGATGCTGGTTTCAAAGTGCTTGATTATCTTAATCATTTATTTATCTCTAGTATGAATATGATAATGACAATTGGCATATATTTTAATGAGTTTCTTCCTCTTATTACTTTTCCACCCTGGATTGTCAAGTGTCAGGATCTGTAATGGTGTAGATGTCTCTGACTTTTAAAAATCATGTTTAAATCAGCCTTCCATAAACCTGCTTTTCCTAAAAATTATCTGGAACATCATTTCTGTTTTCACTTGAATCCTCTTCCTCCTGGCCCCATCCCTTTTTCTATAGTTTTCATATCTGAAACTGGGCCAAGCCATATCTGGAAATGAGGCAAAGAAGAGGTGGAACTTTGAACCATAGCCACAATGCCAAAAATCAGAGATGGTGCATGTGACTTAGAATCTGAATTATTACGCTAGTCCAGAGCTTTCCAAACTGTGTGTCGCGACACATTAGTGCAGAGCTTTCCAAACTGTGTGTCGCAACACAAAAGTGTGTCGCCACACACAGTCTGGTGTGTCGCCACACAACCCGGAAGCGCTGATCATCATCAGCGCTTCCGGGTTTTCCCACAGCGACACACCAACTGCAGCGCGCAAAACCCGAAAGCACAGCAGCGCTTCCGGGTTTTTGCACGCTGCCGCACTTCCGGGTTTTCCCGCGGCGACACACCAACGCCAGCTGGCGTTGGTGTGTCGCTGCAGGAAAAACTTTGGAAAGCCCTGCATTAGTGTGTCAGCTGCAGTTTCTGGGTGTGTTGTGGCTGCTGCTGCCTCCGAGCCCTGCCAGGATTCCGCGCAGGTCCTAGTGCCTGCCTTTTGCCTTGCTGCCTCCAAACCTGCTGTGATTCCGTGCAGGTCCTAGTGCCTGCCTTGTGCCCTGCTGTAAGAGTGTGTCACAAAATGATGCATGTCTAAAAAGTGTGTCACCAACATGAAAAGTTTGGAAAGCTCTGCACTAGTCTGTAAGCAAACACACTTTATTTGCAACAGAGAACATCATTTACATGTAGGAAGGAGAAAAGTGGGCACCTCCCTCCAGCTCAACAAATACTGTGAAGGACAAGATGTGATCGACATGGGCAGTGGAGAATTCTTAGTGGTCTGTTCTTAAAACAAATGGCAGTGAATTAATTTCCCCAAGTTGAAAAGCCTAATTCAGTAAATCTCTTTCTTCTTATGTGCACCCTGAGTTCCATTTAGAGACAATGCATGCAACCAATTAAGTATTTCAGGGGCTTGCCACTTTCAGAACTCTGCATTAAGGTGAGAAAAATATTAAGGAGATCTAGCTTAGCAGTGCTATGTGTGGAAAAGCTCTCTGGATTGTAAGATTATATCTTACTATCTTGACTCAGCAGAAAAATAGAGTTCTGATACAAAAGAGAAGAATATGGGTTTAGAATTAATAGACCCCTAGTGCCCAATGTATGAGAACTTTGTTTCTCTGGAAAAGGGAAGTCTACAGAGAATATGCTAACATTCTTCAAATACCCAAAGGATTGTTGTTTAGGAAAGGGCAAATATTTAGGGCCTGCTGCCCAAGTGGGCAGGACCAAAATATAATGGACATCAGGTTGCTCAGATGCTTTTAGTTATGCATGTGTTGAATATCGTACTGCAAGGTGCCATCTTATCCACATTAAACACAGAGATACATCACTTATTAAAAAATACTGTTCAACCCATCAAAGCAAATGGGGTGCAGTAGGCTTTGGCTGAACCCAAGAAAGACTGAGTGGCTTTGGGTGTTCGGACCTTCTGGTGCTGGGAATCTTCCGTCTTTGGTTCTGGATGGGGTTGCACTTCCCCAGACAGATCCGGTGTGCAATCTGGGGGTCCTCCTGGACTCACAACTCCTGATTGAAGAGCAGGTGGCAGCTGTGGTTAGGAGGGCCTTTGCACGCCTTTGGGTTGTGTGCCAGTTGGATCTGTTTGCGGACCAGGAGGCCCTACTCACTGTCACTCATGCCTTTGTGACCTCCCATCTGGACTACTGCAATGCGCTCTACATGGGGCTGCCCTTGGAGCATTCTGAAGCTTCGACTGGTGCAGAACGCGGCAGCATGGGTAGTAAATGGCAATAGTTACTCGGTGCACGTAACACCACTTCTCTGTGAGCTGCATTGGTCGCCGGTGTGCTTCAAGGTGCAATTCAAAGTGCTTGTTGTCACTTTTAAAACCCTTCATGGTTTGGGACTGGGTTACTTGAGGGACCGTCTCTCCCCAGTTGTTTCTACCAGTTTGGCAGGACAGGCATGCTCTGGGTCCTGTCGGCTAAGAAATGCCACATGGCGGGGCTCAGAAGGTGTGCCTTTTCTGCCATGGCGCCCTTCCTATGGCTGGACCTGCCCCTGCTGGGCTTTCGTAAGCCCCTAAAGAGCCGGTTCTGTGCCCAGGCCTGGGGCCCCGAGCATGTGGAGGGACCCGTCTCCTGGCTGTGTTAGCGACTGTCGATTGTGATACCTTCCTTGGCTGCTATGTATTTTAATGTTTGTATTTGTGGTTGTACATTGTTTTTAATTTTATTTTGATATTGTTCACTGCCCAGAATTACTTGTTGAGATGGGCAGCTATACAAATTGGTTGAATAAATAAATAAATAAGTAAATAAATTTTAACTAATTCCTTACCAGCCCAAAACAATTAGCATCATAATAGAAGACCTAGTATGATATTTATTTCGGTTACATAAATAAAGCACCCCCACCCAATCCATCAGCATTTGCTCACTTAAGAAGGGCTACTATTTAATTAGTGGTCCATTCATTCCCCTTGTTTATTTTCTGCTTGCTGAGTGTCAGAGTACAAGGGGTGTTCCTTGACAATTGATGCTTAGACAAAGGGCACCTCTGTTTCCCCTGTATATAAATGTCACACAAAAGGAAGTCCTGGTAAAGAGATTTTTCCTCACTCCTGGCTTGCATATGTGGAGCTCATATAAAATAAACAAATTTGTTCTAGGCAACAAAGGGAAAAAAAAATCCAGAATTGCCTATAGGCATTCATTTTGCTGTAAATTTATGGTTTGACTACAGAATCTGCATTAATCCCAGCCTCCCCGAATGTATTCAGAGAGCATATATAAATGTATTCTGAAAGTATTTCATTTTTGCTCATACAATTTACATTAAAATCCACACTAGCTTTACACATCATAATATTTTATTCTTTTCTCCATTTTTCTCTCGCCAATAAATTGCGTATTTTTAAGCTTTCTCTGTGCCAACAAGGAGCTGCATGGATCTATGGCAACTGCCACATTTGCACTTTTCATTTACAAATCAGTAACTAAATTCTCATTAAATATTCCTTAGCAGTCTGCTCAACATATGTTTCTCCGAGTACTAGTACTTATAAGGGGAAAGCAAATTAGATCAGTAGTTAAATTTGCTTCCTAAAAGCTGCTGATATCCTTGGGACAGAATAATTTCCAAAATTAAGCCTTGAAGGGCTGTCCCCAGCCTATTGTTTTTTCCTTAACAGAATACAAATGGAACTAACTTTTATCAAAATTAGGACACCCAGATCTGGGCTGAAAAATCCAGATGAGTTGGAGTATCTTATAGCTCAGATCTGGTAGCTCTGTCCAAACTGGATACCTATTTCCTTCTCTAATATGGTTGTTGTTTATTAGTTCAGTCGCTTCCGACTCTTCGTGACTTCATGGACCAGCCCACGCCAGAGCTTCCTGTCGGCCGTCACCATCCCCAGCTCCCCCATGGTCGAGTCCGTCACCTCCAGAATATCATCCATCCATCTTTGGTATGTGGATATAAGTTGATTTTTTCCAATCTGATGGCCATTCTTGTGTTTTCCAAATTTGCTGGCATATGGCATGCATCACCTTAACAGCATCATCTTGCAAGATTTTAAACAGTTCAGCTGGGATACCGTCGTCTCCTGCTGCCTTGTTATTAGCAATGCTTCTTAAGGCCCATTCAACCTCACTCTTCAGGATGTCTGGCTCTAACTCACTGACCACACCGTCAAAGCTACCCCCAATATTATTATTCCTTCTAACATGGACCAGCCTTAATAATCAGATTTCCTAACAGGAGTTGTTTTTAAAGATCAAGTAGGCTTTCTTTTTCAGATCTTTAGCATTCCCCACTTACTGTATGTTAAGAGAAATTAATTAGAAATTCAATGCGGTCTACTTTTGATGCTTATGTGCAGGGTTGCCCGAAGTAAGTCTCACTATGTGGAGTGGGACTGACTTCCTAGCAGGTGCAAAGAAGCACTGCAATTGGATTGCTGAATGACAGCAGTGTTAAATCAGGCTAGTAAAATAGTCTGTAGATACTGGAGTGTAAATTCACCATCTACCAGTCTGTCAGTGACTTTGTTTAGTTTGTGCTTCAGTGGCAACACTCCCTGTCAGCAGGAAAACCTCCAGCAACAACATCACAATTACCACTCCAACCATAACTTGCCTGATGAGTCCAGCTAGGCTTGAATGACTTTCTTAGCTGTAGCTTTCCTTTCTCGGAATGGCCCACATGTGTGAAACAGGCTTTTCCCATTCGTCCCCTGGAGTAGTATCTAGCTCAGTGTTTCTCAACCTTGGCAACTTTAAGGTGTGTGGACTTCAACTCCCAGAATTCCCCAGCCTGCTGAAATCCACACCCCTTAAAGTTGCCAAGGTTGAGAAACACTGAACTCGCTAGCACCCCTTTCCTTTCTAGCCCCTTGCTACAAAAACGCCAGAGATTCTTGTGATACCACGAAGATTAAAAATATCAGGATTACATAAAACTTGTTGCTCCTTCTTGTTGCTAGCAAGCTCCAACAGTAGCTCAGTTTGCTGTTTTAAAACTTTTAATTATGCTTTTATGGGCTGTTTTTGTGCAAATATTTATTTTTCTCTGTAAGTTTGTTTTAATATTTCCCTAAATTGTCTTTCAATCACTGATAAAAAGAGAGTGAGTATTCAAAATAAAAAGGCAAACAAACAAATAATTGTTGGTTAATTAAATTAAAATTGGCAAGTTCTCCCACAAAATACAGGGAACTAGTTTTGTGCATGGTAACTCCTGCAAGGATACTTGATGCTTCTTATTGGAAAGTGTGTACAATTTCTTCTACAGAAGGATGACTAATTGAGTTGTGGGAGTACACTTCCATGTCCAAAAGAACCTCATGTTTCAAAAGTAAATCTGGCACAGTTTACGTCAGCTTGAAAACCATTTTTGCATTAGAATTCCATATATGGGCTTGTACCACATCTGAAATTTGGGTTTCTCTTAATACAAAGCCTTAGTATTTTAACTTTCAGTGGTCTGTTAAATAAGGATGGATCTTTTGCTTTTTGGACAGAAATTCTGTCATTCCTTATCCTACTTTATGATTTCTATTCTGCTGATTATTGCCATTGATATTTATGTACTCATTGGATTTTAACAATGACCTGCAGTTTTTGAAATGATGCACGATATTCAGTTACGGAAAACAAATGAACGATTGAAAATTCCTATCTTAAAAACGGCAAGTTCTCTGCCTGTAATCAAAATGCCGGGTGATGATGGCAGGTCTCAGCTCTGCTAGGTACAAGTGCGGTGGCTTCCCACACCATGAAATCAGCATTGCCTTTAACAGCCAAATCTACCTTCAGTATTAACACTGAGCACTGGGATTAGGCAGAATAAATAAGAAGAAAGGATGGGAATTTAACATGTCAGAAATGAAATCTTTCTTTTTCTGCAACAAAAAGGGGAAGCTGTTGGACACAGTAGCTAGAGGAACTCCAGAACAACAGCACACCCAATGATAGCAAAAGCAGCTACTATCACCCCACCACTAAAGGAAGGTTGATGCTTCAGCAGAAACAGCTTGCCACTCACAGGGGATCTAAGGACAGGAACTAAAGTAAGCCATTTCTTCGCCTGTAACAGAACAGTGGTTTGGGCAAAGGAGCCTGACCCTAAACCTCCATATTCCCTTTGAAAACTGCACAGGTTGCTGCTCGACTATGCTCCGTGGCAGTGTTTCTCAACCTTGTTGACTTTTTAAAGATGTGTGGACTTCAACTCCCAGAATTCCCATGGCTGGCTGGGGAATTCTGGGAGTTGAAGTCTACACATTTTAAAGTTGACAAGGTTGAGAAATACCACTCTATGGGCAGATACCCACTTTCTGTTTGGCTCATCACCAAAACAGGCCACTCGCCACTTCCTGAATGCAGGAATGGATGACATCATCCTTCCCCCACTCCCAGCTCATGGCAAATTCACCCAGCACCTCTGTTTTCCAGCTTGGATTAAAAACTAATAACTGTAGTTGTGTTAATCTCTTCAGAGCCAATGGTCTCCAGTGCTTCGCAACAGCCCAGCTCCAATTGACTGCCATGCCTGGCAGTCTCACTCCTCTCACTCCCTACCTGGGCAGCCATTTTGTCCGGGGCTGCTGTGTTCTCTGCTGGCCAGCTGCTGCCATTTTTTATAATCTTGCAGTTGATTGAGTGATGGTCTGTTAAATCAATGAACTGTTCTCAATCCTAGACGCTCACGTTCCATTCAACTCTTACATCTCCCAAAGGGCACCGTTTTGGTTTCTGCCCAATCTAGTGAAGCAATGCCCCCCCCTGCTCTCCCACCCTCTGTCCACATACCCACAGTATTATGAAGCTTCTCTTCCCTTTAAAAAAATGAAGAAATAAAATCATTGCTACTTTGCTTCTATGAAACTTTCTTAGTATAAAGAAACCTACAGAGGAATGTAGGTACTAAGGAAAAACCTGTGCCCTGTTGGTTTGATTGTTTTAACATCACAGCAAGGATGATACCATAAGGGAAAGAAGAAAGAAAGAAAGAAAGAAAGAAAGAAAGAAAGAAAGAAAGAAAGAAAGAAAGAAAGAAAGAAGAAAGAAAGAAAGAAAGAAAGAAAGAAAGAAAGAAAGAAAGAAAGAAAGAAAGAAAGGGAAGGAGGGAGGGAGGGAGGGAGGGAGGATCTGTGCTAGTGTCAAAGGAGGTAATGTGAGGAGCGTGTGTGTGAAGGTATCTGTGCAAACATCTGGGAAAGCACAGGAAAGGCAGGGAGACTAGTGAGAGAGAAAAGGCAGGCCCTGGAAGACCGGTCCCCACAAGAGCCAGCCAGTGAGGCTTGTCTTCCTGGCACAGATGGGAAGGGCACGAAGGCAGGGGGATGCCCTGTCAGGTCTTGCAGTGGCCCTAGTCCACGCTGAACACCAGCTGGGCCCTGTCGCCAACCTGTCGCAATCTGGACTTCTGACGTTTCTGGAGTTGGCTTAAGAAACAGCCAGGAGCAGCATGGGAGACAAGGTATTCCTGACTTTGACTTAGAAACCTCATTCTTTGCTTGCATCCCCATTGGGCAGGACATCTAGGACCTTGTTATGTGTGGTGACCTCACCAATTTTTGTAAAAAAAAAAAAAAGGAGCTATACTCAATGATCAGTTATGCAGATAAATTCTTCCAACAAATTGCATGTGAATGAAGACTCCTGTTGATTTGGTGGTTTGGGAATTGTTTTGTTCTTTTTGCAGCTTTATGAATATATATGCAAATCAAGACAAAGCAACTTGAGATTTACTATTAAAAAAGAATTATTAAACAGAATGTATAAATTAGCATAAAAGATGCTAAAAAGATGTTTGAGGTGATGTATTGGTTTGATTAATGATTGAATATGTTATTTATCCATTGAAAGTATTTTTATAATTGGATTGTTTTGATGTTCCAGCCTTGTAAAGTTGTCAGATTTATTAGTAGCAGCCTTCTATCTTCATTTCCCTCCCCTTGTTTTATTTTTATTTCTCTTTTTCAGACTTCATAGGAAATGTAGGAAGCAAGGAACTTCACAGATGCACCAAATTAATTACTGCAAAGAGGTTTGTATTTCTGAGCATAAAATAAGCAACATCCAGCTACCTCAGTCATGATGATTTTTGATTATATGGGGGGGGGGGGGAACCAAGATGTTGAGGAATTAAGGATGTTTGTGGCCATTGAAGTAGTGGTTACAATCTACTTGCAGTTTTCCCATGCCACTTTCAACAAAACAAACTATAAAACCCCAAACAAACAAAAAACCAGTAATAGCCATTGGGAAGAATAACCATAATTATTATCAGGCAATATCTTTACTGGGTCAATTGAAGGTTTACCAAATAGTAGTCATCATTCAAGTTTCCAAGAATTCTTCATGGAGCAAGATCATTAACACCCAGGAAAGTAGGACTGAAATTTATATCTATAGCTTCTTGAGTGCCTTCTGGCCTGAAAGTCAGGCACCAACATTATTAGTAAAAGCAGGTTATATCCTCAGATGGAGTGAAAAAGAGTCTCCAGAAATGCAAATTGAGCCTTATCTGGTGCAGGATTTTAGTTTGTATAGGAATGTTTCTTGAACTTTACTTCAAAGTTGGAGGCATCAAATGATGAAGTCTAGTGTGAACATTCACAGGGTTTATTTTTGGGGAATACTATAAAAGCTCACATGATAGTGAAAATCCTCTTTCTTGAAACATGCTTTGAAGTTATGGGCTAAAATGATTTTAAAATATTTTGTGTTATTATGAAGACAACATGATCTTTCTTGGAGAATGTCTTCTTATTTTGATGGCTGCCTTTCATCTTTTGTATTCTGCTGCTTGTAGTAATTAGGCAATTGGGATTTATTTGCTTTCAACTAATTCTTGCTGGCCTCTTTATAGAAATGGTATGATATAAATGTTTTGAATAAAAGCATCAATAGACAGATTCTTTATATCATCTGTGTATATGTGTCTGTGTGTTTATTTATCCTCACCTTTTATGTATATAAAACAACTAGCATTATTTTAATGCTAATGGCTTAGCAACTAATGTCAAAATTTGGAAGACAGATTTAATAATGGTTTTATAATACAGTAGGGGGGTGCGCGATGGCTCAGTGGTTAAGACGCCAGGCTTGTCGATCGGAAAGTCGCAAGTTCAGAGGTTCGAGACCCTAGCCCCGCGTGACAGAGTGAGCTCCCGCACTCGCCCCAGCTCTTGCCATCTAGCAATTTGAAAGCATGCAAATTCAAGTAGATAAATAGGTACCATTTTGGTGGGAAGGTAACAGCGTTCCGCGCGTGTCATGCCGGCCACATGACCGTGGAAGTGTCTTCGGACAATGCTGGCTCTTTGGCTAACAAACGGAGATGAGCATTGGCTCCTAGAGTCGGACATGACTGCACAAATGTGTGGGGGGAACAGTAGGCTCACCCTCGTACTACCACTGTCTGATATTCTGAAACTTGGAGAAAGCAGTGAATCTAATGGGAGTGACTTATACAGCAGGGAAACCATTCCAGTTTAACTGGAATGTTGATTATCACTGGGGACCATAGAAATGTAGATTCCCATGCCTCTAAAGAGGAGGCATTAGCAGGCCCATTTCCCAAACTCTCCAATAACAAACACATCATAGTCTTAAAGACAATGTCACTACTTTGCCTCCATTACAAGGCTCCACTCTACCTCATTCCTCTTTTGCAAGTTTAATTTTGGGGGGAAAACGGTGGATAAAGAGCTCTTCTGGGCATCCTAACTATCAAGACAGCCTCAATGTATTTCTGAGAATTTTCCAGGAGTTCAGCAAAATTTAGATAATTATACAACAAGCCAGAGAATGGGGAAGTTCCTGCTCACTAATATCAATTTCTAATATGCACAGGCTATGTATGGTGAGCTAAGCACCATTCTATCTTTTCAATATGACCTGCTCGCTTGTTCATGTAAAAAATGAACAGAAGCAACACGATTAAGAAGTGCTATTGATTTGTCACCAGCAAGAAAGATGGTGGCTCTGTCAGTTTTGCGGCCAGAAGATTTTATGATCTCCTGTACATAAATATTGTCTAGACCAGGAAGTAGAAATTCAGTTTATGTGACCTCTGGTTGCTTCTCCTTCTGTTCTTTGACAGCTGCAGTTATGCAGCCCAGTCTCTGTATTTATTAACTTCCCATCAAACAGGTACAGTAGTTTTACTGTCTTTTTTTAAAAAAACAAACCTGTCCTTACTATAACTCTGAATTCCCCAGCAGTGTGATTGTCCTTCATGGGAGTTCTGGGACCTAGTCCCAACCCATCTAGAGGACACCAAATGGGGAAAGATATTCTTGATTAATGTTATTCCAGCTTAAAAAGTGCTTCCTGGGCAATATGAATTGACGTAATAACTACAGGAATATTTTAAGGAAACAGGGTATTTCCAAATATTTATTTATTTATTTATTTATTTATTTATTTATTTATTTATTCAATTTATTCCCCGCCCATCTCCCCTACAAGGGACTCTGGGCGGGTAAATAAATCTGGAAGTGACCCACATGTGACCCACATGTTCCTGGTGAAAGAAGAGTCCCCCCTTTGTTTTTTGCCATAGCAGCCTTCAGGCTTAAGCCATTTCTTTATCAGTTTTGCCTTTCTTCTGAGGAATTTTAAAGGTTTACTGTTTTAATAGCTTGTATATCACCTACTGTGATATACAATGTGGTCAAACATGAGATGACAAGATTGAACATCGACATCTTGGGAATCAGCGAACTAAAATGGACAGGAATGGGCGAATTTAATTCAGGAGACCATTATATATACTACTGTGGGCAAGAATCCCTTAGAAGAAATGGAGTAGCTCTCATAGTCAATAAAAGAGTGGGAAAGGCAGTACTGGGGTACAACCTCAAAAACGACAGAATGCTTTCAGTTCGAATCCAAGGCAAACCATTCAACATCACAGTGATCCAAGTCTATGCCCCAACCACTGATGCCAAAGAAGCTGAAGTTGACTGGTTCTATGAAGATCTACAACACCCTCTAGAACTAACACCAAAAAAAGATGTCCTTTTCATCATAGGGGACTGGAATGCTAAGGTAGGAAGTCAAAAAATAACCGGAATAACGGGCAAGTTCGGCCTCGGAGTACAAAATGAAGCAGGGCAAAGGCTAATAGAGTTTTGTCAAGAGAACACGCTGGTCATAGCAAACACTCTTTTCCAACAACACAAGAGACGACTCTACACATGGACATCACGAGATGGTCAATACCGAAATCAGATTGATTATATACTTTGCAGCCAAAGATGGAGAAGCTCTATACAATCAGCAAAAACAAGACCTGGAGCTGACTGTGGCTCAGATCATGAGCTTCTTATCGCAAAATTTAGGCTTAAATTGAAGAACGTAGAGAAAACCACTAGACCAATCAGGTATGACCTAAATCATATCCCTTATGAATATACAGTGGAGGTGAGGAATAGATTTAAAGGATTAGATCTGGTAGACAGAGTGCCTGAAGAACTATGGATGGAGGTTCGTAACATTGTACAGGAGGCAGCAACTAAAACCATCCCAAAGAAAAAGAAATGCAAGAAAGCAAAGTGGCTGACTGATGAGGCTTTACAAATAGCTGAGGAAAGAAGGGAAGCAAAAGGCAAGGGAGAAAGGGAAAGATATAAACAACTGAATGCAGAATTCCAGAGAATAGCAAGGAGAGATAAGAAGGCCTTCTTAAATGAACAATGCAAAGAAATTGAGGAAAACAATAGAATGGGGAAGACTAGAGATCTCTTCAAGAAAATTGGATATATCAAGGGAACGTTTTGTGCAAAGATGGGCATGATAAAGGACAAAAAAGGCAGGGACCTAACAGAAGCAGAAGAGATTAAGAAGAGGTGGCAAGAATACACAGAAGAACTATACAAGAAAGATCTTAATATCCCTGATAAATATGATGGTGTGGTCACTGACCTTGATCCGGACATCCTAGAGAGTGAAGTCAAGTGGGCCTTAGGAAGCATTACTAACAACAAAGCTAGCGGAGAAGACAGTATCCCAGCTGAGCTATTTAAAATCCTAAAAGATGATGCTGTTAAAGTGCTGCACTCAATATGCCAACAAATTTGGAAAACTCAACAGTGGCCACAGGATTGGAAAAGGTCAGTTTACGTTCCAATTCCAAAGAAAGGCAATGCCAAAGAATGTTCAAACTACCGTACAATTGCGCTCATTTCACATGCCAGCAAGGTTATGCTCAAAATCCTACAAGCTAGGCTTCATCAGTACGTGAACTGAGAACTACCAGAAGTGCAAGCTGGGTTTCGAAGAGGCAGAGGAACTAGAGATCAGATTGCCAACATTCGCTGGATCATGGAAAAAGCAAGAGAGTTCCAGAGAAACATCTACTTCTGCTTCATTGACTACGCTAAAGCCTTTGATTGTGTGGATCACAACAAACTGTGGCAAATTCTTAAAGAGATGGGAGTACCAGACCACCTTACCTGTCTCCTGAGAAACCTGTATGCGGGTCAAGAAGCAACAGTTAGAACCGGACATGGAACAACCGACTGGTTCAAAATTGGGAAAGGAGTACGACAAGGCTGTATATTATCACCGTGCTTATTTAACTTATATGCAGAGTACATCATGAGAAATGCCGGGCTGGATGAATCACAAGCCGGAGTTAAGATTGCCGGGAGAAATATCAACAACCTCAGATATGCAGACGATACCACCCTAATGGCAGAAAGTGAAGAGGAACTAAAGAGCCTCTTGATGAGGGTGAAAGAGGAGAGTGCAAAAGCTGGCTTGAAACTCAACATTAAAAAAACCCAGATCATGGCATCTGGTCCCATCACTTCCTGGCAAATAGAAGGGGAAGAAATGGAAGCAGTGACAGATTTTATTTTCTTGGGCTCCAAGATCACCGCAGACGGTGACTGCAGCCATGAAATTAAAAGACGCTTGCTCCTTGGAAGGAAAGCTATGGCAAACCTAGACAGCATATTAAAAAGCAGAGACATCACCATGCCGACAAAGGTCTGTATAATCAAAGCTATGGTTTTCCCAGTAGCAATGTATGGCTGTGAGAGTTGGACCATAAGGAAGGCTGAGCGCCGAAGAATTGATGCTTTCGAACTGTGGTGCTGGAGAAGACTCTTGAGAGTCCCTTGGACTGCAAGGAGGTCAAACCAGTCAATCCTAAAGGAAATCAACCCTGACTGCTCATTGGAAGGACAGATGCTGAAGCTGAAGCTCAAATACTTTGGCCACCTAATGCGAAGAGAGGACTCACTGGAAAAGACCCTGATGCTGGGAAAGACTGAGGGCAAAAGGAGAAGGGGACGGCAGAGGATGAGATGGTTAGATAGCATCACCGATGTAATGAGCATGAATTTGAGTAAACTCCGAGAGACAGTGGAGGACAGGAAGGCCTGTCGTGCTATGGTCCATGAGGTCACGAAGAGTCGGACACGACTAAACGACTGAACAACAACAACATATCACCTACTAAATCAGTTTTGTACACATTCAGTATTTAATGCATAGTAGATGTAGTCTCTTTTATTGCTCATCCCTTCACGGATTCTTGGAGAAAGCATGCATGTTATGCTTATTATATTAAGTTTATACATGTTAAATTAAATAAAGATTAAATTTTGTGATTGAATGCTAGCAGCTGCAAATGGAAAGGGGAACTATTTCTCAGTCACCACGGGCTGAAATTCTGGAGCCAAACTTTGAAACTTAAAAATTACTTAAAAAGTCTTAGTACCATCCCCAGCAACTAATGTTCATAGGCAAAGAGCATATTGTCTCTGACACAGAAAATAATATAGAAGTGTTATGCAAAACTTTGACTGGAAGATTTTGATTCAAAGGGAAATTTATCAAATCCCCCTTCAAATAGAATATTCAGTTGGATCACCATTTAATTAAGTAATCTAATTATGTGCTTTCATATTGATTCAGTGAGTCAGTATATTTTTGCATGTGCACACACACTATTTAATTGAATTGATAATTCAAATTTAAGTGATTAGATTATGCTAATTGACTCAACTCATGCCAGATTAGATGTTGGATGATTTCCACAACTATAAAATGCATGTCTAGTAGGCACTGATATCTTACTCCACCCATTTTAGTTGTTAAATCCACTTTGGTGGAAATTACCACTTTATTTTGAGGTACTTATGTTATGAGGTATATTCGATACTTGTGTTATGTGAAAGGAAAGTACCACTTTTTATTTGTTCTGAAACTTGCATCATTAACTGGCTTTTAGGTTTTGAGAGAGAAAGAAACAATTTTATTCTCTTCTTCTGTACCATACATCCTTATATGCATTTCTATCATGTCTTTTCTTATTTATTTTTTTCAAAAGCTAATTTTATAAACTTTACTTACTGGAATTGCTCCAACCTTTTGTTGATTTCTATTTCCTGCATCATATCCAGTTCTCCAACATTAGGACTACCAGATTTGGAAGGCAAAAGTCCAGATGATCAGTAGATGGCTGTAGAGAGCTATCATTTTCCATATCTTTTCCCATCCATCTGGTGGTTGTCTGAATTTTTACAGACCAGATCTTGTAGCCCTATCCAATACCCTTTTTGAATTGTGGTGGATTGAGGGCATTCACACCATAGAGTAACATAAAGGTGTTATGATGATATAGATATTTTTTTAAAAAATATTTTCCTAATGGTCTCAACATGGAATTTGCTCTTTTTTTTCATGAGTGAGTCAGACCTGAATGGAAACTACCCCAAAATACCATGAATGTAAACTAGACTGGGAACTTCGGACTCAGCTAGACTGAGTCCCTCTGCAGGAGGGAGATGGGCAGTGATAGAAATCTGATTAATAAATAAATAAAAATAAACTTGAAACAACATCTTAGAATGGCAAACCACTTCCATACTATTGTCAAGACAATTGCATGGTTATGTCCATTAGCATTAGGAGGTAAACTCACCTTAAAGGAAACTGTATATTTTGGACGTTTTTGTTAGCCATTGAGGAATCTCATCTTGATCAAAACATAGACAACTTGGATCCCAACTACATATATGTGAAGTTATGGCTATTTTTTTACTCTAATTCTGTATGCATAATTTTCATGGAGAAAATCTGTCTATGTGGTCACTAGAAGTCGAAAACTATTTGATGGCACATAATCAATCAATCAAAATGCATAATTTTATGCTTGTGTACTTGCATTGAACCACCTTTGCTAGTTTAACATAGATTTCCCCAGTTTGATCTTTTGCTGTATCACTTCGTTTTAACCAGACTGAATAATTTGAGGTTGTCAGCAAATATGGACACCCAGAGAATTCTTGAAGGAAAAGCTTTATTTATTTATTTATTTATTTAATTTATCCCCACCCATCTCCCCGAATAGGGGACTCTGGGCAGTTTTTTTAAACCTGAGATTTAATTCTGCTTTGATTATCCATTAGGAATTATGGTAGGAGTGCTTTTATCAGATTAAAATGAGAAGGTCTCTCTTTTAAATAAAGTTATCTGAATAAGAAGAACAGCACCAAAGTTAATTAATCTTTACCTGCCCTTGTTAAAGCCAAATTTGTCTCTGGACAGAACATGTTTTTCCATAAGAAGATAAGTGCCTTTTCTAAATATATTGGAAACAGTGAAATTTGAAGGGGACAGTTGGGGTGATGTCTTTTATGATCAATTTAGACTGTACTGAAAATGGAGAGAGAGAGAGAGAGAGAGAGAGAGAGAGAGAGAGAGAGAAAGAGAGAGAGAGAGAGAGAGAGAGAGAGAGAGAGAGAGAGAGAGAGAGAGAGAGAGAGAGAGAGAGAATATAAAGATAGTACAAGTGTATAGAATGAGTAGCTGACAGATGCATTTCTTTTAAAATGGCTGGTAGCTGCTCCTGTTTGTTACAACATGCACTTCCATAGTGCTGATACTTCACTCACTGGCTTGACAGCTGTCCCCAGTCTGGATCCTCAAATGTATTGGAAGCACAACTCACAGATTTCCCAGGCTTAAAATCTGGTAGTCCCAAGCCATCTGAAGGATAACAGTTTGGGGAAGGGTGGCATAAAAGATTTGGGCAATTAAGTTGCATGCAGTGGTGATGGCATGTGGACTTCACAATGCCCTGTCTCTCTTTCTTACTCTGCCTGATGCTGAAATTGGTGCATATGTTCATCTTAAATCTCAGATGGAAAGATCCAAAAATAAATTATTGCCAAGCAAATGCATGTTAAATGTCATGAAGCAGTTGATGAGAAAAGAGAAAACTATATATAGTAACAGAAAGAATTTCTCTTATCATCTGCAGAAAAAGGTGGTGGTGCTGTCTGAATCAAAGGAGGAAAATGAGGGAGAAACTAGTGAGGGTAGTACTGGGTGGGGGGGGTTAGGGGAGGGTCCTCTCAGCACAGCTGGATCCATTTTTCATCACTTTAGCTGGAGAGATTCACCATCTGTAGCCAAGATGAAGATGCTGCCAAATTCCATCATGGCTCTGTAGGCTTTGAAAATGATTTGAAGAACTGCTTCAGACCTCATGAGAACACACCTTTCTGCGATTTGTCAAAGCTGTCATTTTATAGTTTTCTGGGGGAAAAAGTCACTTCTGTAAGAAACTGATTCATAATGCGACTCCTAAGCAATCAACTCCTCCTCCTAGCTCTGACAGTGGCTTATTTATTTTATTTATTTATTTTCTGTCCCGCCTTTATTATTTTTACAAATAACTCAAGGCGGGGAACATACCTAATACTCTTTCCTCCTCCTATTTTCCCCACAACAACCACCCTGTGAGGTGAGTTGGGCTGAGAGAGAGCGACTGGCCCAAGGTCACCCAGCCGGCTTTCATGCCTAAGGCGGGACTAGAACTCTCAGTCTCCTGGCTTGCCATTGGCTCCTTCATAGGGCTGAGAGAGAGTGACTGGCCCAAGGTCACCCAGCCGGCTTTCATGCCTAAGGCGGGACTAGAACTCTCAGTCTCCTGGCTTGCCATTGGCTCCTTCATAGCGCTGAGAGAGAGTGACTGGCCCAAGGTCACCCAGCCGGCTTTCATGCCTAAGGCGGGACTAGAACTCTCAGTCTCCTGGTTTCTAGCCCAGCACCTTAACCACTAATTTCAAAACACCTGCAGCCCAAGTATGGGATGCCTAGTAAAGGTGGTGTTAGGTACTTCCACAATTTTATTCAAGGAAGGTATAATAAACTCAGAAAAATCACACCTGTTCCACTTTCGTGGAATACTCTAGCTGTTCAGACTGAAATTGATAATAATGTGCGTTTTTCATCTGGCAGCTTTCTTTCTATAATTTTTATATGGCATCTGGAAAAAATAGCCTAAGATTTTATGATAAAACGGCAGCATTTTATTATGGTTTTAGAGGGGTCATCCCTCCTAAATTATCTGTGAGAGGTACAGTAGGTAGGTAGTGATAGATTACCTTAATGAATTTTTGACAGCAATGAAATTGGAGAAAAATATATTTGCTGGGCTAAATCCATTTTTAAAATCCATCTCATTCTCTTCATTTCAGCTTATTTTAACTGGTGATTCCAGACTGTTCAGGAACATTTCAACACTCTTTTGCATGAGTTTTCATATGCATTAGCAATTTTGACTGTTAAGGAACATGGTGCAGAGTAGCCACCAGCATACAGAGTGGGCCTTTCCCCACTGAGAGCCAGTTTGGTCTAGTGGTTAAGGCAATGGGCTAGAAACCAGGAGACTGAGAGTTCTAGTCCCGCCTTAGGCATGAACGCTGGCTGGGTGACCTTGGGTCAGTCACCCTCTCTCAGCCCAACTCACCTCACACGGTTGTTGTTGTGGGGAAAATAGGAGGAGGAAGGAGTATTAGGTATGTTCCCCGCCTTGAGTTATTTATAAAAATAATAAAGGCAGGATATAAAATAAATAAATATAAATAAATAAATAAATAAATAATAAAATTAAACTGCTATTCACTCATTCTTCAATCTGCCAGGGATCTCTAGCCTTCTTCCAGTCTCGCTCCTCCTACAGTTGATTCTGACATCACCTGACTCTGGTAAATTTCCTTTAAAACCCCCACATGGAGTTAAAAAAAAGAGTAGTATTACAAATGGCACTTTTACTTAGAGTTTCTCTCCCTTCCTTCCTTTCTTTTCTTTATGGAGGTAACAAACATTAACTTCCAAATTCCCTCTTGCTCTGTTTGGAAGGCAAGGGGGGTTTGGTTGGCTCCATCATTTCTCCCTATTTCATCTTTGTGCTAAAGATGTAAGGGCCATAGAGTTAAAGCACTTGCATTCCATCTGGTTGAGCAGTCTAGGCGTATTGTGCAATTCTGGTAATCACTGACGTGGCACGGCACAATTCTTTCAGGCAACGACAGCTGAATGGCAACTGATGAGGCTGACCAGGAATGGAGGGGAGGGGATATGGCTGCATCAGCCTAAAATAGCCTACCAGTGCATCTCTGACCCCATCTTCAGCAAAATGGGTGGTGAAATGTTAGAGATTGTGCACAACCTGCAGCTGTATTTGTTAGAGTTCTTGTGTTGACTTGGCGAATTATTTCTGTATGGAGAACAGCGTTCTCATGATGACGTGAATGCCAGGTGGCTGGATAACAGAGAAGCCTTGGCTTTGTTTACATCCTCATGAGATAGGGAGCGGGAAGGTACCATGTTATGGCTAGCAATGGAAATCTTCCCATGGGAACAAATCCTCCTGATTTCCTTCTGTGGGAAGCCTTGCCCAGGCCCCCTGAGCAAGGAGGGGGGGAACTCAGTGCTTAGATGAAGCACTGCCACCCAATAGCAGGTCATGCTATGTGCTTTGGGCCTGGTGTGTGTCACAGCTAACTTCCAGCCAATCAGAAAGCTAGAAGAACTGAATATACAACCATGCAAAATGGTGTTCTATGCTTCTTGATTTCTAGTGTTTTTTAGCCATGTAGTTCTTCACGTGTTCACTTCCCGTGGACTGGGCAAAGTGAGCTATGCCTGGCTTTGGGTATAGGCCATGGCAGGAACTCTGGCCCTGGGATCAATACACGGAACTCTGCTTATAAGTTTGTTTTTGTTTTTCCTTTGACAATGCTGTACCATGTATATTCAACTTTTTCATTTTTGCGATAATGTGATTGTATATACATTATTGCCTTATGCTACCAGTAAACACTGTTAGCCCTAACAAGCTGCATTCTTGTCTGTTTATTCTCAAGCCTCGGGTTTTTTCCCTTTAAGCCAGCGTATATCCCATCAGGTTATGTTGCCCAGAGAGAAATTTGCGTTTTCTTTGCTGCGTTGGACCTGGCTGTGGAAGGGAGTTTGTTTTTAAAGGCTGTTTTCAGAGTAAACATGTTTTCTTTGAGTGGTCAGCAATGGCTGAACAGTGTCTGGTCAGTCTGCCATTTGGGGCTTTAGATGGCACAAACTATCTGACCTGGTGTGTGGAGATGGAATCATTCTTTTTGCAAGAAGAAGATTTGTGGCAGTATGTGGCAAATCCACCTCCAGAGGATCTCTCTGAAGAAGTGCAAGCATGTTTGGACTGTGCTTATGGCATTTTTGCTTTTGGGACTCAAATCCTCTGAATGGAATTATTCTCTCTGGGCAACATAACCTGATGGTTAGGGTTAGGGTTAGGGTTAAGGAGGATCCTTAGAAGACCACACTAGGACGATAACACATCTGGGTTAATGTTAAGAGGCCAAATGCACAGCCCCCCAGTGTGCTTAGTGAACTCACAGTAGAAGTCAAAGAAGTTGAGGGATTAAATAGTTTTGCATTCTGGGGCTCAAGCACCAATAAAGATGAAGGCTATAGGTGCAAGTAGGGACCTGGACATGGTCAGAATCCTGACTATGTGTACAAAGCACCATGTATGTGAGCAACATGTCTCTTTGGTAGAGGTGGCTAACAGAGGCATCCATGGGAATGGTGAAAATGTCAAATGTTGGCCACAAGTGTATGATCAAAGCCCTGTATCACAAATAAAAAAGAGGCAGGGCTTTGATCACACAGTTGCAGTTGCTATCTTGACTTGTTTACCCTCCCCCCCCACTCAAAAGAGCCCCCAGCAGCTTAGTTCCTTCTTTGGAC
This sequence comes from Charina bottae, assembly GCA_023362775.1. Taxonomy (NCBI): domain Eukaryota; kingdom Metazoa; phylum Chordata; class Lepidosauria; order Squamata; family Charinaidae; genus Charina; species Charina bottae. The sequence continues at coordinate 1,296,665 of JALMGJ010000022.1, forward strand.
TTTGGTATTTACTTTAACCCAGTGTTACTTTCATTTCCCCATCTTTTTGCTATTTGGCTTCATCTTTAAATGCAGACGATTCACCTCTATTCATGGATCAGACCAAAGGCCTATTCACTACCACACTTCTCTATTTAGTCACTTTTTTGGGGGGTAAAAAACTTTTATAAAAAGCATACCAAATGAAATCAAGTTTATTACAATCAGATACGATAAAAATATCTAGTTATAGCAGTATTACATTCATATGTATATATATATCTATATATCAGAAAAACAATATGATAAGATCTAAAAATAATTAAGAATAAAAATGCTAAAATAAATCAAAATAAAAAGTGCAAGTTCTTCCAAGGGAGCATAGCATAAAATTTAACCCTGAAATAAAATAATATATAAGAAGTTGTGCTAATAAAAATAATTCTAAAAACAGAATTAGACATAATAAATAGTATGACATACACCATGGTGATCACAAATAATGTTTTAAAAAGATGTGGGAGATTGTCAGGATGGAGGCTGAATCCGTTGAGTCCGATGAGTTCGATTTGGAAATAGAAGGGCCAATAACAATAGAAACAGGAAAGAACAGAATTGGCGTGAAATTTGAATTAGATTCAGAACAGCTGATTGGAGGCAGCCCAGAAGGAGACTCACCTCCACCTATTAGTATGCGAGAATGGCGGTGGGAAAGGCGGGCAGAGCAACGCGAGGCATGATTGGCTCCCGCTCACAAATGGTGCGAAAATCAAAGAGATAAAAAGGCGAGCGCAGCGTGCACCCATTGCCGGAAACAACCATTCACATTCTGTACAGTTTCCTGGAGTGAATCGCGATCCTGTCGCTGCACCAGAATCCCTGCTCGGACTTCATCTCGTTTTCACGCCAGAGCCTTGCCGTGCAGCCCCGCCAAGCCTTGCGCCGGAGCCCTGCCTTGTCGCCTCATCACGCACCACACTGGAACCCAGCCTTGCAGCCTAGCCGTGCTTCGTGCCAGAACCTAGCCTGCCACTCCGCCCCGTTCCGCATCAGAATCCCATCCAGCCTTTGGGTCCAGTCTCGTGCTGCAGTCTTGCCTTGCTTGCGCCCAGCCTCGAGCTGGAATCGTCCTTCACAGCTGTGCTAAGCCTCGTGCCAGAATCTTGCCTTGCCTTCGCACCCAGCCAGAACCTCGCCTTGTAGCCGCCGTGTCCAGTCCCATGCCGGAATTGTCCTTCGCAATTGCACCGAGTCTCGTGTTCGAACCTTGTCTTGCCTTCGATCCCAGCCCCGAGCCAGAAGTTTGTCCAGCAGTCGCCACATCAAGGCTCATATTGGAGCCACTCCTTGCTGCAGCACCAAGCCTCATGTCGGAGTCGTGCCCCGCCGCCGTGCCAAGCCTCGTACCAGAGCTGTTCTTCACCACAGCACCAAGCCCCGCATTGGAACCTTGCATAGCTGCCACGTGGTGGTTGCCCGCGTGCGTGCCTACCGGGAATGGATCACCGCTGACCACATGAACTCTGTGAGCACCTTGTGTCAACTTGTTTCTCTAGATTTATTTGTGTTTTAATTATAAATAAAGTACTTTATCTTCTTACTCCGGGACAGAGATGCTGATGAAAAATTGGTGGGGCTATATCACTAATGTGGGCAAGGCTGCCATTTTCTGTTTTTTCCCTGCTATTTGGGAAAGGATATTAGGAGTTTTCTGTGTTTCTTAAATTTTGTTAAATCCTATTTTAGAATTTGGGGTGCAGTTTCTGGCTTGAAAACAGCAAAAGCTGCACTGCAAATTTTCGCTGCCAAAATTTTGTTGAGGCTCCATGAACGGGCACTAGAGGACAGAAAAAGGGAGTTGGAGGCCTGCTGGTTGCCTTCTGCTACTAGTAGAATCTTAAATCTGTTCTGGGTCAGAGCAATCAAGATACACGTTTAGAACCCAGCCAGTAAGGATGGATCTGATGGACTGTTTTTAGGGAATGGTTGGAAAAGCAGGAGGCTACCACCAAGAAGGCCTTATCCTTATGTCTGCAATATCAGGTTGCTCTTAAAAAGGTAAAGGTTCCTCCTGCACATTTGTGCAGTCGTGTCCGACTCTAGGGGCCAGTGCTCATCTCCGTTTGTTAGCCGAAGAGCCAGCATTGTCCGAAGACACTTCCACGGTCATGTGGCCACATGACGCGCGGAACACTGTTACCTACCCACTGAAGTGGTACCTATTAATCTACTTGCATTTGCATGCTTTCGAATTGCTAGGTTGCTCTTACGTGTTACAGGTTGCTCTTACATGTGGGCAAATAACATTGACCTGGGTGAAGGGTGTGGTCCAAATAACATGGACTTAAAGACTTTATATGTGGGTAGGCTTTAAACCTTTGAAATCTTTAAACCCCTACCTCCAAGCAATAAAGTGGTCATTCTTCTCCCCCAATTCAGGTATGTTCTAATGGCAAAGTAGATGCTTACCACCACCCACTTTCCAAAAATATTCAGAAAATCTGAATCTGTTGATGATGTTGTTGGAATCCAGCAACTCAAGCATGCCTCATTAGCATATGGGTGATTGCTCTAGGAGGCAAACTCTGTGCTAGAGGAAGCTGCTTGTTGCCCCTCCCACTTCTTCTTCTCTCTCTGACCATTCCACTGACAGAGAAGCAGCATGCAAGCTGCTCTCCCTCCATCTTGGCCACATGGATGGGCCCAGGAGATTTTCCCCCTTTTCTCCATGCAGCCTCTGGCAGCAAACAGGGCCAGAGGTATAGTTTAGGGAACAGAAAGAAGAACTGAAACCAATTTTCTACTGAAATGGCTGTACCTGGACAAAATAAATGTAAGAACTCTTTTGTACTTACTTTTTGTACCTGCAATGTCTAAGCGTGTGTTTCTTTATGCTTGGGTGGGCTAAAAGTGTAAGAATAAGAACCTGAATCTCTCTAATGTGCTCACAGGCTGTGTTTTTAAACAACATTCCTTTTTCTATGCACGAGTTTACACAACGTTAAGCTCCATTCACTGGTTCTAACAGGCCACTGAATGATCTTCAGTTGTCACTTCACTGGCTATGCTCCTTTCAACTTTCAGACAACAAAGTACCTTCTCCTGACCTCAGTGACCTTGCTGGCTTGGACTTATAGGAGTTGAAGTCCCAATCATCTAGAGGGCACCAAACTTAGAAAAGCAGAACTAGAACATAGAGGAGGGGTAGGCAACCCATGGCCTGTGGGCCATATCTCTTCCCCCAGCACCCCATTTGAGCTATCTAAGAATTTGAGATCAGAGGGCCAACATTCATTAGCAAAGTGGCTGAATTTTGATGGCATAAGTTTAATCTTTGGGGGCAAATGGGAATGGAAGTGTACTGGGAGGCAATATACTTCCACTTTAACCCTTAAGCCCCCCCCCCCCAATTGTCCTATAATTTTGGCCTTTTTGGTAGGTTTTAAAGGTGGAAATGGAAGCAGTCCGTAGTAGCCAGAAATTGGTCTGTAAAATGATTTCAGGCTGTGTTTTAGAGTTTGAGGAGGTTTAAAGGCAGGAATGGAAGCTGTTTGCCTCAAATTCCTCTTCCCATGCTTAAACTCTCCCCCTCCCCTCCAAGAAACCCCAAAACCCTGAGAAAAAAAGACAAAAATGTTTAATTAGTTACTCTCCTGCACTGCATTCCTTTCAAAGGTCAGGATGCTGAATTGCAGCCCCTCAAACATTTCCCGCCTCTAGATTGACAACTGAAGCAAGGTCTGTCTGCTTCTGATAATACCTGAATGTCAGAAAAATCTACTTTGAGCCTGTTATTCTGTAATTTAATTTTCTAGTGCCTTGGCAGCCTTGAGAACAAAGAACAATTCTAATTTTCTTGCAATAAATAGATTTATACCGACATGTATAAAACCATGTGTGTACTTGTCAGCACTCTCAGTTCTTTCTGCTATGGCAGTGTTTCTCAACCTCAGCAACTTCAAGATGTGTGGACTTCAACTCCTAGAATTCCCCTGCCAGCATTAGGTACATGAGACAGCCAAAGCTTACTTTTTCACTGGCATCAGTGGAACTGAAAAGTACTTAAGGTGGATTTGGCCTTGAATGTATTTTTGTACTATTTATCTGCTGCAGTTAATTGAAGACCAAAGGCTTTAAGAATACCAGATCTGGAGAGGGAGGGATCCTGACCCCACACTAGCTAAAGAAAAATTCAGATAAGAGAACCAATTAATTTGGTAATTCCTTTTTGTAGAGTTATTTCCCTTAACCATATGTATCTGGTAACTACAGTGTTTCTTCTAATTGTTCATGAATGAGGGCCAGCACAGCTTTCAACCTGGCATTTTGGGACTGTTTAATATGGCAAATAAGGGAACAAGAGACTATAGCTGCACATAAACTGCCAATTAAAATATTTTTTTTTTACTCAGGACTGGCCAGGCCTCATTTTGTATCTTTCCAAAGAATCTCACATTTCTTCCAAAGGTTCAAGTGGAGTACTGAACATTGCTGTACTATCTTTTCCCTCCCATATTATAGTTTCTCAGAGAGTGTTTCCCTTTCCCTCCATGCCTGCTTTCTTCTTCCAGGAGCTGCCTCGGGGACTTCTCTCATTTGCCTTTGTTGTTCCTGGTAGGGATCAGAAAAATGCATACAGCTCTTATCCCAGGGCTTTTACTGCTGAAATGGAGTTGCAAGACTTAACAGAGCCCTCTGCGGAGGCAAGGATCATCTTCCATACAAAACCTGCAAACCCCTGAGGATGAAACAGGTTTTCTTTCACAGTCTTCCGGCTTTTCTATAGGTGCAAGATAGCAAGCTGTTTTTATACAACGGGGAAAAGTTCACCAAGATGAACATAATAGATGCCTCAAGCCCATTTCAGACCCATCTGGAAAGATGTCCAAGATGCTGCAGTGTTTTGACTGTCTTAAACACTCCTATTTCCATTCGGAATAAAATGGCAAAAAAATAATCGTGGAAGCTGCATCATGACTTCATGATACAAATTATGTCATTGACATTTGTGTAAAGGATGTCATTGGCAGCACATGCATTATGCCGATGAGGTACATTCATTGTGATCACCAATTTTTGAACTGAATGGACATTCAAAGGTTACAGAAACCCGCTCCCCTCAAATGGTTCCTTAAAATGAGGCTTCAGTATATTGTTTCTTCTCATACTTACTAAGGCAGATCGTAAATACAATGCTATCCAACATCTTAGATATATTACTATTTTTCTACTTGACTGATTTCATGAGGGAAGTTATTGGCATGATTATAATGAATGCAGGTTGATCCATATAATAATAGGAGCATGGTTTTGCATCAGGCTTACATTACAGTACAAAAAATTAAGTGCCATAAATGTGTGTCAACTGAAAATTGGAAAAGAGAAGGCTTTTTATTAAAAGTATTATTTCAACAGAAAGTTTGAAGCATTGGAAATGTGAACAAAATGAAGGGACATTTTATCATGCTAAAGCTAAAAAATTTGGACAGAAATTCATACATTGATATAGAGGATCTTAAAGATTAATACTCAATTGAAGCCAGAACTTTTCCTTTTAGGATTGATGGAAAAACAAAAAAAAAAGCCATGGAAATTATTTCAATATATGATTACTGCGGCAAGTTTACTATATGCACAAAGATGGAAAGATTCGACACTACCAGCCATGGAGGAATGGTTGGTAAAATTGACAGAACTTGCTGAGATGGATAAACTGACTTCTTTGATTAGAGAAAATACAATATCTACATTTATTGGTGACTGGAAACCCATTATGGACTTTTTGCATAAAAATGAAAAAAAAATGAACTTGTGATTTATGGTTTTGATGATTAGACAGGATAGATTACAGAAAGAAGAGAGTCATGATGTAACTTTAGAGCGGTTAAAATATATTTGTACTTATAACTGCTGTGAATATCAGAAGCTACTTCTTTCTGCCTTTATATCTTTCTTTATATCTTGTTCTTTTTTTCTACCTTCTTCTGTTTTCTTTTCTTTTGCACATTTAGCTTCTTCTTTTCTTTGTTTTTTTCACTTTCTCTGTTATAATTTAGTAGTTTTAGTAGTTCTTATTATTGTTCTTAAAACTTTTAATAAAAATATACAGGTAGTCCTCAACCACCTATATATTGTTGTTGTTGTTCAGTCGTTTAGTCGTGTCCGACTCTTCGTGACCTCATGGACCATAGCACGCCAGGCCTTCCTGTCCTCCACTGTCACCCGGAGTTTACTCAAATTCATGTTCATTACATCGGTGATGCTATCTAACCATCTCATCCTCTGCCGTCCCCTTCTCCTTTTGCCTTCAGTCTTTCCCAGCATCAGGGTCTTTTCCAGTGAGTCCTCTCTTCGCATTAGGTGGCCAAAGTATTTGAGCTTCAGCTTCAGCATCTGTCCTTCCAATGAGCAGTCAGGGTTGATTTCCTTTAGGATTGACTGATTTGACCTCCTTGCAGTCCAAGGGACTCTCAAGAGTCTTCTCCAGCACCACAGCTCGAAAGCATCAATTCTTCGGCGCTCAGCCTTCCTTATGGTCCAACTCTCACAGCCATACATTACTACTGGAAAAAACATAGCTTTAACTATACGGACCTTTGTCGGCAAGGTGATGTCTCTGCTTTTTAATATGCTGTCTAGGTTTGCCATAGCTTTCCTCCCAAGGAGCAAGCGTCTTTTAATTTCATGGCTGCAGTCACCGTCTGCGGTGATCTTGGAGCCCAAGAAAATAAAATCTGTCACTGCTTCCATTTCTTCCCCTTCTATTTGCCAGGAAGTGATGGGACCAGATGCCATGATCTGGGTTTTTTTAATGTTGAGTTTCAAGCCAGCTTTTGCACTCTCCTCTTTCACCCTCATCAAGAGGCTCTTTAGTTCCTCTTCACTTTCTGCCATTAGGGTGGTATCGTCTGCATATCTGAGGTTGTTGATATTTCTCCCGGCAATCTTAACTCCGGCTTGTGATTCATCCAGCCCGGCATTTCTCATGATGTACTCTGCATATAAGTTAAATAAGCACGGTGATAATATACAGCCTTGTCGCACTCCTTTCCCAATTTTGAACCAGTCGGTTGTTCCATGTCCGGTTCTAACTGTTGCTTCTTGACCCGCATACAGGTTTCTCAGGAGACAGGTAAGGTGGTCTGGTACTCCCATCTCTTTAAGACTTTGCCACAGTTTGTTGTGATCCACACAATCAAAGGCTTTAGCGTAGTCAATGAAGCAGAAGTAGATGTTTTTCTGGAACTCTCTTGCTTTTTCCATGATCCAGCGAATGTTGGCAATCTGATCTCTAGTTCCTCTGCCTCTTCGAAACCCAGCTTGCACTTCTGGTAGTTCTCAGTTCACGTACTGATGAAGCCTAGCTTGTAGGATTTTGAGCATAACCTTGCTAGCATGTGAAATGAGCGCAATTGTACGGTAGTTTGAATGCATATATATATATACACATATATATATACTATATATATATACTATATATATATACTATATATATATACTATATATATATATACTATATATATATATATATTGTATATATATGTATATATATATTGTATATATATATATATATATATATATATATATATATATATACATACACACACACACACACACACACACACATACACAGGTACTCCTCGACTTACAACCATTCACTTAACAATGGTCTGAAGTTACAATATATATATATTACCTATATATATAATATATATATATTGTAACTTCAGACCATTTTTAAATGAATGGTTGTAAGTCGAGGAGTACCTGTATGTATGTATGTATGTATGTGTGTGTGTGTGTGTGTGTATATATATATATATATATATATATATATATATATATATACACACACACACACACACACACACACACATATTATATATATATATATATATATATATATATATATATAGTATATATATGTCTGTGTGTGTGTGTGTGTGTGTGTGTGTGTGTGTGTATACAGGTACTCCTCGACTTACAACCATTAATTTAACAATGGTCTGAAGTTACAACGGCCTTGGAATGGGTACTTTATGGCCTGTAAAGTACTTCTGAGCGTTGCAAAATGTCGCACACCCCCCCCCGACAGTCACATGATCGCATTTCAGGTGCTTGGCAACTGGCTCACATTTACGACTGGTTGCAGCATTCCACAGTCATGTGATCACTTTTTGTGACATTTTTTGCTGTTTTCTGGCAAAAATCACCCATTGGGGAAGCTAGATTCACTTAAAGACCACCGTAAAAATGGTTGTAAAATTGGGTCCGGTCACGTGGTGACTCGATTTACGACTGCAACAGCTTACAATGGAAATTCCAGTCCCAATTGTGGTCATTACAATTACCTACATATAAGAAAAGAAAGTTTGAAGCATCCACTGTTTTCATTTTGACGAACTTTCCCCTGTCTATAATATTTTAGGATAGGACAACATTGGTTAAATTGCACGTGGCAAAGTTGTATGCATCAATATCAGGATCTGGAGATTGCTATCATATTACATTTGGGAACAATTTCATACTATATTAGATCAAATACAAGTGAATCTCAGATTTGAATTGAGAGCTGTTGAAGGTTGCACTCTATAGAGCAGGGTTTCTCAACTAGGGTTCTGTGGAACCGTAGGGTTCCGTGAGAGGTCACTAGAGGTTCCCTGGGAGATCATGATTTATTAAAAAAATTATTTCAAATTCGGGCAACTTCACATTAATGAGGTAAGTTTCATTCTTTATTTTTCGTTTAAGAACACTGTTAATGTGTCAGAGTCCAGCCTGACTCTGACTCTGAGCTATGGGAAAACGAAACTTATCAGAGAAACGAAATTTATCTTGTGCAGCAACCAGCGAGTGGAACTCGTGATGAGCAGGTGCAGGGTCAAAAGTGTGTTACTCATGACCAGACTCGTGATGAGCAGGTGCAGGGAAACAGACCCGGGGATGACCCAGCAGAGTGGGAGAATCCTGAGGAGCTGATTGGTCCAGAACCAGGAACAATGTCTAGAGCAGCAATCAATGCATGAGAAAGGAGGGCTGAGAAGCACGCCAAGCAGAAGGAAGCCCAATTGGCTCCTGAGGATAGAAGGCGTTCGGAGAACAGAATAAAAGGATGCCAGTGCAAGCACCCGCTTGCCAGTGACAACCATTCCACTGAGGTAACAGCTTCTTTGGGAGAAGTCCAGCCGGAACAGTCTTCAGAGTCCTGCCCTGTAGCCGCCGCAGAAACAGAGTCAGAGCATCGCATCATTTTGGAATTGACCCCAGCTGCTTCAGAGTCTCAAGCCACTCCTTCACCAGGTCAAAAGGGGTCTTATCTCGCAGTCTTTCATCGGACGCCAGCCGTTTGGAGGGAGATGGGCGGTAATACAAATTTAAATAATAATAGCATTATCAACGCTTCAGTCCTGTCTCGCCCAGCCGCTTTCTCCTGCAGCTTTAGTCAAGCAACCCCTTGCTAATTCAGCTAAGTTTTATCAGTTCACTCCCGGGCAGTCTTATTGTGCTAATCTAGTGCAGTCGTGTTTCATTGTTCCACAAGTACCTTGCCTAGTATTGCCAGTCCAGCCTTGCCTTGTAAATCCAGCATTGTCTTGTTGCTCCAGAAGAACCTTATCCAGGGAATCCAGTACAGCCTTGTCTTGCAGTTCCAGTCCAGCGTTGTCCTGTCACTCCAGAAGGACCTTGTCCAGTGAATCCAGTCCAGTCTTGCCTTGTAAATCCAGTCCAGTATTGTCCTGTTATTCTAGAAGAACCTTGTCCAGTGGATCCAGTCCAGCCTTGTCTTGCAGTTCCAGTCCAGAATTGCCCTGTCACTCCAGAATAGCCTTGTCCAGTGGATCCAGTCCAGCCTTGTCTTGCAGTTCCAGTCCAGAATTGCCCTGTCACTCCAGAATAGCCTTGTCCAGTGGATCCAGTCCAGCCTTGCCTTGTAGTTCCAGTCCAGAGTTGCCCTGTCACTCCAGAATAGCCTTGTCCAGTGGATCCAGTCCAGCCTTGCCTTGTAGTTCCAGTCCAGAGTTGCCCTGTCACTCCAGAAGAACTTTGTCCAGTGGATCCAGTCCAGCTTTGTCCTGTAATCCAGTCCAGTCCTGCCTCAGTGCTTTAGAAGATCCTGCCTGGAAGTGAAACCAGTTTAGTTCTGCAGTTCCAGTCAGCCTTGTATTATTGCTTCAGAGGACTTTGGTCTGTGCAACTTGTTGTGATCGCTAGCCAGTGTTACTGCAGAGCTGCCAAGCCTTTCAAGGGCATCCTGCTGTGTAGTCCAGTTGATCCAAGTCGAACTACAGTTATGTGCTTAAAGGACTTTTGCCATTTGTAAATAGTTTTAATTGTAAGTAAAACTATTTCCTTAAAAAGTTCTGGTGGTCTCATACTCCAAACAGAACATAATGCATATATACAGGCCTACACATGAAACAAATATAATAATTTTGTAACTTGTGGCCTATATTTGAGCCTGAATGTGCAGGGGTTCTGGTTCCCTGAGGTCTGAAAAATATTTCAAGGGTTCCTCCAGGGTCAAAAGGTTGAGAAAGGCTGCTATAGAAGGACCATAAGTTTATGAGTTTGGGGACCAATTATATTTTTAGTTGTGACTGTCAGCATGCTGATGCATATGTGTGTTGATGGTATATTTTAGATATGAAATTGTATGTGCCATCTACTTTAGTCCTTAAGTTTTTATAATTTACCTCCATTAAGTATTTTAATTAGCTAATTAAATATTTATGTTCTTGAGACATTGGCATGCATGGCCAAGAGTGTGAGCTTCCTTTCATTTAGTGCCTGCTATCTTGAAATACATCCCATTGTGAAAACCTTCTTGCCAAAAGAAGTGGTTCGTACACCAATTAAATTCTGATTAATTTGTCCAGATACCATTGCCAAGAAAATTCTGTGAGCATTATGCAGAGCTGGCACTAGATGTTTGCTTCTTTGGACACTTCTGGAGGCTTATATCTCTCCAAGAGCCCACTTCAAACTTCTGGGACCACCTGGTTTTCTGCTTCCTCCTACTTGTTCAGGTTCCTCATTCACTTTTTCTCTTCAAGGTAGAAGAAACCATCTGTGCCAAGAACTCTCCAAAATCTGGGGTAACCGCTGAAATGTTAGCTCATACGGGGAATATAGTTAACACATGCATACAATTTGTCTAATATCCATAAAGAGCTTTCTGTTTAATTCAACTAGGACTGCCTAGCCCAATCACGCGCATTTGTGACTGATACCTTTGTGACTACAACCCCCAGAATTCTCAGGCAGCGTAACCAGTTCTAGGACACTAGGAATTCTGAGGACTTTGGTCCAACATACCTGGTGGGCACTAGGTTTGAGAAGGCTGAGCCAGGAGCTCTGTGTCCAGCTTAACATAGGAGAGTTGTCAGTTTACATTCCTTGCATTTGTGACGGGTAAGAGCTTTTGCTGGAGGAGAGGTTGCCGACCTTAGAATAAACTGTATCACAACTAAAGACACCTCATATTTTTGTGAGGTGTGAGGGTTTTTGCCACAGATTCATTTAATAGATTGCTGTGATGTATGAGATAACAAATTGGTGTTTTCAGAAGGAATAGCTCTACTGCTATAACTGAAGGGACCTGTTGCTCCCAGTGTCGTGCAGCATCTAGAAAGCCTTCCGAGTCCTGAAGTATCTCTTCTCACTGAGGCAACATAAAGAACAATTGCTTGGAAGAGGACTGAACTTGAAAAAATGCTGAAGTGCAGGAGGGGGTGTAATAAGGGGAGACACAGAGGAATAAATATACAGTCAGGGTCTGAAGTGCAAAACAGTATAAACGTAAAGAAAAAGGAAGGCTCCACCCAGCAAAATGAATTATGCTGCCCTTTTCTCACTAGCAAATTCCCACGCCTATCTTGTCAGGAAAGGTCCTTCTCAGAGTGTGATTAAATGAGAACTCTCAGCAACTGAGATTTAATGTTTGGAATGGCTCTCCTAGTGCTTTTGATTGTTCCATGCGGTCATTTCAGAAAGCATTTCTCTCTAGCGCAGGGGTTCGTCATCTTCTTGGCCATGCACCCCTTTAAGTGTCTGGTGAAACCTACAAACCTCTTCTGGGGAAAAAATGCATAAAATAAACTATAAAGATTGTATTACAAAGGAAACTAATTATGCTCAAATACAGTTAGCAAAATGTTAAAAATATAATTCAAATAATTTTAGATAATGAGATGTATTGAAGGTATCCAACATTTTTTGCAGGCCATAAATTACTTTGTTGGCTACATACAATATCAAATGAAAAGCTAAGTTTCAGTTAGAGGTTAGTGAAAATAGAGTTTAATTTTTTCCCCATTTCAGTTCATGGGCCCCTCGAAATCTCCCCACAGAGCCCCAAGAGAACTCAGGTTAAGAGACCCTGCTCTGGAGCCTATTTTTCTGTTGATAAAGTGTTTGAAAGGTTGCTGTCCCGAGAACTCCAGTTTTGAGGGATCTTTGACAGTAGAAATCATTTTAATATGGTCTGGGATTATCAGAACATACAGTAACTTTTTATCCTAAATGGAGGCGGGAACAACTTCTAAAATTAAGGTGCATTGATTAATACAAGTACTAAATATAAAATGAATTGGAAATGATCTCCCCGCTCAATAAAGGATAAGGATTACGGCTTATTGAAGAAAGCATAGCTTCTCAGGATGCTGACTTTTGTCTTTGTTCTTTAATTTTCACATTAGAGTAGGATCAGTCTACCAGCACTGCTCTGTTTATTAATTCGCAAAAAAATTATGGCTTCAGTCCTGGACACAATTTGACTGTTCAAGGCTTCTGGACTTTGGTTCAGGTTAAGAAGCCTAACTGGATACAGAATTGGAGCTGCTGGTATTTGTTTCGGAAACTGTCAGCAAATCCTGATTTGGCAGGACTCTGCTCTGTGATGCAATAGCCTCCGCTGAATAAGATACAGCTTCACGCTAGGACTTTTCTTTCAAGCACTCCAGTTAATTATATCCACAACAACTATAATTTGTCTGCTACGCTTCAACTTCTGTAACCCTGGTGAAGAATATGTGCCAGTATTTTAAAAGTAGAACTGAAATGTGTGTCCTTATCTGGCATTTCAACAGGGATTTAGTTGATGGCTGTGATACTTGGTTAACAAAAACAATTTGCCTTGAGTTAAAATCAGCATAATAAGGATCAGTTTAACAGCACTCCCCAAAACACTGTCGTGCCAAAAACATGGTGATTACTATAGTCTCTAAGTGCATCTTAACACCAGAGTGATTGTGAGCAGGGACTCTGAAGCTTCTTGGAATTAATTTTGTAAATGTTTTATCATTTTGTCCCATTTTAAACAATCAATCTGCACAGTTTGTAAAATAATTACATCAAATCTACTGTTTCCCCTTTAAGTTATTACAATTGCGAACGCACACTGTAGGGCCTTAATGGCTGCAAATAGTGACTTGGGACATATCTGTTTAAGCCACTCCTGTTTTGTGCTTACGCTGGCTTGGTTCTAAGATGTTTAAGAAAGTCCCTGTCCAGACTGAAACATTTTGGCTACAGCTTGCATGGTATTCAGTCGGGACATCCTCCCACTGGACAATTGTTCTCCCATGTCTCTTTTCCAGAAAATGATTGCCAATAACTTTCCTTTCTGTGAGTAGGTCTTCCTAGACATATATACTTTTGTGTGTGTGTTTCTGTGTCTGTGTCTAGATATGTACATATGTCTATAATACACACACACACATATAGGCATTCACACACGTGTATATACTCACACACAAAGTTAAATTAAATTTATATATACAAAGTTAAAGCATCAAAATCCACACATACTGTATGCAGGCATAGCAACCAGATTCAAAAAACAGAAAACAGAAAACTTTCTCACTACCATGTTGGTTTCTTATGTGTTTTAAAGCTACTGTTCCCAGGAATGCTGTAATAGCACAATGGTTTTAATACTTGCCTTGTAAATCGAAGATTGCTGGCAGAATTATTTAATTTCTATATTCCTGAGCTAGATACTTTCCCCTGGGTTTTTAAAATAAGCCCAGCAGTACAACATTTCATCATTTTTCCAGTCACTTGAGCCATTGGGAGCGGAAGGTGAAACTTTTCTACTTCTGGTGACTGGTAAAATGACGAAACAGTGCACTACTGGATTAATTTAAAAAAACAAAGCACAAAGAGATGAAGGTACAGTAGCTCAGGCAAAGCAGTTTAAAAAAAATTCTGCTAGGTTTTGAACCAGCAGTTTTCTCTTTACAAGGGAGGTGCGGCAACCATTGTTCTATTATAGAGTTCCTGGTAAAGGTAAGTTTAAAGATCTTGCCGGTCATGGTACCCAGTGATGCAGGCTGTTTGTGCCCCCGCCAAGTAGCCAGGGAGCTCCTGGGGTTCTCCTGCAACACACTGAAATAGAGTATCTGAAACAGGCAGAAGTGCTCAAGGTGACACAACATGGAATATTTATTGCATTTTGGAAATGCAAACAAACAAACAAACAATAAAATGCCCAGAGGCCATTTTGACAGTTGCAGGGGGAGAGTAATTGTCCATTTTTGACCATCCAAAATGGTTGCTGCTTTTTTTGGTGACAGGGCAACTGGGGAGTGAGAATAAGCCTTAGAGCAGAGCTTTCCAAACTGTGTGTCGCGACACAAAAGTGTGTCGCCACACACAGCGTGGTGTGTCGCCACACCACCCGGAAGCGGCGGCGCGCGCGTGCACGGCGGCCGCCATGCACGCGCGCTCCACCGCACGCCCCCCGCGCCGCCGCACACCCCTCCCGTGCCACCACCGTGCGCGCACGCACGCTGCACGCCCCCCCGCGCTGCCACCGTGCGCGCGCGCCGCCGCACGCCCCCCCGCGCCGCCGTCGTGCACACGCGCCGCCGCACGCCCCCCCGCGCCATCGCCATGCGCGCGCGTGTCGCCACCGCCGCCGCCGCCGCTCGGTGTGTCGCCAGCGGCGGCACTTTGGAAAGCCCTGCCTTAGAGAGTCACAGATTGCATTTTAGTTTTGAAAAGAAACATGTGCAGGTAAAGCATTAGTCCATACTACCCAAAGGGTGATTAAGGAAATCAAAACTCTTAGCATAAAATGCCTATTATTATTATTTATAAACATGTAGGGTTAGGCTGACCATATTTCCTTCAGACGAAAACAGGACTTTTGGGATGGCAAAACGGGACAGGGTCTTATGCCACCATGCCGGCCTCCAAACCCCGCCCCCACTCCACGCAATTGGCTCCCACCTGCAAACCCCGCCCCCGCCCCACACGATTGGCTCCCGCCTGCAAACCCCGCCCCCATCAGCGTGATTGGCTCAGATTGTAACCCGCCCAGAGTCCCTTGTATGGGAGATGGGCGGGGAATAAATTGAATAAATAAATAAAATAAAATAAATAAAAATTTTAATTTTTTTTTCTGATTTTTAAAGGTTTTTTTTTTCTTCTAGCAGTAAATGGTGCGGCAGAGCTGGTGTGTTTAGGGGAGGCCGGAGTACACACACTGTGCACACAGCACCGTCATCGGCCAGGGAACAAGGGGCGGGGATGGAGGGGATGGAGGCCCACCACTGCCCCATCCCCCTCGGGCTTGGCCGAGGGAGGGAGGAGAGTCGCTGCTGCTGCCACCGCCACAGAGCAGGAGAAGCAGGAGGAGCCGGCTGCGCTCGGCTGCTTCAGCCACACCACTCCGCCCCTTGCTGCCCGCTGAAGCTCCCCAGGGTGGCCGGCTCCTGCTTCTCCTGCTCGGCGGCCCGACAACTCTCCTCCCTCGGCCAAGCCTGATCAGATGCACATAAACACACACACTCACAGGACAGACTGCCCTCGGCAGGAGCCGGCCATGCTGGGAGGCTTCAGCGGGTGACAAGGGGCGGAGTGGTGTGGCTGAAGCCTCCCAGCATGGCCGGCTCCTGCTGAGGGCAGTCTGTCCTGTGAGTGTGTGAGTGTGTGTATGTGCATCTGATTGGGCTTGGCCGAGGGAGGAGAGTTGTCGGGCCGCCGAGCAGGAGCCAGCCGTGCTGGGGGGCTTCAGCGGGTGGCAAGGGGCGGAGTGGTGTGGCTGAAGCCCCCCAGCGTAGGGGGGCTTGTTTTGCTCGGTGGCAGCGGCAACAACTCTCCTCCCTTGGCCAAGCCCGATCAGATGCACACACACACACTCACACACTCACAGGACAGACTGCCCTCGGCAGGAGCCGGCCGCGCTGAGGGGCTTCAGCCACACCCCTCCGCCCCTCACCACCCGCTGAAGCCCCCCAGCATGGCCAGCTCCTGCCAGGGCAGTCTGTCCTGTGAGTGTGTGTGTGTGTTTGTGCATCTGATCGGGCTTGGCCGAGGGAGGAGACTTGTCGGGCCGCCGAGCAGGAGAAGCAGGAGCGGCCACCCTGGGGAGCTTCACCGGGGAGCAAGGGGCGGAGTGGTATGGCTGAAGCAGCCGAGCGCAGCCGGCTTCTCCTGCTCGGCGGCCCGACAACTCTCCTCCCTCGGCTAACCCCGATAAGATGCGCACACATACACACACACGCACCCCACACCCTCTTTCTCCAGCCTCCCCATGACCAAATGCACCCGCACCTGTTGCAGGGAGGCTGGAGAAAGAGGGTGTGGGGTGCGTGTGTGTGTGTGTGTGTGCGCGCAATTACGCTGAGCAAGTAATCTGCGTGCGCGCGTGCGCGCACACACACACACGCACCCTCTTTCCACAACCTTCCTGTGCCTGCCTGGCCTCACCACTGCTGGGCAAACAATCTCAGGATCAGGTAAGGAGGCAGGAACCTGGACTGTGGTGCTGTGTCTGCTGCTGGGCTCGCACGTGGCAACTGGGCTTCCAGTTGCCGCACTGATAGGGCCTTTTCCGGGCTGCCTCCAATGGCAAATCCGGCTCCCTCCTTCCTGTCTTACTGTCTTCCTTCCTGCCGGGTTTAAAAAAGGGACAAAATTGAGATTTTGATCAAAACGACGGGACGGTTGAAAAAATGCTAAAATAACGGGACTGTCCCGTTCAAAACGGGACGTATGGTCACCCTATGTAGTGTAGAAAGATAAGTGATTCTCCAGATGGCATGAAGAACTTCAATTTGTCTTACAGAAGCTTTCTTCTTGAAGATCATAGATACACTGCTGAATCTCGGGGAGAAAAAAATACTTGAACCAAGAAATTCAGCAGTTTGCTTAGGGTAAAATACCAGCTGGCACATGATAAAGATAAATATGCCAAGTTATGGATAGGCATAATAATTCTGTATGTTTGATACTTTTGAAAGAGAAAATCTATCAATGTTTTGATGCTTGAGCAGTGGCAGGGATTATAAATTCTGAACACAGGTCTTGGCATTACAATTCACTAAGCATATTTTCCTAAAAACTCCCACCGAGCTGAGGATTGCAACCTCAAATATTTCCTAGGAAGTAGTTCTATCAAATAGCACTGGCTGACATCTGCATATAACTAATTTCTTCTAGCCATTATTTTCAGCAAACTCTAAAATGTCCTGGTAATCCTTAGAAATGCAGTGAAAAATCATTATTTTAGTATAACTATTCTACTTATAGCATTGGTTGAAGGAGGGACCTATTTGCTAGAACAAAGTTCACACTGTTGCACCTGTTATATTCAAACTGCACAGAACTGCCCCAAAACATGTTGCATTCTCATGTTTTGACCAAAACCTCCTCTGCTGAAAGCAGTGGCATAGGGGGAGTAATCCTTGCATTCAGAATTGTGATGGTCCTGGGTGCTATGTCCCAATAAAGGCTCCTCACGCAAGGTTATGCGGAATGAACTTTAATAGGGAAACATACAAGCCCTAACATCGGTGAAGGTCTGAATGCCCCTTCCCGCCAAACGATTGAGTTTTATGAGGTTCTCTCCCCTTAGTTCAACTTGTGTTGCCCATGATGTCAGTTTCCTTCTTGACACCTCCCCGTCTCACCAGTGAATGGTTGTGGTGCTTGATACTGGAAGGTGTTAACGATCGGCCTCCCTCTGAGTGCATTCCTCCTCGTTGTCTCCCGTGGCTGGTATCTCGATGTGTATTGTCTGGCCTACGTGTCTGGGTGGAAGGTTCCGATGGGGAACCTTACAAGAATGAAATAAACAATTTAGAAAAACAGATTACTATGCATGGTAATCAGAAGAATGTCACAGCATGGCCAAACATTGTAACAATAATAATCCTTTGTAGTCAAGATAATCACCTACTAGGATATACTTACTAAACATCCTGAATCCAAATACGGCTACCTATGAGTGGGAAGCCTCTTCCATACATGGAAGAGCTGTTTCCAGTTCAGGAAAAAACTGTTCCTTCAGAAAAATAAAGTCAATGGGATACTTTCAGATGACTGGTAGGCAATAGGTTGGTAACCCCCACCATACAGTCTGCATCATAAGCATTGCCCCTTTCAAAATCAACTCTAATGACTGCAGTGCTATTTTCATTGTAGGGATAATTTACAATGGACAACCCTTTTTGGACATTCTTTTTAAAATGACTCTTTATTCTAGTTTGCTTTTTTAATCACATTTTCAGCTAAATAACACAGGTTTATTTGGATATCAGTATAAAATAATTGACAAATAATCAGTAAAACATTACTGGAGAGAAATACCTGTCCCTCCAGGTATTTAATAAGTCTCACTGAGAATTTCTCAAAACCAACCTGAGTTCTGCTCCATCACCCTAGAAAAACATTATGCCAAGATGCTACTGCTGCTGCCTGAATATCGTAATAGGTACTCATTTTTAAACCAATGCATGGCATGATATCAGCAATGCCACTCATCCTGTCACTCTGCTTTGGACCCAGATGCATACTTCTTTGAATCAGGAACAGAATTGCAAACACAGAATCCTGAAATCCAAGCTCACTGAGATTGCTGAGAATTAAGCAGTTCAAGGAACAAAACTGGAGCAGGAACGTCTAGCAATAATTAAACCATGACCATTTTTAGAAACAGCCATTTTAGCAGCTTACTGTGTAAACAATGGCCTCCAAATTGCAAAAGACTCAAAAGAACTGAAGATGACCCATTCCAGAATATAGACATTCGGTGTACTGTGTGTGTGTGTTTGTGTGTATGATATTTTTCTATTCTGTCTACCTTGAAATGGTGAGAGCACCGTGGCCAAATCAATTCTCCCTCTACCTCACCCATAAGAGAGTCCAGGCAGGAATAAGGAAAGGGTTGCTGAAGCTCTTGGGTGTGGGGGGAGGCAGGGGGAAGACAAGAGTTCCTGCCAAAGTGAGACTAAGGTGTCCACAAAGTCTGCCAAGTTGCAGTGTTGCACGTGGAAAAACCCAGCTTTGATCTGGGATCAATAAACCGGCATAACGCTAGAAATAAGCAACCTCAACTCTCCAAACCAAGAAAATATTATGAACTGGACTTGTTCAGAGCTGTTCCTGGAGTGTTGCAAATATTCAATGGCTTTGCTCAAGATTAAGCAAAAAGGCTGACTTCACAATGGGAATGGAGACGTCAAAGTAACCCAACCTTTTCTCTGGGAGCCCACCACCCAGGCCACGTGAGTAATCCGGTCAGTTTCAGGATATATCAGTTCAATTTCCTCTGATCTAACCTACAGATTAACATATTGCCCAGGCTTGGTTGTTGCTACCCTCACTTTTGCAATCAGACAGCCAGCTAACCTTGATGGAGACCACGACCAAGTAAAATTAATTCCCACACAGTGCCTTCCTCTATTGAGCTGTGACAACTCCATAAAAGCCAGGTAATGAAGGAAATTCCCCTCTTACTCTTGAGCCCAAAAGCAGACCCACAATGCAGCTGGGAATGGTTGAAAAAGAACCTTGGGGAACAGCCAGTCAGCCAGACAAAGAGCAAGAGGCTGTCTCTTATGTACGGAAGAGCAGCCACCCATACTACTGAGTTAAAGCTGGATCATTTGAAAAATGGTGAGGAATGAGCAGTGAAGTCTTACAGACCCTTTGCTTGCTCACCCTATGGAGGGAGCCACACAGGCCCATTTTTGAGTGAGCCTCAGTTGGTGTAAGGCTACACCTAGTTCAAATTGCCCAGTTGGGCATAACCATATGCCCACTTTTGTAATGTGAGCAGGGTGGAGGTAAACTCTACTCCTTTTGCCAGGAATGGCATTTCTGCTTTGATATACTGTATAATATTTATGTTCTTTAAACAAGACTAATTAGAACTCTGGATTTGGGAGGGGAACCCCTTGTGATGAAATTACCTGCATTTCTAGATATACAGTAGTATTTATTCAGGAGAACTGTTCACGTTCAACCATTGTATCAGTTTGATGGATGACATTTGAAGTTGTGGGCCCTTGAAATGACATCCATCACATCCAGCCTATTTGTGGAATAGAATGTGAGTCTGTAGTAAAAAAAATGACAAATGCTTCCATATCTTTATCTAATCTAGTGAGGTTTCCAGACCATGAAAAACTGCCCTGAAATTGCTGATGTCAAATACAAACATGTTGTTTCCTGCTGGAAAGGTCTGCCTCTAGCATCAGTCTAAAGTTTTGTTTGTGGCTTGATGAGTACATTGCTGATACCAGTTTGAATTACAAGAGAAATCTTTCATGTTATACGATCCAGAGCTGGTCTTCAATCATCAGAACTATCATCTAGTGGAGTTCTGCTTAGAATGCTCCACTGATGGAAAGTAAGAGAGCCAATTTTAGCCAATTTCTCCTCCCTCTGTAGACCCCAGGGGTGCCACTGCTTTAAGTCTGAGGGTAGTTTTTCAGAGAATTGGTGAGAGTGACAGTGCCTTCCCCAAAAGTGTGGCTAGAGTTGATTAGCATTATCGTAGCCCAACATATCTGGAGGGCAGGCACCAGACGGGGGAAGACTAACATGGTATCTGAATGAGAATTTTGACAAACTTTTATCTGAACTTCCTGATGTTACAAACCAGTGGACAGTTGTTGGAGAAAAATTCATAAATTCCCTCAGCACTCTCCTCCACTCTCAATCATCTAAGTGATGGGGTTCAGGTCCGTCACTCTACTCAATCAGGACACAATTTGTGAAGTCTCCAATACCTTTATGAAGTGTCTGGAGAGTCTGGTCAAGCACTGAAAGAACACATTTGGCAACATTTCCTTAGGCAAGACCCCAAGCAAATGCACAAGCAAGCTTTTATAATTCATTTCCACCAAAAGAGTTAATAGGTGGTACAATCACATAGGCCAATACATGAATTATTCCGTATTTGGTTATCTTCTAACTAATCTGGACATTCCTTACTTATACTATGTCTTGTGCATGTGTAACAAAGTATCTGTAAGTATAGGCATAGTATTGGCCTGCTGCTTTATGCAGACGATGCGGTCATACTTTCTAGGACTCCTGTAGGTCTCAACAGAGCTTTGACAACTGTGGCCCAGTATTGTATTAATAATCAGCTAGAAATAAATTATCGGAAAACAAAGATAATGACCTTCGCCAAAAGACCGAAATTTCGTTCTTGGAAAATAAATGGGCATAGAATAGAGCAAGTGACTAGCTTTAAATATCTAGGGGTAGTCATGCACGCCACTGGATCTAGGAAACCTCACTTTGATTATGCAGCTGATTCCGGACAAAATTCAGCGAATGCCATTTAAAAGTTTTTCCGGAGTAAAGGAGGGCATTATATACTGGCAGCTCTTAAACTCTTCCAGGCGAAGACATTAGCCCAGCTCCTTTATGGGTCCTGTGTTGGTGCTCTAAGTTCAAGTATTACATCCCTGGAAAGAGTGCAATCAAAATTTATTAGAGCAGTGTTTCAAATGCCCAAATGTGTTTCAAACGCTTACCTTCGATTGGAAGCGGGCATGATAAAAGTTGAGGCAAGAGTGCGCCTAGCTTCCCTGAATCTTTGGCTAAAACTCAAGCATTATCCTCAAGGTTTAGCACCATTCATTTTCCAAGATTACTTCCAATCCTCTTGGTTAAAGGATATTGAATCTAGTCTCGCCAAGCTAGGATTTTCTACAGATTCAATTCTCAGGATGGATTATGAACAGGCAAAATTGGCCTTGAAGCAAAGGATAAAGGACATAGAGAGACAAACGGACTTAGAGAAGGCCCCTCATTTCCTATCATCAGAGTATAATAAATATATTGTTAATTCTGCTAACTACCTTACTCAACTCGAAATCCCTAGCCATCGGAAAGCCTTTGCCCTAGCTCGTAGCCACGCACTCCCTTCCGCAGTCTTGGATGGTAGATATAAAAAAATCCCAAAAGCTGCAAGGTGGTGCTTTTGTAATAATGGAGAGATAGAAACTACAGACCACGTACTCCTCCGTTGTCCTTTTTATAAAGAACTTAGGAGTAAATTAATATTACCTTTGACCAAGAAATATCCTAGGTGGCAAGATATAAAGTATATGCAAATGTTACTTATAGATGAAGACCCAACTGTTACGGCGCAAGTAGCCAAATTCTGTGCAGCTGCTATAAAGATACGCCAGACTATGATAGGAAAAATGTAGTAATGTACTCCTTGTAATGATTTTATTAATTTTAAATGGTTTATATATACTGTATATCACATCATATTTTATATGTGATATTTTACTTTTTATAAACACTTATATCTGA
The DNA here is from genome assembly GCA_023362775.1 of Charina bottae. Taxonomy (NCBI): domain Eukaryota; kingdom Metazoa; phylum Chordata; class Lepidosauria; order Squamata; family Charinaidae; genus Charina; species Charina bottae. The sequence goes on from JALMGJ010000022.1 coordinate 1,319,213, forward strand.
TAGAATATTAGTTATGACTAATATTAAGAGCATATTTAAATTTGATTAAGGGGCTCATCCACATTGTGATCTGAATGTATTTTAATTTTTAATTGGAACATGTAATTTAACTTATAATTTTAAAACTATTTTAAATCAGATGGTGCATATTGTAAGGTTCAATGAGTATACCTTTGTAGAATCATATCTTGTACTGGTCAGTGACCGTAATAAACTAGAATGAATGCATAGACTGAGGCTTTTTCCTGGAAGAGGGGAATTTGTGTTAACAAGCCCCTTATGCTATTATATGTGACATATAAGCTCCTCTGTTATTTTGTGGTTGCCCTAGTTGCATACTTCAGAACAGTTACTTTAACCACATCCTTGCACATGGTAACTACTAGGGTCAAGCATAGTAACATCAGGGCAGATGTCATGCTCCTTTATTTCATACATCCCTTACATCAGAGCTTTCCAAACTGTGTGTCGGGACACATTAGTGTGTCGGCTGCAGTGTCTGGGTGTGTCGCGGCTGCTGCTGCCTCCTGACTTCCGCGCAGGTCCTAGTGCCTGCCTTGTGCCTTGCTGCCTCCAAACCTGCTGTGATTCCGCACAGGTCCTAGTGCCTGTCTTGTGCCCTGCTGTAAGAGTGTGTCGCGAAATGATGCATGTCTAAAAAGTGTGTCACCAACATGAAAAGTTTGGAAAGCTCTGCCTTACATAGTGTGACCATGAAACAGAATCTCATTGGGGAAGGCACCTTCCTTTCCTGGTTCACCATCTCCATTATGAAATATACCAATAATCTTTGTTCTCCAGAAATGAGAAGAAATATAAGCCACTCTGATGCTCAAGGTCGTTCAAAGGCAATGGTAGCAATAATCATCACCCACCTGCTTTAAGAACAAAAGAACCCAAGGACTGGCTTTGATTTTCCACCTTTCCATAGAAACATGTAAGGTTGGTATACAACAGTAGCTGTTTTGTAACAAATGTTGAATCTCTACAGATATTCGCAGCCAAGACTAGTAATGCTACTAGCTGGAGTCCTGTAGATAAATTCATTTAAAACTCAAGGTAAACATTCTTTAAAAAAGCCTGTTACATAGGGAGCATCCAACATATATTTGCTAAACGGGCTTTACAACCCAACATAATCCTTAGCCAAGCTTTTTAAGATATGTCTTAAATTTGTTTTATTTTAAGTAGGAAAAAATAACAGAATGCTCTACTTTAACAATCCATCTAGAGTTTAACTTTCAGCAATTTGCTTCCAATCACTGCCAGTCTTCTGGTTCTGCTATGGAACTGGAACACAACTACAGTATCATAGTTTTGTCCAGCAATTACCTATCTCAGCACTCAGAATAGCGGGTGAGCTATAGTTAAGGAACAGAAGCACAGTAATTGCTGTCTTATCAGATGTTCAAGACAAGGGAATGTTACTGATTTCTGCCTGGCAGACAGAAAATGTCATATTTGATCGCAGGATCTTGAGCTTAACCTCTATTGTATTTGCTATAGCCAAATAAAGTCGCTAAATTCACAAGGATAATTTTTCTTGATAAAGCATGATAGCCTCAATATCTCCTTCTGGCTTTAAACTTATTGAAAATTCTTTTTCCAGAAATGCTGTTAACTACTACAGGGCTGAAATACCTCAGTTCAGAATTAAAACTACCCTATAGTACAGAGCTTTCCAAACATTTCATGTTGGTGACACACTTTTTAGACATGCATCATTTCGCGACACACTCTTACAGCAGGGCATCATTTCGCGACACACTCTTACAGCAGGGCATCATTTCGTGACACACTCTTACAGCAGGGCACAAGGCAGGCACTAGGACCTGCACGGAATCACAGCAGGTTTGGAGGCAGCAGGGCACAAGGCATGCACTAGGACCTGCGTGGAATCCTGGCAGGGCTCGAAGCAGCAGCAGCCGCAACACACCCAGACACTGCAGCCGACACACTAACGTGTCCCAACACACAGTTTGGAAAGCTCTGCTATAGTACCTAGTTATCATGAATTATGTACAAGAGCAGTAGAATAAAATAGAAATTTGGCTGAGTTTTAAATAGTTACAAACAATTATTTCTTGTTCTCCTAAATAATGCTTAAGAATGGATCTTAAAGTATTGGTGCTTAAAGTGTTGGACTAGGCCACCTTCAGCCATGGAAATTTACTGGTTGACCAACCATGGAAATTTCTCTTCATCCAATCTACTTCACAAGAGTGTTATGGTCAAGATAAAATGTGGGAGAAATGTACAAAGAACATGAATATGCAAGATGTTTTAAAGATCAGAGAACTCACAGGAGTTCTCACAGTTAGAGGTAAAGTAGAGTTACTCAAGAGAAATTATGGAAAACATCTCATGGAGAAAAGAGCATAACAGCACTGTGCTTTTAAACTGTTGGGTTAAGAAAATACTGTCCAAACAGAGGTGCTTTGACAGCATCTTTCAAGGGATTCAGGCTACCACAGCCCCCACAGCTGATGTACCCTCCCAAATTACTGTTCCAGGAAAGCAATTGCCAATCACTTCCCTTTCTCTGGGCACTTGAAACACTTCTACCTCAAGTGATTGGGAAAATGCTGAAGAAGTGGTCCAGTGGACTTCTAAAAAAAAAAAGTCCAGTGAAAAGGTAGGTATCTCAAGGAAAAATAACAATAACAATTTATTTCTTGTCATGGGGTTGTCAGGGCTTAAGGTCCCCCAGGAAGTTAAAGGTTCTCCTGGTGGCATCGTAGATACTAGCAGAGCCTCCCAAGCCAGACTGGCCTTAGCTGAGAGAACCAAACTGGGAGCATCCTTATGCCCTATTCCAAATGGTAGAAAAGTGAAAACAGTTTCCATATCAGATCTGCTGTTGCCTGGATCTGCATCCATCTATGGCTTCTGGGCATCAGGTGACAAGTGGGCTACAGGACTCAGTTCCTTTTGCTAGGCAATCCAAGCAAAGCTACTGGATGGAAGTTTCCCCAAAATGTGGACACTCAATGAAAATCAAGAAATTATGAGTTACCATTATGAATCAAACTCATTGACCCATAGTTTTCAGAAACAAATGTTTGAAATTTGGAAAAAAAATTCTGGAGTCAAATATCATTGAACAATGACCCAGATGCTTCATATTCAGAAACAAGGCCTTTACAAACATTAAACTTAAATTTGGAATAGCAGTAAAATATTAAAAATAAAAAAATTGAAACTGAAAAATAAAAATGTGTTACAAAAGCAGTAGAAGAACAAGTCAACTTAAGCATCCATTTGGATGCAGCCAATGAACATTTTGAACAGCTAATCCTAGATCTATCTATCCATGTGTTGCTAAGAGTTGACACTGACTTGATGGAACATAATCAATTCAAAATGAAACAGAATTTCAGTTGTCTGAACATCAACAGAAACTTTAAGAAAAAGCATGAAAGAAACTGTAAGACAAAGATTACCTCCTCTGAGGAAGAAAACATGGATATTTGTCCATACAGACCCCAGGGATTCTGTCTGACTTGAACATCTAAGTGGAAGAGATCCCAAGTAGGCTGTTTTGTAATAGTCATCAATGATTCATAAGAGCAGAAAATACAAAATTACATTTTCTCATTCAAAAGTTGACTGAATCCATACATTTGAACCTTTACTGAATTTTAAATATTTGCATCTCTACTGCATACCCCCTGAGTATTTTATTCCACCTTCTAGTAACTACTATAGGTTAGGCAAGATAAATATCTCAAAGCACTGATAAGCAAACAAAGGCTGGAAGGTTGTTTAGTAATTATTTTGAAATATACCTTTTGTTATATTGTCGCTGAACAGCTCATGACTGCAAAGTAAAAGAGGGTGTTGTTTGCTTTCTGTCTTGTTCTTATGGCAACAAGGAGTCAGGTTGGATTTATACAGGGCTGAACTGTATCAAAATTAGATCCATCAAGGGCTTTTCTTTGTAGGACTTCTTTCTCTCCCCCTACATGCCTGTGGTAGGCAATGTGGTCCAATCGATCCTGTGTAGGGATCACATCTGTATCATCTCTTCCTTTACATAGAACAATATCTACAATAATTGTTTTGATCACATCCTTGGGTTTCTATAACATAAAATACTACACAGTATTCTAGAAAAAAAAATGTAAATAAGAAAATTAAGAGACCAAAATTTTGTACTAGGTCAGCTTTGCTACAATAAAGTCATTTTTAGAGGTATTAAATTATTTTATTTAGATGAGCAAGCTACTAAATTCTGGTGGGAAAAATCTCATTTTCAAATTTCTTCACCCCCATGCCAGTTTCTTCCAGTGCAGCACCCGCTTTTAATAAAGCAGTGTTTCTTAAAGTGCGGTCCTAGGACTCCTGGGGGTCCCCCAAGACCCTCTTAGGGGTCTGTGAAATCAAAATTATTTGCCAGCCTATGTTGAAAAATAATACAATATTAAAATCCCATCAAACAATTGTGAGAAGTGGTAGGGGCAGCGAATGCGTCAATTGTAATTTTTAATACAGTAAATATTGATAAATATAATCCATACAAACAAAAAATCTTTTGAGGTCCTCAATAATTTTTAAAAGTGGGAAGGAGTCCTAAAAGAAAAATGTTTAAGAAACACTATACTAAAGCAAGATTTCTAAATAAAGTTAATTCAATAAAATAACTGAGTTATTGGGCATTGTAAATACTTTTTTCCCCAGCAAGGATGAATTAAGCTTTACTAATACGTACACATACATCTAAGCATTCTTACGAAAGCTATGTTCTGATTATTAAAAGAAGTAATTATAATGAATATACTGGGACAAATTAGCACTAGTAACAATTGGTTTCATTTTTCATGTAAATACTGCTGGTATCTTGATGAGACACTGTGGCTTACACTCCATAGGCATTAAATAAATGTTTGGTTGTGCTAGAAGCAGTTCTCATGTAAAACAATATTCACTCACTCATTCTACCAATTCCAATTGAGAAGAAAGAGCTTCTTCTGTGAACATTGAACTTTCTCCAGTTTTCCTGCCAACTACCTCAAGTATAAGTGGGTGTCTGCACTGTTACCACCTGGGACCACCAGTCTTTACAAAGAACTTATCATAATGTGATGGTGACAGAATTCCATCCTCCCCACCCCAGAATTGAAATTGGGTTGTTGAATATTGATGGGAGACAGCAAGATAGTTTGATCTTGGCCTGTAATCAGAGGCATAATCACAGGACCAGGCAAAGAACAAGTGCATGTCCCAGGAAAGGTCAAGGGCTGGGTGAGACAAGGACTGCATTCACACATTGTGGTAAGTGATCATTTGGTTTAGATAGCTGTGGTTTATCAAACCCCCACAACTGGTTAGCTTCATACAACATGCTAAACATAAGTAATGATTTACAAGCTACAGTGCCAGGGTTCACAGAACATGCTAGGCCAAAACCAGTTACACGGTATTATGAAGCACAAGGATGCACAAAGTTCTTGGGGAAAAGGGCTACACTTGGATTTATTTATTTATACATAATTAAAATTATAGTTCATATGGTTATTTTATGGTCATGTGTAATACATCAAGCCCTTCTGTCGCATTAAGAATTACAATAGGTAATAACTTTTAGAGGACTCTGGGGACCATGCCTTTGGCTTAGCAAGTGGATAACACTGGTTATCCAGAAAGTGCAGGAGAGGGTTCCTGTGGATAACGGAGAAGCTCCAGCTTACAGCTGAGCAAAGATTTCCTACTCTATGTCCTGTTCCAACTAAGACCTGAAGCAGGGAAGGTGTGGAATAAGTATTTTATTTCCAAAACAAGGCACACAAAATATAACTAGAGAAACAAGAGTGTCACAAGGTGCACACAGAGTTCAGGTGGCTTGTGGTGATTCGTTCCCAGTTGGCGTGCATGCAGGCAGCCACCACGTGGCTGCAATGCAAGGTTCCGGTGCGGAACTTGGCGTGGCGGCGAGGAACAGCTCTGGTGTGAGGCTCTGCGCAGCAGCAGCAAGGCGAGGTGGTGACTCGAAGCTTGGTACGAAGGCAAGGCAGGATTCTGGTACAGGGCTTGGCGCGGCAGCAGCAAGACGAGGTTGCGACTTGAGGCTTGGTGCGAAGGCAAGGCAGGATTCTGGTACAGGGCTTGGCGCGGCAGCAGCAAGGCGAGGTTGCGACTTGAGGCTTGGTGCGAAGGCAAGGCAGGATTCTGGTACAGGGCTTGGCGCGGCAGCAGCAAGACGAGGTTGCGACTTGAGGCTTGGTGCGAAGGCAAGGCAGGATTCTGGTACAGGGCTTGGCGCAGCAGCAGCAAGGCGAGGTTGCGACTTGAGGCTTGGTGCGAAGGCAAGGCAGGATTCTGGTACAGGGCTTGGCGCGGCAGCAGCAAGACGAGGTTGCGACTTGAGGCTTGGTGCAAAGGCAAGGCAGGATTCTGGCGCGCGGCTTGACTTGGAGGCAAGGTATGATTCCAGCACGAGGCTTGGCGTGGTAGCTGCAAGGCGAGGCTCTGGCTCGAGGCTGGACATGGAGGCAGGGTGAGGTTCAGGTGCGGGACAGGGCGCAGCAGCAATACTAGGCTCCATCACGAGGCTCGGCTGGACGGCAAGGCAGTGTTCTGGCACGAAGCTGGGCTGGGCTGCAAGGCAAGGCTCTGGCGTTGAAGCAGGGCCAAGGTCCGAGCTGGGATTCTGGTGTGGTGACGGGATCATGATTCACTCCAGGATGCAGTACAGAATGTGAACGGTTGTCTCCGGCAATGGGTACCCGCTGCGCTCGCCTTTTATCCTTTTGATTTTCACACTGTTTGTGAGTGGAGACCAATCGCGCCTCGCGTTGCTCTGCCCGCCTTTCCCGCCTCCGTTCTCACGTGCTAATAGGTGGAGGCGAGTCTCCTGGGCTGCCTCCAATCAGCTGTTCAGAAGCTGATTCAAATTTCGCGCCATCCCCGTCCTTTCCCGCTTCAAATGCTAACGGCCTTTCTATTGCAAAATCAGACTCATCGGATTCAGCCTCCATCCTGACACTCTAGAGAAAAAAGCTCTACTCTTAAGTAGTCTATTACTGAGAAGATCTATGCTTAAGATCTGGCTTGTGCTGTAAAATGTGCACACATAAGCACTTCCATAACTTGGGGGCCAGCGGGGCCTTGGGCACTTCTGAGTTGAATTCTGGGTTCTCTGGCTTGAGGTGGGTGGACAGACTTGAACATTAGCTGCCCAGTCCTCTAGCCATTGCTTCAAAAGCAGTTGCAAGCTGGTGTCTGGCATTCCTCTTCCTTCTTCACAAAGAGTTAACTTGGGAGGGGGAGGCATGACAGTGAATTGTTTTGTTCAAATCCTCACAGCTGCAACTATCTTGGTCCAAAAGTTTCAAACTGCTTCTTTCAAATCCAGAACCATTTATCCAAATATCATCACTGTCTAACTGGGATACAGTTTTATCTTATTGGCCTTCATCCAGTCCATTATTGGTTCCAGGCACATAGTCAGCATTTCCACAATCTTATTTGATTCAGCTGACAGGGAGATGCAGAATAGAGTGTTATCAGCACAATTGTGACCTCAGCTGATTTCATATAAATACTGAACAGAGAAAAAATGCCAGAACTTTGTAAGACCCACTAGCAGAGAGACCAAAAGGCCAAGGGGATGCCATGGTGGACTTCTCTTTTTTTCCAGCTCACAAAGCTGATTGATGTTACTCTGGTATGACCTCTTGGTTGGTGGGAGTATCATGCTCTATGCTGTGTTGATATTTTGTAAGTTAATATAGAACAAAAGAATCAACAAAATAAATAAATGAGTAGAATATATTTGCTTCCGGGTCCAATTCAAGGTGCCAGTTTGCTTCCGGGTCCAATTCAAGGTGTTCATTATTACCTTTAAAGCCCTACATGGCATGGGACCAGGATATCTGAGGGACCGTCTTATCCCCATATCATTGACCCGCCCCACCCGATCATTCAGAGAGGGCTTACTACGGGCCCCATCAATAAGGGAATTTCATCTAGTGGGGTCCAGGAGGCGGGCCTTCTCTGTAGTAGCCCCCGCCCTTTGGAATATCTTGCCCCCAGAGTTGAGGCAGGTTTCCTCCCTCCCGACCTTTAGGAAAGATCTGAAAACCTGGTTCTGCCGCCTAGTGTGGGAGGGGAAAAGTAACAGCTCCTCCTGTGGGTGGTTAATACCATAACGTCCTCCCTATTATTTGAGATACTTGCCGGATTGGATTTTGTATTTATTTATGTCATGTTATTAATTTGTAATTTTATATTCATATTTTAACTTCAATTTTATTGTAAACCGCCCAGAGTCTCCCGTTGGGGGAGTTGGGCGGTCATATAAATTTAAATAAATAAATAAATAAATAAATAAATAAATAAATATTTAAGGCAGACAAAACCACCAATCAAAACAGCCCAATTAAACTAATACCTAAACTTAAAAGCAGACAGCAATGAAGAACAAATCCTGAAAAAGCCAAATGGATGAAGAGGGGATTCAGTGCAAGAATGGAGAGGATACTAAGTTGGAAACAGATTCATTGAAATAACTTCTTTAAGGATTTGGATTGAAATCAGCAATGAATATTTCTATGTAAACATTTAACCTGTATTAGCATTTGCAGTTTCATAATAAAAAGAAGTGAAAATAAAAAACTCAGAAATATGACTATTTAATTGTGGTCCATGATAACTGAAATGGTCTTTTTCTCAACTGGAGAAATAACAGTAATGTATTTGATCAAGAGACAATGCTCTGAGAATTCACATGGTGTGCACTCGGAATTCCCCATACACACGTTTCACTGCTAGAAGTTCCAGCAACTGAAAGATTAACAGATAAATTAAGTCCTGAACAGTGACTATCTTGTTGCAGATCTTTAGAACTTATTGCTTTCCTATGGGAAAACGCTAGGTTTATTAGATAGCTGTGAAGTATATTCCTTCCAAATTCTGATGTAAAGCATGTTAACATGTGAATGTTGCCTTGGTGAGAATGATTTATCTGGCACAACACCACCAAGTAACTTCATTATACAGTATTTGGATAATACAGAAAGAGAAGCTGTAGCATCAAAATGTGTATCTCATGAGACCCTTCTCAGCAATGCTTTAAACAAACGATGATTTGATACATTGCTTGGAAGTGTTAAAAAAGCTATTTTGCTTGGCATCTTTTTAACAAAATCAATAATTTTGCATGCGCAGTGTCTCCCCCCGCCCCCAGTTGCAGTGCCTAACTGCTGATTGCTATTGGCAATGTGTGCAAGTGTGTGTGCAAGTATCAGGGAAATCAATGGTTTGAATGTTTATCTTTAATTCAATAGTTTAGAAACATCACCTTTAACTCATGATAGAAAGTTAAGTAATTCAGGGAGAGTTAGTGCAGCAGCCAATTCCTAACGAGTATGAACACCAAAGTGGCTAAAACTATATTAAATATACTTATCATACTAAGCTATAATTTGCTTAAACACGATTTGTTGAATAAACCACAGATGGCTGGGTTCATCCAATATGTTATGTCATAACCCTCAATTTACAAATCATGGTTGCTGAGTTTACACAACATGCTGTGCAAAGATAAATTAAGTATATCATGGCTGGCTGTTGTGGGTCTTCCGGGCTGTGTGGCCGTGTTCTGGAAGTTGTGGTTCCTAACGTTTCGCCAGCATCTGTGCACAGAGAGACGCTTCTGTCTGTGCTCCTGCCCTCTGAAGATGCTGGCCACAGATGCTGGCGAAACGTTAGGAACCACAACTTCCAGAACACAGCCACACAGCCCAGAAGACCCACAACAGCCATCAAACTCTGGCCGTGAAAGCCTTCGACAATATATCATGGCTCACCATGATGTGTGAATTATCAGAACCTGCTATAGTCCAATGTAGAAAGTCATCTGTAAAGATTATAGCATTACCTTATGAAATGATCAATTTAAATTTTGAGCTTAAGTAATTCCATCCACCATTAATGTAGACCATAGATAGCTTTATCACCCCAGATATTTTTTCCACTCAGTGCAAAGCATGTTGTTGTTTTTGTTCAGTCTCCTCTGACTCTTTATGACCCCTGATGATAATTTCTCCAGGATTGTGACCCCTGATGATAATTTCTCCAGGATTGTCTATCAGTAACTGCTTCTTTGAGTTCTGGTAAGTTCATGCTTGTGTCATCTGTGATAATATTTAGCTGCCTTGTCTTCTGCTAACCTCTTTTTCAATTACCTTTGATTTTACCAACCATCAGAATCTTCTCCAATACCTACTGACATAATCTTAATTTGTTCTAAGCAGCAGACCAGCTTTTGAACTCTTCTTTCATTTCCATTAGAGATTTCTTAAATCAACTTTGCTTCCAGCTACCAGAGTAATTATCATCAGCATATCTGAGGTAACTTGGTCCACCCATATTTTTAAGGGCTACCTACAATTTGTTGTGGTTTGCAGAAAAATATTTTCTATAAAGAATGAAGTAACAGTTGGTATCTTTTTGGAATCTTCTTACCTTTTCCATTATCCATTGTATGTTATCAATGTGGTTGCCGCTTCTTTTGATTCTAACTAATATCTGATAAACTAATCTAGTATTTCTAATTTAGTCAACTAATCTGGCATTTCCTATCCCATATATTGTTGAAATCTGGATTGGAAAATCTTAAACATTATGTACAACCTTTCAGTAGTTTGAACATTCTTTAGCACTGACTTTTCTAGCACTGTAATATAAATTAATCTTTATTTTTTATAAGAATTTTATTAAGTTTCCAGCAAAGATAAAAGCTACAGAAAAACAAAAAACTACAAAGAAAAAAAGAAAAAACTAAAAATGTATAGAAACACAAGAGAAAAATTTTCAAAATTACAAAAAGAGGTGACTTCCGACTTTTAACAATTTTCCATAAACAATCCCTTACTCTATATTAAACCAAAATCACAGTATTTCTATAAATCATTCCATTGGCACATTATAAAAATAACTAAATACAGTTGCTCCCTCCCCTTATATTAAAAGAAAAATAAGAAAAATATAAACCTCCTAATCAACTTCCCCCGAAAGATAGCATTTATTTATTTCCTTCCTACTACTATTCTACATTTCTGTCTACTATAATAAAGTTCAAACTAAAAAACATATAAATTGTCTGCCATTGTACTTACCATACAACAATTTTAACAATCTTAATCATATTAAACCCAAAACCAGACATTTATTATTTTTTATTATACCTTAATAATCTTAATCCAAATAGTTAGATAAATGAAATCAGTGTCCTGTCCCGACTAAGATTCGAAACAGGAAGGGGTGAAGTATAGTATTTTATTAACAATAAAACACACAAGTATAGAGACATGAGATGCTTGCGGAATTCAAATTGCACCACGGTGATTAGTTCCTGGTAGGCATGCATGCGGGAAGCCACCATGTGGCAGCGATGCAAGGCGGTAGTTCCGAGTCTGTTTTGGCAAGAGTTCAACCCGGTAATTGGCGGAACCGCAAGGCAGGGTTCTGGTGCGAGGCTTGGCGCGGCAGCTAGGCAGGATTCCGACATGAGGCTTGGCGCAGCTGCGAGGCAAGATTCCGGTGCAAGGCTTAGAGCAGCAGCAAGGCAAGATTCTGGCGTGAGGCTTGGTGCGGTGGTGAGGTGAGGCTCAGGCATGAGACGTGGCTGGACGGTAAGGCAAGGTTCTGGTGCGAAGCGCGGCTGGGCAACGAGGCAAGGTTCCAGCGCGGAGCGTGGCTGGACGGCAAGGCCAGGTTCTGGCACGAAGCGTGGCTGGACAGCAAGGCAAGGTTCTGGCACATGGTGTGGCTGGGTGACAAGGCAAGGTTCCGGCACGCGGCGTGGCTGGGCGGCAAAGCAAGATTCCGGTGCGGAGGGCAGTGGGTCAGCAAGGCAAGGTTCCGGTGCAAAGCTTGGCTGAACGGCAAGGCAAGGCTTGGACAGGGTTTCTGGCATGGTGACGGGATCTCGCTTCACTGAAGGCTGAGGTATGGAACATGAACGGTTGTCTCTGGCACCCGGTGCACGTTGCGCTCGCCTTTTATTTTCTTGATTTTTGCGCTGTTTGTGAGCGGGAGCCAATCACGCCTCGCGTTGCTCTGCCTGCCTTTCCCACCTCCTTTCTCGCACACTGATAGGTGGGGCCACTACTTCCTGTGAGCTGTCTCCAATCAGCAGCTCTGACTCTGGTTTGAATTTCGCGCCAACCTCACTCCTTCCGGTTTCCTCTATTAACAATCCCTCTTCCTCTGAATCAGGCTCAACCTCCATCCTGACAATCAGCCAAACCCTAAAAGCAATCCAGATAAATATTCTTAAACCCTTATCCCACTTCAAAATAAACCAGAGCATTTACATATCCCCATAATGTGCACAGAGCTTTTTGCTTAAAAAGATCAGACAGCCCAACTGCCCCCCTCAAAAACCCCAACTTCTCTTCAGGATACCTCCCATACACAATAACCCATTCTTTTCCATGGCATTCCATCAGAAGATCAATTTCACTTATGGCTTGCAACTCGATCTCTCCCTTTAATTTCTTCAACTCGACTATACAATCTTCATCCAGCATTTTAACAGAAGTCCCGATCTCACTCTTAGAAGAGACATTTTGTCAGAGGGAGCGCGCGGAGATGGAGCGGCCTGCCTCTCTCCTAGGCACCAGTGATCCACGTACTATGCAGTAAATAGACTCCAAACAGAAGTTATATCAAATATCCTATTTACTTTATATACATACGTATTTACAGATCACTTCCACAAGTAACAAATGATACACCATCAACGATGCAGCTTTCACGAGGTAAAATGGGAATAATGGGAAATGAGAATGTCTCTGCATATATAGTGAACCTGACCAATCACATTATAGGTCACTCTTGTTATTCACCACACCCAACCTAACTCTAACCACCTGTTGAATGAGTCACACATGACACATCATTCCTACAACAATGGCTGCTAATTGGGTGACTGTGCAGAATATTTCACCTTTTACCTAGAAATCAAGCCTCTCTGTATAATTTATATCTAGAAGTAAATTCCTGGGTTCATCAAACCCCAACACATTTCTGTTGCTGTTAAATTCCTCAGTTTCATCCACGACATCCCCAACCAGATGACATGTTTTAGAACTCATGTTTTCCACAATGTCTTGAATGCCTTGCATAAAAACTTGGTAGGAATCAGGAAGAATCTGTTTAAAATCTCAGTGGAAGTCAGAGAAAGTCGGTTTAAAATCCTCCATGTCTCACGCAGTAGAGTATGGCACCCCCTAGGAGCTTAACCAGCGAAAGTTGAAGTTATGAAAGAATTGCGGATTGTGTTTACAGAAGCGGAAGTGAGATATGCAGACAGTTCCCCAGGGAAAGTAGAAGCAGAAAACTGAAAGTTCAAAACAGCCAATTCAACGTGTAGGAAAATGCTAATATCTTCAAATTTAGTACAAAAATAATAACAGGGAGACAATTATTTACTCTCAATCCTCCTTAATATTTGGATGGAAAACGAAGTCCAAAACTAAAAAATAATTTTTTTAAAAAATGATCCCAAAAATAACAATAAGCACCAAGAGAACCCGCTTCTCCTTGCTGTAGAAAGCCTCTCTTAGGGTACGCGTACTTAAAAGAAATATAAATTGGGTGATTTAGAAATGGGGTGGCCAGTCTTAGTGTCCCTTTAAGGCTACAGCACGGCTTGGAAATGGTGACATCCCAGCCTCCTGGCTAGCTCTTACCAGTTGAGCACGAACAGTGTTTGCGATCTTCTGGCTGCAAGCAGCTGTCCGGAGGACAGATGGGGTGATTCCAAGTGTTTTCTTTTTTCCGGAAAATCACTCCTGGGCTTCAGGAAAAACCTGCCTGAGCCTGAAAAAACTGTCCTGTTGTCAGTTATGCCCACTGAGCCTGCGGGCACAGCTGTTCAGTCCGCCATGTCCCCACCGGAAGTCCTAATATAAATTAATCTTTAAACACTTGCTCTTTTAACCTGATGGTAGAAATCAAGCAATGGTAGAAATCAATATTGTAGGATGAGCTTCTATCAACCGAGTTATTCATAAAGTCTCCCTTTTAAATGAGTGTTCTCAAGGTGATTTACTGTACAACAATATATAATAACAGGGAAAGAGACACCAACTCATTTGATCTTGCAGTCCCTAGGCCTTTGGATCTCACTTAATCTTGCTTCAAAAGATTGATAACTTTGTTATCTCAAGCATACATTAGCATAAATGGAAGTGAGAAAAACTCCAGCATGAATGAGAGATCACTTCTTTTCCTTTATGTCATGCTTACACGGTTAGCAAGAGCCAACTCTATCAAAGCCATTTTGTTAACTAATTAGAGCCTAAACTATGATACCTTTTGAGACCTGTTAAATATGAACCTGGCATTCCAGAATATGATAGCAACCTTACTTTTTGATGACAGACTCCCCCCCCCCCAAAAAAAAATAAAGATTAGGAAATAAAAAGAAAATAGAGACAGAAAACTTTGCTTGCCTATTCTAAATCTATTTTCTAATTTAGGAATTATTATTTATTTATTTATTTATTTATTTATCATATTTATACCCCGCATATCCCCTCCCTATTGGAGGACTCTAGGCGGCTTACAGCATTTCAATATATATTTATACAATTCATATACATATCATTAACCGCGCGCTCAGGAAGGGGGTAGGGGAACCGACTCTTCTTCCGTAGGCATTGGACTACATGTCCCAGCATACCTCGCTTCCGAGTCGGCTGCTGACGTCCTGGATGTTCACCGATCGGGTTCCGTCGTCCTCCGTCGCCATTACGGGATTCCCGGGATCTTCCTTCGCTCCGAGGGCGACCCCCGATAACAAGACGCCAGCAAATTCTCCCACTTTAACGTGGTACCCATTTATCTACTCGCCTTAGCTTTCAAACTGCTGGGTTGACAGAAGCTGGGGCTAATGACGAGAGCTCACCTCGCGACGCGGGGATTAGAACTGCCGACCATCAGATCTTTTACAGACAGTCTTCCAGCTCAGCGGTTTAACCCGCTGAGCTACCGCGCCCCCTATTATTATTATTATTATTATTATTATTATTATTATTATTGTTTGGTACAAACTCATTATTTTTTCATTTCATCTATACTTTATGTATTTGAATGCTTTATTTCATTACTCATGCACCTTATTTAATTTTGTTTTAATTTTTATAATAAAACTAGACAACCCATGACTCTTTGGGTCATTGTTTCAGAGATATTTCCTTACCAGATTCCTCAATGCCTTCAATAATGCAGAGCTTCTAATGTACTAGAAAAGTTCTAAAAAATTCAGGGAGACATTCAGAGATGTATCTGCCTTGAAAGTAGCCCATGTTGAACTGTATAGCCCAGTCAAACATCAGGAGTTGACCACAGGTAATGTTTTATGACATTTTGTATTATGTCATAAAATGTTTTATGATAATTTTTATGTCATAAAATGTTTTATATAATTTGCCAAATTTCTATTCCATGGGAGTCATGGGTCCTGGATTTTGGACATATTATGTAAGTTAGCCCATTTGAGGTACCTTGGTTCAAAACGTTTTGCCCTATAATGCACTGTTTTGCCCAGTTAAAGGTTAAAGACACCAGAGTTTTAGTAGTATATAGATAAAACAATAAAAACAAAATGAAGGAATGGACTCATATTTATGAATGGAGCTGAGATTAATGCATTTTTCTTTCTAACAGAGACTGTCATTAAACTACTGTAAAACCTTTCTCAGGTTCAAACGTGTGTGGGTGGGTGTCAGAGAGAGCACAGGGCAATTTTAAAAACAAACTTCTCCTGCCTTACTGATTTCTCTCAAAATGCAAGCGTTCTGCTCTCAAAGGAGTCAATGACGTCCACAAAATTATACACCTGTACAGACAAATGGAAATAAATGATATATATTTTATTGGTCTGACATCTAGGCTTTCAGACAAGTTAGTCTTGCATTTATTTTCTCACACTGAGCTTCCTGATGCATTGATCCAGGGTCTACATGGCCATATCTTTTATCTAGAATGCTTGAAAGGGAATAAAACAGCAGTTTTGTAAGATGTGGAATATAAAATATAACTTTTTAGTGGCGACAGTGGTTCTAAGTAGCAGTGTGTTTAGATCTTTTCCCATATGCTTGCTGGTAAGTAATAAACATATATATTTTGATAAGGTCACCTCTTTGATGGACCTGAATTCATCAAAATACACATACAGTATAAAAAGATATGAAACAGCCTGATAGTTTGGATCACCTGGTGTGTGAGTATGTAGAAAGATCCTTTTCGCACTGAAGATGTTGCCTAGTCTGGCAATGAAACGTCTGCAAGAAAACAACAAGGCTCAGAGAGCACCACCAAAAATCCTGTTTCCTATCCTCCCATAGGTTGTGCTGCAATGTTGGGTCACCATATCGGAGCTGCAACAATTAGGAGACCACTGCATGGGAGCAAAGAGAAACAGACATTTTTAACACATTACTGCTATCTAGTGAACATCTTTTTGCAGTTCCATGTGATAGGCCTAGGCTTTTCAGAGAGTGGTTAACTAGAAGGATTAGAAACAACTCCTTCTACAAACTTCCTTCTTTTTCATGTAACTTTTTAAAGGAATTCATCCATAACCTCATTACCATTAGGGCTATGTGACCATAGGCATGTTTGTAAATACCACTATAACTTCTGCAGAAGTTCTCTGTATGTTACTAGTGCTAACTACATTTTAAAATATCGGGACTTTTTTCAAGTATAAAGAAATGGGCACATACAGTACGTGGCTTTACCTTAGTCAATTTTTATAGGAAATTTAAATTATAGATGATTATGGTGAGAATATTGTCGAAGGCTTTCACGGCCGGAGTTCAATGGCTGTTGTGGGTCTTCCGGGCTGTGTGGCCGTGTTCTGGAAGTTGTGGTTCCTAACGTTTCGCCAGCATCTGTGGCCAGCATCTTCAGAGGGCAGGAGCACAGATAGAAGCAAAATCTCTGTTGAGAATGGTGAGAATAAATTGATATATTTTAATTCTGACCTAGTGGGGAAAAGTATGGATTATTTTTTTATTATTGCAGTTATATTTTGTCTTTATTTTGGGAGCACAAGGTGGTGTACAGTTATTTCTAATTTATCCCCATAATCATACATCCCATAGCCGGTTAAAGGACCCGCATCTAATACATGGTTCAGAAACCATGAATTGCAATGTTGAAATAAAAATTCAATTTCTGAGAGCCTTATAATCTTAATTTTGGAAATATTTCTGATAGAGCAAATATCAAATCTGGGGATATTAGAAGAAGATGTATAGATCCTAATAGTCCATTAAAGATTACACTTTTATAAACTTTGATTTTAAAAATCTTTCTTGCATATTTCATACCTTTTAGTATTTTTTCATCCTATGTGTTCTTAAAGTATCACCTTGGTTCCCAGCACAGATTTGATATTCCAATTGTGTTGGAACATTGAAGCATTTAAGTGTATTCAGTTTGTACTGATCTTATCTATCATACAAAGCCTACCATTTTTGCAGTGTCTCTGTCTCTCTTGTGCACACTTATAAACTCACATTAAAATATACTTTAAATCTTAATCAGGGTTACACTGTTTTCAGCCAGTTTAAAGATCATTTCCTTTCCATTATGGTATTTACTACTGTACAAAGAGCTGACTCTTCCACTGATTCTTTTTGTGGTTCTAGCAAAAAAAAGTTTCACTAGTAACTAGCAATGCAATAATTCCTTCCTATTAAATCAGTGATTCATGCTCATAATTCATCCTTCTATTTTGAACTTCAACTATTAGATATACAGAAGGAAAATTACACAGTAGTTCTACAACTCCTGAGTCTGGCGGGAGTAGTGGTTAATTCTAATAAAGGTGTATCTTGCCAATTTTCCCCATCTCTGATATTTGTGCTTGAATTTACTTGACAAACAGTTGTGTCACTTAAAAGAGTGGATGAATTACATCTCAGGGTACGAAAGGACCTAGTGGAGGTGATTGCAGAACCACTGTTAGTAATCTTTTAGAACTGCTAGAGGACTGTTGAGGTCCTAGAAGACTGGACAAGAGCAAATGTCATCCCATCTTCAAAGAGATGGAACAGGCTGCCACAAGAAGTGGTCAGTTTTCCTTCATTAGGAGATCCTCAGGAGGTTAAACTAGATGATCCCTTCCAACTTTGTGATTCTATAATTTAAGATTTAAACCAGCCATTTTTCTTTGTACAGTAGATGTTAATGGAAGATCATATGACTTAATAATTACTTAGTCTAATGAGAATTATTTGAAAAATCCTTTTTTTAAAAAATATTGTTGTAGAAATTATTTAACAGCTTCTGATTTCAAGGGTGTTCTGCAAAACCATTGTTGAATATATTACATTCTAGTAGCCTGGAATGTAAATTGGCAGATTCTTTGATGCAACCTTATCTGCATGTCTTCAGACTAATCCCACATCACATTCCATCTTTAACAGTCCTAGGAATAATTGTAGATATTTATTTGGTAAATAGTATGAACAGAAGCCAAATTGGCAAGAATTACAAAACAGTGGGAAGGCATGTTTCCTCAGAGAGTGCTGTCCTAGCTTTGAAAGTATAATCCATTTTTCCCCAGTGCAGATCCCCAAGGAAGTTTGTTTAAATGAGATACTCCCCATGTTATACATGTAAGCCAAGGGGTTGCACTAAAGTTGGGGAAATTAGTCAAATTGGTGCAAACTGGTAGGGGTGCTAAAGAAAGGCAAAGAAATAACTTTGCTGCTAGAAATCTGGGTGCCTACGGTTCATAATTAAGAGAATGGAGAAACAAGACCTGGGACGTCAAGGTAAGCAGGCGGAAGTATTGGGGGGGGGGGGAATCATGGGATGAGATAAAAAGATTCTGACACAGTGAAGCCTGCAGGGAAATCAAAATTGGGCCATTTCCAAGGGAAGAAGAAAGGCCAACCTGAAGAGGTTAGAGCAGAGTTTCTCAACCAGGGCTCCGTGAGAGGTCAGTAGGGGTTCCCTGGGAGATCACGTTTTATTTTAAAAATTATTCCAATTTCAGGCAACTTCACACTAAAGAGGTAGGTTTCATTCTTTATTTTTAGTTTAAGAACACTGTTAATGCATATATACATTATATATGGGGCCGCGGTGGCTCACGTGGCTAAGGTGCTAAGACGCTGAGATGGGAAGATCTTAAGGTCGGCGGTTCGAAGCCCGTGTGCGGATGCCGCGTGACGGAGTGAGCTCCCGTCAGCTAGCCCTAGCTTCCAGCGTCAGGCTCAAGTGACAAGCCAGTCGGTTACCCCGTCACAACTAAACGGATCAACCAATTACCAACTTCCGGTTGATCTGGACAAAAGCGGACCCTGCACCAGCGGGATAAACGCTAGGATGATGAAGAAGAAGTTAATGCATATATACAGGCCTACACATGAAGCAAATATAATTTTGTAACTTGTGGCCTACATTTGAGCCTGAATCTGCAGGGATTCCAAGGCCTGAAAAATATTTCAAGGGTTCCTCCAGGGTCAAAAGGTTGAGAAAGGCTGGGTTAGAGGAAGAAACAAAGAGTTTTGAAAAGGTTTGGAGTTGTGGGGTGAAAAGGCAGACCCAGGGCACAAAGCAGACCTGGGGAGATCTGACCAGAGAGAGACCAAAGTTGTGTCCGACTCTAGGGGCCGGTGCTCATCTCCGTTTCTTAGCTGAAGAGCCAGCGCTGTCTGAAGACGCTTCCATGGTCATGTGGCCAGCATGACATGTGCGGAACGCTGTTACCTTCCCACCGAAGTGGTACCTATTTATCTACTTGCATTTGCATGCTTTCGAATTGCTAGGTTGGCAAGAGCTGGGGTGAGTGCGGGAGCTCACTCCGTCACGCGGGGCTAGGATCTTGAACCTCCGAACTTGCAATCTTCTGATCGACAAGCCTGGTGTCTTAACTGCTGAGCCATTGCATAATTATTGCTGGGTAAATTATCTGTGTGTCATGGAGAAAGTCTGTCTATGTGATTGCTAAGAGTCAACAATGACTTGATGGCATACAATCAATAAAAAATTATAGCTACGTATGTAAATCTATAGGGCTGTTGCCCAATGCAGTAGTAGAGTTGTCTTCAGTCTTTGGTTCTGAATGCCCGTACAAAATAAAGCTGTGTTGTTTGTTCTTAACTAGAAGAGTGCCTTGGGTCATATTGAATCTGTGGAGGTAGGAATCAGCCCTGAATCTGATAGGGAAATTGCAGCTGGGAGTTTCCTCTGGAGCACGCAGTCTCAAACTCAGAGTAAAGAACAAGGCTACCCAAAAGAGCCTGAGCAGCAGCAGCAGCAGCAGCAGCAGCAGCAGCAGCAGCAGCAGCAGCAGCAGCAGCAGCTGCTGCTGCTGCTGCTGCTGCTGCTGCTGCTGCTGCTGCTGCTGCTGCTGCTGCTGCTGCTGCTGCTCCTCCTCCTCCTCCTCCTCCTCCTCCTCCTCCTCCTCCTCCTCCTCCCTTTTCTTCTTCTAAATTTGGACATGACCCAACTCCCAATCACTCCCTACATCTGAAAGCCAAGTATGGAAGGAAGCCTCACTGAACTCAGCAAGACTTATTATATATAACAGTCAGAGGGAAGCACTGTAATGAAGCTCACTTTCTGGCCTTTGGAAAGGTGGGGGAATCCAGAGCAAATTGGGTATCTGGGCTTATGCAAGAATGCAATGAAATAATTGTAGTTTAATCTGCCCTGAGAGAGTTTGGGAAAGAAATCTAAATAAGTCACAGTTGGTTGCAATTACTTTGCAATGTTTTATTCATTTATTTTATCATTACACCTGAGTGTTTCTACTGTTTAGGCACAATATATTACCAATTTATTATCCTTATTTCAAAGCAGTGGGTTCTCAAGCAAAACTGACAGCAAATTACAAACATAGTTTTCCTCACATAGAGTAAATATGGAAATTTGGCTTTTAATAAAGCCATGGTTCTGGAACTGCATTAGAACAGGTGTCCAGAATAACAATGCCATGTCAATGACATCAAATTCGGATGGAGTAAATGTTCTCGCTGTTCATTTTTCCAAATGAGTCATACTTCTGAAGAGGTGGGGGCTGACACCAATGACACATTTCTTAAAATAGCCCCCACCCCAACACATTTTGATGCAGTTATATAGATGTAGAACCAAACTGCAAAGGCACTGAGATGCACTGGGATGTATTAAGAGGAAAATAGAAGTCGAGGATGGGATGAACCCACTTACCTTCCTAAAGTTCATGCAAGTCCAAATTTGCTTAATGTGTGTAATTCTGCCTCACTGAAATTTGTGGAACTATTTTAGGTCCACTTGAAAGCTTGGCAATGGTGATTATGCTTTTTTAAACTGATTACTAGCCATAGCAAAATATAACCTCTTTAATGCATATATTCAATATCTTGAAACCTGCACTCAATAGCTGAATATTAGCTTACATTAAGAACAAAATTACTTGCAAGGTCAGACTCAGTATATACTGTAGTAAAATAAATTACAATGACTCCGAACGAACACTGGAGGTCTGAAGAGCTGAATAGCTATCATGAGGGCTGCATCGTGGAGGAAAGTTTGTAATCAATTGTAACAATCTGGACTGATTGATGATATAATGGGATGTTCATTCTGATCAATGACTGAACTGAGAAGTCTGGTGAACTGAAAAGTAAGGCACATGTAAGAGACATGGGGAACAGAACTGGATAAAAAATCTGTAGCAAAAGAGAAGGATGAAACAGAAACAGAGGGAAAGAAGACTAGAGATATAAACAGTTCAAGCTCTGTAGACAACTTATTCCAGACCAGCCTAATATCCTTATTCCAGACCAACCATCCCCATCCTAATATCCTTCAGATCTGTTGGATTAGAATTCTTATTCTCCCAAGCCAGTATGACCAATGATCATGGCTAGAGGAACCAAACTGGAGAAGACAGGTCAAGAGTGTTGAGTCCAAAACCCTAAACGGAGAGCAATGCAAATGCTGGTGTTTGTTGCTGATTGGAGAATGTCCCCAACAGAATCAGCATTACAGGGTGGAGGTTTTGAAGGAAACACACAGGCCTCCACAAGCCCTCATAGCCAATTAAAATGGGAAAAAATACAAAAAGAAAACAACATAAAACTGGAAGAAGGTTGTAGAACAATGGGTTTCTTAGGGAACCAGGATGAAGAAGAATACAGAGCAGCAGATTCAGCAATAAAGTGAATATATCTAGACACACAAAGCTTGTATCCCATGGTCAGCTCATCTTATTTGACAAGGCCTAGTGAAAACACTTTGCCACTTTCTTAAAAGGGCACTTCTCACTGCCACTACAGGTAAACCTCCCTTAGCAGCTGCCTTGGGCAGCAACCGTTTGCAGTTATGATAGTGACGAAGAAGTAACTTGGTGACCAACCCTCACATTTCCAACCTTTGCAGGTCTCTTTCTCGGTCACATGTTCGCCATTACAGTCAGTTATTACACACTGTCCTATGCCGGACCCATTGCAGAGCGGAGAGGTTGCCTAAACAAGCTATCTCTTCCTGGGCTGCCTTTGCTCGGCAGTGAGTCCCTAAAAAGTGCTAACTGCAAGTTAACAAGCTCAGCTCTGTGACCTTCATTAGTCTGTGGAGTCCTTGGTGCTCTCTGAGCTTAGTTGAACATGAAATGTTGCTTGCAAACATTTCATTACCTGACTAGGTAACACCATCAGTGCGAGTGAGTGTGGGGTTTGCTCCCTGTTTACATACAATAGTTTGCCCTGCCAGTGTTGGTGGGGGTGTGATTTTCTCCTTCGTAGTTCCTTGATTAGGGTATTGCTTTCTGCTTGATGTCTGTCTGCTTGATTGTTTGTCTCCTTGGTAGTTCCTTGATTGGGGTATTGTTTTATGCTTGATTGTTTGTCTGGTGTTAATCTCTGCTTATCTGGGTGTTGGCTGCTGGAGAGGATATGTTCTGGTCTTTTTGTTTCATTATTGGCTTTTTTATTGCCTCTTCTGAATGGTGTGTAAATGTGGTTTATCTCTATGTGTCTATTGATGGCAGATTTGTCTGAATGCCAAGCTTCCAGGAATTTTCTAGAATTTTTGGATTTAGCTTGGTCTAGGATGCCCAGTTTCCCAGTTGAAACTATGGTTGAGTCTGTCCATGTGTTGTGATATTAAGGAGTTTTCATCATGTCTTCTGACTGTTAGTTGGTGTTCATGGATACGCTCTGCTAGTCTTCTGCCTGTTTGTCCTACCTAGTGGCTGTTACAGTCCTTACACTGTATGTTGTTGTTGACTCCTATTTTTTCCTCTTGGGCTACTGGGTGTGATGATTCCAGTTCTTAAGTTCCCAATTCAGGACTCCTCAGCACAATCCATGTAGGATATAGAAGAAGTTTATTAGGAAATAGTAACAACCAACAGAAGCTATGAAAAGGATAACACTGCCATACATCAGAAACATCTCAGAAACTACCAACAGACTGTTACAACCACATGGCATCACCGTAGCGCAGAAACCAACCAAAACCCTTCAGAACATCGTAAGTAACCCAAAAGACCCAGTAGCCTAAGAAGAAAAAAACAGGAGTTATGTACAACATACAGTGTAAGGACTGTAGCAGCCACTATGTAGGACAGATGGGCAGAAGACTAGCAGAGCGCATCCACAAACACCAACTAGCAGTCAGAAGACGCGATGAAGACTCCTTAATTTCACAACACATGGAGAGACTCAACCATACTTTCAACTGGGAAACTGTGAGCATCTTAAACCAAGCCAAATCCAAAAACGCTAGAGAATTCCTGGAAGCTTGGCACTCAGACAAAGCAGCCATCAACAGACACATAGAGGTAAACAACATTTACATACCATTCATAAGAGACAATAGAAAAGCCAAAAAGACCAGAACACCTCCTTGCCAGCAATCAATACCCAGATATGCAAAGATTAACATTAAGATTAGCACCAGAGGAACAATCAAACAGCACAATGTACCCTAATCAAGGAACTATTAACTCAATCAACCAAGGAGCAAACAACAGCCCAATTGTTAACATTAACCTGGGGGGAGTCCCTCCTTTCCTTTTATCACTTGGCTCACAGGCCTCCTGGCTGGGCGCCTCCCCCCTTTCCTTTCCTTTGCTGGCCCACGCAATTAACTAAAAGGGAGCACTGCCCTTTTAAAACTTATTAACCAGGATCCACACCTCAGCAACAACTGTGGCAAAAGGAACCCTGGAATGGATTTACTCAAGTTCTCTAATTGACTCCACAAGAACCATCTCTCCTAAAGGGCAAATTATTCCTAACTTATGGCACCAACCCAGATGTTCCTAGCTTGGGCACCAACCCAAATGTTCCTAGCTTGAGCACCAACCCAAAGGACAAAATTTGCTGCCACCACCCTATTGCCATAGTCCCACAACCCTAGGGAAAGCTGGGGGCTCTGGGCCAAACTTCAGGACTTCCAAGGGTGACTTCTCCATCCAAACTCAAGCCCCAAAACCTTGGAAACTTAACCACTAACAACCCCTGGTAGTAGTAAGCCAAGCAGCTAGGCAGGCTGGGTAGAATCCAATTTCACATGTACTCGACCACAAACACCAGCATGTAAAATATATTTTTGTTTATTAAATAGGGTTAAGACTTACATACTATAAGGCATAAACTCTTTACAAGGCACAGTATGCAAGAGAACAGTTGATTAAAATAATAAAAACTACCTTCCTAAAAACTCACTGTAGTTCCTTACACTCACCAGACTCTCTCACCTTACACTCTCTTGAACCTGGATAAGTTGTTACTTACACATTATCCCAGGCATAGTAAGACAAAACTTCATGTTAGCCAGGTTACTGGAGGATACTAACCCTCTGCTGACAAGAGGTGTTCTGCTTGTTGCTGAAGTTGAAACCTACTGAAGCTCTCATTTTCCCCCCTTATTTTATTAAGCAAACCTGACATTCTCCTGGCCCTGGTAACCCAGTGATAACCAATCAGAAGCTCGGACCAGCCGAAGCTTCTAGGGCAGTGGTCGGCAAACCGCGGCTCACGAGCCACATGCGGCTCTTTGGCCCCTTGAGTGTGGCTCTTCCACAAAATACCATGTGCGGGCGCGCACGTACAGTGCGATTGAAACTTCGTGATGACTGGTTTTCTTATTTCTATTTTTACATACTTAGTTGGTGTTTATGTGTCTTTATCTTTAGACGAGTGCTCTGAAGCGACTTATTGAGAAAACATTTCCAGAAAGATAAAATGTCAACGCGTATCGTCAAGTCGTATCTTTGAATCGTGTTCTACAATGTATTACTTCCGAGCGCGTGTCCCCGCAGGAAAGACTAGAATTGTAGTTAAAATCCGCACCCCTGCGGTTGGCAATTCCACCTGCCTCTGTCCGAAGCGCTTTGCCTCCCCTCCAAGGTTCCCCCACCAGCGGCACTTTCCCCTCCACTCGCTGCCGTTCTGCGCATTTAGGGGCCACGAAGTTTCAAGCGGCCTGTACGCGCTGGGGTGTCAGTCAGTCGGGCGACGGGAGACGCGGCGCAGGCGGGCCGTGGGATAGGCAGCGCGGGGGAGGCGCGCGCAATTCATGCACAAGTTGAGTGAGCCAGTCAGTCAGCAGTCTCATTGTGCAGTGGTTAGTGCTAGTCGCGTCTGCAAATTGCGCGCGGGTGACAAAAGTACCTACTCGAAGCATAAAGTTACCTGTATTTTTCCAACCAGCTGCAAATCCTACAGGTATTTTTGTCATCAATTTAAGAATTGTAATTATTTTGTGTTGGTGGCTTTATTATTATAAAATGAAACATTTTTTTAGGTGCCCTGTTTGACATGGCTACAAAGAAGAAGCAAAGAAAAACAGAAGACGAAAACCGTGAATTTAAAGTTGAATGGACCGAGACTTTCGCGTTTATTCAAAACTTAAATGGCCTTCCGACCTGTCTTATTTGTCAGGAAAAATTGGCGCATAACAAGAAATCAAATTTGGAGAGACACTTTACAACTAAACACGTGTCATTTAGTACTAAATATCCTGTCGGTGATGCAAGGAAGAAAGCAGTTGAGGAACTTCAGAAGAGTCAAGAAAAATCAAGTTCTGTATTTAATTACTGGATGCAATCTTCCAACAATGTTAATATTGCAAGTTTTGTGGTTAGTCAAGAGATTGCTAAGAGAGGAAAACCATATACAGACGGCGAATACATAAAAAGTTGTTTTATAAATGCATCCGAAGAGCTATTTCGGGATTTTAAGAACAAAGCAGATTTTCTAAAAAAAATTAAAGAGTTACCATTGTCTGCTAATACAGTGAAAGATAGAACAGTCAAAATGTCTTCAAATATAACCAACCAGCAAGTCGAGGATCTTAAATTGGTTTCAGCTTTATCAATAGCAGTTGACGAGTCTTGTGACATAAATGATACAGTGCAAGTTTCACTTTTTGTACGATTTATTTCATCTACAGGTCCTAAAGAAGAACTTTTAGGATTATTGCCACTCAAAGGTCAAACACGTGGAGAGGATATAGCAAATGCTATAATTGAGTGCATTGAAAAACATCATATTCCACTCGATAAAATTGTCTCAATTTCAACAGACGGGGCGAAAAGCATGACCGGCGTAAGAAACGGGTTTGTTGCTATTTTGAAAGAAAAAATTAATCACGAGATACTTACTTACCATTGCATCATTCATCAAGAAGCGCTTTGTGCGCAGACATTTCCAGAAGAAATTTGCAAAGTTATGGAATTGGTGATTAAGATTATCAACTCCATTATAGCTAAAGCTCTTAATCATCGCCAATTTAAAGAATTTTTAGTTGAAATGGAGAGTGAGTATGCAGATCTTCTGCTGCATAACAAGGTACACTGGTTATCAAGAGGAAACGTTTTGAAACGTTTCGCTTCCTTATTAACAGAAATTAAAGCATTTCTCCTTGAGAAGGGTGTTCACTATCCAGAACTAACGAACGATCAGTGGATCCAAAAATTTTATTTCATGGTAGACGTTACGTCTCATCTAAATCAGCTTAATCGTAAACTACAGGGGAAAGGAAACACAATTTTTTCGATGTTAGAAGAAGTTATTTCATTCGAAAACAAATTATCTTTTTGCTCAAGATTTTGAAAGAGAAACTTTGATTCACTTTCCAAGCCTGTTGAAACATCACCAAGAAAATAATTCTGATATTGACATTTGCTATTTCAAAACAGCACTTTTAAATATGTGGGAAGCTTTTCTCAACAGGTTTCAGGAATTCAGAAACAGCAAAGCGACGTTAGCCTTTGTTAAAAAAACCTCTTAATGCTACTGTAACAGAATTAATTTTTTCTCCCTTTAATATTGACATTGGCAACTTTGAAATGCAATTGCTGGATTTAAAAAACAAAGAATTGTGGAGCTCGAAATTTGAACGTCTTTGTGCTGATATAGAAATATTGGAGAAAAACAAATGTGAACTTAGTTCACAGCACAAGTGGTCTGCTTTGAAAGACCTGGAGAAGGAAGATATGTTGATTTTTAACACCTGGAATAGTATTCCTGACTCATATAATCAGCTGAAAAAACTAGCGTTTGCTGTTCTTTCCTTATTCGGGTCTACATATTCATGTGAACAATCATTTTCAAGCATGAACCTTATCAAGAGTAAATTGAGAAGTCGTCTTATTGATGAGAACCTGGAATCGTGCCTAAAATTAAAAACAACAACATACAAACCTGACTTACCCAAACTTTCCAAGGAGATGCAAGGCCATTGTTCACATTAGTGTTTGTCAGTCAGTCATGATTTAATTTTATGGATACCTTACAATTTAATTTTATCAATAAATAATATCGTTATTAAGTATGATATCAAGTTTTATTCAACGCATCTATAGTTTAACTAAGACTTAAAACTTTAAGTAAAGTTTATTAAGTTAATTTTAGGGAGCGTTGTGGAGTGAAAGAAGATGTAGTGTCAAGGATTGAGAAAGGTATGTTGAGATGGTTTGGACATATAGAGAGGATGAACGAAAGGAGATAGACGAAACAAGTATAGAAGACAAGTGTGGATGGGAGAGTTGGAAGGGGTCGACCTCAGCGAACGTACCTCAATCAGATTGAGGACGTTTTTAGCAAAGGCCAGCTTAGGAGTACCGTAATTAAGTTAATAACAATGTACCTACCTATATAGTTTAAGTTTAAAAAATTTGGCTCTCAAAAGAAATTTCAATCGTTGTACTGTTGATATTTGGCTTTGTTGACTAATGAGTTTGCCGACCACTGTTCTAGGGCAATATGTCTATGAAGGTTCTCAGTCATCCAGGTGGAATTGTCTGTAGCTTGAATCATGTCAACTGGATTTCTATTTTCTCAGTGGAAACGTTTCGCTCCTTATCCAAGGAGCTTCTTCAGTCTGAGCAAAGTTGGTAAGGGAATCCTAAATATGTTTCTAGGTAGCTGTGTGACCTTACACCTGGGGTCATGGTTATATTGAGATGTTATTTTAAGTCCTTTTATTATCTAAAGGAGGATCGTTAAGATCACCATGCTGCTGTTGAGCTTGTGAAATGGTCTTAATCTTCCTAGGCACAGAAGACAGAGCCGGGAGAAAGATGGGAGAAAGATTGTGCCTGAGGCCCCCACCTCTATTCAAGGAAGGATTTTCCAAGTTGGCATAAATGGATTCCTTGACCCCTCTCTCAAACCACCTATCTTCTCTGTCTAAAATGTGAACATTAATGTCCTCAAATGAGTGTCCTTTTTCCTTTAAATGAAGATAAACTGCTGACTCTGGTCCTGTGGTGTTACTTCTCCTGTGTTGGGCCATCCTCCTGTACAAAAGTTGTTTGGTTTCTCCAATGTAGAGTTCAGAGCACTCCTCACTGCACTGGATTGCATAAACTACATTGCTTTTCTTGTGTTTTGGAGTTTGATCTTTGGGGTGTACAAGTCTCTGTCTCAGTGTGTTGGTGGGTTTGTAATATACAGGTATGTGGTGTTTGCCAAATATCCGTTTTATCTTTTCAGACACACCAGCCATGTAGGGAATGACCAGGTTCTTTCGTTTACTCTGAGTCTCAGCCCTATCTGTCGCTGTTTTAGGTCTGGTAGATTTAGATTTGGTGAAGGCCCAATTTGGATATCCACAGGCCTTCAGAGCTGTTCTCAGGTGCTGATTTTCATTCTTTTTGGAATCCATGGAGGTGGGGATGGTTTCTGCTCTGTGTGACAATGTCCTGATGACTCCTAGTTTGTGCTGCAGTGGATGGTGGGAGTCAAACATCAGATATTGATCTGTGTGTGTGGGTTTCCTGTAGATCCCTATTTCTAGCTTGCCACCGGTCCCAATGAGGACTTCACAGTCTAGGAATGCCAGTCTGTTGTCCTTGGTGTCTTCTCTGGTGAAGCTAATGTTGGCATCTATAGTGTTTATATGGTCCGTGAAGGCCTGTACTTCCTGGGTCTTGATTTTGACCCAGGTGTCATCCACATACCTAAACCAGTGGGTGGGCACCGTTCCCTGGAATGTGTTGAGTACTTTCTTCTCCACTTCTTCCATGTATAAATTGGCCACAATGGGTGACACAGGAGAACCCATGGCACAGCCGTGTTTTTGTCTGTAAAAGTCACCTCTGTATGTGAAATAAGTGGTGTTAAGACACAGGTCCAGAAGATGGCAGATCTGGTTTGGGTTGAGATGGCTTCTCCTTTCAAGGGTGCTGTCCTCTTCTAGTCTCTTCCTGACAGCGGATAGAGCATGAGTGGTGGGGATGCTGGTGAAAAGGGAGGACACATCGAAGGAGACCATAGTTTCATCTGTATCCAGTTTCAGGATCTTTGCTTTGGAAACAAATTCTTCCGAATTATGGATGTGGTGTTCAGAGTGTCCAACTAGAGGTGCTAGTATGGTAGAGAGGTGTTTGGCAATGTTGTATGTTACCGAATTAATGCTGCTGACTATGGGTCGGAGGGGTGTTCCTTCCTTGTGGATCTTAGGAAGTCCGTAGATGCAGGGGATGGCTTCTCCAGGATACAGACGGTGGTAGGTAATCCTATCGATGGAGCCATCATGTTCCAATTGTTTCAAACTGTCTATTACCTTTTTCTTGTAATTGTTGGTGGGGTCTCTTTTCAGTTTTTCATATGTATGGTGATCCTCCAAAAGTGAGGTAATTTTATTGTGGTAGTCTGCAGTGTTTAGAACCACTGTACATCTTCCTTTGTCAGCAGGTAAAATGGTGATGGTTTCATCTTTGCTGAGGGCTGTCAGGGCTCTCCTCTCTTGGACGGTAAGGTTGGGGGGAGGAGGTTGAGCACTGGACAGAGCTGCAGATATTTTAAGCTGGAGTTGTTCTGCTTCCTCAAAAGGTAGGTGGTTGTTGTGGATGGCAGATTCTGTGGCTGTAATGAGCTCCACAACCGGAACTTGCTTGGGAGTGATGGCAAAATTAAGACCTTTGGCTAGGACATCTCTCTCTGGTTGGGTTAGCTCTCTGTCTGAGAGATTTTTCACCCACATGTTCTTTTTGTCCTCTGTGGTCCTGTTGTTGTTCCTCCCAGAGGTTTCTCCAGTTCCTTGTTTCTGCTTGCTGCGAGAAAGAAGAATGTCAAATTTCTTAGTTTGCCTCTCCTTTGTCTTGTGATGCTGGGCCAGCTGTACTTTATTGCCAAGCTGAATAACTCTATCCAGGATTGGGTCAGGAAGGGTGGCTGTGAGTTCCTGGTGAAGGTTTTCAAAATTGTATTGCAGGGCATCAATGGTGAAGTGGACTTGCCTTATTCTTTAATTTAGAAGATGTCTTTGTGCCTGCTGCAGGATCTGCTCTGCTCTGTGACCCTTAACTGTAGATTGCAGGCGTAGGCTTGTCGGGATGAGTCTCTGTTGTCTGCATCTGAGGTTAAAACGTCGGTGGTTTCTATAGTCTGCCACCTTTCTTGCTGTCTTCTCGAATTTCCTTACCAACTTCAGGGTTTCATCCCCAAAATGTATGGCAATATGTCTATGAAGGTTCTCAGTCATCCAGGTGGAATTGTCTGTAGCTTGAATCATGTCAACTGGATTTCTATTTTCTCAGTGGAAACGTTTCGCTCCTTATCCAAGGAGCTTCTTCAGTCTGAGCAAAGTTGGTAAGGGAATCCTAAATATGTTTCTAGGTAGCTGTGTGACCTTACACCTGGGGTCATGGTTATATTGAGATGTTATTTTAAGTCCTTTTATTATCTAAAGGAGGATCGTTAAGATCACCATGCTGCTGTTGAGCTTGTGAAATGGTCTTAATCTTCCTAGGCACAGAAGACAGAGCCGGGAGAAAGATGGGAGAAAGATTGTGCCTGAGGCCCCCACCTCTATTCTATACTCTGTTCTAGGGCGTTGCCTAATGAGCTGCCTGAACTCCCCCTCCCAACTGGAATCACAGCTGCAAGGAGTTACCATCGGAATGTCCTGGCTTGCCTGGATCCAATAGTTCAAAGGGAAGCTGGCCAAACTTACTCCTCTGAGATAATGGACCCTGCTTTCAGCATTTGCAATTAGGGTTAATTACTCATAACAAAACCTAGCTTGCTGCCAAAATTCCAAACAACCCAAAATAGGGTCTGGCGCAAGCGTTGTCCTTCACACCAATCAAGGAACTCCTAAGGGGAAAACAACACCTCCACCAACACAAGCAGGACAAGCCATGAGATAAAGAGAGATAAACAGAGAGCAAGTCCCACTCCCTTTTCACACTGAAGATGTTGCCTAGTCTGGCAATGAAACGTCTTCAAGAAAACAACAAGGCTCAGAGAGCACTAAGGACTCCACAGGCTGTAATATTGTCAAACCTGCTCTATGCCCACTGATTAATGAAGAACATATAGGAAGGAGGAAAAATTGTTTTTAAAATTAGGCCATTGAACACCTTCAGGGTGATGTTGAACATTTGTCCCACAGTGCAAAATAACCCCCTTTTTACTCTTTCCAACCCATCAGAATGTTGGGCAGAAATTATGTAAAGGGACTCAGCCCTCTCTCTCTTTGTCCATTGGGACAGTCCTCTGCAGAAACAGCACAGAATGGGACCATATTTGGTGTGGCACATGGGAGAAGCCTGAAAAAGAAAGGTTGAGTTTGGAAGTGGGCCAGACCTGGCCAGGCCTGTGGAGAAAAAAAATCCAGAAAAAAATTCCCCCCTGACTCAGAATGCTGCTGACTGCTCCATTCATCACCCCTCTCCCTCCTCCCTCCTGGTCATGTGACTCAGAGTGGAACATTTTGGCCCCTACTGTCCTTCCCAGTGCACACATAGACATAAGTGTGCAGAGATGCTACAGGGGTGGAAAGTAGAAGCACACACATGCTTACGCATACATATGCATACACAAAAGCAACATATATGCACGCACCCTGATTAATCCCTGGGGAGAAAGTACACACAAGGACACCATATTACTTCATTACATAGAACAAAATATGTATGTTTCCTATTGTCACTGCTAGTAGAGGTCTGGAAATAATTTTGTAAGTTTTCGTTATCTTGTTTTATATTAGAATTAATATTTAAGGATAATTTTAGATTGGAAGCTTCACAAGCAAAATATAAACTGAACTTATCAAAAGAGTTGCCTGATCTTATAATTGTTTGCATACACAAGAATTCTGTATTTCTTGGCTAGCATTGTGTTGGTTTCTTAGCTTATTGAGGAAGGCCCACTCTTATTATGCTATATAGAATCTTTAAAATATCAGTTAATTTTGGCGCTGCTACCTTATGTATACTTTGTAAATACAGCCAGAATATTGTCATCAAGAATCTAAAATCCTAAAATTCCATTCCATTCATACAGGATAGTTAACCATGATTCATGTATGAGTGACATGAACGTTTTATTGTTGTTTTTACTGATTTTGTTGTGAGCTGCTTACATTTTTTGTATACTAGACAACCTGTGACCCATTGGGTCATTGTTTCAGAGATATTTCCTTACCAGATTCCTCAATGCCTTCAACAATGGCAGAGCTTCTAATTTCCTGGAGAAGTTCTTAAAAATTCAGGGAGACATTCAAAGATGTATCTGCCTTGAAAGTAGCCAGTGCTGAACTGTATAGCTCAGTCAAACATCAGGAGTTGCCCACAGGAAATGTTTTATGACATTTTGTATTATGTCATAAAATGGTTTATGATAATTTTTATGTCATAAAATGTTTTATGAAATTTGCTAAATTTCAATTCAAGTCCCGGAGTTTGGACACATTCTGTAAGTTAGCCCATTTGAGGTACCTTGGTTCAAAAAGTTTTGCCCTATTAATTATATATATATATATATATATATATATATATATATATCCCGCCTTTATTATTTTTATAAATAATTCAAGGCAGCAAACATACCTCATACTCCTTCCTCCTCCTATTTTCCCCACAATGACCACCCTGTGAGGTGAGTTGGGCTGAGAGAGAGTGACTGGGCCAAGGTCACCCAGCTGGCTTTCATGCCTAAGGCAGGACTAGAACTCTCAGTCTCCTGGTTTCTAGCCCGTTGCCTTAACCACTAGACCAAACTAAAATGCACCGTTTGCCCAGTTAAAGGTTACAAAGTATTAAACAGACAAGAGAATTTTAGTAGAGTATAGATAAAAGGGTGTGGTGGCTCAGCGGGTAAGACGCCAGGCTTGTCGATCGGAAGGTCGCAAGTTCGGAGGTTCGAGACCCTAGCCCTGCGTGCGGAGTGAGGTCCCGCACTCGCCCCAGCTCTTGCCAGCCTAGCAATTCGAAAGCATGCAAATGCAAGTAGATTAATAGGTACCACTTCGGTGGGTAGGTAACAGTGTTCCACGTGCATCATGATGGCCACATGACCGTGGAAGCGTCTTCGGACAACGCTGGCTCTTTGGCTAACAAACGGAGATGAGCACCGGCCCCTAGGGTTAGACACGACTGCACAAATGTGCGGGGGGAACCTTTACCTTTACCTTATAGATAAAATTGGTTGCCATATAAGATTTATAAATAAATAGAATCCCTCCTTTGAAAGCAGATTCTTGTGCTGCATCAAAACTAAACCCTCTGTGGATAATCCTATTGGCATGAAGAATGGATTGAAAAATAAGAGCTCAGAATTTATGTCATTATTACTATTATTATTATTTCTAGTCTGTCCAACCTGGTTTCAGGTTGTTTTTTTCTTCAGACTTTGTGAAGCTTGGCTTTCAAGTTGTTTTTTCCTTCAGACTTTGTGAAGCTTGGCTTTCACACTTCTAGTGGGGAATTTGAAGTCCCCTTGTTTAATGGAGGAAGCTCTTTTACTTGAGAAAGGATTCCCTACTTCTAACCCCCCCGTTTCATGTAGATGTTATCTGATTCTCAGATCTCATAATGACAGGAGTCTCTTCTACTTAAATTAACTGAGGATTAATTATCACAAAATAAAAGAACAGGAAAAAAAACCCTCTGTTATAAATATAGTCATTAGGCTCCTTTATGGAGCAGCAAATTTATTTTTCATTTTTGTATAAGTATGAGAAATGGTTTGCTGCTGCATTTTTATATACCGTGAGAAACAAAAGATTTATCAGAGGTTGTGCAACTGCTCCAGAGAAAGATATAAACATGGTCATTTAACACTCATAATCTTGGAAACAGAAGGAGTTCTCTCACTGTTGTATTTAGTTAGAGCCTTGTGTTTTTCCTAGGATTTTTAATATATTGTTATCTACCAACCTTGGAACTGCTGCTGTAGATACGATGAAGGAAACAATAAACAACAAATAGCTATAAATGAGAGCATTTGTGAATAGATGTGAATGGTGCTCTTCTTGTTTCTTGTCCTACCATGATACCACACCTTTGTAAAAGCTTGTCAGAACTATTTGGACGACATTTATTCTAGACTGCACTTCAATACTTCTAGGAATAAGATGGCTCTTACATCTAAGTCTAGGTGTGTATGTATGTATATACCCCTCTGTGTCTGTGTCTGTGTGAATATATTGTTAGAGATGACTCTACAATAACAGAGTATTGTCTTGATGTGACTTTTATTATGCAAATTATATAAACATTTCAAAAATGAATTATGCAGCATGATGCTAATATTCTGTTGGCACATGATTTCTTAAAATGTTTATGGAAAATCCATTGAAGTGCAACTTGTCCACAGGTAATTACTGAAATGTACTGTATGTTATCTATACATTTATGAGAAAAGTTTACATAAACCAGAATTTCCTTGACTGCATACCAACTTCCTTTTCAAAAATGTCCAGGTGATGACCCAATATTAGTGGAGCGTGCAATATTGTGTTATCGCCATGACAATGAGCATTGCTGGAATGGTGACGATGACAGGTTGAGCCATTATGTGACCAATGCTATCACCATGATGCCCATGCTTGTCACCATGACAACAGTGCAAAATGATTGGGTCATCACCTAACCATTCAGAAAAAGAAGAGAAAAAACATGACACATACAGTAGATAAGATAGGGAAATGTGTATGTTTATGGAGAACGCTGATGCTTTTTAAAAAAAAAGACGTTGAGGAAGGTAAGGAGACTTGCTTTACTGCTAGAGTCGCTGGACCAATGTGTATGGCCCCAAGCCACCAAAACCTGACTCCAGTGTAGTATGGCTTCATTCCTAAATAAACATGGCTCAAATTGAACCAGGGCCATTTTTGGAGCCAGCATTATACTGACTTATTCTCATATATTATAATGGTCTTATGGGCTATCACCCACATGGTTCAGTTTGACACTGGTATGGGGAGAGATACATCAAGGCAAGCATTCAACGGGTACAGCTTCTCAATAACTTCATACGTATATTCTTGATAAACATGTGCATCTCTACAAGGCATAGTGGTTCCCCAAATTCCACCTAGTACAGTAAATGTGCATGGAGTTGGGGGGGGGGGGGAGCTTGCTTCCTCTACTATTTTAAATGATGGAATAATGCACTGTCTCTTTAAGATTTGTTTTGTCAATGTTGTTAATGTTAATAACTAGTGGCTGAGATCATTGAAAGCCTAGATAGTTTGTTCTAGAAAATGCTGCCATCTCTAGAGAGCTCCAAATGATTAATTTGAGTTTTACAGTTTGATAAATATGTAGGGTGACCATACGTCCCGTTTTGAACGGGACAGTCCCGTTATTTTAGCATTCTTCAACCGTCCCGTCGTTTTGATAAAAATCTCAATTTTGTCCCTTTTTTAACCCGGCGGGAAGGAGGACAGGAAGACAGGAAGGAGGACTGGAGCTGGACTTGCCATTGGAGGCAGCCCGGAAGAGGCCCTATCAGCACGGCAACTGGAAGCCCAGTTGCCACATGCGAGCCCAGCAGCAGACACAGCACCACAGTCCAGGTTCCTGCCTCCTTACCTGATCCTGACATTGTCTGCCCAGCAGTGGTGAGGCCAGGGAAAGCAGGCATGGGAAGGTTGTGGGAAGAGGGTGCGTGTGTGTGTGTGTGTGTGTGTGTGCGTGTGCACGCGCAGATTACTTGCTCAGAGTAATCGCGCGCACACACACACACATGCACGCACCCCACACCCTCTTTCTCCAGCCTCCCTGCAACAGGTGCCGGTGCATTTGGTCATGGGGAGGCTGGAGAAAGAGGGTGTGGGGTGCGTGCGTGTGTGTGTGTGTGTGTGTGTGTGCATCTGATCGGGCTTGGCCAAGGGAGGAGAGTTGTCAGGCCGCCGAGCAGGAGAAGCAGGAGCCGGCCACCCTGGGGAGCTTCTGCGGGCAGCAAGGGGCGGAGTGGTCAACAACTCTCCTCCCTTGGCCAAGCCCAATCAGATGCACACACACACACACACACACACTCACAGGACAGACTGCCCTGGCAGGAGCTGGCCATGCTGGGGGGCTTCAGTGGGTGGCGAGGGGTGGAGTGGTGTGGCTGAAGCCTCCCAGCACGGCTGGCTCCTGCTGAGGGCAGTCTGTCCTGTGAGTGTGTGAGTGTGTGTATGTGCATCTGATCAGGCTTGGC
Organism: Charina bottae; assembly: GCA_023362775.1. Classification (NCBI taxonomy): domain Eukaryota; kingdom Metazoa; phylum Chordata; class Lepidosauria; order Squamata; family Charinaidae; genus Charina; species Charina bottae. Next base: position 1,356,124 of record JALMGJ010000022.1, read on the forward strand.
CGAGGGAGGAGAGTTGTCGGGCCGCCGAGCAGGAGAAGTAGGAGCCGGCCACCCTGGGGAGATTCAGCGGGCAGCAAGGGGCGGAGTGGTGTGGCTGAAGCCCCCCAGCGTGGCCGGCTCCTGCTTCTCCTGCTTGGCAGTGGCGGCGGCGACAACTCTCCTCCCTCGGCCAAGCCCAGTCAGATGCACATACACACACTCACACACTCACAGGACAGACTTCCCTTTGCAGGACCCGGCCGCGCTGGAGGGCTTCAGCGGGCGGCGAGGGGCGGAGTGGTGTGGCTGAAGCCTCCCAGCATGGCCGGCTCCTGCCGAGGGCAGTCCTGTGAGTGTGTGAGTGTGTGTATGTGCATCTGATCAGGCTTGGCCAAGGGAGGAGAGTTGTTGGGCCGCCGAGCAGGAGAAGCAGGAGCCGGCCACCCTGGGGAGCTTCAGCGGGCAGCAAGGGGCGGAGTGGTGTGGCTGAAGCAGCCGAGCGCAGCTGGCTCCTCCTGCTTCTCCTGCTCTGCGGCGGTGGCAGCAGCAGCGACTCTCCTCCCTCCCTCGGCCAAGCCCGAGGGGGATGGGGCAGTGGTGGGCCTCCATCCCCTCCATCCCCGCCCCTTGTTCCCCGGCCGATGACGGTGCTGTGTGCACAGTGTGTGTACTCCGGCCTCCCCCAAACACACCAGCTCTGCCGCACCATTTACTGCTAGAAGAAAAAAAAACCTTTAAAAAACGGGGGGGGGGAAATTAAAATCCGAGCCAATCACGCTGATGGGGGCGGGGTTTGCAGGCGGGAGCCAATCGTGTGGGGCAGGGGCGGGGTTTGCAGGTGGGAGCCAATTGCGTGGACTGGGGGGCGGGGTTTGGAGGCCAGCATGGTGGCATAAGACCCTGTCCCGTTTTGCCATCCCAAAAGTCCCGTTTTTGTCTGAAGGAAATATGGTCAGCCTATAAATATGGTTAGTTCTTTCTTCTTTAAGTACTGCTGCTTCTTATATAAACAGTATAGTATGATTCAGCGATTGAAGCCACACCATTTTTTTAACATGTGTCCTATGCAACATATATAGCAATGGGCAGGGCTTTGATTGTGTGGTGACAGCTACAATCCTGATGTTTTTGAACCTCCCTGCAGATATTCCTGAATGAGTGAGAGTGGTTTTTGTAAGGCTGTTTAAAGGAATTCAGAGCAAATTTCCTGATGCATCCTTCAGTTTCTTAGCTGTTTTCAGAGGAACTATTTATTTATTGGGTTTTAAAATTTCTTTGACTGATGTATAAATTTCTAGTGCACATAGTCATTGTTAAAAAAGAAAACCCAAAGTGGTTATAGTCATTATTTCTAATCACAGTGATGCCAAAATAATAAAACATGCATCTTGTCATCATGATGCAAACTCCACCTTTTCGTATTGCATCACAAAATGATACATTTCATCATGTGCAAGCATGCAAGGGGTGAAGTTTGGGTTGTAATGTCACAGTTGCTTCATCACTTGGCCTTCCCACTTCCCAACAAAAGTGTTTTTTTCCTAATACAAAAAAGGGGTTCTTTTTAAAAACAGTAGCAGAATTTTAAAGTTCTTTTATTGTTCCTGTTCCCACTGTACTGTTAAAATAAAATCCAAAGCACATTATGGCATAACCAGAATAGAACACTGAAATACAAACTAATAAAATAATACATCTATCAATCTGTAAAGAAAACATAAGAAAGATGTAGCAGGAAAAAAATCCTTTCCTTCCTTCCTTCTCAGGCATTTTACCTCCCATTTAAGCCCCAAGGGCTGGTGATAGATCAGCCTACATAAGATCGATAATGAACAACATAGAATGCCTGCTATCAGGCTTACAATCTGAAATCTAATTAAGGATAAATACAATCCAATGAGTTATAAATTTAATTCAAAGCTACCTTGAATAGAAAAGTCTTTAAAATGACAGAAAGGAAGGGAAACCTGCCAAGGGTGTCAAAATCTGCAAGATGGTGAGCACAACGTAACAACTGACATCTTGCAGTTTTTGACCTCCTGTGACTGTTGCCGACCTGGCAAACCTTCACTGGGAGATTATTTACACAAAGAAGAGCCTGTCTCTTGCATACGTCCAGTACAAATCCTCCCATAATCTTTGTGTCTCTTGTGTTGGACAGTATCATGTTTTCTGGTTGTTTTTCTGAAGTTAATTATTTCAATTCCTAAGAGCAACGGTGTCTGGTTATAAGCTGCCATTGATGCAAGGTGCCATGTGCTGCACCTGAGTAATGGCCAGTGACATGTGACTGTGCATGGTGTGTACTCATGGTGGAGTAATGGTTAGGAGGACTTCAAATGCATTTAATTATCTCAAGTACTGTACACATTTGTTTCCCAGTTCAATATAACTTTCTGCGTACAGTTCAAGGTGCTGGTTATTGCCTTTAAAGCCCTACGTGGCACAGGGCCAGGTTATCTGCAGGACCGCCTCTCCCCGAGGACATCTACCCGTCCTACCAGATCAGATAGGGTGGGCACGCTTCTAGTCCCTTCTCTTAAACACTGCCATCCTATGGGATCTAGGAAGAATGTCTTTTCTGTGGTAGCCCCTACCCTATGGAACACCCTTCCCCCTGAGTTTTGGCAGGCCCCCACCCTCCTAGCCTCCCGAAAAGCACTGAAGACCTGGCTTTTCCCCCAAACGCTGGGATAGGGTGAGATGGATGAGAGGACTTAGTGATGGACAGCATGGGAAAGTTTAACTTGGTGCCAGGTTTTAATGTTTGTGGTTTTAATAGATATATGTAATTATTAATGGGATATCGATGGTGTTTCAACTGTTGGTTGGGAGCCACCCAGAGTTTGATGTAAGATGGGTGGCTATATAAATGTTTTAAACAAACAAACAAACAAACAAACAAACAAGCATTTGCTCTGCTTGTAAGAAATTTCCTGTTGTTACCCAAAATAATGAAAAAGAATTTGGCAATACCAATATAGTGCACAAGATAATTAAAACGATGTTTTGACATAAGTGGAAAACCATTATAAATGCCTTTGGTCTGACATTAATAATGACTGGATTTGGTGCGGTATGAAGACATTCTAGGGTAGTTAGAACAAGATGTTGATGATAAAGTTTGGCCTGTCCTGCTGAATGGATTTTAGTACTGCAGAAGCCTGTTCATTTTTTTCTACCTCCCTGTTATGCAAGTGTACAATACAGTGAGCTGGGGCAGAAATATGGCCCTTTGCTGAAAGACAAGGGGCAAGAACTAAAGGCTTTTGCCCAGTGGCTCTTAGCCACAATAAGAAAATCTGGCTTCTGGGATGGGAGAACGATAAGAAGTAACTTAATCCAAGTAGGATAGTAGCAGATTAATAGGCACTGATGAGGTTTAAACATGATCCATGATCCAAATATGCAAAACATCAACATATTAAGAGGATGAGAATGAATCAGTTACTTTGGTTTAGTATGAGGGTGACAGCAAAAATCACATTCCAGCTTGAGACCACTATTCCTTGGTGGATATAGGATTGATGGAGTGGAGGGATTACTGACTTGCAAACAGTCTTGGAGATGCTGAGAGAATCCATGTTATGCTTTTGAGCAGAGGTCTGCAACCGGTGGTCCGCGGCCCACCGGTGGTCCGCGGGCTGTTAGGAAGTGGGCCGCAGCGTGAGCTGGAGCAGATGATTGGTGGAGGCCCGGAAGGGGGAACACCTCCACCTATTAGCGTGCAGCAAAGAAGGGTGGGCGGAGTCCGGCCGAGGAGCACCCCTGCCAATCAGCCTCCCCTCGCAGCGTCAGCAGCTTGGGTGCTTGCAGCGAGGCTCCCTGCTGCACAGCTGATCATCATGGAGATTTTCCGGCCTGGGGTGCCCCCCACCACCATCACTTTCTGTGGCGATCCGAGGCTTTTTTGCCTCACAACTGCAGCTTTTCTTGGTAGAACGCCACTGTCGTGAGGTGAAAAACCCTCAGATCACCACAGAAAGTGACGGGGGGGGTGCCCTGGGCCAGAAAATCTCCACACCGATCAGCTGTGTGGTGGGGAAGTGGAGTATAAAGTAAAAAACTGCAGGGAGAAAACAGGGAAGCGGAGTAGAAAGCGAATAGTAATGCGAAGCGCGGCAGCGTGGGAGGGGGGTGCGAAGGAGAATGTTGGGGGGTGAGAAAGCTTTAATTACCTGGGCAAGGCAGAGGGGTGAAGAATACATCTCCAAGCTTTAGTGGAACAAACCATGAAGGAGGAGGAGGAAGAGGGTGGTGGTGATGATGTGGGGAGGTTTGAAAAAGCAGATCCAAGCACAAAAGTTACTGAGTTATTTCGGCGGCGGCTGGAACAGTTTTCTTGACTCTGGCCTCCCTCTCACTCTCTTTCCCTGGAGATGGATCGGGGTGGGGCGGGGTGAGAGGGAAGGGAGGAAACGGCGAGGGAGGGAGGGAGCAGAGGGTGGGACCAGAGGGGGGAGCATTCAAGAGGAGCAGATTTAAAAGAGCGGGGGGGGGGTGGCTCTAAAAATAAATCAATTAGGGGCGTGAATCACATCAAACCGCCAGAAGAATTAACGCACGGGCATCTGCAGAGAAAGTCCCCCCCCCGCTCTTTTAAATCCGCTCCTCTTGAACGCCATCTCCTTCCCACTTGCACCAATCCATTGCCAGGGAAAGAGAGTGAGAGTGAGGGAGGCCGGAGTCAAGAAAACTGTTCCAGAGTAACTTTTGTGCTTGGATCTGCTTTTTCAAACCTCCCCCCATCATCACCACCACCCTCTTCCTCCTCCTCCTTCATGGTTTGTTCTGCTAAAGCTTGGAGATGTATAATTCATCCCTCTGCCTCACCCTGGTAATTAAAGCTTTCTCACCCCCCAACATTCTCCTTCGCACCCCCCTTCCCACGCTGCCACACTTCGCATTACTATTCGCTTTCTACTCCGCTTCCCTGTTTTCTCCCTGCATTTTTTTACTTTCTACTCCGCTTCCCCACCACACAGCTGATCGGCGCTGAGATTTTCCACCCTGCGGTGCCCCCAAACTGTCACTTTCTGCAGTGATCCGAGGCTTTTTCGCCTCACGACAGTGGTGATCTGCCAAGAAAAGCTGCGGTCGTGAGGCGAAAAAGCCTCGGATCACCGGAGAAAGTGACGGGGGGGCAGGTGGAAAATCTCTGCGCCAATCAGCTGTGTGGCGGGGAAGTGGAGGCGCACCTGTGCTACTGGTAGGGGCCAAAAAAACCACGGGTATCAAAATTGGGGGGGAGGAAAAGTCTGCCCCGCACCCCACCGGGGTGTCCTGTTGGAAGGGCAGGCTCCAGGGACCCCGAAAATGCCCTCGGATCCATGAAAAAATGCTGCACGGAGCGGCAGGGAGGTGAAAAGCCTTGCCACGCATGCACACTACCGCTGCGAGGGGAGGCTGATTGGTGGAGGAGCGGCAGGCCTGCAAACCCCACCCCCCTCCATCAGATTGGCTGCTGCCCGCAAACCCCACCCCCCCTCCATCCAATTGGCTGCTGCCCGCAAACCCCACCCCCCATCTGTCCGATTGGCTGCTGCCCGCAAACCCCGCTCCCCGGTCCTTGGAAAAAAATTTCTGATGGAGGTGGTCCCTGGTGCAAAAAAGATTGTGGACCCCTGGTTTAGAGTGGTTGGGGACTGTTTGGTGATTCCTTGATTGATGTGAATTGGGTTGTTCTTGTTTTTTGTGAGTCTTGGACCATCTTGGAATATGAGGAGAATAGGACACTATAATTATAATTTGGGGGTATTATTATATTTGGGGGTATTATATTCAGGGGAGCATCAATTGAGGGAAGGGATGGAAACATATGTACACTGTTTCCCTTTCAAGTTGTTTCTCAGCCTCAGGAATGTTCCCCTGAGCTTCATTTAAGCTGTGAGTACTACTATTGGACATCAAGTCAATGAATGGGAAAGGATGGTTTTATTTTTAAATTAATTATGGAAACATCTGATCTGAAATCACTGAAATCTGCTGATCTGAAAGGGAAGGTTTAACCTAAATTCTGTAAGATTATTGCCCCTGAGGTTTTCCTTCAAACTCCAAGTGGACCACAGAGGAGGGGTTTTGATCTTAAAGTGATTCATTCTGTCTTGCTGTTCAGCTGTCGTGTCCACCAGCCAGCCTGGTTTTAGTATCCGAATCTAATACAGGAATTTTTAGGAAGGGTTCAGATTCAGCTGGTGGAACAACAGAATACTCCTAAGAGTGCTTCTTCTGAAAAATGAAATGCACAGTTTCAGAGTTCTACATTACATCCAGCACTCTTTGGGGATCTCAAGTTGCAATAGCAGTAGGCTGACCATACGTCCCGTTTTGAACGGGAAAGTCCTGTTTTTTTAACATTTCCGGACCGTCCTGTCGTTTTAAATAAAAGTCAATTTTGTCCCGTTTTTTAAAAAACCTATCAGGAACTAGCCTGTCCCTGCCACCAGCTGGAACCGAGAGCCGGAAGTAGCTGGAGCGGCACAAAAGAGCCAGAGTAGCTGATTGGAGGGAACCCGGAAGAGGAATCGCCTCCGCCTATCAGCGCGTGGCAAAGAAGGTGGGAGAGGCAGGCCGAGCAGCATGATAGGCAGAGGTGATTCCTCTTCTGGGTTCCCTCCAACTCCCACCTCCTTTGCCGCGTGCTGATAGGCGGAGGCGATTCCTTTTCCGAGTTCCCTCCAATCAGCTGCTCTGTCTCCTTCGCACTGCTCCAGCTACTTCCGGCTTTCGGTTCCTCTTGTCCCATTTTTGTCTCAAGGAAATATGGTCATCCTAAATAGCAGCCAGAAGTGTTTTTCATCATCTTACAAAGGTCCATCACCAGCTGCAATCCTACCTATTTAGTGAGATCTGACTTCACCTGGTACTACTAAAAGATGCTTGATGGTGCGTACAGTATCAGGCTTCCTGGGTAATCCTGAAGGCCTGTAGCCAGCTCTTGTTGTTAGTGTTTCTCTGACCTCCAAATTGAAGAGCTAACACTAACTCTTAAAGTCTTAAATATCTTGGGATTACATAATTTCATGGGCTGCTTTTTCTTTGCCCACACTTTTAGTTGACAACACAGTCCCGTGTTTTCCCCCCACATCCCTGCTTCTGAGATTGGTGGGCTGAGAGAGGGAGTCTCCTCTGCAGGGTCTCCATGTTTGTGATCCATTTGGACCTATTACTACAAGAGTTTGGAATAACCTTAAAGATGCATTGTTTTTAATAGCTTTCACATGAAATATTTTTGTCAGGTTATTTCTAGTTATTGATTGGATCTTTTTGGCAAAAGATTGTTGTTGTTCTTTTATCTATGGCAATTTTTATCTGTAAATAAAGCCTAAACATATTTTGAGTACTGTAATACAAAAAAAACCCGCACAGAGCATCTCACCCTCTCTCTCCTTTCTGTGTGGATATAATGGTTTGTAGGAATGAAAAAAGCAAATCGTTTATGACATGCATATATAGAAGCAACAATAAAGAACAGAACTAATATTGTGCCACCTGTGGCTTTTTTAAGTGGAGAAATTCAGCTTTTGAAATGGTATTATACTGATTTCTTTAGCAATCTGTCAGAATATTTCAATCCTGCCATTAATCAAGCTGAAGCATGTGTCTTTACTATATAACTTACTTTTTAAAATACTGTTCTAGCACTGCCTTCTCTCATACTCTGTTTGATCTTGACCATGCCTGTATTTTATGAACAAAACATTTATTGGGAGAAAAATTACTATGTCTCTGGAACAAGTTCTGACTCACTCCAGCTATCTTCATCAAGCATATTCAGAAATTCATATTCCTTGCATTTTTGTCTCTATATGTGAGCTGTGCATAATTGTGTAAGTTGTCAATAGTTAATATAATGGACTAAACAGCAAAAATAACTGGAGTTTTTTTGTTATGTAGATTTTTATGCATTGTTTGCCTTTGTTCTGTAGGTTAGATAGTATCTATCAGTATCTAAACTAGACATAGTTATTTGGTAATCCCGTTTGTTGTGAATATTTTCTCTCAGTATCCTAAGAAGCCTGTGATTGTATCATGTGGCAATTAACCATTCCAGAATTGCTGGAAATGCTTAGATTAGGATGGAGTCCTAATGGGGGAGATGGTGCGGTGATAAAAGTTGAATAAATAAATAAATAAATGGAATCTTAACGACTTATTAAAAATATAAGAAGTCCCTTTGTTGTTGTTGTTCAGTCGTTTAGTTGTGTCCGACTCTTTGTGACCTCATGGACCATAGCACGCCAGGCCTTCCTGTCCTCCACTGTCTCCCGGAGTTTGCTCAAATTCATGTTCGTTACATCGGTGATGCTATCTAACCATCTCATCCTCTGCTATCCACTTCTCCTTTTGCCTTCAGTCTTTCCCAGCATCAGGGTCTTTTCCAGTGAGTCCTCTCTTCGCATTAGGTGGCCAAAGTATTTGAGCTTCAGCTTCAGCATCTGTCCTTCCAATGAGCAGTCAGGGTTGATTTCCTTTAGGATTGACTGATTTGACCTCCTTGCAGTCCAAGGGACTCTCAAGAGTCTTCTCCAGCACCACAGTTCGAAAGCATCAATTCTTCGGCGCTCAGCCTTCCTTATGGTCCAACTGTCACAGCCATACATTACTACTGGGAAAAACATAGCTGTATCAAAAAGTGTCACTACTGGAAATTAACTTTCTGGGAATTATTTCAATGGTGGGTGAGGACACGCCTGGTTTCTAAAGTACCAATGAATTCTTTTAGACCTTATTTTGGATTGTAAATGGATGAACCTTATTTTTGGAACAATTTTTTCCTGTGGTTTCTTATTGTAGCTGCAGAAGAACAGTTCATGATTGTACCACACTCTGCGCATGCTTGGGTTTCTCTTACAACACACTGTTTAAGTTTTCAGATGCATTGCGTTTTCTATTGAACTTCCTGTTCCTTTTCATTGTATGTAAGCTATACTGACCTAACCAAGATAACTTGCTGGATAACTGCAATCCTAGACCAACCGAAGAATGACTTCTTGTTTTCTGAATAGTCTAAGTGTTCCTTGACCTTTCACCTAACCAACATTATTATTCCTGTATTGCAAGCCAATAGCTAAAGCTAAGAGTTAGTTACCATCCTTTGTATCAGGCTCTTGAACACTTCTCAGGTTTCCTGAGAAGGCTGTAGGATTCCTGTAGGTGAAAAGCTACCAAGCCAAATATTTATTTGTGAGGAATGCAGGTAGAGGAAAGCAAAGCATAACTACACAAAGCTTCTTTCAAGTAAAGTTGTAGCATTCTGTCCAGGAACTTTAAACTATCATTCCTTCATGCTGGGGAGGTGTTCTGGCTTTTAGCATGCTCACAGATTGCTAGCCTCCAGGGAATCAATCTTCATACCTCTTGGAGATGTCATATCAGTACAGAGAATTCATTTTCAGAAGAACAACTAGCTGAATAAAGAGCTCCTACTCACCTATGAGAAATTCTCTCAGGTCCAGATAGGCAAAGGAGTATCTGCCTAAGAAACAGAGCTGCTCATAAGTAATAGTCTGCTCATGAGTCAAGACCTCTTCATGGGTTAGAACTCTCTGATAGCCAGTAATTGAGTCTTGAGTAGAGCTGATGCCTAAATGCCTTCAATTCTAGACTGCTGGAACAATGGTTATGTATTTGTTCTCCACTTGTTTGCCGAACTCCCCTTGCTTGACCTTAGGCTCTGCTTCTCCTGCTTATAATCCTGCTGGAGCCATGGTGCTTGACTTGGGAGTCCATTTTGGATTGTTTCTCCTGACCCAGTATCAGAACAGCTGTGTATAAATTTGTTAATTAAAAATAAACCCATAACAATCTTAAATGATGATGAGAAAAGTAAAAGACCAAGTAAAGTTGTATCATTACAACTTTTCTAGGAAGGGAGAGAATGAAGATCACTTGCAATTCTAAAGGTATGTGTTCTACTATTAGGAAGCCACACAGGTGAAACCTGACAAGGAAAGCGGTGATAAATTCGATGAATGAATGAATGAATGAATGAATGAATGAATGAATGAATATCTCTCCTTTCCATCTTTCTGCTAGGGTGGCAAAGAAAGGGGGATTATGGATGATGTCCAGACTTGTCCTTGGGATTGACTTATGTTATATAGTAGCACAGTTGCTGAGGAAAAGGCTAAACATTGATACAGGTGATAAAGATATGACAATGACATATTGTGTGTTAAGGTTCTCAGTGCAGGTAAGCTAGCCATGTCCAGATACAATGAACTGTCTAGTCAATCTTGGTTAATCACAAACTGTTAAGCAGGGTCAGCCTGGTTGTTATTTGGATGAGAATCCACCAGGAAATCCTAAGTCTGCAGACCAGTCTAAGAAGTTGAAAAGACTACCTAGAAGAAGGCCATGAAACCATTTCTGTATTGCTGCCCAGAAAGCGAAATGGACATATCCACAAGTCACCAGGAGATGAGCTCAATCAAAGGAGACTTTAATAAGCAGCCACGGTTACTAGTTCCCACTCGGCATGAAGAGTGTGCATGAAGCAAAGGTAGCACACTGTCTATAACAGGGCTTTCCAAAGTTTTCCCGCGGTGACACACCAACCGCCGTTGGTGTGTCGCCGCGGGAAAACCCGGAAGTGCCGTCCTTGCGGCAGCGCGCAAAAACCCGGAAGCGCTGCTGCCACTTTTGGGTTTTTGCGCACCGCCATTGGTGTGTCGCCGCGGGAAACCCGGAAGCGCTGATGATGATCAGCGCTTCCGGGTTGTGTGGTGACACACCAGACTGTGTGTGGCGACACACTTTTGTGTCGCGACACACAGTTTGGAAAGCTCTGGTCTATAACAACACCTTCTGGCACAAAGATGTCATTGGGCAGCTGCATCATTCCTCTCATACCCTCCAGTACCCTTCCTAGCGACCCAGCATTTTCCCCACCTTTACAAGCACTCCATTCACAGGAAAGCAGTTGGTCAAGACTCAAGTACAGTATAATTTAATCTGTCATCCAGTCAGATCATGGTTGGTTTATGAATTAATCAAAGTTCTCTAGTTATTACTGTCTTTATTAGTTCCCATTGCTGTTTGAATTTTATATCATTAAGTTAGATTGGAGCAAATGGGAGGGAGGAAGAGACATCATATGGAGCTAGAACACACTCACAGAATGTTCATGACAGATACCAAATGCCTATTCCAGATCTGGATCTTATTTCATCTCAGGATTGAACCCACATGAGTCTGCTCAGTCAGGCTGAACTGCTAAGGACATCTGTTCTGATACATACGTATGATAGCTTGATGCACTGTTGGAGATATGCCAGTTTTGACTTCCAAATGCTTGCGTATCTGTTCAGTGCTCATTTCTTTCGTGACTGCTCAAGTATATACCAAATTCTGACAAATAATTGCAGTTTGAAGGGCATGCTTAATGGAGGCCAATAAAAGTGATTCACAGGCAGCTGTAAACTATACACTCACACTAAAGGATAAAAAGCTGCCTTAATGAGCCATACAAGACAGTTATTGATGTATTTATGAAAACATTCCTAAATACATACAAGCAGGGGAATTAAAAGATAAATATTTAAAGATTGAGCAGCACTTCTGCTAGGCTTTGGAAATGTTATTTGCAAGGGTTGAAAAATACCCAGCGTTTAATATAGAGTTGCTTGAACATGTACATTTTAATGCATGAATTGGTTTGTTATGTATTGATAAGATTTGAATGCTCAAAAGTGAGTCCAAAGGGGGTTGAAAAGGGGTTAAAATGTGCAAATACATGCAATCCCAGTAAAATGCAACAGCAGAGAGAACATTAACAACACTTAAAAAGCCATGTTCTTAAATGACATGTAAAGGAAGACAGCCTTGGTGCCAGGCAGGCCTCTTTGAGGTGGGCCTTCTGCAACTGAGATGGTGTTGAAGGAACAGTTTCCCACTTGTAATCCTCTCATCTATACAGATAAGAACATAGCAAACACCCAACTTTTCATCATGTTTTTTCCTGCTCATAACTTGTAAGAATCCTACTTTATAATAACAGCCCAAGATGGGAAGAACGAAGCTCATTCCATGTTTGAGCTCCCAGTGTATAGCCTCATCTCATCCCTGGGCTAGCTTTACTTAGAACTTCTGAAAACCTGGTCCATCCACTTGTATGGATAGTCCATTTTAATCTGGACAGTTCTTTTGCTCTGGTTAAATATGCCATTTCTTCTTATAATCAGTTCAGAACTTCCAATTCACATTGCTGATCTCATTTGAGGTTGAGACAAAGGAGAAATGATGATCTTCCTTCCCTCCCTTCCAAATTATCCAAGAAAGGATGCTGGATTTTCTAACCCATAGTAATGGGATTTTTTTTAATGGTGTATCCATTCAGAGACCTGATGTTATCATCATCAGTTTTATTATGGTCAATGGACCTGAAAGTACTTTATAAGCATACAACACATTATAGATACTTACATAGTCAATCCTCCAACAATAAAAAAAATAAAATAACTTAGAACCTAAAACCTCTTTGTCCTATTAAACTTAGTAATTCTATCTCTATGAACTACAGTGGACCATTCATTGCTAAAAGTAAAACAAATTACCAAATAGATTGATATACCTCCATGGAACTGACTTAGAGAATTGGCCATCACAAAATATTGGCTATTTTATTAGAAACTTCACCCAACACAGAAGGTATATAATATATGTTCTCATTATCCCAATTTAGCATACGTCTAATAATAAAAATTTGTGTTGAACACACTTTCAAAAATAATTAAGGAGAAATATTGGATCTAAACTCAAATGGGCCTTAATCCCTAAGGATATAAATTGAATCACCATATAATATATAATGGTAGAAAAACTTTGAAGTGCTCACCATTTTCAGCTGCATCGTATTATCTGCTCTTCATGTAGATTAGGAATCAATTCTGAGAAATTTGTATGCACCTATTAAATGTGATAGCTATTTATCTTCCATGTACTGTATATGTTTTGGCTCTCTTTGCAAAGACTCATTTTCTGATCCTTATTACCAATAGTAAAAATTCTGCTTTGCAGTAGATAAGTAAGTGTGAAATTGGGGATTATAGAAAGTATTGTGAGATTGGCTATATATAGAAGTAGAACAAGAGATCTTTTAGCCAAGAGAGAGAAGGAGAAAAGCAGATCAGGGAGAGTTTCATCTACAGGATTAATATAAAATGTTGTGGTTAATATGATATAATTACATTAAATAATATTTATAATTACATATATAAAACTGTCTTCTGCAAAACTGGGAGTCAATAAAAATCCCAGTTTTACATGCTTCTGAGTTGGGACCCTTCCCTACAGATGATCTTGTTCCAGGTATTGACTTTAATTGAATTGTTATCATCCAGTTGCTGCATGAGTAAAAACTGGCATCTCTCAACAGGAACAAACCGAAGGCCCCTTCAAAACTGACAAAGGCCGCATAGAGCTGCTTGTGTATTTCTTTATAAAAATCGTATCAAGCAGTGGTCTATACAGTAGATGTCTAACTGAACCAAAAGCCTGCTTATGAGTTATGCAACTTTGAAATATGAACTGGGGACTTGCATTGTGACAAGTGACAATGAACAATGACAGCCAGCGTGGTATAAACATTAAAACGTTGAACTAGATTCAAGACTACAGTTTATTACACACTCACTGGGTAATTGCTCTCAATTCAACCTACTTCACAGGGTTATTGTTGTAACAATAAGAAGAGACCCCCATGGATGAACCTCCTTGAGATCAAAGAGGAAAGGCAAGGTCAAGGTGCATGTATCTATATATAAAGCCCTGTGCATTTTAGGACCTGAATATCTAATACAGAGCTTTCCAAACTGTGTGTCGCCACACAAAAGTGTGTAGCTACACACAGTCTGGTGTGTCACCACACAACCTGGAAGTGCTGATCATCATCAGCGCTTCCGGGTTTTCCCGTGGCGACACACCAACTGCAGTGCGCAAAACCCGAAAGCGGCAGCAGCGCTTCCGGGTTTTTGCGCACTGCCGTAAGGACGGCACTTCTGGGTTTTCCCGCGGCGACACACCAACGCCGGTTGGTGTGTCACCACGGGAAAAACTTTGGAAAGCCCTGATCTGTATATATCATCTGTATCTGCCTCGATATTAAGAATGAGCTTCATGAATGCTGTTTTGAAGGGACTTCCGGTGGAGGAAAATGGCAGAGTGATCAGTCCTACCGAACTCCGGGGTTAGGACCGACAACGCGGCATGTGTCTGGCGGCTCAGGCAGGACCTTAAAGCTGCAAAATATTCTCCAGGAAAGGAGAATTCAAGGAAACATTCCCTGTGCCCTCTGGACAGCTGTTCCTTGCTGAAGGATCACGAAACGGTGTTCCAGCGACCGAACAGTGAGTGATCAGCTGAGAGGCGGGACTGCCATCTCTTCCAAGCCGCACTGAAGCTGAAAAACGGACATTAACTCTGAACACCCCACTTCTAAAATCACCTTTTTGCTTTTGAAGTATTGAATTTAAAGAGGCTTTCTCCAGTACAGAAATACTGACTCTCTTGGTTGAACTTTCATTATTTTTGGGATTTCTTCTTTGCATGTTTTAACTGCTTTAAAGAATTAAAGTTTGAGCAAGGAAGCTGAAAGTTGAACCGCTTTAGTAAAATTATTTTTTAAGGGGATAAATGTTGTGAGTATTTTCTATTTTTTAAAATTTTTAAAGTAAAATATTTTGTTGGATTTGGGACTGGTCTTTTTTTAGTCGCTGTGGGAAAGTATCTGCTGTGGTTGTTTTTTTTAGCTGGGATTGGTTACTTTCTTTAAATACTGATAAAGAAAGAGTTTTGATTTCAACTTGTGGCTTCTTAACTGGATACTCTGTAATTGGAAACTTTCTCCCCCCAAAGTATTAAATTTTAAAGCATTGAAGTTTTATATATATATTTATATATATAAGTATTAGTATATAAGTATATAAGTATATAAGTATATAAGTATATAAGTATATAAGTATATAAGTATATAAGTATATAAGAAGTATTTATATATATATTATATATATTATATTTATATATATATATATATATATATATATATATATATATATATATATATCAAAGTGTGTGTGTGTGTGTGTGTGTGTGTGTGTGTGTATATATATATATATATATATATATATATATATATATATATTTATGAATGGATACATTGCACTTTTACCAAAGGAAGGACAAACCCTTCTCTAATTAAGAATTACAGACCAATTTCATTGTTGACCAATGATTATAAAATATTTGCTTCAATACTGGCTGAAAGAATGAAGAAAATTTTACAGGAATTTGTCCACCACGATCAATGTGGGTTCTTACTCAAAAGACAGCTAAAGCACAATGTAAGAATTGTTTTGGAAATTATAGAATATTTACAATATCATAATGAATGACAAGTGGCTCTTATCTTCCTAGATGCAGAGAAAGCTTTTGACAATTTGAACTGGAGTTTTATGTTTAAAGTCTTGGAAAACATGGACTTTGGAGAGTATTTTATTCAGGGAATTAAGTCAATCTATACACCTCAAAAGGCAAGCATCATTGTGAATGATGAGTTAACTGAACTATGTCATATACAAAAAGGGACAAGACAAGGATGTCCTTTGTCACCTTTGCTCTTTATTTTGGTGTTGGAAGTTTTTAATAGAGATATTAGAAGAGATGAACAAATAAAGGGCTTAAAGATTAAAAAAGAGGTCTTTAAGCTGGCTATCACTGATGATTTAGTTTTGATACTAAAAGTTCCTCTGGATACTGTGGAAGATCTGATGAAGAAATTGAAAGAATTTGGGTCATTGGCAGGACTTAAAGTAAATAAACAAAAAACAAAGATGCTGACCAAAAATATGACTTCGTCCAATCAAGAACTGTTGATGGGTAAGACTGGTTTTAAGGTTGAAAAAAAGGTTAGATATTTGGGGGTGATTTTATCAACCAAGAATAGTATGTTGTTTCAGAATAATTATGTTAAAATTTGGAATGATGTGAAAAAAGACCTGTTAAGATGGGGAAAATTACAATTGTCTCTTATGGGGAGAATATCTGTGATTAAGATGAATGTTTTGCCTAGGATGTTTCAGACTATACCGATTTTGTTGACAGATTTACCATTTAAACAATGGCAGAAAGATACCTCTAAGTTCATTTGGCAAGGCAAGAAACCAAGAATTAAATATAAATTGTTACAAGATGCCAAAGAATGAGGAGGTTTGGTTTACCTGATTTAAAATCATATTTTGATGCCTGTTGTTTGCTTTGGATGAAGGAATGGATAACTTTGAAGAATAAGAAGTTATTGCAACTTGAAGGACATGAATTGAGATTTGGGTGGCATGCCTATCTGTGGTATAATAAAATTAAAGTTAATAAAGATTTTAAAAACCATTTTGTTAGGAGTGCCATAATGAGGGTTTGGAACAAATATAACTATATAAATATATAAATATAACAAATATAAAGACTGTCCCCTAATGTACCATTGTGGTTGTCACCTCATGAAGCATTTGTTAGAAGAGAAAATGTGGGGGGAACAAGTTGGTTAAATTATAAAGATTTGTTAAATTTTGAAGAGGGTGAACCGAAGCTTAAAACAAGGGAACTGTTAGAGTTGGAAGGTTTTACATGTCATTAGTTTACATATCTACAATTGTTAGAATGTTTTAAAGTGGATAAAAAGAATTTTAGATTTGTTAATGAAACAACTCAATTCGAAATGGAAATGTATAAATGATGAACATGTTATTACAAAGATGTATAAAATGTCACAGATGAATTTAGAAGATGAACAAGTTAAAGAATGTATGATTAAATGGGCTAAGAATTTTGGATACAATATTATGTTGGAGCAATGGGAGAACATGTGGAACAAAGGTTTGAAATTTACTTTGAATTATAACTTAAAAGATAATTTTTATAAAATGATGTATCTTTGGTATTTAACTCCAGATAAGTTGTCAAAAATGTATAATGGAGTAATGAATGTTTCTTGGAAATACTGTCTTGATGAAGGAACTTTTATCATCTTTGGTAGACTTGTAAAAAGGCCAAAAAATTCTGGGACCAAATATGTGCTAATATTAAAAAGATCCTTAAAGTGGACTTACAAAAGAAACCAGGTCTGTTTTTCTTGGGTCTGATGGAGAAGCAGCTCGAGAAACAACATGGGACTTTGCTTTTATATATGATTACAGCAGCAAGAATTTTATATGCACAGAGATGGAAAGATCCACAAATACCTTCAGTGGAGGACTGGATGATCGAACTGATGGAGCTGGCCCAAATGGCCACGTTAACAGCGCTGATAAGAGAAAATACCGTTTCTGGATTTGTTTCTACTTGGCAACCACTTTTAGACTACTTGCTTGTGTCAGAAAAAAATGAAGTTTTGATTTTGGGTTTTAATGATTAAATGGTTTGATTTGGTAGAAATAATGTTACTAAGGTTTAACTAATGGTAAGAGATTATACTTGTAAATGTATTCATATCTGTATTGGAGAAGGTCGGAAGTCACTTTCTGTTTCTGTTCTCTCTCTGTTCCGCACTTTTATCGTTTTTCTTTTTTCTTTAGACCTGTACTCTATCTGTTCTATATTCTGTATTAATTTGGAAAA
This sequence comes from Charina bottae, assembly GCA_023362775.1. Classification (NCBI taxonomy): domain Eukaryota; kingdom Metazoa; phylum Chordata; class Lepidosauria; order Squamata; family Charinaidae; genus Charina; species Charina bottae. The sequence continues at coordinate 1,373,713 of JALMGJ010000022.1, forward strand.
TTAATAAAATTCTTATAAAAAATGAATGCCGTTTTGAAGGTACTTCACTTGCCAGACACTCAGTGCAGAACCTGAAAGAGGGTGTTTTTTATTTAAGTGCCCAGAGATTTCCCTCCCTAACCAGCTATAGGTGCTCAGTCTCATAAGCTTTTGGCATTAGCTGAAGTCTTACATATTCACCCTGACTTTGGGATGAACCTATGCTATTCAGTATATAGCTGTTATAACTGTTGCTATGTCATTTTATAATCTTAACTTTTGCAGTATTTGTGATTTTATTGGTTTATATTAATGTATCTTGTTTGGGAATTGCTTTTAATAAAAGCAGGCTTATTTTTGGTTTTGGTTTTAGAAATGAAAAAATAAAATAAATAATAAAATAAAATAAATAATAAAATAAAATAATAAAATAAAATAAATAAAATAAAATAAAATAAAATAAAATAAAATAAAATAAAATAAAATAAAATAAAATATTAAATTAAATTAAATTAAAAATAAATAAAAATAAAAAATAAAAAATAAAAAATAAAAAAATGGAACAATTTCAGGCCCCCCTGATTCTGGAGGAGCGCATTCTGACTTCTGGCAGTACTAGTATTCTGTTTGGTAGTGACTTGTACTGTATATCAGACAAATTTTCCTTTCTAGGATTCAAATGATGTGTTCATTAAGCCCTTTTAACTTGTACAACTTTGTTACTAATTACAGTGATAATAAACACATACTGTAATTTTTATATTCACTTTTTAAAAAAAATAGAAACAAACACACACCATCATACAGTAATTCATGTTCAGTCTCTGGACCTTAATTTTCATATAAACATCCTTAAGATTATTCTGCTGTATCTAACAAGTCACTGATTAAAAGGCACTTTTTAAAAATGAATCGAATCCCATACTATACCATCAAATCTGTTTCAGGAAAAATATTGGGTAATCATTGTGTAGCATTTCACTAATTTCCTTCCATCCTAACACCTGATCACCCACTTGCTCAACGGTGATCAAGGTACTCATGTTGCAATTCATAATCTGGTAGTTTTATTGTAGCCTTGGGGAGAATACCATTGTCCATTGTTATAAATCTGATTAGTATACAGATCAATGTACTGCCTTGTAATTGTGTATAAGGCATGCAACACCGCCATTTTCCTAATTGCTATGTTGTTACTTCAGTGTTATTGTTTGCATGTAGAATAATAGCATTTTGTGATTTATTTAATCATAGTAGAATGTGCATAGCTGACTTTAGTCCTTTCTTCTTTAAATAATCAGCCATAATCAATCAAACCATCATTTTGATTGATTGAGCATTTACAGTATTCTATTTATTTAACTATTTTTATCCCACCTTTCTGCTCAGACAAGCTCTCAAACTAGCTAACAAACTTAACAGAAAATGCAAAGTTTTTTTTAAAACAACAACAATAAAAAGTAAAGATTCGCTAACTTAAAAAAGAGGTAAAGCTGAGCTTGACTTCTGGTGTCTAGTGGAAAACATAAAAGTCATTCTAAAATCAATTATGCTCTAGAGAGACAGTCCTCTGTTTGTGGAAGCATCTCCAGAAAAGCCTCACTAATTTTGGAATATCATTCCCCCAGAGATTAGACATCCCTGATCCTGTTGGCTTTTTGCAAGGTCTTAAAGACATGGTTCTATAACCAGGCCTGGGGATCTGGAGCAATTGTTGTGTTGATCGTGATCCAATGCACGATTAATAACTGCCAGTCTTGACATATGGAAGAGTAGGACAATCATTGCTCCTTTTGATTTGATCTTTGCAAAAAGAAACACTGCTGACTGACATCTTAGCATTGTCCAAGCTCACCCAAATCACTGAATTTTTAAAAATGCATTTCCCAGTTATTCTTTATGCGTTGGGTGCAGGTGAAATGAAGGAAAGATGAGGAATCCAATTTGCAGGCAGATGCTGTCCATTAGGAATGGACACCATTGGATGCAACCCAACTGCTTACTTATATGATCTTGTATGTTCTGACAAACAAGCCAAGATTCCAAATTCTTTTTAAATGTACAGTCTAATCCCATGTATATCTACTCAAAAGTAAGCCCCATTTCATTCAATGGGACTATTTCCCAGGTACTGTATGTATAGGGGGACAGTATCTGAGGGGTTGAGGGACCCAAATCAGCCACTCAGCCTCCCAAAGGGATACAGGAAGACCTATACCAATATGGTGATATTGCGGCAAGAGGTGGGGCTAAACTTTTTGGCCCATTATTTTTGATTTTCATCAGATAAACCAACTACAATCCCAACTGCCTCAACCCTGAAAAACAGTTTAAAAATTCTATTCCTAACCTTAGTTTTACTTTTAAAATGTTGCTCAGGTTTGGTTATTTTGCTGCTGAATTTCACTGGTGCAATTTTGAATTCTGGGTTCATATAGGCCAAGGGTTCCTTACACTGGTGTATATGTCAGATTTCTCATATGAGATTATCAAATTGGGTTTCTCTACAAAGCAAAAGTGTTTTGGCAAATTGCATCCTCTACAAAGCAAAGGCTTCTCATGGTGACGTGAAGTGCAGGTGCAAGATAACAATGGTCACATGTATATTGTTATGGCTAGTGCCCACACAAGCAATGGGACCTTCCCATGAGAACAAGGTCTCCTGAATCCTTCCGTGGGAAGCCTGCTCCAGGGGGAGCAGAGGGGGGAGGAAATCACGTGCTCGCTTAGATGCAGCACTACTACCCAATAGCAGGTCATGCTATGTGCTTTAGGCCTAATGCTTTAGGCCTGGTGTGTGTCACAGCTAACATCCAGCCAATCAGAAAGCTAGAAGAACTGAATATACAACCATGCAAAATGGTGTTCTATGCTTCTTGATTTCTAGTGTCTTTTAGCCATGTAGTTCTTCATGTGTATTCTACTTTTGAGGACTGAGCAGTGCATAGCTATGGGAGGCTATGCATGGCGTGAGCTCTGGCCCTGGGATCAATACATGGAACTCTGCTTATAAGTTCGTTTTTGTTTTTCCTTTTACAATGCTGTACCATGTATATTCAACTAACATTTTTGCGATAATGTACTGTATATACATTATTGCCTTATGCTACAAGTAAAATACTTTTAGCCCTAAAAGCTGCACTCCTTGTCTGTTTATTCTCAAGCCTCGAGTTTTTTTCCCTTTAAGCCAGCGTACATCCCATCAGGTTATGGGCCCAGAGAGACATTTGCATTTTCTTTGCTGCGTTGGACCTGGCTGTAAAAGGGAGTTTGTTTTTAGAGGCTGGTTTCGGAGTAAACATGTTTTCTTTGAGTGGTCAGCAATGGCTGAACAGTGTCTGGTCAGTCTGCCATTTGAGCCTTTAGATGGCACAAACTATCTGACCTGGTGTGTGGAGATGGAATCATTCTTTTTGCAAGAAGAAGATTTGTGGCAGTATGTGGCAAATCCACCTCCAGAGGGTTCCCTCTGAAGAAGTGCAAGCGTGTTTGGACTGTGCATTTTGCTTTTGGGAATCACCTCCTCTGAACGGAATATCAGTCACTCAAGGACTGTGTAATGGGTGCTGAGCGGCTGTTGGAGCCTTCAATACAAAGCAGAACTCTGTTGCCCTTGGTGGACTATTAAGACAGCTTTATAGTTTGAAGCTGCAACCGGCTGAGAATGTGATAGCCCACCTTGGTAGGTTCAAGACTTTGTTTGCTGCATTTGAACAGGAAGGCATGTTTTTCTGGGACTGTGAAAAAGCATGCATGATTTTGCCAAGCTTGGACAGTAGCTTTGGTCTACTGGTCGAGAAAACACAGACGCTATCTCCCTGCGACCTTCCTGTGGATTGTTTTACAAGCCGCTTCCAGGAGCCATCTGTTGCTGTTGTTCCTGAGAATTCCTAACAGAGCATTCCAGCTGAAGTAAAACCTGGTATGGAATCTACATTTTGCTGTGATTCTGGAAGGCTGTTCCCTGCCGTATTGTCCAGCGGATGCTGTCAGTGCAAGAAGCCTGATTTACGAATGGAGGGGAAGCCAGAAGCCAGAAGCCAGAAGTCAGCTAAACAACGAATCCAAGTTGTCTACTCTGCCGGACTGCTTTGTGTAAGCATATCTCCAGAGACTGTTGTTGAATTCGGCTTGAAGCCTTGAGTTCAGCATGTCATTCTAGCTGATATTTCTGTGATAAGTGTGTGAAATGTGTATGTGTACACTTGTTTTTCTCTCCTCAGTGTTCCAGCCCTGGTCAAGTCTGTGTGTACTTGTTGTGTTCAAAGGTGCTGGATGTTTCATTGAAAGAGATGAGGCTGAGTGTGTTAGAGAAAACTGTAAAATCAAGTGTGTGAGATGCTTCCTAAGAAGGAGATTGTGTGGACAGGACATTGTGTGTTTAATGTTTCCCCACATCATAAATGCATCCATAAAAGTTTTCACAAAGTACTGGGGTATCCCGGGATGGGAGAGTGTGTCTCAGATAACCAAATGCATTCTGAGTTAGAACCCAGGAAACGTGCAAAAGTTCCTTGATTGTGTTGTGTGTAAACTGTGTGTAAACAATCTAATATCAGGACTGTATCTGTTGCTAGGCAAAGTGACAGAGTGTTAACTAGACCGTCTTCTTGCCTTATGCTACAAGTAAAATACTTTTAGCCCTAAAAGCTGCACTCCTTGTCTGTTTATTCTCAAGCCTCGAGTTTTTTTTCCCTTTAAGCCAGCGGGCATCCCATCAGTATAGCCTTAATAAGGCTTAAGACACAATTACCTGGAAGTAAATCCTCATATCCAGAGACTGAGTAAAGATTGATAGGATTTTACCTTGTATATTCTTTAATGTGTGACTTTTCTGGTTAAATTAGAAGACTTTTAAAAGGCCCCACTGAGAATTTCTGTTTTAAATGAAAATAACAGTACACGTATCCAAAATGCATCATTTAAAAAACAAATTATGTAATGCATCATCTGTGTGTGCTATAATCTGTGAGTAATAATGACTAGGCATTTTATTTGAGGTCACAGTCTATATGAGTAGTCATGTATCATGGGTTTTCTTTTCCATTTGTTGATCAAATAAGATGGGATTGACTGAAACTCTTAATCAAGAACGGCAGTTTATAGATGAGCAGCATTTTTTTAGACAGGCTTTAAAAATATGTACATGCTCAAACTCTGCTTTGTTAATAGTTTTAATATTTATTTGATAACACTTGGCATGGTAACGGAGTTTAATCTTTTGCTTGGATATATCTTTCTCCCTCATTTGATTACCTAATTACTGTCTCTTGGGTTATTACTGTGCGTTGTGCTTTTCCATTCCTTTTCAACTTTATTTCTGCAGCTTGATAGTTATGGTACAGTAGTTTTGTGCAGTAGGATAGTTTAGTAATGGCTGTAGAACGTGTCACTTCATTAAGCAATTCATTTATGAGAATTTTCAAAGTAACTGCTGGCTACTTGGCTTGTTTTTTACGAGAAACTTGGAAAGAAGGTAGAGAGAAGATGGGAAAGTACTAAAACAATACGGTTTCCTAACAACTTCAAATCCTGAGAGTTTTTCTTTTATAGCTTTACCTTAAAATCTACTTTCTGTTCTCTTGAGAGGCATCTAACGCCTAGCTCTCTTTATCCAAATGGTGCATCCCAGTTTGGGATTAGAATAAGGCCAAGTTACAATTAAGTCTAGCTCCATGTTTTTTTTCACCAGTGGATAATACCTGAAAAGGGTGGGAACTTGAAGCATGAAACTGGTGAGACAATGAAATTGCTGGAGTTAATATGGGAATCCTATAAGGACTAAGCTCTGAGAGGCTCTATTGTCAGCATGAATGAGATTGGAGTTGTTTGCAGTCAAAAATTAGGAAGCATTGTTTAAGATGTCACCTGGAGACTTCATGTCTATCCCTGGGTGTCTCCTCCTAGTTCCTCCCACAGCCAATTCCCTTTCTGGTGCTACCTTCTATTCTTCCTCCTCTTCCTCTTCCTCCTCCTCCTGTTCTCTTCCCCCCCCCCCCATTCTTTGAAGAGAATTTGAGTGCAGGACAGAACAAAATAACAACCATACCCAGCAATCTTAATTGTCCCAGAAAATGTTGAAGGGAGAGAGGAGGAAGTGAGGAGCAATGCTGATTTTGGAAACCCCCTGGATTGTAAGGACACAGACCTGGCAATTCAGCCCCAATGGTGCTACAGGAACAGAATGAGAATGATACTTCCTTCCTCTCCTTACACAAGGTCTCTTGGAGTTGAAAAGAGAAGGTAGGCATCAATTGCAGAGACCTCTGAGCACCTGTTACAACCAGAAGGAAGAAACACTTGATATTGGCAATAAAAAGGGTGAGTCAAGCAGCTAGCTTTCTCATCCATCCACCATCGTGTTGAAAAAGTTTTTTTTAATTTTTTCATTTAGCCTTAATTCCAATCTCCATGTGTAAAGTGGGAAGAGGGACAGCACATGTATGACATACTTCTACCCATGTCCAGTGAACAACTGAAAAGGCCCATAGAATTGTTTCCTAACAATGTCTCATGTGGGCAAATTACTGACTCAAGCAATGTTGTATGAAAGAGGCCTGTTCAGATGATCCTGGCATATTCCAAATATCTGTGCTTCTATAAATCGAAAAAACACAAACTGTGGTCCTATCTAGACTTATTGCTCTATGACACCATTTTAGTTGGTCTTGGTTCCCAAATCTTCCTAGAAAAGGGGGTCAAAAAGGTCATTCAAGTCCACGTGCAGTCCAGCAGCATCCCTTTTGTGGCCTCAAAACACCATTCCTCCCCCACTTCCCAGCAGACAGGACGAAAAAAATGTATCCTTTGTGTTCTGGGGTGGTTGTAGAGTTTTAAAGTGCAAGACGGTTGCCTTAAGCCCTGCATATACTAGAGGTACCCATTGCACCTTTTAAAACTCCTGAAGCCTCCTCTCCAAATGGGCCCAATCTCTGTCACTTTGGGAGGGTGGCCCTCAGTACACCATGATATGGCCACAGAGCCAACTGAAGTTATTTTTATCTGCCGTAAGATGTCAGCAAGAAAGTTTTATTTGCTTCTGTTCTGGACCTGACGAGGGGATGCAGGGATGGCAACTGTAGTTTTCATTTCATAGAAAAAAAGTAAACATCTTTTATGAGTTTTTGGATCATGCAACTCACTGCTCATACATAGTGCAACTTTAGAACTAACTGAAGCATTCTATAAAATGCTGGTGTTCCATTTATGCTAAATATTATGGGTGCAATCTTAAAGGACATGGAGGTAGCATTGTAAGGATCAAATAAATAATTCCAGTAGAAATGTGTTTTCTGCTATTTCAAGTACCTATAGATTAGGTGTGTGGGGGGAATACTTTTTTTTCTCCAAGAAAAAGCTTGTATTATTTTATTGGCTACAAGTATGCTTCAGCAACTAGAACAAGTCACAGTTGCTCATCAGTTGCTTTAGCAAATAGATTAGATTAGATTTTTAATAACATCAGAGGAGTAATATAGCAAGCACTCAAGTCTGGAACTGTATCAACCTGCTACAGTTCTTTAATTATAGTCAGGTAGTAATTTGTTTTGTGAGACATGGCATGCTCCTGGAATTACATTATAACTAGTTGATTAAATTCAATAGATTCTATGGAAAAGACACTCGCGGGATGAAAGAACAGTGTGCCTGTCACATTATTTCTCACTGTAACTGATGTCAGGCACAGAGGTGGCATAGCTATTATTGGCTTACACATCTGGAGGAGCCAGTGCTGGGAAAGTCTAACAATGTAAAGTTCATAGGGATTTTGAACAGTATTTGCATCTCATTCTCAAGTTTATCTTTTTCTCCCAGCTTGATCCATTCTGAAAATGAAATTTGCTCCTAGATATGGCTCCCTATATCTCATTCAGTGAACAGTGCAACCCTCTATAAATATGTCTGAAATGTTAACTTTGAGGTTTTTCCTTGGACTGTTTACTTAAGCTACAATCAATAAGCATAGGTATATGAGTTTGATTGGCAGTTAGTTGAAGATGGAAAGGTAGAGGTACATCATCAATCAATACACAGTTGATTGATGTCACTCTTGCCTGTAATGGCAATATCCATTAGATAAGAGAAGTTCATGGAGGGATAACTGAGTTAATGGTTCATATACAGAAGTTGGCCTTTACATCCCTGCCCTGTCTACGTGTTTCCATAGACATCTTGCTGTGAAATCCATTTCTCTTCACTGACTGAACAGACAAAGGAGAGACCTCTCTATATGAAAAGGCCTTGCAATTTAAGCTACAGTATGCCCCGGTTTATCTATGTGTCTTCATTTCTGTGCCCATGATAGGGTTTATCCTGTGAAAAGAAGCACAAGAATTTTGGAGCTAATTTCTATCTACAACGTAACGTTTACATGTTTTTCCTTTAAATCAATATCATTTTGTTGTATGATTTCCCGTTGTTCCCCGTTGGGGGAGATGGGCGGTTATATAAATTTAATTAAATAAATAAATAAATAAAAATTTCATCTCCAATATTTAGTGGAAGAGATTCCATTCTCCACATTGATTGATTATCTTAGTAAGCAGTTGTCAATTATAGATTAATTAATATTTGTAAAACCTTTAAAAACATACTTGATTAGTTTGCCGTATTATTAGACCATCTCCTTGATACCTCTGCTGCTCAAATCAGTTCTAATATACTAAGTAATGTATAAAGTGTACATGGATATTTCTCATTGCTTGAGTTCCCCATGCCCATCACTTCTTGCATGCGGTACTGAGCTACCTTGATTTATAAACTTGTAGTTTTCCCTGACTTACACTTGATTGGCAACCTTTATTTCTTAGGGCAGAAGTGGCCAACCTGTACATTTTATTGCCACTTCTATAGGCATATAAATGAAGAGGCCTGTGTATGAACCAACACTAGATGCCCTGACCACATTACTCATCTCCTGCTGTTGGTCTTGCATTGGCTTCCAGTAGGTTTCTGCATGCAATTTAACTTAAAAGCTGTAGAAGAGAACCAAGATGGCATTGAAGAAGGAATTCAGTGACCATTATGTAAACGTAGCCCAGGTAGAGAGGAGGGGGTGAGGGAAGAAAATCAAGATTGCCCTGCCTTGATTTTCTTTAGTATAAGAGGGGGAGGGAGAGAGGGAGAGAGAGAGAGAGACTCTTTCAGTTTTTCAAAGTTCTGTTATGATGGATTGATGGACGGATTGATGGACGGATTGATGGACGGATTGATGGATTGATTATGTGCCATCAAGTCATTTTTGACTCCTGTTGTTTATTCGTTCAGTCGCTTCCAACTCTTCATGACTTCATGGAGCAGCCCACGCCAGAGTTTCCTGTCGGCTGTCACCATCCCCAGCTCTCCCATGGTCGAGTCCGTCACCTCCAGAATATCATCCATCCATCTTGCCCTTGGTCGGCCCCTCTTCCATTTGCCTTCCACTTTCCCCAGCATCAGCATCTTCTCCAGGGTATCCTGTCTTCCCATTATGTGGCCAAAGTACTTCAGTTTTGCTTTTAATATCATTCCCTCAATTGAGCAGTCTGGCTTTATTTCCTGGAGTATGGATTGGTTTGATCTTCTTGCAGTCCAAGGCACTCTCAGAATTTTCCTCCAATTCCTAGCGACCCTACAATAATTAAGTAGAGTTCCAGTAGTTCATGCAGTGTCTGTTTTCTAATCTCGTCTACGTCAAAGAGCTGATAAAAGCACTATGTGGCATGGCATTGAGATACCTTCAGGACCACCTCTTTTGATTAGAACTGACCTGTCCAATATAAATATCCTGGGACAAGTTGCTTGTAATTCCTATGTCAGTGAGATCACTGGGGGCTGAGACATGAAGATATGTTTTTCTGTATGGCTCTCATGTTTTGGAACAGCCTCCCCTCCCTGGCAAGTAAGATTTGTTCTAATCCTCTTGACCTTCTGGGAGCACGTCAAAGAGGATCTCTTCTGGAGGATCTTTGACTAGTTAGGTAACACCATAGGCATTTTTTATATGTAGCTCCAGTTTGGGGAATTTCTTTTTATTGTTTTTTATTATATTTACAGTATGTGTCTTATTTTACTATGGACGTTTTATGTCTTTGTATGCCACTAAGAGTTATATGATTGCATTAGTATAAAAATCCAATCAATCTATCAATCAGTCTGAAAAGTGATGCCTACAATTCCCCTTCACACACTTTTTGGGTTGTCAGGATATAATTCAGCTGGAAGGATCATATATTGTACAGGGCGTGTGGACTGTATTTTAAACAAGAAGCCTTAATTGAATTTTTATTATAACAATTGTCTTGGTAATTCTGGGACCCAAATAAGTTGCTAATTTTGTAGACTGAATAGATGGGGGATGTTTGTGAGACACTGTGAGAAAATAAACTGGTGCTATCTTAATCATTAGTTTTTCAAGTACATTTTAGGTGGCCGTTGTATAAATTCCTTCTCACAATTATATTGCTTCTGTATGTGTACAAATTAGCCATTTTAGGCAGTCCTAACCAAGCTGCATTTTGCTTTAACTGGAGTAACAATTTAAATTAATGGCTTAGTAGCTCATGTAACTCAGGCTCAGAAAACTAATTTATTAGTACATCAGATCAATTAACTTTTTCCACAACTTATAGCTCTTAATCAGAACATGTGATTTTCATCATTTAATTGAACCAATGTATACTGATAGAATTCTTCTTTTTTAAATTCTCCTCCTCTCGCCCCGGCCCTTCCTAGGAGGAAGATAGGGTGCCGTTAATGAAGTATAACTGGGTCACCACTGTAGAGTGATCAGCAGAAAGATTTAGCTTGAATTGTCCTACACCCTCAGTGAGGACCAACCGAGGAACCCCTCCTGTAGAAACCCAGCATTACCTTCAACATGGTTTCTTCACCTTAGAAGATCCAGCCCTAGCTACTCTTTCCCATATCTTCAAATGTTATTGAATGTTTACTTTTCTAAACACTTACCATAAAGTATTGCTTCACAGTTCCTTGATGATTTGTAGTCACTGGCTGGTATTTGTATTTGCAGCTGATATCTGATTCCTATAGACAATGTCAGTAACAAAGGAAGAAAGCAAGAAAGAAAATCCTCCCATTTTTCCAGGGGCGGATCTACCATGAAACTAATGAAGCTTAAGCTTCAGGGCCCCTAATCCCGGAGGGGGCCCAGAAATGACTTTAGTCCACATTACTTAAACATTTTGGGTCTACTGTATGAGAAGGTTTTTTTAAAAAAATAATAATATTAATAATTTGGTGTAATAACAGTTTATTTATTTATTTATTATTCGAATTTATCACCGCCCATCTCCATGACAGTAGACTCTGGGCGGTTTACAACATTAAAATTAATATTAAAAAACCTATACACTTAAAAATACAGTATAATAATAAATAGATGAGATAAGAATCCAGAGGATGGGAAGATCTTAAAAAGGAGGGTATTACGGGGCTAACCACCCCCAGGAGGAACTATTACCTCCTTTGTCCCAAGCAAGGTGGCAGAACCAGGTCTTTAAAGACTTTCTGAAGACCAGGAGTGAAGGCTCCTGTCTCACCTCCGGGGGCAAGATATTCCACAAGGCGGGTGCTATCACAGAGAAGGCACATCTCCTGCACCCCGCCAAATGAAATTCCTTCATTGATGGGGTCCGAAGCATGCCCTCTCTGCATGACCGGGTGGGGCGGGTAGATGTAATCGGGATGAGACGGTCCCTCAGGTACCCTGGCCCCATGCCATGTAGGGCTTTAAAGGTGATAACCAACACCTTGAATTGGACCCGGAAGCAAACTGGTACCCAATGCAGCTCGCGCAGCAGTGCTGTTACATGAGCTGATCTTATCGCACCCGTAACTGCCCGCGCGGCCGCATTCTGGACCAGCTGAAGCTTCCAGATACTCTTCAAGGGTAGCCCCATGTAGAGCGCATTGCAATAATCTATATGGGAGATGACAAGGGCATGAGTGACTGTTCGGAGGGCCTCCTGATCCAGGAAGGGGCGTAACTGACGCACAACCCGAAGTTGTGCAAAGGCCCTCCTGGCCACGACTGCCACCTGCTCTTCGAGCAGGAGTCGTGAGTCCAAGAGGACCCCCCAAGTTCCGCGCTGAATCTGAATGGGGCAGTGCCACCCCATCCAGAGTTAAAGATGACAACTTCCTGGAAACCGAGAGGCCATCAATCCACAGCCACTCTGTCTTACCAGGGTTCAGCTGAAGCCTGTTGTTCCCCATCCAGGCCCTTACAGCCTCCAGGCACTGAGACTGATGGGGTATATGCTGGCTTAAAGGGGAAAAACCCGAGGCTTGAGAATAAACAGACAAGAATGCAGCTTGTTAGGGCCAACAGTGTTTACTGTTTAGCATAGGGCAATAATGCAGATACAGTACATTATCGCAAACATGAAAAAGATGAATATACAGGATACATCATTGTAAAAGGAAAACAAAACTAGAACTTATAAGCAGAGTTCCGTGTATTGATCCCAGGGCCAGAGTTCCTGCCACGGCCTATACCCAAAGCCAGGCATAGCTCACTCTGCCCAGTCCACGGGAAGTGAACACGTGAAGAACCACATAGCTAAGAGACACTAGAAAACAAGAAGACATAGAACACCATTTTGCATGGTTGTATATTCAGTTCTTCTAGCATTCTGATTGGCTGGAAGTTAGCTGTTACACACACTAGGCCTCAAGCATTAGGCCTAAAGCACATAGCATGACCTGCTATTGGTTAGCAGTGCTGCATCTACGCACTGAGTTCCCCCCCTCCTCCTTGCTCAGGGGGGGCCTTGGCAAGTCTTCCCACGGAAGGACATCAGGAGGATATCTTCTCATGGAAAGATTTCCATTGCTAGCCATAATAATGGTACCTTCTCGCTCCTTATCTCATGAGGACGTAAACAACGCCAAGGCTTCTCTGTTGTCCAGCCACCTGGCATTCACGTCATCATGAGAATGCTTTGCTTTGCTTTGTAAAAGATGCAATTTGCCAAAACACTTTTGCATTGAAAAGAAATCCAATTTACCAATATCATATAGTATAAGAAATCTGACACCCCTCCACATTGGATTTCGACACAATGCAAACAATGATGGAAGTTGTTCAAAGCTTTAAAATACATTTGTACAGAAACAGAAACAACAAAGGTTAATACATGTAATAATTACACTATTCAAGTTACAGTTTTTATAACCAATAGTATCAACACTAGAAAATGGTTTAAAAACACTTGTTACACATATGTATAATGCACAATATACATCTTCATGCAATGTTTTATTCAGATACATACAAATACATCAAATAATACAAATTATGCAGGAACAGAAACAGTACAGAGAAACAGAAAAACATTGCCCTCAAATGTTCTGTCCCCTCCTTTGCAAAAAATCGCAGCCAGCATAGATAAGGAATTCCAATCCTGCTAGCTGGTAGAAGCAAAGGAATGTTTTGATTTTCAGGACTTTTTCAACCCTTTGCAAGCCTCACAGAGATGGCTACACCATTTTTCAGGCTTGGTACCCTACCTGGGCAAAACTAATTCAGGGCATGTCCACTGCGTTACTGCAGAGTGATATACTGTACAATAAATTAAGGATAAGCTTTCCTTTACACAAATGACACTCTGTAACACTCTGTCATTTGACACTCTCAAGAACCATCTCTGTTCTGGGCTTTTGTAACTTCAACACCAGGATAAATGTTTGAATTTGTGCCTTACTCCTTCAGCTGGCAATTCTATTTCCGCTGACTGACAAATTCTTATACAAGGTGGAAAACTTCAGTTTCTAAACAGAAAAACAACTCACATAAGTAAGAAGTCCTACACAAACTTCTACACTTTCTTATGTACACATAGAAAACAGCACGTGACTGTTCTCACATCTCAGTTAGCATCTGCACCATGCTATCAATGACTGGCCTGCTTTAAAATCCATAAAGCACCCTGTTAAGTCAATGAATTGTTTGGGAACTGCCACACATGCAGAGCCACAACGCTTGCCTTACACACACTGTTTCAGGGAGATCTACATTCAAATATGCTGTGCCAACATCACAATATGTAAATGGACACCTGTTTCCACGCTACGCAACCAGAAAACGTACCACACGTAAATATTCTGGCCTAGCTGTGTGTGCATACACTAGATCCACAGTTCACAAACTCCTTTTGTGCAACAAATCCCTGGGCAACACTGGCTTTACACTGCAGAGTATTATCAGAAAGAAATGTCTTTCTGAACACTCATCTGGAACCTACAGCTTACTAAAACAAAGGATAGGTTGGTTACTTTCAACACTTCACCAAAACTCAAACTGACTATCCACAGCTGTGTTCCAACGCTCTCCTTGCCTCTCAAAGGCAGGAGCAACACATCTAGCAAAGACTGGGTTTTCTCAGGTAACTTGACACTCTCTGTCACCTGCTAAATCACAAATCTGTCAGGCTTCACACCCTGGAATAAGAGGACCCATGAGGAATGACCACTGTGCTTCCTCCATCACCGTCTTCTTTTCTAATACCTGACTCCCCCTCCAGGCCCTGCAACTGCTCAGGTGAAATTTCCACTCCTTCACCTGAGGGGCCCTTTTCACACTCTGAGACTGGGGAACAGAAGAAACCTGAACTGGTTTTTGCCCATCTACTGAACCATGGACAGTGGGTTTACACTAGCAATGCAGCAACACTTCTGCTACCGTAGCATACAACCTTTTCCAACCAGTAGGCTGCTTAAAAATAAAGCACTTCTGGAGATTTGGATTCGACCATGGCTTAATGAAACAACGATAAGCCTTGGATTTTAATCAACAACCAACAACCAACAACCTGAAGCACTCTGCTTCCTTGGTTCTTCCTTCTCTGTGACCTGGGGTTGTGAACACATGCAAATGTTTCACAGACATGCAGGTACTTCAGTGAAGGGCGCTTGCCATACCAAAGAAAAACAATTTCTTTTTACAGTTGAATTCTACACTCTGTTAGTTAGAAACACACTGCAATCAAGGCAGCCTCTCCCCAGACATGGGGTGGCACCTGAGCAACTAACAGCAGGCTATTTTTAATGGTATTCACAACACCAACACTCAGCTAGAATTCCAACATTGGCAAGTCTTTGGGAGAATACTTTCCTGCAAAGCCAATTCTGGAACAAATGGCTCAGGAACACTCCACTACAATCTGACTGAAACTGACCTTATTTTCATCCTACCATTGCTACATACACTTCAAGGCGAGCACAGACCTTTGCTTTAGACTTCAACAAGTAGCAACAACACAAGCAGGTATGATCATCAACCAGAAGGAACATGAAACTCGCACCCCACCATTACTTGGGACATGGGGGCTAACTAGGTCTCTATGAACCAACTGAAATGGTCTAGTTAACACTCTGTCACTTTGCCTAGCAACAGACACAGTCCTGATTTTAAATTGTTTACACACAGTTTACACAATCAAGAAACTTCGCACATTTCCTGGGTTCTAACTCAGAATGCATTTGGCTATCTGAGACACACTCTCCCATCCCAGGATACCCCAGTACTTTGTGAAAACTTTATGGATGCATTTATGATGTGGGGAACATTAAACACACAATGTCCTGTCCACACAATCTCCACAGCATCTCACACACTTGATTTTACAGGTTTGTCTCTAACACATTCAGCCACATGCAGTTTCATATCGCAATGAAACATTCAGCACCAAGTATACTCAGACTTGACCAGGGCTGGAACACTGAGGAGAGAAAAACAACAAGTGTACACATATACATTCCACAGAATTAGCAGCTAAAATGACTTGCTGAACTCAAGGCTAAAATTTGTAACAATAACCGACCATGTTTACAAACTTTACAGTGAGCCGAATTCAAAAACAGAGTCTCTGTAGAGAAATGCTTACACAACAGCAGCCCGGCAGAGTAGAAAACTCGGATTCGTTGTTCAGCTGACTCCTGGCATCTGGCGTCCCCTCCCTTCGTAAATCAGGCCTATTGCATCCGCTGGACATCGGGGCAGGGAACAGCCTTGTAGAATCACAGCAAACCACGACAAATGTAAATTCCATACCAGGTTTTACTGCAGCTGGAACACTCTCAGACGGCTCCTGGAAGTGGCTTGTACAAAAATCACGCACGCTTTTTCACAGCACCAGAAAAACATGCCTTGTTGTTCAAATGCAGCAAACAAAGTCTTGAACTCACCAAGGTGGGTCATCACAGTCTCACCGGTTGCAGCTTCAAACTATAAAGCTGTCTTAATAGACCACCAAGGGCAACAGAGCTCCACTGTGTATTAAAAGCTCCAACAGCTCTCAGCACCCATTTCTCAGTCCGTGGGTAGCTGATATTCCATTCAGAGGATTTGAGTCCCAAAAGCAAAAATGCCATAAGCACAGTCCAAACATGCTTGCACTTCTTCAGAGAGAACCCTCTGAATCCTCCAGGGATCTCTGGAAGTGGATTTGCCACTTACTGCCACAAATCATCTTCTTGCAAAAAGGATGATTCCAACTCCACACACCAGGTCAGATAGTTTGTGCCATCTAAAGGCTCAAATGGCAGACTGACCAGACACTGTTCAACCATTGCTGACCACTCAAAGAAAACATGTTTATTCTGAAAACAGCCTCTAAAAACAAACTCCCTTTCACAGCCAGGTCCAACGCAGCAAAGAAAACGCAAATTTCTCTCTGGGCAACCATAACCTGATGGGGTATATGCTGGCTTAAAGGGGAAAAACCCGAGGCTTGAGAATAAACAGACAAGAATGCAGCTTGTTAGGGCCAACAGTGTTTACTGTTTAGCATAGGGCAATAATGCAGATACAGTACATTATCGCAAACATGAAAAAGATGAATATACAGGATACATCATTGTAAAAGGAAAACAAAACTAGAACTTATAAGCAGAGTTCCGTGTATTGATCCCAGGGCCAGAGTTCCTGCCACGGCCTATACCCAAAGCCAGGCATAGCTCACTCTGCCCAGTCCACGGGAAGTGAACACGTGAAGAACCACATAGCTAAGAGACACTAGAAAACAAGAAGACATAGAACACCATTTTGCATGGTTGTATATTCAGTTCTTCTAGCATTCTGATTGGCTGGAAGTTAGCTGTTACACACACTAGGCCTCAAGCATTAGGCCTAAAGCACATAGCATGACCTGCTATTGGTTAGCAGTGCTGCATCTACGCACTGAGTTCCCCCCCTCCTCCTTGCTCAGGGGGGGCCTTGGCAAGTCTTCCCACGGAAGGACATCAGGAGGATATCTTCTCATGGAAAGATTTCCATTGCTAGCCATAATAATGGTACCTTCTCGCTCCTTATCTCATGAGGACGTAAACAACGCCAAGGCTTCTCTGTTGTCCAGCCACCTGGCATTCACGTCATCATGAGAATGCTTTGCTTTGCTTTGTAAAAGATGCAATTTGCCAAAACACTTTTGCATTGAAAAGAAATCCAATTTACCAATATCATATAGTATAAGAAATCTGACAGAGACAGGGTGTCGACTGCATCACTTACTTCACCCGGGATGGAGATATACAACTGAGTATCATCAGCGTATTGATGATACTTCATCCCGTGGTGACGGATGATCTCCCCCAGCGGCTTCATGTAGATGTTAAATAGGAGGGGAGAGAGAACCGAACCCTGCGGCACCCCACACAAGAGGGGTCGAGGGTCGGATCTCTCCTCCCCTATTACCACCGATTGGGTAATAGGTTACCACCGATTGGGTAACAGTTCAAGCTTCAGGGCCACAAAAATGTAGGTCCACCACTGCTTTCTTCAATATACCTGAAAGATCTAAGCCCACCCATGTGCATCATTCAAACTACCCATTTTGTTTCATCCCTTAAATCACTTCATGTTATCACCCTGTGAACAGAGGACCTCCCTCTCCCCCAAAGACATTAAAGATGGCCAAGGGCTACCAAACTATTACCTACCCCTTCTTCTAAGAAAAGCGTCATGGTCTAAAATCCCATATTGAAACAAAGATCACTAGCCAATTCACAAACATTGGATATTGTGGCTGAAATCAAAAGAACCTATGAGAAGTCCTATGAGTTTGATTGCTCACAAATATGAGAATGTAAAGTATTTATTTTTGAATCTTATGATTTATTTGAAGCAATGCAGAAAGATTTATCTTGTGATTTGAACCTGTAATAAGATCTTGGTTACTCCAGTGGATGTTATTATCATGGGAATGTGAACTGAAAAAAGTTATGGGTGGCATTCATCTAGATTTTATTTTGTATGCCCTGTGAGAATAGTTGCTAATTTACTTTTAAGTACATCTTCCAGAATGAATTACAGGTGACAGATATGGGAAAATAGCAAACCTAATATCCAGCTGCACCTTCTTGCAGATATTCTTTATATTTGTCAATTTACCAAATCTATTTGATTTCCAATAATTATAAAAGTTCCAAAACTTTGTGGAAGCACAAATGAATTTACAATACTAAGAATGTAATTCTCAAGCTGATGATCTCCAGGAAGAACTTGAGATGATTGCAGTGAGAAACAAGCTCCAGAATAACACAGACAAAGCTTAGATCATGGTAAGTTCAAATTTTGTATGAGGTATAAGAGCTTTATGCTTTGGTTTTATATTAGAGATATTTTTCAAAGCTTTCTGAGCATCACTTGCTTTTTTTACCATGCTGATAACTCAGAGTTTGTTAATTGTCATCTAAACATCCTGTCAACCCAACAGTTCGAAAGCTAAGGCAAGTAGATAAATGGGTACCACTTACGTGGGAAAATTTGCTGGCGTCCTTTTGGAGGGTCGCCCTCGGACCGAAGAAGACCTGGTAAATCCCGTGGATGGTGGCGGAGGATGGCGGATCCCGAATGACAACTTCCAGGACGTCAGCAGCCGGCTCGGAAGCGAGGGATTCTGGGGCATGTAGTCCGATACCTGCGGAAGAAGAGCCGGTTCCCTCACCCCCTCCCTAACACACGGTTAAACATTGTTAATATATATGCTGTATAATATGTATGAATTTCAATGATTGTAAGCCGCCTAGAGCCCTCTGTCTAGGGAGGGGATAGGCGGGGTATAAATACGTAAATAAATAAAATAAAATAAAAAAACATAGAGTATATAAATGACAGAATTCTTATCAGGAGCATCGGGGTGGCATCCATGCAATTGAAGCCCTGCCCCCTTTTGCATGTTTCACATTCACCCACAAGTTCCTTTCAGGACTGATAGAATCTCTTTTGTTTTGAGCAAATGGTAATACAGCAGCTTATCCATCCTCTTGGGGAAGATCAGAAATCAGAAGGAAGCGCCAGCTCCAGGGAATCCATATCAGAATTTAGTCCTACAAATAAAAAGAGGTTTGGCACATTTATGTATGGAAATGCCCCTTATATAAAACATTAAGGGGAAAATGGCTTTTTCCTTTAGTGTCAGGGGGAGGAGTTCAATTGTCTGTGCTGCTAACAATTTGCTGCTGGTGCTATATCTGGATGATTTGTTCAATAAAGGAGAGAGAATTAAAGTGTTATATTTGGCTTTTATTTTCAGATTTCAACCCCCCTAGCTACAATTAATTTACTTTGCATTTACTGAGAGTTGTTCCTATTATCGAATGTAATTTTTTTTCTACAACTGGATATTATATACAGAAAAAGTACTGCTGCTTTAGATAATCATTACCAGACTGAAGATGCAAATAAATAAATAACCAGTTGTTGTCAACATATGTTTGGGGTAAAGTTATGGAATGGCTCAGTAATAATTTTCATTACTGTCCAGATGAACAAACTACCTTGTAGATGAAAATAAAACACACAGCATTTCTACCATGGGTAATGTTAACACTGATAAAGAAGTAACCTAGGTCATCTTTAAATGAAAGTACCCACATTGTTTTCATAGTGAAGTATGTAGACTGGTGTTCCTCAATGTTGGCAGCTTGAAGATGTATGAACTTCAGCTCCCAGAATTCCTCAGCCAGCCAGCTGCCATGCTTGACAAACACAGATGTAGACCATATTGAAATGACAGCTACGTTTGATTGCCTTCATCACTGATGTAAAACCGATAAGCCCCAAGGAAAACTGTTTTACCTTAGGCCCCTCTTCAGCGGCCACTGATTTTTGTAATTCCAAATTAATCATCCCTTGGACATAGCTGGTTTCAGTTCATGATGAAAACATGAACTAGTGGCAGCAGCTAGTCAAACCTGGCTAATCTAGAAAGCTATGAGAGGGTGATTATACATAGTTCTTGGATGGGAAGCCACCAAGCTCTGCTGGAAAGCCAAAACCCATTCTGGAAGAAGACTGGGACAGACGCTGACCACTTCTACCATGCCAAGAGCACTGAACGGAAGTGTGCCCATAAGTCCCTATGAGTTGAACTTGACTGAGAGGCAGATTGACTTTTAATTGTTACCCAAGTATCCCTTACTACGGCTCTGCACACAGTCTTGGGGCATTTGGGTGGGAAGGAGGCATGGGAGGAACTCGTGTTTCAGTGCAGATGATTCCCCAGTAAGGACTGCATTATTTCTTGCCTGACCATTGAATCACAGATGGGCATTAAAGAGGAAATGTATGGCTATGGTACTGAGCCTCATACCCAATGTCAGGGATAGGTACCTGTGTTACTACAAAGAGAAACAGGCCTTGAAATAATACAACGTGAATTTCTTCCCTTGGCTAATACTACCTTGAAAAGCAAAACGAGATAAGCAAAAGGAGGGGAACAAAAGAAATAGTTCTGTCTCTTATAGGATCTCCGGAGCAAAAGTCCAGAGAGTAAGAGAATTTTTAGTTACTTATTTTCAAGATTTATAAACCGCCCTATAATTTCCCCCAAGACAATGTACAAAAAACACAGAAGCATTGAATATAATTAAAACAATGAAAAGAGAACAATATAATCAAATCAGAAATAAAAATCAGGAAACTGCCATTTAAGTCAATACTGTAGATAAGATTTTAGGACCCACCTGAAGGCATGTAATAATGGGACTTGATATGTGCTAACTGGATCAATGTTTCACAACCGGGAAGCATTATCAAATAGGTCCCCATTCTTTGTGTCATCATTCTAATTATTTTGTGCCTCAGATGGTGACTTACGAGGATGATCAAGTTTATATGGGTAACCTGCATATTTGGTTCTTCAGGAGTATAATCCCACCTAGACCACCTGTAAAATTCCAGGACTGTGAATGCTTCAAAAATGATTCAGACAAAATGTTTCAGATCTCGTGAACAGAGACCTCCATGGTATTCATTAAAGCAGCCTGACTTCTTTCAGATTTTCATACAAGCTTGAAAAAAGCTGCTGCTGCTGCTGCTGCTTTAAGGCATCCATATTAAGGAGCCTCTATTTTTTCAGGCTCATGCAGAAGTTTGGAAAGGATTGTGTAAAATCAGAAGCACTTTTTCCAAAACGTTTTTGATGTTATATGTGAACATATGCTAGATAACAGATGCAGTATTATTGTCCCTTAATTCTCCCTTAAATATGAGTATGTGTTAGTTAAATAGCTGTAGTATTATTTTTTCTGAATTTTTCTTTTCTTGATTGTACTGTATAATTTATTATTGAGAGCTCTTGCACCGAAGACAAATTCCTTGTATGTTTAGTCATACTTGGCCAATAAAGTATTCTATCTATCTATCTATCTATCTATCTATCTATCTATCTATCTATCTATCTATCTATCATCATCTATGCACAATCCTGTAAAATTCTTTCCAGAAGAGACAGAGTAGATCCCTCATACCTCTACCTTGCCTGGGGTAAGTTCCAGCCTGTTCACCCTTCTCCATCCCAGAACCATTCCATGCCCCAGTCAAGAGTTCCATCGACCCCCATCTGGCTTCCTTCAACCATGCTTGACTGGAAGCAGGCACAACAGGCATCCTAGGGCACATACAGTTTCTGATAATGGTAGAAAAGTGAATGAAGCCTTTACAAAAGAATTCCAGTGACTGCTATGTATTGGATGCAAACCTGTTTTACAGAAAAGCAAGATCTAAAGTTCTGCACCTTCCCCCCCCCCCCCCGGGCCTGCATAATGGGCTTGAAGCCACTCTCTTTTGGGGGGTATGGGAGGACAGTTTTTACCTGTCTCTTGTTTTGCTAATGGATTACTCTGGTTTCGGGCTGCTTGCTTTTGACCTTGTGAGGATGATCCCCCTCACTTCCTTAGATGCTGTCTTCTCCAAGATTCTTTCCTTTGAACCTGTCTCCATTTGCACACTGAGCTATGCCATGGTTTACTTAACTATTCTTTATTGAATTCACTAATTCACCATTCACTAAGCTACAAACCACGGCTCACAAGCTACAATGTCTAATCTGAAACCAACACCCCCCCCCCATACTATACAATATCATATAGCAAAAGGTGTAGTTCGTGTTCTGTACCTTCTGACCAGAAATTAATTACAGTAGTTCTTTCATCTCCTACAGGATTGAGGTGAATGAGTTTTTGCTTTGTGTGAACAGATTACATCAGGTAGGACCTCTGCCCAAGTTTATTCAGGCAGGAGCATGTCCTGATGAGATCAGAGCAAGTGTACATCCAACCAAACTTCTGTGGCTCTGTGACCATTAGTCAATGATTGCAGTAAAACAGGCACACATGAAGTAACTCAGAAGAGGACTGGTGACCTCAAATTAAACCTCAAATTAATTTTCAGGCAAAATACTCATTTTTTAAAAAGTGGATTATTGCTGGGGAAAGCTAAGAAATCCTAACATGATGCAGGCAAAATGAAGTCCCCTAATGATTCAAAGCTAGCCACATTAATATCATAATTATACTAATGGCTGCAGGTAATCTGTCTAATTTATTTTCTGTCTGGCACGACGAGTGGATAGTAATTCTCTGCCAGTATAAGGGAAGCCAACCAACTTTCCCCTTCAGAATACAAACACCTTTTCCAGCTTCGTATATGCTCTATGGAGAGTCCCTCTTTCCTGCCTCTACCACAAAGGATAAACACTGTAGGAAATCAGAATTGCTGGGGGGCAATCCTGCCACTATGAATTTTGCCTCACCTGGTTTCTTCTGCTCAACCCTCTCCTTTGCTCCAACCCCCAGCCCCCCAACAAACTTAAATTTGCTCCTAAGCACAAGTGGAAGAGGTGGGGAATTGTTCTGTTGGTTAGTTCTACCTCCCACCTTTCCTCCAGGAGCTTGAGGCAGCCCATACAGCTCTTCTCCCTCCAGTTTTATCCACAGCTCAATGGAGGAGGTTGGGCTGAGAGGGAAAGACTGGCTTAGAATCCCCTAGTGCAGAGCTTTCCAAACTGTGTGTCACGACACAAAAGCGTGTCGCCACACACAGTCTGGTGTGTCGCCACACAACCCGGAAGCGCTGATCATCATCAGCGCTTCCTGGTTTTCCCACGGCTACACACCAACGGCGGTGCGCAAAAACCGAAAGCGGCAGCAGCGCTTCCGGGTTTTTGCGCGCTGCCGCAATGGCGGCACTTCCGTGTTTTCCCGCAGCGACACACCAACGGCGGTTGGTGTGTCGCCGTGGGAAAACTTTGGAAAGCCCTGCCCTAGTGAGTTTCCATGGTGAGGGTGGAACTGAATCTGGGTTTCCCTGGTCCCAGACTAGCACCTTCACTCTTACACCCCACTGGTGGTGGTCTTTTTATTTTCATTTATTTACCACATGTTTACACCACCGCACTCCAGAAGGCATAAGAAGAAAAATAAGTATTTCTGAAAATGCCCTCACTCTCAGAAATCCATCTACTGCATTAGACATGCAGGAGAAGGGCATCACAGTCCCGCGGAGCTGCATTTGTTTCCTGCTCAAGCTTTCATTAGAAAAACTGTTTGTTTAACCAGAACAATGATATTCTTATTTCTGTTTTAGTGTACTTCTACTTTAGATATGTAGAGAAGTGCCTTTTAGAAGCAATTTTTGGAGGCTACATTCATTTTTTGGGGAGCTACTTGGGAGTAATAGTTTTGTATCTCTGCTTTTTTCCCCTCCACATTACAACGCTTGGGCAGTTCATTAAATGTTATTCTG
Source organism: Charina bottae (assembly GCA_023362775.1). Lineage (NCBI taxonomy): Eukaryota > Metazoa > Chordata > Lepidosauria > Squamata > Charinaidae > Charina > Charina bottae. Next base: position 1,397,720 of record JALMGJ010000022.1, read on the forward strand.
CTTGTTGTAGGGTGCATATAGTGCAGGCTGTTATTTAGCCTTTGTTTATCTACAGCCAAGGAGATGGAGGCCTCTGAAAATTATATATTTAGAATTCAGGAAATGGGAGGGAGCATAGCTGAGATAGCCAGTTGGAGAGAGAAAGACAGAGGTAACCTCTTTCTGCAGTTGCTTTTCCAAGGACATTGAGTTACATTTAAATGTTGAATGGGCAGCTCTATCTGTGGAGTTAAGTATATTAAATTATAGAAATCTTTTTTGGTGACATGTGAAAATTCCTGTTTGGGCCAACTGCTCCCCTCACTTCAGTGAGATGTATGCAAAAGAAACACACATGCATACACATTCAGAGAAAGAATAAATGTTCGCAGTAATTTACAAGCATAATTAGATGGAATCAATTTGACAGCCACATTTGTATTTTAGGTGCAATTTAATTGAACAAAGAGCACTGTCAATCAACCAGAGATTGATTATGCAATTCCTTGCCGAAATTGGTCCTGAAAGTAATGCAGTTTGGGCTTTCTTCCCTTCTAAATAATTAGGATTGAGAAATGTACTTATAATATGCTTTGTAGAGCAAGTTGATTCCACAGCTGCTTCTGAATGGAGGTGAAATTGGCAAGTGGAGTAATCAAAGCTCTTGTTTGAAACGGAACACCCTAAATTGTCCATGCAGTTGCTTTGAAATGAATGGGTGGTGGCTTTCCCTAAAAAATGCTGCATGTGAATGGAAGCAGAGACAGCCCAGAAGCTTGAAATGAATCTGCCCTGCCACCGTCTGGAAGGATTTTGGAAGCCTGCCACACAGTGCTGTAGGCATAAGGAGAGAGTGAAGGCATGCTGATTAATCCCATTCTTGTTATTAGCGCTTTCCTCTGATCATACTTTCTAAGGTCAGGGTGAAAGACCTCTTGCCGCCCTTAGAAGTCCTCTGTCCACGGCAGCTGAAAAACGCCAGCAGAGTCTCCTGTTAGTTTGAAAAGAGAAACACGTGAGAACTAAAATAGCATAACCCTAAAATAGGCATAGGGGCGTGGTGGCTCAGCGGGTAAGACGCCAGGTTTGTTCATCTGAAGATCGCAAGTTCGGAGGTTCGAATCCCTAGCCCCGCATGATGGAGTGAGCACCCGCACTCACCCCAGCTCTTGCCAACCTAGCAATTCAAAAGGATGCAAATGCAAGTAGATGAATAGGTACCACTTCGGTGGGTAGGTAACAGCGTTCCGCGCGTGTCATGCGGCCACATGACCGCGGAAGCGTCTTCGGACAACGCTGGCTCTTCGGCTAACAAACGGAGATGAGCACCGGCCCCTAGAGTCGGACACGACTGCACAAATGTGCGGGGGGTACCTTTACCTTTTAAAATAGGCATGTTCCAATTACAAAACCAGTCAAGTTTGCCAAATTCCCTGCCAGGCTGGTGTGGTAATTAAGATGTTAGACTCGGAAGTGGGAGGCTCAGGTTCAAGTTTACCCCCAGCCAGGGAAACTCAGTAGGTGATTTGGCACTAGTCTCTCTCACGCTCTCAGCCCAACTGGAGAAAGCCCCTCCTCCACTAGTGAGAGGAGTTGAGGGGGGTGCATAGTAGAAGTGTTAGTAGTATATGTTGGGGAGTGTTGGGATCCCAACAGTGCCGAGAGCGTGAGCTGGTGCACTGGGGGGTCCCTCCACTGCCTAGGATTGAATGTGCTTGAGAGGATGAGTGTATGGTGCAAGGGACCTATGTTGAGACCCAGGATTTCCGGGGGTTCGGGAGTGGAGGCTACCGACCTAGGAAGCTCGGGGGGCTGCAGGGCGGGCCAACTGATAAAAGTGGTGATGGGTCGGGGATGTTATAACGGGAACTGGAGGGCAGGCCATCATCGGGGAAGACACCCCCGGTGTTTGTTACCGGTGGCGTGTTCCGGCCCTCCAAGTTCATTCCCAGAGTAAGTTGGGGGTGGGCGGTGTGGTGTTGCAGTGGTTCACCTCCTTCCTCCAGGGCCGTTCCCAATCAGTGATGATAGGGGAGGAGAGATCTGACCCACGGCCCCTCCTGTGTGGGGTGCCACAGGGTTCGGTGCTCTCCCCTCTCCTGTTTAACATCTATATGAAGCCGCTGGGTGAGATCATCCGTCACCATGGGATGAAATACCATCTATATGCTGATGATACACAGCTGTATATTTCCATCCCGGGTGAAGTAAGTGATGCAGTTGCCACCCTATCTCAGTGTCTGGAGGCTCTGGGGGCCTGGATGGGGAACAACAGGCTTCGACTGAACCCTAGTAAGACGGAGTGGCTGTGGATTGATGGCCGCTCGGGTCCTAGGAAGTTGTCATCTTTGGCTCTAGATGGGGTTGCACTACCCCATTCGGAGCCTGTGCGGAATCTGGGGGTTCTCCTGGACTCACGACTCCTGCTGGAAGAGCAGGTGGCAGTCGTGGCCAGGAGGGCCTTTGCACAACTTCGGTTTGTGCACCAGTTACGCCCTTTCCTGGACCGAGATGCCCTCCGAACAGTCACTCATGCCCTCGTCATCTCCCACATAGACTATTGTAATGCGCTCTACATGGGGCTACCCTTGAGGAGTATCCGGAAGCTTCAACTGGTCCAGAATGCGGCTGCGAGGACAATTATTGGGGCCAGAAGATCGGCCCATGTGACACCGTTGTTACGCAAGCTGCATTGGGTACCGGTTTGCTTCCGGGTACAATTCAAGGTGTTGGTTATCACCTTTAAAGCCCTACATGGCATAGGACCAGGTTACCTGAGGGACCGTCTCATCCCCAGAACATTGACCCGTCCCACCCGTTCAGCTAGAGAGGGCTTGCTACGGACCCCATTGTTTAAAGAGTTTCACCTAGCGGGGTCCAGGAAGCGGGCCTTCTCTGCAGTTGCGCCCGCCCTTTGGAATATCTTACCGCCGGAGCTGAGGCTGATGTCCTCGCTCCCAGCCTTCCGGAAAGGCTTAAAGACCTGGTTCTGCCATCTTGCCTGGGAGGGAAACGTCAACAGTTCCTCTTGGGGATGGCTGGCCCCTTGAAGCCTTCCAGTGACTTATTTTAATATTCTTCTTGGAATTCATATTTTGTATTCATGTAATTTTATATATTTTTAATCTCTGTTTTGTTGTGCACCGCCCAGGGTCCCCGTTGGGGGAGATGGGCGGTAATATAAATTTAATAAAATAATAAATAAATAAATAAGATAACCGTGATGGAGATATGCGGGTTCCGTTGCCCAGGCAAAAGGGGCTGAAGCATTTTTTAAAGTCCAGAACAGCCAGGTAACCTTCAGAAGTAGCTCAGGCTGATTCACTGGAGTATAAGGAGGAGGAGAGGTACAGCACAAGCAGCTGGTAAGGTTTTGTTGTTATAGCCAGGGATCGCCTCATCCCCATCACTTCATCCCGTCCCACCCGGGCATGCAGAGAGGGCATGCTACGGACCCCATCGGTTAGGGAGTTCCACCTGATGGGGTCTCGGAAGCGTGCTTTCTCTGCTGTTGCCTCTGCCCTTTGGAACATTCTGCCCCCGGAGATCAGACGGTCCCCCTCACTCCTGGACTTCCGAAAAAGACTCAAAACCTGGTTTTGTCAATATGCTTGGGGTCAGAAGGAGATTGGAGATACCTGGAGATGGCTAGCACCTTAGATTCGCTCTGAGGAGCCCTTTTTATAAACTTAAGAATACTCTGCCTTTGGATTCCATTTTATTCATTATATTTTAAATTATTACTTATTATGTATGTTATTTTATTTATAAATGTATATTAATGATTTTAATTCTGTTGTAAACCGCCCAGAGTCCCCCTAGGGGGAGTTGGGCGGTGATAAATCTAATAAATAAATAAATAAATAAATAAATAAATAAATAAATAAATAAATAAATAAACAAACAAACAAACAAACAGCTAGCCAATCTCAAGTATCGTAGTTTTAGCCTTCCTGTGGGGTTGATTTCCTGGTCTGGTTTACCTAGTGGGCTGACACCAACCTACATGACAGAGTGGTTGTGGGATAAAATGGAGACCCTCATGGAAATCACCTTGAGCTCCTGGAGAAAAGATGGGATTTAGAATTTAACGAAGAAATAAAAGAAATGTAGCCCAGCTCCATCCACATGTGTGGTGAAGCACCACATATTTGAAGGTCTTTAACCTTCTTCAAAAGTTCAGTAAGGGCCTTGCCTGCCAAAATGCTGTGTATCCTCTCCAGTAGTGTCTCACTCTAAATTCTGGGTATGGAGGGGTTTCTACAAATAATCCAGAAATTTACGTAATAGGACTTCCCAATTGCATGGAATACAGTTATTCATGTTGAGTGTACTTTTCTGTGGGGAGGTCAGGTCATGATCACCTCAAAGTTTGTAATTGTTAAAAAAAATTAAATATATATTTGTATTTATAAATTGATAAATTAAGAAATTGATTTAATGCAGTAAATAAATTGATGACACAGGCATTTTAAAAGTATCTCCTTTTACTTCTATAGGGAACATGTGTCAGATTTCATTGGTGAGTGGGGAAGCTTTTATTTCTACGGTGTAGTGATTTCTGGAGTCACCACTTAGGCAAAGATGGGCAAATCATAGCCCAAAGCTGCATTCTATCCCATTTGTTGGGTAGCCCAGAATCCATAGCCCAGCATCAGACCCAGATCCAGGTTATTTAAGCAAAATAAGGCTTTAAAAAGAATCAGTAAGTCTCTGCTAGGCTTAGTGTGCCTCTTTTGTCTTCAAAACCTTAAAACACAAAAGGGCTGAAATGTTTTGACACTGCTTCTCCAATAGTGTCACTGTGTCATTATCACATCCCCTGTACTCCTTAGTGGCCAAACAAAAGGAAGGGAGGGAGGGAGGACAACTATGGCCCAATGCCATAAAAAGTTTACCCATTCCACAAGTAGTTGATTTGCCTTGTGTTTTTATCTCCACAGAGCACTTTTAGCAACAAGACTGGTCCACCATGCTTTGACTCCCCTGAAATAATCAAATCATGTGTCCCCATTGCTTAATAACTATGAAATTGTGGCAGAAACATGGATGAACAGTTTGAATTCATACATCACAACTAAGAACTGCAATTATGTGTATGTTCTTTCTTGAGTATGTTTTCCTACATATACAAAAACCATTTTTATAAGACTATTGTGTTGGAATTCTCTGACCCTGTGAATGAAAATGAACATTTCAAAATATTATCACATGGGTGAAATCAATACTTTACAAATGGCACAAATTATAGTTAATGGGGAACTGACTTTCTGTGAAATACAGAAAGGAACACAGCAAGGGTGCCCATTGTTGGAAATTCAGCAAATCAACATGCCACATTTGCATGTAGATGAGTTCATCCCAGGATGCAATTCTCCATGTCTTTGAGGAAGTTGTTTTGTTGCCACTCCCACTTCCTCCTTCTCCCTTTGTAGTCAGCTCTCTCTGATTTCTTCACTGGAGGAGTAGGACGCATGTGCCTGAGCTCCTTAGATCGAGAGGCGATGCCTAGGCCTCAAGCCCCTTTTCTCCACACAGCCCTGGCAGCAACATAGGGCTGGGTCCCCCTCGTTTAGGGAACCAAAAGAGAATCATTTCTCAACAACATGGATGTAACTGGACCAATAAACATAAGAACTCTTTTGTGCTTACTTTTTGAACCTGATTTTTTCAAAAGAAGCGTCTGATTCTTTATGCTTGGGTGGGCTAAAAGTGTAAGATTAAGAACCTGGATCTCTCTAACATGCTCACAGGCTCTGTTTTTAAACAATATTCTTTTTCTTTTTCTGTGCACGAGCTTATACTACGTTAAGCTCTGCTTCATTCACTGGTTCTAACAGGCCACTGAATGATCTTCATCCACTTTCACCATTGCTGTTCATTCTGGCTCTTGAAGTTTTGAATAGAGAATAGACACGATGAGAGGATAGCTGGGTTAAAGGTTAAAAAAAAGTATATAAATTAAGGGCATTTGCTGATGATTTAGTTTTAATCTTGGAAAATCCCATAGAAGGAATAGATATATTAATAGAAAAATCAAAGGAATTTGGTGCATTGGCTGGGTTTAAAATTAATAAAGAAAAAACAGATGTGGACAAAAAAAAATATGAGGATGGAAGATCAAAAAGAATTGATTGTAAAAATTGGGTTTCAGGTTGAGAAAAAAGTGTTCTGACAAATGATGCACCTTTTAAACAATGGCAAAAAGATATACCTACATTTATATGTCAGGGGAAGGAACAAAGAAGCAAACCAAATTCTCCAAGATGCAAAGGAAAAAGGAGGATTGGGATTGCCTGATTTTAAACTGTATTTTGCAGCCTGCTGTTTGGTTTGGATGAAAGAATGGCTATTGCTAAGAAATAAGAGAAAGTTAAAATTAGAAGAGCACAATCTGAGATTTGGATGGCATGGTTTTTTATGATATGATAAAGTTAAAGTTAATGTAGATTTTAAAAATCATTATGTTAGAACAGGGCTTTCCGAAGTTTTCCCGCGGCGACACACCAACCACAGTTGGTGTGTCGCCGCGGGAAAACCCAGAAGTGCCGCCGTTGCGGCAGCGCGCAAGAACCCGGAAGCGCTGCTGCCGCTTTTGGTTTTTGCGTGCTGCTGTTGGTGTGTCGCCGCAGGAAAACCCGGAAGTGCTGATGGCGTGCCATCAGCGCTTCCAGGTTTTGACGGGACACATCTGGGCCCCGCAGGCAACACACTTTTGTGTCGCGACACACACTTTGGAAAGCTCTGTGTTAGAAGTTCCATATTAAGAATATGGAACAGATATAAACCCAGGCTATGCCTGAAAATATCTTTACTGGCTTCAGCACAAGAAGCATTTTATAAAAAAGAAACAGTGGGCAAAGAAAAATGGTTAACATATCAAGATTTGCTAGTACAGGAAAATGGAGAACTTAAGATGAAATCAAGAGAACAATTGACTGCAGAGGGATTTAGTTTTCAATTAAGGGAGAGGTTTAATATAGATAAAACGCTAACAGGAATAGAACAACATGTAACGGAATTTGAAACAGAATTATGTACAAATGATGAACATGTGATTGGTAAAATGTATGAACTTCTATTGAGATTTGAAATGGAAGAAGAACAAGTTAAAGAGTGCATGATAAAATGGGCTAAGAATTTTGGTTATAATATACAGATGGATTAATGGGAGAGAATGTGGTTAAAAGGAGTGAAATTCACATTGTCTTATAATTTAAGAGAGAACTTCTATAAAATGATGTACAGTTGGTATATGTCACCAGAGAAATTATCTATGATGTATAATTTCAGGTGGTGGCTCAGCAGGTAAGACGCCAGGCTTGTCGATCGGAAGCTCGGAAGCTCGGAGGTTCGAATCCCTAGCCCCGCATGACGGAGTGAGCTCCCGCACTCGCCCCAGCTCTTGCCAACCTAGCAATTCGAAAGCATGCAAATGCAGGTAGATTAATAGGTACCACTTCGGTGGGTAGGTAACAGCATTCCATGCGCGTCATGCAGCCACATGACCATGGAAGTGTCTTCGGACAACGCTGGCTCTTCGGCTAACAAACGGAGATGAGCACCGGCCCCTAGAGTCGGACACAACTGCACAAATGTGCGCGGGGAACCTTTACCTTTACCTTTATAAAGGTACTTCTAAACATTAATCGGAAATGTGGAAATCATGAAGGGACATTTTACCATGCATGGTGGACTTGTGAAAAAGCAAAAAAAAATTGGACACAAATGCGTATGATGATGCAAAGAATTTTAAAAATTAATATTCAGATACAAATTCAGATTTTTTTCTATTAGGATTTTTTTTTCTATTAGAAAAGACTCATGGAAGATTCGTTTTATAGGGCACTATATGCACAAAGATGGAAAAATACAGAACTACCCGTAATTTATTTTATTTATTTATTTTTCAAATTTATTCCCCGCCCATCTCCCATACAAGGGACTCTGGGCGGGTTACAATAAATAAAAATTTAAAAACTAAACAAAATATCTAAAAACACAACAAGCATAAAATAAATAAAATAAAATCCAAGATGGATTAGGAACCGCAGAATAGATTGTGGAGCTACGGGGCCAGCCAACCCCAGGAGGCACTACCACCTCCGTCGTCCCAGGCCAGGCGGCAGAGCCAGGTCTTAAGGGCCTTCTGAAAGGCCAGGAGGGAGGGGGCCAGTCTCACCTCCGGGGGCAAGATATTCCATAAGGCGGACGCTATCGCAGAGAAGGCACACCCCCTGGACCCCGCTAGATGGAATTCTCTTGTTGAGGGGGTCCGAAGCATGCCCTCTCTGCATGCATGGGTGGGGCGGGCCAATGTTGGGGGGACGAGACGGTCCCTCAGGTACCCTGGTCCTATGCCATGTAGGGCTTTAAAGGTAATCACCAACACCTTGAATTGGACCCGGAAGCAAACTGGCACCCAATGCAGCTCGTGTAGCAGAGGTGTCACATGTTCCAATCTCCTAGCACCCATAACTGCTTGTGCCACCGCATTCTGCACCAGCTGAAGCTTCCGGATACTCTTCAAGGGTAGCCCCATGTAGAGCACATTACAATAGTCTATACGGGAGATGACAAGGGCGTGAGTGACTGTTCGGAGGGCCTCCCGATCCAGGAAAGGGCGTAACTGGTGCACAACTTGAAGCTGTGCAAAGGCCCTCCTGGCCACGACTGCCACCTGCTCTTCGAGCAGGAGTCGCGAGTCCAGGAGGACCCCCAGATTCCGCACTGGATCCGAGTGGGGTAGTGCAACCCCACCCAGAACCAAAGATGACAACTTCCCGGATCCAGGGGGCCATCAATCCACAGCCACTCCGTCTTACCAGGGTTCAGTTGAAGCCTGTTGTTCCCCATCCAGACCCCCACAGCCTCCAGGCACTGAAATAAGGCATTGACCACATCACTTACTTCACCCGGGACGGAGATGTATAACTGGGTATCATCAGCATATTGGTGATACCTCATCCCGTGGTGACGGATGATCTCGCCCAGCGGCTTCATGTAGATGTTGAATAGGAGAGGAGAGAGAACCGACCCCTGCGGTACTCCACAAGTCAGGGGTCGCGGGTCAGCTCTCTCCTCCCCTATCAACACCGACTGGGAATGGCCCTGGAGGAAGGAGGCGAACCAGCGCAAAACCACGCTGCCCGCCCCCAACTCCCTGAGCCGCCCCAAAAGTATACCGTGGTCGACGGTATCGAAAGCCGCTGAGAGATCTAAGAGAGCAAGGATGGACGCACATAATGGAGGATTGGGCTGTGAAAATGACAGAATTAGCAGAAATGGCAGAATTGACCTGCTTGATCAGGGATAAAACAATAAGTTTTATCCCTGATAAAAGACTGGAAACCCTTTATGGACTTTTTGCTAAAAATGGATGAAAATGACTTGATGATTTCTGGATTTGCTGATTGAAAAGAACTGAATATGGGAAGTGAACAATGTGATGTAACCTTGATTGGGGAGGAGTGACAATAAGTTTCTTTGTAACTGCTGTAAGGAAGATTGGAATTCGTTTCTTCAAATATTTATTTTCTTTTTCTTTTCTTATTGACTGCACTTTGTCTTTATCTTCTTTCTCTTTCTTAACTTTGTTTTCTACATGTTTTTCATGTTTTACTTGTTTAAAAAACTTCTAATAAAATTATATAAAAATATTGCAGGACAAGAACAAATGGACATTTTTGTATCATCAAATAAGTAATTAGCATTTTCCCATTAAGCCAAGACACAACTTGGCTTGTGGTCAAAGGTAACAGGAAGACCTAATAAATCTGTCTACCATGTATCTGTGAGAATCTTGCTGTCTTGAGTGTAAGCTACGGTAAGGGGTTTGACAACTATAATTTCAGAAGAACATTTCCAAAATCTACTTGACTCTATGATGAGTTTTTTTCCCCACCTGTACTGTTATGACTGTATTCCTCGTTTAGGTTCTTAGCATTTCATAAAACTAATAGATGATTTATTAGATTAATGAAATTTTAAGGACCCAAGTGAGGAAATAAACTGAAACAGGATCCTAGTGCTAATGAGAGCTTTTATCTGTTCACATTTTTCATAAAAGATACCAAACATTTTAATCACCAACTGAAATCCAATATGAATCCCATTTGAAAGAGTTCATTTCTGCCTTCTTTAAAGGGCTGTTTCCATTATCTCTAAATGGACAAATCAATTACAAGAAAAACCAAGTTAATAAATTAGCATGCATATCAGACTATTCTAAGAGCAGGAACTGACCAGTCAGCATTTTAAAAAACAAGTGCCTTTGTATGTGCAGAAATTATGAAGTTTAGGCATATAAGGCAAAAGCATACACTGAATCAATGAGAAATGCTATAGTTTATTTATTTATTTATCACATTTCTTCACCGCCCATCTCGTACAAACGACTCTATGTATATTTATAAGCACTGTAACCAAACCAATACTGATATCTGCTCCTGCAGGACAGATCTGACGATCACTTTTCTCTTTACATGTTGGCCTGCTCTATTTAACTGGATATGGAATCATTATTCCAAAACACTTACAATAAATAAATAAGTAACTGAATAGAAAGATTTGTTTGTTTTACAAGATTTGTACATTGCTAATCAAACAGACCCTTGGTGCACAGAAGAGCAAATCGAAACTGAGTATTTCAAAACATATTAAAAACTCTACAATAATATTAACTAATAGACGGACAGCACTCATCAATCGGTGAGCCACATGCAACATATAAGCCACTGGAAAAAATGGCCTTTAGGGTCTTCTTGCATGATAGAAGGACAAGGCCTATGAGGACAGGATGTTCCAGAGTATGAGGGTTACTACTGAGAAGGCCTTCTTTCAGGCGGAAACCTGCATGACTTCATTTGTGTGTAGGGCCGTTAGCAGGCCTTCTCTAGATGTTTGGACCTGCCAGGCAGAATTGTATTTGTCAAGGCAGTCCCCATTATATCCTGATGCCAAGCTATAAAGGGCTTTATTTAATGGAAAGTGTATAAGCTATATTGCTTTGTTGGTGATAAACCATTTTGTATTCAAGCCTGTTACTGTTCAACAATGAACTCAGCAGTATGCTCACAATTTTTTTAAAAAAAGAATTATGAAGTCATGTGGTAAACTTAATACCTTGTTTCACTGGTGATCTCACTAATGTAATGATGTTTGAGATTCATATCTTCTGCTGAACTGAAATTTCATGGTGACTAAGTTGAAGTGACTTTTGCAACAAAAAGTCTTCACTGATCTTCATTGGTGAATTGAATATGACCTCTAAAAGCCTATGATTAGTCTTGAAGACTTTTTCCTTTTCATGATGATCAAGTCTCCTTGGAACTTACATTCCCTGAAGTTAATATCCTTATTTTAATATTTTGAAATAAAAATTGATGTGAATGAGAAATATTTATATGATGTGAATAGGAAATGTCCTTCATGATTTCCAATATCTAGATGAAACTACTGAGACAGTCCAGGGATTTGGCATATTATGTCATTAATATACAGATGACATAATGCTCCTGTCTCTTCTTTCCGTTACAATACACAGAGGATGCTAAAAATCTGAACCAGCATCTGATATCAGTAATGAATTGGATGTGGACTAATAAGCTGAAATTTATTAATGACATGACCGAGATGCTTCTGGTCAGTAAATCAACGAATTGACAAGTAGGGATCCAAGCCATTCTGGATGAGTAGCATCTCAGAATCACGGATAGAGAGTCATATTATCCCTGGAGGCTGAAGTTACACCTCTGGGGGCAAAGCATGGACAAATGTAGAAGAAATGGAGATCAGCCTTGCATGAGTTGGTGACCTGAAAGAGGTTGATTGTTCTCTTCCAAATAAGAGAATTTTGGGATCCAATCAGATGGTTAATTAGTTCCTGAGACAAGGCTTCTAATGGAGGAGACCGAGGACACAGGTTTTTCTCTCTGGTCTTCTCATGAGTTTGTATTTATTTATGTACTCCTTGTGCTATTCTCTGCAAATCAAATATACAATCAAACCACTTGAATTTACTTCTTTCATATTAGTCTGTCTTGTATTCAATCCACATTCATTCAGTGCCCACTCATTCTTGACCCTATCTCTTCTTGTTTTATCACATGTATTTCTTCAGTAATCCATTCCCATCACGTTCAACTCACTTTTATCACCTCCTGATATATCCAGCTCTCACTTCCATTTAACAAAATAGGCCCTCCCACACAACCGTTTTCTCTCCTATTGACAAACATTCAATTCCTACCATAGACTACAAACTACCCACTACCTTTTTACCAGTATTTGCATATCTTAACATTTTTCCATCCATTTCCCCATCTTTAGGAAACATTACACCAAGTTTTATATCTAGACCTCCAAATGACACTGCATTAATTCAGATTCAGTCTTTCCCTACCATACCCATCCTTCCTTGATTCAGTCATATTGCGTGGATGTCTGTCTGTCACTGGATAATGGAACTAGAAAGAATTTTATTTACATGTATATTGGACTAGCAAGAGGCATTTACATCTTCTTATAGTTATTTAATTCTTATGTTGTTTATGTTTGGTTTTTTCCATTTGCAGTTTTTTAAACATGGCTTGTCTATGTAGCGTAAAGCTGTATCAGTCCTGGGGATATAAGAATTCATCAGACAAAGAGGAGGAGAAGTAGACACTGGCAGGTCTGACTCTTGGAACTGAATCCCAGCAGCAGCAACAAGCAGTTCTGACCTCAATTTGGAGTCTCAATTACTCAGGCAGAGAGATGGAAAAGCAACAGGTTATGCAGAGAGGCAACTTGGTATGGATGGTCTACTCAGAATGTTCTTCCAAATAGTGCCACCGGCACAAGCTGGGCTTACATGGTGTCTGGGAGCTTTCAGGATAAAATCAAAGGCTAGAAGAACTCAACCTTCTTCGCCTTTCATGTCTCGTTTGCAATCCATATCTGCCTTCCTGAATCCTTTGCTTGGGCAAGCCTGCACATAGAACTTTGACTGTTGGCAAGGAAGTTTCTGCATTTCAGAATTTGGACCAGGCTGGGTCCAAGATTTCTTTTTCTTGTAATAGTGCCCAGCTAGCAGGTTCATTACTGAAACTTCTATATTTGGAGTAGGGTAAGAGGTTGCACACCACATGAGAGTTTTGGATAAGAAAGCCTGGTGCAGAGAACTGTAAGTTTTGTATGGCAGTATATTATGTACTACATTGATTATTTGATGGGTAGGATTACGGTTTCAGCTGCTTTAGCACCCACAGTGCCAGAGTTGTATGTGTGTAATTATGATCTTTTATGAGACCTTGGCTGATTCTAGCCGAAGTATTTAACAGGTGACTGGAAGTGAGTTTAACGTGAACATGGGCCATTGAGACAAGATAGGGCTGCTGCTGTGTACCAGTGTACCAATCACCCTACTGACCAGCAGAGGCTCTTCCTGAGCTCTCTAGATCTCATAGCAGAGCTGGTGCTGTAGTACCCCAGGCTTTTATTCCTGGAAAATTTCAATCTCTATCCCATGGGAATGGGATTTGGCCTCCATGGCAACTGTGGGCTTATCCCAGATGATCTCAGTCCTGATACCGATGATTGGTCATGTGTTAAATCTGCTTTCAACTAGAGAGTAGATGTGACATGAACTGAAGATGAAAGACATTGTTATAAGTCCTTTGCCATGGGAAGATCACTTTGTGGTGAACATATAGGTCACTGGCACATTTGACGTCTGCAAGCGTGGGGACTGATCAAGATAGTTCACTTTAGAGTCTGATGGATCCTACAGGTTTTCTGAGGATGCTTGGTGATGTTCCTGATGAACTGGCAGACAGTTGTTCTGCGTGTCTTGTTAAGTTCTGGAATACAGAGATGACAAGGGCATTGAGTGAAATAGTTCTCAAAAGGCCTCTGTTAGTCCTTTGAGGTAGTCCAGACAAGAAGCATTATCAGGAGTACCAGTACTATCTTTATTGTAAGGTTACATTAAACGGAATCTTGCAAGACTGAAAGTATTTCTCCCTTCCTCTCTTTTTGGTCTCTGGAAAACTAGGGCAGGTCCCTTCTGAAATGCTTCCCATGCTTTCCCCCCACCTGCAGACTGAACTGCCCCTTTCTTATCAGACCGTTGCCTAGGCTGTGGGTCTTCCTCCTGTCTCCCAAGGTCATTCCCACATACCATCATAGCCTCTTTCTAATTGCCAATCCTGAGGGGCAGGGGGTTGTACCTTGGTATATTCAGAAGCTCCAGAAAATAAAAAAAAGATGCCTAGAGCACTGGTGAGAAAAAATGAAGAATGTGATTAAACATGTCTGTGGCTTGAATCATGTCAACTGGATTTCTATTTTCTCAGTGGAAACGGTTCGCTCCTTATCCAAGGAGCTTCTTCAGTCTGAGCAAAGTTAGTAAGGGAATCCTTAAATATTTAAGGATTCCCTTACTAACTTTGCTCAGACTGAAGAAGCTCCTTGGATAAGGAGCGAAACGTTTCCACTGAGAAAATAGAAATCCAGTTGACATGATTCAAGCCACAGACTGTTCCACCTGGATGACTGAGAACCTTCATCGACGTGATTAAACATGGTTTGTATTCACAGGTCATGACTGTGAGGGTGCTGTGGTGATAAGAGGGGTAAAGCACCTGCTCTTATTGTGTCAGTAGATTCTCATTCAGCGGTCTTGTTTAAGGTTAGGGATGCTGTCTATAGGGCAGACTGGCCAATCCACAGATGAATATCCTGTACTGTATCAAATCCGAAGTAAACTGGGAACATGTACCTCTACACAAGTATTACATGATTTACTTAAACCAACTTGTTTCCCAGTCACTCTCCAGTATATTAGGCACTGCCAGCCCAGGTGTTTTCAGACAGCTCATCCTAATGTAAGATATATTTGAGCATGGTGATAAACCTTAATTATTTCACAGCTTGACTATTGGAGTGTATTTTTGATGGGGCTGCAGTGACTCTGCGCAGCCCATAGAAAATAAAAACCAATAAAAACTAACTCAACACAGTTAAAATAAACAACCAAGACCAAGGTCCGAAAACATTCCATATTCACCACCATAAAGAAACAATACGTACAGCCAAATAAATCCTCCAGCATGGCTCACTTAATATCCTGGCCCAAATGCCCAAGGGAATGGCCAGGTTCTGGTAATGGCCAGATCTAGTATCAGGCTGTATGCTTTTGACCAAGTCAAAATTGCTCCCACACCTTTATCTGGGATTCCCCCACCCCCCACTTTCCAGTGTAACCTATAGCCCAGAGATGTCCTGGTGGCTTCTCATTCAAGTAATAACCAGATCTCTCCTGCTTGGCTTATCAGATCAGCCAAAGTCAGTGAGGTAGCACCATCTTCTGTGACAGTTGCACAGACACATACATAAAGCTTCTATTTTTGTTAGCCGCTATGAGTTTTATTTTTTTAGAAAAATGGCATGTAAATGCTTTTAATGAGAATAGCAAGACATAATTCTTAAATCACCCTGCCTTACATTTGCTACTTTAGCTTTCAGACATACACATTTTAGGCTGAGCATTTTCCTTCCCTCCCAAACTACGTGCTATCTCAAAATCCAGGAGCAGCATTGCAGTATAGATGCAGAGGTAGAGAAAATGCTAATCTCTGTCCTGAGCATTCTCACTGAAGGTTACTCTGTCACAAGTAGCGCCTAAGGCGATGGAATGCAGACATATGTTGTAGAAGCCTAAAATCCACATACTCGTTTCAAGAAGCAATGAGCACCACCATGTCCTTTGTGCTGTACAACTGCAGGATGAGGGCTTTTATAATTTTGTACTGGTAAAATGTGATAGCATTTCCCTCTTGCCGTATCCTCCTCCTCCTCCTCCTCCTCCTCCTCCTCCTCCTCTTGAATGATCCAGTCTGGCAAAAGGCATGCTCACTTGGATTACTTCCTCCTCCTCATTGTCAGTCTTCCACTCAAAGGGGCAACCAGCTCATTCATCTTCCAAGGAATCACCAGGGTGAGATTACCCAGTTAGCTAACTGTGGGCTGAGGAAGAATTTCTGGGATGTTTTCACAGAAAGCTCCACCTTTCTCCTGGCTCTACCCTGAGGAAATTGGTGGTGGGTACTGTGATGCGCTTTGCTGTTACTAGCTTTTGATTCCAAACCCACCTAGGCCTGTACTTTAGTTTGAAAGAGTAAAGTTAATGATAAGTTTATACTTATTAAGAGTACATCCCTTAGAAGTTAAATAAAAATTGCGGCCCTTTCTCCAATCTATTATCTCCTGG
This sequence comes from Charina bottae, assembly GCA_023362775.1. Taxonomy (NCBI): domain Eukaryota; kingdom Metazoa; phylum Chordata; class Lepidosauria; order Squamata; family Charinaidae; genus Charina; species Charina bottae. The sequence goes on from JALMGJ010000022.1 coordinate 1,413,951, forward strand.
GTCCATGGGGGCAGCTCTGCTTATAGATTAATTCTCAAAAGCAGTTTCTCTTGTCTTTCAAAGCCCCTGTTTTCTCTAAATACGTCAGCAGCTAGCAACTGTTCTTACCTATAGCCTGCCCCTGAGCTGTAATGCTTCCTTCCTTCATGCAGTACACTATTGAGTTGAGTGTGATAGATGTGCCAGGCCACTATGGACAGACATCCTTGGCCTGCGGTTGGCAAGCTCATCAGCGGCATCCCCTCCCCTCAAGATCCACCAGCCTTCCGGTGTTGCTCCCGAGGTGTGATTTGCTACAACTTCCAAGCCTTTCTCTGAGTTTCCCTTTCTTTTCCTCCTCCTTCATCAGATGCAGCATTGCCCAGATTCCTTCCATGCAAATTCTACACTGTCGTGGAGGAAAAATATTGTAAGAGAGAGAAATTCATACCACCAATATGCTGAATATTGATCATTTCATCATTACGGCTATAGCATGCCAACTGCTCAAAGGAGTTGTAGCCTGAAGGCTGAGACCATAAAGTGAAAGGTGGGAAGTTTCATCTTCCACTGCCAGAGGTCTTCTGGATTATACACATCCCTTTTTTATATATATAAGAACTTTATTATTTTTCAAAGTATAATTAAAATACAAAATAGAAAGTATAGAAAAGATGGAAAATAGAACTAAAGAAAAAAGAAAAAGCTATGAGTGCAAATAGACATAAAGTAGAAACGGAAAGTGACTTCCAACTGTCTCCAATACAGATATAGATAAATTTACAAATATAACCTCTTACCATTAGTTAAACCATAATAACATTCTTTCTATTAAAACAAACCATTTAATCACTAAAACCCAGAATCAAAACTTCATTTTTTTTCCAACACAAGCAAGTACTCTAAAAGTGGTTGCCAAGTAGATATAAATCCAGAAACAGAGTGATCTCTTATTAATGCTGTTAACTTAGCCATTTGAGCCAAATCCATTAATTTAATAATCCAATCTTCAACTGTAGGTATTTGTGGATCTTTCCATCATTGTGCATGTAAAAGTCTTGCAGCTGTAATCATGTATAAAAGCAAAATTCCATGTTGTTTCTCTAGCTCCTTCTCCATCAAACCCAAGAGAAACAGTTCTGGTGTTTTTTGTATGTTCACTTTAAGAATCTTTTGAATAGTGGCACATGTTTGATCCCAAAACTTTTTAGCCATGTCACAGGTCCACCAAAGATGATAAAAAGTTCCTTCACCCTGTAAACATTTCCAACAAATGTTCGTTACATTATACATTTTTGACAAATTATCAGGAGTTACTGTAAATACCAATGATATTTAATTTTGTAAAAATTCTCTTTTAAGTTGTAATTCAAGGTGAATTTCAAACCTTTATTCCACATATTTTCCCATTGCTCCAACATAATATTATATCCAAAGTTCTTAGCCCATTTAATCATGCATTCTTTGACCTGTTCATCTTCCAAATTCATCTGTAACAACATTTTGACATTTTAGTAATAACATGTTAATCATTTGTGCAGAGTTCCATTTCAGACTGAGTTGTTTCATTATAATTCTTTTTATCCACTTTAAAACGTTCTGAAATTTGCATATAGGTAAACCAATGACATGTGAAACCTTCCAACAATAACATTTCCCTTGTTTTAAGTTTTGGTTCACCCCCTTCAAAATTTAACAAATCTTTATACTTTAACCAACTTATTCCTCCCATATTTTCTCTTCTAACAAATGCTTCTTGAGGTGACAACCATAATGGTACATTAGGAGACAATCTTACCTTATATTTGTTCCAGATCCTTAGTATGGCACTCCTAACAAAATGATTTTTAAAATCCTTATTAACTTTAACTTTATCATACCACAAGTAGATGTGCCACCCAAATCTTAATTCATGTCCTTCAAGCTGTAGTAATTTCTTGTTCTCCAAAGTAATCCATTCCTTCATCCAAAGCAAACAACAGGCATCAAAATACAATTTTAGATTAGGCAGACCCAGACCTCCTTGTTCTTTGGCATCTTGTAACAATTTATATTTAATTCTTGGTTTCTTGCCTTGCCAAATAAATTTCGAAAGATCTCTCTGCCATTCTTTAAATGGTAAATCTGTCAACAAAATCGGTAAAGTCTGAAAAAGAAACAACATCCTAGGCAAAACATTCATCTTAATCACAGATATTCTTCCCATGAGAGACAATTGTAGTTTTCCCCATCTTAACAAATCTTTTTTCACATCATTCCAAATTTTAACATAATTATTCTGAAACAACATACTGTTCTTAGTTGACAGGATCACCCCCAAATATCTAACCCTTTTCTCAATCTTGAAACCCGTCTTACCCAACAGCAATTCTTGATTGGACAGGGTCATATTTTTGATTAACATTTTTGTTTTTTGCTGATGTACTTTAAGACCCGCCAATGACCCGAATTCTTTCAGTTTCTTCATCAGTTGTTCCGCAGTATCCAAGGGATGGATTATACACGTCCTGATCTTGCCCCTCCTTCCTGTTTCAGTGTGGTTGCCTGCATTTATTGCTGCCACATCCCATCTTCCTTTACATGGTGTCTTCCCCTTTACTCCGGCATGTGAGACAGATAAGGAACACCCACCTCACATGCCTTACCAGCAAGGAACTGAAACATAAATGTGACAAATAAATTCTATATCATCGCCTCCTGTAACAGGAGGCATGTACCTAGGGAAATCCATCTCACAAGGGACAAGTTCAATTACTTTCATTAGAAAAAGGGGAAAAAAGAATGCAAAAATGCCTATGTTGCTTTCAGTAGTCACAGGTAACACATTCAATGGCAAAGGGGATAAAAATATAGAGCTGTTCAAAATATAGAAAGATCTCCCAGAAATCAAAGGATAAAGGAGAATATAAGGTAGGGGCAGATTACAAGATGGTATAGATTTGCTGGTAATACAGGGGACTCTGCTCAGAGATCCCAAGATGCTTCAAACATATGGGAATTGTATAGAGAAAATAAACACCTGATTTTAACTAGTACACAGACTTTTTTAAAAAAAACCTGAATGCAATGCTAATTTTATATTTACCTATCTCTACTCAAGTCAGAAGTTCCTTTCTGATTCAATTTTACCTAGCCTTGCTTTTTATTTTAATGGAATGTCCAAGCTTATAGAAGGCATGCAGGTACAGCTTTCTTTTTTCCTATATGCTTTCACACTAGAGAGTTTTGTAATTTTTATTGATCTAGGCCTCAAGACTGCCTCCCCTTAAGAGGGGCTTATATAGCTTTAGATGTTATATTAACTATTGATCAGTAGGAGGCACCACATGACAGGTTTCTTCTTTATTGGGACTCTTCAGGCATAAATATCATCAAGAGGATATTTATGTCTAAAGCAGAGCTTTCCAAACTGTGTGTCGCGACACAAAAGTGTGTCGCCACACACAGCGTGGTGTGTTGCCACACCACCCAGAAGCGCCGCCGCACACATGCATGCTGCCATGCACGCGCGTGCCGCCGCACGCCCCCCCCGCGCCGCTGCTGGTGTGTCGCCAGCGGCGGCACTTTGGAAAGCCCTGGTCTAGAGAGACAAAGCTAGGCGTTCACTCGGTGGGCTGCGTCTTCCCCAGCTCGCTCGCTCGCTCGCAGCCACTCTGCCGCTCGGCTTCAGGCGGGAACTGCATTCGCACCCCCGCTGCAAAGCCGAGCCCACAGGAGGAGGGGAGAGGAACTCAGCCCCTTGCCAGGACTTGGCGGGGGGCGCTCCTGTCTGCCCACAGCCCTCATGTTCAGCTCTCCCGCCACCCACCCAGTGACCCCGCGGCTGCGAGCCGCACCTCACGCACGCCGCCGCCTGCCCGCTAAAGTTCGGCAGGAGCGGCGGGGCCGCAGCTCGGCAGCTCTCCCGGCCACGTGCCGAGATGCCAGGGCAGCCACCCCAGGAAGCTCGGCGGGCTGGATGGGGAGCCGTCACGGGAGCGCTGCCCGCTCGCTCCGGCTCCCTCCCTCCCTCCGTAGGGAAAACGCCGCAGAGAACGCGATTGTGAAGGACGGCTCGGATTCCCCCCACGTGCGTCTCTGCGCTCTAATCCCGAGCAGAAATCGAGCGGCGGCCGGACTGGGTTCGCGGGACGGGAAGGACCCCGAGAAAGCTGTGCGACTTGCCTGGCCTCACCTTGATGATGATGGTGCACTTTCACGTGTTGGGTGGACCCAGGCCGGGGGGTTAGTTTATGCTTCGGTGGTTTGGGCGAATTCAGGGACCTGGTTAAGTGGCTTGTGTGAATGCAACTCCAGTGTGCCTGCGCTTTCTAAATGGATTGGGAGGTTTATTTTAATTGCATTTATTGTATACCTGACTTTTGATCTTAAAAAATAAATAAAGCAGGGGCGAACTTGTTTAGTATTTGAACGGGAGGCCACTAGGAGATGGAAGGAGAGACCTCGCGCGCCTCTTTTGCGGGGCCGCGAAGATGGCTCGAAGGTCTGGACTCGGCTCTCGTGTTTGCTGGGAGCGATGAGCATCTCTTTGGACTTGGTGGTGGTCGTAAAAAAGTGGGTTTACAGGGCCGTTTTTCCTGGCATAATTCAGACGTGGAGGGAGAGAGGCAGATGTGGAGGGAGAGTGGAAAGCGTGGGGGACAGAAGTGGTTATCCCCAGTTCACATGGCTGTGTATACAGTATAGCCTCAACCTCAGCACCTTTAAGATGTGTGGAATTTGACTCCCAGAATTCCCCAGTCAACATGATGCGTGGGGAATTCTGGGAGTTGAACTCCATACATCTTGAAGTTGCTGTGGTTGAGAAACACTGTTCTAAGCGATCTCATGGTAGTGTTTATAGCATTCCACTGCCGAGGTGTCAGGTAGATTGAGGTGATAAGGGTGATTGCCCCAAAGGCACTCTTTGGGCGGATTAGAATATGGGTTCCCTGATCCTATCCACCCTCCTCAGCCACAACTCCTTACTAGCTCCACAATGTGCAGATGAAACACCTTTCTTAGTGCTTGGTCCCTGCACCCCCCACCCCCAGTTTTCCCATCATCTGGCAGTGTTTCTCAACCTAGGCGACTTCAAGAGTTGTGGACTTCAAATCCCAGAATTCCCCAGCCAGCCTTGCTGGGTAGGGAATTCTGGGAGTTGAAGTCCTCATATCTGAAAGTGGCCAAGACTGAAAAACACTGCTCATGGTCTTGGGTCCATGACCTCCCCATCAAGCACACCTGGAGGGCATTTTTGTATTTTATCTACAATTACATACAACACAATACATACAGTACAAGACTGGGGTGCCGGGGGGCAGGATTTGGAGCCGGGAGCCAATTACGTGGGGTGGGGTTTGGAGCCGGGAGCCAATCACGTGGGCTGGGGGGCGGGGTTTTGAGCCGGGAGCCAATCACGTGGGCCGGGGGCGGGGTTTTGAGCTGGTAGCCAATCACATGGGCCGGGGGCGGGGTTTTGAACCGGCAGCCAATCACGTGGGCCGGGGGCGGGGTTTGGAGCCGGCAGCCAATCATGTGGGCCGGGGGGCGGGCAGTCCTCATTACTGTGTCACGAAATTATGCATGGCTAAAAGGCCTGTCACCAACATGAAAAGTTTGGAAAGCCCTGGTCTAAAGAATCCCTATAAGGATGGAACCCATCCTGTAGTGCCTCCTACTGGTTAATAGCTAATATAACATCTAAATTCTAAGCCATGGTCAGGAACTGACGGGAGAAGTTAAAGCAGGGTTTCTCAACCAGGGTTCCGTGGACCCCTAGGGTTCCGTGAGAGGTCACTAGGAGTTCCTTGGGAGATCACAACTTATTTAAAAAATTATTTCAAATTTGGGCAACTTCACATTAAAGCGGTAAGTTTCATTCTTTATTTTAAGAACACTGTTAATGTATATATACAGGCCTACACATGAAACAAATATAATCATTTTGTAACTTCTGGCCTATATTTGAGCCTGAATGTGCAGGGGTTCCCCGAGGCCTGAAAAATATTTCAAGGGTTCTTCCAGAGTCAAAAAGTTGAGAAAGGCTGTGTTAAAGCCTACTCTTTGTCCCCCAGTGAACTCTGTCCTTTGTTTTAAAAGGAAACACCATTTTTTCTTTCTAGGAGAAAGGGAAGGGTTGGAATAATTTTCTTGCGCATCTGTTCAGGTAAGCACCCATCTTCCAGAGAGTATTGTTTAGGAGTCTATAATTGGCAGCTTGGTGTCTGTCTGAGGATTGGTGGGCACACTGCTGAGAGTGGGAGTGGCAGCCTGCCCAGGCGTTACAGAAGTATTTAATGAACAGGTCAACTTTACAAACTCTCTGAAACTTGTTCATGTTGATATTCAGCTTTGCATGCACTGACTTTCTGCACCTGTAATCCTATCGACCACTAAGGGCAACAGATATAGAGATAGTTGGCACAGGGATTCTGACTTTTTAATCTCCTTACCTTGTCTAAAGAACTTACTTAGCTTATCTCTACATGACATGCCTCCTATGGGTTAGGTTGATAATCTGGGGCTTTCATCACTTCCTTCTTCTGCCAGTCTCCCTCTCTTCTGACTCTGACCTGCACAGTTCAGGCTCTTCGCTGAATGCCTCCCTCTTCATCATGGAGAAGAGCATGCTACAGGCTCTTAGCTGTTGGGAGGCTTAAGTGCCTCACTACGTTTTTCTTCCTTAAGTTTCCTATCACTATGTTATTTCCTAAATAAAACATATCTGAGAGAGAGCCAGTTTGGTCTAGTGGTTAAGTTGCTGGGCTAGAAACCAGAAGACTGTGAGTTCTAGTTCCGCCTCAGGCCTGAAAGGCGGCTGGGTGACCTTGGGCCAGTACCTGTGTCTCAGCCCTAGGAAGGAGCCAATGGCAAACCAGGAGACTGTGAGTTCTAGTCCCGCCTCAGGCATGCATGGTGGCTGGGTGACCTTGGGACAGTCACTCTCTCTCAGCCCAACTCACCTCACAGGGTTGTTGTTGTGGGGAAAATAGGAGGAGGAAGGAGTATTAGGTATGTTCGCCGCCTTGAGTTATTTATGAAAATAATAAAGGCGGGATAAAAATAAAAATAAATAAATAACTTTATTTTCTTTCATGCAAGCACCGGCCTTAAGAATACTTCCTTCTAAAAGTTGTACTCCTAACTTTAGTGTTTCTCCATGCATTCTCCGTGCTATATAAAACTATCTGCCATCCAACAGTTCATGTGAAATGAAAGGGGGAACTTTAAGGGAAGAAAGAGTTGTGATTTCAGGAAGGAAAATTGCAGAAGTTGCAGGTGGAGACATATTTGTAGTTAAGTGGTATATGTGGGTTTTGTTGCTGTTTAAAAATCCTTTTCTCCCCTTTCCTCTTACCTTTTTTTTATGACTGCAAGTGTCTGTAGTTGTAGCCACTTGTGCAAATCTTTGCAGAGTTTCTTCCAAAGGGTCATTTTTAAAAAAAAATTTTATCGCACCTTTATTATTTTACAAGTAATTCAAGGTGGCGAACATACCTAATACTCCTTCCTCCTCCTATTTTCCCCACAACAACAACCCTGTGAGGTGGGTTGGGCTGAGTGACTGGCCCAAAGCCACCCAGCCGTCTTTCCTGCCTAAGGTGGGACTAGAATTCACAGCCTCCTGGTTTCTAGGCCAGCACCTTCACCACCAGACCAAACTGGCTCTCATGTCATGAAGTAGAGTAGTCATTCACGCCAGCCCACTACAAAATGTGTTTATATCAATGTGGAATTCTGCATCATCTACCTGGATTCCTTTAGGCAACAAAGTTATGCAATTGCTGTTACTGTGGAAGCAATTAATTTATACTTCTTACTAACACTATGTTGCTCATGAAGCAATAAGAAAGATCTGAGTAACAGACAAGAAGTGGACACTGAAAATTACTCACTTTATTCCTCATTAACTTCAGGTTCTTTGTGAACTTTGAAATCTCAGAGGGATGATCTTTCAAAGCCACTGTTGAATATTTCATTAAATGTAATTTAAACTAAGCAGGAGAGTGTAAGTAACATTTGCAGCAGCACATCATCTTCCCAGCACCACCTCGTTTTGACCCTCATGGCTAGCTTTGGAGGCTAGTCATAAAATATTGAGCAGTTGATAATGTAACTGCTTCCTTGCACATCTCCATAAAAGATAATAGAGACTGAGCTTGCCAAGCATCTTATTTTAAATAAGTACACAAACTCTTTACTCTGTCTTTGGAGTAATTGTGTAGTATTGCTGCGAATGATCCAGAAGAAGTGATCCAGACCTTGCACAAGGGCTGAAGCTCACAGTCGTATTCCAGATGCAAATCTTTTTTCAGATTTGCTATACGAGGAGCCTGAAATTTAATGAGTGGACACAAAGCTTGAAAAGGGCAGGCTGTTTTAATGACTAGCAGAGAGGCGTTGTGCTTGTGTCTGCATACAGTCCAAAGCACTTCCAGATAATTAACTCTACAGCCGGAATACGACACTTCCAACTGTAGCGTTAATGACATGGAGCCTGCCATGCAGAAACTCAAGATTTTATTTGGCCAGGCATCAGACAGAGCGTGCCAAAACAGGACTCGGAAGAATTAGGACGCTTGAAATGTTTGAGAAGCTCAGAGTAGGTTAAGTATAGATAAAGTCTGTAAGAGAAAGAGATATTCCGAGATCACAAATGTTATGTTTGTCAATGTCCACTGTAAGTTTTGCAAGTTTTCTCCAGCAGTGCTTGATATTCTTTAGGAAGTTGTTTATAAATGTACATGATTTGATAAAATGATTATATGAATGATCATCTGTGAAATCATGTCCTCAAACATTTCAGAAGCCTATTTTGTGCTATGGAGAAATTAAAACAAATCTGAGTTGTTTTGAGTGGAATATGAAGGGTGGAAATCATACGCCCATATTTTCTTCTTTGGTTCACAGCTCCTTTTCATATCAAGCTAACCTCAAGGGTTCTCTTGTCAGAGAATGTAAAAAGAAATATATTTTATTCTTTAGATTTTACTGGTCTGGAATGTGCAAAGTAGATAGCAGCAGCGCTGGGTGAGATCATCGTCCTTGAGGACAGGATGATGAAATGCTAATGAGCTACACCTGTGTATAGGAATGACTCTGCAATATTAAGTGTATATGTATCGTGTCTTAGAGATATTAAGTGTGGGGTAGTTTGTATGGAGTTGGTTAAGGATCGTGTCTGTATATATTTCTGTGCTGTGTATAGTAAAGTCTGTATATACTCAAAGCAACCGACTCTGTAATTTATTACAGCAGCATAGAAGCAGCTTTTCTTACAGCAGCATAGAAGCAGTTTTTCTTTCACAGGAGCAGTGGACGATGCCAATCTTCTGAAACACACTCTGACATCTCTCTGGGCAGTTACTGCATAAAAGTGAGGCTTTGCATCATTTTGCTCAGCCTTGACATTTTCTTACTGCTGGTGCCACTCTATTCTTATAGCATGTACAAAGTCTTTTTAAAAGGAATATCCAACATTGGAGTTGCTGTATTGATTGGAATAATATATGCAGAGCCTTCTATCCAGCTATGACTGTAATGAAAATTGCACCCTCTGCAAGTAGTCTTAGAAAATAAGATCCCATTGGCACATTTTATAATAAATTCCATTTCATTCCCATTGAAATACTCTGGGGAAAAGTACAGGCATACAGTATGGCTTTTGAAATAAACTAATCCATTTTCTGAAGATGTCTTCTCCTTGCAACTTTAGTATGACTCCTCTGTTTCCTCAAAGACATCTTCCCAGGAATGCTTTCATTGGGAGGAATGGCCAGTAACGGGAAAACTCTTGGTGTTTTTCAGGAGGACTTTTTATGGAAAAAAGATGAAGGAAGCAATTAGAGAACAGGATGATTATATGTGGTAGTTATGAGGAAAATATGGAAGACTTATAAATGGAAATGATATCATCTGGACACAACTCTCTCTACCCTCCCCCCCCCAAATAAAAATCCATGAATGAGGTAAGGTGATTTCATGAAAAAAATCTTACAATTTATATTGCACTAAAACAGTAATAAAATAAAAAACTCACACTAAAGCTTATCTTGCCACTCTCTTTATGGCATTCCAATCATGATGGTTTGGTGAACTCACTTTTCTACTCAAAATATTAACGGCTACTGCAATATCAGGCTTTTACTCAAGTAAAGTAGTTTACCTATAGCTTCTTGATATTCACCATGATTTGTAAGTGACTGTCCATCCTGCAATTTTAAATATGTTGGTTCTAGTGGAGTATTTACAATTTTACAATTTTTCATGCCAACAGATTCTATAAAGTCCATGATTTTATGTTTCTGACTCAAGAGAAAACTTCCATCATTAAGTTTTTCAATTTCCATTCCCAAATAATATTTTACTTCTCCAAGCTGTTTAATTTCTATTTCAGTCTTTAATTTATTAGCTATTTCATTAATATCCTCCTTATGTTGACAACATATTAATAAATCATCCACATAGGTCAGAATATATTGATATTGTCCATTCTTGAGTCTCATATATAAACAGGGATCAGCCTTTCCTTGCTTAAACCCTTGATGATATAAAAGGTTTAACTTATCATACCAATTTTTTGGCTGATTGCTTAAGTCCATAGATACTCTTATTAAGTCTACAAACAAGATGTTCTTGTCCACTCTTTTGAAATCCTTCAGGCTGCACCATATAAATTTCTTCCAAGAGATCTCCATTAAGAAAAGCTGTTTTAACGTCTAGATGTTCCACAAACATATTTCTTGAACAAACAACATTAAGAAATGTTCTAAATGTTGTATAATTAACCACTGGTGCAAATGTATCAAAATAATCAACTCCATATTTCTGGGAAAAACCTTTCGCAACCAAACGTGCCTTATATTTATCTATGCTTCCATCTGAGTTATATTTGATTTTATATACCCATTTATTTCCAATAACCTTTCTATTAGGAGGTAATTCAGTAAGAGTCCAAACATGGTTTTGTTGTAAAGACTGATATTCCTCCGCCATGGCTTCTATCCAATTTTCTCTTTCTAAAACAGATAACTTACTAATTTCCTCCCAATTTGCTGGTTCCTTTATGATTTGCAAATTTTCACAAAATCCATATCTTTCTGGAGGTTTACCTTTGTTACTTCTATCTGATCGTCTTACATTAGTTGTTTGTTCTGTTCCTATTTCACATGATCTAGTTCCTGCTTCCCCTTCTGTTGTAATAACATCTCCCAAAGGTGGACCTATTGATTGATCAATGGTCTCTACAGGTAACCAAGTAACCAATTCTTGTGGAACAGTATCTATACTCTGTAAGTCAGTTGTCAGTATAGGCTCAACTGTCTTTTGCATTGTATTTCTCTCATTTGTCATAGTATTGTCATTAACCTCAATGATATAGTGAAATCCATCCTTTTCATCAACTTTAAGCACAAGGCCAGTTCTATCATTAATTATTTTTCCTGTATTAGATTTAAGTATTACAGTATAACCATTCTTCACAATCCTTTTAGTACCAAGCAAATTATTTGAAGCTTCAGGAACAAAAGCAACATTTGTTAATGTAAGGTTCACTACCTCACCCTTAGACGTGAGAACTTTTAAAGGTACAGTTCCAGTCCCAAGAACATTCAATCTTTGTTGGTTTGCTTGTAATATTTCTGGTCTATTCTCTGTATCAAGTTCACTAAAACTTTCTCTAAACCGACAAATATGGATAAAACTACCACTATCAAGGAGAAAATGCCTTTTATCATTTACACCTTGATAATCAGATATCTGCGCACTCCAAGTCGGACTGGCAGCTCGACAGGTCAGAGTATTCCAGACTGCGGGATACCTGGCTTGCTTCCCCCTATTTGCAGTGATCTATTGACAAGATAAGATCACTGGAATGTTTCCCCGGAGAGGGGAGAATCGGAAGATTAATCACAAGGTCGTTGGAACTGTTTCCCTCCGCTTTTTCTGTTGTTTCCACCGCGGAGAAAGTGAGAGGCTTGAATAGTGAGACGACTCGAATTACAGCATTGCTCTCATGGGGGAAAGTAAGTTAGAGCTAAAGACGACTTTTAGATTATCACTTTTTTTTAGTTTTTAAGAATTAATCGTTTATCATCTATGATCTATCTCTGGACATTGTATATAAATGTTGGCAAATTTTGTGTTTTCTTTGCTATAATAATAATCATGGTGGAAAACATGATGGATTTTATAATGGAAGTATAATGAAACATTTGCATTTTTTCTTTTTACCTTTCTAACTTTTTAGTGTGGACTTTGCTCTACTTGGAAGTACAAGAAACTCCTTTTTTATATATATATATATTTCTTAAATATATTTTATTGGACTAAATACTGATGAATTTTTTTCATTTTTTTTACATTGATTGATATTTATCCTTTCTTTTTATCCTTTTCTTTTTCTTATAAACTGTTTGAAATATTATCTTTTCCTTTAATTTTGGGATTATTGGAACTTTTCATCTTTTTATTTTTTATTGAATAGATAAAACAGACCAGCTCCTTCCCTGGGAAAGCAATTTGTTTTGTCTACGACTGGCTACGCAGCCTGAAGGAGGGGGTGGTGGATGAGAAATGGCTTTTCTTACTTCGAGATTTAAAAAAAGAATTCAATGAAACTCTTTCAGAAATTAAAAAATCAATAGAATTTATATTAATAGATTTGGAGGCTCAGGTTCAAATTCAAAAGATACAAAAGATAGATTTAGATATGGAAAAAAAAATTTCGAGGCAGCAGAGAAACAGGAAGAAAGGATTTCAAATACTTTGGTACAGAAGAAGATTTTGAAATACTACAGGAAGGGGTTGTTTAAACAAGTTATATATTACAATCTGGGTTTAAACACATTGTTGCAGTTGAGACAGGAAGATTTTAATGTGCAAATTGATAACCATTGTGAAATACTGGGAAAGGCTAAGAAAAATATTTTGTCATCCTATATGAGCTATAGTACAAAACAAGTTGAATACTGTGACTTTGGCATAACTTAAACAGGAAAACGATATGTGGGATACAAGGTTAATGAAAATATGGATTTGGAAAGTTGATATGAGAAACTGTAAAAACACATAAAAATGTATATTTTAATGTAAGATATAAGATTACAAACATAAATAGAAGTTGATATTATAGACCAATTTTTTTATAAGATGTCATATTTCTATAATTATATGTATGAATATGTATGTATGAATATTATAAGAATTGGCATATTGTGTGTTAGGTTATGTGTTATGTTAGGTTATGTATTTAGTTTAAATGGATATTATCCCAAGGAGTGGAAATTACAGATGGATTTTTTTTATGAAGACATATATATATATATATATATATATATATATATATATATAACATATATATATATATATAAGAAGATAATGGGATGATGAGGTGGAATTAGAATTATGTTATGATAGGATGACATATTTTTACAATATTATGTATGAATATGTATGTATGAATACTATAAGAATTGGTATATTATGTACTATGTTATGTAATATGTTAGGTTATGTATTAGTGGAATATGTACTTTAAATATGAATAGAATATATTGTATTTTATTAGAATTAGAAGTAAATAAGGCTTTTATTTGTTATATTAATTGGATTTTATTGAAGATATAAATATAGATATAAAAATGGAAAGAGCGAATAAAAAATATCAAACTGATGCAGCAATGAACATTTAACTATTACTTTAAGGAGTGGAAGTTAAAGATGGACTATTGGAAGATAACAAGAAAGGTGAAACTTATATGAAGATCAGAAGATTGGATTATAGAAATTAAAGAGTATATGACAAAGAAAAGTTCCTGTGTATTATATGAAGGACTAACATTTAAAGTTAATTATTGTATTTAAAGTTCAAAGATAGATTGGAGGACATCTATTTTCTGTTTCCTTTGTTTATTATTTTTTGACTTCACTTTTTCTTTACTTTTTTCTTACTTTGTATTTCTATTTCTTTTTTCTGTTTCAACTTTTAATATGTATTTTAAAACTCAATAAAATTTATGAAAAAAAAAGATAATCAGATATCTGGAACACTTGATTATTATCATGAGCACTCATATCATTGTTAGACCTTTGTTTATATCTCTTGTTTGGTCTACCATTTAATGGTTTAAAGACTCTATGACTATTAGAATGTGCTTGTTTACTAAAAGACATTCTTTCTGTGGGAATATTTACTCCTCTGGACTTTTGATCTTCTACCCCTTTAAATCTGCAGTATTTGGCAATATGACCAACCTTTGAACATACATAGCATCTCCTTTCTTTAAGATCAGGTCTTGTTCTTAATACTGACATTTCACCAGGTATATTATCCATTACCCTTTTAAGGCCCGAGTCTCTTAAATAAGCAATTGTATAATCTAAATCCACTTTTGCAATAGATTCAAGCATAGCCTTTTGGTTTGCAAAAGATTGTGGTAAACTAAGTAATATACAGGTATGAAATTCAGAGTCAGATATCTCTGCTCCTGCAGACTGAAGCTCTGAAACAAGCTTTAGCATTTCATCTAAATGCTTATCAATACTAGTTCCTTCTTTCATCCTCATACTATACAATCTTTCCTTCAAAAATATCACATTCTTATTTGATCTAATAAGATATTTTCCTTTAAGAGCATTATATAAACCTTTTGCTGTTCTATATTTAGTTTCTAATGGACTTTCATGATCTTCTATACAGGAATATAACATTAAAACTTTTGCTTCTTTCATTTTATATTCCTTTTGTTCTAATTGGCTTTCAGGCATATATTTATCTATAATATCTAAACAGTCCTGTACTTGAAGGGAAACTCTTAACCTTGCATCCCACATTTGAAAGTTATTCCTATTTAACTTTAGAATTACAAACATACTGTTGTTATTACTTACACCCTGTTGTTCGTTTGATAGCATTTTGAAAGTTAAAAAATTGATTTTTGTCAGATGCAATCACTACATCTTAAGTTGATTTCACAAGGCCAGAGACTTGTAGATGTAGATAGAATTTTCTTTATATGACCACATTAATTTTGAATTTAATTTTGTTGAATATAGTATAAGTGTGAAGTTGGGTAAATGAACCAAACACCTTCAGTTGATCTGCACTGTACCTTATTTTATTTTATTTTATTTTATTTTATTTTATTTTATTTTATTTTATTTATTTTATTATTTTATTTTATTTTATTTTATTTTATTTTATTTTATTTTATTATTTTATTTTATTTATTATTTTATTTTATTTATTTTATTTTATTTTATTTTATTTTATTATTTTATTATTTTATTATTTTATTATTTTATTTTATTATTTTATTTTATTTTATTTTATGTTATTATTTTATTTTATTTTATTTTATTTTATTTTATTATTTTATTATTTTATTTTATTTTATTTTATTTTATTTTATTTTATTTTATTTTATTTTATTATTTATTTTATATTTTATTTTATTATTTTATTATTTTATTTTATTATTTTATTTTATTTTATTTTATTTTATTATTTTATTTTATTATTTTTTATTTTATTTTATTTTATTTTATTTTATTTTATTTTATTTTATTTTATTTTATTTTATTTTATTATTTTATTATTTTATTTTATTTTATTATTTTATTTTATTTTATTTTATTTTATTTTATTTTATTTTATTTTATTGTCAAATTTATAGAACCACCCATCTCACGAATGTGACTCTGGGCAGCATACAATACAATTAAACAGTACAATTAAAATAAAACTTAAAAAAAATTAAACAATTCAAACATAAATATAACTAAAACCACAGGAGAGTGCCTTCAAGATCTTACATGCAATATAGCCATTTCACAGGCTCCCTATTCCTATGGGATCTCCAAGCCTGCTGACAAAACAAAGTTTTAAGGGATTTCCGGAAAGTCAGTAGGGTCGGAGTCAGTCTCGTCTCAGGGGAGATGATGTTCCACAGGGCGGGTGCCACAGCAGAGAAGCCTCGCTTCCTGGGTCCCGTCAGATGGAACCCCTTAGCAGACGGCACCCATAACATGACCCTCCTGCTGGAATTTATAAGTTCATTGGACCAAGTCAAAACACATAGACCTGCAAATATTAAGAATTCAGTTTTGCCTTGTGTTTTGTATTAATGTGGAGTAATGTGGATAAGGAAAAGAGTTAGAAGTTATTTGTTTTTGTATCTTGCAGATGCTGTTTATCTAGGGACATGTTATTTTTATGAAACCATATATAGACATGATGCTAAACATATCAAGTCCATGGCAGTAGATTGTTCTGGTAGATCTTAACTATATAGGATTAAATCAAATCACACGGAATAAAGTCCCTACACCCACAAAAGAGGAGGAGGACATGGTAAAGCATCTCTGAGTTGCTTTGAAGTATAATCATGCACTTAAATTTCATTTATTTCAGGGTCATGCATTTTCAAGAATAAAAATTAATCAGATAGTTTCCATTTTGAAATAAATCTATAGTTTCAATATATTATTCATTATATATAAGCTGTAGATTTATTTCAATAAATATTATATTTGGGGGAAGCATATATAATATTGGCTATATCTGTGCTATGCCAAGTTATTTGAATGTTCCTTTTTAAAGAAGAAGAAATGTATAAAGTTGAGTCATATATGACATAAGTATGGTAAAAGAAGATCTGTGAATAAATCATTTCTGGTGTCTCCTACGTATACTGTAATGCACTGTGGGATTTTTCTAACTCATCCACAGTTAGATCTATAACCCTTATGTACTTTCCTCCTTTCCTACCCCCCCCAAAGGAGGAGGGAGGGGATCTCACTGGATTAATTATGGTTGCACTGGTTCCTTACCCAACCTGTGACCTCCAGGTGTCTCAGAGTTCACCTTCTTCTAGATCCAGTTTGGGGAAAGTTGGTCTACAGAGCCAGCTGCTTGCCTGCAGAGACCTCTTAAAATAGTAGTTATTATACCGATCAGTATATTCAAGCAGAAGATAGCAACTCATTCTCTAAAAAGAAACTGTACAGTTTGAGGAACAAACATATTTATATAAAGAAAAGAATAAATTAAGGAACTTGTCAGGGCCTTGATAAGATCTATGTTGAAAGATGTAGCTGTACAGTTCATAATTTTTTCAACAGGAAACCTCAGCATGAATTCACTTCCTGGAATTCTTCGGCCTTTCAAGGAGGAAGAAAGAAAGAGATGAAAGAAAACAAGAGCTTCGCATATTTGAAAATGAAATATTCTGTATACTTCCCAAGTCGTACTTTTGCTTTTGAATAATAACAGCATGTGGCCTACTGCTTAATTAAGAAGTTAGAAGCTCCACGATGGAGGGTCCTCTACCTCAGAATCCAACTTTAAATTGATCACTGGCAGTGTATGGCAGTAGGCTGCAAAACAGGGTGGGCACAGAGTAGGGCAAAGGAGAAATAGTTTTAAATCCATTGGTTCTAAGGCATTCTGAGATTGATTGATTGATTGATTGATTGATTGATTGATTGATTGATTGATTTAATATGACCGCCCATCTCCCCCAACGGGGGACTCTGGGCGGTTTACAATAAAATCAAGTTTAAAATAAGAATATAAAATTACAATTTAATTAGCCTTAACATAGGCAATATTTTCAAGAAACAGCCTTGCATCTTGCTTGGAGCCTACAGTGTGAAACCCTGGTCATTCTTTGCTACTTCCCCCTCTTCTCCATTCACTGCCTCTTGAATTCTATTCTGTTATATACTATTCTATGTTGTGTACATTTGATCACAGACAATGGATAGCCCCCTCTCCTCTGCAAAATAGTTGTTAAAACAGTGACATCTGCATCATTGATGTAAAGAATCAGATATATCACTCTGAGATTAAATCTGAGTTTGAGTCAATTATACAACTCTCAAAAGTGGGTGTGGAAGATAATGGCCTGCTCTTAACCTATTACAACCTTGTTGGCCAGTCATCTCCCTTTATCAAAAACCAGATGAAGACAGTTTTCAAAATCACAATTTTGAGATATCTGGGCATGGATGTTTTAAGAGCTGGAAATACATACACCGGTGTTCTTTTTCCCCCACTGAACTCAGTAAGTTTAGTGTTCAAGGGTAAATACCTCTATGTCTGAGCAGAAATAAGTTCTGCTAATATAAAATATTTGGAACCGTTGTTAATATTTATTATTTATGTATTTACTAGCAGTACTTATAATCTGCTCCAATCCTGAAGGGCTTTGGGTGGTGTACTACAAGACAAAAACAGGATTACAAACCCAAGATAAAGCAGTAAATATTGCCAAACAGCTGGCTTACTTCTGAGGGAAGATGATCTCTTGGAATAATTGCCTAAAGATCACTCAAGCACTTTGTAATACTTTGTATTGTCGAACAAACGCTAATGGATAACTAAAACAAAGACAGATAACCAATGACAGTAATAAATATTTAGAAGAATAGATACAAGTTGTGTTATAACACAGAGGACATCTAAGGACAACCACCTTTGGGACCTACTGAGATTTTCTAGTATTTACCTAAGTCATAATGCTTTACTACATAGTTTTGTGCTGGAAAATAACATGAGAGATACAATATCAGAACTGAATTAATAAACCAGAAAATCCATACAATCCCCCACACCTATATAGTGCAGCAACCTACTCTTTCTTTCTCTTGTATGCTTCCATACTCCATAAGGACTTATGGCAGTATACAAGAAAAACCAAATTAATTACAGTAGTAGATATACAAATAATCCTTAAAACGGTGAAACCCTTTCATAAATTACTATAATCAGAATTAATAATAATGGGCATACTGATGAGAAACCTTCATTAAATGCTTTTCTGCATTGCTCAGAGCTTTTTAAACTTTTTGTGAAGTTCAGCGATGATGGATCCATACAGATCTCTCTCTCTCTCTCTCCCTCTCTCTCTCTCTCTCTCTCTCTCTCTCTCTCTCTCTCTCTCTCTCTCTCTCTCTCTCTCTCTCTCTCTCTCAAATAAATAGACCTTTGTTCATGGCATGGCCTATTTTAAGCAGCCATGCTTAAACTTAAAAAGTGAAACTTTTTTTTTTGGTGCCTTCAAATCAGTGTTGACTCCTGGCGATTGCCTGGACTAGTCCCCAAAATTGCCAGTTTTCTTGGCACTGTTTTTTAGAAGT
This sequence comes from Charina bottae, assembly GCA_023362775.1. Taxonomy (NCBI): domain Eukaryota; kingdom Metazoa; phylum Chordata; class Lepidosauria; order Squamata; family Charinaidae; genus Charina; species Charina bottae. Next base: position 1,433,052 of record JALMGJ010000022.1, read on the forward strand.
GGTTTGCCTTTGCCTCCTTCCTAGAGGTGAGAGTGAATGACTGGCTGTCAGCCTTCCCAGGTAGACCAGGCAGGAAACATGAACAGATGAGTTAATTCTACTTTATTGTAGGCTACATTAACAGAATCTTGCAAGTCAGAAAGTACAAATCTCCCGCCATCCCTTTTTACAGCCTGATAAGTAAAGGAGGTTCCTTTATGAGTTCCTTTCTCTGCCCATTATGCAGCTGCAGGCTCCCCACCCCACCCTTATCTGATCATTCCCTAGGCAGCATCTCTCCCCCCCCCCCCACCCTCTCAAGATCATTCCGGCATACCATTACACCATCCCAAGGTCACCCAGCTGGCTTCATGCCCAAGGCAGGACTAAAACTCACGGTCTCCTGTTTCTAGCCTAGTGCCTTGACCATTACACCAAACTGGCTCTATTATGAAACTATTCCCAGGAAATTGATTTTGGTTTTGAATTCATGGGTACTTGTAGTAGGAACCAGGCTACAGGAATCACTCTTTTTCAGTTAAGGGTCAGAGAGAATACAACCATGTCTTCTTGTTCAGTGACAGCAGGTTAGTGTTTGAATGCCAACTGGTGACAAGGAACTGCATATCATGATGCTCATCCACGGATCATTTTTAGAACATGAACTCATTGGGGCATAAACAATAAATAGGAGCTTGAACCAATGCGGCAGGTAAACAAAACCAGGAAAGCTTGCTTATCAATAGAGGTAATCATGCAGGTATTTAATACACTGTTGGTAGCTAATAATTCTGCCTGTGTATGTTACTCCTCAGCAGCCAAGGAACAGGATTTTATGAAGAACACTAGTATGTGTTCTAATGAAATTGGTTTCTTTCATTCTGATCATAAGCACGCAGGAAACCGCTTTATATTGAGTCAAACCGTGGGTCCATTTAACTCAGCCTTCTCTACGATTGCAGCAGGGGTCTTTCCCAGCTGTAACTAGTGGCTTGCTTCTCTGTATAGTAAAGAAGCAAGGCAAGGAATAATTACATTCTCAACAGAGCAGCATTTTTATTTTGCATTCATCTTCGTGTAATAGTTACAGTTTAATTCTAAACGGATTAAGCTAGCTTTGAGTTGAAATATCCGAGGGACTGCTTGTCTCCAATTATTTTTGCCCATCCTGTGACAGCAGGTAGAGTCGGTATGCTCTAGGTGCCTTCAAATGGACAGTGTCATCTCATGGGGCCCAGGAAGTGTGTGCAATGCCATCCCCAAAGAGATCTGTACATCTTCCACCCTAGTGATGTTCAGAAAATCATTGGTTGTTCTCCCAGTCCCTGGGGTCAGGTGGGGTGGATTTCCTATACTGTAAGTTTGGGTTTTTTTTTTTACCAGTATTTAGTCTTCTAGTTGGATATGACTTTTTCTATATGTGTTGTTTCCTTCTTTTTTAATTGTAAGCCACCCAGTTGCTAAGGGATCAGGTGGCCTTGAAACTGAATTAAATAAATAAGGATATGAGTTTTAAATCTTCTTTAAAACACCTTTGTAGTTTGCTCCTCTTTCTGTTTTCATCTCAGGTTTTTGCATTTCTTTCCAATTTTTGTGCCTTGGCTAAATTTAAGGGATGTTCAAAATCTGAACATTCATTGGTGTTCTCAATCCTTTTATACTGTTTCATCGACAAGATTTGCAATGCAGATACTTGATATCATTTTGTGAGTATCATATGATTAACTGTCAGAAGAAGATGGTAAAAGAAAAAACTATGATGCCAACTGAAAATGATTCATTTCCTTATAATCAGGTTCTTTCTTCTATGTTGAGGAGGCCATCTTTTTTGCCCTGGGGAGTGTATGTCCTCTGCCTGAACCACTCATGCTTGCAGGTGACATCACCAGCAAGGAGGCCCAAAATGTTTGGAACTTATGGGGAGGGGTGGTTCGAGGAAAATTTGCTTTGCAGTCTCTTAAGTATCCATTTTAACCCTGAACCCCCCATCTGCCCAAACTGATAAAGTCATCTATGGTTAGTTTGGTCAATTCGGGAAGAATCATATTTATGGTGATGTCATACAGTACATACGGTCATCGAGGTTTCCATGCAACGGAAGCAGAAAGAATAGTGATTCCCTCAGGTCTAACCCATTGCATGTGCTTCCAGGCCACTTAATAGATCTCTAAGATTTGTCAAAGCAGATTTAGTTGAGGAATCATTGGGCTGTCTTCACTGTTTTCAAACTAGCATTTCTAATTATGATTTTGTGTCCTTAATTGTTTCTATGGAGCTGTTACCCTAAATAAATAAATAAATAAATGTTTGGTACATGATCTGATGGATTATTCAAATCTCCTACCACAAAATATGATTTCCATTTGCATCTTTCTGTTCATTGTTCAAAGAGCTTTTAACATTTTTATCCCATTCTTCTTCCTTCTTCCTTCATCTTCATAGGATCTCTGTAAGGGGAGTGGGGCTGGAAGTTACTGCATGTTTTTTATGCCCAATTGCTCTCAAACTGGAGTTTCCTGAACTTAGTCAGATTATAAGGTAAAGGTAAAGGTTCCCCCCGCACATTTGTGCAGTCGTGTCCGACTCTAGGGGCCGGTGCTCATCTCTGTTTGTTAGCCGAAGAGCCAGCATTGTCCGAAGATGCTTCCACGGTCATGTGGCCGGCATGACGCACGCGGAACGCTGTTACCTACCCACCGAAGTGGTACCTATTCATCTACTTGCATTTGCATGCTTTCGAATTGCTAGGTTGGCAAGAGCTGGGGCTAGTGCGGGAGCTCACTCCGTCACGTGGGACTAGGGATTCGAACCTCCGAACTTGCAATCTTCCAATCGACAAGCCTGGCGTCTTACCCACTGAGCCACCACGCCCCTGTATATAACGGTTTATTCATTGTATAGTCAGACTATACAATGTCAATAATGTTTTGAAGCAATTGTGAAAAAGGAAGGATCCATTTATGGAACAGGTATGGTATGTGGAAAAACTGAAAAAATAGTCATTTAAATTCTGTGTGTTCTGCAGACAGCAGGAGGATGACAAAGGAACCAGTTGTCCAAAGTAGGTTTAATTATTTTCCATGTCTTTCATTGTCATTTTCAACTCTCTACATTTTCACCACTTTATATTCAATTCTTGCTTTCAATATAAAGGTGTGAAGTCTTATAATTGCTGCTTCCCTAGCCCCCAATTCTTTTTATAGAATCTACTTCCATGAAAATGCATGTTAGCCTTCCTATCATTGTAAGTTTCTAACTTCTTGTGTTATTTTTGTTCAGTGTTGCTCTGTGGACACAATGCTAGTAGTTTTCTCCCTGCTTTTGATATTTATTTTCATATATCTCTTTCAGCCCATTGGCAAAAAATGCCCAGGAATGCAGAGCAGAAACATTTTTTTTCTTTTTGTACTATAGTAATCAATTAAGTGGGGGGCGTGGTGGCTCAGCGGGTAAGACGCCAGGCTTGTCGATTGGAAGATCGCAAGTTCGGAGGTTCGAATCCCTAGCCCTGCGTGCAGAGTGAGCTCCTGCACTAGCTCCAGCTCTTGCCAACCTAGCAATTCGAAAGCATGTAAATGCAAGTAGATTAATAGGTACCACTTCGGTGGGAAGGTAACAGCGTTCCGCGGCGTCATGCGGCCACATGACCGTGGAAGTGTCTTCGGACAACGCTGGCTCTTCGGCTAACAAACGGAGATGAGCACCGGCCCCTAGAGTCGGACACGACTGCACAAATGTGCGGGGGGTACCTTTACCTTACTTTAATCAATTAAGTGAGTGTAACTATGTTAAAAATTCCTTGAGAAAGGTATGTCACTGCTGCCCAGAAGAAAATGAAAGTGAACCGTGGATGGAAGAGAGATGTTGCTTTACTTGGATATCCTTTCTATCCAACCCTGTCCAGTTGTGCTTATAAAAGGTAATTGAGAACATAGCAAGGTACAATGTGCTTGACTGCAGTAAAACCAAAGTGGCATTTGAAAAAGAGCCTACATTTTTAATTCTCCCATCCTCGTACCAACCGTTCCCAGCCTGGTGATGCCCATATGAATTATGTGAGTTGAAATCCAAATGTATCTGGAGGATGGCAGGTTGGGGAAGCTGTGATATATAATACAGTGTCACACCAAGTCACTGCAAAAGCTCACACATAAGTCTCTGCTTTAAATTGTAGCTGAGCTCCATCAAATAGCACTTTTGTACTGAAGCCATAACACCCAGGTGGATCGATCTGTCTGTCTATCTGTCTGCCTGTCTGCAACTTCCACCCATCCATCCACCCACCCACAAGAAGGATTCACCGTATTATTTATTATATAACCATACAACTTCTTTCCTGATATAATGTTCTTTCAATTTATTTAGTAACTCTGAATTCATAATAAATCCTAAGAACAGATCTGTGTATGCTGTACCACTCATATCAAAACACTATCACTACATCTGTTTTTTGGGTCTCAAGATTATCTCAACATTCTGAAACATGGTGTAAGCTGTGTTAGATACAGGGCAGGGTGGGTTTGGTTTCCTCTGGACCTGATTACTGAAGGAGATTGAAAATTGATTAAGAAGAACATTGCATGAAAGAGAGCAGGGAGAAGTCCTTTGTCTTCACCTTTTACATTCATGTTTGTTGTTGTTCAGTCATTCATTTGCTTCTGACTTTTCCTGAGATCCGATAGACATCAGTTCACCAGGACCGTCTGTCGGTAACTGCCTTTTTGATTTCTTGTAAGCTCATGCTGGGGTCATCAATGACCGTATCTGGTTATCTTGTCTTTTGCCAGCCTCTTTTTTTTTATTGCTTTCTGTTTTTCCAAGCATCAGAGTCCTCTCTGATGAGTCTTGCTTTTGCATTATGCTTCCAAAATATTTCAGCTGTTGCTTCATTATTAGTGCTACTTAGTAGTGAATGATTTTTTTTTCCTTCTTAGGGTCCAAAGTCATCAATTTTTCTTTGTTCAGCTTTTCTGTTGGGCCAGCTTTCACAGCAATATGTTACAACTGGGAAAGCCATGGCTAGTATGCACTTTTATTTTAACTGTGATGTCTCTCCACATTCATATGTTCTCTAGATCTGTCATATTTTTCTCCTAATTAGCAGACGTCTCTTTCTTTCATGGCTACTGTAACCATCACTGTGAATGTTTGAGCTTAGGAAGATAGCATCGATTGCTATTTTGCTGTCTTCTCCATGTGTAGGCTCTATATCGCTATATTTTTCTAAATAAATAATCAATTTTTAAAATTGTGCAGGGAGTGTTCTCAACTAGCTTCTTCCTCCACCTTGTGCTGGGAGAGGCCAAGAAGCAGTGAGGGAGAAACATTCAAGAGGCTCAGTCCCTCCTTTCCCACTCACGTGATTCGAGGTGCAAAGGTGTCCAAGGAGGGCCATTGCAATTTTATAATATTTGCTTTACTCAGAAACATTGATATGCAAAGATATGGATAGACGCAAGTGGAGATTTTTTTAAAAAAAGCATTTCTGAAAAACAAGGGGAGATATGGAAAGAATCTGAATCTCAAGATGACTTCAGCCAGCTCTCTGCATTTTCCTTCTCTCGGCTTGCCAGTTCTGTCCTCAGAAAACCACTACATTTTTCCATACACAATCCACCCAACATTTCTTTCAGGCTGCACCTACTTGTGGGTGGGGAAAAAAAACAGAAATTATCTTAGACATTGCCAAATGTTAAAACATTTTATCAGAAAGTATTATTCAGACATAATAATTAGATAGCATACACATATCAATACTTTTGTATCTTTCTCCTTAGTTTGATCATCATGGAATCCCTGCCTAGAAATTAATATTAGTATGGGTTTTAAATATTTTATTCAATAATTATTGTGTGCTGAATCCCAATTTATGGAAATAAGATATTGCATTTGGGTATTATGTTTCTCTTGAAGATTTAAATTTCTGAGAGATAAGCTGGCCATGACTGGACAATCTGCACGGTATCTTCTTGTTGCTCTACTTGCATATACTGTAATGTCAGATTATGGTATCTATTATTTTCATAAAATATGATGTGTGGGGGAAAAGGGGTAATACTCTGTCCCTTCCACTGAGGACACTTCCAGTCTTATTTTTTTATATTACTCTGGAATCAGTGTTAGACCCCAAAGTTCTCATAAGCTTGCCTCTATATGAGCACTGAGACAATTTATTTCTCACCCTTTTTCAGTTTTTAGAAAAACGCAGCAATACCTGAACTCACTTTTGAACTTGTTTGAACTCTGTTTTTCTTCGAATCATAACATTTCCACCTTTTATGAGGAGCCTCCTGTTGCAATTCTGCAACCACTGAAGGTAGTCCATTTTTCCATTAGAGTGACATTTCTTGCCTTAGCCGATCTCTTGGCTCCTGGGCTCCAGGTAGACATTCTCTCTCTCCCTCTGTCACGGGCTACAGCCAGGGTATCGTATTTCACACAGGCAGAGATAAGCCGGCAGCCAGGAACACTTCCCCGGCTGAGGAATGCTGCCGGCAATAAATCAACAGTTGTAGGAGCAGGCGAGAGAGAAAGTCAGAAGTCCATACCAGAAGATTCAAATGCCAGAGAGAGTCCAGTCCAGAGCCAAGTTCAAGGGTACGCACAAGCAGGTCCATGGTATATCCAAGCCGAGTCAGGAGTCCAGAGAGTAGAATGCCAATAGTCCAACCGGGGTTCAAGGAAACAGGTAACAAGGTCCAGCAGAGGTCCGCGTAGCCATAAACTAGTTTGCTCCCTCAGAGGGTCCTGTGTGCCTGCTGCTTAATTTATGGTCCGCTCATGAGCTGCCAGCAGAATCCTGCAAAGATTCCAGCTCTGCTCTCCGGAGGTCTCTGGCAGCTAATCTTGCGCTCCGGCGCTTCTCCTTTAAGGCGAAGTGTGCACTCCTTCGGCGCTGCCTCTTTGGAGAGTCTGAAGAGCTGCCAGGTGTGTGGGTCATGGGTAGCTGCTGAGCGGAGGGCGGGGGCAGACCCTCATCCCTGGCTTGTTCTTCTGCTGACTCAGCTGCAGCTGCCTCCTGACCATCCTGGCTCCCTGTTTCAGGGGCCATGCCTGCCTCGGGGGCTGCCTCTGGGGCTGCCTCTGGGACTGCCTCTGGGTCAGTCCCCTGGAGGTCCCACAGGGGCAGCTCATCCTCTGACTCCTGGCTGAAGTCCTGGGGCAAGGGCTGAGGCTGAACCACGACACTATCCCCCCCTCAGGGCCCCCTCCCTGAGAAGGGACGGGCCCAGGCTTATGGGGGTATGCCCGATGAAAGTCCTGGATCAGGGCCGGGGCATGGACCTGATCGGCGGGCTCCCAGGAACGGTCCTCTGGCCCATACCCCTCCCAGTCCACCAGGTACTGGAGCCGCCCTATCCGCCTGCGGGAGTCCAATATCTGGGCCACCTCAAACTCCTCCTGGCCGTCCACCAACACCGGTGGCCGGGGTGGCACGGTGGGGCGATGAGGGTCAGGTGGGGCAGCAGGGACAAGGAGGGACCGATGGAAAACAGGGTGGATACAGCAAGACGGGGGCAGGTCTAAGTGGAAGGCCACTGGGTTTATCACCTCTATCACCGGGTACGGGCCGATGAACCGTGTGTCCAGTTTGCGGGAGGGCCGGGAGCTGGGGAGATACTTGGTGGATAGCCACACGAGGTCACCCACCCAGATGGGCTCTCCTGGCTGCCGCCATCGGTCAGCGTTGTCTTTATATGCCCGCTTGGCCTGCTCCAAATGCTCCCGTAGCAAGGAGTGCTGGGCCTGCAGTTCTTGGGTGAATGCCTCAGCTGCTGGAACGGGAGTGCTTGGTAGGACAGATGGGAAGAACCGGGAGTGGTGTCCATAGAGGGTCAGGAACGGGGTCTGTCAGGTCGAGGAGTGCACTGAGTTGTTGTAGGCGAATTCAGCGAGGGGAAGGAGGTTTGCCCAATCGTCCTGCTGGTACCCCACGTAGCACCGGAGGTACTGTTCAAGCACCCCGTTAACCCTCTCCGTCTGTCCATCCGATTGGGGGTGATGCGACGAGGAGAGGTGTACCTCAGTGTCGAGCAGGGCCTGCAGGGCCTTCCAGAAGCGGGACGAGAACTGAGTGCCCCGGTCGCTTACCACCACTTCCGGCAGGCTGTGTAACTGGAAAATGTCCCGCACGAACAGGTGGGCCGTTTCCCGAGCGGTGGGGAGTCCGCTGCACGGGATGAAATGCCCCATCTTACTGAAGAAGTCCACCACCACCAAGATGCAGGAGTATGTGCCGGACTTGGGGAGGTAAGTGATAAAGTCCATGGAAATGGAGTGCCAGGGGTGTGGTGGTGTGGGCAGGGGGTGCAGGAGTCCCGAGGGCTTGCCTGGCTGGGTCTTGGCGTGCCGACACACGTCGCACGTTCGGACATAGCGTGCAATGTCCGCCTGGACCCGGGGCCACCAGAACTCCCTGGTGAGGAGATGGGTGGTTTTATGTTGTCCAAAATGCCCAGCAGGATGGGCATCATGGCACAGGGACAGGACCTCGCCCTGCAAGGGCCTGGCCGGTACACACAAGTGCCCCTGGTGCATTAGCAGCCCATCCCGAATGGCAAAGTCTGTGGCAGCCGGTGCAGAGACATGTTCTAGACGCTGCAGCTGGTCCCGGGTCCAGGGGTCACTCGCCTGCTGCTCACGGAGCCGGTCACGGAACGTGGTTTGCGAGGTGGTGACCACGAACACTTCTGGAGCCAACACGGTAGCCGGGGAGGCGCACAGGTCCGCCGGCGTTAAGTACTCGGGCTTCCTGGACAGCGCGTCTGCCCGCTTGTTTTGCGCCTCTGGTTTAGGCACCGGGCAGACTGGAGGTGCTCCAAGTTCCTGTGGTCTGTACGGACGACCACAGGATGCCGCGCGCCCTCGAGATGGTGCTGCCACACCTTGAACACGGCTTTGATGGCCAGCAGCTCCCGTTCCCATATGGTGTAGTTGCGCTCGGCGGGCGTGAGCTGGTGGGAGTAGTAAGCACACGGCTGCAGGGGCTCTGTGGGGGTGGTCTGCTGGGAGAGGACCACCCCAACGGCATAACTGGAGGCGTCCGCCTCCACCACGAACGGGAGCTGAGGGTCTGGGTGCCTCAGCACCGGCTCAGTTGCGAACTGGCTCTTCAGATGTTGAAACGCCTGCTCCGCCTCCCCTGTCCACTTGAACGGTTCACGGGGCCTCAGGAGCCGAGTGAGAGGCACGGCCAGAGCAGCGTAGCCCACAATAAACTGCCGGTAGTAATTGGCAAACCCAAGGAACCTCTGGAGGTTCTTGCGGTTCCTCGGGGCTTGCCATTGGGTAACTGCAGTGACTTTGGCCGGGTCCATTGCCATGCCCTCCAGGGTCAGGCGGTGCCCCAAGAAGTCCACCTGGCGGGCGTGGAATTCACACTTTTCCAGCTTGGTGAAGAGCCGGTGTTCCCGCAGCCGCTGCAACACCGTCCGTACATGCTCTACGTGCCTGGCCGGGTCCCGGGAGAAAATAAGAATATCGTCCAGATAGACCACCATGAACCGGTCCACCAGGTCTCGCAGGACGTCGTTAATGAAGCGTTGGAAGACGGCGGGCGCATTACATAAGCCGAAGGGCATGACGAGGTATTCGTACTGCCCATAACGCGTCCCGAATGCCGTCTTCCACTCATCGCCTTCCCGGATCCTGACAAGGTTGTATGCGCCCCGCAGGTCCAGCTTGGTGAAGATCCGGGCGTGGCGCACCCGATCCAAGAGCTCGGGGATCAAGGGGAGTGGGTACTGGTACCGGACGGTAATGCGGTTTAGCGCCCTATAGTCATTGCAAAGCCTCAGCTCCCCACACTTCTTTTTTACGAAAAACACCGGGGCTGAGGTCGGGGACCTGGAGGGCCGGATTAACCCCCTCCTTCGGGTCTTGGCTAGGAAGTCTCGGAGAGCGGCCTGCTCCGGCTCCGATAGCGAGTAGAGCCGGCCCACAGGCAATGAGGCATCCGGTTTTAACACGATCCCGCAGTCGTACGGGCGGTGTGGCGGTAGCTGATCAGCCCCCTTTTCTTCGAACATGTCTGCGAACTCCCGGTACTCCAGAGGAATGGCGGGAGTCCCTTCCATGCTGGCCGCCCCCAGGAGCGCCTTGGAGGCCAAGTGCGGGCATGGGTCCTGGAACTGAACCACCTGGCGCACCTAATCCACACTGGGATTGTGTTTTTCCAACCAATCGATCCCCAGGACTAACGGAAACCGGGGGATCTTGGTAATGTCCAGGCGCAGCCGCTCCCAGTGTGGCCCCACGCACATCGTGAGGAGCGCCGTTTCTCTAGTCACGGGACCTGACTGCAGCAACTGCCCGTCGATCGCCTCCACAGACATGGGCACCTTCTTCTGGCGGAGCGGCACCTGCTGCTGCATGGTGAAGTCAGTGTCCATATATGACCGGGAAGCCCCGGAGTCAATCAATGCATGGGCCAGGAGCCACTGCCCTGCTCGCAGCTGCAGCCTGAGTGGCAGCAGCAGGTGCTGGAGCCCGTCTCCGGCTGGCCGATGGGAAGCCGCGGCATGACCCAGGTCGCTCGGCTGGCACTGGCCTGAAGCTGCCCGTTTCCCTGCAGCTGCTGCTTCTCGGGGCATGAAGCGGCGTAATGCCCCGGGCCTCCACAATATAAGCACACGTTGGCCCGGCGCCTCCTCTCCTTTTCCTCGTGAGTCAGCGTGGCTCGCGCTGCCCCCAGCTGCATGGGTTCCGGTGTGGCTGGACTGAGACCACTAGGGGGCCAGTGAGGCGTAGGTGCAGGGCCCCGGTTGTGCTCCAGCTCCTGCCCGGCGGTTCCCCGCCGAGCCCGGCGTCGGTCCTCCAGCCTGCCATCAATACGCAGGCAGAGCTGGATGGCCTGCTCCAGGGTGGTAGGGCGCTCCACCCTGGCTACCTCATCCAGCACGGAGTCAGCCAGCCCCTCCAGGTATTGGTCCTTTAAGGCTGTATCATTCCAATCAAGATCCTGGGCCAGGAGCCGGAACTCAGTTGTATACTCCTGCACAGACCCTTTGCCCTGGTGCAGCCGTCTGATTAATCGGTTGGCCCTGACTGGGGCTTGAGGGTCCTCGAAGGCACCCCTGAAGTATGCCAGGAAGGCGGGGTAATTGTTCAGAAGGGGTAAGTCGGCCACAAGCAGAGGGGTAGCCCACTTGGCTGCACGTCCCTTTAAGAGGCTGATTATAAAGCAGACCTTTGTTTGGTCTGTTGCGAAATCCCTCTCCCGTACCTTCATATACAAGCTGCATTGTCCCAAGAAGGCAGGGAATTCCTCAGCTTTGCCCTCATATTTTTCCGGAGGGGTCACTGGGCATTTGCTGGGGCCAGACGCCCCAGTAGCCACTTGCAGTTGCAGCTGGCCGACAAGCCCCGAGAGTTGGTTGACTTCACCGGACAACGTTTGATTCTGGGCTGCCAAATCAGCCAGAGCAATCTCAGTTAGGCTGGCCATGCTGCCGAAAGAAAGTCTCTCTCCCTCAGCGTTTGCTCTGTTTAGGTTTGCGAAGGAGGGAGCAACCTGTCACGGGCTACAGCCAGGGTATTGTATTTCACACAGGCAGAGATAAACCGGCAGCCAGGAACACTTCCCCGGCTGAGGAATGCTGCCGGCAATAAATCAACAGTTGTAGGAGCAGGCGAGAGAGAGAGTCAGAAGTCCATACCAGAAGATTCAAACGCCAAAGAGAGTCCAGTCCAGAGCCAAGTTCAAGGGTACGCACAAGCAGGTCCACGGTATATCCAAGCCGAGTCAGGAGTCCAGAGAGTAGAATGCCAATAGTCCAACCGGGGTTCAAGGAAACAGGTAACAAGGTCCAGCAGAGGTCCGCGTAGCCATAAACTAGTTTGCTCCCTCAGAGGGTCCTGTGTGCCTGCTGCTTAATTTATGGTCCGCTCATGAGCTGCCAGCAGAATCCTGCAAAGACTCCAGCTCTGCTCTCCGGAGGTCTCTGGCAGCTAATCTTGCGTTCTGGCGTTTCTCCTTTAAGGCGAAGTGTGCACTCCTTCGGCGCTGCCTCTTTGGAGAGTCTGAAGAGCTGCCAGGTGTGTGGGTCACGGGTAGCTGCTGAGCAGAGGGCGGGGGCAAACCCTCATCCCTGGCTTGTTCTTCTGCTGACTCAGCTGCAGCTGCCTCCTGACCATCCTGGCTCCCTGTTTCAGGGGCCATGCCTGCCTCGGGGGCTGCCTCTGGGGCTGCCTCTGGGACTGCCTCTGGGTCAGTCCCCTGGAGGTCCCACAGGGGCAGCTCATCCTCTGACTCCTGGCTGAAGTCCTGGGGCAAGGGCTGAGGCTGAACCACGACACCCTCCCTCTCCAGGTTCAACATCCTATTCTTGAACCTTCCAAAACTTATCATGTATGCACTGCTTAGAACAGAGCTTTCCAAACTTTTCATGTTGGTGACACACTTTTTAGACATGCATCATTTCGCGACACACTCTTACAGCAGGGCACAAGGCAGGCACTACGACCTGTGCGGAATCCTGGCAGGGAAGGTTTGGAGACAGCCAGACACAAGGCAGGCACTAGGACCTGCGCGGAATCACAGCAGGTTTGGAGGCAGCAAGGCACAAGGCAGGCACTAGGACCTGCGTGGAATCCTGGCGGGGCAGGTTTGGAGACAGGCAGGCACAAGGCAGGCACTAGGACCTGCGTGGAATCACAGCAGGTTTGGAGGCAGCAAGGCACAGGGCAGGCACTAGGACCTGCGTGGAATCCTGGCGGGGCAGGTTTGGAGACAGGCAGGCCCAAGGCAGGCACTAGGACCTGCACGGAATCATAGCAGGTTTGGAGGCAGCAAGGCACAAGGCAGGCACTAGGACCTGTGCGGAATCCTGGCAGGGCTCGGAGGCGGCGGCAGCAGCAGCAGCCGCGACACACCCAGACACTGCAGCCGACACACCAACTAGCTAGAATAGCAGTCTGCAGCCTATTAGGAAAAAGACTCAGTTGCAAAATTGCTAGCATGTTATCATGCCACTTTTTTTTTGTACAAAACAGGATTGGCATCAAGGTGAATGGAAATCTTTGGGGGATGGGGCTTGTTTTTCCAAATCATTTGATAAATCTACATAAATACATGTAGGGAGAAACGTGGACTGAGAGGCTAGCAATTTATTTTATTTCTTTTTGGGATGGAGTACAGGTAAGAAGATTTGTATTACTCCATTACTACTGGAATGCAGGGGACAAGGCGCTGGTAGAGTATATTCTTCGTACTGGTTTATTAGCCAGCTGCAGAAAGAGAGAGACAGGGGGTAAACACTGATTGGCTTGTGTTGTCTATAATTATTTACTACTCAGTAGTAAATGGCTTTGAAGTCAGTGAAAATGGTTGTTAAATATCAGACCGTGGCCTTGTCTCAGTATTTTCTTTAAAAGACAGCACTTCCCAGGTCGGTTGGTATTATTTGGCTACTGAATTGGCTGGGTCCACGCAGCTGAGTGACACAGATGCCTCTGTTGTGACTCCCATAATGATGGGAGATTCTAAAAATCTGTGGGTAGATACTTCAAACATTATTAGCACTCTGAAACCTGTCCTTTAGTGAAGGAAAGTATAATGCTCAGGATTTGTAAATCTGAAAGACATCAATACTATTGGTCTCCATTTGGTGAGTATGTAAACTATTTATATTTATATAGCTTGGAAAAATCATTGGAAGCCCCATAGTACCATGGGGACTTAGAGGTATGTATGTATGTATGTATGTATGTATGTATGTATGTATGTATGTACTTACTTACTTACTTACTTACTTACTTACTTATTATATCCCGCCTTTATTATTTTATAAATAACTCAAGGCGGCAAACATACCTAATACTCCTTCCTCTTCCTATTTTCCCCACAACAACAACCACCCTGTGAGGTGAGCTGGGCTGAGAGAGAGTGCCTGGCCCAAGGTCACCAGCCGGCTTTCATGCCTAAGGCAGGACTAGACCTCTCAGTCTCCTGGTTTCTAGCTGTCCTGTTCCAGCTGAGGCACGACACAAGGATCAGTGTTAGCAATACTTTATTAAAGAATAAACAAGTCCTTTGCAGTTAAGAACTGGTCCATATATCAGAGGCACACGACACGGCACAGGGCTCAGGAGCAGGATCCGACACAGTGGCGAGGCGAGGCTTGAGTGCAGAGATCAGCATGACAATGGCACGAGGCTCGGGAGCAGGATCCGATGTGGCAGCAAGGTGAGGCTTGAGTGTGGAGATCGACGCAGCGGCAGCAGGATCTATGGGAGCAGGATCCAATGCGACAGCAAGGCAAGACTGGGGATTGGAGATCGTCGCAATGGCGACTCGGAGCTCGGGAGCGGGATCAGATGCGACAGCGACACGGGGCTCAGGAGCAGGATCCGGCATGGCAACAAGGCAAGGTTTGGGAACAGGGCTTGACTCATTCTCCGAGCAAGGCGCGAGGGCGTATTCTGGTGCGGCAACAAGGCGAGGCTCAGGAGCGGGATCTAACTCGGCGGTAGCACGAAGCAGGAGATCGCGGCTCACCTCGGTGGGGAAGGACGTCTGCACAGGGTGGAACGAACGGTTGTCTCCGGCAACCTGGTCTGGTAACTGGCGCCTTTTATCTTCTTGATTTTCCCGCCGTTTGCGTGTCCGGCTCAATCGCATCTCCCATTGCTCAGCACGCCTCTCTGCCCTTCTCTCTCGCGCGCTGATAGGTGGTGGTGAGTCCACCCCCTGGTTTCCACCAACCGTCGCCCTAAGGTTTTGCCGCCCAAAACTTGAAACTGGCCCAACCTCTTGTTCAACTTTCGTGCCTTTTTCACTGTTTCCTGCCTCGACAACGGTCGGCTCCTCCACCACCTCGGATTCAACCTCCATCCTGACACTAGCCTGTTGTCTTAACCACTAGACCAAACTGGTTCTTATTCTTAATTCTTAATTAATTAATTAATTATATAATATAATATAATAATAATTCTTATTATTCTTAATCTATTGTGAGGAATTTTGATGAATCACAGCTATTTTGAACAACTCTGGAGTTCTAATTACCTTACTAGGTGTTGCATGTAGGTATATGTCTATTTTTTTCATATTTATAGTTTATAAGCACTTGTTTGACTTTAGATCATAGCTTTCCAAACTGTGTGTCGCGACACATTAGTGTGTCGCGACAAAACCCAGACGTGCTGATGGTGCGTCGCCGCCGCCCATGTGGCAGCGGCGGCAGTGGCGATGGAAGCGGCGTGCCATCAGCGCTTCCGGGTTTTAGCACGAAACACAAGGCCACCGCCACCGCACATGCCGTCGCCGCGCCGCGGTTGGTATGTCGCCAACGGCGGGACTTTGGAAAGCACTGCTTTAGTTGTTAGTGGAATAACATTCAGCACAGGTAATATTAGCTCTGAAATATTAGTTTATACTTTCCATTTTCAGTCTCAGAGCCATTTTAGACTTTTATAGTTGCCATACTCTTCTGGGGAAAAATAACCATTTTTAAAGAAATCTATTTCCTTTAACTTTCATCTATCTCTGGCTTAGGAAATGTTACTAAATTATATCTTCACCTAAATAGAATAAAATTTGTCATGGAGCTTTGGCATGGTGGCATTTTAGAGACCTCACCTTCACAAAAGGATAATTATAATTTAATGATAGTTTGAACAGATTGCTAACTGCTGTGGAGGGCCAGAAAGGAATGGGAAAGAAACATCAGAAATACTATTAAAAGGATTTTAAAAGCTTGACAGTCTCAGCAAGGAGCTGGCAAGGATTTTGCTTGGTTTATGCACCAAATGTCCCGACGTTCGTTCTCTTTTGTTTTCAACAAATCCATGGAAAATGCCATTTCAGCCCAGGCATGTTGTGTAATGCATGTATGCCATTCAGCAGAAATGCAGTGTATTTTTAAAACACAGGGCCAACAGCTTTTAAAAAGTAAGGTTGCAAAGGAAAATTGAGTTTTAGACACAAAGATCTGTGTGAGGACCTCTAATTTGTAAATTCTGTGATCTAGATAAGGTGATCTCTTAGGGTTAAATATACATAGTTCTACTTCTGCAGTATACTTCTGCAGGCCACTCTCCAGTGTATTGTAATGCCAGTCTGGTGTAGTGGTTAAGGCTCCAGGCTAGAAACCAGGAGTCTGTGAGTTCTAGTCCCGCCTTAGACATGAAAGCCGGCTGGGTGACCTTGGGCCAGTCACTCTCTCTCAGCCCAACTCACCTCACAGGATTGTTGTTGTGGGGAAAATAGGAGGAGGAAGGAGTATTAGGTATGTTCGCCACCTTGAGTGATTTATAAAAATAATAAAGGCAGGATAAAAATTAAATAAATAAATAAATAATGACATTTGAGGTTTAGGGTACATGCTAAAGCAGGGGTGGGCAACGTCAGGCCCGCGGGGCTCCCGCCTAAGGCCCGCGGGGCTCCTGCCTGCAAACCCCACCCCCCAGTGCTTGTGATTGGCTCCCGCCCACAAACTCCGGCTCCCGGTCCACAGAAATCCCAGAAACCCCCACCCCCACCCCCCCAGTCCCCGGTTATAAATATTCAAATGGCCCTTGGCAGAAAAAAGGTTCCCCACCCCTGTGCTAAAGTCTCTACTGAAAGCAAGACACATGTTAATATGTATTTTTTACTTTTGCAACATGATCTGTCCCTTCAGTTTTCAAAAGATATATTGTATGTAGACTCTATGTCAAAGGTCAGTTATCACTTTTGAGTGCCAGGCTTGACCCATAAATTTCAAACTGGAATAAAAACAACACATTCCATCTAGGGAGAATCCCATATTGCAGTGTTAGAAATGATTACAGGGGACATCTAGTTTAACAGACTTCAAAGACAGGAAATCTGTGTCAACAGCAACACTTTACAGGTTGCATGTTCCTTTTTATTTTTTTAAAAAAAGTAATTATAAAAACAAAAAGCTAACACTTTTTAATACATTTTTAAAACAAATAAACCTGAAGATATCAAGAAGCAAGCACCAAGCTGTTGACATGCTTTAGTGATTTAATAACACAATCACATTTCTTCAAAGGAATATGAGGAAAAATGGAAAACCAGCTAAATTTCCATGAAAGAAACAACAACAGCATAACAGTGGTGTAACTAATTAAAAGTCATCTTCATACCAGTATCTAGTAATACCAATATTTAGTAATACATGCTATAAATACATACAAATATGCTGAATGTATTTTCTGTTCTTTTAACCATTGTCAATTTGATGGAAAATAAATTGTAAAAAAAATTTCTAAAATTTTTTGACAAATGGTGGAATATGGATTTGTTACACATATCTCAGTTAAAAACTGAAGATGTATTTTAGGAAGATCTTTATTTCTCCGCTCTCTTTGAGATTTCAAGTGGGAAAACCAAAAGTTTATAGGACTCAGAGACTTGGTGACCTTCTGTGATTTTTATAAAAAATAATTTTAATTTAATGTTGGGATCTCTGGCTACTACCTGGACGACAGGCCAAACTGTGATCTCCTGGCTTAAGTGGCGGTTGTCTGAATTTTTCTGTGATTATTCAGTGGTCCCTATAAAGATGAAGGCTGGAAGATGTTGTATTCGAGTAACCTTCCCCAACGTCATGCCCTCCAGTTATAAGAATACCTGGCTGGAATTGATGGGATCTGTACTCCACCCTGCTGAAGAGCACAGGTAGAAACGGCTGCCCTTGAGTGAAGCTATTTTTCATTGCTCAAAATATATAAAAAGCAGCTTCCGAATGTATAATTAACCTTGGGAAAATGCTCTTGTTCAGGAAAATGCCGTAGCATATTAATTTTCTCTGCCTAAGAAAGCATCATGCTTTATATGTTTACTTTTTAACAATACTTTAGCAACATCCTTCAGGGATATAGTTTATATTCCTATAATAGGTGTACAACCATATTACACATAGGCTTAGATATAAAAGAGAAATTAAATTTAGGCAAAGGCATTTAAAATAAATGAAATACAGTTAGACATCAATTCCCAGGCCTCCTAATTAAGTGCCAAACCTGCTTTATAATTTTTATTGTGCTAAACAAGGAATATGTGTATGGATTAAGATGACTAATAGTAGTTATGCTCTCTTTAATTACACTGATGCTGATGGGCGCTATTACAGTTAAGGGCCTATCAATGTTTCCACTACAAAATCTTATTTTCTGTGGTTTATAGCATTAGCCGTAAACATTCATTCCTGGCTGATGCTGGAATCAAACACTGATGCTCAGTGTAATATCTGCTGGGTTTATTTTATTTTTATGGGTTATTTGAAGGAATTGTTTGTTCTGTGCCAGCAGAGCAATGAAAAGAAGAGCAATAGCTTGAACAGTTTTGAAATAGATCTGAACTTTTTCTTTTCTTTTTTCTTTTCTTTTCTTTTCTTTTCTTTTCTTTTCTTTTCTTTTCTTTTCTTTTCTTTTCTTTTCTTTTCTTTGGTATGAATGTAGAGGCACTGAAATATTGCGCTTCATTTGGGCAACCTCTTGTTCGCTTATCTTGAATGACAGAATGTTTTATTTATTTATTTATTTTTCAAATTTATATAGCTGCCCATCTCACAAACAATATAAATATGCACCATTAGAGCTTAGCTCTCCTTTTGATATATTTAGATATGGAAGCTCCTGCCAGAACTATAGATATTTGCAAAAAGGAATATATCTCAAATGAGACTGACCACCCCTAAGCATGAGAGAAATGAGCCTTAAAGAAATCCTCACGATTTAAAAAGCATTTCAGACAAATACGCCCTTGCCTACAGCCTCTATGACATTTGACATCCGGGGGACAGATAGCTTGTGACTTCCTCAAGTACTGGGATGTTTGAAGCCCAACATTTGTTTTCCTTTGAACGGAAAGATCATTCATTCATTCATTCATTCATTCATTCATTTTCTATCCTGCCTTTATTATTTTTATAAACAACTCAAGGCGGCGAACATACCTAATACTCCTTCCTCCTCCTATTTTCCCCACAACAACCCTGTGAGGTGAGTTGGGCTAAGAGAGAGGGACTGGCCCAATGGAAGACTGACAGCATTATGTCTATAAGCAGGGGGGAACAGTTTAAACCTGTAACAGGAAGAGATAATCTCTTGCATTTTTTCTAGGCTGACCATACGTCCCGTTTTGAACGGGGCAGTCCCGTTTTTTAAACAATTCCTGACCGCCCCATCATTTTAATAAAAATGTCCATTTTGTCCCGTTCTCAATGAGAGAGCGTCTACCCGCCCCGTTTGCTGGGACGCCACAGGGACCGCGCTGCTGGCAAGGCTGTTAGACGGAGTGCGTGTGCGCACGCGCACGCACGCCCACTTTGTCCGGCGAGCCGTGGGTAGGTTAGGGTCCCATTTTTGTCTCAAGGAAATATGGTCAGCCTAATTTTTTCTCTATCAGTTCTCATTCTATCTGGTTTGGAAATAATATCCAACAGTGAAGTGATGACGTGGTTAAGGGCCTGCCTCTCATTGTCAAACAATCTGTCCAGCAATCCATAGCTTCCTGGCTTCCCACATTTCAGCTAAATCCCAAAGAATGGCATCATGAGAGAAGACCTTCCCTTCGGCTTTTTCAGTGGCAGAGTTACTGTCTCTCCCACACTTGAGAAGTTGTTGACAATTTTCTCCTTCCCCTTGAGAAATTAAGAGAAATAATCCACCCAATTTCTCACACAAGTTCAATGGATAATTTTGCAGGCTACCTGGGCACAGCTCTAGTTTTAATCTACTGTCTCTTCTAAGATATCAATGAGTTGCCCCAGGGTCATGCCTGGCTGATGCCAGTTTGGTCTAGTGGTTAGGGTACTGGGCTAGAAACCAGGAGACTGAGAGTTCTAGTCTCGCCCAGGGCCACAACTAGGGGGGGGGGAAAGTGGGGCATATGCCCTGGGTGCCGCGCTGGGGGGTGTGCCAAAATGACACCCAGGGGGCACCAAAATTACAAAATAACCCATGGGGGGGTGCGGAATCCATGTTTGCCCCTGGTGACACAGACCCTAGTTCCATCCCTGGTCCCGCCTTAGACATGAAAGCCAGCTGGGTGACCTTGGGCCAGTCACTCCCTCCCAGCCCAACTCACCTCACAGGGTTGCTGTTGTGGGGAAAATAGGAGGAGGAAGGAGTATTAGGTATGTTCGCCGCCTTGAGTTATTTATAAAAATAATAAAGGCAGGATTAAATAAATAAATACCTACCTACCTACCTACCTACCTACCTCTAAGTCCCCGTGGTACTATGGGACTTCCAATGATTTTTCCATCCTGAGCCAATTACATTTTGGCTTAGCTGCTGTCTAGAGAAAATGCTGTGATGGCAGTTCAGCAGTGTTTTCCAAGGAGCTGCTGGTAAGTGAATTTTCAATAGTGGGATCACTTCTTCATCCTGACTCTGGGATTTCTCCCCACCTCTTCCTGAATCTCTCCCCTCTGTGCCCCAAAGAGGACAGTACAGTTTATTAGCCATCCAGAAGGGCAATGAGAATCAGAACAGCATATGATTATCCTGGCAGTTTGCTGTTAGAGCAAAAAATGATTTTCACTGTGGATTACTAGCACGTATGCATATATATGCTGGAAAGTCACCACCTCTTCCACTATTGAATGAAAACATCTATAGAGGTGATGGACTGCAGAGAGCTGTTAGAGAGCCTAAATTATAATTTCTACTATCTTCTGACATGGTTCTTCAAAAGTAAAAACTGTTAGTGTTTTGCTTGTTCCAGAAACGCTTGCAATTGAGAGATCAAATAAAAACACAAAAACTTTTTCAGCAAACATTATATATATTAATATAAAACATAACTACAAAATTTCTCTCCTTAAAAATACAGAGTGAGATAGCCTTAGCATGACTTACAGAAGCTAAAAGACAGAACAGCAGAGAACAAAAGAACAGCTTTACAAAACAATGGTATGCTAATATATACCTTTTTACATATAGGTCAGGACAATTGGTCACCATGGCAACTGACCTCTGAACCCGGCCGATACTTCAGAAAACAAATAGAATGCCTTGCAAAACCAGACTTGCTGGCACCATAGTCTCTTGTGATCCAAATTCTTGTCTCCAGCTAGCAGAAAATATCTTCTGATCCAAATTCCTTTAAATCATAAAACAACAATTAAAAAAAGCTCTTGTAAAGGCAACTGGTGGTTTTTGAAGACATCCTGAGTCTCACCAAGATGATGGGGAGCTCAGCAAGTTCACCGTATATTCCAGGTTCTACCACAGTGATGCTCCTGAATCCTGAACTAAATTTCTTGCTTCTCTTGCAAGAACAAAATGAGACCTGCCAATGAAATCTTATTGAAGCCTAAATAGTCCCAAGAATGTTATAGACTATGGTACTAGAGCACCAAATGAAGCGAGGCATTAGGGGTGCTCACAGTTTTGCGAATGTGCCCAAAGGTTTAATGCCACTCAGGCTTCTTGGAGGAAAGGCAGCATATAACTCTAACAAATAAACACTTAAAGATGCTTTGCAGTAACTAGTTTAAGGTGATCCTAATTTCTTATGTTCTATGGGAACAACAACAAGCAATTTTTCCTGAAGTCACATTTACCAGGAGTCCTGGAAAAAAAACCTCCCTGCAGAATAATAGGCATTTATTAAGAAACATATTTTTGCAAGTATTTAGTAAAAATAAGAGGGAAATACTTATCTTTGAAAGGGGGAGGGGCTATCCTAGAGATAACGGCTTTTAATAGTTTTGTACTTCTAAGCTTGGCTGGGCCCTTGAATGATCTAAATAATCTCTTTTAAAGACAGAAAAAAACCTCCTAATCTTTTATAAATCTTCCTGTGTTAATCCTTTGAAGACTGAAATTACACCATTGACTTGTAATTAAATGTTGAATGCCTAGAAATACATGCATTGGGATATTTGAGCAGAGCCTAGAAATTGATGAATCCTATGTCAGAGAACTGCAATCAGGGGAAATATTACTTAAATGGGGGATACAACAGGTGGCATGGTGGCTCAGCGGGTAAGACACCAGGCTTGTCGATCGGAAGACCACAAGTTCGGAGGTTCGAATCCCTAGCCCCGCGTGATGGAGTGAGCTCCCACACTAGCCCCAGCTCTTGCCAACCTAGCAATTCAAAAGCATGCAAATGCAAGTAGATGAATAGGTACCACTTCGGTGGGTAGGTAACAGTGTTCCGCGTGCATCATGCTGGCCACATGACCGTGGAAGCGTCTTCGGACAACGCTGGCTCTTCGGCTAGCAAACGGAGATGAGCACCGGCCCCTAGAGTCGGACACGACTGCACAAATGTGTGGGGGGAACCTTTACCTTTACCTTACAACTTTCTTCATAAATGAAAACAAAGCCTCTCTGAACTCCAGTCTGTATTCAGAAGTTTCAAATTTCATGGATTTCTGTGGAAGAACTACTGTAAGCTCTTCCACAGAGAGTGATGGGACACCAGCTTGCCTATCTTTGATTTTTGGTATCTTTGGGATCATTAAGAGAGTCAAGTAGTTATAAATGTAGTGGAGAAGGAAGGGTCTTAGAAATTGTCCTGGTTTTTAAAGTCTTTGAGGGTGTACTATGTTTAACAGGAATACATACACTTCAATAAGTGAGGCATAAGAGTATGTGACTGTCTCTCTACTACAATGGAATTGGTCAAATAGGAGAAGATAATATTCTTCCTATACCCTTTGCATAAAGCAGGCAAGCTTTGCTGATTCAAAAAGTGTGCCTGACAAGCCATCACTGTGCAGAATTAATTGCTGGGCTTGGATCTCTATATTCCTAAAATAAAAGGGTTATCCCTGTAAGATTGCAAGGGGCACCATGATAATGGACAGAAGATAGCTCCTCAAGGTTCCACGCAGACAGCAAAACATTCCTGAATATCAGCTAGTTTCGGTTAGAAAAATGTGGCAGATGTTAAGTTTGGGTAAAACATTTACACTCACTACCAAATAAAAAGGTTATGGCATCCAATGCATTTGTGTTACTTCCCCCTCACAAGTTGGACTTCTTAGATAAAGCTGGATTTGGATTAAGTAGAATCTTCTATTTCAGTGGAACCTTCTATTCCACTGTATTTTTATTTCCCATGAATACCCGTGTTTTTGTTTAGTTAGCTATTTTGTTTCTAAGGAGACGGGGTCTGTGAAATTGCATCCTGTAACCTGGGTTAAAATATTACTGTATTTGTAGACAAGATAGATAGCTGGTACCCAAAGGCATATATTACACAGAGCCTGTTGAGCACAGCTACTTACATAGTTAAGTACTTTGTCAAGATTCAGGATTTTAAAAATGCATTATTCATCCAATCACACCGTACTTTTTATAACATATGAGACATTATCATCCAGACAAAACTAGCAGAGCAGCAGATAAACAATGTTCTTTTATTTTAAAAATGTTATTTCATAAAGATTTACGGTGCTTCATTGCGGAGCATCGTGAAGTACAGTGTTTCAGCTGGGAATCTGTTAAGAGTGCCCTACTCTTCCTTCCCCATTGTGGACAAAATTCTCAGACTTAACGAGCCCTTCAGACTAAATCTAAAATAATTTATAAAATATTTTCAGCCAGCTCTAAGTTTTGCTGCTAGCTTACTTTAAGGTTTGAGTTATTTCACCCCCAAAACTGGAGGGTTTTTTTTTAATCCGTTCAATTGGGAACCGCTGGTGCCTGCTTCGTCAGCTTCATTCCTAATAACTACATGGGCATAGCCATGTAATTTTCTTAGCAGCAATGCAAAAGTAGCTTGCTATTGTCTTGTTCCAGGATGTGTTTTTCGACCTCTCTATCTAGTCTACAGTCCTGGTATTCTCTGGTGGTTTCCCATCCAAGTACTAACCAGGCCTGACTCTGCTTACCTCTGAAACCCAGACAATGTCATTCAATTGCTTCCACCTGCTGAGATCCACAAGGAATGTGCAGGGAAAAGATATTTACAGTGCAGCCAGAAAGGCAGAATAGAATCTAGTGTAAGAATGGGATCCCTTCCTTTTGTGGCTTAGATGACATCAGAGGAGAGGACTGAAAGTCATCCCACCAAGCTTTCATGTCTTCCAAGGTACCCGGTAGAATCTAGAGAGAAGCTCCTTCAAGATTAATGCTGACATACCAGCCTAAACTGGTAAAGGGCATTTTCTTGCCACAGAGAACACTTCTGCCTGTTAATGATAGAGATGGATTTATATGTAGTAAAAGTGCATCTGGGTCATCTCTGTGGAATTGAACAGAAATCCTCCAGCACCATCTTCTGGTGATTGCTGTTCTACCTACTCCTAACTTAGAGAACCTCTCCAGAAGAATATCGTGGCTGAGAGTATTCAGTGGGGTCACACTCCCCAGTCTCTCTCCCAGAAAGAGTGATCAAAACATTCTATGCCAAAAGGTCTAAACCCCAATTAAATGGATCTTGAAAATTGTTTCATTCAACTGCATGGGGACAAGAGTTAAGCCAGCAGATGGTTTCCTGAACTCTACTAAGCATCTTGTCAACAACCTTTTTAAAACTGAAAGTCATTCAAAAGAATCTGACTGGAGGGTGCCCTGGATCTCTACAAATCAAAATGCCAAATCTGTAGTCTTAAATATTGATAAGAACAATTATTTTTATCCTTGAAATATTTCACAAATATATTACAATGAACTATTAAGGGTTCTGTTTAATATCCCTTGTATTCTGGTCATTTCCCAACTTATTTCATCATCCTCCAGTAGGATATTTAGGATTTGGCACTGTGATAAAAGATATTCAACAGGGGTTGTTTCAGCTTCTCTGGTCATCATATCTGACCAAGGCTTGGACAGAAGCAAACACTATATTAGCAAAAAATGTAAAAAATTTAAAAATCCCCCAGAACCTTCTGGAATTCATTGGAATTCATTAGCCTCCAGGGGCAGATCTTTCTGCCGGGTCCTCCATTCCTGCAGAGAGGTATAGTTGCTGCAAGTTTGAATCTGAACCGGAAGTGGTTTGCTTATAGCAAGGAAACAGGTGTAAATTCCCCACCTTCAGACAGCCCTTCTCCCATCCAGTAGGGAAGATAAGATCTAGACTGACCTGCCACACATGTTTGACCAGGAACAAGATGGGACAGACCCATGATTGTCATAACTGCCATGATGTCCTGTGCTGCTCCAACCATGGTAGTCTTGGAGAAAACATCATTCTGAGAATTCAACACCAAGTGTAAAACCACCTCAGTCAGCTCAGGTAGTGGGCTGGATAGCACTCCCACAGAATGCTTGGTCTGTTCTAAGTGCCTGGGACAAGAGGTGAGCATTCTAGATTGGTTCTTGAACGGACAGAAAGGTGTGTGTGTGTGTGTGTGTGTGTGTGTGTGTGTGTGTGTGTGAGAGAGAGAGAGAGAGAGAGAGAGAGAGAGAGAGAGAGAGAGAGAGAGAGAGAGAGAATTGCTATAGACTATTTGTCATCCTGGCCTTCTGATTTGCTCCGCTGCTAAACCAAGTATCCAAAACGGCACCGTTTGACTTCCTTTTCCAGGTCTAGATCCTGCTTTTGGAGGCATTAAGAGAAGGAAGCTAGAATAACAAGAAGAGAACTAGGTGATCTCAAATGTATCATTGTATATTACTCCCAGAGTATCTAATGTTGCTATGGTTTTATTTAACTGGATTTGACTTTTATGGTCTCAGGTGGCTGAGGGGATGGATTGCTGAGAACAGGTGGTCCCCTGGCGAATTGGTGTGAGAAGCTTGAGGATGCCTTTGACTTTCATCCTTCGTTAGATTTTTTTTTAAGAAACCAAAAAGGAAAAACAAATACACAAAGAGGTGGAACGCAAGCTCTGTTTCTATGCTGCAGCAACCCAAACCTGACTCACTTTGAAAACAGATGCCTTTCAAGATGGGCTGGCACAATGACTCTTCTGTTCCCCATGTAAAAGCATGTCAGCTCTCTGGACTTGCACCTCTGCAACATCAGATCTGATCAGGCTGTTAATGCCAATCGCATGTTGTTTGTTCTCAGGTGGAAAGATGACAGTGGAATTTGCCACAGACTCAACCTCCTGAAAGCTCCTGTGGATTTTCTTCCACAATGGGAGGGGGAGAGGGAGAGGGAGAAAAAAGATAAGAAAAGAAAAAGAGAACCGCACTGTCCACTGGTGGTTTGCTTTGATTTGACAAAGCAATGGTTCCTTCCCTTTGTACTAGACTTAAAGGGCAATCAAAGAGATTAAAGTTATCTGGAAGAAAACTGATAGTAATAGTTGCATACTTACGGAAAAGAAAAAAACATAGCAGGGAAAGTTCAGGGCTGCATGTTTAAAAAGCCGTTGCCTTTTTTGCATCTAGAGTGACTATTCTGAATATCAATTTTAAAACACTGCAGCACACAGGTCCAGTTCCTATATACCAGTGTTTTTCAAACTTGGCAACTTTAAGATATGTGGACTTCAACTCCCAGAATTTCCCAGCCATTGTATTTTGCTTATGGCCCTGGTCCTATGGAACAGCCTTCCCTTAGACCAGGGCTTTCCAAACTTTTCATGTTGGGGACACGCCTTTTAGCCATGCATAATGTCGTGACACACTAATGAGGAGTCCCCACCCCCTGGCCCACGTGATTGGCTGCTGGCTCCAAACCCCGCCCCTGGCCCATGTGATTGGCTGCTGGCTCCAAACCCCGCCCCCAGCCCACGTGATTGGCTGCTGGCTCCAAACCCCGCCCCGGCCCATGTGATTGGCTCCTGGCTCCAAACCCCGCCCCCGGCCCATGTGATTGGCTCCCGGCTCCAAACCCTGCCCCCAGCACATGTGATTGGCTCCCGGATCCAAACCCCACCCCACGTGATTGGCTGCCGGCTCCAAATCCCGCCCCCCGGCCCCCAATCTTGTACTGTATGTATTGTATTGTATGTAATTGTAGATCAGAGCTTTCCAAACTGTGTGTCGCAATACATTTCTGTGTCGCGGCAAGGGCCCAGGTGTGTCGCAGGGGAACCCGGAAGAGGAGGCCATGCACCACGTGGAGCCCCTCCCATCCCTTGCCACGCCGACAGGTCCCTGCTCTGAACCCAGCTCTTCAGCTCTCACCGCAGAAGCCAGGTAAGTTAGCAGCCCAGTAGGGCTGCAACTGGGGGGGAGGGTGCAGGGACGTCACTAGGCCGCCACGCTGGGGGTGGGTGGGGGGGTGCAGGGACCACGAAGCGCAGCAGCCGGAGACATGGCTTTTCCTTCCCGAGAAGTGCCAGCGGTGGGGGCCGTGTGAGGCAGGCAGCAGAGCTGCCTCCCTGTCCCTTTCTCGGCTGCCAGGCTGCTGGCACTTCTCAGGAGGGAAAAGCCATGTCTCCGGCCGCTGCGCTTCGCGGTCCCTGCACACACACCCCGCGCGGCAGCCTAGTCGCGTCCCTGCACCCTCCCCCCCCAGTTGCAGCCCTACTGGGCTGCTAACTTACCTGGCTTCTGTGGCGAGAGCTGAAGAACTGGGTTCAGAGCAGGGACCTGTCGGCGCGGCAAGGGATGGGCAGGGCTCCACGTGGTGCATGGCCTCCTCTTCCAGGTTCCCCTGCGACACACCTGGGCCCTTGCCGCGACACAGAAATGTGTCGCGACACACGGTTTGGAAAGCTCTGCCTTAGACATTATATTTGTCCCTTCCTTGGTAGTATTCCAGATGATGTTAAAGATGGAATGCTACCAGAGGGCATTTGGTAGTTACATTGTTCTCCATTATAATAACAATAACAATAATAAGAACAAAAGTTGTTGTTGTTGTTGTTGTTGTTGTTGTTGTTATTATTATTATTATTATTATTATTATTATTATGTTTTTCACTGGATTGGATTATGAAGGCTCAGTCAAATTGAGTAAGATTATGTTTTAGTTTTACCTAAAAGACTACCATGGATATTTTAATTATTAATATTATTACTGATAATGTTGTTGACTTTTTGTAAACCACCAGGAGTCCCTGGCAGAGTCAGCATTATGAAAATATAATACATGCATACATTAGATTGAAAAATTCAGAACCACCATCAAAAAATTCAGTATAGCCATCATTCGACATCTAAGCTGATGGCCACTGAAAAGTTCCTTGCTTGTAACAGAATCTGAAGGCCCTGGTTTACTTTTATACTGCTTTTCCACAGTAAGCCCATACTCAGAGTGCTTCACAATATACGAGAAAAATTTTCATAATATAAAAGCATTTCAAGCCAATTCACTACCTGTTATGATGCTTTTATTTATTTATTTTGGTGAAATAGTCATGCAAATATTGATACTTCAATCTTTCACATTAATATACACCAAGATTAAACAATCCACTAATTATCTTTACTAAAGCCTAGATTAGAGTCAGAAATATGATGAAAAGTTCAGCTACTAAGCCAAACAGCTGGGAAAGAAAAATATATGTGTTCCAAAACTAAATGTTGTCACTGCAACATCTCATAAACAAGATCTGACTCTGAAGGCTTCTTGGCACTTGGAACAGCCGCAGCATACTTCTAAGTCAGCTGGAAATGAGTCAGACAGAAAGTAGGAACTAGATAGTCTCTCGGTCTACAACAGGGGTGGGGAACCTTTTTTCTGCCAAGGGCCATTTTGATATTTATAACATCATTCGAGGACCGGGGGCGGGGTTTGTGGGCAGGAGCCAATCGCACAGAAAGGGGCGGGGTTTATGGGCGGGAGCCAATCGCACAGAAAGGGGTGGGGTTTGCAGGCGGGAGCATTTTGCATGGCAAAATGTAGCTGCAGCTCCCCACCCCACCCCACCTGCCACCAGCGTTGTATAATCCAGGTGGTGACTAGCAGCCTGTGTGCGTGAGTGAGCTGGGGATAAGATGCAAAGGAGGAGGAAGCCAGCCAACTTGGAGACAAACCTGCTTCCCTGATCTTCTCCTCCGCCTGTCCTTCGCTCCTTTACAGCGCCTTGGAGACAAAGAGCCTCCCACAATCCGCCCCTTTCCTGATTGCAAGCAGGGATCTTCTTCCCTGCCCACTCGGCCGGCTCCTCTGTGCCTGCAAGGCAAGGCGGATCAGGCGCAAGATGGCTTTAGCTCGTCGCTGCTGCCTCACGGTCGCTGCCGCTACTGCAGCGGCCGCACCCGCCACACCCGCCGTCACGCCCGCCGCTGCACCTGCCACCACCGCGCCCGCCACACCCGCCACCATGCCCGCCTCCGCCACGCCCCTGGTGCACCCGCTACCACAGGCCAGACCAATTGCTTTCTCAGGTCTTATACGGCCCGCGGGCCAGACGTTCCCCACCCCTGGTCTACAAATACACTATAGTCCCCTCTGCGTGAGCTTTTATAGCAAATTTAAGAAGCAAATATACTGGGCATTATCTCTATATAATACTGTTACCGTCCTTTTAATTTTCCCAGATCTTTGGACAGATACCAGCAAAATGTAGAACTTGTTTGGTGTTGACCAGTCAAACACCAGTCAACTGACCAGTCCATGGAATTTCCTCTCCTCTGATGGACAAACAGTTGGGAAAAAGTCATGGAACTTTGTTTTTGTATATGATAACTGCAGTGAGATTATTGTACGCACAAAGATGGAAAGATTCGGCACTACCCACAATGGAGGAATGGTTGGTGAAGATGATGGAACTTGCTGAGATGGCCAAATTGACTTCTTTGATCAGAGAAAATACAGTATCTACATTTATTGCTGACTGGAAACCCCTTATGGACTTTTTGCATGAAACAGAAAAAAATGAAGTTATAATTTATGGTTTTTACAGGATAGATTATAGAAAGTTGTCACCATAGAGTAAGAGGTAAATTTATGATTGTACCTATAACTACTGTAAAGAAGATTGGAAGCTACTTCTTTGTATCTTTTTCTTTCCTTTCTATTTTCCTTTCCTTTTTTTCCTTTCTTGCACTTTTAGCTTTCTCTTTGATTTCTTTCTTTTTCTTACTTTATATATTGTGTTAGTTTTCATCTTCCTTCTTAAAAATCTTTAATAAAAATTATATATGAATTCCTTCTCCTCTGTCTTCATGTTGTTCCTTCTGTTTTCTGAGGAAGATGCGGTGAGCCTGTGTTGCTAACTATTTGCAAAGAAAGTCCTTCACAGAAAGAAAATATAAGCAAGGGGCTTTCTCCTTGCTTCCCACCCCTGGCTGGCTGGGGAATTCTGGGAATTGAAGTCCACACATCTTCAAGCCGCCAAGGTTGAGAAACTCTGGCATAGACTGTTATACACACGCTCCAGGTTCGGCTTTTGGTCACTCACTCACACACTCACAGACTGTTGAGGCATGTGGATCTTGTCAGCCTCCCTTGCTTTCTACCTGGGTTTTCCAGATAGGTGCAGCTTGAGCAGACAAGACACACAGCCCTGGTCAACAGCTGGGGAAATAATTAGGGACACACACAAATAACTTCCAACCGAACAGTGAGGCACAACGGGTTCTTTGTAATACACAGAGACCCAGTGAATTTAAAGTAACAGCAAAACTTTACTGGTTGCAATGTACATTTGCTCTTTCTCACACGCGCACACACACACATCCACACTTACCCACGTCCTTCTCAACTAGGCTACCAGGCACTAGTTAGAGGGATGGAAGCCGCCAAGTCTGGAGACGACTCAAGGAGTGGGCGGGCTTTGGGACCCCTTTTATCCCCAAAAGTCCTTGCTTTGTTGATTCACAAGACTGGCAGCTACTCTTGCCTTCCTAATTCACAAGTCTGATAGCCGTTGATGGGATGGGGAGGTTCCATGTGCTCAGGAACAACTTCCTTTGTCTGGTTCAGGTGACATTTTTCCTTTGTTTCCTTAATGACTTGCTTCCTTCTTATCTACAGTACCTCCATGAAGGGATCTTTTAGACAAGTTTCCTGGCTTTTGTCCTTTCTGCTTACGTGACTGCTTCATCTTTAGTTATGGCAGTTTCAGCCTAGTCTCACAAGACTAATCCCTGCAGTTTTCTTGGCAAGATTTCAGAAGTGGTTTGCCATTGCCTCCTTCCTAGGGCTGGGAGAGAGTGACTGGCCCAAGGTCCCCCAGCTGGCTTCATGCCTAAGGCGGGACTAGAACTTGCAGTCTCACGGTTTCTAGCCTGGTGCTTTAACCACTACACCAAACTGGCTTCCAAGCACTTTATAATTACAGAAAATTGGCTTTGTGGGATTTTTTTGGAAAATGATTTAATGTTTTATAGGTAAGAAGAGGGGTGTGGGGAAGAGAAATAAAATAGCCTCTCAGGAATAGTGCAAGAAAGCTTTACCGTCCATTCCATAGAGGGTAGAAATGAACTTTGTGATTTATAAAAACTAAGAAAGCTGGGATATCAGGGAATCCTAGCAGAAAGGATGTCACCTTCCCTTCAAAGAAGGGAAAAGTATCTGCTAAGTGCAGATCTTTGGAAGATCCTAGAGCTGGGCCACCTTCTTGGGGAAAACTAAAATTTTTCAGATTCAAGGAAAAAAGGCCACAGAGGAGTCTTAATTATGGGTGAGGTATGGCTTTTTTTTTTTTTTTTTGCTGCATCCAATGGTTGGTGTGCCAGTTTGGGCTAACAAAGCCTCCAATATAACTGTAACTTACTTGAAGAGAAAGTTGTGTGAATGCAGCTTAGTAATAGATTCCTGTTCTTTCACTCCTGATCTTATACATCTAGGCTTCTGCACTCCACAAATATCTAGTTTTGCTTGCATATCTGATCATCAGAGGAGCATACAATGTACTGAAACCTCGGCTGTAAGTAGACATCAGAGATCTCTATTGACCCATGGAACTTACACATTCCAGCTTTCCTCCCCACTGGTCTACAACATCAGAAGCTGCTCTCCTTTTTCCTTTTAATTGTACCTGGCTACAATCTAGCTACAATCTGGCATGGTGGCTCAGCAGGTAAGACGCCAGGCTTGTCGATCGGAAGACCGCAAGTTCGGAGGTTCGAATCCCTAGCCCTGCGTGCGGAGTGAGCTCCCGCACTAGCTCCAGCTCTTGCCAACCTAGCAATTCAAAAGCATGCAAATGCAAGTAGATTAATAGGTACCACTTTGGTGGGTAGGTAACAGCGTTCCATGCGCGTCATGTGGCCACATGACCATGGAAGGGTCTTCGGACAACGCTGGCTCTTTGGCTAACAAACGGAGATGAGCACCGGCCCCTAGAGTCGGACACGACTGCACAAATGTGCGGGGGGAACCTTTACCTTTTTACAATCTAGTGAAGGAAAGAATGTGTTTAGCATTGCCAGCTCTGCTGTCATGTGGAGCTTTATTGAATGGTGCTTTCGACGTCCAATTGCTACCAATGTCCATTGACGTTGTTATGCTTAGAATGGATACATCCATTTGCTATGGACATTCTGAGAATGGCTATTACAATGGCTGCAGATATTATGGCTGCAGTATTGCCATACTGTTGGTGTGTAATTGAAGAAGTAAACTAAATTCTTCCCATATAATCAAATCAAATCTTTATTGCAGCCAAAAGGCCAGCAGTCAGACAAAAATAAAGCAGGTAAAAATGTTATGCAAGAAATTATCAAGCAAGAACAATGTGGCTTTCTCCCAAAAAGACAAATAAAAGACAATATCAGAATAATTCTAGATGTAATAGAATATGCACAGACACATAATGAAAAAGAAATAACTTTATTGTTCCTAGATGCTGAAAAAGCATTCGATAGATTAAACTGGGACTTTATGTTTAAGACATTAGATCATATGGATTTTGGAACCCCTTTTAAGACAGCAATTAAAGCAATATACACAACCCAGAAAGCAAAAATTATAATTAATGATGAATATACAAAAACATTTAAAATCGAAAAAGGAACAAGGCAAGGGTGTCCACTCTCACCCTTATTATTTATATTGGTACTGGAAATTTTACTAAATGATATCAGAGAGGACGAAAAAATAGAAGGGATTAAGATCAAAAAAGAAAGTTTTAAATTAAGGGCCTTTGCGGACGATATAGCATTAATAATACAAAACCCAGTAGAATCTATAGAATGCTTAATGAGAAATATACAAGAATTTGGAAAATTGGCAGGACTTAAAATCAACAAACATAAAACAAAAATGATAAATATAAATTTGAATCGAAAAACACAAGAAATATTAGAAAATAAAACAGGATTTAAAAATGTAAAAAATACCAAATATCTAGGAATAATAATATCAAGAAAAAATAACGACATATTCCAAAACAATTACATAAAACTATGGAAAGAAATTAAACAAGATTTAGAAAAGTGGGGAAAATTACATCTATCCTTAATGGGAAGAATTTCAACAATTAAAATGAATGTACTACCCAGGATATTATTTTTATTCCAAGCAATACCAATACTGATTACAGACAATACATTTAAATCATGGCAAAGAGAATTATCAAAATTCATATGGCAAGGGAAAAAACCACGAATAAAATATAAATTATTACAAGATGCTAAAGAAAGAGGAGGATTAGGACTCCCAGATTTACAACTATATTATGAAGCTTGTAACCTAATGTGGATTAAAGAATGGGTGAGATTAGAAAATTATAAATTATTATATTTGGAAAGCCATGATTTAAAATTTGGCTGGCACGCATACCTTTGGTATGACAAAATTAAAGCAAATAAAATGTTTAATAATCACTGTATACGAAGAGCATTAATTAAAGTTTGGAATAAATATAAGAAAAGACTATTGCCAAATATACCATTCTGGTTATCCCCACAAGAAGCTTTCACGAGAGTAGAAAGCTCAAATAACCGTAATTGGTTTAAATATAAAGATTTAATATACTATGAAGGGGACAAAATTGAAATGAAATCAAGGGAAGAATTGGAAGAAAAAAAAGAATATCAATGTAACTGGTTTATATACCTACAATTAAAAGAACAATTTAAATCAGATAAAAAGAACTATAAATTTGTAAAAAAACCAACGTGGTTAGAAAACCAACTATTTGAAAACACTGATCATACTATAAGTAAATTTTATAAAATGCTACTACAAATAAAATTAGAAGACGAACAAGTCAAAGAATGTATGATAAATTGGGCCAGAAATTTTGGATATAACATTATGTATGATCAATGGGAAAAAATGTGGACAAAAGGTTTAAAATTTACATTAAATTATAACTTAAAAGAAATTTTTTACAAAATGATGTACCGTTGGTATATAACTCCAGAGAAATTATCAAAAATGTATAAAAATGTATCAAGTAAATGTTGGAAATGTAAGAAGGAAAATGGAACATTTTACCATCTATGGTGGACGTGCAAGAAAGCGAAAAAATTTTGGAACTCAATACATGAAACCATAAAAACAATTACATCAATGGACATACAAATTAAACCAGAATTATACTTATTAGGCTTCATGGACAATGAACTGGAGAAAAAACACAGAAATTTGTTACTATATATGTTTTCAGCTGCCAGAATAACATATGCTCAACAATGGAAGAAAGAAGAAACCCCTACAATCCAAGACTGGATTACAAAAATTATGGACCTAGCACAGATGGCAAAACTAACAGAGATGTTAAAAGATAAGAACATGGACAAATTTAAAAATGATTGGAAACCGTTTCTGGACTATATGATAAATGTACAAAAAAATAATACAATATATATAGGATTTAATGATTAAGTTGGTAAGAAATAGAAAAGGAACAAATGTAATTTAAACAAGCAATTAAGTAATAAGAGAAATATATTAACCACAGTTAAGGAGATCGAGAACCAAACCTTTTTCCCTTTTCCCTTCCCCCCCCTTTTTTTTTCTTCTGTTTCCTTGTTTGTCTCTCCTTTTACACACCTTTCCTTCCTTTCCCCGCACCCTGTTTAATTGTTTCAAGGTGTATGTAAGTTATATGTTGTATGTTATATGTTATATGTAAATTTTATATAATAAAGTATTTTTTTTAATAAAATTTTTTTTTAAAAAAAATGGAGATGTATAAGACTAAAAAGAAAGAAAATTAATATCAAATTTCTAAGCACAAGGGGAAGTGGATACTACATACAGGAGCACAACATTGGCCAGTCCAAAAGGATATAACTGAATAATGGTCAGACAGGCAGAGGGACAAGTAGAGGTTATGCTTTCTACCAGGGAATTTCTTCAAGATAGGATAAAGGGGATTTATATAAAGGATTCCTTATAAAGAGTAGTGAAAGAACATGGGGTCATGGATTCTACCAAGCCGTCCCCAGAATAGCACATACACAGAGGCAGAGGAATATTTTGTAGCCCTCTAACAAAAAAGCAGAAGGAAGTGCATCCAGCCTGGGGAATGTGAAGGCCTTCTGAAAGTTTTCAGGGCTCTGCTAGATGAAAGGAAGCTGGCATATCTCCAACTGAAAAACTTCCACATGCTGCAAAACCGGGAACCAGACTTAGGTTGATTTGAAAATCAAAGTCCCAAATATGCTGTTTGAGAATACTGCTCATGTGAACTTGATGAATTGAATAGCATTTTTATTTATTTATTTATTTATTTATTTAATTACCAGTGAGAGAAGTTGTGGGAGAGGTACAGGGTGTGAGTCGGGTGGTGCTAGACCCTACCAGTGCCGAGAGCGGAAGCTGGTGCACTGGGGGGTCTTACCACCGCCCAAGAGTGTATGGGAATGTGTGTTGGATAGTTTGGAGAAGGGATTCTTGATTAACCCTGAGAATTCCGGAGGCCTGGGAGTGGAGGCTACTGGGCCAGAACTGGGAATCTCCGGGGGCTATATGGCGGGCCATCTGATTCGGGTGGTGACGGGCAGGGGACAGTATGACGGGAACCGGAGGGCATGCCATCTGTGGGGAAGGCGCCCCCGGTGTTTGTTACCGGTGGTGCGTTCCGGCCCCCCGTGTTCATACCCAGGCCCTGGTAGGCAGATCCTCGGGGGCTCCGGTCTCCGGCTGCTGCTATTGAATGCCAGGTCGGTGAACAACAAAGCCCCCCTTATAAGTGACTTGATCACGGATGAGGGGGCCGACCTGGTATGTATTACCGAGACCTGGCTGGCACCAGAGGGGGGGAGTGGCCCTCTCGGAAATGTGTCCAGCCGGGTTTCAGGTCTGGCATCAGCCGAGACACCGGGGCAGGGGAGGTGGGGTGGCAGTGGTCATTCGAGAGTCTCTTGTGGCCTTCAGGGGCGCTGCTCCACAAGTGGCCGGGTGTGAGACCCTGTTTTTCAAGTTGGGTTCACGAGAACAGTTGGGAGTGTTGCTGCTGTACCAGCCTCCCTGCTGCGTAGCAACCTCCCTGCCTGAGCTGCTCGAGGCTGTCTCGGGGCTGGCAGTGGAGTTCCCCAGACTTATGGTTCTGGGGGACTTTAATCTGCCATCTCTGGGACGGGACTCGGAGGCGGCTCGGGAGTTCATGGCTACCATGGCAGCTATGGGCCTGTCTCAGATTATTCGTGACCCGACTCGGGACAGTGGTCTCACCCCGGACTTAGTTTTCTTGTCTGAGCAGTGGCAATGTGATCTGAGGGGAGAGCTACATCTTTCCCCATTGTCATGGTCAGACCACGCCCTGGTGACCCTTAGACTCTCTTGTGCTGCCCCACTCCGCAGGGAGGCGGGACCTATTCGATTGGTCCGCTCCCGGCGACTGATGGACCCAGTGAGGTTTCAGAAGGAGCTGGGAGTCGTTCCCGAGGACTTGCTTCACGGTCCAGTGGAGCTCCTGGCCGCGGCCTGGAACAGGGCCGCGGCTGGAGCCCTGGACAAGATCGCGCCTATGCGACCTCTCCGGCCCTACTTGGCCTACCGCTCTCCGTGGTTTACTGAAGAGTTAAGGGCCTTGAAGAGGGTTAAGAGACGTCTAGAGCGCCGCTGGAGAAAGACGAAGAATGAATCTGACCGAACACAATCTAGAGCCGCAGTTAAGGCCTACCTTGTGGCGGTAAGAGCGGCGAAACGTGAATATTTCTCCGTTCTTATTGCATCCGCAGAATGCCGCCCGACGGCCCTTTTTAAAATTACAAGATCACTGTTGGGTCGGGAGCAGAGGGAGACCCACCTACAGGGCCGATCGGAAGAGTTTGCTGAGCATCTGCAGGATAAAATCACCCAGATTCATTCCAAGTTGGACTCCAAGCATGAGACAGGATCTGTGGAGATGCCAAGGGCTCGTACTTACCATGTTATCTGGGAACAGTTTGATCCTGTTGCGCCTGAGGAAGTGGACAGGATCCTCCGGACTGTAAACGCCACCACATGCCAGCTTGACCCTTGTCCCTCCTGGCTGGTGAAATCGGCCAGTGAGGTGACATGTGGATGGGTCCAGGCGATGATTAATCTGTCCTTGAGTGAGGGGGTGTTCCCAGAGGTCTTTAAGGAGGCGCTGGTGCACCCCCTCCTCAAGAAGCCGTCCCTGGACCCTACTATCCTGGGCAATTTTCACCCAGTCTCCCACCTTCCCTTTTTGGGAAAGGTGGTTGAGAAGGTGGTGGCTTGGCAACTCCAGAGGATTCTGGAGGAAACGGATTATCTAGACCCCTTCCAGTCAGGTTTCAGGACGGGATATGGGACGGAGACCGCATTGGTCGCGCTTATGGATGATCTTTGGCGAGAGCGGGATGGAGGGAGTGCGTCCATCCTAGCTCTCTTAGATCTCTCTGCGGCTTTCGATACCGTCGACCACGGTATACTATTGGGACGGCTCAGGGAGTTGGGGGTGGGCGGCGTAGTTTTGCGCTGGTTCACCTCCTTCCTCCGGGGCCGTTCCCAGTCGGTGTTGATAGGGGAGGAGAGGGCTGACCCCCGCCCCCTGACTTGTGGGGTGCCGCAGGGGTCGGTTCTCTCTCCTCTCCTGTTCAACATCTACATGAAACCGCTGGGCGAGATCATCCGTCACCATGGGATGAGGTATCACCAATATGCTGATGATACCCAGGTGTACATCTCCATTCCAGGTGAAGTAAGTGATGCGGTCGATGCCTTATCTCAGTGTCTGGAGGCTGTGGGGGCCTGGATGGGGAACAACAGGCTTCAGCTGAACCCTGGTAAGACGGAGTGGCTGTGGATTGATGGCCCCCCTAGATCCGGGAAGTTGTCATCTTTGGTTCTGGGTGAGGTGGCACTACCTCGCTCGGATCCAGTGCGGAACCTGGGGGTCCTCCTGGACTCGCG
Organism: Charina bottae; assembly: GCA_023362775.1. Lineage (NCBI taxonomy): Eukaryota > Metazoa > Chordata > Lepidosauria > Squamata > Charinaidae > Charina > Charina bottae. The sequence goes on from JALMGJ010000022.1 coordinate 1,471,057, forward strand.
ACTCTTGCTCGAAGAGCAGGTGGCAGTCACGGCCAGGAGGACCTTTGCACAACTTCGTGTTGTGCGCCAGTTACGCCCTTTCCTGGATCGGGAGGCCCTCCGAACAGTCACTCACGCCCTTGTCATCTCCCGTATAGATTACTGTAATGCGCTCTACATGGGGCTACCCCTGAAGAGTATCCGGAAGCTTCAGCTGGTCCAGAATGCTGTGGCGCGAGCAGTTATGGGTGCCATGAGATCGGCACATGTAACACCTCTGCTACGCGAGCTGCATTGGCTACCAGTTTGCTTCCGGGTCCAATTCAAGGTGTTGGTGATTACCTTTAAAGCCCTATATGGCATAGGGCCAGGGTACCTGAGGGACCGTCTCGTCCCGATAACGTCGGCCCGCCCCACCCGTGCATGCAGGGAGGACATGCTTCGGACCCCCTCAACAAGAGAATTCCATCTGGCGGGGTCCAGGAGACGTGCCTTCTCTGCGATAGCGCCCGCCTTATGGAACATCTTGCCCCCGGAGGTGAGACTCGCCCCCTCACTCCTGGCCTTCCGGAAGGCCCTCAAGACCTGGCTCTGCCATCGAGCCTGGGATGACAGAGGTGGCAGTGCCTCCTGGGGTTGGCTGGCCCCGTAGGAATACAATCTACACCACGGTCTCCAATCCATCTTGGATTTAGATAATTTATTACTGTATAGTATTATTTATTACTCCAGCAAAGGAGATCGTTACCTTGTCATGGTGCTGGAGCTTGAGCACCTCAATGAAACCATGAGCTAAACCGTGAAGGGACACCCAAGACGGGAAGGTCGTGGCAGAGAGGTCAGACTAAATACGATCCCTGGGGAAGGTAACGGCAACCCACTCCAGTATTCTTGCCATGAAAACTAAATGGATCAGTACAACCAAAGATATGTCGGTATACCATCGGAAGATGGGACTCCCAGGTCGGAAGATGGTCAAAATGCTACTGGGGAGGAACAGAGGATACGTTCAACTAGCCCCAGATGTGATGACGCAGCTAGCTCAAAGCCGAAAGGACGGCTAGCGGCCGACGGTGCTGGTGGTGAACGACGAATCCGATGTTCTAAAGATCAACACACCATAGGAACCTGGAATGTAAGATCTATGAGCCAGGGCAAATTGGATGTGGTTATTGGTGAGATGTCAAGATTAAATATAGACATTTTAGGTGTCAGTGAACTGAAATGGACTGGGATGGGCCACTTCACATCAGATGACCACCAGATCTACTACTGAGGACAAGAGGACCACAGAAGAAATGGAGTAGCCTTCATAATTAATAATAAAGTGGCTAAAGCAGTGCTTGGATACAATCCAAAAAACGATAGAATGATCTCAATTCGAATTCAGGGTAAGCCATTTAACATCACAGTGATCCAAATATACGCGCCAACCACAGATGCTGAAGAAGCAGATCAGTTCTATGAGGATCTGCAGCACCTACTGGATAATACACCAAAAAGAGATGTTATTTTCATTACAGGAGACTGGAATGCTAAGGTGGGTAGTCAGACGACACCTGGAATTACAGGCAAGCATGGTCTGGGAGAACAAAATGAAGCAGGACATAGGCTGATAGAATTTTGCCAAGACAACTCACTGTGCATAACAAACACTCTCTTCCAACAACCTAAAAGACGACTTTATACATGGACTTCACCAGATGGTCGACACCGAAATCAGATTGACTACATCCTTTGCAGCCAAAGGTGGCGGACATCTATACAGTCGGTAAAAACAAGACCTGGAGCTGACTGTAGTTCAGATCACGAACTTCTTATTGCAAAATTTAGAATCAGACTAAACAGAATAGGGAAGACCCACAGATCAGTTAGATATGAGCTCACTAATATTCCTAAGGAATATGCAGTGGAGGTGAAGAATAGATTTAAGGGACTAGATTTAGTAGATAGGGTCCCGGAAGAACTATGGACAGAAGTTCGCAACATTGTTCAGGAGGCGGCAACAAAAAACGTCCCAAAGAAAAAGAAAACCAAGAAGGCAAGATGGCTGTCTGCTGAAACACTGGAAGTAGCCCAAGAAAGAAGGAAAGCAAAAGGCAACAGTGATAGGGGGAGATATGCCCAATTAAATTCAAAATTCCAGAGGTTAGCCAGAAGAGATAAAGAATTATTTTTAAACAAGCAATGTGCGGAAGTGGAAGAAGACAATAGAATAGGAAGGACAAGAGACCTCTTCCAGAAAATTAGAAACATCGGAGGTAAATTCCAGGCAAAAATGGGTATGATCAAAAACAAAGATGGTAAGGACCTAACAGAAGCAGAAGAGATCAAGAAAAGGTGGCAAGAATATACGGAAGATCTGTATAGGAAGGATAATAATATTGGAGATAGCTTTGACGGTGTAGTCAGTGAGTTAGAGCCAGACATCCTGAAGAGTGAGGTTGAATGGGCCTTAAGAAGCATTGCTAATAACAAGGCAGCAGGAGACGATGGTATCCCAGCTGAACTGTTTAAAATCTTGCAAGATGATGCTGTCAAGGTGATGCATGCCATATGCCAGCAAATTTGGAAAACACAAGAATGGCCATCAGATTGGAAAAAATCAACTTATATCCCCATACCAAAAAAGGGAAGCACTAAAGAATGTTCAAACTATCGAACAGTGGCACTTATTTCACATGCCAGTAAGGTAATGCTCAAGATCTTGCAAGGTAGACTCCAGCAATTCATGGAGCAAGAATTGCCAGATGTACAAGCTGGGTTTAGAAAAGGCAGAGGAACTAGAGACCAAATTGCCAATATCCGCTGGATAATGGAGAAAGCCAGGGAGTTTCAGAAAAACATCTATTTCTGTTTTATTGACTATTCTAAAGCCTTTGACTGTGTGGATCATAACAAATTGTGGCAAGTTCTTGGTGGTATGGGGATACCAAGTCATCTTGTCTGCCTCCTGAGGAATCTGTATAACGACCAAGTAGCAACGGTAAGAACAGAGCACGGAACAACGGACTGGTTTAAGATTGGGAAAGGAGTACGGCAGGGCTGTATACTCTCACCCTACCTATTCAACCTGTATGCAGAACACATCATGCGACATGCTGGGCTTGAGGAATCCAAGGCTGGAGTTAAAATCGCTGGAAGAAACATTAACAATCTCAGATATGCAGATGATACCACTTTGATGGCTGAAAGCGAGGAGGAATTGAGGAGCCTTATGACGAAGGTGAAAGAAGAAAGTGCAAAAGCTGGGTTGCAGTTAAACCTCAAAAAAACCAAGATTATGGCAACGAGCTTGATTGATGACTGGCAAATAGAGGGAGAAAAAGTGGAGGCAGTGACAGACTTTGTATTTCTAGGCGCAAAGATTACTGCAGACGCTGACTGCAGCAAGGAAATCAGAAGACGTCTACTTCTTGGGAGGAGAGCAATGGCAAATCTTGATAAAATAGTTAAGAGCAGAGACATCACACTGACAACAAAGGTCCGCATAGTTAAAGCAATGGTATTCCCTGTAGTAACCTATGGCTGTGAGAGCTGGACCATAAGGAAGGCTGAGCGAAGGAAGATAGATGCTTTTGAACTGTGGTGTTGGAGGAAAATTCTGAGAGTGCCTTGGACTGCAAGAAGATCAAACCAGTCCATACTCCAGGAAATAAAGCCAGACTGCTCACTTGAGGGAATGATATTAAAGGCAAAACTCAAGTACTTTGGCCACATAATGAGAAGACAGGATACCTTGGAGAAGAAGCTGATGCTAGGGAAAGTGGAAGGCAAAAGGAAGAGGGGCCGACCAAGGGCAAGATGGATGGATGATATTCTGGAGGTGACAGACTCAACCATTGGGGAGCTGGGGATGGTGACGGCCGACAGAAAGCTCTGGCGTGGACTGGTCCATGAAGTCACGAAGAATCGGAAACGACTGAACGAATAAACAACAAAATTATTTATTATTGTATTTTTAGAGGATATTTTTATAGTTTTTAAACTTTCAATTGTTGTGACCCGCCCAGAGTCCCTTGCAGGGGAGATGGGCGGGGAATAAATTGAAATAATAAATAATAAAATAATAAATAATTAATTTTTATCCCGCCTTCATTATTTTTTTTATAAATAAGGCAGCGAACATACCTAATACTCCTTCCTCCTATTTTCCCCACAACAACCACCCTGTGAGGTGAGTTGGGCTGAGAGTGACTGGCCCAAGGTCACCCAGCCGGCTTTCGTGCCTAAGGCGGGACTAGAACTCACAGTCTCCTGGTTTCTAGCCCGTTGCCTTAACCACTAGACCAAACTGGCTCTTACTCATCCTGTTGTGGGTTCGTCCTGTTGTGGGTTCATTATTTCTGTCACATCTGGAGTATTTGATTCAGTTGGAGCTTTTTTACCGCTAACAAAAAAGATTATATAATCTCAAAGAAATCATTCTTGTGGTGGTGGTTTGTGGTGTTGCTGCAGCTGTTATTGTTTGCTTGAGAAGAAAGCAACAACTAGTCGATCAGAATAAATGCATCATCACATTGTGCAGAAACACGGCAAAAAATAGCTGCCACTTCCCTGGGGTTGAGTAAGCCCCACAGAGGTAAATACTTAAAAGACGGGGAAAAATATTCTCACAACACGTTTCTATCCTGGGGGTCACCATCTGCATCCCAGGAGGCCATAAGAAATTTTAGTAATCCTTTCTAAAGACTGCTTTCTTCTCTTTCTGGCAAGGGGATAAGCAGAAGGCCATTATGCCAGCCAAGCTTGTTCTTGCTGGTGTCAGGACATTATGCTAGAATAGAGGCGCTATGCTGTATTTAGTGTCATTCAAATAATAAAGTGTTAGTGCTTCAAACAATCAGTGGAAAATGTAAAAATTAAGCCTTTAGCTTCCTAATTGGAATTAAAGAAGGAAGCCTTTAATCTTTGGATGATAAAATGTTCCCAGTACAAACACACACACACACACACACACAGTTTCCAGAAGATGTGCCATTGTTGGAAGAAATCTAGCTAACTGGGAATGGCCTCCTAGACAGATTAGTTCCATCATGCCTTTAATTAGCTGGAGACATATTTTCCCCTTCCCGTTTATTAAGTCTTCCATAAAATGGTTATGCCCAGCATTCTAACCCATTTGTCTTCTGATGTTTCATACAGAATTTCGACAATTAATTTCCAAACTGACACTTGGCTTGTTCTTGCCAGTTTATTTTCTCTCCTATTTTTCTTTTCAGTTGCAACATGCATAAAAGGACTCCACACACTGAAATGCGCTTTTTATTCCCTTGAACACGCATATGCATGATTAACTGCATCACCAGACATTCCTCTATTTTAGACCCAGATGAAATCATTTGCATGGACTTTTTGTTCTAGAAAATCATGAAAAGCTAAAGTAAATGTATAAATGTAAATAAATGTTGTCTTGGTTTTTTTTAAAAAAAAAAACCAGTCCAATTTAGTGGCTTTATGAGAATATCTGTCTGGAATAATTACTGGTAGAGCTAAAACTGAGCTTGGCAGTCTGCAACCAGGACCACTTATAACCGCCGAGCCCTCGGAATGCCTGCTGAAAACTGGCAGCAGAGTTTCCTGCCATTCTGTGACAGGGCATACACAATTCTACAAACCCTAATATGGGAACATCACAGTTAAACAAAGAAAACCTCAAAAGGTTCCGTGTGCGACCTCAGCTTCACCCATATGTGTGATGTGACCCACCCACTGCAACCTTCAGCCCCTTCCCCAGGAAAAAAATTGCTCATGCTGCCCTAGACCATCTATTTATTTATTCTTCTTGTTTATTGATGCGTCAATACAGACTTAGAGCAGTTTACAAAACAATATCCACAACAAATGTAAATAAAATAAAACAACTGATAATCAGAGTTACAACAATACAAGGATACATTACAGTAAGTGATAATGAAAAATACACAAAACAATAACAAAACCAAATAAAATAATACCAACAATTAAATAGATATAAGTAATTCAACATGAGATAAATTAAAGATGATGATAACGTGAACTATTCAATTCAGTGCTCTTCCAAAAAGTTCCATCTTCAGTAGCTTCTGAAAAGCAGATCGGGAAGCGGGTCTACTCAGCAGCAGTTAGCTTAAGAAAGCAACCTGAAGAGATAAAAGGGAGATAGAGATTTAAATGGAGGCAGAAAGATTACTTAGGCTGCTCCATAGGGTCAGCACTGCAAAAGAAAAGCAGCGCCTCCTTGCCTCAGCATCCCGAACCTCCTGAATGATTTTTAAATCCTTTTTGCTTAGACAAGATCGCCAGTGTACTCCTGCCTCACAATCCAGTGATTTTTAAACTAAAACCTGGAGAGTTTTATCCCTGGAAGATATGGGTGGAAAGGCAGGCAAGGATTTTTAATCTGCATAATATTTTGAATGAAGATCCTCCTAGTCCAGATTCAGCAGCATATGCAGACTGGATGGCCAATTATCTTAATTCCTTAAGTGCACAAATGCTGGTACAAATCCAGCACAGAGATAATGTGAGAGGAATGATGGAGGAACTGTTTAAACTGTTTAAACTGATTCCCAAGTTGTTAATCTGGTGAGAGAGATGTCCAATTTAAAATTCCAGCCAAATGGAGACATAGATGAGCATATTTCTAATTTTCAATCATTGCTGCACAGGCTTGCTTGTAATGATGTAATTTTGGATAACAGGATCCAAGTTGGATTTTTGTTGGGATCACTGCCTCAAAAATTTTCTAGTTTTGCTGCCAGGTATAGGGGAGCCAGACAACCTCTTTCAGATTTAATTCAGGAATTAAAGTCTGAGTATAGCAGGCAGGCCTCCTATAAAAATGCCAAGCAGACCCACAATGAGGCAGGCTATTTTTCAAAAGCGCCTCAGGACAAAGATGGCAGTCTGCAGCAGAGGAAACTTCTTCTAAGCCTAGCTGCAAGCAGAAACATGCAAGTGGAACATATGGACATTAAAACAGAGTTCTTGCATGGTGAAATTCAGGACGAGTTGTACATGCAACAACCTGAAGGCTTCACTGATCCAAAGAACCGGCATTTAGTGTGCAGACTTCAGAAGGGGATCTATGGGCTTAAACAGGCAGCAAGAGCCTGGAATGTGAAACTAAACCAGATGCTAGTAAAGCAAGGTTTCACTCAGGGCAAAGCTGATCCCTGCCTCTACACACAACACAAGAATGGCAGAGATGTGTTCATTCTGACATTTGTGGATGATTTGATTCTCTGTTATGAGGATCAGAGGGACATTGATGAAACTGAGTCCAATTTGAACACGAAAGTAGAGGTGAAATATCTTGGAAAGGCAAGCTACTACTTGGGAATACAAATTGACAGAGAAGAGGATGGAAGTTTTCTCCTCAGTCAGAGGCAAAAGATTTTAGAATTATTGGAGAGCCTGGGACTGGAAAATGCAAACACAGTTCCAACTCCAATGGAAGCAGACTTTCACAAAGTCAAGGACACTAGTGAACTGTTGCCTCAGAACAATGGCTACAGAGAGGCCATTGGAAAGCTGTTATATCTGTCCACCACAATGAGGCCAGATATTTCAACTGCAGTGGGGATCCTCTGCGGAAAGACCAGCGCACCTACCCAAAGGGACTGGACAGGCATTAAGCGGGTGGCAAGATACCTGAAGGGGACTGCAGACCTGAAGCTTAAGCTGCCAGCAACTGATTCTCCTGAACTAGTGGGGTACACTGATGCAGATTGGGCAGAGGATGTAACTGATCGCAAACCCACTAGTGGGAATGTGTTTTTCTTTGGGGGAGGGGCTATGAGCTGGGCTAGTCGCAAGCAGGCTATTTTGGCACACTCAACAACTGAAGCAGAGTATGTCTCAGCAGCTGAGACATGCACAGAGGTGCAATGGCTCAAGTATTTACTTGAGGATCTGGGGGTCAGTGTTCCTGCTCCAATAAGAGTCTTTGAGGACAACCAAAGTTGTATAAGACTCTCTCTGTCACAGAAGGTGGGAGGTTGGACCAAACACATGGATGTTCACTACCACATAATTAGAGAGGCACAGGAGATAGGACTAATATATTTGGAGTATTGTCTCTCAGCATGATTGCAGACACCTTTACAAAACCACTTGTGAGGGGTGTCTACCAAGGCCTACGTAGTGAGTTGAATCTTGTGTAGGCATGATGCATGACTTTGATTTGAGAAGGGGTGTTGGTATATGGCAAATCAAGCATGCCTCATTAGCATATGGGTGATTGCTCTAGGAGGCAAACTCTGTGCTTCCAGAGGAAGCTGCTTGTTGCCCCTACCACTTCCTCTTCTCTCTCTCTGATTCTTCCACTGATGGAGTAGCATGCACGTGCTTGAGCTCCTTCATGGAGAGGCCATGCCTAGGCCACAAGCCCCTTTCTCCACGCAGCCTCTGGCAGCAAACAAGGCCAGAGGTATACAGTTTAGGGAACAGAAAGAAGAACTGAAACCAATTTTCTACTGAAATGGCTGTACCTGGACAAAATAAATGCAAGAACTCTTTTGTACTTACTTTTTGTACCTGCAATGTCTAAGCATGTCTTTCTTTATGCTTGGGTGGGCTAAAAGTGTAAGAATAAGAACCCAAATCTCTCTAACGTGCTCACAGGCTGTGTTTTTAAACAATATTCCTTTTTCTGCCCATGAGTTTACACAACGTTAAGCTCTGCTCCATTCACTGGTTCTAACAGGCCACTGAATGATCTTCACTGAAAGTGTGACATTTGCAGTGGTTTCTTCCTGGTAGATCTAATTGGTTGGTCTGAAACTGGCTGGAATGGGCGGTTCTGAAGATATTCAGATGCCAAGCCATGAACGGTTTTATAGGTCAAAAGTAGTACCTTAAATTGGACCCAGAAACCAATTGACAACCAATGCAGGGTCCACAAAACCAATATTATGTGCTCCTAATGTTGGGAACCTGAAAGTATGCAGGCCACTGCATTTTGAACCAACTGCAGCTTCCAAATATTCTTTAAGGGCAGCCCCAAGTACAGCACATTACAGTAGGTTAGGCGGGGGGTGGTAAGGGCATGTGTTACTGTTGCCAAGTTCTCTGGCCCTACATACTGGCCCACCAATGGGAGTCAGAAGTAGGCTTCTACCAGCTGATCTAGCAGGAACTGTGAAGAACATCCAAGTTGTAAGCCTGTTCTGTGACAGGTAGTGCTTGCCCATCAAGAAGTTACTCTGGTGGCAACCGAAGACCCTGATGTATCCACAGCAGTTCTGACTTGCTAGTGTTCGACTTTAGTCTGTTCTAGCCCATCTAGATCCCGACAGCTTCCAGGCACTGGGAAAGGGAGTCAATGAATTATGCATTCATAACATGACAGCTAGTTCTCACAAAATAAGAGGGAAGCATCCTGGGATCAGAGCTACTCATTAAACAAGAGACAGCGGGAAACTGGGCCTTCCATACAAAAAAGTCTCCCTCAGTCTGTTGCATAGCTTGGGTGGAAGAAAGAGATACAAGCATTTGAATGTAGATCTCACTGTAAAATAGAGGTCACATTTGATGCACAGCAGTCACTGGAATTCTTTCACAGTAGCTTCTTAGCTTTTCTACAGTAAAACCACTTATCAGAAATCCATAGATCCTTGTGTGCTTCTTTAATTGGTGTCAGTACAGCCTGCCAAGAAAACTCTGACACATAATATTAAAGCAAGAACAAAAATAGCAGGGCAACTTTAAATTCTAAATGTGATTGAGATGTGGACTTCAACAGTTAAAATGCACACTTGAAATTTGATCACAAATTCAGTGTTTGGTTGATATCCTCAGATTCCTTTCAATGGGTGACTGAAATTAGTATAAAGGTTATTCATTAATACATTAGTAATATTTAAATAGATGCCATTTCTGAATAATAATTGAATGGCCTCCATCAAAACAGAATGCTACTACATGTAAGCTACATATATTATCAACTACGTACCTACTGGCAAATGTCAAAAAGAGAACTATACTGTACAAAGCAGAGTGACATGAATACAAACATTGTAGGACGTTGGTGATCATGACTGCTAGAAAGCCATGTGGTGACTGCCCATAATCAGAGCCTTCAGTCTGTGTTTCCTGTTCCTTTGGAGAATCTTTCATGGAGCTTGCTTCTTTGCACTTTCCTTAAAACACGATGCTGGTGTACAATAAATATGCATGGCTAATTGCATCAGCATTACAAGTGTTATTCACTGAACTGTGCACTCACATGGCTGCACTAGGAAATCCCAGTACTCTCCAAATCCAGTGCTGTTGCGGTACAGTATCTGTATGCCATTAATTAGTGCAATGTCCTCTAAATAAATAAATAAACAAATGAACTCAGTGATCACAGTAGTCTCCATACTGTGGCTGTAACATCTGAAATGTTGCTTAGTGTTTGTTGCCCACAATAACAATGGAAACCAAGTTGCACAAGCCACAGCTCACTCCCTTCCTTCATATCACATCCTAAACATCTTGTTCACCATCATGTTACCATTGAAGGAATGCTAGTGGGTACCTGGATAAGAAAGCATTCAAAGCTGGTTGCCAACCTAATCCCTGGAAACAGCTCTCCTTAATTTCCTCTGCTGTCTCTTCCTGTGCAGTGAAGATAAACCCACGCACCATAGCTCCCTGTCATTCCAAGTCCATGGACAATTAACTTTGTGGTTCTTACCACCCCATTACCACTCCTGCACATGGCTGATTACTGATTTGTGGGCATGTATGTGTTTCTTTCCACACACTCTCCTCCCCCCACTCCTTTTCTTTGAACTGAGATTAAAATATGTTCTCTATAGGGCTGCCTCAATCTTATCTTGGAGAGAGAGAGAGAGATTTAAAAGCTGATTAAGTTGGAGACACCTTTTGGATTTGCAGGGAGCCACACAGAGAGAAGAATATTGCTCCATCCTCAGCACTTCCATAATTGTTGATTAAAGCCATCATACAGCTGCAAGGCAGCAGATTTGCAGGCTCCCTGGGCAGTGGATTTGCAGCCTAGCCGTAAAGCCATGTCCAATATGGCTATCAGCCAAGCAAGAGATGAGAACAGTTGAAGTATAGCTTATTTGCATCAGTTCCCAAAAATTTTAATCATGCCATATGGTCACTGCTATGTTTGTGCTTTCTTTGGTGTGGATCTTAACTCTTTAGCTACACCTTCATTATTGTTCCCTCTTAAAAAAGATGTAAAGAGGAGTGGAATGCTGTAGATGTTTACTCCACTTCAGTAGATGCTATTCAGCAACTGAAGCCTATTCCCAAACCTTCTTCCTCTATCTTTTTTAGAGCTTTCTCTGTACTCTCATTCCTAATTTTCTTCTCCTTGTTCTTTGCCCATTCCTCCAACTACTCACTCTGTATTTTGAACTTCCCTGAATGAACTAACACACCATATTATTGGATTTTAAAGTAATGGTGATTGGTGGGGTGAATTAACGAGGAACTGATCAAATTATGGATCAGGAACCTGGGAAATTAAGTGTGTGTGTGGGGGGGGAGGTTGACTAATTTACCTTTTGCATGCTTTTGGATTAAAGATCTGGTAAGTTGTTAGTTTTGGGATGCATGTGTGAAAAGGCTCATTAAAAAGCCTATTAGCCATTCTCTGTTTCTGTGTGTCTACCTTGTTCATGCCACAGCCATTGTAAATTAATTATAATTAAAGTAGAATTACCAATTTGGCATCATTCAGGATAGAGCTGGGTGCAAATTAATCAAATTATTTTATTTGCCCTTATTTGAATGGGAAATAAAATTTGGCAACTTCATCCTTGGGAAATCCGGGGGTGGAGGGGGAAGCAGCATGGAGGTCATGTACAACCCCTGGATTTGGCCAGTTTTATAGAAATATTTATAGCTACTCTCTGCCAGAAGGTATTTTTCAATGTTTAGCTCACTCACTAGAGGCTCTAGAGATGAAATCTTGGAAAGGTTGCATTATTTTAAGGTTGTGTCACTAAAGTACTATGCTATTCAATACACAGGTGATGATGGATTTTGAACAATTGACAACCTCAGGGTGCCTTCCCTGCTACAGTAGGAATTTCTAAACCAAGGAAGCTTTTTTCCACTAGTAAATGAGTACCTGGATTTATCCGCTAATAACTTAAAAGCCAACTGAGCTGAAGTTGCAGTATGTGTACTGTACACTCAAATAGGAGTAAGTCTCATTCAGCTTACTGAGACTTGTATTGGAGTAGACAGGGAGAGGAGTGCTCTGTATAATAACAGACCATCAGTCCAGATTAGCAGCCTATCCCCATGTAATTTACCGATGCTACTGTACCATTTGGGCTTTGTATTCTCATTAACTTAAGGAAGAAAAGAATCCTAGACTGTGCATTTAGTAACTTGCTCTGCATTATAACCGAATTCCTATGACTTAACTGCAGTCTGTCTATCTATTGCTCATGTTTCTCAATAGACAGTAACAACACACCCCAACTGTTCATAAATAAATTATAGTGACATGCTTGCAATAGCTCAACATTTATCAAATATCTCTGCCTGAGCTTTCCTTCCCCTCCTAAGCACATGATCACATATTGCCCGAGGCTTTATTACAACTTATTTGCTGTACTCGTTAATTTAGTTCCAGATCGCCTGACTTCCACAAATTTTAAAAAGGAGTATTTGTTCTGTGGAATAATAGAAAGATTGAACTGTTCTAGAATACAGCCTTCAGAAATTATTTCCGCATGTTCAGCCTGTCCATCATCTGGAAGCAGGGCTGTGCCAGGCCTCAGATATTATGGTTCTTCAAAGATATGTCCCTTGAAATGAAGCAACCTTCCCAAAAGGTCATCTCTTGAGCCCCCAGGGAATGGACAAAAACATGAAAAATGATGACCATGCTGCATATTTTAACAGAGCATTCCCTAGTGATACAATAATAGCGGGAAACAACAACTGTGTGATTTGGAGAACTGGAGCATCTGAGCTGAAGAGGTGTGTAACTGTCCTCTTTCGTTCCTTTATCAGAAAGATGAATTCTGTTCTGCTCTTTCAGTTCCTCTGCACCTAAGGCTTTCCTGGATCCAAATTCCTAGTTGTCACTGATGCTAATTTATGTGATGGTTGTTTTTAATTTTCAAAGTCCTTTAAAATGAGTGGTTTATCCTTTTAATCCTCAACATGATCCCAAGGAGGGTGGTAGACCAATTTAAAGATGGGGAATTAAAGCTGAGAGAGTAAACAAAGGCTGCGTCTATGACTGTGCCAGGAATTGACTTGGTTCTTCTGGGTCCAAGGCTATTAACATGAGGTTATGTCTCTGAATTGAGAAATAAAAAATCTGGAATATTTTATCCTTGTCAGAGTCCCACACACTGCTGCTTTCTTATCTGCTTTCCCCCATTGTTCCAAATAGAATTGGAATAACTAGTCATTTTTCTTTGCTCGCTGCACAATTTTCTCTCCACTTATTTCCCTTTACTAAACTTAAGGACATGGTAAGATAAGCTCTGTGAATTCATTTCATCCTTGGTTTCTTAGCAGACATGCACTGCAGGTCTTGGCTTCTATTCTTTTCTCAGCATTTTGATTTTCTTTAAATATTCAATAACATTCATTATTTTGCAGGGGTTCCCAGTTATTTTCCAGCTCCCCTTAGTTATTTTATTTCTTCCTTTTATTTCCTTTTGCTACAAGGGCCGCTATTCTGAAAACAAATTTCCTCTTCTGGAAACGCTGTAGCTATCACAACAGAAGAGGATGGGTGAGAGATGATGGTGATTAAAAAAAATACCTGAATGGTTGCCTTGGAAAGTTTTCCCCATCTGGTTCAGCCCTAACACCAACTGTACGTGTGGTGAATACTATTAATTTCAGCAGGGCTTGCATGAATATATCCTACAAAGATTGCTATCATAATGAATGCTCTTTATATACAAGTGCTTTTTTGCTCTTGCTCTTTAGATTGGCAAGTGAAAAAGGCAAGAATCCAGTCAAATTACCTGGATCCCAGGATACTAAATGAGCACTTGCATTCACATAAGACTGTAAGCTGTGGGGCTTCATTAGTGTGAACACACCCACTGGCTCCCTTCCCTGAGCAACACGGTTACTGCATTACCTGCCTGCGGTTTGTTTAAGTTATGTGTGTTGCATGAATGCAGGATGCAGACTTTTTCTAGCCAGAACCAATTATGGTGAATTCCTTATCATGCTGACCAGGGGCAAGAGACAGCTGATGCATTTCTGCTAACCAAGTCTTATATATTACATTGTGTGATGTGCACATGCAGGGAGTCTATAGGTGGTGTACTCTTTTGATAGTAACTGACATTCCCACGAGGATCTTGCATTAATCCGGGGATAACTGATGCCTTGAGGCTTGGGTACCATGTTATTCTTCCTTTTCTCCATCCTTGTATTAATATAAAGATTTGCATTGATATCCAGAGGTCTGCTTGTAGAGCATCAGAATATTCTAGGCACATCTATCAGCAACATCTATCTGCAGTATTTTAGTTACTCCTCTGTTTTGTTTGTCTAAAATCACTTAACAGAGTGATTTCTAGATAAGTCGCTTTCTTACTCCTCTTTTGTTTGTCGAAAATCATTTAATGGAGGACACACACTGGGTAGTAGTTCTTTCATATTCAAAACTTCCTTGTTGAATATAATAGTACGGTGATGCTTTTCCACAGTCTGATCTTTTTTAAGTAACATTGTTTGCCAAAGGCAAATGAATACCATTATCATGTTCATACCTAAAATTAACTAAACATTATAATGCAAACTAGTCTTTAAACAGTTTCACTTCTGCAAAGAAAAGCCCCACTTTTCTACACAATTATCAATGCCTTAAACATTAAAAATATGCCTACATTTTTAAGACTGCCAAGCATGACTTGGCATTTTTTAAAGGTTTTCATGAACTGTGGTTCCCAGGAAATGTAAGTATGAGATCAGCTTCTTTAGCAACATTGCATGACATTATTGTGATGGTGCTTGCATTCAGTCTCTTGTTGTTTATTCGTTCAGTCGCTTCCGACTCTTCGTGACTTCATGGACCAGCCCACGCCAGAGCTTCCTGTCGGCCGTCACCATCCCCAGCTCCACCACGGTCAAGTCCGTCACCTCCAGAATATCATCCATCCATCTTGCCCTTGGTCGGCCCCTCTTCCTTTTGCCTTCCACTTTCCCCAGCATCAGCTTCTTCTCCAGGGTATCCTGTCTTCTCATTATGTGACCAAAGTACTTCAGTTTTGCCTTTAATATCATTCCCTCAAGTGAGCAGTCTGGCTTTATTTCCTGGAGTATGGACTGGTTTGATCTTCTTGCAGTCCAAGGCACTCTCAGAATTTTCCTCCAACACCACAGTTCAAAAGCATCTATCTTCCTTCGCTCAGCCTTCCTTATGGTCCAGCTCTTGCAGCCATAGGTTACTACGGGGAATTCAGTCTCTACACATTCCTATATCAACTAGGCTTTCGCTGGTAGAATAAAGGAAGAGCCCTATTGGAGACCTTGGAGATCCTGCCAAATCCTGAACTTGATGAGTAAAGACTTGCTAAGGGCTTTTCTATGATCCTTCTGATACAGATAAGGGCTGCTACCAGTTCTGGGCTGCAGAAATCCAGATGGTCAAGAGTTGGCAGCAATGTCTTCAATTTTTCTGCTTCCCTCTGATGCTCTCTAGTGACTGTCTGAATTTTTACAGCCCAGCTCTTGTAGTGTACTTAAAATAGTATCAACCTCATCCTTGCAATTCAGTTTAGACCTGGGGCCTCCAATATGAGGCATGCAGTCCCGAGTATTACAGACCCATTTTTGGGCATCTGCTAAGCTCTCTGTATCACCTAACCTCGGGAACATGAGAACATGGCATGGTTGTAAAATAAAATGAAAAACAAAATTCAATGTTAAAAAATAAAATAAAGTAAAATAAGCTTCCAACATCCTTCCTCTTTTCAAGAATGTCTCTGGGCCAAACATGAGTCCTAAGAACACATTTAGAAAATATCAGCAAGAAGTGAGTGTTCTCACCTGCCTTAAAAAAAAGACAAAAGAAGCTGAAGAACAGTGGATAGGGCTACAGTATTTGATATAGGCTGTAAAAACCCAAAGAAACACTAAGTGGCAGCAAAGAGTTGGTATTTTCTGTATCTCTTGCCCTCTAGCAGTTGCTTGGATTTTTCCCACCCATATCTGCTAGCACTAATGGCACGGAGTATTCTGCAGTAGTTCGTGGATGTAATGGGGGACATTCTGTTCAGTTTCCCTTCTGGCAAATTGGTGCTTTGAGACAGACCATATGCATTTTGTGAACAGGGAAGTCTCTCCCGAGCAGCCATTTTGCAAATTCACCCACACTATCCTTTAGAATCAGCGTGCCTGCCAGTTCTCCAAAGTTGGAGACCTCATTTTATATGGGTACAATGATCCCATCCAGTACCAGCATTAACACCTGCAACTGTTATGAAACTAGTTCTAGTGCAAGTGCCTTGAAATAGGTCGATTGAGATTGTTTAAACTCTTGCTTAACTGCTAGACATTTCCATAGGGTTTGCAAAGTTTCCAGTGAGTATTTGGCCCATGGCCTCTATGATTGTCGAACAGAGAAGTTAATATCTGGCCTCCCTTGCCAAGGCAGTGACAGACTGAAGCTCGGCAGGAGATTTGGCAATGCTATTAGTTATTAATTTCTGTGACTTTTCGTAAGGCTGAATGGGTGGAAGCAGGAGAGAGAGAGAGAAAGAATAAGCATTGTATGGTTATGGAAAGACAAAAATATCTATTCCAAACTAACTCATCATGGCTTTATACCAAGCTGTACTTCTGAAAAACATAATACATACTGTATATATTTAATACTTAGCATTCTTAATGGTTTCCATATTTATAAGATATACACTTTGAATGAATCAAAAAATTTAAATCAGACTTCAGTCTAGGACTGCTCCTTTTCTCTGCAGGAATATACTGTCCAAATCCATTTGGTAGTGGCATGTCTGTGACCGAGTAAATTAGCTGGTCATAAGAACATAAAAAGAACATGAATATGAGGGATTTGCATGCACCACTGCTTCACAGCAGAGGGAGTGCTGGTGCATGCACACATATGCAAAAACAGATGGGGGCAGCTTCCAAACCTGTGCAGTGCTGCTGCTGCTGCTTTAACAATTTGGAAGGAGGCGCTTTGTTTGCATTGTCACACGTTGCAAAACAATTCATTTGAAGGGTTTGCGCAGCTTTATGTTTTCCAAATCAGACTAAAGACCGTATCTAGTTCAGGAGTCTGTTTCTTACAATGACTAGGAAGACGCAGCCTAAGAGAAGGACACGAAATCCAAAAGCAGGACATGAGGGCCGTTGCCTTCTCTTGCTACTGTTTTCCTGTATACGACATTCATAGGTAGGGTGCTTCCACAACTGGAGACAGCAACTAGCTATTGTGACTAGTACCTACAGCTGTGGGCCGCCTGTTATAGCAAAGAGGGAGTAGAGAACCAGTGAAGGAAAGAAGTGGTAGGAGCCACAGTGCCCAGCAGTCCCTCACCTGGGCCGTGATGGAGCAGGAAGAGCGTTGTGCACCACCAGGGACCTCCTGATCCACTGTGGGCAATAAGGTGACTGACACAATGCCAAACTTTCTGTGCTGGCTAGGAGGCTGGTAGCTTCTCCTTAGCAGCCTTAAACACTTCCTGTTAGGCAACAACGACAATTTTGTGTCCCTACATTTTGTTATACTGTATGTAAACTCCACCCTGCCATGAGCTGTAATTGTTACCACTTACACCAGCCTTTCTCAACCTTTTGACCCTGGAAGAACCCTTGAAATATTTTTCAGGCCTTGGGGAACCCCTGCACATTCAGGCTCAAATATAGGCCAGAAGTTACAAAATGTTTATATTCGTTTCATGTGTTGGCCTGTTTATACTGTATGCATTAACAGTGTTCTCAAATTAAAAATAAAGAATGAAACTTACCTCTTTAAGGTGAAGTTGCCCAAATATGAAATAATGTTTTAAAGAAATCGTGATCTCCCAGGGAGCCCCTAGTGACCTCTCGCAGAACCCTGGTCGAGAAACCCTGGCTTACACTATGTTTTGCTATGATGGTCTTTTCTCTTTTGATCTATGATCATAATAAAGCTATTGAATTCTAATAGCCTTAAACAGCTTTATCCTCCATTCTGGAAGTTATTTATGTGCTATGTCAGGAAGGGCTGCAATTTTCTTTTTTGTTATTCTTGTTTTCAGAATACAACATGCAAAGCAACAGAGGCCGGGACAGAATATTGTATTTTTTCCTACCAAAAAGATTACCATTTTCTAATTATAATTGATAATGCAATGTTTTATAATATTATAATCTTTCTTGGTGTATCAATAGTGATTTTACATAATGTGTTTAGAGCTAAGTCTGCACTGTATTTAATCTTTATCTGAATCATTATGGAGTTGTGAAAGCAGCTTTAGAGTTAAGGTAAGCGCCTTTTCTAATGTTCTGTCATTATCTATTCATGTCTTAGTAAAATATTTTACTTTCATGATTTCCATATTCATTAACTGGGGCTACACCAATATGGATCAAGATGGGTTTTCAGAAGGATTGTGTTAATTGCATATTAATATATATGGTACAACCTGAACCAGTCCTCCATCTTGGAGGCAGGAGGGCATTCTTGACCAGATGATGCACAAGACCAGCAAGCCATGGTCATGCCACAAGGACCAGCATTTACATGGAGAGGGTGGGAGAGAGAGTTAATTTCCTTTTCCCAATGATTTCAATAGGATGGACTCCTCAGTACCTTACAGCCTACTGGACACAAAGTACACTGGGTGTAGCTAGAGAGTTAACAGTTTAGTTCAGTGTTTCTCAACCTTGGCAACTTTAAGATGTGTGGACTTCAACTCCCAGAATTCTGGGCGTTGAAGTCCACACATCTTAAAGTTGCCAAGGTTGAGAAACACTGGTTTAGTCTGTGCCCCCTCTTTTTCCGTCACTCTACCTGCTCTGTGTCTGTGAGATTGCTGATCTCCTTTTGCCTTTCTTCAGGGGGTACAGCCCTCTGATTCTCCTCCCAGGATGATGTAGCTAGACAGGTGCTTGGTTTGGCCTCTGTCCCAGTTGATCTGTAACATAATGCCTTCTTGATTTACTTCATTGGAAAAAGGGTCCCCACCCATGCAACAATCTCCCCCTTTTTTAGCCAGTGTCCCTGTCAAATGTTGACTTTTAAAGGATAAACATTCCCCTTTCAAGTATAGGAATGCAGAATGCCAACAACAACAATAACAGCAGCAACAACAACTCTGGATAGACATTAATATATAAAATGGCCAACCATCCTTTGTTTCATTTATTTGCTCTCAGCAGCTTCCCGCTGCTATATTTGCCCATTTCATCCAAGTTCAAATGCCTACACTGGGCTGACACTCTATGACTTTCTGAAATGGCCACTGTGGAATTTTCTCAGTCTCTCTCTCCCTTTGAAATGCCTTTGGAGTCAGGAAGTTCACCCAGTATATTAGTTAATGGTTCTATAAAGAGTTGTTCTGTGTGGAGAAGGTAGCTTAAGGATCAAGTATTGTAGCAGTCACTATGGCAACCATTTTCTTTGCATGCCAAAGTAAATAATCACCTAAAACCATAGTAAGGAAGTGAAAACTTGCCTGTGTTAGAGCTTACTTCATTATCCTTATTGTCCAGCTTCATTCTTTTCTGCAAAGGTTTTTCTCCCAGTCTAAGAATGGAAATTAGATTTCATATCAGCATTGCACCAAACGGCTACCATGATTCTGCACAACGAAGAGAATGAAGTTCAACCGTTTGGGGAAATGTTGACAGTCTATTCAAAATGGTGGCCACGATTCTTGAAGGTGTTAGGTAAGACAAGGATACAGACTTTAACTGAGCAGTCCTGTTTGCTCCCATGCTAGCAGCCTATTTACATTCAAGTAACATCAGCAAAATGTGGTTGCGATTCAATGCATTTTTATAAGTTGGGAAAGAAATGATGCCACTACAAACAGAAAATGTAGCAACTCTGATTGTAGTTTCTATGACAATATCACCAGTACATCAGTCACAGAGTGGCAAGCCGCCAAAACCCCAAAGTCAGCTAGGCAGATATGGAGCTAAATTTATGCATGATATTAGGAAAACACCTCCACAGCAGTATGTTCCAATACACAACACTTGGCTACTTTAAATGAGTATTTGTCTCCAGAGCAAAGAACTACATTTCAAGGTACTGGAAGATATAATTGTAAAGCCATTCTGTGAAATCTTTGAGAATTCTTGGATGCAGTATTATCTGACTAATAAGATACCAGAAGACTAGAAATGCACAGATGTCATCTCCCATCTTCAGGAAGAAAAAAGAAATAAGATGGATTGGAAACTACTGGCCAGTGAACCTGATGCCATTACCAGGAACGAAGTAAGAACAATAGACTGTTTAGCAGTCGGTTTAGAAGCATTTAAAAATCATGCATCAGTTACCAGGAGCCTGTTGGAGGTTCCAGCAAATCAGCATGCCTCATTAGCATATGGGTGATTGCTCTAGGAGGCAAACTCTCTATGTGCTTCTTCCTGAGGAAGCTGTTTGTTGCCCCTCCCACTTCCTCTCTCTCTCTCTGATTCTTCCACTGGAGGAGTAGGACGCACATGCCTGAGCTCCTTCCATGGAGAGGCCATGTGCTAGGCCTCAACTCCAGACTTTTCCTCTTTTCTCCATGCAGCCCTGGCAGCAACATAGGGCCAGGGGTCCACAAAGTTTAGGGAACCAAAGAAGAATCATTTCTAAACAAAAATGGATGTAACTGAACTGGACCAAATAAACAGTAAGAACTCTTTTTGTAACCTACGTTGTCTAAGCATGTAATTCTTTATGCTTGGGTGGGCTATGTGCTCAAGATCAATAACCTATATTTCTCTAGCGTGCTCCTTAATGCTATTAAGATAAAAACTCCTTTCTGTGTGTGCGTGTTTCTTTGCTGTTATACACTCTGCTCCATTCAGTGGTACTAGCTGTCCACTAATGGTCTTCAGAGCCAACATGGGTTTGCCAAAAATAAGTCATGTAAGATCAACTTTATCCTCTTTTGGTAGAGTTACTAGTCTTTTAAAAATCATAGGAATGCCATAGACATTACTGGCATACAAATTGGCTCAGATCTGATTCAAATCATTGATTCAAATTAATTTGAATTATCTATTTGACTCATAAAACAGAATCTTCAAATCAATTCAGCTTGAATCTATCTATCCAGTTTGGACATTCAGTTGAGTTGTGTTCAAATGAAATCTTCATATCAAAGCTTCATATCACCCTAGGCAGCATAGCTTCATTTCAGAAAAATATGTCATGGTAATTGTGTGACCATGTGGCAAAATGTTAGCTGGACAATGTGACCACTAGGTGAATTCACATCTAATTTGATAATAAGTTGCACCTGATTAATCAAGTGTACTCAACTAGGACTCATTCATAGTTTTGCCTCAAGCTGGAGAAAAGTCTGGAGAGTAGTGCCACAGATCTCTGTTGTAGGATCTATGCCATTCAATTTCTTTTTATGAGTGAATGAATAAAAGGGTTGCTAATCAGATTTGCAGATGATATGAAGCTGAGAGAGACAGCTAACACAGTATAAAAAGAATCAAGATTCATAAAAATCTTGGCAGGCTCAAACACTTGGCCAAGACAAACAACTTTGACAGGAATAATTATAAAGATCTGTATTTATGAACAAAAAAAATATCAAAAGGCACAAATATCAGGGAGATCTCACTTACAGCAGTATGTATAAATGATATTAAGTAGCTTAGTTGTCCATAATCTAAACATGAGCTAGCAATGCAATGCAGTTTCTAGAACAATTATTTAAATATTAGTATAAACAGAAGTAATAGTGTCAGATTTCCAGAGGTATATTCTACATTTGTATTTGTCAGGTTCTTTTTTAAAATACTATGTTCACTTCTAGACACCACATTTTCAGGAAACCATTGATGTTCAGAAAAGGATGATGAGGAATCTGGATACTGCATTATATAAAGAATTCCCAGGAGGGGGGCGGTGAGGATAACTTTAGCAAAGATAAAGAAAAAGCTTGATAGCAGTCTTCTGAGACATAAAAGGCTGTCAAAAACAGGTGTTCTCTATTTGTTCAGAAAGGCAATAGGCAGAACCAATGGGCAGGCATCTGGGCACACTGGATTAAGCATTGAAAATAATCTAATGGGGTAAAGGTTGACTGAACCAACCGTCTTGGCAGGTGGTGGCAGACTCTCTCTTCCTGGAGGAATGTCAGTAAAGATGGGACACACAATTATCAAGAACTATATAATTGCATTTGGTATTGAGCAGGGAGTTGGTCTAAATGATCTTTAAGGTCCCGTCTGATGCTACCTTTCTGTGGTCTCAGCTAATTAAAAGGTCCCCATTTTTTCAAAACTCAGGTGCAAACTGAATAATCATTCAATACAAAAATTGCTACCTAACATAGTAGCTTGGGTCAGCTAGTCAGGCCTTTCCAGGGTTTCACAGCGGGTAACGTGCTTCACTGTCAATTTAGGAATTATTTCTTTTTCAGGGAAGAGTATTCCAACTATGAAATCAAATCCTAGAAACTCTATTCTTTCATTTCATTTCATTGTCTTCCCTTGTATGGCACCAGCTTATACTATTGAGTCAGAAGACGTTAGCTCCGTGGATTTAACTGACATACCAGCCTACAGCAAGAAATACTAGGAATTTTTGTTTATGGCTGACAGCTTGCCTCTGGATGTTAATGAGGAGCAGTTGAAAAACGTACTGTTTGCCAAGAAAGGTGTCATAGTTGATGATGCTGAGACAAAGCAGAGACCTTGGAAGACTTTTCAATGTGGCTTGAAGCACCCACAAAATCCTAAGAATGTCAGGTTGAAACAGTGCAAGATGATGAGGGGCAAAATACCAGGGAAATGTCTGGTATGAAATGCTTGGAAAACTAGACTGCTTTGACTCTTTTCTTGTAAAGCAGAAATCGAAGGAACCTTGCAGAGGCTTAGCTTTAGTGCGCTACATGAACATAACCTACCTTACTTATTACTGGTGGTTAAAGCTAAACCAGTTAAGATATCAGTAGATCAAACTGGAAATAAATAGATTTCAGGAGAATTGAATATATGTTTATATACACAGGCAGATGCACCAGACACAAATGCACCCGTGGAAATTGAATGAATTTGAATGAATAAATAGAATATTAACATTTACTAAATGTGGTAACATTAATGATTATATTTCATGTCAGATATAAAATCCTGCCTAAACTAACATGTCAAATGTAGGCTGTAGTTGCAACATTCTTGGAAGTTAAGCACACATGGAGATAACAAATATCTTTATAATATCAGTACATATTATCTTGGATGCACACACACATTCCCAAACTTCTTGAGAATATTTGTTATCAAGATTTTGCACAAAAGAATTTTGAAAGCAAAATTGTTTAAAGTCTCATGGCATCTGTATCTATCTTGGCAAAGGTGGTCCTGTTTACCAAAATAAACATAAAAATCCCATAGGATCAGCCAAGTACTATGAGACAGCCCAGTACTACTATATCTCCTCACTCGCTGGATCGTCACCTTGTTGTGGTGAGTGGGCTTGTGTGTTCCCAATGAACCCTGTGAGCAAAGCCATCAGGAGTCATGTACTCCTGGTAGGGTCACCCATGGCGGTAAGGTCCAGGGGGAGGAACCAGACAAAGAACGATCCAAGAAAGTCCTCAACGGCAGAACAGGCGGAAGATAACAAGGTGTATTGTTACAACGGCTGTGAAGGCGGATGAAGGCTGCAGCAGACAAAAGGTCACCAATCGTCATGGTATCCATGCCATTGGATTAGAGCCTTTTTCTGTGAAGGTTGTGTGCTGATCGTTGTGCACCGATCTCCACACATAAAACAAATTCACGCACAGGCGTCTTCCAACCACACCAAACCCAAAACAACCAAAAGTCCCATGGCGATTGACGAATGGCAACGGGGGCAGGACTGTGAAATCCAGAAGTTCCTAGTCATGGACCAGCACATCGGCAGTGGATATGGATTCAGTCGTCCTGACTCAAGGTTCGAGGCAGTTGAGTAGTTCGGCAGCTGTATCCATGACTGAGCAGCCCTATTTAGGATCCACTCTGCTCACCCCATATGGGGAGGGGGCTAGAAAAGGTGCCCTAAACATAGTCTGCCTCATTTTCTCCCTGACTGGACTACCGCGACCAGTGGGGTCACCATCTAGCGGTCGTAAAATACACATGAATTTTGGAACATGGAATATACGGACACTGCAAGACAATATGGATAGTGAACGACCTGAACGTAGGACTGCCATTATTGCAAGGGAGCTGAGACGTTTTAATATTGATATAGCAGCACTCCAAGAAACTCGAAGAGCAGGAGAAGGACAGTTGAAGGAAGAAAAAGGAGGTTATACCTTCTTTTGGAAAGGACTGCCTGAACAAGAACGACGAATACATGGGGTAGGCTTTGATATCAAAAACAACCTTGTGAAGCTCTTGTCAGAAGTTCCCACTGGGATTAACGAACGACTCTCAATTCTCCGAATAAAACTCACCAAAAACCAACAGGCAACTATCCTAAGTGCTTACGCACCAACACTAGATGCAGATGAGGATATCAAGGAAAAATTTTATACCCAGCTGGACACCATCTTATCAGAGATACTAAAGGAGGATAAAATTATCCTCCTGTGCGATTTCAATGCAAGAGTTGGGCGTGACTTTGATTTGTGGCCGGGGATCATTGGGAAAGAAGGAGTTGACAATAGCAACATGAATGGAATCTTACTTCTGACTAAATGTGCAGAGCATAACCTTGTCATTACTAACACACTATTTCACCAGAAAAATAAATTTAAAACATCATGGAAGCACCCACGGTCGAAGCACTGGCATCTTTTAGATTATGTAATTGTCCGTGCTAGAGATCGCCATGATGTACTTCTCACCAGAGCCATGACGAGCGCCGATGACTGCTGGACAGACCATCGATTAATTCGATCCACGATGGCCATAAAGATTGTCCCTCATCGTAGGCTCCAAGGAAGAAAACCAAGGCATAAAATGAATACACTGGCCCTTCAAGATTCTACTAAACGAGCTTGCTTTCAATCAACTCTCAAGGAACATCTGCCTATGGAACTCCCTGAAAATGTTGAGGAACACTGGACTAAATTGAAGACTTCTATTATTTCAGCCTGTGAACAAACTATCAGATACCAAACTAAGAGACATTAAGACTGGTTTGATGAGAACGATAGTGAGATTGAACATATTATTGACAAGAAAAGGAAAGCCTTCTGGATATGGCAAAAAGATATTAACTGTGCCGTTAAGGAAAAAATCTATGCCAGTGCAAAGGCAGAAGTCCAAAGAAGAACTAGAGAACTTAAGAACATATGGTGGATAAAAAAAGCCCAAGAAACCCAACATTTTGCAGATGCTCATTATGCACGGGGCTTTTTTAATGCCATAAAGGCCATCTATGGACCAACAAACCATGGTACAAATCCCTTACGCTCAGTAGATGGTGTTAAACTTCTAAAGGACAAAGAGTCTATTGCACTGCGCTGGAAAGAGCATTACTACAATCTCCTTAATCGTCACTCTACTGTGGCTGATGAAGTCTTCTTGCAAATCCCGCAAAAACAAATAAGAGATGAGCTTGCAGTACCCCCTAGTTTGAGGAAGTCAGTAAAGCCACTAAACAAATGAAAAATAACAAAGCTAGTGGACCTGATGGGATTCCTGCTGAAGTCTTTAAAGAAGGCGGGCCTGAACTTACACAACAACTTCATAAGCTCATCGAAAAAATCTGGATGAGGGAGGAGATTCCAGCAGACCTTAGGGATGCCATAATTATCACTCTCTTTAAAAAGGGTGATAGAACAGACTGTGGAAACTATCGAGGCATCTCCCTTCTAGCCACAGCAGGCAAAATCCTGGCAAAGATCATCGCAAACCGTCTCCTATCTATATCAGAAGACATCCTCCCTGAAACGCAAAATGGCTTCCGCCCTTCCAGGGGAACAGTAGATATGATCTTCACTGCACGACAGCTTCAAGAAAAATGCAAGGAGCAAAACCGCCCTCTGTACATGGCGTTTATTGATCTGACTAAAGCTTTTGATACTGTAAATCGTACTGCTCTCTGGACCATCCTTCTGAAAATCGGATGCCCTGATAAATTTGTGAATATCTTGCGGCTACTCCATGACGACATGATGGCAACAATCCTGAATAACAATGGCTCTCAAAGCGATCCATTTAAAGTGGAATCCGGCGTTAAACAGGGATGTGTTATTGCTCCAACCTTATTCGCTATCTTCATCGCTATGATTATACACCTTGTTGAAGAGAAACTTCCTACTGGTGTAGAAATTATATATCGAACAGATGTAAAGCTTTTTAATCTTAGTAGGCTGAAAGCAAAAAATAAGGTAATTACAACTTCTGTTATAGAACTTCAATATGCTGATGATAACGTAGTCTGTGCACACTCCGAGGAAGATCTTCAAACTATCCTAAACATCTTTGCAGAAGCATATGAAAAGCTTGGCCTCTCGATTAACATTAAAAAAACCAAAGTGCTTTACCAGCAAGTTTGAACCAATCCCTCCTCAGCGCCATCAATCCAGCTTAAAGGTGTGTCACTAGAAAATGTCGACCACTTTTCTTATCTCGGCAGCCATCTATCTACAAAAGCCGACATCGACGCTGAAATTCAGCATCGCCTGAGCTCTGCAAGTGTAGCTTTCTCCCGAATGAAGCGTAGAGTGTTTGAGGATTGGGACATTCGCAGGGAGACCAAAATGCTCGTTTACAAAGCCATTGTACTACCATTGTATGCCTGTGAAACATGGACCCTCTACAAACGCCACCTCCAACTTCTTGAAAGATTCCATCAACGTTGCCTCCGAAAAATTCTGCAAATTACTTGGGAAGATAGGCGGACTAATGTTAGCGTATTAGAAGAAGCAAAAACCACCAGCATTGAAACAATGATCATCCAACATCAACTTCGCTGGACCGGCCATGTTGTTCGAATGCCTGACCATCGTCTTCCAAAGCAGCTACTTTACTCCCAACTTAAGAATGGAAAACGGAATATTGGTGGACAGCAAAAGAGATTCAAAGATACTCTCAAAGCTAATTTTAAAAAATGTAATATCAGCATTGAGAACTGGGAAGCCCTAACTCATGAGTGTTTCAATTGGAGGTCAGCCTTTATTAAAGGCGCTATGGACTTTGAAGAAGCACGAGTACAGGGCGAAAGGGAGAAAAGGGCTAAAAGGAAGGCACGTCAAGCAAACCCTCATCCTGACCGTCTCCCACCTGGAAACCTATGCCCTCATTGTGGGAGGTTGTGTGGATCCAGAATTGGCCTTTACGGCCACTTACGGATCCACCGTTAAAATTCTACCCTTGGAAGACAAGCTTACTCGGCTACGAGTGATCGCCAATGTTATGTTACTATATCTCAGATGTGGGGCTTGCCAGGAAATAACTATCCATATTTCCTACTTTCAATGATTAAACTGAAGACAGGGTTGCTGTGCAGTTAGGCAGGAAGGAACTCTGATTCATCTTTGGGCGACTCTACCACATTCTTTCTAGAATCACAGCATTGATCATGTGATAGTCTTAAAATCATTGATTGTGCTAGTAGTGAATCTGTAGATAGATTCAGTATATCACATTCGGATGAGATGTGCTCTCATACTACTTTAGCTAGACTGTCATGCCTTACGAAAACATTAGTTATGATCCAGCAGTAGAGCACCATTACAAAGCACAGAAGCAAGTGTAAGAGTTGAGTTTGGTGGTATCTACTTGCAGACATGACAGCATCCAGCAGAGCAATAGACGTCTTCCTCCTGCACATGTCCCAAACTTCTACAAACCTTCTACAGAAAACTAAGCAACCTTCTGATGTTGCCTAGGAGGTATGGGAGAGCAAAGAGGAGTCCATTGCACAAGTACAAATCTACTTGCCAAACTCTGGATGTAAACCTTAGATTGCTGTTCACTGACCTCCTGGCATTCTTTGGAGAATTGAAGATGTACTCAAAACTACAAAAGGAGGAAGATAAACAAAGCCACACTGAAAATACCTAAGCACAATGCTGAGAAATGACTGCATATTAAGTTGCAGTTGGAGGTGCTCCATCCTGGAATAGAGAAAAATAAAAAGCTTCCTTTTACCAGTGGATCCAGCTTTGGACTGAGTAGATGAGTGGCTGCCAGCTCAGTAGGATTTTATATCTGAAGCAGCCCTTGCTGGCAACTGAACCTGGGTCTTTTGTCCCAAAAAGCAAGGGATGCACTTTGGGGCAAACATAAAAATCTGTTTTTCTTTTTTTTTTAATGATCCCATTCAAGAAAAATAAATACACTTTCTGGCTGGTCTTGTGTCTCTTATCAGCCTGTGTTCCAGTTCTTCTGTTTGATGACTATAAATTCAGTTCCATGATTGCAGCAACGTGCCAGGCTGCCTACTTGTAATTTACAATCTCATCTTGAAGTATTATACTTGCACAGATCTGCTGCTACATAGGGGAGACAAAATTTGTCTCCTTATATGACTGTATTACCACACTATAAGTCTGCATTGGATTTATAAGTGGTCATTACCATGTGACTAACAGCCACTTAAATGCATTTATGCTAAAAGGTGTATTGGGTACAACAGCTGATTATCATTCATAGTTAATTACTGGCTGATCTCCAAAAATAGCTCAAGTTTTCATAAGAATTACATGAGCTTCTCTTTTTTGTCTCTCTGTGTTTCTAAGTACTTATATTTATTCAGTGCTAAAGTGCATCAATTCTGCTGAGCAGGTCACCATTCAATCAGGATCTGGAGGGGGGACCACTTAAGGACCAGTTGAATGGCCTTGAATTCCCAAAGGAAAGAAGAAAATTAGTATTTTTCACATACTTCTTTATTATTACTTTAAATATTCTAAATCATGTTCGTATCTCGTGTTTTTAAAGTGAGGCCTACAGTATTTCTGCTCTTAAAGGGCATATCACAGGTGGGGAATACAAAGGACATCCTTATGGTTCTTTTTCTTCCATCTGGGGACACTATTGTATAATACAAACCTGCTTTGTCGTTTTTATGAACAAAATCCACCATATATCAGACTTTGTAAGAAGTTCCCCCATGCATAAAGAGATCTATTGAACTGCTAATGGGAGCAGTAAATAATCTGCAAAAAAGAAAAAGTTGCTAACTTAATTAATCTGGCACCACTGTATGAGTGCATTCAGTCAGATAAGAAGTAAGTTCTCCTTCAGTGAAATTGATGCATTTTATCGTTTCAAGGAAAATGTGTCATTTAAATCTGTTTATTTATTGTCAAGCTCAGTATGAGCTATGTTTTAAAGAGCTCGACATTGTTATTCAGCACCACAATTTTTACAGTACCAACATTTAGAGGAACATAGAAGCGTGATTGCAGGAACTCTATTCATCTTTTCACTTGGGATCTGGGCATGTTTAGAGTACTTTGAAGCTCAAATGATGCCAAGTATTTCTGAGTTCAATTCCAAGTAGAGGTGACAGGGACCATTTCCCCACCAGTGATTCATAGAGTCCTATAGCGTCACCCAGCCATGGCTGTGACGATATAAATCCTGTCTTTGTAAGTGATATACTGCCACAGCGATGACTGGATGATGCTGTATAAGATGCTATAAATCACTGGGGTAGAAATGGCCAGGGTACTTCCTTAGGAATATTTTGAGGGAGAGAAGGCTAAGATGTGTGCCCTATTTCAATAGTCATGGGTTAACACAGAATATTGTGACTATCTTCTCTTGATTTGGTGGGAGTACATTAAAAGTGTTGGACCCTGCTGTTCTATAACAAGCAAGTCTATAGCATAGACCAAGGTTCTCCAAAGTGGTCAATATCGACCCCCAAGGGTCGATGGGACTATCCATGGGGTGGTTGTTGTTGTTGTTGTTATTCATAGTACTATTAGTTAAAGTAGTATTTATTAATTTTCATATAATAAATGTTTGGGGGTCAATGAACAATCTGAAACTTCATGAAGGGGTTGATGAGTTGAAGAGTTTGGGGACCCTTGGTCTAGACAATACAAAAGTGATTGGCCAATACCTACCTCTAGGATTTTTCTTCTGGGATTTCTTTTTCTTTGCAGTCTAGTTTATAGTTTTGGAATCCCCTGATGGTCTATCATCCATACATTAGCCAGGCATGAGCCAGCTCAGCTTCCAAGTCCAAACGAAGTCAATACTACCACTTCCTGGGATCTAAGATTTAGCCAGGTAACGGCATATGTAATAAACTTGCCAATATATTCTCCTCCCTCTCTGCTGCTTAGAATCTCAAATTTGGGTCATATTTTGTCTACCTACAATGGACAATGATGATTTCCAGAGATCTTTATGGCTCCCATCCTGATGATGTTCCAAAAGTCACTGAAGACCTGGCTTTGCTCCCGGGCCTGGGGGTAGGGTGACACTTGAGCCCTTGTCATTTTTATTTTGGGGCATTTTTTAGAGTGTTGTGTTTTCTGGACGCTTATGATTTTCATTATTTTTCTTTTTTGTTTTCACCGTCTTATATTTTAAAATGTAAGCTACCCGCAGTCATCTGGAGTCAAGTAGCCTCTAAATTTAATAAAATAAATAAATAAATCTAATTTTTAAAAAAACATAATGTGGTACATGCAGTTCTGCGTTTGATTTTGAGAAGATGTTGAAAGCACCCTGAGACATCTCAGAAGGCAGAGCAGAATAGAAAAATAAAATTTGCAGCTGCCCCTAGAACTTTGTTGATAATTGAAGAGAAGAAATAAATAAAGGGGTGCTAAGAGAAATGTATGCAAACCTTAATTATATCTACAGAATATAACAATGGATTAAAGACTTATTGAAGACAGATAGCAGTTCACAGACAATCACCTGTGGAAGTGCTCAGGACCCCCAGTAAAAATCAAACCAGCAGAAATCCTAAGGAGATATGCAGTTGAATGAAGTAGCTTCTTTACGTGAGACTCTATAAAAGGCTGCTGCTATTTGTGCAGCTGATTCTTAAACACATCATTTCTCGGAGGAAATGGAATGCAGTTGTTTCATATAGGTAAGATATTTCTTACAAAAGGTACAGAGCAAACATATGTCTGCACTTGTACCTTGAGATGGCAAATTGAACACTCAGCAATTTTCTAATTCCTGAATGGTGTAATAGAATTTGCAAACTTGAGCTATGTTGTTATTATTTGGTTGGTGTGTTCCATTGCTGGATGCAAATTGCTTACCTGTTACCTGTGGGGTACACAGTAGCAAGAAATAGCTAATATGTCTCTTTAACATATTTATTTCCCCATGTCAAAATGTTTTAGTTCATATTTGGGTTGTTCTATTCTCTTAGGTCTACCAAAAATTAAAATCTTTGTATTAATCACTATGGATTACAATCTAGTCTTGCCCAAGAATATTGGACATACAGAAATCAAACTCATTGCCAGATGCTGAGTCATTAATGTGCTATTCCACTTTTGTTATATTTTCTTTCTCTATCTCAATATTTCTAATAATAGTCAGGTCCAGCTTTATTTGCTGGAATTGCAACAGTATTAGCCCTATTGGAAAAAATATAAATAATAAACAAAATACTGAATTCCAAAATACTGAATTCTACTGTCAACTGACCTTTGTTGTTAAATTATTCCTCTGTTCAGATAGAACAGGAGACAGTCACATAGCCATAGCTGAAAACTGAACCTCCTTGTCTTGACATAGAATGAGGATACATACAACCATCCAGGGGTCAGAGACCCCATGTACTTGGGAAGGCTTGGGGTAGAAGAGGCCAGCATTTGTAATCTGGCATCTGTTATGCCTTCATCTGACTGGTTTTTACTAAGAATTGTACATATTCTGAAACAGAGAATAAATTGATTTCTGAACATTTGTAAAACAATAAACACATTAACTGTAGCTTGAATCATGTCAACTGGATTTCTATTTTCTCAGTGGAAACGTTTCGCTCCTTATCCAAGGAGCTTCTTCAGTCTGAGCAAAGTTAGTAAGGGAATCCTTAAATATGTTTCTAGGTGGCTGTGTGACCTTGCACCTGGGGCTAGGTCATGGTTATTTTGAGATGTTATTTCTAAGTCCCTTTATCATCTAAAGGAGGATCGTTAAGATTACCATGCTGCTGTTGAGCTTGCGAAATGGTCTTAATCTTCCTAGGCACAGAAGACAAAGCAGGAAGGAAAATAGGGGAAAGATTGTGCCTGAGGCCCCCACCTCTATTCAAGGAAGGATTTTCCAAGTTGGCATAAATGGATTCCTTGACCCCTCTCTCAAACCACCTATCTTCTCTGTCTAAAATGTGAACATTAATGTCCTCAAATGAGTGTCCTTTTTCCTTTAGATGAAGATAAACTGCTGACTCTGGTCCTGTGGTGTTACTTCTCCTGTGTTGGGCCATCCTCCTGTACAAAGGTTGTTTGGCTTCTCCAATGTAGAGTTCAGAGCACTCCTCACTGCACTGGATTGCATAAACTACATTGCTTTTCTTGTGTTTTGGAGTTTGATCTTTGGGGTGTACAAGCCTCTGTCTCAGTGTGTTGGTGGGTTTGAAATATACAGGTATGTGGTGTTTGCCAAATATCCTTTTTATCTTTTCAGACATGCCAGCCATGTAAGGAATGACCAGGTTCTTCCGTTTACTCTGAGTCTCAGCCCTATCTGTCGCTGTTTTAGGTCTGGTAGATTTAGATTTAGTGAAGGCCCAATTTGGATATCCACAGGCCTTCAGAGCTGTTCTCAGCACCTGAATGAAAATCAGCACCTGATTTGTACAGGAGGATGGCCCAACACAGGAGAAGTAACACCACAGGACCAGAGTCAGCAGTTTATCTTCATCTAAAGGAAAAAGGACACTCATTTGAGGACATTAATGTTCACATTTTAGACAGAGAAGATAGGTGGTTTGAGAGAGGGGTCAAGGAATCCATTTATGCCAACTTGGAAAATCCTTCCTTGAATAGAGGTGGGGGCCTCAGGCACAATCTTTCCCCTATTTTCCTTCCTGCTTTGTCTTCTGTGCCTAGGAAGATTAAGACCATTTCGCAAGCTCAACAGCAGCATGGTAATCTTAACGATCCTCCTTTAGATGATAAAGGGACTTAGAAATAACATCTCAAAATAACCATGACCTAGCCCCAGGTGCAAGGTCACACAGCCACCTAGAAACATATTTAAGGATTCCCTTACTAACTCTGCTCAGACTGAAGAAGCTCCTTGGATAAGGAGCGAAACGTTTCCACTGAGAAAATAGAAATCCAGTTGACATGATTCAAGCTACAGACAATTCCACCTGGATGACTGAGAACCTTCATAGAAATAAACACATTAACTTTTAAGTGCATGTAAAAACATTGACACAAAACCATTTTTCTCACTTATGGCAAATAAGTCTACATGGCATTCCTCCTCTTATCATCATCTGTGTAGTTTTTAAAGAATACCTGAAGCATATGATGATGACGATGATGATCAAGCTAAGGTGAAACAGCTAGAAATTCACTGAGTTTAATTTAGCTAGAGATACCGTTTGAGTGTCAGGCAAGGTTGGGGCTTTCGCTCAATCTGTTTTTTAAGAAGTTCTGCTGTTTTACATCACAAAAAGTTCAGTTTGGCTCTGGATTTGTTTGGTAGAAATATGGCAAGTTAATTATGTAATGTTGTCACACTCCACAATGAAGCCTGGGTGACCTTGGACCTGTCACTCTGTGAGGATGAAATGAAGGAGATAGAAATCATGTAGTAATCATGTAGATTAATTATGTAATGGTTGTCATACTCCACCATGATGCTTGGGTGACCTTGGAACCATCACTTTGTGAGGATGAAATGCAGGAGATGGAAATCATGTACTGTATATTGCCTGTGGTCTTTGGAATTAAGAGTGGTATATAAATACAATCAAATGAATTGTAAAAATATATATACATATAGTACATATGGATAAATAAAACTATGCCTTGTTTAAATCTGAAGAAGTGCCTTCCACTTGTTTTTCTTTCAGAACATGTGCAACAAATTCAACCATGATCTCTTCATTATAAATCTTTACTGTCAGGACTTCCTGTGTTATATATATCAGATCACATCAGACTTCACTCCACGATTCAAACGGTTAGCCTCAGGCATTCAATTTTTTTCAGCAATGGTTATCAGTTAACTTCAGTTTTTAAAGATGCATGTGTGCATAGGAAAAAGCTTTTCAAGGCTTGGTTTTATTTAAATCAACTATTGAAGTTTAATTTGTGTACCACAGACACATATGCCAGAGTGGATTGCAGTTAAAAATAAATAAAATAGGGCTCTTCTCTAGCTGTTTGGAGCCTGGCACCTACTATGCCTTCATTGGATTGCCTAGAAGATGGAAAAATATGCATATTCTGAAACAGAGATTAATGGATATTTGAACTTACCAACTTTTAAGTGCAGCAAAAACATCAATATCAAACCATTTTGTCCCACCTATGGAGGATGATGTATACGCTAGCTGGCACTCTGCTCCGAATCATGGTGGGACAACCATATCATACCTTCTGTAGAGACCATAACACATGCCTCCACTCCATCAAATAATATGCAAGGTAGGTGCTCTCCATGAGGCTGCAGTCCTATAATCAAGGGTAAGCCCTGCTGAATTCAATGGCCCTTACTTCTGAATGGAGATGGACACTATTCTACTGTAAAGGATTATAAGCATAATATTGAAAATGATTAGGCTGCTTTACACATTTCACATATATGACTTACTTCCTTAGCACTTTTTCAAACCACGATGACCTCAGAGTAACAACCCATGCATCCTGATGTCATCATACAAAGGACATAGTTATGTAATGCCATCATGATGTCTGGCACAGGTATGTCAGTTGCTTAATTTGTATGCTGGCATCATGTTGCCCATGTTATCATTTGTTCCCCTCCCTCTGCCTTGCCAGTGACTCGTTCCTGATCTTAGGCCACAACTCAGAGGAGGAATCTTGGAAGGATCACCATACTCCATCCACATCCCTGGCAAACTGTCACTCAATGTCCTAGGAGCCAACCACCCCAAGATTTTGGATTTTCTTGTTACTCTCTTTCTTTCATTTAACATTCACTGTAGTCACTGCCACTCATGAGTACCAAGTCCTGACCCATCCTCATTTATATAACACATGGCATTTAAAATGCAATGCAATGTATTAGTTGTGGATTCTACTTGTGTTACCATCACACATCCAATCAGTTTTTATAGCGGTTCCTTGTGTCCCTGAGGGAGAAAAACTTAATACTGTATATCAGAAAGGCTCCCTCTAGATCAGAGCTTTCCAAACTGTGTGTCGCGACACAAAAGTGTGTCGCCACACACAGCGTCGTGTGTCGCCACACCACCCGGAAGCGGCGGTGCGCACGTGCATGGCGGCCGCGGCAGCAGCACGGCTTCCGCGTTTTAGCGGAGGCTGCCGCCGCTGCCGCCACCGCCATGCACACGCGCGCCGCCGCACGCCCCCCCGCACCGCCACCGTGCACGCGCACGCCATCGCACACCCCCCGTGCCACCGCCGTGCACGTGCGCCCCCCGCACCGCCGCCATGCCCACGCGCCGCCGCTGCGCTGCCGCCGCCGCCACCAGTGTGTCGCCAGTGGCAGCACTTTGGAAAGCCCTGCTCTAGATATATATAAGCACACTAGAAAAGGAGCAGGCAGGTGGGCAGTAACAGTTTAGCAACAATTTTTGGAAGGATAGTTATGTGGCACAGCAAAAAGAAAATTAATTTTATTTCCTAAAGAAAGAATATGCATTAAACAGGTTAGACTATAGGGCTTCCGGTGGGAATATGGCAGCCTGAGCAGCTGTGCCTGCGAGCTCCGTGGGCAGAACTGGCATCGTGGCTTTTTTTTCGGGCTCAGGCTGGTTTCTCCTGTAGCTCAGAGCCTTTTTCCGGATCAAGGAAAATGCTGGGAATCGACCCATTTGTCCTTCGGATGGTGAGTTGCAGCCAGGAGATCGTGGACAGCATGCGCAATCAATGGGTAAGAGTTCGCCGGGCGGCTGGGATTTCACCATTTCCGAGCCGCACTGCAACCCTTAAAGGGACAGTAAGTCCAGCCACCCCATTTCTAAACCACCAAATTTATTTTTCTTTTTAAGTTTTGTACCCTAAGAGAGGCTTTCTACAGTAAGAAGAAGCAGACTCTCTTGGTGCTTATCGTTAGTACTGGATTAAATTTTTAAAATCTTTTAAAGTTTTGGCTTATGTCCCCGTTGGATCAAAGAGAACTAAAAATAAATAAAATAAAATTCTTATTAAAAAAAATAAACCGGTTAGACTTTAAGGAGCCAAAAGATTCTTTACTTTGCTTTTTTAACTACTGTTGTCTATTCAAAAACAGGTCTCAGAACCAGTGGGAGTTGGCACCATGCACTATTAGAAAATTTATTCTTTCCTGGTACAGGGCAGTCGAAAGATGATAGATAATGTTAGTATTCTCAGATTGTTCACACTCAAGAAGGAGACGGACAGTTGTGAACATGCCAGAGCTCCCAAGATCTAACACTGACATTCCCTCTGTCAAAGGCCATCTGGGTGACATGGACTTATTTCACTCAAAAGGGCAGATTTTCCAGGAGGACCATTATATGCTGTGACAGATGCCTGTGGCTTTTTTCAGATTTCCCCAGATAAATTCCAGGATGACCAAACAATAACAAAAAAGAAAGCTATTGAGGAAGAGGGAGAGTTTTGACAGACATATGGATCAGTCGCAATAGCCCCTGCGTGCCGCAGCGTGCGGAGTGCCAGTTTTGATCCATTCCTTTGTGAGGTCGCACAGGATAGCAGTACGAAGCAGGCAGCAACCCTTCCCCAGAGGCCTAGCTTTAAAATGAATTCTGAGATATATCAGTTTGGGGTTTAGCCTCTATTTATTAACTTTGTGAGATTATATTGTGCTTTTCCTCCAGAAACACCCATTGGGGCACTTAGCCCTCCCTCTTACATTTTTTCTCAAAACAACCCCGTGAGGTTGATTGAATGAAGAGATAGTGGTAGGATACAATTTTAAAGTTGTAAACATGGTTTAAAGACAACCCCCCCCCCAACATTTCTCTCTGCTCCTCTGCTTGTGGAAAAAAATATTGGCCTTTTCTGTGTAACCAATCCAAACCAATTACTCTGCCAACCCTTACAATCAAGGGAGAAAAAGAGGGTCACTGTGTGCATTGTTTCCTTAAACCAGCCTTTCTCAACCTTTTGATCCTGGAGGAACCCTTGAAATATTTTCCAGGCCTCGGGGGACCCCCTGCACATTCAGGTTCAAACATAGGCCACAAGTTACAAAATTATTATATTTGTTTCATGTGTAGGCCTTTATATATGCATTAACAGGGTTCTTAAACTAAAAATTAAGAATGAAACTTACCTCTTAAATGTGAAGTTGCCTGAATTTGAAATCATTTTTAAAATAAATTGTGATCTCCCAGGGAATCCCTAGTGACCTCTCACAGAACCCTAGGGATCCACGGAATCCTGGTTGAGAAACCCTGGCCTAGACAACTTCCACATCCTCAGTCCTCTCCCATTTAACACATGTCCTTCCCTTTCTCCCATTTTTAAATAAAAGAGTACTTTTTGAGAATCTGTGTCCCTTTTTCCAGCATGGATGTGGAGCTCTCTCTTTTAACTATGTTATGATTGGGTGACCCTCCATTCCTTGACCCTGCTCTTAATACAAAATTATAACAGAGTATTTCATGGTGCTTAGGGATCTTTAAAACGCTTCAGAACCATTTGTTTTGGCTTTTTCTTTTCTTTTCTTTTTTTGCTGCAGCAGACTAAGATGTCTGTGCCTCTAAGTATATCATCCCACTGACCAGAGTTAGTTCTATTTAAGTTTTAAAATTATAATCAAGTTTATTTCGTTATCTGTAAAGGCCCTAACAGATGGGCCTCAGTATTGTCAGACAGACCATTGTGTAGCATACAAATAAAGCACAGATAAAACATTAAGGCAATTAAAAAATGGAAAAACACCCAGACAAAAATAGTACTTCCTTTGCTCAATCTGCTTTGACGTTTCTTGCTTGTAGCAAGTGCCATTTATTTCTTTTTTCTGCCAGTATCCAACTATGTTGTGTTTCAAAATCTAAGGGCCATCTGTTGTAGCCTTGCATCGAGAAATGTGAACTCATTTTTTTTCACTGGCAAGAACCATGAATTCCACATTGCAATGGCTGGGTTCACACAACACGCTAAGCTAAAATCAAACAAATCCAGTCATAGCTTTGCTCAATGGATGGAGCCAGAAAGGCTGGATCCTTCCAAATCTCCAGAAGTTGCATTGGAAGGACTAAGAGGAGTTTTCAGAAGTTGAACACAATAGGTAATATCTCAAAGTAACAACTGTTCCCATCCAGCAAACTGTACTGCATAGATTTTAGCACACTTTCTTAATCTTTTCAAGGCTATTGAACATCAATGTTTTTTTAAACTTTAAAAAAGGCGGAGGGGATATTGAAATAGAACATATTTTAATACATATTTTTCCCTTACATTTCATAAATCGATTATAAATCATAGGGGGTGTTTAATATAACAGCATATTTCATCAACGCCTGCAGTGAGATTTGTTGAAGAAAGTCTTATACTCATCACCACACATTCAGCCTTTTAGTTGTTTAGTCTTGGCTGGAGTAAACGCTGAAAACCCACTTTCACAAAGATAAGTTGAATGAAAAGGTGTAAGACTTCCAGTGCCATTTCAATCGAAGAGAATATTTGTAGCTCAGGGTTGAACTGTGGAGTCCTTGGTGCTCCCTGAGCCTTGTTGTTTTCTTGCAGACATTTCATTGCCAGGCTAGGCGACATCTTCAGTGCACTGAAGATGTTGCCTAGCCTGGCAATGAAACGTCTGCAAGAAAACAACAAGGCTCAGAGAGCACCAAGGACTCCACAGTGCCATTTCACTTACAAACTCATATTTCTTTGTGAACTTTCATTCTAGAGATGATTTTTTTCCCCAGCTGCTCCAGTGAGCTGCCTGAAGATCTCATGTTCATTTGTAGACAGCATGTTTTTGTGACTAGTGAAAGAAAAGGGTGCCATAGGGAAGACAGTCAGGAATAATTTTCCATTGCCACAGAAACTAGAACCAGAAATAATGAGTACAAATTGCAGATACCTAGATTTCATTTAAATATAAAGAAACATTTCCTGATGGTACGAACTGTATAACAGTGAAAAGGCTTACCAGTGCAGGTTGTGGGTTCTCTATCTTTGAAGTTTTTAAGAGCCTGGACAGTCACCTCTCACTGATGGTTTAACTGATTTTCCTACCGATTGCAGAGAATTGGAGTATGATCGCTTCCGACTCCAGAATTCTATGATTCTAAACCCACAAAGGTTTCTCCTGAATCTTGATATCACTTGGAAAACACCTTTGCATTGTTTGGAGAGCACTGGTGTCCCACAGAACATAATTTAGGAAACTGTCCTAGTGGATGATGAATCATAAAATGTTATTTATCTCTAGTTTATAGAGATGTTTATCTTTGGTTTCACAGAGCCCTCTGACAAAATCATCATCATCATCATCATCATCATCATCATCATCATCATCATCATGCCTATCAGCTGACCAGAAAATCACTGCCTTTCTTAATAGTCCTGGCTACTAATAGATGCAATTTCCTGACTGAAACCCAACTGAATCTACATATGCCAGTGAAGTTAATTCACCAGACACATGCAGGATTGAGCTAAGTGTACAGTAGGTTATTGTTTTGCTTTTTAACTTCTTAACTATCTACTTTAGATGTAACCATAGACTGCTCTGAGACCAAGAAATACCCTCAATTTTCTATAGTCTTCTTTCCCTGGATTTTCCAAGAACCCCAAATTGTCTTTTTAAAGTGGCTGCTCTTGAGAAATTTGTAAAGATTACTATACAAATGTGTATGTTTGAATGTATGTAACTAGCAAGTGTTTAAGGTGGAAGCCTACCCACTTTGCAATCCTCAAGGAAAATGCTGGTGATTGCATTGTAGTTCTCTGAGCTTCATTTTTCATTTGCACACATTTCATTGCCCAGATTTCCATCTCCGAACTTAATCCAATTTTAAAAAGCTTTGAAAAGTCACCTATTAGAACAGCAGGATACTATGAAAATGGTTGTGTCATAAACAAATAGACATGACCATCTTCATAGTATCCTGCTGTTCTAATAGATACAGTGACTTATCTAGAGCTCATAGAAAACTGTCAACCAATCTGCAAGTGCCCTTTCTAGCCAGTAGCTGTACAACAATGTGGCAATAACTTTGGTGAAGGAATGGATAAGCCGTTAAGGGAGAAAAAAAGAACTCAATCCTGGGAAAGCGGAAAATGTGAGGAAGAAACTCAGAATAATTCTGCCTTGGTTAAGATGGGGGAGAGAGAAACTCTGGGGGGCTTTCAAGAGGATTCCAAGAATGCTACTCTACTGTTTAATAACAGAATCTTGAAAGCCTGCCAGAGTTTCTCTCTGCCCCCTCTTATACCAAACAGAATCAAGGTGGGGTTATGTTGTGTTTCTTTTTCACACTTTCCCCTTTCCCAAGACTGAGGTTGTCATTTCTCCTCCCTTAACTGCTCATCCATTCCTTCATTCCCTTAGGCCAGCTGTGCATAGATAGGTACCCACCAATCAGTGTCACCCTGCTATCCTTTCAAGTTAGCCAGTACCTGTGTGCTTTCTCTTGCCCACTCAGGTTTCACTAGGCTCATGTCTAAACAAAGAAACAAACAAAACCCTTTCACAACAGAAGGAAGAAAATTGCTAACAACAGTAGCATTCCTCTTCTCTAATATTCATGTATTTCTGTTTGTGCATATTTGCCCCTTTTTTTTGCAATAACATTTCCAAAGTAGTTTAAAGGGAAGCTGTGTGAAGGGAGGTGTTAAAAATAGAAACAAGTGCATTAAAACCCTTCGAAAGCTTCCCACTTGTCATGGCAGCAAATTTCGGTTATTTTCCAAACTCTTAATGCTGGTGTATTGGGAACTCTGCATTTAGGTTACTCTCTCCAATCATGCCAGCATGCTGCTAAAGCTAGAAGATAGTAGTAGTAGTAGTAGTAGTAGCAGCAGCAACAGCAGCAGCAGCAGCAGCAGCAGCTCTATTTATGATGCACTTATAATTGATATCAGTACAATTAATTCAACAACTAATGCAATAACATATAATCAAATACAACATTATAATATAAACCAAGAAGACTCTGTTGTTGTTTATTCGTTCAGTCGTTTCCGACTCTTCGTGACTTCATGGACCAGTCCACGCCAGAGCTTTCTGTCGGCCGTCACCATCCCCAGCTCCCCAATGGTTGAGTCCGTCACCTCCAGAATACCATCCATCCATCTTGCCCTTGGTCGGCCCCTCTTCCTTTTGCCTTCCACTTTCCCTAGCATCAGCTTCTTCTCCAAGGTATCCTGTCTTCTCATTATGTGGCCAAAGTACTTCAGTTTTGCCTTTAAGATCATTCCCTCAAGTGAGCAGTCTGGCTTTATTTCCTGGAGGATGGACTGGTTTGATCTTCTTGCAGTCCAAGGCACTCTCAGAATTTTCCTCCAACACCACAGTTCAAAAGCATCAATCTTCCTTCGCTCAGCCTTCCTTATGGTCCAACTCTCGCAGCCATAGGTTACTACAGGGAATACCATTGCTTTAACTATGCGGACCTTTGTTGTCAGTGTGATGTCTCTGCTCTTAACTATTTTATCAAGACTTGCCATTGCTCTCCTCCCAAGAAGTAGACGTCTTCTGATTTCCTGGCTGCAGTCAGCGTCTGCAGTAATCTTTGCGCCTAGAAATACAAAGTCTGTCACTGCCTCCACTTTTTCTCCCTCTATTTGCCAGTCATCAATCAAGCTCGTTGCCATAATCTTGGTTTTTTTGAGGTTTAACTGCAACCCAGCTTTTGCACTTTCTTCTTTAACCTTCGTCATAAGGCTCCTCAACTCCTCCTCGCTTTCAGCCATCAAAGTGGTATCATCTGCGTATCTGAGATTGTTAATGTTTCTTCCAGCGATTTTAACTCCAGCCTTGGATTCCTCAAGCCCAGCATGTCGCATGATGTGTTCTGCATACAGGTTGAATAGGTAGGGTGAGAGTATACAACCCTGCCGTACTCCTTTCCCAATCTTAAACCAGTCCGTTGTTCCGTGCTCTGTTCTTACCGTTGCTACTTGGTCGTTATACAGATTCCTCAGGAGGCAGACAAGATGACTTGGTATCCCCATACCACCAAGAACTTGCCACAATTTGTTATGATCCACACAGTCAAAGGCTTTAGAATAGTCAATAAAACAGAAATAGATGTTTTTCTGAAATTCCCTGGCTTTCTCCATTATCCAGCGGATATTGGCAATTTGGTCTCTAGTTCCTCTGCCTTTTCTAAACCCAGCTTGTACATCTGGCAATTCTCGCTCCATGAATTGCTGGAGTCTACCTTGCAAGATCTTGAGCATTACCTTACTGGCATGTGAAATAAGTGCCACTGTTCGATAGTTTGAAC
This sequence comes from Charina bottae, assembly GCA_023362775.1. Lineage (NCBI taxonomy): Eukaryota > Metazoa > Chordata > Lepidosauria > Squamata > Charinaidae > Charina > Charina bottae. The sequence continues at coordinate 1,513,652 of JALMGJ010000022.1, forward strand.
ATTCTTTAGTGCTTCCCTTTTTTGGTATGGGGATATAAGTTGATTTTTTCCAATCTGATGGCCATTCTTGTGTTTTCCAAATTTGCTGGCATATGGCATGCATCACCTTGACAGCATCATCTTCCAAGATTTTAAATAGTTCAGCTGGGATACCGTCGTCTCCTGCTGCCTTGTTATTAGCAATGCTTCTTAAGGCCCATTCAACCTCACTCTTCAGGATGTCTGGCTCTAACTCACTGACCACACCGTCAAAGCTATCTCCAATATTATTATCCTTCCTATACAGATCTTCCGTATATTCTTGCCACCTTTTCTTGATCTCTTCTGCTTCTGTTAGGTCCTTACCATCTTTGTTTTTGATCATACCCATTTTTGCCTGGAATTTACCTCCGATGTTTCTAATTTTCTGGAAGAGGTCTCTTGTCCTTCCTATTCTATTGTCTTCTTCCACTTCCGCACATTGCTTGTTTAAAAATAATTCCTTATCTCTTCTGGCTACCCTCTGGAATTTTGCATTTAATTGGGCATATCTCCCCCTATCACTGTTGCCTTTTGCTTTCCTTCTTTCTTGGGCTATTTCCAGTGTCTCAGCAGACAGCCATCTTGCCTTCTTGGTTGTTTTTTTCTTTGGGACGTTTTTTGTTGCCGCCTCCTGAACAATGTTTCGAACTTCTGTCCATAGTTCTTCCGGGACCCTATCTACTAAATCTAGTCCCTTAAATCTATTCTTCACCTCCACTGCATATTCCTTAGGAATATTAGTGAGCTCATATCTAACTGATCTGTGGGTCTTCCCTATTCTCTTTAGTCTGATTCTAAATTTTGCAATAAGAAGTTCGTGATCTGAACTACAGTCAGCTCCAGGTCTTGTTTTTATCGACTGTATAGATGTCCGCCACCTTTGGCTGCAAAGGATGTAGTCAATCTGATTTCGGTGTCGACCATCTGGTGAAGTCCATGTATAAAGTCGTCTTTTAGGTTGTTGGAAGAGAGTGTTTGTTATGCACAGTGAGTTGTCTTGGCAAAATTCTATCAGCCTATGTCCTGCTTCATTTTGTTCTCCCAGACCATGCTTGCCTGTAATTCCAGGTGTCGTCTGACTACCCACCTTAGCATTCCAGTCTCCTGTAATGAAAATAACATCTCTTTTTGGTGTATTATCCAGTAGGTGCTGCAGATCCTCATAGAACTGATCTACTTCTGCTTCTTCAGCATCTGTGGTTGGGGCGTATATTTGGATCACTGTGATGTTAAATGGTTTCCCCTGAATTCGAATTGAGATCATTCTATCGTTTTTTGGATTGTATCCAAGCACTGCTTTAGCCACTTTATTATTAATTATGAAGGCTACTCCATTTCTTCTGTGGTCCTCTTGTCCACAGTAGTAGATCTGGTGGTCATCTGATGTGAAGTGGCCCATTCCAGTCCATTTCAGTTCACTGATACCTAAAATGTCTATATTTAATCTTGACATCTCACCAATAACCACATCCAATTTGCCCTGGCTCATAGATCTTACGTTCCATGTTCCTATGGTGTGTTGATCTTTAGAACATCGGATTCGTCGTTCACCACCAGCACCGTCGGCTGCTAGCCGTCCTTTCGGCTTTGAGCTAGCTGCGTCATCACGTCTGGGGCTAGTTGAACGTATCCTCTGTTCCTCCCCAGTAGCATTTTGACCATCTTCTGACCTGGGAGTCCCATCTTCCGATGGTATACCGACATATCTTTGGTTGTACTGATCCATTTAGTTTTCATGGCAAGAATACTGGGGTGGGTTGCCATTACCTTCCCCAGGGATCGTATTTAGTCTGACCTCTCTGCCACGACCTTCCCGTCTTGGGTGTCCCTTCACGGTTTAGCTCATGGTTTCATTGAGGTGCTCAAGCTCCAGCACCACGACAAGGTAACGATCTCCTTTGCTGGAGTTTTGAGGACTCTAGACCATAGCTTTCCAAACTGTGTGTCGCAACATTTTAGTGTGTCGCAACACACAGTTTAGTGCGTTGCGAAGCGGCGGAACGGGGGTGTGCGCGGCGGCGGCAGCATGCATGGCGGCGGTGGCAGCGGTGCGCCATCAGCGCTTCCGCGTTTTAGCAAGGCTTCCGCCGCTGCCACCGCCGCCGTGCACCCCCCACACTGCCGCCATGCACGAGCCCCCCTGCGTGCCCCTGCGCCACCGCCGCTGGTGTGTCGCCAACGGCCGCACTTTCGAAAGCACTGCTCTAGACTAAAAGGATTGTGATACATAATAACATCAGTACATTCAAAGTAATAGTGAAAAAAATATTTTAGAACAACTTCACAGAGGTCCATGAAAAGGAGTGCTTTTAGCACTAAAAATGTTAACTGATTTGGCTCCAAGCATTGTGCCCCAACTGCCTTACCTACTTTACTCCATTTTCTGGGGAGCTGGGGGTATTCTCTATTCATAACCTAACTTTTCCACTGCTCCTTTGAGCATAGAAAATCCATGAAAGAGGGAGACTAAAAGAACTTCAGTACTCTCTGCTATTCATGAAAATGCCCAACTTTTTTCAGGCTACGCCTGTACCCCGGTATTGTACCTGTATCTGGAAGACTTCCCTATTTATAAAGGGATGTAACAGTCTAGTTCTATAGAAGTCAGAATTCTGTGGGGATTCCTCCTTCATAAATCATAGGTTCCAACTCGTTGCCTGGCTTTCTGCCTTATCATCAGGGCACAGCTCTAGCCTGCCAAGAAAACGTGATGTTTTTAGGCTAAGAAAAGCTTGCAATTGTCTCTATATGGTGGTAGTTGGGATTGGTTGAACCATCTGCCCCTGGAGTATATGATAAGTCAATAATAAGTAATCACTTGGCAAGGGCTGTTAAGCACTTAGCATCGCGCAAAACACTTAGCATCTTAATGCATTTTAGCATGCTTGCAATAAATACATAAAATAAACCAGGCAAAACCAAGATAATGCTGAACCTTCTTAAATATACAGGTGGATGTTTAGAGAATATTAGTTATTTTTTAAATAATTTTTATTAAAAGAAGATTTTACAAAGATTTTAAAAACTGGACTTCCGGTGGGGACAATGGCGGATTGAGCTGTTTTTTTCCGCTGTCTGCGGACTGACCTGTCAGAGTGGCTTTTTTTCTTGGGCTCAGGCAGGCTTCCTTGGAGCCCAGAAGCATTCTCTGGATTAAGGAATCACCCCATGTGTTCTCCAGATGGCTGGTCACAGCCAGAAGACTGCAAAATGGCGTTTCGCGATCGACTGGTAAGCGATCAGCTGGGAGGCGGGGCCATCATCTTCTCCCCAAGCCGCTCTGAAGCCATAATGGACCTTAAAGCTGCCCACCCCATTTCTAGAGCACTAAAAAACAATTTGTTTGAATTTTACCAAAGAGAGGCTTTCTACAACAAAGAAATGCAGAATCTCTTGGTGACTCATTATTTTTGAAAATTATTAACTTGGTAATTTGCCTTTTTATATATAATTTGTTAAATTCAGATTTAAAGAATTTTGTTTTTTTTTTATTGCTTTTTTATTAAAGTGACTTTTGAGGAATATAAAACTTTCGCTTCTTCGTTGAATCTGTGGATTGGAGTTCTGATCTATTTGCTTTCACTTTCCCGTGGGAATGCTGTTTGCTATTACTTTTTATTTTCCTGACTGGCCACACTGGAGATAAAAAGGCTGGAGAGAGTGTTCAGTTACAGCGTTAATGACTTTACCTTCCTGAGGCACTAGAGGACGCCATAATCTATCTTACTGTTAAGAAATATGGAGGAAATTAATTTGATATTAAAGATCTCTACAATGCTGTTATTCAAGTCTTGGAACATTTCTCAGAATTTGTGGAGTCCAAATTGTCACAAGAATCTGATAAGGCTGAAAACTACCTGAAGAGTAAGGTGGTTTCTCCAAAGAAAAAGATGAGAATTGGTGATTTACGTTTAAATAGTCAAAGGAAAATTGAGCTGTCGAAAGTTGAAGATAAGAAGACAGTGTTGCCACCACACCATGATTAAGAAAGAGAATTAAACTCTAGAGGCTGGAAGATTTTGGACAAATATTTGGGCTTTTTAAAGCAGGTTGTAGAATTTGAAATTGACAAGAAGAAAGCTCTGTATATAATACTGAGACATGTAAATGCCTTGGTTTACTTTGAAGTGGGATAATTGTCTAAATGTGTTTATCAGGATGGTTTCTTAAAGGTTTGGATAAATGGTTATGCTGTTTTGAAAATTCTTACATTTTTGGTAAATGCCTAGGTTATTGTTTAAATGTGGTTATCGGGACGGTTTTTTAAGGGTTTAGATAAATATTTATGCTGTTTGGAGAATTCTTATATTTTTGGTTAATGTTAGTTTAGTTGGCAGATAGGAGCAAATTATAGTGAAGAAGGGTAGTGTTTTTTACTATATTAAGTTCCAAATTATGTTTGAAGGGTTTTATATGTTTTTCTTTAATTGGGAGGGTAATTTTGTTTTAGAAGGGAATGTAATAATGAGAATTTAAATGCTTTATAGAAATAATGTTTACTATAATATGAACTGGAGTAAGACATTGATATTGATTTATGTATATCTTTGTTATAGAAAGTCAGAAGTCACTTTGCAGTAGTTTGTTTTGTGTTTTTTCACACCTTTTTAGTTCTGTTTCTTTTTCTTTGTAGGCTTCTTTGTTTCAATCTTGTTAGTTTTATGTATATTTTGAAAATGCTTTAATAAAGTTTTCTAAAAAAAACCAAAGATTTAAAAAACTACAGAAACATAGAAGAAGAAATAGAAAAAGAAAAAATGACAATGACAATGACAATGACAATGACAAAAAAGCAAGAAAAAGAAAGATACCTAAAGAAGCGACTTCCGATCTTTGCCGCAGTTACAAGCATAGCAATTACCATCTCCACCCTCCCATATTGCTATCATGGTTCCCTTCTTCCCATAAACAAACTTTTTAAATCAATAAATCCCAAATCTGCAGTTCATTTTTATCCATTTTCACCAAAAAGTCTATAAAGGGTTTCCAGTCTTTTATAAAAGTAACTGTAGTTCCCTCCTTGATCAAACAAGTCAATTTAGCCATTTCTGCAAACTCAACCATCTTCACAATCCATTCGTCCATTATTGGTGTTTCTGAAGTCTTCCATCTTTGTGCATATAATAACCTCACTGCAGTTACCATGTTTAAAACCAGTCATCCATGAGCCTTTTCTAGTTGAGTGTCCGTTAGTCCTAATAAGAAAAGTTCTGGTTTCATCTGGATGTTAATTTTTAAAACTCTCTGCATCACCATATGTATTTGTATCCAGTATCTTTTCGCTTTTTCCCAAGTTCACCATGCATGATAAAAATGTCCCTTCATGTTTTTCACTTTTCCAACAGTGATTAGAAGTACCTTTATACGTCTTAGATAATTTCTCTAGTGTCATATACCAACGGTACATCATTTTAAAAAAGTTTTCTTTTAAATTGTAAGACAATGTGACTTTAAGACCTTTTAACCACATTCTCTCCCATTGATCTATTTGAATATTATAACCAAAATTCTTGGCCCATTTTACCATACATTCTTTAACTTGCTCTTCCTCTGTTTCAAGTCTCAACAAAAGTTTATACATTTTATCAATCACATGTACATAATTTGTTTTCAAATTCCATTTTATCACATTCTATTCCTGGTACTTTTTTAATCTGTATTAAATCTTTCTCTTAATTGTGCATATGAGAATCAGAGAATATTAGTGATGTGCATTCTGGTCTTTTTTGAGAAGTACTAGTAATGGTACTAATTATTAATTATTTAAACTTAAATTTAAATTAAGTTTAAGTTTAAATTAATTATTTAAACTTTGTTTAAATAATTGCTTCTGTATTCTGTATCAGATAGACCATGTAAGGATTTTATTGTTGTGAATCTGTCATGAGTTACAGTATATCCCCATTTTTTATTCAGACCTGGAGAAAAAATAGCAGAAAGTATTGATGTTCTAGAGCTGTAATAATACCACATGAGTACTCTTTCCATCATAGGAATGAAGTTTGAATGTTGTCTTTTTCATTGAAATGTTTCTGCTGATAACCATGCAATGATACTTACAGTAGGTTCTTTCCAATGCTATTACTACTACAACAGCTAGGCTGATCTGAGATTGATATCACACATCATGTGACTTGCAGGCTGCATCAAAATCTGAGCCAATTAACTGATGCTACTGCTCCAGATGCAATAGCAAGGACGAGATTACTGTAGTGTTTCCTAGGGTCCTGTGGTACAGATTCTTTCCGATAAGTGGGAGATCCTGCCTTCTCAGGCCTCTTCCCTTGCTCCTGAAACCAAGGTGCTGTGGAATCTTCCCAATCCCACCATTTCCCTGCCGTCTGCCATTCTTCAACACAGTGACCTTTTTTCCTTCCTGTGATGTAAAAGGCAAACATGGTGAGGGAAGAACAAGGGTGGGAGTGGGGCATAAGCAGGTTCCTGCTTTGCACTGGTCACATCACAGGGAGCATGGTGCACATCAAGGATGGGCATAGTGGGGGTACTTATGTAGCAGTGCAAAAATGCGGATGATGATTTGGAGGGCAAAAGTAGTGGCTGTATGGAAGGGCCCATCTTTGGCTCAGCTGTGGTGCTTTTGACCAGATGTGTTGGATTACAAATCCCAGAATTCCCAACCAGCTTATGGGAGCAACTCTTCTGGAGAGCCCAAGGCTAAGCAAAGCTGATCTAGATCAAACTGTTAGTATATATACCTATTCTAATATCAACATTGGTGTGCTCGTCTAATAGTTTTCAGCAATGCTGTACTTCATCTTGTATTATAGGTCCTTTCTGAGACTCGGTGCCAGAAAGATCACTTGCAATAAGTTGAGTATAGCATGAACAAGTTTCATGTATGGAAAGCTTAATGATTATTATCAGATGGGAATGAGGGCAGTATATGCTTTTAAAGCTAACTTTCAACTGAATACCTATATTTGAGTTCAGGTTCTCCGAAACTGATCCATTTCTTTATGAACTGTTGGGGTTTGTATAATACCCAGAATTTACAAATAGATTAATTATACAGGAGAGGCTAGAGTTATCTAGGTGAGAAGTGAAATCTTCTGCAAGTCATCCAATTAGCAGCCATTGTAGAAGGTATGATGTGACTCATATTACAGGTGCTGTAGGTTAGCTGGGTGTGGCAGATAATTTGTTTGACCTATAATGTGATTGGTCAATATTTATATAAAAGTAGTGAAGCTTTAGTGTTCACTCTCTTCTCGTTACTTCATCTCATCTGTATCTGTGTTGGACGTTACTGGACTGTATTTTGGAATGCGTATGTATATAAAGTAAATAGACTATTTTATCTAATCTCTGTTTGAGTGTCTATTTACTGCTTAGAACGTATTACTCTGAAGTCGTGGAGAAGCACTGGCCGCCCCAGCATTGCGTGCTCTGACATGAGCTGACCTGGAATTGGCTAAAGAATGTAAATGAATGCATGAACCAATATGACTAATGATTTTTTAAAGATTTTTTAAATCCCACCTTTATTATTTTTATAAATAACTCAAGGCTGGGAACATACATAATACTCCTTCTTCCTCCTATTTTCCGCACAGCAACAACCCTGAGCTGAGAGGGAGTGACTGGCCCGAGGTCACCCAGCAAGATGCCTAAGGATTTATGAAAAGTATGTATAATATCAGTATGTTATGGCATGAAGAATAGGTAGGCTGACCATATTTCCTTGAGACAAAAACGGGACATTGGGATGGCAAAATGGGACAGGGTCTTATTTATTTATTTATTTTTATTTATTAATCAAATTTACCACGGTAGACTCTGGGCGGTTTACAATAAATGTTAAAATTAAGATTAAAAATCAATAATCATTAAAATACAATAAACAGTACAATAAATAAGAATATAAAAATCCAGAGGATGGTAGGATCTTAAAAGGAGGTCATTATTAAACTAACCACCCCCAGGAGGAACTATCTCAACCTTTGTCCCACGCCAGGTGGCAGAACCAGGTTTTTAGGGACTTCCTAAAGGCCAAGAGGGAGGGCGCCTGCCTCACCTCTGGGGGCAGAATGTTCCACAGGGTGGGCGCTATCGCAGAGAAGGCACGCCTCCTGGACCCCGCTAGATGGAATTCCTTTGTTGACGGGGTCCGCAGCATGCCCTCCCTGCATGACCGGGTGGGGCGGGTAGATGCAATCGGGATGAGACGTTCCCTCAGATAGCCTGGCCCCATGCCATGTAGGGCTTTATGTCTTATGCCGCCATGCTGGCCTCCGATCCCTGCCCACCAGTCCGCGCGATTGGCTCCCGCTCCAATCCGACAACCCCTCCATCATGATCCTCAAGTGATGACAGACTTCAAGTAAATCAGTGATATTTCAAAAGAAAATTGCTTGCAGACTGATCACACTTGAATGGTATTTTAGACAGAAAGACTGAAACTTTCACAGTAAGGCTGAATAGCTCAGCATCATCATGATTGTGAGTTAACTGACTGTGGTGGGCTAAAATGGAATGAAAAAATAAATTATGCTTATTACTTCTGCATCAACAAAGATGTATCGTTAAAGAGAAACAAGAGCAAAGGCAGATATCCTCCAGTTGAAGAACTTAAAATCCAAATTTTAATAGAGATGGAAGGGGGGGGGGTGAGTCAGTAAAATAACCTCTTTGGTTCTGGCTCATCACTGAACATTGTAGTTTCCAAGCCGTGGGTTAGTGCATAATGTGCATCCAGATGTTTTTTACATTGCACAGTAAACAAAAAACATAACAGCACAATATGTGAACTCAGTCAATAACATGGAAGGGTAAGCAGATGCTAGACAAGAACCTATTCTCTCTAACAACAACAGAAAAGATACAGAAACTCACTGGTTCCATCAGATATAATGAATTCCAATGATACTAGTGACTAAATTATATAATGACATTACCTCCAAAAGGATAACAGCAAAACACCCAGGTGTTGGAATAGGGTGGATGGAACCCCTTGTTAAATGTGCTTGACATATATTGCATATGTGTTGGTTGTCTGGATTTTCCATCTTGTTTATTTTCCTTTATTGTATTTTTATCTTGTTTTCTTTATATTGTGAAACGCCCAAGAGTGGTTTGGAGTTGGGCAGTGCTGAAATTGAATCAATCAATCAATGAATGAATCAAATAAATGTGAACCAATGTAATTACTATATACTCATTAGAAATATGTGTGAAATCTGAAAATCAATGTTTTGTTTTGAACATTCCATCTGAACATTTTGAATGGGTTATGTTCCAACAATACAATGCTGTTGAACTGCCCATGTGGAGCTACCTTCTTTTCCACCCAATCGTCTTTTTTTTTAATGAGTCCATTATAGGTTCATCACTTCTCCTGTCACTTGAAGTAAAATTATGAAATGATGCACTGCTGGGATTACTTTAAAAAATGGAAAAGCAGGGAGTAATTTTTTAAAAATTGGCAGGATTTGAACCAGCGACATTCTACATGCAGGGTTATAACCACTGCAAACTTGCACAGACTGCATTTCCCTTGCTACTGAGAAATCACAATGCTTTTTGAGCAGACGTCTCCCAATTTTTGTACAGCAGCTTCCCAAATTCTCAGCTTTCAGCCCTGCTGGTTAGAAATTCTGGCACTTGTCAACCCAACACATGTGGAGAGCACCAGGTTGGGGAAAGGCTGCTTAGAACGGACTGCAATTGTCGGCCTGAGAGTGCCCGACCACAGCACACTCCACTGGATCAGTAGTGAATACCCAAGATTTCCCTGGGGTTATTCCTACTTGTCTTTGCAGTTTTGGGGAGGGATGGGAGAGAGAAGAAAGAGATCCCTAGCTGGAGGGGGGGGGACCCTTCCTCATTCTTCCCATTGCTCTGTGACAGGTTTTGCATTAATTAAGCTGCTTGCTCGTAGCTGCTGTGCTGGCCAAGAAAAAAAAAGTGCAGAACTCCTTTCAGGCCTTAGAAAATGGAAGAAAACAAAACTTGGTCTTCAGCTGGGAGTGACCGCCAGAGTCGCTTGCATTTGATTCTGAGCTATTGGTGCTTTGCATTTGGCATGTTGGGAGTGCCAGGGGCATGTCCAGAAGCGGATGGAGAGCCTTCCTCCCCAGTGACAGACTTCAGCAGCAGTTTTGACTCGGGTTGCTCTAGTGTTGCTAAGCCCGCGTGCCATAGAAGATTGCATCCCTTTACTTCCATCGCTGATTTTACTCCCCAGCTTCGGTATGTCAGCAATAGTCCTGAATCCAAAACAAGTGGAATAGCTGCACTTATTTCCTCTTCAAATTAATTGCTCAGCACTGACTGGGGGCCTTTTAGGAACCATCAAGTTCATTTTTATCCAGCCTTTGAATGCCTATTTGAAGTACGTACTGAGATTATTAAGTTTGTATCCCCGGAGAACACTATCGTTGTACTGCTGGAACACCGCTTGTACGTTTTCCCTGGTTCAAATCTTAAGGCAATATTGTGGCTGTAGAATTAGATGGCAAAGGGAGGAGGGACCCTGCCCCTCGAACTTTTCTTTCATGTGTCAAAGTAGATAGGCGGGGAAAGTTAAGAATCTGCAGGAGCTCAATGATCCTTGATATTGCTGCTAATCCAAATGCTATTTAGTCTAATTCTTTCCAGATTCACTGTTGCCAAGTCCATGCATGGTTTTTTTTTTTGCTCAAGTTGCCCTGACTTAGTTTTTCAATCATTCTCCAAAACAGAATAGCCAAAGCATATGACCCACAATCAACCAGCTCCAGACTTTTATTTCATGGGCAGGAATGACCCAAAGCAAATTTCCACCGAGAATTCTCCCACTGGTAGAAACAGAAGATAGGGAGCCATTTACCCCAATTCCCCTGCCTTCCCCTGGTGTTTCAAAGATGTCCTAACATGCTGTAAGAAATTTAAGGAGAAATATTGGGAACTAGAGGGTGAGTCAGAAGTGGCAAAATAATATTTTCACTTGTTCAGCCACCTGAAATGCTGAGCTAGCAAGAGAAACTCATCTGTGGAAGGAAAGCTTACACTCCATCTGTCATAGTGTATGGAAATAGTCATAAGCAAATCACCTGCACCTAAAAATGAATGGAATACATGAAGAGAATTATTTTTATTATATAAGAAGCTGCTGTTATTATGCTGGACTTCTCCATGAACTTATGTAGGTTCCCTTAGAAAGAGTTTCTGCTCAAATATGGACTCTAGTTTGCTTCTTTGGGTTTTTTTAAAGTTGAAACATGGGAGAAAAATATTTTAAATAAACAAACAATTCAGTAAATCGAACACTAACTCCAATTAGGCTGAAAAGTTGAAGAAGGGAAATCTTTCACTCTCATTCAGTTAGAGGCAGGGATAATCTTAGGCCATTTTTGTACAACATTTACATGAAACCATTGATTGAGATCATCTATCATTAGAGGCTCAGGTATCACCAGTATGTTGATGATACCCAATTATTTCTTTCCACCCTAGGCCAACCAAGGATCTCAATAAGGAACAAAAGGTTGTGCTCAACTTAAACAAGACTGAACAATTGTGGGTTTTGGGTCTCCCAGCTCTTGTGAGAGTCCCAGTATCAGAATCCCAAAACCAAGAAATCTTTCAGTCAGTTCATGCTAAAAAGATTCATTTATTAAGGACCAGAATACATGAGGCAAAGGCAAAGCTTTGAATGGCCAAATTGGCGTACATAATTTGATATTTAGAACATCCCTCTGACATCATTTACTATCTAATTGAAAACAAGCTAGTTCCCACTCCAGTTCGACCCCCTCCCATCAGAATGCTTGTTAACAGTCCAGGTGTCTTATCGCAGTTTGCACGAAGAAAACGGCCAAGGCAGGAATGTCAAGGCAAGCAGCTTGTTCCAATTAGCAAGGCTTTTGGCACAAAAGCAAACACAAGTCAAGTTCTACAATGCTTGACACGTGTACGTATGAAACCATGACAGGCGAACAGAGCTAAAGTGGAGGGAGACTGACAGATCTGGAGATTGTGGGTTTTGGGGTTCCCTGGTTCTGGACAGAACTGGTGAGCAATTTGGGGAAGTTGTCTTGGGCTCCTGGATTCTGCTGGAAGAACAGGTGGTGGCCATAGCCAAGACCACCTTTGGACCAATCCATCTTGTGTGCCAATTGTGCCCATTCCTGAATCGGGAGTCCTTGCTCACAGTCACTTATTCCTTGGTTACCTCCCATTTGGATTACTGCAATGTGCTCTACATGGGGCCATCCTTGAAACCAACCCAGGGGCTGCAATTGGTTCAGAATGCAACAATGCAAGTAGTTATGGGCGCCCCTTGGTAAGTCCATGTAACACCACTATTTTGTGAATTGCACTGGTAATTCAAGAAGCTGGTTGTCACCAATAAAACCCTTCATGGCACAGGGCCAAGTTATTTGCAGACCGCCTGTCTCCAATTATTTCTGTTCATCCCATGAGAACTGGCAGGGTTCACTTTGGATCTCTTCAACAAAACAGCTAATGGGACCCAGGAGATGTGCCTTCTCTGCTGCAGTCCTCTGGAACAACATCCCCCTCACTGTTTGAATGGTCCTTATCCTGCTGGCCTTCCATAAGGCCCTAAGGCTGACATTGGGCCAGAGGTGGGATGAGCCCATATTGAATGAAATATGCAAAGGTTGTTATTCTCAGTTATTCTGTTATTTTATTTTTATTTTCAGGATGTTTATTGTATTTTCTTTTTAGTTCAATTGTTTTTATATTTTTAACTAATTGTAAGCCACCCAGAGTCACTTTGCAAGTTGGTTGTTCCAATCAATCAATCAATCAATCAATCAATCAAATAAAAATGACATCCAGCATTATTGTAAACATTTTTTAAAACATGTGGATGAGCCATTATTTATTTATTTTATTTATTTTATTTATTTAATTTATATAACCGCCCATCTCCCCCAACGGGGAACTTATAGATCCACTGCTTTAGACTGCACTCTCATGCCCCTTTAAAAAGATTATTTTCCCATGAATTGGTTTCTCCAATACAGGAACATGTCAAATATACCATGCATGCCCTAATCCTTATCAGCATTTTATTGTTTATTCTTAGGATTCTCCTTTTCATATGTATCCCTCATATCATAGGGCCAGTTACTGATCAATGAAATGTTTTGCTGTGGAGCATATTATGTTCCTTTTCCCTGCTCTTATATTTCAAATCAGTACATCAAATTATCAATTGAAAGTCACATACCTTGTGAAGCAGTTCTCCAATTAGAAAAGTGCATACAAAAAGTGTGTTAGACGAATAATGTACAAAAATTAGGAAAAATTGCTTACAAAATGCATTATATTAAGCAATACTGAATGTAACTTAGGAGACCATGCATGAAAATCCCAAACAATTTCAAAATAGATGAGGAAAACTGAAGTTTGGAAAAACATTGAATGTGAAAGAAACAGAAATGTATAGACTTCAAATAACATACATGAAACACAGAAATCCATGAAGTCGTTCCAAGGGTCCCACATTACCTTGACTATTCCTGGGAACTCCCATACACCTGGTTAGTTAATAAAAATAATGCACCACTTTATAGCATAGTAATTTTTTGCCAGCACTTTATAACATGCTAATACCAAGGACTTCCAAAAACCCAGATCAAATTCACCCCATGTAAAGTGAACCAAATGGTCAAGCAAGTTACCAATAGCACTGTCTCCTTAATATGTAATGATTGGCTTATATCCAGAAAAGAGTAGCTATTTACATGTACCTAATTAGAGTTGGAACAAGTTTTTTTTAGCAGCAACCTCCCTTTCTCTATCTCATCTAATAAACTGCCTTTTGAAAGACAAAATATTTTAAAATACAATTATATTATGATATTGGTGGCGGCTATTGTTCAGAAAATAATCAATTACACAGTTCTACTAGATACACCCAAACCTTTGGGTGTGCCCATAATAGCATTTTTGGATCCTAATCTTAATTTTAAGAACCCTTAAGCAGCTTTGTAAGTCCTAAGTATAGATCAGCATGTAACCTTGGGAGTGGGCAGGGGGATACTTATTAAAACAGATACAAAATAAGGGATTTAAAACCGTAAGACAAAAACAAAACCCTGAAGTCAAAATGCTCTAAAGAGGAGTTGACATTGATTCTTTCAATATCTATTTCAATTCACATCTTTTTTTAAAAAAAAAAATCACATCTTGCTTTGAACTCTATGAGGAAACCATAACCTACAGGAAAAATATTCACCTCTCACTCTGAAAACTAACTCTTCAATTACTTTGCATTTATTAATGGTTACCACTGGCTCTGATGTCTCACATCCTTTCGAATCCCAGAAGTCATCTCCAAGTTGAATCATCAGCGGCAAATAATTGCAAAACCTTTGGCCATTCCTTGAAGAAGCAACTCATAGAGTTATAGAAGAAATATAGAAATGTAGGTAAAGGTAAAGAGAAGGCATTGTCCAGCATAGTTTTATGTGTGGAGGACAGTCAATTGACTTATTTGCATGGCAAGGAGTTAGCTAAAGAGTGCTGAGATTCTTTAAAAGATGTGTATCTCAGAAGCACACCTCTATGTAAAGTCATGTTAACATGACATGTTAACATAACATAACATGTTTAAATCACAGTCTCTTTGAAGATGTGACGTAGATCCACAGCGAAAACATTTTTTAACAGCCAACACTTTATCTGTACAGGAAAAATACTCCCCCATAGACTCTTTTCTCCGTGTTGCTAGACTCTCTCCTTCTCTGCTCTTCTTCCAGAAGCCGACCGGTTAGATAATTAACAGTCAAATCTCTCTCAGATAAAGACCCAAAACTGGTCGCTAGATTATCCCACGTCTCATTAAGTGAACTAAGAATAACATACACTTTGTGTGCTTCTGTAAACATGTTATGTTTATGTTTAAGAGCCAGCGTTGTCCGAAGACGCTTCCGTGGTCATGTGGCCGGCATGACGCACGCGGAACGCTGTTACCGTCCCACCGAAGTGGTACCTATTCATCTACTTGCATTTGCATGCTTTCGAATTGCTAGGTTGGCAAGAGCTGGGGAAAGTGCGGGAGCTCACACCGTCACATGGGGCTAGGGTCTCGAACCACCGAACTTCCGATCGACAAGCCTGGGGTCTTAACCGTTGAGCCTATAGAAATGTAGGTGTCAGCAAAATTATATACATAATGTGGCATTAAGTTATTACGTATTGGTTTGAATAATCAGTAAATTGTTTAAATCGATGAGAATCCTTGGAATTTATCTATCAGGAATTTTCCCTGATAGACTGCCTGGAGTGGAGGCATATATATTACAGGAGTCCCAGAGCGTGTAAAATCAGATCACTCAGTATTCAGAAAAAGAGTACACTTTGCCCCCATCACATTGCTTTTCTATGTAATTCTTGAATTATCCCCACGGAAGTGAATGTCTATTATTTATTTAATTAATTAATTAATTTTTATCCCACCTTTATTATTTTTATATGTCTTCTGGTCATACAGATGTCTGACATAATGCATTAGTTATCAAATACCATTTTTGCTCACTGTTCTGTTAAAAGAACATTCAAAACTACATTTTACATAGGGATAGTTTCAGGATTAAATGGTATTATCCAGCTCCTGCCAATGTACATCCTTTCACAGACAGTCCGGTTGTTGCTGGCTCTGCCCATTCAGCTGCCTATCTGAGTCTTCAAGCGCAGAGAGGGGCAAAGGGACCAGTCAGAAGACCCAGGTGTTTCCCTGGCTCCTTGTAAGCAATGGCACATTATTGGACCCAAAGGGAACAAGCACTGAAACAGACAGTGGTGATGTCAACAAAGAGCCAGAGAAGCAATGAGGGGTTTTTTTTGCGGAAGCTTCCCATCACTGCACACATAATCTGGAGGAAGGCATAGGTATTACATGTTAAAACATGTAATGTTGGCTAAGAGGCATTATATACACACCAAAGCAAACATACGGTTCTATATGATGGGGCTGTTGTTGTAGGGAATGAATCTAATGCTTGTTGATGTAACTGACTTAAGCCAGTGTATACAAGCAGCAGAATTAGAAAGTTCTTTAATAGGACTGAGTATCTTCAAGAATCAGAAAACATCTTGTTATTCTTGCTGTCCTCCAGCTATGTTGGAGATTATAAATCTTAACATTCTTAACCTATACAATAGTTGTATAATTGTCTTCTATCACTCGTCCTGTGTTCTGGACATTTGGAGTTCCACTTACATTTTAAAAAAGCATAAAAGTTTACTGCTAAGATTTGGGTTTCCCCGTTCTTTCCAGGAAATGGGCCAGCCATTTTATTTGCACAGGATGCCTTGGAGACTTGTTGCAGATATTGTTTACTTGAAATAACTGGCTTTGTCCTGGGAAGAGCACAGTCAACAAGGCAGGCCCAGGCAATCACAGATGAGCAATCCATGAAAAAAGCCACTACCATGTGAAATGAAAACTTCAGGTAGCTTTACCTTTCCAATGTACAGCCTGACAATAACCGGATTTAATGTTTCAGGAGTTCACTTGAATATTTTTTTTCTTATCCTTCAGGAACAGGTCTTTTAAGATCAGTTATTTTCCTATCCAGATGGAAGTCTGCATGTATTTTTAGATGAATTCAAGGGAGCAAAGATAAGCAAATATTGTGTTGTCAGCGTAAGCAAATGTAAACTTAAAAACTAATTTAAAAAGGTAAAGGTTCCCCCCGCACATTTGTGCAGTCGTGTCCGACTCTAGGGGCCGGTGCTCATCTCCATTTGTTAGCCAAAGAGCCAGTGTTGTCCGAAGATGCTTCCACGGTCATGTGGCCGCATGACACGCGCAGAACGCTGTTACCTACCCACCAAAGTGGTACCTATTCATCTACTTGCATTTGCATGCTTTCGAATTGCTAGGTTGGCAAGAGCTGGGGCCAGTGTGGGAGCTCACTCCATCATGTGGGGCTAGGGATTCGAACCTCCGAACTTGCGATCTTCCGATCGACAAGCCTGGCGTCTTAGCCACTGAGCCATCGCGCCCCATCTTTAAATGACAATAGCGTACATGTAAATTCTAACTGAGTTACTTGTGGGTAAGAAAAGTCATTTTGAAATCATTTTTATTGAAGAAGCTTTACCCATACAAAAATGTATTTCAAATTGGAAATGAAGCAGAATTTAGACGACTGTCTCAGATAGCAAATGGAAAGTTACCTTTCTATTTGGTACTGACTATCAGTCTTTAGACTTAAATAGTGCCTGATTCTAATTCAATATAAAGTACATCAAGATAAGAACAATAAAAGCTAGGCCAGATGTTATTAATCACTCCAGTTCTTGAAGTTCAGTAGTTTCCTATATGGACCTTCTTCTGATCGATAAGCCTGGTGTCTTACCCGCTGAGCCACCACGCCCCCTTTAATAAATAAAGTTGGTCTCAAATAAGGCAAGAAAGAATATCTATAGAAAACTTCGGAAATGTCTTTTATTTCTATTCACTGGTCATTAGCAGAGTGGTCTAGTAGGTTTATATAGCCAGCTACCAATTACTCAATACTGCCATTTCTGATGCCAATAGGTATCCATTTTTTTCTATAAGGAATAATCTTCTTGTTCTTTACATAATCTAGAAGGCTGTTTGTTGCAGCTGATAACATTAAAACATGAGCAAAAGAAAGAATGCTTAGTTTTTGAATTATTTAATTCACTCCTATAACAGTTTTGCCCTGCTACATGGGTGCATCTAGTTGACTATGGCTGATCTTAATAAATTAAAGTAAAGTAAAGGTTACTAGAATCTTATTTGTAAAACTTTGTTCTACAAATCTGTGTTCTGTGTTCTAAAATCCAGATTGTCTCAGCAACTGTTTCTTCAAGTGTGTTCCTAGGAGCCCTGGGGGTCCCCCAAGACCCTCTCAGGGATCTGTGAAATAAAAATGATTTGCCAGCCTATGTTGAAAAATGATACAATATTAAAATCCCATCAAACAATTGTGAGAAGCGGTAGCGGCAGCAAATGCATCCATTTTAATTTTTAATACAATAAACATCGATAAATATAACCCATACAAACGAAAGCTCTTTTGTGGTCCTTGATAATTTTTAAAAGTTGGAAGAGGTCCTGAGAGAACTTGTCTAAGACTAGTATTATTATTACTGTTAGACAATGACTGTAACCCTTGTGGGGGAGATGGGCGGGATATAAATGTGATAAATAAATAAATAAAAATAAACCCCAGAAGTTCAAGTGATGGGAAAGATTGGCAGAGTGAGGAAGCTGCTGCAAGTTCACAGAGAGTTATTTAATTTTTTAAAAATATTATATTTTTATTGCCATGGAGAAGGAAAAGTGTTTCAGAGATTTTTCTCACTCATGTACCAAAATAACTTGGGTGTCATTGAGTTTTATAAACCTTAACAATTTAGATGGTGGAAATCCACTTTAGGCAGCAAACTATTCTCAGTGATAACACTGTGGAAGAGAATTCACACTGAAATGTTGACCTTGATCCAGAGGGCTACTATATGTGTGAATATTGGTGGGCTTGCTTGCTTCATTAAACAGCGGCTCTTCTGCAGCTAATGAGAAATTGTTTTAGGGGACATATTTTCTTGTTACTGGGAGGCACTAAAACTTTGATCCCATGAACCTAATCTAACACATCTTCCTAATAGAATTTTCATTCCTACTCTGTCCCATTCCAAAAATTGAATAATCAAACTTTCTTGCTGGGGTTAATAGCAGCCACTCAAGACTCTAACCCTAACTCTAACCCTAACCTGTAACATTCTACAATACTTTCTCTAGGATTTAGCTCCTAGGAGGCAATTTTTTAAAGGATTATTCGCACCTCCATATTTAACTCCTGAATTGTAGGTTTCCATAGGATTAAATGAAGATTTAGCTCTTGGCATGCAATATCCTTTATTGTTCCCTTGCATCAGCATTAGCTGATGATGCTTAATAAAAGAAAATGTTCAAATGGATAGTATTAATTCTCATTTCATATTTGCTTAACTCACCTGTCTGCTTAATTGATTTTTCTGATGCATTGTCTCTGGGGCTTAATCAACTGGGATTCCCTGGGTTTGTCAAAGGTAAAATGACATGCTTACAAAATAAGTCTGTGAAAGATTGCAGGTACAGAAGGTTTATATACATGATCAAGAATACATGAGAAAGAGACAAATAAGAGGCTCTGTGATACTCCAACCGCCCTCTAGACTGTTATTTATGTCCAACAGAATAACGAAAGCATTGTTCAGAAAGGCTTCATTCCTTGGCATCTAAAGGTGGATTGGGACAAGATTCTTGCTATACAACAGGTCTGTTTCCTGTTTGTATAGGCAGTCTGTTTTATAGGCAGTCTGCAAGGAAACAGACCACATATACAACATCTTCCAACAAAATGGATTCCCACACAACTATATCAAAAAGTGCCTGACCACTCAAACCACTACAGCACAACCAACACAAGCTATGAAAAGGAGAACACTGCCATACATCAAAAACATCTCAGAAACAAACAAACAACCATTACAACCACATGGCATCACCGTAGCACACAAACTTACGGCCCTCCAAAACATCTTAAATAAACCAAAAGACCCAGTAGCCCAAGAAATAAAAACAGGAGTCATCTACAACATACAATGTAAGGATTGTAACAGTCACTATGTAGGACAGACAGGCAGAAGACTAGCACAGCACATCTATGAACACCAAGTAGCAGTTAGAAGACACAATGAAATCTCACAACAGATGGACAGACTCAACCATAGTTTCAACTGGGAAACTTAGCATCTTAGACCAAGCTAAATCCAAAAATGCTAGGGAATTCCTGGAAGCTTGGAATTCAGACAAATCAGCCATCAATAGACACACAGAGATAAACCACATTTACACAACCATTCAAAACAGACAATAAAAAAGCTAAGGAGGAAACAAAAAGGCCAGAATACATCCTCTTCTGCAGCCTACACTCAGATAAGCAGGGATTAACACCAGACAAACAATCAAGCAGAAAACAATATTCTAATCAAGGAACTACCAAGGAGAAAACCACACCCCCACCAACACTGGCAGGGCAAGCTACTGTATATAAACAGGGAGCAAACCCACACTCACTAGCACTGATGTTGCTACCTAGTTGGGTAATGAAATGTGCAAGCAAACAACCAAGCTCAGAGAGCACCAAGAACTCCACAGTTCAACCCTGAGCTACATACAGTATGTTCTCTTCTATTGATATCAGAATATCTAGCCCTATATCCAGCAGTTGTTCATTTTTACTCCAGCTTTTCCATAGCAGCAGCTACTGTACTTAAAGAATATTTTCTCTGAACTTTTCATTCATTCTAAGAATAAAGCACCAGTGTAAGAAAATTTGCTTTCTTGCTTGCTCAGATACTGTAACCTAGCATTTACCACTGAGAAAAATATAGACCTTAACAAACATATCACAAAGCTCCCAGAAGACCAAAAAAAAAAAAGGTTGACAGCAAGTGAGCTGAGTAGATTGACCTGTCACATCAAGGAAAGAATCAATAGATGGGAGAAAAATTGTGCAGCGATGTTGGACCAGCCAGGCCATATGTCCTTATATTGATCCTTCCTGGTCACTCTTTATGCCTGAGGCACAATTGCTGAGGTGCTGGAAGCCCCAGGGTAGATCTGGCAAGAAGTGCATGCTATTAACATGAGCAAAGCAGTCATATGGGCTCCTAACAAAAAAAGGAGGCAAAACAATGCACTGAAGTTCTGGTAGAACTCTTCTACTGCAGCTGACAGAAGAAAGCTATGGCACTGAAATGCCACATGAAACATTCATATTGCTGCTTGACAGAGCAGCCTCAAACCACCAACATGTGACCACATGGAAAGGAAATAAAGTCAATGTTTTGTCTTGAAGTATGGAACAATACTTCATCATAATACAATAATCAGGGGCGTGGTGGCTCAGTGGGTAAGACGCCAGGCTTGTAGATCGCAAGTTGGGAGATTCGAATCCCTAGCCCTGCGTGCGGAGTGAGCTCCCACACTAGCTCCAGCTCTTGCCAACCTAGCAATTCGAAAGCATGCAAATGCAAGTAGATGAATAGGTACCACTTCGGTGGGAAGGTAACAGCGTTCCGCGTGCGTCATGCCGGCCACATGACCGTGGAAGCATCTTCGGACAACGCTGGCTCTTCGGCTAACAAACGGAGATGAGCACCAGCCCCTAGAGTCGGACACGACTGCAGAAATGTGCGGGGGGAACCTTTACCTTTATGGAACAATTTATTATGGTATGTGCACCATCTGAACATGCACATCTAAAATCAGATTACAGAACCCCAGACTGGACTATCTTGATTTAATGTGCTTGTATTGCACATACAAATGACCAGGTGCGAATTATCTTACTTTGATACACTATGCAAAGACCTAGATCTCTGGAGAAAGCTCTAATGCTGGGAAAGGTGGAAGGAAAAAGAGGAAGATAGCCACTTGGTTTTAGTTGCTGCCTCCTGTACAATGTTACGAACCTCCACCCATAGTTCTTCAGGCACTCTGTCTACCAGATCTAATTCTTTAAATTTATTTATTTATTAATTCAATTTCTAAATCTATTCCTCACCTCCACTGTATATTCATAAGGGATATGATTTAGGTCATACCTGAGTGGTCTAGTGGTTTTCCCTACGTTTTTCAATTTAAGCCTAAATTTTGCAATAAGAAGCTCATGATCTGAGCCACAGTCAGCTCCAGGTCTTGTTTTTGCTGAATATATAGAGCAGAGCTTTCCAAACTCTGTGTCGGGACACGTTTGTGTGCCGGCTGCAGTGTCTGGGTGTGTCGCGGATGCTGCTGCCTCCTGGCTTCTGCGCAGGTTCTAGTGCCTGCCTTGTGCCCTGCTGTAAGAGTGTGTCGCGAAATGATGCATGTCTAAAAAGTGTGTCACCAACATAAAAAGTTTGGAAAGCTCTGATATAGAGCTTCTCCATCTTTGGCTGCAAAGTATATAATCAATCAGATTTCGGTATTGACCATCTGGTGATGTCCATGTGTAGAGTCGTCTCTTGTGTTGTTGGAAAAGAGTGTTTGCTATGACCAGCGTGTTCTCTTGACAAAACTCTATTAGCCTTTGCCCTGCTTCATTTTGTACTCCGAGGCCGAACTTGCCTGTTATTCCAGTTATTTCTTGACTTCCTACTTTAGCATTCCAGTCCCCTATGATGAAAAGGACATCTTTTTTTTGGTGTTAGTTCTATAAGGTGTTGTAGGTCTTCATAGAACCGGTCGACTTCAGCTTCTTCAGCATCAGTGGTTGGGGCATAGACTTGGATTATTGTGATGTTGAATGGTTTGCCTTGGATTCGAACTGAGATCATTCTGTCGTTTTTGAGGTTGTACCCCAGTACTGCCTTTCCCACTCTTTTATTGACTATAAGGGCTACTCCATTTCTTCTAAGGGATTCTTGCCCACAATAGTATATATAATGGTCACCTGAATTAAATTCGCCCATTCCTGTTCATTTTAGTTCACTGATTCCCAATATGTCGATGTTCAATCTTGTCATCTCATGTTTGACCACATCCAGCTTACCTTGATTCATAGATCTTACATGATATGGTCAAAAGACTAAATCAATAAAGTATCTATCTATCTACATTACAGGTTCCTATGCAATATTGTTCTTTACAGCATTGGACTTTCCTTCCACTTCCAGACACATCCACAACTGAGCGTCCTTTCGGCTTTGGCCCAGCTGCTTCACTCTTCCTGGAGCTACTCGGAATTGCCCTCCGCTCTTCCCCAGTAGCATATTGGACACCTTCCAACCTGAGGGGCTCATCTTCTGGCGTCATATCTTTTAGCCTTTTGATACTGTCCATGGGGTTTTCTTGGCAAGGATACTGGAGTGGGTTGCCATTTCCTCCTCCATTGGACCACGTTTTGTCAGAACTCTCCGTCATGACCTGTCCATCTTGACCTGATAGTACTATACCTGTACACAAAAGTATTCAAATACTGAAGTGATTGTATTTTAAAATTAAAAACAAACAAACAAACAGAAAGTTTCCATTAGAAGCTTTATGACAACTAGGATCTAAATTTTATTAGCTGTTTTATTGGCACAACTGCTATATCAGTAAAATGGATTGATCCCTGGCCTTTAGCTGACATTGCAATTTAGGATCTCAGTTGCAACACTGAGCAAACGTGTGTAGCATGGCACAAATGGCTGGAAGATGGGGGGATTTGCCTGCTGTTGCCGAGACTGTCCTAAGTGAACCAATGCTGAGTGGATGCTCCATATGGAACAACAGCCTTTTATAACCAGCTCAAGCTTAGATGGATGTCCAGCCGCAACAATCATTATAAGAATTTTCCCCATCCCTAGTAAGGGTTGCACTACTAATTTGTTCTTTTGTGATATAATCCCTCCATTTTGTGGCTGAGAATAAATGGCAGATTATGTTGGACTTTCTCATCCCATGATGATGAGATGGATTAAGGAATACAACTGGGAAACTTTTTTAAACTTTCTTTCTCCAGTTTGGTACTGTAGAGATATTGTGGACTTTTTAAATCCAGATAAGTTTTAGTCCAATCAGATCTTGAGGGCACCAGATATGAAAGATTGTTCTGGGTCATCCTTTAGGGATTTTCTCAATCATACATTCTTCAGACTTTATTTTTCTTGATTCACATACCTTTGGCCCAGGGACAGGCTAACAGCTAAAACATCTGTATATCTTTTACAAGTTGAGAACGCTCAAGCATTTTCTTTTTCTTTTTTTGAAAAAGTTGGTAATGACTAAGAGGTACTGCTGAAGCAAAAAAAAAAGTCTTTCTTGTAAATTTTAGGATGTAAAGAACAAGCCCATTGTTTCTGTAAGCTGACAAGAAAATAAAACAACTGATTGTTTCCAGATGGTAGTTTGAGGAAGATGTAGTTAACTGAGGTAGAAAACCATACTCAGGAGAAAAATAATGATGGGTTCTGGAGTCTCTTGAAACCTGAAGAACAATCACACCATTCCCCAGAGACAGCAAGTGAGATTGACTATAACCATTAGTGAAGCCCAGCCAGCAGCCCAGTGTTTACAGTAGACTGAGAGATTTTTTTTAATCTTTAGACTGCTAGGTAGTATATTTTATTGTTTATTTCCCCTTGCTTGGCTTTCCTTGATTCTGATTGGCTGATTTCAGTGGTACCATCAAAGTGTTATAAGCTAACTGGAAATTGGTGGGTCTTTAGATCTTCATCTGAGCGCATTTCCAGTGACAAATAACATCTTACCCAGATGCCAGCCATTTTAAACAACACTCTTACGGATAAAGTCAAAGAGAGCTCAAGAGAAGGTACAAAAATATCAATCAAAATGTGAGAGTGGGTATTTTCTGGGTGAATGTCTTAAAATGCTGTAGATTAAAACTGAGAGGAAACATGCACCATGCAGACTCAGAGAGCCATATTATGAGGTACAATATTACTGATAAATCTTTTCCACCTTCCCCACCAGCATTAGTCCATATGCTTACTCCAGAACCAAGACCAGATTTACACTGCAATCCTAAACGTGTTTTCTGAAAAACGAGCCTTCCTGGACTCTCTGAGCTTACACACTTGGAAGTGCACTGCATGAAGCATTTCTAGCTGTCAGACTTCAGCACATATTTCCTTCCAATCCATGTGGGCAGACTCAGAATGCAAGGTAGTAACTGGCCCCAAATGACTGCTTCAGAAGGGGACTGAATTTAATTTTTGCTACTGCTCTCTGTTGCTGAACAGCTAATTGGTACAACTGCTACCTTTCCATTGTGGCATCTGGAGCTCAGCCCTTCTTTGCAAAGATATGCCCAGTTGTTTGGGACTAGTGTCTTTAGGGTTTATTTCTCTGATTCAGCATCCCCCCCTTTTTTTGTCAGTAGCATTAAATCAATTAAATCATTGCATTAATTTTTTTTAGAATGGCATAAGAACCTTATTCTTCTCTGGGCCTATTGAATATAGTACTTAACCTCCGTGATCTAAAAACGGTCCTGTGTATATATTGTAAGTCCAACAGAATATTGTACTAGCAAAATAGACAGATTTTGTTGTAGGTTTATCCCCACAGGCACTCTACTCATTTTCTATGTATGCAAAATGTTCAGAGACCAATCTATAGAAACTGTTGTGGGGCTGTGAGACTTGTTGCCTGGAGAGGCTGTCTCCTAATCTCAGATTGCTTCAGTTGCTATGACACTCCTCAGAATGTTGTCTGTCCTTTTCCATCCCTTGTGGGTAGCATTCACCTTTGTTGATTTTTTAAAGTTCAGACATTCATGTAATGTCATATGTTTGGGAATTGTATTCACAAGATATGTATTATTCATGGAATTGCTTTCTTATGCTTGGGAAAATGTGGTAGCTTACGCTTTACTGTTCTGGAGCAGTGCAGGGTAGAGTCCTGATATGGCCAACTAAAAAATAGTCCTACTTTAAGGGATCCCATCACTTTTGGCCTGGTGATCACATTTGGGACATGTTAATGGGCATTCTTGCAAAATGCCTGTGGAGGGAGGGCTTGCCAAAAATGGCTAATATGTGGGACATAACCAGTTACGAAGCACTGGTTTATCAAAATACTACCTGAATTGATATATTCCTCCATGCAGGATGTCGATGAAGGTTCTCAGTCATCCAGGTGGAATTGTCTGTAGCTTGAATCATGTCAACTGGATTTCTATTTTCTCAGTGGAAACATTTCGCTCCTTATCCAAGAAGCTTCTTCAGTCTGAGCAAAGTTAGTAAGGGAATCCTTAAATATGTTTCTAGGGTGGCTGTGATAAAGGGTCTTAGAAATAAACATCTCAAATAACCATGACCTAGCCCCAGGTGCAAGGTCACACAGCCACCCTAGAAACATATTTAAGGATTCCCTTACTAACTTTGCTCAGACTGAAGAAGCTCCTTGGATAAGGAGCGAAACGTTTCCACTGAGAAAATAGAAATCCAGTTGACATGATTCAAGCTACAGCCTCCTTGCAGGATGCTTTCTACCACCCCAGTCCTTTTTCTAGACAGGTGAGCACATTTCCAAGCAAAGTACTGTGCTCTAGCCATCCATCAAGGTGGAATGTCATCTCCCTAATTATTCAATTAAAACAAAAAAGGAAAAGGTTAGGGCGGCTGGGTAGAGGCCTAGATGTCATACTGACTCTATTGAAAGCTGGATCAACCTGTTTCTCCAAATTATGACAAAACGTGGGGCTTTTTAATTCTCTGAGAGGCCTAGGGTAGGATGTTCATTTCACAATATATTATGTAAGCATATTTTTTCTCCATTATTTTTTTACCCATTGAAATCAGTGGCCCTAAGGAAATCCCAAACACCAAAATAACTTGGGATTGATATTTTAATCAAATAGTTTATTTTCTGAAATGAAAGTTATGGATCAATCTGAACATTTCAAACATGGAACCATATTTTGGATGGCCTTCTCTAATACATTGGCCCTGGAACAATTGTCCCCTCTGTCAACCCAAAAAACTCAAAACACAACTTTGTCAACAAAGTGGTATTGTTTCTATTGTTATTCATCTTGACTTGAGAGCCCCAGGATGGTAACTGGGAGATTCCAACATGCCTAGGAACCGATTCCTTGATGCCCACTAGTCTCTCTTCATTACCTGACCTTTTGCATTAAAAATATGTATTGCAATTAAAAAGATGGGAAGCTGCTGTGCGGCAAAGCAAATCTCTTGCTTCCAACATAATCTTTCTTTGCAAAAATACTTTGGTGCCCCTGGAACCCACAAGGTTGCCCTGTGGCTGTAAGGCCAGGGTTACATTATAAATGTGCCCAGTTGCTCAGAAAAAGAACAATGGTTAGCAGGAAGATGATGATAGCATTCTAGGAAATTGTTGTTTTAAACTGCCCCCCCCATTGCTTTAGGAGGAATCTAAACTTGAAAATAACAAGGAAATCTTATTGTTGGAGAACATGGATAGAACACGGAGTATTGTGAGGGAGATGGGTGGGATATAAATGTGATAAATAAATAAAATATACCTTGAATCAGTGTATAAGATCATGTGATTACTTTTATGTTTTGGAGGAAATTGTAGTACCAGCATCAAGCACCAAAAGTGCAGAGTGGTAACTTAAATTTCACTTAAAACACCTTTTGATCCCTCCTAGGATTTAAGTTATGTATGTACAGTATGTATGTATGTATGTATGTATGTATGTATGTATGTATGTATGTATGTATGTATCTATTTACAGGACTTATATGGCCACCTATCTCATATGATGACCCTAGGCAACTCACAACAAAACATAGTTAAAAACAAAAGTACCCTTCCCTCCAGGCACCACGCCAATCATCCTCAAAGCACAACCCCCATCCTAGCCCAATGCTTGGGGAAGAGCTCGGTCTTCGCAGCCCTCCAGAAGGCTAAAAGTATAGGGATCCCTCTGATCTCCAGTGGGAGGCTGTTCCAAAGGACTGGGGCAGCCACCAAGAAGGCATGCCTCTGAGGTCCCATCAGATGGCAACATTTAAGGGAGGGGACCTGGAGTGCACCCATCCTATCTAACCTGGTAGGACGGGCAGATACCCTCAGGGAGAGGCGGTCCCGCAAGTAACCTGGCCCTGTGCCATGTAGGGCTTTAAAGGCGATAACCAGCACTTTGAATTGCACCTAGAAAGCAGCTCATGCAGAAGTGGTGAACTTTGAATTGCACCTGGAAGCCAGTGCAGCTCATGCAGAAGTGGTGTTACTCAGGTGAACTGCGGGGCACCCAAAACTGTGTGTGCCGCTGTATTCTGGACCATTTGTAGCTTCCGGATGGTCTTCAAGGGCAGCCCCATGTAGAGTACATTGCAGTAATCCAAACGGAGGTGACGAAGGCATGGATGACTGTGAGCAAGGCCTCCCGGTCCAGGAATGGGTGCAACTGGTGCACAAGATGGATTTGTGCAAAAGCCCCTCTGACCACGGCTGCCACCTGTTCTTCCAGCAGGAGCTGTGAGTCCAAGAGGACCTCCAAATTGTGCACCAGATCTGTGCAGGGGAGGGTTACCCCGTCCAGAGTCAAAGATGTCAACTCTCCTGACCCCGGTGGGCCAAAACCCCACAACCACTCCATCTTGCTAGGGTTGAGTCGCAGCTGGTTTCTCCCCATCCAGGCCCTCACAGACTCCAGGCCCTGAGCCAGCGCCTGAACAGCATCACCTACTCCGCATGGGGCAGAGATGTATAATTGGGCATCATCAGCATACTGATGATACTGAATTCCATGCTGGCGGATTACCTCTCCCAGCAGCTTCATATAGATGTTAAATAGAAGGGGAGAGAGGCCCAAGCCCTGAGGCCCCCCACATAGTAGGGGCCTAGAGTTGGACCTCTCCTCCCCCACTAGCACTGACTGGTACCGTACCGGCCACGGAGAAAGCATTGCAAAACAGTGTCCCCCACTCCCAATCTCCGGAGCTGGTCCAGCAAGGTACCATGGGCGATGGTATCAAAAGCCACTGAGAGATCCAGAAGAGCCAGGAACCAGCCCCAGCCCTCCAAAGGTCATTCACAAGTGCGACCAGTGCTGTCTTGGAACTATACCTCGGCTTGAATCCTGACTGAAAAGGGTCCAAGGCCCTCTGTAGCTGGGAGCTCACCACCCTCTCAACAACCCTCCCTAAAAAGGAAAGGCTGGAGGCTGGACAAAAGTTATCCAGAACCGTAGGGTCCAAGGATGGCCTCTTGAGGAGAGGGGGAACCCCCGCCTCTTTCAAGGCCAACGGAACCACCTGCCTAGGGCCACCGATACAAAACACTCTGACTTTCCTTCTCCCTCCCCCAGCCACCCCGCTCTCCCCTGGGTTACAGGGGGAGACCCACGCTCAACAGGCCCAGCAAGTTGGGCTCAGCCCCCCCCCCATCACATGAGGGCAGGAGGCCAGCACAACCCCACTGAGCCCCTTTTTTTTTCTTCCTAGCGTTTTTCCCGCAGGTGCAGGGTCTGCTTTTCGGATCAACCGAATGTTGATCCCTTGGTTGCGACAGGAATTGACCGTGGGCTGAGAGAGAGAGTGCCTGGCCCAAGGTCACCCAGCCGGCTTTCATGCCTAAGGCGGGAGTAGAACTCCGAGGCTCCCGGTTTCTAGCCTGGAGCCTCAACCACCCTCTCTCACAGAGGGCAGGAGGCCAGCACAACCCCACTGAGCCTCCACTTCCGAAACAGTCCCAGCCAGTAGAACTCCCAGATCTTCTCCTCCACACAGCCAGAGTCCAAAGTGATGTTTTCCCAGGCTTGCCTCAGCAGCCCAGCCACCAGGCAAAGCCCGGTCCGATCCAGTCCTAAGTCCGCGGGTGGGGGAAGGCAACGGAGACTGCCAGCACTGTATGGACACTGATCCGAGTGGCCGGTCAAGCTGCCGCCGCAGGATCTAGTCCCACTCCCGCTGCTGCCGCTCACCCCAGCGCCTGAGTCCAGCGCCCCCCCGAGGGTCTTCACCGCCAGTACGCCGCAGCCACTGCCACTTCGCTGTGCTGGTCTGAGCCAAGCAGCCTCCGCTCTGTCCCGGCACCAGCCTCAAGATGGAGGCTGCAGGCAGACCCTCTCCTCCCCGGCTGCTTCCTCCGCTGACTGGCGGCGCTGTCTGGCCTCCTCCAGGCACCGCCGGCCAGCTAAGCCCAAATCAGCTGATCTGCGGTGCTCCGAAGCCTCGGAGGTCGGAAGCGCCACTCGCTCTCCGGGGAGCCCCTGCTGCAGGGACGCCCCGCCGCAACGATAAAAACGCGGCTGGGATCCAGCACCAGCCATCCTTCTGCCCTGCCGCCCTAGCATCAACTACCAAAGGTGGCAATACTTCTACTTAAAACACCTTTTGATCCCTCCTAGGATTTAAGTATTTAATAAGTTCCTTACGAAATTATTTAGCCTATGGGGGCTATTGATGAACAATTGTCAGAATATTCTAAATTAGATGTTTAAGACTACAGGGAGATGTGGAATAAGGGATGGCATGTCTGCTACATGGATATAAATAGACTACAGTTTTGGCATAGTATTTCACATTTCTATGAAGCAAAAATATGTAAAAATTCAATAAATTCAATAAAAATATTTCATGTCTAGTGGATCTTTATAGATTTTTAAGGAAAAATCAGTGGGTTCAGTTAAGTGTTGGAGACATAATCAAACTGCATCATATGAATTTTGTTATGGAAAACTCACTGATTGCTGTAGCTTATGTTGTTTAACATTACCCTTAACTTCTCACAGTATGCAAGTTTACCACATGCTAATTTGCATATCTGCAGGAAATTTTCTGTATATCAATTTGCCTTGGGCAACCCCCAAAATCTGAGAAACCATGAGACTGTCTAGTGGCATAATTATTCTTCTCACAAGAGTTGAATAATCATGTTCTGATTTCCTTGGTGTTAAGATGGGCCTCAAAGGTGTTGTTGGAAGTAAAAAGGCACATGTTGCTAAGCGCTCTAGGTCCATGATGGCCTTGAAAGAAAAACTGGATGTTTCATGCAAGAGTCAAACTGCTGTTGCTCAACTGTGGCAAAAGAACATACAATTTCTACCATTAAGTTTAGAAGCTATAATTACAAGCTATAACAGCAAGTATAAAAAGTGGAAGAACAACATCACTTAGAGCAGAGCTTTCCAAACTTTTCATGTTGGTGACACACTTTTTAGACATGCATCATTTCGCGACACACTCTTACAGCAGGGCACAAGGCAGGCACTAGGACCTGCACGGAATCACAGCAGGTTTGGAGGCAGCAGGGCACAAGGCAGGCACTAAGACCTGTGTGGAATCCTGGCAGGGCTCGGAGGCAGCAGCAGTCGCGACACACCCAGACACTGCAGCCGACACACTAACGTGTCCCGACACACAGTTTGGAAAGCTCTGACTTAAGTGTACAGTCTGAACGCAGAATAAATGGAGCAAGTTCTCATTCTTTAAATGGAGCATCAGAGCCAGAAGAAAATGCTGGGGAGCACAAATAAAACTATGAAAAAAAGCTAAGAAACTAAATGGACATTCTATGAACACTACAGGAAAGAAGGCGCCTAGCAAGTAAACTGACTTAAATGTTAATCGAAGAGAATGTTAATAATTGCATAATATGACATGGATATATATACACACAAGTCTAGTTTTACTAAGTACTACAAGAGTTTTTGTGGATTTCTTTTTCTTTTTTAGCATACAATATTTTTTAAAGCATACTTTCACTTCCCTATGCAGGAAGTAGCTTTTTGCAGAAAATAATCTGAAAGCTTCTCAGTGAAATCAGCCAGTTATTCTTTTCAGCCTTTCCCACATCCTTCCTGTTACCCCTTGTGCAGGGCCAGGTCATTATTGTGTTGCACTGTGAGAGTTGCAGATTGTGTTTTTTCCTGTGCTCAGCCTGCCTTGTTCAAATCCCCTGAGCCCAAAGTGGTTTGGAAGCTACAGTACTACTACATGTGTCTTATTAGGAGAAGCCTAAGAGAGATGTTTTTATGTAGCATACAGGAGGTAAATATAGTATATTTATTTATTTATTTAATTTCTATCCCGCCTTTATTATTTTTATAAATAACTCAAGGCGGCGAACATACCTCATACTCCTTCCTCCTCCTATTTTCCCCACATAATATTACTTTAGAGTCATATGTAGTAATAGCATTTTTTTAAAAAATATCAAGAAGAAAGTTAATCCTTCTCTGTTTCCAATTTCAGATTAAATTCATACAATCCTTTTACACAGCAATAAACATAGGTTTGAATCCACCCAGGCTGACATTTGAGCTGCTGTGAGTATGGTTGTCTGAACTGCAAACCCTTTAATGAAGTGAGCTGTGGCTCATGAAAACTTATGCCTTTTAATATGCACAATTTGTTTGTCAGAAAAGGTGCCACCAGGCTCCTGATTTTTTGCCATAGACTAACGTGGCTCTCCTACAAAACCTTTGCACACATGAGTCTTTGGTTCTCCACTGCAGCTACTCAACTACGTATATACTGTATTAGTGACTTGATGTGAGCTAAGAACAATTCAGAAGCATCTATAGTGTATTTCTTATCCTATTTTGCACAGGCCATTTTTTTAATGAAGGATTTAGAACAATACTTTATTATAGTCTATGACCACTACATAGAAAAAAATACAATGAAATGTAATGAAACATCCATTGTACTTAGGTAAGTGAATAAGCACATTTAACATAACATGAAAACGATGCACAAAGAACCTATGAAACCTATAAAGCTAATCTAAATAACTAAACTTATAAAATCTATTATGTATAAAACCTGTCTACTTTGTTTATCACTTTACAGTCTTTGGTTGGGTACACTCCAAATGAAGGAAATGAATAAATTATGGCAATTCTGAGAAAGTTCCTCTGGGTGATAAAGAGGAGGGGTGAAAGCACCATTGCGTGAAGGGTAGTCCCTGCTGTCCTCCTGAAAATCCCTCTCAGGACCCCACCACGGGACACAGTGGGGAACAGCCCCTACTTGGACAAGCTGATTGAAAGAATTGTGTTAATCTAGCTGTAGACATTTTTGGAGAGCATGATGATGATGATGATTTTTATGCTGGCTGGTGAATTCTGGGAGTTGAAGTCCACACATCTTAAAGTTGCCAAGGTTGAGAATAACTGATCTAGATCTACTTCAGGCTGGAGTCTGAACTGGTTATGGGATGGATTCAGGTGTGGTTGTCCTGATGGATCACCTTTATAGGAAAGAGGCAGAGACAGTGCAATTATTACTATTATTCTTACTTGATCTCTCGCTGGTTGGTTGTTGATACTGTTTATTATGACATTCTTCTGGATCTGCTTTGTGGATTGGAGATATGCATTGGTTCTCTTATCTGTGGAGCAGGCTCCTGGGAACAGCATTGGGAATGCCACAGAGTGACTTAAGGTACTATCTTTTCCCATTTTATTTTTATATGCATATACATATGAAGCAAGCTGCTGGTCTTCACAGAAATAATGAAAACTAAACTCAGGTGATCTGGAGCAAGGTATTACCAACTAATGACAGCCAGTTCTGTTGCTCTGTGACTTCTGAATCAGGAAAGGCTGTACTTGACCTAACCCATTGCTTGAATGCAGAGTGAACTGGATGGAGGTGCATAACCACAGCTGGAAATTTGGTAGGAAGAAAGCACTGTGGGTGAATGATTTCCAGGTCCAGGAATTAAGGGAATTATCTCCTCTGGATGAGAGTTGCACTTCCTCTAAAAGAACAGATTCACAGTTTGGAGGTGCTCCTGAATCTATGTTTGTTGCTGGAGCCCAGGCTTTGGGTAGGAGTGCCTACTACTACGAGACCGAGGCGTCAGTTTCATCTATTCTTGAATGGGGATAGGATAGGAATCACAGTGATTCATGCATTAGTAACTTCATGAGGTTTTTGTGGGATTATTCTTGGTGCTGAACTGGGAGTTACAAACTGCTTCATACCATGCAGTTTATTACAGCTTTACTAACAGATTTGTAGGGGCTGCCAATCTCCTACTGAGCCAAATTCAAGGTGTTGATATTGATATACAAAGCAAGCCCCAAACAACTTAGAGACATGTTACCTTAAAAATGCCTCTACTGTTATCAGCCTGCCAGGCATCTTTCATCTTAGGAGGAGATTGTCCTCCCCGAGTCCCAGTTAACCGTTTGCAATTTGGCAACATTGGTGAATGAATCTTCTCTGTGGTGGCACCCGTCCTAGGGAATAATCTTCCCAACGTAGTTTGCCAGCCCCCAGCACTGATGTGCTTTAGCCTTCTTCATTTTCAAATGCCCTTTTAATTTAGACTTCCACAACTCTAATGCCTCCCTAACATTTTTTTAATGGATTGTTTTTATTCTGCCTT
The DNA here is from genome assembly GCA_023362775.1 of Charina bottae. NCBI lineage: Eukaryota > Metazoa > Chordata > Lepidosauria > Squamata > Charinaidae > Charina > Charina bottae. The sequence goes on from JALMGJ010000022.1 coordinate 1,547,493, forward strand.
TCAATTAGCCTTTATTCTGTAGTTTCTTCTAGTTTTTCCTCCAATTTTATCTTGAAACATTCTTAAGGCCGGTGATCTATAATTGCTTTGGGAACTTTATAATGAGAAGCAATATACACAAAGTTTTAATAAAGGAATGGGTGGCTGGTTGCAATTCCTCCTTGAGGGTTGCCTTATCTTTCACAGCACAGGGCTACCCTAAAGCCCTCTCCTTCTTTACTACTGCGATTCTCCGTTCTTTTCCTTGCCTGTTTTGGGCCAGAATTACAATCCAGCTAGGCAGAGTTGGCAGGAGCAGTGGGTAAGCAAGAGGGCTTAGGGAAACACTTTTGTTGTTGTTCAGTCGCTCAGTCGCGTCCAACTCCTCGCGACCCCATGGACCACAGCACGCCAGGCCTTCCTGTCCTCCACTGTCTCTTGGAGTTTACTCAAATTCATGTTCGTTACATCGGTGATGCTATCTAACCATCTCATCCTCTGCCGTCCCCTTCTCCTTTTGCCTTCAGTCTTTCCCAGCATCAGGGTCTTTTCCAGTGAGTCCTCTCTTCGCATTAGGTGGCCAAAGTATTTGAGCTTCAGCTTCAGTATCTGTCCTTCCAATGAGCAGTCAGGGTTGATTTCCTTTAGGATTGACTGGTTTGACCTCCTTGCAGTCCAAGGGACTCTCAAGAGTCTTCTCCAGCACCACAGTTCGAAAGCATCAATTCTTCGGCGCTCAGCCTTCCTTATGGTCCAACTCTCACAGCCATACGTTACTACTGGGAAAACCATAGCTTTAATTATACGGACCTTTGTTGGCAAGGTGATGTCTCTGCTTTTTAATATGCTGTCTAGGGGAACACTAGCAGACCTGAATTCAGAGAAAACCAGATTTATATTCAGCATTCTGTGCCTCTTAAGTCTTTGTTTTTTCTGCCTCCCCTTCCCTGATAATTAGAAAGGGCTTGGTGTTCTTACTAGAAGCCACAGAAGTGTCTAGCAACCTTGGTTGATCTTGAAAAACCTAAGCAGGATCAGACCCGTTCATTCATTTATTTTAATTTATTTATTTACTAGGCTTATATGTTGCTTCAATCATAACTGACTCTGAGCAGCTTGCAGACCTTCAACCAGTAGTAAGGCTGAAACAATACACCACAATATCAGTGTCAATTGCCAAACACTGAGGAATAACCCACACATAGAAGACATTCACCCACCAGGAGAAAACAAAACCAATACACCCCTTAACCAAAACAAAACCCGCTGAAAAAGCCATCATTTAGTAGTGTTGCAAAATTTAGGCCACAGAAAGGAGGTCACCAGGAAATATTAGAACTGTGGGCTAATTAGGAAAAAAAGATCCAGGGGAAGGCAATGGAAAATAATTTCAGAGAAAATAATTTCAATCATTACAGAGAGCGAATATTCTATCAACTCCTCACTACAGTGCCTCCAGAAAATCAAAGACTTAAAATTAGAAGAAGATGAAATTATTGTGTCATTTGATGTCATTGCACTCTTTACATCCATAGACCCAGCACTAGTGAAAGAATCCATGGCAGCAGTTCTATGAAACACACCCGACCTAGTCAAATACACTAAGATAGAAATACCCAGAATCATGGACCTCATCGACCTCTGCCTCACCACCTACTTTCAGTTTGATGGACAAATATACCAACAAATCAAAGGAACACCCATGGGATCACCACTTTCAGGACTCATAGCAGAGATTGTAATGCAGTGTCTAGAAATGATAGCACTCCCATGCATACAACCCAAAGTATGGATCTGGTATGTAGATGACACCTTCGTCATAATAAAAAAGGAACAACTGGAGGAAACACATGAAACCATCCACAACAACTTCAATGGAATAAAATTCACAAGGGAAGAAGAAAACAACAACACACTACCCTTCTTGGAATCCTCATCAGTAGAGGAAATGAGGGCATTCTAGAAACACAAGTCTACCGGAAATCTACCCACACTAACCAAGTGTTCCATTACCAAAGCAACAACCCAACCTCCCACAAGAGAAGCTGTGTAAGAACATTATTCAGACGAGCACTAACGCACTGAAGCAACCCAGAACATCAGAAAAAAGAAACTTTATTAAAAAGTGCCTGACTACCCAACCCACTACAACACAACCAACAGAAGCTATGAAAAGGATAACACTGCCATACATCAGAAACATCTCAGAAACTACCAATAGACTGTTACAACCACATGGCATCACTGTAGCACAGAAACCAACTAAAACCCTTCAGAACATCTTAAGTAACCCAAAAGATCCAGTAGCCCAAGAAGAAAAAACAGGAGTTATCTACAACATACAGTGTAAGGACTGTAGCAGTCACTATGTAGGACAGACTGGCAGAAGACTAGCAGAGCGCATCCACGAACACCAACTAGCAGTCAGAAGACATGATGAAAACTCCTTAATCTCACAACACATAGACAGACTCAACCATACTTTCAACTGGGAAACTGTGAGCATATTAAACCAAGCCAAATCCAAAAATGCTAGAGAATTCCTGGAAGCTTGGCACTCAGACAAAGCAGCCATCAACAGACACATAGAGGTAAACAACATTTACATACCGTTCATAAGAGACAATAGAAAAGCCAAAAGACCAGAAGACTGCCTTGCCAGCAATCAATACCCAGATATGCAAATATTAACACCAGGATTAGCACCAGAGGAGCAATCAAACAGCACAATATACCCTAATCAAGGAACTATTAACTCAGTCAATCAACCAAGCAGCAAGCAACAGCCCAATCAAGGAACTCCTAAGGGGAGAACAGCACCTCCACCAACACAAGCAGGACAAGCCAGGGTATATAAACAGAGAGCAAGTCCCACTCCCTTTTCGCACTGAAGATGTTGCCTAGTCTGGCAATGAAACGTCTGCAAGAAAACAACAAGGCTCGGAGAGCACCAAGGACTCCACAAAATAATTTCTGTTTTGTTGCCAACTGCATGGACATGTCTATGAGGTCACCAGGAGACTGCCTTGTCCTAGAAGCTCAGAACTTCTGCCTGAGCTTGAGTATCGCTGTTCTTAGGAGACCCTCCTAGAGGGGAATTAGATGTCTGGTCTCAAACCTAAATTCTAGGATTGTCTTCTTAGACAATAGCTGTAGTATTATTTTTTCTTAATTTTTCTTTTCTTGATTGTATAATTTATTATTGAGAGCTCATGCACCGAAGTCAAATTCCTTGTATGTTTAGTCATACTTGGCCAATAAAGTATTCTATTCTATTCTATTCTATTCTATTCTATTCTATTCTATTCTATTCTATTCTACTCTACTCTACTCTACTCTACTCTACTCTACTCTACTCTACTCTACTCTTGCTTCAAAAAAGATTTTATGTGATATAAAAGTCAAAGTCTTCTTTGTGATTTCACATCAGGCAGAGGTGGAAATGGGTATCCTTGAAAGTCACCCCTGCATTTGGGTGTGAAATATTTACTAATGAATGTATTTGTGGTTTTTTTTCCTTCTGCTGCTACAGATAGAAGTCTCTCTTGAAAGTATATGTCCCCTCCCTCACCCTAGTTATTCTTCACTGAGATTTCTCTGAAAGGAATTTTCCACCTGCTTTCTCTCTCTCTCTCCCTCTAATTCCCTAGCCTGGCCCTCTATTCCTCTGTTGGTGTTTGACACTTCCACACACAAAAACTCACTGTTCTCCTTCTGTACCAAAGCCGCCTGCTCATTGCCTGCTGTAGTCCAGCTCTGACCTGTTAGTTACTGGGCTGATCTATTTGGCTAATAAGACTCTTTTCATGAGAAATATCAAAACAAAGTGACACCTAAAGTGACAGCTCCAAAAAAAAATCATCTTGATTGTTGTTTGAACATCTTAGTTAGGACGTATTTGAACATTTTATTGAGCTGACTCAATTATTCCTTAACAAGGGCCTTTTCTGGACCTGTGGGATAAAAACGAGAGAGAGAGAGAGAGAGAGAGAGCGGCATCAAAGAGTGAGTTTTCAGGAAGTGTGGGTTGCCATCTAGTGGTCCTCCAGATTTTTGCAGCATATATTGGTAGGCTTCACATTACTATGCTAATATCTTCAATATTTTGGCATAGCTAGTCTATATTTGATACCTATGCTTCTCCTGTTTATGTTACTTATTTCAATAATAACATAAAAATCAAAACATCTCAATTGCATTTAAAAAGAGAATAAAGTTGTAATTTTAAAATGTTGGAAGCTGCCTTGGGAAAACTGTTTTCAAGAGTGCCAGGTGCTTTTATTTAAAAAAAAAGACTCCTCAACCACATATGAAAGTTCATCTTTGATTCACTGTTTCCAAACTCTGGACACTCGCACACAAGTCTTTGGTGGAGTCAGCTCCAGACCTTTGTGTTCTCAGGTTGTTTGTGTTTGGCCACTAAGTTGATTTATTTGACTCATCTGTGGCATCTGGTATAGGCAAACTTGCCAAAAAGAAAAGTGATCTTTCCATTTGCCACAATTACAGTAAGTCCTGTAAAGCTTGCGGGCCGTCTGTTTTCCCACTGGCAGACCCTCTTCCTCGCCTGCTTCTGTGTTCCAGGGCTTCAGCTAATGCGTCTGCACACAGCTCTTTAAAAAGGTAAAGGTTCCCCCCGCACATTTGTGCAGTCGTGTCCGACTCTAGGGGCCGGTGCTCATCTCCGTTGGTTAGCCGAAGAGCCAGCGTTGTCCGAAGACGCTTCCACGGTCATGTGGCCGGCATGAACGCTGTTACCTACCCTCCGAAGTGGTACCTATTAATCTACTTGCATTTGCATGCTTTTGAATTGCGAGTAAGGGAGCTCACTCCGTCAGGCGGGGCTAGGGATTTGAACCTCTGATTGACAAGCCTGGCTGTCTTACCTGCTGAGCCACCACACCCCTCATTCACAGCTCTTTAGCTGTGTCTTAATGGTTACAGAAGTCCCTCATCATGGCAACCTCTTAGATTTGACTGATTTATTTATCTGTATAGATCTCCAGCCCAACACACACCACCCAGCTGATTCCACTTTAAAATGCAGCCTGGATTGATACAAGTTGTTTGGGTTGATGGTTTGCAGATCCTTGAACTGTTCTCGCTTACACTGTAATTCATGCAAAAGGATTTACATTGAATTGTTGTCTGTTTCTTTTTGGCAGGGGACTAGCTGACTGCAAAATACCAGGCTGTTGCTTGGGTTTCTTTGGAGCAACTGCTTTGTGTGTAAGGAATGGCAGTAGTGTGCTTCAAAAAAAATCCTTTTTTGTGTAGTGTGCAGGATTTTTTTTTGCTGCTCCCAGACTGTTTACTCCCAAACCCCCAAGTAGGCAATCTTCAGTGTCCTATTCCCAGGGCCTGTTTAAATTGTTTAAATATATCTGCCTCTCTCCTGTACTCCAGACACTGCAGAAAAATGCAACCCTTGATTACAGCAACTGGGGAAAAATGCCTAATTGCAAACTGGCTGAAATGCTATCCTTTCACTATCGCACAGTTGGCAACAATCTTTCAAATGCAACAGCTACCCTTTTATTTGCAGCAGCTACTACGCAGATTATTGCAAAAGGATGAACAACTATTCACAATACGTTCTATGACAAGTATTAGCAACTGATTTTATTTCCCTTTTGCATGGAGTAGCCGGGGTGAATTATTCTGTTGCTTCAGGATCTGCTGGGCAGCTGATGTTTTTTACACTTCCCTATTAATCAGCTGGAAGTAGAGCAGTCACTGGCTCCTGTTCCCTGCCTGTTCTCTGAGTTCTGAGATCTGCAGTAATGAACACAATCACACAGTCAAGTCCAAAACAGTTTGGAGGATTTGGGGAATGAAAACAGTGCTGGGTGGAAGTGGCTTCTGTTTCTTCCAAGAAAGAAGAGGCTATAGCAATTGAAATTGGCAAGTTACAGTTTAATTTCACCTCCTGATTGTCTTTTTCTTTTTCTTTTTCTTTTTCTTTTAAAGGTGGTTCTTCTGCCCTTTCAGAGCACTGCTTTTTCACATTAAAAAATTTCAGTGAAAAAAAAAACCCAAATGCTGACAAGAGACCTACAGCTTTGTAACCATTTTTTACATGTTTGCTTAAAAATAAGTGCTGTTGTATTCACTGGGATTTCTCTCTGCTTTGTAAGGAACACCTTGGGCAAAGTGTTCTGGAAAGGAAAAGAAGGGGCACCCTCCACAGCTCATTTAACTTCCTTAGGGACAATTCATCTGATCCTGTCTTAATTGCACATTTTCCTCCTAAAATATTGTCTCGCTATTCTGTTCTTTACCTCCTGACTGAATTTTTTGTATTTTAAAAAAGGGGACATCTGGATCCATACAGAAACTACAAATGGACCCCACCCCCATGCACCCATTGCAAACACATTAGCAGAAAATTGGTGGCTCTAACTTCCTTCTTAGGCCACTGAAACTCTGTTGTAGCCACCTGCTATACCTTTCCAAACTTTTAGAAAGCCAGTTTGGTCTAGTGGTTAAGGCAGAGCTTTCCAAACTCTGTGTGGCGACACAAAAGTGTGTTGCCACACACAGTCTGGTATGTCGCCACACAACCCGGAAGCGCTGATCATCATCAGCGCTTCCGGGTTTTCCCGCGGCGACACACCAACGGCGGCGTGCAAAAACACGAAAGCGGCAGCAGCGCTTCCGGGTTTTTGCGCGCTGCCCCAACAGCACCACTTCCGTGTTTTCCCGCGGCGACACACCAACGGCGGTTGGTGTGTTGCCACGGGAAAACTTTGGAAAGCCCTGGGTTAAGGCAACGGGCTAGAAACCAGGAGACTGAGAGTTCTAGTCCTGCCTTAGGCATGAAAGCTGGCTGGGTGACCTTGGGCCAGTCACTCTCTCAGCCCAACTCACCTCACAGGGTGGTTGTTGTGGGGAAAATAGGAGGAGGAAGGAGTATTAGGTATGTTCCCCACCTTGAGTTGTTTATAAAATAATAATAATAATAATAATAATAATAATAATAATAATAATAATGGCGGGATAAAAATAAAATAAAGATAAATAAATAAATAAATAAATTTCCTTAGGTCACGTACCTGAAAAGTGCCCAGGGATGCGATCAGCAGGGATCCAGTTCACCTCCTGGACAGATCTAAAGCCACAACTGGTAATTGATAGATTGATCTCAGGATAAAGCAGTGTTTCTCAACTTTGGCAGCTTGAAGTTGTATGGACTTCAACTCCCAAAATTCCCCAGCCAACTTGCTGACTGGGGAATCCTAGGAGTTGAAGTCTACACATCTTCAAGCTGCCAAAGTTGAGAAACACTAGGATAAAGAGTGTACCTGAATGTTTTAGGTGTTACAGATATCAATTGCATGTATCATTCTGGGACAAAGAGGCAGTAGCTGATTCTCCAGTTCTGAAACTTAAAGTCCGTCTGTATCTCAGTTCAATCTACAGAAAACATAGAGGTGAGATTTTAGAGTAAGATTTACAGGGAGAATTGGATCCTGTGGGATCAACCTGATCAGCCTCCAAATCCACAATAACACATCATTGTTGCTGTTGGCCTACATCTCTGATTTTTATGAGTTTTTATTTCAATACATTTTATAGCTCTTGTCTTGTTTGTGAAATACCTTGAATTTTTATAAGGAGAGTATGAATATTTTAAATAAATGCCTAAAAACCAGTGTCTCAGTGTTAATCTATTTTGATGCAGCATAGGTTTAACTGTCTTGCAGAGAAACAGATATTCCAAGGGGAAGAAGGTAGGCGTTCTGAAAGTTTCATGATAGCTTATGGTGACTTAAAATGCAGCATCAGCCTCTTTCAGGTGACAATTCCTTTAAAACTGGGACTTTTTTTGCAACCGGTGTTTCCTTAATGACTGACTTTTTTTCTGTAAAGGAATATCTCCTTTAGATTGGAGTTACTATCTCCACTTGATATTTTATGCAGTATTTAAATGTATATACTAATCAAAGAGAATATTTGTAGCTCAGGGTTGAACTGGGGAGTCTTTGGTGCTCTCTGAGCCTTGTTGTTTTCATGCAGACGTTTGACCAGGCCAAATCCAAAAATTGACCAGGCCAAATCCAAAAATGCTAGAGAATTCCTGGAAGCTTGGCACTCAGACAAAGCAGCCATCAACAGACACATAGAGGTTAACAACATTTACATACCATTCATAAGAGACAATAGAATAGCCAGAAGACCAGAACACCCCTGGGCCAGCAATCAACAACAAGATATACATAGATTAACAGCAAGATTAGCAGCAGAGGAGCAATCAAACAACACAATAGACCTTAATCAAGGAACTATTAACTCAGTCAATCACCCACACAGCACACAACAGCCCAATCAAGGAACTACCAAGGAGAGTACAAGACCCCCACCAACACAGGCAGGACAAGCCAGGGTAAATAAACAGACAGCAAGTTCCACTCCCTTTTCGCACTGAAGATGTTGCCTAGCCTGGCAATGAAACGTCTGCATGAAAACAACAAGGCTCAGAGAGCACCAAAGACTCCCCAATGTATATACTGTACATGAAATAAGGGTATTAAAGATGATTCTCTGTGACTCTTTCCTTCAATTTATTCAAATGTATTCCTTTTAGATACGTACACTTGTCCTTACATCTCTGAGACTCTTCCAAGTACAACAAAATGAAGGATGATGCAGAGTTGTTGTTATTTTTAATCTGTGCATGGAATTGCTGGTACAATTTAAAATTTGGCTATATACTTTAAATCCATGAAGTGAAATTTATATGCACGAATTACCAACCTTTGTGATGATTCAGTAACTACTGCAATATGCTCGGCATTTTTGTGAGAGAGATGAATAATGGCTTTGAGAGCTAAAGAGTCCTCTGGTGTGTATTTAACCTCAAGGCTATTACCATTTTCCTCCTTAGCCAAATGAATGTGATAGAAAAACATTTACAGTTGCACAAGGATTCATCTTTTGAGTGTTGTATGAATATTACCAAAACATGCCTTTGATTTATGCTGATATGCTCTTGTAGGAGATACATTTTCAATTAGCAGTTGGGAATTTTTGATTTAGAATGGTACATACTGAGTGAAACAGACCTTGATCATAATCTGGTTTATTAAGATATATCTGTGGTTTAACACCATTGAATAAAATTCAATAGTTGATGTATTGAATTGAGTAACTGATGTGCCAGAGAAAGAGACACTGTTTGATGCATTGCACCAATATCAAGGCCTGATTAATAGCACTGTCAGGTACAATAAAATTTCAAATGATAGGCCCATTTTAAAAAATAAACACCCAAACAGATAATCTAGTTCAGTAGTTAATTATATGCCTGCTTTAATAGCTAATGTGTCAAAGGCAGTGTTTGGATTATTTGTACCCCTATGTAGTTATTTATACAACCATTTTAGGATCTAGCATTCTTTACTTAGGGTTCTATCATGATGATTCCCATTTTGTAGATGAAGGAAGGAACAGAGGCTGGTATCTTTAGCCAGACTGGGAGTCAATGGAAAAGACAAAGTAGCCCCAAGACAATTCTGGACCCAGCCAGAAAAACACCCCAGTGCTTGCATGAAAAGAGAAACAGGAAGCAGAAAATTGTAGCAGATGGTTGCATTAGTGAATTGGTCAAAATAAATTTCTACTCATTAGTCCAGCTCAGTACCTCAAAACTACTGGTTTGGTAACATGGAATCCCTTCACCCCAGAGGACCATTCATGCTTCACTAATGGTGTCAACAGCTGCAGGGATGGGGGGGGGGGGGTTGCTCAGTGTTTGCTGTTGTGAAGGAGATCTTCCTAGAACCCCTCAGAATATTTGGTCCCTAGGACACATGACTTTAACTTAGTACTCATGCCTTGATTGGGCTGGGATGACAGAAAGGGTCTTGACATAATGAATCCCTTGGAAATAATTGTCTTAGGAATTGGGTTCCACCTGCTTGTTTACTTCACTGCAATTATGGATTGTTTTATCCAATGTCCATTTCTAAAGGATAAGCAGCGGGCTCAGATAAAGAACACTTCATGGAAAGAGAGCGTAATAGTAGCAGGAAGCTATTATATAAATTGAGTTTTTCTTCAAAGATGTTTGGTTTCATTTAATGCAAACATTTGAGTGTGGGCTTCATTTTAGCTCAGTGAAGAAATCCCGTTAGATTATAAAAGCCCAGATTTATGAAAGCACCTAAACCAGGACATAATTAGGGATGGTAACAAAATTTACTTTATCTAGATTCCACCCTGGATTTTTCTCATGCTATACACTCGCAACAGGTTCCAGATTGGAACTTGGACAATAATATTAATACTCTGGTGTTAAATTATGTTAAATTAACAGGACGTTGTTGTGACTGCATATTGCATAAGCTGGTTGCAATTATTATATAGCAGGGTAGGCAATCTTTTGGGATGGGAGGATACATTTGCAATTTCAAGAGCACACTTGGGCATGGCCTGTCACAAAACATCTATTAACAAGAAACCAATCTGGCAAGGTTCTTCCTCAACACACCCATGATGCTCTCTAACACACCTGCTTACCTTGGTTCTTTTTTCTGCACAGGTGGGATAATTTAAAAATAAATCATTGGACTGCAGAAGCTTTTTTTTTTTAAAATGTTGTAAGGATGCCTCTGGGGGCTGTGTAATATTGAGAGCTATTCCTATAAATAGAAATGATCTGGAGGCTGGGATTTTGCTTTGTAGCATAACACCTTCTCATTTGTGTATTTATTTTTAAATTTTAGACTAAAGGAAAAAATGAAGTCATATGGTTTTGAGAGCCTAGTGCATGCCAAAGGACAAGCCTTCAGGCTCATTAACGTTCCTAGACAGCACACAGGACACAGCAGGTTTAAAGTGTAGACATCAGCCATTTCCTTCTGCAAACTCAGTTCACAAAGTTCTTTGGGGCAGTTTCACATGTACAGGGCCTCTTGAGTGTAGATTCAGTGATCTGGCTATTGACACGTGTGATCAACTCACTCTGGTATTCTTGGAGAGTTTGTCAGTGGTTTCCATCTTTGCTTTTATTATTAAGCAAGGATACTTTCAGACATGGGGTCCACTCTGCCAAAGGACTGGGATGAGCCCGCCTCCGCCAGTCAAGCAACACTGCAGCTGGCACCTCTTCCCATTTTGATGGTTCGGGGGAGAGCATTAATAGTGACAGGACAGCCATTTCCCAAATGTCTTGCTTGCCCTTCCTAATGCTGGGAGGGGTCATCTCTGCTTTCACTGATGAGAGTCCAGTTTGCTCAGCTTCCACCTCGCATCATAGCATGGCCTGGCATGCGTAGTGACCCAGATGCTCCTGGCATGCTACCACCAGCAGTTGCCGGGGGTGGGGGTGGGGGTGGGGGGGAGGCCGAGAAATGCCACCACAATGAGCATAGAAACACAGGGGAATGTCACAACAATATTTTGTTTCTTCTGTCTTTGAAGATAGGTAAGGGCCATTTGTTTAAGCACAAGGTGGGTGGAGAGAAGGTGAGGCTGGCTGGCAACAGATGCTTGATTAAATGACAGAGCCCTGCATGTAAACATGTAAATCTCATAGGTTCCTGATTTCCGCAATAGCTGAAGCAACCTAGAGCAGTATCACCTGTTCTTTAAACTGGAAGGATTTGTAGACAGAAAGTCACATTGTCTGCACGTGCCCAAAGTCTGAACATCTCTTATGCTGTTTTAGGATCTTCAACCTTCTCCATCCATCCACTAGCAAATCACTATCTGTGTTTGATTTTGACTCATGAACATAAAGGAGGGCTCTTCTTGTGAAACCGAGGAATCATGCTTCACGGTGTACCGCTACAATTAATCACTTATCGGCTCTCAGCTAATCTTGTGTCTCCTGATTGACAGAGCAGAAAACAGCTGGTCTTTCAACGGCATCATGACAGAAGTCCTCAACATTGATTCAACTTGTCCTGAAGGAAAGGTTGACAACAGTATGGGGCAAAATATCAAAGTGCATAAGTGTAAAATACAAAGCATCAGATGTTCATCGAACAAGACTAACTCCACCTTATTCTCTCACTGAAAAAAAACCTAAGAATTTGGAAATCTGGAATGAAAGAAAGAAAATCCTGCTGCTGTAATTGCTATTTATCTCTGCAATAGCAGACACAATTATTTTCTCAGTTTCCTGAAGGATAGCTGTGTTATTTGCAGCAAAATCAACAGAGTCAGGGTCAAAATTCACAGATTTACATATTACATAGCATAAGCTCTTAATAACAATTCAGTGCCCCTGGGCACCTGATTAAGTGGACTATGATGCAGACAAGATTATGTAATAATAAATGTGTGAGACTTTGACATGTCATAAAATATTTGCAATTCTTTTTTCATTTTCTCTAAAAGGCATATTATCAGAGTTGATCATAAAAAGAGGGTTGGGATAGCAGACTCCTTTTGTTGTTGTTCAGTCGTTTAGTCGTGTCCGACTCTTCGTGACCTCATGGACCATAGCACGCCAGGCCTTCCTGTCCTCCACTGTCACCCGGAGTTTACTCAAATTCATGTTCATTAAATCGGTGATGCTATCTAACCATCTCATCCTCTGCCGTCCCCTTCTCCTTTTGCCTTCAGTCTTTCCCAGCATCAGGGTCTTTTCCAGTGAGTCCTCTCTTTGCATTGTCTTCCAAGGGTAAAATTTTAAAAGTGGATCCGTCGGCTACGAGTGATCGCCAATGAATGAATCTCTTTGCATTAGGTGGCCAAAGTATTTGAGCTTCAGCTTCAGCATCTGTCCTTCCAATTAGCAGTCAGGTTTGATTTCCTCTAGGATTGACTGATTTGACCTCCTTGCAGTCCAAGGGACTCTTAAGAGTCTTCTCCAGCACCACACTGTTCAATTAGGGTTGAAATCTTGAATGTAAGATGTGGTTACAGTCAAAGTTAGCTCATAAGGAGGTGGATCCCCTATTTATTTCTTAAATAAATTCATTTTCATGTGTATTTATTTAATAAAATTATTTTTCTTGGACTCAGCAACTGAGTGTCTTTGTCTGGCTTGCTATGAGGGAGGTGTAAAGCTACAAACTATCTCGGGCTCACAAAACCCATTAAAGTAAAATCTGGTTGCCTAGTCTGTAGTTCAGTGGGATGTATGAACCCAGTCAGTATAATTTTATGGGTTGTACAAATCAAGGAAACTGGAGTAATTCAGAAACTGTGGTTCAGTTGTCAGGTTACTTCATTGTAGGAATTCAACATGTGGAAAGGAAGGCAAAATTGAGGTTGAAAATGAAGAACCCAGTCCACGAACATAGAACATTCAGTTCTTGTAAAGCACTGTACCTTTTCAGTCCAGTTAGGACCTTTCTTGAATTTGGTATAGGATTGTCTTAAGCCTCCACCTTAAGCACTTCCAGGATCCCTGCATATTATAAGAACTGCAAACTCTAGGATGGAGAGTGAATGTTTTTCAGAAATTGCTTTATGGGGGGAAATATTTAGGCGTAAACAAATATTAAAGGCAGGGGGAAGCAGTATTTGCACAAATTACAAAGCAGTTATGTAATGAACACTAAACTGTATCTCCGTTCTGGTCTTACTGTTACAGTGAAAAGCCAAGAATGAGAAAAGTATTTTTCACATGTCAATAATAGGAAAACCCTGTTTGTGTTCATGATTATGACCTGTTGGATCAAGGGCTAATAACTATTTATAATATACTTTTTATCACCAATTAGCTTTTCTTTGTCTCGAAAATAACATTGCTGTAACACAGTTTTGTGATGGAAAATGGATAGACAATTAAATGTGACAGCATCTTCATTCTATTCAGAAATTCTCTATCATGGAAAACAAATGCATCTATCAATATCAGAGACGAAAGGCAAGTTATTATTTTTCAGGTGAGGACAGTACCACTTTCTCAGAAAAGACACAGAAGCTGACTAGACTAACTGTGATGATTTCAACAACAATGTCCCAATAAACACTTCTCCATGCAATTCACTGAAATGCAGATAAAGCTTTATTCAGGATACATGTTCATTGAAGCACTCCTAAAGACTTGAATGCTGATTCCCGCCAAACTATGCCCTCTTAACCATCCCCCTTGCGCGCCAATTCACCAACCATGATCTCATGAAGCAAACGGTCCTATCTCCACTCCGTTGCAGGTGCGTGACCTTGGCCGAGCTGTCTCTAGCTTCCAGCAGCAGACACAACACTTAACTGCCATCCCCCCTCCCAACTACTATGCAAGCACTATGCTATGGTTAATTCTAATGGCAGGATTCATAGACATGAACCCTGACACTAACACTGACTCTTACTTCAACACCCTTCACCACAGGTGAGTACAGCTTGGTCAGGACAGGTTGGGTGGCACGTACAGCTCTCTCTTGACCAGGGGAAGTAGTTTAAAAAGTCATACAAGTTCCATTTGGGAACTGCCACAGCTATTCTGTAGCATCTGCAGTTGAACCTGGTTGCACTGTTCTGCCTAATGGTAGAGTTGCTCCTGATTGGCATCTATCACCCTCTCAAATGCCTTCATCTGGAGTAATGCAGTCTAACAGAGTTCAATATGATAAACTCATTTTGAGGTATGATCTTTAGCCCAAAGTATCTTCAGATCTAAAGACCTGCGCCGATTACATGAAATGTGAGGGAGAAAAAAATATGCAGGAGTAGGAGTTCAGGATGTATGTTTCAATGAATACATCTGGATTTTTCACACTGGGTTTAGATAACCGATGGCATTTTATGATAATTAATTGGAAGAGCATTGCCTTCTGTGCTAACAGAAGTATAACTGAAAAGTTGCACTAAAGTTAAATACAGTATTGTGGTTTTTTATTTGTTTTGCTTTTTAATAATTTGTATCTGCTCAACGTATTTCTTTTTGGTTTTGTTTTATAACAATTTATATCTGCTGCAATCAACCAGACTGTTGGTGGTTATAGTAATTAAAAACAATAACAAGGCATTCAGAAATTAAAATATTGATGGTAAGGCTAAGATAAATAAAACTACAAAATCATAACCAAAAATAAAATCAAATAATCAGGGAATCCTGTCACTCAACATAGGCCCTCTGGAATAAGTCAATTTTCAAAAGTTTCTGGAAAGCTGAAACTTTGAGGGCTAGCCTAATTTCTAAGGGGAAGATATTCAATAGTGTGGAGCTCTTACTCCTATGAGGGTCTGCCCTATGTATTTCATGGAAATGGGGAGTCACCAGCAGTTTCTCCTAGGGTACACAGGTTTGATTCAGGTTTGAGGAGACAATTCTACAAGTATCTTGATGCCAAGCCATGTAGGTGATGACTAGCACTTTGAATTGCACTCAAGAGAACAGGTGTGATGTACTTGTGGTGACAAACACCAACAATAACTGGACTGCTACACTGTGGACTAAATTGAATTTTTCAAAGTCCCTTCAAAAAGAATTGGGCAGTTGGTTTACTGTACATACTGTTTTTCTGTTGAATTTAAACACTCAGGGTAGCAAATCATCTACCACATATGACTACTCATACACCAGTGCAGATTTGGAGTTGGGAGTGAGATATTATTGGCATCCTGATGATACTCAGTTTCACATCTCAACCCCTGACTGCCCAAGTGATGTCATCTTATGGGACCCAGAGGATTGTGCCTACTCTGTTGCTGTACCTGCCTATGGAATAGTATTCTCCCTGAGATCCAGGTGGTTCTGGCCCTGGCCCTGGCCCTGCCTGCCTTTCATAAGGCTCGAAGATCTCATTTTCTTCCAAGCATTGGGTCAGGAGGATTTGTGATCCTGTCTGGTATGATTATTCTGATTTTTGAATTGCCTTTGGCAGAATTTGTTTTATGTTCTATTATATTTTATGATTGTTTACTTTTTTGTGTTTGTTGTTTTAATTGTGCGCTGCCCTGAATCATTCTTTAGAAGGTGGCTGTATAAAATGAATGAATGAATGAATGAATGAATGAATGAATGAATGAATGAATGAATGAAACAGGACATACCATGAGTCTCCTGCTTATCTTTTTGGTCTGGCTTCCATCAGTTTGAACATTCATGGGAGTCTTATTCAGACATTCATCTCTCAATGTGTGTGGTCCCGAAATTGAATAGAAAGGGTCAAACATGCTGGTCTTACTCCTTTTGGCTGCCTATCCCACTTGTCCCATTGCTATCTCCATCCTCCACATGTTGAGAAACTCAAATGGTGCTGACTGTGAATACAATTCACCATGGGACCTAAAACCTAATAAAGTCAGGTTCAGGACTGGAGAGCTACCCATAATCTAAGCAAATGCATGACTTAGGGCAGAGCTTTCCAAACTTTTCATGTTGGTGACACACTTTTTAGACATGCATCATTTTGCGACACACTCTTACAGCAGGGCACCATTTTGCGACACACTCTTACAGCAGGGCACAAGGCAGGCCCTAGGACCTGCGCGGAATCCTGGCAGGGCAGGTTTGGAGGCAGCAAGGCACAAGGCAGGCACTAAGACCTGCGCGGAATCCTGGCAGGGCAGGTTTGGAGGCAGCCAGGCACAAGGCAGGCACTGGGACATGCGTGGAATCCTGGCAGGGCTGAGAGGCAGCAGCAGCCGCGACACACCCAGACACTGCAGCCGACACACTAACGTGTGCCGACACACAGTTTGGAAAGCTCTGACTTAGGGAAAGAGTGGCTATAAGGGGTGATGACCTGGTCTCTATCAAGTTCCAAATTCTCAAGCATTCAGAGAAATGATTGAAAAAGACTAGTGTATGTACAAAATGGCCAAGGCAATTTGACACAAAGCCAACTATTCCCATGTTGGTTGTTTCTACCATTGTCAAGTAAACTTTTATCCTCCCTTACGGTTTTTATAAAACTTCTTTGCCTAACTATTATCCCTGCAAGCAAAAATCTGCTCAAAATTTAACAATATTTTCAGAAAATTGTTTTGGTAAGAAATGTTGGCTGTGCAAATGTAAACAAGAAAAAAACATACTTTTTTCCAGTAGTAAAGAGGAAAAGAGATGCCTTCACTTCATTTTATACATCAGGATTTGATTCAGCAGCAGGAGACACATGCCATTGAAATGCTACCATGCAGACACTGGCAATTCAAATCCTTCTGGGATTAATTATCCTCACTAACTTTTGGCCCAATCTGTAGCTCATTTAAGCAACCATATTTTGGATTTACACTGGTTGGATCCTATTTAGCTAAATAAAACTAAATTATTTAACATTGCTCCTGAACCCAAATAACTTGGAAATAAGTCCCACAGACTTTAATGGAATTTCCTTCCAAGGAAGAATGTTTCACATTATAATCTCAGATCCAAATGTTTAGATTCAACTGAAATGTAGATCATGTTCTCTTTCTGTTCTTCTTCTATATTCACAGCCTGCAGTGGTCATGTCATTTCACCACATGAATGACAAATTAATTATTCTCACTATTTACATTGTTTCTTACTTTTCCAAGGAACACAGGGCTACATATATTTTATCTCTTTTATATACATAGCTTCTTCTGGTGGGAGGAGGCTGATATGATTATCTGTTATTTGTCTTTATTATTAAGTTTTTCATAGTATACTGAGAATAGTATCCTATTCAGATCTGCTCAGAAGTAAGCCCATTTGAGTTCAATGGAATTTACTCTTAGAAAAATGTGTAGAAGATGCACTAGTCATACCGGGACTCTCAAAGTGGATGACTGATGAAAACAGCTGGTCTTAACTGACATGTGACAACTTCATTTTCTAGCACAGCAGCTTCTTAGAGATTAACATCAGCAAACAACTGTTTTCTTTCTGGATTTGACATATTACTAGGCATTTCAAGGGGTTAAATTAGTTTTCATAGTACCTATAGGAAAATACAGTGGGACAGATCAGTTATGAAGAACTAATTTTAACTGGCCATTTGATACCATCAAGCAAGTCTCAGCTTAAGGCATGTATTTATTCACAAATCTATTCCTTGATGTTTTGTGCATGAGAAATAATGTTTTAGAAGTACTATGGGAATCATACTGCAATATTCTGTAGCTTAAACCTCAGACATGAAGAAATGTTAATATGCCTGAAAATAAAGGAAGAAAGATATGAACCATAGAATGGAAATGATAAGAATAGATACAGATATTGAATATGAAATGATGCATATTCAAGGTAAAGAGTCAAGGGCCCCAAAAATTGACACTGTGGAGAGAAAAAAGAACAAAAAGAAATAACAATAATGATGGAAGACAGCACCTCCAAGAAGAATGATACTACTTCCAAAATCTTCTTGGTGAGCTAGATGAGAAAAAAAAACATTTGTGTAATAATTTCCAATAATTTCTGGAGGTGATGGACTCGACCCTGGGGGAGCTGGGGATGGTGACGGCCGACAGGAAGCTCTGGCGTGGGCTGGTCCATGAAGTCACGAAGAGTTGGAAGCGACTGAACGAATAAACAGCAACAACAATAATTTCCAAAGCCCAATGTAAGAGCATAGGGAAAAAGAACATTATTAAACTAGTTTTGGCCAAAGCAGGAATCACAGCTGCTGAGACTTTAGCACCCACTTCAGGGGCTTAAGCATCACATATGGTGTTTCACAGTTCAAGTAATACAAAGCATGAAAGTAGACATACTCCTGACAAGGAAGCGATGAGTAATTCTACAAAGCAGAAAATGCTACTGCTAGGGCTTGCCCAAAGTGGTGGCTTTAACACAGGGGATAATAAAGAATGGATATATTGCACCACTCTACCACTCTACCAACATTATAGAAATCTTTTAAATAAACAAATTAAATACATACATACATACATACATACCAACTTGGCATGTTAATCATGAGAAAGAAGCCATACAGCCTTGTTCATGTTCTAGAGTTTCGTTCACAGTTGCTCTTCAATAAGACGTGGCTTAGAAACAACATGGGTCATATAAAAAATCCCCATGCAGGGTTTTTCTCAGACAGCCTCACATTTAAACAAGATCGCACTCTAGGGAAAGTAAGCTGGTAGACCTGTTTGCAGCCTCAACAAGAGATACATCTCTATATAGTGCACCATGTCTCCTTAAATAAATGTTGGGGGGGGGGGGGTAAACTTTTTAGCACCTGCTTAGAAGCTGTGGGGGGGGGGGAGGAATAAAAACAGTTACCAGTATCCTAGGGGCATGGGAAGATGGAAATCCTAAGAAAAACAGCAGGACAACTTCAGCAGTACTCAGAGCAAGGGATCTTGACGCTCAGAAGGCACATGTCCAGGGTACTTTCAAACCAGCCAAAACCACTGCTGGCACTTTGGAAAACAGAAAGCCCCTCTACCATTCAGTTTGTTTTACTTGATGATTGTCATTTCCAAGGGGCGTGGTGGCTCAGCGGGTAAGACGCCAGGCTTGTTGATCGGAAGATTGCAAGTTCGGAGGTTCGAATCCCTAGCCCTGCGTGCGGAGTGAGCTCCTGCACTAGCTCCAGCTCTTGCCAACCTAGCAATTGGAAAGCATGCAAATGCAAGTAGATTAATAGGTACCACTTCGGTGGGTAGGTAACAGCATTCCACGCACGTCATGCTGGCCACATGGCCGTGGAAGCGTCTTCGGACAACGCTGGCTCTTTGGCTAACAAACGGAGATGAGCACCGGCCCCTAGAGTCGGACACGACTGCACAAATGTGCGGGGGTACCTTTACCTTTACTGTCTTTTCCAAGACAAGCATTAATATGAATGTGCAACATAGTTATCTGTATTACACCTATCATTTTCTGTGGCTTAGAGCACTATTTCTCAACCTTGGCAACTTTAAGATGTTTGGACTTCAGTTCCCAGTATTCCCCAGCCAGCAGTGGGAGTTGAAGGCCACACATCTTAAAGTTGCCAAGGTTGAGAAACACTGGCTTAGAGGTCATAAATGATTGTTAAAGACAGTTGGGAAAAGAATGAAAGGGGATACACACTAGTTAACAAGTAGTTATTTCTTTACCTTAAACATTGATCAGAGTGGTGATACATCTTCTTTTTCTCCGTGCCGCATACCAGTGTAGGACTTGCTATGGTGGACATTTTATGTGCATCATGGAAACAACGTTTCGGGGCTCCTTCATTGTTCTTATAGTGAATACTCAGGATATTTGTACATGTGTGTAGAGTGCATGCACTCATACATGCAGAGATACACTTAATGGAAGTCATGTCACCTGTGAGATATCATCATATAAAGAGGAGGAACATGTAACAATTTCTCAGCATATTACGAAAAATATGTTTTATTTACACAATGGTTAGAACAGCAGTGTCCATGGGGGAAGGGTGTCACTATCTGCAAGATGGTGGGCATGGCAACACAACTGAAGCTCCATGCCTTTTGTGCACGTGGTGAAATCGCAGACATGGTCAAATGGAGTGAGGTTTCAATTGTGACGCTTCACCCACCATCTTGCAGATGTTGACACCCATCCCTCACCTGCAGATGCCTAGTAATTTGACATATTACTATGCAGGATGAGAGCAGAGATGGTAGGCAGCACTTTTATTCAGCACTGCCATTTGTACATTGAGTGCAAGGTACAAACCAGTGCCAGCACCAGGGTTTAAAGTAGCCTTAATGAAAATACGTCCTTGTGATGAGGAGACACTGGCTTTTTGGAAGCCATCTTCCTCATTGCCATTGCCCTGATTTACGAGGATTGTATAAGCTGGGGCACAGGAAGTGCACAGCCTCATCCCTCACATGCCTGTTCCAGATGGGGTAATGCTTCCTGTTAAGGGTCTGATTTCGGGGTGTTCCTGGACCTTATCTTGCTGCTGAATAGCTGTTGGGTCTAGGGTTGTCTTGGACAGCTGTGCTGCTGGCTGAAGAAGATGAATCTGAACATGATGACAGAGGCCCTAGTCAACTTCTCACTTAGATTACTGCCACATGCTCTGTACTCTGTGTGGCTGTCCTGGAAGAATGTTTAGAAATGGCAGCTGCTGCTAATTTCATAAACTTGATTGCTTACTAGCATATGTTTTACAGATCGTATTGCACCAATTGTGTATTTACTGGGCTCTGATTTATTTCTAGGCCACATTCAAGATATTGGTATTACTTAAAAAGCCCTAAGTGGCTTCAGACCGGGATATCTGAAAGGTGGTTTTAGTCAAAGCAGCTACTTTACTCCCAACTTAAGAATGGAAAACGGAATATTGGTGGACAGCAAAAGAGATTCAAAGATACTCTCAAAGCTAATTTTAAAAAATGTAATATCAGCATTGAGAACTGGGAAGCCCTAACTCATGAGCGTTTCAATTGGAGGTCAGCCTTTATTAAAGGCGCTATGGACTTTGAAGAAGCACGAGTACAGGGCGAAAGGGAGAAAAGAGCTAAAAGGAAGGCACGTCAGGCAAACCCTCATCATGACCGTCTCCCACCCGGAAACCTATGCCCTCATTGTGGGAGGTTGTGCGGATCCAGAATTGGCCTTTATAGCCACTTACGGATCCACTGTTAAAAATTTTACCTTTGGAAGACAATCTTACTCGGCTACGAGTGATCACCAATGATAATGATCTGAAAGGTGGTATCTTCCCATAGGAACCTGTCCATACAACCTTACTGTCTTCTATGGAGGCCTGCTATATGTCCCACCACATGAAGCAAGTTAGTTGTTGGAAAACAAAAAGCATTTTCATTTTACATCATTCAAGATATGGTAAATTGGTAACATTGCTGCTTAACTGCAGATGGATAGTAAAAATATTTTTATTTTGCATGGCTATTAATATTTGTTTGTTTTTTAGATCTGCATTCTGTCTTTCCTTTCGAAGCTGAAGATGATGTACTTTTTTGTTGTTTATTCGTTCAGTCGCTTCCGACTCTTCGTGACTTCATGGACCAGCCCACGCCAGAGCTTCCTGTCGGCCGTCACCACCCCAGCTCCCCCACGGTCGAGTCCGTCACCTCCAGAATATCATCCATCCATCTTGCCCTTGGTCGGCCCCTCTTCCTTTTGCCCTCTACTTTCCCTAGCATCAGCATCTTCTCCAGGGTAGCCTGTCTTCTCATTATGTGGCCAAAGTACTTCAGTTTTGCCTTTAATATCATTCCCTCAAGTGAGCAGTCTGGCTTTATTTCCTGGAGTACGGACTGGTTTGATCTTCTTGCAGTCCAAGGCACTCTCAGAATTCTCCTCCAACACCACAGTTCAAAAGCATCTATCTTCCTTCGCTCAGCCTTCCTTATGGTCCAGCTCTCGCAGCCATAGGTTACTACAGGGAATACCATTGCTTTGACTATGCGGACCTTTGTTGTCAGTGTGATATCTCTGCTCATAACTATTCTATCAAGATTTGTCATTGATGTACTTTGCATTCCCTCTCCAATTGCACTTTGTAATAATGCCACTACCAGGATGCCTCACTTGAGGGAATGATATTAAAGGCAAAACTGAAGTACTTTGGCCACATAATGGGAAGACAGGATACCCTGGAGAAGATGCTGATGCTAGGGAAAGTGGAAGGCCAAAGGAAGAGGGGCCGACCAAGGGCAAGATGGATGGATGATATTCTGGAGGTGACGGACTCGAGGACTCGACCGTGGGGAGCTGGGGATGGCAAGGGCCGACAGGAAGCTCTGGCGTGGGCTGGTCCATGAAGTCACGAAGAGTCGGAAGCGACTGAACGAATAAACAACAAAAAGGATGTCCTTCAGTTTCGATCTTGCCAAGGTAAACTCAGATAATATCCCTCCCTAGCATCCAAGATGGTGACAAAAGGTAAACCTCTTCTAATATTTTCCTGGAGGAGTTTGTCAAGTCTTGTCTTGATAGACTCTCTACCACCAGGCTTTTTAGTAATAAAATGTTCAAGCCTTCTGTCAATATCTTAGGTTGTAGTGTTAACCTGGCAATAATGCAATCCAAACAGGCAGAACTGGATAGCAAACTGAAATCCATATGATAATGATGCTTACGTTTAGCCTGCTCTGATTATATTAATATGCTGTCAATCAGTCTGTGTGATGGTGGGAGCGTCAGGTGGGAGCTGTAACCTCTCAGAGCAATTTCTTTCAGAGGAATTTCTCTTACATCTACCAAACATTTCTCCAATAGAGTGGATAAGAACAGTAAGGCTGCATAAAGGAATTTTCCAGGATTTATGCATTTTAACATCAATTTTGTAATTGTTAATCTCATGGATTATTTTTTTTCCTTTAAAGTGAGTTAGATAATTGTGATAGAAATCCACAAATCAGGCAACCAACAATGAGTGGAATATGATGGAGACTATGATTTCTTGTGGACTCACATCTCTCAGAGTGTTGTTTTAGCACTATTCTTCAGGCAAAGGTTTCCTCCCACTTAGGTTGTTGATGTTGTTACAGTATACAAAAGGAATCTTACATCCTCTAGTTTTGAAGAAATACCCATTTCACAATAGCCATCCAAATATATTCCAGGAAACTATTGGATCTCTGCAGAATAGTTTAAAAAATAAAATCTCAAAATGAGAAAAACATCTTAAGAACTGAACCTCCATTTGTACCAAACAATATATTATTCCCAGGCAGCCTTTTTCAGTATAACTATTTTGCTCATATTATTATTCAAACTATACTTTGTTTCACAGCCTTGTGCTCCATAAAATAAAACAAAGATGTGATCATGAGTGTGGCACCATTTTTATAAATACTGTAGAAAGACTTTAACAAGTAAATGATTGCTGAACCCTGAAAAAAACTGATCAAATAGAGCAGTCAACATTTGCAAATGTTTAGTTGTAGGATGGTTTGACAGTACAATTAACAATAACAGGGTTTTGTTCACATGAATATTTTAAAAATGGATGGTCTTTCTAGGATAGGAAAGAATTTGTATAAGATAATTATTATCAATGGATAGACAATGATGGAAAATGCATTACTTGCTTGTGGAGAAGAAGTCAGAGTGACATAAAACAGCTCCAATGACCAGTCATTGCCTATGAAAAGGAAGCAGCATGAGCTAAATTGATCAGGCCCTGTGGGCATCCACGAAATTCCTTGTCCAAACTCTTGTAAGTCTTTTAAATATTTAACAGGAGTTGGTATTGCTCCACATTCAGTAAAAACAAGTAAGCGGATGATTCACTGGTGCCATAAATCATATGGCCTTTTCTGCATTTGGCCTGTCTAAATGCAGCGCCATCTGAATTTCCAATATTACAGAAAAAAACTTTTTAAAAATACGTAATCAAACTTCTTGCATTTCAGGATATGGCATAGAAGTTTTTGACTTCTGGGGAAGCAATGGCGGACTGAAGATGGCTCCATGAAAAGCGGAGCTAATGACCATGGAAGAATGAAGAGCCGGCGAGTAGACCGGTTCTTTGATAATTCCTCTTCGGACAAGGAGATCATCCACAAGTGCTCCAGACAGCTGCTCCTCGCAAGGAGACTGCAAGACAGCGGTCTCTAGCAGGTTTATTGCTCTGGGAGACGAGGGAATAGCCATCTTGCTCAAACTGCGGTCGGCGCCTTTGAAAGGACACTAAGGCTGTTGTGGGTCTTCCGGGCTGTGTGGCCGTGTTCTGGAAGTTGTGGTTCCTAACGTTTCACCAGCATCTGTGGCCAGCATCTTCAGAGGGCAGGAGCACAGATAGAAGCAAAATCTCTGTGCCCAGGTAGAGTGGCAATGTTCTATTTATAGAGCTAAATTATAGGAGATTAGGTGGGGGTTTTTGTTGTGTTGAAATGTTAACGAGTGGCTGATGAGCGTGATTAGCATGTTCATTGTGAGAAGTATTCCCATGTCCTGGTGGTTGGACTGAGTTCATTGACCTTTTGCAGGCTGTGTTTTTCAGGACTGGTAGCCAGGTTTTGCTAATTTTTAAACTTTCTTCTTTTTTATTGTAACTGTGCTGGTGTTTGTGAATTTCAATGGCTTCTCTGTATAATCTGGTGTAGTGGCTTTTGGTGTTGTCCAGTATTTCTGTGTTTTCAAATAGGATTTTGTGTCCCGTTTGCTTGAGAGCATGTTCAGCTACTGAAGAACAAAAAGGACCTTCAAATCGTCACAAGCCAGCCGCATTTACGACCGCCTTGAACAAGCCCTCCTGCGCGAGAGAATTCACACAACCCGCCGAAACCTTGCCATCACAGAAAAAGATCTATTCGACACACATATGAGCCTTAGTCACAAAATGAGAAGCCAGGATTGGGACAAGATTGATACCATATCCTACAGAAAAATGGAAAAGGACATCTTTGACTACACAAACAGACAAAAGCAAAAATTCAACAAATGCCAAAACAGTCAACCAAAACTGGCACTGGATACTTCACGCATTGTCATCAATTTGACAGAACGCCTGCTCTCTCCTGAAGAAACCTCCATCCTAAGCAAAGGAGGAAACTTTGCAATTACACCCACCAGAATTCCAGTGGAAGATATCATTGCCAATGTGGAATCAGCCATTCACCAACGTCCAGAGGAAGAAGCAGAAGAAATAAGGGGTGAAGTGGCAAGAATCCTAAGGAAAGCAAAGCCCACCACCAGCAACATTACTAAGAAGGAGAGAAACGCCATAGAGACCCTCAATTCGGACCCAGACATCATCATCCTTCCAGCGGACAAAGGCAATGCCACGGTAATTATGAACATAGATGAATACAAAGACAAAATCAGAGAATTACTAGACCCCACCACATACAGAACAATAAGACGGGATCCGACCAGCAAAATCATGAAGCAAACCAACACACTGATAAAGAGCTCCTCCCTGCATCCCAACGTACTACAACGTATTTGCAAGACAGAAGCTCTCTCACCTAGACTATACGGACTCCCCAAAATCCACAAAGACTCGATCCCACTCAGACCCATTGCAAGTGCCATTGGCTCCCCGACATATGAATTATCCAAACATTTGGCAACCCTTTTACAGACCCACATCGGACAGACTCCATCCCACATCAAAGACTCAGGACACTTCATCAACAAAATCAGCACCCTAAAACTCAAGCACACGGACAAACTGGTCAGCTTTGACGTGGTCTCCCTGTTTACCAAGGTGCCAGTAAGGGACACCCTGGCACTCATCAAGCAAATCTTCCCAGAAGACATTACAGCTTTATTTCAACACTGCCTAACAACTAGTTACTTTCAATGGGAGAATGAGTTCTACGAACAGATGGATGGCGTTGCCATGGGAAGCCCCCTGAGCCCAGTCATAGCAAACTTTTACATGGAACACTTTGAAAAACAGGCTTTGGAATCGGCACCCATTACACCAACAGTCTGGTTCCGGTTCGTGGATGACACCTTCGCAATTTGGAGTCATACTGAAGAAGAACTGGAGAAATTTCTGGACCACCTAAACAGCATCCACCCCAATATACAATTCACTATGGAAAAAGAAACTGATGGCAAACTTCCATTTTTAGATACGCTGGTCATACGCAATCCGGACCTCAAACTAGGACACAAAGTATACAGAAAACCCACCCATACGGACCGATATCTACACAAAAATTCCAATCACCACCCACGACAAAAGAGAGGCATGATCAAAACCTTGGTGGATCGTGCTAATCGAAACTGTGAAACCCAATTTCTCAACAATGAACTTAACCATCTGAATTGGGTCCTACAGGCAAATGGCTATTCCAAGAATGAAATAAAAAGAGCCATCAAACCAAGAAAACAACATCCAACTGAAGAAAAACAGCCCCCCACAAACAAAGTATTCCTGCCCTACATCAAAGGAGTCACTGACCACATGGGAAAACTGATGGAGAAACACAACTTTCAAACAGTCTTCAGACCCACCAGAAAAATACAACAGATGCTAAAATCAGCAAAAGACAAAAGGGACCCCCGCACCGCTGCAGGAGTATACCGCATACCATGCAGCTGTGGACAAGTATACATCGGAACCACAAAACGAAGCATTCACACCAGGATAAAAGAACATGAAAGACACTGCAGACTACAGCAACCGGAAAAATCTTCAGTAGCTGAACATGCTCTCAAGCAAACGGGACACAAAATCCTATTTGAAAACACAGAAATACTGGACAACACCAAAAGCCACTACACCAGATTATACAGAGAAGCCATTGAAATTCACAAACACCAGCACAGTTACAATAAAAAAGAAGAAAGTTTAAAAATTAGCAAAACCTGGCTACCAGTCCTGAAAAACACAGCCTGCAAAAGGTCAACGAACTCAGTCCAACCACCAGGACATGGGAATACTTCTCACAATGAACATGATAATCACGCTCATCAGCCACTCGTTAACATTTCAACACAACAAAAAACCCCACCTAATCTCCTATAATTTAGATCTATAAATAGAACATTGCCACTCTACCTGGGCACAGAGATTTTGCTTCTATCTGTGCTCCTGCCCTCTGAAGATGCTGGCCACAGATGCTGGCGAAACGTTAGGAACCACAACTTCCAGAACACAGCCACACAGCCCGGAAGACCCACAACAGCCATTGAACTCCGGCCGTGAAAGCCTTCGACAATACAAAGGACACTAAGTTCGCATACTTCCTTTTCTAATCATTTTTCGAAATTGCTTGTTAACTGCTTTTCAGCTATTAGGAACCTTTGGATTGACAAGTCTGAAAGCACTGGGTGAGTTTCCTTCAATCTTTAGCAAAAGAAGTTTTAACTACAAGTTTACTTTTAAATTTTTTTTTTAATAAACAGCAAAACGGTGATTAAAACTTTGATTTTAAAAAGTTACAAACTGATTAAGGGTCCAGATGAATTTAAAATAAGATTTTGGAATTTTGGAATTTTCCTGTGGGAAATGCTTTTGTTTTTAATTCTTTAAAAAAAAAAAAAAGACTTTAAAAATTGGACACTAAAGGGAACTAGCGGGAACTAAAAATTATAATTAAAGGAGAAGAACACTCAAACTCAATATGTCTATGAAGGTTCTCAGTCATCCAGGTGGAATTGTCTGTAGCTTGAATCATGTGAACTGGATTTCTATTTTCTCAGTGGAAACGTTTCGCTCCTTATCCAAGGAGCTTCTTCAGTCTGAGCAAAGTTAGTAAGGGAATCCTAAATATGTTTCTAGGTAGCTGTGTGACCTTACACCTGGGGCTAGGTCATGGTTATCATTTAGAAGATGTCTTTGTGCCTGCTGCAGGATCTGATCTGCTCTGTGACCCTTAACTGTAGATTGCAGGCGTAGGCTTGTTGGGATGAGTCTCTGTTGTCTGCATCTGAGGTTAAAACGTAGGTGGTTTCTATAGTCTGCCACCTTTCTTGCTGTCTTCTCGAATTTCCTTACCAACTTCAGGGTTTCATCCCCAAAATGTATGGCAATATGTCTATGAAGGTTCTCAGTCATCCAGGTGGAATTGTCTGTAGCTTGAATCATGTCAACTGGATTTCTATTTTCTCAGTGGAAACGTTTCGCTCCTTATCCAAGGAGCTTCTTCAGTCTGAGCAAAGTTAGTAAGGGAATCCTAAATATGTTTCTAGGTAGCTGTGTGACCTTACACCTTGGGTACAGGTGCTACAGACTCAAACTCAACTTACAATTACAGAATGAAGCAAAATATTTTAACATTGGACATATTGAAGAAAATTTTTGAACAATGGACCCAGAAGTTAATTTTAAGACTGTTTGCCTCTATAGATAGACTGTGTTTAAAAGATGTTATGCAAGAGGAACAAGTTTTACCTGACAAGATTGAGACTGATTTGAAAGTGGATTTGAAAATGATAGGCTACAAGAACAACGTGGAAAAAGATATTACACTGGACATACAAAAGAAACTAGATGATGTCTTAATAATTAAAAGGGATATACAAATAACAAACCAAGGTACATAATTTTCCTATATTGGATTTACAAAAGAGGCTTGCTAAAGTTTTGAAGAATTTTGTGAGAAGGGACAAAGAAAAAATGAAAAGAAATCAAGTTCTACAACATTATTTGAATGGACTAAAGATCAAGATTGTTAGAAGTAAAGGGAAGAAATATAAAGTTGGCTTATTTGAACAAGGTTAAAATAGATATGATATTATCTCTGGTGACCCTTAATGGACTTTTCCTGACATCAGGACTGAAATGACAAGGCTTTATGGATTTGTTTATAGATAAGAGATGGGATATGGGAAGAAGAGATCATTAGTTGTATTTTAACAGAAGGTGGTAAGTTACTAAAATTGTTTATAATTGTTGTGACGAAGGGGGAAGTCACTTCTTTATATATTTCCTTTCCTTTTCTTTATTATATTCTTGGTTTTTCTTTCTTTTCTATTTCTCTTTCTCTTTCTATTTCTTTTCTGCACCTTTTTTATTCTTTTCTTTTTTTAGTTTGTATTAGTTTTTACTGCTGTAATTGTAATCTTTAATAAAATTATTATAAAAAAAGGATATGGCATAGAAGTTGTTCTATCCACGTGGAATGCTTGCTTCCTTAACAGTCTATTTATGCAGTTTATTTTTAATTATGCTATAAAGAAAGGGAAGTAGATTCGAAAATTTGTATTGCCCACTATAGTAAAATTAAAGAATAAAGTAGATATTGTAGACCTGGGGCCTGTCCCTACTGGCACCTAACCACACTACAAAGATGCCCTGGCAAATTCTTTTTCTTCAGTGTCTGCATGACATTGCCTTTACCTCATCTTCAGCCTGTGATTTAGCTGTGCCAGTGTGAAATTGGTACTTTCTCCCTTAAGCCAATAGTATCCAAAGGCAGCTGCAAGAAATGTAAAATCTCTTATGTATCACCATCCATTATATTAGAAGTGAAGGCAGGTAACCAGGAAATAGATGACGTCAGAGAGGCACTTTCTGGCCATTTCAGGCTGAAGTAGACAACCCCCATTGTGTATGGTCCCTGGTTTACTAATCTGCCACCATTCTGTTGTCTTCTCCATAAAGAAGTCTGTTGATCCATGTCAGTGGCCTATCAGAATTATACTAGACTTATGTACCACCAATAATCTATGGCTCTAAGTAGTTTATTACAAGGCTGAAATAGAAAAACAGTGGGACAGTGGGACCCTATCCCCTCTTGTCTCCTAAACAGAGGATGAAGGAATCTGGAAGTTGACATGTACTGCCTATTGAAAGAAAGGAAAGGAAGAGGAGAGAAATCCTAAATAAAAAGACTCTGCTCACTTTGTGATTCCAAATGTTGTTATTGTTTTACTTTATTCTACTCAGGTTTTGACAGCTGTAAGATGAGGGTCATAGAAAAGAACCTAGTGAGAATGGGCAGAATCCTGTATCACAAATCCCCCTTTCTTGCTACAGCACTGTGACCGGAGGGTGTTTTTCCCACTCGTTGGTGACATTCGGAAGAAGGTGAAGAGCAAAACCTGAGGAATCAACAAATCATTTTACTTACCATACAATGCCCATACAAAATAAGGACTGTGGTATTTGGTGGTAATTCAGAACAGAGGCAATAGATGCAAGGTAAAAAATTGGTAATGGGGTCAGCAAATTTCATGTGAACATAGTTTTTCACCAATTTAAGGATGGGTGGATAATTTGACCCAGGAGTAGGGAAAGGCCATTGTTCAGAGGTGGAGCACCAGTTCTACTTTCATTCTTAAAGTTTCACACCTCAATCATCAAACAGCTCAGATATTGATTCTGACATAGAAGAAACCTATATAAATGTATTATATAGGAATCTGCCTTAGTAACATGTGTTTCTAGTTTACTCATGACCTAGTCCAATGGATGTCATTCAAAAGCCTCAATAAAGCACCAAACCTTATATTGCTTTAATGAAGTTAGTGCAGAATTGCAGGCAATTCCAGAAAGAATACAAAAGGGAAGAACATGCTTAACCCTTCCACATGTCATGAATTTCATCCATACAAAGCATCCCATCAAATTTAAGAGATTCTCTTTCCCCTCCACCCCACTTCTGCCTTAACTGGAACCTAGGCTTTGAAACCTAGAGCTCCAGGAAAGACATCTAGGGAGGGTTTCAGGAGTCACTGAAAATAATTTGTTACTTGAGATGGAGCAGCAAATGGTACCTCCATATTCACTATCCCAACATGCCAAGGTACATAATACCCAAGGTCACCCATATCTTTTTTGTATCTCTCTGCTTTCCTGCCCAGCCATGGCCAACAGACTTTGGCTAGGGCTAGTGGGTACCTACACTGGAGGAGCAGCAAGAATGGGAAGGATCAAGGTGCTCTTCTCATCATTCTGGTTATCTTGACAAACTCTGGCTGAAAATAATCTAGTTCTTCCTTAGATACTTATGACCAGATTCTAAACTTTCCCAGGGCCAGCTGATAAGTACATTCCTTAGGGTCAGCTTTAAATAAAAAAACAAACTGATGTTCTCAAATATTAAAGATGTTCAGTAAATTGGAATGCACTGTCCCCTTGGGTTCCCTGTGATTAGGATTCTGCTACAGTATAAGATTGCAACTTCTGCTTGAGAAATATTTAGAATATAAGTACAGCAAGAATATGGAGTCCCACATAAAAAATGTAACACTAGTCAAAGGCTTTCTACAGCATGTTGAATTTGTACCTGGGTGCTGGCCTTAGCTACTGCCCGTAGCAAAGTACCTCCAAGAGTGGACAAGAGCAAAATGCCCCAAAATAGATTAACCTTTGAAGTCCTTAAATTTCAACTGCTCTTTTCTTATTTTGCTTAAACACAGTATCACCTTCTAAAAACTGCAATTAGTCAATATTTCCTGTTATGAAAAGATCCTCCAAATATCTCTAGCAATATTGGCATTATGTATTAAGCTATTTTTTAAAAATATCCTGCTTGCCCCAAAGCGCCTCAGGAATTTTTTGTTATAATGGCTTACAGCCGAAGAAGCACAGTACCAACTCTTATCAGGAAATGTTCATATTGATCAGGTGGAATGCTTGCAGTTTGCTTTTAAAATGGGAGGTTGTCTTAGATTTGCCGAGAATATGGTAATGCAGGCAGATTTTTATTTATATTAGGTTTTTCTACCTAATATTCCTTTTGGTGGTGATGGTGTGCAATTATTTTAAATTAAGGGGTAATTAATTACCCCAAAGCCTGTTGGGGTAAACACAATATATATGCTTTATTTAGGATATGGAATATGGAAATGTATTTACTTGGCTATTTATTATTATAAAATAATAAAAAGTAGGAATGTTTAATTTTTTCCAGATTAAAACTATGTGGCATATGATTGGGTTCTTTGCAATCCAACTTTCCCCCCAAAGTTTCTGTAGTCTATCCAAAACAAAAACAGAGATCAATCCTGTCCCTGCTGCTATAGGTTCATAGTGGACAGGGTGATGTGAAACAAGCAGGTAAGCACATGACCAGACAAAAGAAGATAGCTTACTGTTGCATGGACCAATCTGTCTTGTGAGTTACTGATTTTTTTTTAGAAAAAAATCTCTGGTGTGGTGAAGTTAGAATTCATGTGAGTGGGTAGATTCTAAGTATTCTGTTCTGCTTTATTTTACAGGCAAGCAGTGCAAAGGGTTATGTGTGTGCTTGTACTGTTAATACTGTTGTATGATATATACTGTAAATGTATAAATGAAGACTACCAGTACAATATTGGTTTGGTTGATTAATGAGCATTAGTGTACTTGTACTGTTAGTTGTAGGGGCGTGGTGGCTCAGCGGGTAAGACGCCAGGCTTGTCGATCGGAAGATCGCAAGTTCGGAGGTTCAAATCCCTAGCCCTGCGTGTGGAGTGAGCTCCCACACTAGCTCCAGCTCTTGCCAACCTAGCAATTTGAAAGCATGCAAATGCAAGTAGATTAATAGGTACCACTTTGGTGGGTAGGTAACAGCGTTCCGCGCGCGTCATGCGGCCACATGACCGTGGAAGCGTCTTCGGACAACGCTGGCTCTTCGGCTAACAAACGGAGATGAGCACTGGCCCCTAGAGTCGGACACGATTGCACAAATGTGCGGGGGGAACCTTTAACCTTACTGTTAGTTGTGCGGTTAAGAAGCACCATAGGCTTCTTTCTTTCTTTTGCATCTAGTAACCAACCCTATGTCCAAGCATAAACATAACCAAAGAACAAAATCAGTTGCCTCCTGACTGGCAGACTACCAAAACAAAACAAAACAAAACAAAACAAAACAAACCCCCTTCCAAAACCCTTTTCCTTGTTCTTGCTAAGATCAGGATCAACCAGAACACTTTTCTGATTGCCTCCAGAAAAATTGGCCAAAAGGATTAATTTCAAAACATTTTTGAAGAACATTAGAAAACGTCATGGACATGGAAGGAAGTACAATTTCTATCTACCTGCCTGGCTCTTTTGGCTTCAGGCTGGGAGAGGTGTTAACTGAAAGAAATGTTAAACAGATAAACTTTTTGGGCCTATTAATATGTCAGCTCACCTCCTCGGTTTTTGGTTAAAAATCTGAAAAGACTTCTCTGTTGAAGTATGAAATGGGTCAAGGCTTTCTTGATAACAGATTCAAAACTAACTTTCAGTGGGTGAGAACAGAGCAACATTCCCTAATGGGGATTTGTTTTCATGTTGTCAAAAATGTTTTGAAAATAATATAATAGGTCAATTTTCTGCAAGTTGGCTGCTGGTTATAGAGGAATTCAGCCCTGGCTTTCAGAAGGAGGTAGGAGAGATAAAACAGTTACTCAGTCTTGGGAAAATAGACAGCATCAGAAAGAACTCAGAACAGGCCCACCTTGACCTTATTGTCCTTAAAAGGGGGCAGTAAAGGTTTTGGACAGGCTTTCAAGATTGGGTCATTGTTTCCTACAAAAATAAAAAGCATTCCTGGACCTCTGTGGTATCCATTTCTTGACCTGCATTTTCAGTGCATGTCTACCTACAGTATGTTTCTTACTCTTCACCCAGAAAGACCATCAGAAACGTAAAACACAGAACAACAAAACTTAAGGGTGGGAGAAAACAGTCTTTAAAAAGTGAGAAAGTAATACATTTAAAATAAAGAAGAATAAAACAAATTTTAAATGCTTAAAATTAAACAAAGAAAGATACATTTATTGCTAACAGGTAGGTAACAGGTAGACACAGGGGCATGGTGGCTCAGCGGGTAAGATGCTAGGCTTGTCGATCGGAAGATCGCAAGTTCGGAGGTTCGAATCCCTAGCCCTGCGTGCGGAGTGAGCTCCCGCACTAGCTCCAGCTCTTGCCAACCTAGGAATTCGAAAGCATGCAAATGCAAGTAGATGAATAGGTACCACTTCGGTGGGTAGGTAACAGTGTTCCACACGTGTCATGCGGCCACATGACCATGGAAGCGTCTTCGGACAACGCTGGCTCTTCAGCTAATGAACGGAGAAGAGCACCGGCCCCTAGAGTCGGACATGACTGCACAAATGTGCGGGGGGAACCTTTACCTTTTTTTACTAGGCACTGTTGTGTATTCTTACCCTTGGTATGAGGACATGTTGAAGACAGCAAATTAATATCTGAAAGGCACAGACTTTCACATATCTTGGTACCATCATTTAACGTTTCTGAGAGAAAAAACAGCATCTTGAATTCTGGCCAGTACATTGTTGAGGGCCAGTTTAGTCCAGTGGTTAAGGTGCTGGACAAGGGAAACCTGAGTTCTAGTCCTACCTTAGACATGAAAGCCAGCTGGATGACCTTGGGCCAATCACTCTGTCTCAGCCTTAGAAAGAAAGCCATGGCAAACCACTTCTGAAAATGCTGCCTAGAGCATGGCATGGATTTGTTCATGTGGGAGTCAAGTCTGACTTGAAAGCAAAAAAATAAAAAAAAGTTAGCCAATGCATAAAACTGATGAAATATGCTTAACAAAGCACATAGCAGAAATCAGTCTGACTGCAGTTTCCAAATATTCCTTATTGGTAGTTCTTTGTAGGATTGTTGCAGGGATCTACAGTAAACTGGAGTTAAATAAGGCATGGAACATCGTTGCCAGACCTGCTTTCTTTAGGATGGGACACAGGATGGCACAGTAACTACCACAAGGCAAATGTGTTCCTGCTCTGTTTTCAGAAGTAATACTGGATCCAGAAACATCCATAAGCTTTGAATCTAATCCTTCAGGGGGAAGACTATCCCATCCAGAACTGATTATACACCATATCTGAACTTGCTTGCCTACTGACCGACTGGACCTTCTCCAGATTAAACCTTACCTTTCTTAACCCATATACAATCCATGTCTGATACAGACAACTTTACAGATGTCAGTCACTTTGGCATGAGGCCAGGAGAAACTATTTCATCAGCATAGTTATGACATCAGACCTCAACCTCTTCCAGTGTTCATAAACAAAATGTCAGCTCCAAGTGTCTTCATGATGGTGGGTTGGGAGGAGGCCTGTATGTGCACACGCTCACAAACACACACAATATCCAAAGACTCATCATCGCCTTTCAGCAATGTCAGTGTGCCCTCCTCATTTCCCTGCCTCCTTATGATCTAAGCCAGGGCTTTCCAAAGTTTTCCCGCGGCGACACACCGACCACCGTTGGTGTGTCGCTGCGGGAAAACGCGGAAGTGCCGCCATTGCGGCAGCGCGCAAAAACCCGGAAGCGCTGCTGCCGCTTTCAGGTTTTTGTGCGCCGCGGTTGGTGTGTCGCCGCGGGAAAACCAGGAAGCGCTGATGATGATCAGCGCTTCCGGGTTGTGTGGCGACACACCAGACTGTGTGTGGCGACACACTTTTGTGTCGCGACACACAGTTTGGAAAGCTCTGATCTAAGCAGTGTTGCAGCCAATGCCAATCTTCTGGAAGACACTGCTACCTACAGACCCAACAATCACAGAATTTTCTTAGTATAGCAGCCAGGCATCCAAGGGTATGTGCAATTTTGTAACTTATATAAAATAGAGAAGTTTGTTTCATATTTTAAGTTATAAATCTGTCACATTTAAGTATGTGGCCTCTTACCTGAATGTGAATATTAAGTGTCTTGAGAGCCGGGATGTGGGCTTTTTAGAAATTTCATTTCCATTTATTTAAGGACAATGATACAAATCCATAGATGGGAAATTGTGATTTATCTATGTATGAAATATCTGCTTTAGCAGGTGCTCCATTCAGCGAAGTCAGCATCAGTAATTGATCAGGTTCTTTGAGTTTATAAAAGTGTGCTATGAAAATTAAGAGATCTAGCTGGCAACCACCATGCTGTCTTGAAAGCACAACACAACCACTCTGTATATAAAAGCATGAGTCAGAACTCATTAGTATGGTAACATCGTATATCACTGGAGCCAGTTTTACGAACAGTAAAATGTGTAGGAAATGTATATAAATGGCTAGTTGTTTCACTTAATGTTGGTTAAAGTGTATGTATATTTCACTTATTAATGAGACACAGTGCATTGTATTACCCACAATTGGTTCAGTTTGGTTACTGTTTAAATTGGATTCTCAAAGGCTGCAGCTGTAGAAACACTTATTGGGCACATGTTCCATTGAACTTGGTGAGAGTCACCTGCAAATAAACACATGCATGATTCAATTGCACATCTCTAGACTTAAGCAGCATCTTCCGATTCATTAATGTGCTTAAAGCACAACTTTATAGAGCTAATGCTGTAGAAAAAGCATCAGCTTCTTCGAGTGACCCTGTCCAACTATTACCTGCCTTTTGATTCATGACAGATTCCCAACAGGCTCCTGAAAGGATGGCTTTCTCTCTCCTCAGCTGCTAGATATTTTCTCTGATTAATTTAAGGATATCTAAGCACCTTGCTGGCTTTTAAAACTAATTACATAAAGTGCAGGGCATACAGACAGAAGAAACCATAACATCAACCATTCTTCCCATAAATTCTGTGGTCTGGTTCATTGCCTTGCAATAGCTCCTAACAGAAACCAGAGTCATTTGAAATATATTAAACTACGTAATTATCCCCATGCAGTAACTCTTTATACATGTGCAACATAGCAACTCCTATGAAGCAGAATTCAAGTTAGGCCTGATCTTGAAATATTAATTTCTGTTCTCTGGAGGAAGCGTTATTTAACTCTTACTGCGCACACCACCACCCCTCCCCCATTTGTTAAGCAGCCATCTTCAACATTCCTCTGGTAAGCCAACGTAGTGCAGAAGACAGAACCTGGCGAGAGTCATTCCTTCAGATTCCCACTCAGCCAGGAAGCCCTCTGGAGGATTTAAGCCAGTTGATGTCAGGGAAAGCTTCATAATGGGAGTGGTGAAGGTAAAATAGAGAGCCCATGTCTGCATATGAAGGGCCAAACTATGCAGATGTTCATTGGATAGCCAGCTTGCAGCTTTGCTTATTTTCCTGCAATTAATTAGAGACAGGAGGAGAGCAATCCTACTCTGCTACAGTCAACTTTTTACCAAGAGAGCGTCTTAGCAAGTAAATAACTCCCCTGCCCACCGGACTAGACTATTCACACCTTGTTGCTGAAGAGGCCTGTTGAGCAAAGCTCCTCAAGGCCTGCCTTGCACAGAGAGCTGTTCACCTTGATCATGCTGAGGAGGGAAGATCTAGTTCACCCTGCCACCTGTTTTGTCATCCATTAAGATTCTGTCCCTCCCCGTCTTTAATCAGGGAACAGCAAGATTTCAAGGTGAGAAATGTATTATTGCTATTACTAATGGCTATTAACAAACAAAATACCCCTCACAAATATTTACCTCTACCATATGGAATAGGGATGAAATGGTTATGGTGGGTTTTATCTGTATAGGCTTTAATCTGTATAGGCTTTAGGGTTTTATCTGTATAGGCTTTTATCTGTATAGGCTTTGACACATCAACAGGCTTTGACACAGTTTAGGTCTCAGACCAAAAAAATCAGAAACCGTGATGCCATATTTCAGAACACTTCTCCCCCCGCCCCGCAGGAGAGCTTTTAAAAGCACAGTGTGAAAAACCTAAAATGTAAATACTATATTCATCAGACAGAAAAAGACCTTTTTTTTCTCCTCAAGAATTGGAGGGGGTCTGTCTTCCATTGATCAGATGATCAGAGTTGAAAACAATGGAATAAGCCAAAAGTGAAAATGACTACAGGAAAAAAAAAAACAGCTGCACAATATGGAATCTCTGTATCAATGAGGTTCAGTTCAAAGTGATTCCTGATGTTCTCCTTGAAAATGGTAGGTATATGTTCAAGATCATATTGTGGAAACTGGTTGGCTTTCTCCTTCTTTAGCTTAACATGGAGCATGCTCATGAGCAATTCGTGATCTGTTCCACAGTCAGCACCTGGCCATGTCTTTGAGGCTGTAACTGAGCTTCTCCACCTACGAAAAATATTGTCAATTTGATTTCTATGAAAAAGGTTATAGTACTGGAAAAATACTTGCTTCTATAACAGAAATAAAATGGATGAATTTTGTTGCCCAAGGTTGGCAAATTCTGAAAAGCCAATTGAAAAAAAATCCTAATAAATCTAAATGATACATTTATAATATGTTGTTAGAGATGTTGCCCATAGTGGAACTAGAAAAATAAATAGGAATTAGATCCTAGGATTCACTAGTACTTCTGCAATAAGGACCCATTGGGGGTTCAACATAGACCTTCTCTTTTTTTTAAAAAAAAAAAAACTTTAGAGGAAACAATACAAAAATGTGATGCAGATTGTATTGAGTTCTTGAGATACTTAACAAGATATATAAATCTACTTCTTGTAGTTGTTGGAAGCTTAATCTATCAAATGCAAATTTGGTGCTGATTTAGTGAAAATATAAACGTACAGTATAGCCATTACTGGATAAAATTCATTCATATATTTATAGGATGACTAAACTAGATTTAGGCTGAATTTTATCCATTAGTTTGCTGCATTTGTTGAGAATGTAGTTCTGTTCAAGGCTGGATCCCTTTTGGAGACATATTTGAAGCTGTGTTAGCATGTCATTGTAAATCAAGATGATGATTATAATTAACTGTGAAATGAAAAATATATACGTTGCAGTAGAATTTAAAAAAAAAAGGGGGGGGGGGCTTCCAGAAGGATAAGTTATGGTAATATTTTCAGTGATAAATGGCCTTCGCTTGTTAAATTTTGATCAATTTAATATAGGGACAATGTGATTGATCATAATCTTTCTACCCTTTTTCAATTTTCTAAGAATAATATATTGATAAAAGTCCTATTAAATTACTGTCCTGTATAAACTCTACCCACAAGAAGAGGCAGCTGGGATTGAAGTGCACTAACTCTAGGCTGACCATACATCCCATTTTGAACGGGACAGTCCCGTTATTTAAACAATTCCCGACCGTCCCGACGTTTTAAGAAAAATATCCATTTTGTCCCATTTTTTAAAGTTCCCACGGCAAAGCGTGCACGCACGCACGCATGCATGTGCGCACGTGCACCCACTTTATCCAGCAAGCTGTGGGTAGGGTCCTGTTTTTCTCTCAAGGAAATATGGTCAGCCTAACTAACTGTTCCTTTGTACAATTGTTGCTGCCCCTTATATATGGATGGCAGCTACCCGCAAAAAAAAAAAATCTCTTTTGCCTATATAGGTTCTTCCCATGATTCTAGAATCTTTGTTGTTTCTTGCCGAATTTAAATATATTATTGAGATTCTCTGTGGTTAAAGAAAGCATTAGCTTAATAGGCTATGTAAAATTTGAGTTAATATATTCATTAAGATTTATGAATGCTAGTAACCAAATATTGGATTTTTGCTTCCTTGTTTTGTTGGAAATAAATATATTTAAGGATATTATGAGCAAGAGGACAGTAAAAACAAACAAGTTTAAAAATAGGAGGTTTGGGAATGTGTGATGACACTTAGTCCTGATTTCTCTTTAGTCAGACAGCCAAGACAAAATCTTTCCAAGGTTCCCATGAAAAGGATTAATTCAGAAATTCAAAGTTAGTGGTGAAAAGCATTTCTAAATGCTATTGGACTCTGGGTAGATTTCTGCCCAGAATGTCAAAAAAGGTCTCATGCTATAGTGTAAATATTCAAAGCAAAAAGCAAAAATAAGGCTTTATTGTAGCCCAGGGGGTCCGCCAGTTAACTTTAGTGTCCATATTATCACTCCTACCTTATGGGGCTATTTTTTCATCCTATATCATCATTATATGCTTGGTGGGGGACGGGGAAATCTTTTAAGTAGGGTTATCAGAACTGGGCAGATGTTGCCAGGAAGGCCTGAACCCAAATCCTAACCCTATATATACAGGTTCGCCTTATGTGCCAGTTGTGCTCTTCTGTGGCTTGAATAATGTCAACTGGATTTCTATTTTCTCAGTAGAAACGTTTCACTCCTTATCCAAGGAGTTTCTTCAGTCTGAGTAAAGTTAGTAAGGGAATCCTTAAATATGTTTCTAGGGTGGCTGTGTGACCTTGCACCTGGGGCTAGGTCATGGTTATTTTGAGATGTTTATTTCTAAGTCCCTTTATCATCTAAAGGAGGATCGTTAAGATTACCCTGCTGCTGGGTAATCTTAACGATCCTCCTTTAGATGATAAAGGGACTTAGAAATAAACATCTCAAAATAACCATGACCTAGCCCCAGGTGCAAGGTCACACAGCCACCCTAGAAACATATTTAAGGATTCCCTTACTAACTTTACTCAGACTGAAGAAGCTCCTTGGATAAGGAGTGAAACGTTTCTACTGAGAAAATAGAAATCCAGTTGACATTATTCAAGCCACAGACTGTTCCACCTGGATGACTGAGAACCTTCATCGACAGTTGTGCTCTTCTTTCTGGACCAGGAAACTATAGCTCTTTCCCAGGCCTTGGGTTAAGGCTGATTTGGGGGGGGGGGGGGGTTTCTGTTTTTATCTCCATGGGTAGGGGTGAGAGATGGCTGTTGCTCCCTCCAGATGATGCTGTCTTTTGGGAGATTATTTCTGTTGGAATCATCAGGGGTCAACTCAGCATTGTCTCATAAGCATAAGGGGGGGGGGTCTTTTCTAGTAAAACACATCTCTATTGTGCTTGTGGGATGTCACATGGGTCACCTGATTTCCACGTCCTTCTTCTTCTTGAGTTTGGGGGATTAACAACCTCCATTACTCTTTGGGCACACCTGCAATCAGGAGGCGCTGCACAATGCAGCTCTTGTCCATTACATCTCACTTGCACGCAGATCTACAGTGAATCTACTTGTATCCAGATCTACTGAATAAATGTAAGCTATCTATTTTCTTCATCTAACTAATGTGTGAAGACTGAATTTATTTCTGAACGTAATTAAGCTTAACGTGCAAGTCCCTGCTGGTTCATGCTTCTACTCTGCAAGATTGTTGTTAGCTGCTTGGAGTTCTTTTATTAACCTTCAAAACTCCATCAATTTCTATTATTTACTGTTTTTATATGTTAAGCTACCCAGAGTTATTGGAGTTGGGTGGCCTAGAGATTTGGAATCACTCTCACTCACTCACTCAATCAATCAATCAATCAATCAATCTGAGTGACCAGTAGATGGCAGCAAGGAGATACAGAAAACTAATTCTTCAGTGTTAGTTTTTTGCAGCCCAGGTCTGGTAGGCCTGTTTTAACCATTAGGATTGTAAGCACTTTAAGGATTATGGGTTCCTTAGGGCTCTTCCCAATGGCCAAGTTAGTCCTATCCACAAGCCTCTGAGCCAGCAGAAAAGAATGCAGGCATAAATTGTGGTGCCCCTATTGCCAACCTCTCTCCTGCTACAGTAATGAGGCTGGCTAATGCTGCTGTCTTTCATTATACAGTATATTGTAGGCCAACTTAATGAAAGGGATTGGGGGAATCCTCTGGCTTTATTTCCCCTCCCAACAAACAGTGCTCTTCTTAACATAGGGATGGGTACATTTAGACCAGAGCTTTCCAAACTGTGTGTCGGGACACGTTAGTGTGTCGGCTGCAGTGTCTGGGTTTGTCGCGGCTGCTGCTGCCTCTAAGCCCTGCCAGGATTCCATGCAGGTCCTAGTGCCTGCCTTGTGCCTTGCTGCCTCCAAACCTGCCCTGCCAGGATTCCGCGCAGGTCCTAGTGCCTGCCTTGTGCCTTGCTGCCTCCAAACCTGCCCTGCCAGGATTCCGCGCAGGTCCTAGTGCCTGCCTTGTGCCCGGCTGCCTCCAAACCTGCCCTGCCAGGATTCCATGCAGGTCCTAGTGCCTGCCTTGTGCCCTGCTGTAAGAGTGTGTCGCGAAATGATGCATGTCTAAAAAGTGTGTCACCAACATGAAAAGTTTGGAAATCTGATTTAGACAGATGTTCAGAACAGTGAGTTTAACCAATGATCAAGTTATCCAACTAACAGGTGGCAAGCAATGTGGCGCACAGGGTGAAACAGGGGGTGCTCTCCTGATGCTCCTCACAATCTATTTCTGAACACCAGTCTAACACTTTTCAGAAAGAGCACTAAACTCATGTTAACATAGCCAGCTAACTTTTAAAAGGCACAAAAAACAAGTGAACTCCATTCTTCAATATTAGTAGTAGCCCTAGTTAATCATTAAGGAAAATAAGCACATGCTTAGAGCACCAAGGGCAGGGGGGCACCACAGAGTTTCTCCCCTAGCTATCCTGTCCTCAACTCTTTCACTGCCACACTTGACTTCAGTTAATTTTTTTATAATTGTCCTTATCTGCCATGTTCGACTTTAATCTGCATTGTTAAAAAACCGTTTTCTTTGGTATGGTGAGTGACTGAACTTTAAAAGTTTGGTTTCAAGGTGTTGTCCGATGTCACATTTGTTTCCATCTCATGGCGTGAGAGTTTCACTTCTGGTGAGGGGCACAATTGTTAGGTGGTTTAGGGTATCTGTTGGCCTTAATCCAGCCTTGATTAGTAGCTACAAGTGACCAAGGAATCCAGTTCTGACCTTGAGGCAGGCAGAACCCAGAAGTAGTCAGCAGATGGCCATGGAGACATGAAATTGTGGTTGACCTGTGCATACTAACAGTCATCACCATTACACCTAGTGCCAAATCCAGAATGGAGTAGGCAAAATACCCCCCCCCCCCCGCCGCCAAAGTATGGCATAAGTAACTGCGGTGCATAGCATGGACACCCCACTGGAATGGCAACTTTTCTAGTTTAAATTGACTTAAACAATTCCACATAAGACTTGATAAGTGCTATGGAAGCTGCCAATCAGTCATTACTCTGCCAGACACCTCTGCAGATGCCAAGTGTATAGTCTTTCCTGCAACCCAAGCCAAAATGGCCATGGAGGATGTCCAGCACCCAGGAGGATAAGGTTGTTTTAGCAACAGCCTGAAGTGGCAGATCCCACCTCTGACCACACCAGCAACCAAATGGTCAGAGAAGTGTATTAGATTGAATCCACCATAAAAATGGTGTTGGTAGTTCTGCATTGGTCACACTCCACTTTGAATACTGGATCTAGTTCCAGCATCTAACTTTAAAGATTTAGACAAACTGGAATGGGTGTAAGAAGAGCAACAAGGATGGTCAGGAGTCTAGAAACTAAGTCCTGTGGCTAGAGCTTGAAGGAATTAGGAAGGTTGAGCCTTTGGAAGAGAAGAGAAGGAAGAGGGGGAATAAGAGCACTCTTCACATTCCTGAAAGAATGTCAGACAGAAGAATGTAAAGATGTATCTTTGCCCCAGATACTGTAGGGCACTGAAGAATGATCTGAAGTTACAGGAAGGCAGATTCTAATGGAATGTTACTGGAAAAAACACTTCCTAATAATGAGCAGTTTGACACTGGCACCTGTTATCTAGACAAATTATAGTCTCCCTTCACTAGGTGTGTTCACACAGAGGTTAGATAACTATCTGTTTGGGATGCTTTAATTTGAATTCCTGCACTGAAAAGAGTGTTGGACCCAAAGGCCACTTCCAGCTTTTGATGGGATATACGCTGGCTTAAAGGAAAAAAACTCGAGGCTTGAGAATAAACAGACAAGAATGCAGCTTGTTAGGGCTAACAGTGTTTACTGGTAGCATAAGGCAATAATGTATATACAGTCACATTATTGCAAAAATGAAAAAGTTGAATATACATGGTACAGCATTGTCAAAGGAAAAACAAAAACAAACTTATAAGCAGAGTTCCGTGTATTGATCCCAGGGCCAGAGTTCCTGCCACGGCCTATACCCAAAGCCAGGCATAGCTCACTCTGCCCAGTCCACGGGAAGTGAACACGTGAAGAACTACATGGCTAAAAGACACTAGAAATCAAGAAGTCATAAAACACCATTTTGCATGGTTGTATATTCAGTTCTTCTAGCTTTCTGATTGGCTGGAAGTTAGCTGTGACACACACCAGGCCCAAAGCATTAGGCCTAAAGCACATAGCATGACCTGCTATTGGGTAGCAATGCTGCATCTAAGCACT
Organism: Charina bottae; assembly: GCA_023362775.1. NCBI lineage: Eukaryota > Metazoa > Chordata > Lepidosauria > Squamata > Charinaidae > Charina > Charina bottae. Next base: position 1,591,625 of record JALMGJ010000022.1, read on the forward strand.
GAGTTCCCCCCCTCCTTGCTCTCACAGGGCAAGGCTTCCCACAGAGGAAATCAGGAGGATTTGTTCTCATGGGAAGATCCCATTGCTTGTGTGGGCACTAGTCATAACAATACACACGTGACCGTTGTTATCTTGCACCTGCACTTCACGTCACCATGAGAAGCCTTTGCTTTGTAAAGGATGCAAACCAAAACACTTTTGCTTTGTAGAGAAACCCAATTTGATAATTTCATACGAGAAATCTGACAGCTTTATGATTCTGTGATTCCATGTTGCAGATAAAAAGAGGAGGCCTCTCCCCCCACCCTCCCAAAATGCAAGATGAGATGAAGCATTATTCTGGGTGTGTCAATCCATTTCCTGATCCCACCTTGGCTATAGGGCTGGTCTTCAGACAGTCTCCTGCAGTTGACTGACAAGAGCATGGAGGTAAGGGGGCAGGGCCAACATATTTCTCTTTTCTCTATGTTCTGCATTATAAATATTATGATATGATTTTATTAATTGTTACATTTTTAATAGCGAGTCTCGGCACTTTTTATTCTTATAGGCTGAATAAAGACTAGTTAAGCTCAATCTTCCATGTTCATAATATTAGTATAAAATATAGCATTGTATTCCAGCATAAACCAATATTGGACAGAATAGACATTCATTTTATTAGGTCTGTTTCACTTACTAGCCCATATATATGCACAGTTTTATTGCCAAGTATAAACGTGCTCTAAAGGAGATAACACTGTAACTATGACCACCAATATTGATAGTACAGTATTTAACTCTGTGTTGAGTTATATGAAATGTGTGACTTTTGGGTACTTAACTGAATGTTGAAGGAGAAGCAAATTATTAAAATCATGTACTGAATTCAATATTTTCAGACTAGATTATCAGTTGTATGCATATTTACTTGTAGTATAGTTTCTACAGTAAGCATCCGTGGGACTGAGTCTTTCAATATAATCCACTCCATTAAAATCAATGGCAGTTCACCATTGACATCTACAGTATATGAGTGTTGTTGATAATTCCAATCAGCTTCAAAACCTGAGTGCAACAAAGGATTTTGTGAAAAACATATTTATCTCGTTTACCATTTTTCCATCTATAGACATTAGCACTGCCTTGACCAAACATAGTGTCATTTTACATGCAACAATGAAACATGTATTTCACCTCTCTTTGATAATTGTTTTTCATATAATCAAGTACAATATAGCAGAGTGATGTCCTTTGCAAAAACCACTGCACAGATGCACAAGTATTTAATAATTCTTAAAGCTACTATCAAAGTATGTTCCAGGTGAGTCTGTGCACAAACCATTATAACCCATAATTCATTCTGGCAGGTGATTTGCCTGCAGCTGTACTCATGTCACAAAGGCGAAGCCTGAGACCTACACTCAGTTAATTAACTGAGAAGAGGACTGTAGGTCTGATCTTTCATGAAATGGAGCCAGCAGAACTCCTGTAAAATAATGCCTATTCCCTTGAAATATTGTGATTGCATATAATTACTAAAAACAGCAGAGGGAGGAGAGCAGCAAAAGTTAGTTAATCATTATTTTATACTGTTTACTAATCCAAGGTTGTATTTGTGTGATACAGTGACCTTTAAGGTAAGGTAAAGTTTAGTATTTTGATTGTGCTAGAAAGGTATCTCAGCAGGACCTAATAGGCATAGTATGTTTGAATTATATTATTTAATGGAAATATCCTGGCACATAGGGATAGACATAACTGTTACAAAGTAGGCTGTGCAAAACAAGTCAGGGGAACCCTCTCCAACATCTGGCCACGCTGGCTGGCAATCCTAGAAGTTATTTCTCTAACACATTCAATTGGCCCGATGGAATGCGTCGCACAAGCTCCTTCCTGCTTCACCCCCCAACTGTCCTCTACACCCACCAATCCATCAGCTGGGCTAATTTTGGGCACAGGTCTACCGGTCTTCCAGAAGACAGATAGACTCGTGTTTAGAAATTTTGAAATGACAGGCTACCAGTGTGGAGCAGTTTTGCACTGACAGGCTGTCACTTGGGCAACTTAAAAAGTGATTAAAGCCTCTATGCCAGGCACCTACCCACACTTGTCCTGCCATGTTTTAAGGAGAGTGATGATGTTGGGTGGGAGGGGAAACCAAGCCAGGGAAATCTTCCAATCACCAATTATTGAGGCAGATTAGAGTCTGGCCATGGGGGAGGTGCCAACTGGACTGGGAGGCCCTGCTCACAGTCACTCATGCCTTAGTCACCTCCCATTTGGATTACTGCAATGCACTCTACATGGGGCTGCCCTTGAAGACCATCCCGACGCTGCAACTGGTCCAGAATGCAGCAGCACGCGCAGTTTCAGGCGCCCCACGTTTCACCCGAGTAACACCACTGCTGTGTGAGCTGCACCGGCTCCCAGTTGCTTTCTGGGAGCAATTCAAGATGCTGGTTATCACCTTGTTCTCATATAACTTTATGAAAGTTTTAAAAAAGAAAGATAAAAACTAACAAGAACTAATATTTAGAAGAAAGAAAAAGAAGAAAAAAGAAAAGGACAAAGCCAAAAGTGCAGGAAAGAAAGAAAAAAGAAGAAGTAGCTTCCAATTTTCTTTACAGCATAAGTATAAGTGTAAATTAACCTATTACTCTATGGTTATAACTCAACTCTCTTATTTCTATAATCTATCCTGTCTAATCATCAAAACCATAAATCATAATTTCATTGTTTTCTATTTCATGCGAAGTCTATAAGGGGTTTCCAGTCAGCATTAAACTTAGATAATGTCTTTTCTCTGATCACAGCTGTCGATTTGACCATCTCAGCAAGTTCCCTCATCTTCACTATCCATTCCTCCATTGTGGGTAATGTCGAATCTTTCCACCTTTATGCATATAATAGTCTCAATGCAGTTATCATATATAAAAACAAAGTTCCATGAGTTTTTCCCCAACTGTTTATCAATCAATCAACCTTTAAAGCCCTACATGCTCATATTTCAAAAACCATTTTTTCTCAAATCCCCTTCAAATCTCTTTCTTGGGGGAGAAAGAGAGCACTTTCACCAAATTAGGGGCAAATGCCATACTGAGGATGATGGGAACACATCTTAAAATGTCTACGGTTGAGAAGCACTGGTCTAGATGATGCTACTTTGTACTGCAAGCTAAAGGATGTTCAGTTCTCAAGGGCTGCAAGGCTGAATGATTTGGAACTTAGATCAAGAAGGCAGGACATCCTCTATCGCAGTGCTTTCCAAAGTGCTGTCCTTGGCGACACACCAATGGCGGCGGCGGCACGGGGGCGCGTGCGAGGGGGTGCACGTGCACGGCGGCGGCGCGGGGGGTGCGCATTGTCGTCCACGGCAGTGGCAGCGGCGGCGGCGGCCTCACTAAAACACGGAAGCTCTGATGGCGCGCCGCTGCCACCATTGCTACCGCCACCATGAACACTGCCGCCCCCGTGTGCGCCCCTGCATCACTGCGTGCGCACCCCCGCACCACCGCTTCGCGACACACTAAACTGTGTGTTGCGACACACTAAAGTGTTGTGACACAGTTTGGAAAGCTATGCTCTATCGTGTGGCTTCTGAAAGATTAAAGGGAAGGGAGCTCAGACTGTGAGCTTGGACTCCCAAGAGCAGTGTTTCTCAACCTTGGCAACTTTCAGATGTGTGGACTTCAACTCTCAGAATTCCCCAGCCAGCCATGCTGGCTGGGGAATTCTGGGAGTTGAAGTCCACACATCTGAAAGTTGCCAAGGTTGGGAAACACTGCCCTAGAGGGTCACAAGTGATCTAGAATTCCTTAAAAAAAACTGACCAACTTTGCTTAGAGAGGATGGGAAGGCTTCCCAATTTGCTCTGGGCTTTGCTTCCCACTTTGCCAGCCCAAGTCCCAGGGGGAGCTGTGACACTGAAAACGTTTAAAGACTCACTCCTGTTTTATCAATTAAAAATTGAGTTTTACGAGTAAGCAGTACTGTATATTTATTGTCTGCCCCAATAACGTCATTCGTTTTTTTTCATGGAAGTCCCACAAATATATCTATCATTTTAGAGGGTTGCAGTTTGAGAACCTCTGGACTAAAGATGCAGTTTGCCTTTCATCCTGCAGGGTGTTTCTCACAGAAGCCTATGCAGGGACAAAATGGCCTGTCTTACAGAAAGCATTATTAGGTACAGTATTTAGAGCAAGTACATTAATCTTTTTTTTTTTAGTTAGTGTACTTCTTGTCCATTTTTAGCATTTGGGAGGGGATGAGTGTAAAGGAATCAATTGATACTGCACTTCTTCGGTGGTACAGTGGTAGGCAAAAAGGATGCTGTTCAACCTCTAGATCAGTGTTTCTCAACCTTGACAACTTTAAGATGTCTGGACTTCAACTCCCAGAAATCCCCAGCCAGCCACTAAGATTCAGTTAGAAAAAATAAATCAAATACTTAAGATGTTAAGGCCAACCAAATAATATGAGCATGGGAAAAGAAGGTCTATTGCTAAATGTGAGAACTGAATTGAAATTACCAGTTAGTCGTACAATCAGGAAGGAAACGCGCTCTATTTTGTGTGGTTTTACCAGAACTTTTAACTCTAAAGAAAAATAAATCTACTATCATTTTAGGGGGTGACCCTTCCCTTGACTTTAGTAAAAAAAAACTAATGCTGACTGCCAACCTATACACAGATACTCCCTGGTAAAAAATCAATGCACGTTTACACTATATTTTGCTAGTTTTTTAACCTCAAGATGGTGGCCGGAATTATTTTTATGGGGTAGTGATCCAAATATAACAATTTGGAGCACAAAACTTCCCCCCTCCCCGGTTTCTTTTTTCCAGAGCCACTGACTAAAGGAAATGTGACAGAAAGATGGCCTAACAATTCCTTTGGTAATGAAGAATCCTTACTCAACATTAACTTACAATAAAATGCATATTTTTGATACTTCATTTTTGGCAGCAAACACCATATGCATCAGTGTCTAAGGAACTTGTTCCAGAAAGCTTTACAAATGTTTGTGTGTCTGTGTCTGTGTGTGTAAGCTTTCATGTGTGTGTTTGCGTGTATCTATGTGTGTGTGTGTTTGTGTGTAAGCTTTCACAGATTTCTATAAAGCATCAAATGGCATTGCATAATAAGCAACCATTAGCTCCTGAATTAAGTTATGAATTCTGAAAGCAACATAAACTGGGTTTCTTAAAGGCTCATTGCTTCTTCTTTTTAGAAAGAAGGTTTCAATATTTAAAAGGCCATGACTGGTGGCTAAGGTGTGAGAAAACTAGTTGGTTGACACTCCTGAATAAAGAGGTACAAAGAACAAAGATATTGCTGGTTTTTAATCACACAGTCTAAGTAGCTTTACTTCTGAATACAGGATTGAATCTGTGGTGGGCTTTATTTATTACGATATTCACCAGCTACTTGAAATATTCTTTTCTGCGAGCTGCAGTGTTCATGAATTATTATGAAGATTATGTTTTCTAATTTACCTGGCTCCCTTGTGATGAATCAGACCAGTATGAGAACTTAAAACACATAATTAGGCAGCTCATTGTTTGCCGTCTGCCTTCCCAGCTGAGCAATGAAAGTTGTGCAGTTGCCCAATGCTTTAAGAGGGACGGCTTACCCCCTACATGCTAATGCAATCTTTAGAATGCTTTTGAAATCTTGTCAGAGCAATGGGTGGGGAGATACCTCTGTCCTACTGTGACAGGTTTGTGTCGAATATTGAATTATTTATCTGGTAATCCACTACACACACTGTGGAGTCCTTGGTGCTCTCTGAGCCTTGTTGTTTTCTTGCAGACGTTTCATTGCCAGACTAGGCAACATCTTCAGTGCGAAAAGGGAGTGGGACTTGCTCTCTGTTTATATACCATGGCTTGTCCTGCTTGTGTTGGTGGAGGTGTTGTTCTCCCCTTAGGAGTTCCTTGATTGGGCTGTTGTTTGCTGATTGGTTGATTGACTGAGTTAATAGTTCCTTGATTAGGGTATATTGAGCTGTTTTTTTTTTTAACAAATTTTATTAGATTTTAATTTTACATAGATAAAAGTTTGAAACAGAAAAGAAAATAGAAATACAAATCAAGAAAAAAGAAAAGATAAAAAAGTGTAGTAAAGGAAAAAAGAAAAAAAGATAAAGCTGAAACAGAATTTGGTCAACTTCCGATTTGTATCTGGTCATGGTATTTTAAAAAATTTATCTTACATGCTAGGTCTATATATAATATTAAAGAATATTTCTTGTCTATTACATCAATATATATATATTTTAATCTTCAAATCCCCATATAAGCTTTGCCCCTCCCGCATCTTGTAAATAGTCAGTTAATGGTTTCCACTCTTTAAGGAAATAATTATTTGGATTTTCTTTTAATAAACATGTCAGTTTATCATTCTCTGCCATATCCATCAATTTTAACATCCAATCTTGTATTGTAGGCGATATCTGGTTTTTCCAATTTTGTGCAAAAATAAGTCTTGCTGCTGTAATCATGTATTGCATAATCCTTGTAAATTGCTTCCCAGGTTGTCCATCAATTATTCCCAGTAAGAAAAATTCCGGTTTAAATGGAACTCGAATTTGTAATATATTTTGCATCAATGCATGTATTTGAGTCCAAAATTTCTTTGCAGTCTCACATGTCCACCACATATGGTAAAAAGACCCCTCTTTTTTTTTACATTTCCAACATAAGTTGGAGACATTTCCATACATTTTAGAAAGTTTTTGTGGGGTCATATACCATCTGTACATCATCTTATAAAAGTTTTCTTTTAAATTATAACACAAAGTAAATTTTAACCCTTTGGTCCACATATCTTCCCATTGTTGCATTTGAATATTATGGCCAATATTTTTAGCCCATTTAATCATACAGTCTTTAACTTGTTCCTCTACCATTTCACCTTTTAACAATAATTTATACATTTTTGCAATTAGATGATCATCTGTCTCACATAGTTGTATCTCAAATTCCGATTTGGTTTGTTCAAATTCAAGGTCTTTCTTATCTAATTTAAATTTCTCTACGAGCTGCATATATGAAAGCCATTGAAAACTGTATCCCTCTGATACCAATTCTTCTATTGATTTAATTATATATTGTCCTTGTTCTTTCTTTAAAAAGTCTTTGTAGGTTAACCATTTATCTTTATTTCTTACTTCTGTTCTGTAGAATGCTTCTTGTGTAGAAATCCATAAGGGTCTTTTATAACATAAGATTAATTTATATTTATTCCAGATTCTTAACAAGGATCTTCTAATATAATGGTTTTTAAAGTCCACATTAACTTTAACTTTATCGTACCACAAATATCCATGCCATCCATATCTTAATTCATGTCCTTCCAAATTCAATAATTTTTCATTTTTCAAAACTATCCATTCTTTAATCCAAACCAAGCAACAAGCAGCATAATATAATTTCAAATCCGGTAGACCTAGTCCTCCTCTTTCTTTAGAGTCTTGCAATACTTTATATTTTACTCTTGGTTTTTTCCCTTGCCAAATAAACTTAGAAATATCTCGCTGCCATTGTTTAAAAGGTTCTTCTGATGCCAATATAGGTAGTGTTTGAAAAAGATATAAAATTCTTGGCAAAACATTCATTTTAATTGCTGAAATTCTACCTAATAATGATAATTGCAGTTTTTCCCAATGTTCCAAATCTTTTTTAATATCCATCCAAAGTGGAATATAATTATTCTTAAACAACTTAACATTTTTAGTTGTTAAATATACTCCCAAATATTTTACTTTTTCTTCCATTGAATATCCTGTTATTTCTTTCAATTTCTCTTGTTGGTGGTAATCCATATTTTTGGTCAAAACTTTTGTCTTCTGTAAATTCACTTTGAACCCTGCTAGCGACCCAAAGTCTTTTAGTTTCTGTATTAATATTTCAATTCCTTCTAGTGGATTCTCCAAAGTAATGACTAGGTCGTCAGCAAATGCTCTTAGTTTATAAACTTCTTTTTTAACTTTAATACCATGGATACCATCATCTTGTCTAATATCTCTAAGTAAAACCTCTAATACCAATATAAACAAAAGTGGAGATAATGGACAACCTTGTCTAGTACCTTTTTGTATTTCACATGGCTTACTAAATTCTCCATTAACAATTATTTTGGCAAATTGTGGAGTATATATTGATTTAATCCATTTTATAAAATTTCCTCCAAAATTCATATTTTCCAAAACTTTGAACATAAAAGGCCAATTTAAGTTGTCAAAGGCTTTTTCAGCATCAATAAATATCAAGGCAGCTTGTTTATCATAGTGTTGATCCAAATATTCAATTACGTCTACTATGTTTCGGACATTGTCATGAATTTGTCTTTTGGGTAGAAAACCAGTTTGGTCTTGATGAATAAAATCCTTAAGTATATTCTTCATTCTTTCTGCTAATATCGTTGTAAATATCTTATAGTCATTATTCAATAAAGATATTGGTCTGTAATTTTTAGTTAATGTTAAGTCCTGTTGTTCTTTGGGTATCAATGTTATATGTGCTTCTTTCCAAGTTTCAGGCATAATTCCTGTTTCCAAAATAGAATTCATAGTCTTCTGCAAAGGTAGACATAAATCCTCTTCAAAACATTTATAGTAGGCTGCTGACAATCCATCCGGTCCAGGAGCTTTTCCACTACTAATTTTCTTAAAAGCTTTTATCAATTCTTCTTTTGTTATAACATTATTTAATATCAATCTTTGTTGGTCATTAAGAACAGTTAGTTTTTGTTTATTCAAATATTCTTCAATCTCATCCAAGTTGACATCTTGTTTTTTATATAATTTAGAATAATAGTCATGAAAGGTTTTTTGAATGTCCATATTATTCACCAGAGTTTTTCCTTCATGTTGAATATTAGTAATCAAATTCTTTTGTCTTTGTTTCCTCAATTTATAAGCCAGCCATCTACCTGGTTTATTTGCATATTCAAAATATTTTTGTTTTGTAAATTTCATTTGAGTCTCTATCTCTTGAGTTAATATCATTGATATTTGCTTTTGTAGAAATTTAATTTGAGTGAGCAAAGTGTCATCCATTGGTTTATCTCTCAAATCTAACTCTTTACTTTTAATTTCATCTAAAATCAATTGAATTCTTTTTTGTTTTTTCTTCCTCATTTGAGCATTGTATTGAATAAAATAACCCCTCATATATGCTTTACTGGCTTCCCATACAGTTTGAATATTAGTCCCTTTGTTCAAATTAAATTGAAAATATTCTCTTAATTTTTTTTTGCATACATCAACTACATCATTATTCCGTAGTAGTGACTCATTCAATCTCCATCTAAATACATTCCGTTTCCCTTTAAGAGTCAACATTACTGGATTATGATCTGATAAAGTCTTAGGTAATATATCAACTTTGTTAATATCCATCATCAAATTTTTAGATATCAAAATCATATCTATTCTAGAATGTGATTTAAATCTCTCTGAATAATATGTAAATTCTCTGGAAGTCCCATTCATACATCTCCAAATGTCTTGTAAATCCAACATCTCTTTCAAGTCGAAAAATGTTTGTGGCAATTTTCCCTGTGTTTGCTTCACTTCTTTTTGTGACTGTCTATCCAATCTGGGGTAAATTACCCCATTCCAATCCCCCATGAAACACCAATTGTCATAAGTTAAATCCAAAAGTTTATCCATCAGGTTTTTATAAAATACTCCTTTATCCATATTCGGTGCATAAAGTCCAACTATCAGTGTTTTAGTTCCTTGTATGTTAATTTCTACTACAATGTATCGACCCTCTTCATCAGCTAATATCAATTTTGGGTTTAACTTTGGTTGTACATATAAGACTACCCCTTTAGTTTTTTTATATCCAGCCGAAATAAATTCTTCTCCAAGCTGTTTTTGAATCAAATATTTAGTATCTTTTTTACAAATATGAGTCTCTTGTAAACAACTTATGTCCAATTTCTGTTTTTTCAAAAAATGAAATATCTTTCTTCTTTTTTGTGGAGCATTGGCTCCATTAATATTCCATGTCAGATATTTAAGTTCCATTGGTGTTTTATTCTTTAAAATCCCTTTGTTAAGTCCACACCTGTAGCTCCTTTCTCAGATAGATCTTCAGTCTTCTCTTTGTCTTTCGATGTTTCTCCTCCTTTTGTCAATTCTCCTTCTGGTAAACCCATTTCTTTCTTGTATTTCTCTAAAAAAGCTTTTGCTTTTAAAATGGAAGTTATTTTGAATCTCTGTCCTTTAAACTCAAACGATACGCCTTCCAATTTTTCCCATCTGAATGAAATACTATGTTGCCTTAATTTGTCTGTAAGGAAAGAATAGTCTTTTCTTTTCCTAATTATTCTCAAGGGAATTTCTTTTAATACAATTATTTCCTTCCCTTCTATATTTAATCTAGTATTATAATGCTTCCTTAAGATTTGCTCTTTTGTCACTTTTCTTACAAAATATATCAATATGTCTCTAGGGACTTTTCTTTCCTTAGCATAACGTGAGTTTACTCTGAATATCTTGTCTATCTCCAAATCTAAATCTTGTTCTCTTGTCTCCAAAAATTTAGCTAATTCAAAAGTCATCCTTTCTCTCACATTTTCATCTACTTGTTCTGGAATTGCTCTAAATCTCAAGATGTGCTCCTTCTCTCTCATTTCTGCTAAAGCTGTGATATCTAGATTATGTTCAATCTCTTTAATAGCATATTCTGATTTATCTTCTAATTTTTGCATCTGGCTTTGCGTATCTTTAAGTTCTCCTGACAGAGAATTGACCACTTCCTTAACTGTTTGAATTTCTTTTTTAAAATCTTGCTTAATCTCTCGGGTTATTTCTTTCTTCATATCGTCCATTTTTTTGTCTAATGCTGTAATCTGATCTTCCATCTGCTTCGTGGAGTCATCCATTTTCTTATTTATTGCTGTATTCTGGTCATCCATTTTCTTATTTATTGCTGTATTCTGATCATCCATTTTCTTATTTATTGCTGTATTCTGATCATCCATTTTCTTATTTAGTGTTGCAACAGCTTCTAATATCTTTTTCATTTCTGGTAATAAAGCTTCTGAGGCAGATGTAGCAGGTGTAGCAGAATCAATAGGTGGTCCTCCAGTCTCCTTCTTCTTCTCCTTCTCCGCCCGTCTCGTTCCCAAAGACGCCATAGCCCTGCAAAAAAGAAGAAAAAAGGGAGAAAAGGGGAAAAAGCACCATATAACAATATAACAAAAATTATTTAAAAAAGGGGAAAAAATTAAAAAAAAAATTAAAAATTCTTTTACAAATAATAAAAAGAAAAAAGAAAAGGTGAAAAAACAAATATCCAAAAGGTTAAGGAAAAAGAAAGAGAGAACTAGGCTCCTTTAAAATTTTTCCTCTTAGGTCATTTATAATCCCTTATATATAAAAGTCCACAGTGTTTCAAAGGATAAAAGCCTAGGACTTTTTGTTCTCCTGTAGTCAAAATCAAAGATAAGAATAGTAAATATTCCCAGGGTTTCACCTTCCCACTTGTAATTCTTCAATCCAACCACAAGTCAAAAAGAAAAAATGTTGCTAGAGACATGTAAAAAAGCCTCTACTTTCCATATAATTATCCACTAATCCAAATTAAACGTTAAATAACTTGACTTTTTCAGAAAAATAAATCCAAACAGAGTTCAAAGTTCAAAAAGAAAAAGAGGAACTTGTATATATAAAAGAGTTTTTAATAGGGTTCAGTAATCCCAACATCAAAATCTTAAAAAATAAAGTATTAATCACTCCATTTAAATCCAAGCTTTAATATAGTATTCCAGAGAGCAAAAATAGAAATACCAATAGTTATCCATAAGTAAAAAACTCAAACCAAACTGAAATAATAGTAAAAGTCACTTTCACTTCTAGCAAAGCCACTTAGCTTCTCTTCCCACCGTTTATTCTTCCATTAACAAGAAAAAAATATAGCACCAGCAAATATAAATCAAGTCCAGATACAAATCTTAGCACTTAATAAAAAAATAATAATGTTTAAAAGTAAAAAAAAGTGACTAAAAGCCTGGTCGGGCCAGCTACTTATCTGTTAGAATCACGGCTGCTGCAGAGCCCCGTTTTTTTCCCCAGTCTCCTTTCATTGCTCCATCTCCCTCCTCCCGCAGTGGAAATTACAGGAGTCGGGGGAGGGCATTTACTTCAGAGACCCTTTGTGGTTAATCTTCCGATCTCACTCTCTTCGAGTGTGATTTTTCCAGCGATTTCTTCTCCCAAATCGCTGCAAACAGCTTAGCCGTGGAATCGAGGCTAAGGAGCCCCAGTTCTTCGCTGTGCTCCGACCAGAACCCGGAAGTGAATCGGTATATTGAGCTGTTTGATTGTTCCTCTGGTGCTAATCTTCGTGTTAATCTTTGCATATCTGGGTGTTGATTGCTGGCAAGGCAGTCTTCTGGTCTTTTGGCTTTTCTATTGTCTCTTATAAATGGTATGTAAATGTTTACCTCTATGTGTCTGTTGATGGCTGCTTTGTCTGAGTGCCAAGCTTCCAGGAATTCTCTAGCATTTTTGGATTTGGCTTGGTTTAAGATGCTCACAGTTTTCCATTTGAAAGTATGGTTGAGTCTGTCCATGTGTTGTGAGATTAAGGAGTTTTCATCATGTCTTCTGACTACTAGTTGGTGTTCGTGCATGCTCTCTGCTAGTCTACCCTAACCCTAACCCTGCATAGTGGCTGCTACAGTCCTTACACTGTATGTTGTAGATAACTCCTGTTTTTTCTTCTTGGGCTACTGGATCTTTTGGGTTACTTAAGATGTTCTGAAGGGTTTTAGTTGGTTTATGTGCTACGGTGATGCCATGTGGTTGTAACAGTCTATTGGTCATTTCTGAGATGTTTCTGATGTATGGTAGTGTTATCCTTTTCATAGCTTCTGTGGGTTGTGTTGTAGTGGGTTGGGTAGTCAGGTACTTTTTGATAAAGTTGTGTGGGTATCCATTTTGCTGGAAGATGCTGTATAGATGATCTGTTTCCTTTTTCTGGTCTTCTGGGTTGCTGCAGTGCATTAGTGCTCGTCTGAATAATGTTCTTACACAGCTTCTCTTGTGGGAGGTTGGGTTGTTGCTTTGGTAATGGAGCACCTGGTTAGTGTGGGTAGATTTCCGGTAAACTTGTGTTTCTAGAATACCCTCATTTCCTCTACTGATGAGGATGTCCAAGAAGGGTAGTGTGTTGTTGTTTTCTTCTTCCCTTGTGAATTTTATTCCGTTGAAGGTGTTGTTGATGGTTTCATGTGTTTCCTCCAGTTGTTCCTTTTTTATTATGATGAAGGTGTCATCTACATACTGGATCCACACTTAAGGTTGTATATTTGGGGGTGCTATCATTTCTAGATGCTGCATTACAATCTCTTCTATGAGTCCTGAAAGTGGTGATCCCATGGGTGTTCCTTTGATTTGTTGGTATATTTGTCCATCAAACTGAAAGTAGGTGGTGAGGCAGAGGTCGATGAGGTCCATGATTCTGGGTATTTCTGTCTTAATGTATTTGACTAGGTCGGGTGTATTTCATAGAACTGCTGCCATGGATTCTTTCGCTAGTGCTGGGTCTATGGATGTAAAGAGTGCGATGACATCAAATGACACCATAATTTCATCTTCTTCTATTTTTAAGTCTTTGATTTTCTGCAGGCACTGTATGTATAGGTATGCCAGGTTTGTGTATTTTGGGGCATCCGTAGAAGCGTAGGAGGATGGGTCCACTGCTTTTCATCCACCTCTGTTCTTCTTTTGTGATCTGACCCTTCTTGGTGAGGTCATTAAGAGTTCTTTTTACCTTGTTTTCCAGTTTCTGTATGGGATTGGTGTTTACTAGGGTGTAGGTTTCTTTGTCCTCAAGGAATTCTTTAGCCTTTTGTATATATTGTGATCTGTCCATAATGACGGTGGCGCGGCCTTTGTCTGCTGGTAGGATGATGATATTTGGTCCCTCTTTAGGTTTTTGAGTGCTGCTCTGTCCTCTGCTTTCAGTTGGCTCTGTTTCCATGTCCTTCTGGTTTGTGGTATGATTATCTGTCTTGCGTTCTCTTGGGTTTCTGTGGTAAGTCCTGTAGTTTTCAATGCTGCTTCTAAAGTTGCAAAGAATTCTAAAACTCTTCGATTGGTACCACTACACACATTTATGGATTTTGTTCACTGTTGTGTATACACTATAAGGTTACTCTAAGACAGAGCTTTCCAAACTGTGTGTCGCGACACAAAAGTGTGTCACCACACAGTCTGGTGTGTCGCCACACAACCCGGAAGCGCTGATCATCATCAGCACTTCCGGGTTTTCCCGCGGCAACACACCAACTGCAACATGCAAAACCCGAAAGCAGCAGCAGCGCTTCTGGGTTTTTGCGTGCTGCCGCACTTCCAGGTTTTCCCGCGGCGACACACCAATGCCGGTTGGTGTGTCGCCGCGGAAAAACTTCGGAAAGCCCTGCTCTAAGAGTTGCTGGGAGTTGGCTGGCATATACATTTAATAAATTATTATTATTATTATTATTATTGGAGTAATAATAAGTAATAATCTGAGTGAGATGGGTGGTGAATAAATTTGATATATAAATAAATAAAAATAAATAAATAATTTTTTTCTCTCTTTTTTCTGCTATTGTTTTAGTTAGTAATAGTTCTTGTTTTAGCAAGCAGTGGGAAATCTCTTGCATTTAAAATATCTTTATGTAAACTAGAAAGAAACTCACAGGTTTTAAATCTTAATCAAAATGATGAATAGGATCAATCCCTAGTTTTTAATATAAACTTAAAGAAAGAAGAATAAGTAATCTTTTGTCAGTCATGACTTTAGTAGCTAAAAAGTCTTGATCAGCAGTACTTAAGAATACTGTATGTCCATAATTTTCTATGAACAATGTTTGATGGGAGAAAAAAAAGTCTGTTTCACTTTCAATCTGGTTTCAAGTCTAGATTCAGCACAGAAACAGAATTTACGTTTGTTGTGTTGCTGAATACCTGAACTAGAAGTAGCAATTTGGAGCATCTTTGCTGAGTCTGATGGATCTCTCACTGTAGGGCTATGATTCTCGTCATCATAGTGAGAATTAACAGCGGGAAATTCTTGGGTATTTAATTTATTATCATTGATTTTTTTTCTATCATAGACGTTTGGGTGAACTATTGTTTCAGGAAACAAAATTAATTGATTCTTTCTGGGTACAGCACCATTTGCTATCAGGCAGCAAAATATTTTGAATCTACTCTGTTGTGGTTTTTTAATGTCATCAAGCACATATCGGCTCTTCTATATTAATTCTTGGTGCACCACAGTACAGTGATTATTTTTCTACTTTATCAGACAATTACAGAAGATACTCTTGGCCCAGTTCCATTTCTGTTATGGAACTCTCAGAATGATCTTCCGATGGCTCTTACTTTTTAATGTCTACCTGAAAGCACTGAGTGACATCATTTGAAGATTTAGAATGAAGTTTCATCATTTTGCTGATGACACTCAACTCTATTTCTTCCTTTCAGATGGGGCAAAGGATCTGCTGAATCAGTCCAATAATATTTTGGACAAGGGCCAACAGACTGAAGCTTTATTCCTGACAAGATAGAATCCCAACTCCATTTTTAGTTAGCTTTAACAAATAAATGCATTTACAACTAGTGACATTTATGTGGTTTCTAAATGGCAGTTTCTTTCTGCAATGCACCAAAAATATATGTAGCTAGATACACCTAGCATAGTGACATATGAACTGGCAATGAAGTAAGTTGGACTTTGAAGAAGTAGGATAGAAAGAGTATTGACGCTTTCAAACGAAGACCCCCAAGAATAGCATATATAGACAAGAAAACAAACAAATGGATCATTGAACAAACCTACCCACTCAGGACACAAATGACCAGGCTTTGGACACATTATGTGAAGAGCCCTCTGGAGAAGGCTGTAATGCTGGGAAAGGTGAAAGGAAAGAGAAGAGGATGGCAGCAGCAAGGTGGATGAATTCACTTACAGTGGCAATGGGAAGACCTGAAAGATCAGGTTAGGGACAGACCATCATGGAGAAAATCTATCTATATGGTTGCTAAGAGTCAAGACTGATTTGATGGCACGTAGTCAATCTATCTATCTATCTATCTATCTATCAATCAATCAATCAATCAGTCAATTAAGTGAGTAATCATAGGACAGCTCCTTCATTATCAATCACTATCATGTTCTTCTGAACTTCTCAGAGGCCTCAAGATGGGGACTGTGGGGAAAATGGAATTAGTTTAGATATAGGATCTTAGCCCTGATCCAGCAAGGCTCTTCTCCAGATAGTTCTCTTTAAGTAAAACCATTGTTCAATTATTTCAGTGAATATGTTTTTGCTTTCCTCTTGTCCCTAAAAGATAGGAAAAGGACAGTAATGTTCAAGTATGGTATACTGAAAGCTATTCCAAATCTGTTCAAAGTTTATTGCTATATCAGTAAAGCCACTTCATGGCTTGATAGCAAACTACAAACATGACTAATATGTAAGTTAAATGAAAGCCATACTAACTCTGGCCAAGAAGAACTTTTAAAATGGATAAAAGTGCTCTTGAATTTATAACTAAATGATTGCAGTGTACAGCATGAATTAATTAAGTCATCAAATATATCAAAGGGCATATTTTCCCCAGACCTTTGCAAACCCATTGGGAGACTTTGAATCTAGGTTCCAAAATCAATGTAAATGCCATCGTTATTTGACTAATCATGGATGTGTGGCATATAATTAATGAGCAGCAACAATGTTCAACTGGGCCACGTAGATCTTTCCTGTATTATAATTTTTGTTGAACTGACTGATCCCGAATTGCTTGAATAATTCAATAGAATGATAAATATAGACTTGGTTGTTTTCTGTTGTTTAAGAATTGCTCCTGATCTCATATAATTGCTGAGGTGCTTACTAGAAAAGTTGTAGCAGTCTTATATATTACAAGTTATTTTGTATAACTGGTAATACCGTCCACTGCTTTTTAAGCATTTGTAAAAAATCCCATACTAATCTACTGTATGTCAAGGATTCTGGGTGGCTAACAGTAGCTTAACTGTACTGAGCTTAAGTCCCTTAAAGAGCTCAACATTTATTTTAAAAAATCATAAATGTGGACCTACCTGAGAAAGAAAGAAAAATGAAGACTGAAAGGGAATAAATCAGAATTTAAAATTCTGATCTCAACTTTAAAAATCTGTATATGCTTGAATTAGTTCAGAAGATACTAGCTTTTATAAACAACCTTGCATATTGTTGATGTGTCCTGAGGCCCAACAGGATGTATCTTTTAATACAAATGAAATTGCCTACCCGTATTCAGCAGCACTCCTTTTTACAAGTGACCAGTTGCTTGCAGTTATGCCATTGAAGTTAATCTACTGCGGATAATTAGTTCCTCGGATCATGAGGAAGGCAAAAAGAGGGAAGAGTCATTCTCAGATCATCCAGGAACAGAAGGGAAGATGAGATCTTTACCTCCATTTCTTTCCTGATGTCCTTTCACAGAAAGGACAATCGGCTGTTATCTATGAGAGGACCAGAAACAGCTCCATAACTGCTTCTTCTGGTTCTGCAGAGGCCTCTAGATGCTACATAAAGCCAGTGCAGATGAGGAAGTATTTCTAGCTTTTGATCAGAGTATATTTTTAAAAGAAGCATTAATAGTTAGCCCTCTAGCATTCTGTTTTACACTTGAGGTTAATACCTATTTCTACCCCCTTTTTTTTGGGAAAGGAGTACGACAAGGCTGTATATTATCACCCTGCTTATTTAACTTATATGCAGAGTACATCATGAGAAATGCCGGGCTGGATGAATCACAAGCCGGAGTTAAGATTGCCGGGAGAAATATCAACAACCTCAGATATGCAGATGATACCACCCTAATGGCAGAAAGCGAAGAGGAACTAAAGAGCCTCTTGATGAGGGTGAAAGAGGAGAGTGCAAAAGCTGGCTTGAAACTCAACATTAAAAAAACTCAGATCATGGCATCTGGCCCCATCACTTCCTGGCAAATAGAAGGGGAAGAAATGGAAGCAGTGACAGATTTTATTTTCTTGGGCTCCAAGATCACCGCAGACGGTGACTGCAGCCATGAAATTAAAAGACGCTTGCTCCTTGGGAGGAAGGCTATGGCAAACCTAGACAGCATATTAAAAAGCAGAGACATCACCTTGCCGACAAAGGTCTGTATAATCAAAGCTATGGTTTTCCCAGTAGTAATGTATGGCTGTGAGAGTTGGACCATAAGGAAGGCTGAGTGCCGAAGAATTGATGCTTTTGAACTGTGATGCTGGAGAAGACTCTTAAGAGTCCCTTGGACTTCAAGGAGGTCAAATCAGTCAATCCTAAAGGAAATCAACCCTGACTGCTCATTGGAAGGACAGATGCTGAAGCTGAAGCTCAAATACTTTGGCCACCTAATGCGAAGAGAGGACTCACTGGAAAAGACCCTGATGCTGGGAAAGACTGAAGGCAAAAGGAGAAGGGGACGGCAGAGGATGGGATGGTTAGATAGCATCACCGATGTAATGAACATGAATTTGAGTAAACTCCGGGAGACAGTGGAGGACAGAAAGGCCTGTCGTGCTATGGTCCATGAGATCACGAAGAGTCGGACACGACTAAATGACTAAACAACAACAACAACCCCTTTATAAGTGATAGAGGATATGATATCAACTTGGTTCACCCAACACACTGAGGCAAAATGTGGCTTATTTGAGATTGGCTTAGTGAGTTGTGTGATCCCAGATAATATGGTTTGTAAACCATGTTGCATGGTTTAGCATATTCTGCGAAGCCACCCAGCTGGTTAAAGAAACTATGGGTTGGTTGGTATATGAACCTAGTCATGGCCTTGAAAGATCCAGTAAGCAGCCCAGGTAGATTTGCCAAGCTGTAGGCTCAGTTCAGAGATCTTTTTCATAATGGTTTTCTAACCAAATGGCTTCTATACTATGAGAAAAGGTCTAGACAAACTATCTGGTAATTTGTACACAGAGCTGTTTTCTAATAATAGTAGCAATAATAGCAATATATTAAGTGGTCATTTTTATCTGCTAAATTTTAGCATCATGAAATATACAGTAACTGTCACTCTACATGTTCAAAATTTCAGTGATTTATGTTGAAAGCAAATGTTAATTCACTCTTCACCACATGTAGCCTTCTTCTTTTTCTTTCTTTCTTTTTCCTTTTTGCTTTGTTCGAAAAATACAAAACTGCCAAGTAAGCAGAAAGTCTGGTTTTGGCATTAGAATCTAGAAGGTTTTCAGCACAACTATAGCATGTTGACTGAAAAGCAAACCTCACTGAATTAAATGTACTTTCTGCCTGGTTAGCATATTTAAGAGACATTGTTGTTCTACTGTACTTACAGCTGCTAAGAAAAAGGGGGACTTTGTGCTGAAAAAAATAAGCTGTAACTTACAGAAAATGTGTCATACAAACAGATGCTATGTTGTTCTTTCCTTCTTCTGTCTTTTTCCCTGGTAAAGGTGCCCCCGTGTGGTCAAAACTGTGTTTCACATACATATTTTAAAGTTAACTTTTTAATAGAATTCATCTCTGATCATGTGAGGTGTATATCAGATCATCCAGAGTGCCACTTTTTTCTTTTATTTTCCTGGCAAAACTCTTCTGGGTGCATATGTTTTCCTGGAAGGGGAATGATGGGAAGTTCTATCAATGAAATATTTGTCTGTTGTGCAGCTGTTAAATCACAAAAATCCATGTGATACCTTCAGCCTGACCAACCAGGTGTAAGTTATGATTAGAATTCTGATGTATATCTCAAACTGTTTATAGGTCAGTCCTCCATGTCAACATTAGATGACAGATAAGGGACACAACACTATGTCTCTTTTTTCCAAGAAGGAGAAGAACATGCAAGAGTCTTCCTAGGTTATCCACAAGATGGGAGTCTGTGTAATTGTGCCGTGTCTAAGGTGTTTTTAATGGCAAGTGATTAGGTGGAAAACTAATTTAGATTGTAGATGGAGTCTTGGATGCTGGAGTGATCTTCCACTAAAGTATAGAAATCTGAAATGTCAAGGAAAACTTTTCAGAGTTCAGACTGATTTTCTTGATATTCTAGCTTTTTTATTTAGTGACCGCCTCCCCATGAAGAACTATTTAATTCAGCTCTTTCCTCCTTTAACTTGGTGGCACAACTAAAGCTTAACAATGCAAGACCATGGAATGTTTATTAAATTAATTATGTGAAGGGTCTGTTATTGTTTTTGGTCAAACAAGAGGATCCATAGAAGATTTCTGGTTGGTTCTCTTCCTATAGTATGGTTTTGAGTAAGAAAGTAAGACTTTGGTGTGCAAACTGAAAGGGAGAGAAAATGGACTATAGCATGAATTATGTAGAATATACAGAGAGCTATTATGTCATTTCCATTCCCCAATCCTTCACAGCCTCTCTGGCTTCCTCTGTTTCCTGATCTGAAAAAGTCTCACAGGAGTTCCTTCATGATGGACTTACTTAAAATCTGCAAACCGGGGAGACTTCCAAACTCTAAAGCCTGCTGGCTGGGGGAATTCTGGGAGTTGAAGTCTGCACAGCTTAAAGTTGCGGAGGTTGAGAAACACTGCTCTAAAGAGATAATTGTGCAAAGAAAGACCAGAGCCTTCAGCTCTCCCCAAACTGATAAGCATAAGATCTCTGCACCCATCTAAAAGAATTTCCCCCCAATATTCTTGTCCTTTGAAAGCCAAAATCAAAAAGCATTTTTTTATATCAAATCAAAAGCAAATGGTTGGAAAATACAGATTAATTGTGTGTCACAGCGCTATCTATTCTGACATTAACAATATCTCAAAATTCAATTGCTACTGTGGGACATGTCTACCATCAATAGTAGGAAGTTATTCATTGTGTGAAAAGGACATAACATAACAAAATGCTGTTACAATACTAGCCAGATGTCCTCCAAGATGATTGATGTGTGTACCGAAATGTGTTTTCAGAAACTCTTTGGACTTTCCATAATAGTATGTTTTAAAATGTTTTTGAAAAATATTAAGGAAATGACCCTTTCTTCATTGCTGCATTCATTATTTTACCTTCATCTTTCACCTGTAGCTAGTGAAATACATAAAATCACAGGCAAAGTTAGGACATCCAGACGGGACTGTGACTGTTATCAATTGCTATTCATTACTATATAGAACATACTGTAGGAAGTGGCCTTGTATAAAACCAAGACATTGCTCCATCTAGCTCAGTAATTCAGAGGCCAATGTCTGTACAAAGCATTGAGTTGGGGAAGTCAGTCTTAACGCCCTAAGTCATCCAGTTGTAGCTGTTCAAGAAAGAAAAAGATAAATTGTACATATTATTAATTAGTGGACAAATAGGGTTGTTCTCTTACTGCTTTTGATACTGAAAATAATGTCACAATGAGGGCAGATACTTCTCCCTAAAATCACCATGTTCTTTGCAAACTGTGAGAATTGTAACTGATGCATTCACCAAACAAATAGTGTGTTTCTCTGGTGTTAATCAAATCACTGGAGTGTGTTATTACAAATGAGTATGTTATTGAATAGAGTTATTAAATATCTTCTTTTGCATTATTTTGTAAAAAAGATAAAGCTTATTTTTCAATATCATTTTACAGTATCCTCTGTGAAAAAGGGTTCATCAATGTTTTTTAAAAAGTCTGTTAGTACTGTGCCAATTTAGTTAAGCATTGTAATGTTATAAAAATAATGTGGAAAACAATGAATAAAATATTCAAATAGATTCAAAAGATGAATGGAATGTTAAGAAGAGGACTCAATATGTTTTGGCTTAAAGGCAGAGCATTTGTTCTTTTAACATAGTGTGTACTATGGTTTTTTTCCCCAGATGTCCATGTAATTTTATTTTAGATTTTCAACATATTCCTGGAACATGTACAAGAGCCTCATACTGATTTCTCTCTTTCCTCTGATGCATCAGTATCTTTCCAGCTTATTATTAAATGCCAGAAAAGTATAGACTTTCCTCCTTAAGTACTGTGCTTCCTAGTATTATATTTATACAACACTAGCAAAAGGCCTGTCACTCAGATAGACCATTCTGAAAGTCGGGTTGATTAAAAGGCATTAAGGAGCAATTACTCTGCGTGATCTGAAGTACACACTGTAAATCAATTCCACTTTCACCCTACTATTATCACCATATCCCTAATAATCCCACTGCAATAATCTTTTCACTTTCTTTCAGTTACGCATATGTAAGTTCAACAAATGAGCATTTCTGGGGTTTTTCAAGGCTTGCAAAATTAGCCACTGGTTCATCTGCAGTTGTCAAAATCTAAATGAAGCTAGCTCCATCTGCCTTGTAAAGAAAGTGGAAACTGTTTGTTTCTGACTTCTCAGACCTTTTCAATCAAAAGCATCCAAGTTATTTGTGCCCACATGAGGGCCACCTGGGTCCAACCTAAAAGCAAAAAGGCTTAGGAAATAGCAAGGGCTAAGTAAAACACACAGTGCATAGATAATGTTCACAAGATGTTCCTGTGATTTCTCTCACAATATGAGAACAGTGAGAGAAAATATATTTGCCCTGATACCTGTGCATCTGAAAGTTAATTTGTCAGATAAGTAGTTTTTTCTTTAAAATTAGGATACATACTCTGCCATTTTCCCTATGTGAGTGTAACACTTCAAACTCATTAAACCTTGAATTCAAGCCACAAATGTCACTCCACTCTGCCAATAAATTTCAGGTATCTTCTCTCAAGAATTACAGACTAACAAATTCCAATTCTTTTAAAATGACTTCTTCTTTGGAAATATCCAAACCCTCCCCTTTCACTTTCAGAAGGTATTTTTGCTGGTTTTGTCTCAATGAAATTAAATTTTAAACCTTTCTTTAAATAAACAGACTCACTATTATATGGATGGAATGACATTCCCCCTAAATTTCAAAGAGCAACAGCCTTCTATTTCTGTACAAATGGAGGACAGAAGGGGCCAGGCCATTCAGAACTATCTGACGAGCACTTTGTAGTGCATTACTGTGCAGAAAATAGAGTTTGTAATTTACATTTGATTTACTGATTTTATTTTGGTACTAGCAATGTCCCATTCTTTTCCTTCCAAGGCCACAGATTCCCTACATTAGTCAATTATCTCCTATTTAATTGGTTCTTGCTATATTATTATGCTTATTTGCTTTTCTGAGAACGAAAGTGGGAGGAATATATACATTAGCATACCAGCTACTATATTTTCCATTGATTGTATTATCTTTTGGCCAAATGTTCCTGCCTTTTTGGAACAATGGGCACATTTGAAATGTTATGAGCATATCTTGGACACCCCCACAAAATAGCTACCATGGTGCATGTGGCCAGTCACAAAGCATCAATGTAATCAGTAGTACACTTCCAAACAAGGTAGTGGGCTCTAGACCTCTACTATTTATAATTTGTTCAAAAAAGATTGTTTCTTGGTATAAAGGTAAAGGTTCCCCCTGCACAGTTGTGCAGTCGTGTCCGACTCTAGGGGCCGGTGCTCATCTCCGTTTGTTAGCCGAAGAGCCAGCGTTGTCCGAAGACGCTTCCACGGTCATGTGGCCGGGATGATGCGCACGGAACTCTGTTACCTTCCCACCGAGGTGGTACCTATTCATCTACTTGCATTTGCATGCTTTCGAATTGCTAGGTTGGCAAGAGCTGGGGCTAGAGTGGGAGCTCACTCCGTCACGCGGGGCTAGAGATTCAAACATCCGAACTTCCGATCGACAAGCCTGGTGTCTTACCCGCTGAGCCACCACACCCCTGTTTCTTGGTATATGTTGGGCCTATTAGTGTTTGTTGATATAAAAATTATGCTTGAAGTTGATTCTTTGCTTGGCAATGTGTTAGTTTCCAACTTATTTATTTTTCATTAAAATCATCTTTGAAAGAAAAAGATGAGTGAAGCATCATTGCATCTTGTAAGCACCAAGGAAGGTATTAGTGGAGGCCACATCTTGCTGACCAGGCACATAGCCATGGGGTCATCCTTTCTTACCCTTTAAGACCACAGAAATACAAACTTTCTCGTTGGTTTCCTTTTTTTCATACCTCCCATTCTCTCCTTCCTCTTTTCTTCTGCTATTTCCTTTATGTCAAAGTTTAGATTGTAACTTCCTTGGGATCAGGGCAGTGACCTGACCCCCTTTATTCTGAAAGGCATAACGCATACCAATACAACAGCATTTCTTTTAAAATGGGAATGTGGTAAAAATATCTTAAATAACTAAAATTATCCCAAACTGTTTTTTTTTATGTTCAATGCTAATTTTCATTTTAGCAATCTGATGTTTAGTGTCTTTTAGCAGTGACACCATGCACATCTGAATAAGTGATAAGACTTGTGGAATTATGTTTTAACATTCTGTATCAACACTTTAAAATGTTTAAGTCACAAAACGCACATGTGATGTTTACATTTATCTTCTGACAGAATGGATTTGCTCATCTAGATTTACTGGTCACATTCCTGTCCTTTTCTCACTGGGGAAAGAAAGGTTAGGATTGAGTGCCGGTTCTTTACCATGTGGCCAACAGTTCAGTAGGGTTTACTCCAAACTAATAGATGCAGGATTATAGTCAAAAAGGTTATGGAACCTTAAGGACAATTACAGAGATGAAAGAAATGCATTTGCTATTCAAGTGAAACTAGAATGTTGTGAGTTTGCTACTGATTTTGTAGGTCAAAACTCACTTCATCTATTATAATTATTCAAGTACATAATTACATATTATATTTTAGAGTCTTCCTCATAGAGAATACTAATAGACTGTTTTGGTCTATTGAGAAAATTTCTAACCTAACTGATATGCAAGCTTTTTAAATGCAAGAAACTAGTATTGGGAAAGAACATTCAATCACATTCCCAGGCACAGCTACAGGTGTTCCACCTGATTTAGATTTTAGGCTATTGTGCCATATAAAAACACATGCAGTATGTGAAAGCTGTATGTAGACAACATGTTATAGTAGTGCTCTAAGGCATCTGCTATTAACTGTGGGGATGAAGAAGTGAAATGCTTGTTGTAGGTCACAGTGCAAATCCTGGTCTTTTGTAGTTGCCTCCCAACATCAGATGGAAATACGTAAGTCACATGCTTTGTACTTTGATATCACAACACACATTTTGCTGCCTGCCCCAGCCTCTAATTCAGTTAGCTGAATTAGGGAGGCATCTGGTTGAGCCATTTCCAAATACTAACTCATTTCTCAGGGCTTAAAAAAATATTTCAGCCCCCTCTGCCTAGGTAATGATTCGTGCATATTCCCATCAAGGCCATCTTCCTTACTCTGCACATTCAGGTATGGCTTGCAGATAAGATGAAGGCAATTTCATGAGGACAGGGCAAAAAAATGGTTGCAGGGCATATTTTCCGTATAGTTAAGTACAAGTAGGGAAAGGAACATAGTGATGTCTGCACAACCATCTCACCCTGTCTAGGAAGGGGTCAGCCACGAGGGACAAAGTAGGTGTTTAAGCACAATTTGTGGCACTCTAGATTTGGTGGACTACATTTCCCAGCAATTTCACTATAGCTCTTGATGGCTGGAGCTGCTAGGAATTGTACTTCTGGAGCGGCACTTGTGCACCTCTCCTCTAGATGGCAAAGGAGCAAACCGGTCTTGTTATGATTTGCAATATATTCACCAAGTTATAAGTTAAATATTTTAAAGATGGACAAATGTTCTCTGTTATTTGAAAGTTATAAAATTAAACTGACAGAACTGCTTTAAATTGTTTCCTTTTCTATTTAATTTCTTTAAAGGAGAATGCCACTGAGACACTAAGAAGTATAACCTCTGACTATTGTAATGCTTTCCCATAATTATATTTCCAGAGGATTGGGTTGGGTAGGAAAGGTGGCTACTCTCATGGACCTAAACAGATAGGCTTTTGGGATTCTATAATGCCACTTCTGGAAACACTTCTGGTGTTATTCTAATAGTGTACAACAGAAACCTTGATTTGTAGCTTCATACACATACACAAACACACACACACAAACACAAACACACACATGCATATGCATATATACATATACATGCACAGCATTTTACTTCGATTTATATTAATTGTTGACACTGCCTGAAACGACCATGCCAGCAGATGCTAAAAATCCATTGGAAGACTCTTCCAAAGAGGCCCCCTTGTGTCACCTTTGGCTTACCCTTCAGATTCTCTGTCAGATGTTTCTGGTAATAGATAGGTGGTTTCCTCCTGCAGCTTGCTAGGCCTGGGGCGGTGCAGCTTCGAAATTTCCAGCCTTCAGGCATTTCCCTGTCAACATTTTGGCCTGCCCTTTGCAGGAGAGGTTCCACCCTCAGCCTTTTCCAGGGCTGGTACCTGTTTGGCTTTCTTTGCATCTTGACTGAGTGGGGGGGGGGGTTTCCACCTGCAGCCCTTAGAGGAGTCGACCTCAGTGGCATTCTGGCCTGGAAAATAGAAAATATTAATGTGGTTTCAATTCTATCTAAAAAAACTGTGGGAACTATCTCAGGGTTTGTTATATGTTACAAAAATGCCAAACATACAAATTGAAGAGTTTTAATTTTGATAAGCATCAGCAACCAAACTGATACATTTACAGCAACTTCTCTTCCCTCTTATAGCTAAAAACCCTTATTCTTAGATATGACAATAATGTTTTCTGACCATTCCTGTGGTCTCTGCCTCATAAGTAGTTAAGCCTTAGGGGCTTTTGTAAGATTTCTCAAATAACTTTTGGATTCAAGCAATTTTGAGTATATTTATGGATAGCAATCTTATAGTTTCATGCTGATTCTGAATAAATTTCTATTTTTAATTACACTGATTCTCAGTAAAGCTGGGGTTAGAATACTGTATTAGTGGCAACAGAGGAGAGATGAATAAAATAATAGCGAGATTATCACAGCATAACCAGCAAACCACAGTGAAGGCCAATTATCATGTATGAAATGCAGATTTTTAGAAATCCCAAACTACATTGTGTGTGTGTGTGCGTGTGCGTGTGCACACACATGGGGGTTTGGGGAAGAGGGTGATTTAATCTTTTCCTTTCTTGCTATGGTCCAAAAAGTACATATTTTCTGTGCTAGTATTTGATTTGGCTGAAAATCCCATATAGATCCCAATGGAAATGTCTTCCCTAAAACAAATACTAGCTTCAAAAAAAAAGGGGGGGATTTTCTTCAGGGAGAAAAGGATTGAATTCCCTTCCATGTGTGCACTCTGTTCATATTAATTATCAACCTGCCCCTCCCCCCTCCAAACTGTTGTTATTTGCGTTTTTTAAAGCCTGCACAATATGTGTAGTTTGGTCTTTAAAACTGTGGAAGACATCTACATGAACCTCTTTATAGTCCTATTTGGTCTGAAATGGGAGCCTCCTATTCGCTTTGTGCCTTTTGCCATTAATAGCTATCAGCCTAATGTATAATCCAATTCATCCAGTATGTTTACAACTCATTGTAATCCGTACAATTGAGTTGGCACAAATCCAGATATTTTGGATTAAAAAGATTGTAGATCAAGTCTACCCATGAGAAGTCAAGCAGAGAAGAATTACATTGCTCAAATCATGTTTCCTAGTTCATTTTCCTTTTTTAGCCCTCAGATTTTGTTCTTCAGCAGTTCAAATCACAATTCTACTCCCACTGCCAATTATTTGCTGGATACCTGTAGTCGAGAAGCATTATTGAAAGAGAGACTTCGTTTGACCTTTGCTGGGTCCCTGCTGCTTCGTGCTCCCTCTTGCAGTCAACCTTTCAGAGTTGATGACTAAATCCAATTACTTAACTTTAGTCCATTTTTCTTAAATACACTTTAAATGGCACAAACAAAACCTTCATTTTCCACTTCTAATTAAAAAGAGCATTGGTACAGCAAAGGATTCAGATGCCAGTTAAATAACACCCCTCGTAAATAAATGAAGCATGAAGTCAATATGCCGTATATATGTTTACTTTCTCTTTTGTTCCCATGCTTTAGCCATTTCAAATACATTTATTTAAAAGGCACAAGATGGAGGCATCGGTGGAGAAAATCAACATAATTTAAAGGTTAGAAGGTTTTTTTTAAAAAACAAAACAAAACAAAACCCTGCTTATGCTGTTCTTAAGCACTTTTTTTCCCCTGTAGGTGAAAGAGTGAAGAGGACTGGGACATGCCTCCTGTTCCCTTTTCCTCTGCCCTTGCCCAATGTTCCCTTCATGTTCTGCCTCCTTTTTTCACCTTTATACATTTCAGAAGGTGGGAGAAGCCTCTCAAGGAGGTGGGGGGGGAGGAGGGGAGAGAACGTTATATAGCAGTGATGGGCAACTTGGCATTCCAGGTCTGTGTACAGCCCCTGAATCTTCCTTGGCAATGATTATTCTACCATCCTGCAGCAGGAAATACATGAAAACAGTGGAAACAGGCATAAAAAGTAAAATCTCCTTCAAGTTGTGGTAAGCTCTGGTGACTTTTTAGACACCTCCATGTAGTTCCTTGGACACAAAATGGAAGTAGTTTGTGCACTTCTGGAACTTTAAAAATTCCCAGTCTGGCCTATAGCCCTGAATTTCTCTGGATGTCTTCCATCTCAGTCAGTGTTTCTCAACCTGAACAATTTTAAGATGTGTGGACTTCAACTCCCAGAATTCCCCAGCCAGCCAACATTCCCCTTCTCCATAGAGGGGAATTCTGGGAGTTGAAGTCCACACATCTTAAAGTTGCTCAGGTTGAGAAACCCTGATCTACAGTAAGTACTAGTCAGGTTTGACCCTGCTTGACTTCTGAGTCCAAGGTTGGCTACCACCGGCTCAGACAATATAGGTTTAATATAGCTTTAAGAAAAAGACACGAACCTTAAAACCCTTCCCTAAAACCAGGAAAATAAAACTCGAAGCCTGCCCATTGGCATCATCCCCCTGCCCATGCCAGCTCTGGGCTCCTCACAACTGTTGAATGTGGTCTTCAGCCACCAAAAGATTGTTCCCCCCTCCTATGTGATAATAAATTTCCTTAAACTCTGTATGATTGGGCTCAGAAATTGTGGTAGATTTGCCCTCCCATATTTTCCTCTCTAATTCAAGATAGAACAGGTGAAACTCAAAAAAAACCCTTGCATTTCTGTAGGATGGGATGAATCTATTCCTTTCCACACTGAAAGGGCTGACATTTTAACCATCCATCTGACAAACAATTATGCCAGCTGAAGGAGCATCCCATGGAGGCCTTTGGCTTTACACAGCTCTTCCCCCTTCTAATATAGCAGCACAGCTTGGCCAAGAGAGCTGGAGAAAGTGATGCTGAACGGAACCCAGCATGATGCCTTGTTCGCTGCCTATTTTTTCTCCTGGCTGGTGTTTCGCAATGCAGAATAACAATGCTTATATTAAATTTCTGATGCCTAGCATAGAAGAAGGACAGTGTCATGGGAACAGGTAGTAAAATAAGGGCATTTATTTATTTATTTATTTATTTATTCATTCATTCATTCATTCATTCATTCATACATACATACATACATACATACATACATACATACATACATACAATTTGGAGACTCTGGGTGGCTTACAGTTAAAACAGTAGAAAAAAATATAAAAAACAGAGAAAGAAAAATTATGAGTGACCCAAGAGCAAATATCTAAACAAAATCCCCCATCCTGCCCCAAAACCTGGGAGAATAGCCAGGTCTTTAGTTTCCTGAATGTCATCAGAGTGGGAGCCATCTAGATCTCTGGGGGCATATCGTTCCAGAGGATAGGCACCAGAACAGAAGGCACATCTCCCGGATCCCACAAGACCTAAGGTTTTGGTGACTCCGTAAATTACTAGTGAGGGAAAAACTCATTGTCAATAGCCATGGTATTGTGCAAGGAACATTTTTAAAAAGAAGGACCAAAAAACCCAATAATCTGAATTTGAATTTATTATTTATTGGAACATATTGATTAAAAAAGTCACTGGCATATGAAGCATATGAAGCAGTGTAGCTTTTACTGGAACCACACTTGTGTGGAACATTTCAATTAGCCATCCTTTTTTACCAGAACTTTTTAACAGTCAATTGCTTAGGTAAAATTATGATGATTCCATAGTCATACTCCATATAAAACAGCTACCACTTCCACTTACAACTTTCATATATGCATACAAATATAGTGGAAATTGCCATGTGTGAAAAGGCCCATATTTTAGATAGAATCAGTTGTATAAAACGCAGTGTACACAACACAAGTTAGTCAAAATAGCTCAAAGAACGGAGATCTGGCTGGCAACTATTGGACATCAGATATTACAGCCTTGTAAGACCTATTCTGGATATCTAAGCTTGAAAAGATATAAAATAGGCCTTTCTCCTCAGTGCAAAAAAAAAGAGGGGGTATAAATTGGATGGATGAGTAAGTAAGTAAGTAAGTAAGTAAAATGCAATTCTCATTACTGTAATTCTCATTACTCATTACTAAAAGTAAACATATATAACATATATAATTTGCCACTCATACACCTATGCACAATTTGAGATTTTTATTTATTTATTTATTCATTCATTCATTCAATTTATATAGCCGCCCATCTCAAACCAGTGACTCTAGGCGGCTAACAATAATAAAAACAATCAAACATACATTCCAGAGGGCTATCAGCATTAGTCTATTGCAGCTTAAAGGGAGAAAAAAGGATCATTGAGATATGTTAAAAACAATTGTTATCATAGCATAAGCTTTTGTGGACTGGAGGAGGATTTTTGTTTGCACAAATTTATACTATAATAAAACACATTCTTCTTAAAGTGCCACAAGACTGAAATGTTTGTACAGTGATTAGAGTATTCCAAGTTTCTCACACATTATCTTGTTCTTGTAACATTGTATATTATATGTACTATTTAATAACATAATCTTCCTGATTAATGATCATAATATGCTAATTTTCTATGTCTGTGCTTGAGAAACCTAGAGTTCAATATCCAACTCCTATGAGAAGTGAGTTTTTATTTCACCTTGAAAGACAAGACACGATGATGAACATTTATCCTAAATCTGACTCCAAGAACAGATTCTTTTCTGAAGAATATTTACAGCATAGTTTTTTTTAACGCTGACTCAAAAGTTGGCCGTATTAAGATTAGTGAGACTGATTTAGTTCCTGATAGGAAGGGGGAGAAATTTGGTGCTAATTTTAATATAATCTGCACTTCCTGAACTAATATGGAAAACAGAAAACAATTATCTTTCTGTGTTCACCCTTCCCTGATGTTTGTGATGCCATTCTCTAATCAAAAATGTGTGCACAAAAATATTTTGTTTATTTATGTATTTATACATGCTGTTTTTCAAGTAACATTTCTCCAAGCAATGTTAGGAAGAACTGCATATAAAAAGGCATACATTATGGAAAATAGAATATAAAAAGGTGTATATTGGGGAAAATAGAATATAAAAAGGTGTATATTGGGGAAAATGCTTGAAAACATGCAAAGTGACTTTGAAACATACAGAAATGTGCACAAAATCCCTACATGATTTTGTGCAAATAGATGTGAAACCAAGAGAAAGAGAGAGAGAGAGAGAGAGAATCATTGTTTCATCCATCCCTATGCCCTAATAAACCAGAATATGGAAATGTTTTCCTGTTTTCTGCCAAAATGATTCCTAATAATGCTGTGATAGTCTTAGTTTATAACTATGGAGACTATAGCAATATCTCAGGACTATAGCAATATCTCAGGGTTGTTCTATCAGCTACAGTCCTAAGAACACTTACTGGAAATAAGTTATTGACTTATTGACTTATTTTCTAGTAAACATACTATTTCACTGTAACATAATTCTACAGAATAGAAATACAAAAGAAATACAATGGTGTGTAGTACATTCTGAGCAACAATTCCAAGTTCTCATTGTTCCCTATTTCAGAACACTTGAAAGATCAGTTTTCTGTTCAGTTGTTTTCCTTAGGAGATTGGTATGCCAAATGGGTCAATTGACTGGCTTTAACAGAACTGACGTACTTTAATGGGCATGAGTAGGTCATTGAAGCGAAATTTAATTCACTTGCGATTAGTTGACAACCCAGTTAAGTGCATTGTGGGATAGGGCAATAGAGCTGGAACGACATATAAGCCATTGAATCCTCCTCTCGGTTTTGTGCAGGAATGCAGATGAAAGTGTCCTCAGCAAATGTTTGTCCAGCCTCTGACTGAACATATCCATGGAAGGAAAACTCACAACCTCAATAGGAAATTGGTTCTACAGGCAAACTGTCCTTACCTTTAGGAGGTTTTTACTAACATTCCTGGAACCCTTCTTCCTATAAGATCGGCACTCTAAGAAGACAATAAGTCTTGATCTTCTTAGTGACAAATTATGAAGAGCTTGAAGTACTTGAAGAGCATTATCATATTCCCCATCAGCTTCTTCTTTTTTCAAAATCAGATTTAATCAGTTCCCTCAGTCTGTCTCTTCATACTTTCCAGTCCCTGGTGATTCCTATCCCCATTCTTTGCACGAGTTTCAGTTTCTCTGAACCCTTCAAGTGTGGTCTCCAGAACTGGATGCAGTTCTCAAGATGGGTTTGACCAATAACTTCTCAGTCCCCCCTGACTTCAACCACATTGGTTACATCTGGAAAAAAGTTTGAAAAGTTAATTCTGTGGCTCCCAACTTTTAGGAATGATTGTTAAAGCTGAACCATTGTCAATAAATAGATGATCAGAAACAAAGAATATTTTTTCGATGATTTCAGTTTCAAAAAGACTTTATCTTATACCATTCCAAGAAAGGAGCACAAAAACATAAAATGAGGGTTTAAACACTACATAGTCAAAGTCTTTTCAATTGACAGTCAACATAGATGGTACTACTATTCCTTTAACCACAGCCTGACCTTTTTATGTAGAGGGAACAGGATTTTGAGTAAGCACAACATTTCAGTCAAGTATCTTGTTTGCTCTATATTGATTTTGACTGATGGAATAGCTTTTTTGTGTGTGTGATGAGGGATGATGATTCCCTACTGCTACATTTAAAAATTAAAATTAAATCAGAACTTCTTCCTCTATATTATGCAGCAGTTTCTCAGACTTTCTGCAATTGTGGACCACTAAACAACATTTCAGAAAATGCAAGGTCCACCTAATTAAATAAACAGCTCCTCCCTGCATTTTCATCTATAAGAGAATGAATTTTTTTTTGCAAATAAGATTACAGTTACATTTGTGTATCCTATCACTCCATTTTAAAAGGCCTTGTTAAGGTAAATTCAACATCAACTTCGCTGGACCAGTCATGTTGTTCGAATGCCTGACCATCGTCTTCCAAAGCAGCTACTTTACTCCCAACTTAAGAATGGAAAATGGAATATTGGTGGACAGCAAAAGAGATTCAAAGATACTCTCAAAGCTAATTTAAAAAAATGTAATATCAGCATTGAGAACTGGGAAGCCGTAACTCATGAGCGTTTCAATTGGAGGTCATCCTTTGCGCTATGGACTTTGAAGAAGCACGAGTACAGGGTGAAAAGGAGAAAAGAGCTAAAAGGAAGGCATGTCAGGCAAACCCTCATCATGACCGTCTCCCACCCGAAAACCTATGCCCTCATTGTGGGAGGTTGTGCGGATCCAGAATTGGCCTTTATAGCCACTTACGGATCCACCGTTAAAATTTTACCTTTGGAAGAAAATCTTACTCGGCTACGAGTGATCGCCAATGACATGACCAGAAATTAATCCAAAATTAAGTTTTTGTTTTTACTTTTTGAATTATTTGATTTGCCTCCTGCCATAATAACAACTCCTAAATATGCTCATGGGTCAAGAAAGATCATTAATAGAAATTTCTCAGTACTAAGGAGCTAGGGGCAAGTGGATCTCCAGCCAATAAAATCCCATTTTTTAAATATTTCCTATTCACAATTTCCTTTTTGGGTTGCTTGTGCAAGATCACAGTTCTACTTAGTACAGCATACGTGGGCTCACTTTGATAACTGCACATGAAACCTGTTCACCGTAGAAAGTCCATAAATAGCTATCCATAATCCTTTTTTTTTCCACCTGAGACAATATTCTATATAGATGTCAGGTCCAAATGCATGGAGTGGCACATAAGCGATACATCTTGCTAAAGCTATCATAATCAGCATCAAGTTATGCCAGTGCATCAGTGGAAACTGCATGAGAACTCTGTGTGTCATGTTGATTCCATGTTAGGAAATATATAAATGCAGATGAATAAAAATAGTGGATGTTATATCTGCTGTCAAATATATGCACAGAGATACATCACTTTCTCCACACATACAAATTGTAAAAGTCCTTTTTATATGTGAAGATGTGCATGCAATTGTAACTAATTTCAGTTTTAATTAACTGTTAAACTGTATGAAATCCAGTTACTTCTCAAAGCTACAAACTAAGATATAGAACAAAGACAATATGTGGTGCTCTCCAGATATTTAAATCAATTCCCACAATACCCAGCTAAAAGGGCATTTGTGGTTTCTGGGAGTCAAAATCCAGTTCATCTGAATGGCACCATATTGGGGAAAACTATTATACAGGCTACAATCGAAACTCACAAAGAATTCTTGTTAGGTCACCATTTAACTTAGCTGTTCAATTAATATTTTAGCCAACTTTCACTTTGCTTTGTTTTGAAGGTTTTCAGAAGGAAAAGCAATAACATGTAAAGCTAACTTTGTCTTACAAAGGATATCAAAAGGAAAAGGAAGAACCTCTGCCAAATCTGCCATTCTGTGTGAATAAAAGAAGAAAACCTGCCTAACTTGGTAAAATTAAGAAAGGCACAGGGGAGGGGTTGCTATTAAAAATGGAAATGCTATATATACCTGATGCATTCAGTGGCTCTTAAGCATGTGTAGGACTTCACTGTGTGTATATTGGTGAATTAATTTCATGTAAACCAAGTAATCATTGTATTATACATATATACACATCTGTTGTGAAACACATTGCCATTTTCAATAATTTTTCTTGTATTTTGTCTGATTGATTGATTGAATTATATGACTGCCCATCTCAATTATGACTGGGAAGCTAACAATATTTAAAAACAGGATAAAAATAAAATAACAAAATTATGGTATCATTTCCATTTAGATTTATACAATTTTAGTTTGTCATGCAGAATTGATGTTTGCTTGATGTTCGCTATTGCTCACATACCTGACTATCCAGACTATTATTTATTAATCAATATCTTTGTTGTGAGAGCCAGTTTGGTGTAGTGGTTAAGGCACTGGGCTAGAAACCAGGAGACTGTGGGTTCTAGTCCCACCTTAAGCACAAAAGCCAGCTGGGTGACCTTGGGCCAGTCACTCTCTCTCAG
This sequence comes from Charina bottae, assembly GCA_023362775.1. Taxonomy (NCBI): domain Eukaryota; kingdom Metazoa; phylum Chordata; class Lepidosauria; order Squamata; family Charinaidae; genus Charina; species Charina bottae. The sequence goes on from JALMGJ010000022.1 coordinate 1,626,940, forward strand.
CCCTAGGAAGGAGGCAATGGCAAACCACTTCTGAAAAACCTGGCCAAGAAAACTGCAGGGACTTGTCCAGGCAGTCTCTGAGAATCGGACATGATTGAACAGATTAAAATATAATCTTTGTTGTTGTTGTTTATTCATTCAGTTGCTTCCGACTCTTCATGACTTCATGGACCAGCCCACGCCAGAGCTTCCTGTTGGCTGTTGCCATCCCCAGCTCCCCCACGGTCAAGTCTGTCACCTCCAGAATATCATCCATCCACCTTGCCCTTGGTCGGCCCCTCTTCCTTTTGCCTTCCACTTTCCCTAGCATCAGCTTCTTCTCCAGGGTATCCTGTCTTCTCATTATGTGGCCAAAGTACTTCAGTTTTGCCTGATATTAATCATTCCCTCAAGTGAGCAGTCTGGCTTTATTTCCTGGAGTATGAACTGGTTTGATCTTCTTGCAGTCCAAGGCACTCTCAGCATTTTCCTCCAACACCACAGTTCAAAAGCATCTATCTTCCTTCGCTCAGCCTTCCTTATGGTCCAGCTCTCACAGCCATAGGTTACTACAGGGAATACCATTGCTTTAACTATGCGGACCTTTGTTGTCAGTGTGATGTCTCTGCTCTTAACTATTTTATCAAGATTTGCCATTGCTCTCCTCCCAAGAAGTAGACGTCTTCTGATTTCCTGGCTGCAGTCAGCGTCTGCAGTAATCTTTGCGCCTAGAAATACAAAGTCTGTCACTGCCTCCACTTTTTCTCCCTCTATTTGCCAGTTATCAATCAAGCTGGTTGCCATAATCTTGGTTTTTTTGAGGTTTAACTGCAACCCAGCTTTTGCACTTTCTTCTTTCACCTTCGTCATAAGGCTCCTCAACTCCTCCTCGCTTTCAGCCATCAAAGTGGTATCATCTGCATATCTGAGATTGTTAATGTTTCTTCCAGCGATTTTAACTCCAGCCTTGGATACATCAAGCCCAGCACGTCGCATGATGTGTTCTGCGTACAGGTTGAATAGGTAGGGTGAGAGTATACAACCCTGCCAGGATTCAAGATGGATTCGAAGGAGACTTTGCTTATTTTTCTGCAAGGGAAGGAGGAAATAATCCAAACTGGATTCCCATCACAACCTCATGTTGTTGTTGTTTATTCGTTCAGTCGCTTCCGACTCTTCGTGACTTCATGGACCAGCCCACGCCAGAGCTTCCTGTCGGCCGTCACCATTCCCAGCTCCCCCATGGTTGAGTCTGTCACCTCCAGAATATCATCCATCCATCTTGCCCTTGGTCGGCCCCTCTTCCTTTTGCCTTCCACTTTCCCTAGCATCAGCTTCTTCTCCAGGGTATCCTGTCTTCTCATTATGTGGCCAAAGTACTTCAGTTTTGCCTTTAATATCATTCCCTCAAGTGAGCAGTCTGGCTTTATTTCCTGGAGTATGGACTGGTTTGATCTTCTTGCAGTCCAAGGCACTCTCAGAATTTTCCTCCAACACCACAGTTCAAAAGCATCTATCTTCCTTCGCTCAGCCTTCCTTATGGTCCAGCTTTCGCAGCCATAGGTTGCTACGGGGAATAAAGGTAAAGGTTCCCCCCGCACATTTGTGCAGTCGTGTCCGACTCTAGGGGCCGGTGCTCATCTCCGTTTGTTAGCCGAAGAGCCAGCGTTGTCCGAAGACACTTCCACGGTCATGTGGCTGGCATGACACACGCGGAACGCTGTTACCTGCCCACCGAAGTGGTACCTATTCATCTACTTGCATTTGCATGCTTTTGAATTGCTAGCTTGGCAAGAGGATGGTATAATGGTATACGGGGAATACCATTGCTTTTATTTTGTCTTAATAGAGTTCAGTTTACTCTTTAATTCCATTAAATCCATTTTAGAATGACTTTTGACTTAAGAAAGTTGTAGTCCTTTACACACTTACTGTAATTTGCACAGAACTCAAGACATCTGAGTGTGATTAAAATAATTCTATTCTTTGCCTTCCTCATGTCCGTTCCATTGTGGATCTATTTATTAGTGTTTGTAATAACATTTCACATTGCTGCCTGTATATATGCAGTAGTAAAGAAATATTTTAAAACAGGAAGAAATCACCTAATTATGGTGTACCCTCACTCTTTTTGCTTTCAGAAAAAAAAAGAGTGAGATTATTACTTAGTTGTGCAATGCAACCAGAGGCAGAGATTTTGACTACCATTACAAATCTAACCCTGCAGTCATGATGGCAGAAATAAACTCATGAGCATCAAATCTGACTCCACCTTGTTGCATTGCCATAAGTGAAAATGACCCACATGTTCCTTGGTACATGTCAAGCAGCTGCTTTAGCCAGCCCTGTAAGTGGGAGCAATCATGCTTAGGTGTCTGCTGAAGGATCAAAATAATATGTGCTACTGAAGACAATGATTATGCTGTGCCAGTTGCTCCTCCCTTGGAGCTGCTTATTCTGCAGCACAGGCACTGCCTGTACGCTACTGCTCACATACGGTACGTGCAACGACAATTTAACAGCATTCCTGTATCTCCACTGCACACAGTCACCATTTTGAACCACTCTACATATGATAAGCATGCCTGCACACATGACCTCAGCTGCAACTCTCGGGTCATCAAAACCCTGCTCAGTGTGTTTCCAGAAACAAAATCCAAAATCAAACGAGAGCAGAGGATTTCTCTCCTTTTAACTACAGCCAAACCTCTTGTTGCTGTTCAGCATGCTGGCCTAGGACTAAATAAGTAGGCTATTAAAGCAAGATTCTTGGAGCTTGATGCTATCTATACCACATTACACTGTGCCTGGCTTTGTTATATAATGCTGCTGCTCAAAGCAATAAAGCAGCAAGCTTGCAGAATGCGTAAGCATCTTGAGCTACAGAGGAAGAAATAAAGAAATGTCAGTGGAGGAGGCATCTTCCACAGCAGAGTGTTTGGACTGAAATTCCACTTAGCTATTAACTGGAATTATAATTGTGATCCATCTAGCTGGTTTTCCTAATCTTGGATGTGATGGGAACTGCCTACTGATTTAGCAGGACCAGTTACTCATTCAGAGTTAGAGTGTTGTGTTTCCACTCCCTAGTCTTATTCCTGAATTCAGTTATTGCTGTGTGCTTGTAACTACTCTGAACCTGCATGCTCCCAGTTTATGATATCATCCAGCCTGAGTTCCAGCCTCAGACCAGGATAATTCTACTACAGCCTTCACCCACCTGGAAGATGGACTGTAATTCCCAGAATTAACATCCAGTTTGACCAAGAGATACTGGCTAGGAATTCTGCGGCTTGTAGCTCAATGTATCTGGAGCTCCCGCACTCGCCCCAGCTCTTGCCAACCTAGCAATTCGAAAGCATGCAAATGCAAGTAGATGAATAGGTACCACTTTGGTGGGTAGGTAACAGCGTTCTGCGTGCGTCATGCGGCCACATGACTGTGGAAGCATCTTTGGACAATGCTGGCTCTTCGGCTAACAAACGGAGATGAGCACCGGCCCCTAGAGTCGGACACGACTGCACAAATGTGCAGGGGGAACCTTTACCTTTTTAAGAATCCCTGAGAGTGGAATATGCATAGCCCTAATGCTGCTTAGGAACAACATTTGAGTGATATTTTTTAGTGAGTGGGAGGGAATTCCCTTCTACAGGCTTGTGCAAAGCCATAGTGTGATATTGTTTGAGATCTGCTACCCCAAAAGTATTCTGGCTAAAGATAGCTGCTCATTTCACAGCTGAAGAGAACCCACTCTTTCTTAGATAGGCTTCAAATAAAATATTGAGCTATAATACAGATTTTCGCCAGATGGCAATTGCATTATAGTTGCTTGCTCACATCTTTCAAAAAACCAGAATTGCTTCCCCAAAGTAGCATACATTAACTCTGATCAAAAGTAATCAGTGCACACTTTTTTCCTAGAGTAACAGAGATAGGATGCATATTTGGCTGCAGAAAATATGGCTTTATGTTGGAGGTAAGGATGATCCAGGCAAATTATGGTTCACACAGGGATATGTATAGTTTAGAGCCTTCTATACAGACATCATGCTAGTTTCAATCAATAGATGATACCGTCTGGTTTCGCATCCTCTTTTCCTGGTCATACCCGGAAGACTGAATTCAGCCCTTGACCAAAAAGAGTTGCTTATCTCTCTGACAGATTATCTCACTGGTCTGAGTTATTTGTACAAAAGGTGAGATAGAAATCTGACAAACAAGCAAATAAGTAGATGCTGTAGATCTCCACGTTTACACTACTCATTTCCCCCTTGATATATGTATCAAGTCCAGCCATGTGAAAAATCGGTATCTAGAATTTTCTGTGTACCACTACCCTTACTTAGATTACTTTAAATTAATGTAACTGTTGATAGCAGCTTTTTTGCAGAATTGATTTGAAAGCGAAAGTGATTTTGTACGTGGGAAAATGGGTAGATGTGCAGACAGGAAGACATTACGGGCTGGGAGAAGGAGAAAAAAAGATTATTTTGTAAAGGAAAAACATCCTGTTTTCTAAACCTCACCCTTCCTCTTCTGGGTTTTGAAGTTTTTCGTTGGTATTACTGACTCCATTCTCCTGCCTCTCAACAATGTGGACAGCCAGAAAGTGAGCTTCCCCCCCCTTTTTTTTTTGTACAAAACTCAGATTCTTGAGTTAATTAAAAAAACTGAATCACTGCTAGAAAGCCAGAGCCTGGATTGATATAGTCATATGAATTCCAGGTTTCTCGGGTGTCAATTTTCCTTGAACATCAAAAATCTTTCAATTTTTAAAATAGAAAGGTTAATATTTACCCCCCTAAAGGTGTAAAGGTTTAGCAGGGTACATGCCATGTCATGGATGCATACTAATGCTTGTGCACTGCGTTTTCCTTGTTCTCCTTTGCAGCTCCCTGTTGTAGAAAGTCCCTGTACAAGGAAGTAGCAGTAGCAGACGACCAAAATCCAGCAGTGGGGACCATCCTAGTGATAAAAAAATCTGAACGTAATCCAGTATCTGTTACAGAGAATAACTTTTTTTTTGTTTTCTTTTAATGTGTAGATAATGCTCTGCATTCTCCTTTTCCTGGCATCGGGAAGTTCATGATGGCTGTTGCAGTATGGATGTCCTTTTGGAATGGAAAGTACTGGAGATTAAAGGAGACTTTATAGAATGTGTTAATTTAAAACTATACAGGTTGAACAGTTATTATAGGAGTGGAGGTGATAGACCGTGAGTTCTAGTGCTGCCTTAGGCACAAAGCAAGTGACCTTGGGCCAGTCACTCACTCTCAGCCCTAGGAAGCAGGCAATGGCAAACCACTTCCGAAAAACCTTGCCAAGAAAACTGCAGGGACTCATCCAGGCAGTCGCCAGAAGTCAACACTGACTCAAAGGCATGCATACGCATGCACACACACACACCAATTAGACAGAACATGGAAATGACTTGCATTATCTCTGTCTACATCAAACTCTCACTTTGGTCTGCATACAACTCTTACCCATTCTTCAGCTCTGGTCTAGCCTGTTGATCTTGTTTGTTGTTGATCTTGACCAATCCCAATTTAACCGAATTAAGGTCCATTTTATGTGTGCGTGTTTGTGTGTGTGTGTGTGTGTGTGTGTGTGTGAATTCAGGGAGGGGCATCATTATAGCAACTTCCTGAGTTTAAAAAAAAGAGGAAAAATACACATTTTAGACACAAGGAACAAAGAACCAGGGTGGAAAAGTCCTCAATCACTTTGAAGCATTCTTCTGTGTTTAAATTAGTTGGAAGACACACTTATCTGCTAACTTCAAATAAACTGATGATTAAAGCAATATCTAACAATAGTCTTTCAAAAATGAAGCAAGATCTCGACTTTTAATAAAATGCTGTGAAGCAGTAGAGGCAAACTGTATATTAAAAGCCTTTAACAAGAAGTCTTAAAATGGAACATATTGAATAAATAAATTTAAATGATGCATTAGATTTCTCCTAGTCACATGCTGAATAAAAGCTTATGATGTATTATATACAATAGTGTGTGCATGACTAGGTTTATGCTGTTTTATACAATCTAACACTCATAAAATAAATAACTAATTTGCTGATTTCTCTGTTGGATGTTATCAACATTAAAGGAGTCCTGGGCAGGCAGGCACTATTTGCATAGTTATTTCAACAACTGGCAGAAATAGCTCCAAGGTCTTGCATCTGGGTGGCTTCTATTGATTTCAGAATTTATTTATCTCTTATTCCTTCTCAGATTTATATCTCACCTTTGTCCAGGAGGTCCTCCTGCAGTCATTTTCCACAATAATCTTGTAAAGTAGATTGGGCTAAGAATAGCAATTGCCCTAAATCACCCAGCCGGTTTCCTTGGCTGAGGGTCAACTTGAACCTGCATTCCCTAGTTTCAGTCCAATTCCTTCGCCACTGCTTTGATGTCCCTCCATTCCAGCATTAGAGGTAGTGGCGTACATCATGGTTGAAGTGGTCTCCAGAAACTAGCAAGCAGCAAAGTAGTTCTACCCTTTGCCACACCAGTTCCCCCAATATAGCACCTCCTAATAGAATAAAATGATGCATGGAACCACACGAAGTCAGCTTTGTTCTTAGCAGCTGTCAAAGGTGAGGATCTCATATAATGAAGCTATCTTTGACTACATATGCTTCCCTCTCTCTGTGATGGAAGTCTTTATCAGTCCAACATTCCAGGCTCTCCTAGGCACCCAAGCCTTAGATGTTCTAGTAGACTGGCAGTTTAAATTATCATGACGTTAGAAGGCTTATGGTGTTCTACAGCACTATTCTACATTAGAACAGCCTTCTCCAATCAGATTGGCTGCAGCTTTAATTTCCATAATTGCAGAAAGGATGGTCACATTGCCTGCAAATTGCAGTCTCCTAACACATCTGCAGTGTGCCAGGTTGGGGGATACTGCTTCATGATGTTAATTCCCCCTCCGGAATGGGGGGAGATGGGAGGTGATATAAGTTAGAAATATAAATAAATAAATAAAATGCAGTTTAAATTGTATTGGTTGTATTCTTGAGATACATGCCTTTCTTGCACTTGCCGGTCCCAACGGACTTCTGTGGTGCAATTAAGAAGCCAGTGTAATGCCACATCCTTCGTCATGGTGATTCTTGTGCTCAATGTGCTCTGTTGGACCAAGCATGGTACAAGTTGGGAGGATTATCCCTTGAGATGATAATCCTTTTGGAGTAGTGCTAGAGAGACTTCATCGGCTTCTCCTGTAAGAGACTGACTTCTTCTGATAAATTCATGAACATGTGGGGTAACTGCAGGTTGTAATGGATCCTACCTGTTCAGCATTCATAGTTTTTCAAGGGGTGACAGTGGTGCAGGGAAGAGTCTTAAGGTGAGATTCTCCTGGGTCCTGGTGGCGGTAGGGAAATATGTTTTCCCATTTCTCAAGTGTTACAGAAATACATGGCACAGCATGAAGCTCTCAGAAAAGTATATCCTGTCCACTAACAAACCAAGCATGCCATAAGGCTACTTTTAATAAACATTATTTCTGTTTGAAAATAAGTCCTGAAAGAACTTGTTTGAAGAATGCTAGATCACCGCAGACGGTGACTGCAGCCATGAAATTAAAAGACGCTTGCTCCTTGGGAGGAAAGCTATGGCAAACCTAGTAAAAGGTAAAGGTACCCCCCGCACATTTGTGCAGTCGTGTCCGACTCTAGGGGCCGGTGCTCATCTCCATTTGTTAGCCAGAGCCAGCGTTGTCCGAAGACACTTCCACGGTCATGTGGCCGCATGACACGCGCGTAACGCTGTTATGGCAAACCTAGACAGCATATTAAAAAGCAGAGACATCACCTTGCCGACAAAGGTCCGTATAGTTAAAGCTATGGTTTTTCCAGTAGTAATGTATGGCTGTGAGAGTTGGACCATAAGGAAGGCTGAGCGCCGAAGAATTGATGCTTTTGAGCTGTGGTGCTGGAGAAGACTCTTGAGAGTCCCTTGGACTGCAAAAAGGTCAAACCAGTCAATCCTAAAGGAAATCAACCCTGACTGCTCATTGGAAGGACAGATGCTGAAGCTGAAGCTGAAATACTTTGGCCACCTAATGCGAAGAGAGGACTCACTGGAAAAGACCCTGCTGCTGGGAAAGACTGAAGGCAAAAGGAGAAGGGGACGGCAGAGGATGAGATGATTAGATAGCATCACCGATGTGATGAACATGAATTTGAGTAAACTCCGAGAGACAGTGGAGGACAGGAAGGCCTGGCGTGCTATGGTCCATGAGGTCACGAAGAGTCGGACACGACTAAACGACTGAACAACAACAACAAAGAAGCATCATGATGCTTTGCAATCTAAAATATTGACCACGTGTGGAAAAATAAACCAACAAAAAGCTCTGTTAAAGGCCATAGTTGCTGTGGGTATTCTATTAACTTGTGTATGTGAGACCTGAGAGTTAAGAGAAACATGACACTTAAAATAATTACCTCTGCTGATCAGCTACTGCAAAATATGTTCTTTACAGCTCTGAATAAAATGAATATTCGGTGGACTTCCAGAATCTTTTGTGTTCTTTTTTTATTGAAGAGGCTGAAACTTGTCATCATTAATGAAGAGAAAAAGGAATGAAGAATCCAACTGGGCATCTGCAGTATAAAATTAGGAAAAAAGTTTGCCCAGTGGAAGCATACCATATTTTTATAAATAAAGTTTAATGGCAATGTGATTCCATTTAATTTTTTTCTACTATTTTCCAAAACACAGTTGCTATCCAAGTCCATCCACATTATACTAGAAAGGAATTTACATAGTAAATAAGTAATTATTCCAGTTATATTCATGTTTCCTTCTTCAGAAGTAACTTTCACTAAAAAAAGTGCAGTTTTAAGCCTTTGATGGACTATTTGCAAAAAGCAGGAGGAGCAAAGCTTGCATGGGGTTTTGATGATTAGATTATATATAAATAGAATATATTAGACAAGAAATGTATATGAATGTTATATGAACAGCCAGCATGTAAGAACAAATTACTTTTCTTTACTCCTATGACCATAGATAGATCGGAAGTTATCCAATTTCTATGTTTGTTTTTTCTTTTCTTTTGCTTTACTACACTTTTCTTTTTCTATTTCTTTTATTTGTACTTCTATTTCTGTTTCATTTTCAACTTTTAACTTTGTATATTTAAAATCTTAATAAAATCTATATATATATTAAAAAAGTGCAGTTTTATTTTCCAGTATGTGTGCAAAAAAGCTGAGAGAAAATCCAATTTGAATCAGTTGGGAAGAGAGTGAAATAAATTCAAGGAAGAGCTAAGGATGAGAAATATACCACTTAGAAATAATGAAGTTTGTTTACCATTTTATTACACAGATTCATTTAATTTTTTCCATTTAATTGCTTTGTTTCCTTAAAATTGTTAAAGAAAAAGTAATAAAAACAGAGTGCCATGTTTATAAGATTTATGTGATTTTCCTCCCTTCTTTTTATTTAGGAGTGGTCTTTTTGTAGCTTGATCTAGGAAGGGAGGGTTTGTTGAATTTTGCAGGTTATGAGTGCTCTAAATATCTTTGTTACTCAAGTAAGAATTTTAAAAATTAGTTTAAGGTATTATATATGTGCTGAGTTTAAGAGGGGCTTTATACATACTGCAGCCTGAGCCAATGGATGCTAACTTGGAAATAATTCCCACGAGTTTAAAGGGGGTGGGTGGGGTTGTCCCAAGAAAACATACTTCAAGATTGCAGTCACAAATTCTAAATTCCAAGATGCTTCGCTTATTAGTTCTACAGTACTGTATTTAGAAAGCCTATGGAGGGACCACCCCCTAGTGGTCGGACTAGGAATTTTACTTTCTGAGTAAAGTTGCTCATCTCGCCTTCCCTCCCCCGCTGTAGGCAGAGAATGTCACTGTATGCACATTGCAGCCGACTTTCGGGTCTTCTTTATGCTAAGGAGGAACCCGAATCGGAAGAAAAGATAAATGGTCAGTCTTGTAAATCAGCAGCGTATTCGGTTTTATGGTCCAAATTGCTATTAAGTTGGGTTAGTACTAGAATACGAGATGTCCCTAACGGAACCAGCCCCATTAAAGTATAGTATCTTTAGTAAACAGTCGAAGGTGCTATGTAGATTAAGCAACACAATTTGAAATGAGCAATAAAACTGAACAGAGCATTTCTTCATTCAACCTAGAAGCATGTATTGTCTACAACCATCAGACGACCAAGATATCCTGGCCTGTCGCCCCTCCCCTCTCGCACAGTCCCCAAAAGAAAACTAGAAAGTCCCCTTGCTGCATCTGCCGCCAGCAGCTGAATCGGCCAGCATTTTCAGTGGAAGCGGAGGAATTCCTGGCTGGTCGACCTGATCCCCGCCTATCTGAAAAAGCGCAGCTGAACCGCATGGCGACAGTTTCCTTCGGCTGGGTTTATTTTTATTCGCCTTCGTTCTCCGCGGGCATTCTTCCCGTCTGGAGATCTCGCAGTGTTTGGTCTATATATTTCTTGGCGCATCCCTTCGCTTCCGTCCGAGATCGACCATCTCGAGTTCCGTGTGACTTTCCCGCACGGTGACCGGTTATTTCCGTGTGCTGTCAACTGGTGTCTGCAACGTGCGGAATAGGCGGCGTGTAGCCTGCAGAATGAGTTCAGTGTTTAAAATAATCCCGATACACGAACAGAGGTGGTAACCTGTACGAAGCGAGTCTTCTTTCAAAAGAAAGGGGTGGGGGGTATTCGACAGTGAATGCCAGCTGCAGATCGTGCCTACGCGAAAATCCAGCCGTGTGGAAGGGCGATGGCTTGCTCAGGAAAAAAGGGAGAATGCAGAGGGAGAGTCCTCGAAATTAGATCTCATTCTCCACCCCTTTCTCCAAATTGGGGTTCTTGAAGGCTCCAGTTCGCTGGCAGCTAAATCGCTCCCTCTTTCGCCTCCCGTCGCCTTTAAGCTGCGTGAAACTCGCTCGCTTTTATTACTCTTCTCTGATTGCACAGGCGCGTGGTCATGAGGTTCTTGGTGTTGCACAATCCTTTCCTTTTCCCCATCTCATTTTGTTTCATTTTAATTTCGGCGGGGGGGGATTATTCATCTCGCTTTCCAATGCCTTCACAGCCGCAGCCGCCCTGCCGTCTCCTTTGCCGCCATCCCCTTTCAATGCGAGCCGCGCTTCCGTCCTACATCTTTCGGGGGGGCGGACGAGAAGGGGGTTGTAAATGGCTCCAGGATCTGAGGCAGATTGCTGCGAAAGTGGAAGCGAGACCAGAGCAAAAGGCAAAACGGGGGCTAGCTGGCGACGGCTGACCCAAGAAGGTGTCAGTGCTGGGCCAACAAAATTGGGGGTGGGGCACGGGGGGGGGGAGAAGACGGGAAGGAAGTCAGAGTACTCTTAGCAACATTAACTTGGCAATCAAGGGAGACGGCAAGACCACGAACTATACGACGTTTTCGGCTGGGTATTGGTTATCTTAAAGCGGCTGCGTACCGGAGTCAGCCGGTTTCAGTAGAAATAAACAGGCTCAAGTTGTTCATGGCTCTGCAAGCATGGATGGAGAGCTGAGCTGACTGAGCGTCTGCCTGCCTCTCCTCAAACCCACCAGCTGCCTTCATTCCAGCACGCCGAAAGGGCTTTCTTTTTAGCTCCTTTTTATTCTCCCATCCTTCCTCCCTTCCCCGTTTCGAGCCCGGCAGAGCCGCAACCTCTACAATTGAGCGCCGAATAACTTGAGGCAGGTGCGCGCCCCGCGGGAAATCCTCGGGGACAGGGTGGCGCTGCGACGGGCGGAGGCTCGCGCCGCCTCTCGGCGCACAAAGTGCGGGAGAGGCTCAAGTTTTATTTTGTGGCTTTTGGCTGGGGGAGGGCGGGAAGGGTGTGGAGGGGAGCCCAGAGCCGAGGGGCCCGTCCCCGGCCGGCGCCAGGGTTCAGCGTGTCCGAGCGCGAGGGAGTGTGCAGCGAGCGCCCAAAAAGCCAGAAGCGAGGGGAGGGGATCGGGGAGAGAGACGGCGGGCGCATGCGCTTGGGCCGACCGTGCCATATTGGAATGAGGCGGTGAGCGGAGCGCCGGCGAGCCTTGCCCGAGCCCCGGCAGCGGCGCAGGGCTGGAAAAACTCCCCCTAGGTAAGACGGGCGCGGGATGCGTGCCCTCGTTGGGAGGGCGGGGTCCGGTACAGTTGCTGGGTGCGTTTTGCCGCCTGCCCGACCGCCCGAAAGGTTTTTTTCGGCTCCTGAAGTTTGATGCGGGAGACGGCGAGGGAGGGCGGTAGCGGCGGCGGCGGCGGCGGCGGCAGCAGCAGCCGCCAGGCGAGCAGGCGGAGCGCAGCGCCAGGGGAGGGGGAGCGAGCGGCGAGCGCTTCTCTCCGATGCCCGGGCTGGAGCCGCCGTCGCCGCCGCGCCGCTGCAGTAAGAGCGCCAACTCTGCGCGCGGGCGGCGCTCGTGCCGCTCTCCGCGCAAGTTCCCGCGGCCCGGGGGAGGTGCGCGTCGCGTCTGGGAAGATCTGGGCCCGGAAGGGGGCGCCAGGTTGACTCCCCCTCGCCTTTGCCGCCCTGATGCGGTCGCGAAAAGTTGTGAGGCGGTGGGCGCGGAAGCCCCCTTTCCCTTTTCTCTCTGCCCCCTCCCCACTCGAGGGTTGCTCCGAGCAGGAGGGGAATCCCTGCTGGCTTCCCCCTGTTCCCTCGGAGCTTGAATGGTTGGCCGGCCGAGCACTTTGGGTGCACTTTTTTCACATTGAAGTAGTCTTCGGGCCGGGAGAATCTCATTTCAAGGTAACTTCTCATGAACTTTCTGTGGCCATGTGTATTCTTGGAGAGCCGGTTGGTTGAGAAGTCCTCCCCCCCCCTTTTTTTTTTTTTACTTGAATATGGCTTCATTTGAAGAGAAGAGGCCTCATGAACTATTTGGCTGTTTTTCTGTCTTCTCAAAACACCGCCCCCGCCCCCCCATGGCGGCGTATGTGATCTTTAAACTCTCATTCCGGGACTCTGTCGGGACTGCTGCTTGCTCTAAAGAGCGCTGCGTTGTTCAGTGGGATGTTGATCCGACTGCAAGTTCATGTATCAACCTGGTGTTCCACACCTTATGCGCACTTTGGGGGCTAAATCTCAAGGATGATCGGATCCTCAGCTGCTGCGCACGTTGTTTTGATTAAGTACAGTGCCACAAACTTACACTAAGCCCAGCCCCAGTTTCCATCTTACAAGTGTTGCTAATGTCTTCTCCTGCGGGATTCTGCTTTCAGTTGAAAAACAACTCTGCTCCGATATGCTCTGCTGTTTTCTTTCTATTTCCTGCCTCACCTCTTCTCCCTCTTTCTTGTAATCTAAAATAAAGAGACTTTGTTGACTTGGATACGCATCTGCCCATGAAGCTCAGGATGCACCTGAATCCATAAGTCCTGACTTGGGATATAAACTGTAGTTGGCTGTAGAGGGAACTAAAACTTTAGCACAATACATTTGATTCATATAACAAAAAGAATCTTACAATGGAAGGGGGAGTTATATAAGGAAAACAAGCACCCTGTAATCAGACAATCTGTGACTCAAGAATGAAGTGGAAGGAACCCTCCTTTGCATATACAATTTCAGAAGCACTGAATATGGAAGTATTTCTATATATCAAGTCAAAGTACAAACTACTGCAAAGGAAGTTGATATCTCTTAATGAATAGAAGGAAGAGACCAGGACAGATTTTTTTTCAAAAACATTTGTTTTGCAGGAGTAAATACTAGATAGTTTTATCATTCCTTAAAAAGCAGTACTATTACTAGGCCTCTCTTAGTCCATATATTGGGCCACACTGATGTCTATTTATTAGACCCAGGTGGATTTTAGTGGAATGATTATATCTGCTTCAGAGAAATTTGTTGGCATTGTAGCAATCTGTAGGAGTGTGGGGCTCATAGTTCTGCCTCTACTTTATCCACTTGGAAAATAGAATAATAGAGTAATTTTCACTGATAAGAATGTGGGTCTTTATTCTCTTTCTGCTGTCACTTGTTTCATAGGATTGGTTGCTGTCAGAAGCTTGGGAGGTTACCATAGCAAACACTTCAGTAATATAGAATATAATTTGCAGAGTTCTAACATTCAAGTAAGAAAATGGATATTTTTTACCATTAAATTACATCATTGGGTTGAACTTACTCAATGATCATATAGTGGGAGTGTTGGTGATAGAATAATGGCAGTTTTCTAATTTTACTAAGAACCACATCTACTAGAAACTACTTAATCAGCTTTGGAGGCTGTTTCCAAATATGAATTCATGTTGTAGTAACTATTGGTATATGTCAGCTTTTAAAAAAAATTGGAAATAATTATTTAATATTTCCAGCAACAGCTGGTTGTAGGCCCCTGAAGTTACTCAGATTTATTACGTAGCAGTAAACAGCTAAACCAGAGCTTTCCAAACTGTGTGTCGGGACGTTAGTGTGTCGGCTGCAGTGTCTGGGTGTGCCGTGGCTGCTGCTGCCTCTGAGCCCTGCCAGGATTCTGCGCAGGTCCTAGTGCCTGCCTTGTGTCCTGCTGTAAGAGTGTGTCGCGAAATGATGTACTGCTGTAAGAGTGTCGCGAAATGATGCATGTCTAAAAAGTGTGTCACCAACATGAAAAGTTTGGAAAGCTAAACAATACAGTATATAATAACGAATTTAGGTCCATATTATGTATTATAGACATAAATGTACAATGTTCCCTCTGAAGCAATGGAATGCCTTTATTTTGTTATATATAATGAAATAAATAATATACATGTAGACCTTAAAAGAGACCCAGTTTGGTGTAGTGGTTAAGGCACCAGGCTAGAAACCAGGAGACTGTGAGTTCTAGTCCTGCCTGAGGCACAAAGCCAGCTGGGTGACCTTGGACCAGTCACTTTCAGTCCTAGGAAGAAGGCAATGATAAACCAGTTCCAAAAATCTTGTCAAGAAAACTTCAGGAACTTGTCCAGGTAGTCGCCAGGAGTCAAGACTGATTTGAAGGCGCGCACACACACACAAACACACACACCCCTTAACTTAGCTTCCAGGTTCATGTACATGCATTGGAATAGATGCCTGTAATTCTTAATTTGTCACATATGAAGAAAGCATTTTGAAGACACATCATTTCTAGATATTATGCTTAGACTAGGGTATAATGAGAAAAGTTTAATTTGGTTCTTAAAATCCCTGGATAATGTTGCGTCATTAATTGCAGTTTATATTTTCAAGACTGACTACATAGGAGGCTGTAATCAGACTAGGATGACAGCAAGGTTGTCTTAAATTATATGATTATAGTGAAATCCCATTCAAGTAAAGTGCAACTCTGCTGGCATTGCTTCAGGTCTCTTAAATACAAGTATTTGTCTATTCAAGTATTTGTGTAATTTCAGACATAATAGACGAGCTAACATTTTAATATTTACTTTGTAGATTTCTTAAAGAACATGAACAACACTTTGAATTTGTACATACTGAACATGTTGAATTGAGTATAAAATAAAATTCAGGGCTTCCCTTCCCCTTAGTGAAGGGTTATGTTGTCCAGGAAAGCCATGCTGTTTCTGCATGTTTGGATATAAATAAATCACCTGCAAATTTAGAACTGAAGAATTGAGACAACAGTATTGTTGAAATTATAGCTAATTCAGGTTTCTTTTTCTTTATGCAAATTTGCTTTGTGTGGATTCGCTATTACAGTATGTGATTGATCATTTTCGTCAAAGAATTTGCTTTAAAAGAAAAAAAAATTACAATTACCTAGTTTGTGCCAGCATAGTCAATTTGCACCAAAGGTCTGGAAGCATGCCAAGTCTTCCTCCTGCCAAAACTACTTGTACATTTTCCCACTAACCCCATTTCTTCCCTCATGCACTTACCATCATATTGTATGATTGTTCTAGTTGTGGATCCTGTCTCCCATTTCTGTACCTGCAATAGCTACTACTGTTACTGTGGGGCCAAAACAACCATCAACATTTTGCTCAGCTGTCTTACTCAAAATGGAAAGAAAAAAGACCTCTCCTACACTAGAAACGAAGTTGGACATACTACGTTGCAGTAAGGCTAATGAAGGATAGTCAGCTCAAGGATGAGCTTTTAACCTGGGCAAATCTACTGTGGCAACATAGCAAGCAATGCTAATGAAATGATGCATTCTACCTCTTTATCTGCCATGATAACTATGTGCATTAGAAATCCAGCTGTAGAAAAGATGGAGAAAAAGCTTTCACTGCACATAGAACATGAGGAAAAGAAGAAAACATGTTTGAATAACATCGTGCTTAAGAATAAGGCTCTAAAAATGTATGAGCACATTTGTTGACACTACCCTACAACCCCCTTTTCCCCACTCATTCAGTGTCTCACTTTATGCAAGGTTTTCAAGGATTATAACCTTAGCATAAAACGAAGGAAGCCTCTACTAAATTTCTGGATCTTAATCTTCCGACCTGCAGGAAAGTCTGTGCCAGGTATTGGGTGTGCATATTTAAACACCTCTTACTCTAGTATAGATATGTTTACAGTCATTACAATAAGATAATAGGAAACTAAACAAATAATAATTGTGGAGTCCTTGGTGCTCTCTGAGCCTTGTTGTTTTCTTGCAGACGTTTCATTGCCAGGCTAGGCAACATATTCAGTGCGAAAATATAATTAAATAATATTACATCAGAAGCTGGGCATGTGTTGTTTCTAAGATTGTATTTCGAAATCTATAAAAATGGTTCAGTTTCTCAACAATACATCATTGCTGTGTTCTGGGTCTAATGTTTATATTTTACCTTGTGTTTTTTATAAGTCAGGCTGGGTGGTAAGCATGATAACCTCAATATTTAGCAACAGAATTATGTTCAGTGAGATTCAGTGTAGCTTGTGCTGCATAGATATGTAACCGCCAATTCCACATTTATTTTGGGGATTTATTTATTTTATTATTTAATAAATTTATATGACTGCCCATCTCACTGAACATGACTCTGGGCGGCGTACAACCATTAATTAGAGTATGTTAAAATCAAAAGGTGGAGAATAATAGAATTCATTCTCATTGATTTGCTTTGTATGTTGGATGACTTTATTTCTATATGCCAGAATAACTCCAGGAGTTGGAGAGGTTCTAAAGCTGACACTAAATCTCCATGGGGGAAAACTTGTTAGAGTGATGAGCTGAACGGGAAAGGGCATCTAACTTTGTAATCTCTTTCTAACTTCGTAAATTCTTTCCATTTACTGTTCATTGGTATCCTACTGTTGAATTATTTTTGTGGGGAGGGTAATCTCTTAGCAAACAATTGCTCAAATAGCTTTATATGGGCTAAATAAGAGGCGTGTTACAAAGAAGTATGTGCTAAACTGTTGCCTGTGATGTGTTGATATTCATATCACATTTTCATTTACTAACTTTTTATAGTAAACTTTCATAATTGTTCCTTGTCTCACAGGTG
Organism: Charina bottae; assembly: GCA_023362775.1. Classification (NCBI taxonomy): domain Eukaryota; kingdom Metazoa; phylum Chordata; class Lepidosauria; order Squamata; family Charinaidae; genus Charina; species Charina bottae. The sequence goes on from JALMGJ010000022.1 coordinate 1,644,319, forward strand.
TAGTGCTGTTGCCAAGAATTTTGTATTAGTTCTTTGGCAAGTCTGGGCATAAAAACCAAATTTCTGATTATAATCTTGAAATTAACCTTTTTTAAAGCACTGGACCTTCCTTTGTAAAGTGACAGAGATGCACAGTTATGATTTTTATTTACAGATACCTTTTGATTATATAGCTTAGTTAGTTTATTTTGTAGGATTGTGAAGGGGAGAAAAAAAAATCCAGAAACTGTATTTTTGCTGGAAGCTCTTGTGCGCTATGACCGTGTTAGAAAATAGATTTAAAAGATCTTCTAGTTTGTATAAGAAACTGTTATCCCAGTTCTTGACTACTGCCAATCTCAATATACCAGTACTTCTAAGAGTTAAAGTTAAAACAAATTCATATGTTTTTCTGTTGGAAGCAAAAGTATTAATGATAGTATAGAAGTCTACAGGGTCCTTGAATTATGTCTGCTACAGCACGTATTTACTCCCTGAGGTCTTGAACATAATTATACTAGCTTAGAGTCCCCTCTCTGAATGTTACTGTTTTTGCCCTAGGTCTTTCTCCTTCTTCACTTGCCTTCAGGGGACTTTGTGCCTGTAGTGGGAAGTCTGCCTATTGAAGGGCAAGTTGAGAGAGCTTTAGTGAAAGTGGTTGTAGACAATAATTGTCCATGTTGATTTGTGAATGGCATGTAAGCAACATTCAGCAAGAATCTTTGACTTAAAGGCTTCCTTTGCTGACCTAAGGGAGAATTGAAGATTGCAAGGTCTAGAAAGACAGAACTTTGACATGAATGGAAGCCATATTCACAGACCAGTTCACTTAGACCAGGCTCTACTATTTCTCGCAGAAATATCTTTCTGCTGCAGGATTCTCTACTTTTTGAAAGAGATCAATAGCTAAAACCCATAGTAGCATCTGAATCATGTACATTCCATGTCTTTGATTTGCAATATGTGAATAGGTTAATCTTTCTTTATAGATGATAAATTATGGGGGAAGTTCAGTGTTGTCTTCCATGAAATTAAATTATGTGAACAATTAAGGAGAATGTTTTGTGCCAGTACTAAAAGAAAGGGAGGTGCTCAAATATGCAGATGAAAAATATATAACATTGTGTGGCTAGTTACTGGATTTTGTTTCTTGTTCTGATATGAAAACCACCATGGCCCCTTAGTTCTCTTATTAAATCCGGTAGGAGGAGGAAAGAGTATTGGGTATGTTCGCCGCCTAGAGTTATTTATAAAAATAATAAAGGTGGGATAGATAGAAAACAAACAAACAAACAAACAAATATTTTTTATCCTTGGGTTGTGAGCCGCCCAGAGTTTGGTTTAAGATAGGTGGCCATATACATGTTTTAAATAAATACATATGCTACCAAAATGTAAAAGATTAAGGCTGCAGTCTTATGGGAAAAGGTAGGAGCTGAATAGGTTTAGTACTAGGTTGCAAGTTTGTCATTGTAAGTGCACTTAGTTGGAGACATGTTTAGTTCAAGTCAATGTTCATGTTCATACTTAGAAAAGTAACGCTGTGTTTGACTTAACGAAGTAAAAAACCCCCACTCAACAGAGTAATAGGAGAGAGGGGGCTGTATAATGTGGAACTGTGACTCCTTTTGTACTACTAACAAAACTTAGTAGTTTAGGGTAATAAGCCACTATCAGAGCAGGTTATCCTTTGAGGAGATTGGCACTTTATTCTGTTTAAAAACCTGTACCTGCTTGCATTTTAGAGATGTGTAGGTCTGCTTTATTGTGCATGTATTTAACACAGAGGTTTGGGGTGGGTGGGTTGGTTTGCTTAATTTCTGTAGGAATGAATGAAGATTCAGCAGCCCCAGTATGTGGTGAATTGAGTCCTTTACCTTAATTATTAATAGTTTGTTCCTAAGTACAGGAGTGGTCATGTCAATTTATTACTTTGAAATGGGTTATTAGGTCTTTATATTTGGGGCGACTCTTATCAATGTCATGTTGGTTATTAATAATAATTTATTAAACTTGTGCACTGCCTGACTCTCAAAGGTAAATACTTGTTCTTGTTGACTTAATCTGTTTATGTCTGTTTGCTGATTTAATCTTTAGGATGCTCCTTGATTTCCTTTGTAGTGCTGTATAAATAATTTTGCATTAGAAAAACCAATCACAAGGAATTTCTATTATAGTAAATAGCATAAACTGATGGTACCACAAAATGGTGTGCCTAATAAAAATGCTTTGATATTCTCTTTCTGTTAAGGGGATGAAAGACTGAGGAGATGGATTTTTGAAGTTTTAATGAAACATTCTGCTGTGCTGGGGAGGCCGTAACTAGAATATGAGGCAAAGATACATAGATTCCTGTAAGATGTATTTTTCAGGAACAGCAAAGATATGTACTGTATCTGTTTCTAAATTATTGGGCTTTAGTAGGTTGCCTGTATCATAAAATTGTCTGAACTGTGCCGCTGATATTAGGGTCCAGGCTAAACATTTTGGTGTATCATATTTCTTTTAAGATGCTTATCACTAGATGCGTTTTTGTGAGGCAAAAAGCAACATGGAAGTATGGAAAATGGTTCAGATCAGAAGTATGATACAGGGCCATAACAACTGTGGGCAAGAGTTTGATATTTAGTGCAAAACAGCATAGGTAGGTAGTGCAGTCCTGATCTTCCTTGTGGCTGTTTTTTAAATCAAGAAATGGTATACCTAACACTATGACGGAAAAACATGAATGCTCCTGTAAATGCCTTTATGTTCTTTTCGTATGTATTCTGGTCTCCTCATTTCATATTACTTATTGGTTATCTGTATTTGAACTGTTGGTCTTTGTGCCCACAGATTATTTTAGCAACATAGAAGGGACATGAGGATGCAAAGCTTTCAAAAGATAATCAACAACAAAGAGAAACTTCTGATACACCTAATAATTTGAAGCTAGGTTCAGGCCTCTTCAAAACATCAAGCATATCCCTTGTCATGGGCATAGGGCCAGTTATTACAGTTCCAGTGGCGGGTTTTAGGGACTTCCCCTTGAAGAATTGTTATCTGTGTTCCAGACTAAGCAGTTAAGGTAATTTCAGTGAACTTGTTCAGAGACTTCACTGGTAATATTTTTAGTGTGGAAATGGAAGAATATAATGTTTCTGTCTTGAGCTGGAGTAATGCTTGTTGAATTAAGGAATGTAAGCTCTCTCTGTGTGTGTGTGTGTGTGTTGTGTTGTGTTGTGTTGTGTTTCGGGAATGTGGTATTGTACAAATTACTTCTGAGTCAGTAGTGTTGTCCTTATAGCCTAATGCACAAAACAGTGTTGAATTTGGAGTTTAATTGTAGTGAAGAGAGATTATGAGTCTTGGATCAAAATACTCCAATTTAACTGATTTGAGGAGACATTTAGACATTTAGAATAGAAATATTCTATAATATTGATAGGAACTGTGTGGGAATAACTTGGATGGAATTCTCTCTATAGATACTTGGTTGGTAATTGAAGGAGTGGCTCTGCAATTAAAGATCCTTTATTTATTTAAGTGCCATATATTACATATTATATTTAATATATATTAAATACTGTATTTCAATAGATGTGTACGAAGGTTTTTTTTACTATCCAATTGTGTACCATAAATGATAGAAGCTTAATATAATCTTTAAGTATATAAAAAATGAAAGACAATCAAAAGTGCTTACTACAGTTTACTTCACTCAGCGTCAGCTATTACTACAAGGCAGCATTTCATAAATCTCAGTAGAAAAACATCATAATAGAAGCATTTCCTTTAAAGTTTTGATGTGTATTAAAATACTACCAAGAAGATTAAAGAAAATAATTGAGCAAATAAAGAAGTTAAGTAAATGTGTTTTTTTACTTTGCATTCACTGTGTGTATACTTTCTGTATATTTTACTAATTTTATATAATTTTATATAATTTTACATAATGAGTAATTTGCACTGTATCAAGAAGTCTACACATGGTTTCTGATATCCTCAATAGCCCACTGTACTGTGTGCACCTAAGCACTTAACATGGAGTTTAATAATAATAATTTATACACCATAATGACAAGATTTGTAGCTCTTTTTAAAATTACATACAGTATTCTTGCGTAGTCTCTTTACATATTCTTGGATTTTTAGTGTGGAGTGGGTGGTGAAGAAAAAGAGAAGAACTACAGGTAGTCCTCGCTTAACAACCACAATGGGGACCGGGATTTCAGTCGCTAAGCAATGTGGTCATTAAGCAAGGCACCAAGTGACCAGACCCAATTTTACAGCCATTTTTGCAGCATTCTGTGGCTTGAATCATGTCAACTGGATTTCTATTTTCTTAGTGGAAACGTTTCACTCCTTATCCAAGGAGCTTCTTCAGTCTGAGTAAAGTTAGTAAGGGAATCCTTAAATATGTTTCTAGGCTGGCTGTGTGACCTTGCACCTGGGGCTAGGTCATGGTTATTTTTGAGATGTTTGTTTCTAAGTCCCTTTATCATCTAAAGGAGGATCGTTAAGATTACCCTGCTGCTGTTGAGCTTGTGAAATGGTCTTAATCTTCCTAGGCACAGAAGACAAAGCAGGAAGGAAGATAGGGGAAAGGTTATGCCTGAGGCCCCCACCTCTATCATCTTCATTCCTGCTTTGTCTTCTGTGCCTAGGAAGATTAAGACCATTTCACAAGCTCAACAGCAGCAGGGTAATCTTAACGATCCTCCTTTAGATGATAAAGGGACTTAGAAACAAACATCTCAAAAATAACCATGACCTAGCCCCAGGTGCAAGGTCACACAGCCAGCCTAGAAACATATTTAAGGATTCCCTTACTAACTTTACTCAGACTGAAGAAGCTCCTTGGATAAGGAGTGAAACGTTTCCACTAAGAAAATAGAAATCCAGTTGACATGATTCAAGCCACAGACTGTTCCACCTGGATGACTGAGAACCTTCATAGACACATTTTTGCAGCAGTTGTAAAGCAAGTTATGAGGTCGTAAAGCAAATCAATTGTTTCCAATTGATTTTTTGGGTTGGAAGCCGTCTGTGAAAGGTGTAAATCGCGATCACGTGACCGCGGGATTCTGCAAACAGTCGTAAATGCGAGCCGGTTGCGAAGCACCCAAATCGTGATTGTGTGACCACAGGGGTGGTGCGACAGTCGTAATATCTAGGACAGGTCGTATGTAATTATTTTAGCCCTGTCGTATCTCCAAACCATCATCAAATGGAAGATTGTTAAGCAAGGACTAACCTATATGATTTGATTTAAAGAAGTATAAAAATAGCATATCTTTTATTGGTTATAAATCAGAATTTGGTAGCCATTGTTCCAGCCATTGGAACAAAGTCCACTGCCGACTGCATCCCAGCCCATGTGCTAGGACAACATTGATGGAAATGTGAGAATTCGGCACCCACCAATAACCTTCCCATGACCTGGGAATATGATTTGCAGAACTCTTTGGAAGATAGTCCACTTGAGAGCCAATCCTACAGTATTTATTTCTGTTACAGATCCAGCCCAATGACTCCAGCATCTACAATAAAAAGATTCACAGAACAAAAACAGAGAAGCGTTTTCAATTTAAAGTTCATAAATATTGTTATGAAGAAAGAAAGACAAAAGCAAGCAAACAAAAAATCCTTGAGTTGCTGAACCCAACTGGTAATGTTGGTAACATTTCTTCATAGACTCAGAAATTAGTAACTAACATTAAGTCATAACACAAGATCAAAAATTAAAATAAAAGGAAGGGTGATAGACTTGTTAATAGCATTTCTTCCATAGTATGTCCTGTTTCTCCTTGCATGTATTTTATTTGTTTATTGTTCAAATTTATCACCACCCATCTCTACAGCAGTAGACTCATATATCATCCCCAGACCTTGTTTTACTCAGTTGCATTTGTAAAACTTGGGTATCTCAAGTGTGCCATTTAACCCTTAAAGCAGAGCTTTCCAAACTGTGTGTCGCCACACACAGCGTGGTGTGTCGCCACACCACCCGGAAGCGGCGGCGCGCACGCGCACGGCGGCCACCATGCACGCGCGCGCAGCCGCACGCCCCTCCCGCGCCGCCACCGTGCGCGCGCCGCCGCACGCCCCCCGTGCCGCCGCCGCACGCCCCCCCGCGCCGTCGCCGTGCGCGCGCGTGTTGCCGCCGTCGCCGCTCGGTGTGTCGCCAGCGGCGGCACTTTGGAAAGCCCTGCCTTAAAGACCTGGCTCTTCTCCCAGGCTTTAGACTAGGGTGGTTGGAGCCTTTTGTAGTGTGTATGTACTTGCTATTGGCCAGATTTGCCATCTTAATCATTGTTTTTTATCTGGACTGTATGTTGTTGTTTGTTTTTATTCTGTGAGTCATCCAGAGTTGATTGGAGTCGGGCAGTTTCCAAGTCAAATGAATGAATGAATGATATAATCCCTGATATTGTTGTTGAAAGATGACTACCTGACGCTGTATTGCCATAAAAGAAAAGTGATAAGGTTCTCTGCTAGCCTTCATTCGGATAAGCTGATATGACAATTCCCAGAATTCCTAGTAAACTGGGAATTAATTGTGTTGGGAGTTTCATCTAGGAATTTGGGAAGTTGTTTTATCATACTTTGGTTAAAGAATGGATCAAGCTATAGTTGTTGATTGAGGTAAGCAGCTGAAACTTTCAGAATTCAGCTAAAATGCTCAGCATTAACTATTTACTTGTTCTAACTATGGAATCATATGCTGAAAATTAAACAGTAGATGTAGTTGACGCTGCTGGCTGTGGGAAAGCAGTAAAGCTAGCAAATTCTACCTGATTGTTACTCACAGATGGTTTTTCATACCACTCAAACAGAGTTGTGGTTTCATGAACTATCCAAATATATTTATTCAGTCAATGAATCCCATAAGATTTATCAAGACAATTCAAATGGGTTTTTACAATGATTGCTGGTTAAATCCTTCTATACATTTTATTTCCACTGTAAACATTTTTTCTGATGTATCTTGTGCTAGAGCAGCCTTTCTCAGCGTTTTGACCCTGGAGGAACCCTTGAAATGTCTTTCAGGCCTTGGGGAACCCCTGCACATTCAGGGTCAAATACAGGCCAGAAGTTACAAAATTACTATATTCGTTTCATGGGTAGGCCTGTATATATGCATTAACAGTGTTCTTAAACTAAAAATAGAGAATGAAATTTACTTCTTTAATGTGAAGTTGCCTGAATTTGAAATAATTTTTTAAATAAATTGTTATCACCCAAGGAACCCCTAGTGACTTCTCGCGGAACCCTAGGGTTCTGGTTGAGAAACCCTGTGCTAGAGTAACATACTAAGGCACAGCTTTTGTTTTGTAGTATACTTTGCTTTTGCTTGTAATCCACATTAAAATTCTGTTGTATTACTTCTAGAATAAACTCAAAAGATTCAAGTAAAAATTTTATTCCTCCCTTGATACATTTACAGATGTGTTAAGGGGTCTCCTGATTAAACAGCTGGATAAATGCAATATAAAAAATGGGATAGACAATATTTTTACTCTTGTGAATGCACTAGGTTTTATATCTTTTTGGAATCAAATGTCATGTTGGGTCAAGAGTGATGTTGGATCAAGTGAGGTAGAAATACATGCATTGGCATGAGGGAGGAGTAGATCAGGATTGTGTTTGCTTAGTTGCCACTATGTCGATGAAGGTTCTCAGTCTACTCAGTTTCTACTGAGAAAATAGAAATCCAGTTGACATGATTCAAGCCACAGATTAGTTGCCACTAGTTTGTAATTTTGCAGAGGATGCAACCTTGAAAGCTCAGAAGGTGTGATCTGTATCTTTCATTCTTGCAGGTTTAGATCATACATTGAGTTTATAAATTTTAAGGCTATGCTATGTGCAAACGTTAAGAGCCAGCTTGGTGTAGTGGTTAAGGCACTAGGTTAGAAACCGTGAGACTGTGAGTTTTAGTCCCACCTCAGACATGAAGCCAGCTGAATGACCTTGGGCCAGTCACTCTCTCTCAGCCCTAAGAAGCAGGCAATGGTAAACCACTTCCGAAAATCTTGCCAAGAAAACTGCAGGGACTTGTCTAGCAGTTGCTAGGAGTTAATACTGACTCAAAGGCACAAAACAAACAAACAAACAAACAAAAACTTAGTAATCACTACATGGTATTTGGAGTTGCATTAGAACAACATGAATGATCTGTTTTTCCTTGTCAGTACATATATATACTGTGGAGTTTGATCACATGTGCTATTGGCTCTCCATTCCAAACTATTCAGGTGCCACTTATATACATGATTACAGCTTGAGATCTTTTGTAGGGGTGCAGCATAAGAATATAACATATTTATGGATTGTTATTTCCCTAATCTGGAGTATAGCTACTTCCAACTCACAGATCAGAAGTAATGTGCTCAAATCTTTTCCTTCACTGCATGAGTGATAGGATTCATTAATTCAAACATGCATTTGCATTTGCATGCAATGAAGGAAGAATTGGCTCAAATCAGCATTAAAGTTCAAAAAGTTTACAACTTTGTTTTCATTGTATATTTGTAAAATAATTATTCACATGAAGACAAAATGGATTGGATTTTATGCCTAACCCTTAGCACACAGAGCACATAAATTTATATAAATTTTATATAAAAGCAATAAACAATTAACTGCATAGCTCAGAATTAGGCAATGTGTGATCTTCCAGATGTTGCTAAACTGCAACTTCTATCATTTACAACTGTTCGTCATGTTGACATGGGCTCATGGGAGTTCAGCAGTAACTGAATGGTAATCCATGTCCATTCTAGCCTAAAAATAAGAAAGAGTAAAACAAAATGATACTGCGTTTACCAAATGTGGAAGGGAAGAAAATACCAGAGAAGTATTGGAGCTGGGTAACTAAGCAAAATGCTGTTAAAAAACAGGGAGCAGGGGATAAAATTGATAAGAAATAGAACTACAACCATTTACAGTGAGTTTTTCTAGAGAAAATGGAGCCCCAGAGATTTTATCTTTGAGTAGGTACTAAAAAGAAAATTAGAACTAAAACAGAAAATTTAATCCTTATGCCATATATAGGCCATCCTCCAGAGTAGTGTTTCTCAGCCTTGGCAACTTTAAGGCACCTTGCTGGCTGGGGAATTCTGGGAGTTGAAGTCCACACATCTTAAAGTTACTAGGAACCAGTTTGGTCTAGTGCAGAGCTTTCCAAACTGTGTGTCGCGACACAAAAGTGTGTCGCCACACACAGTCTGGTGTGTCGCCACACAACCCGGAAGCGCTGATCATCATCAGCGCTTCCGGGTTTTCCCGCGGTGATACACCAACGGCGGTGCGCAAAAACCTGAAAGTGGCAGCAGCGCTTCCGGGTTTTTGCGCGCTGCCGCAATGGCGACACTTCCGGGTTTTCCTGCGGCAACACACCAACGGCGGTTGGTGTGTCGCCGCGGGAAAACTTTGGAAAGCCCTGGTCTAGTGGTTAAGGCAATGGGGCTAGAAACCAGGAGAATGAGAGTTCTAGTCGCCCTTTAGGCATGAAAGCCGGCTGGGTGACCTTGGGCCAGTCACACACACTCAGCCCAACTCACCTCACAGGGTTGTTGTTGTGGGGAAAATAGGAGGAGGAAGGAGCATTAGGTATGTTCGCTGCCTTGAGTTATTTATAAAAATAATTATTATTTATAAAAATAATAAAGGCAGGATAGAAAATAAATAAATAAATGTTGAGAAGCACTACTCTAGAGCAAGGATGCAAAACGTTTTGCAGGCAAAGGATGGCACTTGACTTAAAACTCAATTTAATTTAATTAATTAATTTTATATTTAAATATATTTAATTATGTAACACGGAAAAATACAATTTTATGGAAAATTTTGGGGAGGCTCTGGAGGCCATCTACAGCCCTGGAGCCTCAGATTGCACTCCCTTAACTCTAGTGGCCATTTTAGATCCAAATAAGAATGGTTTCCAATATTAAAACCTGTTGAACAACCATTTAGAAGCATGTTCAAAAAGAGAAAGAAATACGATTTTTTAAAAAAGCTCTGGCAGCAAATGATGGGGAAAATAGACACAAATTATGAGGCACAAATGTGGTTAAAAATAAAATTGAAAAGGGAAAATAAAGTTTGCTCAAGTTTATAGCTAAATCTTCAGTGGCAGTTCCTTATCTAATTGTTAGTTTTGGTGGTCTTACAGCCAAAATCTAAGGTGAAAGATGCGGCTTTTATGAGATGCTAAAAAGAGTGCTGGAAGAGTGCATCATGGGCAGTGTACTGAACCTCGTGCCATGTACTGAAACTGTCCTTGAATTCAGAAGATATTGTATTCTTGACACAAGCAGATCTCTCTGGTGCAGTGAGACAACAGATGTGTTAAGGAGAAAGCAGAGGGCAGAAATTGGGGGTTAGAATGTTGGTGGTGATAGGCAAAGATCACGAAAACGTGAAAATAGCCTTGCTGGATCAGACCTGGGCCATTCTGCCTCACATGATGGCTCACCAGAAGCATCTCGGAAACCCACAGAGATCAGAGCAGTCCTCCTCTTCCATTGTTACTCCTGTGCATCTAATATGTAGAATGTCTGGAGGCAGCATCTAGTTATCAAAGTTAATTGCTATTGATATACTTGTTTTCTGGGAATGTGTCTAGTCCCCTTCTGAAGTCAGTTAAACAAATCCTTTCTTTACCATGTATCATTTTATAAACCTCAATTGTAACTCCTAATAAGCATATTTCCTTTAGCTTAAACAGCCCTAGCTTTTAAATGCTGGCTTCATACAGGACAGGATTCTTGATCACCTTGGGGGGGGGGGGTTTGGCACCTTCTCCATCCCATCTTATCCCTCTTGAGATGTGGTGACTAGAACTGTACACAATATTCTAGTTGTGGATGCACCATAGGTTTGTATAGCAGCATCAGCTGATTTATTGCCTATCCCTTTTTTAATGATCCTAGCATGGAATTTCTCTTATTTGTAATTGCTGTGTAGCTGATTTCATTGAACTATCTGCAATAACCCCAAGATCTCTATCTTAGTAGGCTACCGACAGTTCAGTTCCTATCGTACTATAAGTGAAACATTAATTCCTAGCTTCAGCATACATCGCGTTATACTTGCTGACATTGTATTGCATTTGCCATTTAGTGTCCCAGTCACCAAGTTTGGAGAGATCCCTTTGGAGCACTTCCCTTTGGAGTGCTTTGTGTCTTTACCACTTTAATTTTGCTTTGTTGTTTATTCGCTCAGTTGCCTCCGACTCATGACCTCATGGACCAGCCCACACCAGAGCTTCCTGTCGGCCGTCACCACCCCCAGCTCCCCCAAAGGCGAGTCCGTCACCTCCAGAATATCATCCATCCATCTTGCCCTTGGTACCTCACTGGATATCCCTGACTCTAAATCGTTTATAGCACTGAGTCCCAAACAGATTCTTGCGAGACCCTGCTTCTTTCATCCATTGTGAAAATTGCCCATTTACTGTTACTCTTTGCTTTCTGTTGTTAAGCCAGCTCCCAACCCATCAGGGAACCACACTTGCAATCCCATGATTTAAGAATGTTTGATGAGGAATTTGTCAAAAGCTTTTTGAAAGTCTAAGTACATAGTCAGTGTCAACAAGGATCTACTCCATCCAGATGTTTGTTGGCACCTTCAAAGAATTCAAGCAGCTTAATGAGGCAGACCTACCCCTGCAGAAGTCATACTGAATCTCCCTCAGCAAGGAGTGTTCCTTTATATTCTTCACAATTTTATCTTTGATTATGTTTTCTGCTAGTTTTCCCAGACAATATGTTAAGCTAATCAGCCTGTTGTTTCCAGGATGCCCTCTGGATCCTTTTTTATAAATTGGAGTTACTCCAGTCCTCAGTCACAGTGCAAGATGTTAAGGACAAGTTGGGCATTTTTGCCAGAAGATCAGAAGACTCCTTTTCCTTAAGGACGCCATCCCAGCCCAGTGATAGCCCAGCATTTTTCAAACTTTTTCAGGCCATGGAATCTGTAGTTAAAAAAATAAATTAAATCCAGAACTCCTGATCAATAGGCAAAGTGATGAATCATCATGCACTCAAACACTCCCTGGGTGGTGGGGCTTCTGAACATCACCTAACTAGTCCTGTCCTATCTGCTGTAACTTAGAAAAATTGCTATGGATGCCCTTGGCGCGTGAAAGATGAGGTTTTGTTTTTGTTTGTTTGTTTGTTTGTTTTTTGCCCTTAGTGTCTCATGGAAACCCATTAAATTCTCTTGGAAGCCTAGGGTTCTATGGAATACAGTTTGAAAACTCTGTTCTAGAACTTCTTCCATTGTTACATCTGTTTGCTTCAACTGTCGAGACCTACTCCCTGAAAATATTGGTTTAGGTACCAGTATTTGCTCTGTGTTAGCCATGGTGATGGCAGAGGGAAACGACTCGTTTCTACGTGCTCTTGATCTTCCCTTTCACTCTTTCATAGTAGTGGTTCAACAGCTTTGCTGGCCAGTTTCCTGCTTTTAATGAAGCTGAAGGAACTTCTTATTGTCTAGCCAAGAACTTTTTTGTTGCCTTCCTTATTAGTGTCTTGCCTTTTCCTTTTTTTTTCTTTTTTTGCCAGTGCTTATGTTAGCCTTTAGCCTTCTCAGTTTGGCAGCACTGTCACTCACATGGGCTTCCTTGTTAATTTTTTTCCTGTTTTCTGCAGCAAGGTGTACATTCTGCCTGGGCTTCCAGTGCTGCTATTTTAAATACATTCCAGACACTTTGAAGCAATTGGACCTTGTTTATTATTTATTTTACTCAACTTAGGCACCATCCGACTCCAATTGACTCTGGGTAGCTCACAGCATAAAAACAAAACAACAATATACAATAGAAAAATGATATAACAGTAAAAACTGCTTTCTCTCTCAGCTTCCTTTTTATCAATTTCGGGGGAGGGAGGTTTCTCCTCCTGAAGTTTAGGATTTCAATTATGGACTTCCTTGGCAATGTTCCATTTGCATGTACATTAAATCTAATTGCACAGTGGTCACTGTTTCCTGTGGGATCTACTGCACTCACTTCCTTTATGAGATCCTGGGCATTACTCAGGATCAACTCCACTTTCTTCTGGCTGGTTCCAAGCTCTAGTCAGTTATGTAGGAATTTGGTTTCTCTCACGAGTGGAATATACAGTTTATTCATAGATAATTATAGTTCCCCATTATACGTCATTTCTTTGTTTGGATGCGTCTCTGATATCCTTCTGTAGCTTAAGATCCCTGGCAGCTTCTTGGTTCTTATTAAGTTTGATTTTAAGCCTCCTATAGCTATCCATAGTGATTCTATGAAGGAGAACTATTCTTTCACACCTTCTATTTGGTTGGACTCCTTCCCTTGTATGCTCATCCCTGTCCTTCCTGAACAGCTTCTACTCAGGAATCACAGGGTCCCATTGGTTTTCTCCAGTTCATCATAGTTTTGTTATGCCTATTATGTCTGTATTCTTCATTCCTACCAAATACTGCAGATCCCATTGTAAGAAATTATTTATAAAACTGGTGAGCAACCCCAACCTCCCAAATTCCTGTTTTGAGGTTTCGATACTCATTACTGCATTAATAGTTTCCAGTGGTATAGCTGCAAAATATCTGCAGTTTTCTACCACCCCAAATAGCTGTCCAAATTTTTTTTAAAAAGGAAAACCCATCTACATGACACGTTGGCTTCATAACTCTACCCACTACTCCAGAGCTTTCCAAACTTTTCATGTTGGTGACACACTTTTTAGACATGCATCATTTCGCGACACACTCTTAAAGCAGGGTACAAGGCAGGCACTAGGACCTGCACGGAATCACAGCAGGTTTGGAGGCAGCAGGGCACAAGGCAGGCACTAGGAGCTGTGTGGAATCCTGGCAGGGCTTGGAGGCAGCAGCAGCCGCGACACACCCAGACACTGCAGCCGAGACACTAACGTGTCCTGACACACAGTTTGGAAAGCTCTGCACTACTCACTCCTTCCCCAGAATAAAGAATGGCTCACCAAAAGGTTATATACCCTTGGTACTGTAGGCCAAGTGCCAGACTGGAGAATCTGCATAACACAGCAGATAAGGTAAGAAAAGAACAACTAGTGCCTAGACTGGAAAGTTAGTTGTAAGACAAAAGCTACAAAGTGCAAACTAAATGAGAAACAAATCAGAAGATGCATTCTGAAAGAAACTTCAGGGAGGTCATTTAATATAACAAAAGGCTGCCAAAGTGAAACGAGGGTTGTCGAGTACTTACTTGGTTGATGCTGCCATGAATTCCATGGACTCTTAAGGAGGGTGGGTCTTGCTTCCCAACCAGAGTTTGGATTGCCCAATTTCAGAAATTTCCCTAACGGATTTACCTGCAGGATGATGGCTTTGATTATAGAGATATTGGCAGAATATCTCTGGGAAATTCCCTTTAGTTGAACTATCTGAGGAAGACAAACACCCTTTCTTAATTCAGGCAGTGGAGAGACTTGAAAAAATAATGCTAATACCGCTTTTGTTCTTCTACCAGCTTCTCCCCCAGTGAGCTCTCTCTCCAAGAAAAAAAGAAACTTTTAAAGTCAAGGTGTTTGGTCTGAATAAATAATCAAATTCAACAATATGTGAACAAATATAAAGGATATTTTAACTTCTCCATCACAGCAAATTGCCATTGGAATATACATTGTGTTTATCCTGAAGAAAGTAATTGAACTGCAGTTGCCATAAGGCTGCAGTCCTCTGTATGTTTAATCTGGTTTTATTCCAGGCTGAAAATGAATGTTCTATATACCAAGAGTGGTTTCTTGGCAGATGAATTGCAATCTTAGATTTCCTACATGGGAAACTCACTAAACCCCAACATTATAAATTGGTAGTGTTCATATTATTAGAGCTGGTACATGGAGAGTCTTATTATTTATTTTAAAAGTTTGTGTTATAAACATATAATATTTAACTGAACATATCTTGCATATTGGTGACCCTTGGTCTTCACAGTTTCGTTATCCTACATCCTCTGTGTCTTACTCTTACAAAGTTTGATTAACCAAAACTATGATGACTGATAGAAGTCAGTATCTGTTGTCCCAGCTGGGAATAATGGTGGTGTATGGGTGATTGTGACTTGACATGTAAGAAAAGGAAATGGTAAGAATCATAAATTAACCAATGAAAGAAAAAAAGAAAGAAAAATGGATATGTTGTGTGTTTGTGAAATTAAGAAAGGGGAATGAATACAGATAGTATTCGGTTAATAGCCATTTGTTCAGCAACTGTTTGAAGTTATGACAGCGCTGAAGGAGGAGACTTACGGCCAGTCCTCAAAGTTGCGGTTATTGCAGTGTCCCTATGATCACGTGATCACGATTCAGGCACTTGGCATCCAGCTCACATGATTGGCATCCCATGGTCACATGATTGCCATTTGCGTCTATCTGTCGGGTTCGTGCCGCTTACCTCGCTGCCGGCTGACATGCTGGACTCCGAGTCGGAAGAGGAGCCAGTCACCGGAAGCAGCAGGCTTGGTGCAGAACCGACCGAAGACCCGGAGGTCCTGATTGGAGGAGATCTGGGACACCTCCACCAATCAGCGCGTGCCAAAGGAGAGCAGAAAGGCAGGCCAAGCAGTGCAAGGCTTGATTGGCCCCTGCTCCCCAATGGCGCGAAATTCGGCTTTAAAAGCTGGCGCAACGAGCCCCGGTTGCCAGAGACAACCGATCCTACCCACGACCCGCACGCCTAGGAAACAGTGACCCTCCCGCCACGTGGACCGCTGAAGCCGAGCCGCTTCCGCTGACCCAGCCTCCGTGCCAGACCCTGCCACCGCCGAGAAATCTGAACCAGGGAATCACCCTGCTTACTTTCTGCCACCGAGTTCCGAGTCGCCTCCTGCTGCCGCGTCTCCATCTCCTGGAGCCCGCGAACCTCTCAACAAACACCACCCGGAGCCTAACCTGCTGTCTGCGGAAGAGACCACAACCGGGGTAAGCGCCGCTGCCTTGCCGACCCGCCTCGCGACTGCATGTGCCCCGGATCCCCAGCCTGTCTCCGAACCCGAGCCATTCCCGGCTGCGCCACTACCTCCCAGCATCACCTCCTGGGGCCCATCCACCGAGGACGTACCCATCCCACAGCCGTGCCAACCTGATGCCAGCCCCAATTCGGCTGCCTTCATCGGAGCCTGGGCCACACCGGTTCCAACCAGCCAGGCTTGCTCCGCGTCCGCTGCTGCCTTACCTGCCACATCTGGACTGCTGCCCTGTGTTGCCTTGTCCCCGGAGCCGGTGCCAGCTGGGCCTGTGTCCCCTGTGGTCTGCACTGCTTGGCCTGCAGGGCCAACCGGACTGCCTACAGAGGAAGAGTGGGACAGTATAGATTGGGCTGCCTGTGTATCATTGTAAATAAAGTTGTTTTCAGCAACGCTTCCGTGTCGGCCTTAGTCGGAACAGGACACTATCGCTGCTGGCTTCTGACAAGCAAAGTCAATAGGGAAGCCAGCAGGAGGCCACAAATGGTGATCACATGATGTTGCGCCTAACAACCATGCTGTCGTAAGTCAGCGCAGTCATGTGACATCACACTAAAATGTATGTCAGAAAGCATGATGTTCTCCAGGCTGTAGAAATTCATATGTTAGAGATAATTGCATGTTGTATATACCAATGAGTTGTGGTAATAGAAGTAACCAGAGATAGGTTTTGAGGAAAATTGTGCAATTAATGTGATCTGGTTGAAAAATTACTCAGGTGACATGAATGAATGGATGGGAATGAGATGAGAGACTGCAAAAAAAGTGGGTCATTTGGAGATACAAAAATGAATGGGAATGGTGACTTAGAAAAAGAACTGTTCGTTTTGAATAAGTTAAATCATATTCATAATTAACCGTAACTTTATTCATACACATATATGGCACAGGAATGAATCATGATTAATTGGATTCTTTATGATGAAAAGTTAAGAGAATTAGTGAAGGATACAAGGGTGATGAGAGGTTCTGAATGTGGAACAGGCCATTTTTTGGTAGGGTCAGGAGTGCATCTTGAGAAAAAAACAACAAGGAAAGGAAAGAGATGGGGAAAAAAGTAGAGCAAAACAACTACAGGAAGAGAAAGTAGCCCTATATGACAAAATATTACAATATGATTAATATTCCAGATAATTAATGGAAAGTGAAAGTAAGGAAAGGTGATGAGGATGTTGCTTTAAACAGTGAAAAGAATTATATTACAGAATGGCCCTTAAGTGTATGGAGAAATGCTAATAGAAGGATGAAAAAGGATGCTTGGAGCAATAATGAAATGAAAGGCTGTGGATAAGAGCAAATGTGTAAAAGAGAATGGTTGCTGCAAAAAATGAGGATGAGGGAAAGATAATCTATAATGTGAATAAAGAAGAAGGGATGTAAAGAATGTCAAAATAGCAAGGAACAGTTAAAATTAAAAAAAGGCAGAGAAAATGAGGAATAATTTTATGGAAATAAAACACTGCTTTGAAGAAGAGTAGAGAGGCCTAAACAGGAATCCTCTATAACAGAGTGAATGTACAGTAATTAAAAATAAAAGCAATAAAATGATTCAGGGTGAAAGCAAAATGTGGAAATACTGGAAGGAGTATTTGAAGAATAGGAATTATTATGATATGTCAGAGAGTGAAATTGAAATGAATGCTATCAATGTTAGTATCCTGAAAAGGAAATTATAAATTTATTTTATTTTATTTATTTCCAACTTATATCACCGCTTTTGAAACTGTTGAAAAATTTTAAGGCTGCAGGTGTGGATGGTGTCACAGAAGAAATGTTAAAATATAGATGTGGTTTGCTGTTGGAGTGGCTCTGCAACTTGCCTATGAAGACTACATCTGTACCTGACAATTGGAAGAATGTCATGGTTATTCCTTTCTACAAAAGGAAAGATAGCAGGAGTGAATGCAAAAATTAATAGGGTATTAGCTTTAAGCTTAGTATCTGGCATTAGCTTTAAGCATGCCTGTCAATGTGTTTGGGAGAATTCTGATTTAAAGTGAATGGAAAGTGAGAATGAGCAAAATTTGGGAAGTGCAATGTGGCTTTATGTGGGGCAGAACATATTTTTGTTCTCAAGGCATACAGAAACAGATGAATGTGGAGTTTATTGTATGTTAGAATGACCATATTTCCTTGAGACAAAAACAGGACAAGAGGAACCGAAAGCTGGAAGTAGCTGGAGCGGCGCGAAAGACAGAGCAGCTGATTGGAGGGAAGCCGGAAGAGGAATTGCCTCCGTCTATCCGCGCGGCAAAGGAGGTGGGATTTGGAGGGAACCTGGAAGAAGAATCGCCTCCGCCTATCGCGCTGCTCGGCCAGCCTCTCCCACCTCCTTTGCTGATAGGCGGAGGCAATTCCTCTTCCGGCTTCCCTCCAATCAGCTGCTCTGTCTTTCGCGCCGCTCCAGCTGCTTCCAGCTCTTGGTTCCGGCTGGCGGCAGGGACAGGCTAGTTCCTGACGGTTTTTTTTAAAAAAATGGGACAAAATTGACCTTTATATTAAAATGACGGTCCGGTCCGGAAATGTTAAAAAAAGGGGACTGTCCCATTCAAAACGGGACGTATGGTCAGCCTATTGTATGTTTGTTTTAGAGCATAGCTTTCCAAACTGTGTGTCGCGACACTTTAGTGTGTTGTAACACACAGTTTAGTGTGTCGTGAAGCAGCGGCGCGCGGGTGCGCGTGGCGGCAGTGTGTGTGGCGGCGGCAGCGCCGACAGCAATGGCGTGCCATCAGTGCTTCCGCATTTTAGCGAGGCCACCGCCGCGCGCAACCCCGCACCGCCGCCGTGCACGCACACGCGCCACCGCTGCCGCCGTTGGTGTGTCGCCAATGGCGGCACTTTGGAAAGCACTGTTTTAGAGTAAGAAATAGGGTTAACTTAGGGAATACTTTGCAAAGAAATGAACCAGAAAGTAATAAAGATTTGTTTGTTTGTTTGATCAATATTGTTGAAATGAAGATCAAATATCTGTATGTTGAAATAAGTTGAAAAAGTAAAAAAAATCCAGTGGGGTGTACTTACTTTTTCACATGACTGTAGATTAATGTATAAGGAGTGCTTGAGATGATGTTAGAATTGTGTTGGTTTGGGATGTGAATGTAGGTATTATTTTGTATACAGATGATGCTGTATTGTTTGCTGAGAACCCAAATGGTTTGCAGCGAATGTTTAGTAGATTTTATGATGTAACGAGTATGGAACTAAAAATTAATGCATCAGAAAACAAGGTATTTGTGTTTGACAGGAAAAAATGAGTAAATGATTGCAAGTTATACATCAATGATGAAAAATTAGAGTCAGTAGATAAATTTGTAAAGCTTGGTTGAAAGGTTACTAAAGATGGGAAAAGAGATGGAGAAATTTTAAGACATGCCAGTGCTGATAGAAAGTTAGTGGATAGCATGTGATTTGTTGTAAGAATGAATGTTTGTCAAAAGAAGCAAAAAAATAGATGTATATAAGAGATGTTTCTGCTGGTGTTATTTATTTTGTTTCTGTCATTTATATACTGTCATTTATATTTATTTATATACTATATATATATATATATATATATATATATATATATATATATTAATTATATATATATTTATATATATTTATATACTGTCATTTATATATAGCCCTGCGTGACAGAGTGAGCTCCCGCACTAGCTCCAGCTCTTGCCAACCTAGCAATTTGAAAGCATGCAAATGCAAGTAGATTAATAGGTACCACTTCGGTGGGTAGGTAACAGCATTCTGCGCATGTCATGCAGCCACATGACCGTGGAAGCATCTTCGGACAACGCTGGCTCTTTGGCTAACAAACGGAGATGAGCACCGGCCCCTAGAGTCAGACACGACTGCACAAATGTGCAGGGGAACCTGTACAAAAAATAAACTGAAATGGATCGGTCATACTGTACAGAGGGAATTAATGAAGACCAAAATATAGAAGAGATATGAAAGAGGAATGGATGGATCAAAAGGAAGAAGACTGAGAAAGTTGTGGTTGGATTGTACTGATAAGGTCCTCAAAAAGAAAGAGGTGGAAGTTAAAGACAATGGATAAATCAGTGTATGGATGTTTGAGAACAGAGCTTTCCAAACTTTTCATGTTGGTGACACACTTTTTTGACATGCATCATTTCTCGACACACTCTTACAGCAGGGCTGTAGGACCTGCATGGAATCACAGCAGGTTTGGAGGCAGCAAGGCACAAGGCAGGCACTAGGACCTGCGTGGAATCCTGGCAGGGCAGGTTTGGAGGCAGCAAGGCACAAGGCAGGCACTAGGACCTGCGCGGAATCCTGGCAGGGCTCGGAGGCAGCAGCAGCCGTGACACACCCAGACACTGCAGCCGACACACGTGTCGCAACACACAGTTTGGAAAGCTCTGTTTTAGAAGCAAGGATGCTTTCTGTGATAGAAAGGCCTGGAGATGTATAGTGAATGGTGTTGGTGTTAACTACCTTTAGCTATGTGTTTTGTTTTGTATTTTTGTTATACCATGTTTTTGTTTGTTTGTTTGTTTGTTTGTTTAATTTATATGACCGCCCATCTCCCCCCCTGGGGAACTCTGGGCAGTTCACAATAAATAAGTTAAAATAAAATCTAAAAATATATAAAGCCACAATATGTATTTTTAATTACTTTGGCTTGCTATTTCGTATTTCGTAGCATGATAGATATGTATGTATAGAATGAAAGAAACAACCTAAATCAGTAATTCAACCTGACCAAGCTCAAAATTTGAGAGAATAAAAGTTGTTGATTGGTGCCAAGTGAATCGCAGGAGGCAAACCTTATTGTGGCAGGAGTTACCCAAACAAGCGCCAATCACTATGCAAATCTTGATGTTCAAGGAGAAAAACCTCCCAAGCTGTTCTCAGTGCATTGCACAGACAAGTTGCCAAGAACATATGTTCCTTCCAAATGCAATGGCTTTAAAAGGTCAAATATTAGCAGTTCAAATTGTTTGAAATGGACTAGACACCTTTAAATACCCACTCAGTTTCTGACAGTGTTCTTATTTATTAAACAAACTTTTTTATTTGGAATAACTTTGGAGTTCTCCTGTGCAGTAGAGGTGGCACTTGATCCACCAGCACCATGGGATAAAAAGCACCCCTATCACAGAAGCTGCTTTGTTCTTTAACAACTAAGTTTGATGTAGAAGCACCCCCAGACTACAGTCCTGATCCAGAAAAAGTGGGCAATCTAGTGCATAACAGGTTTCATTTCTTAGTGATATTTTTCTGGCTGTTTACTTTTATATGGTTGTTATATGCTGTGTATTGTAACTGATCCAGATATTCTAGTTGTTCTATAAAAGAAAAGAAACTAGAGTTTTAGAACTATTGTAATGGAAGAAAATCTTTTAATAATCTCTACCTTCAATTAATTTATTGTTGGGAGAAAGCTTTTCATTCAGTCCATATTTAGGTATTATATGTCTATGAAGGTTCTCAGTCATCCAGGTGGAATTGTCTGTAGCTTGAATCATGTCAACTGGATTTCTATTTTCTCAGTGGAAACGTTTCGCTCCTTATCCAAGGAGCTTCTTCAGTCTGAGCAAAGTTGGTAAGGGAATCCTAAATATGTTTCTAGGTAGCTGTGTGACCTTACACCTGGGGGCATGGTTATATTGAGATGTTATTTTACGTCCTTTTATTATCTAAAGGAGGATCGTTAAGATCACCATGCTGCTGTTGAGCTTGTGAAATGGTCTTAATCTTCCTAGGCACAGAAGACAGAGCCTGGAGAAAGATGGGAGAAAGATTGTGCCTGAGGCCCCCACCTCTATTCAAGGAAGGATTTTCCAAGTTGGCATAAATGGATTCCTTGACCCCTCTCTCAAACCACCTATCTTCTCTGTCTAGAGAAGGTATTTTTAGGTATTATAGCATTTATATTATTTTCGTAGATAAATAAAAACCTTAGATTTAGTCTATAAAAGTACATAAAATCTTTGCTTTTGTATAATCGGTGAAATGAAATGTATTTTAAACTATTATGGTCTTTAAACTGCTTAAAAGAGCAAATTTTACTGCAGGACACTTGTGAATAAATCCAAAGTTAAAAACTTATATCCTGCAGCAAATACCACAGAAAGTTCAGCAGTTGCTAATGTAAACATAATCTTGCTGTCATTTCATAAGTATTATATATATGAATGCATGCATTGGAATATTGTTGCATATGGACACTGTTGTGAAAACAGAAAGTTCAGTGTTTGAACTTTTCTTTAATTGATGGGTTTGTCATGTCCGGTGTTCATGACAAACCCATCAATTAAAGAAAAGTTCAAACACTGAACTTTCTGTTTTCAGAACATTGGATATCAAAGCATATTGGGTATTAAGGAAGATCTTTCATGATCAGAAAGCTAGCACTTAAATTAGTTACACACATCCTGGTTTATTAACAAAATTATCATAAAAGCAATGATTTAATGGTCTGGCATAATTTAATCAAATGAATAAGCCAGGTAAAATTAAATAGAGGTTGTAAATGATCATTTTCCCCATATGGGTCATGTTGCTTTTGGAGTTTTGACTTTTGATCATGCTCTAAAATCTTGTGAATATCAGATGCAGCCAATGGGGGAGGGGGGAGGGCTGACAGAAATATCTGCTTGATATGCGTGCACTAAATGTTTGTGCAAATTGAGGTGATCTTTAGGGTCAATACTAATGCAACCTAAATAGTGTTTCTTCAGGTAGTCAGAGGACCCAATCTCTGTGGTTTCTGCCAGGATAAAGGAAATCCCTGTTGACTTCTCTCATTTTCCAGATAGGTAGCAAAGAAGAATCAGAAATATTTTGTCACAGGAAAAAAAAACATTTTCTTATTCCAACTAAAGTTATCTCCTGACTTTCAGCAGTTTAAATTTAAACACACATTATTTATTATTTAAAATATAAATTCCACTCTTCGCCCAATTAGCCCAAGGTAGCTAATGATGTAAGTTAAAAAAAAGACTTAAGATTTGTGTTGTTTACAAATTTAGTATTTTTTTGGACATGTAAACCTCTGGTTCAGATTTTCTGAGTCCATGAACCCTTTTGTTTGCTTTGTTTTGGTATCATTTTGGTATTGTGGTTAGGAATGTGGATGCCAGTGTCTACTCAGTAGTGCTTAGGGGCCACTCCTATAATATTTTCATTGAAAATGTCACTTCTGTTTAGACTAGTTCATCCTGCTCTTTTACTTGTTCCATTCCACTCCAAGTAGTGTGTGTTTACGGCAATTAATGAATGTGCCTTTTTATCTCATTAGGGCATCATCACTCTTGCTTGGATAATTTACTCTTGATAATGTGCATGAACTATGACAGAAGTGTTGTGGAGTTGATTATGCTAAGAACTCCTAAAGGGCAAAATAAGGGACTTCTGTTTTGTACTGAAAGTGCGGCTGCTTTAGGAAGCCATGTGAGGTTGACAGCGTTCATGAATCCCCAAATGGCAAGATCCATGATACAAAATGTTCACCTATTCTATCAAGTGTTCACCGATGTTCTGCTGTGCAGTGAAATTAAATTTTGGAGCATGACAAGGTCACAGTGTGCCAATTGCTATGTTGACTCTACAAGAACTTTATAGAATATGATAGATGAAATAATATGATAGAATATGAGTAAGCATTGCTTTGTTTGGTTTGCTATTTATCTAGAAAAAGATCTTAGTAATTTAAGTGACTATTTCATTTGTAAAAAAAGGTAAAGGTTCCCCCCGCACATTTGTGCAGTTGTGTCCGACTCTAGGAGCCGGTGCTCATCTCCGTTTGTTAGCCGAAGAGCCAGCGTTGTCCGAAGACGCTTCCACGGTCATGTGGCCGGCATGACGCACGCAGAACGCTGTTACCTACCCACCAAGGTGGTACCTATTAATCTACTTGCATTTGCATGCTTTCAAATTGCTAGGTTGGCAAGAGCTGGAGCTAGTGCGGGAGCTCACTCCGTCGCGCAGGGCTAGGGATTCGAACCTCCGAACTTGCGATCTTCCGATCAACAAGCCTGGCGTCTTACCCGCTGAGCCACCATGCCCCTTTTTACAAATTTCATTTGTAGCTTTCACCAACTCCACATCTCCCACAAGTCCTCTGGAATGTAACAACATGACAGAGCCTATGTGTTGGACTGTGGAGATGCTTAGCAGAAACAGAATATTGCTGCTTTCAAAAATCTCTAAAGCCCCTCAAAAAGTGAGAAATTACTGTTGATGATCTTTGTACGCTACAGGAGCTGTAGAATAATTAGAGCTTTCTTGAAGCTGTATAAATCGACAAGACGTGTGCTTTTTGTAATTCTTTGCAAGTGTGGAGAAATAGGAGAGTATCCTGGACAGGTAATCACCTGAAAGTGTGTCAGCCCTTTGAGGCAGGTCAGGTCATGGAACAGGCAATGTGAGGACTATTGGAACTCTCCTTTATTGTTATAGGGTATAATGACAGAACCTTGAAAGCCATCTCCAGGAGTCTCCACCGAACCCCTCTTATACTAAACAAGTCAAGAAAGGGTTATTTGGGGTCTTTTTCTCACTCCCTCTTCTGTCAGGGGACTGAGTTGTCATTTACTTTCTCATAATAGTTCTTGCATTTTTTTCATACAATCCAGCCTCCACCCCTTTTGTGTAAAAAGGGGGGCAAGGCTTTGATCATGCAGTGATGGCTAGCATGTTAACTTTTTTTTTTTTTTGCACCTCTCCACCTCCCTTGATGTCTCTGTTCTGAGGCATGCAATCCTGGTCTCTGTTGGAGAAACTTAGGGAATGGGGAAATTGTAGGGGATTGTCATTAAAATCCCTGCTTAATGATGGATTTACTTTTTCATTTTGGGTAAGTAGAATCTCTTTCTTACAAAATAATAACAGCCAGCATACTTAGTTGATGTGGAAAATAAAGCACTATACATTTTTAAATGTTGTACATGCAAGGAAGAAGAAAGTTAGGAGCTTGCTAAAAATGTGATACAATGGCTTTAAGGGTCATTAAATCTAATAGATAAAGATTGAGTGAGGAAGTATTTCCACTATAAAAAAATTGAACTGTTTTGGAAATTGCTCTTTTGTTATTGGAAGAGGAAATATCTTTGGGCAATTTCTATTTGCTTCAAAACTCTAGTACTGCGAAACCCGTTTGCACTAGCAGACTTATGCCATGTAGGTAACAGTTCTGATTGAAGTTCTAGGCTGCTTGTATAGTATCAGAGAAATTAAGTCAGCGGTTAACTGTTAAAAGGGTTGCAATTCTGCTACCTCCATTCTGTGAGTCTACAAATCTGTTGTTCTCTGCTGATAACCTTTGCAACCTGTGAGCTAAATGTGTTACTATCTTCTAATTGCTGTGAAAATGTTTGCCAACTTGATTTTGAATTAACTGGAAACCAAAAATGAGTAAGATTCACTACAATTCATGGCAGAAAACAGATAGCAAATCTGCATGGCTGAACATTGCCATTAAGGCCCATTAGCTTAATGAAGAAAGCTATACAGTAAGAATAAATTCTCATTACAGTATGGATTGTATAAATTTAACCAGTACTTCTCATACTTTGTTTTAATTTTTGTAAACTTGCTGGATCTTGCATAAACTTAAAACTCATTATGCCTGGGCTTATGCCAGGCAAGTTTTCATTCTGTAGTTCTCATTCCTATGCAGCTTTTACACACATCACTTCTATTCCAAATACTATTTTTATGCTCTAAACTTGTATCCTATTTTCTTAAATCACACATGGACAACTTGTGGAGAAATAATAGAGATGGGGAAAGCAATCTATTTAGCATCTCAGCCTTCTTACTTGAATCTGTATTGCTGGAGAAGTGAAGTTAAAGCTTCTTTTCCATCTTCTATATTCCTTTGTAATGAACATGAATTTGAGTAAACTCCAGGAGACAGTAGAGCACAGGAAGGCCTGGCTTGCTATGGTCCATGAGGTCACAAAGAGTCGGACACGAATAAATGACTGAACAACAACAAATATTCCTTTGTGACTTCAAAGGGAGATGTGCTGCTGGGTTCCTTTTTCCATACAGTGTGCCAGCTTACATATAGTAATCTTGGGCATGGTGGCTTTATGTAAAGGTACAGCTGCAGATGTTGGCCCACCTGTGGCCCAAATCCTGAAAATGTCTGTGACAGACATTTTGACCTTTGAGCTATTAGTTCCCCATTCCTTGTTAAGTGGTGAAAATAATTTTTTAGATGTTCATACTTCACTTCCTGACTTATATTGTCAGTGAGTGCCTTTATTATACAGTAAAATGCTGTGGCAACTTACTGCTTGCTCAGTTACCATTTATGGTCACTTTCTCAAGTGAATGGAATTCAGGTAAGAGTATTAAACCACATTCTTTAAAGTGCTTCAATAGCAGCTTTGTGTTAAAAAGCATTGTGTCAGTGAAAACAATAGGATACAATTCAGATGGTTAAACATTTTGGGATAATATACTGTACATATGTAGTAGTCCTAAGTGACTGAATGCCAAAGAGCAACTGCTTGTAAATGAGAACAAATGTTTGTAGCAAGTGTAGTTTTACATCATTGAAATTTAATCACTTATTAAATTTGATAAACAAGTCTTGTCTATTATTTTGCCATCATTAGTACAGATATTTCTAAAGCATCTGACTCCATTTATTTATTTATTTGCAGTGGAATGCAAATTATACTTCTGATTAGCATTTTTCAGTTTGCATTATTTAGTGAGCATGAAAATGTTAATAATTTTATCTGCCAAGTGAATGGGTATAAAAGGAGATCATATTGTGGTTGGGGTTTTGTTTTGGTGTTTGGGGTGGGGTTTTGGTCTTATGTGTTTGTTTTATGTATTAGGTTATTTTAGCTTTAATGATTACAAGTCACCTCAGAATTTCTTACTTAGGACATTTTAGTGTCCATTAAACATTTTGAGGTAAGGACACTATCATTGAATCCCTATTTAATCAGTACATTAGGGAAAATATTTTGGTAAACTGCTCTCAGGGTGTATTCATATGTAGACAAATATTGTAGATAACAATCATAATTAATTATGATTTTAACAATATTGTCTATAGCTTTGTAACCTGCCTTTACACTTTAACTGTTAAAATAATTTTAATAGTTCAATGTTCATTAAATTTTATTTATCTTTCCTTCATACTGTCTTTACTTCCTTTTTCTACATTCACCAGGAAATGAATGGAAGTTTCAATCCATCTCTAATCAATTTTTTGATGAAAGGACCCCCTCCAAGGACCTGACGTGGCTTACTTGTTGGCTCCTTTTTATTTTAAATAAACTAGTATATTAATGGTTGTGATTTCATCATTGAACTGTAGTTTTATTTCTTGTCTCTTGTATATCTAAAATATTCTAATTTAAAGTAACTGTAGCAGCCCATGCAATTTTCAGATTAGGGGATATATTTTGGGCACATTAAACAATCCGGAGTATATCAGTGTAAACCATTTAGCCAGTACTTCATTTTCCAATTCTATTTTCCAGGCATAAAGCGTGCCACACAAAACTTTGTCTTCACTTGTAAAGAAAACAGAATTTTGTTATTTTAGAATGTTGTGATACTGTTAACAAGTGTAACTTTCTGAGCAAACTCATAATACAAAATGAAAAAAAATAACTATTTGAGATTCATTTTTAAGAAGAGCAAGAAGTGTTATTTTATCAGAATGACTATTTCTGGTATTTATTGTTGTCGGATGAACTGCACAGAATATACTAGCAACAGTCAAGGTATTCTTCTAGCTTGCAAATAGGAACCAGAGTTTCAAAGGGTAAGGTTTCAGCATTCACCAGATGTACCAATAAGCAAGTAGGCAGTTGAAATGAAATACAGACTCCTTATGTAAGGGAGCAGAGAAATGTGTCTGTACCCCCTAACTCTGAGAATGATGAAAATATTATGCAATTTCATATGATTTGGATTTCTCCTAATCAGAGAGCTCTTCTTTAATATTGAGGGAATAAAAGTGTATGCAAGTGAGTTAGATGAACATTTACTGATTAATAATTTAGGGTACAACAAATAAGTTGCACCTATTTTATGATAAAATTTCCTATCTCACAAGGTACGGATTTGTAAAGGATGTTCAATGCTCAAATACATTATATGTTGTTATTTATCATCCCAAATATTACAATGTCAGAAAATGCATTAATAAAAAAGGCAATTTAGCTGGTATTAGTGGGTCTCCAATAGAGTATTTAAAAACCTGTTCCAAATACATACTCAAGACTGCTTTCTTAGAAGTACAATTTAATTTCTATCCAACCAGCTCTCGTGTTTATCTGAATATCATTTTCAGATTTGATGTATCTACTATTGGTTCTCTTCAACAGCCTTTCCATCACTGTATAGAAAGAACCAATATTTAAAATGTTCCTTTTGATACAGCAAAATGCTCCAAACACTACTGTAGATACAAGGCTAATCATGAAAATGAGTGATGAATACTTTTAAAGCTTGTGGACTGTTATATTGAAAATGTTTCAAAGTGAACGCAGCCTTTCCTACCCAGATGGCATAATTTTTGGTTAAACCATCTGTTGTTAGAAGAAGTGTAGTGGTTGGGTTTCTTGGTCTCAAGATTGATCATGCACAAACAACTAATGCAAATGGAATAAGAGGCATATTGTAGCCTCTAGAACTTTATTTGTCATTCTCTCTGAATTTTGTTGAATTATTTTCCTTGTAAGTTTTGCCTTTGTTATGAAAATGTTTTCTTTTAGGGTCCCCCCCACAGCTATAGATTACTATACATATCCATATTCTTTCATTACTTGCATTGTTATTAGCATTTTATTATTTTTAAGTTACCTCTTAATCACAGGGAATCATTAAATATCTGACAGATGTAAAACATATACTGTATTTTTAGAAGCATTAACAACTAAAGTTTACCTGCCAACACATCAAGGTCTGATACAGGGATAATGTGAAGGAATGTAGACATGGCCTTGGGGATGGGGATGTAATGAAAAAACCATTAAGTGATTTTGTTTGGTATAAGATGGGGCAGGTGGATATACAGAAAAATGTACCTGCACATTGCCATGATAAGCTTAGCAAAGCAATTGGGGGAAAGCTTCCATTAGCCGGGAGTGATCCCAAGTTGTTGCACAGCCTGTATTGTTCCATTCGTCTAGAAGTCTACAGGAGAAGTTTGAGAGGGCTTGAGATCAGTTCCTGACTTTCTTTTAGCCCTATTGTGTAAACCGGACCAAGAAATCAACTCCACAGGAAGACTAGAACTACTTTTATTAAGATTGGCTATAGTACTGTCAGCCTTCCCAGGTAGACCAGACAGGAAACACGACCAGATGAGCTAATACTACTTTATTGTAAGGCTACATTAACAGAATCTTGCAAGTCGGAAAGCGCAATTCTCCTTCCGTCACCTTTACGGCCTAATAACTTAGGGAGGATCCCTCCTGAGCCTCTTGCTCCGCCCACTATGCAGCTGTGGGCTATGTTCCCTCTTATCTGACCAATTCCCTAGGCAGTATCTCTCCATGGTCTCCCAAGGTCATTCCCACATACCATTACAAGTACAGAATCTTGCAAGTCTGATTGTGCTTTACCTCCTCCTCCTCTTATATTCATGGCAATTAGGGAGGTGTCTGTCTGAGCCACTTTCGCATTCCTTCTGCATGTTTTGGGCTTAAAACATGTTTTTCTCCTCCTTGCTTTGGTAACAGTTCTTGCCTATCTCCGTCAAGGTCATCTTCTTTACTCTCTATGCTTTCACAACACAGTATAAATTGTTTATGGTGGGCTGACCAGCATTATTTCTTGCAGATCAGACCTAGGTTTCCTCTGTTCTTGGTCTTCTGAAAGAAGGAAGCAGCTACCTTGCCCCCTGATTGGGCTGTGTCATCAGCTTAAAACCTGGAACCCAGATTCCAGCTAAAAGGAAAGATCTCATATTTACTCAACAGTTAGCCACTTCTCTGGATGACAGTCTGAAGAAAGGATTAATTTGCCTTTCTACATCTCTACTATATTATATTTTTTTGTAAAAAAGATAATTAATTATTTCAGAATTGTGCATGATTATAGACTTCTAAACTTGGTAATCATTAGGGACCCTTTCCCAGTTACACATCAAATAAATCCAGTGTCTTTCAGTCTACAATTATTATTAATAATATTTACTGAATTGTAAAAAGTAAAAACAGAAAAAAATGTAATGAAGCAATGTAACAGTAACAACAGAGGAGCAAAAAGATAACAACAATGGAAAACATATACATTCTACTCAGAAGGAGCTTCAGCCACCCTAGCCAAAAGCCTGGGCAAAGAGCCAGATCTTCAAGGCCCTCTGAAATACCATGTCAGACATTCAAGGTAGACCAGCTAGGAAACCAAAGTCACGCGAGCTAATACTACTTTGATTATAAGGTTATAGTAACAAAATCTTGCAAGTCTGAATGCACTTCCTCCCTCCCTTTATCTTCATGAGAACTAGGGAGGGTCTTGTCTGAGATGCTTGCTTTGATTGCAGATCTGGCCCGGACTCCAATTTCTTTTATCTGAACATTGACTTGGTTGCAGCTCTTCCTCTTGTTCCTCAAAGTTATTTCTTCTGCCTGTTACATTCCAGTAGGCTGGCAGCCACACAGATCTCTGGGGGAACCTCATTCCAGAGGGCACATGCTGTGACAGAGAAGGTGTGCTTCCAAGGTTCCAATAGGTGGCATTTTTATGTTTTTCGGTTTTAATTTTGGTTTTAATTGGTTTATTTGGTTTTAAGAGTTACTGTGTTTTTACTGTTCTCCTGTAATTTGTTTATTTGTTGTGTTATTTGGTTTTTTTAAACTATGTGGGCTGCCCAGAGTCACAAATGTGAGATGGGTGGCTATACAAATTGAAAAATTAAATAAATAAAATTGTTTAATCAAAGGGACCTGGAGCATGTCAACTCTGTCAGATCGAATCAGTTGGGCAGATACTATGGGACATATGTGTTCCCTCAAGTAACCAGGTCCTATGCCACATAAGGCTTTTTAAGTAACAATCAGCACCTTGAATCATGCCTGGAAGCATACTGGCAATCAGTGCAGCTCTCGCAGCATGATACATGGGCATATTAACGCATGCCCATCACTGCCTGCACCACTGCATTCTGGACCAGTTGAAGCTTGGGAAGATTTTAAAATTATTTGACTTTCCAATTTGACTTACGTTTTACAGTATTTAAAAAGGTAAAGGTTCCCCCCGCACATTTGTGCAGTCGTGTCCGACTCTAGGGGCCGGTGCTCATCTCCGTTTGTTAGCCGAAGAGCCAGCGTTGTCCGAAGACGCTTCCACGGTCATGTGGCTGGCATGACGCGTGCAGAACGCTGTTACCTACCCACCAAAGTGGTACCTATTCATCTACTTGCATTTGCATGCTTTTGAATTGCTAGGTTGGCAAGAGCTGGGGCTAGTGCGGGAGCTCACTCCGTCACGCGGGGCTAGGGATTCGAACCTCTGAACTTGCGATCTTCCGATCAACAAGCCTGGCGTCTTACCCGCTGAGCCACCACGCCCCTTTACAGTATTTTTACAGACCTTATGTTGTGGAATATGAATGTTTTACCTTCTCCTCCCTGATTCTTTATAAAGCTCCTACTTCTGCAGAATA
Source organism: Charina bottae (assembly GCA_023362775.1). Lineage (NCBI taxonomy): Eukaryota > Metazoa > Chordata > Lepidosauria > Squamata > Charinaidae > Charina > Charina bottae. The sequence goes on from JALMGJ010000022.1 coordinate 1,675,887, forward strand.
TTAATGATGAAATAAGAATTTGGAGATAAAGAAAAGTTTCTCCGCTATTGCAGTAAAAATTTGATTTATTAATTTCAGCTCTGCAGAATGTCTAGTACACTATAAGAAATGAAGTTGCTTTGAGAAGCAAAGTTTGAAAAAAAAATACCCTGGATCTTTTTTTAAAAAAAGTCCTGGACTAGAGCACTTAGCCAGGATTTGACAATAAAAGTTAGCATTCTAGATAACAAACACCCTTGATTTTATTTCTCAACAAGCAGTCACTGAAAGACTAGAGGGCACTGTGGTAATACTTCTTTGTGCTGACTACTCCACCTTCTTCCTTCCTAATGACTCCATTGTCCTTGTCACATATGACTGGAAGACCAGGCAGCAGTTGAAGCTGGTGTGGTTCTTGCCTGGGTGGGAGCAAGGTGGGGCTCTGGGTGGGAGAGGCAGAGTCCTTCTGATGGAGCTCAGCAGATGTCACTTTTTAAGATGCTGTTGCGATGGAGAATTAGGTATGGGATTACTATCTGTCAGCAGCCTTATAACATGCTCAGGAATATGTCTTGGATGTGTTTTGCAGCAGAATGACTAATCCAAAATCATAACTATTCCAACCAAACAGGGACCATTGGAAGATATTATTAAAATGATCAAAAGTGGAAATCCATATTAAATAGTAACAAAGCATCTTAAATGCAGCCACAAACAGCAGTGTTGGCATAAAAATAAGTCAGGGAAAAGTCTGATGGTGAGTTTGAGGAAGGGTGTGGAATTTCAAAGCTGAGGCATTACACCTCAGATAGGTGAGGGAGCTTTGAATCAGGTACTAAATATTGATTAGCCTTTGGTGGAAATAGGTGGTCCTACAGGTTGTAAGAGAAGAACTTAGAAGAGTCTAGATCTACCTAGTCTAAACAACCTCCTACAACTTCTATCCTCTGTTGTATTCAAGTCCACGTGTCCCATCTTCCTTCTGTATAACAGTTTGTATTATCCTTCTGTATAACTTTTTTATGGAATAAAATGGGAACGTGTATATGAAACATACCATTAAATGTTACGCTTACGGGTTTTTTTTTCTCAAACTCAGCTTGCTGCTGAAAGCAAAACTTGGATTAAGTGGAACACAAATCAAACACAGTACTGTGAGTGAAATTTATCTCTGTGTTTTGGATGTCAAAAAAGACTTCCACAAAGTAGAGTTCAGGAATTAACTTCCCTTTAAAGCTATACACTATTTTTTTTATTACTTATGATGTGTGGATTAAGGTTGTGATTGACTGCAGGTCTTGGCTTCCCCCCTTATTACCTGGTTACATAGTATTACTCTTACTTACTATGCTTTCTCTTGCCTACACAGATGTTAATATCAAGTAAGTTTTGTTTTCTTCTTCCAGTGTTCTGCAATTTCTTACTACCTTCTGGAGGGACCAGAGATTAAATCAGAAAGTCTGTAGATCACAGTTCCTCTATTCTATTCTATTCTATTCTATTCTATTCTATTCTATTCTATTCTATTCTATTCTATTCTATTTTTTCCATACTTGGGGTTTCATTTTTCTTCCAGAAATCTGTCCCAGACTTGAAATATGGATAACTTTTGACATTGTCAGGTATTTAAGCCTATTGCATGAATGACAGCTGAAAGCCTGTAACGTAGACTGAAATGGTTATGTGAACACTGTACATTTCCTAACACTTATCTGACAATTCCATGATGATATCTTTGAAAGTGTTACCATGCAAGTCTCAGTATGTCATGGAAATATAAAGGGCATCTGTATATATGATACTGAAGTGAGGGTGTTGGATTGACATGCTCTTAACAGCATTGGTGAAAAAAATAATTTCAAATATCTGGAGTAGCTTTTTATCCTTGTTTTTCAATGGATTTGGTACACAGAAAAGCTCAGGAAATTTTACAACTGAGTCTTAACTGGGATAGATGGAAGTTGCATCTATGATTTCGACTAATAATAATGTGGTAGTGAATTTTGGTGCCTACCAATATAACTGAGAATTGCTTTCATATGAACTGCATCTTACATTTTGTACTCGGCTACGAGTGATCGCCAATGAAATGAATGTCAAATGGAGATAAAATTGTACTGCTTCTGTATTCTCTAAACTGAGAAGATTAGCAATCTTCCTTTAAATTATTATTGCAAAATTAAAATGTTGATTGATGAGCAGTTACTCTCTAGTCTGGATGAGCAAGTGGGCACCATGCGGAAGTTGGTCTGAGTAAGGAGGGTGATATTTTTCTTTTCTTTCTTTTTTTTGGTCAAAACATAGGGCACCATTCTCTTAGCCTTAGCATATCTGTAATACAGGGAAAAAACAAACCTATTTTACAAGAATATTGACATGAATGAATGTGAAGGGCTTTGTCATGCTGAAATACTGTAAAATGCTAAGTATTATACCCTTTCTTTGTGTGAGAGTGATTTGCATTTTGGGATAATATGTGGACAAGGAATTCACATTTCTTCCCAGAGCAAGGCATGAATTCTGCAAATATTTGGAATGTTGCCATTTATTTTATATATTTCCATGATCAGCATGCTGGCAAATATGGGTAGCTACAGAGCATTTTTTTCCCAATCTGAGAACTTTCAGATATATTGGAATACAGCAGCCATCATCCCAGATATTATTACCAGGCTGACTTGGGATGATGAGTTGTGTAGTGCTTTTTTCTTCAGTTCTTTTGGAAACACTTCCTTGCTATTAACAAATTTCAGAATCTACTTGTCAAAAAAACTAGAGTAGACATTCTTCCTCTCAAGCATCTTTACCTAAGTGGAACATAGCAACAGCCTGCTTCACTCTTTTGAAGGAATGAAGCTAATGAGTGAAACCAAGAGGAAAAAGAGGAGTTATCTCACATGAATAAAAACTTCAAGTTGTAAAGAAAGAAAGGAATGGGAAAAGAACCACCAACTTTTTGTTTATGGACAACAGACATGTCTAGAAAAGAGGTGGGAGCTTGAAAAGTAGAGAGAAATCTTTTTCCCAGAAAGGTTAACAAGTGGAGAAAAGCACAAAATTTAGAATCTTATAACTCATCTTGAAAATAGTTTGGACATTTTTATTTGTATTTGAAGGATTTAGAGCAGAGCTTTCCAAACTGTGCGTCAGGACACGTTAGTGTGTCGGCTGCAGTGTCTGGGTGTGTCGCGGCTGCTGCTGCCTCCAATCCCTGCCAGGATTCCACACAGGTCCTAGTGCCTGCCTTGTGCCCTGCTGTAAGAGGGGAGCTCTGTCCAAGCCTTGCCCTGCTGTAAAGGGGAACTCTGTTTTCATGTATGTGTCCCCATACATTTCGCTATTACAATTTATGTATGTGTCCACATCTCTTATAAGTTAGTTAGTTTAACCTCCGGTTTGCTAGTAAAACTGAATTACTGTGTCGCGAAATGATGCATGTCTAAAAAGTGTGTCACCAACATGAAAAGTTTGGAAAGCTCTGATTTAGAGTCAAGATTTAAACACTGTAATCTCAAGAAATATTCCTAGTACAGGTAGTCCTCGCTTAGCAACCACAATTGGGACTGGCAACTTGGTTGCTAAGTGCCTCAGTCGCTAAGCGGAAAATCATGTGACTTCAATGGGCTTATGACCTTACTTCCCCTTCAGTCGTTAAGCGAAACACCGTGGTCACTAAGTGAAAGATCACATGACTGTGACTTAGGATTTTACTTCCACCTTCTCTATGAACCCTGCTTGTTGCAAGCCAGTTGCAAAGCGCACGAATGGCGATCACGTGACCGCGGGACACTATGACAGTCATAAATGTAAGGATTGGTCACAAAGTTATTTCTTTTAGCACCGTCATAACTCTGAACTGTCACTGCACGAGGCAGTCGGTAACCGAGGTCTACCTGTACAGCCTCATGCACTGGTAACATCACGTCCCTATTTGCTGTTTGTGGAGCTGCCTTTATGGATGGTCCAGAAAGCTGAAATTAGTGTAAAATGATGTGGTTAGGCTGTGGATTGGTGTACCTACACCAGAGCTTTCCAAACTGTGTGTCGCGACACAAAAGTGTGTCGCCACACACAGCGTGGTGTGTCACCACACCACCCGGAAGCGGCGGGGCGCGCCTGCACGGCGGCCGCCATGCACGCGCGCACCGCCACGCGCCCCCCGCGCCGCCGCACGCCCCTCCCGCGCCGCCACCGTGCGCGCGCCGCCTCACACCCCCCTGCGCCGCCGCCGTGTGCGCGCGTGTCGCCGCCGCTGCCGCCGCCGCCTGTGTCGCCAGCAGCGGCACTTTGGAAAGCCCTGACCTATACACTGCTGTGTAATACAGTTGTTAAAGAGCTGTCCTGCTTGCCTATATGCTACTGGGCCAGGTGTAAAGGTTCAGCAAAACTCTGCTTGCAGTAGATATTGTGGATATTTATTTGCTGTTAACCTGGAAGAAGCTATTAACTGCCATCTCTGGACCATAAATACTCTTGGGTATGTCTGCAAAAGCTGACTTTCCTAGAATATATTAGAGACAGTAAACCCTGCACTCCATTCTCCATTCTAGTATTGTTAGGGAAAGTGGCATACCTCCCTGATTACATGTGTGTTGAATATTTAGTGTTCAAATTTCAATCCCCACATTTCTAGATAAGACTGAAATTATTCCTGTCTTAAGCCCTAGAAAGCTGCTGTCAGTATAGACAATACTAAGGTAGAGCAATGCTGTGCTTTGGAATAAGGCAGCTTTCTATGCTTTAAAGTTGACATTTGTTTGAAAAGCTACTGGCTTCTCTAGCGATTTTAAGCAGGCATTCTGACTGAAATTCTCCTCAAACTTGTTCCTTTAGATGCCAGATTGGAATTCTTATTTATAAATAGATTTACTTGCAGTTAGGAATCATGACTTGCTGTTGTCATGCAACCTAATACTGAAATAATTGTATATGTACTGTTGCAATCGAAATCATTCAGCCCGCATTGCAAATCAGGTTTATTGTCAAAATTTACAGACTTTCAGCTGTTTGCAATGAACAAATCAAACAAAAGCAATTGAAATAGCTCAACACAACAAATGCTTCAAGTGGTGTCCCCAAATTCAACTGAAAATGCAACTTATAATGACTTCTCCAGTCTCAGAATTATTCAACCCCTTCATGGCAAGCATCTTCAGTACTTAGTAGAGCACCCTTTTGCTGTTATGACCTGCTGCAAACGAGATGCATAGCCAGACACCAGCTTCTGGCAGCATTCCTGAGGAATCTTAGTCCATTCCTCATGAGCAATGGCCTCCAGTTCAGTAATATTCTTGGGTTTGTGTGCTGCAACCGCCTTCTTCAAATCCAACCAGAGATTTTCTATGGGGTTCAAGTCAGGTGACTGTGATGGCCACTGTAGAATCTTCCAGGACTACTGCATCCAAGCCTTAGTGGAATTTAAGGTATACTTGGGATCATTGTCCTGTTGGAAGGTCCAATGACACCCAAGCTTCAGCTTCCTTATGTTTTCTCCTAGGATTTCCTGATACTTCAATGAATCCATCTTGCCTTCCACACGCTGCAGGTTTCCAGTGCCAGAGGATGCAAAGCAGCCCCAGAGCATCACCGAGCCACCACCATGTTTAACTGTAGGCAGAGTGTTCTTTTCAGCGTATGCTTCATTCTTCTTCCTCCAGACCACAGCTTTCCAAACTGTGTGTCGCGACACTTTAGTGTGTTGCAACACACAGTCTGGGGTGTCGCCACAGAACCCGGAAGCGGCAGCGGGGGCGTGCACGGTGGCGGCGGCAGTGGTGCGCCATTAGCACTTCCGCGTTTTAGTGGAGGCCGCTGCTGCCGCCGTGCACACACACGCCCCCCCGCACCGCCGCCATTGGTGTGTCGCCAACAGCGGCACTTTAGAAAGCACTGCTCCAGACATACTGCTGATCCATTGGGCCGAAAAGTTCCAGTTTTCTTTCATCACTCCACAGAACAGAATCCCAAAACTTCTGTGGCTTATTTATATGATTTTGAGCATATTGGAGCCGACTGTTCTTGTGCTTTTGGGTCAGTAGTGGTGTACGTCTTGGAGGCCTGGCATGGACACCTTCTGTGTTTAGTACGCGCCTTACTGTGCTCACTGAAACCTCAGTGCCTGTTGCCACCAAGTCTTGCTGCAGGTCTTTTGTAGTCACTCGAGGGTTTCTCTCAACCTGCCTTCTCAGAAATCTGGTTGCAGCCATTGACAGCTTCCTTTTTCTGCCCCGTCCAGGTAGTGTAACCACTGTACCTTTAACTTTGAACTTGCGAGCTATGCTTCCAACAGAGTCTCTAGGTACATTCAGTGCCTTTGCTATCTTTTGTATCCTGTTCCTTGTTTGTGAAGGGCGATGATCTCTTCTCTTACCTTTTTGGACCATTCTTTTGACGTAGCCATATTTCTAACATGCAGTCAACCGTGACACTCAACAAACCCCTAGCCAGTTCAGGTATTTCATGTGTTCCAGCTCAAGCACACCTGGTGCAACTAATGAAGCCCTTGCTTAGTTGCATCAGGTGTGCTTGAGAGAACACCTGGTTTGCATACTGTACAGTATGTGTGCTGTTGTGACGGATTCTATTCAGGGGGTTGAATAATTTTGAGACTGGAGAAGTCATTATAGGTTGCATTTTCAGTTGAATTTGGGGACACCACTTGAAGCATTAGTTGTGTTGAGCTATTTCAATTGCTTTTGTTTGATTTGTTCATTGCAAACAGCTGAAAGTCTGTACATTTTGACAATAAACCTGATTTGCAATGGGGGTTGAATAATTTCGATTGCAACTGTATATCACAAATATTCAAAAGGGAGAAAAGAACAATGGGGAAATTAGAGAGGAACATGGACAAAAGCGATTCAAATGCTATAAAAATCAGGTGTGAGCATGTTGCACTGCTTGCTGCAGGTCTAATCTTGCCAAGAGAAGCAGGAGGAAACTAGATTATAGAGTACATTATATTTCTAAATTCAGAAGTGGTGCACTGGGAGATATTCCTGATGCAGCAGTTGTGTGCTGCATTGTTCCTATTTTGGAAACTTGACTGCATATCATCTGAGGCACACCTAGCTTGCAACATTGCATTTGTGCATGGGGAGGGTGGCTGTGTGGAGGCTCATAGTTGATAAGAGTACTGAATAATGTCAGTTTGCCATTAGTTCTGACCAGTGTCAGAATGTCACGTGGTTCCATCTTTAGTTGTGTTCTGGAAGAGTAGAGAGCAAATAGCTGGTGACACAATTGTAGTAGAACATCTTTTATTTTGATCTAATTTAATTATTAGTTTGTTAACTTTAAGCTCCTGAAGGACAGGTGAGATCTTGACAAATAAAGAAGTAGATGCTAGAATAATTGATTAAAAAATAATCTTCAGGGGCTGTATATATTCACCTTCTCCAACCAAAGCTAGTGCTTTAAAATTAAAGTGCAGGTATAGAATAAGGGGAAGAGGGTGTGCTGATTGCCTTATTTGAATACTATTTAATCTTTAGCTTTTGATACTGCTGTCTCCTTGTATATCTTGCATGTGTTTAGAGTGATGCTCATTTACAGACTTTATGAATCACTTGTTGTTTTGCAAATACCACATCTATAAATAAAGAGCAGAGCTTTGTAAGTCAAATGACAGAAAAGATTTTGGTAAAGAAACTTCTCTGTGAGTAGTAACTGGAACTTTTGAGAATGACTTCAATAATAATTCTGGAAAGTTGTCTGCATTTTTAGTGTCCTTCAGTAAATGCCAAACATTTGAGCCCTGGTCCTGTATTTTATTTTTGTGAGTTCTATGTGATGAATAAATCTATTTTGAATATAAATTACACAAATACACAGGTATGTTCAAAGTGAGTAAACACAGGTTTAGTGCTATTCTGGAGGATGAGAAGGGGAAAAGGAAAGGAAGAGACAGGCTGAGAAGACTGGGTGTGAGGTTGTTTATTTATTTGATTTATATGGCTGCCCATCTCACTATAGCACCTTCATCTCTTCAAAGCTCATGTTGAACCAGCTCGTTCATGGGGTGGGTGGGGGACTACCTCGTAAAAGGTAAAGGCAAAGGTTCCCCCCGCACATTTGTGCAGTCGTGTCCGACTCTAGGGGCCGGTGCTCATCTCCATTTCTTAGCTGAAGAGCCAGCGCTGTTCAAAGACGCTTCCGTGGTCATGTGGCCGGCATGACGTGCGCGGAACACTGTTACCTACCCACCGAAGTGGTACCTATTAATCTACTTGCATTTGCATGCTTTCGAATTGCTAGGTTAGCAAGAGCTGGGGCGAGTGCGGGAGCTCACTCCGTCATGTGGGGCTAGGGATTCGAACGTGTGACGCCCCTGTCTACCTCGTAAACTCCAGGGTAAAAAAAACTTGGTGATTATTTGAAATAATTAATGAAAATAATTGGCATGGTAATGAATGATGAAATTTCAGACAAAGCACCTTTAAGAGGCCACACAGTTGTCAGAAGCACCAGGTGAAATCCCACCTGAAGGCTCTTCTCACCCTCACAGATATTATCTCATCTACAGAATTGCATAGTCACCCAGAGTCCCCTTTTGACCCAACCCAACTGGCAAAGTCATTTTAAGGGTGGTTCCAGCAGAACTCCAACTGGAAAAGCTGTTCAGTGCCCAGGAGTTGGCTGGCAGCTTGTCTTGGGAGTAAATCCCTCTGAACACAACATGGAGGAATTTAATTCTGATTGCCCTTACTGGAGATATTTGTTTTATCAATCAAAGAGAATATTTGTAGCTCAGGATTGAACTGTGGAGTCCTTGGTGCTCTCTGAGCCTTGTTGTTTTCTTGCAGACGTTTCATTGCCAGGCTAGGCAACATCTTCAGTGCGAAAAGGGAGTGGAACTTGCTCTCTGTTTATATACCCTGGCATGTCCTGCCTGTGTTGGTGGGGGTGTTGTACTCTCCTTGGTAATACTTTGACTGGGTTGTTGTTTACTGCTTGGTTGATTGACAGAGTTAATAGTTCCTTGATTAGGGTCTATTGTGTTGTTTGATTGCTCCTCTGCTGCTAATCTTGCTGTTAATCTTTGCATATCTTGTAGTTGATTGCTGGCTAAGAGGTGTTCTGGTCTTCTGGCTTTTCTATTGTCTCTTATGAATGGTATGTAAATGTTGTTTATCTCTACGTGTCTATTGATGGCTGCTTTGTCTGAGTGCCAAGCTTCCAGAAATTCTCTAGCATTTTTGGATCTGGCTTGGTTTAATATGCTCACAGTTTCCCAGTTGAAAGTATAGTTAAGTCTGTCTATGTGTTGTGAGATTAAGGAGTTTTCATCATGTCTTCTGACTGCTAGTTGGTGTTCATGGATGCGTTCTGCTAGTCTTCTGCCAGTCTGTCCTACATAGTGGCTGCTACAGTCCTTACACTGTATGTTGTAGATAACTCATGTTTTTTCTTCTTGGGCTACTGGGTCTTTTGGTTTACTTACGATGTTCTGAAGGGTTTTGGTTTTATTTGTTTTATATATTTGTTTTATGTTTCTTCATTTGCTTATCTAGTAGTCCCTGACAAATTGGAATGTTCTATAGTTCAGGAAGGAATGGGATCTGAAACAAATGAATTCATGTGTATGACTATGTCTTAAGGGATATAGTTCAAGGAAGAAAGACTTTCTTTGGAAATGGGAACTGTAGCAAAAGTGAATACTGAACAGATGGGAAAAGAAAAACAAAATAGAGAGGGGAGATGAAAATAAAATGAATTGTTCTGTAAGTTATCACTTTCTTTAAGTAGACAGTATCTTTCAAATTAGTTGAGAGAGGGGAAAGAAATCTTTCAGGAAGGGTGATTGCTGAGATGACAAAATGAGAATTAGAAAAGACAAGCTGAAAGGGGGAATTGCTGCATTGTGGATTGATGGGAGTGAAGAGAGCTAGATATCGTTTATGGTTCTCCTTTCCGTCCTTATCACCCAAAAGTCTACTTCTCTTGGATTCCAGAAACGTTGAGACAAACACAGTATGCTTGCAGAGCTTCCCATTTGCAAGAGGTTCTGCCCAGCTTAATGCAGCCTCTCCCATTTATTCCCAGGGTCTTCGTGTATCACAGTTAAAAGCAAGTTCTTAAAAGAAAGAAGCCAAAGGCAATGGTAGTCTGGAAAGGAAAGCTCTTGCATTCATCAGAAGCCAAGAAAACCCGAACCCCCCCAACCCTTAGTTGCCAGGGATTTAAGTGAGCTGGGAGAACTCCCTCCCACTTCACCCCATGCCCCTTCCTGCTTTCTTGTGGCCAGTTGGTCTATTTTGGGGCACGGGTCTAGTGCACTTGAACTGCCTCCCAAGGAGATCATAATGCCCTGACCCTGCCGGTCTTCTAAAAGGCTGTAAAAGTCTGGGTTTTCCCAAAGAACTAGAACCAGGTTGTTAGTGGAGGCGGACATTGGTGAATTTGTGACTGAAGATTATGTATGAAGTGCCTTGGTTTTGGTATTTTTACTTGGTATTTATTATGTTTGTTTGTATTTCTCTTCATGTGGTTTTTTATTGTTTTGTATTGTGAGCCGCCCAGAGTTACAGTATTTGCTTAAGGTGGGCAGCCATACACATTTCCTAAATAAAAATAAATAAAAGAGCAGTAAACGCATGTCCCCAAAAAGGCAGGTTGCGGAAAGGAAGAGCTGCTTCATATGAAGCAAGGTCACACTCCCAGTGCACTGGGAGAGCTCTCTCCTGCTCATCCCTATGCCTCTTCTCCTTGCCTGTGACCTGTCCCCCAGGCTGTTTGACAAGTTGGAGGGATGTGGGGTGAAGCTTGTTGTAGCAATAAGCCTCTTGGAGAGTTTTATCAATGTCATGAGTAAGAGATATACATGCACAGGACTAGAGCTCTGTCAAGAGAATGTTGACCCCATTTCTTAAGCAAAGCATTCTTTCAAAAGAGTGGTAAACCTGTGTTTATAAAGAGCCCAAGTAACAGCCCACAAGCATTATGTGGGCAGACTCCTTTGTGGAAGCCAACATCTCTTTTGGAGCTCAACACAAAATGTCTATGAAGGGAAAGTTCCAGGGACTGGATGCTAGAAGGCATGCCTGCAGTAGCCTGAAGTGGCCGGTGGAAGCTGGACAAATCCCAACCTCTGTGTCATCACCAGAAGTGTCATAGAACATGACCACAGCAAGATTTGTGTTGGGAGAAAAGAGAAGACACTTCTTTTAAACTGGAACAGCTAAAGCATCATTTAAGGTGTCTCCTTGGTGAATTGGGGATGAGATAAAGGCAGTGTTATGAAGAGAACGTATACTTTAGAAACAGTTAGTGGGGCATCTTCATGTTGCACTTAAGAGGGATGAGAGGATGAGCCCCTAGATGGAAATTACCAAACTCTTCTGAGATTTAGCAATGTTAAAAATTAGTTTTAAAAATCCAAGACTGCAAGCCCCATCTAGCGAAGCAGTGGGCACCCTGGTATCTGCAAACTTGGTGTTGCTATTTCCAGACTTAAGGAGTTGTTGGTTGAACTGGAAAAGTTGAAGCTCCTATTGATGTCAAACTTGTTCTTATTTATTATAATCTTGTCTTAATCAAAATACATGTTAAATTATTTCAGTTCAGTTGTTACCTGTGCATGATCCTGTGCATGGGTTTCCAACTTGCATGAACAATCAAGTCAAAGTCAGATTTGGTTTCGTTAAGCCTAGTAATCATGGAACTACTAGCTTTAAATGTTATGCTTTTTGTTAAAGATGGTTGTTTGCAAAGATCTTTTGATCTTCCATCATTACAGACATTGCTTTCTTCCCTTCTGAGTGAAATCCGTGCATCAGTGAAAGCCCAGCACTTAATCTTTGGTTCTGGTGATTCTCTGGTGATCATACAACTAAATAACATCAAATCAAGCTCAAGTTCTCTGGAATTGTGACATTATTTTCATTCAACAGGCTGAATTCCTATCAATTATTTGGACCTGTTCCCTAGCATCTTTCTGCTTTTGCTTTTCATAAAAATAAACAGGTTTTTAAAAATTTATTTTTCAGTTTTTGCAATGTTTTCATATGATCACTGCTCCCTCTCACTTTATAGCCGGTTATCATTTGCCTGTAATGAAACAGACTGCTGTCTTTGTAATTTTGCAATTTTGATTTCTCACTGAAAGCTTTCTCTTATATGTAATATGTGGAATGATTATAAAGGCAGCAAGCATTATTTTTTCAGAGCTGCCATCCCCATTAAATGCTCAAAGAGCATTTACTTTAAGCAGTTGTATTGAAAGGGTTTTGTTTAGCATTTGTTCTTCCTTGTTCTTATTCTGCAACAGGTAATGGAATTGCTTGTTTAATGAGTTCTCCTTGATTTTGTTCCTGAATATTTTTTTCAGTGTCTCAGTATTTCAAACCAGCAAGGTTACACATGAGTTGTACCTTACTTGGAATAAACATGCACAGAGATGAACTTATAATTTGGAGAACATTTTCTATTCAGAAATATCTATTTGAAGTACTGAAATGTGGAAATGAGCCATAAATGTTCTTAGCATTGTTCCTCCTCAGCGTTTAAAAAACATGTTAAAAATAAGAGTATACTATTAACATTTAAGGTCTGTAGGTAAGGATCTAAATTAATGCTTAAAATTTCACAGCAGAATGCTCCACAGAAACCGTGTAAGTAACTTAATTGCCAACAGTCATTCATTTCAGTTATCAACATGATCAGATATTTCAGTCCTGCATTGGGTTTAAATATGAATAATGGTGATTGCTGAAACTGGCAAATGGTACCCTAAAGGATGCATTTGAAACAAAAGCTATAGTAAATATTTTCCTTCCGTAGACCAGAATGGATTTTGGTTTGTTACAGGTGCTTACATTTAGTTCCATGAATTTTTAAAAAATGTTTTTTCTACATGTGTGCATATTTTAAAAAACTAAAGATTCACTTGTGCTACATTCTACTGAATGCATGTGGATTTCTTGGCAGCCGTATGGAAGTGGTTTGCCATTGCTGCTTTCTGGTTGTTTCTTTTTAAACTTTCCTAGGTAACCAATATTTAATTTTAAAATACATCTTTTAGTGTACCGTTTCTTTCGTAATATATAGCAGTTTTCTGCTATGAAGCAGGCATTGTGCATATATTTAACAACTCTATGCAGGAATGCATAAGTATACAATTAATAACTTGGGGCTGCATGGGAAGCTCTCGGTCCATATGGAATTCTTATTCCCATACACAATAAAACCACTATCATAAATATAATAACACAGAGTCAATATTTTGTATTAATTACTGATTTTCCTATTTGATCTTTTAATCAATTTTAACTTATGTACCTGCCATTATCCTGGCATCATTTTTCTGGTTTAATTTTTTAATGAATACCATTGTTTCAACCATCCTCTAGAGCTGAACATTTAATAGCATCATATGCAGGTAGACATTAGCAGAGCAGTTGAAGATGTTTGTAGATTGTGATCATTTGTACTTGCTGATTTTTGCACACTTATATAAGAGGACACTGTTGTCTTTTTGCTACTACACTTCTCTTATTTCATACATGTACACAGATTTGCCTGTCACGACAAACACAGGATTGAAAGAATTCTTTTCATTAGGTGTGTATGAAGCTGGTTACCTGATGTACTTTAACAAACTGAAGAAAACTGCTTGGATTGTACAGTGTTTTGGCACATGGGATAATATATTATGATTGATAGTCTAATATGGAGAAAGAGAAAAGCAAAGCAGAATTTGAGAGGTTGTACGTGGGAACTTCTATGCTATTAAAATGCTGGGGTAGAGATTAACTAAGAAATGAAGGAACTTACATTGTTTCAGACTAATGGGAACACAAAAAATCTTCATTAGTTTTTGATCAAAAGTTTCTGGAAATTCACAGTGGATGCAAAATATTATCTGATTTCCCAGCATTTGTAAATATTCAAAAGAGGTTAATTGCATTAATTTGAGTGGTACAATAACGGAGAAGACTGGACAAAAAGCTTTAATCATTATCAGGGACTATGGAACCTATGAAAATGAATGTCATGTGGGTGGAAAGAGTAAGTAAAAGTTGAAATGATGCAGAATTAGACTTTATTAACACTGCAACATTTGGTCAGTTGGCAACTTCATCCATTTTTAGCTAGATATTTTATTCCCCAACACCCAGGCTTACGAAGAAAAGGCAGTGTTAAATGTCTGAAAAAGAATATGATTTAAACAAATGAAGATATGGCCACTTCAGAGCCTCTGTAAACCGGAGGCTCTGTTTTCCACTGATGTATACTGATAGGATGCTTGATAAATAGCCTAGGCTTAAATATAAACATCAAAGTGACTTGTTCCCAGAGAAAACTGCATTTATTTATTTATACCAAGCCCATGTGCCCTCTGGACCCCAAGGTTAATGGTCAGGTGCCCCTCCCCCATTGCTGCCCCCTGTCAACTGTCACTGAACATTCTACTTTCTCTTTAGGGAATTCTGATTGTGTAAGTCAACGTGGTCCTGAGTCTGTCTGACTCTGCTTTCCAGGGGAGAGACGGTGGGGAGAAGTCATTTAGGGCGTTAGGCTTCTTAAAACTTAAGAAAGAAAAACAGAGGATGTACTTATCTCTTTCATATTATTCCTTCTTCTTTAGGCCCCCATCTCTTAAAAAATCCATGTTTCTGTATTTTTTTTCTACTGACTATCCGCAGTTGCTAATTTTGATAAATTAGCTGTGATGTGTGAGTGTAGAGGGGAGATGTTCAGCATATAGGGTTTGATAAAATATTGGTGAAGAACTCTTCACCTATTTCTTCCTATTCCTATTCCTATTATTATTATTATTTATTTGTAACAAAGTGGTCATAAGGGTAGGGATCTGCTCATCTCCTCAGGGTGTTAGGATTCTGCTTGATGTCTGTTCTTGTTCAATACATTTGAGGTAAAGGATGAACTTGTGCCACAGTTCAAAGCAGGTATCTTCCATTTGTTCTAATGTTCTTGTTCTTCTTTGACCTTGGCCCTCCAATCTCTACGGTTACAGTGTTTGGCTGTGATCAAAGAGCAGATGAGGATTATCTGCTGAAAATTGAATCCAGAATAGACTGAAGTCATTTAGTTGGCAAGTAAGCACAGCTTTAATCTAAAGTGTCCTGTGTACTTCTTGAGATGCTGTTACGTCTCTGGATGTCTTTGTCCCATTGTGGCAAAAAAACACAAAAACATCAGTTTAATTTTTTATCAGAGCCAAATTTGATGTGGCACTATTCATATCAATTTGCCTTATTTTATCTGTCTGCTCTGTCTTTCTGTCTTTTAACCAATAGCTGTTGTGGTAGCTGGTTAGGGGGCAGTGTTTGGGGAAGGAAAAGCTTCTGTATTTTCCAGACTTTGGAATCAGTCAGAATCAGGAGAAGACACCCATTACTTACAAAGTTAGGAAAGCTGCCATGAACCAATGTTAGCTTTCCTTTAGTTATAAATAGCAGGCTCTGCAGAATCCTCATTATTCATTCTCTCTTCTTCCATGGATTTGTTTAATCCAGTGAATCAAAAGAGAGACCTAAAATGATAGTCTAACATTAAAAATATCACATCTGTACAACAAATCTGTTTTATTTTTCTATGGTACAACAGCTGTATTCAGAAATTTTATAACAAGCGCCATGTTATAATTTAGAATCTTTTCCAGATATTTATTTAGCCCAAACTTTGTTTACATTGCTAATTTAATTTTTCTTTCTTAAATAGAAAACGATAGGACCCTTATGTTAAATATTAGCATACAAATATATGAAATTATCAAAACCATTTTCCCATTTTTTAAAAAGTAAACTAATATAAACTCTATTTGCCATACTCTATGGGATATTCAAAATAGTTTATAATTTTCTAGTGACAGATTATCTTGTTATCCAGTAATTTATGTTAGGGAGATACAGTATATTAAGTAAAATTATGTAAATTGAAATAAACAAAATATTGTAAAAGGAATTGGCTCCTCCTACATTCTCTTCATTCCCTAAGTTTATGTGTAAAACACATGATTTGTGCCTTTAATTCAGTTATAGGAAATTACCTGCTGATGAAGGATGTAAATTGACAAAGCTGTTGTAGTTAACACAAAAAGATTGCATTAGTTTTTTTTACATGCTAAAACAAAAATCCATTTTGATATTTTAAATCCTTAGATATTTTGGCTTTTAGAACATTCGCATATTGCCAAGTAGTGACTGCAGTAGACTATAAATTCACCCACTTTGCAGTTTTATCTTTGTTGTAGTTCACAGTAATTGGTAATTATATTTTTACTCTACAAGAATGAGCATGCTAACATGCATTCTAAATATTTCCTTATTTTTTCCTACCTAGATTAGGATATATAGTATTTTTATTGGGTTAATTATTCAATCACCTCTAGTCACAGCATGACACTTTATCATGAATAAACCTTTAATTTCATGAATTTGTCGTGTTCACAGATGCATATCAAGCTAACATTAGAACCTTAAAACACATATTTGGCTAAGCTTTACTACTTTTTTCTACTTTTAAATCCAGTATGCTATCTAATAAGGAGAATTTATTTTTTTATGTGCTAGTGCAATTATTTTCCATATTTGCCTTCTGATTAGCCCAGTCCAGAAATCTCTGGGAAAGGTTGCCTGCATATAAATTCAAGAATTAGAACTTTAAAAACGTATTTCATTAAGCCTTACCACATTTTTGTACTTTAAAACCCAGTGTGTTACTCAGTATGGATAAGTATAAATTCAATTAAGATTAGTATATCAACAATTAGGGTGTTAAATTCAAACAAAAAAGTCAAAGTAAATTAATATTTCTCACTTTCAGTTAGCTATGGCTGCAGTTATGCAAACAATCTATGTCCAGGACTGAAAACATCTTTTGAATTTTTGACATCAGCATTCTAAGTTAAAAGGTGCAGATACTTCTGCAACTGAGGGAAAATGTTTTTCAATTGTTGATAAGCTTCAACCAATTTCTTTTTTTAACTTAACTATTTATTGAATGCTGGTGAGGAGCCTGGATGAACACACAGCTGGGCTTGAATCAATATTACTTTACCTGTGTATTCACTACACCTATTCCTTTGTTGAATAAATATGGGACTGTACAGTACCTGAACCTTTTCCCATATATGTTCATTGCAAATAAACCAGGCTGCTGTGATGATGCTATAGTCTCTTCATCCTGCCTTAATATATTGGCTTGCTGACAATATTCCTCTATTAGCCATGGCCCCATTTGGCATTACTTTATTTTTATTGTAAACCGCCCAGAGTCCCTCTTCTGGGGGGAGATGTGTGGTGGCAAAATTTGAAAAATAAATAAAATAAATAAATTACTTTAGCCTATAGGAAAATTATATTTGGATGTCCCCATCTGGAACTGATTTGAACATAAATTCTAATGTGAAATTAAAAATAAAGCTCTCTAGTGAAGGGCTGAAATGGATGAGGCCTGAGGATACGTAGTACCCATCAGATCCCTTTTGCAGCCAGAAATATATGATGCCTGGGGGGTTTTGTTTGTGTGTGGGAGTTTTTAAGGGGGGCATTTGTCAACAAAATTATTGCCTTAAATCTTGCAGGGGCTTGAGGTAGGTGTTTCACTCCGTAAAACCCCCAAAGCCTCCCTCCAGTGGTTCCTGCCCACTTTTGGAGTGTTGCTCCCAAGATGCACACATTCACTCTTGGAGGAGCCCAATGTTTACTTAAAGTGGCACCCACTTCTGGGGATGTATTCACATCACAGTTTCTCTCCTGCCCCCAAATAGAATATAAACATAAAGCCAAATTAACAGGAGAAAAAAAAACCACATACAGCAGCAAGGAAAATCCAGGAGTAGCAAATAATATAGTATCAAAACAAAAACAAAACAGTCTTCTTGAATACTTTTTTGTAAAGAGAGGGAATGGGGTGGATTAGTTGGATTTCCTCTGACAAATATTCCAGCCGAGGTAGAGAAGCCTTGTCCCTCCAGTCATTCATCTTTTTTCTGTTGTGGACAAAGCATGACATCCTTTGATGGCTATAGTTTCCTATGGAAGTAGCCTCTAAATATTCTGGCCACAAATAATTTTGGTCTTTAAAGACATTGTATGGAACATCTGACCCTCCAGAAGTTGTTGGACTAATGTTCATCATCCTTGACTATTGCCTTTGGTGGCAGACAATAGTGGGACTTATGGAGGGCCAAAAGTTCCCTCATCTTTGTACTGAAAATTACTAATTGCATTTGGAGTTAGGCCATGAAACGTATCAGGAGGTGTTGAAAATGTTATGTGGGTTACAACCTAAATGCAAGAATTAACCTACGTCTAATTTCATAGGTGAAATTAGTTGATCCTAGTGCATTAAAAGATCTTGTTGAACCAAAATGATAATGAGTAACTATTCAAAAGCTGTAGTTTCACAAGAGTTAGATTATTCAGATGTTCTTTTTCCAGGAGTAAAGGATAATCTCTCATAAAAAATAACTTTTAATATATAGTATAGTAGTATACTGATAGTATACTATTAACATTTAATAGTATACTAGGAAAGGTAGAAAATCCAAAGTTCTTTTTACCATAGTTTCTTTCTTAGGTCAGCTGAAAATTTGCAACATGACAGTAACATGTTAAAGGTAGCATGGTGAGATATATTCCTCTGCCTTTTTTTTAAATTGAAGTTTTAATCATCTTGCTTTTGAAGAATTCTGGGAACAAAAAAGTATGTGCATTAATTGATAATTTTCATTTGGCCTAATAAGTATATTGCCTTAATATGGATTTTGTATTTTTCCCCTCATCATCAATATAACTGTCTTATTTTTAAAGGAATAGTAAGTCTCTGATATTACATATCAAGAATCCTAGAGCATTTTGCCAACTACCATAGTAGGAGTTGCTATTATAACCTCTCTGGTGGTCTTTTGGTTCTGAAATCAAAACAGTGGATGTGTTCACACAACACATAGAAGATCTGGTTAACAACAGGTATCACTATTGTGCCCACCAACACGTGTGGCTCTTTAACCAGAATATTAAGCTTACTGTATCATCTAAAGGTTTGATCAAAAGATGTATTTATTTAGTAGTACAATCTATTACTAGTTATCCAGCCCATTTATCTATTGCTGATAGTAAGGTATTCCACCTGATGGTATAAAAAATTTAATAAATTTAGAATTGTTCACAAACTTTCTTTATAAAAAGTCCTTGCAGATATTTAAAATGTGACAGGTTTCTTGTGTAGAGAAAATCTGTTTTATGTCACGTAGTTGGAATTAGTTGAGGAACACAAAATAGAGGCTTTTTATTTTTGATGGACTTAAGAGGTTACATGAAAGTGAAACAAAATGTATTCACACCTTAAAAGTGAAACAGTAGCATTATTTTACTCTCTTGTTTATAATAGGCTATTTCTGTAGCAAAAATCTCCTCTGCATTAGAAAAATAGTAGATTTTGGGAGTAGAATCAATGAAGTGCTATAATTTTTATATTTATTTTCTATAAAAATGAAAGAAATGGGAACGTAGTTCTAGATTTATGAATAAAAACATGCTTCAAATTTTTCTTCACAGTTTTTGCTTCAACACATTGAAAGCCTGAAGAAGCAGACACTGGGATGCTGATGAGATCGAGACAGTGACTGGGTTAAGTTTTTCTGCTTCCTGCTCCCAAGGAGTATTGCCAGATTGTTGTGGAAATGAATGGAGAACAGCAGCATGAGACAGGTATTACAATTCTGGAGATGGAAATCATGCCAACTCAGCATATTTAGAATCATTTGATCTCAGAATTAAATCATGGCTACAATTATAATTATGGCATGGTGGCTCAGCGGGTAAGATGCCAGGCTTGTCGATCGGAAGATCGCAAGTTTGGAGGTTCGAATCCCTAGCCCCGTGTGACAGAGTGAGCTCCCGCACTCGCCCCAGCTCTTGCCAACCTAGCAATTCGAAAGCATGCAAATGCAAGTAGATAAATAGGTACCACTTTGGTGGGAAGGTAACAGCGTCATGCTGGCCACATGACTGTGTAAGCGTCTTCAGACAACGCTGGCTCTTCAGCTAACAAACGGAGATGAGCACCGGCCCCTAGAGTCGGACACGACTGCACAAATGTGCGGGGGGAACCTTTACCTTTTTACAATTATAGCAGTCTGGACCACATAAAAATAGAACTGAGGATTCTGCTGTGCAGAAGTTATTCTTTAACACAGAACTTCCCAGTCAGTACTTGCTTAAATGGCACATATATGATGTTACACCAGACCTTAACATTTTGTAATTTCTCTTTTTTGAGAATCTAAAAACTGTGTATATAACATTTGGAATTAATACTTATTATGATTTCATTTTTGATAACCTGCTGTCAGTTCCCATTTTGATTATGTGTGATGTTTTCCTTTCAAGAAATAAATATACAGTATTGACAAAGTGAACTATGCCATGGTATATTTGATATCTTTGATGCAATCTTTCATATATGAAGAACTAAAATACTGGAAACTTTCATTAATCTTGGATTTTGGATTTGTTCTCCCCACTTCACTTCCTGTGAAACAAAATACATTAAGAAATAGTGCTACGTTCTTCTTTTTAAACATTAGTTCATTCTAGATTTATTGCCGAGGCACTATTGATAATATTCAGTTTAATTTCCTACTGAGACATTGAGACATGGTTTTGAATTACAGACACAATACTGGCTTTCTTGACTGTTGTTCTTCATATATATACATATACAGCACACACACACACACACACACACACAGAGAGACACACACACACACATACAATAGCTAAATCTGTATTTTCCCCTTCCAGATTCAACTTACATTGAATATAATGGTCATTCTATCAGCAGCTCAGCAACAACATGAATGTAGAATTGCAGTTATGGAACTATACAAAAGTGTTGGCTATAAACTAATAGAGCAGTCCTGCACTCGTGCTTATATTGTTTTGTAATTAGAGCTGTGTTGCTATCAGAATGGTCATTATATGCAGTGTATGCTGATCCTGGAAATGGAAAATATACAAAGTATAAAAATAAAAATAGCTCAGAAATAACTGAAATGTGTGCAAAGGCATTGGAAATACTACAGTGGAAATAGTTCCAGTGACAATAATCACATGCCTGACTAATCCAGATGAATCTAGGGAAGATGGATGTATAACCATAGCATACTCTTTGTCTCTATATTCACAAAACACAAGATGACATCACAGGTTCCTTCATCAGGTTCAGTATAGCATACCAGCAAGAACCCATAAGTAACAATTCCCAGGCATCCCTACAAGGAGGACTTTGAATTCCCTTACACTATACTTATCCATTCTTTCATGAGCTCAACACATTAAAAGAAGGAAGGAAAATATGCACAATACAACATCCTCAAGCATTCCTGTCCCATCAAGAATAGAAATATTTTTTGCCTAGCAACCAAGAGAACTATTGAGGAAACATGACGAATGGAAATATAGACTCACATATAACAGCAGGCTTCAGAGGTCTACCATGAAGATTATGGGATAAGGAAGTAGTGGTGGGCATTCAAGCAGGGGCAGGCATGTGCCCACTCACATTTCTGAATACCTGCAAATCTGGAACTTAAATAATAAGCTCCACAAAGCAGTTCCCTAATCGCAGAGGCAGACAAGACTCAGGAACATCATGAGTTGGTTGACCTTGCTTGTCAGCCTCCTCAGCTATACCATTTCAACAACTATTCAGGATACCGGCAACTGAGCAACTTCAGGAGAAATTGGAGTGCTGTGAGAACTGCTCACATTTATATATTGATTTAGGAGAACCTAATTCAAATCCAAGGTTTGAAATAAAATCAGAAAAGGGTAGAGAAGGATTCAGCATACACAGTTACACTGAACCAATGTAGGACCAATACCTTAGCACTTACCTGAACCAACCACTCCTTTGGGCCAACTGGTGGTTAGTTTTATATCCTGCCTTTTCTTCAACAGTTCTAGACAGCATAGATAGTATGTTTGGACTGCCATATATTGGCAGAAAAATCTGGACGACATCTAGATGGCAGCAAATTCACTTCTTTGCTGCCCTCTAGAGGCTGTCTAGATTTTTGAAGAACAGCTATTGCACCTCTATAGTATACTATTTTAATATTCCATCTTTCAATTTTATCCTCACAAGGAGCCAGTAAGGTCCAAAGTCACTTGATGAGCCTTCATGGTTTAAGATGGACTTGAACCTACATTTCTCCTAGTCTCGTTCCTGAATCACAACCTAACATAGGCTGTGTTCCATTTACACATCCTGAGAAACTATTTGGTCATGTTTCATGATAGGAAAGGATGAATATGCAAGGGAATTTGAGCTGCCTTGAACTAGAATATTAACAGTGCCATGGAGGAACAGTCAGGAGTGTCCTGGCCGCTGTTGTTAGTCATAGTTGGAACTTTTTCCCAGAGTACACAAAAATTGTGTTTTATAAATCTGGTATTTGTGGTCTGTGGAGAGTAGACCCAGAACAATGAGGATTCTGTATTTCTGAAGTTTATTTATGCTATATCTTTTGCTTTGCATGGCAATTTAAATGTAGTGTATTCATGAACAAAGGAAATACATTTTTCCCATCTCTTCCACTGGAGATAGTAGGTCAGAACTTCTTTGTGCCAGGTGTGGGGTGTAACATTATGCTATAAAAGGGATAAAACTGCAGTTTAAAAGAATATAGGCTATGCCATAAGTAAGTTCCTCCCCTCTGCCTCCCATGAGCTCCATCTGTTTCAGCTGTTGTATCTTTGTTAGCAGATTAACTGCTGGCAGTCCTCAGCTCCCATGTTTTTTAAGATTATGATGTACCTTGTGCAGGTCCTTCAGTGTATCTTCTGTACACACGATTACAGTGCAGGTTGCAAGAATACAGCAGTGCTTTGAAATAAATATTTATCTTGCATTTTGCTTTTGAATACTGTGAACAACTAGCCCAGTACTATTTCCTGGAGAATCTTGTATTCCTGTATCTCATTCTTCTGTCTTTGAACTGTTACATTTTAAAACCTGCCTTAAACTATGCAAACTAAACAAATACTTTAGCTCTGAGTGAAAGATCAAATTCTTAACAAGAACTTTGCACACCCTTACTCTTTTGTAGAGAGAACAAATAACTGGACCTGAATTTTTTTTCTACATCTGGTCTTTATTGTCCTTTTTGCACCAATGCCCAAAGATATTTCACTTGAACTCTACCAAAATTTTGCTGTAATACCTTTTTGACTAAATAAGCATGTGGGAGTTGAGGGAAATTTTTAAGCAAAACATTTCACTGTGCCTTAAAAACATTGACAAGTATTTATAACTTGGGGTTTTTCTATCTGTGGGTAAACCTATTAAGCTGTCTAGATGTTGCTGAATTCCAGCTCTAGTAGCCTCAGCCAGCATGACTGGTGACAGCTACTGGGAATTACAGCTCATCAATATCTGGAAAGCTATAGGTTCCTCACTCTT
The DNA here is from genome assembly GCA_023362775.1 of Charina bottae. NCBI lineage: Eukaryota > Metazoa > Chordata > Lepidosauria > Squamata > Charinaidae > Charina > Charina bottae. The sequence continues at coordinate 1,699,302 of JALMGJ010000022.1, forward strand.
AAGTATGATACATGTGTGTACGTCCCTGTATTACAAAAATTAGGTGGAAGTGTAGTGAAAGCATACTATATGTACTCATTGAATGAATTTCTTCCAGCTTCCACGGAGAGCTTAGATCAGTCTTTCAGATCTGGGTTGCACAAACATGTATGCTTACTAGATGGTAGCAGAAGAGCAAGGTGCAAGACTTTTATGGCCCTTTTGCTTCCATCTAGTGGTCATACAATTTTTGCAGCCCAGGTCTAGCAGCCTTATTTGGATAAACCTGCCAAAGTACTCATCCATAGAAGTATACTTTTTCAAATTAACAATAGATATTGTTTAGGAAAAAGAACACCACTGACCCCAATGAGCTATATTTCTGTTTAACGATAGGTCCAATACATAAAATCAAAAGAATGCTGCTTATAGACATAGGTCACAAATCCAAGGTGCTTATGAAAGAGCAGCTATCCTTTTTTCTTATATCTGCAAATTGCTTAGTGACCACCTCATAAACCTATTTCTCTTTTCCAGTCAATTTAAAATGGAAAGGATTCCTGTTTTTCATAGAATTTCCATTCTCATTACCCTTGGAATACAGTACATTCTACAACTTAGGGGTCAGGCCAATGAATCAGCATAGGGCTTTAGTAATTCATACTGCTGCCTTTTGATAACTGACTGACAAGTGACATAGTTTAATTGACACTGGTGCATATTACCTGTACTAGTTGGTAGCTACATGGCTTTTTAATATACACAATTCCGATAGAACCTTTCACTTCTCTCTAAAGCTGTGGGGAAAACACTTACTAGTAAAGAAATTTATAATACCATAACAGTTACATATTTCCATTTAAGATTTGTTTTCTGGCTTATTGTAGATGCAGGATCTGTTGTGGAAGAAGCAGAGTTCAGTTGGGATGAGTATTTGGAAGACACAGGAGCAACAGCAGCACCTCACAGCTCATTTAGACATGTAAGTAAGCATCTGGTCAATGTCATCTTCTGTATGTGTTGGTTGAGCTCTGATCCCTTGGCAGCCATAAGGGGAAGAAGCTCTTCATTTCAGATCCTTGAGAATTCTAAGTGCAGTCCCTTAAGCTCTTTGCTGTAACTGTTGGGCTTTAATAATGTCCTCACAGGTCCCATTTAAAGGAGAATAATAGCAATAGAGAGCATTTATTTTTGTCCTTTGCCTTGCAAGGGGACTCTTGTGTTCCAGTTAGTGCTCGAGACAGATCCAAAGAATTGCTGACTTAAATATTTTTAAAGCGAGAGTGGCTCTTCTATGCCTTGGTGCAAAGTGAGATCTTTTGCAGTGCAACACGTGAAGATAATTAGCCTGCAAAGAGCTTGCTGAATCACCATCTTAAGGCTTTCTTCCATGCCCTGTTGACAACACCTTTTTCACTCCTTCCTTCCTTCCTTCCTTCCTTCCTTCCTTCCTTCCTTCCTTCCTTCCTTCCTTCCTTCCTTCCTTCTTCTTTGTTTTGTTTCTGTTTAATGTAGAAATGAAATGATAAAGCAAGAAAATTAACTTGCTACTTTTTAAAATTTAATACTTCAGTTAAAAGTATGTTACTACTGCTCTTTTTGCTAACAAACAAAAGAATTTGACGGAGGCAGGCTGCAACTTTCACAGTAGGTTTATAGCATGATTTAGATGCTGTGGAACATTGCAGGATAAATTAATTTTTTTGCTAGAAAAAATTATTCTGGGTGATAGTGTTTGAACAAAATCTTGAAATGTGGGGTTTTCTTTCAAATAATGAAAGCATATAACTTTCAGCAAGGAGTGCACTGAAATCAAATTCTAACTTAGAACCTCTGTGGGCATTTTAGAGTCTAGCACAACTATGGGCTGTCTGTTAGATCATTAAAAACACAACTGCGTAGACAATGTTCAAGTGTAATTATTAGCTTTTTCAATAACCAAGTTACTGCTTTAGGAATTTAAATCTTGCTGGAAGGATTTAAGGCAATTTGGAACAATGTTTCTAAGTTGTTACTAATAATGCATATCTATTTCTGTACCTATGGGGGGGTCCCCTTACATAGATGAAATTTCCATTGTATGTTTATTAATTAGTGTCTATGAGAAATATGCTTACCATGTAACTAATCTACAAAAATTTTATTGTAATATGTTGATAAACTTCAAATACAAATGAGATTATTCTATGAAGACTGGATTCAGATATATATTTTTCTTTAAATTCAGTAAAAAGAAGCAGATAAATTTTGTCGCTATTTTAATGGAAATAAAATTTGTTTTGGAAATCAATTAAGAGAGTTAAACAAGGAGCCTCCAGCAGAGTAAATTCAATTAAAAACAAAAGTTTTGTATAGTGCTTAAGATGCTGGTCTAGAAACCATGAGACTGTGAGTTCTAGTCCTCTGTTAGATATGAAAGCCAGCTAGGTGACTTTGGGTCATTCACTCTCTCTTAACCTAATCCACCTCAGAGGGTTTTTGTTGTAGAGAAAATAGAAGGAGGGAAGAAGAAGAAGAAGAAGAAGAAGAAGAAGAAGAAGAGGAAGAGGAAGAGGAAGAGGAAGAGGAAGAAGAAGAAGAAGAAGAAGAAGAAGAAGAAGAAGAAGAAGAAGAAGAAGAAGAAGAAGTAGTGAATGTAACTTACTTAATGTACAGGAAACAAAACATGAATATCAAAATAATGTAATAAAAACATGAGCAGAATGCTGGCAAGGAAAAGCATTACATGGTCAATTTCTACAAAACATTGAGGGAAAGTGGATAAAGATAAAACCTGGCAATGGCTTACAACTGGAACATTAAAAAAAGAAACGCAAGGCTTGATTTTGGCTGCTCAAGAGCAAGCTATTTGAACTAATGCAATCAAGGCCAGAATTGAAAAATCATCAAATGATTCAAAGTGCAGATTGTACAAAGAAGCAGAAGAAACCATAGATCATATACTCAGCTTGTGCAAGAAGATCACACAAACAGATTATAAACAACAACATAACACAATCACTAACGTGAAAAGACGAAAGTGTGGATAATTGATGTGGCAATACCAGGGGATAGTAGAATAGAAGACAAAGAATTGGAGAAGATCACAAAGTATCAAGATCTGAAAATTAAAGTTGAAAGATTATGGCATAAACTGGCCGTGGTGGTCCCAGTGGTTATCGGCACACTGGGTGCCATACCAAAAAACCTTGGACAGCACTTAGAAAATCTGTGCATTGACAAAATTTCCATCTGTCAATTACAAAAGGCCATACTGCTTGGATCCGCACATATACTATGCCAATACATTACGACATCCTAGGTTCCTGGTAAGAACTCAGTGCGAATGAAGGCCAACACTAGCTAAAGAACTGGCAGTTGTGATTTCATGTTGTTGTGTATATAATAATGTGGCAACAATAATGACAATTTACCAGCAACAAAGAATTGTAGGAATCACAACACTGAAAAAGTAGTCAAGAATGAAGAGATTAAGGTGCTGTGGTACTTCCAAATTCAAACTGATAAACATTTAGCCTGTAACAAGCCAGACATGACTTTTTTTTTCTTTAGTTACAAAAAAACAAGTATGGATAACTGACATTGCAATAGCTGGAGATACATCAGTGAGAAAGAACTAGAAAAAATAGGGAAATATTTGTTGTTGTTTATTTGTTCAGTCGCTTCCGACTCTTCGTGACTTCATGGACCAGCCCACGCCAGAGCTTCCTGTCGGCCGTCGCCATCCCCAGCTCCCCCAAGGTCGAGTCCATCACCTCCAGAATATCATACATCCATCTTACCATTGGTTGGCCCCTCTTCCTTTTGCCTTCCACTTTATTTATTCCACTTTATTTATTTATTCCACTATATTTCCACAGGGAAATATAAAGACCTTCAAATAGAGATCAAACAAATGTGAAAAAAGAAAGTAGTGGTGGTGCTAATAGTAGTTGGTGTACTTGGTGCCACACCAAAAGATCGGAAAATCACTTGGATACAATAGGAGTGGATAGAATCTCAACTCATCAATTACAAAATCTTGCATTACCTGCAACAGCGCATATATCAAGGCAATATCTTTAATTATCCTAGATCCTTGGGAAGGGTCCAATATCTTGTGGATATGTAAATAGATATACATATTGCAATTTACATACAATGTCTTGTATGCAAATAGCAATAATAATAATTTATTATTTATTTATTTATTATTTAAACTTATATTACCGCCCATCTCCCCCAATCAGATAATAATAACATAATTATTATAATAATATATTTAAAATTAAATGGAACTGAGAAATCGCTATATGGAATATTTTAGAGATTTGAATAGAAATTATGAGAAAAACAATGAATTGGAACAAATGCTGTAAATATTAAAATTAATAAACACTAACAATTATGGAAAGGTAGACAAAAGTGCTGTAAGAATATTGAAAAATGGTAAGGCTGCAAGTGTAGATGGTGTAACTGAAGAGACTTTAAAATATTGATATGGATTACCCATGGAATCGCTGTATGACATGTTTAATATGTGTGTAAGAGTACATCTGTCCCAGATGATTAGAAGGATGCCATTATTTTTATCTTCAACAAAAGAAAAGGTATCAAGAGTAAATACAAAAATAACTGTGTTAAACATTCCTGGGGAGGCATTTGGCAGAATTTTATTTATTTATTATTTATTATTTGGATTTATCCCTGCCCATCTCTACCGTGGTAGACTCTTTTAAATTTTGATTGAAATGGAACAAGATGTGACAATGAGCAAAACTTGGGAAGTACAGTACAGCTTTATGCTGGGCAGGAGGTGTGTAGATCAGATTTTTGCTATTCAGCAAGTCACTGAGAAATATATGAATGTGAGAACGTTTATTATACATTTGTTGATTTAGAGAAAATGTACAATAAAATGAATAAGCTTGAATTATGGAATGTTTTATACAAATATAGAATGTAAGGCTCGTTGCTAAATGCAATGAGTAAATAAGATACCTAAGTAAAGCATGTGCAGGAATAAATGAAACGCTTATTGAATGATTCAGTACTGAGCAGGGGTAAAACAAAAATGTGTAATGTCCCCTTGGTTGTTTAACAGATCTATGGATAAATATATAAGAATGCTTGTGGTTGTGTTAGAGATGTTTTTGGGGGGAAGTGACAAGGAAAATGGAGTGAATTGTTGCAATTTATACTTTAATGGCAAAAATAGAACAAGCAAGTTAATTTATGTAGCTTAGTAGAATATGTACTAAAGATAGGAAAAAGGACAGAAACATTTTAAGATGTGCAAGTGCTGGTAAAAGGGTGGTGGATAGTACAGTATGTGATCTGTTGCAAGGAAGGGTATGTTTGTCAAAAAGAAGTGTAGTGAGAATGAGGTATTAAAGAAACGTGTGCAGTAAGACGAGATAAGGTAAAGAATGAATGGGTGCTGAATGAGTGTGGATTGAACACAAAAGTGAGTAACAAGTATGAAAGAAGCTCTTTGGTCATATAGAAAAAATTAATGAGGAATTCATGGAATTATGGAATATTTTTAATACTTGTTTGTTTTTATGGTCTGTTTTTATTGTATGCCCCCCAGAATCATGTTTTGTGAGATGGGCGGCTATATAAATGTGATGAATGAATGAATGGATGGATCAATCAATCAATCAATCAATATATTAAGGAAAAGTGAATGGGTTGAGAGAAAGGGGAAGACAGAGAAAGTTGTGGTTGGCTGGAGCTTATGACATCCTCAAAAAGAGAGAGGGGAGAAGTTAAAAGAAATGTATGTATGTTCTGTAGTGGTACAAGGATTATTCCCCCCAGTGATAGAAAGGCCTGGAGATGTATAGTGAATTATGTTGGTATAAGCTAGTTTTAGCTGTTTCTCTCTCTTTTTTAATCTCATGCTTGTCTTACTATTTCTTACTCCTTTTCTGCATAATATTGTTTACCCCAGAAGAGACAGCATGATGTGTATATATGTACCTGCGTGTGTATGTAAAGGTCTATAAATACAAAATATTGTACATGAAAATGAGAATAATATTGAGGCAATTGTATAAATATATAACATTTGTGCAACCATTTCACAAAACCTCTGGGTGTGTGTGAATATACAGATTTAATAATCTTCTGGTGTAAAGTTTCCCCCCCCCCCCAATAAATATTGTTGTTATAACTGCCTTTGGTCAAGTATAGAGCTTTTCAACCTTAATGTAGCATAGTTCATCACTTGTATACCCTAACAGATTACATAAAGAGGGAGAGTGCAGAGTGCAGTTCTATTCCTACTTACCTGGAGGCAAGATCCAAGAATTTATTAGGACTTCCTTCTGTGGTGTCATAGATAGGATTTCATAAGAATTTGGTTCACCTTATACTACTGTAGTCTTACTAGATTGCCATGAGAGGGTGCTATTGGAGCAGGAAAGAGAATGTTTTGAATATGTTGGTTCTAGGCCAGAGTATTCGTACCTTATTTGTATAGTAAGACACATATCCAGTTAAGACACCTAATTCTTAATGTGTTTGTTTATTTACTTTTCTTAGTTTATTAATTGTTACTTAGAATCCCTTCTCCCAAGTTCTGCCTTTATTTATCTGTGCATCTAGGAATATGTTACGCTGGATGACTTCAGAATATAATTCTCTATTATCTTGGAATATCTCAAGTTCTGAACATGTATTATTATCAAAAACTGTGTGTGGTTAGAGATAAATTAAATAAAATGAGTGAATGCATTTTAAGGTCCATATAGGAAACTACTGAACTTCAAGAACTGGAGTGATTAATTACATCTGGCCTAGCTTTTATTGTTCTTATCTTGATGTACTTTATATTGAATTAGAATCAGGCACTATTTAAGTCTAAAGACTGATAGTCAGTACCAAATAGAAAGGTAACTTTCCATTTGCTATCTGAGACAGTCGTCTAAATTCTGCTTCATTTCCAATTTGAAATACATTTTTGTATGGGTAAAGCTTCTTCAATAAAAATGATTTCAAAATGACTTTTCTTACCCACAAGTAACTCAGTTAGAATTTACATGTACGCTATTGTCATTTAAAGATGGGGCGCGATGGCTCAGTGGCTAAGACGCCAGGCTTGTCGATCGGAAGATTGCAAGTTCGGAGGTTCGAATCCCTAGCCCCACATGATGGAGTGAGCTCCCACACTTGCCCCAGCTCTTGCCAACCTAGCAATTCGAAAGCATGCAAATGCAAGTAGATAAATAGGTATCACTTCGGTGGGATGGTAACAGTGTTCCGCGCTCGTCATGCCGGCCACATGACCGTGGAAGCGTCTTTGGACAATGCTGGCTCTTCGGCGAAGAAACGGAGATGAGCACCGCCCCCTAGAGTCGGACACGACTGTGCAGGGGAAAACCTTTTTTTTATTGTCATTTAAATTGGCAGCAATCATTTTGTAGAGAGTTGTAATGTAATACAGAGGTAGGAAGGATTCGCAGTTGTTTTGACCAGTAGTGATTTGGAATTCTCTTTGTATAGAGAATGCTTTTCAGGATTTTTGTTAATTTTCAGTGTCAGAATTATGTATTGCAGAATAGAATGTGAATGAAAATGTATATAATGTCTCTCAGTTCTTATAGGAATCATATAAATATTGTATGCAGAGACAAAAATATGAAAAAGATATGCCCTCCCTATCCCCATTCCATCAACAAATATAATTCAAGTGTTTGGGTTGCTTACATGTGTATAATTAGCCTTCATTATGATAGGCAACAATGTGATATAATTAAAACTAATTTATTGTTGGATTTTAGCAGCATATCTTTTGGATCAAGGCAGGGCTCTTTTTTTAACTTGAAGGTTCTATTGTTTGAATTTCTTGGTAAAGTGAAAATGCTACTTTTAGATTTTGTGTTTATAAGTACAAAATAGATAATAAGCATTTCAATAGCACAATCTGGGAGCATGAAATAGGAGCTTTATAAACTAAATTTTGTAATCTGCTCTCCTAGATTGTCGTGAATTAACTAATTCTGTAGACATTGACCTGTTGATCATTTATTCTGGGGAAAAAAACTTGTCTGACTTAGGTTATTACCATTGTTTCCTTAAAACTGTATCCAAATTCTATTGTAGTTTTTTTTCCATTGTAGATTATTTTAACTGACCAAATCCAGAAATGTTAATTCATTACCTTCCATATCGACCTATTATCTACAGCAGTTCCTGACTTGTGACAAGTATTTTATAAATAAATTATGTTACGGTATGAAGATTGCTTACTTGCTTGTTTGTTTTTTTAGGTGGATACTAGCCCACAAAATGGCTTTACACCAGGCATGAAATTGGAGGTTGCTATCAAACCTGGCCCTGACACCTACTGGGTTGCCACAATCATTACCACTTGTGGGCAGTTACTACTTTTGCGATATGATGGTTATGGGGAAGACCGCAAGGCTGATTTCTGGTGTGACATCATGACAGCTGATTTGCATCCGCTTGGCTGGTGTGAGCAGAACAAAAAGACCCTCAAAGTGCCTGAAGGTAACCATCTTCTATAGGACAAAGTGTGGGTCCTGTAAGCTTACGAAATAGCTGCCTGTAAAGTGGTAAGATTTTGTTGTTTGGAGCAGGCTTCTTCCCTAAATTTTTGCATTTGGATTTCCATGTGCATCCACTTTGAATAGCTTTTTCATGAATTGCTTTTGCATCTACTATTCTATATTTGCTGTAATACAGTACCTAAAAGCCAGCTGCATGTGAATTCATTTGTCTTTTGGCATCTTGTCAATATACGTGTTAGACTTAATAATATCAGTATTGAAATCTTTTTTCTGGTTCATAATGACTGTGACACTAGATTCAGTCACCACCCTTGAACTCAAGAATCATGGTCATAAAACTCTGAAGTGTACTCTTAAGTAATCCAAAAGTTGCAAACCTGTTTTAACAACAGACATGTGGGTTTGCTCTTGACCTTCCCAGGATAAATATAACTTTGATCAAGGTGGTTATAAGATAGCAGGAGTGCATATTGATTGACTACCTTTTCTTTCTTTTTTTTTAGGCATCAAGGATAAAATTCCCAACCAGATAGAATTCCTTCAGCAAACTCTGAAAGGAGCATGCAGCGCCCCTGCTGGTCTTCTAGAAGGGGTAGGTGTCTACACAGTACCAATTGTAGGAGTAAAGAGTCTGCCACAATGAAGCTTAATAATTGCCACTTGAGTGATTTTGCTTTATTGTATAGTTATAAAAGACACGGTAAAATGTAATTTTTAGAATAAACCTACAATCTGGAGGAGGGGTGGGATTGCAATAAAGAACCCTTTGGGAGCCGAGAAGAGCTCCATCAGTGAGACGGCATATCTATTGTACAGGTAGCCCTCGCTTAATGATGGTAATTGGGACCGGAATTTCTGTCACTAAGCAGTCATAAAGTGCAACATCACGTGACTGCATCACTTAGTGATGGCAATCCTAGCAGTCCTCATTGCCGACATTAAGCAAGGATGGTGAGTCATTAAGCAAGGACTGCACATGATTGCGACTTGCAACTTTCTGCCAGCTTCCCACAAACAAAGTCAAATGAGTGAGGCGGGGCGGGGGGATGTGGCGCGGGCGGGCTGGGGAGGGGGTGCTGTGTCCCCGGATCATACTCCGTAGCAGAGCTCCTCAGGAGAAAAAGCAATGGGAGTGATTTGCAACCCTCCCTGCTGGCTTCCCCGCTGACTTTGCTTGTGGGAAGCCAGCAGAGAAGGATGGAAATGACAATCATGTGACTGCAGAATGCTGAAACCATGGTAACTGCAAGCCAGTTGCCAAGCACCTGGATAGCAATCATGTCACTGCGGGGGTGCTGGAACAGCCGGAACTTTGAGGACCGGTTGTAAATACCATTTGTTCAGTGGCGTTGTAACTTTGAACGGTCATTGAATGAGTGGTTGTTAACTGAGGACTACCTGTAGAAACTTTAAGTTCACCAATGAATATCTTCTGGAATAAAACTTCAGTATTGCTAGTTTGAGAGCCCATTGCAGGTTACCTACACAGTGGCCCTGACTCCATCTATTGCAGCAGTCCCCAACCTTTTTGGCACCAGGGATTGGTTTCATGGAAGACCATTTTTCCACGGACCCGGGGTGGGGGGGGATGGTTTCAGGATGAAACCATCGGAAGTGGTAAATAAAATGATGGGCGGGCCACGCGCGGACTAAAATAAGTGTCGGATTCTGATTTCTCATAAGGAGCATGCAACCTAGATCCCTCACATGCGCAGTTTACAGTAGGGTTCGCGCTCCTATGAGAATCTAATGCCGCCGCTGATCTGACAGAAGGCGGAGCTCAGGTGGTAATGCGAGTGATGGGGAGAGGCTGTAAACACAGATGAAGCTTCGCTCGCTCGCCCACTGCTCACCACCTACTGTGTGGCCCAGTTCCTAACAGGCCACGGCCCGGTACTGGTCCGTGGCCCGGGGGTTGGGGACCCCTGATCTATTGGATCAAGTAGCTTCTCTCAGATTGGGCTGCCAGGATGTGCCAATAGGAGTGGGAGAACAATTCCATTCTGGAAAAAGCATATTGTTAATTTGGGGTCTCCAGTGATCAGTGACCATCTTCTGTTTGAACACATCTAGACAGAAAAGGATAACAGGAATTAGTAGGTTGAGGACTGTATGTATTCCACTCTCACTAAGCAGATCTTGAATTGGGAAACCTACAATTATAACATTATAGAATTAATACCCTTTTATTTGTCTGAATAGCTAGCAGGTAAATATCTGGAATATATATGAACATGTACAAATCTTGGAGATGCCAAATCGGAAGCCAGAACTTAGGATAGGATAATTTGAAAAGATAATTTGATAATTTGAAAAGATAATTCAGGAATATAAAATCCACATTTTTAAAAGGAAACTTGCAACAATAATCTAAACTGCAAATGTCATGGCACTATTGTGGATAGACTGAAATCCAATTATTCAAATGAGCCTTGGACTCATAGTTTGATGGGAGGAAAATTTAAATTTTTCTCTAGCTTTGATTAAAAACGAAACCAGAGAATAATAATATTGATAATGTTTATCTTGTATTTAATGTGTCCAATCTTTCAAGAATATTTTATAGAAATTCATCTTGATTTTCTTTCTATAATTTTCAAAAATATCCTTTCCATAATTGCAAATACCGTAGCCTTTCTTGTCTGTAAAATTAGACTTTCACTTCCCCTTTTTTTGTTCACTCTTGTATGTAATAAAAGCGTTGTGGTGACATATATATAGCAGATTATCTAGACCCTTTTCAGTCAGGTTTCAGGCCGGGATATGGGACGGAGACTGCATTGGTCGCGCTTACGGATGATCTCTGGCGGGAGCGGGATGGTGGTAGTGCATCCATCCTTGCTCTCTTGATCTCTCAGCGGCATTCGATACCATCGACCATGGTATCCTGTTGGGGCGGCTTAGGGAGTTGGGGGTGGGCGGCGTAGTTTTGCACTGGTTCACCTCCTTCCTCCGAGACCGCTCCCAGTCGGTGGTAATAGGAGAGGAGAGATCTGACCCTCGGCCCCTCTTGTGTGGGGTGCCGCAGGGTTCGGTTCTCTCTCCTCTCCTATTTAACATCTACATGAAACCGCTGGGCGAGGTCATCCGACGCCATGGGATGAGGTATCATCAGTATGCGGATGATACTCAATTGTACATCTCCATCCCTGGTGAAGTAAGTGATGCAGTGACCACCCTGTCCCAGTGCCTGGGGGCTGTGAGGGCCTGGATGGGGAACAACAGGCTACAATTGAACCCTAGCAAGACCGAGTGGCTGTGGATTGATGGCCTAGCGTCTTCTGGGAAATTATCATCTTTGGTTCTTGATGGGGTAGCACTGCACCATTCGGAACCGGTGCGGAACTTGGGGGTCCTTCTAGACTCATGACTCCTGCTCGAAGAGCAGGTGGCAGTCGTGGCTAGGAGGGCTTTCGCACAACTTCGGTTGGTCCGCCAGTTACGCCCATTCCTGGATCACGACGCCCTCCGAACAGTCACTCGCTCTCGTCATCTCCCATGTAGATTATTGCAATGCGCTGTACATGGGGCTACTGTTGAAGACTATCCGGAAGCTTCAGCTGGTGCAGAATGCGGCTGCGCGAGCAATCTTGGGTGCACCAAAATCTGCGCATATAACACCCTTGCTCCGCGAGCTGCATTGGGTGCCGGTTTGCTTCCGGGTACAATTCAAGGTGTTGGTTATTACCTTTAAAGCCCTACATGGCATGGGGCCAGAATACCTGAAGGACCGTCTTATCCCCATGTTATCGACCCGCCCCACCAGGTCATTCAGAGAGGGCCTGCTACGAACCCCATCAATTAAAGAATGTCATCTGATGGGGTCTAGGAGGCGGGCCTTCTCTGTGGTGGCACCCACACTGTGGAACATCTTGCCCCCAGAGTTGAGACAGATCTCCTCCTCCCGACCTTTAGGAAAGAGCTGAAGACCTGGTTCTGCCGCCTGGCATGGGAAGGAGGAAAGGATAGCTCCTCATGGGGGTGGCTAACTCCTTAACTTTATAATGTCCTTCATTTTAATTCCATCCATCTGGATTTAGAATTATTTATTATTCTATATATTGTATAGGGATGTTTATATTTTGTTTTAACTATTTTATTGTAAACCGCCCAGAGTTCCCCATTGGGGGAGATGGGCGGTTATATGAATTTAAATAAATAAATAAATAAATAAATAAATACATACATACATACATACATACATACATACATACATACATGGAAAGGAGTTTTCTCATCCCATTAGATTCAGTGAACGGAGAGTTTGCTTCATGAGCTAATTAGTTCATCTAATTTACTGATTTGCTCAGTTCTCTGCTATTTGCTGCTTTGGGAAGCTAATGGCATTTTGTGAAAGAGTATAGGATATATAAAATGGAGGACATCAGTATCCTGGATGGGTGGGAAATAGACATATACTGTATTTCTAAATAGACAATATACTTCTATTAAGGAATATACCCTTAAACAGAAATAAATGTTACAACTCACTAACCATGTTACTTAAAAGCAAGCAGACGGAAAGCCTAGAAAGCAAAGACAGTAAGAAATGGCAGATCCTTTCTGCTTTCCCAATAATTGTGAACCTAACTACAAGTATAGCCATAATAATGTTGATACAAAGACAAAAAATGTGTAAGAAAATAAATAAAGTAAATGCATAAATAAATAATGGAGTATTTTAGGATAGGTGAATAGGCAGATGTCCTGAACCTTTTTTTCCTTCTTTTTACTCTGCAGCTCCATCGAGGGAAAAATCCTTTGGATCTTATTGCACCAGGGTCACGACTCGAATGTCAGCACTTGAATGATTATCTAGGAGCTTGGATAGTCAGTGTTCTGGAAAATATTGGTGGAAGGCTCAGGCTGCGCTATGAAGGACTTGGAGATGTAGAGCAATATGACTTATGGATGTTCTATTTAGATCCCTTTCTCCATCCAGTGGGTTGGGCAACTCAACAAGGGTACATCCTTGAACCTCCTTTAGGTACAAAGCTTAATTTTCAATCACAAACTCTTCTGTATTGTCCTTCTGTGTTGTTGCTTCTATAGGGACACTTTTGGAATTCTAATAGTGAATTAGAATTCAAACTCTTCAAACTCTTACTTGAGACCACATGTTTTTGAGGAAAGTCTTCTGAGTGTCATGTTGCATATAAAATGTTGCATTCTGCTAGGAGGCTGGCCTACCCAAGATGAAAGCTATGGCCTATATATGTAAATACATATATACATGTATTCTTATATCTAGGAATATGTATGATGAGTGCATTAGAAACACTGGTCTATGTCCTTCTGTATTGTTGCTTCTATAGGGACACTTTTGGAATTCTAATAGTCCCTTGATACAAGAAATCTTGATAGCTCCATTAATCTAGTTACAGATAAAAAATTTAAAATCATCTGGCAAGTAGTGAAATTTTATCTTGCTGAAAAATTTGCAATATTGTAAGGAGGAACTCAAGATTTACTGAGATAATGATAATTGGATGTAGCTTATTACATTGAGTATGTGGAAGTTAAATATTGGCACTAACTTGTAATTGTAATAAAGAGGTTGATTAATGGATTAAGTATTTTAATATTTAGTAACTTATCAAATCAGTATTTTGGTGTTGAGGAGTTTAATGCACTTATATTACTCAGTAGTTTTAATAGTTTAATGTTTTAATATTTTATTCATAAATTAGTTTTATAATTTAGAGACCTGCTTTTAAGTATTTTTTTAATGCTCTAGGTCTTGTATTTTTATTTTAATTATAATAGAAAAATATTGCAAGTTTTCCAAGAGGGCATTTTTTAAAGACAATATTTAAAATTCATAGGGAATACGGATTAGGAAGAAATATTTGTTAACTTACAAATAGTTACTTGTAAGGTAACTAGTAGCATGAGAGTAATATAATAGTTTCATTTTTAAAAGTTCTGTGTTTTACTTTTAATGGGATAACAAACTATAATTCTTTTATTGAAGCTATTAGGCACTTGAAGACTGAGGCAGAATGGCAAGAAATCCTAGCAAAAATAAAAGAAGAGGAAGAAGAATCATTAGTGCCCACTGATCTATTTAAGGTATGACAGTTGGGATTTACTGTTAGCAAATGGTATGATTAAATCTAATATGTACAAAAAGTAATTTCTGGGAACTAGACACAGGATAATATTTTAATTAAGCTTTTTGCTTGTTGGATCTCAGAAGCTCTAGGTAATTGAAAAACTGTAAATATACTATATAAGATAGTGTATAGATTATCTTATAGATTAATGAAGCAGATATGTTTTGACTTCCCCACTTGCAAACTCCAGACCCAGTGAAACTTCCAAAGATATTTTGTCAATTTTTTAGAAATAAGTGATTCCATAATTATATGATATTTTGATGAGTTTGGAATAATGTTTCTTAGAAAAGTCTTAGTTAGAACTGTTGTGTCAAATTTCTGTGCCATAGGAAAAAGACATGTTGAGTTCATTTTTGAGAGAGCAACTGTTGGTAGCTTTAATTTCTTGGCTTCCTGTAAGTGGAGAACTTCTGTCTTACTCCAGTGAAATATTAAACAATAAGGACATATCTTTTATCAGTGGAAAATATTTTGCAGGTCTCAAAAGCAACCCAAAATAAAAGAAATTTTTAAAAATGGAATGCTTATTGCATTTGTGTGTGTGTGTGTGTGCGCGACATTGAAAAAATCTTGAGAGATGGAAACTTAACAGTTTTTGTTGTCATTTTTGTTATCATTTTTAGGATAAACCTGTTGTTGAAATTCATGCATTTTCTATAAACATGAAGTTGGAAGCTATTGATCCAAAAGCTCCTTTCGCCATATCACCTGCTACAGTTACAAAGGTATTACAAGTATCCTGGCTGCTAACTGTAATTTGTTTTATATACTCTGTTGCAAAGAAAACTACTCTTTGTAATTTACTCACACTCTAATATTTAGGTCACCTTGAATGGAAGGTAATTTTGTAGGGCATTTGCAGCAAGAACATGTCTCAGTATTTGTTCTCAAAAACTGCTTTTAATTCTATGTTTCAGCTCCAAGAAATGTGAAATGAAAACATTATGGAAGAGGGAGAGTTCATTTTCTGTACAAGTCAGCAGCTATAAAAGCTCCTTTAATCTGGGATTGGATTGCAAGGAGCAAAACTCACAAGCAGCTTTAAGAACTTTGTAGTATCTGTGTTGCTCAAAATTAAGCATGGACATTTATCTTTCACAGGACTTTTATGTGGTTCCAGAAATACACAAATATGCATTTTTCTTTCAGTGCACTAAAATTTGCAAATTACAGTTGTGAATATGTGCATCAGTATTAATACCAAGTAATTTATTTTTTTTATATCTAGCCACCTGCTGGTTTCTTATATTTTCAAAAACTGGAATTAAGCCATAATACATTCCTTTGTCCCAGAAATCCTAGGTGCAGTTGGATGAAATTGTCAGTTGCTGTTATTGCCATTTTATGCTTCTTTTGTAAAATAATATGTATTTAAAAAAATAACTATAAAAATCTGACAATATCAAATATCAATGTAGAGCAAAGAAGCAAGAACTAAGGGGAAACAATAAAAATATTATTAATAAATTAATTAATAAAAACATTAATAAATAAAATTAACAAAATTATTATTAATGAAAATCTTTCTCAAGGAAAATTTCTAATATGATTTTCCTCAATAGACACTGAAATAATAAAAGAACAATATTTTGAGCATCTATAACCCCCCCCCCCATTTGTGAATCAGTTTGGCTTCTTATGAAGTCAAATAAGTGGATTCTAGGTTAAAGATATCCGTGGGCTGAATTTTGCTCCTAGTGATTGCACGGACACATCCATGCAGGTTTCTCCTCCGTAGTCCAGAGTGGACTTGCCACTGCCTTCTTTGAGAATGTCTTTTGATTTCCCAGTCTACTGTACAATCTTGGCATTCCCTGATAGTTTCTCATCAAAATACTAACTAGGACTGACCTTATTTACTTCCTGAGACCTGAAGATGCATGTGTAAAAGCTATCAAACATTTTCAGGAATACTGCTTCCTATCCTCCCCTACCTATAAAATTATTGCAGTGAAACAGCTTTATAACATAAATAAGGCTGTGGAGCTCTTTTGGATCTTACTGGCATTGTATAATTTTGGAAAAGTACTGTAGTTATTGTAAGCCACCTAGAATCATTAAGAGGATTTGATATAGATTAGTTCCAAAATTCCTAGTTGCTGGTTTGGGGAATGTAAACATTATTGATATGTGGAGCATGATGGCTCAGTGGTTAAGACACCAGGCTTGTCAATCGGAAGGTCAGTGGTTCGAGACCTGAGAGCTGCGTGACGGAGTGAGCTCCCGCACTCGCCCCAGCTCTTGCCAACCTAGCAATTTGAAAGCATGCAAATGCAAGTAGATTAATAGGTACCACTTCCGTGAGATGGTAACAGCGTTCCGCGCACGTCATGCCAGCCACATGACCGCGGAAGCGTCTTCGGACAGCACTGGCTCTTTGGCTAAGAAACGGAGATGAGCACCGCCCCCTAGAGTCGGACACGACTGTGCGGGGGAAAACCTTTACCTTTTTATTGCTTCCTGTAGTCACTTATTTCTCTTTGATTTTTATATCTAATTCACAACTTCTGACATTTCTTGTATTTTTTTATCCCCAACTGTACCCGTAGATCTCAGTCAAGCCATTAAAGTTAAAAAAACCATGTTGACCTAACCACCGATAAGGAATTAAAAATTGATCTAGTATAAGACGCCAGGCTTGTCGATCAGAAGATCACAAGTTCGGAGGTTTGAATCCCTAGTCCCGCGTGACGGAGTGAGCTCCCGCACTCGCCCCAGCTCTTGCCAACCTAGCAATTTGAAAGCATGCAAATGCAAGTAGATTAATAGGTACCACTTCCGTGAGATGGTAACAGCGTTCCGCGCACGTCATGCCAGCCACATGACCGCGGAAGCGTCTTCGGACAGCACTGGCTCTTTGGCTAAGAAACGGAGATGAGCACCGCCCCCTAGAGTCGGACACGACTGTGCGGGGGAAAACCTTTACCTTTTTATTGCTTCCTGTAGTCACTTATTTCTCTTTGATTTTTATATCTAATTCACAACTTCTGACATTTCTTGTATTTTTTTATCCCCAACTGTACCCGTAGATCTCAGTCAAGCCATTAAAGTTAAAAAAACCATGTTGACCTAACCACCGATAAGGAATTAAAAATTGATCTAGTATAAGACGCCAGGCTTGTCGATCAGAAGATCACAAGTTCGGAGGTTTGAATCCCTAGTCCCGCGTGACGGAGTGAGCTCCCGCACTCGCCCCAGCTCTTGCCAACCTAGCAATTTGAAAGCATGCAAATGCAAGTAGATAAATAGGTACCACTTTGGTGGGATGGTAACAGCATTCCACGCGCGTCATGCCGGCCACATGACCGCAGAAGCGTCTTCGGACAGTGCTGGCTCTTCGGCTAAGAAATGGAGATGAGCACCGCCCCCTAGAATCGGACACGACTGTGCAGGGGAAAACCTTTACCTTTACCTTAAACCAGAGCTTTCCAAACTTTTCATGTTGGTGACACACTTTTTTAGACATGCATCATTTCACGACACACTTACAGCAGGGCATCATTTCGCGACACACACAGCAGGGCACAAGGCAGGCACTAGGACCTGCGCGGAATCCTGGCAGGGCAGGTTTGGAGGCAGCAGCAGCTGCGACACACCCAGACACTGCAGTCGACACACTAACGCAGAGCTTTCCAAACTTTTCATGTTGGTGACACACTTTTTAGACATGCATCATTTCCCGACACACTTTTACAGCAAGGCATCATTTCGCGACATACTCTTACAGCAGGGCACAAGGCAGGCACTAGGACCTGTACGGAATCACAGCAGGTTTGGAGGCAGCAAGGCACAAGGCAGGCACTAGGACCTGTGCGGAATCACAGCAGGTTTGGAGGCAGCCAGGCACAAGGCAGGCACTAGGACCTGCGTGGAATCCTGGCAGGGCTCAGAGGCAGCAGCAGCCGCGACACACCCAGACACTGCAGCCGACACACTAACGTGTCCCGACACACAGTTTGGAAAGCTATGCCTTAAACATTATTGATGCCATACTGTAATGAACATCTTGCAGGGTATTGGAGAGAGAGAGTATTAACAAGTATTCAAACTGAATATACAGTAAATTGTAGTTGTAAGATGCTTTTATAGGTATGTATCTTCTTACTATTTCTACAGCTACATTAATAACTATGTCTGGAATAGATGCACAGTTTTTACATCATTTTCTTAGCAGTAAACCTTCGTGACAGCTGTGAGTTCTATATTGTCAGCACTGTCAACTCTTTATTTTTATTTTTTATTCTTTTTGCATAGCCAGCATTCCTTTTACATTACATGTCTCTTTTTTATCTTACTCTTTCCAAGGTGCAGCATCCCATTTTTCATATAAAATAGGTTTCTTATTTGACAAATCTGTTGACTTTTCTTCTCACAGGTTCATTTTTGTGTTTTATTATATCTTTTGCTACTTAAAGATTTAATTTTGGCCCCTTACTGTTTTGGCTCCCACTTCAATGCATACATTTCCCAATTTGGGCTTCTTTTTAATTTCTTGATAAGCCAAGACCTCTTAGTGCTCTTTTATTTTTAGGCTTAGAATGTACCTTGTCAACTCATGTGACACTTCTTGCTCCAGCCATTTTTGAGAAATATTTCTGGGTTTCAATTTGTTCCCTCTTACATATCTCTTTCTCACATGCATTCTTGTCTGTTATCGTTTTTCATCTTTGTGAGCACCCTGATGGTATCTGGGATGGCAATAGGTTTTCACCCTTCAAACTCTGAGACAAAGCTGTGATATCTGATCCTTTCACCCCACCAGCTGTTTGCAGCATCAGGACATTCTAGCCTGGGAAAGCCCCAAGGGGGCATGCCAGATAGGAGGGTTTGGGGTTTGATAAAAATTATCCCTCCCCCTGTCCTCCTCTATTCCCCAGCACTAAAGCACAACTGATACCAGTTTTTTAATTCTTGATTTCACAATTTTTTTAAAAAAATCCTGGATAAAGAGACAAAGAAATACAGATACATTTCCATCCTCATTTCCTCAGGTGGATATCCTGGAACACTTAAAGATTGGAGGGTCCCGACATAGAGTGCTCTCACGCTCTCATCCTTTGAAGAGTTGAATTAGTTGAATTAAGCATTATGTTCTTGTCCTATTTTTGTCATTTTAAATTTCAGATGTAACATTGTATATTCCTTCTGACCATTTCTTTTTTCTCCTATCCTTTCTTATAGAGTGCAAGATGTTTTAGGATTGAGATATGCAATCTTTCTGGGGCCAAGAGCTGCACTTGCCCTTTGCACAGGATATTAAACCCCATTTTAGTAGGGGCCAGGCAAAGCTATGTTTGGTACAATTTAATTAAAATAAATTAAAATTAAGCAAACATATTCACTCCCCATGTATTTAAAAAGGTTCTTCTGTCATATTCAGTGGCAACATCTGGACTTCAAGGGGTTGTACCCAAGTCTTTGTCAAATGTCATCCTTTATTTTATGGTACTGAACAATTAATACAATATTGTTAAAAATCATAGTAAAATCACAACAAGATACAAAACTATAAAAAATAGTTACATAAAATAGACAGTAAATATATTAGTAAATACAGCTTTGGAACTTGATTGTGAAACTACATATGATTTCAATTTTATATTATCTAAGTCATTTCTCTGTCTTGCAGGTATTCAATGATAAATATTTCTTGATAGAAATAGATGATTTGCGACCAGATTGTACCACAAGTCGGCCTTTTATTTGTCATGTCAACAGTGCTGGACTTTTCCCTGTGCAGTGGAGTCTAAAAAATGGCTTACATCTCAACCCTCCACCCGGTGTGTATATGTAATCTCTCTCCACCCATATCAGTCTTCTAGAAGCATTTAACTTTTGTATCTGAAGATACTGAGTTGTATAAGCTAATTCTGTTTCTTGAGCTATTTTACAGATTGGATAATATATTTAAGCTCAAGTTTAAGGAGGCCAGTGTGATATATTAGAATATTAGATGGGGATTGTCCAAACTCAGGGGCACAGAACTGTGAATTTCAGTAGGAAGTGCTGATCATCATCATCATCTTAATCTCACCTACCTTACAGCATTATTGTAAAGCCAAATAAGGGAGAAATGGGAGATACCCTGACCTTTTGAAGAAGGAATGTGATTAAAATGCTATAATAAAGGTTTTTTTTTTCTTTCTTTCTTGTTCATAGGTTATCCAGGACAGGACTTTGACTGGGCAGACTATCTCAAGCAGTGTGGAGCTGGGGCTGCTCCCCAAAGCTGTTTTCCTCTGGTAAGCATTCAAGAAAGTAACGTGAAAGGCTTTATTTACTGAAACATATTTTATTTCTAATGGCTGTTAGTCACAGCACATAGTAATAAAGCCAAGTGTTAAAATCCTTGCTTTGTTCTTAGAATGTGACTTCACAGTATACTATGAAATCTAAGCATATACTTGTAGCAATTAATATTCATTGTATTCTTCCAGAATTTATAGTACAGCTTGTATAACATTGACATTTCATGTCTTTGGCTACAAACAGCAGAATGATATAGTAAGACTGTTCCTTGCATATGCAATTTAGGCTGCAAATTAGGGTTTGTGGTAATGGAATGCTCCTTTGTAAATTAAAAAAAAATCTGCATTTAGAGAGTTAGCACAGTTTAGCTAACGAAGTTAGCTAACAATCTTCAATTAATACTGTACAAATATCATTGTATCGAAACAACATAATATATTAAGATTTACAACAACAACAACAACAACAACAACATAATAATAATAATAATAATAATAACGCTTAAAAAATGTTGGTAGATTGCTTGACTGGAATTCTTCAGTTTAGCGTTCAGTTTTTCAGGTTCAGGGATTTCTTTTTATTTGAAGAGCCGGACAGGCGGATGTGGGAATAAAAAAGGCTGTATGTGTGTGAATGTGTATTTGTGAAGTGGGGAGGATATTTTCTTACTTTGATTTACAACTGAAAATTGTAGAGAGGCATCCTACCTTCAGGGGCAGCGTTATCTAAGGCACGATGTCCCATAATGGGAAGAGGAAGGTGTGATGTGTAAATGAACATTACATGCAGTTGTTTGCATTCAGATCTTGGGCAGGTCGATACTTCTGGGTTGAAGTGGTAGAGCAGGACTTTTTCAACTGTTTGAGATAACCAAGTCTTCCTTTGGCCATAAAGCAAGTTTCCAACTATGTACTGTATAAGTATCTTTTTTGCCTTGTTTAATTTTATGTAATGCAAGGTCTGAGTTTGAAGCAAAAGACCTTGTGCATTTTATTTGATATGTATATATTTAAGTTACTACTTAGGTTGTTCAGTTGAAATCTCATGTGTTTCTAAAAGATTGCACACTTGCAAAGTACATACCATCTGTTCCGTTGGTGTCTTCTAAGTGTCCACTTTACTGCTAAACTGAACTATTTCTCCATTGGTATTTTAATGTGAGACTCTTAAAATATGTAATAAACATGTATCTTGTGTTTTGCTTGTGTTAGTTAAATTCTGAGCATGGTTTTAAGGAGAACATGAAACTTGAGGCTGTGAACTCAGAAAACCCGCAAGAAATCTGTGTGGCTACTATCACAAAGGTGAAGGATTCCTATCTCTGGCTACAGCTGGAAAGTAAGTTTTCTTTGAGAAGAGAGATGTTTTGAACTTGGTTTGCCATTCCACAGGTCATATTTCCAAAAGTATTTTGCATGGATGTCATAAATAA
The DNA here is from genome assembly GCA_023362775.1 of Charina bottae. Taxonomy (NCBI): domain Eukaryota; kingdom Metazoa; phylum Chordata; class Lepidosauria; order Squamata; family Charinaidae; genus Charina; species Charina bottae. The sequence goes on from JALMGJ010000022.1 coordinate 1,721,597, forward strand.
TACATAGCAAATAGTTCTAGTCCAGAAAATGGTTTTGAAATAGCTGTATTTCGTCTGTATTTCTTTTTACCATTCCTGATGATAAAAACCTTTAAAAAAAGATACTCAAATGCTTGTAGCCTGGCAGAGCTGATTGACAAGGACAGAGACAGTTCACATGTACAGAGGAATGTGGCATGTGCCAGTTCACAGGAAGTATTACAGCTGGTTAGCCCTGTAAGATGGTGGTGGTGGTGGCAGTGATGACGATTGTGCTTATGAACATTATGATCATTATTATACAGGTTCTAAAATCCCAGTCTCTGAATGCATAGTGAGCGTGGAATCCATGAATATATTTCCAGTAGGTTGGTGTGAAACTAATGGATACCAGCTTAGACCTCCTCGCAGAGCAGTAGGTATGAATAATACGATAACTGTATTAGACAATGAGATATACTGTAGTGCTTTGGAGTATTTTTATGTGCTTTTCTTAAACATAATAAAAAGATGCACATTCTGTGTTGCAAAATATAAACATGCTTATAAAGTTCATAGGAGGTATAAAATTATTGGTTTTATTTAGTTCTAAGGATGCCCTCAGAACTAGTAGCAAGGTAATCTTTAAGGCAGAGATAGGCAGATTTTTAGCCCTGAAGTCACTGTTGGTATTTTTAGAGCATGTGTTGGTGCACTTGCAAAACTGGTGCCATGAAGGGCACAGCTAGTTGGAAAATACCCGTTTACCAAATGCCAAGCTAATCCCCCCCCTCCAACCCCATCCTCTTGGCCATTCCATGGAACCTCTTGTGAGGCCAAAAGGCATCCCTACAAATAAGGAGCTTGCTGAGTTCCAATTCATTATTTTTTAATTTAAAAACTCCTTTTAAAAGTCATCTGGGGCCTGAGGCCTAGGAATAAATTAAACAAGGTTTCGGTGGGTATTACATTGCCTACACTTGCTTTAGAGGATATTTGCTGCAATAAGTGAATAATGTAGAAGCCTCTGCATTAATATTTTTTTTTTAGGAACTGAGTTGGAAAAGTGCCCATTTGTAAGATCAAAAGGAATAAAACCTTCTTTTCCATATTGGTGTTTTGTTACTAGGTCACAATTCATTGTGATTATGTGATTATTATCATATAAAGGGCTGTAGCTGCTTTGTACTGTATCATCATAGGATATATTTTACAATGTTTATATTACATTGATTCTTTAGCATGTTTCATTTTGATTTACAGTGAATAAGGAAAAGAAAATTGCAGTTGTTCAACCAGAGAAACAGTAAGCATTAAACTTAATGTTCATAATGAACAATGGCTTGTTTTTCAGAATTTTAAATACAAGGACAGGTAACTAGAGCTGGGCACTTTGAAACCCTTTTTCAGCAGTGCCTCTTTCTGTCTTATTTTGTATGTTTTTACATTTTTGTACTTTTTAAAATATATTTTAATTGATTTCTCTACCACCCCAAGATATAGGCAACTTTTTCTAACCACAGTGATGCCAAAATGTGTATTATAGTGTCATGATGCAACCTCTGCCCTTTTGTACTTGTGCCCTTTTATACATCACATACAAGTCCATAACAGGTGGAGTTTGCATCATGGCATGCCTGTCATCACATGCCTCCCTTTTCTTCCCCCCTCACCCCCCAATGAATGTCTGTATCTGAGAATAAGGATTATTGGCTAGTCTAGAAGTATACAGTCTGAGCAGGAGTGCCTAAACCAGTGCTTCTCAACATGCTGGCTGGGGAATTCTGGGAGTTGAAGTCCACACATCTTCAAGTTGCCAAGGTTGAGAAGCACTGGCCTAACTTTATATGCAACTGTATAGTTAGTTTAAAGGAGAAATCTGTTGGATATAATTGTTTTTAATTTTATTTTAATTTTGTTCACCACCCAGAGTCACTGGTTGAGATGGGCAGCTATACAAATTGATTAAATAGACAAATAAAAAATAAATAAAGTTTCTTCACATGGCCAGAAGAGAGTTATGACTATTGTTTTTAAAAGCTCATAAATTGCTGTGGCTCATTCTCATAATAGGTAACCCTGGCTTCCTATTATATCTGAATGAAATATATTAAATGGAAAGTTGTTATTTCTCCTTGCCTCATTCCCATTAGTTTTATCTTCTCCTTTCCCTTTCCCTTTCCTTTCCCTTCCCAATACCCTCGTCTCCAATCCTGCTTTTTTCTTCTTGCTGTTTCAGTTTGAAATATGTGTGAGTAGAAGTGACTGACATGTGCAAATGAGCATTTTTGGTATATGTAGATGGGGTTTAATGTTATAAACAGGATACATTATTTTACAGACAATTCATTTAGTCAGTGGTTGAGGAGGGAGGTTGTCCTGATCCTGCCCCTTTTTTGTTGTGCGATACACATATGCCCACACGTATTTCACATGCCCACATTAATGGGAAATCTCCAGGACTGGTTTCACTGGAGTTCACAGTCCCTTGTCAGTTTGGGGGTATGGGAGGAGTTCTCTTAAATATAGGGTTGTCTTCCTTTTAGGTAAATATTGAAAACAGTTGTTTGTATTAATGAAATGTGCCCATATTCTCAGTATGCCTGAGCCTTACATCATGTTTGCTTTAAAAAACACTGTGTAGAACAAAGCTCTGCAAAGCTCAAAGTTTAATCTTGCATATCTTTTCTTTTCCCATCTACTTTTTATCAGGATATTATCTTCAAGGACTGTCAGTGAGGGATTAAAGACCCAGGAACTGAACTCAGCTGACACCAGTAAGAAAGCAGTGTGTATATGTTAGACAACAAGGCTGTAATCTATCTAGCTATCATTTCTGTATGCTTTATTTATATTTATGGGAAAGGATAGCTCTGAAGTAATTATAAAGATCTGTCATTGGCTTAGATTTCTTGAACTATTGTGTGGGTGTGAGGCTCTACTGAACAAACATTTCTTGCATGCATTTTAAACCGTTTCAGTTCTACCACGTGGGACTGTCACTCCTTTACAGATAACTCTGGCAACTCTATAAACAAAAGTCTGCTTGAGAGTAAAATTCCATATGTACCAGATGGTGAAATCTAATCATTTGCTAAACTGTTTAGTGAATGAATGTTGAATAAGTACATCTGTTTCTGAAATATCTAAACCAATCTGTTGGCACACTCTAAAACCTTATTGCATGACTTGCAGTGCCTGCAAAAGGTATATTTTGAGGCACTATCTAAATTTGCACTTTCCACAAATAGAGGCTGCTCGTTCTGGGATTTAATTGGTTTTTTAATGGAGAAGAGTTACATCAATATAATCTCCTGTTTATCTATGCCACTTATAAACCACATGACATTAAGGCTTTAAGGGAAAGTAACTCTTAGCCCAAAGATAGCTATAATGTAAGATGAGTTAACTTCAACGGCCTCACATCACAGAGGTGCTTGCTGATTTATTTTGCTGTCTTGTGCAATAAAGTAATTATAAGTATTGTTTAATCCTTAATCAATATAACACTGGAAAATCTAGTTTTCGAGACAATCATCCATTACTGGGTTATTAACCAATGTTTTTGATGAGAGAGATACATCTTGTGAAATTACCAAGCCAAATGCAGTTCACCAGCCATAGATTATTGGCCTAGCCTGACAGATCTCCCTTTTTACAGCCCCAAATAGACAACATAAAAAAACAGGAACTTCCTGGTGGGCTGGTTCAGCAGGCTGAAGTAGAAAAAAGATGAGGATAATTACATTGATAATAACATACAGTAGCCTGTTTCCCAAGTGTTTCCAGAGCATCATTTTTATATTTCTTGCATCTATTAGCTTTTGTTTGGCTTTGAGGTGCAGTCATGCAGTCATCCCAGCCTGAGCATGACTAATTAATATGAAAACTGTACAATTACTGTCCATTTTATTCTAGAAGATTCCATATAGTAACCCTATATATTGGTGTCCAGGAAGCTAAACTGTAAAGATAAAAAGTAAACTTGCTTGCATAAATCTAGTCTAGCAGTTTTTCAACAAGCCCTACAAAATGCTTACTCATTTAGAGATAGGATTGAAAGCACTGGTGTTCCTCTTATCTGGCTTTCTAACATATGTCACAAAATCTCTTCATATTACTTAATGTGAGTATCTAGGATAACCTCAGAAAGGTGTTATTTGCATGTGCCTGAGCATGTATGTGTGTATTTGATGCAGACTTTTGTAGCTCAGGAAAAGTAGAAGTGAAAAAAATAAAAGATAAGCAATGCCAGAAGGTTGCGTCTTCCTGTAATATCACTCTTGTCTCCTAAATTTTTATAATGAAAAATTGATAAAGCAGTAGTGTTTGTACTCTACCTAAAACTGAACATATAAATACCAAGGCATGCGCTGTCCTGTTGCAAAAACTCAAGGTTAATAGTAAATGAAAATAAGGATGAAATTTATTTATTTATTTATTTATTTATTTATTTATTTGTTTATTTAATTTCTATAGTCGCCCATCTCCCCCCATGGGGAACTCTGGGCGGTTCACAATAAACAAGTTAAAATAAGGTTTAAAATCTCAATTATACAATAAATATAAATTAAATTGAAAATCCAGATGGTAATGGAATAATTAAAAGGACAGTTATAAAATTAGGGGATTAGCCACCCCCATGAGGAACTATCCCTTCCTCCTTCCCATGCCAGGCAGCAGAACCAGGTCTTCAGCTCTTTCCTAAAGGTCGGGAGGGAGTAGATCTGTCTCAACTCTGGGGGCAAGATGTTCCATAGTGTGGGCGCTGTCACAGAGAAGGCCCTCCTCCTAGACCCCATCAGATGACACTCTTTAATTGATGGGGTTCGTAGCAGGCCCTCTCTGAATGACCGGGTGGGGCGGGTCGATAACATGGGGGTAAGACGGTCCCTCAGGTATTTTGGCCCCATGCCATGTAGGGCTTTAAAGGTGATAACCAACACCTTGAATTGTACCCGGAAGCAAACCGGCACCCAATGCAGCTCGCGGAGCAGCGGTGTTACATGTGCGGATCTTGACGCACCTAAAACGGCCCGCGTAGCTGCATTCTGCACCAGCTGTAGCTTCCGAATAGTCTTCAAGGGTAGCCCCATGTAGAGCGCATTGCAATAATCTACATGGGAGATGACGAGAGCATGAGTGACTGTATGTCATTATGAATGCAGTAATAGATCAGTCTGAAAACAACAGACACCAATACTTTCTTGCTTCTTCTAGAGAACTACAGTAAGTCCCAAATGTAACCCAAATGTACTTACAAAGAATGGTTGAAATTGAGCTTTCATGCTCAAATTTTCGTTTCTAAGAAAAGACTTCTGCAATTGAATTGGAATGTGAAAAGGAAGTTAGCATGTTTTGTGCCTCACCCACAAGGTGCAGAGCCTCATGTAACTTTTCAGGAATTTTCTTGTAAATGAGGCAGTTTTAGTTGTTCAGACAGCCCACACAACTTTGGTCCAAAGATGTCTTGCACCAGCAGAAAGTCCATTGCAGCTCAGACAAGGCAACTTTCTTTATTTTGGACAATTCCCCAACCCAAGGCTAATTAGGTTAATACACCACTGACTTTTTGAGTTGTTTAACATTCCCAGTGGCTGAAATAAGCATGGGGTCAGGATGTAGCAGCACACATCCAAATGTGTACTGTATTTCAAAAAGGAACAGTATTTAGAAGTTGACTATGAGACAGTAGACTATGGGTGTTAATTACCAAACTGAATCGGACTAATTCTATTATATCTACCTATCAAAAGCATTATACTGTACATTATATATAGGAAACTGCCTGTTACTTTATTTTCTGTTAATTCATTGATTTTTGAATGCTAATGTTTTGAAGTAGGTGTTTGCATTCAGAAACTGTTTTATTTTTCCAGTTGTAACAAATGGTAAATACTGTTGCCCAAAGATCTACTTTAACCACCGATGCTTCTCTGGACCTTACCTTAACAAAGGGAGAATTGCAGAACTCCCACAGTCTGTGGGACCTGGGAATTGTGTCCTTGTTCTTAAAGAGGTAAGGGCATCTGTAATGCATGGCTGTATACCTGCAGCATCACTTACTCATTTGTGTATTCTGTTGGGAATAATGCTGGGATTTTGTTAGGAAAAGCTGGGAAGAAAGAACGGCAATAATCTCCTTGAAATAATTTTTGCAGATCAATTATTTGCATTTTTACTCCAGGCCCAATTATGTTTAGAGGGAGTGCTTTCAAAATGGGATGGGAAGCTGTATATTGCACAAGAAAGAGCCTTTGGATCCAAGAATGAGATAAACATTAAATAATTATTTTTCTTTGTTCCCATCTGGGTTTCTTACCTCTGCATTTTTGTTCTTTTTTGTTTTGTGTTGTTTTAAATGTTTTTAACCATTTGTAAAGTGCCCAGAGTCCCTGGGAATCAAGCAGCATGTAAATGTAATAAATTATAATTATTAGTATTTTGTTTGTTTGTTTGTTTGTTTGTTGATTACACGTTTAGGTTGCCCCAATCTGTCCAAAACAAATGTCTTTCAGGGCAAATCTCTGGCCAAAAATATGTAGATCCTGGAGTAGCAGGAAGGTAGACCCAACTTCAACTTCAGTTGGGCTTGTTCCCTGATCCTCAGGCACTGTACTTTATAGCGCTGCTGTCTGGAAGAATATCCCACAATAGCTGTGGGAGAGAACTGCAAAATCAGCGGCAGGATTTGTAGAACCTTTCCTTGAGCATCATACTTACAACTGCCATCCATTTTTATGATAAAGGTTCTTCTTCTCACTCTACTGTACCCATCTGTCTCCAGTTGGTCATTTTGAGCCTTTCCCTGGCTTTTTATGGGCTGTTGTTTGTTTTATTGCACTACGGATATGTACACTTTAAACTTCCATAAGCTCTCCCTGGAAAGTCATGCCTGAACTAAATAGCAGCTCCACAGTATCCTTTAAAAAAAGAAAACAGCCAGCCTCTCTCTGGATCTCTTCCTATTCCCACTCCTCTCATATCCAAACTTGGTCCCAGTACTGTGCAGGTAGTCCTCAACATATGACGGCCATTGGGACTGGAATTTCCATTGCTTAGGAACAGCAATCCTTGCAGTCCTGGTTGCCATCGTTAACGGAATCCCACAGTCATTAGGTGCGGCAATTTCCTGCCAGCTTCTCACAACCAAAATCAGTGGGGAAGCTGGCAGGAAGTTGCAAGTCCCAGGCCGGCAGGTAAGTGTCTGCTGCTGGGTGGGTGGGGGAGCAAGGGGGTGCACGGGGAGGTGCGGTGCAGGTCAGGGAAGGTGCAATGGGGTGCGCAAGAGGCGCGGGTCAGAGAGGAAGCAAGGAGATGCGTGAGAGGCATGGCGAGGGTCGAGGAGGGTTCATGATGCAGCGAGCGCTGGCGAGGGTGCGCAAGGGTTCACAAGTGGCTGGGGTGGTGCCAGTGCAGAGGGGCTGGGGGAGGGTGCATGGGTGGGTGAGACTTACCCCAGCAACTTGCGACCTTCCTGCCAGCTTTGCCATTGACTTGCAAATGCGATCACATGATCTCAGGGCGCTGCAACTGGTCGTAAGTGCGAACTGGTTGCCAAGCGCCCAGATTGCGATCATGTGATCGCAGGGGTGCTGGGATGGCTGGAACTCCGAGGACCGGTTGTAACCACCATTTGTTCAGTGCCGTTGTAACTTTGAACAGTCACTGAATGCATGGTCATAGGTTGAAGACTACCTGTATTGCCATGCATGTTTTGGGTGACACCTTCCCCAAATTTTGTATTTCTAGAAATAGTCATAAGACTTTCACAGTTTGGCTGAAGAATCCCCTCCCCCTTGAAATTAGATTGGCCACTGGTACCAATTTTATTTTATAACAACTGTAGTTATTTATAATACTTTATGGTGAGCTACCATGGTATTGTTTTATGATGAAGAGTGCAATATAACATTATATACATTTTCATACATTTAAAAGCTCCCCCCCCCCAATGTCCTTGGAGGCTATACATGAATGTGGTGGTGGCTCCATGGCTCCTTTTCAGTGCTCCTTCTACTTTTGATTCTTCACACTTTGCTCCCATTCCTGCTCCACCTTCCTTTCTCTTTGCTTCTGGCTGCTCAGTTCCCTTCCCCTTTACTTTTTTTTTTTTTTTGCTTTGACTGACAGGCAGAGCCATCACCCAAAGCTGCTTCCACTTCTCTGACTGGCACCCAGAATGGAAGGAAAAGTATTCCTTTCATTAACTAGCATCTAATCAGGGGAAATAATACATCACTGCACTGCTAGGCTGATAACGAGTGCCAATCGAAGAGAATTAATATATGATATGATATGATATGATATGATATGATATGATATATGATATGATATGAGATGAGATGATATGATATGATATGATATGATATGATATGATATGATAACGGGTGGTTAGGAATCGGCATGAAAAAACAATTTAAGTTACTAGTGCATGCTAGTGGGGTTTTTTGGTGGTGGTTCCCTGTGAAATAAAGTTTCTGTCATATTGCAGTTTTTATTGTATTTTTAAATGATTGGGTTTTTTTAAAAAAAGTTATTATATAAGCACACTGGAATGCTTTGTTTTGGAAGAGGTAGATGAGTAGAAAGTTGCTGTCAATAAATAAAATGCTAAAGGGGAAATTAGATTTTTATAGGGTTTATAATTAATTTTCTGTATTGTAGAAATACCTAAGTGACATATGGGAGTTGGGGATGTATACCTGGCACTGAATCGTGTAGCAGCAGAAACTGCCCAAGGCAAAATACCAAATCTGATGAGTCAGTAATTGGATCTGTTACGACAAATCTATAACCCTTTGGGAACATCCTAGATTATTATAGCTGCCTCTGGGGATTTCAGATACACATTAAATGTCATTGGTAATGCCTCTTATTGGCAGCTTTGTCAGATACTGTCTAGTACTCAAGGTATAGCATTGCTACATAATTTTTATGATGTTCAACGAATCAGGTTCATTATTCTGGGGTTTAAGCTTCTTTGTCTATAGCTGCCTCACTTTTTGAAATAAATAAAAAGGAACAGCTGTCACTTGCTGGTCTTTTCAGGGTATTTTCCTGGGTGGGTAGGTGCATATTTCTTTATTTAAATCCATCCTGACCAACCCTAGCAACGCTTCTTCTTTCTCTCATTCCTGTAGTAAACAGTCCCTGCTCTTTCACTACCTGTTGTGAAATTTCTTCTCAAGTTCCCTTTCTTTAACTCATTCCCGGCTTGGTTATTTATCTCCTCTGCCAGTTCCATAAGCCGCCTGCTCAGTGAAACTCTCTTCACCAACCTTTTTCCATCTGGTCACCTGTATCACCCTTCACCACCACCACCCTGTTGCTTTCTTGATATATTGGGACTATTATTTCCATTATGCACAGGCAGGATTGCCCATCTTGGAGTTGTAGTCTAAAATACCTGGAGGGCATTCACTTGGAAGAAGCTGGCCTCCTCCAGACTCCCTACTTTCCTTATTTCCAAAATTTTGCCAATAAAACTGCAGGGGCTTGTCCAGGTAGTTGCCAGGAGTCAAGACTGACTCAAAGGCGAGGAGGAGGAAGAGGAGGAAGATGAAGGTCCTTAGTGACAGTTTTGCTTTGCAGTTACTGTTACAGTCTTGTTATACTGCTCGTATAAATAGAATTAAACAGCTAACTCACAGTAATACCATAAAATAAATCATACTGTTCAAATTAATATTATATCTATTTTTCTCTCTTTCTGAATTCAGGTTCTCTCTTTGTTGATCAACGCTGCTTATAAACCTAGCCGTGTTCTTAGAGAAATACAGCTGGATGAAGAAGCTGCATGGCATGGATATGGAGAGACTTTGAAAGCAAAGTAAAGTACTCCATATCATATATTTATATTTTACTATTGGGGCTACATTAGCTAAACTGACACAGCTTTGGTGTGGCATTTTCAGGACTTAATTGTCAGAACAGAGACAAGCTTAAACTTTCCAAGTGTACCAGTGCTTCCCTGCATGGTTGAAGGGACTGTTATTCGTATGTTATATGCCTCCCCCAGTCAACCTTAAAAATCAGAAGTTACCAGGATAATGTATTTTATAGGTGCATCAGAAACGCTAATCGTAGATGTACAGTAAGTCATCCTTATATGAGAAAAAAAGTCATTTGAAGGGGTGAAAAGTCACATGAAATGTCAGCACTCTTTGGATTCAGGACTGTCTTTCTGCCAGGGGAAAAGAATCAGTGACAGAACAAATAACCCCCTCTAGTCTCTCCCCCCTGGTTGGCTGCAAGGCAGGTGGGAAAGGAAAACTGCTAGTCTAATCGTAGTATTTCCTAATTAAACCCTCTGCTCTGCTGATGGTGTTTTTACATGGGAATAGCAAGCATACCAATTTAATAACCATCTTTGAGCTGCCTTAAGCTACCGATTTATTTATTCAGTAAAAGATTAAGAGGCTTACTCAAGCAGAAAGCGAATAAAAGACTTTGTTTTTGCTTTGAAAGTAACTTGATAAAATAATATTAAGGTGATTTCAGAGCACTTCTCAAAATAATAATACCTGAAATAGAAAAGACCTTAGTGGTTTAGTATCTACTGCTGTTTCAGCTTTGGCTTGGAATGGGTTGGTCTCTTGTCCCTGTTGTCTGGAACAGGCAGTTAGTAAACCAGTGCTGCCTTCAGATCCTTTGATGTTCCTTTCTTAGAGAAAAGCTGGATATTTGTCATAAACTAAAAGGCAAGCATTTTTTAACACAGGTATTGCTTTAATATGCAAAAAAGAAAAAGAGTATAAAAAAGAAGAAAAACCTGAAAAGAACAAAAACAAATGATATCATATCCAGGTAATTCTCAGTTAACCATGGTAACTGGGACCAGAATTTCTGTCACTAAGTGATGCAGTCATAAAGTGCAACGTCAAGTGACCGCATCACTTAGTGATGGCAATCCCAGTAGTCCCTGTTGCTGTCGTTAAGCAAGGATTGCGGGTTGTTAAGTGAGGCCCTCACGTGACCGGGACTTGCAACTTCCTGCCAGCTTCCAACAAGCAAAGTCAGTGGGGAAGCTGGCAGGGAGTTGCAAGTCACAACAAGACTTTCCTTATGCATCTAGCAAGCAGGTTGGCAAGTGGGTGAGTGCTGCGGAGTGCGGGCAGGCAGGGGGTGGGTGCTGTAGGCCCAGCATGGCTGGGCGGGGGGTGCTGCAGTGTGAGTGTGGGTGGGCGTGTGGGTGGGCGCTGAAATACAGCTGGATGGGGGGTGCTGCAGCACAGGGTAAGCGCCCAAATATTGACCGCATGGGTGCTGCAATGACTGCAACTTTGAGGACCAGTCGTAAGCACCACTTGTTCAGCCCTGTCGTAACTTCAAACAGTTGCTGAATGAGTGGTCGTTAACCGAGAAATACCTGTACAATTCAGCCTAGTTTTTAAAATAGTTATTATACCTTCACCACATGAAATAATATTAATTAGTGCCTCTATTATATTGATAAAAAACCCAGCTGACACAGAAAACAAACACATGCAGGTAATCCAAGTTTGTAAATCTGGGGTAGCTCTACCTTTTGAACATTGAGCAGTGATCTTTTCTACCAATTTCATTAAATCCATAGAACAAGCCCACATCATATGAATAAAAGACTCATTTATTTAGCATTGCTGACATAATGAAGTTAATAAATACACACAAATTGTTGAATTAATATCATCTTACAAGCATAAGAAAATTTATTTTAAGACCATTTGCCACTAATTTGCTGATACAAGATATGCCAATTTGTTAATCCAGAGTTTTTGAAAATAACTAATAACTAAGCGATAAACTGGTGGGTGATCACTGTAAATGGTCAAGATGTAAATTGTGCAGATTCGGGGTCTTCCTGGACTCACAGCTCCTGCTCAAAGCGCATGGGGCAGCTGTAGTCAGGAAGGCCTTGTGCAGATTTATCTGGTGTGCCAGTTGCAGCCTTTCCTGGGCTGGAAATCCCTTCTCATGGGCACTCGTGCCTTGGTCACTTCATTTGTAGACAACGACAATATGCTTTATATGGGATTGCCCTTCAGTATCTGTCAGAACTATTGTTAGTCTTTCTCCTGAGACTAACAATAGCTTCCTAGTTGCTAGAAAATTTTAGGTAACATTTTCAATCCCCTGTAGCTTTTCTGATGTGAAGTTAAAAACTGAGGATGGTCCAGAATGGCGTGGTGCAAACAGTTGTGGATGCATCTTGGTATGCTCATGTAACACCTTTGAGCTTCCATATATAATTCAGTGTGCTGGTTATGACTTGTAAAGGCCTTCATAGCATAGGGCCTGGCTGTCTGAGGGACTGCCTCTGTCCCATTATTTCTGCCTGTCCTATAAGCTCCAACAAATGGGTGCACTTCATGTCCCGTCCGTTAAGCAGATGGGACCTAAGAAGTAAGTCATGGGCTGTAAATCATAATCTGGTATACTTTGGTTTGGTTACTGTGCTGTATGAACCAAGCTAATGTGTATTTCTCTGAGAAAACAAACACATAGGACATCCATTTTGTGTTTACTTTCCCCTTTACTTATTAATGAAATCTTCCTTTGCTACAGATATAAAGGAAAGAGCTATCGAGCCACAGTGGAGGTTGTAAGAACAGCTGATCGAGTTGCAGACTTCTGCAGGCAGACCTGCATCAAACTGGAATGTTGTCCAAATCTCTTTGGCCCCCAAATGGTGCTAGACAAATGTTCCGAGAACTGCTCTGTTCTGACAAAAACCAAATACAGTAAGTAATTGTGGTATTGGCCTTTCTTATTTACTCTGAAAAATGCAGTAATGTGTGAGCAGCTAGAAAGAGCACTTTTCAAAAAATATGCAGTATCTTGGAAGTAGCTGGTCATGTCACTTTTAATTTACATTCTCAGAAGAATCATTGAACCAAGATCATTTATTTAACTTAGCAGTGGTCCATGTAACCCTATATCTAATATTTATCCATTGAATAATTGAATCCTCAGTTTTTAACTTCACATCAGAAAAGCTACAGGGGATTGAAAACGTTACCTAAAATTTTCTAGCAACTAGGAAGCTATTGTTAGTCTCAGGAGAAAGACTATTGCTATTTATACTTTTTCCTCTGTTGGGAGTGAATGGAAGTTTCCATGGGAAAACTTAGCAGCTTCGTAAGAATAATATAAACCATATATAACACTAAGCAAGTGATAATAATTAAGGCAGTAGCCTAGTGAATGTGTCCCAGACAGGGAACAGCAGACCAGAAATGGCCATGGTTTGCCAGTCCCCTTCCTTTTTCATCAGCTTTATTATGGCTGCCAGTTGGCACTGCCTAGGGCTTTCAGTAAACAAAAACAAAGCCTGCAGTGGTGTAATTGGATCACAGCCAGTTGTTTGGATGGCATACTAACCCATGAACGAATGCTCCTTAATCAATAATAAATCATGGGTACCATTTGTGGTTAATGGCCTTCTACTTCACCATGAAGTGACCATATTTTGGGCTTCAGACATCACAGTATGTCAAACCGAATTATGGCTGCATTAAATTGAAAAGTAATACATCTGAAGATAGTCTTGCAGATCTCCTTCATAACAGTTAGGTCATTTCTTACTCAGTGGAGAAATCCAGTATGAGGCTGGGTTCACACAACAAGCTTAGCCAAAATCTAGCAAAGCATGTTATGGCTAAGTGTGTTATGTGAATCCGGCCATTGTGACTAATTTCTGTAAGCCCTTTTTTGTTTGAGATCTTAGTAAAAAATAAAGTGCTACACTCACTTTCATTAGCACCTTACTTACTGCCTTTTCTGTTTGAGGCCGCCTCCAGACAGCCCTTCTTTGGAAAAGAGCTAAAAATGGCTCTTTTCTTTGATTACATCTCATGGTAGCATCACTGTTGTATTAAGAAACCTGAATACTAATTGTTGTAGACCAGTTTGACTTGTAAATTGGTGGGCACCCCATCCTGTTTTTTGCAAACACTATGCTATTTTTATTAAGGCATACCCCACCATTGCTGCTACAGTAATGTAAAGGTTGCCCACAACCAAAGTAAACCGTATGTATAATAAGAGTGCCTCTAAAGTCTTGTCTTTTTGAGGCCTAACAAATGATGAATTGTGTTTCATGATAACAACTCTTTTCTTTTAACTCCCGTAGCCCATTATTATGGGAAGCGGAGAAACAAAAGGATTGGCCGACCACCTAGTATCCACAGCAACATGGAGGCAAGCATGAAGAAAGCAAACAGGAAAAGAAAAAAACGGAAAAACTTCTTTGTTCATAAGAAGAAGCGATCTTCTACCTCTGTGGATAACACACCAGTGGGATCACCCCAAGTATGTAACGAGGAGGGATGTATTTAATCTATGAGTCTATAGAGCAGAGCTTTCCAAACTGTGTCGGGACACGTTAGTGTGATGGCTGCAGTGTCTGGGTGTGTCGCGGCTGCTGCTGCCTCTGAGCCCTGCCAGGATTCCACGCAGGTCCTAGTGCCTGCCTTGTGCCCTGCTGCCTCCAAACCTGCTGTGATTCCGTGCAGGTCCTAGTGCCTGCCTTGTGCCCTGCTGTAAGAGTGTGTCGCAAAATGATGCCCTGCTGTAAGAGTGTGTCGCGAAATGATGCATGTCTAAAAAGTGTGTCACCAACATGAAAAGTTTGGAAAGCTCTGCTATAGAGAGAGACTGTGGGATAAAGTGATGACAGATGTTTCTGCATGCAAGCTTCGCTAATCCTTGCTATTCTGAGCCATTCCGTATCGTTTCAGGGAAGTGGAGGTGAAGAAGAGGATGATCAGGATGAGGTAGATGAAGAATCTCTTACTGAAGACAGTACTTCGGAGCATCAGGAGGAATTGCTTGAGGAGTCTGAAGTATCAGAGAAGAAATCACAGTCATCTTCCCCAACACAGAGTGAGCAGTCTCATTTTGGGGCTCCAGACCGAGACAAACGGAAAAGAAAACTACGGACTTTTTCTTTCTCAGATGATGAAAATAAGCCACCTTCACCAAAGGTATATTTTAATTTTTTAAAATGTAACAGTCGTCAAGCTTTTCAGCAAGGGGAGCTGTGTGGGTCATGTTTGCTGGATCTATCTACTATGTAACTTAGCAAGCTTGCACGTATATTTCACTGCCTGTAAAACTTGTAAAATTTCCCTTAAGTATCTCTCCTCCTAAACTTGTCACCACTTGAAGGATGGGGGTGTCTTCAGCTCACTTGGTCAAGCTAACCTTTAAAAAAAATATGAGAAACCAGTTTTCTTATTATTTTTCTCCAGGAATTAAATCTACACTTAAAGATGGGTGGTTGACCTTTATTTCTTTGACTAGGAAAACATTGAGTAATTGTTTGCAATTTTATAGTATATAAAACACACCTTCCCAGTCTGTGTGCAAATCCTTGTTATATATGAATGTAATAATATTTTATCAACAATTTTATACCTCTTAATTTCCATGTGCATTCAAGGGAACTCATTTTTTGTGGATTTGACATTTTCTTCCAATAGTCAGAATAAAACAAAACTTCTTCAGCAGGTCCTTACCATGACCTCAGAAAGAACACAGAAATGTAGTCAAGGAAATAATAAAAGAAAATACAATTCTGCGTTACAAAAAATAATCAGGAATGTAAATGTCTTCCTTACAGAAGATGCAGCATAAAATCTTTGGAATTCTGCTGTTCATTTTGAAACATTTATATCCTCATCTCTGAGGAGTTCTAGGTCAGAGGTCCCCAACCTGTGGGCCATGGCCTGTTAGGAAGTGGGCCGCACAGCAGGCGAGCAGTGGTGGTCCGCATGATTGGCTCCCACCTGCAAACCCTGCCCCCCCGGTCCTCATGATTGGCTCCCGTCTGCAAAAAACAAACAAACCCTGGTCCGTGGAAAAATTGTCTTCCACAACCGGTCCCTGGTGCCAAAAAGGATGGGTACCCCTGTTCTAGGTGACTTATTTCTGGTAAAAAAAATGAAGTTACATATCCGTAGGACCTTATGTTCCTTGTGAAATTGATAAAGTACCATGACCTGCTTTAGGATATCAGACAGGAACAAGTTAAATGTAGAAAAAGATGCATACTGGTGATCTGGATGAAACAAATTTCAGGCTTAGGCCCCACACAACAATAGATGAGAATCACAATCTCAATTTTGATTATCCCTTTAAATAATATAAATCAGATGTTGAGTATACTCAAATTACCTACATTTATGATTATTTGGTTATATGCCTAGTTCTCAAAGATACACGAGAAATGAGTGTCATCAAATTAAAACCAAAACACTTCAGTGTCATCAAATCGAAAAAGAAAAGATTTCATCCCAGTGATGACTGGATATTACATTTATACTGCAACAAGAGCAATGCCAACAATAACAGTAATAGTTTGCAATTGCATAGCGCACATTTTTTAACTTTCTGTTCAGTTCAAGGTCTTCTGTTTCTAGGAGGCTGACAACCATGAATCTCTGCTGTACTAAACCCCGCTTAACTCTGCTGTACTAAACTCTGAAGCTCAACACTGCCCAGTCTCTGCTGTATTCACCTCTGTGCCACTGTTGTATATTTTTAATAATTTAGAGTAATCTGATTATTATACTTCAAGTGTCTCTTTGTCACCCTCTGTTCTTTTTCCTCCCACTGATCCTTTTAGCATGGTTCTTTGTATAGAGTTGTGTCTTTTTTACTTTAAGAAATGGCAAAACGGGGGTAAATAACCAAACTACTATATGTTCTGCATTCAAGTTCACTGTCACGTTTTCAGGACAGTGCATACATATTACTGCTCAACAATAGGACTTCTTTTAATCCCCAGAATACCAGATCAGTGGCTCTTCTAACTCATAGAGAGCTTCTTAAAAGGTATTAACTGGAAAACATAGATACTTCTAAGGAAGAAAATGAAATATTTTTGCCTTTGTGTCTTGTGGCATAGGAAATAAAGATAGAAGTTGATGAAAAATTACAGCTGGACAGCAATCCTCTGGAATGGAGTGTAGCAGATGTTGTGCGGTTCCTTAAATCTACAGATTGTGCACCATTAGCTAGAATATTTCTGGATCAGGTATTTTTTATTATTGGCCATAGATAATTGACCCTATGAAACCAGTATGGCAACTAAAATAACATTTGTATCATTTTTACCTCTGTGTTTATATTTGTTAAAAAGTGTATTAATATTCATAGAACTCTACTATTATTTACCATTATTTAATGTATATATTAGTTAAATTATTGAGAACATTTTCATGGCAAGCTAAGACTCCTTAGATTTCTTTGGACTGAGACTGTCGTATGACAATGGTGGCTTTAATTTACCAGACTTTCAACTTTATCACTAGGCCTTTATTTTAACATTTGTATTTGATTGATTGATTGATTGATTGATTGATTGATTGATATGGCTGCCCATCTCACATACATGACTCTGGGTGGCTTATAATAAAACTGATAAAGCACATATAATGCAAACATAAAAACACACAGTGGCCAGAATTTTTCTGGGATGAGATCTTTTCTGAATATTGCTCTCTTAGAGAGAGTTAGAGAGTAAGTGTGTGACTTCTGCAAAATCTTACCAAGTTTTAGGGTCTATTTATAGTGAGCAGGGATTGTATTTTCCAGCTTTGAAAACTACTGGCACATTTGGTCACTAATAGGTAAAGTTTTAATCCAGTCACATGAAAAGTCCTGCTGTGCTGCCTCATTGTGGCAGGTAGGGGGGTATACATGGGAAGGATGAGCAAAGAATGCTGGGAATGTATGCCAAGTGTATATAATCTCAGCAAGTCCACCTAAGGCATGAAGGTCATCCCAGCTGCCCAGCTAAAGCAAGTAGGAACCTATATTGGGCAGCTGTGATATGGGAAGATATCACAGCTGTGATAGCAATAAGATTTCTTATTGATGTATTATTCTTTTTGTTTGTTTATAATACATTAATGAAATGTTTAAAAAAAATTTCGTTTAAAAAAAACACGGATTTCTTTTTAATGAAAGATACAGGAGTCAGGTGATCACTTTAGTGACAATGGCAAAGACTTCATTTCATACTGTGCAGGAAAAGGCAATGGTCAACCACTCCTGTATTTCACCAAGAAAACCACATGGATAGATTAGATAAAGTGATTGATGATACAGTGCCGGATGATGGTCCCCTCAGGTCAGATGGCACTCAACATATTTTTGAGGAAGAGCTGAGAATCTTTCCAAGTACAAATGGTGTTTATGATGTGGCTAAATTAAAGCCTTCCATCTATTTTGCATATATGGAAAGAAATTTATACTCCTAATGTTAAGGAATGGATTCAAATCTGTGTTTTTTATCAATTACTGAAATGGCCTTATATAGGTAGTCCTTGTTCAGTGACCACAATTTGGACCGGCAACTCGGTCATTAAGTGAAATGGTCACTAAGTGAAACCATGGCTGTGCTTACAATCTTACTTCAGCTTTCCTTTGCTTTACAGACCTCCAAAGGTCATAAATGTGAGGATTGGTCGTAAAATTACTTTTTCATCACTGTCATAACTGAACAATCGCTAAATGAGAACTACCTGTACTCTTAAAAACAAGGAGATAGAGCAATTATTTCCATATGGTCTAAATTTAATAAGATGAAGGATTTTATGTTGATATCATATCCATTTTTTCCCTAAGTTCTTTTTATTCCTTCCCTTATGTTTAGTTTATTTTAATCACTATATGTAAGTGGTTTCTTATTGATGTATTATTCTTTTTGTTTGTTTATAATACATTAATGAAATGTTTAAACGGTTTTAAAAAAACACGGATTTCTTTTTAATGCTGACTGCTGTTTCTTCCTTTTCCCTTGATAGGAAATAGATGGGCAGGCACTTCTCCTGCTCACTCTTCCCACAGTTCAGGAGTGCATGGACTTGAAACTTGGCCCAGCCATTAAACTTTGCCATCACATTGAAAGGGTTAAATTTGCCTTCTACCAGCAGTTTGCCAACTAAAGCAGGAGGAAGAGGATAAGCTGAACCTGAAATTTTGAAGCACAACTGCAGTGACCTGCTCTTCCTTCAGCAGGAAGAACCAAGAAGGGTTAGATGGAAACTGCTTATAAACTGGCTTTACAGTTTTGCACTTTGAGTGGGAAAAATACTTGGAGCAAAATATTAATGCAATCCCAACTATCTTTGCAGCTGGCTTAAGAAAGTAGTACTTAATCATTCTGTACATCAGGGCTTTTTTATGAATAAAGATGATTGAAATAACTTTTGAGGGGAGAAAAAATTCCTCCAGTTGTGGTCTGGACAGAAAGAACTTGCAGCATGCAGAAAGGAATGCAGAAGATGAGCATCTCTTTACTGTTTGCTGAATGACCGTCCTCCTTTTTTTTATGGTCTTGAAGATAATTTAAATGAGTAGACTAGCTGTTTGCCAAGATAAGTGGTGTGGCCAAAAGCTTAAAAACAAAAGTGCGGCTTCTTTGTGATCTTTATTTTAGAGCCTGCTCTCTACCTCTAAAACCAAAAAAGGCTACAAGGCAAATAAAAGGGTGATGCAGCTGCTAGTTAAATTAAGGATGCCCATCTTTTTCTACTGTCCTGACAGAATCATAGCCTTTAGCAGCTACTTGATAGTCACAAACTGAAGAAGTAGCACTCTTTATTTTGGAGAAATACTGATAGTGAAGGTTGCGTCTGTCATGTTGCTGGTAACGGTAGAGAGGGGGAATTTAGAAATTGTGGATGTTAATATGTGGCATGTGGTATGGGTAAGCTAAAGTTGCACAGAAATATTGACATACCAGAAATACGGTGGAAATTTTTTAGAAAAATATGTAACTTTTTAGCAAAAATTACATGATCTTCCCTTATTCTTATTTGCTTAAAAAAACTGAACTTGCATCCTTAGAAGAAGAATGAATTGAAATGCAGAGCTCCTACCAGTTCTCAAATAATTGAATAGAAAGAGAATTGTGGCATACCTTGCATGCCATATATACACATTAGGAGATGGGGTTTTGTTCGCTTAACGTACAGAGAACTCAACTGAATTCATCAGCTTAATATGCTGACCTAATACAGAGAGCTACTACCCACAACTGCAGTACAAGCTGATGCATTAACAGGTTTTGAATGGAAACTAGGTTTTACAGAAGCTGGGGAGGGACCAGAGCAGCTTTTGTATTTCTACCCATTATATACATAAATTAAATTGTGGCTTCAGCCAGTGAATATTTATTATTCACAAGTTGGGTCAAAGCATTGGTGACTTGCTGGAGAGTCATGTTGCAGGGCATATTGAATACTTTTAGGAAGAGAGAGAATGTGATATCTTGAAAGAAATTTCCTCATAACCTATCTATCTAGCTATATGGGATCCTAAAGTAGAGAGAGAATGATTTCATGCTTCAGTTTTCAGCCAAAGTAGGTTAAATACATAAAATGTTACATAACTCAACATATGGGCCAAGTTTGCAACTAGATTTGTATATTGAAATTAGTGCTATTCAGATGCTCCATTATTTATAAGAACATGCATGTATGTGAGAGTGTAAATGCCTCTGTTTAGCATCAGAAGGAATATTGGTCTTTTTTTTAAAATCAGGCTCAATGTAACTCTTGCTCTATTTAATTAGCCACGATTGGATACGTTCATATGTACAAACTTGTATGTCTAAGATTTTCAGGGTTTTTCAAGTAAAGCTTTCATACGCCATACATTGCTGTAAATAATATTTTGAATGCCAGTAAAATAGATGCTGGCTATCTAGGTTGTATTTATAGGCTGATATTTCGGTCCTGCTCTATCATTTTGGTCTTGGTAGGATCCATTAAGGTTTTTAAAAAAAAAAAAAAAAAAAAAGCTTTCCATTACTTTATTACTTTGAATGAGTCATTTCTATGCAACACATGAGTAACTGATGTACTTCATTTCTTGAGGCAATTCAAGCATGTCTTGTGGGTTGGAGTTTAAAGGGTTTAACACAATCTATAAAACATTCCATAAATAGTTCTGAAATATTCTCTGAGTTTAGTAAAATGTAACTTCATCTATAAATCATTCATCTCTTTCCTATTTATTGCCCCGATGAGTCAGCCAGTCTTATCTGCTTTGCTACTGATGCATTCAAAGGCTGTTGGAATATTAAAGTTAATTGAAGAAAGTCTGCAAAGTTAGATAACGTATATTTTTATGAGGCCAGTGACATTCTAGCTAGGAAAAATCCTATTGGTTTCAAGGTCTGCATTAACATTTACCTAAGGCAGAGAGAGTGGGAAAATAAACATAGTTTTCTGGTCTCTGGAGGCTAGCTGCTGTAGAAAGTGTGTATAAAAAAATTATTAGAAACTGGCAGTAAAATAGATTTTCTCATGATTGGTGTCTCGAGAAACACTTTAAAATTTGGGGAGATAGAAAAGTCAACATAAACATTTAGTCTAGTCTGAAAAGTCAAGCTAATTTTTTGAAGTTGGCAGCTAATGTGCAAGATACCCTTGCTCTAATTTTACTCTGTGTAGTTTTATGATTCTAAAGATTTGGGAGAACAAAGGAAGCAATCAAATACTTCATATAGTTCCTGAATTGAGCACACAATTATCCAAGGTAGAGATTTTTTATTTTGGGCATTACAGGCCAAAGTTTATCAGCTGAGAAGAGTTGAATTACACATGAATAAAAGGTTTTTGCCAAAATGTGAAGTCTAAAGCCAGGATATCAGCCATTTTATTTCTTTCTGTAAATATAACACTGTATGAGTTCACTCAAGATGTACTGCCAAACGTTGTTTTAGCAGATATAAAATTCAACATTTTAAAATGAAGGTCTTTAAATGCCATTTTCGGCTTTGCCTAAGATAGTTACCTACTGTGAAAATTTTCAAAATACCCAATATTTGCTAAGCACAAAGAAACTAACATTGCCTGGAAACCTCATGGGTGTAAATTTGACTGTATGCCAGGTGTTCATGTTGGTATTAGTTTCCCCAAAACATCCATGAATAACCTTTATATTTGAAGGCAGCCTTAAGGGTAAGAAGTCAGAATGGATTTTGAAAGGACAACACTTTTAAAACTTTGTTATATCTATAATTCAGTGGTATTTGTTATGTGTGCAGCGATCTAACCCCCTTCCCATAACCTGGATTTATAACAAATGGATTGTATACTGAAGGCCATGAATGTGAATTCTTTTTTATATCATGTTTCAAAACTATCAACACTGGAGAAGCACCAGAGTACAGTGTTTACATTAGTACTTGCTTGTTAGAAATTGGTTCTAATCTTTATATTCTTTTAAGCAATTCTTGAAAGAAGTATAAAAACCAACTTTCATGCAGGAGAGCAAGTTGCTTTCTCCGGTTAATAAATGCAAAGTTCCACTATTTGTCCTGTGCAAGGCTATAACCTGGAATCCCGAGACAATTGGAACTTCATAGAAATAGGATTGATTTAAAATAGGTGATTTTTGTGTACGAAAAATGTATTCCTTTAGTTTCAAGCCCTATGGAGCCTTATATACTTTACTTATATTACTGAAGTTTTATATTCATCAGCTTCTCCAGCTGCTACTTTGTTTAATTCTCACCCATTGTGCACACATTTTCTCTTCTGTTCTGATTGTTCCCTTAATGTTCATAGACAATCAAAACCTCTTGAAAGAGCCTCTAAGGCAGGTACTGCCAGCATATTTCTTAGTTGTAATAGTTCATTGGACATGCACTTTCCTGCTTTGCTCTAAAAAAAATAAATTAAAGATGTATATTGTGTTGTCTTTTCTGCTTGCTGTATTTTTACTTTAATTAATATATATGTGTGTGTGTGTGTGTGAGAACTGAGGGTAAAATTTTAAAAAGTAGAAGATATGCACATAAAATGTCTACTGAAGCACCTTCTTTGTTGCCTAGGTGCATCAGGTAAAGGCTTTTAAAATATTTTAGATTATTTCACTTTTTTCTGTAAATGAATGTATATAATTTTGTGGTACTTCATGACCGTTTTAAGTGGTTGTAAGAAAATTAAAAATACTTAAATTGGTGCTAGTTTCCTTTGGTATTGTTGCCTGCTTGGAGTCTTTCATTACTAAAGAAAAAATAGATTTGAAAATGCATAGCAATACATGTGAATTTCCAAATATTTTACATTATTTTTTTTTAAAAAAAAAACCCAACTGCAGATTCCAAATCCTGGGGCTAATTGGCTATTGTCAATTTAACAGTTTTCCAAGAAACTTTTCCATTTTATGTTGAACACTTCAACTGCATTTTTAACCTATGCACCACCAGTGGAAAAAAATGCTTACATATTCAAAAAGCTAATACTGATGTTTTCCAGTATCCAAAAATAATGATACAGAATTAAAACACACAAGTTTAGGGGTCATGTTTATTTATTTATTTTATTTTTATTTATTGGATTTATCACCGCCCAACTCCCCCAAGGGAGTTGTTTTTGTTACAAGTAAGGTAAGGCTTTTATCACATTAATGTTTAAACATTTAGAAATAATGAGATGCAGTATCATTTCTCCCACCAGCTGACACTATAGAATGAGAAAAGCTGGTGCAATAAGACACTGGAAATTCAAACTGCCACCGGATATTACAGTAACAGATTTTCCTATATTTGTTTCATCCCAGAGGAAACTGAAGTTTACAAATACATGGAGGCAACTCTTGGATTTGAGATTTAAGGGATTGTTAGGTTATCTAACATGGGAAAGTTAACATGAAAAAGTTGTCTTGCATTTTAACTAAACACATTGGTATGCTACAAAGGAATACATATCAGGTAACCACAAGAACAGTTGCTCTAGAGCAGCGGTCCCCAACTTTTTTGGCACCAGGGACCGGTTTCGTGGAAGACAATTTTCCCATGGACCGGGGGGGCGGGGGGGGTTTCAGGATGATGCGGATGGAAGTGTGCGGCCCAGTTCCTAACAGGCCACGGACTGGTCCTGGTCCGGGGGTTGGGGACCCCTACTCTAGAGGACTCCACACATCAGTGTTAAATTGCTATCTAGTTAAGCCAGTGTTTCTCAACCTTAGCAACTTTAAGATGTGTGGACTTCAACTCCCAGAATTCCCCAGCCAGCCATGCTGGCTGGGGATTTCTGAGAGTCGAAGTCCACACATCTTAAAGTTGCTATGGTTGAGAAACACTGAATTAAGCTAATTGGAGAATTGCATTTACTGAAGATAACAATTGTGAAGGCAAGTAAAAATAGCTGATAATCTACAATCAAAGTACTTCTGCCCCTCACCGCCACCCAACAAAATTGTTTTCTTCATTAATGAAGATATCAGAAATGAAGACAAATTGGGGAAAATAAAGGCGGTCGTAGAGTCCCCTCTCAGAGAAGCCATCTTCAATTTGCCATCTATTTTCCCCAATTTGTCTTCATTTCTGATATCCTGATTAATCTGATTAAGCTGCACAGTTTCTCTGGAACATTAATTGTGTTTAGCTTGTGTTTGGAGGCAACTCCATGCTCAGTTTTACACCTATCCTACTTAGGCTGACCATATTTCCTTCAGACAAAAACGGGACATTTGGGATGGGAAAACGGGACGGTCTTATGCCACCATGCCGGCCTCCAAACCCTGCCCCCCAGTCCACGCAATTGGCTCCCACCTGCAAACCCCACCCCCATCAGCGTGATTGACTCGGATTTAATTTTTTTTTCCCGATTTTTAAAGGTTTTTTTTTTCTTCTAGCAGTAAA
The DNA here is from genome assembly GCA_023362775.1 of Charina bottae. Taxonomy (NCBI): domain Eukaryota; kingdom Metazoa; phylum Chordata; class Lepidosauria; order Squamata; family Charinaidae; genus Charina; species Charina bottae. The sequence continues at coordinate 1,746,207 of JALMGJ010000022.1, forward strand.
TGGTGTGGCAGAGCTGGTGCGTTTGGGGGAGGCCGGAGTACACACACTGTGCACACAGCACCGTCATCGGCCAGGGAACAAGGGGAGGGGATGGAGGCCCACCACTGCCCCATCCCCCTCGGGCTTGGCCGAGGGAGGGAGGAGAGTCACTGCTGCTGCCACCGCCGCAGAGCAGGAGAAGCAGGAGGAGCCGGCTGCGCTCGGCTGCTTCAGCCACACCACTCCGCCCCTTGCTGCCCGCTGAAGCTCCCCAGGGTGGCCGGCTCCTGCTTCTGCTCGGCGGCCCAACAACTCTCCTCCCTCGGCCAAGCCCGATCAGATGCACACTCACACACTCACAGGACAGACTGCCCTCGGCAGGAGCCGGCCGCGCTGAGGGGCTTCCGTCACACCACTCCGCCCCTTGCTGCCCGCTGAAGCTCCCCAGGGTGGCCGCCTCCTGCTCGGCGGCTCGACAACTCTCCTCCCTCGGCCAAGCCTGATCAGATGCACATACACACATTTTTCTTATATCTCTTTTTTCCCCCGCCCCCCCCTATGTTTGTATTTTTATTTTTATAGTTTATTAATCTCTACTTAATATTATATTCTTTTTGAATATATATAGAAGAAGAAAAATGTAAATCAAGTATTTACACAATTTTTTGTTAAGAAAACGTATTTTAATGAAATGTACGTATGTATTGTATGGTAAAGATGTATAAGTCAAAAATTGAATTTGAAATAAATACTTAATAAATCAGTAATATAACAAGAGAAGAAAAAGAAAATAGTGATAAGGTTAGAAATAGATATATATAAATAAAGTAGTTAGAAAGGGTTAGAGGAAGAAGAAGGGAAGAGGGAAACGGAAAATAATTTAGAATAAAGATACGTTATATGAAATATAGTAGATAATGAATATTATAAATCAAATGTAAATATGTATACATAAATGTAGTTATTGTTATGTGTTACATGTTTTGTTTATGTTGAATGTAAATAAAATTAAAATTTTATATTAAAAAAAAAAGATGCACATACACACACTCACACACTCAGGACAGACTGCCCTCGGCAGGAGCCGGCCACGCTGAGGGGCTTCAGCCACACCACTCCGCCCCTTGCCACCCGCTGAAGCCCCCCAGCATGGTCAGCTCCTGCCAGGGTAGTCAGAGTGTGTGCCTGAAGCAGCCGAGCGCAGCCGGCTCCTCCTGCTTCTCCTGCTCTTGCTCTGTTGCAGGGAGGCTGGAGAAAGAGGCTTCTCCTGCTCAGCGGCCCGACAACTCTCCTCCCTCGGCCAAGCCCGATCAGATGTGCACACATACACACACACGCACCCCATACCGTCTTTCTCCAGCCTCCCCATGACCAAATGCACCCGCACCTATTGCAGGGAGGCTGGAGAAAGAGGGTGTGGGGTGCGTGTGTGGGGTGCGTGTGTGTGTGCGCGCGTGATTACGCTGAGCAAGTAATCTGCACACGCACCCTCTTTCCACAACTTTCCCGTGCCTGCTTTGCTTTCCCTGGCCTCACCACTGCTGGGCAAACAATCTCAGGATCAGGTAAGGAGGCAGGAACCTGGACTGTGGTGCTGCTTCTGCTGCTGGGATCGCACGTGGCAACTGGGCTTCCAGTTGCCGCGCTGATAGGGCCTCTTCCGGGCTGCCTCCAATGGCAAGTCCGGCTCCAGTCCTCCTTCCTGTCTTCCTGTCCTCCTTCCCGCTGGGTTTAAAAAAGGGACAAAATTGAGATTTTGATCAAAACAACGGGACGGTTGAAAAATGCTAAAATAACGGGACTGTCCCGTTCAAAACGGGACGTATGGTCACCCTAATCCTACTGAATCTCACTTTTTGCTGGCTGGTAGAATTCTAAATTCTAGTGAGCAAACATCTCACAAGCCAAAAAACATGTAAAGCTGCTGTGCTTACAGGCCACCTGTGCACATCGACTCAAAAGAAGCCCCAAAAGTTCAGTGGTGCTTCCTTTCTGGAAAAAAACACACTGACATCAAGTAAATCACAAACCTACAGAGAGATGCTACTTGTATTAGGGGATCCTTAATCCCCTAAAATAAAGTCCTAGAACTTAATTTCTTCTCATTTTTTCTTTGTCTCTTCTCATGAAATTCTTCACAACTTCACAACAAGTCAGTCTTGTTAAATCCACTATAAAAAGTAATCCAGGTCACTCTTGGTTTAGTAAGACATCAACTGGTTTCATTTGTATATCCATGTAGCATCTCCTTCCACATCTCGATGAAGGTTCTCAGCCATCCAGGTGGAACAGTCTGTAGCTTGAATCATGTCAAGGTTTTCAAAATTGTATTGCAGGGCATCAATGATGAAGTGGTCTTTGTACACCCCAAAGATCAAACTCCAAAACACAATTTTGAAAACCTTCACCAGGAACTCACAGCCACCGTTCCTGACCCAGTCCTGGATAGAGTTATTCAGCTTGGCAATAAAGTACAGCTGGCCCAGCATCACAAGGTCAAGGAGAGGCAAACTAAGAAATTTGACATTCTTCTTTCTCACAGCAAGCAGAAACAAGGAACTGGAGAAACCGCTGGGAGGAACAACAACAACAGGACCACAGAGGACAAAAAGAACATGTGGGTGAAAAATCTCTCAGACAGAGAACTAACCCAACCAGAGAGAGATGTCCTAGCCAAAGGTCTTAATTTTGCCATCACTCCCAAGCAAGTTCCGGTGGTGGAGCTCATTACAGCCACAGAATCGGCCATCCACAACAACCACCTACCTTTTGAGGAAGCGGAACAACTCCGGCTTAAAATATCTGCAGCTCTGTCCAGTGCTCAACCTCCTCCCCTCAACCTTACCGTCCAAGAGAGGAGAGCCCTGACAACCCTCAGCAAAGATGAAACCATCACCATTTTACCTGCTGACAAAGGAAGATGTACAGTGGTTCTAAACAATGCAGACTACCACAATAAAATTACCTCACTTTTGGAGGATCACCATACATATGAAAAACTGAAAAGAGACCCCACCAGCAATTACAAGAAAAAGGTAATAGACAGTTTGAAACAATTGGAACATGATGGCTCCATCGATAGGATTACCTACCACGGTCTGTATCCTGGAGAAGCCATCCCTTGCATCTACGGACTTCCTAAGATCCACAAGGAAGGAACACCCCTCCGACCCATAGTCAGCAGCATTAATTCGGTAACATACAACATTGCCAAACACCTCTCTACCATACTAGCACCTCTAGTTGGACACTCTGAACACATCATCCAAAATTCGGAAGAATTTGTTTCCAAAGCAAAGATCCTGAAACTGGATACAGATGAAACTATGGTCTCCTTCGATGTGTCCTCCCTTTTCACCAGCATCCCCACCACTCATGCTCTATCCGCTGTCAGGAAGAGACTAGAAGAGGACAGCACCCTTGAAAGGAGAAACCATCCCAAACCAGATCTGCCATCTTCTGGACCTGTGTCTTAACACCACTTATTTTTCTCATACAGAGGTGACTTTCACAGACAAAAAAACGGCTGTGCCATGGGTTCTCCTGTGTCACCCATTGTGGCCAATTTATACATGGAAGAAGTGGAGAAGAAAGCACTCAACACATTCCAGGGAACGGTGCCCACCCACTGGTTTAGGTATGTGGATGACACTTGGGTCAAAATCAAGGCCCAGGAAGTACAGGCCTTCACGGACCATATAAACACTATAGATGCCAACATTAGATTCACCAGAGAAGACACCAAGGACAACAGACTGGCATTCCTAGACTGTGAAGTCCTCATTGGGACCGGGGGCAAGCTAGAAATAGGGATCTACAGGAAACCCCCACACACAGATCAATACCTGATGTTTGACTCCCACCATCCACTGCAGCACAAACTAGGAGTCATCAGGACATTGTCACACAGAGCAGAAACCATCCCCACCTCCATGGATTCCAAAAAGAATGAAAAGCAGCACCTGAGAACAGCTCTGAAGGCCTGTGGATATCCAAATTGGGCCTTCACTAAATCTAAGTCTACCAGACCTAAAACAGCGACAGATAGGGCTGAGACTCAGAGTAAACAGAAGAACCTGGTCATTCCTTACATGGCTGGCGTGTCTGAAAAGATAAAACGGATATTTGGCAAACACCACATACCTGTATATTTCAAACCCACCAACACACTGAGACAGAGGCTTGTACACCCCAAAGATCAGACTCCAAAACACAAGAAAACAATGTAGTTTATGCAATCCAGTGCAGTGAGGAGTGCTCTGAACTCTACATTGGAGAAACCAAACAACCTTTGTACAGGAGGATGGCCCAACACAGGAGAAGTAACACCACAGGACCAGAGTCAGCAGTTTATCTTCATCTAAAGGAAAAAGGACACTCATTTGAGGACATTAATGTTCACATTTTAGACAGAGAAGATAGGTGGTTTGAGAGAGGGGTCAAGGAATCCATTTATGCCAACTTGGAAAATCCTTCCTTGAATAGAGGTGGGGGCCTCAGGCACAACCTTTCCCCTATCTTCCTTCCTGCTTTGTCTTCTGTGCCTAGGAAGATTAAGACCATTTTGCAAGCTCAACAGCAGGATGGTAATCTTAACGATCCTCCTTTAGATGATAAAGGGACTTAGAAATAAACATCTCAAAATAACCATGACCTAGCCCCAGGTGCAAGGTCACACAGCCACCCTAGAAACATATTTAAGGATTCCCTTACTAACTTTGCTCAGACTGAAGAAGCTCCTTGGATAAGGAGCGAAACGTTTCCACTGAGAAAATAGAAATCCAGTTGACATGATTCAAGCTACAGACTCCTTCCACATCATTCCCATAGCCCAGTGCTTTCCAAAGTGCCGTCGTTGGCGACACACCAGCGGCGGTGGCGTGGGGGGGGGCACGGTGGCATGGGAGTGCATGGCGGCGGCGCGGGGGGGCGCAGCGGTGGCGTGCACGGCAGCGGTGGCAGCCTCTGCTAAAACGCAGAAGCGCTGATGGCACGCCGCTGCCATCGTTGCTGCCGCCGCCGCACCACCACCGTGCACACCCCCGCCGCCGCTTCCGGGTTGTGTTGCAACACACCAAACTGTGTTGCGACACACTAAAGTGTCGCGACACACCATTTGGAAAGCTATGCCACAGCCCATCATTTTTAGATCCACTTTCAAATCAGACTCAGTCTTATCCAGTAAAGCTTGCTCCTTTTCCATTATCATCTTTCAAACATAGTCTGTCTATAATGGCAGACATTTTAAAAATTAACTTCTAGGTCCATTGTTCACAAATATCCTTCAATACGTCCAATGTTAAAGTATTTTGCTCCATTCTGTATTAGTAAATCAAATTTAAGTACTCTCCTTTAATTGTAATCTTTTAATTCTTTCTGGTTCCGTCTAGTGTCCAACCTTCAAAATCCCATCTTATCATATTTTTTAAGTGTTCAAAACAGCATTTTCCCATTGAAAGGATTCTTATAATTAGTTTCAAGATCTTATTTCAAATCCATCTGGACCCTTAGTCCACTTATAACTATCTAAAATCAACACTCATCACCCTGTTGCTGTTTATTCCACACACACAAAAAGATTTTTTTAAGTCCTTAAACTTGTATAAAACTTAATTCGTTGAGGATTGAAGGAAACTCACCCAGTGTAGTAAAACTTGCCGTTATGAAGATTCCTAATATCCAAAAAGCATTTAACAAGCAATTTCCAAAACTGATTAAGGAAGTATGCAAATGGTGTCCTTTTTAAAGGAACCAAACCGTGGATTGGGCTACGATGGGGTTCCCTCACTTCCCAGTGCTCTAAACCTGCTGGAGACTACTATCTTGTGGTCTCCTTGTGAGGAGCAGCTGTCTGGCGCACTTGTGGGCCATCCCAGTCCTCTCCTTGCCCAGAGAGGAATTGTGAAGAGTTGGTCCATTCTCCGGCACTTCATTCCGCTGCAGTCGTAGGGTCCGCTCTCAGAGGAGCCATCTTCAGTTTGCCATTTCTTCTCCGGAAGTCACCCCAACATAGCAGCTATTTCAGATACAGTACACAGATCAATACTGCACAGATAAATATCTTAGTTCACAATTACAGCTATAATTCCCAGGAAGAATACGTTTGCTGCAAGCATATATTATTGTGATTTACTGTATTCTCTTTCAAAAGAAAACTGTTCACTTTAAACTTTAGGCATAGACAGTATTTCCAATTTATGTTCCAATGTTTTATGGGCTTCAGAATCTAAAATGTGCATTATATACTGAACATTTCACTGTAAGTGATATAGGCTATCTACTGCTAATTTAATTTAATGCTTAACTTTGCTCAATTTAACATAACCATGTTCTACTAGGAAAAAAAAAATAGAATTCCAGTGATGAATAATTCTGAATACAATTTCTTCACCATTTTCTAAACATGAGAGATTTAAGAACTTTTTTAAAAAGTTTGGTAGAACAATCCTTCCCATCTAGATTTCCGGGTTCAGTTCTGAAAACTGTGAGAGTCCAGAAAGCTCATCCTGGGTTCAAAACTGAATGGTTTTCGGCTGTAAACTCCTATATCTGCTCAGAAAAGCCCAAGCTGGCCCAAGGAAATCTCAGAATTTCACAATGGGCTCTAATACTTATTGAATCTGGTTTTCAAGATGACCAACAAAAATAGAATTGGATATCTTGTTTCAAACTAACATTTGGTAGTAGTTTACATTTAGACAATTTCTGAGATACTATTAACAGCTATCAAGGAGCTATCATTTCTGATCTAAGTTTGTTGAGAAACCCCAAGGGAATGGTAGAAGGCTGTTCTGCTCTTTGTTTTTTCCAATTATATCTAAAGCTAGACATCTTTATTTTTACAACTTATTTCATAACTGCATTACTGAATGCCTCCTGTAGTACTTCTGCTTCCAAAGTTATCTTCTGTTAATTACTTTATTATGGTTGGGGGGGGGGTTGGCCATTCTTCAGTGTCACTTATAACCTGCCTAGAACTATCACATACTCTCTTCCTTTCTTCTACAAGAGGAATTTTATTTTTTTCTGGCACAGACTATAAGCTATCTACCATCATGCTTCTGTGGGCTGTTTTTTGACTTACCCATCTGAACCCTGGAATTCCCTGATGGTCTCACATCCAAGTCATTCATTGGCGATCACTCGTAGCCGAGTAAGATTGTCTTCCAAAGGTAAAATTTTAACGGTGGATCCGTAAGTGGCTGTAAAGGCCAATTCTGGATCCGCACAACCTCCCACAGTGGGGGCATAGGTTTCCGGGTGGGAGACGGTCATGATGTAAGAGTGGAAATTTCAGGGAAGTTTTTCCCTTCTCCACTGTATTCATCAAATAATTCTTAGTTAAGAATTTGGAATGAGTTGAATGTGCCATTTCTAGGCACTGTGAAGACACTATTTCCAAAAACAACAGCAAGCCTCAAGGTCATCTATATGTGAAAAGTGATCTTGCACTCCACCGAATTTCCTTATTCCACTCTTCATGCGCCCTTGCCCCCACCCCTTTTTTTTCAAACTGTAGAGATAAACCAGTTGCGGGTCACTGTCTTGCCACTTTTAGAAATGTGGGGAACTAGGAACCCCTCCTGCAGCTTGCCTGAGGCTCCGGGGGCGAAATCGCCAGGCGCTGTCCACGGGAGGGAGGCTTTCCCCATAGCCCTGCCCCTGAAGCCGCGAGACAACCAGGAAGTAGTTCGACTACCTACACAGATTGGCTTGAAAATATCAGTTAGGAAAAGAAAATACAGAGGTGGAATACTTAAGCAAAGTTGAAAAGGTTCAGATACTCCTCCTCCTTTCAGGACATGAGAGTTTGGGGGTTGTTCCCTGTTAGATATCCAGACATATACACACAATTTTGGAATATGCTAACATTTGCTTACAAATACCCATCCCTGACATCTGAGTGATTGCATTGTTCATTTTCAGTTGTCGTGGTACCTAGAACTTACCAAAGCAAACATATTACTTTAGATTTTAAGACTGCAAAATACGCAGAACATACTCGGTCTTCAGAAATGCCACGTATAGGCTTCCACGGTTAAACATACAGTATAGGCACCGCCCTTCGTAATATATACCTGAAATTGTTGCCCTAAAAGACAAACCTAGTCCTATTTTACAAAAACAAAAAATCCTATAGATCCGCTGGTATCAAAGTAGTAGATAGGCCGCATCCTTAACTTCGCGCGTTTCCGAAATAAGAACCGAGCTTCCATTCTATCCACAGGTGGAATTGCATTCATAGGATTAAGTACCCATCGCGGTAGTTAACTGCCGTTTTCCTCCCTCACACTCCGCCGCGGACCGCCTTCTCTCGACCTGCTCTTGGGCCCGTCTCCTCACAAGAAAACCCCAAAGAGTTGCACGGGACGTGCCCGGGGGTCAGCGCCTTAACTGCCCATCCGTCCGCCGGTCACAGACTCCTTAAGCCAAGCAATGTCAAGGAAACCCGCTGGGAACCGAACGCGCGCAACCACGGATACAGGGCCGGCGACGGACCGCGGCACTTCTCCTGCACCAAGCACGGCCACCCTTAACTCCGCATTCGACGAAGCGCGCAACCCTGCGGACGCTCAACCTTCGCCGCTCCGCCCGCTCGCCTGAGGCTTGCGAGGTGAAAACGTCAGACGCGATCGCGGAGAGGCTTCTCCTTTTACCTACGCCCCAGAGCCGCGCGCGAGCCAATCCTGATTGGGTGACGTTACATGGCAGCGGGGAGGCGGCGCGTGTGGAACTCCTCCCCCTGCCCAGGAAACGCCGCGAAGCATATGAGCGCGCCTGGCGTGCGCTTCGCTTCCCGGTGCCGTGCGCGCACCTGCTGCGCGGCGCGCCGAGTGGGCCATGGGGGGTTCCCTTGCCCCCAACGGCTCCGTGGGTGTCACACCCAAGCTGGACCCCCGGCGGAGCGGCGGCGCTTCCTCCTCCGCCTCCACGGTGAGGTCCAGGCCGGACTACCGCGGCTGCAAGAACGGGGCCCTGATGGACAGCTTCGGCATCTTCCTGCAGGGGCTCCTGGGGGTTGTGGCCTTCAGCCTCCTCATGCGTGAGTGCTCCGTCTGGCGCCGCGGGCTCTCCCTGTCGCAGGAGGGGCTGCGCTCGCCTCTGGCAGGCCGCCGCCGCTCCGCTTCCGTTGGCGCCGCAACCTTCGCCTGCCTTCTTCCCTGCTTTCTGCTCCGCTTGCAGCTCAGCGCGCGTCTTCCTTGGCTTGGCCCCCCGGGCCAGCGGTGCCCGCCTGTGCCCTGCTCCCCTTATTGGGGCCGTGGCCCAGCAAGGCTCGCTGCCCTCTTCCTGACGCTACTGCCCCGGGCTTCGTTCCTCGTTCCGTAGCGTCCAGCCCGAGAGGATAGGCCGACTTTCGGTGGTGCTCCCCGTGCCGAGCGGGGCCTTCGTGGCTTTGTTCGGCTGTATCGCTGACTCTGTGCGTCCCCTTCCTCTTCTCTGTTCCGGAAAAGGCTCGGTCATGTTTTCAACGCCAGTAGTCTGTGAAGGATTAAGTATGCTTTGGAAGGAGGCTCTTTCTCTAATTCAGTGGGACACCTACTTGTTACCAGTGGGTGCAGGATGTAGAGCTGTAGGTTTAGATATAGGTAATTCCGCTTGTACCTATAAGTATCCATGTGCCCATTGTCTGCGCGGGGGACGGGACTGTGGAAGGGAATTGTAATCGAAAATCTTTTGAGAGCACCAGGTTGCCAAGACCAATCTGGTTCACTGGATTTAAATAGTTTGCCAAAGGCAAATCATTGTTGCTCTTTTCCACCCAGCTAGTATATATGGAAATACTGGCTGGTATGACTTCTGTATTTAGCCACTGTATTTACATTCCAGTATGAATAATTGTGAATATGTTTGACATACTGTAGTTTGTAAGGAAGACATTCTGGATATGGAGCTTTGATTGGCAATGGTGTTTCATTTTCAGTTTAAGGATTGTCATGCATGAGTTTTGGAAGTGTGTCACTTTGTACACTCTGTACACTTAAAATCTGTACACTCTGTACACTCTGCTTAAATCTGTACACTCTGTACACTCTGCTTAAATCTGTACACTCTGTACACTGCTTAAATCTGATGGACTGTGACTATATTCTAACATTCTGCAAGAAGGTTATGTTATTTTCTGATCTGTCAGGTTTATTTGGCAAATGCTTATAAAAGCTGGTGCTTGAATTCATGTCTTCCTTGTTAGAAACATTTTCAGGTTTTTTGTTTAAGATTTGGAGGTTTTCAGCCTAGCAGAGTGACTCATATTTACAAATTTGAAAATGCTTGATGGCTTATATTGGTCCCAGAATTGAAGCTTTTAGCTTTCTGTTTGATGCTGAGTTATGAACAGTCAGTATAAAGTGGAAAATCATCTAGTTACTAAAGTTTTATTTTGTTCATTTTTTAGTTTTCTAAGGCTTATAAGAGAAAGTATATAAAGTATTTTGAAGAATATTTGCTGTCTCTTGCATCTTTGCTTTTTGTTTGCATAACCTGACTTAGAAGCATCCAAGCTCTGGCTCATTACATATGAGTATACTATCATTATACTTAGACTTTAGGTCACAAGTACATAAGAGTGGATTTTGCATCATGACATCACTGTGCATGTTTTGTCATGTTCATGCAATCTCAGTTTGCCACAGATACCAGTGGTGTCATTAACAGAATTTAACAGGTTATCTCAGGAATTCTGTTTCTGATTTTACAGCATTCCTACATTCAGTATTAATTTGAAAATTAAAGGGGTTTGCAGCAAAATGTTGCTGTATAGAATGCTTCTGTTCATTGCTCCAGCCATCCACCTCTTCTTTCAATATTCCTTCCCCCTTTGTAGGATTCTCTGACTAATGAGAATGCTTAGTCATCGGGGGAGGGGGTATTTTTTAATCTAAGTGTCCTTGGGTCTTAGCCATTTCTTTATTGTCCATGAATGGGGCTACATAAGGCCTGGGATTGTTGTTACTCTATCTATAGGAACCTGCAACAAATATGTTACAGCTTGGAGTGCTTCTTCAAAGTTTCCCCTTCCTGTCACTACAAATCAGCCAGCATTTTTTGCCAATTGAGCATACATAGCTTTCTTGATTTATTCTAGACATTCTCTCCTTTTTTTCAAAAGCTGCTTTGTAGTTCTGCAGTAGTTCTTTCAAATAGGCCAATACCTCTGGAATGCATAGCTCTTGCTATTTTCGCTACATAAGTGCTGTTACTTGAAGGAGTGTTTTGGAACTAGATTTGATCTAGTTTGATTTTTAATTTTCAAACCTCAGTTATGAAAATATTGTTTCTTTAAGAAGTTGTTTACTGATGTAATTACAAAACACACCTATAGGCTTAGCATATTTTTAATGATGGACAATGATAGGTTGTGCAATGGAATTATTGATATAGGCTTTGTAAATGTGATAAGAAAAATGAGATAATTTCTATTAATTTTCTGGAAGAGAAACCATTTTACCACATTCCTTCATACTGTGTGAACTTTCTAAATACTGTTTGTTCAGAGGTTATTTTAAAAAGTTTTTTTTAACTGAATGAGGACCATGGACAGCTCCTCCACTGTAAACCAGTATTTATTTTATTTGGGGTTGTGTCAGATAATTACTTTCTTCACCAGAGATTCTGGTTTAGGGATAGAGAAATAATGGCTAAATGTAGGACAGAATGTTAACTATTTGTTTCCAAAAATCTGTATATTCAAAAAATGTGACGGTGTAACTAGTAATCCCAGCTCCTCATTACAGTCCCAATAAACTTTGCAACAATTTGTAAAGTAGGCCAGATGAGGCATAGAACAGCATGCTTTAACACATAGTTCATATTGCTGATCGCTGCATCAGGTATCAATAAACTTAGGAAACATTGTTCTCTACAAAAATAAAGTATGGAAAAATATTAGGTGGTAATTTAGTCTGTGCTGGTGGAATGCCATGTAATAGTTGGTGGTAGGATTTAGCCTACATACCTACTCAGAGTATGGTGGGGAAAACTGCTAGGAAATCCCAGGGCTAATGGCTAGACTGGGAAGTTCAAAAAACATCCTGGAAGAAGGCAATAGCAAGCCACCTCTTCATTATGACCAAGAAAATAGAGATATGTCTATACAGTCATGAGGAATTGAGCTTGTCTTGAGGGAAACATTACCTTTTCAGAAGGATGTCTAAGTGAGGTGAATTCCCTGTCCCATTGTTTAATAAGAAAGATATGCTTAAAAATGATGCATTGAAGGTAGATGATAGCAATTAATTGTGAAAACTGAGATCGCTAGATGTTTCTGCTGTTCCCACCTGGGCTTCTCTCCTCCTAGGCCATTGAAACTACTGGTTCTGTGAAGAAGAGAAGTAAGACTCTCTCTCATGTAGGGCTATAGTTTGAGCTTCATCTGCAGCAAAAACAGTGATAATCCAGAAGACTCCTCTTAGGCCCACTCATAAGACTATGTCAAGTTGTATGTAGCCATTTTCAGGAATATCACATTTTCAGGAATATCACATTAATAGTCTTATTTCTTAGAGATCCATCAAGACCTTTTTTAAAATTTAAAGTTCCCAGTTTCTGTTTAAATGATCATCGTAAAAACTGTTTAATATAAGCAGTACTGTGTCTATGAAGGTTCTCAGTCATCCAGGTGGAATTGTCTGTAGCTTGAATCATGTCAACTGGATTTCTATTTTCTTAGTGGAAACGTTTCACTCCTTATCCAAGGAGCTTCTTCAGACTGAAGAAGCTCCTTGGATAAGGAGTGAAACGTTTCCACTAAGAAAATAGAAATCCAGTTGACATGATTCAAGCTACACATAAGCAGTACTGTGTTTTGATTTCCATTTCTGCATCTCAATGCCTTTTTCTATATCAAGTATTTTTAGATTGTAAGCTCGAGGACAAAAATGTCCTTGTTTTTATTGATCTGTAACCCATTAAAATGTCCTTCTGTTCAAGTATGAGATCTACATGTTTTAAATTAATTAAATATATTTAACATAAGTGGATCTAGAACAGTCTGTTCTAAGTTTCTTGTGACTGAAACAGGAACATTATTCCTGGAATGAAGAAGAGGGAAGAGGGAAGAAAAAGAAGTACTTGGTTAAATTATATAGCTTTCAGCCTGGAATCTGAGCTCTTGAGCAGGTGTAGGCAAACATCCTTACGTAATGTAAGAGGAAAGATTAAACATACTTGTTTAATCTTCAAGTATGTATATTCTCCCAACCTAATACCACCCCCAAAAGCTCACTCTGTTAGAATTGAGATATGCAACATTTTCTTGCCCCTAGCCACTGCTTTCTTTTTCCTTTTTCTCAATTGACACACTAATTCTTTAGCTTAATTCTTAATTATTTAGCTCACCCTGTCTAACTTCCAATAATCTGTAGACCCTTATTTCATTATTTCTGTTTCACCAATGAAAACCAGGGACCAAATTTGCAAGCAGCTATCAGCAACATTTTAAAATCTGCTGCTGAAAAGATCACCAGAGTGATATTTATATGGGACCATTCCATAGTTGGGTTTCTACCACCAAAAGAATTATTTCACTTTCTTAACTATAGAAAGTGGATGAAATAGGAAAACAGCCTTCCAAATTATGGCTCAGGTGTGGACACTTGTGCATCCAACCATCATGAAGAGAACTGCCATCAACATTTTGAATGGGCCCTTTTTAAATTTATAAGCTTATATGCTTTTACTTTCCTAGAAGGCAGCTCTTCAGTATACAAAATGCATTTCTTTGTTTTGTTTTGCTCTGTTTTATTTCCAAATGGGTAAACACTCAAATATCTGATATTGGAAAGATATTAAGCCAGTCTGATTGATTGATTGATTGATTGACTGATCTATCTATCTATCTATCTATCTATCTTAATATTAGACCATATTAGAATGGTCTTATTAAAAATACTAAAAATTACAATTCCAACCTCTTTTTCTCCAGTCAAATCTCCATTTCCTGCTCTTTAAAAATTCCTGTCCTGGTGGCAAGGAGGCTTTGGTATGATGTTTCTTTTCAAATTATGAAAAAATACTTTGCAGTTATCTTTTTTTTCCTATAGCTCTTTCTATCCTTAAACAGAAGGAAATAATTAACTCAGAAAGACTTCTTACCAGTGTATTAAAAAAAAGGAAATATCCTTTTTTTAAAAGCATCAATTAAAGAAGCTGGCATTCTGGAAATTTACAACTCCCATTCTTTGAACTACATCCAATATTATCAAACAGGTGATTTTTTTTGTTTCCCTGGTTTTTTCCCCACACAAGACTTCTGTATCTCCCAACTTGATCACCAGGTAGACCCTCGGGATGTGCTTAGGCAGGTGCACTAGGGATTGGGGAATTCATTCAATTGAGGGATAGTATTCCATGGGCATAATGGATGAAGCGTTTATGAATCCAGATGAAAAAATAAGTGTATTCAAATTATTTGTGTGCTTTCAAACAGTACTTCGCATGTTTTCAATAATGCACAGATTTTAGGCCCCTTATCTCTGAAGTTGTCCCTTTAATTCAAAATGTAAATATGTACAATTTCCTCATGAACCCTAAGCATATTTCCCTCCCTTACTAATAAAATAGTAATAGCATAGCAAATAAAGTTGTACTATTTGCTCTGTACATCTCATGAATGTACCTACTCTTATACACCATTACTTAGAGTCCCTCTGTTCAGCAGTGTTTACTCCCTGGTATGTATGAGCTTACTGCAACTCTTTGCATGTCATTTAGAAATGAATCTTGCCAATTTCAGTGAGACCTGCTTCTCCCAGCTAATGGGGTTACAGCATTAACATGCCACTCATCTGAAGGGAGAACTCTGATGCTCTAAGATTGAAGACATGGGAGGAAGAGGTCAAAAACGTAGATGCATGATGCTTCTTATATTTCAAAACAAGAGCAAATGTCTCAGAAGACAACAGACAGCAATTCACATAGAACAGTAGCCATGTTTTCTTCTCTAATGAAAACAGCAATAACATCTAGGTGCAGAAATTCATCTCAAATTTCATTCATATGGCTGCAGTACCTTTCCCCTATTAAGCCTTTGGCCTATCATTTTGGTCAGCCTTAGACAGCATTTCCAAAACACTTCCAAAATAAAACAGCTCAGGCTGGGCAGCATGGAAAACTAACAAATAGTTTCATACAAATATATACTGTAAAACAGTTCCACATGGAATGCTAGCTGTGCAAAATGTTGACCTGGAAGTCACATGCAATCAACCAGCATGCCCTTTGTGGTCTGCAGAGCCCTAGACTGGGGAGGAGCAAAGATTTGGAGGGATGAAGGGTTCTCTGGGGAAGTGGTACAAACTACCACCAAGGTTGAACTCTAAAATGTCCTCTCCTTTAGAAAGTAAGGAACATGACCTTGATGGAGAAGTGCAGGAACTGTTGCCTAGGCAAAGAGGGCTAAGTATTTTTTAAGCCCAGAACAAGATAACATTTGGAAATGGCTCAGGCAGACACCTCCCTAATTCACTGAATTATAAGAGAGAGGAGGAGGTATGGCCCAATAAGATTATTTTATTGTAGCCAATCTCAATAAAAGTAATTTTAGCCTTCATATGGAGTTGATTTGCTGGTCTGGGCTACCTAGTGGGGCTGACATCCCCAGATAGTCTATAGCCTCACCCAATTTTATGAATACAGTTCTCATGTGGTCTTGCAGACCTTAATCCAACTAAAGTTTCCCATTCATGTGGAATAGTCTGAACAGTGTTGGTCATTATACTTCGAGAAGCATATGGTAAAGTTGAGAAGAGTATTGATCCCAATGATTAAGGGACTGGAAAAAGTCCCCACAAACTAGTCCTAAGTGTTCTGTACTAGGGCTAATCAACATGGAATCAAATCCGAGACATGTAGAGATTCAAAATAAGAATTCAGAATAGTTTTGTTATCAAGGAGCAACAAGGAATGGCTTATAGATGTTATTTCCAGCACTGCCTGGTGGAAATTGATGGAGTTTTAGGGTGGTACTTCAGTCACTGTGAATCTTGTATGGAACTTAACATCTGAAACAGCAACTTGATCTCCTGGCTTCAAATCTGAATTGGCTTCTGCTGTCTGGGAAGAATTCCACTCAAACCTGGGAATTCTGGATAGTCAGAATAATTTTCTAATAAAGATTCCTCCCTCAGAAATATGGCAGTTGCCTTAGCACAAGGGTCGGAAATGGCGGCTCGCGAGCCACATGCGGCTCTTTGGCCCCTTGACTGTGGCTCTTCCAACCGGCAGGGGCTGCGGGAGCGAGGTGGGGCTGCCCCTTCCGCGGCCGGAGCAGGCGAGGGCTGCGGCGTCCCGTCGCTGCAGGTTCTCCCGCTTCGCTCAGGAGGCATGCCGTCCCTGCGCCCCTTCGGGTGCAGCCACATCTTGCCGGCAGTGCGCGGAGGCCGGGACCTGGGTCCGGGGTGCCTGGGAGTGCGCGAGGCAACAGCAGAGGAGGCGGGGCGACGCTTCGCTCGCCGTCTGCCCGTCGCGGCTTACTTGGACCCCGGGGAGAGGGCCGCCCACCCGCCCCGTCGAAGAGAGCGACGCGCCGAGGGAATCTTTACAATTGCTTTTAATGCATCGTTGATCCCTGGCCCAGGATCCAAACGGGAAGAGCAAAAGAACCCTCGGGACTTCACGTGCCTTCAGGCTGCCGGGGGAAAAGGTAGTTCGCTGAGCGGCACCAGCGACGCTAAAAGTGGCAGCAAGAGCAGCGGTTGGGGAAAGGGAAGCCTGGTAGGAAACGTGGCCAATTCTGGGCCCCCGCTCCATTGAAAGTGCGGCTGGGAGGGGAAGGGAACGGAAGGGAAGGCGAGGGGAGGTGAAGCGAGGCGCCTGTTGAGTGTTGTGGGCGACTTTGGAGCCTGTCATGGAGCCGCTGCGTTTTGCCCCCTCCCTTCCCAAGGCTGCTCCGAGGGAACGGAGCTCGCTCCCCCCTCCCCGCGTTTCTCCGTGGAGCGACGGGACCCAATGCAGTACGCCACCCCGCGCTCGTCCTCCTGCTCTTCCCTGCGGGCTGCGTTCCAGCGAGCGGCTGCGCTTGGCCAGGAGAGGCGGGGGTCCCGAGCGGCGGAGCCTGGGAGCAGCAGGGCCCGGCCACGGCGTTTTTCCTTCTCGGATGAGGAAGAGGAGGGTTTTGGAGGAGGCGAGGAAAGGAGAACCCGGTTCGCTGAGCTCCGCCAGGCCTAATTCAGCGTTTCCCAGTTTCCAAGCACCCTTTATAACCAGGAGCCATTTACGGGGGAATCTGGAAGAGAAGTGACTGGAGCAGTCGAGCCTCTCTTTCCCTTCTCCTTCTTCCAAACCTCCCCCGCCCCCTTCCACGCGATTGGCTCCCACCCGAAAACCCTGCCCCCTTCCATGCAATTGGCTCCCGCCCGCAAACCCCGCCCCCTTCCACGCGATTGGCTCCCACCCTCAAAACCCGCCCCCGGCTCTCGAGTGATGTTATAAATGTTATAAATGTCAAAATGGCTCCTGGCATAAAAAAGTTTGCCGACCCTAGCCTTAGCAGAATCTTAAAATTAGGGATATCAGATATTGTGTATGTACATTTTTCACAAATTGATGTAATTTGCACATTCCATTTTATTATGCAGTAGAAGTTCTCTGGTATTGTAGCTCTCATTTTTGAAAGCTGCAAACAAAATCTGTACGTTAGGGTTAAGTTACAAAAATAATGCTTGTGTACTTGACAGTTTTTTAAATGGCAGAATGATATGACTATTCAAGAAAGGAGGCTTGGATATATGCAAAACTGAGGAAGACTAGGCTCAGACCAAACTGTGTAGATTGGACTGTACATTCCTAAAATGTAATAAAAAAACAAAGGTATTTACACAAAGCCTGTCTTAAGACTCAAGAGAGTTAACCCTGAGCAGGGAGATAACCACGGTTTGGATGCCGTTACTGAAAAGCCGTTTCCTTGCGTCAACAGTAAAGGCACCCCTGAAATTGATGAAACACAGACAAGACACCTAGCTGGTAAACACAATGCAGGAAAGATCGATGAATGAGAAGATGGCCCTTTAGCTAACCTACTCTGGGCTAGGTAGGTTGGGATTTAGAAGTAGACTGCTGGTGATTCGCAGCTGGTGTTTCTGGCTCCTTGTTTAAGGAGAACAATAAAGAACAATAGAAAGACTCTCTTTTCTGGGATTTTTGCTTGAAAGGACTGCAAGGTCAGCTTGCAACCTGAAAACAAATATCTCAAGTCATATTCAGTGAGATGTATGTCTCCCTTAAGCTAGTTTTGCAACTGACTATAGATTCCAAGGGGGGGGGGAAATAACAATAGAGCCTGGAAAAATAACAATCAAGCCTTCTCATTCATGATTTAGAGCTGCTTAGGTAACAATAAGGAAATAGCTTTTTCTTCTTCCTTTCCTGTAGAATAGGTGTGCTGAAGCCTTTCTTCCAAATCACCTCTTTTCTTCCTGTTAGCTGGCTTTTCTCAGTTCAGAAGGCAGCAGTGAGAAACAAATCATACCCTACAAGTAGAAATGGAGAATTTCTGAATTACTAGCTAGGTATCCCTGATCAATCGCTGTTGTGGGTCTTCCGGGCTGTGTGGCCGTGTTCTGGAAGTTGTGGTTCCTAACATTTCGCCAGCATCTGTGGCCAGCATCTTCAGAGGGCAGGAGCACAGACAGAAGCGAACTCTCTGTGCCCAGAGAGTTCTGTGCTCTCTGGGCACAGAGAGTTCGCTTCTGTCTGTGCTCCTGCCCTCTGAAGATGCCGGCCACAGATGCTGGCGAAACGTTAGGAACCACAACTTCCAGAACACGGCCACACAGCCCGGAAAACCCACAACAGCCATCGAACTCCGGCCGTGAAAGCCTTCGACAATACATTATCCCTGATCAGTCGATAAGCTCAACTTGTAGGCTGTAACTGACCTATTGGCTGAATAGTTCTGATACCTGTTACAGGACATGTAACATACCAAGTAAAGAAGTGACCCAAGAATAAAGCTTTTATATCCTGCCTGACCATTATTTTTTAACATCCTGGAGACTTTTACTTTCTTAAGTTACATTAGCTTTTTGTTACAAGTGTTGTAAATTATCCCTCAAACAGATTTTTTTTCTTTTCAGATTGTTGTTATTCATGAAGCAGTATCATAATTGAAATAGTCTCATTTTTTCCTCTTCAGAAAGGAATGGGATTTCTTTGATGCTTTTTCTATGATACTTTTCTAGTTTTGCTGGTTGAACTTTGCCTACTGGCAAATATAAGTTTCATTGCACTACCTTAAACATTTCTGGTATTGTATGCACTTTGTACTGGGGGCAGAGTGTGTGTGGGCCAATTGATTAAAATCTTATTTTGAAACTAATACAAGATTGTATCAATGCAAACTTTTATGCTAAGTAAAAGAGTGGAGAGAAGATATTTTTGCCCTGTAGCAGGTAACAGAAATATATGAATGTGAGAAAGGAAGTTTATTGTGCATTTGTTGATTTAGATAAAATTAAAGTAAATAGGCTTGAAGCATAAAGTGTTTTCCATAAATGTGGACTTGAAGGTTGTTGCTCAATGCTATAAGAATGGTGCATGATAGAAGTAAAGTATACATGAGAATAAATGGAATGCTTAGCATCGAGCAGGGAGTAAGATATAGGAATCTGTGATGTCCATTAGTAGTTTAATGTATTGAATGGGTAAATGTCTCAGGAATGATTGTGGTGACATTAGAGTTGTGTAGGTTGATCACATGAATCTGTAAATTAATATATCAAAAAGGTGGACCCCATGGACCCAAACAGACCTAGACTTCTCACGGAGCAGTGGCTCGGCTCGGTGGACACTTGGGCCGGCCCAGCAGATTTGGAGAGAGTGCCATGGTGGGACACGATGATTGAGCCGTCAAGCGAAGATCTAGGCAGACCAGTGAACCCCTGTAGTGAGAAGGTGGAGGTCCCTCCCATGCGACGAGTGGGTGCTCCCTCCCAGGGGTGAGAGACAGGGAGGGAGCCAGAGAGTGGATGAGGTATGAGTGGATTCTTCCCTCCTTGAGTGAGAGTCGGGGGAGGAGAAGCGAGTGTGGTACCCCTGCCAGCTAGTGAGAGAGGCCAGTGAAGGGGCACACCAGATATGGGGGTGGGGTGACGGCTGGGTCCCCACGGCGCTGAGAGCAAGAGCTACAGTGCCAGGGGACTCACCACCATCCCATGGTAGCTTGGTGTATGCTTATTGATGTATGGTTGGATGGAGGGACCCCTAACTAGAGTCCATGGAGGGTCGGGATTGGGGGGCAATGGGAGTTCTGGGGGGTTTAGGGTGGGTTATTCTATTCAGGTGGTGATGGGTCGGGGGTGTCATGGTGGGAGTCAGAGGGTGGGCCATCGTTGGGGAAGACACCCCCAGTGTTTGGTACCGGTCACGTGTTCCAGCCTTCTGTGCTCAGACCCGGGCCCTGGACAGCAGCCCCATCGAGGCCCTGGCTTTCGGCTGCTGCTTTTGAATGCCAGGTCGGTCAACAACAAGGCCCCTCTTATACATGAGTTGATCATCAAGGAGGCGGCAGACCTGGCATGCATTACTGAGACCTGGTTGGGCCCTGAAGGGGGGGATGCCCCTTTCAGAAATGTGCCCAGCCGGGTTTACGGTATGGCACCAGCCGAGACCCCAGGGCAGGGGAGGAGGGGTGGTTGTTGTCATCCAGGAGTCTCTGGTGGCCTTCAGGGGCACTGCTCTACAGGTGGCAGGTTGTGAGACCCTGTTTTTCAAGTTGGGTTCCCGAGAACAGTTGGGAGTGTTGCTACTGTACCAGCCTCCCTGCTGCATAGCAACCTCCCTGCTTGAGCTGCTGGAGGCCGTCTCGGGGTTGGTGGTTGAGTTCCCCAGACTTATGGTTCTGGGGGACTTCAACCTGCCATCCCTGGGGCATGCCTCGGAAGCGGCTTGGGAGTTCATGGCCACCATGGTGGCTATGGGCCTGTTCCAGATTATTCGGGACCCGACTCGTGGCCTCACACTAGACTTGGTTTTCTTGTCAGCAGTGGCAATGTGATCTGAAGGGAGAGTTACAGCTGTCCCCTCTGTCATGGTCAGATCACGCCCTGGTGACCTTGAGATTCTCCTATGCCACCCCCTCCGCAGGGAGGCAGGACCCATTCGATTGGTCCACCCCTGGCGACTGATGGACCTGGTAGGGTTTTAGAGGGAGCTGGGGGTTATACCTGGGGATCTGCTGCACGGTCCAGCGGAGGCCCTGGCCACTGCCTGGAATAGGGAGGCGGCCGGGGCCTTGGACAGGATCGTGCCTGTGCGACCTCTCTTGTCCGATCGAACCCGACACTCTCTGTGGTTTATGGAGGGGTTGAGAGTTCTGAAGAGGATTTAGAGACATCTAGAGCACCGCTGGAGAAAGACAAGGACCGAACCCGACCAAACACAAGCTAGAGCCACTGTTAAGGCCTACCTTGTGGCGATAAGAGTGGTGAAACGTCAATATTTCTCCGCTCTTATTGCATCCACAGAATGCCGCCCGACGGCCCTGTTTAAGATCACCCAATCACTTTTGGGGAAGGTGGATTTAGAAACCCACCTACAGGGCCATGCTGAGGAGTTTTCTGGGCATCAGGAGGATAAAATTGCTCAGATTCATTCCAAGTTGGATGCCAAGCATGTAGCAGGGTCTGGGGAGATGCCTGGGGAGCATACTTACCTGGTTATCTGGGAACAGTTTGATCCTGTTGGGCCCGAGGAAGTGGACAGGGTTCTCGGGTCTGTAAACGCCGCCACTTGTCAATTAGATCCCTGTCCCTCCTGGCTGGTGAAGGCAGCTCGGGAGGTGAAATATGGGTGGGTCCAGGTGATGGTGAGGAAGTATTTCCAGCGGCCTTTAAAGAGGCGCTGGTGCGCCCCCTCCTCAAGAAACCATCACTGGATTCCACCATTCTGGACAATTTTCGTCCAGTCTTCCCCTTTTTAGGGAAGGTGGTTGAGAAAGTGGTGGCGTTGCAGCTCCAGAGGATCCTGGATGAAACAGATTATCTGGACCCTTTTCAGTCGGGTTTCAGGCCCGGATATGGGATGGAAACAGCTTTGGTCGCACTTATGGATGATCTCTGGTGAGAGCGGGATGGGGGCAGTGCATTCATCCTGGCTCTTCTTGACCTCTCAGCAGCTTTCAATACCATCGACCATGGTATCCTTTTGGGTCGGCTCAGGGAGTTGGGGGTGGGTGGCATGGTTTTGTGCTGGTTCACCTCCTTCCTCCGGGGCCGTTCCCAATCGGTGTTGATAGGGAGCGAGAGATCCGGCCCGCAGCCCCTCCTTTGTGGGGTGCCGCAGGGTTCGGTACTCTCTCCGCTCCTCTTTAACATCTACATGAAACCACTGGGTGAGATCATCCATCACCATGGGGTGAGGTATCATCAATATGCTGATGATACCCAATTATACATCTCCATCCTGGGTGATGTAAGTGATGCTGTGACCACCCTTTCTCGGTGCCTGGAGGCTGTAGGGGTCTGGATGGGGAACAACAGGCTTCAGCTGAACCCTGGTAAAACACAGTGGCTGTGGGATAGAGGCTCCCGGGTATCCGGGAACTTACCATCTTTGGCTCTGGATGGGGTTGCACTGCCCCAGACAGATCCTGTGCGGAACCTGGGGGCTCTCCTGGACTCTCGACTCCTGCTTGAAGAGCAGGTGGCAGTCGTGGCCAGGGGAGCCTTTGCACAACTTTGTGTTGTGCGCCAGCTACGCCCCTTCCTGGATCGGGAGTCCCTCCAAACAGTCACTCACACCCTAGTCATCTCCTGCATAGACTACTGCAACGCACTCTACATGGGGCTACCCTTGAAGAGTATCCGGAAGCTACAGCTGGTGCAGAATGTGGCCATGCAAGCAGTCTTAGGAGCCCCAAGGAGGGCACATATAACACCGTTGCTGCGTGAGCTGCATTGGGTGCCAGTTTGCTTCTGGGTCCAATTCAAGGTGTTGGCTATCACCTTTAAAGCCCTACATGGCATGGGTCCAGGTTACCTGAGGAACCACCTCACCCCTGCTGCATCGACCCATCCCACCCAGTCAGGCAGAGAGGGCATGTTACGGACCCTGTCTATGAGGGATTGCTGATTGGCAGGGTCCAGGAGGAGGGCCTTATCTGCCGTGGCACCTGCCCTTTGGAATAAGTTACCCCTGGAGGTAAGACAGGCCCCCACTCTCCCAGCATTCCGGAAGGGGGTTAAGACATGGTTGTGCCACCTTGCGTGGGGTGGGAGGGGGGATAGAGATTCATGGGAGTGGTTGGCACCGTGATGGTGCCAAGGATAAGATCTTTATTCGCCATCTTGAATTTTATATTTTATATTTCATATTTCATATTTTGTATTTTTATATTTGTATCTGTATTTATAGTTATAGTTATAGTTATACTGTATTGTTTTTCGCAATATGTCATTTTTATCATCTGTAAGCCACCCAGAGTCGTATGCGAGATGGGCGGTAGAGAAATATGAGAAATAAATAAAAATAAAAACCAAGGTAATTGTGTTAGAAATGATGTGAATGATTGCAAGTAACACATGAATTGTGAAATACTAGTGCAAGTACATCTTTTCCTTGATGAAAGGTTCACTAAAGAGGGGGAAATGATGGAGAAATTTTATGACATGGAAATGTTGGTAGTGTGTGGCATATTGCAAGCAATGAATGTTTGTCAAAAGAAGCAAAAATGGCTGTGAAAGCCATTATGTGAAAGCAAGAGCTGGGCATGTCAGGAGAAACAAAAAAGTAAGTGGAATGCATCAGGAATGCAGATACTGAATTGTGTATGATCAAACAACAAGAAGTAGGGGCCAAGGGTGAACCGTTGCTGGATGAATGTGGACTGAGTACAGAAGGGGGGTGACCATATGAAAGAGACATGTTGAAGTGATTTGGTCATATAGAAGAAATACATAAGGATCAAACTGCAGAACAAATAGATTAAGAGTGAATAGACTGAGAGGAAGGAGAACTGGAAAGTTGTGAGTGGATGGAGTTGATGAGATCCACAAGAGAAAGGTGGGAAGTTTAAAGAACAAAAGGCAGTATATGAAATGCTTTATGGGCATGATGGAAGCAAGGATGGTATTACCTTATAGATAATTTCATTGACAGAGAACTTTTATTTTATTTATTTTATTTATCACATTTCTTCACCGCCCATCTCGACAAACGACTCTGGGCAGTCTCTTTTTAAGTTTCTGCTTTCTACTCTCTCTTGCATCCTTTGCTAAACTGCTTCCCTTAAAACAGAATCTTCCAGATCCTCCTTTGCTGTAGGAAGAAAAGTTCACAAAAGCACTGTGTGTACTTGTGTGTGCATGTATGGATCGATCAGTACAAACCTAGAGCCTTGTTTAAAAGTCTGTATCATAGTAGACAACCTATTCAGAAAACTTACTAGGAAAGTACAGGTTTATTACAAAAACATATAAACAGAATTTACATATACAGTATATGGGAAAACAGTTCCTTCAGTTATCTTTTTTTTTTTTTACTTTTTAGAGATACTTTTAGGGTCTTAATGTTTTTTCTAACTTATTAAATATCTTTGTTCATGTAGCCTGAAAAATATTGGGCACTTATATTCTATCACTGATACCAAATGTGGAAAAACATGGTTTCATAAATTTGACTATCTGAAAAGTATACATATTCCACTAAACTTTTCACCAGTTGGCAGGATCTGACTTCCAGTCCTTCCTTATCCTGTATTATATGGTCTTTTTATCTTAATCCTTCAAATTCTGTGGTATTTTAGTTATAGAATAAATGGTCAGAGGAAATGGTTTACAAGAAGGAAAATTCTAAAATGCTTACTTACTTGTATAGAGTGTTATAAGATTAGATGCTCTAAATAAATTGTGGGCTGCTCTTTTAAGACCATGCTGTGTTTTGAGTTTGAAGTTACACCATGCTGGTGGACCCCAACTTGGGAAAAGTTGTGTCACAAAATTTATTTATTTATTTATTTAATTTTTATCCCGCCTTTATTATTTTTACAAATAACTCAAACATACCTAAATACTCCTTCCTCCTATTTTCCCCACAACAGCAACCCTGTGAGGTGAGTTGGGCTGAGAGAGAGTGACCGGCCCAAGGTTACCCAGCCGGCTTTCGTGCCTAAGGCGGGACTAGAACTCTCAGTCTCCTGGTTAAATTAAGTTATATAACTAAATAAAGTTATATAACTAAATAAAACTCAAATGCCAACTGTGTGTTTTCCTTAATTCCACATTTGCTTTAACTCATTTCTCTCCTTTTCTTTCTTATTTTCCTCTTCCTCTTCCTTTTTTTCAGATGATCATTTTTGCCCTAAGATGGCATACCTTATTTTTGCTGCTTATTTATTTGTTTTGGATCCTTGGGATTTTCTGGGAGACGTACTCTGCATGAGTGGTGGTTATTCTTGACATCAAAGTTTTTTCAAAAAAGAAAAAAATGCAGGAGAAAGTTGCCTAATCACATGACCAATGAGTTGTTCATGCCTGTTTAGGACCTCTATTGCTTTAGCTTGCTTCATTTGTCAGAAAGATAACGAAAGGCATTGATTAAGATTGGTGCGAAGCAACATTGTGAAAAAAGTTATTAGTGGCTGCAGATGTCATTTCTAGGCCTGCCAGGCAGAATTCATTGCAGCATTGCAATTATCTACATTGTGACTTGGGAGGGCACAAGTTCTCCCTGAAAAATACAGATTTGAGAACTCCTAAAGGGATATAAATCGAAAGGCTAGTAAGGTTGCCTCAACAGATGTGAAGAAGCTTTTAAAATAGGTTTGTGTTGAGCAAGCACTGCTGGATGTCCACTCACACTGGTATCAAGTAGGAAGGGAAAGCAGAGGATTGAATACCCTTTCAACATCAGGATTGCTCTTTTCCTTTTCCTAATATCAGTGGTAAAACAGCAGCAGTCTCTCCATCTCCCCCTCCCCTTACTGCTACCTGAGTTCTGATGCAGCTATTTATAGGGCCCTGAACTATGTGCTGGGGAGGGAGAGGGAAAAAAACATTCCCTTGCTAGAAATCAGCTGCAGGGAGATAGAAGTCCATCCTCCAGCAATGATCTGTACAGGTGCACACACTCACACATCTGATTCCCTACAGGTGATGTTTTTCCCAAGTACAATTTATTGGAGATACTGAATTGCACTGAGGAAAATTGGTTTAGGGTAGCCAGTAGCCACCCATAGGTTCTGTAGTGCTGCATCCAGAGTCTGACCAAAACTGCTGAGGGCCTCTATGGAGAAAAAGAGGGAGAAGTTCTAGATTAGACCCTTAAATATAATTAGATCAGAATGCATTTAGATGTATTCAGATGGAAAAGTCATTGGGACTATTCTGCTTTACAGTGAATCTATGAAAAATAAATCACAGCAAAAAATGGATTTCTCTTTATTCAGATTCCTCTAACCTGTTACAACAGGCATATTGTAATGCTAACTAAAATATTGGCAAGAGACCAATATTATAATGATGCACATTTTCTAAGCTTTCAAGATTGGTCTGTTGCTATGATTAAAACCCTTTCAAACTTAAACTAGTAATGAAGCTCCTTAGATTTAGAAAAAATGTTTCAGAATTTGCTGAGGGGTATTATTATTTCTAAGCAATTCATTTTTTTCTTTCAAATATGAAGTGTATTTATAATAAGTGTATTATAAGGAATAATAAGGCAAGAGGCTGAACCTAATACTTATATATTTAAACTTCTTTTTTTCCTGATAATAAGAATGCTTCAGTCATGATAAAAGTTAAGGTCAATCCTGTATTTGGTCTTGGTGGCAAGTAGATGACAGGACTATCAAGGCTACAAGAATTTGGATGATATAAGGGACAATCTGATGAATACAAAATAAAATGGCAATATTATTGACTATCATTGTAAATATCGACCAAGAGGAATGGTCCATTTTGTACTGACGTGGAGGTGCTGTAGTAGGTGAACCCTCTACTTCCTTCCCAGTCAAGATGTAAAAGGAAAGACCTGGAAGGAGATCTTCTGTAATTTTATTTAAATTTTCCTTTTCCTCATCCCCCCATGATTATATTTGTTCATAGGTTATCTTGCATTTTGTCAAACAGTTGAGCAAACTTTTGCATTTTCAGAATGCAGGGTTGATCTTCTGGAAAGCGCAGTTTGAATTGCAGTATTCATCTTTATAGAAATCATCTCTTCATGTATGTTTTTTCCATTTGTATCCAACCTACTTAATCTACTGTGTGCATTTCTGATTTACCTATGTGACTTTGTCTCCATAATTCTTTTCTAAGAAACATGCTAAATGGAAACAACTTGCCTTATCTTCCTGGTTAATACTTGGCAAAATGTATGAAGTTGAATCACTGAATCCTGACTTTTGGTAATTAAATAAATTGTCTCTTCAGTATTATTTCTGAGCTGGTGAAAAATAGCATTAGAGCCCCCTTCCCTTTCTCCGCAGCTGCAAAGTGGGTTGAGTGTTTCACTCTTCTTCTTTTTTTACCAGTTCAAGCATTAGCTTTAAAGATTAAGTGCCAACAAGGTTTACATTATTTGAAACAATAAGCACATTGCTTTTGTTTGCAGTTTTTCTTGTGACCTTCAATTGTATTTATTGCCAATTTGCTTTAAATAGTTTTCTTTAGTTGTTTTCAGTTGCATGAATTTCCTCATTTCTTTTAATAGAATGATTAATGTCAGCAATTTTGCCCTCCCCTAAATGAGCCATGGGACTGAATTTAAAGTGGTTATATTTATTGGATTTCAAATTGTAGGAGACAAGGGCAAAAGAAAGTGTGTATTACTCAACAATAATATATCTGAGTTTAATTACTACAGAGAATCTTGGTACTGAGTACCATGTCATTTTACAAATATGTCCTTAAAAATATTAGACTGCAATCTGCAATAGTGGCATATAGCACGGTTGCATATAGATTCCATCTGGGTGGAGGACTAGTTGATGCAATCTACTAATTGTTGCTAATTTTCTTTCAGTGAAACGCTTCAGAGAACCAAAGCATGAAAGACGTCCTTGGAGGATTTGGTAAATATCTAGTGTTTTTGCAGGTTGGAAGAAATTAATTACGAAAGATGTAATATGACAGACAATTATACACAGACAATGATTTCTATAAATATTAACTCTTCGCTCTATCTTTTGTAAAGGAGCAGATCCTGCCAAAGTGTTGGAGTAGCCAGTTATAGTTATCTATAAGTAATAGAAACTTAAGATAAAAGCAGCAGATCATGTTATTGGCAATATAGGTTCTGTTCTTTATTCAGCCATCTATTTGCAAGATTTTTTTAAAAAAAAATTGTCTTGCTTCCAAAAGGCAATTGAAAGTTTTGCTACCTTCTGTATTACAGTAATGCTCTTCATTACTAAACCTAAAACTTCATACTTCTTCTTGGTTGTAATTCTACAACAAGATTATCAAGCATAAGGTCCAAGAGAACTTCCGTATGGTACACCTATTATTTGTACCATGTTCAGGACTTGATAACCTTGGTATGGTTGACATGGGAATACCTGATACAGCCTGTCCAATATTCCCTGACTAAGGAAGGCGTATAAAGGATATGGGGGGCAGAGAACAATATGATGGTAATAACGTGAAGCATGAAATTTGCAGTTTGTTTGAATTGGTAACTAAACTGTAGGTATAAATTAATGTCAGTGACCTATAAAGCAGGGCTTTCCAAAGTGCCACCGCTGGCGACACGCCAGCGGTGGCGGCACGGCGGCGCGCGTGGGCGGCGGCGCCACAGGAGGGCGTGCGGTGGCACGCACGCGCACGGCGGCGGCACGGGGGGGCGTGCGGCGGCGCGGGGGGGCGTGTGGCTGCCGCTGCCACCATGCACGCGCGCGCCGCCGCTTCCGGGTGGTGTCGCGACACACAGTTTGGAAAGCTCTGCTATAAAGACTCAGATGTTAAGACATTTTTGCAATATTAAAAGAGAAGCCTGTGGAGATACCTCTTAAATGAGCAGAAAGAAGCTGCCGGTTTTGAGAAATGGTATGATGAAGGCTATATCAGTAATCCACCAGTAATTTGTGGCACTCAGTACATTTGTTGGAAACAGGGTTTAGTCTAACTCATGTGAGTTTGGCCTCTGTGTTCTAGAATAATTAGAAGTGTATTGTATTAAAATGTTTAATTACCTGGCAATTGCTGTTATGGACTAATGATACTAGCCCTTTCACTCAATCAAGAAATTTGCACGAATTTCAGAAGTGAATACTATTTAAAGAAAAAATTGTCTTGATTCCAAAAGGCCATTAAAAGCTTTGCCAACTTCTATATAAGTGTAATGCATTCTTACAGCTAAACCTGAAACTCCATACCTCCTCTTGCTTCTTATTCTAGAACAAAACTATATATAAGGTCAGCCAAGGGTGTGGATGAGGAGATCAGCCCTAGAAATTTAAATTATAATTAAATAACTAAATATATTAAAATATGCAGTTAAGTTTCAATGTGATGTCTAAAAACTTATTTTTTGTAGGTTTTTGGATACTTCCAAACAAGCCATAGGGATGATGTTCATCCATTTTGCCAATGTGTATTTATCAGACCTTACCGAAGAGGATCCCTGTTCACTGTAAGTGGAGAACAATCTTATTTAAGTTCAGCTAACAAGAATACCAAGATATGCACCGAGTTTTATTTTTCAAAAATAGCATAGGATGTTAGGCAATTGTTATCATAGGAGCACTGGCTAAACATGATTTGGGACCAAAAAAACCCTACCACTTCAATGCTGAAGAAAATAATACATGATACTATGTCACTTGAATTTCTTTAATCCTCCTTTTCTTTTTTCTTTCTAATCTTTTGCTTTTTTGGTCATGGTGGGGAATTGAATGGTACCGTCTGGAAAGAGTTTTAGGACTTTTCTCCCTGCTCCCCTGCTGTTGTACATATAATCCTTTTTTCTTGTTAACCCAGAGCCAACTTTCCCTTCATCTCTCTGGGTGATGTTTCGAGCTACAGGAGCACTGCACTCTTTAGTATTAGGCTCAGGCTTACAAGTAGCATTGAGTTTTAGATAGACAAACTTTACCTTAAAAATATGGCAAATAGCTGATACTCAGTTGTCAAAGTAGTTGGCCATTTTTAGCCAACCTTAGCTAATTCTGTAGAAGCTAAACAAGACCAGACCTGATTAGCTCTTGGATGGGGGTCCATCAAAAAGTCCAAGGCTTGTAGGCTAGACTGGGAAATTGAAAAAAAAATCCCAGATGAAGTTAGTGGCAACTCGTTTCCATACTTTTGCCGGGAAAACTATTGATGGGTCCATAAAATCACCCAGACTCAAGGGAGCTTTTACCATTTATATTTAGCCTGGCCTTCAAATCAAGTAGTTGATCAATATCTACAGAATACAGAATAGCATCAGGCTGTTGCTTTGATGCCGTAATTGATGGATAAATTACTATTAAAATTACATTCCATTGTCAAGTGACATATACCACAAAAACAGACTAACATGCAGTCAACTCTGTAGCAATTGCCCACTTTTGTATTAGCTGAAGCAACAGTGACCTCTGCTGGCCTTTTATGTAATAATTGCTCAAATTATTCTAGCTACTCAGTCTTGCTCATAGGCTTTCATAACCTAATAACATAGATTTTTTTTTAATGTAAAACATTGCTTATTTTTCCTCTCTGCTGGATTTTGTGTACCAAAGCATCTACTGTACATATTAATTACACGGGATTTCCTATTGTTGCATTTTTAAACTGCTGTTTATCCAAGGAGCTCAGGGTGGTGCACAGTTTCCTTTCCAATTTTTACTCATGCAGTTGCTCCATGTGGTGGGTTATCTAATCAGCTTTATGGCTGAGCAGAGTTTTGAATCTAGGTTGTGCTGGTCCTACTGCAACATGCTAATTACTGTGTCACACTTTTCTCTGTGTGTGTCCATGCTGTGCTAGCATTAAAAACGGCATTTAAAAATATTACTGCCTCTGCTTTAAATGTAGCAGAGAATAATATCTGTGGGTATATTAGAAGTTACAGTTTTTATATTAAAGGGGGAAAGCTCAGATTAACTTCCTTTTTCAATTAGGCCATTTCCATCTCTGTGGGTTTTTGCTGTCTCAGTTTATGAACTATATATTAAAATTCCTTAGCTGATCTTTCTGTCAGAGCAGTTTGAATGAGCTGAAAGAATAATATGCTGTAGAAGATTATATTCTAATTCTATACTAAAATTGAAAGTAAGGAGTTCCTTTATCTATATGCATAGAAGTGCATTATTATTATTATTGTTGTTGTTGTTGTTGTTGTTGTTTTTATTATTCAGACTGGAAAATGGGAGTGCACTCTCAAAAGCTGAAAATTTATGATGATAGATGGGGATTTCAGTAACCAAAGCTACACAATTTTAAGAAAAATCAATTTTCAAATTTCTGTGTGCTTTTCTCGTCTCTTCAGATACCTTATCAACTTTCTGCTAGACGCCACCTTAGGAATGCTGCTAATTTATGCTGGTGTCCGAGCAGTAAGCAGTGTTGTTGAACGGCAGCAATGGGAATCTCTTCGTTTTGGTGAATATGGTAAAAACATTTATTACTCTTTGAAATAGCTCTTTAGGTGGCATGCTGTTCCAATTATAGGGGTGGCAATTGTTTTTGTAATTGGTAATTTGAGCTACAGGTGTTTGAGCAATATAAATGGCCAAATCTTAAAATATATGAAATTCTGAACATTCTTGGTAGGAACACAACTTTATGCATTGTCCAAGTCTGATGGGCTAGTGCAATTATTTTTGTTTTAATTTCTAGTTTTGAAACTTGAGGACTTTGTCAGATACTTCTTTCTTTTTCTTCTCCACTCTCTGATGAATTGTGATGCTCCGATCCTTCGACTGGCTAAAGTCGAAGACTTTAAAGACTGATCTAAAGGGACAATTTCAGTTTTGTAACTTGGTAATTCCAGGAAGGCTAGGAACTCCTGTCTGTTTACCACTTGGAATGGCGAGAACCCTGTGCTCTGATGCACTGAATTGTTGTATGCTACTTCCGCGAATGGCAGTAGCTCCACCCAATCGTCTTGTTGGTAATTAATATAACATCTAAGATATTGTTCTAATAATTGGTTAGCCCATTCACAGCCACCATCTGTCTGCAGATGGAATCCAGAGCTTAGTCCTTGTCCCACTTCAATTATTTTTAAAAATGCCCTCCAAAATTTGGAAGTAAATTGGACGCCGCGGTCGCTGATTATTCATTCTGGACATCCGTGTATTCTGTACACGTGTTGTACAAGCATTTTTGCCAATTGCCCTGCGTTTGGGATGCTTGCACAAGGGATAAAATGAGCTTGTTTAGAAAATAAATCTGTTACTACTCAAATGACTGTTTTCTTATGACTACTATGTCATAAGTCTACTTAAGTCTGCTATGAAATCCATGGCTATTTGTTTCCATGGTTGAGTGGGGTTAGCTACGTTTTGTAACAATCCTCTGGGTTTGCTTCCCACTCTTTTCGCCATTGCTCACGTGGGACAGCTAGCTATGTATTCCTCCACATCTTTGCAAAGGGAGGGCCACAGAATTGCCGCCTGAGTAGGTATAAAGTTTTAACAAATACAAAATGCCCAGCTGACTTTGCGTCATGGCTTCTTTTCAAAATTGCATTTCTTAAGAGTCTCTGGTATGTATAACC
Organism: Charina bottae; assembly: GCA_023362775.1. NCBI lineage: Eukaryota > Metazoa > Chordata > Lepidosauria > Squamata > Charinaidae > Charina > Charina bottae. Next base: position 1,778,820 of record JALMGJ010000022.1, read on the forward strand.
GCTCCCCGTGCCACCAAAGTCCTTGTTTCTCTGTTAATTTAATTTTGTTGTCCTGCAACCATTTGTCAGTTTCCAATTGGCAGTTTCCACTGGCAATTCTACTTGTTTGCCCCGGCTCCTAGTGACTGCTACTAATCCCGTTTGTGCTTGTGGGATGATTGAATCTACTATCTCCTCTCTCTGACTGTTGTGTTGTTATAACCAGGAAAAGGCATCTGCCAAAAAGTTCTTTTTTCCGGTTATGTACTTCAATGTGAAATTGAATCTTTGAAAGAATTGTGCCCATCTAATATGTTTGGGGTTTAGTTTTCGTGGGGTGTTTAAAGCTTCTAAATTTTTGTGATCTGTCCAAACTTCGAATTTGTGAGGGGCACCTTCTAAAAGGTGTCTCCAAGTGGTTAATGCGCATTTTACAGCATATGCTTCCTTCTCCCACATGTGCCACCGACGTTCTGTTTCGGTGAATTTGCGGGAGAGGTACGCACATGGCCTCAGTTTCCCCTGGTCATCTCTCTGGAGTAAAATTCCACCTAAGGCGGTATCTGATGCGTCCACTTGTATGACTAGTGGTTTTGTATGATCAGGATGTTGAAGTATGGGTTCAGAAGTGAAAAGTTTCTTTAACTGGTCGAATGCTTCCTTGCATTCCTTTGACCATTGTATTTTTGTCCCTGGTTTGGGTGTTTTGGCGTCCCCCTTCCCTTTCGCTTTGAGTAGTTCTGTGAGTGGTAGTGTTACTTGTGCGAAGTTGTTTATGAATTGCGTATAGAAATTTGCAAACCCTAAGAAGCTCTGCAATTGTTTTCTGGTTTTGGGGGTTTCCCAAGCCACTACTGCCCGTACTTTCTCTGGTTCCATTTCGATCCCCCTGCTCGATACTCTATACCCCAAGTAGTCTAATTGTTCCTTCATAAATTCACATTTAGACAATTTTACATATAGCTAGTTATCTAGTAAGCATTTTAACACCTCCCGCACCAACCATATGTTTTCCTCTAACGTTTCCGTATAAATTAAAATGTCATCAAGATATACCAGTACCCCTGATATAAAAATTCATGTAATACCTCATTAATTAAGCTCATGAAGACACCAGGGCTGCCCCTTAATCTGAACGGCATCACGGCATATTGAAAGCAACCAAATTGACAATTAAATGCTGTTTTCCATTCATCCCCCTCCCTAATTCGTACCTGAAAATATGCCTCCCTCAGATCTAGTTTGGTGAATATTTTGCCTTTCGATAGGTGTGCAAGCATGTCCATTATTAGAGGCAGGGGATATTTATTTGATGTGCTAATGGCATTCAGTCCCCAATAGTCAGTACATAATCACAGTGAGCCGTCTTTCTTCTTCCTGAACATAACTGGTGCTGCCATAGGTGAGGTCGCTGGCCGGATGAAGCCTCATTCCAAGTTTTTGTCTATGAACTCCGTAAGCGCTTCTAATTCCTTAGGAGTCATAGGATACAACTTGGATTTTGGTAAGACCGCCCCCGGTTCTAATTCAATAGCACAGTCAGTTTTTCGCTGGGGGGATAGTTGATTAGATTCGCTTTCCCCAAACACTTCTTTTAGGTCGCGAAACTGGGTTGGTATGAGTTCAACCGCCTGCCCCTGTGTGTCTTCCCCAGGTTCCATTGCTGCTCCTATTAAGTCAATTCCTCCCCCAAGTTCATTGGGTTCAAATCCCTCATATTTTCCGTCCTTGAAGGTGATTTGGTAGGTTGACCAATTCACTTGCGGGTTTTGGTCTTTTAACCACGCCAGACCCAACACTATGGGGTGATCTGCTGTGGGAGCTATGATAAATCTCAATGTCTCTTCATGAGTTCTGATCTGCATTTGGACTATTTCCATGCAGTACTCTACTGGACCCCCCTTTATTTCTGATCCATCTAATTGGATAAAATGGATGGGTTCGGGTAAGCATTTTACTTTTAATCTTAGCCCAGTCATTAAAGTGGGGTGGATGAGGCATCGTGTGCAGCCTGAATCCAATAGCCTCACTATGGTCATCCCCCCCTGGCCCTTTAGAATCTCTATTTTGATCCCTATTAACATTGACGAACAGGGTGCACTCACCAAAGAATCCGAGTGCCTCTCTTTGGTTGCCTGTCTCTCGGCGCTTAAGACAGGCTCTGTTCATTTCCCGCCGGCTGAAATTCCTCATCAGAGGAGCTGTCTGTTTCTGTGGGTGCTTCGCGGAATTTTCTCTTTCGAAGCTGCCGCTATTCCTTTCTTTCTTTGCTCCGACTGTTTGATGCTTTTTTCTCCTGGTTTAGGAGTCACTGGGTTTGTGGCTTGTGGCAGTTGGTTATCCGGTGTCCCCCTTTTCCGCATTTGAAACACAAGCCCTTTTTCAATCTCCATTCTTTTTCCTCCCCCCATGATTTACGGCTTAGTTGTTTCTCAGGGCCGCTGGTAGTATGGGGTGGTCTTTTCTCTGATAGTTGTGTTCGTTGCTGTCTCTTAAAATGAATACGCATATCTTCTACTTCGTCAGCTAAACAAACCTTTAACGTTCTGGGGTCTCCTCTGGCCATAGCCCACTCCATAATTTCGGGTTGTGATCACCCTTGGAAATACTCAATTATTAATGACTCTGGCTAGTTTGTTAGTTTCCCTGCTAGTCTTCTGAATTCTGTTGCATATTCAGAGACCGATTGGTTCCCTTGTTTGATGCCTTGCAGACTAGTTTTGGCTTTTATTTTGGCTAGTGGGTCTTCAAAACGTTCTCTCAGCGCTCTCATGAAATCATTAACATTTTTTAGTTCTATTGCCCTTCAGTCATGCAGCCCTGTTAACCACTCCACTGCATCTTTCTCAAGGTGGGCTGAACTGTAGCACACCTTAGATCCTTCTGTGGGTAATAGATCCTCACATTCTTCCATAAACTATAGGGTTAGGAAGCAAGATAAGTTATTTGGGTCCCCATTGAACTTTACCTTCAGGTAGCGCACCCCGAATGACGTCCCTGGGCTCGACATTCATCTTGCCACTCTGCTTTGAAGCCAATAGCATTGTGCCGACGTTCTCGGGGGGAGGGTGTTCTTACCGGTTCGTCGTCGTCTTGGCTGTCTTCCGTGGTCGACTCTTCCTCTTCACTTTCTGAAGACGTCTCCTCGTCCAACGCCTCCGCTCATGCTGCCATCTCTTTTCTAGTAGATGGAGGATCCGGTCGACCGCTCCTTGCAGATGCGATATCCGATCCCTAAGCTGCCTACCTTCTCTTCCAAAGCCTCCACTCGTGGCTCCATTGTTGTTCGGTGGGGATGGGTATCTTGTTTGCTCGCCCCTTGGTCCGAGTACTGTTCCACACCTCCCCCAATTTCGGTCGCCCAGTCATACTTATTCCTTTTTGAAGTATTGGTACTCACCTCCACCACCCCCTCCACCTCTCATCGTTGATGGTGATCAACATTTTGAGGTGCACTCTATACTTGACTCTCGAAAATATTGTGGATGCCTCCAATACCTGGTCCAATGGAAACACTTCCCCAAATCCGATGCTGAATGGGTTTCCAGCAAAAATTTTCATGCTCCTGCTCTCACTCGTGCCTTTCACAACCAATATCCTGATAAACCTAAATAACTTTATTTCGTCTCTTTTACAGCCTTTTTTATACCTAACTTGCCTTTTCTCTAGGAGGGCAGAATGTCAGCATCGCATGTTCGTCCGCCATGCTTCTGACTGTTCTACACGTGTAGTTTGCTGGTTTGCACTACTTTGCTTCACTCTTAGCACTTTTGCATTGCTTGGCAAGAACTGTTAAGCACCTGCTCTTCCAACAGACATTCTGTAGAGAGGGGGGATTCTTGGAGTGGGAACTGAATTGTTATGACTGGACTCTGGTTGTTGTCAGAGAGACGTTTCTTTTGATAATGCTGCTTGGGCGTGAAAATCTTTATTCAAGGCTTCTCTTGGCCTGAAGTGTACTAATCCTGAATAAATGAATCTTGTAGAGTAATTGCCTGAGGGATTTCTTGACTGGGAATTCTGACACTGAGGGTTATCACACAAGGTGTGCTCTCGTAGTCGGTGGAGGTTTTTGACTGGGTTCGTTGTCCCTCCGCCCGTTTCTGGTGTTTTCGTTCGCTTGAGTTCGCTGGTGCTTGCCGTCCGCCATCGGTCAACTGGCTGGCTTTCTACTTTGTGCGCTCTGCTTTGCTTAGGCCAGAACCCTTCCCTTGGTCCCTCCACTCTCACCTCCCGAAGTTGGAAGGGTATTCACGGAGTTTGAAGTTCCTGGTTGTGGATCTTCCTCGATAAACTGGTTGTTTATGGGTAAATTATCCATGTTGACTTGGTTCATTCTGTGATGCTCCGATCCTTTGACTGGCAAACAAGGCTCCGAAACACACTCCGTAGAATATGTAAAAACTTTATTTACAGCGATTGATCTGGGTTCACGTCAATGAACCAAGTAAAGCATAGATACAAAACCTTACAGTTAAATAGATTCCAGTCTCCCTCCCATAGAATGTGTTATCAGTTCCATCTCACACCCTCTTGTCTGTGCTCGGAGCTGTCCAGACAAGGTGCTGATTGTATTCTCCTAATCCACACTGCGTGCTGCTGGTCTGTCTGGAGGTTTGCTGTTACATTCTTCCTATTGATTGCTTTCGGCGCCCTGGCTGGGGAATGTGTTAAGTGGTTTCTATTTATGTCAGGGTGGTATAGATGCCATCATGACATGAATGCTGATAGCAATAATAATAATACCATTATTAAAAGAGACAAAGAAATTGCAGAGTGATTTTGATGGAAATAAATAATTATTTTGGAAGTGGGTAAAGAAGGATAAACAAGGAGCATCTACCATATTGAATGGAATCAAAAATAAAAGTGATTAAATGATTCGGGATAAATCTGAAATGAGATTGCTGGAAAGAGTATTTTATAGATTTGTATGGGACTGATAATAATATGTCAAAAGTAGAATTGAAAAAATAGTATAAATTATAGAATCCATAGGAAAAAAATTAGGAGGAGGAAGTAAATCAGTGACAATGTTAAAAAAAAAAGTTAAGACTGCAGATGTAGGTGGCATTACTGGAGAAACGTTAAAAGTTGGATGTGGTTTGCATATGGAATGGCTTTGCAGATTGTTTAATATGTGTATGAAGATTGCATCTATGCCGGAAGAATTCCAACAACAATAACAATAATAATAATTGCAAAAGCTATGGGGAATTAATTTGTGTCAGTGGGAAGCTGTCTGATCAAAAACATACAAAAGGTGACAGCAAAATATGGGAAGTGCAGTGTGGCTTTTTTCTGGGCAGAGGGTGTAGGGACCACATTTTTGTTCTTTAGCAGGTTATTGGGAAATGTATGAATGGGAGAAAGAAAATTGGTTGTATGTTTGTTGATCTAGAGAAAGTAAGTAGTCTTGAAGTAGGTGTGACAATAAATGGAATACTGAGCAATGGACAGACACTGAGAAGGCAGACAAGAATATGTGAAGTTCCCTTGGTTTAACACTTTTATGGATAAATGTATAAGGAATGCCTGTGTTGATCTTAGGTGTGTTGATTGGGGACGTAAGGGTGTGCGTACTGTTGTGTGCTAATGATGTGCTGTTGGCTGAAAATCCAAATGACTTGTAGTAAATGTTGATAGATTGTATGATATAAAAAAGGAGCATGAATCTGAAAATTTATGTATTAAATACCAAGGTAATTGTGTTTGACAGGGAAAATGGAATGAACAATTGCCATTTATACATAAATGGTGAAAAGCTAGAATAAGTATATGAATTTTGTAAGCCGCCTAGAGTCCTCCAGTAGGGAGGGGATAGGCGGGGTATAAATAAGATAGATGATAGATAGATAGATAGATAGATAGATAGATAGATAGATAGATAGATAGAGATAAATTTGTGTACCTTGCCAGGATGTTAATTAAAAATGGGAAAATAGATAGAGAAATTTTAAGATGTGGAAATATTGGTAGAAAAGTAGTGAGTAGTATGTGGTCTGTTGCAAAGAATTAATCAAAATAAGCAAATTTGTTGTTTATTACATGGAAGTGAGAGCTGATTATGTCATTTAAGATGAAAATGAGAAACATTTAATTAAGGTGAATGAAGATGGAATGGATTATTTAAAAAGTGCTGTGGAAAAAGAGGAGGAAAAAGAGGAAGAAGATACTTGGGTCAATAATGAATGGATACTGAATGAATGCATTGTATACAAAACTAAGTGACCCAGACAGAAGAAATTGGTTGTAGCAGTTTGGTTAGAGAAAGAAATGAGGATCAAATTGCAAAACTGTTAGCCCTTCAGGGTAGGCGAGGTCAAGAAATACAGTATATATGCACAGCAGGGATTCCAGGAATGCTCTTTATTGTAGCAAGGTAGAATAACAAAATCGTGAAAGCCTGTCTGAGTTTCTTTCTGTCCCATCTTATACCAAATAAAATCAAGGTGGGCTTATTTGAATGTCTGTCTCACGTTTTCCTATTTCTCAGGACTTGCAGTCTTTTCTGCAGGTCCTCCTTTAACAGCCCACTCCTTTCTTCCCTATCTTAAAGGTGAGCTCTAAATTCCTTTCAAAAGCAAACATATGAAGGAAGAGTGACTGTGTTGAGAAGATGGGGAAGACTGTGGTTGGATGGCAATGAATGAGATCCACAAAGAAAGAGAGGTGAGAAATTTAAAGAATAAAGAGCAATGTATGAAGTGGTGTATGAATGTGGTGGCAGCATGGATGGTTTGTAAGGAGGTAAAATGAAGTATATTGAACTGGGTTGATCTACAATAGGTTTAGCTCTGTTTCCCTTTCTTTTCTTATTTCATACCTTTATGGCTTACCATTTCGTTTCTGTGCTTTGCATAACATTGCAAAGGGGAATAGCACGATGCATATATGTATATTGCACATGCACATGCACATGCACATTTAATATGAAACAATGTATTTGGAATTGGAATTTCCCTAAATGCATTATCAATTTCTCCCTTTTTTATTCTGAGAGTTAATCTAATGAGATCTCAAATATAGATAAACCCAGTACTGTGTATCAGGTTGGGGCTTCCAGTATTGTAATGGAATGTGAGAATGACCTTGGAAGACGGTGCAGAGGGGGGTAGAGATGCTGCCTAGGGAATGATCAGATAAAAGAGGGAGGAGCCTGCAACTGGGTAACGGGAAGAGAAAGAAACTTAGAAAGGATCTGCCCTAACTGATCAGGCGGTAAAAAGGGACAGCAGGAGATTTGTACTTTCAGACTTGCAAGATTCTGTTACCGTAGCCTAACAATAAAGTAGAATTAGCTCATCTGGTTGTGTTTCCTGTCTGGTCTACTTAGGAGGCTGACAGGTATACTTAAGATTTTTTCTCCCTTCTTATGTTATGTTGCAATATGAATATTTTGTCACAGCTTCAAAGTATCACAGAGGTTTTGGAGATAGTTAAGAATTCTATTTTAAAATTATAGCTGGGGTTCAGTGGTGCAGGGTTGGCTGAGATGTGACGATTGATTTTAGGTGTGCTTAATGGAATGTCTGATTTCATTTAAAAAAAAAACCAATAACATGGAAGTAGCCTTCTTTGGAAAGTTTCCTCACTTTTTAAAATGGCTTGCTAGGAAGCAACAGTAAGATTGTCCAGAAAAGCCAAACGTTTTTCAACTGTATTCCTAGAAGACATTTTCAAAGAATTATGGCATGTTCAGGAGAATATTCCAGCTAGTTATACATGACTATTAGTCATGATAACTATATATTACCTCCAATGTCATAGGGAATATGTCTTTCATTTGCTGAGGAACATGAGAAAAGGAGTCTTACTGTGCTACTTTCCATGGATGTCTGGCTGGTGAATGTGAAAACAGGATGTCTGTAGCTTGAATCATGTCAACTGGATTTCTATTTTCTCAGTGGAAACGTTTCGCTCCTTATCCAAGGAGCTGCTTCTTCAAGAATTCTTCAAGAATTCAAGAAGCTCACTCCAAGCCTGGCTGGCAACTCGACAAGTCAGAGTTTCTCAGAGCTCTGAGCTCTGAGACCTGGCTAACTTTCTATCTTGTTTGCAGGGGTCTATAGACCACTGAAGTTTTCCCCTGGAGAAGGGGGAACCAGAAGATTGCTCACAGAGCCATTGTAATTGCCCACTCCTGTTTTTCTTTGTTGTTTCCACCGCGGAGAAGAACGGGGTGAATGCAATGAAATGGCCGAAGGAGGATTCTAGCTCTGCAGAGAACGTAAGTCTCTTGGGAGACACAAGAGTGACAGCCAGCTTTTAGACCACTTTATATTAGTTTTCTTTTTTAGATTAGCACATTTTTTATTATCTAAAATTTATCTTTGGACTTCGTTCAAAATGTTGGCTAATTTTGTGTTTTCTTTGCTATAATTAATTTTGGTGGAAGTTTGATAGATTTTATTTTGGTAACATAGTGAACAAGTTTTGTATTTTTCTGCCTTTCTTTTGTATCAGAGAAATTGGGATTTAAGAGACTTTGTTGGTATTTCTTACTCGACAAACTAACTGACTTTTGAGAAATTGTTTGTTTGGGTTAAGCAGCTTGCAGCCTGAAGAATAAAGAAGAATAAAGAATAAAGTATAGAGAATGTGTGCCTCTCTACCTTCTTTTTTTTCTACTTTTTTTTAGAAAGGACTATCTTTCATTTGGAATATATCTTCATCTTTCCTTTTACAAACTGTTTGAAATACTGCTCTGTGGAATTTTTTTATCTCTTACTTTAAAAGCTTTTCTTACTTAAAGAAATAGACATTATTGATAAATAATAGAACAGCTGTTCCCTGCTCCCCTGAGAAAATTTTTTGTTTTGGCTACGACAGCTGATTACGATTTGAACATGGCATTTCTCACAGCACTTCAGGATTTTAAGGAAGAAACCAGCAAAAATTTTTTGCAAATTAAGAAATCCATAGAACGTATATTAATAGTTTTGATGGCTCAGGAACAGAAGATACAAGGGACAGATTTAGAAACAGAGGAAAGACCTTTCGAACCAGTAGAGAAACAGGGAAAGAGGACTTTGAATGTATTGGTACAGAAGAAGATTATGATATTTTACAGGAAGTGGTCTATTAAATGTTTGGGCATAAATACATTGTGGCAGCTGAGACAGGAAGATTTTAATATGCAAATTGATAGATATGGCAAAATAAACATTTTGATATCCCACATGAGTTACAGAAATAAACAAGTTGCATATTGTGATATTGGCATAACCTAAACAGGAGATTTATTGATATTGATTTGGAATGCAAGGTGAATGAAAATGCGGATTTGGTATTGTACACAGAGTAAGCACAGATATGAGAAACTTACAGATGCATAAAAACATGATATTTTAAGTGTAAGATACAAGATTATAAATAAATATGTTGATATTATATATTACTCTTTCTGGAGACACATTTATGAGAAGACAATGAGATGATGAGATGGAATTAGAATATAGGTTATTACAAGAATATGTTGTATGTATTAGGTTATATGTTATGTTAGGTTTTGTATTTTTGCTATATTATGTATTATGTTATGTAATATGTTAGATTATGTATTAATGGAATATATAGTCATAACATGAACAGAATATACTGTATTTTATTAGACGTAGATAAGGCCTTTATTTGTTATACTAATTGGACTTTATTGAAGATATAAATATAGATGTAAAAGTGGAAAGAGCAAATGGAAAACATTTAATTGATGCAACAATGAACATTTGATTACTATTCTAAGGAGTAGAAACCAGAGATGGATTGTTGGAAGATATCAAGAAAGGCGAAACCTATATGAAGAACAGAAGATTGGATTATAGAAATCAAAGGGTATATGACAAAGAAAAGTTTCTGTGTATTGTATAAAGGACTAACATTTAAAGTTAATTGTTGTACTTAAAGTTCAAGGATAAATTGGAGGACATCTATTTTCTATATTTTCTTTGTTTGTTATTTTTTGACTTCACTTTTTCTTTTCCTTTTTCTTACTTTGTATTTCTATTTCTTTTCTTTTGTATTATCTCTTAATATGTATTTTAAAATTTAATAAAACTTATGGATAAAAAGAATTCAAGAAGCTCCTTGGATAAGGAACGAAACGTTTCCACTGAGAAAATAGAAATCCAGTTGACATGATTCAAGCTACAGACAATTCCACCTGGATGACTGAGAACCTTCATAGACGTGAAAACAGGATGCTAGAACAATCCAAGATGACTCTTAAGTTCATATAATGTTAATTGCAATTTTCTGTTTTCTTGAACATTGAACATTTTCTGTTTTCTTGAACATTGTATAGAAATCTAGCTTTTGAGTATATTCATTGTTTGGGTTTTCCATACAAGTATAAAACAGTGAAAAGCCAGTTTGGTCTAGTGGTTAAGGCAACGGGCTAGAAACCAGGAGTCTGTGAGTTCTAGTCCTGCCTTAGGCATGAAAGCCGGCTGGGTGACCTTGGGCCAGTCACACACACTCAGCCCAACTCACCTCACAGGGTTGTTGTTGTGGGGAAAATAGGAGGAGGAAGGAGTATTAGGTATGTTCGCTGCCATGAGTTATTTATAAAAATAATAATAAAGGTGGGATAAAAATTAAATAAATAAATAAAATAAAAAGAACAAGGGTAGGGAAGAACATTAGGAATCCTATGGGAATTTGGCCTTAATGACCTGAATGTTATATCTAACCTCTGAGCATTCACATTGAACAGTCCTACTCTGAAAATATGGGGGTAGGGAATCCAATTAAATTCAACAAAGCTTTCATTACTCCAATAGTACAGTTTGGTTTCCTGTACAGGATAAGGAATACTGCCAGTAACTGAAGCCTGTTTATTTTAAAGTAGAAGAGAATTTTATGTTTTTCTGAAATTGACCAATCACAAAGATTTTTTTAAAAGCAAACTAGAAATAGTTTTATGCAGTCTATCAAAACAGCTTTTTCTCAAAATGACAAGCTCTAAACAATGATATTTAGCAGCACCATATATTCAGACAACTGCATTTTATACTTGCCAAGAGGGGAACCTTGTTAGTCTTTTGCAGCCAAAAAATAATGATGAAAAAGTGTTGTGTAGCATTTTAAAAGCTAATAAATTTATTATTCTGAAAGTAATAGAACACATTTAGTAGCAGTGAAGTTACAAGATCAAAATTTAGTTGAAATGCTATTTATAGCCAAAACACTTATTTTTCTTGCTTTCTATCTCAGCCTTCCTATCTATTGTTTAATTGTTACTAGCTGTCCTGAATGGTGGTTGTACATTAGAAAAACAAGATATAATTTTTTATACAAATTAAATAACACTCTTATTTTATTTACACTTATATCAGACACTGGAATGTGGTTGTCTTATAATTTAATAAAATAAGTTTTTACAAACACAGAATATATTTTTTTTAAAAAAGTGGCAATCTTCAATTTGATAACTTAAAAAAATAGTAGCCAAGTAGCCAGCTGCACCTGTTAACTTTCTAATGTTGTGTTGTGTTATATTTCCTTGGCTTGAACTAGGGGGTGATGTTATCTGCGAACCTCTCTCCTGACACCTAATGCTGTTCTAGCTGCCCTCGAGGTGTGGTGATTGGGAGGTGATTGGACTGCGAACACGCAGGCTGATAGCAATGCGCTATGCCTCTCCTCATCTTTTCTTTTCTGGTAGGAGGAGATCTCGGTAGGGGCCTCTGTAAGGTTGTAACGGTGGAGGATTGGGGTGAGTCATCCCAGGAGAGAGCACAGAGAGGGATTGGTACCTCACTGAATACTGCTTTGCAAGGCAGAAATACAGAAACAATCTGAACATGTCAAATACAAATAGGGCTGGGTCTGAAATATTGGCTTTCCTAATGCCAGTTACATGATTATCTGATAAAATGATAGCATTGTGTAGGTCAAGAGAAGAGCCTGAAACAAGTTGGTGCTCAATGAAGAGAATATTTTTTGTGTGTATGAATAGTAAAATGAGCATTTACTTTTCTCTATATTAATGCAATAAAACACCCTTGACCTTCCTTGTATTTTCAGATTGTTTGTGACCTATGAGCTCATCTGTTTTCCTGGACATAGTATTTGATCCCTAGTGATTCAGTGTTTGTTGTTATTTCTGGACAATAACTCATTTCTTAGACTGAAAGCCTGTCTGTATATAGATTTCATTTCCAGTCTCTCAAGAAGACAGCTGACATCACAACATATGCAAGATATTATGGGAGATTAAGTTGCACTTGGGCAGGCTGTGTCAGGTGTTTGGGCTTCTGGAGAAATGCTACTCTTTTAATTGTGTGGAAGATTATTTCAAAACAGAACAAAACTAGCTGAATTGAAAAGGCATGCTTGTGACATATTACCAGTTATATTTTGGTTCACTGTAGATGCAATTCTATGGGGGTTATGCAGATCAAGAACAGGCTAAAGCTTTTACATTTTCTCTTTTACCTACCCAAATTTCGCCCTCTCTTAACCATGACATAACATTTCATTTTTACTGCAGTTAACCCATTGGTTTACTTGGATTTGAAATGGATCCCCCAATATTGGTTAGGATCAGGAATGGTATCACAAACTCTGGGAGATGGCTGCATACAACTCTCTCCCAAACTCAGGAGCATGTTTAAAAGAGAGGGGGAGTGTCATTTCTCTTCTTAATAGCCCTCACTGATCCTCTGAAGTAAAAAGCAGTTCTGTAATCTGGTTTCTCTCCTCTATTGTCAGTCAGTGGAGGTGTTAGTAGCCACTTCATTTGCGCTGTGCAGAATATGTATCTTATAAACAGTCAGTCTGTTATAAAATTGAACAGATTAAACATCAATTCCTGTGCATTAGTTGGGATGTCTCACCTTGCATTTCTTGGCTTTCAATCTTAGGAATTGATTTGTAAGCCTTTCCTCCTATTCCTACTTTGAGAGCAAACTTTATGTTAATTGCTTTTATACCTCTCTCTCACAGATAAGTGTCATCCATTTTTGCATATTTTTGTAATAGGAAAGATGGGTAGGCATATGAGTGTGGAGTTTCTGGCCTGATGGAGTTCAGTGTGATGAACTTAATCTTTGCCTCGGCTTTCCAGCCTATTTAATACAACATTAGTCTGGTAGGGGAATCCCAGCACCAAGAGGAAGATGTATTATAGAAATAGAAAAGGACTTTTAGTATTAACAATTCTTACCATTTTAAAAAGAGGGGTTGGTGTGCAAATATTGAAATAATAATTGATTTTGGCTTTTTCATACTTCTCTAAACTTCAGTGGGCTTTATAAATAAGATAGTGATGTGCCAGAGACATGCAGCAGAAAAACAGAAGGGAAAGAGTAACAGAACACAATTACCGAGATTTGGTTTCGTTTCACAGACTCATCTTTCAGCTTGACTTCTCCCAAAGTAAAGAAAAGAAATTTGTTTTTTCTCTTTTACTGAAATCTGAAATTCTTGTAGTTTGCCAAATGTGCTTTTGGGCACATGAAATTAAGGCAGGTTGAAGATAAAAGAAGGATAACAGAGAAAGAGATGTGAAACTTTTTTGTCTCTTCCTTACATAGAAGCAATTTCCACGTAAGAGTTCTGTAATGTGTGAATTATCTTTAAGTTTCTGAAGCTGGGGAACTGTTTGTTTTGCATGTTTTCAGTGACAGGATATACTCCAGAAGTTGGTTTACATCCTGTTCCAGTCCATACTTTTTGGAAATTAGTCCCACTGAGTTTGGTGGAATTACTACCAGAAAGTTACATGAAGTATTGCAGCTTTAATTTAACAATTAGTCATTTCTACAAAAATGATAACACGAAACATGATAGCTCCAATCTGTGTCATTGCCCACACCCTCAGAGGGTGAAAAGCAAAGGGCAGCACCTGCTATAAAGACAGTGATGTGCCCCCATTTCTACACAATCTGCCTGCCAGTGGACTGGTGGAGTCCAAACTCTTTTCCAGCCTGGGAAGCATTGACAACTGTTGTTTGGAGATCCTCAGAAATCTCCTTTCTTCAAGCCATGACACAATTCTACATAACTTATGTTGTCAAGATCAGACTTTGATAGTGAATACCCAGAATCCTATTCTTTAAATAAGGCAGGACCTCCCACAGTCACCCCTGATTAATTATCATCCCATTGATTGAAACACCTGACTCTAATTTCCCCTTCAAATGGACTGATAATCCTAGAGGTTCACATACTTTTGCCAAACACAAATACGTAGCTTTGGATCATTGTCAGTCAATAAATGAACAAGTATAATGGTTTTGACACATTTGTTTAACTGGGTTCTCTTTATCTAGCTTTAGGGCTTGTATGAAAAACACATCACATTTTAGGTCATATTGATGCAGAAATATTGAAAACTTAAAAGTATTCAAAAACATTTAAGCACCACTGTATGTGCAGAAATGTATCTGATTTATAAATTAAATCTTATACTTAAGCAAAAGTTAATAATAGTTAAATGTACAAAATATTCCTAAATCCATATTTCAAGCTTCTGTTAAAAATGGTCCTGTTTTATTCCTTGTTTAAGTTAATGCTTTGTAATTTATATAAATTTGTTATTTATATAAAATTTAACTGACAGTCTAAACAGGTTTAGAAATGTAATACATGGTTATTTACTAACTTTTATCATAAATTGTTAGAATGCTTAAGTATTATATAGCACAGATATAAATATTATAAACATCAAGACGAGCTAGTAAAATATCTGGAATATGTCTTTTAAAGCCTCTCCAGAAAAGGAAATGGCTGAGGTCCATTTTGCATTACAGCTGTTTAAAAGTATTTGATTTTCCATTGCTTAGTTCTCAGACTGAGCTGTAAGTCTGTATTTGAAGTGTCTTAGAAAAAAGATAACTTTTCTTCAACAGTAGCTGATGTCTAGATCTGATGTCATTGCACATTAATCAATATATAGCAAATTAAATTGCATTTGCAGGCTTTTAAATTTTCTCTTGTTGCTGGTACCTCGTTTCTTGTTTTAATTTTTCTCCATGTAACCAGAGCCCTGCCAGATTTTATTTACATTTCACTTTGTAGTTTAGGCAACACAATCATTTCTCCAGAAAAATAGTTTTTATTGTTAGGTGATTAAAAGGTGGAGTCCTTGGTGTTCTCTGAGCCTTGTTGTTTTCTTGCAGACATTTCATTGCCAGACTAGGGAACATCTTCAGTGCGAAAAGGGAGTGGGACTTGCTCTATGTTTATATATTGTGGCTTGTCCTGCTTGTGTTGGTGGAGGTGTTGTTCACGCAAGAAAACAACAAGGCTCAGAGAACACCAGGGACTCCACAGTTCAACCCTGAGCTACAAATATTTTCTTTGATTGGTAGTGATTAAAATCTCCAAAGAATTCTATAATGGTTTCAGCTAATTTTTAAAATAGAATTACAATTCAGCAATCTTATTCAGGGTAGCAAATGCATTTGAAGACATACACAAAAACAAAGAGTGTGATCTTAAATGGAATTACAAAACTTCTTCTAAGAAGAAGTTCAAGAATATTCAAGAAGTTGTATATTTGTCTTATTCAAATATTAAGACAAGTTTTGAATAGCCAGCACAAACCTAGCCAGTCACTATGAATTTATTAAGATCAAATATGCCACATCTATCTTGATATAAATCAGATGTGGCATAGTTTAAGTATTTTAATAATTAATTTGAAATAAATATACAACTGATGTCATTCCATCTCCAAAAGTGAAGGAAATCTTATGGACAATTCCATA
Organism: Charina bottae; assembly: GCA_023362775.1. Classification (NCBI taxonomy): domain Eukaryota; kingdom Metazoa; phylum Chordata; class Lepidosauria; order Squamata; family Charinaidae; genus Charina; species Charina bottae. The sequence continues at coordinate 1,794,515 of JALMGJ010000022.1, forward strand.
AAGCACAAGAAGGGTCCTTCTGACCATATAAAAATCAATTCAGTCCCATGTTCAGTTTGCCACATTGAATCTACCAGATGCCTGTAGGAAGCCCATAAGCAGTATATCCTTCGTTGTTGCTCTCCAGTAGTCGGTAGGTTGCCTTCCATCCCTGAGATTAACACTCATTACCGCTACCATCACTGATGGTTTTATTCTCTGCTCCCTTTTTAAAGACCTTCAAAGGTGGCAGCCATCGCCACATCTTGGTCTTCTATATGTTTGAGTTTTACTTTACTACTTTTTGCCAGCAGCACTGTTTGAAGAAAACACTACAGAGAAGTTCTCACATTATTCTAAGCCATGGTTTTTTATGTTGAAGTTCACATTTTAATTAGTTCACATATTAGTTCACATTTTTTGTGTGTGAACTACGGTGACTACAGGTTATTTGATAAACCAACATTTTTGAATTTTTTATTGTAAGCAAAAAAGAAAAAGTCCCCTCATCCACACAAAAAGCTTACATTTCTTAAATTTTATTTATTTATTTATTTTATTTTCTATCCCACCTTTATTATTTTTATAAATAACATTTATCATTTTTATAAATAACATTTATCATTTTTATAAATAATATTTATTATTTTTATAAATAAAAATAATCAAATGAAATAAATATACAATTGATGTCATTCCATCTCCAAAAGTGAAGGAAATCTTATGGACAATTCCATAAAGCACAAGAAGAGTCCTTCTGACCATATAAAAATCAATTCAGTCCCATGTTCAGTTTGCCACATTGAATCTACCAGATGCCTGTATTTATTATTTATAAATAAAAATAATAGGTGGCGAACATACCTAATACTCCTTCCTCCTCCTCTTTTCCCCACAACAACAACCCTGTGAGGTGAGTTCGGCTGAGAGAGAATGACTGGCCCAAGGTCACCCAGCCGGCTTTCATGCCTACGGCGGGACTAGAACTCTCAGTCTCCTGGTTTCTAGCCCATTGCCTTAACCACTAGACCAAACTAGCTCTCCATTTACTTTGCTCATATGCCACCCATTTCTGGGTGGCTAAAAATTTCAACATAAATTAAGCCCCCAAACGTTTCAGAAAAAAAACAAAATAAAAAACTATAAAACCCCAGGAAATAGAAAAATCTTGTACCCGTGAACTCCATGATAGTGTGCAGTATGGCAGTCCTCAACATTTTCCTAGAGCCCAGGAGGGACAAAGCTGACTCAGTTTCTGCCAGGAAGAAATTCCAAACAGTGGGAGCAGCTACTGAAAATGCCCACTTCCAAGGCCCCATCAGGGGACAATCCCTCACTCCTGGAGGGAGATGACCCATAATGTTGCACAGTGTGTCTCCTTCTAGCCTTATGGTATAACTTGCTTAGCAACCATAACAGCATGAAAAAACCATTTCTGTTGTCCTGTTCTTACTTCCATAAGCATATCCAAACACACGAGTCTTCTACAACAAAATGAATAAATGAAATAATGTATATTTAACAAATTATGGTATTCTTTTTATTAATTCAATTTTTAATAATTGTTTTATTGTATTGAAGTCCTATTAATTGGATCCCATGCTACTGGTGAATGGTGTGTTCGAGAGCCACTTGTGTTAGTTGCTTGGGAATTGTATTATTATTATTTAATGCACATTGTATTTATATTGTACTTTAATTCCTGTTAACTACCCAGATTTGCATTGGTGAGATGGGTGGCCATATAAATTGAAATAAATAAACAAGGCGTTCCAGATGGAAAGTAGTATTTCTACTTTTGTGTTGTTCAGATTTAATTTCTGCACTCATGAAACAAATTTATACAAAATTGTTCAACCACATGCCCACTCACAAAGATTAAATAAGCACTATCCCTTAAGACATGTATAAACAGTAGATCTGGATTTTCTAGTATGTCTTTGAGTGATTTTACAGTGACTTCGCAAACAGTTTTATTCCCAATTGTTTAACAACAGAAGCAACAAAGTAATTCCTACTCATACTTACTCATCTGAAATGAGGAAAGCTTTTACTGTAGTTAGTCGTGGGTTTGTTTGTTTTCTTATGTCTTAAGGACTTTGAATTCTAGAATTCAAATCAAATTCCAGGGCCCGGAATTCTGCAATACCAAGTATGGGTCTTTTGCTCCCGACAATAATTGATAACTCAAAGAATTCTTGTGAGCCATCCAGAGTCACTTGGTCAGGAGGGTGGCTATACAAATCAAATAAATAAATAAAATTCTAATATAAAGATATTGCTCAGATCTAAAGTTTATCTGCTTTATGATGACCAGCACTCTGGATTGTTCTGTAGAGTTTTGTGATGTATGTAGTTGTCAGCTTGTTTATCAGACATCTGAACTAACCGTTTGTGTTTTCTTTTGCAGGGGACCCATTGCAATGCCGTGCCTGGGTAGGCCAGTGTGCGTTGTACATAGTTATCATGATGTTTGAGAAAACAATCATAATTATAGTGCTCCTAATACCTCAGTGGAAAGAGGTTTGAGTCTTGATATTTTTTTAAAATATACACTGAATAATAAGTGAATTAGCAATGTATTTTCTTTTGTGCTGTTTTCTCCAGCCTGGTCCCCCAGCTCTCAATGCCATGCTCACTAGGGGGATGGAAGATGTAATCCAACATAGTTGAAAAACATCATGCTGGAGAAGACTGCATTAATGAAAGTAGTGAAAATATTCATAACCAAGTCTTTGGTCATCCTTAACAATCGGGTTAATGTCCCGATTTTGCTACATTACTAAAATATAACTATCCATCTGTTCAGATCAGAAAAATGATCTTAACTTCAGGAAGACCGATTCCAGCTGAAAGTTAGGAAAAGCTATTCAGTGGAATCAATTACTGAGGGAGGTGGTGACTTCCCATTTACTGGAAAGGTTCAGGCAGAGGCACTGACACTAAATGGAACTGCATTTGATGACAACTCTTATGCTTAGATAGATTTCATTCTATGTGATCTCTAAATTATACCAATATACTTATTGGATTATTCTTTATGTTCTCTACATTAGATGTTCTTCCATTTCTTACTCACTTTTTTCTCCAGAAAAGTTTTCTGAATGAGACATATCCATATACAAATTATCACTGTATAATAGTGACTTACTTTTCTCATTTCTGGTAAACAACACAAAAATTACACAATGTGTAATTTACTTGACACAATTTGGATGATGGTCTAAGCTAGATAATCACTTAAAACATGAAACACACTTGCTGTTTGCCTGCTAGCCCCCTCCCTTCACACACACACACACACACACACACACCCCAATATGGCTCACGAACAGCATCTATGTTTAGTTTAAAATAGGACAATGCGCACTGGATGTAACTGAACCCCAAATCCCAAGCTAGAGCAGAGTAATTTGGAACAGATTTCCATTTACCTGAGTGTAGCAGAGAGGTCTGAAAGTGTTCCGTTCTGTTTCTATTCCTCTATAAGGCTACAGTCTGGAACTGTTTTTCTGGAGTTCTCATTCAATGTGAAAGGTGGTGTCAGGGCTGTTGCGCCAAAAAGAAAACACTATGGGGTGGGGTGGGGGAAGGAGGAAACATTTTTCAGTGATTAACAGGTCTGCTTTCAAACCAGAATGACCGTTGTGAATCAGTTGTCCCCTTTTTGAAGATGGAAAAATCTTTAGTTGTGCCATTCCTACCTCTTGCCCAATAATCAGTGATATACTTATTCAGGGAGGAGCACCATAATTCCTTACGAAAAATCTTTCCCTTTGCATGAGGCTTACCATATCTGATTGAAGTTTGGCTTGATTATTCTTCATCATAGGAGCTATTATAGCTCCAGCTTCCATCATATTCTATCCCAAAACAACAAAGTTACAGATACTTTTAAAAACATTTTAAAATGCAAGAATTGAAAATCCATTCACCTATGGACCAAAATCCTATGAAACGTATGCTTCTGCGTATAAAAATCTAACCTTCCTGCAATTTTCATCTTACTCTGGCAAAAAAAAACCAAAATGTTCCCATCTCTGTTTTTCCTATGCTAGATTAGGAAGGTATGCCCCCCACCAAAAAAAACCCCTCACTCCAACTGTAGATATTTAGTTGAACTTTGGACTAGCTCAGACAGTTTCTAGAGTTTTAATGTGGGCCCTGAATCAGATGAGATACTGTCTCCAATGCTTAGTTTAGAATTTAGCACAGAGCTTTCCAAACTGTGTGTCGGTTTACGTTAATGTGTCGGCTGCAGTGTCTGGGTGTGTCGTGGCTCCTGCTGCCTCCGAGCCCTGCCAGAATTCCGCACAGGTCCTAGTGCCTGCCTTGTGCCCTGCTGCCTCCAAACCTGCTGTGATTCCACGCAGGTCCTAGTGCCTGCCTTGTGCCCTGCTGTAAGAGTATGTCGCGAAATGTTGCATGTCTAAAAAGTGTGTCACCAACATGAAAAGTTTGGAAAGCTCTAATTTAGCAAGTCATTTGAGTGCAAGGCACATACTACTTCTACTATATCAACTCAGCAAATGTAGCTTTAAGGAAGCCTTCAGTACAGGTAGTCCTCAGCTTATGTCCATTTGTTCAGCAACCATTCAAAGTTACAGTGGCACTGAAAAAGTAGATGTACGACCGGTCCTCAAAGTTCCAGCCATCGCAGCACCCCCACAGTCACGTGATCGCAGGCTGGGCGCTCGGGTGCCCAGCTTGCAATTATGAAGTCGCAGGGAGCTGCAGTCCTGTGATCACCATTTGCGACCTTCCCTGCCAGTTTCCCATAAGCAGTCAATGGGGAAGCCAGCAGGGAAGGTTGCAAGTCACTCCGGTAAGTTGCTTGCGCTTCTTCTCCCGCTCACAGCACATGCACAGCCTCCACCAGCCATCCCACAACTTGCGCATGGCCTGTGCTGGCCCTCCTCCAGCCTCCCCCACCCCACCCCCACGGCACACCTGCACTTCTTACCTGGGACTCCCATCTCTTCCTGCTTAACAACCCGCACATCTTGGGGTTACAACGGCAACCGGGACTGCCCAGGATTGCCATTACTAAGCGATGCGGTCATGTGTCGTCGTACTTTACGATTGCATCGCTTAGTGATGGCAGTCCTGGTCCCAACTGCCATCATAACCTGAGGACTACCTGTAAAGCATGAATGCATTCTTGGACTAGTTGCAGGCAAAAGTAGCATGTGTTCCAGTCGTGCACAATTCTGCACTAACAAAGAAATTTGTTGGCTTGGCGGAGATATTCCACATTAAGTGATTAGCTCAGCTAATTATCCTGTCCAGACATGATTCTTATGCTTATTTTTAATCTGCAATTTTTATTAAAATCAACAAGATAACCAAACTATTAGCATTCAAGGAACTGCTACATAGAATGCAGCTTTTACAAATATGCACATGAATGTAAAATGTTGATATAAGGACGTTATATTTTTCTTTTAAAGTAGTCTGGAACAGCTGTGCCTTAAAACTTAAAGATGAATGAATGTGGCACAGAATTGTATTTACAGTTGTAATTGAAATTATTCAACCCTCATTGCAAATCAGGTTTATTGCCAAAATGTACAGACTTTCAGCTGTTTGCAATGAACAAATCAAACAAAAGCAATTGAAATAGCTCAACACAATGAATGCTTCAAGTGGTTTCCCCAAATTCAACTGAAAATGCAACTTATAATGACTTCTCCAGTCTCAAAATTATTCAACCCCTTCATGGCAAGCATCTTCAGTACTCAGTAGAGCACCCTTTTGCTGTTATGACCTGCTGCAAACGAGATGCATAACCAGACACCAGCTTCTGGCAGCGTTCCCAGGAATCTTAGCCCATTCCTCATGAGCAATGGCCTCCAGTTCAGTAATATTCTTGGGTTTGCGTGCCACAACCGCCTTCTTCAAATCCCACCAGAGATTTTCTAGGGGGTTCAAGTCAGTTGACTGTGATGGCCACTGTAGAATCTTCCAGGACTTCTTCTGCATTCAAGCCTTAGTGGAATTTAAGGTATGCTTGGGATCATTGTCCTGTTGGAAGGTCCAATGACGCCCAAGCTTCAGCTTCCTTACGTTTTCTCCTAGGATTTCCTGATAACTTTAATGAATCCATCTTGCCTTCCACATGCTGCAGGTTTCCAGTGCCAGAGGATGCAAAGCAGCCCCAGAGCATCACCGAGCCACCACCATGCTTAACTGTAGGCAGAGTGTTCTTTTCAGCGTATGCTTCATTCTTCTTCCTCCAGACATACTGCTGATCCATTGGGCCGAAAAGTTCCAGTTTTGTTTCATCACTCCACAGAACAGAATCCCAAAACTTCTGTGGCTTATTTATATGATTTTGAGCATATTGGAGCCGACTGTTCTTGTGCTTTTGGGTCAGTAGTGGTGTACGTCTTGGAGGCCTGGCATGGACACCTTCTGTGTTTAGTACGCGCCTTACTGTGCTCACTGAAACCTCAGTGCCTGTTACCACCAAGTCTTGCTGCAGGTCTTTTGCAGTCACTCGAGGGTTTCTCTCAACCTGCCTTCTCAGAAATCTGGTTGCAGCCATTGACACCTTCCTTTTTCTGCCCCGTCCAGGTAGTGTAACCACTGTACCTTTAACTTTGAACTTGCGAGCTATGCTTCCAACAGTGTCTCTAGGTACATTCAGTGCCTTTGCTATCTTTTGTATCCTGTTCCTTGTTTGTGAAGGGCAATGATCTCTTCTCTTACCTTTTTGGACCATTCTTTTGACTTAGCCATATTTCTAACATGCAGTCAAACATGACACTCAACAAACCCCTAGCCAGTTCAGGTATTTCATGTGTTCCAGCTCAAGCACACCTGGTGCAACTAATGAGGCCCTTGATTAGTTGCATCAGGTGTGCTTGAGACAACACCTGTTTTGCATACTGTACAGTATGTGTGCTATTGTGACGGATTCTATTCAGGGGGTTGAATAATTTTGAGACTGGAGAAGTCATTATAAGTTGCATTTTCAGTTGAATTTGGGGACACCACTTGAAGCATTTGTTGTGTTGAGCTATTTCAATTGCTTTTGTTTGATTTGTTCATTGCAAACAGCTGAAAGTCTGTAAATTTTGACAATAAACCTGATTTGCAATGGGGGTTGAATAATTTTGATTACAACTGTAGCTTTATATATTTATTTTAGCATAGAAACCCTTGCTTGGTTCCATGTATTAAGGTTCTTCTTAGCAGCCCAGGTTTATGTTAGGAGTACATAAATTTTTCTGGGCCAAGGGCTGCATTGGTATGCTGGGGGGAGGACCCCCCAGTTCAAAACATAATACATAATGGGTGAATCCTGGGACCCAAACTGAATTTGATTTAATTTTCATTTAAGTAACAAGAAATACAGTTCATGTGATTATTCTCCAGGTGTCTATTACTTCTATCATGTTAAAGAGGATAATTTAGTAATACTTTTGGAGGTCTTGGGAAGCTTTCCCCAAAGGTTTGGCAGATTGCACATGGCCCTGGAACCTCAAGCTGGGCATTTCTGTTCTGTTTGGAACAGCTGTGGGTGGGAAGGGTACACTGCCCATTCAGAAGACCTCCAAGCTTTAAGGATAGCAGAGGATTATCTATGGCTGAGCAGGTTCTGATTGTGAACCCTAGAGCCGCTGTTCCCAAATTGTGCACTACAGCACCACGAGGCGCGGCAGCAAACTCACAGGAGCGCTGGAGGATATTTCATAATTAATACATGGAGCTGTTAGTTCCTGTATGGCCCGTTTGGGGAGTGCTAGGAGCACCATGAACTGAGAAAGCCTTAGGAACCTCTGCTCCAAAGGGGAGTTCACCATCTCTGTGTACCAATGCTGGAAAACTTAAATCATTCTATCATGTCAGAAACCAATGCAGAAGGAATAGAGATGAGTTACTTCCCTTCCCTTTTCAGATTAATGCTTACTGAGCATAACTTGCATGAAGTTGACAGGAAAGTTGGAAAGCTGGCTGTGCTGTTTTCCGTCCTATGATAATGTTCTGGGAGCAGATGCCTCTGAGGCTATATTGTTCAAGGCATTAAAAATCAATAATGTGATTTTAGTAACAGTGTTATTTAATCACTGTGGATTAAAGCATGTTAATATTAATATTTACCTTTTTGAACCTCCATTCAAATTATATACATTCCTGTTTTAAAAGGAAGTAACCCCAATTGTTAATGTACTAAAGAACACATTTTTAATTTTGTTGATCTAAAGCGTTTTTTCTGCCCAAATAATTCTTTCCAATTCTACAGCCCATTAACCTAATAGTTCACATAGTGCAAGTAATAGCATAAGTGTCCCTCCTTGCGGGGGAGATGGGTGGGATATAAATATGATAAATAAATAAATAAAAATAAATGAATAAATAAATAAATAAAACTCAGTTGTATATGGATATAATTCCATGATATTAATATATTTTTTTCCTCTTTGCAGATAGCTTTGTTGAATCCTATAGAGAATCCTGAATTGGAGTTGGCTATTGTGATGCTGATAGTCCCCTTCTTTGTAAATGTTGGTATAAATGACATCTTCTGAATATTCAGTGTATTTTGTAATATTTGGAGTCCAAATATATAGTGGTGACACCCAAGAGACCTTTATGTTAACCACATAAGCTGGATTTGTTTAGTTTTTACAATATTAATTAGTTCTGGTGCCTAGTTTGTAAAACTCATACTTAATGCATGACAGAAGTATTGGATTTTTCCTACATAAAAGAAACCAACTTTAAAAAATGTTGATTGCATTTTATGTTTGTGATTTTAAGAAAAATACAAAAGGAACAGCTGTAGGGTATCTCCCTCATCATTTTGCAACAGCATTAAAGAGAAACACAACTTCAAAATTTATAAACGCAGCCGTAAAACAAAGAGATAAAAGGAAAGGAAAAGGAAAAAGAGGGTTTTGTTGTTCAGTTGTTTAGTCGTGTCCGACTCTTCGTGACCCCATGGACCATAGCACGCCAGGCCTTCCTGTCCTCCACTGTCTCCCGGAGTTTACTCAAATTCATGTTTATTACATCGGTGATGCTATCTAACCATCTCTTCCTCTGCCGTCCCCTTCTCCTTTTGCCCTCAATCTTTCCCAGCATCAGGAATGAGTCCTCTCTTTGCATTAGGTGGCCAAAGTATTTGAGCTTCAGCTTCAGTATCTGTTCTTCCAATGAGCAGTCAGGGTTGATTTCCTTTAGGATTGACTGATTTGACCTCCTTGCAGTCCAGGGGACTCTTAAGAGTCTTCTCCAGCACCACAGTTCGAAAGCATCAATTCTTTGGTGCTCAGCCTTCCTTATGGTCCATCTCTCACAGCCATACATTACTTCATTGAGTTACACAAGCCCCTTCGCCACGACAAGGCAGTGATCCATGAAGGGGAAAAGAGGGTTAAAATTATCTAAAATCCCATCTATCATCAGCTGAATTGTGGTCCTTAAACATCTGGAAGTAGAGCTTTAAGGTGCTTTCAGGAGATCTTTATCCCTGCAGATCTAAAAAGAAGGGATTAAATGAACTCTGCAGAGATGTTCAGTTGCTTGTTTGTTGTTGATTGTAGTCAAATCCTGCACATGGCCAAGAATGACAGCCAAAGTGGAAAGAGAGATTCCTGCTTTGCAGTTCTGCAGGGCTCAGGTTCCACGCTTGTTCAGGAGTATGCGTGCACATTCATGAAACAATAGCTACAATTTAAGAACATTATCTTCAGTGCATTTATTTTTCATTTTAGACAATTTGTTTTTATTATACCAATGATTTTAAAATAATTGCTTGCATAAAGTTATGTTTAGAAATTATACATTTAAAACTTTAGTATTTTTGCCAGTGGTTTTAATGGTTAACTGGCAAGATTTTATATTTAGAGATTCTATAATACAAATTTACAAATAGTATTTAAAATGCAGTTTGTAATTCTTTGACTTGTCAAGCTGTTTCCATTATATGGATATCACACTTTTATGGGCATGAAGGAAGGACCTTCTGCCACCTGCAAATTGAGAGCATATTTAATAGCTATTGAAATGCTCTTTACATTTTTTTTGTTTGTGTGTGTGAACCTGAGAAAAGATCTTCTGAACCTCAGTTTTAGGAATCCAGCTTTCTTAATGGCCCATGTAATTGTGTATATTTAGATAGGTGTTGTATATACTGTAAATCCCTTGAATCTCATAACTGTCCAATAGTATGAAAGGTAAAGGGGAGCTTAACATGACTTCTCCTTTCTAACAGGCATTAATGTTTTGGGTTGTTGATAACTTCCTTATGAAAAAGGGAAAGACAAAAGCTAAACTTGAAGAGAAAGAACCAGGTCAAGATTCAAGAAATGGGAGCAAAGTTCGATACAGGAGAGCAGCATCACACGAGGAATCAGAGTCAGAGGCAAGTTCTGCCCTTGATTTTTTTTTCATTTATGTTCCCCTGTTTTCTGTTCATTTTGAGCATCAAGGCAGCCACAAGTAAATAAAAAATGGAAGTAAAAGTTTGAAAGGATAAGTTGAAACCAAAGCAGACTTCAACTAACACTTAGAACAGTGCTTTCCAAAGTGCCGCCGTTGGCGACACACCGGCAGCAGTGGCAGCGGCACAGGGGCATGGGCAGGGGCGTGCACGGCGGCGGCGCGGGGGGGTTGCGTGGCGGCAGTGGCGTGTACAGCAGCGGTGGCCTCTGCTAAAACGCGGAAGCGCTGATGGCGTGCCGCTGCCATTGTCGCTGCCACCGCGCACACCCCCGCCATGCACACCCCCACCGCCACTTCCGGGTTGTGTTGCGACACACCAAACTGTGTTCGCAACACACAGTTTAGAAAGCTATGACTTAGAATCTGGCAAAAGACATGCAACTTGGCTCTTCTCTTAAGAAGAGAAGAGCCACAGAAGCTACCAGTTACTGAGGCTTAGGATACTGGATAAGTATGCTTCCAACAGCAAGGGCATCTTCAGAAAGGCCTCTCCTGCTGATCTTAAAGGCCTGACATGTCTCTAATGGGGGAGAGTATCACTCAGATAGCCAAATCCTAAGTTAATTCAGGGATGAAACATTAACACCAGTATCTTAAATTGTATCCAATAAGTAATTGACAACCAATGCAACTTCTTCACAGCTGGCATTATATGAACCCTGTAGCTTACACTGGGTAGTAGCTTACTGGTTGCAGGAGTAATTACAGTTGGCTCACTAGACATAACATGCTCCTTGCAACATCTATCTAATAGCAACTGAGCACTTTCAGACTTTGGACTCTCCTTCAATGAACTACAGCAGCATTCAAAGCAGCATGCAACTCAATCCCAGAGCCTAACTTCCTAATAACAAATAGCAATTCTGTCCATAGAGTGGACAGAGTGCTTTTGATGTATAACTTAACATATTCTTGTAAATAATAAAACAAATGAAAATGATATGGACATAATTATTGGTATCCCTTAGAACAGGGCTTTCCAAAGTGCCGCCGCTGGCGACACACCAGTGGCGGCCGCGGCGGCGCGCGCGGGGGAGCGCACGCGCACGGCAGGGGGCGCACGGTGGCGCAGGGGTGTGTGTGGCGGCGCGCGCGTGCACGGTGGCGGCGCAGGGGGCATGCGGCGGCACGTGCGTGCATGGCGGCGGCGGTAGCCTCTGCTAAAACGCGGAAGCACTGACACCACGCCGCTGCCGCCGCTGCCATTCACACAAGCACCGCCGCTTCCGGGTGGTGTGGCGACACACCACGCTGTGTGTGGCGACACACTTTTGTGTCACGACACACAGTTTGGAAAGCTCTGCCTTAGAAGTTAAAAGATATTATCGGGTATTAGTGATCTCTCATGCAGACGTGATGCTCAGCGGGTAAGACGCCAGGCTTGTTGATTGGAAGATCGCAAGTTCGGAGGTTCTAATCCCTAGCCCTGCGTGCGGAGTGAGCTCCCGCACTAGCCCCAGCTCTTGCCAACCTAGCAATTCGAAAGCATGCAAAGGCAAGTAGATTAATAGGCACCACTTCGGTGGGTAGGTAACAGCATTCCGCATGCGTCATGCTGGCCACATGACTGTGGAAGCGTCTTCGGACAACGCTGGCTCTTCGGCTAACAAACGGAGATGAGCACCGGCCCCTAGAGTCGGACACGACTGCACAAATGTGCGGGGGGAACCTTTACCTTTACTTTACCAGGCAGACCATTTACTTTAATCAGTATCAAAGGTATCTTCAATCTCATAACCAGTCACTCAGCCTATTTGAATGGAGAAAAGTATTTGCTCAGGCGTTTTGTGTCGTGTGCAGCACAGCAAACATGGACAAGAGAAAAAAAAAGATTTCTGAGGAGGAAAGAAAAAAGGTAATAGCCCAGCATGGTAAAGGTAAAGGCTACAACACCATCTCCAAAGAGCTTCATGTTCCTGTGACCACAATTGCTAATATTATTAAATAGTTTAAGGTCCATGGGACCATAGCCAACCTCCCTGGATATGGCTGTAAGAGGAAAATTGATCCCAGATTCAACAGAAGGATGTTCAAATGGTGGAGAAAGAACCAAGGAAAACTTCAAAACAGATCCTGGCTGACCTCCAAGATCAAGGTACAGCAACATCAAGTCACATCATCCATTGCTTCCATGGTAGAAGACCTGAGAAGACCCCACTTCTGAAAGACAGACATAAAAAAGCCAGACGGGGGTTTGTTAAAATGCATGTTGACAAGCCACAATCCTTCTGGGAGAATGTCCTTTGGACAGATGAAACAAAATAAGTGCTTTTTGGCAAGTCACAGCAGCTGTAGCTTCAAAGAAGAAGAAACAATGCTTTTAGAGAAAAGAACACCTTCCCTGCTGTGAAATGTGGATGATGCTCCATAATACTAAGGAGGTGTTTTGCTGCCTCCAACACCCAGGGCACAATGAAATCAGAAAGTTATTAAGGCATTTTGGAGCGAAACACCCAGTGTTCGAAAGCTTTGTCTCAGTCACAGGTCATGGGTCCTCCAGCAGGATGACCCAAAACATATAATGCATTTAAGAGAACCCAAGAATGGTTGAAAAACAAACATTGGACTGTTCTGCTACAAGTCCTGCTATAAATCCTGATCTGAATCCAGTAGAACATCTGTGGAAAGACCTGAAACTCACAGTTGGGAGAAGGAATCCATCAAACTGGAGCAAGACAACTGGAGCAGTTTGCCAAGAAGAGTGGAACAAATTGCCAGTTGGGAAGTGTAGAAGTCTTATTCAGAGTTACAGGAAAGCACTTGATTGCAGTTATTGCCTTAAAAGGGTGTGCTACAAAATATTAGATTAAGGGTACCAGTAATTATATCCATGCTATTTTCATTTTTTTATTATTTAAAAGAATATGTGAAGTCATAAATCAAAAGCAAAGTGTCTGCTCTATGGACTATGGAATAAAGAGTGGTGGATGCCATTGTGTCAGTTTCAACTTAATAAAGGTAAAGGTTTCCCCTGCACAGTCGTGTCCGACTCTAGGGGGCGGTGCTCATCTCCGTTTCTTAGCCGAAGAGCCAGCGTTGTCTGAAGACACTTCCGCGGTCATGTGGCCGGCATGACAAGCACGGAATGCTGTTACCATCCCACCAAAGTGGTACCTATTTATCTACTTTCATTTGCATGCTTTCAAATTGCTAGGTTGGTAAGAGCTGGGGCTAGTGCAGGAGCTCACTTATTTCACAACAAATTGGGATTCCTTGGGCCAGTCGCTCTGTCTGCCAAGAAAACTGCAGGGACTTGTCCAGGCAGTCTCCGAGAATCGGACATGATTGAACAAATTTTAAAAAAAGTGGGATACCAGTTAGTTTCTTAGAGTTGAATGGTAAGAATTAGTAGAATTGGGAGTCATAAATGTATTGATGTCACCTCACTCCAAAGTTCCAAATGGCCTCCCCAATCAATTTCATGTAGATATTGAACAGTATGTAAAACAAGACAGGGATACCACAGATTAACAGTTTAGGTGATGAATAATTATCCTCCAACATCATCTTCCGGCCACAGGGGGATAGGAAGGACAAGTACCACTGCAAAACAATCCAATCCCACTATATGATCCACGACAATTGAGAATTCCAGGGAAACAAATAGGTCTGTATCCCTCCCTAACCTCAGATCCAGTCAGCAGCAAATATTAATATTTCAACTTTTTAGTATATCCTACAGTCATTTTTAGGGGTCGTGGTGGCTCAGCGGGTAAGACACCAGGCTTGTTGATCGGAAGATCGCAAGTTCGGAGGTTCGAATCCCTAGCCCTGCGTGCGGAGTGAGCTCCCGCACTCGCCCCAGCTCTTGCCAACCTAGCAATTCGAAAGCATGCAAATGCAAGTAGATGAATAGGTACCACTTCGGTGGGAAGGTAACAGCGTTCCGCATGCGTCATGCCGGCCACATGACCGCGGAAGCGTCTTCGGACAACGCTGGCTCTTCGGCTAACAAACGGAGATGAGCACCGGCCCCTAGAGTCGGACACGACTGCACAAATGTGCGGGGGGGACCTTTACCTTTACCTTTTACAGTCATTTTTAGTGGAAAAAATTATTCACACATACTTCTAAACTAGATTCCTATAGTTACAGCCAATTTATTCAGAGAAAATATCTAACAATGACAGTATAAAGACAGATTTAAATCATACCTTGAGAAATGGGGAAAGGTAAAGTTAGAAGTTACTTTTAAGGCCAAAATATTTGTTGAGCTATCAACTCACTTTTTGAAGGTGTGAATTTCGGTGCAATTTTAACTGCATGCTGTTTTGTCTTTAGATTCTAATTTCAGCAGATGATGAAATGGAGGAATCTGATGTGGAAGAGGATCTTAGGAGACTGACTAATTTAAAGTCTGTTAAGAAAAAGAAGCATCGCTTTGGTCTGCCCGTATGACAGGTTCTGCAGCCTGGACACTTGCAGGTTAATGATGGATCTCTCCACCTCAGTGGATTTTCACTTGGCCACAGGATGCTTGTTGCCTCAAGACTGTGAAGCAAAGGGAATACAGACCTTTGGAAACACTACCTGTTCAGTTGCACTATGGAAAATATGCAAGAGTCTCTTCTCAACATGTGTTCACAAATTCTTGTCACCAAGATGATTTGGATGGATGGGAACCTTCAGAACACAGGCATAGAATACCATCATTTCAGCTGTGGTTCCTGAATGACACTCTGAAAGTAACAGGAGGATTGACAAAATTTTAATCAGTATGTTTTATTACAGAAAACTGTTTTTTGCAGCATACTGCTGAAGCAGAAAAGTTTTACAGTTACAAATTAATGGTACCTATGGAACTAATGGGCTGCAAAGGGTATTTTTCTCTCCAAATCTCTTCTAACCTGTTTAAACTTTTATATTTAAGTTATATTTTCATACTGGGATATTCAAGGATTCTCTTTGTCAAAGAAATTGTGCTGTTACTTTGTGTGTGTGTGGTTAAAAAGGTCAGACTTGCAGCAAAATGGTTTTCCATTGTCTGTCTCACATAAAGGAGGATAGTGCAGGGACAAAGGGAAGTGGTAGCTGATTGCTTTCCAGAATGAGATGGCCTTGCTCTGAAGAGAACCATAAGCCCCCTTGAACAAAGACACAGTTAAGTGGCAGCAGCAATCACTTTTGAAACAGGGCTATTGTTCTGTGTGTATGCTGAGCACTTTAGCAGAAAAGCAACAAATAGGGGTTTTCTTCTGTGTATCAGCTAAACACTTAAAGCTATTTTGATAATGATGGTTTCTTCAGTATTTGCAAATCATCTGATCTCACAGCAAAACTATTACAAAGCTTCAGCAAACATTCCTTTTCTTGAAAAGCTAATGCAGTACAGGTAAGAGCATTTTTGCTTCTTTTCAGTACAGTTCAGCTGGTTGCTGGAGAGTACATGAATTACTACGGCTTATTCTCCATTTTTCTTTTTGTTAAGTCTAATTTCAGCTGGATAGACCAGAGTCAAAGCATAGTATAATGAATACATTCGTTGATTGATGTTAAGATCATTGCAGCTACCCTAGGGTTACTGTGGATGTGTCTCTGTTGATGAATTACTTGTATGCCTGATATCATTGACTCCAATTAATTACTCCTTGCAGTGATGGCTAGTGCCTGTTGGTCTGGTAGGGCAGAGGAAACAGTGGCCAATGGTAGGCAGAGCCAGCTAATTCTGGTTTTGTCCTCATCCTCTTCTCTTGTAATGACACTAAAATATTCAAGCAGTGGACAGCAGTGCAATTTTTTAATATTGACCTGAACTTAATAATAATATCGTATATTGGTTCACTAGCTTGATGTATTAATGTACTTGATTCTCTGATGACCGCTCCAACCTGTTACTTTTTCCAACCGTTCCATTAGGTGTCTATTCCAGGGCAAGCTTAGGGACAAGGTGGTGCTATCTAAACACAGAGAGAAGGATGTCTTAACAGTGGTCGTCTTGAAATGTTTTCTTAGTTTTTAAATACAGCTTGATGGCTTTTCCTCTGCTCTGCTCTGCTCTGCTCTGGAATGGGCCAGGGCCAGTAGCAGGCTGGCGCATAGATCTTCACCTCTCCTTGGGAGGGCTTTGCCAGATCCAAGTTGGAAGTAGAAGAATTTAAACTGCTACAAGCCTGTTACAGCTGAGGAATATGTATGCTACATTTTAGAAGGTCATACTTAAACTGTTTTTGAAACTTACTGTACTTCTGGGAATGAGAGTCAAACAGAAACAGTGTTAAGCACAATGAACACAAATTCTGCATCTAGGAACCTGAAAGTTGTCACTACTGTCTTGTTAAGAATGGTCCCACAGATTTCCTTGTAGGTTTTGTACCGACTACTTTCCACTAGGTCAGTCTTATCCCTCCATATATTTATTCTCTGTCCCAAACACACATATGCCCCCACCAAGGGCTTTAAAAAGTTGTCAAAACTTTCTACCTTCCTCATTCCCTGCATAATCATTAAAAGAAAAAAAATTAAACTAGTGCTGTGCCAAAACCTCCTTCCTCTAAGAGAGGCACTTCAATCATATTCTCAGGGTACTTGAGAATTACTTCCCTTGATTGTGTTTTTGTTGGAGGTGGGAGAAGATGCAACTGCTGCTGTTTTCTGACACATTTTTCTATCATTCAGAAGCTTCCCTGGCTACCCACCCTTCCCGATCTGAAAAAGCAAAAGGGAAGCTGAAAATTGAGATTGCTGTGCAGTTCAAGATGGGATGTTCAGATACATCCCTTGGCCACCTTATCACAAATAATGCAAGAACACTACACCACATCCCTTGAAATCTCTCTGAAATTGCCTTTTGGGATAATTCTCCAAATTTGTGTTCAGCTACTGGTAGAAAAAAATTGCAGGATATTTTTTCTGAATGGCTGACGTAAACACTATCTGCCAATCCCTTACATATCTACTATTTGCAGTGTGAGCATGCAAGCTATTTCACTGAAAAACTTATTTTAAGTGCTTGATATCTTCTGCCCTAACCCTCTCCCCCCAAAAGACAATCAGCATTTCCTCCGTCTGCACCCCTGAATTCCAAAGTATTTCCCCTCAATAACTCTAATAGCAGGACCCTCCCAAGAAGAAGAAAACTGCTCCTGATATAACAATCTAAACTACTGGGTAGTCTGGGTCAAATTACCCTTATCCTGCCCTGGCATCAGCATGGTAATCCATGCATTTGGAGACACTATTTGCAACCATTCTGGTGAGTTGACTGTTCAGTAGGTTCAATATCCATTAGATTTTTCTCCCTGCCTCTTCTTTATTTATCAAATTTATTGAATTTCTAGGCTGCCCAACTCCAGAACGAATCTAGGCAGCTTTCCCATTTTTTAAAAAAACGTATATTAAAAAGACAACACTCATGTGAGGGGACAACATAAATTTCTTTCCCATCACCCCCAAACATAAAGAGGGTGCCCAAGGATACTAACTCAAGGCCTGGGGGAACAGCTAAGCTTTTTAGGATCCCCTGAAGGGGTGGCATACTCCTCTTCTCACCACTGTTTTTTCTCAAAAAGAGAGGCCTCTCCCTCCCTCCCTCCCCTCCTTCCCAGGCCCTCATAAGGGGAAAAGAAATTCCTTCCTAAACTCCACAGAGCCAATGCCGAGAGACTCACTGAGGAGCAAGATGGCTAATCCTTTGTTTGTAGGTAGTGGGGTGGGCAGGCTTGAGGGGGGGGGAGGGGCGCGCAGATAACCAAGTTACAGAAGTGCCTCATGAGCCTTCAGGGGCCGGCCTCCATTAACGTTTGGCTGTTTCCCATGCTCATTTCAGTCAAACAGCAAGAGATGTCAGGAAAAAATGCAGTTTTATAACACACACAGACTATATTTTGAGCCTTAAACATACTCACCTACAGGAGCTCAGATCTTTTCCAAGGCATTTTCTATAGTTTTTCTATGAATACTTTGCTTTAAAAATGATGAGCTACAGAGGATCCTAGTTTTCAGAGAGCTAATTGGGCCGTAGGGGGCAACAGTGGATTCTGCTGTTTTGGGTGGGTTTTTCTTCTTTTTTTAATAGTGGTAATTCTGGAGAGTGCCTGCAGCCCATAAGAGATGTTCTCAAGGTCCTGTCTCGCAGAAGGACAGACTAGAAAGTGTTGTCTTACACTACAGTATATTTGCAGTACATTCCTTTTTGTGTTTAGGTTAAAAGAAAAGGAAACCCAATATTTATTTGACTATAATGCTAAATGAAGCATCTATTAAGTGATAGGGCAGTGCCCGTGATTAATATTGCCTCCTGCCATACTGGTTTTTATGTTTTTACTATATACTGTAATTCTAATACTATGAATCACTGTTTTATCAACCATGATATTCTAAAGCAGGTTTTGTCGTACCAATTTGTTAAGTGGATAGTAGTATACCCCTCTAGTTGTATGGAAGGTGAAAACTCTGAAAAAATTATTTTTTTAGAGATAGTGAAACAACGCCAAATACCTGCTATTTTCTGTTTGCCTTTTGAATTTTAATGGCATGTGTCTAAATACAAAAACTTTGCTCATTTTATCCGGTGACTTCTGTTGTGTACCATCTGCTTTTAACCACGTTGGGATGGGTGTGTCTGTGCGGAAGGGGAGGGGGTCTGAAACACCAAACTCAAAGCCTTAAATGTGTTTAAATAGTCCACCATTAAACAAAGTTCAGATTTACTGTTTTGTGTTGAATGGCATTGCACAGTAACCTCATTTGAAGCTCAAAATGGAATAATATTCTTCTTAAGTATGATTCTGTCAGTGCTTTTTTGTAAAATAATGCTGATCTTTTTCTAATGAGACTGAGATTCAGTTCCTTCTGCACTTAGAAATTTATAGTAGAATGCTGAATTTGCTGGAGAAAAATGGTAGCCTTCCCATTTCCAAATGGATGAGAAACAGAAATGAAATAACCAGGATTAGTATCTCGCATGAAATCATGATATCAGATGTCTAACAAAATTGTTTCAGAAATCCTGTGGTCATTAATGCAGCCTTCACTTGCTGACTTCAGTGTTTTAATGTCTCCCTGACTATCCTTAAGTAAAATGTTCTGTACAAATGTTGCTGGTGAAACATGCGCTAAGCTTCTCTTCAGGGAAAAGACCTCAAACTCGTTGAATTGTGAACCAAACTAAAACAATGCAAAATGCCCCATAGCCATTCCTTCACAAGCAGGTGCTTAGCTTTCCCACTACGCCTTGCTGGAAAAGAAGGGGTGGGGGAGGAATGTGCAGCCTTACATTTTCTTCTTTACAAGTTGGGTCTCTGTGCATAGCAAAGTGTAGATTTTAGCTTCCATATGAAAAGGGTGATAATGGTGAGCACACAGATTCAGCCACATCAGATCATAGGAGACTTGCAATGCATCAAAACTGTTGACATTTTAAGTAGAATGATGGGGGAATAGTGGTTTTAGATATAGAAACATCTTGAATCTTTTCCTTTCTTTTCTTCAAGGGACATTCCAAATTGATGTGTCCATAAATGGAAAAACTTGGGAGAATGAAAATTGGAATCCAGTAGATGTTCCCCACTGGAGGAAGGGGGCAGAACAGTGATTTTACCAGTTCTCCCCTTCTCTGAGGCTGCCTCCTGTGTTGTTCCATGGAACAGCTTTTAGAAAGCACAAGGCAGAAGGGGTGAAAATCAAGACTGGATCCAGCCGTTGCTAATTAAAACACAATGTGGTTTTGGGTTTCAAAATGAAAATGAATATCAGTCCTACAGAGTTAAAAAGCAAACCATGATGCCCACCAGATCATAATTTAACTGTTGGTATTTCATGAAAATGGAAAGGATATATGTTGTACCTAAATAATGGTTTACAATAAAATCTGATTTTGTATAAATCTGTTGTTACTTGTCTTTAACACATGACCTACATGTAATTTAGGATAGCTTTAACTGGTAGCAGACATCAGAATCATAGAAACCTTCTGTTAGAAGGGACCATCCAAGCTCAACCCACTCCGTAACCCAGGAGCCAAATTAGAGCATCCCAAACCGATCTAGCCTCCACTGAACACATCCAATGAAGGGGGACCCATTACGTTTCTGGTAAATCATTCTATTGTCAAGGAGATCTTATTATTAGATTTTTTTCTGATATTCAGGTAGAATCTGCCTTCCAGTCACTTAAATCCATTGTTCTGTGTCCTGCACTCTAGAATGATAAGCAGGTCTTGACTTTCTTCTGTGTGATACAATTCTAGGTGGTTGAAGAGTGTTATATCCCTTACCTCCAGTCGTCTTTTCGTAAAGCTAAACCTCCCCAGCTACTTCAGTCTCTCTTTATTCTCTGATCATCCTTGCTGCCCTTCTCTGAACATACTTCAGTGTTTCTGAATCCTTCTTAAAGTATAGTGTCCAAAAATGGACATTCAAGGTAGAATCTGAAGGAAGTAGAATAGAGTAGAATGACTACTTCCTGCGATTTGGAAAATACACTTCTGTTGATGTAGACTGAAAGTGCATCTGCCTTTTTGTAACCACATCACAGATGAACAGGGCTCATGTTCAGTCTGCAATCAACAAGTATTTTTTTCCTTAAGAGTATTACTAAGTTAGGTATACCTCATCCTGTAACTATGTGTATGATTTCTGTTTCAAAATGGAAAAAAAATTGCTCTTGTATGTTAAATTTAATCCTGTTAATTTAAGCCTGTTTCTCTCAAGATCTTTTTGAATTTTTTTTTGTTCTAGGGTATTAGATAATATCCAAATTCAATAGCCATTCCCTGTACCTCTTCATCCAAGACATCAATTGAAAGATTGAGGAATTTAGAGGACTCAGGGTGATCCTGGTAAATGGACCAATACATTATAAAAGGGTTAAATTGGCCTTCAATACTTCTAGTTAGCATACCCTTAGTATTTGATTCAGAAATGCACTGACTGCCAGTCTGTCACTAAGTCATGTTTAAAATTATCAAAATAATGAATAATTTAGAAGCAGATTATTTCAAAGAACACTTCCATCTATAATTTTAAAGAGAGGTTCTGCCAACCATGTTTGGGCTTGTAGCTTGACTTAAGGTGTCTTTAAGGCACAGAGCACCATAAACGCTATGTAAGAAATTTGTTTGTACTTCAGCAATTTGCTCATTTTTCAGAATGTTAATTTTAAAATGCTCTTTTAAAAAACTAGACTGGAAAGAGTAGTATAGCTGGAATCCATAGAATATTTTAGGCAAAAGGATAAGTTTTGACTTTTCACTTGGTATCATGTCACAAACTGCTTTTCAAAATGACTTGAAATTCAACAGCAGTTTGCTGACATCTGCCTACCTTGTACTGGATTAATTGTGTAATTCTTTTGGATCTAAGATGAGATTAATAGCTCACACAAGTATAATTTTTGCTTTTATATTTTTGCAGTGATCTTTTTAAAGTTTCAACAAACTCATTTTTAAAAAATTGTTATCCTTGCTCACTTTCCCCCCCTCCTTTTTGGAGCATTGAGGTAACTTGTCAAATATATTCCTATATTGGTTTTTTCAGAATTAAAAAAAAAATGATTCAAGTTTTTCAGGGTTTTTATTTCTTCAAACAAACAATGGCTGCAAAAAAAAGAAAAGAAAGAAAAAAGAAAAGAAAAGAAAAGAAAAGAAAAGGTAGTTGGTTGACAATTTGAAAAAGACAATACTCAGAAGTTAGAAATTGTTATGCGAGCTTTCAAGATCTCCAAATCTCATCAGACAAGATGGTAAAGCAAAAAGGTGAGGAGGGGAAGGAAAAAATGGGGCCACAGAAACTACATGTAGTCAGTCTTAAAATGAAATGTGGGAAGAGATTTGCAAACATCCCCATGACACTACCAAGTGCTATAGTAGTAGAGATTTCAAACTTTCTGGCATTCCAATCCCTTTTTGATTTTAGAAGCCCTCACGTCTGTCAAATCCATCTGCCAGTCTGTGCAAGAATAAACATGGGTGTCAGGCTTCCACCTCAGTCTTCCTGGTCAACTCTTCCAGCCCTGATCTTCCCACCACAAACTCCCTGATCTTCCCAGCGCTTTCCCACTCTCTTTCCCGTTAGCCCACTAACTCTGTCAATTTTCCCATTCTGTTTGAGCTTCATTTGCAAATTACTATATATTTTTTTACCCTAAGAAGTTCACATCTTTGTGCCCCTCCTTGAAAATTCTCCATACCCTCCCCCATAGTTTGGGAACCCCTGTGCTCTATGATTAATGATACCTTGAAAAGAATCCATGGATTGCTCAACAAGTCTGTTTCTATGAATAAGAGAAAGTTTAAATCTGAGATCTCCAATATGGTGCCTATAGATCCCTCCTATGCCATCTGCCATCTCGTTGTTGTTGTACATTAAGAGTCCTTTGGAGTTTGGAGGCTGTAATAAATTTGAATAAATAAACTAAATAATAATTAATTAAATGGAAACGAGAAGCTGGCATGTTACAAAGCAAAGTGCCAACCTTTGCATCATTTTAATGTTCTTGGTGGTATTCCTAGAAAATAAAAAAAGCTGATGGCTGTATCTCAGCTTTTATTTGGACGGGAGTCAAAATTACCTTGGGAGGCTCCTTGTGGGAGTACAATTACCTTGTGGGCTGGTGGGAGTAGCAGAGGTATCGCCAGCTTGCTTTCTGAAAAACATGGCATTCTAAGATTGGTTACACCTACCATGATAGCCAGTTGTTAATTGTGAACTTTCCCCACCCTGCTCCCCAGGTCCCTGGCCAGGGAGTCAAATGACAGTGCACCCCAATTTGCATACTTCTGTCAAACATTGGGATGCAAGTATGTAATCATTGCATTTTCATGTTGATCTTGTGTGCATGTCATCATTTTGATTTCATCACGGTATGTTACAGATGCCACTTACTCCCCCACAACAGCCAGTTTGTGAAAGAATATGCTCAAAATTCCAAGTGTGCCCAATGGCCCAAATTAAAGATCCCTCCATTAAGGATTGATTTCTGCATTCTCCCCCACCCCTTTAATACCAAAAATAGGGGTATTAATAATAATGGGGAACTCATGGAGATTAATTTAATGTTGCTATGGCAATACTTGGGATCAGCATCAGTAACCTAAGCATTTCTTTGCATGTTTTATTTATAACCTAAACTTAACACTTTCCCTTGGACAGAAGTGGTGGCTGAATACGGACATGTGAGTTTGTGTAGAATAGAAATGTGTGGAGGAGGGAGTTTACAAAACTTAGAAGGAAAAGAAGGGCTTCATCTCCCTCTGACCTATTATTCTCCTAGCATTATTTACTCATTTATAATCCACCTTTGAAAACAGATTTTTTTTTGCAGTATAAGCAATTAATCTTTACAATATAAGCAATAAAAGGAACCGCTTAAAGTACATCAGCTTTAAAAATAATGAAGCAGAACCTAGATATCTGGGCAGAGACAATGAGGTTTAATTAGAAAAGGCACTACATAATAGAAGTTTTAATGACATTCTGGAGACAGCAAAAGGCAGGGCTTGGTGGATTTCGCCTGGAAGAAGCAGCGAGCCTCTGCAGTCCCCGGGGTTCGCTGCTTCTTAATTTAGACCCGTGGGTAGGACCAAATGGAAACAATCAGCTGGATTGTGCTGGATCGCGCAGAACAGAGAGAGCACACAAGAGCACAAGGTGGGGTTCTGCAGAAGTCGGGCACATGCTTGTCTTAAGCCTTCAGCCCCTTGCTTGAGGTGAAGTATCAACACAAAAGAGGCCACCGTGGGTCTTTATTTAATAAGAACTCTCTCATCCCTACAGAGAAAACAAGAGCATTCAGAGGAACAGCCCTTAAAACCAGAGGAATACTGAGACTCTTCAAGAGAATTTGGATTTCCTCCTTGGACAAGTTTGAGCAGAAGCCTGGTGTTTAAATGGGTTTTAAACTAAAAATATGTAGTTTATTTCCATTTTGCAAATTCTCTTCTACCTCTGTGAACCTGCAAATCACATATTTTTGCAGATAGTAAGTGTTGCAATGAATGTGTGCAGAGAGGATTTCATTTGTGCAAAACTATAGATGTTGGAGATAGAATTACAGATATAAAAGAGGCTGTAGAGACATACGGAGTCATCAGTAAGCCACAAAGAATAAAAGGGAAGGAAAATGTAAGGATATACAGTACTGTGCTTTTAAGAGAATAGGAAGGAATAACTGCTAGCAAAAACTCTGGAATGTGGGAAGTATTTCTTATAGATGAAAAAGTCACAGCAATTCTTTCTGAAGAAGCAAATAAGATGCAGGTAGTGAAAGGAAGATATGCAGATGATAGTTGTCTGAAAGGAAGAGCAGACCCATCTGCCACCATCTGTACTCCTATAAACCTTTCCCCTGAATTGTAGGCTTGTGCAGTAGAGTTGTGCAGAAAATGGAAAATGTATTTTGTTTTTGAGCTTCAAAAAAATGTGCCATGTTCCAGAAGTTCTGCCAAATTGTTCAGAATAAGCCATGGTTCAACTGAAACAAAACCTGGAACAGTCTGCAGGGATCCTGGAGTGATTTACAGGGCAAGTAGGGTAAGGCTAGTGCACCACACCCATGTCCCAGCACAGTACATCCCAACAGCCTGCCCACCCCCAATCTTGCAGGTCAAGGTACTGGCTATTACCTTTGGAGCCCTTCATGGCACAGGGCCTGGCTATCTGAGGCCCTGCTTATCTCCAATTGTTTCTGCCCATTGGGTGCAATCAGGCAGAGTGGGTGCACTCCAGGTCCCATCACTCACACAGGGTCATCTTACTGGACCCAGGAAGCACGCCTGCTCTGTTGCAGCACCTGCCCTTTGGAAAGATACTGTATCCCCACAGAGATCTGTGCAGCTCCCATCCTTATGACATTTTGGAAATTATTTAAAAAACAGTTCTCCCAGTCTTGGGATAGGTTGGTTGGGGAGTCACTTTTAGTTCAGTTCAGTTTGGTTTGGTTTAGGGTGGGTGTTTATTTTTTTTTCATTTCATATGCATTGTTTTTTCTTTAATCTGTAAGCTGCCCAGAATTGTCAAGGAGTTGGGCAACCTCAAAACTGAATAAAATAAAATAAATAGAATAAATCTTCCCAGCACTTTTCCTTCCATCACTTCTGTCTCATCTCAGCAGCCATCACCACTGTCCCAGCATGGCATATTCCACCAGCCCGGGTGCCCTTGGATCTTCCCAGTGCCTTCCCTCCGCTACCACAGCCATCAACATCCCTGGTTATTTCCCCCTCTCTGCCGCCTCCACCAAAACACTTCTACGAGAACAACAGCACTTCAGAACTCAACAGCACCAAGCACCATTTCATTCTGTAGCCAGACTAAGTATATATGTTTCACTTCAGACCCAAACCACCCAAACTAATGTTTTTCATGCTTGGAATGGTTCATGTTGTTGGAGGTTCCAGCAAATCAGCATGCCTCATTAGCAAATGGGTGATTGCTCTAGGAGGCAAACTCTCTATGTGCTTCTTCCTGAGGAAGCTGTTTGTTGCCCCTCCCACTTCCTCTCTCTTTCTCTCTGCTTTCTTCCACTGGAGGAGTGGGATGCACGTGCCTGAGCTCCTTCCATGGAGAGGCCATGTGCTAGGCCTCAACTCAGGAGGCTTTTTCCCCTTTTCTCCATGCAGTCCTGGCAGCAACATAGGGCCAGGGGTCCACAAAGTTTAGAAGAACAAGAAGTCATATTTCTTGAAAGAAAATGTTACTGGACCAAATAAACAGTAAGAACTCTTTTTGTAACCTACGTTGTCTAAGCGTGTAATTCTTTATGCTTGGGTGGGCTATGTGCTTAAGATCAACAACCTATATTTTTCTAGCGTGCTCATTAATGCTATTAAGATAAAAACTCCTTTCTGTGTGTGTGTGTGTGTGTTTCTTTGCTGTTATACGCTCTGCTCCATTCAAAAAATGGCAAAAGTTTTACAGGCATTTGGTGAATCCAGGGTTGCTGCAACAGAGAAATCCTACACCTGAACCAGCTGGAGATTATTTCACCTGGAAAGTACAAGCAGGAGATTTAGTAGAAGATGACAGTATACCTGCAAACATTTATAGAAGAAATGATATCCATAAATTCTTCCTCCTGCTTTGCACATTGCTTTAGGAGAAGATAGAAAATCAACCACAAAAGAATTAGCCATTTTGGGAACTGCTTATGGCAACATAGTAGAAGTCTCTAAATTAAAAGCAAAATGTTATGAGACCCATGAATATACTAAAGAAATTACTTTCAAATACATGTATAGGCTGCCCTGCTTAGCTATTGAAATTCTAGAAACAAAGGGGATAGAAGGGAAAGAGGGAAAGAGAGAGTGTGCTAGCTTAATCCCTATTTGTAAACTGCCCAGAGTCGCTGGGATTCGGGCGGCATATAAATTTATATTATTATTATTATTATTATTATTATTATTATTATTATTATTATTATACACAAGAGCAACTTTTTAGAAAAGATTGTTGACATGAGGCTTTATTAAGAGCATTAAAAATAAAAGGCATTGCTTTAGAGAATGAGCCCACAAGAGGTGTTTCCTTATGTCATTCTCCTGTATGCTTTATGGTCTTTGGAGAAGAGATTTTAGAATAAAGGGGGAGAAAACGTACAACAGAAGTCATAAGAAAAAGGAAGACATTCAGGCAGAGACATAAGTATGAGGGGAAATTCCCAAAACTGTGACAATAAAAAAGTAGACTGGAAAACCACGCCTGACTGCAAGGGAGATAGTGAAGATGAAAGTGACTGCTGAACAAGCAGGCAGGGAAGTCTAATTTTTCAAGTGTGAGAGAAAGCCCAGCTCAGAATACACAAATTGGCCAAAATAAGTATCTAAGAGCAACTCTGTAGGCTTCAGAAAAGGAAACCTTGTAAGTGGTAAGAGGTACTGCAAAGACTGGTAGGACCAGTATGTAATGAGTAATGACTGTACATGAATGGATAAATGCCTGATAGATCCTGACTCATATATAAGGAAGACATTTTCTAAGGTCTTACCACATAAAGCTACATTGACAAACTGCTGAGGGATAAACAGTGCAATATTTTGGATTTATAGTCCTTGAACTACAAGTTCCAAATGATGTTAAAAATATGGATGAGAAATAGGACATTTTAGCTCTTGTATGCCCAGATCACTGCATGAACCAAAAAATATCAGCTACCATTGGTACAAATGTATAATATAATAAATAACAATGCTAACCAAGATTCTCTGAGTTCTTTAAATAGGATAGGCTTGCTCTATCAATGGAGAAAATGTGTAAGTCAGAGTGTAGAATTTGAAAGTATAGATGGAAACGAGGTGTGGTTGCTGAGGAGAAACCAATTAAGGTTCTGGCTGGAGAATCATGCCCACGTTACAGATGTCAGGCTCAGGAGCTAAGCTACTCCTAGATGCTGCAGAACTTGTAGCAAGACCTGGAGGATTTGGTTTTTCTTTTTCCCCCCCACAGATTGTAAAACTAGCTAGATTCCATACGAAAATAACAGTGCAGATTAAGAATTCGACAAAAAGATACTATATTGAATCTTCAGACTGTGATTACTAAGGGTCAAAAACTTCCCAAATCATAATTAAAGAAACCTTTCAAGGTTTTGCAATACATGGATATTCTGGTAGAGGAGTAAATATAGCTCATTGCATTGACTTGATTAGTGATGTTCCTTTTAAAGAAAAGACCAGGTGTGTTCCAAACACAGTTTTTTAAAGACTTGAGACAATATTTGAGTGAATTGGTAGCACTGAATGTAATTGAGAAAAGTACGGTCCATATGTATCATCATTGGGCATGTAAGAAAAAATTGGTGCTCTTAGGATGGTGATAGATTATAAAAGGCCACTTGAACAAAGAAAGGATTATCCATCACCCAAAATGCAAGAAACATTTGCATTACATGCAAGATCTAAATGATTTTCTGTACTAGACCAGGGTATTATCCAAGTTCCTATGAAATTTGCAGGTCATCCAAGGCCTGCTTTCACCATATTCTCTAGTTTGGCAATTTAAAATGATGCCACACAGATTAACAAATGCTCCAGCCACTTTCAAATAATGATAGAAAAAGTTATGCACAGCTTAATTCTAACAGAAATAGGTAGATTTTTCAGCTATCAAAGAGAAGAATTTGGAGATTATATCTACAGTAGCTTCATTGTCCTGTTTTTCATATTGAGCAAAAATCTGGTGGTTAGATATTCTGTTTGAAAATGTAAAACGGTTCATTCCAGTTGTTTGCAAATTCCCTTGTGACTCTGTGAACTCCAAATGTTTATCCTCCATTACTAGTTCCTATACCATTTAGGGATGTAAGCACATTAGATTGAAGCTTCTCACAAATCCATGCAAATATCTGTTGACATTTAGCTCTTACTTGCATCCTGAAAGCTATTTCTGAGCTACCTATAGTTTTTGAACTACTTACAGAAGTTAAAATATTAAAATAATCCAACCTAAATAAAATCACTGATGCTAGGCTCATGTCATAAATCAAAATGTGATTTTTTTTTGTAGCTTAGCAGTTCCTCACTGATTCACCTGTAGAAAGTGCCTCATCCCATATTAACATCATGATGGAAGTTTCCTGCTTCAGTTGATGATCAGCAAATTTTTGTAGGTATTTTATTCTTGTACATTCATGGAGCATCTGCAGTATAAAAGCATTGCCCTTTAAGGCTATAAATAGATGGCCACAGGACTTCCTTTGAAGACATACTTGTTGAAACAGAAAGGACAAGGCTTCTGCATAGTTCTGCTAGCCCAGCTGTCTTTTCTTGTCACTTGTAATGTTCCTCTCACTCCACTGATACAGTTTATTAAATGCTACAAACTTCAGTCATTGCTAAGAATAAACCTCTCAACAGCAACGCGTTGTCAACCTTAAACACTCCAGAAGCTAGAGTGGGAAGATGACCATGTAGAATGACTTCATAGAAGAGCCTATATAAGCTAAAGGAAGTAGGTTACTGCAGAGTTAAGATATTAATCCAAAGGAACTACAAGCTCAGTATTTGTACAAGTGTAACAACAATGTCCCAGGTATGACTGTTTTTTTTCCCTTCTACTGCTTAATTTAGTTATTGCTAAGAGAAACTGCAACCCTGGTGAATTTAGTCACTGGTTGCAAATGAAAAAAACTCATTATCTACTTTATTTTCCATCTCACTAATTTTTTGGTTGCACAGTCTTTGGTTCAGTAATAAATGTGGCTTTGTGAAAAATTAACTTATAATGATTTTAAATTAGAGAAGTTTGAGAGTAACCAAAGTATGGCTTAGCTTTCTCTTTTTCTCTCTCTCATGGAATACATTTAAGGCTCTAGACCAGTGTTTTAAACACTTCAGTCATATTATTCAATAAAATGCTTTCATTTACAGTTGTGTGCAGAATTCTGCTTTGCTTACTATGTGCAATAAACGTTGCTAAAAATATGTTTCTTCCTTTTGCTTGAGGGTCTTGTTTGCTGAATGCAAGATAAAAATCTTAAGAGTGGCTAAAGAGCAGAAGGTTCTATTAATTTCTAACAGAATTAAATTTATTTTGGCAGTAAACTTCTTATAATATTGAGATTGTTTGATTAGATACCTGCAAAACTGAAGTTTTATCCACCGTGGTGTTGTCAACCTAAAAAAGGATGAAAATGTAAAGGTATCTTGTATGTACTTAAGGAACATTCATGTATAAAACAGGGAACTTCTTAATGCAAACAGAAAGATGGAAGGAAATCTGTGAGCAGGAACTTGCGCACAGAAATGCATATCAACTGTTCAGAAACTGCTGGAAGAGACTATATAAAGAAGTGTAGTCCTAAATCAGAGCTGAAAGCAGTATTGGAGAGCTTATACTGTTTATCAGTCAGTTTCAGGTAAGTTGTAGAATAGTTGGTTATTGGGTGTGCAAAGATAAGAGAGGATTTTGGCAAACCCTTGCCAATCATTGCATGTTATTTCAATAACTTTGGGAATAATCTTACTCCATGGCAGGAGTTGTACTGCATGTCAGCAGACTGCTGATCTTGGACTGTGAGTGCCTTCAGTTGTATAGCTAGGAAAATTCAGTATCTTGTGAGAAAAGAGTTCAGGGTGGACCCGGCCTGAAGTTAATGCTGCTTGAAATTATTTAGCTGTTATTAGCATGATAAGGTACTCCAGTGGAATGGCTTCTCAAGTAACCAAGGAGATTCTCTGTGCCAGTGTTGACCAACCAGATGTTGGTTCATGGGCAGAAAGTAATTTCAAAGAAGTAAATTTCTTAGAGTATGTGGATGTCATGTGGATGCTTTCAAAATGGAGTCCATGTGGTGACAAAGTGTAACCTGGCTCCACCAGTGTATGAAATCAACTTCTCCCCATCAAACTTCTAGGACAGTGTTTCTCACATTGGTGACTTCAAGACTGTCTAGGGAATTCTGGGAGTTGAAGTCCACACATCTTGAAGTTGCCAACGTTGAGAAACACTGTTCTAGGACCTTCATGGGAATTCCTTGGTCTGTGGCTACAAACATAGCAACAGATGTCTGTCTCCATTATGCTAAGCAACTACAGTAAAATTAAACTATTCATTTTTAGGACATTATGTTATTTTAATGATGTTGTTGTTTCTCCCTTGGGATTTTTATTATGGGAAATGATTTGTTCCACTAAACAGTAACAAGCTATTTCCATGCATGCTTTAAAAAGACAGAAAAACATATTGCTATCAACTTGTAGCTGTCCTAAAGTTTTGCATTGTTCATTAAATATATCATGAATGGGAGATGTATGTCTGTACCAACCTCTACCTATTTTCAGTCATATTATTATGGCAAGAATTATGCTGGACAAAGATGAAATATTTTGTATGGACATGGGAGTAAGTAGGAATTATGAATGACACCGTTCTTTAAATCAAAGCAGTAAGACTGAAATTCCTGTGGTTATTCTTTCACTTTATTGCCAAAATGAAAATTGGAAGACTTCTGTAGGGGCGCATTAGAACACATCTGCTTTTCTGTTGTACTAAATGTTGGCCAGTGAATAAAACTTCATATCCAAGCTGTGTGAAGGTAGACAGCAAGGAACATAACCTCCATTATTCCAGTACATCAGTCTTTCCAGCCTGGTGTCTTGAAGTCCCCATAATGTCCAAGCAGCACAGCTAATGGCTGTAGTTCTTAAGATGACAGGAGTTGAAGTGCAACACTTTTAGAGGTTATCAGGTTGGGAAAGTTGATGTACATTATTCTCATTCTACTTATTCACTGGTCATTAGTTGACAATTATGTGATTCATTATTATAACATATAATGTCCTTGGGCAAAGGGTTTCTTCTCTCTCTTTTCACTTTTTCACATATATGTAGCTAAATTAAAGAGTGCAAAATGATGCAGTGAGAGGCTCTACTGTGCTCATGTCTGGTTTGTGGTTCCCTTGAGCATCTAATTGGCCATGGGTTGGGAAAAGCAGTGCTAGAAAGAACTTGCTGTACTCTAGGAGGGCTCTCATGTTTTTTCACTTTGAGTTCCTCTCATTTCAGCAGAAACTGTAATTTGATTATCTTTCTGATTCTGGAAGTATATTCCAAAACCTCTCTAGATATACCAGGGAACATACTAATTATCTTCATTCCTATTACTTCCTATAATTGTTGTTGTTGTTCAGTCGTTTAGTCGTGTCCGACTCTTCGTGACCTCATGGACCATAGCACGCCAGGCCTTCCTGTCCTCCACTGTCTCCCGGAGTTTACTCAAATTCATGTTCATGTACAGTATTATAATACAACATGCATTATAGGATCATGCAAAAGCTGATCCTAAAAGAAAGCACCATATTAAAGTGGAGATGGTAAGACCAGCAGTCTGTAAATTGAGGATGACTATCACGGCTTACATTATTTAAAATGCAAGGAGGCAGACGGGTTATGCCGTCTCTGTTCAATATTTTAGATTTCCTTGGCAAGACTTTCAGCTGAAACAGATGGTCTTCATTCTGCTGAGTATAAATCTGCAGCAGTTTCTCTGACTGATTCTTTTTGTATGTGAATGATGGTTACTTAACTAAACTTAATCAACCATGATGTGCATGACGACATAGAGGCAGGTGGTGAAGAAGTTCAATATCTACCTACCCATTTTAGGGTGAGCAGTGTTAAGCACCCTAACCCTAACCCATAACTAAAATTAATTTGCACCAATTCCATTGGCTATACCTCTCCAGAGGTTTCTATCTATGCAACCATACTTACTTCTACTGCAACAATACACTGCTTAATTAAATGCCTTTTGTTCTTTAAATTCCTCGCCTTTCTTTTTTGCAGAATCTCACCAACAATATTCAACCACAACTTTCTTGGTCTTCTCCTTCTTGATCTATTCAGTCCTTCATATACTTTTTTTGCAATGCAGTTCTCATTCATTCTTTCCATAAGACAAAACAACTTCAGTGTACTTTTTTCACACACTTTATTCACTTTTGTATTCAGTCTACGTTAACTCAGCATCTATCCATTCTTGACTCTTACCTGTTCTTGTTATATCACACCTTTCTTAAGTATCACATTTCAACATTTATGCTTCTCCTGACATACACAATTATCCACATAGCAAAGTGAGCAACAGCATTTTAGCTTCCTACAGAAATATTCATTTGTTGCAACAGAGCACATACTGTCCACTATCATTCTAACAGCATTTGGACATCTTAAAATTTCTCTGTACATTTCCCCATCTTTAGTAAACACACTTTCAAAATACCCAAATTCATGTACTTGCTCTAAATTTTCTCCATTAATTCTATTTTCCTGTATAACACAAGTACCTTAGTCTTTGATAAATGTTCATATCCATACTCCACATCGCATCTAAAATTTGCATCTAATATTTTCTGCAAATCTTCAGGTTTTCATCTAACAACATGGTATCATCTGCATACAAAAATACATAATGTTCATGCCTTCAAATAACTTCTGATGTCCTCACAAGAATTTCTAGTTTATTTATCCAAAAATACATTAAATAGTCGTGGGAACATAACACATCCTTTTCTTATTCCTTGCTCAGTGCTGAACTATTTACTAACCATTCTATTTATTCTGGCACATGCTTTATTTCCATCATATTTCTCTCTTACCACATTCAACAACCAGCCTTCAATTCCATACTCACACAAAACAATTCTAGCCTATTCATTTATCATATCCTTTGTCTAAATCAACAAATGTACAATAAACCTCTATTCTTTCATCCATACATTTTTAAATGTCCTTCTGAACAGCAAAACTCTGGTTTACACACTGCCTGGCATCAAGCTGCACTCTCCAAATTGTCCTACGATATATAATTTTAACAAATAAGACACTTTCATTGTCAGCTACAACTAAATGATACTAACTACAGCAGGATTTCTACATTTAGCTCACATGTCAAACAATGAACATTTCTGTGCAGAGATGCTTAAAATATGGGCATTTCTTTGAGTAGATGCCTTTGTACTTGAATCAACTGCTACTAGTCTCCTTGAAGAATTTTACTTGAAGTCCACATTGAAAACCTTGAAACTGTCATGAAGCAACATCCTTGCCTGAAACAAGAGGGTTTTGAAAGTTCAAAACAGTTGCCCTTTCAAGCTAATATGAGTCAGGCCTGTTCCCTTCTGCTCCTGTTCTGTATGGCTTAAGATTTTTGCCATTTCTTCCTCGTGTAGTAAGCTAGGTGGGCTTGCACTGTTTAACTCTAACAATACCAGAGAATTCACTTCCAGACTTTTTTAATGCCCACTTTTCATTCATTCTACTGGGAATTTAATATTCTAATCGTTTTTCATACAGGACCCATATATTCCCTTTCTGCAGTAATTCTACTTACAAATCTTGTTTCTTTTACTTCTTTCCTTCTCTTCAAAATCCATACCTTTTTCCAGGATCCACTCTAGACCTTCTCAAACAAGGGTTTGTCACACATTCAGACCCTCACACCCCTCAGTTCCTTCACTAATTCTCTCGATCTTTCATCATAATCAAATCAATGACGCCTTTTTGATTTATATTCATTCCTTTGTTGTGTGTGCATAAATATACTTAAGCTTCAACCAAAAGAAGAGACTTTTTTCTAAGCAGATACTCACCAGTTATTCTCATTGATTCTTGGGTCTCCAATGGGCCCAATTACTTTTTTTTTTCCTTTGGTAGTCTCTCATTTCTACTCAGCCATTTTGGGTGGCTTATAGACATTGAAATATAATGTTGTTTATTCGTTCAGTCGTTTCCGACTCTTCGTGACTTCATGGACCAGTCCACGCCAGAGCTTTCTGTCGGCCGTCACCATCCCCAGCTCCCCAATGGTTGAGTCCGTCACCTCCAGAATACCATCCATCCATCTTGCCCTTGGTCGGCCCCTCTTCCTTTGGCCTTCCACTTTCCCTAGCATCAGCTTCTTCTCCAGGGTATCCTGTCTTCTCATTATGTGGCCAAAGTACTTCAGTTTTGCCTTTAATATCATTCCCTCAAGTGAGCAGTCTGGCTTGATTTCCTGGAGTATGGACTGGTTTGATCTTCTTGCAGTCCAAGGCACTCTCAGAATTTTCCTCCAACACCACAGTTCAAAAGCATCTATCTTCCTTCGCTCAGCCTTCCTTATGGTCCAGCTCTCGCAGCCATAGGTTACTACAGGGAATACCATTGCTTTAACTATGCGGACCTTTGTTGTCAGTGTGATGTCTCTGCTCTTAACTATTTTATCAAGATTTGCCATTGCTCTCCTCCCAAGAAGTAGACGTCTTCTGATTTCCTGGCTGCAGTCAGCGTCTGCAGTAATCTTTGCGCCTAGAAATACAAAGTCTGTCACTGCCTCCACTTTTTCTCCCTCTATTTGCCAGTCATCAATCAAGCTCGTTGCCATAATCTTGGTTTTTTTGAGGTTTAGCTGCAACCCAGCTTTTGCACTTTCTTCTTTCACCTTCGTCATAAGGCTCCTCAACTCCTCCTCGCTTTCAGCCATCAAAGTGGTATCATCTGCATATCTGAGATTGTTAATGTTTCTTCCAGCGATTTTAACTCCAGCCTTGGATTCCTCAAGCCCAGCATGTCGCATAATGTGTTCTGCGTACAGGTTGAATAGGTAGGGTGAGAGTATACAACCCTGCCGTACTCCTTTCCCAATCTTAAACCAGTCCGTTGTTCCGTGCTCTGTTCTTACCGTTGCTACTTGGTCGTTATACAGATTCCTCAGGAGGCAGACAAGATGACGTGGTATCCCCATACCACCAAGAACTTGCCACAATTTGTTATGATCCACACAGTCAAAGGCTTTAGAATAGTCAATAAAACAGAAATAGATGTTTTTCTGAAATTCCCTGGCTTTCTCCATTATCCAGCGGATATTGGCAATTTGGTCTCTAGTTCCTCTGCCTTTTCTAAACCCAGCTTGTACATCTGGCAATTCTCGCTCCATGAATTGCTGGAGTCTACCTTGCAAGATCTTGAGCATTACCTTACTGGCATGTGAAATAAGTGCCACTGTTCGATAGTTTGAACATTCTTTAGTGCTTCCTTTTTTTGGTATGGGGATATAAGTTGATTTTTTCCAATCTGATGGCCATTCGTGTGTTTTCCAAATTTGCTGGCATATGGCATGCATCACCTTGACAGCATCATCTTGCAAGATTTTAAACAGTTCAGCTGGGATACCATCGTCTCCTGCTGCCTTGTTATTAGCAATGCTTCTTAAGGCCCATTCAACCTCACTCTTCAGGATGTCTGGCTCTAACTCACTGACCACACCGTCAAAGCTATCTCCAATATTATTATCCTTCCTATACAGATCTTCCGTGTATTCTTGCCACCTTTTCTTGATCTCTTCTGCTTCTGTTAGGTCCTTACCATCTTTGTTTTTGATCATACCCATTTTTGCCTGGAATTTACCTCCGATGTTTCTAATTTTCTGGAAGAGGTCTCTTGTCCTTCCTATTCTATTGTCTTCTTCCACTTCCACACATTGCTTGTTTAAAAATAATTCCTTATCTCTTCTGGCTAACCTCTGGAATTTTGCATTTAATTGGGCATATCTCCCCCTATCACTGTTGCCTTTTGCTTTCCTTCTTTCTTGGGCTACTTCCAGTGTTTCAGCAGACAGCCATCTTGCCTTCTTGGTTTTCTTTTTCTTTGGGACGTTTTTTGTTGCCGCCTCCTGAACAATGTTGCGAACTTCTGTCCATAGTTCTTCCGGGACCCTATCTACTAAATCTAGTCCCTTAAATCTATTCTTTACCTCCACTGCATATTCCTTAGGAATATTAGTGAGCTCATATCTAACTGATCTGTGGGTCTTCCCTATTCTCTTTAGTCTGATTCTAAATTTTGCAATAAGAAGTTCGTGATCTGAACTACAGTCAGCTCCAGGTCTTGTTTTTACCGACTGTATAGATGTCCGCCACCTTTGGCTGCAAAGGATGTAGTCAATCTGATTTCGGTGTCGACCATCTGGTGAAGTCCATGTATAAAGTCGTCTTTTAGGTTGTTGGAAGAGAGTGTTTGTTATGCACAGTGAGTTGTCTTGGCAAAATTCTATCAGCCTATGTCCTGCTTCATTTTGTTCTCCCAGACCATGCTTGCCTGTAATTCCAGGTGTCGTCTGACTACCCACCTTAGCATTCCAGTCTCCTGCAATGAAAATAACATCTCTTTTTGGTGTATTATCTAGTAGGTGCTGCAGATCCTCATAGAACTGATCTACTTCTGCTTCTTCAGCATCTGTGGTTGGGGCGTATATTTGGATCACTGTGATGTTAAATGGCTTACCCTGAATTCGAATTGAGATCATTCTATCGTTTTTTGGATTGTATCCAAGCACTGCTTTAGCCACTTTATTATTAATTATGAAGGCTACTCCATTTCTTCTGTGGTCCTCTTGTCCACAGTAGTAGATCTGGTGGTCATCTGATGTGAAGTGGCCCATCCCAGTCCATTTCAGTTCACTGACACCTAAAATGTCTATATTTAATCTTGACATCTCACCAATAACCACATCCAATTTGCCCTGGCTCATAGATCTTACATTCCAGGTTCCTATGGTGTGTTGATCTTTAGAACATCGGATTCGTCGTTCACCACCAGCACCGTCGGCCGCTAGCCGTCCTTTCGGCTTTGAGCTAGCTGCGTCATCACATCTGGGGCTAGTTGAACGTATCCTCTGTTCCTCCCCAGTAGCATTTTGACCATCTTCCGACCTGGGAGTCCCATCTTCCGATGGTATACCGACATATCTTTGGTTGTACTGATCCATTTAGTTTTCATGGCAAGAATACTGGGGTGGGTTGCCATTACCTTCCCCAGGGATCGTATTTAGTCTGACCTCTCTGCCACGACCTTCCCGTCTTGGGTGTCCCTTCACGGTTTAGCTCATGGTTTCATTGAGGTGCTCAAGCTCCAGCACCACGACAAGGTAACGATCTCCTTTGCTGGAGTGAAATATAATACAAAGTAATAAAATCCCAATAAAACAATGTACATAAAAACACTCATAAACAGAAGGCCTGAAGTCAAATCCCAGCAAAGTGGTAGCCCACCATTACCACAAAGCTTCAAAAATGGCCTAAACAGAATATGGTAATTTTTAATGCCTTGCAGAAAACCGGAAGCAGGCACAGCTCCAGAGCATTTAATCCACCACGGAAAAGGTCTGTCCAGGCCCAGTTCTCCCTCCTCTCACGAGAGGTTGGCAACCTGACTGTCTCCTCCCTCAATAACTGCAGAGGACTGTGGAGGTTTTGGCTAAGATATCCTGGCCAATAGCTTCATGGCAGTTTTCCTAACTGTCCCCTCCCCCTTATGTTAGACTCCAAATCATAAAATTGGAGTTAAATGTGGTTCTTTAAGCCTCTGCTTGGTGCAGGAATTCAAACTAAAGTGTTCATGACAGATAGCTTTCTACTCTCACTACCCTGCTAAAACAGCCTGATTGTCACGCTGGACAGTTACATCTTTGTGACTGCAACTTGCTCTTACTACATTTTCTGCTACTAAGTGCTCTTTCTCTTGTCTTTTCAGCCAGCTCCTGTGAAAAAGAAGCGCCCTCCAGTAAAAGAAGAAGATCTCAAAGGGGCTAAAGGAAAGCTATCGAGTAATCAGGAAATCAAATCCAAAACCTATCAAGTCATGAGCCAGTGCGGTGAGTGTGTGATGCTTCTATGTGATTTTCATGCTGGATTTATTGCTACAATAATGACTGCTTCTGGTTTTTATCTTCTTGTGTCACAAGAAGATAAAAGCTTGCTTTGGGGTCCTGGTTTTGCTTTTAAATGGTATTTGTGTTATATTGTTTCTGTGAATTAAGCTCACTGAGGTAGCACAAGTCCTCATAATGTAAATTAAGAACTGAACTCTTGCCTTGAAAGAATGTATAATGGAGAATGTTCAACCTCTTTGGCTAATAAGATTAAACAAATTGCTTGGCCTACAGTGGCAGGGGATGTAGGGTGGAAAGTAAAATATGGAATAGACTGCTTCACAAATTTAGCCTGAGTGCAAAAGCCTCTATGTGCCTGTATCTCTCTTCAGTTCCAACAACCACTACCTTGTGGTTGTTAAAAGACACCTCCAGTTCATCCTCTCTTCACTTCTGACAAGCTGAGAACTGTTGGCAGCCACTGATCCTGCCAAAAGCTGCACCATTTCCATGCCAGAAAGAGTAAGGTTCCCAAATATTTAATTGCCTCTAGCAGTAGCTGCTTATCTCTGTAATTTTCCTTCCAGGGCCAGGCTAGAGCATTCTACTACTGGTAGTGGATGATCATCCATTTTGTGTGTATATATAGCCCTTTAGGCTACTCTTCCCATATCCTGCCATTTTCAAAAGTTTTATTTTTAATTGAAGTATATGAACCACTTGATCACACATTTTTTTATATTCCCACACATACACACACCGCAAAAGGGCTTCTCTTCTAAGAGCTCATCTTCATATCCTGCTACATGCTGCCTGAAGATGGCCCACTAGCTGCTTTAAAGAACATGGCATCACCGTAGTCTAATTCCCAGCATGCTGCAGAGACAGCCTACATCTGCATTTAGCTGTTCCAACATTAAAGTGATGTTTTCCCTCTTCTCCCAACACAAGTCTTACCATATGAACCATCTACAATGCCTCATTGACGATGCATGGCCAGGGGCTAGGATGTTCAACTCCCATTGGCCCTTTTAGGCTGCTGTGGAAAGGCAGCTGGGCATTGTTTGCTGGGGCCATTCTGATTTTGGCAACTGGACAGTCTGTTCTTTCAAACTAGGATTTCTCCTTACATACACCAAAGAGTCATCTGTCCTCAATCTCTCCTGTCAGACTTGACAGTACAACCCCAGGCTGCCGGGGCTCAGAAAGGTGGCAAGAGGAGGTAGGAGGAGCCAGCTCTTTCCCCACCAGGTCCCTGATGACATGGAGCTGAACTGTAGGATTAGAGACCTAGCAGGGAACGGGTGGGTTCCCTGCAGCGAGCACTTGTCAGCTCCAGTCAGAAGCAGCTGAATCATGGATGGGGAGAGGATGTTCAGTGAAACAAGGAGACTCTTGCTTTACTGCTCTGCACTCCCCCCCCCCCCCCCCGATCAGCTGCAGTGCCTGATCCACAGGGAGGGTTAGGGTTGAACAGTTTCTGGCTTTACTGGCAGCCCCAACTCATCCCGAGGAGCCGACCTGTGAGGGTGGGGCTTCCAGATCAATCTCCTTGCAGATCAGTTGCACGCTCAGTGCTGACCAGTCTGGGGAAGAGCAAACTGCATCTTCAGGTGAGAGACTTCCTACCCACTTCACAACCTTTGCCCCCACTGGCTTTTTTTCTTCTTCTTTTTTAAACAAGAATTTTATTAAGTTTAAAGTAAAGATAAAAACTACCAAAAAAACCCCTAAAAAGTGTAAAACACAAGAAAAAGAATTTTTTAAAGATTATATAAAGAAGTGACTTCCGACTTTCAAAAAGAATATACAGCAATTTCCATAATCAATCCCTTACTCTACATCAAACCAAGATCACATTATTTCTATAAATCATTCCATTAGCACATACACAAATCACTAAATGCAATTGCTCCTTCCCCTTATATTAAAAAAGGGGAAAAAAAGAAATATATAAATCTCTAAATCAACTTCCTTCCCCCAAAAAAACAACATTTATTGAATTATTTCCTTCCTACCACTATTCTATATATTTCTGTCCACTATATATAAAAAATCAAATTATAAAAACATATAAATTGTCTACTTTTATCATTAATAATACTACAACAATCTTAACCCTATTAAACCTAAAAACCAAGCAATTATTATTATACCTTATAGATACCTTATAGATCTTAAAAATCAAACAAACCTTAAAGGGAATCCAATAAATCTTAATCCAAATCATTAAAGAGAAATGAAATCATAAAAGCCTCATTATCAATCCAATTAAGCATTCTTGAATTTTTACCCCACTTCGAAATAAACCAAGACATTTACATATCTCCATATTACACACAAGGGATTTTTCATACAGAAATCAAACAGCCCAACTGCCCCCTTAGAAGCTCAGATTCTCAGCAGAAAACCTCCCACAGAACACAAGCTCTTCTTTCCCAAAACATTCCCTCAGAAAAACAACTCGATTTACAATCTGTAACCCAGACTGTCCCTTTAACCCCTTCACCACCAGAATGTAGTCTTCATCTGGCCTTTCAATAAAAACTTCAGTCTCACTGTCAGTAGAGACATCTCTATCTGTGTTGGAATCTTGAACTTCTTCCATAACATCTTCAGCCAGTTGACACATTTTAAAGCAAATATTTTCCGCAATGTCCCAAATATCTTGCAGAATAGCTTGACAGGGATCAGACAAAATCTGTTTGTAGGTCTGCTTAAGCTCACAACAGAACTCTGAGAGAATCTCCTTGAAATCGTCCATGTTTCAGGCAGTAGATTATGGCGCCCCCTAGATACTTGACTCGCGCAGACAGGAGTTAATGAGTTAATAAGAAGTTTCTGAATGAAATTGAGACAAGGGAAAGTATGATAACAAGCAGCTCTCAGGGAAAGGGAACAGAAGACTGGAGATCCAAAACAGCAGATTCAACGTGTAGGAAAATAATAAATCCATGAAAAATATAATAATTCATGAAAAAGCTCTGGGCTTCAGGAAAAAGCCTGCCTGAGCCCCCTCCCCCCCAAAAAAGCCTCCGCTGCCAGTTCTGTCCGCGGAGTTCACAGACAGTTGCTCAATCGGCCATATTCCCACTGGAAGTCTTCACTGGCTTTTTTTTTCAAGGGAACTTAAAACATGGGTTTAAATGTAATTATTCCAGAACAGTATGAAACCCTGAAGAAACCCAGACAAAACCTTAGAAGAGAATATCTGTAAGGTTGAACTGTGGAGTCCATGGTGCTCTCTGAGCTTGGTTGTTTGATTGCAGACGTTTCATTACCTGACTAGGTAACATCGTCCGTGCTAGTGAGTACGGGGTTTGCTCCCTGTTTATATACAGTAGCTTGCCCTGCCAGTGGGGGTGGGGGTGGGGTGTTCTCCTTAGTAGTTCCTTGATTAGGGTATGGTTTTCTGCTTGATAGTTTGTCTGGTGTTAATCCCTGCTTAACTGGGAATAGGCTGTTGGAGAGGATGTGTTCTGGTCTTTTTGTTTCCTTCTTAGCTTTCTTATTGTCTCTTTGGAATGTGTGTAAATGTGGTTTATCTCTCTGTGTCTATTGATGAGGTACAATTCTTAGAAAATAGGTTAATTAATAAAACGGTAGTCTTTAAATATCTTATACCATTTTAAGGCTACAAATCATTATTAAAATCAAGTTAATGTGTGAGTATCAACAGCTGTATACAGCACACTATGAAATATGGATTAAAGTCTATTACAGCCTTTTCTAGTCAATAGGAAATCTGTCCTTATTTAACAAATCATCTCTGACTAAATGTTAAAAGTTTCTGTTAAGAGAAACCCGAATTTGGGATATAGGAGAAAGAGCCCAAAGTCATTGCAGGAAAGGTCCTCTATTCCTTTAAGCTTCTTCCTGTAATACCCTGCAAAAGAGTCAGAGGTAACCAGAATACTTCTGCCCCACTCACTTTCTTTACTATCAGTGATTCTCTGTAGGTC
The DNA here is from genome assembly GCA_023362775.1 of Charina bottae. Classification (NCBI taxonomy): domain Eukaryota; kingdom Metazoa; phylum Chordata; class Lepidosauria; order Squamata; family Charinaidae; genus Charina; species Charina bottae. Next base: position 1,836,967 of record JALMGJ010000022.1, read on the forward strand.
AATCTTTTAATCGCAGAATTACTTTTTTCCTCAGAGAAACAGCTTCCCAAGATAGAGAAGCGTCATATTTTAGTTCAAAGTATTGCCATGTTTTATTTAATTTTTAAAGTATTTATGAAATTTACAGATATAACCAGAAAAAAACAAGGAACACTATTTAAAAAGCAAGTTGTGAATAAAGAGGAAGTTTACAAGAAAAAAATGAAATAACATTGATATAAATCTACACATTAAAATATCTATTAATGAATTTGAAAGCTGAAATATATACAAACTCTCTTTAAAAGCAGTAATAAAATGTCTTCAGCCTTTCAGCACAAATCCTAAACAAACTCATTAACCCCCTAGATTGGTATATAGGTTGTGAAAAAGAAGAAAAAATGCTAATAATTATTAGTGTATTGATCATTTAAACACTGAGAGTTGGAAAAAATATTTAATATAAAACCTGAAAGTTCAGTTTTATCTGGCTCTGATCAGTCAGAGGCTTACCCACTCTGCACTGTGGAACGCTTTTGGAGAAAGCAGTAAATCTCCTGAATAAAAATAATCTTCCAAAGTTCCCCATGTCCAGGGGCAACTTTTGGGGGAGAATCTGCTGTTCAGCTGGATTCTTGAAATAACTCAGGAATAATTTATCCCCAGTCAGGAAAGGGGAAACATAAGTACACTCCCCTGAAGTGATTCTGCTGTCACCATACTGAGCTGCCAACTTTTATATTTTAAATACACCTAGCTATTAACCGCAATACTTCTCTGCCTCTTATGCCCCTGGATCTTTATAAACAGAGCTCCAGTGATGAAGCCCAGGACTGCTGTGGAGCCCTCTGAAAGTTTCCACTGAACTGCAACTTTTAATCCAAAAACTATTACATATATACATTAACAATCACCATAAATTAACTCATTTTAATTCAACCAAATTGGGTATTTGCTCTGTTTCTGCCCACTTCGCGGTTGTAGTCCCACCTGGTGACTGGACTGCAGCCCATAACATTCTCCTCAAAGGCTGATGCGTCTGAACAGGGTGCATGTTCCTGCTTTGGAACATACATGGTGTAGACTCCGGTGGCATTGTGCTTATTACGTGGTGCTTGTTTGTCATAGCTGTGACTGTTTGTGAGCCATTCTTGCCAAAGCGTTAATTGGCTTCTCTTCTTTTCCCAGAGCAAGCCGGCTCTGCTGCACCGTCTGTCTTCAGCCGAGAACGCACAGGAGGAGAAACGGTCTTTGGCAAACCAAAATCAGAGCCTCCAAAGAGTGTCTTTGGCTGACAGCCATGAGTATTCCTGGCACCCTTCACTTCTTGTCTTCTTTTCCCATATATCAGTCTTATTATTGGGCTATTAACTTAATTCTTCAGTCATGAATCAGTGAAAGAACTTGAATTGAAAGACGTCCTTTCTTTTTATATATGCTGGGATTTTTTTTTTCTTAGCTGTCCAGTAGATCATTCAAGTTATTGAGTGCATGATGATATTGGAATGACCAATTTTGTAACAAAAATCCAGGATTCTTCCTTTTAAAGTTAATGTCCTACTTCTAATTGTGCTTACTGTGTTGTAGCATAAAACAAATAAAGCTTGGTGATTTTGAGTTTTGATTAAACTCTTTTTTCCCCTTGCAGAATAACCAGGGAATATAAATATGTCATTTATATAATGATTTCCCCACACAATTTGGTAGGATGTCCTCTGATTTCTATGGGAATAGAAATTTCTTTCTGTGGGAGAGCAACAAAGCTGAGTCTGGTTTAAATCTTCCCTGTGATAAAGCAACAGCCAAGGGCTTCCTTTTAACTTGTCACTCATTTCTACAGAAAAATAAAGCTCTGCCCATGCCCCCAGGCATGCTTGCCAAAATAAGAAAGTTTCTCCTTAAAGTGGTCCTGGATTGCTACCTCATAGACCATAGCTTTCCAAAGTGTGTGTCGCGACACACCAGTGTGTTGCCGGGAATGTCCAGGTGTGTCACGCGACGACCCGGAAGTGCTGATCAGGGTGATGCACCGAGCGGCAGGGAGGCTTCCTCAGGGACCGCGCTGCCGGCTTTTCGCCTCCCTGCCGCTCGGTGCAGCGTTTTTTCGCAGAACCGAGGGCATTTTTTGGGTCCCTGAAGCCTGCCCTTTCGAAGGGGCACCCCGGCGGGGTGCGGGGCGGACTTCCCCCACATTTGCTCCCCATGGTTTTTTCGGCCCCTACTGGGGTAGCTCCGGCGGGCCTCCACCTCCCCGCCGCACAGCTGATCGGCACGGATATTTCCCACTCCGGGGCGCTCCCCCCACCATTGCTTTTTGCATGATCCAAGGCTTTTTCGCCTCGTGACAGTGGCGCTCTGCCAAGAAAAGCTGCAGTCCACCCCAGGGCACCCAACCCACCATCACTTTTTGCGGTGATCCAAGGCTTTTTCGCCTCGCGACCGCAGCTTTTCTTGGCAGAGGCAGGGCAGGGCAGGGCAGGGCAGGGCAGCCACAGGGCGGGGCCCTGCCCAAGGCAGAAGCCAATTGCGTGGGCCGGGGGGCAGGGTTTCCACCCGGCAGCCAATCGAGTGGGCCAGGGGGCGGGGTTTCCACCCGGGAGCCAATTGCATGGGCCGGGGGGCGGGGAGCCCTGTTATTACTAAGTCGCGAAATGATGCACGTCTAAAAGGTGTGTCACCAACATGAAAAGTTTGGAAAGCTCTGTCATAGACTAAAGGCTGGTCAAAGACCGTAATAAAGTTATTCTCCTTTACCTCATAGACTGACGAGAAGTATGTACAAAACTCCTGGACATTCATCTTTGCCAGTGCAAACCTTGCTAAAGACCACCTTGTTACATACCGCGATTCCCTGTTCCAAAGGACCAAGGTAGTGCACAGTGGTACTTCTAAAGCTCTTGAGGGAAGGTTCAGAAAGAGCTTCACAATCTTGCCTCTAAGCAGAAGGATTTGCTGCCTTGATATAGTTACCTATGGAGGATGAGAGAAAGTTTGGAAATGGGACCAACTCAGAGATAAAATATTATTACCTCTTAATTAATTTTCCCCATCTCGGCCATCACCCAATTCAAGGACATTGGTGCACATTTCTACATGTGAAATAAGTATCACTGAGATCAACTTATTATTACTGCTGTTATTATGGTTGGTCGCATAGCCTGCCAGATGTTTAGACTGGATTTGGCATCTTTGTCCACCTATTGAGTCCTTCCCTTGTTGTTGTTGTTGTTGTTGTTATATACACAACAATGTGAAATCACAGCTGCCAGTTCTTTAGCTGGTGTTGGCCTTCATTCTCATCAAGTTCTTCCCAAGAACCTAGGATGCCATAATGTATCAGCGTAGTATACGTGCGGATCCAAGCATTGTGGCCTTTTGTAATTGACAGATGGAAATTTTGTCAATGCACAGATTTTCTAAGTGCTGTCCAAGGTTTTTTGGTATGGCACCCGGTGTGCCAATAACCACTGGGACTACCATGGCCAGTTTATGCCATAATTTTTCAACTTCAATTTTCAGATCTTGATACTTTGTGATCTTCTCCAATTCTTTGTCTTCTATTCTAATATCCCCTGGTATTGCCACATCAATTATCCACACTTTCTTCTTTTCAACCACAGTTAAATCTGGTGTGTTATGTGCCAAGACTACCACTACTACTACCACTATGACTACTACTACTATTCCTGCACAAATTGGAATTTTGGAGTGCTATTATATTGCTACCATTTTAGCTCCTGACATTAACTGCCCCTGCCTAGTGCTGCTATCTCTTGAAACACCTTGAGGCAGCCACTGCTCCCTTACCTGACCAATCGGAGTGCAGAAAATGTCATTAAATCCATGTCCTGCCCTTCGAACAGGTTCTTATTTATCCACTGAGTTCTCAAAGATCAGTGCCTATAAGAGGGGAGCTGCAGAGCCATCAATCCCCTGTCCCTTTGTTGTATTTTTAAAGAGCTGTGGACTCTTTAAAACAGCCACTTGACAAGATGCTACAATTGATCTTCTACGGTGAAGGAGATGAGGAGTTGGGCCCAGGAGGCAGAGGTGGTATGAGATTTCCCATCACTAAGAGGTTTGACTGCCTTCAAGCTCTCCAGAGGTTCTACACAGCAACAGGTATGATTAAAAACACAGGGCAGCCTACTTGGAAATAAATCAGCTCAACTCTTGATCATTGCTGACATCCTAGAATCACAGTAGTCTGGAACAAGTTTCAATATGGTGAAGAAACACGGCATGGAGTTGCTTTTAACCTATTTCAATGTATCTGATCTGATATGCTGGACTTTTCATATGAATGTATTTTTGAAGAAAACAAGCAATGTCTGAGTTAAGACAAGAACTCAGACAAGAACACATTAAGACAAGAACACATTAAGAATAGGCATTGTTTTGCTTCTGACTCTGCTCAGTAGCATTTTTCCCTCACTTTCTTCCTCTCTCCCTCTTGGTATCTGCTAGCATGTGAAATGGATTCACATTGTAGTTGCTTGGCACCGTATTGCAGTTTTCCATTAACCTTCACTTGTTCCATATGGACAATGGTTGGAGTATTACTCCATGCAGTATCCTCAGGCCTCTTCCTCATGTCTCCCTGCCCATGACATGAACTTGCCCCAGAATCTTTTCTTAATGACATGTCCTCGTAGCATTTCCTTTGTCTCATGCCATAGCCCAAAGCAAAGGGATGTTGTTTTTACTACTTTCAGGTTTAAAATAGTTTTCTCCTTCTTCCTCCATGATACTTTTTTGGAAGAAGTCTAGGATGCTTCATTAACAGTGAGATTTGGATTTAGGCTGATGCAGGCATGACCCCCCCTCCCCTCTTGTCACTGGGTATCATCTCCACGGCCATTTTGACTTGGGCCATGGGAGAGACCGAACACCTGGCTTCTGCAGCTATATCTGTCTGGGTAAAGTCTCACTGGTGCTTCCTGAAGTGTTTGTCCAGCCTTACACAAGTTCTTTAGATACAAGTGCTTAACCGTCTCTGGAAAGAGCACTAGACTAGTGCTCTCTCGAGAGACAGTGCTAGTCCTGGGCACACAGCAGGTCTATTTAAATCAGAAAGTCAGCCAGCTTCTGCCACTTTTATGGGACTTGTCCTGTCACCAATGAATGCATTATAGGCTTTCTGTTGCTTCTGCTATCAAGGAGTTTCTGATGACTGTGCTTTTTAGTGTTTTGATTACTTGACAGGGAAGTTAGTGCCATTTTGCCCAATTCACAGACTACTTCCAGGAGCTGCTGACCGTGGCTACTGCTTCCCTTGAAGCACTAGTTGAAGACAGAACTTTCTCCTTAGCAGTCAAGCCCTCCCACTCCACTCCACATTCATCCTCTGTGCCTGTGATCAATTAGCCAGGCTACTTTTAGGGACAGGTTTAGCATTCTTTCAGGGGAGTTCCAGACTCACATGCAGAAATAGGCTGACTGAACAGATCATGGTCATGGAACATCTCTGCCCCTGTGGCCTGCTTGTCAGATGGCTATGACTGCCATTCTGGGCACCTTCTACACTTGTCCATCCCTACCACATGTGGAAAAAAGTGGTTGTTGAGGGTGGGAGTGAGCAAGTGTGGATGGTGCCAACAGGCAATGCTTGGTGGGAGGGAACATGAAGCCCTAGGAATTAACCAATATCCTTGCTTAGCTTGCCTTAAGTCAAATCAGCACACCTTGCCAGCTTCATTGTTATTGAGCAGAATAGGGACTGGCAATGAGGGCAGCACAAGTTATGCCAGTGTAATTTTCTACTGGCTCATGGACTGGAGGGGAGCACTTTAACACAGCCATTGGGCTATGCCCTCAGTGCTGGCGTTCTGGAGCAGAATGATGGCAACTGCCGATGGTTTTGATCCATGTTCAAAAACACAATTACTACTGCAGACCCTGGTGTAAGTATCTGCATTCTTTAGATCTGAGAACCCAGAAGCCTTTGTTCAAATCTAGAAGGGGAATTTCAGAATTTGCTTCCTGGTTCTGAATTATCCTGGAAATACTAGCAATTTTAGTACACCTTTGTTGTTGTTTAGATTAAAACACTTGCTGATTTTAATCACTTGCTAATTTACTGGTGAGAGCCTCATGATGGCGCTCTCAGCTTATGTAGTTACTTGATTTTAAAAAGGAATGGGATAGTTGTTTTTAAACTGTGCTTTATTTCTTTTTATTCTTATTATTTACAGTATTCTAAGTTCTTCGTATCTTATATTTTTTGTATGCAACAGATTCAGACACTGTCTCCAGGTCTAGAATATGCTGGGTTCACTCATCATGCTAAGACTTCATGTGGTTGATTAGACTCAATGAATAAACAATGGTTTGTTTTAGGGCACTAAACCACAGTTTGAAAACATAGTTCAGTCTTCTCTCATAATCTCCTAATCCAAAAGCAGGAGAACTAAGAGAGCCCTACGCACTTGGAAATGCCAGGTTTTTGGGCATGAAGACTTGAGGCCACCACCTGTTTGAGGATGAGAACAGATCCTTCTCTTCACGGTAAAACAATTACACTGGCATAACTTGTGCTGCCCTCATTGCCAGTCCCTATTCTGCTCAATAACAATGAAGCTGGCAAGGTGTGCTGATTTGACTTAAGGCAAGCTAAGCAAGGATATTGGTTAATTCCTAGGGCTTCATGTTCCCTCCCACCAAGCATTGCCTGTTGGCACCATCCACACTTGCTCACTCCCACCCTCAACAACCACTTTTTTCCACATGTGGTAGGGATGGACAAGTGTAGAAGGTGCCCAGAATGGCAGTCATAGCCATCTGACAAGCAGGCCACAGGGGCAGAGATGTTCCATGACCATGATCTATTCAGTCAGCCTATTTCTGCATGTGAGTCTGGAACTCCCCTGAAAGAATGCTAAACCTGTCCCTAAAAGTAGCCTGGCTAATTGATCACAGGCACAGAGGATGAATGTGGAGTGGAGTGGGAGGGCTTGACTGCTAAGGAGAAAGTTCTGTCTTCAACTAGTGCTTCAAGGGAAGCAGTAGCCACTTCACAGGATGAAGGCTCTTCGTTATGGACCATAATCTACCACACTAGTTCAGTGCAGATTGGTAGATAGAAGTTTTTCAACTTCCCAGGCTAGGGCTGAGAAAGAATGACTAGCCCAAAGTCACCCAACCACCTTTGGTGCCTAAAGAAGGACTAGAAATGATTCTTCCCTGCTACTAGTCCAGCACTTTTAACCACTACTTTAAAATGGATGGATAGATAGGTGATAGAGATAGATAGATAATAGAGATAGATGATGATAGATATAGACAGATCCATCCATTCATCCTCTACATATAATCAGACTTGAGTTCTGTAAGCAATCCTGAGGGGTATGCTTTACTAGGTGTGTGACCATTATATCAAGGAGATCAAGAAGCAGGTGTTACAACATTGATAGAATAATTTTTTTAATAGGACACAAGTATGAAAACAAAAACAGAAAAGGAGAAACCTTCTGAACAAAACGTAACAATTGAAATGACTGTCCAAACTGGTTCTGGCTGTAAACTCCTTTTTCTTCCAGAGTTGAACCTGCTCTGTTTTTCCTTCCACCAACCTGTTTCCACAACCATGGAATCTCCAAACCTTGTAACTCTGCATTGGCTTCTCTTTTACTTAAGAACAGTCCTTCCTCCTTCAGGTAGAGAAGAGGGAAGATTAACCCTTGGTTGTCAGCCACTACAGCAAAAGAAAGAGAAATCAATTAAATTCCTGGCTGGAATGCTCAAAAAGAGCAGGGGAAGGGGGTTGTACATGGCTTGAGCTCCTCCACGCCGACATGTCCTGGAGCAACAAACTCTGAATGTTTGCTGGAACTCTTCAGGCAAACACAGGTTCCAAGGATAGTTCTACTCATGGCCAAATGAATAGCACTGGAGACCCCATGGAGACCTTGCTACTGAAAGCAGCAAGTTCTGGGAAGCAGGGAGGCAGAGTGCACACTATAGAGAGGGGTGGGGAAGCTTTTTTCTGCCAAGGGCCATTTGGATATTTATAACTGGGGACCGGGGGGTGGGGGGCGGGGTTTCTGGGATTTCCACGGACCGGGAGCTGGACTTTGCGGGTGGGAGCCAATCACAAGCACTGGGGGGGCGGGGTTTGCAGGCGGGAGCCAATCACGTGGAAGGGGCAGGGTTTGCAGGCGGGAGCCCCGCAGGCCTTAGGCATGAGCCCTGCGGGCCTTATACGACCCACGGGCCTGACGTTGCCCACCCCTGCTATAAAGCATGACAAGTCTCCTGACTCTGTTTTAGATATTGTCATTTGGGCAATATGGAAAGGGCAGGTTGTTTCTGATGCAAATGGATGATAACGTGGTGATCTGATTTAGATTAAAAAGTACAGGAAAGGAAAAGAGTTGTGTTTTAGGCCAAGAGAGTCACACTAAGGTTATGCAAATGACTGTTGCCTGATTCCCTTCCATCCCCTGCAGACGATTTCTCTTGTTCTGCCTCAAAGTTGCTCCAGAGGATCTCCAAACTCTCCAGAACAGCATCAGGCTTGAAACTGGGAAAATGAAATTATTCAAGCAGAAAACAATACCCCAATCAAGGAACTACCAACGAGAAAACTATATTTATTATTATTATTATTATTATTATTATTATTATTATTACTTAAATTTTTATTACCGCCCATCTCCCCCAAAAGGGGAACTTATACTCTATAGTTTTCCCCAAAAGGGGAAAACTGTACCCCCACCAGCACTGGCAGGGCAAGCAACTGTATATAAACAGGGAGCAAAGCCCACACTCCCTCGCACTGATGATGTTACCTAGTCGGGTCATGAAACGTCTGCAAGCAAACAACCAAGCTCAGAGAGCACCAAGGACTCCACAGCCCAACCCTGAGCTACAGATATTCTCTTCTATTGAAATGAAATTAGTACTGTCCATTCTTGTGTCAGAAGGACATTGCTGGAGTCAACCCAATATGTAGAGCTGCTCATTTCCCCAAACCACCTTCTCAGTTTCTCCATAGCCTAGATGTTAATTAATCCAGCCTCTCCTATAAATTAGTGGTTTTCAGAAGTTCCATTATTTCCAGAATGGAAAGGGATTTTTGTTACTGATAGCCCAACCTGAATTTGCTGATTGTCTGGTATTTTCTTTCTCTCCCTCCCCCTATCACTGCCTTGCCTCTGCATTGACCTATTTCACCAAACTGGGAAAGGCTCAACTGCTGTTTGTTCATTTGTTCATTCTTTATTTTAATTTATATTGGAGAGTTGCATTCAGCAAGAGGCCTTGTTAGAGGATTTGTGCTTCTGAGCACATGCAGTATTCTAAAAGAATACCAAGTAATTAAGCAGAGCAGCAGTAGTAGCAGGCCCCATTAAAATACATATTTTAATTAAAATATTGAGCTCATATTTTAATTAAAATATTGAGCTGATATTTTAATTAAAATACTGAGCTCATAATTATGAGCATTTCATTTTATTAAAATGAAATACTCATAATGCAATTGTTTTAGATGCAGAGTTCCAGCTAGGAATGAATGTGAACAGAGATGCATTACATCTGAAGCAAACGTTAGAATACCTGTCCCACGTATTTCTTAATAAATCTGTCTAACCTAAAGGAAGCAGGAGAGAAAGAAAAAAAGAGGAAGTTCTCTTTGTCTCTGAACCACAGAAACTCATTGAGGTGCCAATAGGCCAGGGGGGAACCAGCCCCAACAGCAATGTGTAAAGCCCCATCTGTCACTCAACATTTCCCCCCACCCCCAGTGGACAAAACTGCTCACAGGGGCAAAGAGACAATACAATCTCCAACAATTTATATCTCCTGTTTTTAGACTCAACATGGTAATGTCTGTTAACTTGTAGCTATATATTGGATGAAATCCCAGTTTTGTGAAAAACAGACATGATTACTCAATCGCTTAAAAGGTCTAGCTGAAGAGGAAGAACTTAATTTCCTTTCTGGATGTAGAAAGAATGCCAGCTTCCCACAACCTTTGAAGGAATGTATCCCCTACCTTTTTATTTTTAATTTTTTTATTGCTTTTAAAATAATAACAGAAACAGAAAAAGAATAAACACTAAGATAATTATAATGCGAATACATACGTTTTCAAAGGACAAAACTACACATAAAAGTGCTTAAAAAGTAAAAAAAAACAGAAAAAAGAAAGAAAAAGAATATATTGTTGTAAGAACTAACAGTTGCAATTCTATATATACTTACCTAATGTATCACTTCTTGGCCTTTTGGCTAAGATCAAGTGTAGTGTAGTATCTAATGTAAATAACATTCAAGTATGTACCTAATACATCTATATAACCCTAGCTATCATTCTTTTTTTTTAACCTACTGTATTTTGTATAAATGAGTTCCATATTTCATTATACTTTTCCATACAAAGTCTACATCTATATGTGGGATATTGCTGGCTTATAGGATTTCAGTGGCGCAGAGTAAACAAAACAAACAGAGTGCAGCGTTTAGGGCTAAAAGTAGTTTACTTGTAGCATAAGGCAATAATGGATATGAGTTACATTATTGCAAAAAGAAAAAATAACAAACCATAAGCAGAGTTCCATCAGCAGATGGGAAGAACATCATGGCCTATACAAAAGCCAGGCATAGTTACAGTTCAGGAACAGAGTACATGGCAACATGACAGACAGAAGTCAAGAAGCATAGACCCATAGTTCACAGCTGAGATATACACTTGTTTCAGCATTCTGATTGGAGGAAAACATGGGGTCATGGGTTACATACACTTAATGTTAAAACTTTAAAGTCTGTTGCACATAATACAAATTGCCACGAGATGGCAATGTTGCACATTGTCCCCCCCTGGGAAAACGTTCCCACGGGACGGCCGATTAGCTAGCCATAACAAATGTCACATGGTGTTGGCACCTGCAGCTTATCGGTGGAATGTTTTGGGAAACACTCAGCGCAGAGAGAGAATGGAAAAATACAGTTTCTCACATGTTAGGGAACCAAAGTGGAGAATACTATTTGAATCCTACACAGAAAATCTCCGACACTATAGGCAATCTGCTCATAGGTGGCAAGTGTAATCAGGTCTTCAATCCATTGAGTGAATGGGGCCATACATTTATCTTTCCAATGTTGCAATATCATTGTTTTAGCCATAATTAGGGCATGGAGAATCCATTTCTGTTGTCCAGTTGTCAAATTCCATGTACTAGGTATTATGTAGTTCAAGAGAATATTATCTTCTGAAAAAATGAGCTTTTGTCACACACAGTCATATTTATATAATCCACTACTTTCTCCCAATACTTAGTAAGTATAGGGCATTGTAAGAACATGTGTTTTAAAGAAGCATTATCATTATGTCTCCAATGAAATGCTGTTTTTGACAGTCCTTTTCTATATAAACGTAATGGAGTCCAATAGATTCTAAATATTATTGTTTGTTGTATAAGTCATAATTTGAGGTGCATTGACACTCTTGCTATAGAAGTTAAGACACTCTCCCATTGTCTAGATAATATAGGAACATCTAACTCTTTATTCCACTCATTTCTTAGCATCTCCATATCAACCCGATTTATTGATAACAAATATCTATAAAATTAATAGTAGGTTTTTTAGTTTTGAAGGATTTAACAAGTTGTTCTAGTATCTCAGGTGTCTCAGAATCTGAAAACGCTGCTGGTCCAAACAGCGTTGTAGCTGTAAATATTGTCATTGGGTTACATCTGATAGATGATATTTATCTCTTAACACAGTGTGTCTTAAAAATTCATCTCCATCATCTATCAGTTAGTCCAAAGCCAATATCCCCGCTTCCATCCAATTTTTCCATATCACCATCTTTTTCCCAATTTTTAAAGTTGGGTTTCCCCATAAAGTCAATTTAGCATGTGAAAAAGGGCCACTTTTTTAATTACTGTAGATATTACATTTCATAACTTTCTGACGTAATTGTTTCCAGAAATAATAGAGTTTAGTGTATTTAGATCCTAATGCTGTCCATCCAACCAAAGGTGCTATATATGTACAGTATATTCCAAAGTTGCCCAAATAGGAAAATTAACACCAATTGTTGGCTTCCAGTATTTAACACTTGAAAGCATGAAAACCAAATCCTCCCTCATTAATTGGTAATTGCATTTCCTGTGGATATTTTATCGGAATCAAAGAACCCCATAGAAATTTTCTAAACAAAGAATTTATTTTCTGAAAATATTTTCCAGATATATGAACTGGAATTCCTCTCAAAATATAAATTAAGCTGGGAATAATATTCATTTTGAGAGCATTCACTTTTCCCCAAAGGGTGAGGTTTAATGACAAATACGCATCCCTAATTCCTGGCCCTCTTGGAACAGAAGTTCAAGAGATATCCAGGGAGCGAAAGCCTTTCAGAGTTTCTGCCCCGGGGGCGGGGGGGGGGGGGGAGAGAACACAGTGGGTAGTCTGTCTCTCTCTCTACTGCAGCATGGCTGGCTGGCGAATTCTGGGAACTGAAGTCCACACAACTTAATGTTGCCAAGGTTGAGAAACACTGCTCTACTGCATATGTCCATAACCAGTGCGTCACTGAGAAGGGCTTTAACATCCCTTCGCCTGCAGACCATGCCCTCCGCAGATCTCGGAGGGAGATTTTGTAAGCTCCCTGTTGAACAACGCTTCTGTCCTTGTGGTGTTGGTCAAGTGGAGGAAGTTATCCATTATGTCCTCCACTGCCACATTTAGATCAGGGCCAAATTATGAATGGCAGCTGAACTCAAGGGCTCTGACCTACCTTGAAAAATCGAACTATCATTCTTGCAGATGTGTTCCCAACTGTCAGCAACCAAGTTGCTACTTTTATTCTGCTGTCATTTAAACTTAGAAAGAAATACTTAAGTTCTTAGCTGTAGCTTTGGCTTTATTTTGCTGTAACCTTTTTATATCTAATACTTCTTTTATTATTTGGCACTGAAGATGTTGCCTAGCCTGGCAATGAAACGTCTGCAAGAAAACAACAAGGCTCAGAGAGCACCATGGACTCCACAGTTCAACCCTGAGCTACAAATATTCTCTTCGATTGGTACTTCTTTTATTACTTTATTTTACAATTTCACTATTTTATTGTTATTTTATTGTATTTTCTGGCATTCCATATGTTATGACCGGTGATTACAACAATAACCTTATTTACTTACTTACTGTATATGTTGAGGAAGCTGTTCTCTGCTGTTGGGAAAAAATCATTAAAACAATCAGTTCAGAAAAAGCGTATTATTTGCACACAGCAAAGGCAAGGGGGAAAGGAGAAACAAAGGTACCAATTGCAACAGTTCCTGTTTTGATTTGTCTGTGGATTGCTTTATTCTGGCATCCCACTTTTATGTTATTCTGAAAGAGTTGTGTAATTGGACAGTTCCAAATACCTGCAAAAACTCTGCATAACTCCATTTTCTTGATATAAGTCAGTAAAGTTCTTGTAATTTGGATAGCTACAATACTTTGGTGAGTTACTAAAGGTGGTGCTATTATGTTATGTTGTCTGTGAAATGAATTATGGCAGAGCCAAAGAAAATGTGGGGGAGGAGCAGTTGCCCAGGATGATATTCTATAAAACCAGCTTTTGACATCAGTAATATTCCTTTAGGGCAGAGCTTTCCAAACTTTTCATGTTGGTGACACACTCTTACAGCAGGGCATCATTTTCGACACACTCTTACAGCAGGACACAAGGCAGGCACTAGGACCTGCGCGGAATCCTGGCAGGGCAGGTTTGGAGGCAGCAAGGCACAAGGCAGGCACTAGGACCTGCGTGGAATCCTGGCAGGGCTCGGAGGCAGCAGCCGCCACGACACACCCAGACACTGCAGCCGACACACTAACCTGTCACGACACACAGTTTGGAAAGCTCTGCTTTAGTGAATCAGTCAGTATGTGCATGACAGCCAGCTAATAGTTTCTGATCAAGGAATCAGTAAAGTTAATCAACCTCTCTAACGATGGGATGGCATTTCTCCTAAATGGATTTTTGTAGAAATCAACTTTGTAGACATGGCAAACCTATGGTTTTAAGAAATAATAGCAAAATCTCAGGCCATTTCAATAAAACATACGGCAGTATCTGGAACATGAATGCAGAAAAATCTGCAGAAAGTATAACCTCACCAAAGTAGAGACCATTTCTTGATGGCATGGTAGCCAATTAACTGCTGTCATGATTTAAAAGGAAAAACAAGTAATGATGGAGTAATAGCAGAATTAACCATTGGTATAATTGATTGGTTTTGCCTATGAGAAAACATTTCCTCATATCCAGGAAGAAGGGTCAAAGATACCAGATAGACTATATAGGAAAAGTGGTCTTATTTTATTGATCTGACTTTTGCAGTGGTTACTCCAGAAGGAAGAGTTTGGCAATCCTAGGATTTAGCCCAGCCAATGCTTGGGTTATATGAACATTGCCAGTGTTATCTATGCCTACCCAATGCAAATAGCTGACAATCAAAATATCTTGGCTTCTAGTGAAAAACAGCCATACCTGATAAACATTGTATGGGGGGGGGAATGCTACAGCTCCCCATATTTCTCAAAGGTTACTACCTTTCTGAAATGTTTAAGAAAACATATTTTAAGATAATGAAGGTCCACCCCCGCCTCCAACTTTAAATCATATTTCTCCAGACTTTCGAAGTTACAAGGTCAATGTCCAGTTGATCAAAGGATGGCATTAATCCCAGAAAAAGTACCCAGGAACTAATCAATAGCAGTTAAACCAAGCAGCAGTATTTGAATATTTAGCAAGACTTTGAAGAAGTTGTATTATGTAGGATTGGGTTAATTATATCTTACATCTCTGGGTAAATATTAGGCTTACTGGTTTCACAATTTTTACCGAATAGTAGTTATTCATTAACGTTGCCCAATAAATGAATTCTCCTCTATGGTTCTGTCATTTCCAAAATGGAAAAGCAACTGTTCACACTCTGGCTGGCTTTGTCTTCACAAATTGTATTAGCAGATGCTGTTATCCATCAGGTACTCGCCTTCCTTGATGCTTAATTGTTCATTAAAATATGAGAGAAATATATATGCCTGTGATATTTAATCATTCAACTAATTTTACAGGTTGAAAATAAGAACAAATGGTTATCTGAGAAGAACCAAACTTAGATTGGGGGAAGATAGGTTGCATTGTAACTGAACATGTGGTTTAGAAATGACACGTGTGCTTGTAGTTGGGTATGTGTATTATTAGTGTAAAGATGTAACTGAAGGTTAATAAGGGCAGTTCCACAGGGGAACCAGTTCCCCAGAGAGGTGGCAGCAATTCATTCAAGGTGCTCAAAGGGATACTTTAATTTGGATCCCTCCACCGAGCAGGGGACTGGACGCAGGGGCCAAAACGGTTCTAGCTCTTTGATTCTAAGTTCAGCTTATCAGACAGATGGAGGAGTTAACCTCCCTTCTCCTTGGTCTGTGGAATGAGAGTTCTGTTGGGGTTGGGGCATTATCTGTTGTCAAAGCCGAATAAGGGTATCTCCCTGTGGTCCTAGCAGTTTGGAATCACTTTTACTTTGAATCCATTCTCCAGGGGCTGGCAGACTCCAGAAGTTGGGTTGTTTTATTACAAGTTCCTCTAAAGTAATGCAAAACTGCAACAAAGCAAATCTATTCTCTTGAAATGTGGTAGTTCTGCAGATCCTCAGGGCAGTCCATACTCCCTTGCTGGGAATTTTTGCCTCAACGCCTCTGATCCCCCTCTGGCAGGAGCTCTCCTCACTTTTGCTGGAGTAGATAATCTCTATGGAAGACGTCTTCCATAATCTTCCATCGTCTTCCAAAGCAGCTACTTTACTCCCAACTTAAGAATGGAAAACGGAATATTGGTGGACAGCAAAAGAGATTCAAAGATACTCTCAAAGCTAATTTTAAAAAGTTTAATATCAGCATTGAGAACTGGGAAGCCCTAACTCATGAGCGTTTCAATTGGAGGTCAGCCTTTATGAAAGGCGCTATGGACTTTGAAGAAGCACGAGTACAGGGCGAAAGGGAGAAACAAGCTAAGAGGAAAACGTCAAGCAAACCCTCATCATGACAGTCTTCCACCCGGAAACCTATGCCCTCATTGTGGGAGGTTGTGCGGATCCAGAATTGCCCTTTACAGCCAGTTACGGATCCACTGTTAAGATTTTACCCCTGGAAGACAATCTTACTCGGTGAGGAGGAGGAGGAGGAGGAGGAGGAGGAGGAGGAGGAGGAGGAGGAGGAGGGGAGGAGGAGGAAGAAGAGGAGGAGGAGGAGGAGGAGGAGGAGGAGGAGGAGGAGGAGGAGGAGGAGGAGGAGGAGGAGGAGGAAGAAGAAGAAGAAGAAGAAGAAGAAGAAGAAGAAGAAGAAGAAGAAGAAGAAGAAGAAGAAGAAGAAGAAGAAGAACATCTCTATGTTTTAAATCAGAAGCTGTGAAGACAAACACTTTTGGATAGATTGAGGAGTGGAAAAGATGGTGGTTTAAAAGTGCCACAAACTGAGTGGTCCCTTAAGTATTAACATGAGCTAGAATGAAACTGTACAATTTCCAAAGATCTACAGAAGACCTTTCCCATACATTTTCACTGGTTTTATAACTACAAATATATTATTCTTGCTAAATCTAAGTGCAGTCACCTGTTATATTTAGAAGATACTTAAACAGTGTTATTGACATTTTAATTAATTTCATTTTTGCTCTGCTATCCCATCCCAAAAAGGAACTTCTGGATAGAACCCTACTTGTTGCCTACTTATACCAGCATGTATATATTTAGGATTATGGGGAAATGTCTTATAGCAGATCAGTTTATAAACTAGCAGGCATCCACAGGGGAAGGCTCAAAAAAGTCAAAATGGCAGCACGCCCACATGATTGAACGACCACCTGTTGTACTGATGCATATTCAAAAAGGCAGAACTTCAATAGCATAGTTGCACCCATCTTCTTAACTTTTTAACCCCCCCCCCCTTTGTGGACATCCCTGTGGATACCAGTACTCCAGGATTCATATCCATTCAGCTGCATGTACAGAATCTGAGATAGTCTATAAGCAAAGCCAGGTCCTTAAGCCAATTATGACTTTTAAAGAAATATTAATTGTTAAATCAATCTTTAATTTTAAAAAATGTTGTTAATACATGGGAAGGGAAAAGGAAATGCATTCATCAATAAGATTCTAACTTTCGAAAAGGGACTCAGTGCAGACTCTGTACACTATTACAATGTTCTACACTTTGAGAATCCTATTCTAATGAAACATGAAGGGCAAATATCTGGCTTTGGTTTATTTAAAAGTGATTAGGCAGAGAAAACATCAGGCAGTTCATCCGGCAAAGGCAGCCAGCCACGTGCTTTGCAACATATAGAACACACAAAGGCTATGCTGAGCAAATGGGGAGTCCTTTTCTTCTTGTAATCTGTAACACATTTTTGCTTTGATGGTCTGCCAAACACCAACCTTGATTATTTATTTTATTCTTTTTTTTTTTAGAACAAAAACTGCCATCACATAACATAACAAAAATGACATGACAATACAAAAATAACATTACATTGCACACATAACATTACTTACACATTAATATGACATCAACCCTCTTTCGAGACAATCTGTTATTTCTCCTTTCTAACTTACTTAATTCTCCTTTCTTTCTTCTCTCTATCTCTCACTATCCCTTTGGAACTTACAGCGACAACTTATTTTTCTTCTTTCATTTCAACTTCTATCTCCTCTCTTCTCACTATTCTCTTCACCTTCTCCTCTTCCTCCTCATACCTTCTCAACTTCCTAATTCCCCTCTTCTCTACCCTACTTTCACCTATTTTGAAAAAAAAAAACAGACAAAAAACAACTACAAAAACAGGACTTCCTACTTTCTCACCATCATTTTCTTCAACTATTTATAAACAACTATAATCTCTAACATTTATTTACATTATAATTCCAATTGGACTTTTTGAGTCTTTTCTATGAATTTGTAGAACGGGCTCCAACAAAAGCTGAATTCCTCCATATTTTGTCATTCAATTGGTCCGTCAGTTTTGCCATTTGTGCTAGGTCCATCGTTTTTATCAACCATTCTTCAATTGTAGGTATAAAATCCTCTTTCCAGTGTTTAGCAAAAAGGGTTCTGGCAGCAATTATTAAGTAAAATAATAGTTTCCCATGCTTCTTATGTATTTTTGGTTTTATAAATCCCAACAAGTAGAGTTCTGGTTCTTTATTCATATCTTCTTCTAATGTTTCACATATAGTCTGATGAATTATATCCCAATACTTTTTTGTTTTCTGACACGTGCACCATTGATGAAAAAAGGTGCCAACTTCTTTCTTGCATTTCCAACATTTATTAGATAACATAGTATTCATTTTAGACAATGTATTAGGGGTTATGTACCATCTGTATATCATTTTAAAAAAGTTTTCTTTCATATTATAATTTAAAGTAAACTTTAAGTCTTTTAGCCACATTTTCTCCCAATTTTCTAATTGAATATTGTGACCTAAATTTTCTTCCCAATTAATTATACACTTTTTTAAAGGTAAATTAGACAAATTTAAATTAGACTGGAATGCTAAGGTAGGAAGTCAAAAAATAACTGGAATAACAGGCAAGTTCGGCCTCGGAGTACAAAATGAAGCAGGGCAAAGGCTAATAGAGTTTTGTCAAGAGAACACGCTGGTCATAGCAAACACTCTTTTCCAACAACACAAGAGACGACTATACACATGGACATCACCAGATGGTCAATACCGAAATCAGATTGATTATATACTTTGCAGCCAAAGATGGAGAAGCTCTATACAATCAGCAAAAACAAGACCTGGAGCTGACTGTGGCTCAGATCATGAGCTTCTTATTGCAAAATTTAGGCTTAAATTGAAGAATGTAGAGAAAACCACTAGACCAATCAGGTATGACCTAAATCATATCCCTTATGAATATACAGTGGAAGTGAGGAATAGATTTAAAGGATTAGATCTGGTAGACAGAGTGCCTGAAGAACTATGGATGGAGGTTCGTAACATTGTACAGGAGGCAGCAACTAAAACCATCCCAAAGAAAAAGAAATGCAAGAAAGCAAAGTGGCTGACTGATGAGGCTTTACAAATAGCTGAGGAAAGAAGGGAAGCAAAAGGCAAGGGAGAAAGGGAAAGATATAAACAACTGAATGCAGAATTCCAGAGAATAGCAAGGAGAGATAAGAAGGCCTTCTTAAATGAACAATGCAAAGAAATCGAGGAAAACAATAGAATGGGGAAGACTAGAGATCTCTTCAAGAAAATCGGAGATATCAAGGGAACATTTTGTGCAAAGATGGGCATGATAAAGGACAAAAAAGGCAGGGACCTAACAGAAGCAGAAGAGATTAAGAAGAGGTGGCAAGAATACACAGAAGAACTATACAAGAAAGATCTTAATATCCCTGATAAATACGATGGTGTGGTCACTGACCTTGAGCCGGACATCCTAGAGAGTGAAGTCAAGTGGGCCTTAGGAAGCATTACTAACAACAAAGCTAGCGGAGAAGACAGTATCCCAGCTGAGCTATTTAAAATCCTAAAAGATGATGCTGTTAAAGTGCTGCACTCAATATGCCAACAAATTTGGAAAACTCAACAGTGGCCACAGGATTGGAAAAGGTCAGTTTACGTTCCAATTCCAAAGAAAGGCAATGCCAAAGAATGTTCAAACTACCGTACAATTGCGCTCATTTCACATGCCAGCAAGGTTATGCTCAAAATCCTACAAGCTAGGCTTCAGCAGCATGTGAACCGAGAACTACCAGAAGTGCAAGCTGGGTTTCGAAGAGGCAGAGGAACTAGAGATCATTTTGCCAACATTCGCTGGATCATGGAAAAAGCAAGAGAGTTCCAGAAAAACATCTACTTCTGCTTCATTGACTACGCTAAAGCCTTTGATTGTGTGGATCACAACAAACTGTGGCAAATTCTTAAAGAGATGGGAGTACCAGACCACCTTACCTGTCTCCTGAGAAACCTGTATGTGGGTCAAGAAGCAACAGTTAGAACCGGACATGGAACAACCGACTGGTTCAAAATTGGGAAAGGAGTACGACAAGGCTGTATATTATCACCCTGCTTATTTAACTTATATGCAGAGTACATCATGAGAAATGCCGGGCTGGATGAATCACAAGCTGGAGTTAAGATTGCCGGGAAAAATATCAACAACCTCAGATATGCAGACGATACCACCCTAATGGCAGAAAGTGAAGAGGAACTAAAGAGCCTCTTGATGAGGGTGAAAGAGGAGAGTGCAAAAGCTGGCTTGAAACTCAACATTAAAAAAACCCAGATCATGGCATCTGGTCCCATCACTTCCTGGCAAATAGAAGGGGAAGAAATGGAAGCAGTGACAGATTTTATTTTCTTGGGCTCCAAGATCACCGCAGACGGTGACTGCAGCCATGAAATTAAAAGACGCTTGCTCCTTGGAAGGAAAGCTATGGCAAACCTAGACAGCATATTAAAAAGCAGAGACATCACCTTGCCGACAAAGGTCCGTATAGTTAAAGCTATGGTTTTTCCAGTAGCAATGTATGGCTGTGAGAGTTGGACCATAAGGAAGGCTGAGCGCCGAAGAATTGATGCTTTCGAGCTGTGGTGCTGGAGAAGACTCTTGAGAGTCCCTTGGACTGCAAGGAGGTCAAACCAGTCAATCCTAAAGGAAATCAACCCTGACTGCTCATTGGAAGGACAGATGCTGAAGCTGAAGCTCAAATACTTTGGCCACCTAATGAGAAGAGAGGACTCACTGGAAAAGACCCTGATGCTGGGAAAGACTGAGGGCAAAAGGAGAAGGGGACGGCAGAGGATGAGATGGTTAGATAGCATCACCGATGTAATGAACATGAATTTGAGTAAACTCCGAGAGACAGTGGAGGACAGGAAGGCCTGGCGTGCTATGGTCCATGAGGTCACGAAGAGTCGGACACGACTGAACGACTGAACAACAACAACAAAATTGTCAAATGCTTTTTCAGCGTCTATGAATAATAACAAAATTTGCTTTTCATTGTGGTTTTTGGCGTATTCAATTATATTTATAATAGATCTAATATTGTCTTTTATGTGTCTTTTTGGTAAAAATCCAGATTGGTCCATATTAATAGTATCCTGTAAAACAGATTTTAGTCTATTAGCCAAAATAGTGGTAAAGATTTTATAATCAATATTTAACAACGAGATTGGCCTGTAATTTTTACATGACGTTGGGTCTTGGTCAACCTTAGGGATCAAAATAATATTTGCTTCGGTCCATGATTTAGGTATTGAGTTTCCAGCCATTATCGAATTTAGTAGATTATTAAACGGTGTTATAAGTTCTTCTTGAAATAATTTATAATATATTGCTGAAAATCCATCTGGACCTGGGGTTTTACCTGATTTTTGTTTTCGAATTGCATTTGATATTTCTTGCGTGGTAATAGGTTCGTTTATGATATCTCTTTGTATTTTAGATATTTTTTCCAATTTACTTTCTTCTAAATATGTATCGATCCTATCCAAAGCTATTTGTTGTTTGTGATATAAATTTGTATAAAAATTGTGGAATGCTTTCTTAATACTTTGATTGTCTATCAACTCTTCCCCATTTTCTCTTATTTTGTTTATAATTTTTTTTCTCCTTCCTTTCTTAATTTAAAAGCTAGCCATTTACCTGCCTTATTAGCGTGTTGGAAATGTCTTTGTTTAACATACCTCAGGTTTTTTTCCATTTCTTCTGTTGTAAGTAATTCTAATTGTTTCTGTAATATTATAATCTGATTTTTAATTTCTTTATCTCTTGGATTACTTTGGAGCTCGGTTTCTTTTATCTTGATCTGGTCACATATTTTTGAAAAATTTTGATTTATTTTTTTTAGATGTTTGCCCAGAGACATAAAATGGCCCCTAATATATGCTTTGCTTGCATCCCAGATTGTTGTTATATTTATATTATCATTCATATTTAGATCAAAGAATTCTTTTAATTTTTTTTTACTCTCATCTAAATAATTCTTGTTTCTTAATATGGATTCCTTGAGTCTCCATCTATATGACTTCGGTAAATTTTTTAAATCTAATTGAACTGCATTGTGATCTGAATATATTTTAGCCAAAATCGACGTATCTTTAATTTTATTTGCTAAATTCTTTGAAATCCAAATCATGTCAATTCTGGCGTGGGATTTATATCTGTTTGAAAAAAAAGTGTAATCTTTAGCATTGCCCATTTTATGTCTCCATGCATTGACCAGTTCCAAATTATTTGTCAATTCAAAAAATTCCTGAGGTAATTTACCTTGGTTTGGTTTGATTTGTTTGTCAGATTTCCTGTCAAGTGAGGGGGTTACAACTCCATTCCAATCACCCATAATAATCCAGTTTTTATTTGGCAAATCTGATAAGTAATTCAAAAGGGCTTTAAAGAATTTTTTCTGTTTTTCATTTGGGGCGTAAATTCCTACTAATATAACTTTTAAATTTTGAATTTCTATTTCTATAATAACAAATCTTCCCTTATCATCTGCAAATATTAGTTTTGGTTTTAGTATTGGTTTAATATAACAGATTATACAATTTTTTAAATTTTCATTTGTCGTTATAAATTCTATTCCTAATTTTTTATTTATTAATAATTTAGCATCTTTATGTCTAATGTGTGTTTCTTGTAAACAAATTATATCTAGCTTATATTTATTAAGGGTATGGTAATTTTTTTTTCTTTTGACTGGAGTATTTAATCCATTAGATCTGGTAGACAGAGTGCCTGAAGAACTATGGATGGAGGTTCGTAACATTGTACAGGAGGCAGCAGCTAAAACCATCCCAAAGAAAAAGAAATGCAAGAAAGCAAAGTGGCTGACTGATGAGGCTTTACAAATAGCTGAGGAAAGAAGGGAAGCAAAAGGCAAGGGAGAAAGGGAAAGATATAAACAACTGAATGCAGAATTCCAGAGAATAGCAAGGAGAGATAAGAAGGCCTTCTTAAATGAACAATGCAAAGAAATTGAGGAAAACAATAGAATGGGGAAGACTAGAGATCTCTTCAAGAAAATCGGAGATATCAAGGGAACGTTTTGTGCAAAGATGGGCATGATAAAGGACAAAAAAGGCAGGGACCTAACAGAAGCAGAAGAGATTAAGAAGAGGTGGCAAGAATACACAGAAGAACTATACAAGAAAGATCTTAATATCCCTGATAAATATGATGGTGTGGTCACTGAGCTTGAGCCGGACATCCTAGAGAGTGAAGTCAAGTGGGCCTTAGGAAGCATTACTAACAACAAAGCTAGCGGAGAAGACAGTATCCCAGCTGAGCTATTTAAAATCCTAAAAGATGATGCTGTTAAAGTGCTGCACTCAATATGCCAACAAATTTGGAAAACTCAACAGTGGCCACAGGATTGGAAAAGGTCAGTTTACGTTCCAATTCCAAAGAAAGGCAATGCCAAAGAATGTTCAAACTACCGTACAATTGCGCTCATTTCACATGCCAGCAAGGTTATGCTCAAAATCCTACAAGCTAGGCTTCAGCAGCATGTGAACCGAGAACTACCAGAAGTGCAAGCTGGGTTTCGAAGAGGCAGAGGAACTAGAGATCATTTTGCCAACATTCGCTGGATCATGGAAAAAGCAAGAGAGTTCCAGAAAAACATCTACTTCTGCTTCATTGACTACGCTAAAGCCTTTGATTGTGTGGATCACAACAAACTGTGGCAAATTCTTAAAGAGATGGGAGTACCAGACCACCTTACCTGTCTCCTGAGAAACCTGTATGTGGGTCAAGAAGCAACAGTTAGAACCGGACATGGAACAACCGACTGGTTCAAAATTGGGAAAGGAGTACGACAAGGCTGTATATTATCACCCTGCTTATTTAACTTATATGCAGAGTACATCATGAGAAATGCCGGGCTGGATGAATCACAAGCCGGAGTTAAGATTGCCGGGAAAAATATCAACAACCTCAGATATGCAGACGATACCACCCTAATGGCAGAAAGTGAAGAGGAACTAAAGAGCCTCTTGATGAGGGTGAAAGAGGAGAGTGCAAAAGCTGGCTTGAAACTCAACATTAAAAAAACCCAGATCATGGCATCTGGTCCCATCACTTCCTGGCAAATAGAAGGGGAAGAAATGGAAGCAGTGACAGATTTTATTTTCTTGGGCTCCAAGATCACCGCAGACGGTGACTGCAGCCATGAAATTAAAAGACGCTTGCTCCTTGGAAGGAAAGCTATGGCAAACCTAGACAGCATATTAAAAAGCAGAGACATCACCTTGCCGACAAAGGTCCGTATAGTTAAAGCTATGGTTTTTCCAGTAGCAATGTATGGCTGTGAGAGTTGGACCATAAGGAAGGCTGAGCGCCGAAGAATTGATGCTTTCGAGCTGTGGTGCTGGAGAAGACTCTTGAGAGTCCCTTGGACTGCAAGGAGGTCAAACCAGTCAATCCTAAAGGAAATCAACCCTGACTGCTCATTGGAAGGACAGATGCTGAAGCTGAAGCTCAAATACTTTGGCCACCTAATGAGAAGAGAGGACTCACTGGAAAAGACCCTGATGCTGGGAAAGACTGAGGGCAAAAGGAGAAGGGGACGGCAGAGGATGAGATGGTTAGATAGCATCACCGATGTAATGAACATGAATTTGAGTAAACTCCGAGAGACAGTGGAGGACAGGAAGGCCTGGCGTGCTATGGTCCATGAGGTCACGAAGAGTCGGACACGACTGAACGACTGAACAACAAAATTTAATCCATTTACATTCCACGAGAGACATTTCAAATTACTCATTATCAGATTGATTACTTAGCTCTTTAGAGGTGGAAGCTTGAGAAACCACTTTGACCTTTGCTGTATTCCCTTCTTTTTGAACTTTATTGTCTGCTAATTGCTTGTTACCCTTTTCCAATTTTCTGAGGAAGTCTTTCGCTTTTTCGATTGAATTTAATTTAAACCTTTGATCATTGTGTGTCACACTCACCCCTTCCAACACTTCCCATCTGTACATAATTTTCTTTCTTTTCAAAACTTCAGTTAAAAAGTAGTAATCTTTTCTTTTTTTCAAAATTATGTTTGGAATTTCTTTAAAAATTTTAATATCTCTGCCCTCTATATTTATTTTCTTATCATAAGCATTCTGTAAAATCATATCTCTGAGCTTTTTCCTGCTGAATTCCATAACTAAATCTCTGGGAACGTTATGGTCTCTGGCATACTTTGAATTGACTCTATAGCTAGATTCAATTTCTTCTTCTAACTGTTCTTTTTCCCAATCAATCAAATCAGCCATCACCTGGGTAAGAGTGTTTTTAATTTCTAGTTCTTTACCTTCAATTAGACCTCTAATTCTTATACATTTCTCTTTTTGTTTTTGTTCTAATAAGGTAAGTTTGTCTGTCTCTTCTTTTTGTTTTTCTATTTTTTTCACTCTTTCTTTCATGCCCTTAATTTCTGTTTGAAATCTTAATTCCATACTTTCTAATTTTTTATCTAAGCTTTTTTCAAATCCTTGAATTTTTTCTTCTAAAACATTGGTTACATTTGAGGTTATACTTTCTATTGCTTTCTTGGTAAAATCCTCAAAGAGTGTTTTTAACCATTCACTTTTAACCTCTCCAGAATCTGAATCTCTTCTCAACATTTTTCTTGTGTTCATCTTTTAAATCTTATCTTACATCCAACAGTAATATATATATTTTCTTAGTCTTATATTCTAAGATTTACAAATGTTTTCAGTAAAGTCACTAATACAATTAATATGGCGTTTTTAAATAATTAAATAAAAAGTCCGTTTCTTCTGCTTCTAAGAAAAAACCGAAGTCTCAGCCGCCTTCTTTGAATCTATTTAAAGTTCTTTTAGATGAGAAAGTATTTATCTCTTTTTTCTTTTTTATAAGTTAGGTCTTTTTTTTTAATATAAAGTGAAGAAAGAGCAGCAGCGTACCCTAATCTGATTAGGGAAAAAAGATGAAGACAAGTGCATACCTGGCTTCCCAGCTTACTTTTGCTGCAAACTGTCAGCCGGCTGAGAAAGCGAAAGTGCCCTCAATGCGGCTAATTTCTTTGCCGCCGTCCAGAAGCTGCAGGCTTTTCTTTTTCTTGGGTCCACCCTTACATTGGCTTCCCAGCCATAAACCGCTTACTTGTTGTTTCGCGGAATCGGCTTGCTGTTTTCGTTTTTGAGTTAAAAGTTTAACAAGCTGTTAATTTTCACGTCCGCTCACCATTTCTTCTTCACCGGAAGTCCTCGATTATTTATTTTATTCTTTACCATTTCGGACAAATACGAAATACAACGATAAATATAGAGATACAGGGATGCCCATGTCTTAAGGGAGAATAAGTTAAAGCTGTTCTTTAAAGCTGTGTTCTTTCAGGAAGGTGCAGATGCTTATGGGGGTTTCTTGGGTGTCAGAAAAAGTTGCCTGGCTATAGGATCTGCGCTCCTGAACGTGTCACGGTTGGGAGGTGGCTGTTGGTATGCTGGACACAGCAAAACAAATCAGATTTTTACCATAGCAAGTTTTTCAGCAGAGTGTCATATTTTATATTATATGTCTATGAAGGTTCTCAGTCATCCAGGTGGAATTGTCTGTAGCTTGAATCATGTCAACTGGATTTTTATTTTCTCAGTGGAAACATTTCGCTCCTTATCCAAGGAGCTTCTTCATTTATTGAATTATATTTATATTATATGTTTTATATAATACATTCAAATAATATAGCTATAGTTTAATATTTTAAAAGAATAATTTTGCATTTTTATTACAGCAAATTCTCGTACCAAAAAGTTGATTGCTACTAATACTTTTAGTCTTTGTTCAGTTGTTAGCCAGTAACGATTTCCAGCAAAGAAATTTATAGAAGCTTTCCCTCCTCTTCCCCTAGAATGACATTGAAATCTACAGCCTGCACATTGACTGCAACGTTATGACACGGTTTGCCCACACGGTCATCACCAGCAGAATTGTCAACAGGGCAAATGAATCTAAGGAGGCTCTTTTTGAAGTGGAGCTACCCAAGAAAGCCTTCATCACAAACTTCAGCATGTAAGCTCCCATTTTAAGCTTTTTAAAAGATGGGGGATCTCAGAATTTGGGCAAGAGGAGACAGTCAATCTCCCACTGAGAACAATAGAACAAAAGGAGTAAATATATTGGTCTACAGCAGTGTTGCTCTCAACTTTGGCAACTTTAAGATGTGTGAACTTCAACTCCCAGAATTCCTGAGCCAGCTTGGAATAGGAATATATGCCTATATCTTGTTTACAAAGTTTGTAAAACTGTCAAGATTGCTGAAATTCTACTACATAATAAATCTGGTAGATACCATCAGGCCCATAACTCCTTTTAACCAGGGCTTTTTATGATGCTGATCTATGGGAGCAATTTAGGTGGCAAATCCACTTAACTATGGCTCAACATCTAAAATGATCAGACAGATCTGAATTTTATTTATTCATTTTTCAAGTTTTATAAGGCACTCCCATTTCCTAATCTGAAGCATCATACAACTCCCCAACTACATAATTTGGGACTAAAAACACACAAATACAGATCAAATTAAAAACAAACCATAACATTGTATGTATGTCACACTGGGAAATACTTTCAGAACAGTTGAAACCATTGAATATAAACCTCATCTGGAAGATATTTTTCATTCAAAGCAAAATAACTGATAAATTAAAAAGTAATCACGAGAGTCATTCCAGCATTGGGGGTTGTCTGTTCAACCCTATTTCCTCAATTGATTGGGTTGGATAAAAACAATAGTGGGAGAAATTACATCGACAAAGGAAGACAATGGAAGGGGGCCCCTCAAATGAACATTTTCCCTCAACTCTTTAAAAGGTCCCACTTCTACATTATGGCTAAAATGAATATTATTGAAATGATATTAAATCCTATAATGTAGTATTTAATTTTCTTTCTCTTCATGAAATACCTTACTACCACATATCGGTGGGTTTTCCTTGCCTTTTTCTGGACCTTCTTGAACTCTTTGAAATATCTATTTTAAAGGACCATAGAAGGAGAAACTTATCCTGGAATAATCAAGGAGAAAAAGGCTGCCCAAGCTCAGTATGATTCTGCCATTTCACGAGGTCAAAGTGCTGGATTGGTCAAGTAAGTACAAAAACTTTCCCCAAGTTTTGGTTTTAAGCTGATGTCTTTTCTTAACCAGACCCATTCAGTGCATATGATACACGGTTCCTTGGCACATGCAGATAATTAGCCCAGTTTCCACTGTCATTCTTCAGAGGGCTTAAGCTTTAAAACCGTATATAAGAGTCCCCTTTGGGGGAGATGGTGCGGTAATAGAAATGAATGAATGAATGAATGAATGAATAAATAAATAAATAAATATAAGGAAATCCATGTAATAAAGTAATAAAGCCACCCAAACCATCATAATTAAAACATCTCAGTCCTAACATCTCTGCTTTCAGCTGAGAATAAAGATTCTGGACCATGTCAAGGTGGCCTCATCATGGATAATATATTGTAGTATTCGACCTTGGATGTCAGCAGTGTATAGATAACCAAAGCATGGTTGAACATCTCCAGACAGAGCCTTAACCGATATTTCAACATAGGTGGCATAACATTCCAGGCCACTGCAACCACCTGAGTTCCCCCACATAGTGCAAAGACCTACCAGGCTATATACCTGATCTTTCAGAAGGAAAGCACATTCCCATATACTGCAAGCAACTCTTGTTCTGAATTGCAGAACTCTTTATCAATACACATTGGGTGCCTAGGAATACTAGCATCAGGACAGTGTCAACTGGAATAGATTAGATTTATAATCCAACTAGAGCAAAAAGAATTTAGGTGGATCATGTATTACCAATCAAAGAGAATATTTGTAGCTCAGGGTTGAACTGTGGAGTCCTTGGTGCTCTCTGAGCCTTGTTGTTTTCTTGCAGACGTTTCATTGCCAGGCTAGGCAACATCTTCAGTGCGAAAAGGGAGTGGGACTTGCTCTCTGTTTATATACCATGGCTTGTCCTGCTTGTGTTGGTGGGGGTGTTGTTCTCTCCTTAGGAGTTCCTTGATTGGGCTGTTGTTTGCTGCTTGGTTGATTGACTGAGTTAATAGTTCCTTGATTAGGGTATATTGTGCTGTTTGATTGTTCCTCTGGTGCTAATCCTGGTGTTAATCTTTGCATATCTGGGTGTTGATTGCTGGCAAGGAGGTGTTCTGGTCTTTTGGCTTTTCTATTGTCTCTTATGAATGGTATGTAAATGTTGTTTACCTCTATGTGTCTGTTGATGGCTGCTTTGTCTGAGTGCCAAGCTTCCAGGAATTCTCTAGCATTTTTGGACTTGGCTTGGTTTAAGATGCTCACAGTTTCCCAGTTGAAAGTATGGTTGAGTCTGTCCATGTGTTGTGAGATTAAGGAGTTTTCATTGTGTCTTCTGACTGCTAGTTGGTGTTCATGGATGTGTTCTGCTAGTCTTCTGCCAGTCTGTCCTACATAGTGGCTGCTACAGTCCTTACACTGTATGTTGTAGATAACTCCTGTTTTTTCTTCTTGGGCTACTGGGTCTTTTGGGTTACTTACGATGTTCTGAAGGGTTTTGGTTGGTTTATGTGATACAGTGATGTCATGTGGTTGTAACAGTCTATTAGTAGTTTCTGAGATGTTTATGATATATGGCAGTGTAATCCTTTTCATAGCTTCTGTTGGTTTTGCTGTGGTGGGTTGAGTGGTCAGGCACTTTTTGACAAAGTTGCGTGGATATCCATTTTGCTGGAAGATGCTATATAAGTGGTCTGTTTCCTTTTTCTGGTGTTCTGGGTTGCTGCAGTGCGTTTGTGCTCATCTGAATAGTGTTCTTACACAGCTCCTCTTGTGGGAGGTAGGGTTATTGCTCTGGTAGTGGAGCACTTGGTTAGTGTAGGTAGATTTCCAGTAGACTTGTGTTTCTAGAATGCCATCGTTTCCTCTACTGATGAGGATGTCCAAGAAGGGTAGTGTGTTGTTGTTTTCTTCTTCCCTTGTGAATTTTATTCCCTTGAAGATGTTGTTGATGGTTTCATGTGTTTCCTCCAGTTGTTCCTTTTTTATTATGACAAAGGTCACATACAACATAGCTAAAGAACTTACAAGAAAACTTGGGCATCTCACAAAGGAGAGTGAATACTCTATCAACTCTCCACTACAGTACCTCCAGAAAATCAAAGACCTAAAATAGATGAAGATGAAATTATGGTTTCATTTGATGTCACTGCACTCTTTACATCCATAGACCAAGCACTAGTGATTGAATCCATGGCAGCAGTTCT
This sequence comes from Charina bottae, assembly GCA_023362775.1. NCBI lineage: Eukaryota > Metazoa > Chordata > Lepidosauria > Squamata > Charinaidae > Charina > Charina bottae. The sequence continues at coordinate 1,867,240 of JALMGJ010000022.1, forward strand.
ACACAACACACCTGACCTAACTAGATACACCAAGATCAAAATACCCAGAATCATGGACCTCATCAACCTCTGCCTCACCACCTACTTTCAGTTTGATAGACAAATATACCAACAAATCAAAGGAACACCCATGGGATCACCACTTTCAGGACTCATAGCAGAGATTGTAATGCAACGTCTAGAAAGGATAGCACTCCCATGCATACAACCCAAGTATGGATCCAGTATGTAGATGACACCTTCGTATGTAGAAGTCACAATGAAAACTCCTTAATCTCACAACACATGGACAGACTCAACCATACTTTCAACTGGGAAACTGTGAACATCTTAAACCAAGCCAAATCCAAAAATGCTAGAGAATTCCTGGAAGCTTGGCACTCAGACAAAGCAGCCATCAACAGACACATAGAGGTAAACAACATTTACATACCATTCATAAGAGACAATAGAAAAGCCAGAAGACCAGAACACCTCCTTGCCAGCAATCAACACCCAGATAAGCAAAGATTAACACCAGGATTAGCACCAGAGGAACAATCAAACAGCACAATATACCCTAATCAAGGAACTATTAACTCAGTCAATCAACCAAGCAGCAAACAACAGCCCAATCAAGGAACTCCTAAGGAGAGAACAACACCTCCACCAACACAGGCAGGACAAGCCATGGTATATAAACAGAGAGCAAGTCCCACTCCCTTTTCACACTGAAGATGTTGCCTGGCAATGAAACGTCTGCAAGAAAACAAGGCTCAGAGAGGAGGGTCGGGTGAGCTGAGAGGGCGACTGGACGCAGAAGAGACGAGCTCCGAGAAAAGAAAAAACTGCCGGTGTTGGGGAACGACGATTTCGCTGAGAAAAGAAGAAAGGCGAGATCGATCAGAGAAGTGGAGAAATACTTCTCTGGGAGAGATTTTCTGCTGCTACAAAGGCTAACGAGTCGGGCAAGTGTGTGTTTTCGTTTTGGATGTGTTTTGGTGTCCGTCGCTGTTAGATGTTAATGGAGGCTCGTGTTGCCGAGTAGCAAGAAAGATAAAAGCTAAACCAACGGGCAAAGTCCAATAAACAAACTGACAGAGGTTGCTATCTCAGCCACAGACAATAATGAACAACTAAAAACAAAAAAAGCTTAAATTTCTGAACAAAGAATAAGCGAAAGATATTGAAATGACTGAAGTATTTCTCTAAAAAACTGGAATTCAATTAATTAATTAATAAACGTGGCCATCTTTAAGAGACTACAAAATACTTTGTGAAATATCAAAATATAAATATATAGAGTACTTATAAGCATAGTAAAATAATATTTGTGTATTAGAAATAAGATAAAATATATTATTGTAGATAACATTGGTTATAAATGCACTGTAGATACATTAGCTGTTAAGATTATAGAATATTGTGTATAAGGTGTAAGTAATAAATAGAAGCATTTTTGAATATACAACTATGAATACAAGATGTCAAATAAGAAGAGGATCAGATATATCAGAGGGTGAAGGTGTAAAAGCACTATTTGAGGAATTTACAGTGAAAACGACAGAAAATATAACACAGAAAGTGAAAAAAAATATTAGAAGAAAAACTAGAAGGACTGGAAAAAAGACTAGAGCAGAAGCTGGACATAATAGAAAAAATATTAAAGAATGAAATACAAGAAGTTAAAAAACAAGCTGATAAATGTGAAGAAATAAGAGAAGAAGAAGAAGAAGAAGAAGAAGAAGAAGAACGTATATCTTTATTAGAATTAAAGGAAAAAGAACATTATATAAGGATAAGAGGGGTGGCGGAAGATAAGGAGGAAAATACTAAAGGGATGTTAATACAAATGCTTGCAGATTTGATAGAATGGGAGGAGGAGAAAATTGATGAAGAAATAGAAAAAATGTATAGAGTTAATTTGAAATATGCAATAGTTAATAAAAAGCCAAGAGATATATTGATAGAACTTTCCAAAAAAATATATATAGAGATTTAATAATTCAAGCAGCATATAATTAAAAAAATGAGATTGAAGGAAATGTAATTACTATCTTTAATGAAATTCCAGGGAAAATACTAAAAAAAAGAAAAGAATATAAATTTCTAACAGATACATTAAAGAAAAATGAAATAAATTTCAGATGGGAAATTTTTGAAGGAATAAATTTAATGTACAAAGGACAAAGACATAGATTAAACTCTATATTTAAAGCAAAGGAATTTCATAAAAAATTGGAAAAAGAGTTGAAAAATAAGAAAGAACAAGGACAAGAACAAGAACAAGAACAAGAACAAGAACAAGAACAGAGTTTTGTCATAAAATATTGTCTGGAAAATAAATAAGTATAGAAAATGAGCAAACTAAAAACTTTAACATGGAATGTAAATGGTCTCAATTCCCCAGTTAAAAGAAACAGAACATTTCAACTTTTAAAAAAATTGGAATTAGATATTATTGGCCTTCAAGAGACCCATATAAAAAAAAGATATAAAATGCCTGGATAATAGAAAATTGGGTACATTATTTACAACAGCAAATGAAAGGGGAAAAAAACGGTATAGCAATATATGTTAAGCCCTCGCTTAAACCAAAATTAATAGTTAATGATCAAGAAGGAAGATATATAATTCTTGAAATTGAAAGTCAAAACACGAAAATATTGATAATTGGGGTATATGCCCCAAATACTAATCAAAAAAGCTTCTTTAAGGACCTATCAGACGTCCTCTCAGATTATATGAACAATAATTGGATATTGATGGGGGATTTGAATGGGGTTGTGGAACCTAAAATAGATAGGAAATCAGAAAATCAAATTAGTAAAAACCAAGGAAAATTACCAAAATTTTTTTTTAATATGACAAAACATTCAATGTTAGTAGATGCTTGGAGACATAATAAAGGAAACAAAAGAGAATGTACATTTTATTCCAACAGATTCAATTCATTCTCTAGAATTGATATGATCTGGATATCTAAAAACTTAGAAAATAAAATTAAAGATATATCAATTCTACCAAAAACACTTTCAGATCACAGCCCCGTCCAAATGATCCTAAACATAAATACAAAAAAATACAGATGGCAAATGAATGAAAATATTCTTAAAGACAAAAAAAATCTAGAACAATTAGAAAAAAAATTACAATAATTTTTTACTTGGAATATTGATAATGAAGTCAAGATAGAAACAGTATGGGATGCAAGTAAAGCATATATGAGAGGACATCTGATATCGTTAAATAACCATTAAAAAATATAAAAAAAATAGAAACAATAATGGAACAGATAAAAGAGAAAGAATTAGAACTGCAAAATAATAATAGAAAGAAGAAAGAAAAAGAGGAAATAATAAATCAGATCAAACTATTGCAACTCCAGCTAAAGATAGAACTAACAGAAGAATTAGACAGAAAGTTAAAATTTATTAAACAAAGAAATTTCAAATATGCAAATAAACCAGGAAAATGGCTGGTATGTAAATTAAGAAAAGAAAAAGAAAAAAAATTATCACTAAAATTAGAGATAAGAATAGGGAATTAATATACAATGAAGATATTAAAAAAGCTTTCTTTGACTATTATACTAAATTATACCAAAAACAACAAATACCAATAAATAAAATAGATGAATATATTAAGAAATGTAATCTAGGAAAATTAACAGAAGAGGATAAACCAGGATAGACAGACTGAAGAAGCTCCTTGGATAAGGAGCGAAACGTTTCCACTGAGAAAATAGAAATCCAGTTGACATGATTCAAGCTACAGACAATTCCACCTGGATGACTGAGAACCTTCATAGACAGAAGAGGATAAAGATTTTACAAATAATAGTATTACAACCCAAAAAATTAGTGAAGCAATTAAAAGATTGAAAACAGGGAAAACGCCAGGAACCGATGGTTTTACAGCTGAATATTATAAAAAAATTTCAGGAATATTTGATTAACCCATTAAAAACACTTTTTAACTCAATATTGGAGGGCTCAAATATACCACAATCATGGAGAGAAGCCAATATCATTTTAATTCCAAAAGAAAATCAAGGTCCAACAGAATGTAAGAACTATAGACCAATTTCCTTGTTGAACAATGATTACAAAATATTTGCTATTATCCTTGCTGAAAGATTTAAAAAGGTATTACAGAAAATAATTAATCAGGACCAAAATGGATTTTTACCAAACAGACAAATAAAAGATAACATAAGAAATGTAATTGATCTAATTGAATATGCACATGTACATAATGAAAAGCCAATAATGCTCTTATTCTTAGACGCAGAAAAACCTTTGATAATGTTAATTGGGAGTTTATATACAAAGTATTGGAAAACAGAAATTTTGGAGAAAAATTTACAAATGCAATAAAAGCAATATACAAGATACAAAAAGCAAGAATAATAGTAAACGATGAAGAAACCCAAGAATGCAAAATAACAAAAGGTACTAGACAAGGTTGTCCTATTTCCCCTTTATTGTTTATTTTAGTGCTAGAAGTACTATTAGAAGAAATTAGAAAAGACGGAAACTTAGGAATCAAGATAAAACAGGAAACTTATAAACTAAAGGCTTTCGCAGACGACTTGATAATAACAATACAAAATCCAATTAATACAATAGATTAATCTCTAAACTTCAAGCGTATGGTGAATTATCAGGATTTAAAATTAACAAACAGAAAACGAAAATGATTAGTTTAAATATGACAAAAGACGAGAAAAGTAAATTAGAGCAAAAAACAGGATTCCAAAACGTCAAAAAATTAAAATATTTAGGAATACAACTATATAAAAATAATTATGATAATTTATGGAAGGAAATTAAAAAAGATCTTGAGAAGTGGGAAAATGTACAATTATCATTATTGGGGAGGATAGCAACAATAAAAATGAATGTTCTACCAAGGATATTGTATTTGTTTCAAACAATTCCAATCACGATTAAAGACCAAATATTTAGGAAATGGCAAAAGGACATAATAAAATTTATATGGCAAAAGAAAAAACCTAGAATTAAGCTAAAATATTTGCAAGATACAAAAGATAGAGGGGGACTAGCAATGCCAGATTTGAAATTATTTATTTTATTTATTTATTTATTGGATTTATCACCGCCCAACTCCCCCAAGGGAGGAGTTATATTATTATTATATTATATTATGAAATTATATTATGAAACATGCGGATTAATATGGATTAAAGATTGGATAAAACTGGAAAATGGAAAAATATTAAACCTAGAAGGGCATGACAATAGATACGGATGGCATGGATACATGTGGTATAACAGAAGCAAAATAAATAAGGCATTTAATAACCATAAAATAAGGAAATCATTGTTGAAAATTTGGAACAAATACAAAAAAACACTATCACCTAATCTTCCGTTATGGGTATCAACTCAGGAGGCATGTGCCAGAATAGGAAATCAAAATAAAAAAGAATGTATAAGATAAAGAAACTTACTAAAATTTGATGGAAATAATTATGAACTTAAAACAAGAGAAGAACTAGAAAATGAAAATATAATATGTCATTGGTTTACATATATCCAATTAAAAGAGCAATACAAAATAGACAAAAAACTTATCAATTTACAAAAATGGAAAATAATTGGGATAATATATTAGAGAAAGAGGAAGACCATTTAATCTCAAAAATATATAAGATATTACTAGAAATAAAAACCAAGGACATAAAAATCAAAAATTATATGAAAAAATGGGAGGAAAATCTAGGAATTGAAATTACGTACGATAATTGGCAAGATATTTGGACAAAAATATGAAATTCACCCTAAGTAATAATTTAAGAGAAAATCTATATAAAATGATTTTTAGATGGTACATGTCTCCTGAGGTATTATTTAAATCAAAACTCAGTAACACAAATTTATGTTGGAAATGTAAAATTAAAAGTGGGTCTTTTTACCATGTATGGTGGTCATGTACAAAAGCAAAAAAATACTGGAGCAATATACATAAATATATATGTAAAATAATAGACAAAGATATAAGGATGAAACCAGAATTCTATTTGCAAGGCAAAATGGATGACAATATAAATTTATTTATTTATTTATTATTTGGATTTATCCCCACCCATCTCTAGCGTGGTAGACTCTGGGCGGTTTACAACCACAATATAAAAGATAAAACCTATACATTTAAAACTACTATAAAAATAAAAAATAAAAATCCAAAAGATGGTCTGTTCTTAAAAGGAGGGAAACCACTAAGCCAACCACCCCCAGGAGGAACTATCATTTCCTTCACTCCAGGCAAGGTGGCAGAGCCAGGTCTTCAAGGACTTCCTAAAGGCCAGGAGCGAGGGTGCCAGTCTCACCTCAGGGGGCAAGTTATCCCACAGTGTGGGTGCTATTGCAGAGAAGGCACGCCTCCTGGACCCCGCTAGATGGAATTCTTTTAAAGAAGGGATCCGAAGTATGCCCTCCCTGCATGATCGGGTGGGGCGGGTAGATGTGGTCGGGAGAAGACGGTCCCTCAGATACCCTGGTCCCATGCCATGTAGGGTTTTAAAGGTGATAACCAACACCTTGAATTGAATCCGGAAGCAAACTGGTACCGAATGCAGCTCACAGAGTAGCGGTGTTACATTTGCTGATCTCATAGCACCCAGAACTACCCGTGCATCCGCATTCTGGACCAGCTGAAGCTTCCGGATACTCTTCAAGGGTAGCCCCATGTAGAGCGCGTTGCAATAATCTATATGGGAGATGACAAGGGCATGAGTGACTGTTCGGAGGACCTCCTGATCCAGGAAGGGGCGCAACTGGCGCACCACCCGAAGCTGTGAAAAGGCCCTCCTGGCCACGACTGCCACCTGCTCCTCGAGCAGGAGTCATGAGTCCAGGAGGACCCCCAAGTTTCGCACTGAATCTGAACGGGGTAGTGCCACCCCATCCAGAGTTAAAGATGACAACTTCCTGGAAATCGAGAGGCCATCAATCCACAGCCACTCCATCTTACCAGGGTTCAGCTGAAGCCTGTTGTGCCCCATCCAGGCCCCTACAGCCTCCAGACACTGAGAAAGGGTGTCGACAGCAACACTTACTTCACCCGGGATGGAGATGTACAACTGGGTATCATCAGCGTACTGGTGATACCTCATCCCATGGTGATGGATGATCTTACCCAGCGGCTGCATATAGATGTTAAATAGGAGAGGAGAGAGAACCGAACCCTGCGGCACCCCACACAAGAGGGGTCGAGGGTCAGATCTCTCCTCTCCTATTACCACCGATCTGGTCCTGGAGAAAGGAGGCGAACCAGCATAAAACAATGCTGCCCACCCCCAATTCCCTGAGCCGCCCCAAAAGGATACCGTGGTCGATGGTATCAAAAGCCGCTGAGAGGTCCAAGAGAGCGAGAATGGATGCACTCCCTCCATCTCGCTCCCGCCAAAGATCATCCATAAGCGCGACCAATGCAGTCTCTGTCCCATATCCCGGCCTGAAACCTGACTGAAAGGGGTCTAGATAATCCGTTTCATCCAGAATCCTCTGGAGTTGCAGCGCCACCACCTTCTCAACCACATTTCCCAAAAAGGGAAGGTGGGAGACAGGACGAAAGTTGTTTAAAACAGTAGGGTCCAGTGAAGGCTTCTTGAGGAGGGGGTGCACCAACGCCTTCTTGAAGACCGTCAGAAACACCCCTTCCCCCAAAGATGTATTAATAATCGCCTGGACCCAACCACATCTGACCTCCCAGGCTGATTTAACCAGCCAGGAGGGACACGGGTCTAGATGGCATGTGGTGGCGTTTACAATCCGGAGGATTCTGTCTACTTCATCAGGCCCAACAGGGTCAAACTGTTCCCAGATAACAGGGTAAGTACGTACCTCTGGCATCTCCCCAGATTGTGCCTCACGCTTAGAGTTTAACTTAGAATGAATCTGAGCGATTTTGTCCTGCAGATGCTCAGCAAACTCTTCCGACCGGCCCTGTAAATGGGTCACCGTATCTTCGCAACCCAGGAGAGATCTAGTAATCTTAAACAGGGCCATCAGGCGGCATTCTGCGGACGCAATAAGAGTGGAGAAATATTCACGTTTCGCCGCTCTTACTGCCACAAGGTAGGCCGTAATAGCGGCTCTAGATTGTGTCCGGTCAGATTCAGTCTTCGTCTTCCTCCAGAGGTGCTCCAGACGTCTCTTAACCCTCTTCAAAACCCTCAACTCCTCCGTGAACCACGGGGAGTGACGGGTCGAACGAGGCAAGAGAGGTCGCTCCCCTGCCCCGTTGTCTTGGCTGATGCCACACTCGAAACCTGGCTGGACACATTTCCGAAAGGGCAACCCCTCCTCTGGGCCCAGCCAGGTCTCTGTTATACATGCCATGTCTGCCCCCTCCTCCGCGAGTAAATTGCAGATGAGGGGAGCCTTATTATTCACAGACCTGGCATTAAGGAGCAGCAGCCGGACATCAGGGCCCTCAAAGATCTGCTTACCAGGGCCTGGGTATGAGCTTGGAGGGCTGGAATGCGCCACCGGTAATAAACACCGGGGGCGCCTTCCCCAATGATGGCCTGCCCTCCAGCTCCCGTCATAACGTCCCTTACCCGTCACCACCTCGATCAAATTCCCCGCCCCGCAGCCCTCAGAGTCTCCTGGCTCAGACGCCTCCACTCCTGAGTCCCCGGAAAGCCTGGATTTGGGCAAAGGTCCCCTTCTCCATACATCCATCCTCTCAACCCAATCTCTCCTGGGTAAATGGCAGGGCCCCCAGCGCACCAGCTCACGCTCTCGGCGCTGGTAAGCCCCAACCACCCCACACAGCTCACCCACTCTCACTGTTCCCTCCTGGGCCTCTCTCACTAGCCACAGCAAGGGACTCAAACACTCCTACCTACCCTGCCTCTCACTCAAGGGTAGGTACTCTCTCATAACTCATACAATCTTAGTCCCCCCTCGTCACTCTCACTTACAAGGGGGGCACCACACTCACACCAGGGGACCTCCCAGCCTTCTGCCGCCCTAATCAACTGGGGGTGGTCGATCCTCCACTATATCCGCCAAGCAGATCAGGTGTTAAAATTAGTTGTTAAAATGATATAAATAATATAAAGTCTGCGATGACAAAAAACCATGGGTTTGTTCTTCCAACCCATTCCTCATAGGGCCCCAGAGTCCAAAAAAGTCTAAGTCTGGTTCCCCCAGAGTCCATCAAACAAACAGGAGTCCCACTCAGGTCTGTCCAGGCTTGCTGATGAAACTGCTCTGTTCCTTCGCCGGGGGGGGGGGGGGTCCCAAGTATTTTCCAGCCCCCCCTGCAATGGGCCAGCCACGCCAGTAATCTTCCTGGGCCTCCTGGACTTCACCGGGGCCCATTAGCATGATACAACTTTGGCTTGCCTCCAACCCCGGCAGCCTCCGTCGATTATAATGCCGGGATTTGCCACACCCCCAACGTTGTTTGTCCCAGGGGGGTTGGCCGTCTGTCCCAGGGGGGTTGTCTATCCTGGGGGGGCGACCATCTCAGGGGGGGTGTCCCCGAAAGGGCGACTCCAGACCCACTGCACCTCCACAGCTCCGGCGCAGCTCCGGAGAAAACTTGCCCGGGAAAAGACCCCCACACCAGGCTCCGTCCGTCGAACTCGTTGCCACACCCCCGAACGTTTGCTTGTCCCAAGGGGGTTGATTGTCTATCCCAGGGGGTTGTCTGTCCCAGGGGGGCCGTCCTCCAACTGTCAGCCTCCGAATGGGTCCCGCCGCCACCGCAAAGCTCCGCGTCACCCCGCCGAAGCTCCCAAGACTCAGCCAACCTCCGCTCCGTCCGGAGAAGTCCACCTCCAAACCGAGAAACCACCTCTCCAGACCCCAAAGGTAGAATTATGGGGGTATCAGGAAGGTTTGAGGGGGTTTGAGGGGGTTATGGATCTTCCTCCTGGAGCAGAAGCCGGTGTCTGCTTGCAGCCGCCATCTTGGATATCTGATATTTAAAAAACAAAAGATTTTATTCTTATATCTAAGCACAGCAGCAAGAATAAAATATGCTCAATATTGGAAACAAGAAAATATACCAACAAAAGAGGATTGAATCATGAAAACAATGGGATTAATGCAGACAGATAAATTGACAAATTTAATAAAAGGAAAAGAAACAGGGAAATACAAAGAAATATGGGATCCCTTTATAAAATATATACAAAAAGAATATGATATCAAATAGAGACCAATAAATTATACAAACAAAATAATTTAACAAGGGAGGGCGAAAAGATAAGATACAAGAAGAAAAAGGAAAAATGTAAATCTAGTATTTACAATTATATTCTTTGTTAAGAAAACCGGAGGAATTTTAACAAATTGTATGTATGTACTGTATATTTAAGATATATAAGTTAAATTAGAATTAAAACAAATAGTAAATTGAATAGTAATATAACATAAGAGAGGAAAAGAAAATAGATACAGGATTAGGGACAGAGAAGTGTAAGAAAGAAAGGAAAAAGGGTACAATGTAGATGAAAATGAGGAAAGTAGGAAGAAAGAAGACCCCATTAGAAAGGGTAAGATGTAGAAGATGAGAGATGGATAGAGTGGGAGAGAAAAAGAGTATGTTAGATAGGGATGAAAGAAGGAGAATGGAAAGGAAAGGAAGAAGGAAGGAGGATGGAAAGAGTGGGCGGGGAAAAATAGTATGTTAGGGATGAAAGAAGGAGAATGGAAAGGAAGGAGAGAGTTGTTTGAAAGGGATAGAGGAAGAAAAAAGGAGGATGGAAATAGAGGGAAAGTAATTGGAATAAGTATATGTTATATTAAGTAGGTCATGCAATGAATATTGTAATGTAATATAATGCAAATATATGTACATAAATGTAGTTATTGTCATGTGTTATGTATGTTATATATGTTGAATGCAAATAAAATTAATAAAAAAAAAAAAAACAAGGCTCAGAGAGCACCAAGGACTCCATGGATCATGTATTGTTTACTACTGCCAAATTCTAGAATCACTAATTGCAACAACAGCATACACCCAGCGGGTAAGACACCAGGCTTGTTGATCGGAAGATCGCAAGTTCGGAGGTTCGAATCCCTAGCCCCACGTGATGGAGTGAGCTCCCGCACTCGCTCCAGCTCTTGCCAACCTAGCAATTCGAAAGCATGCAAATGCAAGTAGATGAATAGGTACCACTTCGGTGGGAAGGTAACAGCGTTCCGCGTGCGTCATGCCGGCCACATGACCGTGGAAGTGTCTTCGGACAACGCTGGCTCTTCAGCTAACAAACAGAGATGAGCACCGGCCCCTAGAGTCGGACACGACTGCACAAATGTGCGGGGGGGAACCTTTACCTTTAACTTGAAATGCTGAGAACATGAAACTAACAACACTGTTAATGCTCAGCAAAAAATCTCCTTATACATACAGGGCAGGACAGTAAAGAGTGGTATTTGCATGTCAGCTAGCTCAGTACTGAAGAGAAGCTAGTTCAATATTGAAATGGCAAAACACTTCCATTTTATCCTCACTCATTTTGGTCTCAGTTACTGAATGGGAGCTACGATGCTCTCAAGCTAGCATTTCTCTTTCAGGACCGGCAGCTTAGAACTAGAATGGAGAATGAAGCAAGAATTTCCTCAAATAGGCAAATTGAGGTGTAGCATCTTCAAAACACCCTGGCAACCTGCTTTCACTATATTACACCTGAGCCAGAAATCAGCTGGATTCTTGTATCAGTCCTATACTGACTTCATGGGAACAAAGAGGTCCAGAACTGCTTTTCTGCTGATACAGAATCCTTAAGCAGACTTGCCCTCATTTCATTGCTTTACCTTTGTAATAAACAGGCTTTTGCTTCATGTTTGGTGGGCTCATTTTTAATGATATAATTAGGGTTGGTTCTCTCAGATCTAGTATTTAAAAGTTCCTCTGTAGTTCACTTCAAATCTAATCAAGGCAGCATGGATTTACACAATCATTGCATTGCCTTAATATGATGAATTCTCCCAAATTTAACACAAACTTTTACAGAGCAACTTACAAGCAACTTACAAGGATTGTATCTAGTCCCATAAAATACTAAAGACTGATCAGAAGACCTTTTGGGGAACAGATTTTCTAAACTTGGAGGTGAGCAACATAAACACAGCCTAAATTATACTTTTCTCATTTATAGATCAGCTGGAAGAAAATTGGAGAAGTTTAGTGTCTCAGTCAATGTTGCAGCAGCAGGTAAAGTTAGCTTTGTGTTGGATTATGAGCAATTACTCGATCGAAAGCTAGGGAAGTATGAATTGATCATCAGGGTCAAGCCCAAACAGCTGGTGAAACACTTTCAGGTAAAATCTCCATCAACAGTTTTGTCCACCTGTCACGACCAGGTCACCGTTAGAAGACAGGACCCAATCACATCTTTTGCTTTTGCTTAGATGGATATTCACATCTTTGAGCCGCAAGGTATATCCTCCTTAGAAACAGAAAACACCTTCATGACCAATGAAATGAATAACGCTCTCATAAAGACACAAGAAGAGACCAAGGTACGTGGATGGATTTGGACCAAAATTCTTAAAGCTCCTTAGAAAAACCCCAACAACAAGAAATCACTCTTGTATTTTTAGTTTGCCTGATTGATGGTTTTTGTTTGTCTTTAATGTTCAGGCTCATATTTCATTTAAACCAACCTTAACTCAACAAAGGAAAAGCCCTGAGCTGGAAGAGACTCTTCTAGATGGAGATTTCATCATACGTTATGATGTTAAAAGGAATGTTGCTGTAGGTGACATACAGGTAAAATGTGATGCTTTTAATTCACATGTGATTACAACAATGGTCATTATTTAAGGTCCATCCTGAAATCTTCCAGTGTCATAAACATTCATCTGTAATGGGGAGGGGGGGAGTTATACCATGTCCTCAAGATGTTGCTGTCATCCCATCCCTAGCTCTGAGCCAGGGCAGTTAAAGACATTTTCAGCTTTTCCAGTTTTAAAGTAGTGCTTTCCCTCTTCTCCTGACAGAACATTTGCATAGATAAGATCTAACATGCTTCATGTACTTGCTGATGAGATCAGGGACTGGGATCTGCCTCTCTTCTGTCCGCCACTTTAGGCTGTTGCAGGCATCTTTTCTCTTCTGCTCACTAGACACTGACCTCCATGGCCATTTTGTTCCGGGCTGCAGGAGAGACTTTGAGACAGGTCTTATGCAGGGATTAGTGCTCTTTTGAAACCGTGTTAGGCATGTGTTTAAAAAACAGGACTAGCATTCTTTGGAGCTAGTGTTACCCAGAAGCTTGATTTAAACTGGGAAAGAGAGCCATGTTCTTCCAGCTGTATGTTGCTGGTTCTGTCACAAATGCAGGTTTTCCACTGCTTCTGCCAACAAAAGGCAGAACTGTTTTTATTACTTTGGTCGGAAGATGTGGTGCCATTTTGCCTATTCCATGGGCTACTTTCAGTGCTGGCAGCCACAGCCACTGGCTGCCATACTCTTGCAGTGCTAGTTGAGGGTGGAGCTCTCTTGTTTTTGACTACTGCCACCCACCTCACCCCTTGCCCTCAGCACCTGTGACCTGTCAGCTAAGTTATTTTTGGAGAGGGATCGAATGTTCTTTCACTACTGTGCTAGATCCATATCCAGAGATCGCCAAAATGACAGGTCACAGATATGGAGCAACTTCATGCCTTCATACTGGCTGTCAGATGGCTAAAGTAGCTGTTCTAAGTTCCTATCTACACATACCATCCCTGTCCCGCCACTTATTCACAGGGGATTGTTTTTCCCATCAGCAGATAACACTTGGGGGGAAGGAAAAGGAAACCAGGGGAACCCACCAATCTCTTTCCTCATGAAAATGATCAGGTCAGCACTGCCCCCATGAAATATGTGGCATATTGTTCTGCCTGCTCCTGGACTGGAAGATGGTACTTAGCATGGCTGCCTGGCTGTGTCCTTTGTTCCACTTAGCTGGGTTCCTTAGCTTTGAAAAAGGACCATTTAGAGAGGTCTCAACCTTAGTTTCAGGCAATGATTCCAATGTTTTCTATGATTCAGAGTACTAAAATGTGAACCCAAGGGAGATAAACAAAAACTAATCTTGTTTGTTCAAAAACTTACTAGAAATTTAATAAAAACCTTCAGAGTCTTGGGAACGCCAATTTAATTCCCAGATCTCCCAGATTCTGTCATAAACTCAGAGCAATTTCCCTTAGGCTATGTTCCCACGTGTACCTATACAACAAGCTTGCTCCGGAAACATCTTTTCTTTTTCCCGCTATCTACCCATGAGGTACTTCACCTCATCCCTGGACCCTAGTGACCCTCATCCCTAGACTAAATCTAACTTCTTACTTCATGCAGCCTTGGACAGAAAATCTGTTAAGCTTTGCCACCCATTATCTTGGAGGAAAGACCCAGTGACTGACAGGAACTCGGAACAGAAGCAGTCATGGTAGGACAGGCATCAGCCACAAGGTCGGCGAGTTTCAGGCTGTGGAACAGACAGTGGACAGCTGTCTGTAACTCTGTAACTCCATCGCAGAGAAAGGGCTTTAGAGAAATGACACACACTTTTTGTTGGTCTGCTCCCTATGAGAAAGGGGGTAATCCCAATTGCAATTGGAACAGATACAGTCAAAAGATTTTTACTTCCTATCAATAAAAGTAGGCCATTTCCATTCAGGATATATATTTTACTGAAGTGAATTATAAATCTATTGCTAGGAATACATGCCAATTTATATTTTGTTAAAGCAGAAGTCCTTAGATTAAAGATTGGTTTAGTTTCCTTGACTTCAACACCTTTGGTACAGTAAGCTAATGTGTACTTAGGAGAACTGAATGACATGTAGAAATGTATTTCTTCACCCAAACTGTATTTTCGAGCAGGTACCCTATTTAGCTAATTTTAGTTTCTTTATCTTCCAGTGTATCCAAATATGTAAAGTGACATATTTTGTTCATTTCAGATCGTGAACGGTTATTTTGTCCATTATTTTGCACCCAGTGAAATGCCAGCATTTCCCAAAAATATCATCTTTGTTATAGATAAAAGTGGATCTATGTCTGGCAATAAAATTCAGCAGGTAATTTCTCTCAAAACAGAGCCTTTTCTTGAGTCTACTCATAGTTTTTGTTTTATGCTAAGTCTAATTCTCCGTGAGTGAGATGGGCGGTGACTAAATTTGAAGAATGAATGAATGAATGAATGAATAAATAAATAAATAAATCAATCAATCAATCAATCAATCAATCTGATGATTTCAGCAAGCCAGCCTCAAGTATTCTCAGCCTCCTCTCTCTTCTATAGCTGTGAATCAAGAAAGAGCAGTGATGCTGTTTAGTCAAAAGAAACAGGCTTTCTTTCCATCCTTCTATTGTTCAAATTTATTTCCTCATTGGCTTTGTATATATCATAACTTTTGAATGAATTATTACTCCCAGGGTACACACATTAGCTTGTTATTTCTCTGTACCAGTCATTTTGGGCCAGTCATTCTCTCTTAACTCAACCTACCTCACAGGGTTGCTGTCATAAGACAACTTGAGATTTTAGGAGGAAAGGTGGAATATAAATCTAACAAAGAAATAATTGAGCAACTGGCTAAAAGCTTCAGAACGAGCTGTGGAAATAGTTACCCTTTGATGTTGATTAGATATTCTATCTTATTTGGAAACCATTAACAATTGCTTTTGTTTTATCGAAGACAGACATTGTAATTATGAAAGATATCATTTGTTTTCTAATTCACATCAAGGGAAAAGTGAAGTTTCTATGTGCACAGGTCAAAGGTCATGTGTATTTCTGCTTATTACAGTAGATGTAAAATTGCTAACTTTAGGCTATAGTTTAACTGTGTGCTGATTTACTCATTATTATAGACAAAAATGGCCTTGGGAAAGATTTTGGAAGACCTGAATCCTGAAGACCATTTTAATTTAGTTGTTTTTAGTAGTAGTATTTCAATGTGGCACCCCACTTTGTTGCAAGCCAAAAAGGAAAATGTGGAATCAGCTAAACAGTATGTTCAAACCATTCATGCTCAAGGAGGTAAGTATGAGGATTAAAAACGTTTATCCATGTTTGCAATATTGGTTTAATCAGGAGATAACTGGAACTGATACTCAAACCTTCCTTATTCCAGTTTTTCATACAATTACTTGACATATTTTTTCTCTTTAAAAACATACCAAATCATTATTTTCTTCCTTCTTATATTCAACATTCTTCAGGGTATTTTAGCTTAACAATAATAACCATAAGGGTTGTTGTTGTGGGGAAAATAGGAGGCAGGAGTATTAGGTATGTTTGCTGCCTTGAGTTGACAAATATATAGATGTAGATGTAGATATATAAAAACAAAAGGCTGGATAAAAATATTATAATAATAATAATAATAATAATAATAATAATAATAATATACTCATTCCTCCATGTATTTAATTTTTACTTTTACTTTTTTGAGAAGGCAGCAAAGTCAGTTCTTTGCAGCTGAAGCTATTATTATGAACCTATTATTATGAAAATCTAGGGCATTACTATTGCATTAATAATTTTCCTGTCTTGAAACCAGAGATTTCTACTTGTATAAGTTATGACTTTGTGCTCCTTACAAATCAGCACCATAGCAATGGGATCCCACATTGTCATCTCTGTTCATCGGCTGTTTATTGAGCTTAGCTGGGGTACATCACAAATTTTAGTTAAATGATTTCCCCTTTGGAATCTTGAAGCTCTGGAGAGTTTGCAGGCTGGTATTTTCCATTTCCAAGAACTCTGAACTTAACTTTTGACTCCTCCTAGTAGAGGCTCAGCTGCTGTACCATATTACCAATATGCTATTATTTTGAAGGTATTTAAAGAAAAAAACCAGAAGGGATGGTGATTTTGCAGCTTTGCAGCTCCTCCTATAGCATCTCCCTTGGGGGGGAGATGGGCGGTGGCAAAATATGATAAATAAATAAATAGTGTTCAGATCTGGGGGAAAAGAATGCACACAACTTGACATAAAAATATGGATATGGAACCAGGCACTGACTTTATACTGGTTTTTGCATTGTCTGATTGGTCATCTGATGGGAGCCTGACGGTATTAGCAATACGTTGAGGCCAGTGGCAATTGAGAAACACTAGTTGGCTTCAAATCATATATGTTTGTTTGTGACATATATAAATGTATTTATAAATGAATAAACAATCTAAGACTCTTTGCAGTTAAAGCAGTTAAGGGCAGACAAAAAGAGGCATAAAACTAAAACATCCACAGTAAATACAGATGTTCAATAACAGCATAAAACCAAAATAAATAACACTATTAGGCATCCTAACTTTGACCATAAGTCCTTCAGAATACCTCAGTTGTTAAAAATTTCCAGAAGGCTAAAACTGTAGGGCCAATCTGATTTCTGCTGGGAGACTATGCCATGGTGTAGGTGTTGCCACTTGAAAAGCAGCATTTATGAACCACAGACTTCACAGAAAGAGAGGATCACCAGTCATTTCTCCTGGGATGCACAAGCTGGATGGTTCAATTCTAGCTGGAGGAGGTAGCCCAGAAAGACTGCTTTTGAATGGATGGATAGTAGAAATATTGGAGTCCTTGGTGCTCTCTGAGCCTTGTTGTTTTCTTGCAGACGTTTCATTGCCAGGCTAGGCAACATCTTCAGTGCACTGAAGATGTTGCCTAGCCTGGCAATGAAACGTCTGCAAGAAAACAACAAGGCTCAGAGAGCACCAAGGACTCCACAGTTCAACCCTGAGCTACAAATATTCTCTTCGATTAGTAGAAATAGTGTGGAAGCACCTTTATCTACATGTACTTATTCTATCTGCATTGAGACTTCCAACTGCATCTGATTAAATAGATTTATTCAAATGCCTTGAAAGCTCCTCTATACATTTTTAAGAACAGTCCAATACTACGATCATATTCATTGTCATAATTCTTTCTTATTGCAGCAACGGATATTAATAAAGCTCTTTTGACAGCCATTAATTCTCTGGATCAAGCCACCTCTAGGGAGTTATTGCCAGAAAAAAGCATTTCAATGATCATTTTGCTGACAGATGGTCAACCCACTGTTGGTAAGTTAGGAACAGAAGAGCTACTCAGTTGTTATTGTTTTTCTTTGCACTTTATTTATTTAAGTATATACTTTTCAACAATGTTATCAATTTTTTAAAATATTGTATTTAAAATAGCATTCTTTTCTTCCTTAGCCTTTCCCCACCACTTGAACCTTGCAATTTCAAATACCCTCAAATGTTTCTGCTGACTAAGAATTGGAGATTTCTTTTCCAGCTGTTTTATTCATTCAGCTCCCATATGTACTGTATGCACAGTATGTATGTATATATGTTTGTGTGTGAGTGGATGGGTGAGTGTGTTGTTGGTGTGTTTATATAAAGGTCAGGGATTGAGGTTGGTGAAAAGAGAGAGAAAAAATATTTTGCTATTGATATTTTATACAAATCTCTCCAAGTATATTGGAAAACAAACCTCACCATCACCCTTACGCTGAGGATCAGCCTAAAAAAAGCGTACTATATCTTTCTTAGCCCTGAAATCCAATCTCTTGATCATTTAAATGTTTCAGAAATCACATCTGTTTATCTGATCTAAAGTAATTTTCCATTCTTCATATTACAAATAGCATATATTTGATTTTTGTGATATTAACACTTTGGAATTTTGTAGTGCAGTCATATTCTAGGGCTTATGTTATTGTTCTCACATGCCCATTATTCACTCTTATTCCTTTATCTTGGTTCAGTGACACATCTGAGCAAGATACTTTATGAGTTACTCTACCGTGTACACACATACCATATTCACATCCTGCCTTTTCATCAGAAAATGACACTCAAGACAGCTAATGCTGATAAAGTAGAAAAATCAGCAAGTTAAAATACAATCAATAATTTAAAACAAAGTAATGCATATATTACTTTGTTTACATAGAGCCAGTTTGGTCTAGTGGTTAAGGCAACGGGCTAGAAACCAGGAGCCTGGGAGTTCTAGTCTCGCCTTAGGCATGAAAGCCAGCTGGGTGACCTTGGGCCAGTCACTCTCTCTCAGCCCTAGGAAGGAGCCAATAGGAAACCAGGAGACTGAGAGTTCTAGTCCCACCTTAGGCATGAAAGCTGACTGGGTGACCTTGGGCCAGTCACTCTCCCTCAGCCCATCTCACCTCACAGGGTTGTTGTGGGGAAAATAGGAGGAGGAAGGAGTATTAGGTATGTTCGCCACCTTGAGTTATTTATAAAATAATAAAGGCGGGATAGAAAATAAACAAACAAACAGACAAATAAATGAAATATTTGGTATGTGTCTGTGTGTGTTCATACTTATAACAGGTGTAACAGACACTAACATAATTCAAAAAAACATAAAGAAAGCCAATCAGGGAAAGTATTTCCTCTACTGCCTTGGCTTTGGATTTGATGTAAGCTATACTTTCCTGGAGAAGATGGCCTTAGACAATTGGGGAGTTGCTCGACGTATATATGAGGACTCAGATGCAGCCCTTCAGCTCGAGGTAAGGACTGATGATCAAAGCATGTCAGTATCTATTTGAAACAAATCAATAGCATGCTAAAAGTGATCTTAATTTTACTGACTGGAATATTCAATGACTTCCCATGATTCTCTCTTCCTTCTGTCTCATTCTAGGGCTTTTATAATGAAGTGGCTATTCCCATCCTAAGGGAGGTTAACATGAATTATCTTGGCAATGCTGTAGAGGAAGTCACTCAGAATAACTTCAAGTTGCTCTATGAGGGCTCTGAAATTGTAGTTGCTGGAAAACTTAACAGTGAAATTGATACTTTTTCCTTAGAAGTAAAAGCTCAGGCGGTAAGTACTATGCAGCCACTGCTAATTGAAAAGGGGTAAGAGTTTTGTTTCACAGAGGAGATTCTGAACTGTGTTTCCAGATGAGTTGTGAAAACTAGTAAGAGTGTGTTTCCTTCAAAGTTTTTTTAAAAATACAAAATGGAGTGTATATATGTGTGTGTGACGCTGCTGTGCTACATATCTCATGATAAAGAACTCTTAAAACAAACCATGAATGAGAGGACTGTAGCTGCCCCTCAAGAGGAATAGCTATTAGGGTCATCTGCAGGTTAAGCCAGATTTTGCCTTCACCATGCTGTGCAAATGTGCCCAAGGAATACAACATCTTGACCATGCAATTCAACATTTCATTGGAGTGCATTATTTTTAATGTTTATAATATTTACTTTCTTGAAGGTAGTAAACAGACTTTTGCTTCCTTGAAGGTAGTTGTCACGGGTTCTTTTTGTACCCAAGGTTGTTTATTCAGACTCAAATGAAAATCCCCCAATAAAGCACTGCACACATAAAGATTTTAGATCTCCCCTTATAGGTTTGGGGGGTATTTTACTTGAAACAACTATTTACAATATAAAAGTGTTTTCTACGTGTGTAACTATGATTCTAGCTTCTAACTATCTAACCTATATTCCTAATAGACTTATACTATGTAACTAGTTCTATCTGTATCCTTATCTAATACATGTATGCAACTCACTATACTTATATCCCTATTACTACTTTAAACTACTGCTGCTGCTACTATATCTAGTACACAGAGCACCTTTAAGAGGGCAGCTTTACACACTTGCCCCTCTCCAGACGTTTGCTGCAAGACTTTTCTTCTGCTTGTCTTTTCCTCCAGACTTTCCAAGTCTCTGTGGGAAACAAATGCCTTTTTGCTGTCTTTGGTTGCTTTATTTCTCCATTCTGGCTGCCAGCTGCAAACTCCAAACACACAGCAGCTCTCCACCTCGTCCTGCTCTCTCTCCTCCTCCCCCAGCTGTTCCAAATGACACCTTTTATCTGCTGCACTGCGGTTCCAACACTGATAGAAGGTTTCAAGTAGAGGGGAGGAAGGCAATCACAGGTGCCTGTAATGTTCCTTACAGCCTGTTCTTTCACAGTAGTAAACAGAAAGGACCTCTCCTTTCAAATAAGTTCGGCAGAATGGAACCTGGTGCTATGTAAGCCCAGATTGGGTATTATATCAATAACTCACATTGATCCCTTCCCCCATTTTTCAGCATGGAAGCAACTTGACTCTGAAAGAAAATGCTAATGTCACAGAAAAAGCACAAGTGTTTGAACATCTGAAATACGTACATGGAAATTTCAATGAAAGATTATGGGCCTACTTAACAATTCAACAACTATTAGAAAAATCGTAAGTGAACATCTTTGTACTTTTTTGGATGGGTAACTGAAAGAAAATACTTTTTAAAAAAATATAACTACCTCAAGTAGGTAGAGTTCATAAAGGCACAGTGTTTTTCTTCTCGTGGTTGCTGGTCACGCACTATCTTGAGTCATGCCGTTCATTCTTGGTTCCTTCTTAGTCTATCTTGTCCTTCAGTTTGTTTCACTTTATGTCTCAGTGAGAGAATATGAATATTCCTAACCACATCTTAAACTTCTGAAGCATATTAATTTTTTATTTTAAAAACCCTGAATTACATATAGAATCAGTGGAAATTATGCTCTGTATTTTAGCATTTCGGCTGAAGCAGCAGAGAAAAAAGAACTGGAAATCCAAGCATTAAACCTCTCCCTGAAGTATGGCTTTGTAACACCCATGACTTCCATGGTGGTCACTAAGCCAGAAGCTGAAGAAGTGGCTAACAAACCAACAGAAGCAGGTAAAAGCCCATATGACGTCTTTCTATGTTCAGTAGAAGCCTTAGAATAGATTGTTGGCCATTCCCTTGTCTTCTGAATCTCATTCAACTGCTAGAACAGAGCTTTCCAAACTGTGTGTCGGGACACGTTAGTGTGTTGGCTGCAGTGTCTGGGTGTGTCGCGGCTGCTTCTCCACACAGGTCCTAGTGCCTGCTTTGTGCCTGGCTGCCTCCAAACCTGCTGTGATTCCGTGCAGGTCCTAGTGCCTGCTTTGTGCCCTGCTGTAAGAGTGTGTCACGAAATGATGCCCTGCTCTAAGAGTGTGTCACGAAGTGATGCATGTCTAAATAGTGTGTCACCAACATGAAGAGTTTGGAAAGCTCTGTGCTAGAAGGATAAGTTGGACAGTGCTTCTGAGGATATCTGCAAGTGTTGCTAGGATGAATTAACAATTCTGAAATAAAAAATAATAATCATGCTAACTACAAGATAAGCGAGAGCATAGGAATGGTATCACTGTTGTTCACACTGGACACAGAATATATTTTTCAAGTGTTAATTGATTACCATGAAACAGGATTGAGATTTTCTAGCATTATTTTTATCTTCTTTTAGGATTTTATCAACAAAAAATATTTAAATCCTAATCCTATTCCTTCTTTACTCAGTAATATAGCAAGTAATATATCAAGCTTTTTTTTGTACTGTGGTTTTAGCATTTATAAATTGCATTTTCTTTAGATTTTCTAGAAACATATGCATGTGGAGATAAAAGTACTTTTCCCTTAATACTGACTCACATGTTAGATTATTTCAGTATAAAACTGAACTGTGTTCTATCCATGTTTTCCACTCTGTTCAAACCAAGTATTTTCTTGTACTCATTTTTTTAAAAAATTAGGACCAATAAATGGAATGGAAACCAGAAGGATTACATCTTAAAGCTTCATTATTTTCATTGCATGTCTTGCCACTTTAGTTATTCCTCAATTCCTAGGTTATGGTCTATGAAATAATCTAGGAACAGATTGTAGCTCATACTGTTGTATTATAATGCCATTGGAGTCTCTTGATGGAACTTCTATGATTCATAATTCTGAATTAAATTGCAAAATGATTTGGGGAGCTAGTAAGATGTAGAGCAGAGCTTTCCAAACTTTTCCTGTTGGTGACACACACCAACGGCGGCAGCGGCACAGCGGTGCACGTGGCAGCGGCGGTGTGCAGGTGTGTCGCGTGAAACCCGGAAGTGCTGATGGTGCGCTTCCAGGTTTTCGCGCGACACACCTGCACACCGCAGACGACACAGTACTGTGTCGCGACACACAGTTTGGAAAGCTATGATGTAGATTCTGATGTGTTTCATATTAAAACAGGGGGATCTAAGTTCTGTTCATCCATAGAACTTACTGGTCCACTTCAAAACAGTTGCAATCTTTCACCGTAAAAAGTCTCAGAGGTGGGTGAGTATGTACACTACCCTAAACTCCTTGGAAAGAGAATAGATAAAAGCGAGGTACAAAATAAGTTGGTTTGCATTGTTTTGACCTATTGAAAAGTTTTGATTCCCCCAAATGATGAAATTGTACAACTGTTATGAAATGATTTGCTCAGAAGGATTAGATAGAAAGATTACAGATTCACAACCTTCCCTTCCTTAGCCCCAAGGGGACAGCTCTAGTAGTTGTGAATGTAGGAAATATATGGATGATGAAGCCACTTTTTAGTAAAGTTGATATTATTTCTGTCATTGTTTCTTTGTCCAGATAATGAGGATTTCCAGGACCATGGAATGACAGATCCATCCTTTGGTGTGTAATTGATTCTAGAAATATAGTATCAATATTCATTTCTGACAACTTACTCCATCATAAAAACCACCTAACTACAGGACTCTCTCATAGGTGTGCCACTGCTTGCTTCTGGAGTCTATAGAAATACTCCTGCCAAATTTCATCTAAGTTCAGCTGCATTGCCAGGTATTTTTTCCTCTTAAGTCTCACAGAGATTACAGTACAGACCATTAGTTTGCTCAGTCTGTTGCCTGGAGTGTTGAGACGTGGCTCGCCCATGCCATCCTCTCAGAACATAATAGAAGGCAAAAAGTCATTCCAATAAGAAATACACACTTTACTTAATGTATGTTTTAAAACATCCAAAATAAAATGCAAGACTTTGGTTCTGCAACACAAGTTACTTTTTTGTAACAAGTGCAACAAATGGGGAAGTAGTAGTAACATTAAAGTATTCCATAGATATTATTTTATGTTACAAATAATTACACATTTCAGTAATGTGTGGTTAATGCCGTAGGCCACATTATAAATCTATCCATTCATTTAGGAGCCTAATTGTTCCAGTTTCTACAACATTGAAACAATGAAATAATTTCATTTTCCTCCCTTAAAAGGTAAAGGTAAAGGTACCCCCCACACATTTGTGCAGTCGTGTCTGACTCTAGGGGCCGGTGCTCATCTCCGTTTGTTAGCCGAGGAGCCAGCGTTGTCCGAAGACGCTTCCACGGTCATGTGGCCGCATGACGCGCGCGGAATGCTGTTACCTTCCCACCGAAGTGGTACCTATTAATCTACTTGCATTTGCATGCTTCCGAATTGCTAGGTTGGCAAGAGCTGGAGCTAGTGCGGGAGCTCACTCCGCACGCAGGGCTAGGGATTCGAACCTCCGAACTTGCGATCTTCCGATCAACAAGCCTGGCGTCTTACCTGCTGAGCCACCACGCCCCCATTTCCTCCCTTACATCTGCCATATAATCATCTTTATTTTAAAACAATACTTCTGCTACATAAGGACAGAATGATAGAATGGAAGGAATATGCATACTATGTATCTTGTTTCTTTTTCAGGCATGCATATCATTCCCAAAGGTGATTGATCATGAATAGCCTTTTACATTTCTTGATATCTGTTGAGTAATCAATGTGTGTGTATGTGAGGAGGGGGTGGATTCAACATTTGGGGATGGGCGGTAAGCCAACGTCTGGCAGAGGAGGGGTGGAGAGGATGGGAATGAGAGGTAGTGACTAAGGATGGAGTGGCAATCCCGGGGTGGACATTCTCCCGACGCTGCTGGGTTTCTGGGATATAAAAGTCCACTACATCAGACTGGGGCAGTTTAGATTAGAATATGAGTGAATCGTGGGACGGGAGTAGAAGAATGAAGGGTCATGGAAAGAGTGATAGAAATATTGAGCTTTAAAATACTCCTGCACTCAAATCCACCAAAAAGGATTACTATTGATTTTTGTATTTGTACTGTACTATATAGGCTGACCATACGTCCCGTTTTGAACAGAACAGTCCCGTTTTTTAAGCATTTTTCAACCGTCCCATCGTTTTCATAAAAATCTCAATTTTGTCCCATTTTTCAAACCCGGTGGGAATGGCGCAGAAAGAGGATCCGAGCCGGAGCGCGGACCGGGGGGCAGGGTTTGCAGGCGGGAGCCAATCACGTGGACCGGGGGGTGGGGTTTGCAGGCGGGAGCCAATTGTGAGGACCGGGGGGCGGGGATCCCTGTCTTTTTCATGAATACGGAATATTGCATAAGTCCCCGTCCCGTTTTGCCATCCTGAAATATGGTCAGCCTAGTACTATATGAAAATTAGTGACATGGGGCCAAACTGTTGAAAATTAATCATCTCTACATTGTTAGACTCATTTGGACAAAAAAAATTGCAGTAATATATATAGCAAATCCTTAATTCATTTTTTCCCCCATGAGAAGTTCCAGATATGAATTCCTTATATGGGGTAGAAGAAAGCCATGTGCTAGATTGAATTTGTGTGGTAAAATGCATGATGAGGAAAAAGCTAAGTGCTTCTGGTATCATTTCTCTGATCCAGTTCAAATTCTCTGAGATTCATTAAACCCAACAAAACATTTAGCGTTTTATTACAAGCACTGGTGTATAATCTTTCACCTTAAAGTTAATGACTCTTTGGGGCATTGTAATATAATGCAGAGAGAGAATTACAGGCCCAGCCTCCCACTGCAGCCACCTCAGAACTTTCAAATCTTTGTCAATCATTGCAGCAAATTTATTTATATATTTATAAGTTTGATAAAACCTATTCTAGGCAGTATGCAAAATAATCAAACACAATAACAAATAGCAATACTATTTTGAAAAACCAATAAAACCATAACAATAAATAGTAATGAAACAATAATAATGGTGAGGATCATTCTCTAGTTACTTAACCATCAAAAGCCTTTTGGAAAAATCTGGTCCTAAATATTGTTCAGCGGGCCATATAAGAATGGTGCCATTTTTGCCACAGGCACTAAGGTGTTCCTAAGGAAGACAGCAGCCCCCAAGAACACCACCTCTATGCCACACCGGTCATGTATCCTGATAGGTGGTGTCCTTTAGGAGGTGCTCTGTACTCCCCAGAGTTGGGCAGGCGGAATTTACTTGGACAGACAGTCTCTAAGATACCTACGTTATGAGACATAAAGAGCTTTCTAGGAGATAACCAGCACCTTGAACTACATTCAGAAACAAACTGATAACCCATGCAGTAACAGCAGCGTTGTGTGACAATACTCTGATTATCCAGTAAGCATAGAGGCTGCTGCATTTTGCACCAGCTACAGTCTCTGGGTGATCTTCAAAGGCAGCCCCACGTGGAGTGAATTGTGGTAATTCAGGCCCAAGGTGACAAGGGCATGAGTGACCATCTTCATACTATCCTGTCTTAGGTGAGATCAGACTTGACCGGTCAAAGTTTGGCAAAGCCATCCTGGCTGTGGTCTCCAACTGCTCTTTCAGCAGGAGCCATGAATCCCAGATTGTGACAAGGGAAGCACAACTCTATCAAGAGCCAAAATTGAGATCATCACCAAATTAATTGGCTTCTGAACCAATAGCCACTCCATCTTACTTGGGTTGAATCTGAGCCTTTTCTCCCCATCTAGGCCTTACAGCTTCCAGGCACTGAGTTAAGACTTCCACCACATCTCCCATTTGGAAATGTATAGCTAGGAATTATCATCATACAGGTATGATGGTTAACAAAGGTAATTGAGACCAGAATTTCTGTCACTAAGTGACGCGGTCGTAAAGCATGACATCACATGACTGCATTGCTTAGCAACGGCAATCCTGGCACTCCCAGTTGCCATTGATAAGCGAGGATTGCAGGTCATTAACAAGTTCCAGGCAGTTTGCAAGCAGGCTGGCAGGCAGGTAAGGCGTTGTGCAAGGTGCAGCAGGAGCACAGCGGGGCCAGGAGTGCTGCTGCCAGGCAGGGGAGGGTGCAAGCAACTTACCAGAGTGACTTGCTACCTTCCCTGCCAGTTTCCCATTTGACTTTGCTTGTGGGAAGCTGTCAGGGAAGGTTGCAAATGGTGATAACATGACTGCGGGACGCTGCAACCGTCGTAAGTGCAAGCCGGTTGTGAAGTGCCCAAATAGCAATCATTCGACTGCCGGCGTGCTGGGACAGCTGGAACTTTGAGGACCAGTTGTAAGTAGCACTTGTTCAGCACCGTTGTAACTTTGAATGGTCACCGAACGAGTGGTCGTCAAATGAGGACTACCTGTATTGACGATACCTCACTCTGTGGCCTCTCCTAGTGGCTTCATGTATACAGTATATTAAACAGGATGGGGAAGAGAACAGCACCCCTTATTGGAATCCTGGTGGTCTTGACCTCTTCTGTCCTGTTAACACCAAATGGACCCAATCTCAGGAAGGAGTGGAATTAGTACAAAATGGTACTTCCCACTCCCAAGACTCGCAGGTGGCCCTGCAGAATGCTTTGCTCCACAGTATCAAAGGTCAGGGAAGGAAGCTTGAAATTATTTAGGACTAACACCTTGAGCAAATCCATAGTCATCCCTGCAATAAGATCCATCTTAAAAAGGGATGCTGCCACCATGCAACTGGTAGATGCTAAAGATGGTACTTTAGCAACACCTCTAGCCCAACCCTCACAAATGTAGCCTCCATTTTGATACCTGGATGCATATTATTATACATCCACATGCTTGCCTTGTATTTATCCATTTTGAGACCCCTAGACAAGATTTTTTGTCACCTTGTAAAGAGCGTGACACGATGTTGACTAAATTATTGACTTGGCAATAATTCCCATTTTCCAATTATTCATTCTCAATTTGAGCAACATATAAGATCCCGAAAACCTACTTTAGACGTGTCTTATAAATACATACAGTAAATATTTTTCTCTCCCCAGATTTGGCTTAACCAAGACTCCATTAAAAGTTGCTTCTCAACACCACATTAGTCATGAAAAGGCCATGACAAGTATTTTATCTGTGCAAACAGCCATGTTCCATTATTAAGTGACAGTGTAGTGAGGCATTCTGTTCTTTGAATAACAAGGAAATTCTCAGGCCAGCCTCTCCTGCAAGATTCATCTTGGTGATTGATTGATTGATTGATTGATTGATTGATCAAATTTGTATAGCCGCCCATCTCACAGAAAAGTAACTCTGGGTAGCGTAGGTGGGTAGTGTACAACACTTAATTAAACACCAATAATATATTAAAAACATTCATTATTAAAAACTATAAAAAACAATCAAAAACAGGAGAGGATGATGTTAGCTGCAGTAAGATTTCATCAGATTTCAACCCAGCACTGAAGCTGGTGTGTATGAGGATGTAAATGTTCAACTTACTGTGGTTGCAGAGGGGTGCTAATTTCCTCTCTTGGATCTTCTGGCACCTTGGAAATTTTACAAACTCTTTGTGAAAGTATGCATAACTACTCAATATTTTACAGGGCCTTCAACTTCAAAAGCTGCTTGCCCTTGGAACCCAAATGATCCCTGTAATTGTAATAATTTACTTTAAACTAATTTGAAAAGGATGTAAATTGTTTCTTCTAATTGGGACTATTCTAAAGTGGCTGTTAGGTGGTTCACCAGTCAGTAGTGTTATTAGATTCTGGTTTCGCTACCACAATTGGGACTGGCAGCTCTGTCGTTAAGTGAAGTGGTCTCTAAGTGGGAAATCATGTGGCCGCAACTGTGCTTTCCTTCCTTTTCCCAACTCCACCAACCTTTGGAATGCTCACCCCAGCTGGGTTCTGGGATAATTAGCAAGAAGGGAATAATATTTGTATTTACACTCATTGGAGAGGAAGGGATTACAAGGGAGTAAGCAGGCACACAATGGGGAATACACATCAAAAGGAATGTAGTGGCTCTCGGGGCTGGGAGCTGTCAGCATCCTATGCAAACAGCCTGGTGTATTCCCCATTGTGTGCCTGTTTACTCTCTTGCAATCCCTTCCTCTCCAATCTCTCTGCTCTGTGATGGGGAGAAAAAAACCCAAGCAATTTATGTAGGCAATCTCTCCTGTGCCTGACCTGTCCCCCCCCCCCCGCCTTTGCAAAGTGGAGACATTGGAGTGGACAGGATTACAAGAGAGTAAGCAGGCATACAATGGGGAATACATTTTGCAAAATACTGTTTGCGTAGCACGCTCCCAGTGCCACCGCATTCCTTTTGATGTGTATTCCCCATTGTGCCTGCTTACTCTCTTGTAATCCCTCCATCTCCAATCTCTCCACTCTGCAAGGGAGAAAAAATAACAGGTCAGGCACAGGACAACGCGTACTGACTGTAATGGCGATCACATGACTGAGGGATACAGCAAAGGTCATAAATGTGGGCATTGATCGTAAAGTTATTTTTTCAGCACTGCCGTAACTTCGAATGGCCACTGAAAGAGGCAGTCAGTAAGCGAGGACTACCTGTATGTCTTAATTTGATTTTAGTACCTTCTCTGCAAATTTGTGTGAAACACTTATTAAAAGTATATATTTATACATTTAAAGCAGGGCTTCTCAAACATTGTGATAACATAATCCCCTAAAATAATAAATTTTGTGGGGGGCTCTCCCTACCTTGAGTAAAACTGGGATTAGGATTGGGTAAGAAATATAATTCTTATTTTCAATAATGAAATGTTATTCTATATATCAGATCAAAGGAAATGGAAAACACGAGTGAACTTCATTAGTATGCACACTTCTGCAGATCATCCAACCTCAACTTCAGCAGTTCACCATGCTGCCAAGACATCAAAGAGTCCAAGGACAAACATACATTTCCAAAGAAAGCCAACATCAAGAGCCCATGGTCAGTGTCAGTGGACTGCCCATATCCAAAAATTGATTGCTATGTGATCAATAGGTATCAATGGTTCTACTATGCAGATAGAGACTTTTGCCCATTTCAGCTGGGTTAGAACCCCAGTGCAAACATGCCTTGCATTCTTATTAAGGCAAATTACAAAACTTTGATCAACCTTTTTGACATACAGTAAATTCAGTCATTTTGTAAAATAAATAGACATGTTAGTATAAAAAAATCATTTCGAAAGAAAATGGCATTACATAAATAATTGAAAGAATACAATATCATCTGGGCAGTTGGTAAGAAAAAGAAGCAGAAGGAAACCAGTTTAAGTTTAGTAATACTCAAAAGTCTGAAATCAACTGCCAGCCTGAGACAATTTAAAAGTATTTTGCAATATCCACCACCCCTGAATCATGACTCACAGCTTAAGGCAGTGTTTCTCAATCTCTGCAACTTTAAGATGTGTGGACTTCAATTCCCAGAATTCCCCATCCAGCATGGAGTTGGTCCATACATCTTAAAGTTGCTGAGATTGAGAAGCACTTGTTTAAGAACTCCTGATTTAAAGCATTAAGCCAAGCTAATAAACTGCCCTTCCCAAGCAATATATGTAAAATTAAATAGTAACTACAGGTAGTCCTCATTTAGTGACCACAATTGGGACCAGAAGCTCTGCCATTAAATGAAATGGTCGCTAAGTGGGAAATCACATGACTGCGACTGTGCTTCCTTTTTCCCCACTCGCCCACCGTTTGGAATGCTTACCCTGGTGCTGGAATAGCTGGCTGGCAGGTGCTGCCTGTAACTGACAAGACTAATCAGTTTCACACCTTTCGCTTTTATTTGCCTCCTAACCACTCCCCTGCCCTTTGAAATGTTCACCCCAACGCTGGGATAATTAGCAAGAAGGGAAATAATGTTTGTATTTACATTCATTGGAGAGGAAGGGATTAAAGAGAGCAAGCAGGCACACAATGGGGAATACATATCAAAAGGAATGCACTGGTGCCGGCAGCCCTGAGCACACTAGGCAAATAGCCAGTGTATTTCCCAATGTGTGCCTACTTATTCTCTTGTAATTCCTTCCTCTCCAATCTCTCCACTCTGTGGGGGGGGGGCAGGAGAAAAAAAATGGGTCAGGCACAGAAGAGATTGCATAAAGAGATTGGTTGTTTTCTTCTTTTTTCTTTTCTCTCCCTTGCTTGTTTAAGCAATCTTTCTGCTCTGCGAGGGGAGGGGGGGAGAAACAAGTGATGAACCTATACTTCATTAACCTGAAAGAAGTTAGATGTTATTAATTATAAGAATAATGTCAGTTTCACAGTGCAAAAACCACATGTCCTTCCAAAGCCCCTCAAATGTGTATTTAATCTACTGCAGGGCAAAAGCGATTGAGGCTGCCAGTTTACTACTTCTTCATATGCTTTCACTCCATAAGTGCAACATGGGCCTAAGCGACATTGACATATTTTCTTGAAAAAAATAAAGGGCAAACCTGAAAAAGGGGCAAATTTGAAAAAGGTTCATAAGGATTTTAAAAATGTTTATGTTTATAACTGTGCTTTACAAAGGAAAACTCAAGAGGAGAACCAAGAAAATACATGATTTAATTAAATAAATCTAAAGGGCAGTTTTCTGAAATAAAGGACACATGGTCACTGTAGCCTAAGCTGACCATGCCAGCTGTCTGCTTTTGTTACTGTAAAGACTCCTGAGGTGGCTTTCAGGGTGCTGTGCTTGGATATTTGATTAAACAAAGAACTGCACAGCTCTGCTGATTAACATGTAGCAAACTGAATCCTTTTGCAGCCTGCTGTTCACATTAATTATAATCTAGCTGAATTTTGCCTGCCATAAAACTTGGTTGAGATATTAAGGATCTTGGATGATTCCATAAATCAATGCAAAATACGTATTAATAATTACTTTTTTTTTCCAGAAAGCAGGACTTCATATCCCCATTTCCTTTTGCAACTGTCTAGTGAAAATGTTTCAGTTTGTTTAACTATTAGTGGGCAGTCACAAACACCCTTAAATCTACTGTCTGATCCAGAGAAAGGTATGTGCTTTCCATAAAGAATGGGGTAGATTTGAGTATTCCAAGTTCTATGAGAACGTTTTCCTTGTGACAATCTATGAAAATCTATTCTTTTCTGATTCTTGTTTTTGTTGACTGTACTTTTCATCTCATTTCAGACAACTGCATTGTAACATGTTGCAGATTCCAATATGTATATGTGGGTGTATTGACTTTTTTAGTTTCTAAATCCATAGATTGTGATATTTATTTTAAATGTTGAGGATTTCTATCAACTCTTTATCAATTGCCCTGTCTTATATGTGCTACACAGATGCAAAAAATGTTTAGTAGTGTTGGCATGATGGATGAATACTTGGCTGAAAGGTTAGCTACCTAGACAAAAACAGATTTTGTGATTCTGTTTACTTGTATAGTGTAACTAAAGTCATCTTCAAATTGAGCTTGACTGCTGGCGGACTTCATGGACATGTTCACATGCCTTCTTCCAGGAGGTGGATGTAGGTAGATGTAGATGTAGATAGCTTCCCTGTCTAGCCAATAACCCTGGGATTTTATGGTGGTCTCCCATCTAAATCCTAATTGGGTCAAACTCAGCTTAGCATCTGAGTGTAAATAAGATAAGCAGGGTAGTGCACACCAGCCAACTTAATTGGCAATCAAATTAAGTAAAGAGCATTCTTGTGAGATTCAGATGTTTTTACCCATTGTGTTTACATTGCAATTATTTTTGTACTAATGAATGTTGGGCAAACAATAACATGTTTCCTGAGTATTCCTTTACATAATATATTTTCAGGGATCCAAGTGACTGGCAAGCTTGGTGGAAACAGACACTTTACAGAGTTTGAAATAACCTATCCGAGGCTTAACATGGAAATAAAGGTGTCAACAGAACAAATTATAATGAAAAGTAATGACTCTAAACACTCTTTTATGTGGACAGAAAGAGAATCTTTAACAATTGAAGGGTAAACCCGCTGTTTTTAGTGTTCTTTTATAGACAATCCAGTTCCTAAGACATGGTCTCTTTTTGCTCAATCTGCCAGAGTGAAAGGTGTCCTTCCCCCCTCCCAGGGACAATGCACATCCAAATGAAAATGCTTGGATATCAGACTGCAATATTAAGAATATTGAACTCCTAATTTAGGGCTTGAGGTTTTTTTCCCTCCTTGGATATATGCATATAGGTTTAAAGCATTTTACTGTAATAGATCCTTCATAATATATACAAGCACATGTTCAGAAAGAATGTGATATGGTTTAAACCCCTTATGACAGCCTACTCTGTTAGGAATCTGTCACTATGCAGCCTTGTCAAAGTTGGCTTATGGGTTTGTTTATACAGTCCCAGAGAATAGTTAGTAGAACTCTGGGTAAACCAATGTGACCAGTTGCTATTGCATTTGCAAGTAAAATTCCTCACATCCAATTTACACTCCTGCATTAAGACAGAATTAGAGACTAATGCAGCCAGTACACCATCTAGTTAGTTTGTTATGGATATATTTGAACTTTTATAGTTTGAGAATATAGATAACTTATTTGGAGATTTGAGATCCATTGCTTTGGAAAGAGGTGGGGGTTTTACTTCTCTTAAATAAAGCCAAATTAAATCTAGCTGGTATGAAAAAGGTATTATTCCGTGTCTGATTTTTCAGTTCTTAGCAAGATATTAGAAAGACTTATGATGCCCAGTTCCTGACATTTAGTAAGATCCAAATTATCAGTTCCTTTTCAGTCTGATTCCTGCCCTTATTAGGGACTGAAACTGTCTTTGGTAATCTGATGTATGACTGTGATGGAGACAGAAACACAGCGATGGTGTAGATCCTTCTGATGTATTAGCTGCTTTCAGAGATGTTGATCATAGTGTCAGTCTTAATACAACATCCTGCTTGAGTATATATCCAGAAGGCTGTACTTGGAATTTACTGCTCTATCACCTTTCTTCTGTGGTTCTTCTAGATTTAATTTTGTGTGCATGGTGTTTGATAGCCACATGAAAGTAATCACAAGGAGAGAATGGAAATCCTAAACTGATATCTGAAAACAATCCCAAATTGATAAGGGCAGATTATATAGAACTCTGATTTCTCTGTGATTGCTTTTAAGTCAGCTGTACGTATGTATTTCTTGTTGCCTTCTATAGCTTCTAGATTTGTTGTTCATTTTTTTTAAAAAATGGGGTGGATAGTCATTTGTATTCCCTTCACTGATGCAAAGTATCCATCAAATAGATGGGGAGAGCAGCAGTTCAGCTGTTTGCCTTCTCCCTACAGCCACAAATCTAGATAAGCTGATTAAAGACCCCTTAATAAAAGTATGAGATGTAGGTCTGAAAATAGGGAAGAAGATAATTTTTTAAAAATTTCCTTCTTTCTGTTGTACTAGAAAATGCCTTCCCTCAGTGGAGGGACACCAATTAGAAACCACCTTTGGTGTGTTGTTTGAATAGGAATTTTCTAATTTTCTGTGATGATTTGTATCTCTTTCTGGAAGCTACCTTGTAAGGCCATTGTGCTGAAACAAGCTATATAAATATTTCAGGTAAATACATATAACATATATATCATGTTACAATCATGTCTGATTCTTGGAGACTGCCTGGACAAGTCCCTGCAGTTTTTTTGGCAAGGTTTTTCAGAAGTGGTTTGCCATTGCCTTCTTCCTAGGGCTGAGAGAGAGTGACTGACCCAAGGTGGTTTCATGCCTAAGGCAGCACTAGAACTCACTGTCTCCTCATTTCTAGCCTGGTGCTTCAACCAATACACCAAACTGGTTCTCTAAGGGATATATAATAAGAAACAAATATCCATTTAACTATGTTTTTTTTTAAATTGTGGTTGCCAATAAGAGTAATTCAGGTGATATTAAATTACTACAGCAGTATGACAAATAGTCAAAGGAATATTAGAAAATAACACAATGTGTTCCTTCTTAGGCTAAAAATTATACTTACAAGTGGAGAAAGTCTCTTTCTGTCAGGACCAGACAACATTGTAACCAAAATTTTCTATATACCTCCCCCACTTGATTGCCTTGGATTGTACTTTGAGGATAGCAATTATTTTTCTAACCAAGTTACTGGACTTTTTGGTAAGTATTTAACTACTGCTGTAGACTAATACAATTTGGAATTAAATTTGGCTTTTCAATAGCATCATAGTATCCACAAAGCATCTTATCCACATTATCTTGCTAGTCTTTGTGATAACACTTTGAGGTGGATTAGCATTAGCAAGATACAGATGCCCTTGAATCAAATTTGACTCCTGGTGATTTCATGAACACAGCCACATGGTTTTCTTCTCAGCAACAGGAAAGTGCTTTTTCCTTGCCTTCTTCCTGAATGATTTTTTACACAAATCCCATAACTAAAGTCCTGGAAAAGTCAGAACCAAAAGTAACTATACAGGAATGCCATCTTGCAGTCTTTCATGCAGCAGTAGCACCACCTCGAGCAGTTCCAAGACTGAACATCTATAGAATTCTTTGGGAAATCTTTTCTCCAAGTTTGTCAATCAGACTTGGATGTGGCACTGCTAGGAATTTGCACCCAAAACTAGGCAAATCCAAACCCAAGTCAGACAGATTTAAGTAACTTCCACATGAGGATTCTGAATCAGTTCGAAAACAGCTCCCATGACATCAGCTGTGTTGGACAGCTGAGTTGATCAAATACTGCCTCAGCTGTGATGTAGCTGAACCTGCTGAAAAGTTAAGATGGGGGCTTGTTTTTGTTTTCTAGACCAGTCTTTCTCAACCTTGGCAACTTGAAGATTTGTGGACTTCAACTCCTGGAATTCCCTAGCCAGCGTGCTGGCTGGGGAATTCTGGGAGTTGAAGTCCACACATCTTCAATCTGCCAAGGTTAAGAAACATTGTTTGAGACAATGTGAATTCATTTCTCAACTGGAAAACTCCTACTGAGTTTACACTTCTGTAAAGGAATTGTCAGGTTGATGACTTAGTAGCCTCACCAAATGAAACCGAGGAATTTTATTAGTTTCTGAGCCATTTTTTTTCTTTCCTTCCCGTTTTGCATGCAGTACAGAACCTGAATCAGCAGGATGGCAGTGAATTTCATACCTTGATCTCAGCATCTCATACCTTGTTCTCAGCATTTCCCAACTGAGGGTTGGGAGAGTGAAAAGTAGTCATATGGAAATGGACTTAGATAAGTTTGAGAGATATTCAAATTAGAGTGGAGTTCCATCTGAAAACCCCCCCCCCAATTTTCTAGTGATTCAGAAGAGTACCAACAATGTGTCTATTGTATATTTCTTCAGAGTGAGGACTGTATCACTTCCTTTTCCATTTCTCACTCTGGAGAAATATATCTGGTGGCTTTGAAACTCTGCCTCTATTTACATGTAATGTTTTTGATCAAGCCTTCCCAATCACAGTGTTTTGTAACTGTTGGACCAAAATTTGGTTCCATGTCCAAGCATGTTTAACTTGGTACGAAAAACCCAAAATAAATTCACACCAAGACGAGAAATAGAAAAACCCTTTTAACTGAGCTCAAGTAATAGGGGACGGCTTCCTCTGAAAAGGAGCGTGCCGGACAAAAGAAGCATCTGTTTTTATACATTTCAGATCTCTAACACATATAAGACACCGGATATAGGTTTTATGATTAACAGAGGTTTAAGTCAAAATTTAATTAGACGGTTACAGATATCACAAGTTAGTTATGAACACCCTGGAGTCTTGATAAGAAAAGGAGAGGGGTCCGGGGTTAGGATTTTATCTCAGAGTTTCTGTGAGATAAACAATGGTGGATTTCCATAAGGGATTAACCACTTGCTTTATTTAAGGTTTCCTGTGAAGAGATTATCTTATTTGTTTCATTTAAGATTTTCTGTGATATCTGCAGTTCATACATTCTGCTGAGCATGCACACATTCCATGGGGGGCGGGTTAATAGAGTTGAATCCTTCATAACAAAGATATTGATGTAGTAAATCAGAGGTCAGTTCTAGTGCCTGCTGGAAATTTCCTCCCAGGGTTAGAAATGGTGTCTGTTTGTTTTTGGAATTTGTGGGAGCTTGGAGGATGCAACACAACATGCTTATTGGACATTCTGGATGCTCCAGTACTTCTGCAACTATTTGTTGCTCATCAATCATTTACTCCTGTCCTTTGGTACTCTCTGTGAGTTTGGTCCCAATTGAGCAGAAAACAAAAATGCCTTGCATTGCTTTTAATTAGTCTTTGCTCCCTATTCTTGGCACTTGAAATATTCCACGTTTCTTGCCTAGAAAAATAACATTAATGTTTGTTATTTTTATCCAAATTGGCAAGCAAGCAACAAATGGAAGAGAAGGGAAAAATATAATTCCCCTGAAATTTGGAATAAAATAAATACACATTCTTGTTGCCCATAACAGAAACCACTGCAATTATTTCTGTGAAATTTGGCAGGGTTTATTCTCTAATAAGGGACTAGGAGTCTTGCAAATTTTTAAAAAGACCAAGTTAAAGCCATTTATTGGCTTCCAACATCAGCCAGAGCAGAGGTATCTATTGTATTGAAGGCTTTCATCAAAATGATGAAAGCAATGTCATACTTTCGTTTCTCATATATGCATGTGATATCACAATGCATGTACGTTGTGGAGCTTGCGTTGTGATGGTGGAATGCTGCTTTTGTCATAGCTCAACTATGACAGAATTAAGTAGGAAGTAATCTGCCTCTGGATTGTCTAGGATATTCTGGCATGACATTAAGAATTGTAATTGTGGGTTTATGTCTATTTGTGTTCCCCAGGTCAGTTTTTCTCTAATACATATTTTGAAAGAAGTTCTGGCCAAAGAGGAAACATTATTGTACAGGGACAGCTCCATAGAGCCATCAGGTGAGAGAAACCAATGAGCACTTACTTGATAAACTATCTTTGCTGCCTTTTTTTCTAGGCTAAAATTACGTGGACCTTTGGAACTTGGCTTTTATCATGTACTTGACAATGCAAGTAGTGATAGAGTTGTGGGAAAAGCTTACTTAAAGTCAGGGTTTGAAAAGGGTTAGAAAATAAAATGTAGTTTTTGTCATGATCTGTTCATTGATTTTGGAAACTATCAGAATGGCATATACAGACCACCTTCCCTTAAGCTCTCAGAGCAGAGAGATACAGATATTACATTATGTCATGCCGCCATGTACAGGTTTTATATGACTTCCACCCCACCTTTTGGACAGGTGTGTGTGAATTTTTTCTATTTTTGCACAGTGTATATCCTGTGTGGTATTTTCAGTTACATTGACCAACAGAAGGCATCACCTAACTGGTTTTGTTCTTACTGGGACTCCTCAGATGTCGGTTGTCGAATATTATTTCAACCCCCTAGAACATAGCTTTCCAAACTGTGTGTCGCGACACTTTAGTGTGTCGCAACACACAGTTTAGTGTGTCGCAACACAACCCGGAAGCGGCGGCGGGGGTGTGCATGGTGGCGGCGTGTGGGCATGCGCGGCGGCGGCAGTGTGCGCAGTGGCGGCAACAACGACGGCAGCGGTGCGCCATCAGCGCTTCCGCGTTTTAGCGGAAAACACAAGGCCGCCGCCGTGCTCGCTGCTGCCATGCACCCCCCGCGCCGCCGCATGCAGCCCCGCCGCCGCACGTGGCCCTGCTGCCATGCGCACCCCCGCGCCACTGCTGCTGCCACCATTGGTGTGTTGCCAATGGCGGCAGTTTGGAAAGTACTGCCCTAGAATAATATCCAGCTACCTATATCTGAGGATTCCCAATTAAGGATGAAACCGGTTACGTAGTGCCTCTTGGTGATAAATGTCATTGATCTGGGGTAAATTTATTTTCAATATAACTGTAACTTCCTGTTAAGTCCCTTTTAACAAAAATTAATTGTGTGGGCCCTTCACTGCAATTCTAGGGTAACCAAAGCAAATAAGCTAACTAGACAATAATATAAAGCCAAAGGTGGTTTATGTCTAGATACAGCTTTTGTCAGTAATAATGCCACTACTTAACACTTCTCTCTTTCTCTTTTTCAGGATGCGTAAGAAGGATTATAGAACTGGATCGAGTAAAACTGAAGTTACCTGCTGGTCACTGGATATAAATTCTTAAAGAACAGATTTAACAGCAGAAGATTGTTATTGTTTACTGTCCATGATTTTATTAAATGGCATAAAATCCCCCACTCTTTTTCAGTTTAACTCTGTTTAATTAGGTTATGGACATAAGAGTTAGTGGCCACACTTGTTGAATGAAACTGTTACCTCCATAAAACTTGGTACATATGGAAACCTAAATGCAAAGAACTTACTTTGTTTTCTAAGGAAAAAAAAGCCTATTCTTGTCCTTACTAAGAAGTTATATCCTTTTTTGAGCTGTTATTTAGTTCAAAATAGCATACTTGCATACTTATTATTACATTCCAAATCAGTCTAAATTTCCTTATTGACTTAATAATAAACATAATTATTTGTAGGCTGACCATATTTCCTTGAGACAAAAATGGGACATTGGGATGGCAAAAATGGGACGGGGTTAAACTTATGTACTATTCCATATTCATGAAAAAGTAAGACGATAAAAAAAGTTTTAAAGAGTTTTTAAGATCCATTTGCAGGTCCTTAAACAGATTACTGTATACATAAAAATATTTTTGTTTTCATTAAAATGAAAAAGTTTTATTACATGAACATATTGAGCTAACCATTATTCTTCAGTGACAGAACTCATACAAAAAATTAGGTAGACGTAGAGGGGGACTGTATTTGACAGGAGGCGAATGGGGAAAGCACAGCTCACGGGCTTTGTAACATCACGGATCGCAGGAAGGAGGGGAGGGGCGAGAGAAGAGAGGCAGGGAAGGGAGGATTCAAAAACTCCACGCCCGGCGAGGCTTCTCTTCCTTCTGCCTTCCCTCCTCCTCCTCCTGCTTTTTTTTCTCCCTCTTTCTCTCTCTCCCACAATCCCAAACCAAAGACTCTCTCTTGCCAAGCTGGAGAAATTATCAATTTCACTCTTGAAAAAAGGGGGCAGGATCACATCCCGAACGCATTTTAATAAAACAAACAGGGAGCAGAGAGTGACCAGCTAAGAGCAGAGCAGAGGCGGTGGCAAAGATCTCTCTCCCCGTCTCTCTCTGTCTCCCTCTGTCTCTCTCTCTCTTTCCGCCTTCCTTGCCCCTCTCTAGTCTCACCCAACATCAGGCACCTAAATCAAGCACTTTTTAAATGATAATTGCATCTTGGCTGAATCAATCTTGCCATGCCTGACATTTTGCTATTTTTTTAAAAAAAATGGGACAAAATTGACATTAAAATGACGGGACGGTTGGGAAATGTGAAAAAAACAGTACTGTCCCGTTTAAAATGGTACGTATGGTCAGCCTAATTATTTGTCATAATGATGACAATAGTGACATCTAGCCAGTTTAATAAAGAATTCAAAAAGAGGAGTATTGGGCTGAGTTTCCAGGCAATTAATGTAATGATTCTGCATTAGATTATATAAAAAAAGGTAAAGGTTCCCCCCGAACATTTGTGCAGTTGTGTCCGACTCTAGGGGCCGGTGCTCATCTCTGTTTGTTAGCTGAAGAGCCAGCGTTGTCCAAAGACGCTTCCGCGGTCATGTGGCTGGCATGACGCGCACAGAACGCTGTTAGATTATATAAATGTATATAATTACTTACATTGACCCATTATGCTAGTTCCTGCTGAACAAATGGTAATTTCAAAAGAACAAAATATTAACTATTCTAATTTTTCTCAAAACATTCTAAAATATAGTCTCACAATTTGCTATCAAAGGCAAGTTACACATTTTCTTGCAAATATACTATCAAAGCAGATTCTATATCTATATATATCTTTATATATATATATATATGTATATCAAAACAGATTCTAGAGCCAGTTTGGTCTAGTGGTTAAGGCTCCAGGCTAGAAATCAAGAGACTGAGAGTTCTAGTCCCGCCTTAGGCATGAAAGCCAGCTGCGTGACCTTGGGCCAGTCACTCTCTCTCAGCCCAACTCACCTCACAGGGTGGTTGTTGTGGGGAAAATAGGAGGAGGAAGGAATATTTGGTATGTTCGCTGCCTTGAGTTATTTATAAAAATAATAAAGGTGGGATAAAAAATAAAAATAAATAAATAAAAATAAAAATATTATATAAAAGAATTTAAAATGCCCTTCCCCGCAAAACATGCCAAAAAGACAAGAGACTAGAAACGAAGGAGTTTCCTTAAGAGTAGCAATGTAACTCCAATCTTACCTTACGGTTCTGATATTGCCAAGATTGCTGGCCACCTGGATAGAAGTAGCAGTGCTTCAGTTCTTAATCGCATTTGTTTTTCTGCCAGTGCTCTAGGCAAAGATACATCTACTGCCTGTTTACAGTACCAGAAATGTATGGCTTTAATCATGCAATACATAATTCTGCTGTCTCTCAGGAGGTACCCAGATACTTCTCCTGCCAGAGAAAGATAACCATGAATTTAAGATTGTACCCTCCCCAGGGAAGAAATAGATGGGAGTAAATACATAAATAAATATAAATATAAATACAGGAAAAAAAATCAAGTAGTGTTTGGATTCCTCACCATATCTACAGTACTTAAGGTTGCCAGCTCTATCTGAAGTCAATCCAGGAGATTCTCCATCCTTATACATATGCCCAATTGACACCTCTCTGTATGTTTATATATACAGTAAATACATGTGTATATATATCTGCCAGAAGCTACACTCCAAAAGAAGAGCATGGTCAGGGGGAATTCTGAGAGTTGAAGTCCAGACATCTTAAAGTTGCCAAGGTTGAGAAACACTGGTCAAGCAAACAGAAAAACTTTAATTGAACTAAAACTATCAATTAAAATTAATTGCCAATATTGTACCCCGTTTCTAAAATTAAGAGATTCCCTCCCTACACAAACCAGTCTCACACATGCAAAAAACCAACATACATGGGCACATATGTAAATGCACAGGATCACACACACAAGGGCATTCCCCCTTTTCCTCTCATCAGAAACAGCAAGCAAAAAAAAAAAAAAAAGACCCCATTTGTTTCTTACCATCTAATTCCAGGGCTGGTGTTGATAATTAAAATCCTAAACTAAGTATCTGAGGAATTCCCTCTCCTTCTATGAACCTATCTACAGTAGTTACATAGATCAGCAAGAGAGGTCCTTTTGAAATCCCCCCATTGCGTTTTTTTTTTGAACCACCAATAACCAGACTGATCCAGACTCAATAGACACAAAGCTCTGGAAACCTGGACAATTAATTGATTTTTTTTCAGGGGCTGGGGGCAGACTTTTATTTTACAAAAAAAAAAAAAAAAAACACTTACAAATAAAAGAAAGGAAGTTGAAGACTAGTGTAGAAATGAATCTTAACAATAAAACTATTTTCTATTTTAACCGTCTATTTTCTTTATCTACAATATATTTTTGAAGTCCAATTTGACTACAGTATATTCTCATATTTTTCTATTCTGTATCTCCAATATATTTATTTGTTGCTTACTTCTGTATTTCTGTTGTCTTAATCACTATATATCTCTATTGTCACTCTATATAGAGCTATACATCTTTTTCTTCAGAGTTCAGCCTGGCTTTTATCTTTTTTTAGTTTATGTTTTCTTTTTTAAATATGAAAAGAAGAGAGGTAGAAAAAAGAATACTTAAAGAAGCGACTCCCGATCTTCCTTGCAACAAGCACAGGCAAATTAACAGTTCCCCATCCCCTATGAGATTACATACATGGTTCACTTCTTCCCATAACCCCCCTTATCCATTCACAAATCAAAAAATCATTGTCATTTCTGTCCAAATGTCAGCAAAAAGCCCATAAAGGGTTTCCAGAATTTTATAAAAATATTCTATATTTTAGCCCTGATCAAACAAGCCAACTTTATATTCCTTTCTTT
Organism: Charina bottae; assembly: GCA_023362775.1. Classification (NCBI taxonomy): domain Eukaryota; kingdom Metazoa; phylum Chordata; class Lepidosauria; order Squamata; family Charinaidae; genus Charina; species Charina bottae. The sequence continues at coordinate 1,909,951 of JALMGJ010000022.1, forward strand.
TGCTTCTAACAATCTTAAATCTTTAGTTCATCAAGATTCTGTCATAGGAATGAATCTCCATGCAGACTTTCTTTCTCCCATCTCAAAGATTTTTTCAAGGTTTTAGAAACCCTCTTTTGTAAATCCAAAAATAAGTCCTTTCCCAGGTCCTTTTTCATCACTTGATTTGTCATTTGTGTTTCCACTCTGCCATCTCTGTCTTATAATCCTCAATTTCTTTTTTCCCATTATTTCTCCATTAGCTAGGATTTGTACCCTCTCTTTATCCTGTCTATCCATAAATTCCTCCATATTTTTTCTGTCATATCTTTCACTTCTTCTTTATAATCTTCTTCAAAAAATACATTTAGTAGTATTATTTATTTAGTAGAGATTATTGCTGCCAGATTGGTTATAAGTTTCTCTCCCAGTTCTTCAAAAATCCTTTGAAATGTCTCAAGTGTCATATCTTTAGCTGTTGTGGGTCTTCCGGGCTGTGTGGCCGTGTTCTGGAAGTTGTGGTTCCTAACGTTTTGCCAGCATCTGTGGCCGGCATCTTCAGAGGGCAGGAGCACAGACAGAAGCGATCTCTCTGTGCCCAGGTAGAGTGGCAATGTTTATTTTCTATTTATAGAGCTAAGTTATAGGAGATTAGGTGGGGTTTTTTGTTGTGTTGAAATGTTAACGAGTGGCTGCTGAGCGTGATTAGCATGTTCATTGTGAGAAGTATTCCCATGTCCTGGTAGTTGAGCTGAGTTCATTGACCTTTTGCAGGCTGTGTTTTTCAGGACTGGTAGCCAGGTTTTGCTAATTTTTAGATTTTCTTCTTTTTTATTGTAACTGTGCTGGTGTTTGTGAATTTCAATGGCTTCTCTGTATAATCTGGTGTAGTGGCTTTTGGTGTTGTCCAGTATTTCTGTGTTTTCAAATAGGATTTTGTGTCCCGTTTGCTTGAAAGCATGTTCAGCTACTGAAGATTTTTCCGGTTGCTGTAATCTGCAGTGTCTTTTGTGTTCTTTTATCCTGGTGTGAATGCTTCATTCTGTGGTTCCGATGTATACTTGTCCGCAGCTGCATGGTATGCGGTATACTCCTGCAGCGGTGCGGGGGTCCCTTTTGTCTTTTGCTGATTTTAGCATTTGTTGTATTTTTCTGGTGGGTCTGAAGACTGTTTGAAAGTTGTGTTATTCCATCAGTTTTCCCATGCGGTCAGTGACTCCTTTGATGTAGGGCAGGAATACTTTGTTTGTGGGGGGCTGTTTTTCTTCAGTTGGATGTTTTTTTCTTGGTTTGATGGCTCTTTTTATTTCATTCTTGGAATAGCTATTCGCCTGTAGGACCCAATTCAGATGGTTAAGTTCATTGTTGAGAAATGTGGTTTCACAGTTTTGATTAGCACGATCCACCAAGGTTTTGATCATGCCTCTCTTTTGTCGTGGGTGGTGATTGGAATTTTTGTGCAGATACCGGTCTGTATGGGTGGGTTTTCTGTATACCTTGTGTCCTAGTTTGAGGTCTGGTTTGCGTATGACCAGCATATCTAAAAATGGATATAAATAGAAAACAAACATTGCCACTCTACCTGGGCACAGAGAGATCGCTTCTGTCTGTGCTCCTGCCCTCTGAAGATGCCGGCCACAGATGCCGGCGAAACGTTAGGAACCATAACTTCCAGAACACGGCCACACAGCCCGGAAGACCCACAACAGCCATCGAACTCGGGCCGTGAAAGCCTTCGACAATACATTGTCATATCTTTATTTGTCATTTTGCAGATTTCACTTTTATTTTTCTTGCCTAGAACTTTAGTTCCCTCTAGTGGCCCATTTCTATATTCACAAAGTCTCAGGTTTCATTTTGTTTTGTTTTCAACTTTCAGCCAATGATCTCTTTCCTGGTAGACTAAACAATTTGTATTCCCAAAGAAATATTTTGTTTACTCAATTTTTCAAAAATCTTAGCAAAAATCCTAATATTCCAAATTCGCCTGGTCTCTTAATCCATTTAAAACTTTCTTGAATTAATCCTTATTCAGCTTTTTGCCATTAGTTTTATATTCTTTTAGTTCTTTAAACTGCTAGTTAACTTTTCTTCTATTTGGGGATGAAATTTTACTCTACAGATAGTTTTCCAAACTTATTGTTTGGAAGACCTCTTTTAACTGTAAAATAATTTACAGGTAGTCCTCAAGTTACGACAGCAACTGGGACTAGAATTTCCGTCACTGTGATGCAGTCATAAAGCACAACGTCACATTGTTACCTGGTATTTCTTTGAGTAATATCAATAGGGTTAATTTTGTTTCTTGGCCGAATTACAAGGAGAAGGTCTCGAGACAGTGTGACAATCGGCTTCTGGATTACAGGGACAAATTTCATCCAAAAGTTGTACCCAACAATACCAGTATTCCATTTTTATTTTATTTTCTCTTCTTCTTACAAAAAAAAGTTTCAAAAGTTTCAGTTGACAACAATTAAAAGTTCCCCATTCTGGCAAATTTTGTTTACCATAATTTTCCAAAAATCTCTGCCAGTTTCTGTTTAGGAAAAAAAGCTTGTTTCTTACCCATTCCACATTGAACCGAAAGGTCTCTGGCATTCCAAGCCTGCAGGAAATTTTAAGTAAGCTTGTTGTACGATTATGAGAGGGAACAGTCCAGCTGCTCCTGTGATGGTGTCAACCGTTTTCAGTTGTGCTAGCTTTTCATGTTGTTTTGTGATTCCATTTTCTGCAGTCTAGTTGATTTACTCACCAAGCAGGTAGCCTAAGGCTTCAACCCGAAGCCCATACATGCCTCCTCGAATACCTGATCTGCTCCATCAGAGCTGATTACAGCTCTTTCTCCATTGGGTGAAGGGTCTACAGGTGAGAGCGCCCGCATGATTGCAGGTCCTGCACTCCTACTCTGCTTCCCACAGCTCCTCCCTGGAGGACACAAGACCGGAGTCAGGTCATCCTCATCCCTTCGAAACTAGGATGGAAATGGAAAATCAAGGGAAGGGGTGGAGGTCTTTTGAACCATCATCTGGCAAACTCGTCGCTCAGCCACATCAGCCCACAGGACCCAAAAGTCCATTTGGCAGAGATGGTTCTGCTCAGTTTGCACTCAGACTGCCCCCAGAAGTCTTGAGTCAAAAGGAGCCCCACTGCGACCACCTCTCCTCCCATGAAAGGTGTCCAGTGTATTTGTCCACTTCGCTGTGCACAGTATGACCACTCTCCTTTGGCCATCCCCTGCTGGACGGACAGGGTTAGGTGGTCCCACAACCGGACCATGAGCCCCAACTGGCTACCCAGGGGTACGCTGTTCCCCTGTACCATTCCCTTACCTTGTCTTCTCTCCCAAGGGACTACCAGTTAGTGCTTACACCCTCATGGCTCCTCAATTGTCTGCCTTCTCTGAAGATGCATGGGTGAACTCACCCTGTGCCGGCAAGCATGTTCTGTGACTGAGGCAGGCTGATCTTGTTGTATATATTTTATGATTCAGGAAAGAATATGGAAAGCTAATTTTAAAAGTCAAGCTGAAAAGTTTTTTTTTTGTAGGAGTCAGAAATGCTCTTGCTAACTCCCCCCTCAGGAATGTTGATTGTTGGTGCCTGAGGGTCTAGGTTGCTTGACCAATCAGAAAGTTACCTGTTGGTTCTTTCCCAAATTAAGAATAGGTTGCCTAGGTGAGTGGTCACATGCCAAGCTTTGTCCACTCAGGTACTGCCAAGTTGTAATTGTAAAAAGGCTTTATATTGTAAATCTGCTTTTTGTCGTTCTGTTTTGTTCTTCTCTACTATGTTTGGTGAGTGCGGAGAGGCAAATTGCCTCGAGCTATGTTAATTAAGCCATGTGCTTTCCCCAGCTGGGGAAGGCTGAAAAGCTAAGTTCCTGTTTTCTTTGTTTTAAAATAAATGCAGCATTTTTCTACTGCAAGTTTTTTCAGTTCATTTATCTCTCAATATTTCTATAACTCTGATCTCACAAATTATTAAAAACAATAAAAGGTTATAGGCCCAGCAAAGCTCAGAGAATCAGAGATAGAAATATGGAAAGAGAAGAGCTGAACAATTTTGTTTGCATTTGAAAAGGCAAGTTTGGAAACTTGCTAGAAGCTACAAGCAGTTTTTGTTTGAGGGAGTCAAGCCTCGTGTTTTTTGCAAGCCTTGTGGTTCATCCCAACAGGGGAGGAAGAAGAAAATGGCTGCTGCTTCAAGTTCTCAAGGTATGCCCCTGGAAAAGCTTTCTAATACTAATTATTTGAACTGGTCTTTGAAAATGGAGAGTTTCTTGAGGAGAGAAGAGTTGTGGTCTGCCATAGCAGAAGCAATTCCTCAAAATCCAGACCAAGTTTGGCTGAGACGGGATGAGAAATGTAAAGCTTCCATTATTTTAGCTGTGCAGGATGATCAGCTTATACATGTGAGAGGTATAGAAAGGTATAGAAAGATCCAAGGGCTTATGGGATTTACGTGATTTATATGTGGAAACCTCTCCTGGAAGCAAGGTTATTTTAACCAAAAAGCTGTAAGAAGCCTCCTTGCCAGAGCATGGAAATTTGCCAGAGCATCTTCATAAACTTCAGCAATACTTTGTGGAGCTTCAAGAGCATGGTTTGGAGTTTACTCCTCTTATGAAAGCTTACATTATGCTGTCTTCGCTGAATGATTCCTGGGACACTTTAATTTGCACCATGGAGGGCATCCCTGAAGCTGATCTAACTCCATCGTTTGTGTCTGCTCGTCTTCTTGCTGAGTGGGAGAAAAGGCAGGAGAAGGTTGTGTCTACTTCTTCATTAAAGTCTTCACGTGAAAAGCCAAGAGAATGGAAAAGCTTTGAATTTCAAGCTGCTGCATTTTCAAGCAGCCATTGCTTTCAATGTGGTTCTCCTGGGCATCTTCGCAAGGACTGTGACCAGTTGCTTAAAGGTAAGAAGATTTTTCAGAAGAAAGAAGCAACATCCAGGAAGAAGGCTCTACAATCTTCTCATATTGCACAGGTTGTTGAAAGCTGTGATAATAAAGAATCTTGGGTCTTAGATAGCGACGCAAATTGTCATGTCTGTAATAATAAAGATTCTTTTGTGTCTCTGTCTAAAACTAACAAACAAAGAGTTTCCTTAGCTGATGGATCTATGTCTAAAATTATGGCTCAAGGTGAGATTTATCTTCCATGTTTGGGGGAAACTGTTCAAAATGTTTTATTTGTGCCTAATTTTCAAAGTAATCTTTTGTCTGTGGGTCAGTAGCATCTGGGTATGTTATAACTTTTAAGAAAGAGGGCTGTGAAATTAGGAAGGATGGTAAAGTGGTTGCCAAATGTTTGCAGAAAGATTCTCTTTACATTGTGCAGAAAGCTGAGAAGCAAACAGCAAAAGCTGTGTTTGAGAATACTCTCAAACACGAGAGAATACTCTCAAACACGATCAATGTATCCATTTAATGCATAGAAGGTTTGCTCATGCTAATTTTAAGTACATATCACAAATGCCTAATTTTTCTGCTGATTTAAAATTGAAATCTTGTGATAAGTATTTGGATTGTTCAGTTTGCAAGGAAAATAAGACATCTAGGGCTCCTGTTAAGAAAATTGCTAATAGAACCACTTCTAGGCCTCTAGAAATAATTCATTCTGATGTGATAGGTCCCTTCTCTCCCAGTCTTGGAGGAGCAAGGTATATTTTGACCTTCATAGATGATTTTTCAAGGTACACATTCATTCATTTGTTGAAACACAAAGATGAGGTCTTTGACAAGTTTAAAAGTTTTGTAACTTGGGCAAATGGAAAATTCCCAAGGCCTGTGTCTGCTTTGCAGTCAGACAGAGCTGGAGAGTATCTATCCACAAAGTTTAAAAGCTTTTTGTTAGAAAAAGGGATAGAACACATTTTAGCTAATCCTCACACGCCAGAACAGAATTCTGTGGCAGAGAGGAAAGGGCGAACACTGCAGGAAGCCATGATGTGTTTGCTGAAGGATGCCAGTTTACCTTTTAGGTTTTGGGGAGAAGCTGTTTCTACAGCTAGTTATGTTCAAAACAGGCTGTTTAACAGTGCAATTCAGGATGCACCATTTCATTTGTTCTATGGTGTAAAACCTAAGGTAAATCATCTCAGAGTTTTTGGGAGCACAGCTTGGGTGCACATTCCCAAGCAGCTGAGGCATAAGGGGGCTTCCAGAACAAAGAAAGCTATCTTTGTTGGGTATGAACAAAGTCAGAGGAGCTACAGGTTCATACTGGATAATCAACTGATAATTAGTAAGAGTGCTTCTTTTGCTGAGCAGAATTGGGATAAAATAAACTCTAGTTCTTCAGTTGATTTATCCATGAGGAAACAGCAAACTTTTGCTGATGGTGATTTGCAGGAATCACCTAATGAAGCTAATGAGCAAGAAGCTGAATTGTCTGAGAAGTCAGAGGTTTCTGAGGGAAATGGTGGAAATCAGAATGTAAGTCCTGTACTACCTCGCAGGTCTGAAAGGATTAATAAGGGGGTTCCACCTGATCATTATCAAGTTAATGTGGTGAAAGCTTTTCACATTCACACAGAGCCTGAATCTTTAGAGCAAATCAATGAGATGCCACCTGAAATAGCTAAGTGCTGGCATGAAGCCATGCAGCAGGAATTGGATTCCTTAAAGGAAAATAAAACTTGGAAATTGGTGAGTCTGCCTCCCAATCAGAAGTGTTTGGATTGTAGGTGGGTGTTTAAATTGAAAAAAGATTCAGATGGTAAAATTCAAAAGTATAAAGCAAGGTTAGTAGCAAAAGGTTTTACTCAAAGAAAAAATGTAGACTATGACAAAACTTTTGCTCCAGTGACAAAAGCTGAATCTATCAGGTTGCTTTTAAAGGTTGCTGCCATGAAGAAAATGTCTGTTTATCACTATGATATTCAAACTGCTTTTCTGTATGGTGATTTGGAGGAAAAATTGTTTATGAACAACCTCCTGGTTATGAAAAAGAAAAACATCTTGTGTGTGAGTTGCAAAAGTCCATCTATGGATTAAAACAGTCGGCCCGTTGCTGGAATATTAAGTTGGACAAAACTTAATATTGTTTGTCCGAATTTTGGGTTTCGGAAGGGAATTGCTGATCCATGTGTGTATGTAAAGAATGATAAGCAAGGTATAATGTACTTATGCTTGTATGTGGATGATTTGTTGCTGCTCACATCATCAGACAAACAAAAGCATAATTTTGAGGTTTGTATGAAAAGCAATTTCACATTGAAATGTCTTGGAGCAGTTAATAATTACTTGGGATTAGAAATTCATAGAGAAAAAGATGGCAGTTTTCTCATAAGTCAGAGTAGTAAAATTAAGAAACTGCTGGAAGATTTTAAAATGCAAGACTGTAAGTCTGTCTCCTCCCCCATGCTTCCCGAGTTTCTAAAAGAGGAGGGGGAAAAGGGGGATGATGAGTTATCTGAAGGAGATAATTTCAGATCAGCCATTGGTAGTCTGCTTTATATTGCGAATCACAGCAGACCGGATATTTCAAACAGTGTGTCCATTTTGAGCAGATATGTGGAACATCCCACATCTGTTGCAAAGTCTGGATTAAAAAGGCTTTTTCGTTATTTACAGGGCACCAAAGATTATTGTTTAAGATTGTCTGCTACAGACACAGAGGACAAGTTAGAGTGCTGGTGTGATTCAGATTGGGCTGGGGATCTCAGTGGTAGGAAGTCTACTTCTGGGACTGTAATTAAATTTGCTAAGTCAACAATTGCTTGGTATTCTAGAAAACAAACAGTAGTAGCTATCAGCACGGCTGAAGCTGAATTTTATGCATTGGCACAACTGTGCAATGAGGTAATCTGGTTTACACAATTGTTGCAAGACATTGGAGTCATTTTAAGTCAGCCTGTAACAATTTATGAAGACAACCAGGCCTGTATACACTTAGCTTTATCTGAAGGTTCCAGAAACCGGACAAAGCACATTGATGTTCGTTTTCATCTTGTTAAAGATTTTCTAGCCAAGAAAAAGGTTATTTTAAAATACTGTGATACTAAATTAATGTTAGCTGACATATTTACAAAGCCTCTACCTGGTGTTAGGCACAAGGAGTTGATAACAAAATTGGGCTTGTTTCCAAATTCTTTCTGGACATAAAAAGAGGAGTGTTGTATATATTTTATGATTCAGAAAAGAATATGGAAAGCTAATTTTAAAAGTCAAGCTGAAAAGTTTTTTTTTTGTAGGAGTCAGAAATGCTCTTGCTAACTCCCCCCTCAGGAATGTTGATTGTTGGTGCCTGAGGGTCTAGGTTGCTTGACCAATCAGAAAGTTACCTGTTGGTTCTTTCCCAAATTAAGAATAGGTTGCCTAGGTGAGTGGTCACATGCCAAGCTTTGTCCACTCAGGTACTGCCAAGTTGTAATTGTAAAAAGGCTTTATATTGTAAATCTGCTTTTTGTCGTTCTGTTTTGTTCTTCTCTACTATGTTTGGTGAGTGCGGAGAGGCAAATTGCCTCGAGCTATGTTAATTAAGCCATGTGCTTTCCCCGGCTGGGGAAGGCTGAAAAGCTAAGTTCCTGTTTTCTTTGTTTTAAAATAAAAGCAGCATTTTTCTACTGCAAGTTTTTTCAGTTCATTTATCTCTCAATATTTCTATAACTCTGATCTCACAAATTATTAAAAACAATAAAAGATCTGAGCCCTGAGGGGTGCCACGCTGCGATCCCAGATGAGCCCCCAAATTGTTGCCTAGAAACTTGCAGATTTATGATCAAGTCTACCTAATAGACCACAGAGGAGAGATGTCCAGAAGTTGATGGATTCCAGACCACCAGAGCCATGGAAATGTACTAACCTGATCATCCCAAGATATTTGTGAGGTGAAAGGAGTTCCAGCCAGTCAGTGTTATCCAAGTGACTACGCCATATAATGCCTACCACACGACCTCAAACACCTGCTATGCTGCATCAAACACTATCCAACCGGCCACCAGGGAACAAGCTTCCTGACAGACCAGCTTCCACTGCTTCAGTGTGGAAAACCAGGACATCTTTGGCAACACTGTCCCAAAGTGAAAGCCCAAGTTAATGAGGCTAAGCCTAAAAGTCATGCGCTAGGAGAACCTCCCAGTAAAGACTTCCTTAAACTCAGTGCAGAAGCGTTTCTACCTGTAAGTCAAGTGCATGTGATTGTGGATTGACATCCAGAAATGGCCTGGAAAAACAGTGGAGCCACAATGTCCACCATGCATGCCTCACCCGTCCAAGATCACCCTTTGGTCAAGGTACCAACCAATAACAGCCCTTATTAAACTACTTTTTCAGTGGACAAGCTGGAAAAGGGAGTGGAAATTTATGGTGATTAAAGACCATTCCTATGCCCTGCTATGCAGAAAAGATGAAACTGAACACACATGAGAAACGCTCTCACTAGGTGAGAAGGAATGAGAGTTGCCAAGGCAAACCTCACTATCTTCCCAGCAGGAGATCACTCTAGGAAACCAAGGGCATACCTGCAGAAGACACAGCTGGAGGAGAGGAACAGAGTCCAGGAATCTAGGCTCCAGGAGAAACAAGTGGAAAGACAGGTATCTCAGGAAAACAGGATGAACCTGCCCATTCAGAGTCCCTACCAGCCATCAGAAGTAAATCCTCTGGAAGAAAGAGAATCTACAGAGATCCCGGGAACAGTCCTTAGGAGCAATGCAGATTAGTTTGAAAGAGAACAGGAGGGGCTGGAGCCTGTCCAAGATCTGAGGAGAGGTGGAACAGGTTCAGTGGTCTGGCTTAGCATTGTGGTTTGCAAATATTAGTTTATGGTTTGGGATGTTGTTGAATCCTGCAACTGTGGCTTATTCAAAAACCATGGCTTATTGCAATGGCTAAATCCATTCTCAAAGGCAATGATTCAAACTGTATTGTTAGAAAACAGATTACAACACAGGCAGAAATAATTGCCATAGATGGAAATATAAGTGAACACAAGACAGAAGTACTTTGTAGGAGGAGAGCCATGTTAGTCTATGGTGGCAAGACATCAGAATTTGCCTGGTAGCATCTTATCCAACTAACAATTTTTATTAGGAGGCATAAACATTATGCCTTCTAATAAAATGTGTTAGTTGGAAAAGGTACAAGAAGATGGAAGTACTATGCCTGGGAAATCTCAGAAATGTATGTCAACAAGTTCATTAGCTTTTTCTTCCTTTTCTACTTAATCTACTGCTTTGTCATACGTGAAGGCAGAAGCCCAACTTTCCAAAACTCACTGACCGAGTTGTAAATCTGCCATTCAGCAAGTTATTTGGGGCTTTCTTAGGAATAAACAAGTTTGGGGTAGCTTTCATTGCCACTGGTTCCTGCAGCAGCTGGGATTATTCTGAGAATGGGTGGGAGAGAAGGAAAGCCGCAGAGCTTCGCTTGGGCTTGTTTCAAGAGCAAACAGATAAGCATTTTTAGCCATAATAGAGCCTGCCTTGTTCCCACATGGTCAGTCTGTTGAGTCATTGCTAAATTTGGACTTTTCCCAGGGTTGTGTAATCAATTTGCAAGCATTGATAAATATTTGGTTTTCTGCCCGAGTTTCTGATTTATGTTTCACCAAACTGATTGTGAGATAGCATGATCTTGTGCATCCCTACTGATGTGCATTAGTCTTTGACAATGGGGAGACGTGTGCTGTTTTATATTCTGCTGGCAATCAGTCCTGCTGTTGGATCATATGATTTTTTAATAAGTAATGTCAGGAATATCAAGGTAAGTGTACAGAGAAGCAGATATGTATGTATGTATGTATATATGTATTTATTAATTCATTCGTTTGTTTGTTTGTTTACTAGACTTACACCCCACCACAATCAAATGGTTCTCAGTGGCTTACTGATATTGAAACCATATGAGTTATGCTTGCATTGTTTTGACACTGAACTGCTAGCAAAAGTCTCCAGTGGCAGCTTCCTCCAGTTTTAAATGTATATTTTTATTCCTTCCATTGCACAAATATGAGGGGAATGCAAGATGCAATATTTGTTCCTAAAATCATATCATACTCCTAGCCATACGAAGATAGCCTGGTTGATGTTTTGGGCTCAAAGGGATTCTTTGTGCTCCATCCATCAGAGCTTACTGAGTACATGGTGGAGAAGTAGGCGATATAAACAGTGCTATACTAATGTGAAAAGTGATGTGAAAATAATGTGAAAAACTAATGGGAAAAGTCCAAATTTAGCAATCACTTGATAAAATAGTTAAGAGCAGAGACATCACACTGACAACAAAGGTCCGCATAGTTAAAGCAATGGTACTCCCTGTAGTAACCTATGGCTGCGAGAGCTGGACCATAAGGAAGGCTGAGCGAAGGAAGATAGATGCTTTTGAACTGTGGCGTTGGAGGAAAATTCTGAGAGTGCCTTGGACTGCAAGAAGATCAAACCAATCCATACTCCAGGAAATAAAGCCAGACTGCTCACTTGAGGGAATGATATTAAAGGCAAAACTGAAGTACTTTGGCCACATAATGAGAAGACAGGCTACCCTGGAGAAGATGCTGATGCTAGGGAAAGTGGAAGGCCAAAGGAAGAGGGGCCGACCAAGGGCAAGATGGATGGATGATATTCTGGAGGTGACGGTCTCGACCATGGGGGAGCTGGGGATGGTGACGGCCGACAGGAAGCTCTGGCGTGGGCTGGTCCATGAAGTCACGAAGAGTCGGAAGCGACTGAACGAATAAACAACAACATACTAATGTGCCTCATTAACGCCATTCCTTCTTTTTGTCCCACTTGCCTATTGAGACCCATTTTGATGTTCAAGGCTTCCCTAATTTACACTTCTCCTGGATTTTGCAGATGGCAAAATCTGGTATTGTAAACTATTATTTTTGAAATTGCAGTATTACAAACCCCATTCTTTCCTGTTTCCAAAGTTTGTACTAAACGCAGTTTGCTGCAGCTTTCAGTGTATTGTATTCCAACAATGCTACCCTACTTTATTAGACACACACACACACACACGATTTAACAAAACATCGATCCAATACTATATATGTTACAAAACAATCTTATGTGATCTCATGGCTATATTTAGTTTCTTTTTGTGTTTTATGGAACTGCACTTGGGTACTTGCTTAGATGGTACTTACCATCGTAGTGCAATCATTCAGGAGTTACCGATCTGTATATGCCTATCTGGAACAAAAGAAGTAAGGAAACTGCCAGTTTTTTAAAGGAACAGACAGAATGACAAATGGTGCATTTTCACATTCTGGAATGCAGAACAACTAAAATGCTAATCTATGGATAAAGTTTTTAGCTACCATTATTTCCACATCTCTCAGTTCGTACAGTCTAGAGTTTCATAGAGGGGAACCTACTTAATACCATGAATTGGGCAAAGCATTGTACATTGAGGATCGAACTACGCTTCTTAAACCCATAATTTGCCTCTTTGTAGCAGATGGAAAAAAAATAGAAGGAACACGGGGTGGAAGAGGCTGAGGCAGATACAGGTCTTGAACTGTGTATGTGTGGGTTGGGGTGGAATTTGACATTATGGCCCCACTCCTATTATTTGCAATGAGAGAAACACACGTATCTCTGAGGGCTTTCCTCCAGAGGAATTAGAAGGGGAAAGGCAATTCCAGTGGGGACTATAATGAAAACAGAAAGATAAAGCCCCCTCCTCTCCCACACAGTAATACTGACCTGGCTCACCCCTCTATCCCATAGCATGCCAATGGCCAAATCAAAGGGTTTAGAAACTTCAACTGGTTCAGAACATGAACCAGGTTGTTGATTGTGCTGTGCAAATCTTATACTGGCTGCTTTCCAGTGTATTCTGGCAGTGTATTTTGGCCTGTAAAGATCAAACTGCATATCCAAAGTGCCAGCTTCTCCTACATCAGGCTGTTCAATCAATGAAACCATAATCATGGCTAGTGTTCCACCACTGGGTGTTCTTCAGATGTGCTGGAACCAGGTCCGCAACTAGGGTCTGTGTCACTTGGGGCAAACATAGATTCCGCGCCCCCCCATGGATTCCATTCCCCCCTGCAGGGTCGAGTCCCTCATCCCCCGCAGGGAACAGCAGCGCAGCGGGATGTGGGGGAGGAAGGGGACCCTCCCCATCCCTGGGGGCGCTGGGACTCCCACTGGCCAGCACGGATGGGGCAGGGGAGGGTGCCAGGGGCAGCCCCAGCGTGGCTGAGAAATGCTGCCTTCCCCCTGGGAGTGCCCCCGCTGGCCCACCGTGCAGCCCAGCGGCTCGGGGGCTGCTCCGGTCAATGGTGGCAGCCCCCTGGAGCATCAGAGTGTCGGGACCACCCTGCGCCTCCCTCCCTCTGCGGCGAGCGCCGGTGAATCAAGCGCAGTGGACGGGAAGCGGTGCCTCTGCAGAAGCGCTCAGCTCAGCTACCGGGGTGCGCCTGCGCAGAGGCAGGCTGCGATTGAGGGCGGTGATCAGCGGACGCAGATTGGCTGTGACCTCGGCCAATGGCGAGCGCGCGTGAGAGCTGCTCGGCCTCCTCGGGGCAGGGGGCGGGCCGGCCGGCCTGTCTCCATGCTGCCCTGCAGCCAATCATCGCCAGCAGGGGCGGTCCCCCGCCGTTGCATGCTGCGCCCTATCGGCGATCGTGCCGGGAAACAGTCAGTATACAAATACTATTTTGGCATGGCATTTTGGCACCCCCCCAGCACGGCGCCTGGGGCACATGCCCCACTTGCCCCCCCCCCCCCCCAGTTGCGGCCCTGGCTGGAACTGAACTCCCAGCATTTCAGCCAGCATGGCCATCAGGTTGAAGGGCATCAGGTTGAAGAAGGTTGACAGGCCCTCTATTGAGAGCTCAATGCTTGGACTTTAGGTAGGTAAGTAATAGGGTGGAGCTTTTTAGAGGTAATGTTATAGCATATCCTCCCTAAAAAGGTTTGATTAATTTCCTCTTCAGACATTTTTTAAATAACAAAATAATATTTTCATCATTTCCGTGGGAACCTCATGCCAGAGTCCAGGCGCTCACCATCTTGAACATGTTTTCAGTGTAGACTGAACAAAGGACCTATTTAATGTAGATTCAGTATGGTGTTGTTTTATTTTGAGCTTTAAATTGTTGTGAAAGCATACTCTTAAACAGGAGTTAAAATGACAGACTAGAACTGAAGAACCCATGGTCCAAGTTCACCCTTAGTTACGGACCTCACTGGATGATATTAGGCCTGTCACTATCTCTCAACCCAATCTACATCAAGAGGGTTGTTGTGAGAAACAATGGAGGAGGAATGCTTCAACTCTTGGAGGACAGATGGGATATGCATCTAATGAGTGGATAAATATAAAAATAAATAAATAAATATGTTACTAGAAAAAGGAACATTAGAGCAATGCATCTTCTAAGATATAGAATTATTATTATGAATATATCAAAACATTTACTATAATAATTTACTTTTTATTACTTTTTTTTCCATTACAGAAAAGAAATGTTGCAGATAATGTAAGTATTCTCCTTATTTATGAGTCTTATGCTGGAAAACCTTTCACCCCATTACGTTGATTTTGAACTGAACTGCAGTATTCATATACACCCTTTATATTGGGTGGCCTTTGTATTCAGTCTAGAAATTGCAGATACTGAAAGGTGCTGAAAATGGCTTCCAGTTTCACTTTGCAAGGCCATTAATCTGAGTTTAGTTTCATGCTTTAGGTGAGAAGTTTATGCATAAGCTGGAAATGGCTCCAAGCCCTGTATCAAAAGACTCTACATGATGTCCTTTCACTAAGGTTGCATATACTGTAAGGACTGTCCACCATAAAAATGAGTCTGCTGCATATCAAAAGATCAGATTTTAATACCTTGACACTGACTTGCTTTTACTACTGTACACATTTATGTGTCTGTAGTATTTATGTCCATGTAATCAAATAATATTTTTAAGTTGGGCTAAAATGGAAAGTCTAATGGTAGCACTATTAGTCTTTTTTGCATGCCAAGGTATATTAAGAAAATGGATACATACAGTATCTATTATTTCTTTTCTACTTCTCACTAGAGAACTTTGTTCTGAAATTCTGTTTGAATTACACCAATCTTCCCAATTTGAAACTGAGTAATATATTTCACTAACCCATCAAGCAAATGCTCATTTTCCAGAACACAGAAGGCATAGATATCTATAGCATGAACATTGATTCCCATGTTACATCTCGATTTGCTCATAATATCATCACCAGCCGAGCCATCAACCGTGGCAATGTGTCTATGGAAGCCTTCTTTGATGTGGATCTCCCAAAGACAGCATTCATCACAAACTTCACCATGTATGTAAATCTACTTTCCTAAACAACTAAGTTGTGAACAGATTATACAATTTGGCCTTCATAGAGCCACTGCACTAGGTGAAAACGTACTTGGCCGTGCAGTAGAAATAAAGAATAAGGGTGCATCTTTGGTTTCAGCTTTCAAATATGTGGACTAGCTCAGTTTTGGGGATAAATTGTCCTTGTCTATTTTAACTTGCCAAAGAGCCTAATTAATTTCATCTATCCCTATTTTTCACCTGAAATGGGATTTCTTCATTCTTAGGGTCCTGATTGATTACATGGTTGATGTCTAGTAGGAACTGCATTATTCTTTCATAATACTGTAGAATAGGGAAGATTAATCTGTGATCTCAGGTTATTTCACTTCAATTCCCCGTAGCGCCAGCCCACATGGCCCTGTGAGCTGTAGTTCAACCTCATGTGGAGGGCCACAAAGGTCCCAGCCCTGCTCTGGTGGAAGATATAAGAGGCACTCCTTTTATATAACAAATTCCACTTTTCAAAATAAAAATGTAATCACATTTTTATTCTACTCTTTGGAGTTAGACATCTTGGATGCTTGGCTAAAGAGGGCAAGTATCATAAAAATGTTTTAAATAAATAACTGTCTTACTGGTCAAATGACTCTCTTTTCTTGATTTTGTGGTGAAAGAATCCAACTGTCTGATTAGAGCAGGGGTGGGCAACGTCAGGCCCGTGGGCCGTATAAGGCCCGCAGGGCTCCCGCCTAAGGCCCACAGGGCTCCCGCCTGCAAACCCCGCCCCTTCCACACGATTGGCTCCCGCCTGCAAACCCTGCCCCCCAGTGCTTGTGATTGGTCCCGCCCGCAAACTCCGGCCCCCGGTCCGTGGAAATCCCAGAAACCCTGCCTCCAAACCCCCCCCGGGTCCCCAGTTATAAATATCCAAATGGCCCTTGGCAGAAAAAAGGTTCCCCACCCCTGGATTAGAGTAATAGCTGCTGCTTCTTTCTGTGCCCTGTCTAAAAATGCCAGTGATTGAACATGGTCTAGGATCTTGTTTTGTAAAGCATGCACCTTAGCACTGAGCTAAGGGCTTCCCTTTTGCATGACATCAATTGCAATTGGATGGATTCTTCATAATTGTCTTGTGGTTGATTGCAATTGTCTAATCTTTAAGACAATTACAATACAAAGGCTTCTCATTTAAACAAGATCATATGCAGGGATATATGAAGAAATTTGATGCATTGAAAAGGGAAAGGCCAGAGAAAATATTTTATGTAGTTACATATAATATACTTTTTCTTTCCTAGGATAATTGATGGCGTCACATATCCAGGAACTATAAAGGAAAAAGAAGCTGCTCAAAAACAGTATCAACAAGCAGTTTCAAGAGGACAGACAGCTGGTCTAGTAAAGTAAGAATGTTTTTTCTATCCTAGTAGTTTATTTCTGGGTGAAAAAAGGAGAAAAATGTATGGATTTGTACACAGAACCTTTGGAAGAGTTTAAGGTGGGGGCCAGTCTTATCTTCGCGGGGATGATGTTCCACAGGGAGGGAGCCACCACGAAAAAGGCCCTTCTTCTCGGTCCCACTAGATGGACCTCCTTAATGAGGGGGGACCCGTAACACACCGTGCCTCCCCGATCTGGTGGGTTGGGTAGATGTAACTGGGAAAAGGTGGTCCTTCAAATAACCTTGCCCCAAGCCATGTAGGGCTTTCAAGGTGATAACCAGCACCTTGAATTGGACCCGGAAGCAAATCTGCAACCAATGTAGATATTTCAGCAAGTTGCTTGTGGGCAGGAATGTGTTAAGTTCAATGCTATTTCTAAGTCCAGGCTTTGCATTCTGTGAGTACACATGCTCAGGAACTGCATTATATACCAGTGTCAAAAAATACCATTTTGGTAGAGTATGCAGGAGCTTTCTTTCTCACAACTTGATTTTTTTTGGTTTGTTTTAATTTCACTGATAAGTGCAACTTTCAAAAGTTATTCCTTTAAATTAAAAAAAACTAAAATGCATTTTATTTTAATACAATGACATATATGCTTAATTGAAAAACTGGACCTTTACAGGGCTTCTGGGAGGAAGACAGAAAAATTTAGTGTTTCAGTCAATATTGCAGCAGCCAGTGAAGTGGTGTTTGAGTTGATCTTTGAGGAGCTGTTGAGGCGAAGATTTGGCTTTTATGAGATGTTCATAAAAATCAACCCAAAGCAGCTTGTCAAGAACTTTGAGGTAATGTACTGTACCTCTGAAATTACACATTGATGGTGTTAAGGTTTTCAGAATGGACTTAAATGAGTGATAGTATGCATTTTGGAGGGGCATGGTGGCTCAGCGGGTAAGATGCCAGGCTTGTCGATTGGAAGATCGCAGGTTTGGAGGTTTGAGACCCTAGCCCCGCGAGACGGAGTGAGCTCCCGCACTCGCCCTAGCTCTTGCCAACCTAGCAATTCGAAAGCATGCAAATGCAAGTAGATTAATAGGTACCACTTCCATGGGATGGTAACAGCGTTCCGCGCGTGTCATGCGGCCACATGACCGTGGAAGCATCTTCGGACAACGCTGGCTCTTTGGCTAACAAACGGAGAGGAGCACCAGCCCCTAGAGTCGGACACGACTGCACAAATGTGCGGGGGGAACCTTTACCTTTACTAGTATGCATTTTGCCATTTTCATTACTATGTATTTATTCTACTTAAGATTGTCAGTAGTATAGTAACTGTTCTTCCCAGGATTCAAAGGAAAGTTTAGAAACTAGCATTTGTCTGGGGTTCTCTTAATGGGCCTGTTCCTGAATTTGTCAGTGACAGCATGATTCAAATTAACATTTCAGGTTGAGGTCAACATCTTTGAACCCCAGGGCATCAGTTACCTGGAAGCTGAAGGTTCATTCATCACCAATGACTTGTTACCAGTGATACAGAAGTCTTTGTCAGGAGAAAAGGTATACTGGATAGTAATCTTGGGCCAAAATGAGTTTTAGATTTTTTATTTTTTATAACAATACATGAAGCATCAATATTGCTTGATTTATTTAAAAGACTCGTATGGCTACTCATCTTATGCATGACAACTCTGGGTGGCTCAGAAAACCATAATAAAACCAAAGGAAACGATAAAACTAACCATCAAAACAGCCCCAAAGAAATCCCAGCATCCTGACCAAGCTTCCTAACCCATCAACAAATACAAACACAATCCTTGGGCTCCAGCCTCACTTCATCTCAGTGCTTGGGGAAAAAGCCAGCTCTTTATGGTTTCTGGAAAGCTTAAGAAAAAAAAGGGGGGGGGCTGCCAGATCTCATGGGGGAGGCTGTTCCACAGGGCAGGGGCTGCTATAGAAAAGGTGCGCTTCCTAGGCCCCGCTAGGTGGCAACATTTAAGGGAATTAAGGGAATATATTAAGAGAATAGTATATTAATTGGACATGAGAAACCAATAATTAATTTGGAAGTTTAGACTAGGCCACGGTTCCCAAACTGTGCGCCCCAGTGCCTGCGGGCACCACAGCGAACTCTCAGGGGTGCCATGGGATTATTTTACTACTTAATAAATTGTCAGCCCTTCAGAGTAGACCCGACTATGAAACCAAAGCCATGTAGGTCAGTGCTACTTTTATTGTAAAGCTTTAGTAATAGAATCTTGCAAGTCTGAATGCGCTTGCCCCCTCCCTCCCTCCCTTTATCTTAGTGTGAACTAAAGAGGGGCTTGTCTGAAATGTTTTATCACATTACATTCTTGGCCTGGGCTCAGGCCCCTTTTATCTGACTGTAGCGCCATGGTGCAGTTTGGGAACCACTAGGGGGCTGTGAAAAAATTACTGAGACCCTAAGGGCACCTTGAAGCTAGAAGGTTTGGGACCCTCTGAACTAGGCAGTTATATGAGGGAGTAGTACAGTTTTGCTGCATGCTTTGAAGGTTTAGATTGTTTCATGTGCAAGACGTTAACTTCTCTGTGAAGCAGGTATTCATATTCATAGATTCCCACTGAACACAGATTGCATGTATGTGGGTAAATTTGTTAAATTGGTGTCTGTGTATTTATAGAGGTGTATGTGTATACACTGTGCTTTCAGGGCCATGTGTCTTTCAAGCCAACACTTGATCAACAACGGACCTGTGTAAACTGTCTAACAACACTGCTGAATGGAGATTTTGTCATAAAGTATGATGTGAAGAGAGAATCTCCAGGTGATATGCAGGTAAACAGAACTTAGTTAAATTGATGTGCTAGTGTATCTTATAGAAATTTCACTTCATATATCTTTTACCTTCTTATTTTTCAGATTGTCAATGGATACTTTGTTCACTTTTTTGCACCGAAAAATATTTTACATTTGCCTAAGAACATAGTTTTTATCATAGATGTCAGCATCTCCATGAGGGGACGAAAACTAGAACAGGTAACCCAATATTTTAAAGTCCATTTCAAGGATAACTAATGCTTAAATTAGCAGAAAGGTTCTCTCAGTTGGCCTCACTGCTTTTCTTTGACAGCACTCTTGCATCCAAGTTATTTCGGCCATGACCACATGATTTAATACCTGACCCTTTTTAATGTGCATTGCACATGCAACACACCATATAAAAAAGGGGCAGGGTTTCAATCACACCGTTGCTGCCGTCATCTTGACTTTTTTTACCCCCCACCCCCGACATTGTTTACCCTCAATCTTCATGCTTGAAGGGAAAAGGCAAGGGGTAAGTAGCAACTGCATCTGCTGCTCCTTCTCTTTACCAATCCTTGCTTCTGTGTATTCACTACCTGAGTTCCAGAGTTGGAGTGTGTGTGACAGTAAGTTTCAGCTGATGGGGAACTGCAGGTGGAAATCAGAATTTCACACATAGCTCACCAGTGTAGGCTATACAAAGAAATCCATTTAATAAAAAGCAGCTACAGGTTTGCTGATTGATGTTCAGAAGAAACAGCAAGATAAATTTTCCCTTGTTTTCTCCTATCAACAGCTCCTTGATGAGATTTTGCCTATATACAGCATGTATACAGACAGACACACACACACACACACTTTGAAAATGTCTAGAATAAAAATCCCTTATCATTTACTCCCTGTTTAGTTGGCCATTTCTATTTTTTTCCTGAAAATTCTGTTCCTTGAAAAAAGTTTTGTTTTCTTTTTGTTTTCTTTTTTATTTTCAAGATATAGTTAAAATTCAAAAAAGAAAAAACCATAGAATAGATAGAAAACAGAACTAAAGAACAAAGAACAAACTATAAAGATGTGAATAGAAAGAAAAAAGAGAAAAGGCGACTTCCGACTTTTTTCTGATACAGATATAGGGTTAATATACAAATCTAATCTCTTACAATAAATTAACTGATCATAACATTATTTCTATTACAACAAATCATTCAATCTCTAAAACCCAAAATCAAAACATCATTTTTTTTCGATTATAAGCAAATATTCCAAAAGTGGTTACCAAATTGAATGTAGAAATGTAGAAATAGAATGCTCTCTTATTAAAGCTGTTAATTTAGCCATCTGAGCCAAATCCATTAATTTAGCAATCCAATCTTCAACTGTAGGTATTTGTGGATCTTTCCATCCTTGTGCATATAACAATCTTGCAGCCGTGATCATATATAGTAGCAAAACTCCATGCTGTTTCTCTAATTGCTTTTCCATCAAACCTAAAAGAAAAAGTTCTGGCTTTTTTTTTAATATTTACTTTAAGAATCTTCTGAATAATAATACATATTTGGTCCCAGAACTTTTTAGCCTTCTCACAAGTCCACCAAAGATGATAAAAGGTTCCTCCATCCTGTGAACATTTCCAACAGACATTAGTTACACCACTATACATTTTTGACAACTTAGCAGGAGTTAGATACCAACGATACATCATCTTATAAAAATTTTCTTTCAAATTATAATTCAGCGTAAATTTCAAACCTTTCGTCCACGTATTTTCCCATTGGTCCAGCATGATATTATATCCAAAATTCTTAGCCCATTTGATCATACAATCCTTAACATGTTCATCTTCCATATTCATCTGTAACAAGATCTTATACATCTTAGTAATAACATGACCATCATTTATGCATAAATCCATTTCAAACTGTGTTATTTCATTGCCAAATTTATAGTTCTTTTTATCTAATTTAAAACATTCCACCAATTGTATATAGGTGAACCAATGACATGTAAATCCATCAGATTCTAACATTTCCCTTGTTTTAATTTTTGGTTCACCCTCTTCAAACTTTAACAGGTCTTTATATTTTAACCAGCTTATTCCTCCCACATTTTCTTTTCTGATCATTGCTTCCTGAGGAGACAACCATAATGGTACATTTGGAGACAATCTTACCTTATATTTATTCCAGATTCTCAATAAGGCATTTCTAATAAAATGATTTTTAAAATCCTTATTAACTTTAACTTTGTCATACCATAGGTAAGCATGCCACCCGAATCTTAATTCATGTCCTTCAAGTTGTAATAATTTCTTGTTCTCCAGAATAATCCATTCCTTGATCCAAAGCAAACAACAGGCATCAAAATACAATTTTAAATTAGGTAAACCCAGACCTCCTCGTTCTTTGGCATCTTGTAACAATTTATATTTAATTCTTGGTTTCTTGCCTTGCCAAATAAATTTGGAGATATCTCTCTGCCATTCTTTAAATGGTAAATCTGTTGATAGAATTGGTAAAGTCTGGAAAAGAAATAACATCCTAGGCAATATCCAATCACAGCTTATAAAACTAGCCTCAACAAAACCTTGTCATACACTCTAAAAAAAGTTCCAGTCTCAAATGCAACAGTTACTTTATAAGAAAAAAAATCTTTTCCAAAAAAAAGTAGAAATAAAATAAATATCAGAGGGCAATTTTATCCCCTTAAAAAAGAAAATAAGAATTTCTCATTAAAAAAAACACCTTTTGGTATCTTTGCTCGACTTATAATCATCAAAATAAGTAAATCACAATTTTAAAAAAAGTCCCAGAAAATAATGATAAATCCACCAAGAGAATATAGTGTTTCTGTATCAGAAAGAGCCTCTTAAAGTCCAATAGATAAAGTAAAAAAGTGAGTTAAGAAGTGGGGTGGTCGGAATTGTGTCCCTTTAAGGGCTTCAAAGCGCGGTTTAGAGGAGGTTTTCCTCCCGCTTCTCAGCTGTTCCACTCACCGTTCGATCGTCGATCATCAAATCTACGACCCTCCGGCAAGCTGCAGCTGTTCAGAAGACCTGGGGAGCGATTCCAAGCTTCCCTCCTTCCCGAAGGCAGCTTCGGGGCTCATATTCTTGCCTGAACCTCTAATTATACACTGCATTGTCAATTCTAGCCACGGAGGGCTAGAAGCGTTCTTCCGCCATTTTTCCCACCGGAAGTCGAAGTCAAAAAAAGTTTTCTTTTCATAAGAAACTAGTACATACAAAAATCATTAAACAAATCAAGACATTTAAAAAACCTTAAATACTTATTTTCTGTTCTGCAAAAGATTATAAAGCACCAAACAGTATGTAGTTAATTTCTAAGAAATTAATTTTGCCATCTGAAAGAGCCATGGGTTTTGAATGATTTTAAACCAAGCCTTGTTCTTATTCAGTCGTTTAGTCGTGTCCGACTCTTCGTGACCTCGTGGACCATAGCATGCCAGGCCTTTCTGTCCTCCACTGTCTCCCGGAGTTTACTCAAATTCATGTTCATTACATCGGTGATGCTATCTAACCATCTCATCCTCTGCTGTCCCCTTCTCCTTTTGCCTTCAGTCTTTCCCAGCATCAGGGTCTTTTCCAGTGACTCCTCTCTTCGCATTAGGTGGCCAAAGTATTTGAGCTTCAGCTTCAGTATCTATCCTTCCAATGAGCAGTCAGGGTTGATTTCCTTTAGGATTGACTGGTTTGACCTCCTTGCAGTCCAAGGGACTCTCAAGAGTCTTTTCCAGCACCACAGTTCGAAAGCATCAATTCGCCAACGGCAACACTTTGGAAAGCCCTGCCATGGACCATAGCATGCCAGGCCTTCCTGTCCACTGTCTCCCGGAGTTTACTCAAATTCATGTTCATTACATCGGTGATGCTATCTAACCATCTCATCCTCTGCCATCCCCTTCTCCTTTTGCCTTCAGTCTTTCCCAGCATCAGGGTCTTTTCCAGTGACTCCTCTCTTTGCATTAGGTGGGCAAAGTATTTGAGCTTCAACTTCAGTATCTGTCCTTCCAATGAGCAGTCAGGGTTGATTTCCTTTAGGATTGACTGATTTGACCTCCTTGCAGTCCAAGGGACTCTTAGGAGTCTTCTCCAAGCCTACAAAAGTTTTAATCCATAATCATCCATCACATTTTATAAGAATGGCAATCTTTTTGATGAAAGACCATGCTTTTCCGTTGCAGTCATTAAACATCCGAAAAAGCTTGCCAAGAAAAATGCAGGGACTTGTCCAGGCAGTCACCAGGAGTCAACACTGACTTGAAGGCACACCCACACACATACACAAAAGTAAAATAAGTACATTAAAATGTAAAGAAATGTAAGGCAATTTTTAAGGAAAAACTTGCACAGACACAAGCAGACATGCACAGAGGTTGTAGCTGAACAGTCCTTCTTAAGGCTCACCTACATATCCTGATAGTGGTGCAGAGAATCCCACTAACTGTTTGCTGAGAACATGCACTCACAATTTCGTTTTATTTTTTGTGCCTTTGAATCAGCATTGACTCCTGGCAACTTCCTGGAAAAGTCCTTGCAATTTTCTTGGCAAGTTTTTCAGAAGCGGTTTGCCACTGCCTTCTTCCTAGAGCTGAGACAATGACTGACCCAAGGTCATCCAGCTGGTTTTGTGCCTAAGGCAGGACTAGTACTCACAGTCTCCTGGTTTCTAGCCTGGTACCTTAACCACTACACCAAACTGGCTCTCTGCACTCTGAAAGTGAGAGCCCGCCCACACTTTCTACCCAGACTGCTGCTGAGACAGACTAAAGTGTCAGGCTGCATTCCAACATGGAACTCATATTTCCATCTTATGCTGACAGAAGACCTCTCACATGGAGGTTCTAGATGATATGGAGGAAGAGACTTTGAAGGATAGTAGATCTTCTGGCCTGCTGCAGGACTGCCCCTTCCTGTCTGGCCATCGGGATCTGTACCTCCTTGGTCATTCTTGCTGTAGGTGCCAGAGGGACTGGACAACTCACTGGTGCACCCTGTTTCTTCTAATGTTTTGTTTTTTGGTCATGAGAATATTGATCTTGTGGAAGACCTATGGTGGGTCTTCCAGGAGAATGATCTTACCCTTAGGACACGAAACAAAAGGCTCTTTCTCCACCGTTGTGCAGTGAAAGCTGACTTTTATTGACAAGGTTAGGAATCCCTAAAAAGTTTTATCCATAAGAATATCAAGAGGTTAATATTCCTACGGCAAGGATTTTCACAAACCCCGTGCCTGGAGCAGAATTAAAGGGATGCAGTTTGGGATGTAGTACCATGCAAAGCATGAGGTCTACCAGCAATCTGGCATCCTGAAGAGGCTTGGGACTAAATCCCATCAGCCCCCACCAGCATGGATAATAGCAAGAAACTGTGCTCCATATCTCTATGGAACCAAACAGCCTATCCCTGTTGTGAATCCAGCTATAAAGTATCCTGGTTTATACAGCTTTTCCATAGTTGATTGTGCTTGTGTACATAGCCAAACTGAGCTCCTGTGTGCATAAAAATAATTGCTGGGAATATCCAACTTAAGCTTCTACATTTTTTTTAAATCTTGTAAGCCGCCTCGAGTCACCATGTGTGAGTTGAGCGGCCATATAAATTTGTCAAATAAATAAATGTTTATCAGTGTTCTTGCTTTAAGCATTGTTCCTTTGTTTAATTTTAGACAAAAGAAGCACTGCTAAAAATATTAGAAGATATAAAAGAAGAGGATCACCTGAACTTTGTATTGTTTGGGAGTGATGTACACAAATGGAAAAACACCTTAATCAAAGCCACTCCTGAGAATCTGAATGAAGCAAGGCATTATGTTCAGCAGATTGATATAGCTGGATGTATGTTTTGTGGGGAAATGGGATGTATTTGTTTAATTGTAGTAACTAATGGCATGTGCAGTTTACTTTCAAGAACTTCAGAGTAGCATGTAATTTATAAACATTAAAATAATATTTAAACCTTAACACAAAAATAATTGGAAAAAAGCAGAGCAGCTGTAAAAACTGAAAACAGTTCCATCAACAACATGGATGGAATAAACAACATAAACTTCCTTTAGACTGCTTAAGTAAGCTAAAAGGTCAACAACTTAGTTGAAATAATATATAAAATATATTTAAAATAATTATATAAAATGAGATACCTTACATACACCTGAAAATATTCCATAGGCAGGTTGTCACCAACATAAAGGCCTTCTCATTATTTGTCTCCAGCCTAACTTTGGAAGGCAGAAGGACCAGGAGAAGTATTATAAAAGATCCTGAACCACTTAGATGCAGTGAAAACAGAAAAGAAATGGCTTCATTGCCCCATCACTGCCACAAAGAAAATGAGATCTCACCTGATTTCAATCAGATTGGGGCGGGGGTTTTTGCCATTGGGGGCGAACATGTTACCCTGTTTGCTTTGCTGCTTCTAGCTTCCTATAGAAGACAGTCTAAGCAGGACAGGGTGGGGGATGATAGCCCCATTTCCATTTCCAGCAAGGAAAGAAAGGGAGGAACCAATTCTCAGGGGACAGAATAAAGTTGACCTATCTTTCATTATTTACTCACTTTTATGTTTGTGTGTATCCTGAGTATCATTTTTTAAAAATTGCCATAGATGGCTAACAACAATAAAATCTCTCCCCCCCCCTCTCTTTACTCTGAATAACCCAGTTAACATCATCTAAAAACTTGATAAGATTCCCTGTGGGGAGAGCAGTTGGACAGGGCTCCGAGGGCTTCAAGAACTGCACAGCGCCCTGGAACCGCGTGTCACTGTTCCCTGAGACAAGGGAATAAAATGCACAAATGAAGGAGACACAAATGGTGCTGAATATTTAGCTGACAGATGAGTCAGGATCACCTGTGGTTTTATCACAAAAAAGATTCTGGCTCATGATGGATGCTGAAGGAAAAGGCTCCATTCCAGTAGCACCCACAGGCTACCTGGGGACATCCACAGTGTCACAGGGTTGTGCCACAAGCTCTCCCCCTTTTAGAGTGTGTGTGTGTGTGTGTGTGTGT
The DNA here is from genome assembly GCA_023362775.1 of Charina bottae. NCBI lineage: Eukaryota > Metazoa > Chordata > Lepidosauria > Squamata > Charinaidae > Charina > Charina bottae. The sequence continues at coordinate 1,936,367 of JALMGJ010000022.1, forward strand.
GTGTGTGAGAGAGAGAGAGAGAGAGAGAGAGAGAGATGTGTCACATATAAAAAGAGGTAGGCTTGTGTCTCAACACTGCAGTGCTGCTTTTGTCACACTGACTCTCCTTGCCTGCCCCACCCCCCAATGCCATGGCCCACTGGTCTCATTTTCCAATTTGTCCTGAAATAAATGCACATACCTTTGACATGTTTGTGTGTCTGATTACATATCAAATTCGTATATGAAATCAGACTATTGCCCCTTGGAGTGGAGTATTGTTAGGTTTGACTACTAGCCTAACTAATCGCTCTCCAGGGTTTCACAGACATCTTTTGAACTACCACAGTCTGAGATTCTAACCTAAGATTAAACACGAGAGATAAAGAATATGCTGTACTGCAGGGTTTTTTGAGATGTAATACTGCATGAGCTCAACCACAGCTCTGACATGTCCTGATTCCTTATGTATGATAGCTTGAAGGAAAGGAAGGAAATTTTAAAGAATAAATATGGCAGACAGAGTAAGGAAAAACGCATAGTAACTTTCATTGTGGAAGTCCAGTTGGCTATTGAATGATAACATATTCTCTTTCTTTATATAAACATGTCCTTCCTGTGTCAGAAATACAAATGCAAGTGTGTGGATCTACAGTGATGTCTTTGGGGTATCAATTTTTAACTTGTGCCCCTTTGTTCCAGGGACAAATCTTAATGGTGGCTTACAGACCGGTATTCAAATGCTGAATGAGGCTCATAAAAATGGCTCTTTGCCTGAAAGAAGTGCCTCTTTAATTATTATGTTAACAGATGGCAGACCCACTAAAGGTAACTTTCTTGACAGGCAAACCTGGCTTCTCATGGCATAACTTTCTGGAACTAGCCTGGTGTTTTACATTTTAGTCCTACATAAATTAATCTCTGCCTTTGACATATCTGTTTGGTATAAGGCCTACTTAACACCAATCACTGTTTATAAAAAAATACTGATTAAATCATGTATTTAACAATGTTTTATACAGAGGTAAGCATATTAAGTAACAATTTGGGAACTTTGAAGAGTATTTCACCTTTATGAAGATTAAACCATTTGACCATGCTTAGAGACCATTCTTCTGTCTGCAGTGAGAGGGAACAAGTAATAAATCCTTCAGTAAACCATCATTTCTCATTTTATCAAACCCAGGAAGCTATAGCTAATGACTAGGTTCACACACTGTGCTAAGCTATGGTTTACTAAACTCCCACTTACTGAATACTTCAGAATTGGCCAGATTTCCACAACCACTAAACCAAGACCAAATTACTTTATGGGTTAGTGTGATATGTAAGCCCAGCCCAGCCAATGAACAAACTTTGAACAAACTAAGCTATAATGCCAACTTTAAATCACAGTTGTTCACTGTAGCTTCTCAGTTTGCACAAAAAAAGACACACCAAATAGTTCCTGGTTGGGTCATGCATTCATATAAAGGGAAAAACAAAAAGGGGTTGGGTGTTAAAAAAAATTAATTAAATCTCAATTTATTTGGCAAAATACACATTTTGAGGAGTGTGCTGCTTTGATAATTTGAAGCACAATTATATATCATCTGAATCACAGAAAGTGTTCAGCAGGGAACTGCTGTTCTGAGTAGCAATGCTGATTTCAAAAGCAAGCCTGCAAAATTCATTCTAAGCTGAGTTTTATTACTTGGGAAAGTAGAAGTGAAACAGGAACAACAGAAATGTATTTTAAAAAATTGTGTTGTGTGTTTTCATGCAGGAGAAGTAAACACCGATGTCATTTTAAATAATGTCAGAAATGCAATTCAAGGAAAATATCCTTTATATAACCTTGGGTTTGGCTATGATCTGGACTATGGATCTTTAGAAAAGATGGCATCAGAGAACAATGGATTGGCTCGGCGTATCTATGAAGATTCTGATTCTGCTCTGCAGCTGCAGGTTAAACTATAAGATATAAATGTTCATATAATGCAATTTATAAAAATAGTCATCATGATAATTGTTTTGTTTTTAAGGCTATAAAAAAACATGCAGCAGCAACATCCTTCTCTAGGTGATCATGGCTTGAGTATGGGGAGGTGGATGGGCCAGTGGGATATGTCACACTATGACTTCTGCGGTGGCAGTGGCAGAAAGATTGGCGGAAGAGAGCTCTTCTTCGCCTCAGGTTGCAATGCCCCAGGGCACTTTACATTTGTTTGTTTTGGCGGCTGAGAAAGTCTTCCCCACTCCCCTGGAGCCAGTGACTCTCGCTTCTTACCAGCCACCTCATAGAACTGAGGGTAGTCGTGGGCTAGTCACATTGCAAAGACACCTTTTGGATTTAGCGAACAGTGGGATTTAATGGGCACCCCTTCCCCGTGACAGATTGTCAAACCGAAGTTTTACTGATGGGTGGGTAGGTGTGTTTGTACATTTGTTCTTTTTTAAAAAAATTCTGTTTGTTTTGTTTTTAGGGCTTTTATGATGAAGTGGCCAATCCCTTGCTTACTGAAGTGGAGTTACAGTACCCTGAAAATGCCATCTCTGATCTGACTCAAAATCATTTTAAACACTATTACGATGGCTCTGAAATTGTTGTGGCTGGACGCATCATAGACAATGACCTCAACAGTATTACTGCAGATGTGAAAGCTCATGGGGTAAATACAAGATGCTGTTTAAAAGAGGGCCATTGGCTCAATCCCCACTCATGGCGGAGAGCAGCCCCATCCATAATACGGTTTGAAAGGATCGTATAAATGGAGACTTGTCATTCAAAGCAGAACAACTCATCTATTAAAACATAGTCCAAGGAGTTATTTCAGTACTATAGGTTTCCAAAGAGATATTTGGTATCCGGTAAGGAGAAAGTGTATGTGTGCCTGAGTGTGTGTGTACTGTACATCGGAGACTTAAATGAACATTCTGCTCCTGGATCTTTCAGAGCCCTAAAAGGGCCCTAGGACCTAGGTGAATGCTTAATTAGATCTTCCCATTTTCCATGTTACCTTTGTTTGCACATTGCACTTGACTGAAAAGTGTCGGAGGGATGGTTGTTTCTGTTTTAATGTGAATCCATCTGTTAGGGCTGAATCTTGTGTGAATGGATCATTATGACTCCTTCAAGAAACAATGGTTAAAAATCCTGGCTTAATGCTATGTGAGAATGCAGCTATGGGGAGTTGTATTCAGCAGGTTAGTAATAAATCTTCCCTTTACCTAAGATCAAAATTCTGTTTTCAAATTAAAAAGCAATAAAGTTCCATTTAGTACATATATTGTACTTGTATGTCACAAGCAGTTTGTTAAATCTTCTCTGTGTCTAGCCCATAAGACTTTTATAGAATGTACCTGTCTGCCACCTATTCTTACAACTGAAAGGCCATCCAATTTCTTACCAAGCAGAAGCTTCTCATCTTAGATAAAAAGGAAAGGTGCCCTTAAGTTTCCTTGGCACAATTATGGAAGTCGTTTGCCACTGCCACCTTCTGGGGTGCTTTCTCAACGTCCCAGTCTAGCAATAGCCCTGGGATCCCTGTTTCAATAGTCCCCCATCCAAGTACTAACCAAGGCTGACAATGCTTAGCTTCTGAGGAGAGCCAGCTGACATCTAGACACTGCCCCTGCTAGATAGTAAACTATTGCTTTACATCTAAACAATCTTAATTGCTGTAGTACAAATGGATCACTAAAGGAAAGCTTTTCTTTTAAAAATTTCTAACAGGCTGAAGATGACCTAACTTTCTCTGAACAATCAGATATTGATGAAACAGCCAAAGTTTTTGAAGAGCAGAAGTACATATTTGGGGATTACACGGAAAGACTCTGGGCTTACCTTACAATTCAACAGCTTTTGGAAAAACGGTAATGAAGGATACTTTTCCCATCATGCAACAGCATAGAAATTTTACAAAAATGTCCTCCATCCAATCCAATGAGATAGAAATCCTAAGCATAATTACCAAGGGATAAGCCCCATTGAACAGTGTGATTGCATCTCTCTTATTTATTTGTAGAATTTCTAAACCATGCGTTCATTGTTAAAAACAATCGCAGAATGAAACATTTAAAAACAATAATTTATGAACTATTTTAAAGGGAACAGCCATGAAACTCAATAAACCCCTTCTAAAATGTTTTAGAAAACATGAAACAGCTCAGTATGTAGGAAGGTTATAATTATAACAGGTTATAAATAATGCTATAATTATCCTATTTTCATTTGTTTTAAAATTGTATTAAAATGTTTATTTGTTTGTTTGCTAGTTTTAGAAGGCTGCTTGAGTCCAAAATGGCTTTGGGTGGCTTACATAATTAAAAGAGAAGAGAAAACAATTTAAAAAAGGAAAAAATGCATATACCTGAATTTTTTTAAAAAACCACCCAATATGCTTGTTGTTGCATCACTCATGTATTTTTGATGGCACTTTGGGTATAGACATCATAAACATTTTCCTTCAGAAGAATAAAAGAAACTCCTTTAGAGTTTCTTCTAGAATGTTTAGCCATAATTAATTATCAGTGTCAGAATTTGATACAACAGCCTTTTAAATATAAATAACACTGCAATCTCCATGTTGGTGTATTAAGCTGTGAAAATATTGTATAATTAACTAAAATATCTGGGGTTGCCTTCCAATAAATAAATCATTACACCTTTAAGAATAGGGCATTGGCTCCTTTCGTTCAAGTAAAGTTCCTGCAAAATGTTCACAAAAGATATGCTCAGGATATGATGGAAACAGCCATTCTCATTTACTTGACTCCAGTATTTAATTGTCAAAATTATTACTGCTTTTGAACATAGAGCTTTGGTTAATATTGTAGATATTGATAATCTTTTGTGTATTTCTTGCACCCTTTTAAAAAATAAAGAAGGTATTTATGCCACTGGCTGTCATAACATCTTGTGGTAAGTAACATAGTAGGTGTTGTTCTTTCATCTAGGAATTCAGCAGAGGGAGATGAAAGGACTAATCTTACTGCCAAAGTCCTGGAGTTGTCTCTGAAATATAGGTTTGTGACTCCATTAACATCCATGGTGGTCACAAAGCCAGAAGACAATATTGATAAAGCTGCACTTGCTGACAAGCCATTAGAAGGTATACGTATTTAGTAATTTTTAAAGTGTTACTGATAAAGGGTCTAGTGATGTTGCCACATGTAGGAAAAAGCTGTACTTACATGTGGAGATAGCCTGAAGCAGCCACATAAGCCTGGAAAAGAATGCCCTGCTTTAATGATTCAGAAAGCGATACTTTTATGGACACCTACATATTCTGAATGATCTTTTGAAGGATTTGCTCAGCCTTACAATATGTCTATTCTTGGCTTATAGCCCAGTCTGGGCTATAAGCATCTGGATAGCCATAAGATGACAACAGAGCTAGTTTTCTGTATCTCTGCCATTTGGTGGTTATTTGGATTTTTGCAGCCCAGACCAAGTAGCTCCAATATGAGAGGAAAATCTACAAATGTACATAACTGTCATGCTATTCCCTTTTGGAGTAGGGATTATTAGGCAAAGCACAGAAAAGAAGCAAGAAATAGTAAGCAAGGAAACTAAGCCATGATGTAAGAAAAAGAAAATTAAAATATAGCTATATCCAGTTTACCTCAACACCATTTACTATAGCTTTCTATACCCTTATAGATTCTACTATGGCATCACTTCATACTGCCTTTTATTTTTTTACATCTTACCTCTGCCTTTTTGAGGAACTCATCTCTGTCCATCATGGCATTCTCAGGCTTCCCTTTCTTCTTGACCCATTCATTCTTCCTTCATATATTTGTTTGGGGATTTGATCCTCAATCACTTTTTCTATTTAACCAATCCACTTCAGCGTATTAACCGACACTTTAACTTCCCTGCATTACTCATCAACTCCACTCCAGAATATCAGGCTACCTTTATTCAGAACATTAAATCCTTCCCCTTTCTCTCATAGTCATATTCATTCTCCTCCCTCCCTGTCGGCTCTTCACCATTTTCTTCTCTTATGTTCCAAATCTCAAGAATCTACAGGTCTACAGATCTTGACTTCCATCATCCTTCATGACTTTGGGCAATCAAAGATTTCATATACTGTAACACAGGGGTCGGCAAACTTTTTATGCCGGGAGCCATTTTGACATGCTCGTGCACATTTTGAAATGCTAGAGAGCCAGGGGGCGGGGTTTGTGGGCGGGGGCCAATCGCATGGAAGGGGGCGGGGTTTGGGGGCAGGATCCAATCGCGTGGAAGGGGCGGGATTTGGGGGCGGGATCCAATCGTGTGGAAGGGCTGCGCTGCGCTTGGCCGGCCACCCCGGTCCTCGCTCACCTTCCATGGCCGGTCCTCGCGGGCTGCCGGCGACGCTCCCGTCCCCCTGCACCCCAGCTCTCCAAGGCCGGGGCCACCCTCTCTGCCGCTCCCTTCGGCGGAGGAGGGACCGGCGTGCCTTGGGAGCTGCTGCTGGCGGCATGTCTGGGCGAGGCGCGCGGGTGGAGCTGCCCGTCTGGCACTTGGGCGCTCCCGAGCCTCTTCCCTTCTTCCTCGCCACATTCGGGCGTTGAGGCCAGGCAAAGCCGTGCGGTCGCGCAGGGGCGAGGCGAGGAGTCCCGCTCCTGCGCCTACCGCCACATCCGTCCGTTCCCGGCCTCTCTCCCCATGTCCGGCGGGTGCCCATGCCAGAATCCCCGCGACCCGGAGGCAGCGACTGCTCGGACGGCCCCAGCGAGAAGAGGCGTGTGATCCCCGGTGGATCCCTTCGAGGGGCCGCGGGGCTTCCCCACTTTCCTCCCAAGGAGGCCTCGACGGCGCACCCTCCCGCCCCATCAATCCCCCCACCCCGCCGTTGGGCGTCAGAGGCTGAAAGGATGTGGCAGGAACGGCCCTGGAAAGCGGGGCCTGCGGAGCGCCACCTTTGGGGAGGAGGGTCCAGCCGGCGAGCAATGGCGGCGCCGGAGTTTTCGCCGGAGCGGCTGGCGTGCTGGCTGGCCGAGGCATCCAGGCGCTGGGCAAGGGCGCGGGCCTGGGACACGAGCAACCCGCCTTGGCGCTCCTGGAGAAGCGGCCGCGGGAGGCCCGCCGGGTGCACCCTCCCGCCCCATCAATCCCCCCACCCCGCCGTTCGGCGCCCTCTCCCCCCGCTAACCCGAGCCCTGCGGCGGCCAGGGGAAGCCGAGCCAGGCGGGGGTGCAGCGGGGCCCAGTGGCACGCTGAGGGCGAAGAGCCGCCTGCTCTCCCCTTGGCCGCCTCCGGTCGCTACAGTCGCCCCGCCGGAAGGAGCCTGGCTTGGCTCCCCCGGCCACCGCAGGGCTCGGGTTAGCGGGGGGAGAGGATGCCGAATGGCGGGGTGGGGGGGTGCACCCGGCGGGACCGCAGGGACCCTCCGGAGAGGTGGCTCGAAAGCGGTTTCGGGGTGGTTGTTTTTTAAGCAGGCCTGTGCAGTGGCTGCTTTTCTCTCCCCACAGACAGCACGGGCGGGCGGGTCCTCTGGAAGGAGGCCGGCCGGAGTTCTGCTTGAAGCGGACGAGTTGCTGCTGGGCCGAGCAGATGCTTTTGAGACCTAACGGCGGGGTTACATCGGGACCGAGTCCGGCCTATCCCCGGTCTGTGTCGCGTTAATGCTGCCCCCTTTCCCACCTGGGAGGCCAGCTTGCAGCGCAAACGGCAGTCACTTACTGAGCGAGTGCATTTTAAAATCTGCTTAACCCCCCTCCCCCCCCGCACTTCTCCCTCTTTGAAAAAGGAAGGCCGGAAAAGCGCAGTTTCAGTCTTGCATTAAAGGGAGAAGCTGCCCTTAATGACAGAAGGCCATTCAAGTTGGAGAAACCTCGCGGGATGGGCGGAATCGCTACACACAAGCCACACGCCCCATTTCGTTCCTCCTTCCCTATCGCTTAATTGCCAGGCGCTCCTCCCCTGGAAACCCCGCTCTGTCTGTGGGGAGAGAAAAGCAGCCACCGCACAGGCCCGCCTAAAAAACAACCACCCCGAAACCGCTTTCGAGCCGCCTCTCCGGAGGGTCCCTGCGGTCCCGCCGGGTGCACCCCCCCACCCCGCCGTTCGGCGTCCTCTCCCCCCGCTAACCCGAGCCCTGCGGTGGCCGGGGGAGCCAAGCGAGGCTCCGTTCCAGCGGGGCGACTGTAGCGACCGGAGGCGGCCAAGGGGAGAGCAGGCGGCTCTTCGCCCTCAGCGCGCCGCTGGGCCACGCTGCACCCCCACCTGGCTCGGCTTCCCCCGGCTGCCGCAGGGCTCGGGTTAGCGGGGGGAGAGGACGCCGAACGGCGGGGTGGGGGGATTGATGGGACGGGAGGGTGCACCCGGCGGGCCTCCCGCGGCTGCTTAGAAGCAGAAAAATTACTTTGCACGTGATCAAGGGCACTCCTGCCATGTTTTAAAAGGAGGGCGGTTCCACAGGGAAGAGGAGGGCGCTTGGGCAACCCCAAGGCTCTGGCTTCTTGCCCTGCCTGTCCCCCGCTCCCCCGGAAACCCTCCGGATCTCCTTGGGTGTACACTTGGACTTCCCGGATTGGCGAGTTGTGTGAAGCGGCCTTTCTCCCGCCCCCTCTGGGTTTCCAGGGGAGGAGCGCCTGGCAATTAAGCGATAGGGAAGGAGGAACAAAATGGGGCGTGTGGCTTGTGTGTAGCGATTCCGCCCATCCCGTGAGGTTTCTCCAACTTGAATGGCCTTCTGTCATTAAGGGCAGCTTCTCCCTTTAACGCAAGACTGAAACTGCGCTTTTCCGGCCTTCCTTTTTCAAAGAGGGAGAAGTGCGGGGGGGAGGGGGGTTAAGCAGATTTTAAAATGCACTCGCTCAGTAAGTGACTGCCGTTTGCACTGCAAGCTGGCCTCCCAGGTGGGAAAGGGGGCGGCATTAACGCGACACAGACCGGGGATAGGCCGGACTCGGTCCCGATGTAACCCCGCCGTTAGGTCTCAAAAGCATCTGCTCGGCCCAGCAGCAACTCGTCCGCTTCAAGCAGAACTCCGGCCGGCCTCCTTCCAGAGGACCCGCCCGCCCGCGCTGTCTGTGGGGAGAGAAAAGCAGCCACCGCACAGGCCCGCTTAAAAAACAACCACCCCGAAACCGCTTTCAAGCCGCCTCTCTGAAGGGTCCCTGCGGTCCCGCCGGGTGCACCCCCCCACCCCACCATTCGGCGTCCTCTCCCCCCGCTAACCCGAGCCCTGCGGTGGACGGGGGAGCCAAGCCAGGCTCCGTTCCGGCGGGGCGACTGTAGCGACCGGAGGCGGCCAAGGGGAGAGCAGGCGGCTCTTCGCCCTCAGCGCGCCGCTGGGTCCCGCTGCACCCCCGCCTGGCTCGGCTTCCCCCGGCCGCCGCAGGGCTCGGGTTAGCGGGGGGAGAGGGCGCAGAATGATGGGGTGGGGGGGATTGATGGGGCGGGAGGGTGCACCCGGCGGGCCTCCCGCGGCCGCTTCTCCAGGAGCGCCAAGGCGGGTTGCTCGCGTCCCGGGCCCGCGCCCTTGCCCAGCGCCTGGATGCCTCGGCCAGCCAGCGCGCCAGCCGCTCCGGCGAAAACTCCGGCGCCGCCATTGCTCGCCGGCTGGACCCTCCTCCCCAACGGTGGCGCTCCGCAGGCCCCGCTTTCCAGGGCCATTCCTGCCACATCCTTTCAGCCTCTGACGCCCAACGGCGGGGTGGGGGGATTGATGGGGCGGGAGGGTGCGCCGTCGAAGCCTCCTTGGGAGGAAAGCGGGGAAGCCCCACGGCCCCTCGAAGGGATCCACCGGGGATCACGCGCCTCTTCTCGCTGGGGCCCTCCGAGCAGTCGCTGCCTCCGGGTCGCGGGGATTCTGGCATGGGCACCCGCCGGACATGGGGAGAGAGGCCAGGAACGGACGGATGTGGCGGTAGGCGCAGGAGCGGGACTCCTCGCCTCGCCCCTGCGCGACCGCCCGGCTTTGCCTGGCCTCAACGCCCGAACGTGGCGAGGGAGAAGGGAAGAGGCTCGGGAGCGCCCAAGTGCCAGACGGGCAGCTCCGCCTGCGCGCCTCGCCCAGACATGCCGCCAGCAGCAGCTCCCAAGGCACGCCGGTCCCTCCTCCATCGAAGGGAGCGGCAGAGAGCCCCGCGGGCTGTGTGCGAGGTGTGGGTGTCTGCGGGTGGCCCCGGCCTTGGAGAGCGAGAGAGCGTAAGAGCGTAAGAGTTTGGGGGCGGGATCCAATCACGTGGAAGGGGCGGGGGTGAGTTTAGCTGCAGAAGAGCCACACTCAAGGGGCCAAAGAGCCGCATGTGGCTCGCGAGCCGCCATTTCCGACCCTTGCTGTAACACATTTGAGCAATATAGAGAAGATATAGATTGTGTTACCAACCTTAATCATACCCGTGCAACATGTAGCACTCCCTGCTAATGGTCTGGAAAGTACTAGTCAGTTATGGTAAATGTTAGCCAGTCTGCAACCAAAGTCTGGTTTTCCTTCAAACATGTCCATGCTATTCCATGCAAGTCAGGGTCTCTAATCCATAGTAGTGGCTGCGTTGCAAGCCAAACTTCTGTTGTCCACAGTCTATGAACAAGGAGGTACAGTACATGCAGTGCTTGGGATATGCAGAAAGCCTATTTCACAGGAAGGTTCATTTTCAAGAAATGGTATAATTGATCAAGTCTATAGAGGGACAAGTGTTTATTTCACAGCCCTGTAAAGACTGCACAGTCTTGCTGAACATTTGTGTTTATCAAAACAATATTTTATTAATAATGTTCTCTTTTAACACTTTATATTGGAATGGATGTCTCTAAAATAGTCATTCTTTTTGTTTTGCTGCTTTCTTATTCACTGTTGGAACAGCTGAGGGTAAGTTTGCCTTTTATTTTAATTTTTATCTTTAAATATTTTTTTTACTTTAATTAAGTGAAATAATTAAGTGGCACTTGGGATCCATTGCTCCCAACGCTGTGGGCTTCACGGCTCATTTTTTGTACATCACAGCAGGCCATGTGGATGGGCAAATGTTTGGTTTGGATCACAGATGTTCTCAGGAGCTAGCTGCATTCATTAGAATGACAAAAGCAGCATTGGGGCAATGCACCACAAGCTCCACCCTTTCATATCTGTGTGTGACATCTGTGGTGGAGTTCGGCTCTGCTGCTGATTCCCAGGGGGGAGGGAGCGCATTCCAAGCTGATAAGTGGAATCGCAGTCCGGAGACAGTTGCTGGGAAAGTTAAAAAGTTCAAGGTAGCCCCACCCTAGACTCTCCTAGGATATTTCCCCTTAGGTTAGTTAGGATAGCTTTAGTCTGGCAAGATTCTGTCTGTGTGGTTGGAGCAATAAAGAACTGGAGATTTGGAATATACTGGCTCGCTGTTGTTCTTGGGCTGACCCCTGACAACATCACAGCACACATACCAAAGGGTGGAGCTTGTATTGCAATACAGTGAGGTTGCTAGTTGTGTCAAGCATGTGGGGTGGCTAAAAGAATCATATTGAGAAATTGGATAAATAATATTATTTCAGATGTTAAGGAATGGTTGTTGGAAATGTGTGATCTATCTACTTTGGAAAGACAGTATTTTTTGCTAATCAAAGGATATAGCAATATATTTTCTTATAGCAGCGATTTTTGTGAAATTTCACAATAATATTTTGTACTGATTATTTTATAGTAGTGTATTTATTAGTAAACCAGTGACTATTGATAACATGTAAGTATTTTTCCTTTTTTTCTCTTAGTTTGTTTGGGGTTGGTTTTTTTCTAATTTTTTCCCCTTTTCTTTTGGTTTCAATTAACTTTTTTTCTTTAAGTATAAAGTTTGTTTTGTTAATTGTGTATACTAAAAATGTAAAATAAAAAATAAAAAAATCACACTCTCTCTCTCTATATATAATATACTTAGAATGCATGTGAAGAAGTAGGTGAGGGAAGTTATTTGAACACTGGAAGGGGAAGATTTTCTGGATTATCAATATCTTGATCCTTCAGGAATCCAGCTGTATAAATTCCTAATAGTAAAATGACACTTCAGAAAAGTGGGGATATTGGGTTCTTTTCCTTATTCACATTAAAGTAATTCTTTGTGTTCTTTCATTTGCAGCTACTCGACAATGTAAGTGGCAATTCTGTATTTTTGAACCAATTCACTTTATTAAAAAGGAATTGGATAGAATTATTACTTTATGTGACATTTCTCTTATACTGATTGAAAATACTGCTAACAGTAATATTCTTAAAAAAAAAACTCAGGTTAAAATAAAGATCTGTCATCCTTTGTTCCAAATTAACAATGAAAGTCTTACAGAAAATGCAGTATTTTCTTGAGATTTTTTAAAAATGTAGTATTAGAAGCTATCATTAAGCAAAATATATAAAATGCCCCAAAGGTTCCTATATCAGTTCCATATCTGAGGAGGAGGAGGAGGAGGAGGAGGAGGAGGAGGAAGAGGAGTTGTTGTTTTTACATTAACAATTTTCTGTCTAGTTAAACAGAGTGCAAAAATGTAAAGACCTATTTCCATACATCTAAAGGCCCAGGCAACTATACTGCCTAGATACTCTCACCCCATCTCAAACTTAATTCAGAAGCTTATAGCTTTAAGACTTTAAATATCCCTGGACTTGAACAGCTGACTATTTCAATGCCAGCGTAACATATATTGTGTTCCTTAGACGTTTCAGTTTGCATAATACTCAGTATGCCTGTGAAACTGAACATTTTACTGCTTTTCTTCAATTGGATTTTAATGTTATTATGTTCCTATAAAAATGATTCCTTATGTTATAAACCACTCTGAAATCCCTAGTGAGAAGTGGCCATGTAAAGGAATGTTGTAAATAAATGAATGCAGGGATGGAACTAGGGTCTGTGTCACCCGGGGCAAACATGGATTCCGCGCCCCCCTGGGTTATTTTGTCATTTTGGCGCACCCCTCAGCGCGGCACCCGGGGCACATGCCCCGCTTGCCCCCCCTAGTTGCGGCCCTGAATGAATGGATATAACTGCTTATTGTCTCCAGGAGACCTAACCTCCATGAGTTGTCTTTTGACAGCAAACATTGTTGTAAGCTATTTAGTGTTGTGACCATCTATGGAATGTCCTTTTACTCAGGGTCTGGCTTTTATTCAGCCATAAATCCACGTTTTTATTGTGGTGAGTGTAGATACCTTGGAAGAGGGTTGCTTCCCATTGGGGAAATCTTACAGAAGAGCATAACTAAATCTGCATTGACATACTTCAGGAATATCCTTCAAGTGTTTGAAGTAAACTGCCTTAATGAAATTACCAAGTTCCTGCTAGGTAATACCTCAGATCTACTAGGGTTACCAGATCTGGACTGTAAGACTCTGGACAACCAATAGATGGGAGCAGATAGTTAAAGTTTCCTGTATTTCACTGGTCTCATCAGATTTTTGTAGCCGAGATCTGGTAGACCTAATTGGGTCTATGGGTCATCTTGGGCATTCCTATTGGTTCAATTCTATGCTGCCAATATACCTTCCAATATACGTGATGCCAATTTATGAAAGACCACTCACTTACCAAGGAAATGGTACCCACATTTCAGTCCTTGTAACCTTGCATCTGGGGGACACGAAAAGAAAGTAATTTGAAAAAGAGAAGCATAAAGTTACACACTGAAAGGGAAAGTTTGTTTTTTGTGGGGAATGTTGGTATATGGATTTTCCATGTTCATGACTGCCTGCAGAATATTCTCTTGGAGATGATCAATTAATTTTCATTTCCTTGGTAAGTGAGTGGTCTTTCATAAATTGGCATCACGTATATTGGAAGGTATATTGGCAGCATAGAATTGAACCAATAGGAATGCCCAAGATGACCCATTGTAGATTTTGAGCAGTTAATTAAAGACCCTTGACAGAACTTCCTTCCTCCTCCTTTCTCTTTCTATGCAACAGCATCAGCCGTACCTGCTTATCCATCATACAGCAGACCAGTGCCTGCTCACGGGTATACAAGTGGTAAGTTTTGCTTTGATTTCTTTACTGCAAATGGAAAGAAGGAGATGGAAGAGGTTCCTGAGCTTCAAAAGCTTAATATCTAAAATCTGCTAGTGGGCACTTTATATTGGGATTATTTTATCATCAAACACTAATAAAATACATGGCTCCTATCTGGTCTGGAATTTAGGATTATGCTAAAAGGGTGGTGAACAGACTCCTTTTTCACATGTAATATCCTTTTTCTGTTTTCTAGTTTTCTCTAACCGTGGCTTGCCATACCATGAGAACTGGCATATAATAATTTAGTTAGCATGGCCTGCAAATTCTGCCTTGCCAAACCATTTACAGGTAGTCCTCAGTTAACAACGGTAATTGGGACTGGAATTTCCATTGCTAAGTGATGCGGTTGTAAAGCGCCACATCACATGACTGCATCGCTTAGTAACGGCACTCCCAGCACACCCCATTGCCAACGTTAAGCAAGGATTGAGGGCCGTTAAGCAAGTTTTAGGTGGCTTGCAAGCAGGCCGGCAGGCAAGTAATGTGTGGCAGGCAGCGTAAGCGCGAGGGGACTGGGGGTGGCTGCTGCCAGGCAGGGGAGGGTGCGAACGACTTGCAACCTTGTGAACGCGGGATGCTGCAACCCTCATAAGTGGGAGCCGGTTGTCCAGCACCCAGATTGCAATCACGTGACTGGGGGGGTGCTGTGATGGCCGGAACTTTGAGGACCGGTTGTAAATCTCCGTTTTCAGCACTGTCGTAACTTTAAACAGACGCTGAACAAATAGTCGGTAAGTGAGGACTACCTGTAAACTTTCATCATCTCATTCAGAAAGTTAATCGGATGGTTCACTGATCATAGCAAACACTGGTTAGAAAAATCTAGGATATGGACAAGAGAACTTTTGTATAAAAAAGGGTTAGTAGATGAAGCTGAAGCATTTTCCTAAACCCCACTGCAAACTACATATGGAAATAATATGTGAACCAGTTTCATGGGAGATATAATTTTGTCAGAAAGTTTCACTAAAAGAGCTTTGGAATTAAACTTCAAATGGGCAGAGTGAAATCTAAACAAATAATAGTGTTAACCCATAGTGTGATCTATTGGCTTTAGAGTGCCATGTGAATGTAATTTAATTAAAGCAACATAGCCACTGTAGACTGTTAATCATGGCTTATAACAGTGAGATGTGTACTTAGCCATCTGGGACTTATTCAACAAATAGTGGTAAAAGAAACCATGGCTGACCACAATATGTGGACTCAAACACATGAGTTTGGGGTCTTTTTTAATACATTAATGACATTAAAAATAAAAGGGGTGAAACTTATCATAAGGCATAATTTTATAGAAAGCTTTGTATGAGAAGGAAAGATCAAAAGACATTTCTCTTTGCAGTTGACGGTGATCCACATTTCATCATAGACGTACCACAAAAAGATGACGCTCTTTGTTTTAACATTTATGAAGATCCAGGGAAAATTTTAAACCTAATCAGGGACCCAAGTACAGGTAATGATCCTGCCCAGACACAGGTTTCTCATCTCATCTGCTGCCTAAGAATTAACTCAGCTGTTTGTGTATTTATTTAATCAATTTATACAGCCACCAAACTTGCAAATTGCAACTTTGGGCAGCTTGCATATGGTTAAAACATAAAAATAAGAGGAAAAAAAACCCCTCACAAAATGTAATAATTAGAAAACACAATGCAACCAAGGCAATCACCAATCATAATCTCCACTGTTACAAAACAGGCTCAGCTAACACCATGGCCCAATGCCTGCAGGAAAGAACCATGTTTCCGAAGCTTTACAACAGACCAGCAAGACTGGGGCCATCCAAATCTGGTGGGGGTGGGGGTGGGGAGGAGGAATGCCTTCCCATAGGGCAGGCTCCACAACGGGAAGGCACAGAACTTAAAGGGCCAGATTCACTATTATAGTGATGTTGCAGTGCATAAAATATACTATTTCATTGCATGAATAAATTTCTTTAGCCATTGAAAACTGCTTGCTTGATCATAGTTGATTTCCTTTAATTATATTTATTTATATAATAAAATCAAATTGCTTTCCATTGAAAGAAACCTAGAAATGGGGTTTCCTTGACATCCTTTTTATTTTTTAAGGTATTACTATCAATGGACAACTGATTGGAAATAAGATGAGCAGTAATGATGCCCAGCCACAGAATAGTTATATTGGTAGACTCGGGATTCTCAATGAAGAACTGAATTTAAAACTTGAAATAACTCCTGAGAAAATCATTCTACACAATGGCACCAAGCAGATGACATTCACATGGCTGGATGAAGTTACCGTACTACATCCCATGTAAGATCCTAAATCACATTTAAAAATAAGGTAGATCTGTGTCAAGAAACTCAAAGAAGGAAGCTGAGCCACCCAAGTGTTTTATTTTATTTTATTATTAAATTCATGTTTATTCTGCTCTTGCAGGTAAGGGCAGTATCACACTCTTATCCCTGTTTTAACCTCACAACAAGAATGTGAAATAGGTTATGTTGAAAGTTAATGACTAACCTGAACTTCGTGGTTAAATAGAGATCTGGGGCCTTGGTATCTGAATATACTGTACTTTATAACTGTACTTACTCCATGAGACAATCTGTGTGTGAAACAGTGGGAGAAACATCAGATAATTCTGCTACATCTCACTAGTGCAAGAAATGAAGGGGGTGATACAGAAGATTGATAGAAAGGGACAGTAACACTGTGCATAAGAGATTTAAAAATATGAAGCATTCTTCATTTGTAATGTATTTGTATCCCCTTAGAAATAAGCCCCACTGAATTCCATAGAATGTACTCCAAAGCGGGCATACAGAATCACAGTTATGTTTTTCATTCAAAATTATCCCTTGTAACTGATGTGATTTTGCCCCTGTAGTGCTAGTTGTCCTTTCAGACATCCTTTCAGTACCGTGATCTTATTTTAGAGAACAAACCTGAGTGATATCAAAAGGGCATACATTCTGCTCCTTTCTGTCTGAGCCCACACTGATCTGAAATCACCATGCCAGAACTGGCACATCCTTCTCCCCAGCTACTGGGACTCCAGCACCTGGTGTTGGCTGTTAGCTTGATGCTTTAGGATCAAACATGTACTCTGCCAAATACCTAAAAACCTACCATGGACTTAACATTCCATAGCCAGGCTGAACCATGCAAATTGGGGGAGATTCTCTCACTGGCTGGCTTGATGCTGGCTTCCTGCCAGGATGTGAAGTACCACCCTGATGGCTCTCGTTTACCTTTGTCTGAAATACTGCAATAACAGCCCCGATTTAGCAAAAAACAAAAAAATAAAACACATAGCAGCTCTCTGTCAAAGTCATTCATGGTTGCTGACATTCAATGAGACTGGTTTAGGCTGGAGGGTCAGACTGGGAGTAACCACCCATTAATTGGATCCAGGGGATTATGCACACTGCCAGGTTGCTCAATTGCCAGTATAGGCCCGCAATCATTTTTGGACGATTGAATGGAAAACATCACCTGTGCTCATCCCCCACACAATGCAACCTCCAGGGACATTTTTTGCTCTACTTCTGGTGTGGTGTTTTCCAGCTTCTTTTGGCTTCAGCACTGCTGCCTGTTTTTTCTGCAGCATTTTGCTTTCTTCTAGACCAATTCCTGCCCTTTGTTTAGCTGCTTCGCCGAGGCAGTAGAATACCGCTTCACCACACTTTTCTTGCTTTTCCAGAATAACATCTGTTGCAGATTCTCTTATGGCAGGTCTTCCTTACTAACATAGTGGTTATAACGCTTGCCTCATGTGCAGAATGTTCCTGGTTTGAAACCTACTAGTACTTTTCTTTCTTTCTCTGAGTTATCTACTTTTCCACTGCTTTTTAAAATAAAAAATCCACCAGTGCATCATTTTTCCACTTCCTCCCACTGTTTTCATTATTTTTCTGCTCCCTCAAGTGACTGGAAAGATAATGAAACAGTGGACTGATGGGCATATTATAAAATGCAACATAGCAATAAAATAGGTAGCACAAGGAAAGAAAAATAGTAAGTTGAGATAAAAACCTGCCACCCCTGTTCAAACCAAGGTTTTGCTGCATGTAAGCAAGGGTTAAAAACATAATGTTAGTAAGAAAAGTCTGCTGTAAATGTTACTGCAGTAGATGTTACTCAGGAAAAGTAGAGAAAATACAATTTTATTTTAAAACTGGTTGCTGTGCTGCATGTTATGTGTGTTTTAATGCTTTAACGTTATACATTTAATTTAGCTTTGCATATGAGAGCAATAGAGAGATAGATAATGAATCTTGTTATGGGAGTTGGGGGGATTGAAGTATCAAACACACAAAACACACAACATGCAAGAACCACCTTGTGAAAACCGTTCAGAATTTTTCTTTTCATTTATAATATTTTAAAGATTTAAAAAATTGTTTTTTTGAGACTAGATTGCTCTGTAAGTGACATGCAGCTAAAGCAGATTAGACAAACAGACCTCCATTCCCTGTTTACTTCTCTGGCTGGATTGCAGGAAAAGCATTAAATCCCTTTATGAGTCTAAATACCCTGCCATTCAGGAATTAACTATTTCCCTGCATGCAACATAGTGCTTCTGAAGTCAGTGCCTGTCCTGAGCTATTGTTAAGTAGGTAGCTATGACTCAATTCCCATATGAATTAATCTAGGATTTCAGATAAAACATAGGCGGTAACCTCTTGTGGCTAACAGAACATTGATCTCTGGATCCACTTCTCCCTCTGGAAATCTGTACAGGATAGAATGATCTCTCAAGCCCTGGCCCTCCTCCAGCATCAGTGATCCTCTTTCACCCAGGAAGCTTCTTGGGTGGCCTCTGGTCCACCTCAGAACCAGTGTTTCTTCAGTTGCTAAAACTGCTTAAATTCCACTTTGGTTGCCTACTGACTTCTTCTCCGTCTCACAACACTAACTCCATTCAGCTCCAATAGAAGAGAATATCTATAGTTCAGGGTTGAACTGTGGAGTCCTTGGTGCTCTCTGAGCTTGGTTGTTTGCTTGCTTCATTGCCCAACTAGTAACATAATCAGTGCGAGTGATTTGCTCTCATAGAGATAAACCACATTTACACAGCATTCAAAAAAAATAATAAAAAACCTAGGAAGGAAACAAAAAGACTACAACACATCCCCTCCAGCAGTCAATGCTCAGATAAGCAGGGATCAGCACCAGACAAACAATCAGGCAGAAAACCATGCCCCAATCAAGGAACTACCAAGGAGACAAACAATCAAGCAGACAAACATCAGGCAGAAAGCAATACCCCAATCAAGGAACTACCAAGGAGAAAACCACACCCCACCAATACTGGCAGGGCAAGCTACTGTATATAAACAGGGAGCAAACCCCACACTCACTCGCTCGGATGATGTTACCTAGTTGGGTAATGAAACATCTGCAAGCAAACAAAGGAGGCGGGCCTTCTCTGTAACAGCACCCACTTTATGGAACAGCTTGCCCCCAGAGTTGAGACAGATCTCCTCCCTCTCAACCTTTAGGAAAGAGCTGAAGACCTGGTTCTGCCGCCTGGCATGGGAAGGAGGAAGGGATAGCTCCTCATGGAGATGGCTAATCCCGTAATTTTAATGTCCTTCTTTTAACTAATATCCATCTGGATTTATAACTACTTTATACTGCTGTAATTTTATGTATACATTTTAACTGTTGTCTTGTAAACCGCCCAGAGTCCCCTGATTCGGGAGATGGGCGGGGATAAATTTAAATAATAAATAAATAAATAAACAAACAAACAGCTCACAGAGCACCAAGGACTCTTTTCAGCTCCTTAGCCCATTTCAGCTTCCTCCCCCTTTCCATGAGATAGGCTCTCTTTCTCTCTCTCTCTGTATACCTTATCTGCTTGTTTGTTTGTTTAAACAATTTATATAGCTGCCCATCTCACAATACAGTGCTTTGAGGTGGTGAGCAAAGGATTAAAACCAAAACAGAAGCATAATTTAAAAAAAAACCAAACTACCAGAACCAACAAGATCAACATAAACATATATGCAAGGTCTAAAAATACTCTACTTCTAATCCAAGGACTGGAACCAAACAAATCAGGCCACAGGGCTCACATAACCCCCTGGCCCAAAAGCCTGGCAGAACAACCAACTCTTTATTGCCTTATGAAGGGCCAACAGGGTCAGGGCCATCTGGACTTCTGGGAGGATGCAGTTTGCTCCCAGCTATTTTCCTCAAAAGAATTGATCACCTCCAGCCCTGGCTTATATGTCTGAGAGGGAACCTGCAGCCTGGACCGCCAAAATATCTCAGTCTGGACAGGTTTTTCTTAAGCTGGCTTAGAGTCAAGCCGCCACGAGCTCAGGGCAAAAGCAGGTACACTGCAGATACTGTAGGTCCTCTGTCATGTAGAGAGATCACATTAAAATCTGATGTCCTGTGGAATATCTCTAAATTTCACAGGATTTTTTCTCCACACACACACCCCCCATCCCCCAGAAGACTTTGGGAAAGCCTTGCAAAGCTTGGAGTTTCTCTGTAGAAGTGTGGGTAAACTGATACTGGTGGCTCTGCTTGTCTCAGTGATCAAAATGACTTGGGTTGCCGGCGTACACTACTCTGAAACCATTGCATTGACCTGTTTCTATCGTGTTTTCTAATCCAAACTAGTTTGACTTTGAAAATTATCCGGAAGAAGAGTTTGGAAGTATCTATGGGAGAAGGAGCAACATTTGTAATAATTTTACATCAAGCTTGGCGGAAAAACCCAAAACATGGAGATTTTCTAGGGTTCTATACAATAGACAGTCACAGACTATCTGAACATACCCATGGCTTATTAGGTAGGAATTTGTGCAACATTTTTTATGTGCAGAAGATAAAAGGAATTGTTCATTTTATTTAAATCTGAAAGGCTCTACTAACTGAAGCTTCCTTCCTTCCATAAAATACTGTGATTGCAAAGATGAAAAGTAGGAAGCAAATGTTCTACCAACTCTCTATATTGTTCGGGCCTTGGATTTCTTAATTTAATACAATTAATTTCTCTTCTTTTGGTAACTCTTTCTTAAGGTTTTAAAAATGTGTTAATTTCTTTTGTACACTGGGAAAACAGGGCTTAAATCTCTTTCCTGACCTGTTTCACTTATGTAGATATTGAAACAGTTGGTTTTATTTCACAGAAAAGCTTCCAAGATGAAAGAACAATATCTGTTATTGCTTCATACTACGACAGCTATCCTTTGAACAATGATATCACACTAGCATGCAAACAGCATTACAAAATGAGAGATGCAATGTCCTATTTTTGAAAAAAGTCAAAACTTTGTGGGGGGAAAAATAGGAAATGTAGGAGATGGAAATTTGTGTGTCAAAGGGTATTCCTATTGTTTTCAGTCCCCTTTACGCCCTCAACCCAGATTTCACATCTCATCTTATTGCAATGTTATACCAATAATGAAAGGAGGCAATGAAGTAGAAGTTGCCAAAGCAGAAGACAAGAAGGAAATGACAAATTAAGTATTTACTACAAGCTTAAGAACTTTTTTTAAAAAATAAACAGCAAAATGTTGATTAAAACTTTGATTTTAAAAAGCCACAAACAGACTAAGGGTCTAGATAAATTTGAAATAAGATTTTGGAATTAATTATACAGAATCCTTCCCGTGGGAAAATGCTTTTGTTTTGATTTAAAAAAAAACATAGCAAGATTATATTTTAAAAATAGGACACTGGAGGGAACTAATCATTTCAGTTAAAGGAGAAGAACACATAAACTTGACTAACAGTTACAGAATGGCTAACACTGGAAATATTGAAGGACACTTTTGAAAAATTGAGTCAAAAGTTAATATTAACAATGTCAACAATGATATTTGCCTCTATGGATAGACTGTGTGTCTAAAAGATGTTATGGAAGAGGAACACGTTTTACCTGACAAGACAAAGATTGAGTTGAAAGTGAATTTACAAATGACAGGCTACAAGAATGACATGGAAAAGGATGTTATACTGGACATACAAAAGAAACCGGCTGATATTTTAATAATTAAAAGGGACATACAAATAATAAACCAAGAGAGTGACCTGGTTAATTTTTCTATATTGGACTTACAAAAGAGACTTGTTAAAGCTTTGAAGAATCTCATGAGAAGGGAAAAAGAAAAAAATGAAAAGAAATCAAGTTCTATGACATTATTTGAATGGACTAAAGATTGTTAGAAGTAAAAGGAAGGAATATAAAGTTGGTTTATTTGATCAAGGTTAAAATAGATATGTTGTTATTTCTTGTAACCCTTAATGGACTTTTGCTGACACCAGGACTGAAATGATGATGCTTTATGGATTTGTTTATAGATAAGAGATGGGATATGGGAAGAAGAGGTCATTTGTTGTAATTTAAGAGGAGGTGAAAAGTTACTAAAATTGTTTATACTTCTGATGAAGGTTGGAAGTCACTTCTTTATATATTTCTTTTCTTTTTCTTTACTATATTCTTTTCTTTTTTCTTTTTTCTTTCTGTTCTTTCTATTCTTTTTATTCTCCCTCTGCATCTTTTACTCTTTATATTTTTCTTTCTTTTAGTTTGTATTAGATTTTACTATTGTAATTATAATCTTTAATAAAATTACTTGGGAAAAAACCAAATTAAGTATTTAATAACAGGGAGAAGTAGGACCTTGGCTAAGTAGGACCTCTAAGTAGACAAATATTCTATTTAGTTTCTATTTTGTAAATAGCTTGACATGCTTTTCTAGAAAACAGTTTAACTGATGTCGCTGCTTTCATCTTCAGGTCAGTTTTTTCACCCAATTGATTTTACTATACTTGAGGTCCATCCTGGATCTAGTCCTGAGAAACCAGATGCAACCATGATTGTTAAAAATCACCAGTTGACAGTCACCAGGTACATTAATTCAAGTATTGTGGAAATGGTATTTTACTTGCATGAAGTCTGCCTTTTAAATTTCACTCTCTGGTTTTCTTGTAGGGGATGGCAAAAAGACTACACAGAAGATTCAAAGCATGGCACAAATATTCCGTGTTGGTTTATTCACAATAATGCAGAAGGTCTGATTGGTGGCACATACACCGATTATATAGTCTCTAGTCTGTTTTAGCAAAACAGATTTTACTATGGCTATGGCATTTTGAAACAATAAAATATCATTATCCATGCCACTCATGCTCAATGACTGCAAAATCATAATAAATCATAACTTCTCCTCTTTAGTGAAATACTCCTATCCTATATATTTACCAAAAAATCACAAATCACAAATCACCAGATAATTTGCAAAACTCATAGGTTATTGTGGCTTCCATTCCTTTCATTAATTAAAGGGCAAATGTCTCTCTTTTTAATATTAGTTCTGATAGTTTCTTCTCTGTAGTTAAATGAAACAAAATATAATGTTTGGAAAATATTTTTTTAAATATGTTAAGAATCTTAGAAAATTTTGTATAACATCTTAAAAAAAATTGTATAATATTTCCAACTGCTATTAAAATCTGTGCTTCAAGATTTTCAAGTAAATGTATGTGTGTTTGTGCATATTCTATACATACTAGCTAATCATCATCATCATGTAATAATAATAATTTCTTACATGGCTCTTCCAAGGCTCAGTATAAATCAGAAAGACACCTAATTACAAAATCCAATCCAATAAAATTAGTTCCCAACTTAACAGCCAAACCTAAAGAAATATTAACAAGAAAGATAAACCAAACATAACAAAAGTACATAGTTAAAACAATGCCTTGCAATACAACCAAGCACATATAAATCCATATATATCCATAATTAAAATAAAAGAGGAATTGGGAACTGTTAAGATTAATGATAGTAGAGGGGAGGATAATCTAACCCCCTGGTTAAATAAAAGGTTCTTTAAATCCCTTTTAATGGCCCTGAAGCTTTCATAGAGACAGTGTAAAGGAGGAATTTGATTCCAGGGAAGGGAAAGAATCCCCTGCTCAGAAGAACGTAAGGAACAAACAGGATTGGAGGGAGAAATAATGGCAGACAAATCCTGAGTGGGATGAGGGTTCCCAACACAAGGACTGGTGATTTAAGTGGAGCTCTGGTTTAGAGAAGGAACCATTGAGGGCTTCCGGTGGGGACAATGGCGACTTGAGCTGGTTTTTTCCGCTGTCTGCGGACTGACCTGTCAGAGTGGCTTTTTTGGGGGGGCTCAGGCAGGCTTCCTTGGAGCCCATAAGCGTTCTCCAGATTAAGGAGAACCCCAGGAATCACCCCATGTGTTCTCCAGACAGCTGGTCACAGCCAGAAGACCGCAAAACGGCATTTCACGATCGACTGGTAAGCGATCAGCTGGGAGGCGGGGCCGTCACCTTCTTCCCAAGCCGCTCTGAAGCCATAATGGACCTTAAAGCTGCCCACCCCATTTCTACAGCACTAAAAAACAATTTGTTTGAATTTTACCAAAGAGACGCTTCCTACAACAAAGAAACGCGGAATCTCTTGGTGATTTGAATTTGAAATTGACAAGAAGAAAGCTCTGTACATAATACTGAGATATGTAAATGCTTTGGTTTACTTTGAAGTGGGATAATTGTCTAAATGTGTTTATCAGGATGGTTTCTTAAAGGTTTGGATAAATGGTTATGCTGTTCTGAAAATTCTTACTTTTTTGGTAAATGCCTAGGTTATTGTTTAAATATGGTTATCAGGATGGTTTTTTAAGGGTTTAGATAAATGTTTATGCTGTTTCGAGAATTCTTATATTTTTGGTTAATGTTAGTTTAGTTGGCAGATAGGAGCAAATTATAGTGAAGAAGTGTAGTGTTTCTTACTATTTTGTTGTTTATTCGTTCAGTCGTTTCCGACTCTTCGTGACTTCATGGACCAGTCCACGCCAGAGCTTCCTGTCGGCTGTCACCATCCCCAGCTCCCCCATGGTTGAGTCCGTACAACCGGCTTACAACAACCAGAATACCATCCATCCATCTTGCCCTTGGTCGGCCCCTCTTCCTTTTGCCTTCCACTTTCCCTAGCATCAGCTTCTTCTCCAGGGTATCCTGTCTTCTCATTATTAGGTTCCAAATTATGTTTGAAGGGTTTTATACTGTATGTTTTTCTTTAATTGGGAGGGTAATTTTGTTTTAGAAGGGAATGTAATAATGAGAATTTGAATGCTTTATAGAAATAATGTTTACTATAATATGAATTGGAGTAAGAGATTGATATTGATTTATGTATATCTTTGTTATAGAAAGTCGGAAGTCACTTTGTAGTAGTTTGTTTTGTGTTTTTTCACACCTTTTTAGTTCTGTTTCTTTTTCTTTGTAGGCTTCTTTGTTTCAATCTTTTTAGTTTTTATGTATATTTTGAAAATGCTTTAATAAAGCTTTCTAAAAAAAAAGAAGGAACCAATGAGGAGCACTGTAATATATAGGTAGTTCTCGCTTAGCAACCAGAATTGGAACCAGCAAGTCTGTCACTAAGTGAAACATATGAGCACAACGGGCTTATGACCTCATTTCTGTGATGGTCGTTAAGTGAATCACCGTGGGTCATTAAGCAAGACATCACATGTCCGTGTCTTGCAGTTTTACTGCTGGCTTCTCCATTGACTCTGCTTGTTGTAAGCCGGTTGTAAGCATGTGAATAGTGATCCCATGACCATGGGACACTGCGATGGTCATAAATGCGAGGACTGGCCATGAAGTTACTTTTTCAGTGCTGTCGTAACTTTGAACAGTCGTAAATGAGCTGTTCGGTAAGCAAGGTCTACTTGTAATTTATTTATTTATTTTATTTTATCTTATTTATACCCCGCCTATCCCCTCCCTAATGGAGGACTCTAGGCGGCTTACATACATTGCATATATATATTTATACATTTCATTCATCAAATACAGTGTATTAAACCACGTGCGTAAGGGGAGGGGGTAAGGGAAGCGACTCTTCTAAGGCTCTGGATATATATCCTTTCAAACTGCAGGTGCCATATGAGTAATCAAATGTTGAAAAGCTCTTTCATATAAAAAGTATTTAATCAGGCATACAAACCTAACATTTGATCTATGTTCATCTATATCACTCTGCTAAAGAAATAGGAAAATTTTTACCATGCATAGAATACAAGGGAATTCTAAAATGTTCTCACCATTTTGTCAGAGGATAAATTTCTTTGAAGTGCTTTTCAGTAGGAATTATGACTGTTGTGTGACTCGTATAGCTTTCAACATCATGCTTATGTACCTGTAATGAAACGAGGTTGTAGGAAAAGTTTCCTTGATCAATCAATAAACCAATGAATACAACTTAAACTTGCACACTGTGGGAAACCTCCTGAAAGATTTCATGTGCCACAGGGATCACCAGCTGGGGCCATAAATATTTACTTCTAGCACCCATCATGGCTTTGGTCAATTGAGGCTTTTGCACAACACTTTTTAGTATCATATAGAAGGTGTAGACTAAGTTACCAGCCTTAGTTATACATGTGCCATACATAGCATTCCATACTACTAGTAAGGACAACACCAGTCAGTTCTGGCACATTTGGGCCAAAGTACACCCAAAGCCTACTTTTACTCCAACATATGCATGCTATTCTATCAAGTTAGGATCTCTATTTAGAGACTATTTTGTAAGCCAGTAACCTGTTGCCCACCAATCAGGGGTCCATGCAGTATACTGACACAACACTATCATTTTTTCCATATTTTTTTAATTTATTATTAAATTTCTATGACCACCCATCTCCCCCTCAAGGAGGGACTCTGGGCAGTTCACAACCACAACATCATTAAAATACAATAAAACCAGACATAAAAATATCATGTTTAATATCTGCATATTACTCCCTGTTTGAGTCATGTTGTTGTTTATTCTTTCAGTCACTTCCGACTCTTCGTGACTTCATGGACCAGCCCACGCCAGAGCTTCCTGTCGGCTGTCGCCACCCCCAGCTCCCCCAAGGTCGAGTCCGTCACCTCCAGAATATCGTCCATCCATCTTGCCCTTGGTCGGCCCCTCTTCCTTTTGCCTTCCACTTTCCCTAGCATCAGCTTCTTCTCCAGGGTATCCTGTCTTCTCATTATGTGGCCAAAGTACTTCAGTCATATGAACATGTATATGCATAGCAACTTACACATCCAGGAGGAAAAACACTTTTCACAATTGATAGTTGAAATAATGCTAAGGCACACTTTATATTGACATTCTGTCAGACACAAGTGCAAAATGCAGGAATCTGCAGTTTCTGAGATGAGGACACCTGGAGGTCTGCAAAATATTGCTCCAACTTATTGGGACTCCAGGGCCCTCTCTAATTAAAAAAAGAATCCTAATCCTAGAAATAGTACCCATTATTTTAATTTGAAGGCTGCATATGCCTAATAACTGTGGACAGAAAAAAAAAGGTGGGAGTAATGATAACATCTTTTAAAATCACAATTTCCATTACAGTTCTGTCCTTTGGGAAATTCTTTAAATTAGTGTTTCTCCAACTAAGGACTAAACTGAAGAGCTAGCCATTCACCCTCCAACTGGCAGAAAATATACTGACTTGAAATCTGCTATCTCTGCTGCCAATCTCTATCCTGCTGGTACACCCAGTTACTACTTGTGAGTATCTCCCTCCAAAGTAATGGGTGACAAGGTGGAATAGTTTTTACCCACCTTGAGGCTGCCACAGGACAGTGTCAGACTAAGGGGGAAAATACTACTTTAATTGTGGTCCATCTAAGGCTGACATATGCCTGTCTCAACTCATGAGCTGGTGAAAACATGAAGACAATGTCATGGGCCAAGTAAAAAAAAGATATTGCTAGGACAGTTTTGTGCCATGCTTAGATGTAAAGGGGTGGGGTAGGGAGGTCCTATTTGTTAATTAAAGGCTAAGACTAAAAAATTTCCTAAAGGAAATCAACCCTGACTGCTCATTGGAAGGACAGATACTGAAGCTGAAGCTCAAATACTTTGGCCACCTAATGCGAAGAGAGGACTCACTGGAAAAGACCCTGATGCTGGGAAAGACTGAAGGCAAAAGGAGAAGGGGACGGCAGAGGATGAGATGGTTAGATAGCATCACCGATGTAACAAACATGAATTTGAGTAAACTCCGGGAGACAGTGGAGGACAGGAAGGCCTGACATGCTATGGTCCATGGGGTCACAAAGAGTCGGACACGACTAAACGACTGAACAACAACAACAACAACAACAACAACACTAAAAAAAGGGCCTCAGCGCCTCCCACTTTTTAACTAGTGATTGGCTGGAACACAATTATTAAACATGTGAGGTAACCAAGGGACGTTTATTCTTAAGCAACTGCAGGTCTATTATCTTCCTGCTGAGTATATTACAGAGTTTCGGCAATCATTCAGTGATTTTTGTTGTTATGACTGAGATCTAGAGCATTGCAGAGATTTTTGCTGTTTCTCTATCCAGTCCATTTTTATCCAGGTTTGGGAGTCAGAAGGCATGGTTCCTTAAGTGTTGCCCACCCCCTTTCATTTTTTGCTGCAACCAGGAATTTCCTATTGAATTTGACCTAAAGCTTAAAGGGATAACCTTTAACTGATCTGTATATACCTTTCTCTTAATTGATTTCTGTATGTATAGCTTACATTCTCACCTCTTAGCTAATGTGACTGGGCATGAAAATTGAAAAACCTGAATTAGGGAGGTGTCTAACAACTTCTTCTCCAGCAAAGGAGATCGTTACCTTGTCGTGGTGCTGGAGCTTGAGCACCTCAATGAAACCATGAGCTAAACCGTGAAGGGACACCCAAGACGGGAAGGTCGTGGCAGAGAGGTCAGACTAAATACGATCCCTGGGGAAGGTAATGGCAACCCACCCCAGTATTCTTGCCATGAAAACTAAATGGATCATTACAACCAAAGATATGTCGGTATACCATCGGAAGATGGGACTCCCAGGTCGGAAGATGGTCAAAATGCTACTGGGGAGGAACAGAGGATACGTTCAACTAGCCCCAGACGTGATGACGCAGCTAGCTCAAAGCCGAAAGGACGGCTAGCGGCCGACGGTGCTGGTGGTGAACGACGAATCCGATGTTCTAAAGATCAACACACCATAGGAACCTGGAATGTAAGATCTATGAGCCAGGGCAAATTGGATGTGGTTATTGGTGAGATGTCAAGATTAAATATAGACATTTTAGGTGTCAGTGAACTGAAATGGACTGGGATGGGTCACTTCACATCAGATGACCACCAGATCTACTACTGTGGACAAGAGGACCACAGAAGAAATGGAGTAGCCTTCATAATTAATAATAAAGTGGCTAAAGCAGTGCTTGGATACAATCCAAAAAACGATAGAATGATCTCAATTCGAATTCAGGGTAAGCCATTTAACATCACAGTGATCCAAATATACGCCCCAACCACAGATGCTGAAGAAGCAGAAGTAGATCAGTTCTATGAGGATCTGCAGCACCTACTAGATAATACACCAAAAAGAGATGTTATTTTCATTACAGGAGACTGGAATGCTAAGGTGGGTAGTCAGACGACACCTGGAATTACAGGCAAGCATGGTCTGGGAGAACAAAATGAAGCAGGACATAGGCTGATAGAATTTTGCCAAGACAACTCACTGTGCATAACAAACACTCTCTTCCAACAACCTAAAAGACGACTTTATACATGGACTTCACCAGATGGTCGACACCGAAATCAGATTGACTACATCCTTTGCAGCCAAAGGTGGCGGACATCTATACAGTCGGTAAAAACAAGACCTGGAGCTGACTGTAGTTCAGATCACGAACTTCTTATTGCAAAATTTAGAATCAGACTAAAGAGAATAGGGAAGACCCACAGATCAGTTAGATATGAGCTCACTAATATTCCTAAGGAATATGCAGTGGAGGTGAAGAATAGATTTAAGGGACTAGATTTAGTAGATAGGGTCCCAGAAGAACTATGGAGAGAAGTTCGCAACATTGTTCAGGAGGCGGCAACAAAAAACGTCCCAAAGAAAAAGAAAACCAAGAAGGCAAGATGGCTGTCTGCTGAGACACTGGAAGTAGCCCAAGAAAGAAGGAAAGCAAAAGGCAATAGTGATAGGGGGAGATATGCCCAATTAAATGCAAAATTCCAGAGGTTAGCCAGAAGAGATAAGGAATTATTTTTAAACAAGCAATGTGCGGAAGTGGAAGAAGACAATAGAATAGGAAGGACAAGAGACCTCTTCCAGAAAATTAGAAACATCGGAGGTAAATTCCAGGCAAAAATGGGTATGATCAAAAACAAAGATGGTAAGGACCTAACAGAAGCAGAAGAGATCAAGAAAAGGTGGCAAGAATATACGGAAGATCTGTATAGGAAGGATAATAATATTGGAGATAGCTTTGATGGTGTGGTCAGTGAGTTAGAGCCAGACATCCTGAAGAGTGAGGTTG
Organism: Charina bottae; assembly: GCA_023362775.1. NCBI lineage: Eukaryota > Metazoa > Chordata > Lepidosauria > Squamata > Charinaidae > Charina > Charina bottae. Next base: position 1,966,656 of record JALMGJ010000022.1, read on the forward strand.
AATGGGCCTTAAGAAGCATTGCTAATAACAAGGCAGCAGGAGACGACGGTATCCCAGCTGAACTGTTTAAAATCTTGCAAGATGATGCTGTCAAGGTGATGCATGCCATATGCCAGCAAATTTGGAAAACACAAGAATGGCCATCAGATTGGAAAAAATCAACTTACATCCCCATACCAAAAAAGGGAAGCACTAAAGAATGTTCAAACTATCGAACAGTGGCACTTATTTCACATGCCAGTAAGGTAATGCTCAAGATCTTGCAAGGTAGACTCCAGCAATTCATGGAGCGAGAATTGCCAGATGTACAAGCTGGGTTTAGAAAAGGCAGAGGAACTAGAGACCAAATTGCCAATATCCGCTGGATAATGGAGAAAGCCAGGGAATTTCAGAAAAACATCTATTTCTGTTTTATTGACTATTCTAAAGCCTTTGACTGTGTGGATCATAACAAATTGTGGCAAGTTCTTGGTGGTATGGGGATACCACGTCATCTTGTCTGCCTCCTGAGGAATCTGTATAACGACCAAGTAGCAACAGTAAGAACAGAGCACGGAACAACGGACTGGTTTAAGATTGGGAAAGGAGTACGGCAGGGTTGTATACTCTCACCCTACCTATTCAACCTGTACGCAGAACACATCATGCGACATGCTGGGCTTGAGGAATCCAAGGCTGGAGTTAAAATCGCTGGAAGAAACATTAACAATCTCAGATATGCAGATGATACCACTTTGATGGCTGAAAGCGAGGAGGAGTTGAGGAGCCTTATGACGAAGGTGAAAGAAGAAAGTGCAAAAGCTGGGCTGCAGTTAAACCTCAAAAAAACCAAGATTATGGCAACGAGCTTGATTGATGACTGGCAAATAGAGGGAGAAAAAGTGGAGGCAGTGACAGACTTTGTATTTCTAGGCGCAAAGATTACTGCAGACGCTGACTGCAGCCAGGAAATCAGAAGACGTCTACTTCTTGGGAGGAGAGCAATGGCAAATCTTGATAAAATAGTTAAGAGCAGAGACATCACACTGACAACAAAGGTCCGCATAGTTAAAGCAATGGTATTCCCTGTAGTAACCTATGGCTGCGAGAGCTGGACCATAAGGAAGGCTGAGCAAAGGAAGATAGATGCTTTTGAACTGTGGTGTTGGAGGAAAATTCTGAGAGTGCCTTGGACTGCAAGAAGATCAAACTAGTCCATACTCCAGGAAATCAAGCCAGACTGCTCACTTGAGGGAATGATATTAAAGGCAAAACTGAAGTACTTTGGCCACATAATGGGAAGACAGGATACCCTGGAGAAGAAGCTGATGCTAGGAAAAGTGGAAGGCAAAAGGAAGAGGGGCCGACCAAGGGCAAGATGGATGGATGGTATTCTGGAGGTGACGGACTCAACCATTGGGGAGCTGGGGATGGTGACGGCCGACAGAAAGCTCTGGCGTGGACTGGTCCATGAAGTCACGAAGAGTCGGAAACGACTGAACGAATAAACAACAACAACTAACAACTTCTTACCAGCTTTCAACATATAAAATAAGATTTTCTTCCCACTGGAGGCTGTAAATCTTAGCAGGACATTTTCAAACTGGTTTCCTTTTTGTTTGGGCCAGAAGATTCTCTGTGTCTCCTTCTTACCAGCTTCCTTGGATCTGCATTCTCAAGCTGTATCAGCCAGAGACTACAAAATCAATAGCAGCATGCCCTCTGGTTCCTTCCCTCCATTTCAGGCACACCTCAAAATGGAACACTCAGATATTTCTCCTTGTCTTCTTGGTTATCCAACCAGCTTTGCGAATAATTTGTTTACTGTGCAAAGCAGCCTCCCTGCTTCTTGTTGCTAAGACTCAGTGCCACTGCTGACCTGACTGTTTTGCAATGTCCTCCATTTTTTCATGGTGCTTTTAACTGTTCTACTCTTCATCTGCGCTGACTTTGATCTCACTCTACTCTTTCTGCCTCTGTCTTCCTAACCTGGTTGCTTTTGCTTCATTGTACATCATATTGCTCTTCATAGTTTCTGAGAGCTCCAAACTTTGCATGCCATAGGGAAGCAGCCAGGGTATCCACCTTAGCCGATATGATACCTTGAATATTATTAACCTTGCCTCTATGTTTGGGGTGTGGAGTTATCAAATGTTGGGTATATGGAAAGCAATTGACCCCAGTGGGGCAAAGGATTATATCAGTGTATGCTCCTTCTACATACTTGACAGCCTGAGCCTGTCAACATAACGTATGAGTTAGTTCACCTGCTGCACTAAACCATGGTTTACAAGCACATTGACTAAGCCAAAATCATATTAAGGCTTAGTGCAACGTGTGAACCCAGTCTGCCTTCTATTTGCCTTTTAGCACAAAAACATAACAAACAAACAAACTGGAACAAAAAAGTAACTACAGTAATGACAAAATGACTGTATGATTTCACTTACATATAATGCATTAATACAGACCTATCACACTATCCTTTTCCAGGATCAGCAGCATTATCCAGAATGCAGATAACTAATTTTTAACCATTCTGTTTTTTCCAGATAGATTTTGCTGAATATGATTTCTGCAAGCAACATTTTTGTTCATTTGTGCAGCATTTGTGGGTAGCTAACATATAACATATCTAAAACCAATATTTGACTTTCTCCAGTGTTGCCCTTAAGAAAACCTTAGCTTGTCACAATATTTTTATACATTCAGGCTTTTGGGTTTTATTTATTTAATCTTTCCTTGATCTTCTTCCCAGAATTCAGCTAAATAACATATCAGGACTCTGACCTTAATCAGGATAGGGGGAAACACATCCAAAATCTACAGTTGGGCAATAACATTATTAGGGTTAACTAAAATGTCACAGCAGAGGGCAAGCTTTTGAATTCTTCAAATCTCCTCTACAGGAAGATGTTGTTGAAATTTAAAGTGCAGATAACATCTGCCTGAAGAAGAGTTCTGAAGAATTCAAAAGCTTGCCCTCTTTTTGGAGGAAGCAGGCTGGGTGTTCGGTTTGTCCTCCATCTTTCCAGCTGAGCTTCCCCAAGCTCTTGTTCACCTGGGGAAGAAGTGTTTTCCCCCTGATGATAAAAGCTGCCCTCCCTGACAGAGCCTGCTTGCCCTTCTCTTAGGAGGTGCTGAACCACACCTGGTAGCAACCTATCTTGACTAGCCAGTGAGTGGGACACAGGCCTGGTCAACAAAAATAGAGGCTGGAGACCATCAGCTGCAGGAAAGGCTTATTTCTTAGAAAGCAGCAACACAGAAGAGCGAGGAAGGAAGGGTGTTTGAGGAGGGGACCATGAATGAATGAAACTGACTACCATCTGCTGGTGATCTGGTTTTAATAATAGTGGATCCTAATGAAAACATTGGTGCTTTAATGGATCAGTTAACGGAATATGGAAAATTTCGGTTTTAAGATAAATAAGGAAAAAACCAAGATATTAACTAAAAATATGCCAGAGGGTAAAGATGGTTAAATATCTGGGAGTAAATGTATCCAAAACTAGTGCCTGTTTGTTTAAAAATAACTATGAAAAGGTTTGGAGGGATGTAAAAAAAGATTTAGAGAGATGGGAAAAACAATCTTTCATTATTGGGGAGGACAATAGCGATTAAAATAAATGTATTACCTAGAATGCTTTTCTTTTTTCCAGACAATGCTTATATTGAAAAATAATGTGCCCTTGGTACAATGACAAAAGATCTCAGTAAAAATTCATATGGCAAGGCAAAAAAACAAAAACAAAAAACCCACAAGGTAAAATGAAAATGTTACAGGATGCTAAAGAAGGAGGTAATTTAGCTGTACCTAATTTGGAATTATATTTTGCAGCAAGCTGTCTGGTATGTTTAAAGGAGTGAATCTTGTTGAAGGTTGTTAAATTTGGAGGTTCCCAACCTCAGACATGGTCTACATAGGTATCTTTGGTATGATAAGGTTAAAGTAAATGTTGAGCTTAAAACTCACTATGTCAGATGCCTTATTAAAAATTGGAATAATATAAGAAGAAGTTGTCCCTGAGATTGTCATTATACACCTCAACTCAAGAAGCTTTTGACAGGAGAGAGAACAGCAGGCCAAGAAAAATGGTTAAATTATGAGGATTTGCTGATGTTTATAGATGACAAACCTATACTTAAGACTAGTATAGCTAAATACAGAAGGTATAAATTTGACTTGGTTTGCCTATGTGCATATAAAGGCACAATTTGAAAAGGATGTGAAACAAGGAGGTATAGGAAGGAGTAAGAATAAATTTGAAATAGAATTATTCAAAGATGACAAACATGTAATTGCAATAATTTATAAATTGCTGTTAAAATATGATACAAAAGTTGAACAAGTTAAAGAATGTAATATTAGATGGATGCTAAATTTTGGGCACAGTATTTGCATGAACATTTGGGAAAAAACGTGGACTAAAAATATTACATTTACTCTGTGCAATAATTTAAGAGAAAACTTTTATAAAATGATGTATAGATGGCATTTGACACCTGTGAAACTATCAAAAAGTATAAGAATGTTTCAAGTAAATGTTGGAAATGTGGAAAAGAGGATGCAACCTATTATCATATGTGGTTGACTTGTGAAGTAGCCAAAAAATTTTGGTTGATGATCCACAGGATATTGGTAAAAATAATAGGAATCCCTTCTCACATGAAACCAGAACTGTACTTATTAAGGTTTATGGAAGAAGAATTGAGTAAAAAGCACGGTGTCTTATTGTTGTATATGATTACAGCAGCAAGATTATTATATGTACAGAAAGGGAAAAATAAAGAAGTTCCAAATGTTGAAAATTGGATACAGTATTTAAAGTTATGGACCTGGCGGAGATGGCAAAATGACATGTCTAATGAGAGAGAAATCTAAAGAGGCTTTTTATTAAAGACTGGAGTCCATTTATGGATTATATTTCAAAAGTAGAGAAAAATAGCTTGATGATAAAGGGTTTTATAGATTAAACAAGAGGAGATAATGGAAAATTTAAATAGTGATTACAAGAGTATAAAACAGCCTTTCTCAACCTTTTGACCCTGGAGGAACCCTTCAAATATTTTTCAGGCCTCAGGAAACCCCTGCACATTCAGGCTCAAGTATAGGCCAGAAGTTACAAAATTATTACATTTGTTTCATGTGTAGCCCTGTATGTATGCATTAATGGTGTTCTTAAACTAAAACTAAAGAATGAAACTTACCTCTTTAATGTGAAGTTGCCTGAATTTGAAATAATTTATTAAATAAACCGTGATCTCCCAGGGAACCCCTAGTGGCCTCTCACAGAACCCTAGGGTTCCATGGAAACCTGGTTGAGAAACCTTGGTATAAAAGACTAAGAAATGGTTAATGGATCCATGAGGAAAGTGAAGGGTGGAAGTGGACTATATATTTCCTCCGGGGCCAGTCCCAGTCAGTGTTAATTGGGAGCGAGAGATCCAGCCCGCGGGCCCTTCTTTGGGGGGTCCCACAGGACTCGGTACTCTCCCCGCTCCATTTTAACATCTGCATGAAACCGCTGGGTGAGATCATCCGACACCACGGGGTGAGGTATCATCAATATGCCGATGATACCCAGTTGTATATCTCCATCCTGGGTGAAGTAAGTGATGCAGTGACCACCCTGTCCAAGTGCCTGGGGGCTGTAGGGGCCTGGATGGGGAAAAACAGTCTTCCACTGAACCCTAGTAAGATGGAGTGGCTGTGGATTAATGGCTCCTCGGCATCTGGGAAATTGTCATCTTTAATTCTGGATGGGGTTGCACTACCCCAGACAGATCCGGTGCGTAACTTGGGGGTCCTCTTGGACTCACGACTCCTGCTTGAAGAGCAGGTGGCAGTCGTGGCCAGGAGGGCTTTTGCTCAACTTCGTGTTGTGCGCCAGTTGCGCCCCTTCCTGGAACGAGAGGCCCTTCGAACGGTCACTCATGCCTTGGTTATCTCCCACATAGACTACTGTAATGCGCTCTACATGGGGCTACCCTTGAAGAATATCTGGAAGCTACAACTGATCCAGAATGCAGCCGCGCGGACAATTTTTGGTGTCCCAAGGAGGACACACGTAACACCTTTGCTGCGCGAGCTGCACTGGGTCCCAGTTTGCTTCTGGGTCCAATTCAAGGTGTTGGTTATCACCTTTAAAGCCCTACATGGCATGGGACCAGGATACATAAGGGACCATCTCATCCCCATTGCTTCATCCCATCCCACTCGGGCATGCAGAGAGGGCATGCTGCGGACCCCATCGACTAAGGAGTTCCATCTAACGGGGTCTCGGAAGCGTGCTTTCTCTGCTGTTGCCCCTGCCCTTTGGAACAGTCTTCCCCCAGGGATCAGACAGGCCCCCTCGCTCCTGGACTTTCGAAAACAACTCAAAACCTGGCTTTGTCAGCATGCTTGGGGCGAGATGGAGAATGTATATACCTGGAGATGGCTAGCACCTTAGATTCGTCCTGGAGTGTATATTTTAAATTGTTATTTATTGTGTATTTTAATCTATTTAATTGTATGTTAATGATTTTAATTTTGTTGTAAACTGCCCAGAGTCCCCCGTGGGGGAGTTGGGCGGTGATAAATTGATGATAGATAGATAGATAGATAGATAGATAGATAGATAGATAGATAGATACTTTTTTTCAATAGAAGAGAATATACGTAGCTCAGGGTTGAACTGTGGAGTCCTTGGTGCTCTCTGAGCTTGGTTGCTTGCAGATGTTTCGTTACTCAACTAGATAACATCATCAGTGCTGGTGAGTGTGGGGTTTGCTCCGTTTACTGTATATACAGTAGCTTGGCCTGCTAGTGTCGGTGGAGGTGTGTTTTCTCCTTGGTAGTTCCTTGATTAGGGTATGGTTTTCTGAATATATATATATATATATATATATATATATATATATATATATATATATATAAGTTAGATGTTTAGTTTTGTGTTTGCAGGTTTATGTTTTTGTATACGTTTATGTATTGTGCTTTTTTAATGTCTACTTTATGAGTAGAATTTTAATAAAGTTTATATACAAATAAGAAAGGAGGGTATTTGGGGAGGGGACCATGAATAGATGAAACTGACTAGGGGAAAAGATTCAAAACAATCTTTTGAAATGTGGATTAATATATTGGCTCCTAAATGTCCCCTGCTCCATGTCAGAGCCCGTAATACCCTGCCATATAAAAAATGAAGTATGCAATGAAAGACGTCCTGTAAGGACTGAAGCTGGTGAAGTGGGAACCCCTTATTTTCACACCAAATGGAGCCATATTGCAAACAAGGGACGGATAACAAAGATTTTCAAAGGGCAGCCTGTCGGTTAACTTGAAAAGGCAGGAGGAAAAAGCCCAGGATTTAAACCTGCAGGTTTCCTGCATGCTGCTATTGACAGAACTCCTTCATCCGTATGGCTTCCTAATTCTCCGTAATAAAACTACTTATGAGATCTGAGAGCAGAGGAAGAGTTTTAAAGTTACGCCTTACACAAAACCTTAAGAAATCTAATCACACCTGTTATTGGTCACATTATAAAGTCCATGCTACTGCAACCAGGAATAGGGTTACTAGACCTATGTCTAGATATGTCCTCCTTTTTGTCCTCATGTCCTCTGTCCAGCAGGCATAGCCTTAAAATCAAATACTGTCCGGCTTTTTGAGTATCTCTTCCTGAGCAGCTTTTCTCCGTCCCTAATCAGTGCTAACTGCAATTTAACAAGCTCAGCTCTGTGGCCTTAATTAGTTGATTAGGACCCTCCTGCTGGCTGGCACTGCTTCCCTGAAACTGATCAGACCTTAATCAGTTTCACACTGAAGGCTTTTGCCTCCTAACCAGCTCTAGCACATTCCTGCGATTGAAAAACCAATGTGTCTGATGTTGGAAAAAGTAATTTCATATATCTGTAGGCCGAAATACCTTTTCATTTTTGGCAGTTTTTCACTGTAATTTTTTCGCAGATGCCAAGAACGTTAAACAGTCAGTGTGTCTTCCTTTTCCTCCATTTGTCCTTCTTTCCAATTGTCCGTGTCCTCCTTTCCCTCTTCAGATATCTGGAAACCCTAGCCAGGGAGGAAAATAAGCAATGGATTTCCCCCCTGAACTGCATCCATAAAGAACAAGACAACGTAGCCCTTCAGGGGTATGGAAAAGATGAAAAAGCCATTGGTGGCACCAACTTAAACTCTACTGCTACTTTTTGCCTATTAGATTCTTCCCCCGACGGTTAAAATGATGGTTCTGCTATTATCTCTCTGAGCACTATCAGAAGATAACATTGGTGCCATCTGCTTGGCCACTTGGGAATTGGCCCTGAAGATTCAGTAAGGTTCCATCTTGTTATTTAATATCTATATAAAGCAGCTGGATTTGGAGCCAGTTGTCACCAATCAGTTGATGATAGCTAGCAGTATTTTTCCTTTCCTGCCAACTAGAGGTTTGATATTTTAAGCATCTCTGCATCCAGGTCTTCAGCCGTGTGCCTCCTGCAGGTGTCACCATGGTTATTAACATTGCTTCTGTAATGGGGAATTTTCTGTAGAACACACTGCTATTGGAGCTGAGTCATGCACACACATACACACATTACTACAATTTAGGCAGGGCCTTATCCAGGCATTTTAGAGAGATTTTTATGTTGCAGCTTATAGGTTTTCCATATTTAATGTTTAGATATGTAAACTTGCCTGGAGCCACTCAGGAGTGAGTAGAAAATAAATGTGTAAATAAAGCAATACAAAGTTTTCCAATTTATTGAAATTAAATCTAAGCAGAGGATATACATAATTGTATTATGAAAGTATCAGTTTCAATTATTCTGATTTACAACTCAATCCACAGTGTTAGTAATATTTCTTCAGATGATATTGCAAGCAGTTACCATAGTATGAACTTTTTTTTTATCATCTTCATCATCACACCTCTTAAGTCTTTTTATATCAAAATATGCTGGGAACAATGTAGTCCGTGTGATTGCCATCAATAAGGCCTTCTCCATTGTTGTGAATAAACCAGCAAGGGATATTGGTGCCATGCTGGATATTAACTGTGTAATCCTTCTGCCATCCCCTACAACATAACACATAAAGCAATGAACTTAGAGCATACACTTCATGCAGGCTTATCAGCGTCAGCTAAAATGTCAGGTTCTGTTTACCTGGTTACTGTCAGCTGGTTATTTTTCACAATCATGGTGGCATCTGGTTTTTCTGGATCAGATCCAGGATGGACTTCAAGTATATCAAAGTCAATTGGGTGGAAAAATTGCCCTTAAAATAAACATGACAGCAGCAACAGTAATTATTAAACAGTTGCCAGTCATTCAAGAGCAAAACATGAACTTGATTAAATAGTTGTCAGTCATTCAAGAGCAAATCATAAGCAGGGCTACGTCTTGCACTTGGCAGTGCTAATTGTGGCTATAAGCTGGATGTAACTGCTTTTATAGCCACCCTACTTATGTCCCAATTCTATTTTGACTTTCACAGAAATTTTGCATATATTACTGTCTTGCTTTCAAAGAGCCTGCCTTATATGGGTCGCACGATCATTGAGATTGGCAATGGGGCACTAAGGGTCAAAGACCACCTAATTTAAAATAAGCCTGTTTGGATGGTCCAAAATGCTGCTTTGGAAATTGTTTCTGCTTTGTACGTGCAAATGCGTATGAGTGCTGTTGTACACATGGAAGAGATAAAGAGCTACAGGTGAGATAAGTAGGCTACAGAAAATGAAGATTCTGGTTCTGCCCACTATTGCCTACAGCTCTTGGTTGACGGCTCTTCGTAGCGGAGTTTTTTTCTTGGTCCCATATTACAGAAGAAAATGCTAAATAGGGAGGAAAGCGAGGGACTGTGCCCCAGGTCAAAATGGTTGGATACACCCTCCCTATCCATCAAATTGTTTCCTTCAATGTCCAGAAAAGAGAAGGAATCAGCTGGTGTCTTACTTTCATCTCTGTTCTGCTGCTATTATGTACATAGAAGGATTAAACCCGGGATAACCAAAAATTAACTAACCCTTGTCCATGCTAATTACCTAGAAAAGTGTTTCCACTTAATTTGGGAAGTACTATACTATACAAATATAAATAATGTAGATTGTTGTTAATAAATTCTCTTCCCTTTTCTCTTACCTGGTGTTCATCTCTCTCCCTGCCTCTGCCTGCCTTTTGCTCTATTTTGCCAGTTAACTGTTTTTGATCTTTGCTGATGTTTAATAAATAGACATCAGGGTGTATTTAGTGCTGTGAAGAATGGTGTGCTCTGATCTGGATATAGGGATTGAAGGGAGTGTGCTTGGTGCAAACTAAACTGGAGATAACCCATCATAATTTTCCAAAAGAAACAACTTTTGTACACAATGGATTCCAGGAGATGACACAATCCAGAAATAAATATTGCATTGCTGGAAACAAACAAAAGTGAAAAGCAAGTATTGCTGCCCCTTTAATCTCATGCCAAGCCAGCAGTCTTTCACAAAGAGGTCTACAAGACCATATGCCTTGTGAAAGAGAAGTAGTGCAAAACAAAACAAAGCAAAACAAAACCCCTCAGAATAATATTCTTTGTGTTACCTAGTAAGCCATGGGTTTGCTCAGATAATCTGTGACTATCCACCATGTAAAATCCCAGGAAATCTTGGTGCAGTGGATGCTTCTTCCACACTTGATGTAGAACAACAACAAACTTTGCTCCATTATCCATTGAAACCTCTAGGCTCTTTTTTCGTTTGATTATTAGTGTCAAACTAAGTAGGAAAAGAGAGATCAAGCAGGGAAAAGTGATGATTAGTATGCATAACACAGAGGCTTGAGTTGAGGAAATTGGTTGTAGGGGAAGAGCCATCAGTGGAGAAGGCATCTGTAAGAACATGTCTATTGTTTAAATGAAGCCTCGCATTACATTTTGCCACATCCTGTTAATTCTGGCCCTCAACCTTATTAAATGATGAAGTTATCCATTCTTATAAAGTTATTCACCAATGAAGCAGGCTGAAACCGAGCAATGTAAATAAATCACTCATCTGAAACCATGTATTAACATTTTCAGATCGGATTATGCTGATTTTGGCTCTAGGGATTGGTCTCAATTTCAACAAGGACCACTATGTGCATAATACACTAGACACTGAATGTATGACCATTTTAGCCCATCCTTCTAGCTTCTTCCACTTGCAAGCATTGGCCTTGATGGATAATTGCCATAGTTAGCAAGTCAGTCCAAATCCAGAAGTTTGCTTCCATACAGCTGTCTGGATCAGGATACCCATATATATATATATATTAATATATTATATATATACCCATATATATATATTAATATATTATATATATACCTATATATATATATATATATATATATATATATATATATGGATACCCATATATATATATATTTTCTTCAATTGGCATTGGAAATACAGGAAATAATAAAACATATATACTATGTTTTATACATACATACATTATGTACGCTGCCCAGAGTCACTATGTGAGATGGGCAGCTATACAAAAGCGATTAAATAAATAAATAAAATTGTATATATATATATATATATATATATATATATATATATATATATCGCTTTCATATAGCTGCCCATCTCACATAGTGACTCTGGGCAGCGTACATAGTGTATGTATGTATAAAACATAGTATATATGTTTTATTATTTCCTGTATTTCCAATGCCAATTGAAGAAAAAAAAGAGCTGCTGCTCACATATACTACAGTGATCAAGAAAAGTGCAGGAAGTATCAAGTGTTCTCCTATTTTTTTCTTCTGTAAATATTCATATTAAATGAATTATATAGCATTTATCTGAAACAAAGAGCAACCTGAATTCATGACAATTACTCCCCATGCGAAAAAGAAGACAGGAAAAAATATATAAATGTGTGCTGCTTAATGACTGCAATAAAGTTTTTCGGTTTCAAAAATATAAATGCCCGTAAAAATCCTGTACAATGCCCAGCTTCCCCACCTTGTCAGATTAGGTCTGTCAACTGTAGCTGAAACCAGTTCTAGAGAATCCCCCACCCTTTAAATATGTATTGTGACATAGTTTTATGTGCCACACTTTTAGAAGCCACATTTTCATAGATAAATGAAAGCGTGTGGAGTCTGTAATAGTGTTTCTCAACCTTGGCAGCTTTACAATGTGTGGAATTCTGGCTGGGGAATTCTGGCTGTTGAAGTCAACACATCTGAAAGTTGCTAAGGTTGAGAAACACTGGTGATAGAAGCAGCTCTCCATCCACGGACTCCACACCCTTTTTCTAGTGTTCCCACCTCAGGGTCAGTGACACAAGCAGCTTCTTCCTTTAAATATTGTCCCCCCACTTCAAAGGTCATTATTTAAGTGGGAAATTTTCCTTTAGGTAAATATACCGTAGGTATATATTTACCTAAATAAATAGCATATTTAATAGCTGAAATATATTGAAAATTTGCATAACACACTACCAACAACTGGTTATGTTTCATTGGCCATATAGAATGTTGAGTAGGTTACATAATTTATTTTTATAAAGTATGCCTCATACTTGCAAAGAAATTTATAGCACATTGCCCCTTCTCTGTAGGTTGAAGTTATCTAGGTTTACCCCACTTTGTTTATATCAGGACTGGGCAAACTTGTTTTCTTGCGAAGGTCACCTTCTTTCAGGGTTAGTCTGTTGGGGAAATGAATTATTAGTGGAGGTGAAACCAGCAGAGATTAAGAGCAGAGCCCAAAGGGAGTGGGAACCCAGAGCCCAAAGAGTAGGTGGGAACATCGATTCTTTCTGACATTCTCTTTTCTCTCCTCACAGGCTGCAAGAAAGGAAAGATAACTTGCCAGAAATCTGACCTGGTATCTTGCCTTGGGCTTTTGAAATAGGCCAAGGGATGTGCAAAATTATAGAAGCTTTAAATCACCAATCCCTGATTTAAGAATAATGCTTTTATACATTTGGGAGTATGCAAAGCTCACCTGGGTTGTTGTAAGATAACTTCATCAAGCCAACTAAATGCTGTCCTTTCCATACCATTCTGAAGGATGATTTTTTGAGCTGTTATTTCAAGTCTTACATTCCGTTTCATAGTTACAATCCCAAGTTTTCCAAAATATGTATTCTGTGGTCTTACATCGTTGATGCTCTTTTTATCTCCAATAAGCTGCCCATTGACAGTAACACCTAAAGTCCAGAGGTGATGTTAAAGGTGTTGGGATTATCAGGAGTCAACTCAGCATTGTCTCATAAGCATAAGGGGGGGGGTCTTTTCTACTAAACGTATCTCTATTGTGCTTGTGGGAAGTCACATGGGTCACCTGATTTCCTCTTCCTCCTCCTTGGTTTGGGGATTCTCATTCTCCATTACGCTTTGGGCACACCTGCAAGCAGGAGGGCTGCACCATGCAGCTCTCATCCATTCCATCTCGCTTGCACGCAGATCTACTATGAATCTACTCGTATCCAGATCTACTGAATAAATGTAAGCTATCTCTATTTTTCTTCATCTAACTAATGTGTGAAGACTGAATTTATTTCTGAACGCAATTAAGCTTAAAGTGCAAGTTCCCTGCTGGCTCATGCTTCTACTCTGCAAGATTGTTGTTAGCTGCTTGGAGTTCTTTTATTAACCTTCAAGACTCCATCAAAAGGGATTGCATAAGTATAAGTAACATATTTGTAAATATGTTTTTCTTTGGTTTCTAGGAGGCAGTACATATGCTATACTGTATATTTTTGTTAAACTGGAATTGATTCTAATGAAAATGAAATGTTTGCTTCTTTTTTCCCTAATGTTAATTAATAGCATATTTCCCTATTGTAATATTGTGTTTGTACTGAAAAGAAAACCATTGTTCCCATCTTCCATTTTAATCTCTCTTGAAATATTTAGTATAATGAATTATGCCTCTTAGAATAATTTAATTTCCTCTGTCTCCTTTAATTGTGGAGAATTACATATTTATCTCTTCAGAGATTAACAGATTGGCTTACATACGTGCATGTAGCTTCTCTAAAGAGAAATGACAATTTATTGGTAATTCCAACTTCTGTTGTTTATTTGTTCAGTCGTTTCTGACTCTTCGTGACTTCATGGACCAGTCCACGCCAGAGCCCTCTGTCGGCCGTCACCATCCCCAGCTCCCCAATGGTTGAGTCCGTCACCTCCAGAATACCATCCATCCATCTTGCCCTTGGTCGGCCCCTCTTCCTTTTGCCTTCCACTTTCCCTAACATCAGCTTCTTCTCCAGGGTATCCTGTCTTCTCATTATGTGGCCAAAGTACTTCAGTTTTGCCTTTAATATCATTCCCTCAAGTGAGCAGTCTGGCTTGATTTCCTGGAGTATGGACTGGTTTGATCTTCTTGCAGTCCAAGGCACTCTCAGAATTTTCCTCCAACACCACAGTTCAAAAGCATCTATCTTCCTTCGCTCAGCCTTCCTTATGGTCCATCTCTCGCAGCCATAGGTTACTACAGGGAATACCATTGTTTTAACTATGCGGACCTTTGTTGTCAGTGTGATGTCTCTGCTCTTAACTATTTTATCAAGATTTGCCATTGCTCTCCTCCCAAGAAGTAGACGTCTTCTGATTTCCTGGCTGCAGTCAGCGTCTGCAGTAATCTTTGCGCCTAGAAATACAAAGCCTGTCACTGCCTCCACTTTTTCTCCCTCTATTTGCCAGTCATCAATCAAGCTCGTTGCCATAATCTTGGTTTTTTTGAGGTTTAACTGCAACCCAGCTTTTGCACTTTCTTCTTTCACCTTCGTCATAAGGCTCCTCAACTCCTCCTCGCTTTCAGCCATCAAAGTGGTATCATCTGCATATCTGAGATTGTTAATGTTTCTTCCAGCGATTTTAACTCCAGCCTTGGATTCCTCAAGCCCAGCATGTCGCATGATGTGTTCTGCGTACAGGTTGAATAGGTAGGGTGAGAGTATACAACCCTGCCGTACTCCTTTCCCAATCTTAAACCAGTCCGTTGTTCCGTGCTCTGTTCTTACCGTTGCTACTTGGTCGTTATACAGATTCCTCAGGAGGCAGACAAGATGACTTGGTATCCCCATACCACCAAGAACTTGCCACAATTTGTTATGATCCACACAGTCAAAGGCTTTAGAATAGTCAATAAAACAGAAATAGATGTTTTTCTGAAATTCCCTGGCTTTCTCCATTATCCAGCGGATATTGGCAATTTGGTCTCTAGTTCCTCTGCCTTTTCTAAACCCAGCTTGTACATCTGGCAATTCTCGCTCCATGAATTGCTGGAGTCTACCTTGCAAGATCTTGAGCATTACCTTACTGGCATGTGAAATAAGTGCCACTGTTCGATAGTTTGAACATTCTTTAGTGCTCCCCTTTTTTGGTATGGGGATATAAGTTGATTTTTTCCAATCTGATGGCCATTCTTGTGTTTTCCAAATTTGCTGGCATATCGCATGCATCACCTTGACAGCATCATCTTGCAAGATTTTAAACAGTTCAGCTGGGATACCATCGTCTCCTGCTGCCTTGTTATTAGCAATGCTTCTTAAGGCCCATTCAACCTCACTCTTCAGGATGTCTGGCTCTAACTCACTGACCACACCGTCAAAGCTATCTCCAATATTATTATCCTTCCTATACAGATCTTCCGTATATTCTTGCCACCTTTTCTTGATCTCTTCTGCTTCTGTTAGGTCCTTACCATCTTTGTTTTTGATCATACCCATTTTTGCCTGGAATTTACCTCCGATGTTTCTAATTCCAACTTCTAGCAGTCATATATTCTAGTGCAGGTAGCTCCGAAACACATAACATTCCAAAGCCTTTTTAATAAAACCCCCCACTTCTACTGCATTTTGATATGTTTTATCTTTAAAAACACATCTTTTCTTATGATTTGCTACTGTAATAATCTCTTTAAGACTGGTGTATAAGAATCACCATGGCTTCCTCAAAGTGATGTCTTACCTTATGACATCTGTTACAATACTTTCAGGGTGATGATAACCAGATTATAGAAGTAGGCATGAATAAACAAATATGTGTACTAACAAAAATGGTATGTACACTCAGAACTAAAGGTTATAATCTATCCTGAGATATATTGGTGGTGGGTGGATTTTAGGGTACAGTAGAAGCCTTGATAAGCCTAGGCAACCCTGGGTATGTTGTTCACATGTTAGCGACACTGGTGAATTCTCTAGATATTCTAGCATTACATGGAATCAATGTATAAAGTGGTTATAGCAGGGTGGAACAGTATAGTGAAGGAACATACAGAGCAGCACACTTAGGCCGTCTCCTATATGGTCATATCTACTAGATGGCACAATTTTACAATAACATCCTAGCCAAAGCATGAAATTTCCTTCTACTGAATTGAAAGGGGGGATTGATACTTATACTGTAATAACATGTCTACTTGTGTTGCCACAGCAGACTTTAGAATTGTTGGAATCCGGCAAATCTGGAACATTCTACCCCCAGAGGTGAGGCAGGCCCCCTCGCTCCCGGCCCTCTGGAAGAACTTGAAGACCTGGTTCTGCCGCCTCGCCTGGGATGGGAAGGGTAACAGTTCCTCCTGGGGATGGCTGGCGCCACAGAGTCCTCTTTTAAACATGATTTTACCACCCCTTGGATTTTATATTTAACTTATTTTTATTTGCAGAGTGTTTGTTTTATATTGTATTGTATTTTATGTATTTTAATTGCTGATTTCATTGTAAACCGCCCAGAGTCCTCCTCTTGGGGGAGATGGGCGGTGATAGAAATTGGAAAAATAAAAAAAAAAAAAAAATCAAGCATGCCTCATTAGCATATGGGTGATTGCTCTAGGAGGCAAACTCTGTGCTTCCAGAGGAAGCTGCTTGTTGCCCCTCCCACTTCCTCTTCTCTCTCTCCAATTCTTCCATCGAGGAGGAAGCAGCATGTGGCTGCTCCTCTCCATCGAGATGCCATGCCTAGGCCTCAAGCCCCCTTTTCTCCACACAGCCTCTGGCAGCAAACAGGGCCAGAGGTATGCAGTTTAGGGAACAGAAAGAAGAACTGAAATAAATTTTCTACCAAAATGGCTGTACCTGGACAAAATAAATGTAAGAACTCTTTTGTACTTACTTTTTGTACCTGCAATGTCTAAGTGTGTGTTTCTTCATGCTTGGGTGGGCTAAAAGTGTAAGAATAAGAACCTGAATTTCTCTAACGTGCTCACAGGCTGTGTTTTTAAACAATATTCCTTTTTCTGCTCACAAGTTTATATGTTAAGCTCTGCTCCATTCACTGGTTCTAACAGGCCACTGAATGATCTTCAAGAATATGGGATTGTCAGCACCTACTATACACTGACACCAGTATATAAACCTCCCATGTGGCAAGCATTCTGGATTCATAATATTTCAACAGGTCTTGTGAAGAGCAGTAGAAACTTCTTTAGAATTAATTGAATATGCAATACAGTGGCAGGTAAGGTTCATTGTATGGAAATGCAAAATTGGGTGTGCCAGAACAAGCAAGTAAATCAAGATCAGGAGAAGAAAAACCTACAGTAACTCCACATAAATAATTAGCAGTCCAAATTTAAAAAGCTATGAGTAAAAATATGCAGTCAGCCTGAGAATTATGAAGAAAAGGATGGAACCTAAGAGAGCAAGCCTCAATTCTTTTCATTTTATAATATGTTGTGTGTATTCTTTATCCCAAGAAAAACAGGCCCCAAAAAGAGCAAATGGAATTAGATAGACATTGATTCGATCTAGCAGTGCAATATGGTAACTCCTTTCTTACTTACAATCAAGAAAAGCTCACCTGTAACTGGATCTCTTATCAAATTTAATACTACCCCCGGCTCCTCATTAATATTGAAACAAAGGGCATCTTCTTTCTGGGGCACAGCTATGATAAAGTGTGGGTCTCCATCAACTGCAAAGAAGAAATCACACCAACATCATGCTTCCATCAGCGGGTAATCTTTCCCTGCAGCCCCAATTTTAGTTCTGTGCTCCCTTTATGCACCATTTAAAATGAAATAGGAGAATGTAAGAATAAAACAGTATGGAGAGATACAGAGTTCCTATTTAGTATATTTTTTATACTGCCTTTAGAGTTGAAAGAACATTCAGGGTGACATTATTCTAACATGGGCCTTAGCCTTAAGCCAACATTGGTAATTGAGAAGAGGAGGTTGTTTATTCCCTTTTCCTGTTTCCTAATCATCTCTAGTTGATGACTGATGGTGCTTTGAAAACAAATAAGATCTGTATCTTTCACAGGCAGCAACAGTTGCACTAGATATTATCTACTCCTTGAAGCAACCTCCCATTTTAACAACTTGAGACACTCCAATCCACATCCAACAATTGGGCATTCTGGCAGGAGGGCACCCAATTGTCTCAAACAGAAAGACTTGAAAAACTTTTGTTGCCTTTAGTTCTATAACAAAACTACAGTGATTCACCCTTCAGACCCTCAGAAAGACACATTTAGATTTTTTCTTACTACCGAAATCAATCACACTTTATTTATTTTTTAAAAAAACCCTCTGAGATTGTGTACAGGGGTCCGCAACCTGTGGGCCACGGCCCACTAGTGGGCCTGTTAGGAAGTGGGCTGCAGGGCTCCCGCCTGCAAACCCTGCCCCCCGGTGTGCACGATTACCCCGCCCCCAGTGTGCGCAATTGGCTCCCACCTTCAAACCCCGCCCCCCCGGTCCGTGGAAAAATTGTCTTCCACGACCGGTCCCTGGTGCCAAAAAGGTTGGGACCGCTGGTGTACTAGATGTTTATGAGCTGTAAAAAAGAAACTTACCACTAGAATAATAATAAGGGGTAGATGGAGCCTGATAGGTGGACGCCTGCTGCTTTGCTGGATAAAAGAAGAGAAAAACAAAACAATTATTTCCAAATGTTGTGATTGTTCTGGGAGGTACATCAGGTAACATTCTGCTCCATTTAAATAGTCGCTTTGAGGGCCAGGTTCACATCTGGGACAGGGAAAGGCAATATTTTGGAGGCAAGGATTATATAACATTTGAAGGAAAGACAGGGACTATCAGCGAGTCGAGTAATGGTGCAAACTCTGTGCGACTATCTTGCACGTTCCCGGGCTGAGATTTTTTGTTTTTCTTGATCTGGGTATGGAGCTTCAGGATGCCTAATGAAGGCTTACACTACACAGATTTCATGTGTTTTGTGCCTCAAAATAATGGAATGTCACTTCTTCAATGTTTGGCAATTATGGTAAAAAGAAAGTTGGAGGTTTCAAAAAGGAAAAAAAAGAAGTTTGAGGACTGCCTATGACCCTGGGCCTTGGATCACCCACCTGTGATTTAGTGGTGGATTGGAATTATTTCATTCACTGTAGAAAGTGGTGAGAGAGATTTCCCTCATTGTCTTTATCATTTAAAAGGCCTCTACACATCAGTGCAGCACCCAACCCTTCCTTACCCCAAATGGCCACATTACTACAATGGTCATTCCAGGAAGTGCTGCAGGAGCAGAACATCTCTGTAAAGAGCACCTTCAAGCTGCGGGGAGTGAAGAAGTCACCTTAAAAGCTAAAGAAAAACAATGGAACACCCCTGCAGAGATTTTAGAGAGAAGCCAGAATGACGGTTCAATGTCACTTGTGGCTCACTTTTATTCTACCATGGATCTGCTGGAGCAAAAAATCTAAATTTGCTCCCAGCAGGGGCTGTGGTAGAATTCTTTAAATATTAATTGTTGTTCTTTTTATTATATGCGGATGTGATCTTCCTGGATGTAAGGCTCTCCTCATCTGCACAGCCATGATGAACAAGGTTAAAGTGAAATTTTGATTCCAATCAACCAAGCTGTATAATAAATTTCAGAATTGTGGAGTCCTTGGTGCTCTCTGAGCCTTGTTGTTTTCTTGCAGACGTTTCATTGCCAGGCTAGGCAACATCTTCAGTGCGAAAAGGGAGTGGGACTTGCTCTCTGTTTATATACCATGGCTTGTCCTGCCTGTGTTGGTGGGGCTGTTGTACTCTCCTTGGTAGTACCTTGATTGGGCTGTTGTTTGCTGCTTGGTTGATTGACTGAGTTAATAGTTCCTTGATTAGGGTATATTGTGCTGTTTGATTGTTCCTCTGGTGCTAATCTTGGTGTTAATCTTTGCATATCTGGCTGATGATTGCTGGCAAGGAGGTGTTCTGGTCTTCTGGCTTTTCTATTGTCTCTTATGAATGGTATGTAAATGTTGTTTACCTCTATGTGTCTGTTGATGGCTGCTTTGTCTGAGTGCCAAGCTTCCAGGAATTCATTTAAAAAGCCTCTACACATCAGTGCAGCACCCAACCCTTCCTTACCCAAAATGGCCACATTACTACAATGGTCATTCCAGGAAGTGCTCCCAGCAGGGGCTGTGGTAGAATTCTTTAAATATTAATTGTTGTTCTTTTTATTATATGCGGATGTGATCTTCCTGGATGTAAGGCTCTCCTCATCTGCACAGCCACGATGAACAAGGTTAAAGTGAAATTTTGATTCCAATCAACCCAGCTGTATAATAAATTTCAGAATATTAGGCTAGTAATTTAAATTTTATATAATTTAGGCTACATATTAAGAAACTTGCTCTGAGCTAATATATGGGAAATACTTCATACAGCTTTGTTCAAAAGTGCATTGTATATTTAAATATTATTCTACTGTGTCAATGTACGCATTTCATCTTAAACTGACAGCAAAAGAAGGAGTTAAAATTAAACCTGACCAATGGGATGGCAAGATGTGAGATCTGAGCTATACTTATTTAAATCATCATTGACTCATTATTAGTTTCGTTTGCTTCTTTTCAGTCAGTCAAATCTGGAACTCATCATTAAAAGTAAAAATTGATAATAAGCTCATATTCATATGGAGGGAAGGGAAAGAATTAGAATTCAGTTTACCTTCAGCTGTTTCCAAGGATGATAAATGAGAGAGAGAGGGAGAGAGAGAGAGAGAGAGAGAGAAACAGTTAATTTTTATGCCAAACTAGTCTGACTGCAAAAATGATTATAGTTGAACTGTCTCAACAAGGATAGACTGGAGGGTGTACATAATTTCAGTTACATGTTTCTAGACAGCCATTTTTATTTCTTCTAAAAATTAATTCAAGCAAACAGCTACTTCCTTTTAAAAGGGCTTGACCCAAAATCATGTCTAATTATTCATATTATGAAACATAGTTTATACATAAAATCACTCCCTTCCCCTTCTCCCATCTATTCATGTCATGCAGTCATTTAGCAAAGCAGCAGTATCAAGACTTTATTTCCTTTAATTCTTCCGGTGTTTATTTTCCTCCGATACGGATGATACATTTCAGTTTGCAGTTCTTTAATTTCAAGGTGGGCTGCTTGCTACCACAGGACAAAAACTATGAGTTGGCTGGGGAATTCTGGGAATTGAAGTCCACATATCTTAAGGTTGCCAAGATTGAGAAACACTGCTGTAGAGCTCTCATAGAATAAACGTTTAAGCTCCCCTTTCCATAGAGGGGAGAAACAAGAGTGGTTGCTCACTATCAACATTCTGGAGGCCCCATTGCCCCCAAGAATTATTATCAGTGTGTTATGTGTTAAAGAGGGGTTGAAAGGCAATTCTTAAAAATGTCCACCTGATGGGTACAATACAAACCCAAAGAACCAGTGACATGACAAAAGCATGTAATTCTACATATGAACTAGTACTGTACCAAAAGTTTGGGTTTAAGAAAAACCCAAATAATGGTTTGATTTATCAGATTTTGCTTGATTTATTAAATAAGGATGGGATTTTTAGCTAAGACAGATGTTTTCTTAAGCCTTTATTCTTTATTCATATTATATTGACCACTTTTGTTAATGGATGAATATTGAATTTATCTTAACAATGGTCCTGAAGACTTAAATTGACACTTTAACATGCAGCACTAAATTAATGTTACTTTGGAAATTTTATTTGATCTTATATTGCTTATAAATATCTTTTCTACTGTTTTTTTTTACTTTTTCAATGGTGTTTTCAAAATATTAAAATTAAACTTTAAAAAATGAGGAAAAAAAAGTATGACAAAAGCAGTATTGTGAGATTGTATCGCAAGTTCTACCCCTTTTGGGAATGCATGTAATGTCTCAATGCATGTAGAAAAGAAGTGGAGCTTGTGTTGCAATGCCGTGATGCTGCTGACATCAATCTGATCCCCCTGGGCCTGTTTGCAGATGCTGCTGCAAAGCACCCACCACAAAAGCCATACTTTCCTAACTTGATCTAAGAGGAAAATATACTACCTGTTGCTGCAGGATATTCTTGACTAGTCAATTGTGAATATGTGGAGTATTCCCCAGAAACTACTAAGAGTCAGATAGATTAATGTCCTTATGAAAATATCTGTACCTTCTATAGGTTTGTCAGCAATTGCTTCCTTTTCTTCATTGTCTTCTGGCTTTGTGACCACCATGGATGTTAATGGAGTCACAAACTTATATTTCAGAGACATCTCCAGGGCTTTAGCAGTAAGATTTGCCTTTTCATCTCCCTGTGCTACAGAACTAAATGCAAGGACGTTGGAGAAGCATTTAGAAGCTGTTTTTTAACCATGATAATATTAATTATTCAGTATTTTATCCATTCTGTAATGTAAAGATATATTGTAATTTTTTTCTCAATGATAAAATAAATAGGAAATGAGCCTCATCAATACTTTGGCAGCAAAACTCTTTACCCAAGTACTTGTCTCCTGCAAGGGGAAAGAGAAGGTTGGGACTTAAAACTAGGCTTCTCAAAGTCTAATGTGAAGTCTGAAGCCCTGCAATACATTATCTGAAGCAATTTAACTTGGGCTAAAAGATCAAATCAACTACTGGCTGGAAATGATGGATAGTTACTAGTCAATTCCAGGCATTGTTGAATTAAACTAATTTTCCAGATCCCTTCTGACTGGATTTTAAATTTATCTTTAGAACAGAAACTATTAACCCTAACCCTAAAGTATAATCTTTCTCAAGAATGGGATGAAAAGTGCTTGACCCTACTGGTCCTCATGGACCTCTCTGGAGTAGCCAGAAATAATAAATCTGTTGTCTGTGGCTTGAATCATGTCAACTGGATTTCTATTTTCTCAGTAGAAACGTTTCACTCCTTATCCAAGGAGCTTCTTCAGTCTTTCACTTCCTTGGATAAGGAGTGAAACGTTTCTACTGAGAAAATAGAAATCCAGTTGACATGATTCAAGCCACAGACTGTTCCACCTGGATGACTGAGAACCTTCATCGTCAATAAATCTGTTGGAAAAGTCCTATGTTACCGTGCATCTAGAATTTGCTGAATGGTGAGATAAGCCCACAGTCTCTCAATATATTCTTCAAATATGTATTGTTGCTGTTCAAGAGCTTTGATTGTTTCCTCAACATCAGCTTCTTCAGTATAAGTCAGATCCTCCAGTGCCTGGAAGAAAGAAAATGATTGCATTTGTAACTGCACTATAATGTTTCAGCAGTATGCATTTATGCAGTATGCATTTATGCATTCTATATTTATGTACATTGAGCAAGAGAATGCTGAACTCACATATATCAAAAGATTTCAGGCAATCTTAAAAGGTCTGAAAAAAACACCATAGGTTTCTAACATATTAAAATTATTAATTGAGAAGATACTTGTAATCTGTCTCGCATGTAACCTGAGTCTGTATAAGCAACCTATATTTTTGGTTTTAATATTTTTATTGTACATAAATGTAGTTTTATCTCTTAGTTGTGAGCTGCCCAGAGTTTGGTACAAGATGGGTGGTTATATAAATGCTTTTAAATAAATAAATAAATAAAAACCTGTCTTCCCCTCCCTGCCAAATCCCAATTTCAACCCTACATTAGTCTAGCCACTCTATGCCTCTGATAAAGTGAGCTGCAGCTCAGAAAAACTTAATGGCTTTTAATAAAATGGGTTAGATGGGAAAAGGTGCTATCAGTCTCCTTCTGATAAGTTGCTTTGAGTGAGTGGTCCTTTATTTGTCACCCAGCTTCAAGATTACCATGCAGCTTTCAGCCATGCAAACCAGTGATAATATTGATGTCTCCCATGATCCCTCAGTGCCTGGAAATGCTTTGTGTAAGTCTTATGACAGGTCAAGCTGATGTTTAGATGTGGATGGATGGATGTGGCTTGGCAGTTTATATTCAATTTGGCTAGGTACTAAGTGGAATGATTGGCCAACACACCAGTAATTTGGGTGGCTTTCCTTTCTCTAGAAGCAATGTAAATAGAGACGACCTCCGAAATCAAAATATCAAGATTAGTTCTGTCTTCTGGAACATCGATAGAGGCAGGTAAACTAGCTAATGATTTTCCCTGGAGCATCTACTTTCTCAGCAGTGTTTACAGAATTATGTTTCTGAAATTCATTGTGAATATTTTGTGTGTGTTATAGAAACTGGAAAATCTTGGCAATATCCTGGGGAATGTTGGACTGTGCATTCAAAGATACTTACCCCATGAGCTTTTACTTCTGCTGTGATACTGTTCAGGTCATTGTCTGTAATTCGTCCAGCCACAACTATTTCAGAGCCATCATAAAAATGTTTAAAACTATTTTGAGTCAAATCAGAGATGGCATTTTCTTTATATTCTAACTCTACATCAGTAAGCAAGGGATTGGCTACTTCATCATAAAAACCCTGGGAACAAAATAGGTATTAAGGTTATTAAAAACTGTAACACTAAAGGGTATTTATTATTGAACTCAAAACATCGGAAATGAGAGATTACTTTTTTAGCCACAGTATGTCTTTTCTGTATCTGGATCTAGACTACCCTTCACCTGGAAAATTACTCTGGAGAACAGAACCCTTTGAATGAAGACACTTTGAATGTCTTAATTCTTTAATACTCTTTTCTTTTTTGAGGTCTACCATTTTATTTAGATATGGGAAAAGGGGACGCCATGAAATGGAGGGTTACCTCTGTGAAGTGACAGAGTGTAGCAATGACATTAGGCATGTGCAGATCAGTACAAAAATTGGGACTATTTTACTGTACATGTTAGTAAAACAGTTTTCCAGTCTGATGAGTTTTAATTCTTTTTAATCACAGAAAAATGTGTGATTCTTTTCATTCACAACTTCTCCTAACATCAAAGCCTTTCTGGATCTTTTCCTAATTTACAAAACCATTAACTGCTAGACAATCCCTTTTTAAAATGAAAAGTCCTACTTTCCTTCATCACATATATTCCCTGATGTAGGCCCTCTTAAGGTAAATTTTCCTGATGCAAGCTGTTTTTTTAAAGGAACAAACCAACATTTTTGATAGGGTACACATTTAAGTAGAGTACGTTTTCTTCTCTCTCTCTCCCTCTCTCTGTCTCTCTCCCCCTCTCTCTCTCTCCTGGTTTTTGACTGGAGATAAGGAATGGAATAAAAGCCAGGTGCCTGAGAAGGGAGAAGGTTTCACCTCACTAGACTGTGGTGATTCTTTTGCAACAGGACAAAATGGTGGCTGTGGTCAGGACAGAGTCAAGCACCAAAGAAAAACGTGCACCTGCGTTGGCCCCTGTGATGCCCTACCTGTTAGGTAGAGTGAGATGGCTACCTCAGATAGCTGATTTGTGGGGTCATGAAACTTGTTACTTACAATGGATTCCTGTACATCTCTTCTCACTCTATGTTCCGTGGAATGTAAACCTATTCTTAGTTGATTCTTAATCTGTCACAGTGTGGGAGGGACACACATGCTAATCTCTCTTGGCTGCCTTGGGATGTTATACACCTTTGCTTGAGGATGGAATGAGATACCATTTTCTGCCTGCCTCAAGCAGCAGACTATCTTTGGGAGGCCTTGCGTGGCCTCTTGTAACTGAGAAAGAGTAATCAGTTCTCATCAGCTTGATGAGAGAATAAATTTATCAGATAGGAAGAAAAATCTACCAGTTACGCCTACCTTCTCCAACCAGGAGCTCTTGAGATGTGATGGAATGTTGGGCAGGAGTGGTAGCAAGTTATAATCACAATATATACTGTGGGCCCCAGGTTGGGGAAGGCTGAGTTATGTTCACTTAAGTTTGTGTTTCAATGCCATCTGGACTAAGAATTGGGCCAAAGACACACCTTTGAACACTGTGGAGCAGAATGCTTGCTGGCAGCAGATCTCGTCTCAATGACAGAATCAGAGCACAGAGAGAAAATGGCACAAAGATCTAACTTTGATAACCATGATATAAAGAAACTGCCTTCTTTGTTAGAGCATCAAGGTATCTCATGACAAATAGAAGCTGCTACCAAACTACATCTGGGGCAGGGAGTATAATTCCTGGAACTTGCTTCACGGTCCAGTGGAGGTCCTGGCCGCAGCCTGGAATAAGGCAGCGGCCGGAGCCCTGGACAAGATCGCGCCTATGCGACCTCTCCGGCCCTGCTCGACCCGCTGCTCTCCGTGGTTCACGGAAGAGTTAAGGGCTTTGAAGAGGGTTAAGAGACGTCTAGAGCGCTGCTGGAGAAAGACGAAGACTGAATCTGACCGAACACAAGCTAGAGCCGCAGTTAAGGCCTACCTTGTGGCGGTAAGAGCGGCGAAACGTGAATATTTCTCCGCTCTTATTGCGTCCGCAGAATGCCGCCCGACGGCCCTTTTCAAGATTACAAGATCACTTTTGGGTCGGGAGAAGGGGGAGATCCATTTACAGGGCCGTTCGGAAGAGTTTTCTGAGCATCTGCAGGACAAAATCGCTCAGATTCATTCCAAGTTGGACTCCAAGCATGAGACAAGATCTGGGGAGATGCCAGGGGCTCGTACTTACCACGTTATCTGGGAACAGTTTGATCCTGTTGCGCCTGATGAAGTAGACAGGATCCTCCGGATTGTAAACGCCACCACATGCCAGCTTGACCCATGTCCCTCCTGGCTGGTGAAATCAGCTAGTGAGGTGACATGTGGCTGGGTCCAGGCGATGATTAATTCGTCCTTGAGTGAGGGGGTGTTCCCGGCTGCCTTTAAGGAGGCGCTGGTGCACCCCCTCCTCAAGAAACCTTCCCTGGACCCTACAATCCTGGGCAATTTTTGCCCAGTCTCCCACCTTCCCTTTTTAGGAAAGGTGGTTGAGAAGGTGGTGGCGTTGCAACTCCAGAGGATTCTGGATGAAACAGATTATCTGGACCCCTTCCAGTCAGGTTTCAGGCCGGGATATGGGACGGAGACCACATTGGTCGCGCTTATGGATGATCTCTGGCGAGAGCGGGATGGAGGGAGTGCGTCCATCCTTGCTCTCTTAGATCTCTCAGCGGCTTTCGATACCATCGACCACGGTATACTTTTGGGGCGGCTCGAGGAGTTGGGGGCGGGCGGCGTGGTTTTGCGCTGGTTCGCCTCCTTTCTCCAGGGCCGCTCCCAGTCGGTGTTGATAGGGGAGGAGAGAG
The DNA here is from genome assembly GCA_023362775.1 of Charina bottae. Lineage (NCBI taxonomy): Eukaryota > Metazoa > Chordata > Lepidosauria > Squamata > Charinaidae > Charina > Charina bottae. Next base: position 1,993,995 of record JALMGJ010000022.1, read on the forward strand.
TTGACCCGCGACCCCTGACTTGTGGGGTGCCGCAGGGGTCGGTTCTCTCTCCACTCCTATTTAACATCTACATGAAGCCACTGGGCGAGATCATCCGCCACCACGGGATGAGGTATCACCAATATGCTGATGATACCCAGTTATACATCTCCGTCCCGGGTGAAGTAAGTGATGCGGTCAATGCCTTATCTCAGTGCCTGGAGGCTGTGGGGGTCTGGATGGGGAACAACAGGCTTCAACTGAACCCTGGTAAGACGGAGTGGCTGTGGATTGATGGCCCCCCTGGATCCGGGAAGTTGTCATCTTTGGTTCTGGGGGGGGTTGCACTACCCCACTCGGATCCAGTGCGGAATCTGGGGGTCCTCCTGGACTCGCGACTCCTGCTCGAAGAGCAGGTGGCAGTCGTGGCCAGGAGGGCCTTTGCACAGCTGCGAGTTGTGCACCAGTTACGCCCTTTCCTGGATCGGGAGGCCCTCCGAACAGTCACTCACGCCCTTGTCATCTCCCGTATAGATTATTGTAATGCGCTCTACATGGGGCTACCCTTGAAGAGTATCCGGAAGCTTCAGCTGGTGCAGAATGCAGCGGCGCGAGCAGTTATGAGTGCCAGAAGTTCGGCACATGTAACACCTCTGCTACGCGAGCTGCATTGGGTGCCAGTTTGCTTCTGGGTCCAATTCAAGGTGTTGGTGATTACCTTTAAAGCCCTACATGGCATAGGACCAGGGTACCTGAGGGACCGTCTCATCCCGATAACGTCGACCCGCCCCACCCGTGCATGCAGAGAGGGCATGCTTCGGACCCCCTCAACAAGAGAATTCCATCTAGCGGGGTCCAGGAGGCGTGCCTTCTCTGCGATAGCGCCCACCTTGTGGAATATTCTGCCCCTGGAGGTGAGACTGGCCCCCTCCCTCCTGGCCTTTCGGAAGGCCCTTAAGACCTGGCTCTGCCACCTGGCCTGGGACGACGGAGGTGGTAGTGCCTCCTGGGGTTGGCTGGCCCCATAGCTCCACTATCTATTCAGCGGGTCCAAGCCCATCCTGGATTTTATTTTATTATGTTTTGTTTGTGTTTTTAGATATTTTGTATAGTTTTTAAATTTTTATTTATTGTAACCCGCCCAGAGTCCCTTGCATGGGAGATGGGCGGGGAATAAATTTGAATAAATAAAATAAATAAATAAATAAATAAACTTTCAGATGGTAAACATAGAGAATTGGGGTAAACACGAGGAGAGGACACATATTGTTTTTTCTCTCATGTCTGAATCCAAGCAAGGGTAGTGTTATTGTCATAACCTGTACTCAGTGGCCTTTCTCTGCCACAGAAATATTTCATCATAAATACAAATATCAGAATGAATCCAATCTTTCATATGCTTATTCTCCTACCTGTAATTGTAAGGCTGCATCTGAGTCCTCATAGATGCGGCGAGCCACACCATTGTTTTCTGTTGATAATCTCTCTAAAAACGCATAGTCCACGCCATAACCAAACCCAAGATTGTATATAGGATATTTTCCTTGAGTTGCATTCTTAGCATTTTCTTGGATCTGTCTGGGATTTGATACACCTGCACAGAGAGGATCACAAAACACAGTTAAACAGTACAGTTAACTGAAACAGGCTTGTAGGGAAAAGAACCTTGCTGGGCAGAGCAATTCTACAACTTGTAGCACAAGGCTCTGCAACTCCAGTAACTTGCAACTTCAAAGTCTCCTCCTAATGGGATGGAAGAGAAAGTAATGCTGTAATCTGATTCTTTTTCCCTTCCGTCACTGCCTTTTCCCTAGGGAGAATTGTTGTTGTTGTTGTTGTTATTTATTAGAAGTATTATAGCCACTCACTCCAAAAGACTCTGAAACCGATGACAGAGAATTAACCCACAGCAGCTTCAGGAGATTAGCACTCAGCTGGGGGCATTTCTGGGGGCTTCTCTCAGGTCTTCCATAATGCCTCTCACAATGAATACTACTTTTCACAGTCTTTTGAGGTTGGGAGGGAACTGCCAGATAACATATAGACAACTTCCTCATAGATGCTGGAGGTGGAAGAACTAGGTCTATTTCAGCTGAAAGAGGCCTCCTGGAAGTCAGTTGATTCTGGTTGGCCAATGAGTGCCTCCCACATCTCACAAGGCTGAGCAACAGGTTTGGGTACTCTGGTGAGATGCAAGGACACCAACCGTCTTCCTTCCCAGACCTCTGTAACAGCACAAAGGTGTAAAGGTGACACATGATCACCAGAGGTCCTGGCTTATAGAATGGAGAAGACGGTGTGAAAACAAGGAGTCTGAATATCAGTCTTATTCCCATGTTCACCTGTCATTCAGCTACTTACCTTCATTGGCCTGCCCATCAGTTAACATGATAACTAAAGAGGCACTTCTTTCAGGGACAGATTTTGATTCATGAGCTTTATTTAGCATTTCAATGCCAGTCAGTAAACCACCATTAAGATTTGTTCCTAAAATATAGAAGCAGGGGTTCAAATCTTTCAGCGTATTAAAATGGAAATTCAAGTCTTTTCAATGTAGTGTTTTAATTTTTTTTCTAATATAGCATTTTCATTTTAATTTTATTCTAATATAGCAATTTATCTTTAACTTTTCTTTTTTTACTTACCTCCCAAGTCTCGTATTTGGCTAATAAATTCCTTTGATTGGTTCACATTCTCTGGAGTAGCTTTAATTAGGTTATTTTTCCATGTTGAAACTGAACTTTCGAACAGGACGATATTGAAGTGATCTTCTTCTTTTAAGTCTTCAACTATTTTTGTCAAGGCTTCCTTTGCCTAGAATTATTTTTAAAAACGATCTGATCAAATGGAACAAACTAGTGCCTCTTTTGTGTTTGAGAGGTCTCTTAGCTGTCAGCAAAGGGCTTCTGCTCCATAAGCCAATCTGGCTATTCCATAGGGCCTATCCTGCTTTCCTTTCAACTAAGTGAGCTCTCTCTGCCAGCACATTACATTGCTATGATCTTTTCTTCCCAATTACAATTTATTACCCGGTGGAAAACAATCCATTTTTTTCTGCTTTAATGATTAGTCAGATAGTGTACTTCTCTACTGTTAGGTAAAGGTAAAGGTTCCCCCTGCACATTTGTGCAGTCGTGTCCGACTCTAGGGGCCGGTGCTCATCTCCGTTTCTTAGCCGAAGAGCCAGCGTTGTCCGAAGACGCTTCCATGGTCATGTGGCCGGCATGACGCGCGCGGAACGCTGTTACCTACCCACCGAAGTGGTACCTATTCATCTACTTGCATTTGCAAGCTTTCGAATTGCTAGGTTGGCAAGAGCTGGGGCGAGTGCGGGAGCTCACTCCGTCACGCGGGGCTAGGGATTCGAACCTCCGAACTTACGATCTTCCGATCAACAAGCCTGGCATCTTACCCGCTGAGCCACCGCGCCCCCTCTACTGTTAGTAACCGATATTTTGTTCAGTAGGGAGTTTATCTCCTTAAATATTTGAATGGTGGGGAAAGATGTTATATGGCAGTAGCTATCAGCTCCTAGTCCTGATGTTATGCCCATGTCTTGCTATCGCTACCCACATCATATGCTGCTGCCAGATCCTTTGATGATATTTGTTTGCTCAAGGCCTTCAATTCTAGGCTACATCCTATAAAGCCATATTTTTACTGAGGAAAAAAATCACCCTTCTTCTTGTTGGGAAAGGTAAGGCAACACTGCCTTGTCTCCTAACCATGGTCAAGAGTTAGGTAATATCGTACAGCAAACATGCTTCACACTTTTTTGTATAAATTCCCCACTCTCTTTAACTTTTGGAGGTAATCATAGTCAGCACTGAGACTGTACTTCATTCAGCTTGGTTAACCACAATCACAAATCATGTGGAAAGAAAGAGCTCAGGCCACAGACTTTACTTGGTAGAACGCAAGCCTTCCTTGTCAGGCTTGTTCTTGTTTTAAGAAACAGGAGAATGGTGCTGGAACCTTTCCCTGCGAGTAGAACTTTTTGTTTAAAATGGCCACCATCCAGAGAATAGAACTGCACACAACCCAATGAGAACAGAAAAGGTGTGCAAAGGGGATAATAAAGTTGGTTTCAAGTGGAAATGTGAAAGGGTGTCTGAAGCCCCCCCTTTTTTCTTCATCAGCAAAATAATGCTTATTGTTGCATAATTCTAAGAATGGAAATGAACTTGGCTGGGGAAGAGGGGCAAGGAGGGCTGGGAGGAAGTTGTAGGAAGTAATATGCATCACTTCTCTTTTCTACATTCTTTTTCTTAAATTATTTCTGCCTTTGATAGAGTTTGATAGAGTTTTAATATATATATTTTTGCACACATATCAAGGATTTGAAACATGATGCCCGCTGTCTATGATATCGTGACATCCCTACATATCATCCCTGAACCACCAACATTAAATTTAATATGTAATTTTCATAAATAAAAATTGGCTAAGTCTTTATCACAGGGTTTTCCATACTTTTGCCGTTGGTGACACACCAACGGCTGGCACACGAAACCCCGGAAGCGCTGCCGCCGCCGCGGCACACAAAACCCCGGAAGCTTTCGGGGTTTTGTGTGCTGTGGCGGCGGCGGCGGCGCGTCGTCGTCCTAGTGTGTTGCGCGACAACCCGGAAGCACTGATGGCCCGCCATCGGCGGCAGTGCACCATCAGCGCTTCTGGGTTGTCGCGCAACACACTTGGGGCCCCCAGACGACACAGTACTGGAAAGACACAATTTGGAAAGCCCTGCTTTATCAGATTATCAAATCTTGTGCGATTTTGCCTTCTCCCATGAAATTGTGGGATGTTTGAGATAACATGAAACCTTACTGGAGAGATTGCTAAGATTTTGCAAAAATTGATAATTTCATGACATTTCAGTCTTTTTAAATATTATTATTTATTATTATTATTATTATTATTATTATTATTATTATTATTATTTATTATTTTAAATTTTTATCTATTTTTAATTTTTTGCTGGCTCCTGACATAGTTCATGAACGGATTTGTTCATGGTCCCAAGTGCAAACTGACCATTTCAAAGTTAAACCGTGTCCTCAAAGAAGATCCTTCTGTATTCAGTTTCAATTTTGTGTCCTCACCCCAGTGGTGAAGCTGAAGAGACCAGCTGGCAATGTAATGTTCAAACTTGCCCATGTCCCACATTTCATTCTAATGCTCAAGTGTATTATTTCCCCAAGAGCCACCTGAAGGAATCTTCTGTATGACTTTGGAACTAAGTAAATATATGACCTAAATCAACACATCAAAAAGAAGACTTGGCTGAAACATTTAGGATGAAGGGGTAAATTTCAATTACATTATTAAATATTTTCAAGATGACTATGCTACAGATTTTACTATATGTGTAAATCTTGCAAGGCAGAAATAACTTGGCGTAAAAGATTATAGGGACCTGATTTTACCTGCTATACAATTTATTATCCTTCTAGGAATAATACAAGAATTTGTTTTGTGTTGTTCACTTACCTGACGAATTTTCTGTCCATACATGGAACCACTGACATCTATTACAAAAGCAACATTCTTAGGTAAACGTTCACTGATTTTTGGTGCAAAAAAGTGTACAAAGTATCCATTTACAATCTAAAAACATTGATAAAGATAGAAATAGTATTAGTTTGTGGTAGGTTTTTTGTTTGGATTTGTTTTTGTACTGGTATATTAGTTCAGGAGACAAACAACTGGATTTACCTGTAAATTATTAGGAGAATCTCTGTTCACATCATACTTAATGACAAAATCTCCTTGTAGCAGAGTGGTTGTACAATTGTCACAGGTTTGTTGTTGTTCAATAGTGGGACTGAATAACACATGGCCCTTAAAAAAGAAGAATTCTTCATCTTAGATTTCAGCAAATGAAGAGCAGATTCTGTAGAAGTTTTGTTTTCATTTAGAGATCCAGGATAATGACCCATACTATTTCTTAGTACATATTCTGCAGTTTATATTCAAAAATTATTTCCAAACATAGGAAAGCCATGCTGTATCAATCTAGAGGCCTATCTTGTCCTATGTTCAGTCTGTATAATAGTGAACCAGATGCCTTCAACAAGCTTATAAACGGTTCATGAGTATACTTATTGGGTTCCCCAACAACAAATGTCTTCAATACTTGAAGTAATAAATAGCTCATAACTAGTAGTAATTGATAACCTTATTGCACATGTATAATTTCTGAGGAAGGAAGCCTTGGGAATTTTTTAAAGAAACATTTAGAACAGGGTGAGCAACCCCTGGGTAGCCATGAGTTGCTATTGAAATTCAGCTGTGCTATATTTTGAAGCATTAAATGTTGGAAGATCCAACATTGCATGCTCCGGCTTTCTGCATCTATAACCCTATTAGCTATTAGGAGCAATAGATGCAAGAAAAGTTAGCAGTGGAACTTTTTGCATTTTTATCTCCTTTTCTTGTCTAGGAAGATTTACCCTGCATGTCTTACTCTGCATTGCCTCTTACTGGCTACACTTATATTGTTAGGGTTGATTCATTCATTCATTCATCCATCCATCATATTTGTATGATGTACTTGTTATTACTTTTACTTCCTCCTTCTTCATTGATTTTATTACTGTTTCTCTTTCCAGTAACTGCACCATACCAATTCTAGGCTGTCAGGCATTGTTTATGTCCTACAATAAAGAGTCTATTTTGTCTTCTTTCATACCAACCTCCAGATTTATTTCTACATAACCATGTCAAAAGGGGCAGGGCTTTGACTGTCTGGTTGTGCCCACCATTTTGAAGCCACTGACCATCACTGCAGATGATCCTGCACTGAGCATAAACTGCTTAACCCCCCCCCCCCCCAAAGAGTGTTGTCTTGGCCAAGAGCAGAGAGTGATTTAAGTTTAGGAAGAAAAAGAAAGAGTTTGTCAGTCTGCAAAGCAGGCAAACTAAACATGCAGAAAGGCCATGAGCAATCGAGCAAGGAGAGATGGCTCTATTAAACTGCTAAATGACAGAAACTATAGAAAACTGTTATTTCCAGTAAAAATGCTGCTGTGATGGTTCACATTCTGGAAGAATCAAGGCTGACAGAAACAGGAAAGAAGCAACAAAATCGTGTCCTGCAAATAGAAAAGCCATGGGACACATTTCTCTAATAGCAAGTGATCCCTTACTAGGTTATAGTGAGAAAAAAAACGTGGAGTAGACTTCAGAAACTATTTCAGCATCGCAGCATGACTTCTCAAGCGTCTATGATGCTGTAGCTACATTAAACTTAATGTAGCTACATTAACTTAATGTAGCTACATTAGCTAATGTAGCTAATGACTTAAACTTTCAAATGCATTATCTGTTCATAGGAATTCTTTTCTGGAAGTTGGAAAGCTAAAACGTAGGGAAAAGTTCTCATTACCTAATGTCTATTTATCACTTTTCAAAAGTTTTCATTTACCTTCTTAAGGAGAAAAGGTGAAGTCCTGGAAAAGTAAAAAGTATATACATTTTGTAAAAGTGAGCAATGTATTTGGAAGAAAGCCTGACTGCACACTTTACACACCAATAGTGGGGGTAAAAACACAGGAAATGAATTTGAGAAGTATCTGAGAGGACAGGGAATAAAACATGAGACAATTCCCTATACCCCACAACAAAATGGTATGGCAGAGATGAAAAACAGAATCTAATGCAAATGACCAGAAGCATGCTTTTCTACACTGGACTAACAGAGTAATCAATCGAAGAGAAACAATATTAACAGAGTAATATTGGGAAGAAGTAATAAAGTTTGCAACTTCCAGTACAATTCACCCATAAAAGACAAGGATGCAACAGTATTGAATTGTGGTATGGGACCAAACCAATGTAAAGAAATTAAGGTGTTGGAATCCAATGTTATGCATATGTTTAATATCTTATAAAAATGTCCTCTTCACTTCTGCAATGTAATATGCTTCTTAAGATACTAAGATATTAAATAGACACAAGAGATATATAATTCCCTGCATTCTATTAAAATATACTGTATGGTATAAAATATATTATACGGTAATATAAATTTAATAAAATAAAATAAATAAATAAATATACAGTGTGGCATATTTTGATGAAGACAAGGATCAAATACTAATTAAATAATGAGGTTTCATTTAGAAATGCCAAGAGGAGAAGCAATAGTGCAGCATTCATAGCAGGAAGAAACTATGAACCTTGATAATAAAGAAGATACAGTAGTGACAGCATAAGCAGAAACATAGGCCAGTGGAGAGCCACAGCCATAGATAAGATACTCAAGTCAACAAGGTAATATCTTCTAAACGATTTGCTCTTCTAGCCAGAGAGGAAGAGATACTAGATTCTTCCACAAGGCACCACATTGAAGGGAAGACAAATAGCTACAAGCTGCTAGAGAAGATACTGAATTTCTTCACAAGAAGAAAACATAGACTTTCACAGAGGTACCAAAACAAAGGAAGTCCACTGGATACAAATTGGTCTTCACAATTAAGTGTGATGTAGAAGATAATATAATATCTAACTCTACCAGACCAGATGGGTTGCCAAGAGATACTCCCCAAAACATGGCAAAGATTACAATGAGAACTTTGTATCAGCAGTGAAACATACTTCAATAATAATATTCTTCACTAATTTAATTTAATGTAGCTTATTAACTGTCTCAATCCCAAAGGACTCAGTGCAGCTTAAAGAGGAATGTTTGCTCAACACCTAAATGTAAAGACAACTTTCCTATATGAAAGAAGGTATATAAATGTAAAACCACCATGATACAAAGAACCTGGAAAAGAAAGGCTCATCTGCAAGTTGCAGAAGAGTATCTATGGGCTCAAACAAGAAGTAAGGGCTTGGAATGAAACACTGAATCACATGTTTTTTAAGGAGCAAACCTGTTCCTTGTCTATATACCAGTTGCAAGAACAAGAAATGGACACACATTCTGTCTTTATTGTTTCTCTGTACACACATTCTTTCTACTGGGCATAAAGCTATCTCCCTCAACTTTAAAAAGGATTGTAAAGCAGAAACACTTTGAAGGTGTGAAGATTAGCTGTGATAAAGCTTAAATATTATTATTATTATTATTATTATTATTATTATTATTATTATTTGGACTCAGCCCCACCTACTTTTTTATTTGCCCCTGCTTATTTTTTCATTCTGACCCACCTAATTTTGTAAATGCAACTCTTCAGCTATTCTATGTATCCTTCAGCAAGAAATGATTGCACATCCCTGATATAGGGAAATACTTGGGAACTACTTTTACTGTTGTGAAGTATCCTCAAAGAATTCTGTGCCTACATCTTTCATTGTGAGTTGCCCTGTGCAATGCCTCACTTAGAGCCTGTCAACTTGTTTCCATGAAGCAAATAGTTAGATCACTTTTTAAAAATATATTCAAGGGGACATTCTTTCTTTTCTTCTCTTCTGGATAGTGTCGTAAGGCATGTCTCTATTCTTCTTTCACTTCATGATTGTGAATCCAAATGGCTTCTTCTGTACTTCCTTCCAACCAGGGGCATCTGCAGCCAAGGTGGTGGCTACAATCACTGCAGATACCCCTGGCTCCAACTCATTACAGGTAGTCCTTGGTTAACGATGGTAATTGGGACTGAAACTTCCATCGCTAAGCGATGCGGTCATAAAGCGCAACGTCACACGATCACATCACTTAGTGACGGAAATCCCGGCAGTCGCCGTTGCCATCGTTAACCGAATCCCACTGGTTGTTAGGCAAGGACTACCGCTATATGAATCACCCTCCATGTTTCTATTACCAGACATACCTTTTTTCCTGAAAAAGACTTTTTTAGAACTGGTAACAGGTCATTGTTGATGAATGTCCCTTCAACTTCAAGTTCACTGATACCTTGAGGCTCAAAGATGTTTGCTTCAATCTGTAACATTGATTTGAAATTATGTTGACATTAGCAAGACTGAGAAAAACATCAGGTAGGCCAGTAATGTAAACTGTAAACAAAGCATTAAAAAAAAAAGAATTGATTTCATCGTTATTTATACATTTGTCTCTGAATTAAGGATAAAATTTCCAGAAAGAGTTCTGAGCATCACTTACAAACTTTTCCAAAAACTACTACAAGATAACACCACAACCGGATACAGCTAAGTGGATATTGGATCGTACCTCAAACGTATTGACAAGCTGCTTTGGGTTTACTTTTATGAACATCTCATATTTTCCAAAGTTTCGCTTCAACAGTTCCTCATATGTCAACTGAAAAGTAACTTTGCTGGCTGATGCAATGTTGACTGTAACACTGAATTTTTCTGTTTTTCTTCCAGCAGCCCTTCACATGTTAAACACAATAAGGTTCATAAGATTCAAGAGATCCATAAAAGGATGATCACATATCCTCATGCTGAATAATGTAGCCCAAGAATTAATATTTTCATTTGCCCTTTATTCATATACTTAGCATCTGTTCGTTAAATAAATGCTTAGGACCGGAAATGAAATGATGAGACAAATTTGGTGTGGCCTCACACACACACTTACTTCACAAGCCCTGCAGTCTGGCCCCTTGCAACTGCTTGTTGATACTGCTTTTGAGCCACTTCTTTTTCCCTTATGATTCCAGGATAAGTGACACCATCAATTGTCCTATGGAAGAATACATTGGATATCTGAATAGGTACTGTATGCAGACATTTTAATGGTTTTTCCCTTCAGTTCATCAGCTCATGTATGTCTATGAAGGTTCTCAGTCATCCAGGTGGAATTGTCTGTAGCTTGAATCATGTCAACTGGATTTCTATTTTCTCAGTGGAAACGTTTCGCCCCTTATCCAAGAAGCTTCTTCAGTCTGAGCAAAGTTGGTAAGGGAATCCTAAACTTTAACTTTAACTTTAACTTTAACTTTAACTTTAACTTTAACTTTAACTTTAACTTTAACTTTAACTTTAACTTTAACTTTAACTTTAACTTTAACTTTAACTTTAACTTTAACTTTAACTTTAACTTTAACTTTAACTTTAACTTTAACTTTAACTTTAACTTTAGGATTCCCTTACCAACTTTGCTCAGACTGAAGAAGCTCCTTGGATAAGGAGCGAAACGTTTCCACTGAGAAAATAGAAATCCAGTTGACATGATTCAAGCTACAGATCAGCTCATGTAGGCTAAAGGAGATATTTGAGAGGTATAATGAAGAGGCTGGAGAGAGCGCTGCCTCTACGTGACTAAAAACATAATGAAGAAAACTGAAGGAGGACCTGCTCCTAAAGGATGCTGCAGAGCAGGTGGTAAAACTCTACCCAGAGCGCAAGACTAGGTTAGAGGAGCTTATATAACAGGAGGTCACATTTCAGTTGAACACTAAAAAGAATGTCTTGAAGGTAAGAATAATGCTGTAATGGAATCAGTTAACTAGTTTGGTGAGAATGGAGAGGTTGTGAGGGAGACCTTAGTTCTGGACTTCTGTTTTGAGCAGATAACTGGATGAGATGGCTACAAGGTCCTCTGCAACTCTACGATTCATGGTAGTTATTCTGTTACCGTGTCTGGCTGGCTTAGTTAGTTCTAGATGATCTCCAACGCATAGAGAAATAACAGTATAATGTACATACATGGTGAAGTTGGTAATAAAGGCTGTTTTAGGAAGCTCCACATCAAACAAAGCTTCCTTGGACACATTGGCACGATTCACAGCTCGACTAGTGATGACATTACGGGAAAACCTGGAAGTAACACTGCAGTCAATTTTCATCCAGTAGATTTCTATGCCTTTGGGGTGCTAGAGAGTAGAAGAGCCACATGGTTATAAGGAAAAGTGCAGCTAATATTTTGTCTTTATTTTAAACCCTTTGTTTGAGATAGCACAAAGATCTTTCAATACTTCACATTCTAGACCAGGAAACTGCCAAAGATGAATGGGTTGTGCCATGTAATTTTATGTAAACAAACATAAACCAAGAGGAGAAGTAGCAGAAGGCGGGAGAAGATCTGACAATGGTGAAAGGGTATGCAAGGTCAAATAGGAATGAACAAAAAGAAAAGAATGACAGACAACACAACAAGAATCAATGTAGGAAAACTGAAGAAAGCAGTGTAGAACTACATATCCCACCTAAAGGTTTGGGTGTGGTTTCCAGAGTTCCTCCAAAAGTGCTGCCAAATTAATTTTTTTTATGTGACAGAAGGGAAATGATTACATACATAGTATTATTCATATAGAAGTATTACATACATAGTATTATTAATTTAAATGCTAATTATATTTAATTAACATTTTATTTACTAACAAAATGTTAATTACATTGGCCCTGACCTCAATCATTTCCTTGTTCCCCTCCTGTTATTTTTTAAAATGAAACCCAAAGGCCCAAATATGAGCTCAGCATATCCATAATGCAAGTATCCAGGGAATGATTATGGTGGGGGATCTGTGGGTCAGACCTTTATCTCCGACCCTCAGGCAAACTCTTGTATTGTGTTTTTAGGAAATGGATCGTTATAGGGGCAGAATACCAAAACAAACTTCTAGGACATTTTATTTTCCTTTTGTGGAGGGAAGGCAAACAGATGTTTGTTAGTCCCTGAATCCATGCATGAGTTAGTCTCCTTCATAAAAAACGGTGATGGGCACCTTTGCAAGACCAAACTATAGTGAATAAAATGTACCAATCGAAGAGAATGAAATGTACTTCATATTTGCTCAGAACTAAAGACATCTCTGAACTCGAGGACTGATTTCTGAAGAAATGTATAGAAGGTCTGACTTTCAGAATCTCTACCCATCCTACCAACACACAAAAGCATGAAAGAAGTTTTGAGCTGGGTAAATGATTTCTTTAAGCCCCGCAATGAAGAGGTATGTGACTAAGAGAAAATATAAACCATCAGCAGCAGTCTTTATTGCGTTCATTAACCAGCACAAAAGAGAAAATATTCATACGACTTCATGTGGCATCAAAACTTAATGACCAGCATTCTAAATGAAAGGTTACTTACCACATCAGTGGCACTTCTCTTCTACAAATAAAGAGTGAAAAAAAGGCTTAAGTATTGCCAAATAGAGATGCTATATCTCACAAAACATGTTGCATAATAGCTGTATGTTATTCCACATTTCTTTTCATTATAAGTGGTAGTAGTATCACAATAAATTAGAGCTTCCATAAGATGAAGTCAGAATAATCTGCATGCATAACATTGGTTGAGTTCTTACCAAACAACCCCCCCCCCCGACAGCTTACCAACCTATCTCATTTGGAAAGATTAATCACATGAAGAGAAAATAACATCCATCTGGAAAATATGTCAAAAATTATCATGCTAACTAGGATAAATGCCTCTACCTAATAGATAGAGCTTCCCTACTGTTCACTAGGGTGATTTCATATCCCCCCCCCCCCCCCCCCCCGTCTGTGGAGCTGCCTAAGCCCAATTTTAGGTAAGCTACTGTAGGTATAATCAGTTGTGGTGGGGAATAATTCCCAATGGAACAAATACCTGAAAAACTGCTCTATGTTTAAATCTTCAGGCTTTTCTCTTTCAGAAAACCATCTGTGCTCGTAATGTGTCTTCTATCTATCATCTATCTATCTATCTATCTATCTATCTATCTATCTATCTATCTATCATCTATCTATCATCTATCTCCATGCATCCATTTCAAACACCCCACCATCACACACAAATTGACCCAAGTACTCCTTCCTTTATCTGAAGTATTTATTCCTTCTTAGTTCAGTGTTTTCCAGCAAACAATTCTTGAAATATGCAAATACGCAACATGGTATACAGTATATAGATCCAAAGAAGGTAAATGGAGTTTCGATCCAGCATGGGCCCCCTCAAGGTCCTGTAAGCAGCTCGTGAAAGGAGCCACAGGAGGGTCCAAAGCCCCTTTCCCTGCTTCAAATCAAATCTTTATTATGATCGTAGACCACCATAACTTTGCCTGCTTCATATCCAAATGCAGCACACCTCAGCCATACAGCTCTGGGCATGCACGTTCACATGGAAGTAGTTTCCATGAGGTTTAGAATTGCAGCCAAATTAAGTTTACTGTTAAGTAATGTATCTTGAATCAGGCAGGCATAAGGCTGAACAAGTTTTGAAGGATCAAGATGGTGCATTTGTGCTTGCTGCTAAAGCTAGAAAAAAAGATCTGCGGAAAAAAAGAAGTGACTTTATATCTTTAGCTACATACCTTAATATTTCTGAGTGGGTATATCAAAATATCTGAAGTTATAAGAGCAGGAATCAAGGCCAACAAAATGTAAAATGGGATATGCTTCCCCATGTTGAAAGAAAACTAAAAATGTCAATTTGGAAGGACCTTTATTTGTAGTGAACTTTGTAAATAGTCAAAGAGTAACATCAAAGTAACTATGGCAAATATTTATCTTTGGAAAATGGTTGATGAAATTTCCTCATGAAAGCTAGAGAGTCCAAGGCCAGAAAACAGCCTCTAATCTATCAAGCCCAAGCTCACCCACCCTGTGTAAAACACCATTAAAAATAAATTTCAAATTCGGGTTCGTATCTGGATCACCAATCTGGTCAGAATTCTTGTCTCTGTACGTTAGGAAGGAAATGGAAAGGTCACATAGCTGTAATAATTTCAGTTGGCTATTGGATGGTCATGGGTCCTCTTGTTCAAGAACTGGAACTGGAAGACTGTCCTCTTGCCAATCGAAGAGAATATTTGTAGCTCAGGGTTGAACTGTGGAGTCCTTGGTGCTCTCTGAGCCTTGTTGTTTTCTTGCAGACGTTTCATTGCCAGGCTAGGCAACATCTTCAGTGCGAAAAATGTCCTCTTGTTCAAGAACTGGAACTGGAAGACTGTCCTCTTGTTCAAGAACTATTGGAACATAATCCTCCACCTGAAAATACACTGTTTGAAGGGAAAGTCAGTCCAAATCTGATTGAAGGCAAATGAATCAGAATAAAGGAAAGCAGCCAAGTTTGCCTTGAAATTGCTCATCCACCATTAGCAGGACTTGAATTCAGACTTGAGCAAGCACTTGGGTCACCAGGATACATTTCCCACTGGGCACTTCTATTTTAATTATAGTCATTATGCTTTTATGCATGTAGATTAAGATTGGTGTTTCCCCAACCTTTCTGGCTAGGGATAATTTGGAATTGTGAGAGCATATTGTGCATTGGAGACTCTGGAAGTAGGATGTGCACACTTTATGCAAATCATATTATTCCTTTATTGGATTTCACTTTGTCTTTTCTTTAAAAGACTTTTTATTCTCTTGTCCTCTTTGTTTTGTAAAGCATCAGGAGCTGTGCTAATACAGAAGATACACTGATTTCTGAAATTGAGTTTAGATTGTATCATATTTGGCAATTCTTTTTCTTCCCTTGATAAAATTGAAAGGAGTAGCATTTTCCCATGATCAAAGTTGTGTGTGGGAGAACAGGAAATACTGGCCATCTGAGTTCCACTAATGTGTCTTCAGCTCCTTTACAGCTCTCTGTAATTTGAAAGGCAAACTTCTTTAGAACCCTGAACCATCAATACAGTTGCTGATCTTAAACTCTTGGAGGATTGTAAACAAGGAGAAAGTGATGTGCCAAAATGGGTTGTGGGAGAAAGCTGTTGCAGGTATCTTTTCAGGTGAAATGGTGTGATTCTTTAAAACAGCACAATTTTCTAGAGTCTGCTGGTGCACAAAAATGTGCATATTGGGTAAGTTGTATGCAAAACTGCATATGTTAACGAAAGTTTCATATGAGAATAATACAGTTTTGGGATTTTTTTCTTTAATGTAGAATGATTAATTTTGACAGAATAGAGTAATAATTGAAAATATATAAAATGAAAAGTGTATGTCTTTATCTGTAAAATAGCAACCACATTAAACAAACTCAGGATACATTCCAGTAATTGCTCTTATGCTTAATTCTCCAAAGATGGTTTATTAGTGTCTGAAACACTGGTTTGTAGAAAGGAAGTACTTTACTATCATATATTTCACCTGCTCATAATTTATCAGAGTTTTTTTTTTTGGGGGGGGGGCGTTCTGTCTTCATGGGATGGTTGGAAGAGTCCTGAGGCCCCCTGGTGGTCTCAAATCAAAGTTGGTTATCCTGTTCTATGAAAAAACGCTTATATACTACTAATCACAAACTCATTTTCCAATTGGAGAGAGAGAGAGAAAAGCACCATCTGTGCACAAGTGGAGTATCAAGAGATGTAGGAAAAATGAAGGCTTGCATAAATGTCAGGAAAAAAACTTTAAAAACTCCAAAGAGAGAACCCCTCTCCCAACAAGAGAGTGGGTATGAGTGTAAGGACTGCTCCCAACGATGTCCAAGAAATCCCTTTCTCTAAAAGAAGCCACGGACGCTGGTTTCTTACAAGTAAGAGGATTTATTCTGGTACACAGGAACAGGAACAAAGACGTGAATGAACTAGCATGGCATGGTATATTACATTTAAACATTCCCCCCCCCCCCATTGTCCGTTTGAAGTTTAGATGTGTAGTTCTTGGCTCTGGGGTGCTCAGACAGTCTCTCCCGGGCTGATGCGTTCCGTTTCACACCTCGTTACGGTAGTTCTTGCTTCCGCGCTGGCTTGTCAGTTACGTGTTTGTTTTATCGTGTCTTGCTGCACGTATCCGTCTGGTCTGAATGGCAGAGGTCTGCCAGAACTCTGACATGCCGCCCGTCCAAGAGACACCCCCCCTTTCTCCCCGTGAGTTCCGCACGTATTTACATAGTCTACCTTCTGTTGTCTCATTCTGAAACGACAAGATGCATTAGTTCTATTGTTTTTGCCGAGGTTTGTCTGGAAACTCTTTGTGAAAGGTTCTAACTAGAGTTGGAGCTTGCACGTGTTTCTGGACTACCCACTCTTTGTGCCCAATTGGCAGGTGTTGCCATTTGACTAGGTACTGCAGCTGTCCTTTGTGTCGTCTGGAGTCTAGGATTCTGTCTATTTCAAAATGTGGTTCCCCATTGACTATTTCTGGTGTCGGCTCGGCCACTTCGGGGTGCCATTGTGATGTGTTGTACCGTTTTAACAAGCTGATGTGGAATACTGGGTGAACTCATTTTAGTGATTTGGGGAGTTGCAGTTTGGCCATTACTGGATTAATCACGGTTATTATAGGGAATGGCCCAATGAATTTTGGGGCAAGTTTTCTAGCAGGTTGTGTGGAGCGCAGGTTTTTTGTGGAAAGGTACACTTTGTCCCCCACTTTGAGCTCCCATTCAGCCGCCCGTTTTCGATTGGCATATTTTTTGTAATTTTCCTTAGCTTCCTGGAGGGTTTTTACCATGACCGGCCAATTGTTTTTTATTCTTGCGATCCACTCATCCGCCCTTAACCCCATTAAGGGCGGATGAGTGGATCACAAGAATAAAAAACAATTTATGGTCCCATCGGTTACTTGGGTCAGAGCGAGTTCGGGGATAGTTATAAAATCCTGCCCCGTCGCAATTTTAAAAGGCGAGAACCCCGTGCTTTGGTGAATGGAATTATTATATGCTACTTCCGCAAATGGTAATAATTCCGCCCAATTGTTTTGTTGGTAACTTATGTAGCATCTCAGGTACTGTTCTAGTATTGCATTAAGGCGTTCAGACGATCCATCCGTGCACGGATGGAACGCGCTACTTAACCTTTGTCCGGAACCAATTAATTTTTAAAAAGCGCGCCAAAATTTGCAGGTGAAAGTACTGCCGCGGTCGCTTATTATGCGTTCGGGCGTACCGTGAGCTCTGTAGATATGTTGAATAAACATTTTGGCGAGTTTATGGGCATTCGGAATCCCATTGCAAGCAATGAAATGTGCCTGCTTTGAAAATAGATCAGTGACCACCCAGATCGCCGTTTTTTTATTGCTTGTGGGCAGGTCCACAATAAAATCCATGGCAATTTGTTTCCATGGTTGTGTTGGATTGGCTACCGGCTGAAGCAGTCCTGTGGGTTTCCCCATTACTCGTTTTGCCGTAGCGCATACTGGGCATGAGGCTACATATTCTTTTACATCCTTGCGCAGCGTTGGCCACCAGAATTTGTTTCTAACAAGGTGCAATGTTTTGACAAACCCAAAGTGGCCAGCAGTCTTGTGATCGTGAGTTTTCTCTAAAGCCCCCTTCCTTAGCCCTTCTGGGACGTATACCTTTCCTTCCTTCCACCACAGCCCATTGCTTTCGGTTAATGTGTGCCCGTTCTCCCCTCACCATGTGTCTATCAACGTTTCCGCCCGTAGCTTGGATTCAAACGGGTTTTCCTCCGTCTCCCTGGCTTTGCTGCGGGTGAGTGCTAGATTGCCTTCAAGCCTATTTGCCTGGCAACCCGGAGCTAGTAGGTCTTCTGTCTGTGTCAATGTGTGCGCCTGAGTGGGAATGAGCGTTTCCACGATCCCCTCGACTTTACCGTCGTGTTGGGGGAGGCGAGATAATGTGTCCGCCAAGAGGTTCTTCCCCCCCGGGAAATACTGCAGTGTGAAATTAAATTGGCTAAAGAACTCAGCCCATCGCAATTGTTTGTGATTCAATTTCCTGGGAGATTTGAGTGCTTCTAAGTTTTTATGATCTGTCCAAACTTGAAACGGTACGGTCGCCCCCTCCAAGAGGTGGCGCCATGTGTCTAATGCGTGTTTGACAGCGAACGCTTCTTTTTCCCAAACATGCCACCTTTTTTCCGTTTCGCTAAATTTTTTGGAAATGTAGGCGCATGGTCTCAGTTTTTTGGAGTCATTGAATTGTAATAAAATCGAGCCAATTGCATTGTGGGAAGCATCTGTGTGAATTATGAATTGCTTCTCCACTTCCGGGTGTTTTAGGATGGGCTCCTCCGTGAACAGAGCCTTGAGTTTGTCGAATGCCTCCTGGCATTCCTTGGTCCAAATTATTTTAGAGCTGGGCGATTTCCCTTTGGCCCCCTTTCCTTTCGTCTTCAATAGGTCAGTCAATGGTAGCGCAATCTGTGAGAACCCCTGAATGAACTGCCTATAGAACCCCGCGAACCCGAGGAACGCTTGAAGTTGCCTGCAGGTTCGGGGGGGGGTTCCCACTCTAACACTGCTTGTACTTTCCCCAGATCCATTTCAATACCCTTGTGTGAAATTCTGTAGCCTAGGAAATCCAAACTATCCTTGTGGAATTCACACTTTTCCAATTTAACATATAGTTTAGCCTCTAGTAATTTTTCTAACACTTTCTTAACTAACTGGGTATGTTCATCCAGGTTGTCAGAAAATACTAAAATATCATCCAAGTACACAATTACCCCTTGGTATAGAAATTCATACAATACCTCATTTATCAATCTCATGAAGATGCCCGGTCCCCCCGCTATCCCGAACGGGAGAACCCGGTACTGATATTGACCCAATGGGCAGTTGAATGCCGTTTTCCATTCATCCCCTTCCCGTATGCATACCCGGTAATAAGCCTCTCTGACATCCAACTTTGTGAAAATTTTCCCTTTTGCCAATTGTGCCAGCATGTCCTTCAGGAGTGGAAGTGGGTACTGGTTTGTTACGGAAATGGCATTTAACCCCCTGTAATCTGTGCAGAGTCGTAAGGACCCGTCTTTCTTTTTCCGAAAGAGGACAGGGGCTGCCAAGGGCGAATTTGCGGGTTCTATGAACCCCCTTGCCAGGTTTTTGTCAATGAACTTGCGTAATTCGACCAACTCTTTCTGGGTCATCGCATACATTTTGGGTTTGGGAAAAGGTGCCCCGGGTATGAGGTCAACCGTTGCGTCTGATAGTCTGTGGGGGGGTTCTTGTTCGCATTCTTTTTGGCTAAACACCTCAGCTGCAGAGAGATATTTCTCCGGGATTGTGTCCAAGAGCATGCCACTCTCCTGGTCTTGCTCCTCCTCCCATTGTTCCATCCCCCCTTGTCCCTTGCCTGCCGCCCCCCCATTCAAGGTCATTTACCCCAGTTGTCTCCGCAACCGCTTTGTATGTCCTATCAAAAAAATCCATTTCCCCGGATGCCCAGTCCACTCGGGGGTTTCTTTTCTTGAGCCATTTAAGCCCCAGCACAATGTGTCGCATTGCAATAGGTGCTACGACAAATCGTAATGTCTCTACATGAGTCCCCACAGACATTTGTATGTCTTCTGTGGTATATTCAATTGCCCCCCCCCCCTTCATTTCTGACCCATCCAATTGGCAAAACGTAATGGGTGTGTTCATTTTGATCAAATTAAGGTTCAGTTTGGATGCCACTTTCGGGTGCATCAGACATCTGGAGCACCCAGAGTCCAGCATGGCCACCCCCCACACTTGTCCCGTCCCATCCAAGTTTTGTAACTTTACCTTGATATTCATTGTGGGGCATTTGGGAACACCATCCCCCCCGTTGCGCCCAATGTTGAAGGCCTGTCCTGCGGCGCATTTTAGGACAGACCGTTTTTGTTTCCCGCCGGCTCGAAGTCGTCCTCTGAGGTGTCAGTCAGTGTCCCGGTACTGCATGCTCCTTCGCTCCTCGGTTGCTGCCGCTGCTCCTTTGTATTTCACGGGCGCTGTTTTGGCTCCTTTGTCGTCTGGCATCTTTTTCGTGGAGGTTTTTTCTTTAAAATTAGCTTTGGTCTGGGGGCAATTGCTAATCCTATGTCCCTCTTTCCCACAACGGAAGCAGAGTCCGTCTTTGGTGCGACGTTCCTTCTCCTCTTCCCAGTTCCGTTGCTTGGTAGGTTTGCGGGGTTGGTTGAAAGAATTTCCCTGTTTCTTCCGCATGGAGTGGAAAGTCCTGATATTTTGTAACTGTATTTTGCTACTTTCCACTTTCCCTGCTAGCTGGATCCACCCTTCTAGTGTTCCAGGGTTGTCTCTCTCTATTGCCACTTCTATCAGATCCTGTCTCAGTCCATATTGAAAATGTTCAATTTTAAACGATTCCGGCCAATCTGGTAATTTTGACAAAAGCTTTTTGAAGTCCATAGCGTATTCCGCTACTGTCCTATTGCCTTGTCTCAAGTTCTGGATTCGAGCCCTGGCTGATATTTTTGATAGCGTGTCCTCGAATCTCTTCCTAAGGGCGTACATGAACTTCCTAAAGTTCATCAGTTCGCGGGCTCCACTATCGTGTAGAGCCACCAGCCAGTCGCCCGCCTCCCCTTCCAAAAAACTGGAGACGTACCGCACCTTACTCTCCTCCGTTCGGAAGGTATGCTCAAATTCTCCCATAAACCCTTGTACATGCGTTAAAAAGCATGCTAGTTTCTTAGGATCTCCATCAAATTTCGTTTTCAACTCACCTATGCCACTTGGGGTGGGGGTCCTCCGTGGGATCCTGTGGTGGTCATAGGTTGGGGTTATAGGCGGTTGGCTATAGGGCAGCTGACTGTAGGGGTGAATTTCCTCTTCTCCCTCGTCACTTTCCCCACTAAATTCTATGATTTCTTCCTCCTCGTCTGAGGGTGCCGGGCTCACTTCTGTCCCTCTGAGCCCCGCTAGGTTTCTTATTAATCTTTCCATGGCCCCCCCATAGAGTCCAATTTTTTATTCATAGTTCCTACTTCTAGACTCAAATGTGCCATCTGGTCTTCCAGGACCTCGATGCGTTGGGTGGGGGTGACTCTTTTCTTGGTAGGTTTCCCCACTTTCTCTTCCAGCCCTTCACCAACGGTGATTGACCATCCCACCAATTTGGGCTTGGTAGCACTGCGGGGAATAGGGGTTTTATTTACCTCCTTCTTCTGCGATTTCTTTCCCTCCCGCTTGTTGGTGGTCTCGGTAGAGAGTGCTTCCACTCGCTGGGTTTCCTCCATCGTCTGGGCACCTGACGAGCTGGGTCCGGCTACTGAGCTAGTTTCCGCTGCCTCTACCGATTCCGTTCCGTTCCACGAGGATGAATTTTTCTGGTGGTGTGACCGCTTTCGACTGGGGAGCTCACCGATTTTTCGGGATAGTCCTCAGGATACGTGGTCCGTGGTGATTCACATCTTTATGTAAGGACTGCTCCCAACGATGTCCAAGAAATCCCTTTCCCTAAAAGAAGCCACGAATGCTGGTTTCTTACAAGTAAAAGGATTTATTCTGGTACACAGGAACAGGAACAAAGACATGAATGAAGTAGCATGGCATGGTATATTACATTTAAACATTCCCACCCCCCCCATTGTCCGTTTGAAGTTTAGATGTGTAGTTCTTGGCTCTGGGGTGCTCAGACAGTCTCTCCCGGGCTGATGCGTTCCATTTCACACCTCGTTACGGTAGTTCTTGCTTCCGCGCTGGCTTGTCAGTTACGTGTTTGTTTTATCGTGTCTTGCTGCACGTATCCGTCTGGTCTGAATGGCAGAGGTCTGCCAGAACTCTGACAATGAAAAAGATTGATGACTGGATGAAAGTAGAGAGAGCAAATGGAGATGGAAGTGGAACGGAGTATCTGGGAAAGGGACATGGCTGACTCCTGAACAGAAATACTCCTTGTTTCAATCTTTAGACCACCCTTGTGTTTGCATAAATTGTAAATTCCAATAGTGAAGGCCAAGGTTCTATTGCAAAAACATCCACAACAGCAATCAGAAATATAACACCCCAGGTCAGGAACAAGAAATGCCGTATAATACTTGACAAGTGGGGTTATGAATCCAGGTTTTATGGCTTTCCTAAAGGCCCGTAGGGTCAGGCCATGTGCAATTCAGGAGGAATGCTAATCCTCACAGTAGGGATGGCTTCAGAGAACGCCCACCTCTGATGCTTTTGCTGTTGTGATGGGACCCAGGGCATGCCCCCCTGCCAGATCTTACCAGGTGGGTAAGAAACAATCAGACAGAAGCAGTCTTGCAGGTAACCAGATCCCACATCATGAAGAGCCTTATAGAGAACAACCAGCACCTTGAATTGCATCCAGAAGCAACCGATAACCAGTGCAACTCACATACAGTAGTAAGGGTGTCACATGGGCAATCCAAGATGCTCCAATACGATGCTGCATTCAGGATCAGTTTTAGCTTCTGAATGGTCTTCAAGGGCAACCCCATGCAGTTGTCTGAATGCGAGATGACTGATGAGAAAAATCTCCTGATCCATGATAAAGTGTAACTGGCACACCAAATGTATCTGAACAAAGAGCGAGAGCCAAAACCCCAAAATATTAATCCCAATAAATTTGTACTGGAATTGAGTCTTGTTTAGGAGCAAGATGTACAGTGACTTCACTCCAGGGAGACTTCAAGTAAACATGAACAGATTTTGACTGCACTCTTCTCTGTCATATGATATGCAAGAGTGAGAAGACAATTATTTTAGCCCCAGGACAGACCTGTTCTAAAATAAAAACTATGGCTCAGGTTAAGATCTTTACTGTACAGCAGCAGTGACTCTTCAGATCAGGTTAGTATGGCACAACACCATAAATTGGCCATCCTCATCGTTGGGAGTTGTATTTCAACAACAATCAGAGAGCCAGTTCTGCTGTCCTTAAATATTACAAATTGCAAAGAACTTTCGTTGGAATAGGATTCATATCATCACTGGCCATAGCAAATTATGAAGAATATATGGAGGGCTATAGATACCCCACGCCTAGTCTTTTCACTGAGTTCTCTAGACATACAAGCATCGATATTGAATCTAGTAAGGCAAAGAACACGATCGACCACAACTCAGGCGGGTTAAATGCCAGCAATTTCAAAGCTCCAGCCAGAATGCCCAGAACTAAAATGGCTGACAAGCGGTAAAATACTGTAGGTAACACCGTCGCATGCGCGCGCCGAAGAAAATTTGCCCGTGTCCAAGATGGTCGCTCAAGCAACGGTAATGCTACCATAGAAAATAGACGGGCACTTTTCTTTTGTACGTTCCGGAAGTGGTGCTCTCTATGGCACCCGGAGGTTTTGTTGATCTCTATGGCATCGGCAGCCGCGTCCTCGCAGTGGGTGGATGGGGACTGTTGTAGCCCCCCCGCTCCCGGCTCTCAGCGGGCTACTTGATAGCAGGGTCGTGTGAAGATGCCCCTGGGCGAATACACCTTCGTGCGGGCTGTGGGGAAGGGCAGCTACGGGGAAGTGAGTCTGGTGCGGCACCGGCATGACGGCAAACAGGTAAGGGGGGCTGGGGAAGGGGGTTGTTGGGACTCCTCCGCGGGCCCTGGGATGCGTGTTGCAGGGAGTGGGGGCACAGCGTGACGCTTCCCGTGTACTCATTTTCGCTCGCCCCCTCTTTCTTTCTTTCTGGTTGGGGATGTAGTTCAGTGGCCAGTGTGAGTCGCTGGCTGCTTTTGCTCTCCGACCAAAGGGGAATTCAAAAACAACTGAGCGCCAGAAAGTGGCGGCTTTCCTCCTGCAACAGGTATTTTCCGTGAGAAAATAGGAGCGTCCATCCTTTCCTCCCTCTCTGTTTTGAAATTCAGAAGCGAGGATGTCCCCGCTCTTTTGTTGGTTGATTCCGCTTTCGACAGTACTGCCCCTTTCTATCCTCATCATCCAGCAATTCAACGGATTTATCCTAGGAAGAAGAGTGATTCTTTCTAAATTCCGTAATTTTTCTGTTAATCCCAAAACCTTTCTTTTTCTTGCAAGAGTAGCTTTTGATCAGGGACATTAGTACAGGTATCTTTAGACGACACCTAAATTAAATCTTATTTAAGATTTAAATATCTGAAAATCTGATCATGATAATTTTTATTTTTTATCACTTTAATATAGTAAAGGAGAAGAAATAAAAAGTGCAAAACCAGTCCATAATTCTTGATATAGTGAGTTCCAAGATTTTAATAAATGATTAAACAACGTATATTTTTAAAACCTTATTGATTTCTGGACTTTGTAACACCAGATTAACAAAGAGTCACTTGTTGAGATGGGCAGCCGTATAAAATAAATTAATTAATTTATTATATATATGTATATAATTATATATAATTATATATATATATATATATATATATATACATATAATTATATATAATCATATAATTATATAATTTATTATATATATATATATATATATATATCAAAATCATTGGCGATCACTCGTAGCCGAGTAAGATTGTCTTCCAAAGGTAAAATTTTAACGGTGGATCCGTAAGTGGCTATAAAGGCCAATTCTGGATCCGCACAACCTCCCACAATGAGGGCATAGGTTTCCGGGTGGGAGACGGTCATGATGAGGGTTTGCCTGATGTGCCTTCCTTTTAGCTCTTTTCTCCTTTTCGCCCTGTACTCGTGCTTCTTCAAAGTCCATAGCGCCATTAATAAAGGATGACCTCCAATTGAAACGCTCATGAGTTAGGGCTTCCCAATTCTCAATGCTGATATTACATTTTTTTAAATTAGCTTTGAGAGTATCTTTGAATCTCTTTTGCTGTCCACCAATATTCCGTTTTCCATTCTTAAGTTGGGAGTAAAGTAGCTGCTTTGGAAGACGATGGTCAGGCATTCGAACAACATGACCGGTCCAGCGAAGTTGATGTTGGATGATCATTGTTTCAATGCTGGTGGTTTTCGCTTCTTCTAATACGCTAACATTAGTCCGCCTATCTTCCCAAGTAATTTGCAGAATTTTTCGGAGGCAGCGTTGATGGAATCTTTCAAGAAGAATGATGAGGGAGGAGATTCCAGCAGACGTTAGGGATGCCATAATTACCACTCTCTTTAAAAAGGGTGATAGAACAGACTGTGGAAACTATCGAGGCATCTCCCTTCTAGCCACAGCAGGCAGAATCCTGGCAAAGATAATTGCAAACCGTCTCCTATCTGTATCAGAAGACATCCTCCCTGAAACGCAAAATGGTTTCCGCCCTTCCAGGGGAACAGTGGATATCAAAATAGGGCAATAGTGAGACAACCCCTTATTATCTACCTATCTATCAAATTTTGCCACTGCCCATCTCCCCCCCCCCCCCGGGAAGAGGGACTCTGGGCGGTTTACAAAAAAGCTAAAAGATTTAAAATGCAATAAAACCATAAAAATATAAATATATATACAAGATATAAATATAAAATAGAATCCAGATGGCAATAAAAGTTGTAATTATTATATATATCTTAAGTGTCCCCTTATCAGTTTTACACTTCCAACATTAAGGTTGAGAGGCAACCCTTTTAAAACATGCTGAGGTGTTCAGTGACCAGGGAAAAAAAGTTGAACTACATTTCACACTGCATTTGAGGATTGTCTACCTGTATATACTGATTGTAGACTATTTTTTTAAACAAGGATACCAAATTTAGTTCAGGAGATTTTCAAACAAGCAAGGTTTAATTTCTAAAATGTTGAACCCAAGGAATAAAACATTATTTAGATTTTAAATTTTGCCTGGGGGTAGTAAAAGATTGGAAATGGCCTAATATATTAAGTGCAGTTTGAATTAGATTAAGGTTCTGTAGATCAGTAGACATGCCGTTCTGGGATTTGGGACATAGCTTGCACTTTTTCTGAAGAAGCAGATTTGCAGTTTGAAGATGTTTCTAGATCTATTATTGCTCCTTAGGAAACATATGGCTGTTTTGGGCGAGGAGTGCCTTTGGCTAGCATACTGAGTACTTTTTACTTACTTACTTACTTACTTACTTACTTACTTACTTACTTACTTACTTATTTTATTTATCCAATTTCTTTCCCGCCCATCTCATATTACAATGACTCTGGGTGGTTTACAAGCAGTTAAAAATAAAAGAATTAAAATATCATTAAAATAAATACAATATAAATTGCCTTTGACAATACAATATAAATATAAATGCATAAATATAAAAATGCAGGATATAAAATATAGAGTCCAAGATGGTGGATAGCGGTGTCATAATTGGCCCCCTCAAGGTGCCAGCCAAACCCATGATTGACTATCTCCCCTCCCGCCCCAAGCGAGGTGGCACAACCAAGTCTTAACCCCCTTTCGGAAGGCCGGGA
The DNA here is from genome assembly GCA_023362775.1 of Charina bottae. Taxonomy (NCBI): domain Eukaryota; kingdom Metazoa; phylum Chordata; class Lepidosauria; order Squamata; family Charinaidae; genus Charina; species Charina bottae. The sequence continues at coordinate 2,020,770 of JALMGJ010000022.1, forward strand.
GAGTAGGGGCCTGTCTCACCTCTGGGGGTAGCTTATTCCAGAGGGCAGGGGCCACGGCAGAGAAGGCCCTCCTCCTGGACCCTGCCAATCGACAGTCTCTCATGGACAGGGTCCGTAGCATACCCCCTCTGCCTGACCGGGTGGGACGGGTCGATGTAATGTATTTATTTATTTACTTTCCTTGAAAGGCAGATCTAACCATGCATTTAGGGTCCCAGAGTCATATTTATTTTAAGGTGTTGTGTTTTCTACTTGAAAAAGATAATATGCTTTCCTTGAAAAGTGTTTAGAAACTTCGGTTGGTGGAAAATGCTACAGCTAGACTTCTGTCAGGGTTGACAGATCATATATATTATAATTTAAAGTTAGTACCAACTGTCCAGCATAGTGAGTTAATAAGGAGTGGTGTGTTTTTAAATGTTAAAAAGCAAGAAAATCAAAACAAATGCATTTTTACCTTTATATAGAAACCAAGATTTTTGTTTCTTCAGTCCCGTTTTCACATTTCTGGGTTCCATATGGTCATTCTTAGCTAAGGATCATCTGTAGTGTATATGAGTGATCAGGCTACCTTGCCATCACTTTTAATAAAGTGCTAAATTTATTTGCTTCTTGCATCCCGCTCTCCCGTTCTCATGCATGTTGCTATGCAGGTGGGAGGGTTTTTGTTTTAAGCCAGGGGTGGGGAACCTTTTTTCTGCCAAGGGCCATTTGGATATTTATAACCGGGGACCGGGGTGGGTGGGTGGGGGGTTTCTGGGATTTCCGCGGTCCGGGGGCCGGAATTTGCGGGCGAGAGCCAATCACAAGCACTGGGGGGCGGGGTTTGTGGGCAGGAGCCAATCACGTGGAAGGGGCGGGGTTTGCGGGCGGGAGCCCCACAGGCCTTATACGGCCCACGGGCCTGACGTTGCCCACCCGTTTTAAGCAATTAATCTCCTCTGTTGGTAGTATTAATAGCATTAGCCAAATTTCTACAAAATAGCCCCATGTGGTTGATCTTTAGATTTCTTCCATTCTTCCATTTATAGTAATATCCTTTTTAAAAAAGATAAGCCTTCTTTCTGTTTCTACAGTATGTTATCAAAAGGCTGAACCTTAAACACGCCTCAAGCCGTGAGAGAAAAGCAGCAGAGCAGGAGGCCCAGCTATTGTCACAATTGAAGCACCCTAATATAGTCACCTACAGGGAGTCCTGGGAAGGTGATGATGGCTTGCTATACATTGTCATGGGCTTCTGCGAAGGAGGGGACCTATATCATAAACTGAAAGAGCAGAAAGGACAACTTCTGCCCGAGACTCAAGTGGTGGAGTGGCTTGTTCAGATTGCTATGGCACTGCAGGTACCTGACTTCCCACTACCAGACCGTTCTGATGTCTTTGAATTTTAGCATGAATAGATTTTAGCTGTTTTATCAATTTCTAACATTTTGTAGGGAAGTGTATTGCTACTCTCTATGGCTATGTTTAATGAGCATAGAAAATAATGAATATAGTCTCCTTGATCTACTTTTTATCATCTTATTAATATGTACCGAGTCAACAAAATTGTGATTGTTAATAATGGTTACCCAGCTTGACAGATTTATTTAATATATCCCCTTTTCCCTGCAAGGAGCTCATAGTCTGTGAAATAATTGTGTATTTTTCATGCAGGAGTTCAGTGAGATAAACTTGATATGTAATTTGTGAATTCCATTATTTTATTTTTCAGTATTTGCATGAGAAGCATATTCTGCATAGAGATCTCAAAACTCAAAATGTTTTCCTGACCCGTTCTAATATTATCAAAGTAGGGGATCTGGGAATAGCCAGAGTGTTGGAAAATCAACATGATATGGCTAGTACTCTGATTGGCACCCCTTACTATATGAGCCCTGAGTTGTTCTCTAACAAGCCTTACAATTACAAGGTAAAGTATACCATATGCACTAATAATGAACTTAATCTCTGGGTATCTATCCTCAAGTAACCAGACTGCGTTATCCTTGAGATAAGGAAATGCCAGTTAAACACACCATATATGGGCTGCCGGCATTCAGACAGCCAATAGATGGCAGCAAAGAGCAATAGTCTGTATTTCTTTGCTATCTTCTAGGGTTGTCTGGATTTTTGCAGATAGTATGCCTATTAATAGGGAAACTACAGATTTATAGCAGAACAAGAAAAACTTTACAAAGATGAAACAAAGACATCGCCCAAAGGCAGAAACCGTTAAGGAAATTTAACATATATAGTGAATCTAGAATGCTGATTGTCTCTTGAAGGGAAAAGAAGAAAAACCACTGGATAGGATGAATGGGATGGGCTATTCTGAAGGACTGGTTGATTGTCTGGAACGCTGAATGCCCCATATTACAACATTTTGAAACATGTCCTGCTTGTTAATTCCTAATGAGTCTTCCTGATGTTCTTCCTCTCCTCCTCCCTGCACGTTATTTCAAACATATCTATCGTGATTCTGAGAAAAGTTTACATTATTTTCATAATTCCACTGCATTATGATAAAAATGATTTCATCTGTAAGTAGATTACCTAGAGGGAACAAAAATAGGCAATTTCACAACTTGGAATGGGAACCATGTCAGAATTTTCAAAGGCTGCATTGTCCTCTCCAGCTAGATTTCTTTTTCTTGCATAACATTTAACAGCAATTTCTAGTGAAACTTACACTTTAGTCTGTTTGCTACCCAAGAGGGTAGATTGAGACATTTGATTTATGGGGTGCCTATGATCTGGATTGTGGAGGCAATTTGTATCTCATTTAATTTTATTCAGATGGCTTTAAAAAAAAACTACTTGTGCTTTGTTTGCTTTCACAGTCTGATGTTTGGGCTTTGGGATGCTGTGCATATGAAATGGCCACCTTGAAGCATGCTTTCAATGCTAAAGACATGAATTCCTTGGTTTATCGAATTATTGAAGGAAAGGTACATTTTCTGCCTAATATTTACTAGGCTTCCTTCACATAGGAGAATTTCCAACTTGTTAATTGTGTGCTGGAGAAAACTACACGGAGAATATAGACACTTGTGAGTCATGTTGAAGTATGTGCTGCTAAATAGGGAAACGCTATCCTTTTCAATGAAGAATTTCAAGGATCTCCCCAAATACCAAATTAGTAGCAAGTGTTGAGTAAGTTTGATAAATGTTGCTTTCTTTGTGTTGGGATAGAACTCATTTGTCTGGTATGATGAATACAGCATCATAAATAGCAATGTATTTTAAGGGACTACTAGTAGTATATGTTGTTTAGGTTTTCAAGTATATAATTAATCTCATGGACACATCCATTGAATTTCATGACTAGCAATTTTGGGTATAGCTCAGGAAAATCCATCTTTCCACATTTTCTCTCAGGTTCTCTAGCAATTATAGTTAGTCCTCAGTTAACAATGGTAATTGGGACTGGAATTTCCATCACTAAGCAATGCAGTCATAAAGCATGATGTCATGTGACCGCATTACTTAGCAGTAGCAATCCCAGCACTCCCCATTGCCATAGTTAAGTGAGGATTGCAGGTCGTTAAATGAGGACCTCCTCACAACTTCCTGCTGGCTTCCAAAAAGCAAAGTCAGTGGGGCAGCCAGCAGGAAGTTGCAAGTCCCAGGTGGCTTGCAAGCAGGCTGGTGGGCAGGTAAGTGGCTGCTGCTGGGTGAGGGGGGGGCCAGTGTGGCACGGCTCAAGCATGGCGGGGCTTGGAGTGGCTGCTGCAGGGTACAGGAGGGTATGTGATGGGCCGGTGCAGTGTGGCTTGGGATGGCTGCTGAAGGGTGAGCGAAGGGCTGGTGAGGCACGGCGCGAGTGTGGCGGGACTTGGGGTGGCTCCTGCAGGGTGTGGGAGGGGCCAATGAGGTGTGAGCATGGTGGGGCTTGGGTTGGTTGCTGCAGAGTGCAGGAGGGGCTGGTATGGCCCCTGCGTGGCAGGGCTTGGGTGGCTGCTGCAGGGTGGGGGAGACTTACCCGAGCAACTTGCGACCTTCCCTGCCAGTTTCCCCATTGACTTTGCTCTAATGAAAGACAGCAGCATCCAAATGCCATAATGACTTATATTCATTCATTCATTCATTCATTCATTCATTCATTCATTCATTCATTCATTCATTGACTTTGCTTGTGGGAAGCTGGCAGGGAAGGTTGCAAATGGCGATCACGTGACTGTGGGACACTGCAAACATTGTAAGTACTAGCTGGTTGCCAAGCGCCCAGATCACGATCACATGACTGTGGGGTGCTGAGATGGCCAAAATTTTAAGGACCGGTCGTAAGTACCACTTGTTCAGTGCCGTTGTAACTTCGAACAGTTGCTAATGCAGAGCTTTCCAAACTGCGTGTCAGGACACATTAGTGCAGAGCTTTCCAAACTGTGTCGCGACACAAAAGTGTGTCACCACACACAGTCTGGTGTGTCGCCACACAACTCGGAAGTGCTGATCATCATCAGCGCTTCCGGGTTTTCCCGGGGCGACACACCAATTACAGCGCGAAAAACCTGGAAGCGGCAGCAGCGCTTCCGGGTTTTTGCGTGCTGCCGCACTTCCGGGTTTTCCCGCAGCGACACACCAACGCCGGTTGGTGTGTCGCCGCGGGAAAAACTTTGGAAAGCCCTGCGATAGTGTGTCGGCTGCAGTGTCTGGGTGTGTCGCGGCTGCTGCTGCCTCTGAGCCCTGCCAGGATTCCGCACAGGTCCTAGTGCTTGCCTTGTGCCTTGCTGCCTCCAAACCTGCCCTGCCAGGATTCCGCGCAGGTCCTAGTGCCTGCCTTGTGCCTTGCTGCCTCCAAACCTGCCCTGCCAGGATTCCGCGCAGGTCCTAGTGCCTGCCTTGTGCCTTGCTGCCTCCAAACCTACCCTGCCAGGATTCCGCGCAGGTCCTCGTGCCTGCCTTGTGCCTTGCTGCCTCCAAACCTGCCCTGCCAGGATTCCGCGCAGGTCCTAGTGCCTGCCTTGTGCCTTGCTGCCTCCAAACCTACCCTGCCAGGATTCCGCGCAGGTCCTCGTGCCTGCCTTGTGCCTTGCTGCCTCCAAACCTGCCCTGCCAGGATTCCGCGCAGGTCCTAGTGCCTGCCTTGTGCCTTGCTGCCTCCAAACCTGCTGTGATTCCACGCAGGTCCTAGTGCCTGCCTTGTGCCCTGCTGTAAGAGTGTGTCGCAAAATGATGCCCTGCTGTAAGAGTGTGTCGCGAAATGATGCATGTCTAAAAAGTGTGTCACCAACATGAAAAGTTTGGAAAGCTCTGTGTTAGAGGTTCAAGCCCTGCTTTTCAGGCTCTTTCAGAAGGGTGTTCTCAGAGCTTTGGTTGTACATGCATAGTAAAACGGGGGAAATGTTATGAAAAAATGCCTTAAACTCATGAAAAGTATTCTTTTTTTCTGTTGTTTTTTCTTCTTTTAACAGCTGCCACCCATGCCAAAAGATTATAGCATTCAGTTGAAAGAACTGATAAGAACAATGCTTAGTAAAAAGCCAGAGGAGAGACCCAGTGTCAGGAGCATATTGAGGCAACCATATATCAAGCAACAAATCTCTCTGTTTTTGGAAGCTACAAAGGCGTAAGAGAAGTTTAAATGAAAAGTAATTTGAGGCAAGGTGTTTAGGGTTATCATTGGTATTATGCCATCCTGGGGTTCATACACTGGATCCAATAATGGATTCTTGAGACAGGTTGACTTGGAAACCCAGCCCATCTTTATTATACACACAGAGAACAAAGAAACCCTTAGTAAACCTTTGGAGTAGTTTCACATTGTAACCCAAATCATAGCTCTCTCTATATTAGCTGGTAGCCACCAAACTTGATTCCTGCCCATGTGGAACCTTTGGCCACTCAGGTGGAGTTGGGAGAGCTGGAGAATATCAAAAGCCTATGCAAGTCCAAAGTTGGCATAGGAGTGACTCGTCAGAAGACTGGATGACATCCTGATGCAGCAGTTAGGTATTATAGACCCTGATGCCAGGGACCCTGGACTCATCCTTCTGAAGAATCAGAAATACAGGGAAATAAAAAAAAACCCTTCCCTGCTATTGTCTTGCCTCTGGCCAAAGGGTCTAATTTGTGTACCCCCATCAGTTTGACATATTAGCTGATAGCAATTGATTGGCATAGGTTATCAATAGTAAATAGTAAACAATAGTAAATAGCCAACTCCTATCTTACGTGGGACTCTCTTCAATCCCTCAAACTTTTTTTTTCTTTGTATGGAATTTGTCCAGTCTAGTAATTCATCATTATTTTCTCAGAATTCAGTTTAATTCAGAGGCTGACTGGATCAGTACTAAAGCTAGCACTAATGAGAGGCAGTGTTGGAATGAGTGATAGCAACAGGTCTAAGAAAAAGGTGTAATTGGGCTTATTTCAGGGGCCCCATACCACCTTCAGCATCAGCTTGACCCTGTGTCACCCTGGCTCCTAATGATTTCAAACACTTTGTCCCTTTGTACTGCATCTTGTGTTGTGCCTCTCAATTATTTGTTGTGCAGAGATCTACATAAAGTTATTTCCAAAACTGAACAATGTTTTCATATCTCAGAATTTTATAAAAAGTTTCCAAGAGACTAGATATTGGAAGAGGGTTTATCTGCTAAAGGAAACAGGAAGGTGACCTTCACTGATTCCCCCTCAAGTTTGGTGGAGAATAGGGAAAACCCCTGCAACAGTATAGGAGATAAATCCGAGGGCTACAGGGAAAATGAAAAGAATGGTGATAGTGATTGGTGCCCCAACCTCTTTAGCAGGAGCTTCTGCTCTATTAGCTCATCTATGTATGTACCTCATGTATTGGGCATCATTCATCGGAAGTGATACTTAGTTTATGTGTGGCCACTCTTGAGATGCTGGACTTAGATGCCCTGTTGAAATAACGAACACATTCTTATAAGTGGCTAATTAAAGCATATTTTATGAATGTTTATGACTTGAGAAGCAGTCTGGCTATCTAAAATAATATCCGTGTTGCTGCACATGCCATACTCCAGAAAAAATAAATCTGTACATCTGAGAAAACTCTATGTTTTAGCAAAAAGTACTGTTTAAAAATGTTTGCATTTTGTAAATCTGAAAGCATTTATATCTTCTTGCTTTTTCCTTAAAGGAAAACATCTAAAAATCATAAGAAAATATCTGAACCCAAACCTCAGCGATCTTCAGAGAAAGCTGAATTAAAGAATGAAAATACAATACCTCAGAAGCTTCCTAATGAACTTTCAAAGAAGTCCAATGGGGCAAGTTATTATTTTAGCTCTGTAGCCAGAATGGACGGGACAGGAAAAAAGGCCATGGTCAAATTTGATTAAATACAAAATTGTTGCAAATTTTGTTTCAAATTAAGGAGAAAGAGTACCAATTAATTCTTAGTACTTCCATCTGCTTCTTTTCTCATGATGAGATCTATTTCAGTTCTATTCAATTGGAGGTGCACAATCGGGGGCCCCTAAAGTGTTGGGAATGACCAAACCTACAGAAATTGCCACTGAATTGTAATTTTTCATGTCACAGAAAAAAATTCTGAAATCCATGGAGACTAATGAATTAACTGCTTCAGTTTAAAATAAATTTAGATTTTGCTCAGTTCCCACTCAGTTCCTTCTCTTGTGTTGTCCATTGTTTGGGGTGCAGATCCTGGCAAGCCACCCAAAAGCAAAGTGAATCTCTTGTTCCCCGCAAAGTTGTGTACCCTTGTAAGGCACAATCTGCTCAAGAATAGTAAGACTAATACTTGGAGAACCCAGAAATGAGTAGAAAATAGAACAGCTATTTTTTATAATACATGTTACAATATCTTATTTGCAGCCAGAATGGTATCTGATGATTTCCTTTATGGGAGTATGGAAAACTCCTTGATGTAAATACAAAGTTCTATAAAGAACTAATGTTTAAAAAAACAAAACAGTAACTTTGGTGGCAGAATAGTCCTAACAATGGTCATAAAATAACTATAGCTATGCTAGGGTGGAGGATGGGGACGGGGAAGCAACATAAAAGAAAAAGGTGGACATACTGTACCTTCTGATGTAGGCAACCAGAGTCAGACCCCCTAGTGATGCCCTGGTAACACAGGGAAACAGGTGGAGCTAATTGGAAATTCCAATGTATCCCTTGTGCCTGAAGTTCCCATACCCGCCCTATCACAATGTATTATATAGTAGTATCGATTACAATGATACTACTATATAAAGTTAATAAGCTGGAATGCCACCTCCCATCTTTTGCATGTTTGATCAGGAAACTGATTGAAAGTCTTGGACCTCCATAGATCTTGGACCTCCACAGCCTTCAGAGCAGCCTGTGAATAAGGAGAGGAAACCTCCTTCTGGACCAACTAAGGCCATTGCAAGGAATACCAAACAGACCAACAGCCATATGACTGACCTAGTCCATCATCTTCTGTGCACCTCCTTTAAGATGTTATTTTCCCTAGGTTGTCAGATAAGCCACTCCTGCATTATACCGTTCCAGTACAGCAAGACATGGCATGTCCTTCCCCAGTCTTCACTCCATTACATGCAAAATTTCAAAGCTGGATCAAGCCAGACCAAAATAAATTACTGTACTCTTATGCTTACATTTAAAATAATCTGGTTTGATAGAATTGGTGACCTAATTCTGCTTTTTTAAAATTACAGAAGGAAGATAAATGTTTAATCAACAATAAAACATTTGAAGTTTCTTCTTCAAATAAACTAGCACCTGAACCTGAAAAAAGTGCAAGCAAAAATGGTTTGAACAGCTTAGATGTCTCTTTGACAACCGTGAGCAAAGTTGATATAGTTATTGTTCCACTGGAAAAGAGAAACTCTACAACCGAACAGTTAGCAGAAGATAAAGAATATGGAAATGTACATATTCTCAATGAAGCCGAGTCTGAAAGAGCAAGAAATGGCCCAGAATTTAAGGAAGAAAGTTTACTGAAAATGACAAAGCCTTGCCTGAAAACTGGAAATGTAGATACTAAGGAGACAGATTATGGTGATGACACTACAAAATTTCTGCAACCCACTTCAGAGATTCCACATGCAAGCAATAAAGTAATTGTTTTCTTTTTGATATGTATATATGTATATGAATCAATTAGAAGGTGTAAATCTGTTGAAAATGTACCTGGGCTCTTTGACATACTGGTAGCTGCTGCTCCAACAACTACTGGTGCTAAGCTTGTGTCATGAACTGGTTCTGGACATGGGTTTATCCAGTGCTTTTAGTTGACCTTGCTATGTTGGAACAGCTCCTGTCCTTCAGATAAAGCAATGCAGATTTCTTCTACAGCACAAAAGTACTTAAGGGAGATGGAACTGCGGCCATATTGATGCTTGGATTTTTTATGATTCATTGTTAATGTATTAACACTACTTAACACTATATACTAATTATGCCCATTGGGATTTATATTTTTTAGAAATTTATTGCTATATTGTATGTATGTATGTGTGTGTGTGTGTGTGTGTACACACACACACACACACACACACACACACACACACACATACACATATACATATACATATACACTTCAATTTCTATCACCACCCCATCTCCCCCAGGGGGACTCTTGTTGGCAGAATGAAAATCTCTATTAATATTATCTTGCAAATTGTTCCTATCCCTTAGCATTGTACCTATTGTACCTATCCCTTGGCATCTCTTCCAGTTAGACTCTTTTCCTACTCAACCTCATAGACTTTTTGCTGAAAATTCAGTTATTTTGGCTTGGATTTCCCTTCCCAAATCTACTGTCAGCATTTAATTTCTCTCACTTTCATTTCTATCTGATTATCTATATCATTTTTGAGGAAGTGATATTTTTCTAGTCAAAACAATTGGACTGTACTATTTACATACATATTTATATGTTTACATATGTAAACATGTACTGTTTACATTTAGAGGGCCGTTAAATGAATACATATGCACTCATTTCAGTGCAATTATAGATATTTGAATCTAAAGATCTCTGAGCCTGTTTTGTGATCAGATTTTGGGGCTTAAAGCTATTGAGGTTAATAAGGAGCTTTGCATAGCTTTTCTAAAACAGGCACATTGAATTTGAATTACTTTTTTAAGCATATGAATATTACCAGGATTTTAAGGAGTTATTTTAAACATTCTCAAGAGTTTGGGTTACCTATTATAGTAGTATAGTGAGGTTGGGGAGAGGAAACCACTTTCCCCAACAGAGAGATGCAAGGAGGTCCTGTTTTTACTATAAGGAGGAAAAAAAAGATTCAGTTGATGATATATTCTTGATAGTATTTCTGCAGATTTATTTTTCTGCGTCTAGATGAGGTACCCAGCTCTTGAAAGATTTGCTGGAATTAATCAGAAGTAAGGTAGACTAGAGGGGCGTGGTGGCTCAGCGGGTAAGATGCCAGGCTTGTCGATCGGAAGATCGCAAGTTCGGAGGTTCGAATCCCTAGCCCCGCGTGACGGAATGAGCTCCCGCACTAGCTCCAGCTCTTGCCAACCTAGCAATTCGAAAGCATGCAAATGCAAGTAGATGAATAGGTACCACTTCGGTGGGTAGGTAACAGCGTTCCGCGCATGTCATGCGGCCACATGATCGTGGAAGTGTCTTCGGACAACGCTGACTCTTCGGCTAACAAACGGAGATGAGCACCGGCCCCTAGAGTCGGACACGGCTGCACAAATGTGCGGGGGGAACCTTTACCTTTTTTTTAAGGTAGACTAGAACATACAGAATAGAACATACGCATAGTTTTCTTGGCAACATTACAAAAAGAACTTACCATTGTCATCTTCCAGGGTGGTTTGTCGTTTTTTTTATTTCCTAGTTTAGCCTTAGGTAACTGTTTACTGGCCGTTTCTTTGGTCTCCAGCTATTGTGTTTAGTACCTATTTACTAGTTAGTTCTTTTTCTCCCTTCAGTAATGGAGATGTTGCTCTTGCAATTTTCTAACGTTTATATCACATTCTATTTAATATTATAGTAGTGAGTATTAATGAAAATACAGCAAATTCTCTTTCCAGGGTCTGGACTCTACTGAGAAACTGCCAGTACCGATTGTTCCTATAGAAATTTTGGTAAGTATTTGAATGTTTGTTTGTTTGTTTGTTTAATTTATATGACCGCCCATCTCCCCCCATGGGGAACTCTGGGTGGTTCACAATAAATAGGTTAAAATAAAATCGATAAATATATAAAACCACAATATGTACAATAGAATAAATGATTATAAAATTCAGATGGACGAGGTGTTCATTAAAAGAAGGACATTAAAAATTAGGGGATTAGCCACCCCCATGAGGAACTATCCCTTCCTCCTTCCCTTGCCAGGCGGCAGAACCAGATCTTCAGCTCTTTCCTAAAGGTCGGGAGGGAGGAAATCTGTCTCAACTCTGGGGGCAAGATGTTCCATAGAGTGGGCGCTGTCACAGAGAAGGCCCGCCTCCTAGACCCCATCAGATGACATTCTCTAATTTATGGGGTTCGTAGCAGGCCCTCTCTGGATGACCGGGTGGGGCAGGTCGATAACATGGGGATAAGATGGTCCCTCAGGTATTCTGGTCCCATGCCATGTAGGGCTTTAATGGTGATAACCAACACCTTGAATTGTACCCGGAAGCAAACCGGCACCCAATGTAGCTCGCGGAGCAACGGTGTTACATGTGCAGATCTTGGTGCACCCAAAACTTCCCGCGCGGCTGCATTCTGCACCAGCTGAAGCTTCCGGATAGTCTTCAAGGGTAGCCCCATGTAGAGCGCATTGCAATAATCTACATGGAGATGACGAGAGCATGAGTGACTGTACGGAGGGTGTCGCGCCATGTTATGGTCTGCAACACAAGTATAATTATGTCAATGATTTATTTTAAAGGTAGATGACAGGATTTTCTTGAAATACTTAACTGAATCTAATTTTGGCTAAGATAAAAATAATTATGGCTCCCTGTTAACACTTTTGAAGCAAGTGTACGTACTTGATTCTGGAAAGCATGAATTCAAGTATTGTAAAGTGTTTATATATATTTGTAGAATGAAGCCTCTTGTGGAAACTCAGGAGAAGCTAAAGATACCATTCCGCCCATAAGCATTCCTTGTTTTCGGCCTCAAGGATCAGTTCATGACCCTTCCTTGTCACGACAGCGACGACAGAAGAAGAAGGAGCAGTCTGAGATCTGCTTGGACAAGGTAAAGATTAAGGGAAAAATCGAAGGTGACACACTTGAGAATGAACTAACTTTAGTGCTCCACAAAAGAACTACAGAAACAAGGGGGAACATTGAGTGATTTGACTGAATTTGAAAATCTTGTAATACGTAATACTGAACACACATTAGGTACAATCTATAAATTACACTGAAGTAAGATTCAGAATCTGAACAAGTTAAAGACTCTGATTAAATGGATGCAGAACTTAACACAGTTATAGAGATATAAGAATGTGAATTACAATGAAAGAAAAAAAATATTTTGAACATGCATAAAGAAAATCGGAATAAGATGTTCTACTGTTGGAACATTATTCCAGTCTTAATAAAATGAATAATTCTTTTTCTAAAAAATACTGGAAATGTAATGAACGTGTGGGATCATTTTTTTCATATGTGGTGGCAATGTTGTAAAGTCCAACAATACTGGAAAATGGTTCATAGTAGAATGGAACAAATTTTGAGGGTTGTAAGCTGACACATTCTTGCTAAATTTCACTAAACCTTCAGCATTCACTGAATTAGCATTGTTAATGGCTAAAAGAATTTTATATGCTGTCTACTGGAAAAGACCGCTGATTCCTTCTTTGGAAGAATGGCTAATTAAATTGGGGGAGTATACTTCCATGTCAAGAATATCTGTGTATTGGCCATGTTGAATGGGGTTGCTGAAGGCTGACATTCTGCACTATCTGCACAGTCACCAGCCATATCCTTGTGGAATCCTTCCATGAATTCTTGAGGGATTGCAACTCTCACTCTGTACTAGTTTCTTTGGAAGAAACCTTTTATGAAGGTGCTATTTCTCCTGTTAAGATTTCAGCATTTGGTGCTCAACAACTGCCCTATTTTCCTGATGTGAATGTAAAGACAAAAGAAGTTGACAGAGACCAGCAGCATACTGCAAAAGTTCTGAAAAAGTCAAAAAGCATTGAAGTAAACAATTCCAAGGTTTGTGCCAGGTATCTTTATGTACAACTTGTGTCCTTACTTAGAAATTACCCAATTAGAATATTATCATTTTATATGCTAATTTGATGTTACATTGCCAGAACTGTGTAGAACTATTTAAGATGGGATTGCAAAGTAATAGAGCGGTGGAATTCTTTCCCAGAGTGGCTTTATCAGTCTTGTAGAATAAATGAGAAGATATACCTAATGACCTATCACTTAGTTGTAAAATTTTAGTTTCTTTTAATAAGGTGTATCATTGCCATATACAATCAATGACAAGATACAGAGGTTACTGTTAATTACTTTTGCACCTTTCAAAGGATCGGCCGTTATCAGCTCGAGAAAGGAGGAGATTAAAGCAGTCCCAAGAAGACCTGCTTCCTTCTGGTAATAGTTTCCTTTGCCTCCTTCCCTTTAAATATTACTTACTTACTTACTTAACTTATTTGCACATACATACACACACCTTACCTATGACAAGTTTTCAGTAATAATTTTCTATCAAAGGGGCCTTACTGTAACAATGGAAACTGTTACACCCACAAATACATTTCTTGGCACCCCTTGGGCTCTTTCTGCCTTCTGAAGTTATTTCTTAAGGTTTCTTAATTTAAAAGAAAACTTCAATGGGAAACTGGCACGCTGCAGTCTTGGAAGATAAAAACATTGGGTGGTTGCAGCTCAATGTTTTTAAACGTTTCACAGCTGTCCAGAGGAAAAAGGCACCTGCAGAAGTGGGAAGGAGCATCCTTGAGCCTCAAGGTGTGGCAGGGAATATCTTGTTGCACAGAGAGTGTGGGGAGTGACAAGACAATCTCTTGTTTCTGCTGTGTTTTTCCTGAATGTGGCATGTGTCTGGGTTAATTTGTTTGTTTCATCTTGGTGCTGTATTTTGCCTCTCAGTGATCTTCATCAGTTTGCCTTCTGTAAAGTGAATGTTCTGTTGTATTATAATGGGGGGAGGGACACAAGGCAGGTACTCTGATTTCACCTGTCTTGTACTTTTAGTTTCCTGGCTACATTACCTATTAGCCTTCTTAATCTGCTGACTGAATAGGCATTGCTTTAAACAATGAGTTGGTATTTTGGAGCTGTTGTCTTTAGTACTGAAATTTTTGACAAATTCCCTTCCTTTTCGCCTTTTAGTTTGCTTTCTGGGAAATGCAGGCTTTGTGGCTGGCCACAATGATTGTATCAGCTACTATGTGAACTGGAAACTAAACTTCCCCTTCATGACAGTTGGAAAAGTATCAACAATTGGGAGGAAGGGGTTAAGCTGTAATGATTAAAGTATTGGACTGAGGGGACCCCAATTCAATTCCACTTTCAGCCATGGAAGCTTACTAAGTGACTTTTAGCTAGCCAATTGTTTTCAGCCCAACCTGCCTCAAGAGAGTTGCTGCAGGAAAAAAAATAGGATTGTGCACTGCTTTGAATTCCTGGAAGAAAGGCAGGACATAAATCTCATACATGAATGAATGAAGGTTGAACTGAACTGAACTGAACTGAACTGAACTGAACTGAACTGAACTGAACTGAAGAAAGGCCTATTTTAGTTTGTCAAGCTTTTGATCTTGCTTTCATTATTAGTGCATGTACTAAGTAAAATAAGGATAAAGTATACATACTTTTAATTGGTCCTTTTCAGGGCCTTCTGTAAGACAAGCATCTTATAATGCATCAACAGAAACAAAACTTCCAAGGGAAGACGGTTGTATTAAGATTGCTCAGTTTATCTCAGAAACCAGCACTGATAAGGTAAGTAGTTGTCATATGTTAAGTACATCTAAAAGCAAACAATTTACAGTGTTGCGGAATATTAAAAAAGGGATGTGCCTGCCATCCGTAAATGGAATTTCTGCTATTTAGATTATTACATCTAAGACTTCTACTGTTTAGATTATTATATCTATATAGGGATACTTCTGAAGATAGAGGATTATATTGGAAAATCTTACTGCCATTTTTTTGTACAGCAGAGGCATGGCATCCTATAGTCTCCCTCCCACTCAGTCTGGAGACTGGGCTTAGAACCTCTAACACAGGTTCATTTGGGAGGAGATAGTACTTTCCCAGTTCCAAGGAAGAGCATCAACCCCCAGCAGCACGGCAACATGCATCCTCACATCTTGCCAGAGAATATGATTAATTCTGCAGGTACCAAACCACTTGAGCCCACTCCACAGACCATACACCCTAGGAAAAGGTGAGAAACTTCATCTTGAGGTTCTTCAGCTGGGGTGGTCCTCGGGGAGAACAAGGAGAGGGACAGGAGGAAGTAAAATTGATCCTGGGTCCCCATCCCCCTTGCTCCTCTTCCTCAGATGCCTCCTCTCCATACCCCACAGCAGAGAGCGAAGATTAGATTAACACTGCAAAATAAAAAATCATGCCACCAAGCAAGAGAAAGATACTCAGTCCCTCCCTTATGTGGCATATGACTCAGATAGACTCCATCAGGACCAGTCAGATGAGGAAGAGGATTTGCCAGAAAGCAGATTTCCTGAACTACTCAAGAATGCCTGCAAGATTCTGCAATCCAATCCCATGGATTTCCTGTTGGACCTGCGGGTGGAAAATGTATTTCCAGTGACTAATAATTCCATATGTGCTTCCTGTTTCATGAGGCATTGAATTTTTAAGTTTAGCATCTTTAAGTTTGATGGGGGTGGTGGTTCTGGGTGTAGTGAGGTGTAGCAGTAATTATAAAGGCCATGAACCACCACCAGGGCATATAGGCTATCAAACAAGTTCCAAGATATGAGAGAGATTCTAGCTCCTCCTACATATTCTTCACTATTCTCCCCCCAAAAACACCCTGGATCTGAAGCAAATGAACCACCTGGCTAAGTACCATGTTGCAGAAGGAAAATCTAATAGCCATCATAAAATATCTCCAGAAAAGAATGCCCTGGCCTTACTTGACTTTTACATCCCATTCTATCCATCACACAGAAGATTCCTGAGATTTGAATACCAGGGTAGCCACTACTTATACAGGGCCTTCCCATTCAGCCTGTTACCAGCTTCCAGAGTATTCATGAAGATAACGGTCACTGTTGCAGCTCACTTTAGATGTTGGATGACTTACTGATCTGAATCCCAGATAGGGAAGAAAGATGCCTGGATCATAATACAAACCCTTGAGGATCTGGGGTTCCTGAATAACAAAGAGAAGAGGACTCTTCAACCAGCTCATAACCTACAACACCTGGGCACAATTCTGAAACACAAAAGGGTCTGGTCTTCCTATTAGAGGAGAGAAAGGAGGCACCATCGAGGACCAATCATATCAACTCTTTGAATCAGTAGTCCAGATTCCATGGTTCTTGTCAGTCTCAAGGTTCTTATACAAATTCAGTATCACAGGTGAGATTCCATTCACGCCTCCTGCAGTGGATGTTTCTCCCCTTCCAAAACCTGATAACAAAAGCGTTACAGGGGTGATTAGCAATCCCTCTGAAGAGGAAGATTTGTCTCAAGTCTCTTAGAAGCTCTGTCCAATGAAATGGAGCTGTGGCCCTTGTACCAGGTCCACCTCACCACAGACGCCAGCCTCGGGATGGTTGAGGTAGGTGCATTATCTAGGCCAAGCAACTCAGGGAGTCTGAATAGAAGAAGCAGAAAAATGCAGTATGAACCTTTTGGAGTTGCCTGCGGCACAACCAGCTCTGAGCAAGTTCCAGTCTCTTCTAAAACTCCTGTTAATGGATAACGTGACTACCAAAGCCAATATTAAAAGAAAGGGAGACGGTTGATAAAAGCAGCAGCCAAGCTTCTATGTTGGGTTGAAGACAATGTGCTATCTCTCATGGCAAAACATGTCTAGGGAATCCGCAACACAACTGCAGATTGGCTCAGTTGAGGACCTGGACCTTGGTGAATGGAGCCTGACTCCCAGATCACTTGAACAAATCTCAAGCATCTCAGGAGGCCAGCAATGGGCCTCTTGGTAACACCCACCAATCACAAAACATTTATACTCAAAGTAAATTTGGTTTTCCACAGGGCCAGGAAGTGTTATTTCCTACCTTCTGTCCTGAAGAGAGGAGGAATGGCATAAAAGATATTAGACAAGTCATTAAAGAGATATTAGACAAGTCATCTACCTGAGTAGAACAGAAGAATTCAGAGCCTCACACAATCTAGTTCCATCCATCAGGAAACTTATGATCAGTCACAAAGCCTCAGTGATCATAGTTTCCTGATGGATCAAACTAGCCTGCAAAAAATACAAAATAAGCCTCCTCCATAGGAAACTGTGACTTACTGTACTAGGCCTCCCATAGGCGTGAAAGCCGGCTAGGTGACGTTGGGCCAGTCACTCTCAGCCCAACCCACCTCACAGGGATGCTGTTGGTCTAAGGGCTGCCACATGGTCCTTGCTCTCCTTTATAGACATGAATAGCTTAATTCTTCCACATTGGTCAAAGCATCCTTTTGCAGGAGGGTGTTGTAGAAATAGCTCCCAGCCCAGAGTTGGGGACTTCCTGGGGTAGGAGTTCCCCCTCAGGGCAGCTCTGGTATGTCTTTCTATACGATGCCCATAGAAACCTTCTTTCATCACTGAAAGCAGCTTGTACTTTGCCATGCTTTCAAGTACTGTCCTCTACAAAAGTATTTTATTAGTATTACATTAAATTGGGCTAAATTCACATCTCTCTTCTGTGCAAAATGCATTTCAAAAAATATCCAGTTCACTGAGATGCATGCAAGCGAAATTTCTATCTATCTATGCTTGTTATGTTTCTGTTTTCTTGCACTTGAAAATCTGTCTTCAACAGAAGAAAAGCTTAACTGGTTGCTGTACTGAGGATGAACTGAGCTCTTCTACAAGCTCCACAGAAAAGTCAGATGGAGACTATAAAGAAAGGTGGGTGTTTTCTGTCTGTAGTTGCAGGTTGGTTCATGCAACATGTTAATCATATACTGTATATGGTTTGTTTATTATATAAATACAGCTATTGTGGTTTTAAACCATTAGTGTATTGCACGATCAATCCAATGATGGACGTTAAGCCATGATTAAACCAGTCACTGAATGCATTTGTGCATCTGTATACATGTGTGATATTGCCATGTCCCTAGTTCAAGACCCAGTAAAACAAATTCATCAGTATCCAAATTCAGGAAGCAGTTTCCTTTGGTATAAAACCCTCCTCAGTACTAGCTATTTTAAGATCTTTTGCTGTCCAAAATGAGAGTATAACCTAAAATTACTGTGTTGAAAACAGCACACAAAAAATTAAAACTGGGAGATAATCTCTCACTCTCTCCTACTTTCTGCAAGTAAAATAACTTATATTTCAGGGAGAAAAATGCTACAAGAAATGTGTCAGGAAGTTCTCTGTGTAGCTTTATATAAAATTACTGTGAAGATGGATACAAATTCACAGTATTTTCATACAGATAGTTTTGTTAAGAATTTCAGCAACTTTTGCATATTTTTCACTTTATCTTAATCAGAACTTGAAGCTTCCCCTCTCCCATTTAGAAAGTATTATGAAGAGAATGTGGAAGTTTGTGGTTTTCTGCATAACAATCTCTGATCCAGCCAATAGACAAATATTCCTAAACCCAGTACATGTATAGTTCATGTGATGGTCCTAGGTTTGCAATCAGCACTCCGCACACGAAACGCGTTGGAATCGATAGGAATCTTTATTGCATTCAGTGACCCATGGCACTTTAAAGACTCAAGTGACTTCAGTTTTATAAATGTCATTATAAATACATTCAGTTTCCCTCCCCTCTGCCAATTTCCTCTCCGTGATTTCAGCGTTTTGCACCACTAGTCCAAGGTGCTGAATCAACACTCCCTCCTGCGCCTAATCGGTAGTCCTTTTATGGTTTTGTTTGTTGTACCTTCCTCCTGCTGGCGCCATGTCAGAATGACACCCAAGCGGGGTAGTTCGTGACAGTTCATGTGCCATCTGCATGTATTGTGATGTCTTTGATTCTTGTCTTGCTCGCTCTCTCTCTCTCTCTCTCTCTCTCTCTCTCTCTCCCCCCCCCCCTCCCCTTCCCTCCCTCATTCTGGAGCAGGAAAGGAAAGATGGGTATGCGCTTTTGGAAATTAAGACTCAGGCCATACCTTACACTGTTCTGTGTACTAAGTTCAAATAGTTCACCATTAAAATTCTTGGACTGTGTATGATTTGGAGTATGCTGGAATCTCTTTTCCTTTTGCAGAAAAAGTAATGAGATGAATGACTTGGTACAGCTGATGACGCAAACGCTAAAAATGGACAATATCGAAAATTATTCACAATTTGCAATGCCACCCGAATTACAATTCAAGCTAAATAGGAAATACAGAGACACACTGCTCTTACATGGGAAAGCAGCTGAAGAACCAGATGAATTTCAGTTTCGAGAGCTTCCTTCAGGTCTGTCCATCATGCTTGAAACTAGTGATATTCAAATTAGACTTTCTGCTCTAGCGTTAACAAAAGAAACATTTATTAAGTCAGAAGAAAAGCAACATATTCCCCTCCAACTCCCATTTTAAAGGCACCAGTTAACCTACTCCATCTGCGGAAATGGTACAAGCACCAATTCTGATTATTTGGAATAGAATGCTGATATTAAAGTATGGAAGAATAAAACCTGAGACCCTCCAGGGAATATTGATCTGAATTAAAATGAAAATGTTCCACTTGACCTCTGCCATTCCAATTTGCTTTATCTATTTGCCAGAAATAAAACACAGAATTCATTGTATCTTATTATTTTAGATGTCCTGCCTGGTCCTCAGAATATTAGGAGATTGGTTGAGATTTTAAGAGCAGATGTAGTTCAAGGAATTGGAGTAAAGTTGCTAGAAAAGGTGTACGATGTCATGGAGGAAGATGATGAACAGAAAAGAGAGGTATGCTTTTTGACAGAGCAAATGGGTACTTTTTTTAATATACTTTAGCACAAAGAAAAGAGAAGAAAACTAATAAATTGTGAAAATAAGACTATAGCTACTCCAGATAATTAATTCATCATTAAATCTTACTGAAATAATAGAACTAGTTACTTGTGATTAACTTTTATCCCCTTAAAAATTGTTTCTGCCTATTGTGTTGCTTCTCCCTTACCTGTAGGTTGATTGCAATTAGTGAGATAAGGGTGGATGTGCCTATGGCTGTTCTTGGGCCTTTGTTTGCTTTTTGAATAGTTCAAAATTCAACTGGGAACTGTAACCATTTTAGTTCAAGCCAAATCCAAGAATAGCAAAAGAATTCCTAGATGTCTGGCGTTCTGATAGATCATCTCTGTTAACAGACCAACAGAAATAAACCAAGTCTACAAACTATTCCAGCATGATAGGCAGGAATGATCTAAGATGAAACAACACAGCCAACCAAGCCAGGTAGACCAATCAGAAACAGGCACACAAACCACAACCAACCCAATCAAGATAGGTAGAACAAGCTGCCACATGTGCAAACCCAGCAAATCCCACTCCCTTGTGTCAAAGCACTGATGATGTTACTTAATTTGGCACTGAAATGTTTGCAAGCTCAGTGAACACCAAAATCCCAACATTTCAACCTGAGTTATGCATATTCTCCACTATTACCATGTCTTAGTACTATTATTCTTCTTAATTGTGCAATTTCCCAGATATGTGCACAAGTTAACTTTGGAATACTCTGCTGAAGAAACTGGGTTTACTGAAATCTGTGGATTTAATAGTGGTTAGCTTTGCATATAATCTCTGCTTAAATGTACTACAATACTCATGTTTGAATTACAAGATAACTTTTCCCCCCTCTAAATAGCTATGTTTGCGGAAGCTCATGGGAGAAAAGTACACATCTTATAGCATGAAGGCCCGCCATTTAAAGTTCTTAGAAGAAAATGTGAAGCTTTGACAAATACCTCACTTGAACTGTTCCATCCTGGAAGAAAGACTCTCAGTTTGTAACTGGGTTGATTTTTAAAATTTTCTTTGATACAATGACTTAGAAGATAAACCTGTTCCTGTACTGTTTCTTGTTATCTATTGTAGAATGTATTTAGCTTATAAACAGCAATACATGCTTAAAGGTAAGTTTGGGTAAGTGGAAATTTTTAATACAAGCTACAAGCAGCACTTTTTCATAATTCTATCTTTTTTTAACATCTTAAATTATTTTTTGTTTCAGTGTCAACAATCATTTAAAAGTTGCAATCTTGCATACAGTCAAATCAATACTACTACTCTGCTGAGATTTGCTATTTGTTATAATATCTCTGATTTCAGCCCAAGAATAGAATTTTCACTAAAAAAAAGATAGGATAATTTCCAATTAACAATTGTGGTATAATAAAAAAAACAAAATGTATTCAAAGGAAGAATATAGATGTGTTGCATATATATATATATATATATATATATATATATAGGTATATATAGGTATATATAGGTATATATATGAATATGAATATGAATATATATGAATATAGATACAGAAAAAATATAGATATGTGTCAACATATCTGAGAACCAATATTGTTTATGTCAATATTTGATACATAGATTAATGTACCATTATTTTTTTAAAAAAAGTTAAAAACCCTGTAAGGCTTCTTATGTACTCTTCTAACAAATACACACATACAAATTTTATATGTGAGACACACCCTTTGCAACTGTTACTACTATTTGGAATAACAGGATTGGTAAAAATAACATAAATTGAGTGCCTAGAGTATATTGCTTGAAACATAACACTATTTTAATAAACTTTGGGTTGTGATGGGATGTGTTTAATTAGATCATTTCAGATTTTAAGCTTTATAGAAATCAGGTAGAATGAATTATTTCAGAGGGCTTTGAAGTCATAGAAGAAATATTAGAAGTTCCTTCTACTACATGTTTTCTTGCTTGATTTTTAGTTTTATGAGACCAAAATGGCAAAACCTCTCTCAGGCTCATAAATAGTATTTATTTATATTGCACTGGGAAGCTAAGCATAGAGCAAAAATAACGGAATATCAATTGAAGTTGAATATACAAACACAGTCAAGACATTCAAACCTAGTGTCAGCCCTAGGTAGCTCTAACTCTTAAGGAAAACTAGACCCTATAAAACCTACTAACAATATATAACTAATTAAATCAAGTAAAATTAAATAATATGCAAAATAAAACAGTCACTGAAGCCAGTTCAAAAGCCACAAGTCCCAATTAAGAGGAGCACTGTTATTTCACCAAATGGAAACAGTTTTAAGGCCATATTTAAAGAGTAAAAAGTAATTTATTATCAGGGATAATAAGAGGGAGCTAATTCCAGTATATGGGACTAGGTCCTGAAAGGCCCTCAACCTTCCTGTTGGTATAATGGGAATATCCAAAAGTGCCAAGGAATCTGAATGAATAGATGTAACAGTGAAGATAGGTAGGAAGCAGAACCACACTATTGTGCCCAAAAGGCCAAAATTATTTCATAGTGATATCTGGCCCTAATTGGTAGCCAGTGCAGGGATCTGAGAAGACAAGGGAAAATTCAAAGAAACCTGGACTGCAGTATTTTGAAACTAAGTCAACAGAGCAAGAGTAGAAAAGGACAGGCCTTCTAGGAAGCTATTGCAGTATCTAAAATTCCTTCCTTCCTTCCTTCTCCTTGGTGCTTTGAATGGATTGGATCCAGGAGTTCATTCTACTAGTCACAGCATCCACTGCGCAGAATTTCTCAGAATACTCATTTTGATGAAAAGGAATATAGATGCCGTTTCAATGCTGCCACCACATCCCCAATATTCCAGAAAATCTCCTAATGATACAGAGCAGATTTCCAGACCACCACAGGAAGAGGGTGAAAATTCTGCCATTGTCCATTCTGCCAATGGAAATATGCTGCCAGATCAGAAGTTTCTCCAAGTGGAAGGAGCTGTTACATCCCCAAAAGACAGTTGTTATACAAACACAGCCATTAACTCAATAAACTTTTCTCCAAAGCCTGGAAAACGGAGTTATCATCTTTGTTCTTCATATTTTTTAGGACATGCAGTAATAAAATTTAAAAGCAACAAATGCTTTGCCAGTTCACAGAATACCAGCATTTATCATGGAATAAATGATTATGGGTTACAGTTCAGATGCAGGAAAAGCATGCATGAATGATGGAGGGTATGGAATGCAGAAGAGTGCTGTCAGAAGGAAATTAAATACAAAAGTCATAAACATGACATAAAAGCAAAATGGTTACAGCATCAAAACATTGAAAACGCAATCATTCTGGCCTGATAAAATTAATCCACATATGCACCTGTAATCTTGGTCCAAGCCATAGGTGACAAAATTGAATTGCTACATCAAATGTAATTTGACAGCTTCATGGTGGAGTTTCTTTTGAAGTTCATTCAAGAAAGGCCACTGTAAATAAGATTGGTCAGTGTTTGGAGAGGTTGAAATAGTCGCCACTATTTTTTAGATAATACTCTGATTTCTGACGCTATGATTTGTGTCCATTTATTACTGATCACAACTGATAATTGCCATGTGTGTTCATGAGTCTATAATCTGGAACTCTGGATCATCCATGATGCATCTGTTAAAGTGAACTGTAATCCATGAAATCTCATCCCATAATAAATGCTAATAATTAAAGTGCCTGAAGATTTTGTTTGTGCTGGAACAAATTAACATGACTACTTTGAAAATGTCTTGAATATATACATATTATTTAATACGCCATTTATGCACAGGTTCAGAATTGGTCACAACATGATTTTGCAATAATGTCTGACAGTAGTTTAAAGATATAGGCCTATTTTATTGTTGACTAGAGTTAAGATTGTTAAACACTTGGAAGTTTCTATGATTAGTGGTAGTAGACTTTTAACTATTGCAGTAGATGGAGCAGCAAAATAATTATTTCCATGACTTAATTAATCCTCTCAGGATGTACTAGAAAATGATTGCTGGGCTAAACTATTGTAAGCTAAGCAACACCTCTATTAGCAGCTACTCCAATATTAAATTTACTTAATAGTAATAAATCATCAAGTTTACCATACTGTAGGTAGATGTAGTTAAATATATAGGAAGAATTTATTCTCCAGCTGTGTGCAGAGGTTTTGTATTGCCGTCAGATTCATAAACAAACCAAGTAAAAGAAGAGGAGTAATCAATTTTAAAGCAAATTTAATGACAGAAAATCATACAGAAGATGTACTTTTTCAATTTTTAGGATGCCTCTTTACTTTTCTGTCTGCAGGTTTCTTATCATCTGTTGCAGATTCCTGGACAGGTAGCCATTTCAGAGGATTGCGACGATAAATGGGCCATGGAGGCAGTGTGAGCTGTAATAGAAGAAATTTAGGACAACTCAGGACTCCTATTAAATGCTTGGTTTTTTGGCTATATCAACTAAGATTAGCTACAAAGGAAGCAAAGGAATCTTGCAGAGCAGTATTTCCATATTACTACTGTACGCAATTACTCCAAATGAAGATCAGGAAAAAAGCCAATTGCACAAACAAACAACAAAAAGCAGGAATGTCAAGGCACAAGTATTGATAATTTATTGTCCAAAGAAAAATTAATTACTGTGTATCAACTGTTTAGGGTGCATGCTTGCATTACAGGTACAGTTTACTACAGCCTTTGCAGAACTTGGTATTTTGAATATATTCTGTATATTTGCTATAAAATCATATTCTTACCAGGCATGATATAGCAAATCCAGCCATTACTATGTAAACTGTCCAGCCAAACTGTTCAGTGAAATACCCGTAAATAAAGCCAATCACCTACAAGACAAAAATCAGACAGAACAAAGAAAAGGCTATTTCTCAAACCCAATGCAACCGTTTAAAACGTGTACAGTAACTTAGATTAATTACTAAGGAAGTTAACACTGGGGATTCATAGGAAAGCACCAAACTCTTCCAGTCTCTTTGGTTCAGGGCACTGTGGATAGAAAGATACAGATTTGTGTCCAGGATATTCTTATTGCGAAGACAGCTGTTTTGAAAAAGGACGGATCCAGCAGACATTTTTCCTGGAGTAATTGGAAGGGGAGGGGTTTTGCTTATCCCCTAATACATCTCATAAAATATTCCCAAGGACCTCATGCCTCACCACTCATGAACATCTTTTCAGGAGGCAAAAGTGGAAAGAGGTGGTGAATGTGTAACTTACAGTGATAGTGTTCTGTCTACTTATATATATTTATATATAATATAGATAGTATTTTTAGTATACTTACAGCAGAGAAAAGAATTATTCCTTGAAAAATCTGCTCTGCTAGTTTTTGACCTTTGTAGTCCTGTGGAAAAAGAAAAATCAGTAGCACCAATATTTTCCCCATACCTGTAATTCTTACAGCTTACACAATGATGAAAACACTAGATTTCTGATAATGTAATAGGAATAAGAACTGAAAATGCATTTAAAAATTAACTTGAAGCGATCTTAAAAATAGATGTTTCTACTGAATGTGAAAGAACAGATAAGTATACTGCCAGACTTTCCGTTATGCTGTCAGAGTACACTTCACTTCTAACTGCCTTTGTTAGACATAAAAATATAATTAACTATATTTACACAGCACTGCTAGGTGGTGGTTTATGGTCAAATTACATTTGACTTTTGTGACATCTTTAGGCACAGCTAGCTATAGTTGCCTCTAAGCAATGATGTCAGCTCACTTCTTGAAAGGTTTGTATGCTTGTCAAGTTTTGCCTAACAAGGACCAGAGGATGTAAAAAAGAATTTGCTTTACCTCTCTACCATGAATACTGTAAGATTTTTGTAAAATTCTTCAGATACCTGTGTTCTGACTAGGTTTACACATTCTATTAAGATTTAATGTGGTTTTTATATGAACTCAGTAATTGTGGCTTAAATAATTCAGTCACAACAAATCATAGTTTGGTGCAATGTGAGCTTAGTTAATTGGATCGAATTCAGCTAGAACTGAAGAGAATAAACTAGTTGATTTTGGTCTGCTCATTTATATTTATTATGTGTTCAATTTGTACATCTCTCATAAGCGACTCTAGGTGGCTCACAGTTAAAAAACAAAAAAATAACACAAAAAGCCATTAAAACACATTAAAAATTAAAACCATTAAAAGCCTACAAAACATAATCTGCAGGAGAGTGGCATCCATCTTATGAACAATATAACCATTGCACAGGCTGCATGCCACCACTGGATCCCCAGGTATGGCGGCAGAGCTGTGTCTTCAGGTCCTTCTGGAAAGCAATGGGGTTGAGGCCAGCCTAACCTCAGGAGGGTTGATGTTCCAAAGGGTGGGTGCTGTGGCAGAAAAGGCTCACCTGGGTCCTGTCAGATGCAACTCTGGCAGATGAGCCGTAACATGGCCCTCCTGCCAGACTTGATGAGACAGATAGGTGTAACCTGGGAGAGGCGGTCCCTCAAATAATCCGGCCCCATGCCATCTAGGGCTTTATATGTCATTACCAGCACCTTGAATTGAACCCAGAAGCAAACTGGCAACCAATGCAACCTGTGGAGCAGAGATGTAACATGCGCTGATCAAGGAACGCCCATAACTGCCTGCACCGCTGCATTTTGCACCAGTTACAGCTTCCAGATGCTCTTTAAGGGCAGCCCCATGTAGAGCGCATTACAGTAATCCAGGGCATGAGTGACTGAGATTAAAGCCGCCTGATCCAGGAACGAGTGCAACTGGCATATAACCCAAAGTTGTGCAAAGACCCTCCTAGCCACAACTGCTTGATAAGACCAGAAGGACCCCCAGATTGAGCATAGGATAGGGTCTGTTTGGGGCAGTGCCTCCCCATCCAGCACCAAAGATGGTAAGTTCCTGGACCCTGAAGGCCCCAAAACCCAAAGCCACTCAGTCTTGCCAGGATTGAGCCAAAGCCTGTTGCTCCCCATCCAAACACCCACAACCCCCAGGCACTGGATCAGGACCTCAACAGCATCACTTAGTTTGCCAGGAGCAGAAATGTGTTTCTGGGTATCAGCAGCGTACTGATGATACCTCTCCGCATGGCAATGGATAATCTCACCCAGCAGCTTCATGTAGATGTTAAACAGGAGTAGAGAGAGCACCGAACTCTGCGGGACCCCAGAAAGTAGGGACTGAGAGCGGACCTCTCCTGATGAACACCAGCTGGAACTGCCCATGGAGGAAGGAACAGAACCAGCACAATACAGTATCACTCCCAACCCCTGCAGCTGGTCCAGAAGGATACTATGGTCAATGGTATTGAAGGCTGCTGAGAGGTCAAGTAGAGCAAGGATGGATGCACTACCGCTATCCCACTCCCGCCAGTGGTCATCTAAAAGCATGACCAATGCGAGGACATTTCGACTTCCAGTGAGAAGATGGCCGACTGAATACACTGCTCGCAAGATCAGCGGGCAGACCTAACAGCGTGGATTTTTTCTGGAGGCACAAGCAGGCTTTTCCTGTTGCCCTAGAGTGTTTTCATGGATAGAAAACACTCAGAAACATCCCATTTGTACTTCATATTGTCACCTTGTAGCCTGAAGATCGTCAATGGTGTTGGTGTAAATCCGGCAAGAGGAGACAGGAGTCGGGGACGCCACCATTTCCAGACCACGCTGCAGCCCCATTGGGACACTAGATCGAGCATTTCTCATTTCTAAACCACCTAATTTGTATATTTTTAAGTTTTTGTACCCCAAGAGAGGCTCTTAACAACAAGAAGATACTAATCTCTTGGTGCATAACCTTTTAGGAAGGAGTTTAAAAACTTTTTTTAGCTGCCAGCTTGCTTCCCATTTCAAATTTAAGGAGGACTGAGAATAAATAATCATCTCTCCGTTACTATTTTTCTATTTAGTTTGAAGGATTTAATATTTTCCTATACATTCAACTTGATGATTTTTAGTTTTTAGCTTTCTGTTCACTTTCCTTGGATGTTGTATTTTAGCCTCTGGAAGCCTTTCATTAACTCATCAGCTCATATACATCAGTAGAATGTGTCAGACTTTATTGCTCGAATTATGGACGACCTTAACAAATCAACTTCAGAGCTTCTAGCAGAGCAGTCTACTGACTTTAAAGAAATTTTCCATGAAGCTGCTCAAGTCATTTTGCAAAATGTACGGGACATTGTTTCTAAAATCTATCAATTAATTAAGGATTTTGCAAAGGGAAAGGAAGAGATTTATCAAGGAGGAAGCATTCTTCCCGAATGTGAGAAATGTGAAGAAATGCCAGTCATGAAGGAGTTACAACTTGCAAGAATGGTTTGTTTACTTGGGGGCCTGTTCTGAGAAGGAGATAACCATTGACTTTTTGGAGGAGACAGCTGGGTTTCTTGATTTGTTTACAAAAAATCTCCTAATGTACAATATGGAGACAAATAAATGCTTTGGTTTATTTTGAGGTGGGATAAGAAATTAAAAATAAATATCTGGATTGATTTTAAGGCTTTATGATACTACTTGTTTGTAATGATTTAAAGTTTGCCTTTTAAGGTTTAATAGTGGTAAGATTGAAATAACAATATTCATCTTGAGATGGGATAAGAAATTAAGTATAAACATGTGGATTGATTTTAAGACTGTATGATTTTATTTTTTTAGTAATGATTTAAGAAATTAAGAATAAGTATGAGGTCACGAAGAGTCGGACACGACTAAACGACTGAACAACAACAAAAATGTAAATTGATCTTAAGGCTGTATGATTCTATTTTTCTGTAATGATTTTAAGTTTTTTGCAATGGAGAAGACTCTTGAGAGTCCCTTGGACTGCAAGGAGGTCAAACCAGTCAATCCTAAAGGAAATCAACCCTGACTGCTCATTGGAAGGACAGATGCTGAAGCTGAAGCTCAAATACTCTGGCCACCTAATGCGAAGAGAGGACTCACTGGAAAAGACCCTGATGCTGGGAAAGACTGAAGGCAAAAGGAGAAGGGGACGGCAGAGGATGAGATGGTTAGATAGCATCACCGATGTAATGAACATGAATTTGAGTAAACTCCAGGTGACAGTGGAGGACAGGAAGGCCTGGCGTGCTATGGTCCATGAGGTCACGAAGAGTCGGACACGACTAAATGACTGAACAACAACAACAATGAAGTATATTACTTTTTTTTCTTTTTCTGTAGTTTTTATCTATGCTCTAAACTTAATAAAATTCTTCATTAAAAAAAATAAAAAATAAAAGCATGACCAATAGCTGTTTCAATCCCATCCATCCATCCATCCATCCATCCATCCATCCATCCAAGGTGGCACTCAGGCATACCACAGGGATTACATTGTAAAGAATCCCAGTATATATAGTTTTATGCAGCTTTGTGTTTGAGGAAATGCTTCTCAAGTTTATTCATACCTAAACTTATTAACTTTATTAACTTTGCCAAATGTTCTTTTAATTTAAATTATAGAAGAGACCTTTGAGAGAACATTTTCAGCAGTGCCCATTTCACCTATATCAATATTCTGTCAGCAGTAAGCAGTATTCTTTTATTTACCTAAGTCTTTAATAAATTAAATCAATGTAATATTTTTAATTTAGTGTTTCAATATTTTCCAAGGCTGATGTTAAGTCTCTGTTGTTTGGTTTTATCTTTTTGAACCGGAATTCTGTGTTAAATATGTTTAACTGATTTTAGCATGGTACGGATTGTTAATTTTATTTTATGTAAATCATCTACTAAATACATTATGAGGCGACTGATAAAATCCTACCGAAATAAGAGCTTATTTTCGAGTAGACAAATTTAGGTATTACATTTTATATAACTCGAGACAATTATTCAAAGGGGGGGGGCAAAGGACGTAGAACAATCGAGCCTCTTTTTTTGTTTTCTGAACCGAAAATCTTTCCGTTTAATCGGCACCTACAGTCATAGGACCCCCGGGCGCCTCTACTTAGGACACGTCTCCTTATCAGCGAAGACAGCCAGGCTGTTCCTATTTAGTGCCTGGATGCTTTACCACTTCCTGCCCGACCTCAAAGTCGGGAGGGCGGCACAGTTCTCGACAAGCGGTTCGCGACAGAGGCAAGTCCCGGGACGCCACCGCCTTACCATCTGCGTCGGGATGGATCGGAAGATGTTGAGCATGGTGTCCGGCGAAGCAGTGGCGCGTAGAGCTCTGCAGCCGTCCAAGAGGAAAGGGGGCAGCGGGAGCTTGCGCGCTGCACGCGGCAAGGCGGCGGCCGGCTCCGAGGTCGAAAGGGGCTCCTCGGCTCTGCAGGGCTGGAAAGGGCCGCCCTGCGAGTTGCCGTCGGAGGCGGAAGAGCCGAGCGAAGAACAGCCAAGGCGCGCTTCCGGCTTCTTGATCGTGACGGCTCTGCGCCGTAAGGCGGGTACTTCCGAGCATACTGGAATCGACGTTCCCTTGCCCCGCCTCATCGTTTTTGGATTTCCGGCTCGGCTCGGGCGGGAAGTGGAGGCTGCTCCCCTTCTGGACTCATTCCAGAAACAAACCGACTCCACCGGTGGATGCTGCCGTCTGTCGGTCGCCTGGCAATAGCGCCATGACGTCACAGGCCTCTTTGCGGACGGTTTAGCCTTAGCTCGTCACCATGACAATAAGCGCAGGAGGCGTTTCCCACCCCTTTCCTTTCGTAGGAAAGGGACCTTAGTCAAGTTGACGTCTCACTTGTTGCCTCTCTGTTTTTTTCTGCGACGAAAAAATATTGGGTGTAGTTATGGTATTTGGCATTAACTCTCTTGTAAACGCGCCTGTTTAAGTATCGTTTTTCTTTCGATCAGGCACTATGATAGGCACCTTTTATTTTTCCAGCTGCTGATTACTTGCTGTTGAGTTGGCATTTCGCGCGTGGCCGCCAGACTCTGCGAAGGGAAGGGAGGAATAGAAGGATCTCTGTATTCCGGGCCAGCAAGTAAGACTCGTGGGAATAGACCCTGCCTGTTTGCCATATCATGGGGGTTAAACTGCTGTGATGATGCGCTATGAATAATAAGCCTTATTGTGTGTCGTGCAGATATTATTCATTTTCCTTCTTTTTAATATGCAGCAGATCTAGTCAGGTGGCTAGGATCTCTGAGCAAGGGGCTGGAAGGCAAACGAGTGATGCTGCTTCCTTTTGAAAAGTAGAAGTGGTTTCTTTTTAACTGATGGGCTGTTGTGATCCTTAACTGTTGTCACCTGCAGTACTGGGTGCATCTAGTAATGATACAGGCATCTTAGAACAGGATTACATAGTGGAAAGGAAAAAAATACATTAAAGATATAACATGTTAAACGTTCAGGTAAATGCATGTACGTGAACTAAAATATAGAAGAGCATTGCACGGCAGCAGTTATATAGCTGCAGAAAAGCAACATCTGCTCTTGATAGTTGCCCATACAGTCACCTGACTGGTTGATACCGAATAGCTAACAATAATGGTTGAATGGTGATTCTAATCTTGAGCAAATTTTATATGACAGAATAATTATCTTAAAATGTGAACTTCCAAGATTGACAGATATTAATTTGAAAGGTACCATGGGAATAGAGGGGGCGCAATGGCTCAGCGGTTAAGACGCCAGGCTTGTTGATCGGAAGGTCGCAAGTTCAGAGGTTCGAATCCCTAGCCCCGCATGCCGGAGTGAGCTCCCGCACTCGCCCCAGCTCTTGCCAACCTAGCAATTTGAAAGCATGCAAATGCAAGTAGATGAATAGGTACCACCTCGGTGGGTAGGAAAGTAACAGCGTTCCGTGCGCATCATGCTGGCCACATGACCGTGGAAGCGTCTTCGGACAACGCTGGCTCTTCGGCTAACAAACGGAGATGAGCACCGGCCCCTAGAGTCGGACACGACTGTGTGGGGGAACCTTTACCTTTACCATGGGAATAAACCATATAAATGTTTGAAGAGGGCATTTAAGGTATTACTCCCTGCCCTAACTCAGTACAGGTATCCAAACTGAAGCATCTCTGACAGATGCTGTCCAACCCCTGCCTGAATGTATATGTATGTGTATATATGTATATATATAGTAAAGGGGAGTGTACAAGCTCCGTGGTTAACTAGGTTCACTGTCAAACTGCTCTTAATTGTACAAAGTTCATTCAGAATGTGCCATCCTGTAACTTAAATCCATTATTTTGTATCTGCACTCTGAAACTATGGAGAAGAGAGCTTGACCTTCTGTGTGAAATACAATAATCTTGACACAGGAGTAAGCAGTGAGTGCTCAAGTTTGCAGATGATACCAAACTTTTCAGGGAGTTGAAAACCAAAAATGATGAGCTCCAAAAGGATTTCTATAGACAGAATAGATGGCAAATGCTAAAATAAATATAAAGTGAGGTACATTCACTATATACTTTCCCCCAACTTCACATACAGTATACATTGAAGGGATCTGAGCTGTCTTTAATCAGGAAAAAAGATTTTAGGATTATAGTCGATAGCTCAATGAAGGTGCTGATTCCATGTGCAGCAGCTGTTTGAAAAAAAAGGCAAATTCCATGCTAGGGTTCATCAGAAAAGGGGTTAAAAATAAAAACTGCTAACACTGTATTGCTCTGTCATAAATCTGTGGTATGTCTGCACCTGAATACTCTGTACACTTGTGGTAATCACACTGAAAAAGATCCTAGAGCTGGTATAAGTGAAGAAGAGGGCTATCAAAATGGTTAGAAACTACTTTACTTTTTACTCTACTCTACTCTACTCTACTCTACTCTACTCTACTCTACTCCTGCTCTGCTCTGCTCTGCTCTGCTCTGCTCTGCTCTGCTCTGCTCTGCTCTGCTCGCCAGTTTGGTGTAGTGGTTAAGGCATCAGGCTAGAAACTGGGAGACCAAAAGTTCTAGACCTGCCTTAGGCATGAAAGCTGGCTGGGTGACCTTGGAGAGCCAGTTTGGTCTAGTGCAGGGCTTTCCAAAGTTTTCCCGCGGCGACACACCAACCGCCGTTGGTGTGTCGCCGCGGGAAAACCCGGAAGAGTGCGGCAGCGCGCAAAAACCCGGAAGCGCTGCTGCCGCTTTCAGGTTTTTGCGTGCCGCCGTTGGTGTGTCCCCGCGGGAAAACCCAGAAGCGCTGATGATGATCAGCACTTCCGGGTTGTGTGGCGACACACCAGACTGTGTGTGGCGACACACTTTTATGTCGCGACACACAGTTTGGAAAGCTCTGGTCTAGTGGTTAAGGCACCAGGCTAGGAACCAGGAGACCAAGAGTTCTAGTCCCGCCTTAGGCATGAGAGCCGGCTGGGTGACTTTGGGAAAGTCACTCTCTCTCAGGTCTAGGAAGGAGGCAATGGCAAACCACTTCTGAAATCTTGCCAAGAAAACTGCAGGGACTTGTCCAGGCAGTCGCCGAGGATCAGACACGATTAAATGGCCAAAAAAAGATAAGAAAAAAAGTGATTGAAAAGAGTCATGATGGACCTTGATGTGATCTAGTAGGGCACTTCTTATGTTCTTATGGCATCCTTTCTGGTATTTCACAAGTACTGTAATACCTCCCCTTATCTTCTCACCTCAGTGCTAAATATTCTCAGTTCCTTCACATAGAACAGGGGTGGGTAACGTCAGGCCCGCGGGCCATATAAGGCCCGTGGGGCTCCCGCCTAAGGCCCGTGGGGCTCCCGCCCGCAAACCCCACCCCTTCCACGCGATTGGCTCCCACCCGCAAACCCCACCCCCCAGTGCTTATAACTGGCTCCCGCCCGCAAACTCCAGCCCCCGGGCCGCGGAAATCCCAGAAGCCCTGCCCCCCCCCGTCCCCGGTTATAAATATCGAAACGGCCCTTGGCAGAAAAAAGGTTCCCCACCCCTGACATAGAACATAATTTCTAGTTCCCTGATTGTCCTTATCATTAATTTGAATTCTTAATATTGCAGTTTTGATAACATTGACTTCTTGTAAAGTATCATATGAATTAAAAGGATAGATGTAGTTATATTCAGCCAGGACTTGTTTAATTAAAAACCAGTTTATAGTAAGATTACAAATTATGACCTACAAGGTAAATGAAGTATATGAACTAATATTCAGTCATTATGTTATTATTCCAAATGTGGTTGATGCCACTGATTCTGTTCATTTTATAACCCCACAATTTATGATCTAGCACATAGCTTTCCAAACAGTGTGTCATTAGTGTGTTGCGACAAAACCCGGAAGTACTGATGGCACGTCGCTGCCGCTCCTGTGGCGGCGTGCATGGCGACGGCAATGGCGCGCGTGGTGACAGCAGTGGTGCGCACGGTGTCGATGGCAGCGGCACGCCATCAGCGCTTCCGGGTTTTAGCGCAAAACACGCTGGTATCGTGCGCACAGCCGCTGCTGCGCGCCACCGCCACCATTGGTGTGTCGCCAACGGCAGGATTTTGGAAAGCACTGATCTAGCACATAGCTTTACAAAGTTTGTGTCACGACACACTACTGTGTCGCTTGTGGTGTCCTGGTGTGTCGCGCAAAAACCCGGAAGCGCTGATGGGGGGAACCGGAAGAAGCGGCACTCCTGCCAATTAGCGCCACCGCCACCAGTGGTGCAGTGGTGGTGCTGATTGGCGGGGATGCTGCTTCTTCCGGCTCCCCCCATCAGCGCTTCCGGGTTTTTGCGCGACACACCAGGACGCCGCCACTGCCGCGCCGCCACCATTGGTGTGTGTCGCCAACATGAAAAGTTTGGAAAGCAATGATCTAGCAAAACACCGTCATCTCATTTAAACATACAGTAGCTTTTACTATAAAGGCATTGCAGGTTGACTGATAATTGAGAAGCTATCTCATAGGAATCTTTTTTAATATCTTTATTAGCCTCAAATTCCTGATTTATTGACTAGTAAAGGCTTACAGAAGTGTATGTCAGTAGAATGTGGACATTTCACAAGTGCAGCTTGCAGCATATGCCTATAAAACTCAATGCAGTGGCAACAGTTAAGATGTATCTCATTATCAGTGCAAAATGCTATGTGGTGAGAATATTCTAAGAAGTAAAATAGGGTTAACTCAGGATTACCAGACTATGAAGTCAGCCCTCCCTATTTTGACTGCAGCTTAGACAAAATTGATTTGTACTTAACTTCAGTTTGGAAGCAGATTATTTAGCTACATTGAGAATGAAGGCCTGAAATGGCAGATTATAAGCTCTGTTTCCTAACTGTCTTTTTCATTTGCTTTCTGAATTTAGGAGGAACCCTATCCTTTTGTTCATTCTTGAATCACTAGATATAGTAAATATGTGTTCTTCATAAAAATATCTCAGTGTCCCAGCCAAAGATAGATGGAAAGTTACATTTCAAAATGTCTTTTCTTGATCAGATGTTGGAAACCTGTCAACTTTTCCTTCAAATTTTTGTTCCTCATTATGTACAGTATTACTATTTACATGTGAATATGATGCCTTATGACTTATCGGACCTCTTTGCACATTTTTTGGAGACTTGCTTAGTTATGTTCCTTTTTTGTAGACTTTTGAAGAGATTTTGTTTTTCATCCACAAAGAAAATGACATTAAGAAAAGGTACTTTTCCCCTTAAATAGCAATTTTTAAAAGTTAAAATACTCAGATGCTGTTATTCTAACAATCGTTTTCTTTTTTCATTGCAGTAAACATATTCATCCTCGTACTTGTTATTGTTATATTTTTGTTAGTGCTGCATCACAACTTTCTAGGTCTCAGTGATCTCTTGAAAAAAGAATTATCAGGTATTCCTCCATTTGTCTATTTTAATAGGTAAAAATGTTTATTTAACTATGTGGAAGGGCACGGTGATGATTAATATATTGACAGATATTAATTTAAAAGGTGCCATGGGAATAGAGGGGGCGCAATGGCTCAGCGGTTAAGACACCAGGCTTGTTGATCGGAAGGTCGCAAGTTCGGCGGTTCGAGACCCTAGCCCAGAGCTTTCCAAACTCTGTGTCGCGACACATTTCTGTGTCGTGGCAAGGGCCCAGGTGTGTCGCAGGGGAACCCAGAAGAGGAGGCCATGCACCACGTGGAGCCCCGCCCATCCCTTGCCGCGCCGACAGGTCCCTACTCTGAACCCAGCTCTTCAGCTCTCGCCACAGAAGCCAGGTAAGTTAGCAGCCCGGTAGGGCTGCAACTGGGGGGGAGAGTGCAGGGACGCCACTAGCCTGGCGCGCTGGGGGGGGTGCAGGGACCGCGAAGCGTGGCAGCCGGAGACATGGCTTTTCCCTCCCGAGAAGTGCCAGCGGCCTGGCAGCCGAGAAAGGGACGGGGAGGCGGCTCCGCTGCCCGCCTCGCAAGCCGTCCACGTCTCCGGCTCCCCCTTCCCCTTGGCGGCAGCCCCAGCTAGGCAGAGGCGAGACTGGGCGGACAGGCAGTGCTCTCCGGCTCCGTGGCCTGGCTCGCCACTTCCTCCCGTCGCGTACAAGCAGAAAATGGCGGTGGTCTGATGCCCGGCCCGCGACCCGCGAGAGCTGAGGTGGGGCCGAGCCAAGGGAGCCTGCCGGCGGCTCCAGCCAGACGAGAGGGCTCCCGGCGCTCCGGGGAGACCCAGCGCGGGCGGCGGGGATGGGGCAGAAGGAGAGGAGCCGCCGGTGGGAGCGTGGCACAAGGAGCGCCTCGCCAGTGCCTGCCCGGCTTCCACCGCGCTTCGTCGGAGAAGGTAAGACGCCGCGCCGGCGGGCGGCTGAGAGGAGGCGGGCAGGGGGTCGCCTGCAGCGGGCTCATCCAACCGTCCTTCCCGGAGCTGCTGGGGCCGGATGGAGCGGAGGGGGACTCGGCATCGCTCCTTCCAGCAGGCGCTCCAAGCCCAGCTGTTCAGCCATCGATCAAGGATCGATCAGGCCTGGGGGCAGGGCTGGCCGAGGGGCTCGGGGGAAGATGGGTCCCTGTTGCCTGAGACATCCTCACACATCCTCATGCATCCTCCCCCACAATATGGCAGCAATAACAGGCAGGGCCCGAAAGAGAAGGAAAGCCCCAAGAAAGAGCGGGGATCCTGCACTTTCCACTCTCCAGAAGAGCGTCCTGCACTTGGATCCATTTCTGCCAGAGCCTTCGCGGCAGGTGGTGGTCGCTGTGGTTGCTATTGCTGCTATATTGCGGGGGGAGGGGGAAGATGCGTGAGTATGTCTTAGGCAACAGGGACTTGTCTCCCCCTGAGCCCCTCGGCCAGCCCTGCCCCCGGGCCTGATCGATCCTTGATCGATGGCTGAACAGCTGGGCTTGGAGCGCCGGCTGGAAGGAGCGATGCCGAGTCCCCCTCCACTCCATCCGGCCCCAGCAGCTCCGGGAAGGACGGTTGGACGAGCCCGCTGCAGGTGACTCCCTGCCCGCCCGCCTGCCTCTCAGCCGCCCGCCCGCCGGCACGGTGTCTTACCTTTTCTGACGAAGCGCGGTGGAAGCCGGGCAGGCGCTGGCGAGGCGCTCTTAGTGCCACGCTCCCGCCAGCGGCTCCTCTCCTTCTGCCCCATCCCCGCCACCCGCGGTGGGTCTCCCCGGAACGCCAGGAGCCCTCTTGTTGGGCCGGAGCCTCCAGCAGGCTCCCTCGGCTCGGCCCCAGGTCAGCTCTCGCGGGGCACGCATCAGACCGCCGCCATTTTCTGCTTGTAGGCGACGGGAGGAAGCGGCGAGCCAGGCCACAGAGCCGTAGAGCTCTGCCTGTCCGCCCAGTCCCGCCTCTGCCTAACTGGGGCCACCGCCAAGGGGAAGGGAAGCCGGAGACGTGGACGGCGTGGGGGCCTTGCGAGGCAGGCAGCGGAGCCGCCTCCCCGTCCCTTTTTCGGCTGCCAGGCCGCTGGCACTTCTCGGGAAGGAAAATCCATGTCTCCGGCCGCCGCGCTTTGCGGTCCCTGCACTCACCATCCCCCCCAGCGTGGCGGCCTAGTGGCGTCCCTGCACCCTCCCCCCCAGTTGCAGCCCTATCGGGCTGCTAACTTACCTGGCTTCTGCGGCGAGAGCTGAAGAGCTGGGTTCAGAGTAGGGACCTGTTGGCGCGGCAAGGGATGGGCGGGGCTCCACGTGGTGCATGGCCTCCTCTTCCGGGTTCCCCTGC
The DNA here is from genome assembly GCA_023362775.1 of Charina bottae. Taxonomy (NCBI): domain Eukaryota; kingdom Metazoa; phylum Chordata; class Lepidosauria; order Squamata; family Charinaidae; genus Charina; species Charina bottae. The sequence goes on from JALMGJ010000022.1 coordinate 2,058,785, forward strand.
GACACACCTGGGCCTTTGCCGCGACACAGAAATGTGTCATGACACACAGTTTGGAAAGCTCTGATCTACAATTACATACAATACAATACATACAGTACAAGACTGGGGGGCCGGGGGGCGGGATTTTTAGCCGGGAGCCAATCACGTGGGCCGGGGGCGGGGTTTGGAGCTGGGAGCCAATCACGTGGGCCGGGGACTCCTCATTAGTGTGTCACGAAATTATGCATGGCTAAAAGGCGTGTCACCAACATGAAAAGTTTGGAAAGCCCTGCCCTAGCCCCACGTGACGGAGTGAGCTCCTGTACTCGCCCCAGCTCTTGCCAACCTAGCAATTCGAAAGCATGCAAATGCAAGTAGATGAATAGGTACCACTTTGGTGGGATAGTAACAGCGTTCAGTGCTTGTCATGCTTGTCTTTGGCTAACAAACGGAGATGAGCACCGCCCCCTAGAGTTGGACACGACTGTGCAGGGGAAACCTTTACCTTTACCTTTACCTTGTATGATTTTGTATATGATTTTATAAGCATGTTTTTTTTCTGTAAAAGCCATATTCCATGGTGGCACTTTTTAATTTTGATTCCATACTTCATTAATAATTATTGTCATTCAGTACAAGTTCCTTATAATTGTCTGCTTTTACTGTTATTTAACATTTCTCACTAGGTGTTGTTAGAAGCGAAACAGTCACTGTGCAGCATAGCTATTTCCATGGTACCTGAGCTGAAATACAGTCATAGAGTTGCATTTTTGTATCAATTATTTAATATAATTTAACATATAGATTCTATATTGGACATGATTTCAACCTGTAAATCTTATTGTCTGGAAGTGACTTCAAACTGATTGTTGCCTCATCAGAGTTGATCATTAAGAGATAAAAGATTGGTTTAAACATCACATCAGCTAGGGTTTGTTTAATCATGGCTTATTCAATAAACCACAATTGAGTTTGTAAAACATATCCTGCCATTAACTTTGGTTTAAGTAAAGGTAAAGGTTCATTTTGCAGTCGTGTCCGACTCTAGGGGCCGGTGCTCATCTGTTTGTTAGCCGAAGAGCCAGTGTTCTCCGAAGAGTAAAGTATAAACTTTGGTTTACACATGACAAAATCTGAACTAAATCAAAATGTAATGCTTTATATAATTACCCTGCAGATTCAAATCCATTAGGATTTCAGCCAATAGATTTTATACCTGAAGCTCCTCAAAGATTGACAGTGGACCAAAATGACAAGGAAATCCCTGTTGTCATTACGGCATCTGATGAAAGGCTTGGGGGTGTAATTGCAGCTGTGAACAGTATTCAGCAAAACACCAAATCCAATGTGGAATTCCATATTGTCACTTTGAATGACACTGTGGACCATCTAAGGTAAAAAAGCATGTTTGTGGAATTTTATTGCCCACTTATTTTAGTAGGGGGTGATTTTTAAATGCAATAGTGTATTGGAAAAATACAGTTATTCTTATATTTAATGACAAATAGACTATTATTTATTCCATGTCTTTAATGAATTGACCTATTGAGGTGACTTTTAAAGCAACCACATATTTTTTCAGACTTATTTCTTTCTTTATTTATTTATTTTATTAAATTTATATTACCGCCCATCTCCCCCAGCGGGGACCCTGGGCGGTGACTTCCTGGAATCTTGAAAAGAAACATGGCTGCTTTAGTGAGTACTAAGAGGTGCTATACTGGCTACTTCTTCCGGATCATTTTTATAGTGTGTGCAGCCCTAATCTGTAAAAAATATATATAGGGGTGGATGTGGGGGAGCATATCTTGGTGGTGTCGGGTATGGGGAAATATGGTGGGAGACGGGGGGATCATTTTCAGGGAACGTGACCTCCATGCGTCATACCGATCTCACGTTCCACCCCCCTGAGCTCAACCCAATGGCCTGGTCAGCAGATCTACAATTGCCCGGGTTTTAGGCTGCTGCTCCTGAATGCCAGATCAGTCTGCAATAAGGCTCCTCTTATTGCTGATCTTATCATCGCGGAGAAGGCTGATCGGGCATGTGTCACCAAAACATGGCTGGGGCCGGGGTGGGGAGTTCCTCTCTCTGAAATGTGCTCAGCTGGCTTTCAAGTGTGGCACCAGCCTAGACTGCAGGGCAGGGGAGGAGGTGTTTCTGTTGTCATCCGAGAATCTTTGGTGGCTACCAGGGGCGCTGCTCCACAAGTGCCTGGTTGTGAGACCCTTTTTCTTAGGTTGGGCTCTAGGGATCAGTTGGGATTGCTGCTGCTGTACCAGCCTCCCTGCTGCGTAGCAGCCTCCCTTCCTGAGCTCCTCGACCTAACCGCAGGCTTGGTGGTGGAATTTCCCAGGCTTATGGTTCTGGGAGACTTCAGCCTGCCTTCCCTGGGGTGTGGGATCAGAGGTAGCTTGGGAGTTCATGGAAACCATGACTTCCATGGGCCTGTCCCAAGTCATCCAGGGGCCAACTAGGAATAGTGGTCACATTCCTGATTTGGTGTTCTTGTTGGAGCGTTGCTTATGTGATCTGGAACTGGTGGACCTATCTTTGGTCCCCCTGTCATGGTCAGATCACGCCCTGGTGGCTATGAGCTTCTCTAGGGCCACACCCCTCCGCAGGGAGGCAGGACCTATTAGATCGGCCCACCCCCGGCAACTGATGGACCCAGTTGGGTTCCAGAGGGAGCTAGGGGTTATAACTGAGGATCTGCTGCATAGTCCTGAGACCTTGGTTGCCACCTGGAATTGGAGGGTGACTGAGGCTCTAGACAGGATTGCGCCCATGCGACCTCTCCTGACCCGTGGAACTCGTTGGGCCCTGTGGTATACGGAGGAACTGAGAGGAATGAAACGGATCAAGAGACGTCTAGAGCGTCGCTGGCGGAAGACGAATGAATACGACCAAACACGGGTAAGAGCTGCTATTAAAACCTAGGGACTGTGAGCTCGGCCACCTGTGTGTTGGATCCATGTCCCTCCTGGCTAGTAAAAGCCTCCCGGGAGGTGACATGTGGGTGGGTACTGGTAGTGATTAATGCATCTCTGGAGGAGGGGGTAGTGCCCCAGCCTTTCAAAGAGGCTGTGGTTCGCCCTCTCCTTAAGAAGCCATCCCTGGATCCCACCCTGATGGACAGACTGTCTCCAACCTCCCCTTTTGGGGAAGGTTGTTGAGAAGGTGGTCATGCTGCAGCTCCAGAAGATCCTGGATTAAATGGATTATCTGGACCCCTTTCAGTCAGGATTCAGGGCTGGATATGGGACGAAAACGGCATTGGTAAATGCTTTTTGATGATCTCTGGCAGGAGCAGGATGGAGGGTGTGCGACCATCTTGGCTCTACTTGACCTCTCGGCGGCTTTCGATACCATTGACCATGGTATCCTTCTGGAGCAGCTTCGGGGGTTCGGGGTGGGGGCACTGTGTTGTCCTAGTTTACCACCTTCCTCTGGGGCCGTTTCCAGTCGGTGTTGATTGGGGGGCGAGAGGTCCCGCCCTCGGCCCCTGCTTTGTGGTGTGCCGCAGGGGTCGGTGCTCTCTCCACTCCTGTCTAACAACTACATGAAGCTGCTGGGTGAGATCATCCGTCATCAAGGGGTGAGATATCATCAGTATGCTGATGATACTCAGTTGTACATCTCTGCCCATGGTGAGTTAAGTGATGCCACGACCGCCCTCTCCCGGTGCCTGGAGGCTGTTGAGGTCTGGATGGGGAGCAACAGGTTGAAGTTGAACCTTGGCAAGATGGAATGGCTGTGGGTTTGGGGCTCTTTGGTTTCCAGCGAATTACCATCTTTGGTCTTGGATGGGGTTGCACGGCCCCAGACAGAACCTGTGCATAACGGGGTTCTCCTGGACTCACAACTCCTGCTCAAAGAGCAGGTGGCAGTCATGGCCAGGAGAGTCTTTGCACAACTACGTGTTGTGCGCCAGCTACGCCCATTCCTGGACCAACAGGCCCTTCTCACAGTCACCCACGCCCTAGTCACCTCCTGTTTGGACTATTGTAATGCGCTCTACATGGGGCTGCCCTTGAAAAGTATCCGGAAGCTTCAATTGGTTCAAAATGCAGTGGCCCACATAGTTTTGTGCAAGCCTAGACCTGCGCATGTGTCACCTCTCTTGCAGGAGCTGCATTGGTCCTATTCTGGATTTGCTTCCGGGTCCAATTCAAGGTGCTGGTTATCACCTTTAAAGCCCTACATGGCTTGGGGCCTGGCTATTTGCAGGACCGCCTTTCCCCAGTCACATCTACCCAGCCCACCAGAGCGGGGAGGCAAGTGTAATGGAGATTGCGGGAGAGGAAGGAGGGGGCACTTCCCAGGGTGAGACGTGCTTTCATAGCCTGGAAGACCTTGGGCAGCCATCCAAGATCAGGCCGGACCCACCTTAGCCTGCTTGGGGTTTTTCCCAGTGAATTGTTCAGTGTGGCTTAGTTTGGCAAGATTCTGTGTAAGGTAGAGAATAAAGATCTAGAGCTTATCTCTGAGGCTCACCATTGTTCTTCGCCTAACCACGACATCAGGGCATGTTGCGGGACCCTTCAGTCAGGGAAGTACATCTAATTGGACCAAGGAAAAGGGCCTTCTCCGTAGTGGCTCCCTCCCTTTGGAACATTCCCCCAGATATAAGATTGGCCCCCTCCTTGCTCCTGTTCCGGAAGGCTCTGAAGAAGTGGTTCTGTCAACGGGCCTGGGGACCCCAAGCTGCTTCGGAGCCAATCAAGTGACTGGTATGAATGTGTTTGCTGCCACCGGGGGGGGGGGGTATTTATTGTTTTTATGGTTTTTAATTCTGTGAGCCGCCCGGAGTCACCGTGTGTGTTGGGCTGCCTTATAAATCTGAATAATAATAATATTTTTTAATATCTTTGAGTCATTCTTGACTCCTGGTGACTGCCTGAACAAGTCCATGCAATTTTCTTGGTAATATTTTCAGAAGTGGTTTGCCCTTTCCTTCTTCCTAGGGCTGAGAGAGAATGATTGGCCCAAGGTCACTCAGCTGGCTTTGCGCCTAAGGTGGGACTAGAGCTCACGGTCTCCCAGTTTTTGGCATGGTAACTTAACCACTGCATAAACTGGGTCTTGTAATACTTGACTTCAGATTGTCATACTCTTGTCATACTCCTGATTTTCACAGGACTCATCAAGATGAGAAAATTCTTGTACCATATCACTCCAGCTATTACAGTAATATTTGATATTTCTATTGCTTTCTTAATTGTGTAGATCATGGCTTAGCAAAACCAATCTAAAAAATGTTCAATACCGAATTTTGAATTTTGATCCTGGTATGCTGGCTGGAAAAGTGCAGGTAGACTCAAAGATGCCAGATTCCATAAAACCAGTGAGTATTATTATGTTATTGTAAATATAACTTGTTCACCATTACTGATAATTTATGTTTGAATATATGCTTAGATATTACACATTTGAGAAAGTTGTCTTTTAATTACTAATATTATAATCCTTGATTCTGTTTTGCATATCTGATTTGGTTAGGACAGATTTGGTAATGTACTAAGGAATATTTGGAAATGTCATCATTTTCACCAAAGTTGCGCCAAATACTTCTACTTAATCTTGTTAGATATGAAGGTGTATCAACGAGATTTGGTAAGTATCTAATGCTTGCCATGTCGTAATTGCTTTTATCACCTTTTGTTTCTTTCTAGCTGACCTTTGCAAGATTCTACCTACCTAATTGGGTCCCCAATGCAGAAAAGGCCATTTATTTGGATGATGATGTGATTGTGCAAGGTATGGGACTTTGCTTTTTACATATGCTTGAGGGCATATAAATTGCCTTTCTGCATGTCAACCTTCCCCCATATCTGGTGCCAATGTGTTGGGATCACAGCTCCCAGAAATCTGTAGTCCCAACACATCTGGAATACACTAGTTTGGAGAAAGCTGATATCGTAGTCCCTCTTGCTTCAAGGACAAGGCAACATTGGTTTCCAATTTAAAAAGAAATATAAAACCTCCTGTAACTTGACAAAATGTGGGTTTTCATTTGTTTGCAAGAGCAGCTTCTCATTGCCTATGACACATTTTCAGATGATATCCTTGAACTTTACAACACTCCGTTGCAACCAGGCCATGCAGCTGCATTCTCAGATGATTGCGACTCTACCTCAAATAAGTTTTCTGTCCGTGGAGCAGGAAATCAGGTGAAAGCAGCAATAACGGAATGAGACCCTAGTTTTTTAGAAGATGCTTATACTTTGCTGGTTCCATTCATGACTTGAAAATTTTACAAGCTTTTAGTACCGTTTTAGCAAACGTTTTTTTCAAGTTTTAAAAAGCCGGCTGGGTGACCTTGGGCCAGTCACACTCTCTCAGCCCAACTCACCTCACAGGGTTGCTGTTGTGGGGAGAACAGGAGGAGGAAGGAATATTAGGTATGTTCGCCACCTTATTTATAAAAATAATAAAGGCGGGATAGAAAATAAATAAATAAAATAAAAATAGCAGTAGTAACTTCCTGCTGGTACACCTCATGATTGAATCCTTATCAGTCAGAAAGAACCAAAATAATTTGTTAGTTTAAAGGTTTTTGCATATGTATGCCTATTTATGTAGGTGGTCTTTGATTCTCTTTAGGATACTACGAAATGTGCTTTTGTTCTCCATCTTCCAAGGAGAACCATTACTGTCTTGAAGTAATCAAAAGCAGTTTCATCTTTTTCATTAATTAGCAAGTACCTTGTTTTCCATGGGCTGAAAAGGAGGTAGAAAGAAGGAAACAGACTATTTTCAATCACATGTACATTACTTAATTTTTTTCTGTGCCTTCCAGTCAGTGTTGACTCCTGGCAATTGCCTGGACTAGTCTCTGCAGTTTTCTGAGCAACATTTTTGGAAGTGGTTTGCCATTGCCTGCTTCCTTGGGATGAGAGAAGTGACTGGCCCAGTCACCCAGCTGGCTTCATGCTTAAGGCAGGACTAGAACTCATGATCTCCCAGTTTCTAGCCTGATACTTTAACCATTACAGGTAGTCCACGTTTAGCAACAACTGGGACTGGCAACTCGGTTAAGTGAAGTGGTTGCTACGTGAAACCGCAATGGTGCTTATGATCTTACTTCAGCTTTCCTTTGCTTTACAGACCTGCGAAGGTCGTAAATGCGAGGATTGGTCGTAAAGTTACTTTTTCATCACTGTCGTAACTGCGAACGGTTGCTAAATGAGGACTAACTTTACATCAGGTTGTATACACTGGGTAGAAAGATAATTTTTATTTTTAAGTGGGCAGAGGGACATAGTAGAAACTGTAGCCAGAACAGAATTTCCCCTATATCCAGCCCCCTTCCTATCTGCTTTGAAGGCTTGAAAATACTAAGCAGGTTAGATCTGGTTAGTACTTGTGAGACTTCAGGAAATCCAAGGCCCTGGATGGATGGATCAAACATTTCAACTTGGAAAAAGGCAATGGCAGGCTACAAATTCAAATCTGTCTCAGTGAGATTTTTAAAAAATGGGGGAGGGGAAAAAAGGAAAACCTGTTGTGTAAGTTCATTTGTGTGATGTTCCATGTGGACTGTAATTCCTGCTTTCACAGTAGTTATCAATGGTGCCTGCAAAGTAATATATTTTTTAAAATAACCTAACATAATTGGAGACATTAAGCTTCCATCAAACTTTCTGGTTTTCTGCAGAGAGAGGAAGCATGTGTAACTGAGAAAGTATTTGGCGTGGAGGGCAGGAATAAAACTGAATCTGAGGCCCAATTTCTATTTATTTTCAGTATAATTACATGGGATTTCTTGATTATAAAAAAGAACTGGTTCGGAAGCTGTCCATAAAAGCAAGCACCTGCTCTTTCAATCCAGGTGTCTTTGTTGCAAATCTAACGGAATGGAAAACACAAAATGTTACTAAGCAACTAGAGAAATGGATGGCACTTAATGTTGTGTGAGTATGTCCAGGTTTTTTGATTTGATAGTTGAAGATTGAGACCAATTGTATGTGAGAATGGAAAAGAGGAGAGGGAAGAGAAAAATACCTTGAAGAATTGTCTCTGTCTTTCCCATCAGCCTTCCTCAACCTGTTGTCTATTAGGCATCCTAAAATTCTGCAAGTTGCAGTCCAAAATATTTAGGGCAGTTGTTAATATCATTTTTGTCTGTACCACTATATTCATTTTTGCTATAATTTTCTACATTAACTCCTTATCACTTTCCCCATCAGCTTGAGACACCTGATCTTCAGTATCAATGATCTTCAATTACCATTCTTCACATAAGAATATTCTGGTATCTGGTTTCTTAAATAACTTTCCTATCTCATACTCTCAATCTACCTCCCTCTCTTCCTTTCAGTTCTTACTCACAACATATATATTTTTTAAACCATCACTTATCTTATTGCTGAAATACAACTTCTTGCACCCCTCACCATCAGTCATTCAGCAACATTTGGAGGCAATGGTTTCCCCAGGTCTGTGCTATAGAATGGCCATTCCTTGTATCTAAAAAAAGGTAAAGGTACCCCCCGCACATTTGTGCAGTCGTGTCCGACTCTAGGGGCCGGTGCTCATCTCCGTTTGTTAGCCAAAGAGCCAGCGTTGTCCGAAGACTCTTCCACGGTCATGTGGCCGGCATGATGCACGCGGAACGCTGTTACCTACCCACCGAAGTGGTACCTATTCATCTACTTGCATTTGCATGCTTTCGAATTGCTAGGTTGGCAAGAGCTGGAGCTAGTGCGGGAGCTCACTCCGCATGCAGGGCTAGGGATTCGAACCTCCGAACATCTTAATAGTTGCGTTTTTTAACTGTGTAAAGTAATTCACATATTTGTAAACTATCCTGTAAGGAAAGGGAAGGTAACATTATTTCCACCTATTTTGCCTTACAACTCACGCAGTTCTTTGGCATTAGCTAGGTTGACTGGGCTGAAAGAAGCTGTAGTCAGAATAACTGGACTGTATGGACTGTATGGCTAACCAGCGGGTTCATGGCTAAGGCAAGTTTACCCCCATGTTGTTTATTCGTTCAGTCGCTTCCGACTCTTCGTGACTTCATGGACCAGCCCACACCAGAGCTTCCTGTCGGCCGTCGCCACCCCCAGCTCCCCCAAGGTTGAGTCCGTCACCTCCAGAATACCATCCATCCATCTTGCCCTTGGTCGGCCCCTCTTCCTTTTGCCTTCCACTTTCCCTAGCATCAGCTTCTTCAGGGTATCCTGTCTTCTCATTATGGGGCCAAAGGACTTCAGTTTTGCCTTTAATATCATTCCCTCAAGTTGAAGCCAACTGTCTTGTGTTCTGCTATCACTCAATTCCTTTATTGCGTTTTTCTACCTCATTGTCAAGAATGTGAGTTTGCCACCAAATATTTATAAAAATAGTGCAAAAACAAACATTATGTGAAGAATACATTAAAAAGAGAATAATTGCAACCATTCAAATTATGTATCTATGAAAATGATTTTCCTTGCTAATAATTATGCTTTTGGTTCAGCTGGTTAATTTGCATTTACTTAATCATTGACTAGAGAAGAGATATACAGCAGGACTCTCGCTGGCAGTATCACTACACCTCCTCTGCTAATTGTATTTTACAAGCGGCATTCAAAGATTGACCCTATGTGGAATGTTCGCCATCTTGGTAAGTAGAGGGAAACTAACACTTTCAGATTAATACTGCACTATTACCAAATTGGAGCTAATTTGACTAATCAAACTGGTTGAGATTATAATCCTTCCCCCCGCCCCTGCCCCCCTTTAGTACTAGTTTTAGTGATTTTGGACAGAATGCATTTGTCACTGATGAAATGGGAACATGCAATTTTCTCTCCCCTGGAGTTTCTCATGCACACTCAGAATCTGTGAAATATTTATATATATGTTTTTAGGGCTTCTGTGGACCTGCAGGGAACAGGAGGAGAAACCCCTGTTGTATGAGTAGAAATCCACTAGCAGGATGTTTTTCATCCCCTGTAATGAAATGATTGGTTTTCCTCTGGGAGAGTCTTGTTGAACTTTTTATTGTCTACTTAAGAAGGTTGACATTGATGATGATGAATATGGTATATTTGAAACTTCTGTGGTATTTCAATATGCATTTAGCGATTAGTTTAGTGCAAGGATTTTCTTATCTTCAATTATGGCTTTTAGAACTCTAAAATAGTGTTTTATTTTCTATCCAATTTTAAGGGTAGTGAGCAGTGAGAATGGAACAAAGGAACAAAAGATTTCTGATGAAATTTTAAATTAGTCAACCTATCAAATGGTTAGTTCCACATGTGGTTGAAAACTGCAGGTACACCTATTTCTGCCACACGACTTGTTAAATTTAATGTGTTTTTCAATTTAAAGGTTCAAGTGCTGGCAAAAGATACTCACCAGAGTTTGTGAAAGCTGCCAAATTACTCCACTGGAACGGACATTTCAAACCCTGGGGGCGAACAGCATCCTTTGCAGATGTTTGGGAAAAATGGTACATTCCTGATCCTAGTGGCAAATTTAATTTGATTCGGAGGCATAGTGAGATTTACGCAGCACAGTAAGGACTCAATACCTACATACTTTTCTCAGGAAACTTGTCAGATCACAGAGTGAAATCAGTAATGGTATGTCCATTTAATCTGCATTGCATTTGAGAAAGACTTGAAATTGTATGCCTGAAGAAGCAGCTTCGTGCCTTCAAGTACAAGATGAGGAATAGCCTGTATCAACTACGCAGCTGGACCAGATGAATTCTTCAGAAATAAGCTTTTATAACGAACTGTTACAAAATTAGCTTCATCTAGGAATGTGACACTTACTCCTGGGTGTCTGCAACATGCCTTGCACAGCTATTTCTTTGTACCAAAAAACAAAAACAAAAAAACCTTCCTCCTCCTAGCAGTAACCTGTGAATGTAAGTTTTCTGTTAGAACTTTTTCTCTTTAGTATTTAGTCAGTTGTTTACACTTATTTAAATCTGTTGTAGATTTAATCTGTTTTTGTAATTATTTAGTAAATGATGGAAGAAACTGCCCAACAACACTAAAGCAGCCTGTTTAAAATCATGGAGAAAGCCACACAAACAAAGATTGATTTGTTTGTATGCGGGTTCAGATTAATCTACATTTGATAACTGTAATAAAAAGTAATCTTGTCTTACAATATATGACTTCCTTCAATAAATGGATTCAGTTTCTTGAGCATCTATTTGGAAAATATGCACATTAAATGGACTAATTAGAAATTTGGGAGAAAAGTTCACAAATTAAAAGAAAAACTAAATTTTGATCTGCTGCCAAGAAAAGAGGTAGAGCAGAGGTGTAGAAGCTCAAGTGTCCCTCCTCCAAAAATTGCTGCTAAACTACAACACAACAGAAGGAGAAACATATTTTTCAGGTTTGGAAATCAGAAAGCCCTTAATGATCCATACTTGCTCTATCTAAAACACAAACTCTCCACAGATTACAATCTGAATTGTTACTTCATTCTGCTTTTGTAAAACACTGGTTTTACTTCATCGTTATAACATCAACACAATACATGTGATAAAAGTATTTACTGAACATAATTTACTAAGTCAGAAATTATCTTTCCTTATCAGTTGCTATTTCTAAACATTTACAAGAATCTGGTGTTCAGCAGCTGCAAAAGCTATCAGATTAGGAATGCATTCCAGAATGTGAAAAATACTCGGAATTTCTAATATTTTCTTCACATGTAATCAGTATTGAAGTCATAGGCATCATCCAGGTCACCAGTTTTGAGTTGTTTACCATCTGAAGAAAAGAAAAAAATATGCAAGTTCAGAACATTTTATGCTGTTTTTTTAAATAAAACTTTATTTTCAAAATACAGTTAAGATACAAAAAAGACTATAGAGTAGATAGAAAACAACTAAAGAGAACAAACGATAAAAGTGTCAATAGAAAGAAATGGAAAGCAACTTCCGACTTTCCGATACAGATATAGGTAAATTTACAAATCTAATCTCTTACAATTAATTAACCCATAATAACATTATTTCTATTACAACAATCATTTAATCTCTCAAACCCAAAATCAAAACCTCATTTTTTTCTATTACAAGCAAGTATTCCAAAAGTGGTTGCCAAGTTAGTATAAATGCAGAAATAAAGTGCTCTCTTATTAAAGCTGTTAATTTAGCCATTTGAGCTGTCCATTAATTTAATAATCCAATCTTCAACCGTAGGTATTTGTGGATCTTTCCATCGTTGTGCATGTAACAGTCTTGCAGCCGTAATCAGATATAACATCAAAACTCTATGCTGTTTCTCTAATTCCTTTTCCATGAATCCCAAAAGAAAAAGTTCTGGTTTTCTTTGTATAGTTACTTTAAGAATCTTTTGAATAATAATACAGAACATTTTATGCTGTTTTATTTAAATATTTACTCCTGTGAACTTTGTAGGTTTAATATATACCTGTAGGTAATGTTTTCCTACTGGCATTCTTTGCTTTCAACTCTTCAGAGGGTGCTTGACTATTCATTATTCTGCCACTTTCCTGAAACAAGATGACTAATAATATAAATTCCTATATTAACAGTACTGATGTAGGAAAATCAGAACAACTTGATTTCTTATGCAGTGCATACACATTCCTATGTAATCTAGGTTAGTGGTTATGTTCTCCATTTTAAAGATGGGAACTGAAATCTATTCTGTATTAATAAAGAGTTTCAAATATCTAAATCTCCACCCTTTATTACATGTGTGGTGAATCCACGAATTATAATTTTAAATTGCTTAATACTACAAATGAAGCCCTATGTCACTTGAACAGATTTTTGCTTGTGTAACAGGACTTCTTTCTCCTCCTTTGCACACAACTCAAAATTTATTCCTCCTGGTTTGTTGACAGGTGAAACAATTCTGTCAGGGAAAGACCTCACAGACATCATCCTAGGCATCTTAAAATTCAACTGTTACCTCTTCTGCATCTTCAAGATCACTTTCATCATCCTCAATTTCTTCTTCAGTTAATTCTTCATCATTTTCTTCCATATTCTCTAATTCCAGAGCTTCCTCTGGCTGTTCGTTATCTTCAATGATGCCATCCGTGAAGCCAGGAGATTGGAAGACAATAGTGCTTGCCTGGTTAGGGTATTTGTTAGCTAAAAAAGAAATACTTCCTTAAGAGACAGACTGAACAGACAGAACTTTCTAGGGCATTTTGCCAAAAGATAAACCACCTGGTTTCTAGACAGTGGAATACTTTCACTATAGAAGTGAATTCTGCCTCAACACTTTCAAGATTACGAGTTTGTTAGCAAGATTGTTTGCAAATCACAAAGACTGTTTGCTAATTTTTCACTGATGGGGAAAAAATAAATGGAGCAATAATAAACTATCAATAGAAAAAGCATTTGAACATTAGCTCTCTCTCTTGCTATGAAAATTCCTAATAGTTTATTTATCAAATATATTTATTTATCACAATCTAAAGCCACCCAACTCCATTACAACTCTGGAGTTCCTTAAACATTGTCAGATTTATCATTGCCCAAGTGTTATAAACAGAGCTTAAATAAAAAATAATGCCGAGTATGTACTTCTAAACAAATAGGTTTGCTGCCCAAAGTAACATGGGAGAGGAGAGCAGAAAAGGCAATTAGAGATAGCCTTCCACAACAGGTACTCACCAATGCATTGCCAGATGTTACATACAGACTTGAAAAATTGAAACAAGGAAACCTTATTACCTCCCCTCCAAGTACCAGGAATCAAAATCCATTTATAGCTCCTGATGAATTATAATGCTCAGGAGACAATTAGACATGATGGCACCATAAACCTGCATTTTCAAATATACTGTAGATCAACCAGAGTGGGAATATGCCATTTCAAGCAGAAGAACAGTAGTAAGAAGGAAAGATTCTTAGTTAAGTTTAGTTATTTCCAGTATGTGGAAATAATTTTATTTAGGAGAAAGCAGTGGATGGAGAAAAGTGTTAACAACCTTGTGTGAACTGATTGTAATTTGGGGATTAAGTTGAGGCATATTCTGATATCTTTGAAGGATTATGTTTTGTTCTCCCCGAAATGTATCCAACATAGTAGCCAATTTATTTTCTTCACAGAATTCAAAGGCAGCCTCTGGAAAGGCTATTCTGTATTAGGTAAACCAGCTTGATTCAGTTCTTCAGTTATTCATACTAGGTTAATAAGATCTGGATTTTGCCCTTATATGTACTGTATATAAGATGAGAGAGGGGTTTTGTACACTAACCTCACCTTTTACAGTATTTTTGTTATCTTCTTCCAGTTCCTGAAAATTAAAACCCTCCTGCATTGCTGCTACCCCTTCCTTGGAAAGATGTGGAGACAGATTCCATGGTTCAGGAGGTTGAGAATAGTAACTAACTCTGGCACTGAAATAAAGGAAGTTTAGAAGAGACTTTTACTCTTGAACAGAAATATAAAAATCCCTCTTAGATAAAATAGCTGAACAAGCTCTTGGGCTTGCTTTTTGCATATACATACACCTACAGGTATTCTTCGTTTAGTGACTGACTCTGACAGCGCCCATTTGCAGTTCCAATGGTGATGAAAAAGTAACTTTGCAACCAATATATGCATTCACAACCTTCGCAGCATCTCTCTCTCAGTTACATGTTCACCATTACACAGCACTATCACATTGTCCAATGCCTGGCTCCCCCCCCCCCCATGGAGAGATTGCTTAAATAAGTTATCTCTTCCTGAGCTGCTTTTCTCTGCAGCTCAGCACTTCGTAAACAGTGCTAACTAGAAATTAACAAGCTCAGCTCTGTCACCTTAATTAGTTGATTAGAACCCTCTCTTGGCAGCTGTTTCCTGACACTGTCAAGACCTTAATCAGTCTCACACTAAAGGTTTTTGTTCGCCTCCCTAAGCTGCTTGTGTGCTAGGCTGTTTAAACAGCCGGTGCTAGCGCATTCCTCTCAATGTGTATTCCCATTGTGTGCCTGCTTACTCTCCTGTAATCCCTTCCATTCCAATGAATGTAAATACAGACATTAATTCCCTTCTTGCTAATTATCCCAGCACCAGGGGAGGGAGTGGTGAAAAGGGGTATAAGATTTGCCCTTTTACCTGGCTTTCTCCTGAGTAGAGTTCTGGAAACCTTCCCAACCATTTGGGCTTACCCGGTTGTTTGGGATCATATTCTTTTGATGCTATAAGTATATTCAGGGACAATTTCTTAATAAACCTTTTTCAAGATTTATTACTGTCCTGGCAACTCCCTTAGTGTTTTCATTCTTTGGTATTGTTGGGATAAATTAAGATCTCTCCCTGCCCTCCATGTTGTCTTCCCCCAGAACAGGTAAAGGAAGCCCAATTGTTAAAAAAAGGTTACAAAATAGAATGAGTTTGATAATGCCAGAGATTAAGATATAAAAGGAAGCCCAACTGCTTAGACAAAGGATTCCCTTCCGATTCAATTGGAAACCTTGGAACACAAAAGGTCAGCTCATTCAGAGAACTTAGCCAGCCCATTCAGGTAGACCTTCTTCCCCAGCCAAACAGATCTCCATCTAAATTAAAACTAACCCATAGGGCAGCCCAATCAAACCTTCCGATATTTCGATCAAACCCAAAGGACAAAGAGAACAAAACCCGTACATTAAACATAAGAAAAGGAGAGAAGGCTTTCCCAGAAACTGACAAAACAAACCCAGTGGGAAAACCCGAGGCACCGGCAGTGTGAAAGTAGCAATACAATAGAGGGCACCAAAACAAGGAAGGACTTCCCTTTCTAATAGTGAAAGCTTTCTAAGAAATCCTAGAGAAAGCTTTCTCAGGAACCAATTAAGAGTTGTTAAAACAAAATAAATGCCATTTCCTCATATTTTTCTTAACAAAACCTGTATTTCTTTGACAAAAGACCTCTGTGACTATAAGGACTGGTTGGAGTGTGCTCGTGTGGCCACCTTCCAACCAGCATACCCTGTACCTTGTACTCTGTATCTGCTCTTGGGAATAAACCAGCAAACCTCTGTTCCAGCAACTGCCTGAGTCTATTCATTCCCGGCTTGGGACGAACCTTGGTAAGATTCCTTTTAACAGTATCCATCCTGCAAGTTCTAAATTAAGCATCAACATATACAGTAGATTAACGGCAACATGCGTACAGGTAGTCCTTGCTTAACCACCATTTGTTCAGCAACCGTTCAAAGTTACGACGGCATTGAACAAACGGTATATACACCCAGTTCTTGAGTTACGGCTGTTGCAGCGCCCCCACAGTCACATGATCAAAATTCAGGCACTTAGCAGCCCCCCTGCATTTACAACTGCAGGAGCACTTCAACCCCCTCCACCCATCTCTGCCCTGAAGGCCACCCAGCACTCCGCCACGGCCTTTGTGCCTCGCAAAGGGTGAGGCCAGGTCAGCAGCCA
This sequence comes from Charina bottae, assembly GCA_023362775.1. Lineage (NCBI taxonomy): Eukaryota > Metazoa > Chordata > Lepidosauria > Squamata > Charinaidae > Charina > Charina bottae. Next base: position 2,075,119 of record JALMGJ010000022.1, read on the forward strand.
GTGGGAGGAAGACGGCAAAGGTCCGTTTGGTGTGGCAGGGGCAGCGGAGCTCAGGGTGGCTTATACGCCCTCCCGCCCCCAGCAGCAGCCACCCTTAGCCCAGCTGTGCTTACACTGCAGCAGCCACTTACCCGCCCACTGGCCTGCGAGCCGCCTGGGACTCACAACTTCCTGCCAGCTTCCCCATTGACTTTGCTTGTTGGAAGCCGGTGGGAAGTCATGAGGAGGTCCTCACTTAATGACCAGTGATCCTTGCTTAACAAAAGCAATGGGGACTGCCATTGTGCTTTACAACCACATCGCTTAGCAATGGAAATTCCTGTCTCAGTTACCGTCGTTAACCAAGGACTACTTGTATCATTTTGCTTATTTATCTCATACCAAGATGTCCTCAAAGAGAAAGAAGTTCAGTTGAAGGAAGTAGCAAGAAGCAAAGGAAAGCTGAAGTAAAATCATAAGCACAGTCACAGTCATGTGGTTTTCACTTAGCGTCCACTTCACTTAACAACCAAGTCGCTGGAACCAATTGCAGTCGCTAAATGAGGATTACCTGTACATCTTCAACCCATTTGCTTGATACATAGACACATGCACACTTCAAACTCTTGGGCTTGCTATATAACAGTAAAATAACAGTAACAATATATTTATATGCTGCCCAACTCCAAGCAACTCTGGGTGGTTTACAAATTGTGATATTAATTAATTAATTAATTAATCAATTTATATCACTGCCCCATCTCCTCCAAAGGGATGTCTGTCTGTCTGTCTGTCTGTCTGTCTGTCTATCCCTATCATTAACACTACAAAAGAAGTGAATGAATGCACAACTTAAGTTTGATTCAAGGTTCTTTGAAGCAGTTACCCCAAATTGCTTTTCAGTTTATGTTTCCACATGCATACCAAGTTGTTTGGCCGACAACCTACAAACATACCAAAGGTTTTTGATTGTTACAGAACCTTTTAAACAAAGTCACTCTTTGTCCCATTTTAAATCAGTATCTCCAAATACCTCTTTGCCACAATTTTACTAGCTCTCAGTTATTATCTGAGGAAAAAAATACTGCACAGAAAGTTTCAGATAAAGTTTACTTTTACATCATAGCATGACATGCAAAATATACTTAAAACTGTAAATAAGTGGCCTTGTTTATGCCTGAGTATTTAGGATTCAATAATATACATTTTGCATGGGAAAATCCCAGACTCAATCCCTAGTAGATATACAAGAGAGATTATCCCCTACGTCTAAGGTTTTAGACAGCTAAAGGAAGCCATATTGTATTAGAGGGAACAACAATCTGACTCAGAATTCAAACAAATGTGCAATAAATTTACTGATCTTATCTGAGTAAAAAAATCTCATTACTACAGCAAAGGAGCTGATTTTATTGTAAGTAAATGACTAAATATTTACCCTGTCCAGTCCCAGAGCAATAACTTAGCTGCACCTTCTGTATTAGGAAGACCACCTTTTTTCAACATTCCTCTCTTTCGAGCAAGCAGAGTTAAAAACTCCAGAGAATTCCTGTAGTCTGGGATGTTATAGTGTAACATGACCTAGAACAAAAGAAAGCCCCCTCAAATATTATATTCTCAGAACGTCCCTTTGAATGAAGAAATTCCTACATAATTTCAAACTGTCTACAGCCAGAGTTGCCTGCTTCTGCTCCAGTACATCTATGCGAGCCACTGCTTTTCTGGTGTGGAAAAAAACAACATAAAGCTGGGTCAAAAAGCACCATTTAAGCGGACAGCAAGATCAGAGTTGGATCTCATGTCGTCACTATAACAGTATGACATAGCAAATATCCTCATTTCTCACTTGCCTAAATGGTGGCACATTAAATGTAATCATATCCTCTTCTATTGTATAAGTAGAATATAAATATTCTCTTCTATTGTAAATATAATCAACACAATAACAGGACAGTTTATCTCATAGAGTCAAATTTCATTTCATTGACATGCCAGATAAATGAATAGTGTCATCGAGCTGCATTGCTCAAATCCTGCTCTGAAGTATAGCAAACAGGGTTTTATCAAAAGCTCTTAAAATGGCTACAAACTGTGAAACTGTATAGTATCTTTACCTGCTGTTTCCTGCAGTGCTTCAGAATAGCATCTACTGAATCAAGTAGGCTCTCAGCATGTGTGATACTTCTCAGTGCCAGAGCTAGAGCAGAACACGAAGGTGCTGCAATTATACAGGGACTATCCAACATCTTGATATGTTTCTCAATGTGCACGGCTTGTACACACCTTAAAAAGAACAGACACATAATGGTTGGAATGAATCACGCACCTGCACAACCAGGACCATGATGAAGCAAATGGCAGAAATAACAGGATGCAGTCATCCACAGAAAGCCAGCTACAGCTGGGTATGAAATATGACCCAACCCAGAGAGGGATTGGAGAACAGCTTTGAAAGAAGCTATTGAAGGAAATAGCTATCTGGGTTAAATTCTTTATTAAAATTTATATTATGGATTAATCTAAGCAATTCTATGTACACCTGCTGCAAGTTCTGGCCACTCTATAAGCTGCAGACAAGGTAGGAAAAGCTAACGTAGTAAGTTTTTCCACTATTTTTCTCCTGACAGATGCAGAAGGAAATTCTCTCTGTAAAGAGTGGGGGGTGGCAGCGACTGGACAGATGACTCTCCCCAGGATTATAGGAGGGTTCAACAGAGAAGATTGTGGGATAAGGGCTGAGGGACTGTTGCTTAAGGGACCCAGAAAGACCAACCCACTATGCTCCTATGTGTGGGTGTGCATGTGTGTGCTTTGTACAACACTGCTTTACTAAAACAAACTAACTTTGTTAGGCCTCTCTCTGGTCCCACGTTGCAGGCGCGTACCTCTTTCAGACTATTGATTATGCTGCTTTTCCCCACATTTGGAAAACCTAAAGCCCATCACAAAACAAAACAAAAAATTCTTATAAGACATAACATGAAGTGGATTATTTTGAAGAGCCGAGATTTAGATGGGTAAGATTCTATCTGAAGTTCAACCTCACATCTGAATGTAAATACAGCATCTTCAAATTATCTTATATTCTAGGAATTCCACTTCAAATAATCTGATATTCCAGAAAAACAATTTATTCAGAGAAGACTGGATTCCTCTTTCAGTCTCCTCTTCCTCTCATTTGTCTGTTCCTTTTAAATTTGAAACACAACAGGGTCTGGGTGGAAGAAAAACTTTGGCAGGTACATTGCCATTTTCTGATTTTGGACAATGTTGCATTTTCTGAAAATATCTGTTCGTATATCTGGAGCCAATTAGGTTTTTTAAGCTGCCTATAGAGCAAGATCAGAGTTGGATCTGAAGTCTTCACAATGAGACGAAGACAAAAGCATGTATCCTCATTTCTCACTCCAGTTTTATAATTGAGCAGGCATCTTCCGCATAAAAAATAGTATAATGTGATCAATTGTAATATTTTATGTACATTTTTCAAGCATCCCATTTCCATAGCAGTTCTTATTATATACAAGTGTGTACTACAGTTCACCAAACTCTTTATGGACAAGGCAAACTTACCTATCACACCAACCTGTATGTTATCTTTAGTCATACCATATCCTTGAAGAAGTTTCAGGAGGCACTGACTCCCAAAGCATTTGTTTGCTCTTGATAAGTCTAGATATGCACTATGTTTTTTTGTACGTTTTTTCTCTTGCTGTAAATTTAAATTAAGATTTCAGATCAGCAGAGTATCAATTTCACAGAGAAATATATTTCAACAAGGATAGATACAGCCATGTGGCAAACAAAGAGCCCAACAAGTTAAAAGTGGCTTTTAACTAAAAGAAGAATTTGAGTCAAAGGGTCAATTATAATAAAGTCATGAAATCAGTAAAAGAGAGAAATTAATTTATGGATTTTTATTTAAACACAGAGCAGAACAACATTCCATCTTTAGTGGTATTTGCCATTATTTCTTCAATTGTTGTAGGATAAAATAGGAAAAGTTTTCAACAAAAACTGTTTTAAAAGGAGTATATTTTACCTTTTGCAACAGCAGTCACTAAAAAAAACTTTATTACTAGCTGTTAAATTCTAATAACGTGCCTCAATTAAAACTCATTTAATCAAGAAAAGGAAAATACAACTTTTAAGAATCTTCAAAAATATTGCTGAAATTTTAGACATCAACTTGCTAAACATGTCAGAGTATTATGAATAAAATGGGAAGGCACAAAACCCTAGATAATGCATTTTTAAATAAACATAGTCATAAACACCCCAAAACTATTTTATATGATACCCTATCTCCCTTGTCCCTAATTCGGTTCAAGCCTCTGGGTTTTATTCTTTCTATACTCTCTGTATAATGTTGAAGATTGCAGAATCTTGCACAGCCCTCATCATTTATTTACAGAGGGAAAATAGGAATGCTTTTTAGCACTAGATGATCACAATGGAGTTTTTTAGTCAAAGAATTTTAGTTATTAAGGAAGAAACAATCAACACAACTGAGGAAGTATAACTGCTATCTTATGTCTGGTAATACTAGCACCCTTGCTCATTTCAAATCAAAATAAAGCTTTTTTCTACCTAACAGTAATGGTAGTATGATAGTGGAATCCATTTCCCAATGACTCCCCTTCAGAGGATGTAGTCAAGCAGGGCATGGAAAGTCCACTGGTAGAATTATTTTGATTTGGGTTCCTGCATGAAAAGTGGGTTGGATTCAATAGTCTAAATGGCCTATTTAAGGATTCTCTGGAAGAATGTATGATAGTTAGTGGTACTACAATCTATGCATACTTACCTCTACAGTGTTTATGATCGCTCTATGTTCAGGAATGCTAATTTAATCAGGTTTATTAAATAGGAGGAAATGATTTCATATTATCTTTAGACTTTTATCAGTACTGTTGTTTGTTTATAGTATAATAAAAACAACACATTTTGGAGCATTACAGAAGACAGGAAAATATATTCTTACCACAGTTTTGTCTTTTATCTGCATTGCAGATTTAAAAGCAACAGTTGGAAGATCTTTATTTAAATAACTTAACCAATCCTCCAAGTTTTCTTTTGGTATCAGATCTGGGAGAAAAAACATACAGAAGCTTGGCTGTAAAAAATATTATGCTGTTGCGTGATGATACATGCTTTTCAGACATTGTAAGAAAACTGCATTAGTCTGTGGGGCAGAAAATCAGAAGGAATCTGGTAGCACATTTTCCAACTAACAAATTTTATTAAAAGGCATCTGATAAAGTAAGCTGCAGCTCACAAAACACATTTGCCTTTTAATAAAATCTGTTAGTCAGAAAAGATGCTACCAGATTCCTCATGCCTTTCAGGTTTACTTCTAAAAAGACAGTGTGTTTTGGCTTTTATAGCATCAGCATTTGTGGGCTACTCACTAAATATACACAACTATTTACAGCTACCTGTAATCTGTTGCTCTCTAAAGCAGTGTTTCTCAACCTTGGCCAGTTTAAGATGGGTGGACTTCAACTCCCAGAATTCTCCAGCCAGCCATGCTGGCTGGGGAATTCTGGGAGTTGAGGTCCACCCATCTTAAACTGGCCAAGGTTGAGAAACACTGCTCTAAAGTCTTGGAGGATCATTAGAGGTATACCATATAAAGAGCACTTCTGCCTGTTTGTAGCAAGAAAGATGAATTGTTACTCCATGTCTTATTCTGATGCAATTTTTAATAGAAATTAATGTCCAAGACTTGTAGGTTGCATTATTTCTGTTTCTTTCACACAGAAAGTCCTATTACCCACAAACCCTAACAAACTGTTCAAATTAAACTGACTGGTGCAATAATATGATTCTACTTCACTGGATTTAGATTTAGCCTGGAATACAGTATGTTTCTCAAAAGTATTTATTATGAGGCATATTATTCATCTACTTCATGAAGCTGCCCAGCTTGAACCTACTAGAAATGGTAACTATAGCAATAGTTACTATATTACTATATAATTACTATATACTAATTACTATATAATTACTATATACTATATAATATAGTATATTACATATACTATAGAAAAGTATTGAAACCAGTATGTGTCATTTCGCGACACATTCTTACAGCAGGGCACAAGGCAGGCACTAGGACCTGCGTGGAATCACAGTAGGTTTGGAGGCAGCAAGGCACAAGGCAGGCATTACAACCTGCGCAGAATCCTGGCAGAGCTTGGAGGCAGCAGCAGCCGCGACACACCCAAACACTGCAGCCAACACACTGTGTCCCGACACACAGTTTGGAAAGCTCTGCTCCAGAGGATATTGACAGTAATACATAGACAATTCCCCTCCAGAGACAATTCTAAACTCTTCAGCAAACTAGACGTATTCTGAGCTTGACATATACATCCAGGCAGATCAATACAAAACTGAAGTTTAAATTCAGCAGAATAAAGCACACTTTACCCAATACTTTTAATAAGAGCCTTTCCATAGTCAGCTTTATTCCAGTTTCTTTCAACACAGGGCCACCCACTAAGTGGGAATAATGCCCCAAGTGCCCTGCAGCAGCTTAGAAGGCAAAATGCTTGTGAAGATGTTCATAGGATAAAAGCATGGTGTGGGTGCAATCCAGCTGTTTTTAAACATACAGGATGGGAACTACCACAATCAGCTATGCCTCCTTAGCAAGAACAGTGAGCTCAGAGTTGGATCTGACAGTCTCCAGATACAGGTCAGCAAGTTTTTGCGGCTTCCTCACAGCTCACATCCTACTGAAGAATTATTTAAATGGCAGATAATGTGATCAACAATGTAGTCAAGCTTCACAGCTTAAATACAAGCCAATCCAGCCTCTACCAGTATTTAAGCAAAATGGACCAGTCTCTTATTTTCATTTCTAAATTTCACACAAGAGAACTCTAAATCATTGGACTTAATTGGCCTATGGAGAGTTGGAAAGTTTCGGTAGAGTAAAAAGTGTTACTCATTTTACTTACCAATTTTATTTAAAACCAAAAGTATTTTTTTCCTTCCATCAGACTGAGCAACAAGTTGTTCAACCTGTGGACATCTACAGCCTAGAGGATCTCTAGCATCCAAGATTTCAAGTACTACATCTGAAGCCTCAATCACCTAAAGAGTAATAAAGAACAATTAGGCATTTGAGGCCATATTTGAAAGCTTCTGAGTCATGACATTCCCAGTACTATTCTGGTATCAAGCTAATTTAAAAGAGTAATTCAAATGCACTTAAAAAAGCTTCTCCAACAAATTGAATACAACATTCTTTGAGGACTTAATTTTCCATTGTTTTCAGAGCCATATCAAACTCATGGTATTAGTAGAAACCATACTAAAAAAAAGAATGCTGGGAAACAGTCAAATATAGGGTTAAAACTAACCACAAGTGCCTTTATAAAAAGTAGGGTATAAATACAAATAAAAATATGCACATCTTCAAAACTTAAGAGAAAACAATAATGGAAAGAAAATAGTTTTGAATATATTTAGAATACTTTTGCCATTGTAATTTTTTTGCCTTCTAATATATTAAAAAGCAATATGTAGAAAAAAAATAATGGTCTTCTGCTCTGGTTGTGGGACTTCCCCATGCTCTCTCCTTCCCTAAATCCTCCATTTGCTCTAGGGTAGGGGGAAGGGGGATACAAAGATGAAACAGAGAGGATATTCTGCCAGTGTTTCCATTTCACTAGCAAGAGATCATACTGGATGCAATGTTGAATAGTTTAAATAATTTCGGTCAAGAAAGAAATATAATTTATGATTTTAGAAATGTATAAAGCAACTAAAACTTCTAGATATTGGAAGAAAAGAAAGATATAACATGCATTTCCATAGATGTAACTTTAGACTTAGGATACTGAAGATCTTCATTAAATGTCTTTTCTCAGAGAACAGAAGCAACAAAGAAACTCTTAAGCCAGGGCTTTCCAAACGCGCAAAAACCCGGAAGCACCGCCACTTCTGGTTTTTGTGCACCACCACCGCCGCACTTTCTGATTTTCACGCACCGCCGCAGCGGCAGCAGTGGTGTCCTTGTGTGGCGTGCGAAAACCCGGAAGCGCTAATGGCCCGCCACTGCCGTGCATGCAGCCGCAGCGCACCATCAGCGCTTCCGGGTTTTGACGCGACACACCTAGGCCCCGCAGGCAAGTTTTGTGTCACGACACAGAGTTTGGAAAGCTGTGTCTTAAGCCATTATAAGTTGTCAAACTAATAGCTCTTTTAAAAATAAAGAGAATAGCCTTTCCATATATATCTGAAAAATGTCTCAAAAGAAATGCAAATCTTTGAGACAAGTATGAAATCTGAGGGGGGGGGAACTTTCTCACCTTTTTTAACTCGCCACAAAATGATTTCTTTGAATTTTTTTCTACCTGCTGGTTGGATTTTATTTTTTGCTTTGTAGTTGATTTCTAAAAATAGGAGATGTAAAAATCAGATGAAAATTTAGAAACTAGGAATCTAGTATCATTTACAATGGGGAGCAATGATAAAAGTTCATTCATTTTACAGCATTTATGTACCACCCCAATCCACGGACTCTGCAGTGTGCAAAACATGATAAGCTAGCCCAACTAATACCCTTCTTAACCAATTGAAAAACACCATAAAATATAAAACGAAATGGTTACCCACAATTCCTCATTACGGGCCAAAGGTCTGCTAAAATGGAATGGTTTTCTGAAACAGCAAAGGGAAGGGGCAAAGCATACCTTGGGGGCAGTATGTTTTACTGCACAGGGGCTATTACAGAGAAGACCTGCCTTCTGGCCTATTCCTTTTCTCCTTACCTGCCGTGGGGGTGGAACTTTAAGTACGTCCTATCTAGATACTCAAAGAGGATCATGGTGAGCAAATCCCTGATATAACCCAGTGCCACACTGTATAAAGCTTTATTGGTAATAACCAGCATTTTGCATTGGGCTCCAAAGTCTACTGGCAATCAGTGCAGCACCTGCAAAATAGGTGCCACTCTGCAATGATGGGTCTTCAGTGAAAGCAGTCTAGTTACTGTATTGTGGACTCAGTTACAGCACACTGTCTGTAAAGGCAGCCCCATGCAGTGTGTGTTACAGGAATCCTGTGATGCGGTGATCTGGGTATGAGTTACTGTCACCAAGGCTTCCTGGTCCAGAACAGGCTGTAACTTGTGCATCAGCTGAAGCTGGGAAAAGGCCCCCTAACCCATAAATCAAGGGGGATCCTCAAGTCACAGATTTCCTCCTTCAGGGGGAATGGCACCCTATCAAGAACAAGCATGGGATGCAATACTTCCAAACAGCCAAGGCGCTTAGACAACCAGCACCTCCACCTTGCTAGTTTAGTCTGAGCTTGTTTTTCCCCATCTAGTGCCTACAGCAGGGTTTCTCAACCAGGGTTCCGTGAGAGGTCCCTAGGGGTTCCCTGGGAGATCACAATTTATTAAAAAAAATTATTTCAAATTCAGACAACTTCACATTAAAGAGGGAAGTTTCATTCCTTATTTTTAGTTTAAGAACACTGTTAATGCATACAAACAGGCCTAAACATGAAACGAATATAATTTTGTAACTTCTGGCCTATATTTGAGCCTGAATGGACAAGGGTTCCCCGAGGCTTGAAAAATATTTCAAGGGTTCCTCCAGGGTCAAAAGGTTGAGAAAGGCTACCCTACAGCCTGCAGACACTGGTTCAAGACTTGAACAGAATCAGTGCACTGATGATACCTCACTCCAAACTGAAGGATGGCCTCCCACAGCATTTTCAAATAGATACTAAAGAACATGAGGGAGAGGACCAAGCCTTGCTGTACTTCACTCTGGAGCAGCCATGGGCTGGATCACTCTTCCCTCACGATTACATACACAGGTACAAATGCAGAGGCTCAGGGTACAATTATTCTGAAAGAAATAAATGTGAGGGAATATTTCTCTCCTTTGGTCAGCATAATCTGAATGTAGTGCTTTCCTAGAAATCCATACCTCATCACTAGCATCCTTTTTATTTGCTTGTTGGTTACGTTTCTTTTCTAGTTCCTTCTGCCGAGCAAGTTTCTGCTTCTGTTTCAATTCTTCACGCTATTAACACAAAATATAAACATGTTCTTTTATACTATGACAATCAGAACCTCTTGATCCTGCTTTAAAACGAATTATGGCCATTCTTCTAGTGTTTATCTGGTTACTGCATTTCACTGTACAGTATTTTGTATATCATAACAAAATGATAGCAAAAATATCATAGATATGTTTTAATTTAGCAGATATACAAGGATATACAAAATCACACAAGATTATATTTTCCTATAATCCTAGCAAACATGGAATAATGGTCTTAAAATTCCTGATATGTGCTCAGAAAATATCAGTTCTGCTCTTAGTAAAAAAGTGATTGTGCAATTATATATGACTTCATGCCAAAGTTCAAGCTGTTTTACCTGTTGCTTCCTTTGTTCAGCTTCCCGAAGAACCTCTTCTTTAAATGGGGCGGCATTGGGAATTCCAGGATCTTTCTTTGGCTTTTTGTGCCTATGTTTCTTGGCTTCTTTTCGGAGTTTTCTATTGTGTTCTCGTACCTATAAAACAGTGGTCCTCTTTTGCTATTAAAGATTTTCAAACTTGAGAACTTTTCATCCATCTTTCCTCTTCATATAAATACTTCAACATTGTCTGTGCTACATACTCTTAGTTTGTAAGGGACACATCTTATTAAATATGGTGGGCAATTAAATATCAGAATGCAGATGTTGCAGACAATTGGATATAAGTATATCTTGCAATGAAAACAGAAGAAAGGCATACAAATTTGGATCTGAATGCACCTTATCTTTGCTATTTTGAGCTGGCTATGGATGCTATACAAAATACTAATTTTATTCTAATTTTTGGAGCTTTAAAACTTTTTTTACTTGTTCACTCCTTTTTAACCTTTACTTATCAAAAGTATGACATAAACTATAATGATTAGCTTACCCCTAATCATGAATTCTAAAAACATTAGTTTAAAACTGCAGGGCTCCCAAACTGAGCACCACAGCATCCCAGCAAATTCACAGGGGCATTGTGGGATATTTTAAATATTTGAGGGAAACACAGTGATACTCAATGTCTGTCAAATACTATTGGGTGTCATGAACCAAGAAAGTTTGGAACTTCTAATTTAAAACAAGTCTGTATTGTTATTCAATGTTATAACAAAAATAGGTAAGGAAATCATGGCAGTTTTCTACTCCTTTCTGAAGGTAACTGATGAACTGATGATGACAAATAGTGCTATTAAACTGAAGACCGCAGGAATTCAAGGAGAATGGAAGATGAAGGAATGTTGAACCAAAAATTCTTGAAGCAAGAATTATACCAATGAAGAGTTAATTATACCATGAACTTTATGTCCTTTCCACACTTCTCAGAAATGGATTCAAATAATCTAAGATGCATTTTTATCTATTCCAGACTTTCCTCACCCTCCTTGGTACCCCCTAGGTATGTTGTCCAAAAGCTCCCAATTATAGGAACTGGAGCCTAACAAATCTAGAGGGCATCAAATTGGAGAAGGCTGATCAATACAGTAGTAATCAATCTTTCACCAGAAATGCACAATGGGAGGCACCAGGACTGCATGCCATGCAGCCCCTAACGACCTTGGGTTTGACCCCCAGGGACCTTCAAAAGTAACTACCATCAGCTTCACAGCACAAACCTTCCATACCTGTTATTGTCTGAGCAGCTACTGAACACAGGTTTAGTGCTCCTCCAGATAAGGGCTAGATCTGTGTCCAAAGGAACCCAAACAAGTGAGAAGCATGAGGGGAGGGGTCGTACGAACCAGCTCTCTCTTCTGCTTCACTAAACAATCCCTGTCAAAAGATCACTAAATCTGTGTTCAAAAATAGCCTGGCTGACAATTGACAGGTGCTACTGAGGAGGGCTGCATGATGAAGCCGAAGGGAGCGCTCCTGCTGCGTCACGCAACTCTCCCTGCCACCTTTCAGCTCACGCAACTGACTCGCCTGTCAAGCCCCTCACATCAGGGCACAATCAAGGAAGCAATAATTACACAAACTTCAGTAAGGTGTTTTAATGCAAGGATAAGGAGTAAAGTCAGGGATCTTGGAAATTGTGATAGGAACATCCAGCCTTCATTTATTAAATGTCTTTTCTCAGAGAACAGAAGCAACAAAGCAACTCTTAAGCTATTATAAGGCCCTCTCTCAGTGCCTGGGGGCTGTGGGGGTCTGGATGGGGAACAACAGGCTTCAGCTGAACCCTGGTAAGACGGAGTGGCTGTGGATTGATGGCCCCCCTGTATCCAGGAAGTTGTCGTCTTTGGTTCTGGATGGGGTAGAACTGCCCCATTCGGAACCAGTGGGTTTGAAGACCTGGTTCTGCCGCCTTGCTTGGGAGGGGGAAAGTAAGAGTTCCTCCTGGGGGTGGCTGGCACCCTAGTGCCCTCCCTATTATCTGAGATTTTATCAGCCCTTGGATTTTATACTTATTTATTCTATTTATATTGTAGAATGTATATTATTAATATGCTTGTAATTTTATATTTATATGTTTTTAATTATTGATTTTGTTGTAAACCTAACAAACTCCTCTTCTATCTGTTGGGAGCTTATTTTAATCTTTCTCCCATTACTTTCTCAATCTCCCCACAATCTTTCACATCATCTCCCTTTCCTTTCACCTCTCTCAAACTGGGGATCAGCAGCCAGGGTTAGGAGAGGTGGCAGGTACAAGGGGGGGGGGGACATCCTTTTCAAACCTCCTAGATCTCCAAGCTTATGGAACAGCAGATTCATGGAATCAGAGTCCTGGCAGGTAAAGAGTCTTCAACTGTCATCTCTCCCATCCTGTTATCTGGCAACTCATATCTGGGATTCAGAAATGGCAGGGGAAGGGGAAGGCTCAAATGACATCTGTCAAAACAACACCAACCACAGCAATGCTGATATCAGCAGAGGATTTTCCCACTGGCTGTGTGATTGAGAAATGGGGGTGGGAAGTCTTCCCTGTATGTGAAACAAGGAAGCTGCTCTCTGGTTGTAAGCTAGGATAGAGACAACTAGGATTCACAATGGGAACAGCAAAATCCATACTTGTTTATTTTTCTGTGCTTGCAGGCAGTGGAGTGCACTTTAACTGAGTTGTGGGTAAAAGCCCTCAGTATGACAATCACTCCTCAAAAAGTTGCATGCCTATGTTACATATTTGTACTAACTGCAGATTATGAAAAGCAGATAGCTTAGCATCACTCTTACCCAACATTTGTTAGGCAGGAACTAATTCAAAATACACACTTACCTTTTTCTGTATTTTATAACGTTTGTGGCAGGTCGTGCGCTTACTAGCTTTCTTCAACTCTGAAAGGCAAAAATGCCAAAAGTTAAATTCTGTCACCATACATCTATCAAGTGAAATACGTGCCAAACTAATCCTCCACAACTATGAATCCAGAGATGGAATTTAATAAGTAGGAAGGAGAATGCCTGCATAGGCCCAGATTACCTAGGTACCCTAAGTATTTTTCCAGGCAGCAACATCATGAAATTCACTTGGTCTTATGCTCTGATATTATTATTTTTATCCCGCCTTTACACACAAACACACACACACAAAATATGATTAGGAATGTAATCTTTTCTGGTTCCACAGTACTTAAAATTTAAGTCTCGTTGACTTCATTTTGGATTAGTCACAATTGCTTATAGTCTGTAGCATTAAAGTAACACAGATAAATGTTTGATTGACATGCTATACAATATCCTCGGCTTTTTCCCAGTGATTTTTCCCCTTCATTATATAGGTTTTAAGATTACAAGCTTTTCCATTCATTGGCCAAAACTTTTAAACAGCCAGAACTCACCAGTGCAAGTAGAGATATAATTAACTCCTCCCTGTTTGAGAGCACAAGTTCATTTTCAGAAGAAGCCATACTAATGAAATCCTTAGAACAGAGCTTTCCAAACTCTGCGTCGGGACACGTTAGTGTGTAGGCTGCGGTGTCTGGGTGTGTCATGGCTGCTGCTGCCTCCGAGCCCTGCCAGGATTCCATGCAGGTCCTAGTGCCTGCCTTGTGCCTTGCTGCCTCCAAACCTGCTGTGATTCCACGCAGGTCCTAGTTCCTGCCTTGTGCCTGGCTGCCTCCAAACCTACTGTGATTCCACGCAGGTCCTAGTGCCTGCCTTGTGCCTTGCTGCCTCCAAACCTGCTGTGATTCCACGCAGGTCCTAGTGCCTGCCTTGTGCCTTGCTGCCTCCAAACCTGCTGTGATTCCACGCAGGTCCTAGTGCCTGCCTTGTGCCTTGCTGCCTCCAAACCTGCTGTGATTTCACGCAGGTCCTAGTGCCTGCCTTGTGCCTTGCTGCCTCCAAACCTGCTGTGATTCCACGCAGGTCCTAGTGCCTGCCTTGTGCCCTGCTGTAAGAGTGTGTCGCAAATTGATGCATGTCTAAAAAGTGTGTCACCAACATGAAAAGTTTGGAAAGCTCTGCCTTAGAATATCAAGATTAATAAGTGCGCACAGGGCCGCATTTCTAGACTCTGATTAGAATTTTACTTTGCTTCTTGCTACTCAGTTTTGCATCAGCTTTCAGGGGCGACGCAGGCAAGCCATAATGTTACCAACAGACTTCTCCAATCTCGAGCCCTCGTGGCTCTGCTGGCTAGGGAAGATGGGCACTGTAGCAGTCCAACGCCATCTGGAGAACATTCAGGATGGGTAAGGTTGGCCTAGATATGTGCCTGCCCAGAGCACGACTCTACACTCATCCTACGATGAGGGCTTGCAATCTTCTCTACATGGGCACACAAATGCGTTTCGCCTCCTACAGAAGCATAATCTCCCCTCTTGACGGCTCTACCCCATCATTTGAACCTTTCCCTGTGGAGAGCAGGCGGCCCTCCCGCTCTAGATCGCTTTTGGCCTGAGCGGCTCGCGAAGCAACTCCGAGGAGGGACACCCTATACGGAGCTCCTTCCCCGCGTCTCTCCAGTCGTGGGTTATTAAGCAACTGGTCGATGTCCATAACCAGCCCACACCTGTTTCTGTACTCCCACAGCTGCTGCAATACTTACTAGGTCGCTTCATGGCGGCCAAACCTGACCTTCCTCTCCTTCTCGGGGCTCCACGCGGAAACAAGAACTCGCCGAAGCGCTGCCGTAAAGCGCTGTGCCCGGGTTGTCGCTCTGCTGTTCTCGCTTGGCGGCTGAGACTAGCTTTGCGACAGCGGCGGGCTCGCTTGGAAGTGAGTGAGCGAGCGAGCGAGCTGAGCGGCAACAGTGGCGGCAACGCCGACGGCGCGGGGGGCAGTGGCGGCGACGGGGACTGAGCGCGGCCGCGGCTGCAGGAGGCGGAGGATTAGCAGCAGCAGCGGGGCTGGCTGGGTAAGTTCAGGGTGAGGGGCCGGGCTTGGCTTGGCTTCGGAAAGCAAGCGGCGCTCGCGGGAAGGGAAGACAGGAGGCCGCGACGAGTCCCCTTTGTGTGGCTCTGGAGCTGCTGGGCGAGATTCCTTTGCCGAAGCCCCGGTCTCTGTGTCTCTCCTCCCGAGGACTCGGGGCTGCTCGCCTCCCCTTGGCTCCTCTTTTAGTCTGCCCGCTTCTGACCGGCCTTCTCCTCCCTCCCGAGGGGAAAGAGACCGGCCCTCCCACCCCCTGAACTGCCTCTGACCTACTAACCCTCTTTTCTCTCTGGGTTCACACACATCACTCTGTGAATCTTCCCGTGTTTCTGGAGGATGGTTGATTCTTCCCAGGCATTTGTGTGTGATTTATCTCTTTTCCGGGTTTTCTTTTTCCCTCGTCAGCACGTTAGGAAAAAACCCAACATTTCAAAACCAGTGAACGGGGTATCCTAAGCCTCTGGTGGAGGAACGATTTGAAGTTTTCATGTTAGTCCAGAGCAGAGCCGCTGCACTTGTCAAAAGCAATCAATTCCAGAGTGAATCCTCTCTCCCACCCACTTCTCAAGATAGAGGCATAAATTTACTCCTTAGTTTTCTTATTCCCTAGCTTTCCACAGTTAAACTTTCTTCTAAAATAGAAATTATAGTTTCTCTAAAAGCCTGGCTTTAGGCTTTCTAATAAAAATAATATGAAATACTGTTTCTTTCTGAAGCTGGATTCATACAATGTGTTGGGATTGGGTAATCTGTTGATTTAGTATGATAAACCATAATATGGTTTATTTATATGGGGCTATGCTTCTTATGTGGCTGCAACACTTATTAATTTGGATTTAGCATATTATATGAACCCAGCCAAAGAGTTACAAAGTACAATGAATGAAAGAGGCAAGAATTCTGTAAATTACAATAGCTAAAAGTAATGATATGTACTGTTGATTGTAAATTGACTGTCTTTCACATTTCCTTTATTTAAAGATGCTGAAAAGCTTAACAGTATACTGGGATCTATAGTTTAGTTAGTCGTCTAATAATATTTTGAAACATTCAAAATTCATTTATTTCTATACTTAAGGAGTTATATCTTTCTCATTTTGTGTAGCCAGTGAAAGTATGCTGTATTGTCGAAGCTGTCTTAATTGTCTGTCTGTTAAAACAAATTTTGAAGACCTGAAGTAGCCATTGTCAGAAGAGACCTCCATAGTTTTTTTTAGCATATTGACAAGATCCAAAGAGACAGAGTTGGCTGGCATGTTAACAAGCTTTCAAATTGCACAGAGCTTTTTTTCAGATCTACAGTACAGTATAATGCAGGAGTCTTGTATTATATTTTAGGGAATTAGAATTGTCTCCTCTGAGTCCAAAGGCAAAAACATAGTTTAGTTGTTTATTAGTAGAAGTGACAGGATAGCTGTTTTCATTTAATAGTAGAATAATGGCTATTTTTACAGAATAGTACAGATGCCGTTTTCATGCTTCTCATAAATATAGGTCCTTTTTTCATTTTCATTCTACCCAGAGATTACAGCTAAAAGAAAAGTTACATTTTTATACATGAAAAAATACTGTTTTGTTCTTGATATGAACCTTAGCAATTCATTGATTGAATTGATATACTTAAAGCAGTTAGAAAAATTAATGTCCACTGAGCTATTGTTACTAAATTGTAACTTTGTTGGCAGTTTATTTAAAATACTGAAAACATAGTAATTATCTAAAGTCTGATAAACAATTCTAATAATGTTCAAGAAATTTCAGCAAAACTATTTAACTAAAGAAAAAAAATCATAGTTCAGTCAATGGACCTGCAGTAACCAAATAATACTTTTTGTAACAAAAAGGTATTTGATGGTTGTTGTGGGTTTTCCGGGCTGTGTGGCCGTGTTCTGGTAGATTTGGTTCCTAACATTTCGCCAGTAGCTGTGGCTGGCATCTTCAGAGGACAGGAGCACAGCTAGAAGATTCTCTGTGCCCAAGAATCTTCTAGCTGTGCTCCTGTCCTCTGAAGATGCCAGCCACAGCTACTGGCGAAATGTTAGGAACCAAATCTACCAGAACACGGCCACACAGCCCGGAAAACCCACAACAACCATCGGATTCCGGCCGTGAAAGCCTTCGACTATACAAAAGGGTATTTATTTTATTTACTATTGGTTCAGAAAATCATTTGATATAAGGAGTTAGAGTAAACGGCAGACTACACAACGCCCTTTTAGATTGACTAAGTATTATTTTTAAATGCACCATTAAATCCTTAACACTAGATTTTCTGTGTTCTCTTTTTCCTACCTGAAAGAGTTATCAAAGGGTTATTTACATATAAACATACTGATCACAATATTTCCTTTTAGGGCAAGCAACATAATGCAAAGAATAGGAGTAGGTAAAGAAATTAAAGGCATGATATGAGAAAAATATAACTTGTTTATACCAACATTACTCACTATAACACTCCTTCCTTGCAAACAGTGCTTACTTCCACGCTGTCCATACACTGTCTTTTATTGTTTAACCTTTTCCTTTTTGAGAACCTCATCAACTCCATCCAATCACAACCTTCATATGTCTTCCCTTCTCAGCCCATTCACTCTTATTTAATATTTTATTTTCCAGTGTGATTCTCATTCATCCTCACCAAACCACTTCCGTGAATTTCTTTTGAGCTGGTTACTTACTTTTGTATTTAATCTATGTTCATTCAACACCCTTTGATTTCTGACAGTGTATCTTCTTGTTTTACTATGTACTTTTCATAATGAATCTATTTCCACCACAGTCAATGTATGTTTCTTTTGGCATACCTAATTCTCACTTCTGTATAATAAAGTGGACACAAAAACATCTTTTACATTGCCATTTTCGTTTCTTTCAACAAACATGCTTCACAACAGAGCACATTGATTATGTTCCATCAAGTTGGGGTCACCTTTTTTCTCCCAAAATTTGCACATGTTATAATTTCTCCACCCATTTTTCAAGCTTAAGGAAAATTCCAGTAAGGTACATAAATTAATCTTGCTTAGTTTTTTGCTATTTACACAAAACTTGCAATTGTTTTACTTCAATTTTCTAGTCAAATGCAATTACTTTGGTCTTGGATATATTAATTTTGACATATGCAGGCACTGTTAGAATCATTTGCCACAACATGACATCATCATCATACAAATTATATGTACTTTCATGTCCCCAACCATTGCACCTCAACTAACAACACACGTTTCCTTATAGTACATTTATTCATAAATACATTAAAGAATCAAGTAGACATAAAATATGCATTACAATAAATTGAATGATTATCAAATGGTTCAACATTAGGCAGGGAGTAAGACAGATGTCTAATTTGTCTTACTCCCTGCCTAATGTTGAACCATTTGATATTCAATTTATTGTAATGCATATTTTATTTCCATCATGAGTCGGACAGGACTAAATGACTGAACAACAACAACAAAAAACTTCTCTTACCGTATTTAGCAACCAAACTTCAACTCCATACTTGCACTAAACTTTCCATAATTCAAGCCTATTCTCTTTATCCTATCCTTTGTCCTACACTTTCTCTGTATCAAGAAATATGCAGTAGATCTTATATTTGTACATTTCTCAAAAACATGCTGAAGAGCAAAAGTCTCCTCTGCATACATCCTGTTCAGCATAAAGCCATACAGCATTTCCTAAATTTTGTTAATGGCACACTTTTATTATCAGAACTCTGTCAAACATCTTCCCAAGCATACTTAACAAATTAATCCCCTTGTAGATACTGCATTCATTCTTGCTACCTTTCCCTTTGTTTAGGGAACAATAACAGCATTCTTTCCTTGTCAGGCACTGAAGCAGCTATCACACACAAATTACACAAGTCAGATAGCCAGTCCACAAGGAAACCAAATCAACATTTTAATATTTCTCTAATTTTACCAATTTTACACCTGCAGCACTACCATTCTTTAATATTCACACAGCATATATTACTTCTTTTTCATCAGTTTTTAAAAAGTAGTTATAGGATTAATTTGAATTTCACTCTTCATTATCATTCCCAGGCAAATCTCCTCCCAGCATTCTCTCACTTCAGTTAAATCCCAAATTGTTTAATTCTGCTGGAGGCTCCTTGTTTAACCTATTATTATGCCGCTGAACTCCCAGCGATTCTGAGCAATTTACGAATTATTAAAAACATTTAAAACATGAAAACAACACAAAATGAAAAAGGAACAAGGATGGCAGAGATAACAAACCCAGATGGGAATAAAGAAAAAGAAAAAGGGGGCTTCAATCACGCTTGCCAAAGGCCTGGACGAAGAGCCCGGTCTTAAGGGCCCTTCGAAAACCAGTAGGGTGCTTACCCACTTCACAAACAATGTTTTATTTCCATCAAAATCACCCTTGCTTTTTCTCTGCCTCTTTTAATCTTGCTTGCTGTCTTGGACTACATTCTTTCATACACATACAATATTTTTCATCATGTTTTACAGCAGTCATTGATTTATACACATTATAGATAGTAGGAATGATGTTAAGATATAAAATATTGGATACTATTCCTAATGAATGCTGACTTCTGGTAAATCAGGACCAAAGCAATTGTAAAGACTTTACAAGCTGCATTATCTATCATCTTTTCAAATGCTGTAAGAAGTATGAATCCATCATTTTAACCTTTAACCTTCAACACCTCAGCCTTGTTTGAGTTTGCTTTCAATTTATTTGTCATTCTCCAGACGAAATTACAGCTGCTGCTCTTGGCTTGGAATAAAATGTGAGAGTTATCAAAATATGGTTTATTTCTATGTATGTGTGAATGATAGTTTTGTGGCTTAGTGTGTTGTAAATATAGCCAGTTATTCCATAGTCAATGACTAAGCTATGGTTTAGTTTGATGTGCTTCAGCAGCTGCATATAAAAATATTAGATCTGTGTCTTTGCATTGTTAACTTGAGTTTTTTTTATAAATATAATGATATAAAATTTATTATTATACTTAAACCTAAATGACTGTGTTTTATGATGTAGACAATGACTGGCCTTTGCAATTTCTGAACTCTTACTACTTTGAATGCTGATCAATGTATTATTTAATTAGAACAATAATAGATACACCATACTGATTTATATATAATGAATGAACAGTCTTTTTTTGTTATTATAGTTCCTCTTTGGAATAATATGACTGTTAGGCTGCAGTTCTGCCATATCAAATGGCAGAGTTTTGTAACTGATTTAAATAAGTGTAACACTACAAACCACTCATTCTAGGACTGCTAGTTCTGAAGTTTAGATAAACAATATTATTTCAAATATGCTAATAACCCAGCTATTATAATCCTAGTTTTTGCTGTTTTCTAGTAGTTTTCCTTATTCCTTCTTCTTAATTCCTTTATTTACCTATTCTTCCCTTTGTTTCTTCTCTGTTTTCCTTTCCTTTTGTTGTCTTCTCTTTCAGTTTTGGCTGTACTAATACCCTGGCTGAGTTGGTGCTTTAAGGATTTCCCTTTTCTCAGTTTGTTTACTTGCCTATGAGACATTATGAGGAGACTGGCTTTTCGTGGTGCGGGTTGTACTCTGGTAAATCTGGTAATTTGCTGGTAATGTGTGTGCTGTTTGTCCTTCCTCCATACATCTCAGCCATTTTTTTTAATATTTGGTTTGCAAAGTCATGCTTTTTCATTTATCTCATGAATTTGTATATTACTTTGGTTATCAGACATGAAGTGCAAATGTATTGATACAATTAAGCTAGACTAATTATATATTCTTAAAATATATTTGTGTAAATAAAGTAATTGGAGAACATGATTTCCTATTTGTTTCCTATTAGATGTTCCTTGGAAAACCAACTATAGGTAGTCCTCGCTTAACAACCATTTGTTTAATGATGGTTCAGACTTACAATGGTGCTGAAAAAATGACTTGCGTCCGGTCCTCACACTTATGACCGTTGCAGTATCCCCTGCGGTCACGTGATCACGA
Organism: Charina bottae; assembly: GCA_023362775.1. Classification (NCBI taxonomy): domain Eukaryota; kingdom Metazoa; phylum Chordata; class Lepidosauria; order Squamata; family Charinaidae; genus Charina; species Charina bottae. Next base: position 2,096,453 of record JALMGJ010000022.1, read on the forward strand.
TTTGGGCGCTTGGCAACTGGTTCGCATTTATGACCGTTGCCAATTTGCCTCCCCCCAGGCCGGCTTCTGGCAAGCAAAATCTATGGGGAACTGTGTGATTCGCTTAACAACCACATGGTTCACTTAACGCCTGCGGTGATTTGTTTAATGACCGCCGCAAAAAAGGTTGTAAAATCGGATCAGATTCACTTAATGACCATTTCGCTTAGCAACTGAAATTCCGGTCCCAATTGTGGTTAAGTGAGGACTACCTGTACAGTAGTTTTATATTTTATTTTAATTTTGTTAAAAGAACTTGACTGGGATTATAGCTGAGAGATTTTTTATTTTTCTGCTTATAAATGAATAGGAAATTTTAGAAGGTTTATGAATCGTTTCACAAATAGGTACTTAAAAATTGCAAACGAAGTCATTGGTTCACTTCTTCAAGGTTGTCTCTTACTCTGCATTTGTACTGAGCGAATTTTGTATTCAGGATTCAACTTTCTCAGCTCAGATTAGCTAATTCCTTATGCATCATGGACTTGGCCTTATTAGATAGGAATAAGAAATAATTGCTTTGTGCTTTAAATAAAAATTAATTTAAGTAGCATATACTTTATGCTTGGTTGCTCCTTTAATTTCAATAGTAATTATATTGCATTATAATTAATGTTTGTCTTCAACTGAATAATAGGTTTCTGAGGTACTGGCAAAATATAAGAACCTAATTTACTTAAGGATCTCTCTATATTTTGTTTTCAGCATTTAACCACTTCTATGTCCATATTCATGTATTAAACCTATTGTGTAATACCACCACATTCTTCTGACAGAAGCATTTCTATTGATGGGATGAATTAAGGCTGCACCACTTACTTTTAGTTTAGCAAACAAATAGTTTTGAAATAATATTTTAGCTCCTTTCACTTTTTTTCTTATGACACTTCATATTACTTTTGCACAAATCGTAGTAGCTGTTGTGGCACATAACCAGATACTTTTAAAAAATGTTACGAATGAAAGTACCTTGGGACCACAAGTTGCTCTTATATTGAATGATAGCCCATTAGAAATATAATCATAGTCTCAGTAATTATGTTTAAATAAGTTTAGCAACTAATTCATGACTCACGTAATTAAATGCTCATTCTTCAGTCATAATTGAAGCTAATGCTATTAGGTCTTCGGTGTGGGTGCAAGAAATGTTTTGGATGTAATTGCTTTTGCTTTAATGTTGTACATAACCTTGAAAGCTGTCAGGTGCCAAAAAGGTGATTGATATACTGTATTCACTTAAATAAATGAACTATTAGGACAACACTTGTCTAGCTTTTTCAAGTGTTTAGAGATCACAAAATAACTTATAACTACCTTTATAGCCTTATTTGGCCAGAACTAACACTACATTTAAAAAAACCAACATGTAAAATAAATCACAATTGTTTATGCTGCTATTTAGGCATGTCAGCCAAGTAGCTGTGATAATGTTTCTTTTAGAAATAGGAAAATTGCTGTTCCTTGTTTTTGTTTGTTATAATTTTGTCATCAAGGGGCTTGGACAATACAATGATAGCTTGACATTAAAACCAGCAAACAAACATCCTAATATAAGTGATGTCAGCCTTCCCCAAACTTGGCCCTCTTCCCCAGCCAGCATGGCCATTTCCAAGAATTCTGGGATCTGAAGTGTGTAGGAAACTATGGGTTGTCCAGCAGTTGTCTGAAAACAAATTTTCTAGAACAGAAGGTTGTTTACAGTATTCCAGACATGTTCCAGGCCCACAAAGTTATATGCAAAAAATATCCTAGAGAGCTAGAGGGAGTGGGAATAGATCCTTATCAGTGAGTCTTTTAGTACACCATTGTTCCTGATTAGCCACGCTCACAGTGGCAGCCATTGTGCGAATAGGTGTGGAGCTAGTTTATCAGAATGACCACAACATTCTTTCAAAATACCTCAGTGTACCATCTACCAAAAGACACTCTCATACCTGCTGTAAATTATTTCAAATAATTGAATGGTAGGGTTTACTATCCTGTTATCTTCTGTTATCGTTGTTTGAAAGCTTCAAGTTTAAGAACATTTTTCTTTATTATAGAAGAAGTTGGATTCCATGAGCTCAAAGCGGCGAAGGGCTACCTCTCCTTCCAGCAGTGCCAGTGGAGGAGATTTTGATGATGGTCACCACTCCACAAACACCCCAGGTCCAAGTAGGAAGCGAAGAAGACTCTCCAACCTCCCAACAGTTGATCCTGTAAATACCCTTGAATGTCTACCTTTCTAGCCTAGTGCACTGTACAAGGAGCAGCCTATTATATCACTAGAAAGCAATTCTTAAACTCTCTGTTGTTTGAATATTAAAATAGCTTCCACTTAATTGCAGCTTATAGGAGATGCAACCCATCATCTTCTTTGAAGTCGACAGAGCTTTCCCAGAGTTGTTGAGGTCAGAGTGTTTAGACCTTGGGGTGGTGGTGAGGTGGGAGGTTAGTGGGATTGAGGGAAATAACAGGTGAAAAATTCCAAGTTTAAGGCTTTTAAAAGCCCCTAACCACCTTCCTTAAATTGGGGTCATTTTTCCCACGGGGGGTGTTATTAGAGCCTTGCACAGGTTTAAGACATGATTTTACCCCTTAATTCCCTCCCAAAAATGGGCCTTCAGCCTTACCTACTACAAAGTCTTTCCCCCAATACTTGCTTGTCTTTCTGATAAAGGAAAAAGGTCTCTAACATTTTTTGTTATAAATGGAGGGAAGTATACTATTGGAAAAAAAAGTCTCAGTGTCGTAGTGATATCTGCTGATGAAACAAAAAGGTGCTGATTATTTTCCTTAGAAGAAGTATTTCTGTTATCAAACAGAACATGCAAACATTTTCTTTTTTCATAAAATAAAAATATAAAATAAAATAACAATGAACATTATTTTAAATTACAATGTAAAACAGTAAGAAACATTTAAGATAAGGAAAATTGCCCCTGCCCATTTTGGGAGTGCACCCCTTGCCATACTGGGCAAACCCTGTTTTGGCTCTCAAGCTGACAAGATGGAGGCCCCTTTCCTGAAAAGTAGGATTTTCTTCTTTAGATGTTCCTTTAGCAAATGAATTGTAATTGTATATAAACTGTTTAACGTGTCCACGGACAAACAAAATGTCACTTTTTCTCCCAACCTATCATCCAATTAATAAAAACGGGCCTCCTGGTTTGGTTTGGTTTGGTTTGGTTTGGTTTGGTTTGGTTTGGTTTGGTTTGGTTAATTCTGGCTATTATAATTGCTTATTTTGGGCACAGGCTTAGCAGTTGATCTGTGGCTTCTGGGAGCTGATGGGTATAGCAAGAGAGCACAGCTCTTTCAAAGCTGCTCCCTTCCAGAGCCTGCCAACTGATTGATGGGCTCCAGGAGGTGTGGGTGCAACAAGAAAGCCTGCTTTGAAAGAGCCAGATTCTCCAGCTTTCCAAAACAGAATGGCCCTGGAGGAGAGTGCCTAGAGCCTGGAAGGGGAGGGGCATGGCTGCATCAGCACTACATGGCCAGGAGATGCCAGCTAATCCCATCCTCTGTGGCTGATGGCACCACTGATAGCAAAGTAGGTCCGATTTTGCACACTTTGGAATGCCACAGTTTGCTGATCCTTTAAGGGGGAAAATGCCAATTTGACAATGGAGTGGCTAAGGATGACTTAAGGCTACTGCAGACATGGGTTGGGAAGGAGATGAAAGAAAAGAGGTTGTCAAGGCATGCTTGACCCATGCTTAGCTACGGGTAGGAAGGCTGCCTAAGACCAGAAATATATGACTCTGTTTTATTAGTTTATTGATTGTTTCTCCTTTTCCAACTTGTCAAACTGACAAAATTAAGAGATCTTAGGTTTCTTAGAGTTCATAGCATATGGTTCCATTTATAACAAAAATAAATGAAATTCAGTTAGTAAATGTAATTATTGGCCAGATAAATTATATTTTTACATTTAATAAATATACCAAACATAATTATATGAGTAAACCAAGATACATTGGGGGTGGGCGGCGTGGTTTTACGCTGGTTCGCCTCCTTTCTCCAGGACCGTTCCCAATTGGTGGTAATAGGAGAGGAGAGATCTGACCCTCGGCCCCTATTATGTGGGGTGCCACAGGGTTCGGTTCTCTCTCCTCTCCTATTTAACATCTATATGCAGCCGCTGGGCAAGATCATCCGTCACCATGGGATGAGGTATCACCAGTACGCTGATGATACCCAGTTGTACATCTCCATCCCGGGTGAAGTAAGTGTTGCAGTCGACACCCTTTCTCAGTGTCTGGAGGCTGTAGGGGCCTGGATGGGGCACAACAGGCTTCAGCTGAACCCTGGTAAGACGGAGTGGCTGTGGATTGATGGCCTCTTGATTTCCAGGAAGTTGTCATCTTTAACTCTGGATGGGGTGGCACTACCCCGTTCAGATTCAGTACGGAACTTGGGGGTCCTCCTGGACTCACCACTCCTGCTCGAAGAGCAGGTGGCAGTCGTGGCCAGGAGGACCTTTGCACAGCTTCGGGTGGTGCACCAGTTGCGCCCCTTCCTGGATCAGGAGGCCCTCCGAACAGTCACTCATGCCCTTGTCATCTCCCATATAGATTATTGCAACGCGCTCTACATGGGGCTACCCTTGAAGAGTATCCGGAAGCTTCAGCTGGTCCAGAATGCGGCTGCACGGGTAGTTCTGGGTGCTATGAGATCGGCACATGTAACACCGCTACTCCGTGAGCTGCATTGGGTACCGGTTTGCTTCCGGATCCAATTCAAGGTGTTGGTTTTCACCTTTAAAGCCCTACATGGCATGGGACCAGGGTATCTGAGGGACCGTCTTGTCCCGACCATATCCACCCGCCCCACCCGATCATGCAGGGAGGGCATGCTTCGGATCCCTTCATTAAAAGAATTCCATCTAGCGGGGTCCAGGAGGCGTGCCTTCTCTGCAATAGCACCCGCCCTGTGGGATAACTTGCCCCCTGCGGTGAGACTGGCACCCTCGCTCCTAGCCTTTAGGAAGTCCTTGAAGACCTGCCTCTGCCGCCGTGCCTGGAGTGAAGGAAAGGATAGTTCCTCCTGGGGGTGGTTGGTTTAGTGGTTTCCTCCTTTTAAGAACAGACCATCTTCTGGATTTTTATTTTTTTATTTTTATAGTAGTTTTAAATGTTTAGGTTTTATCTTTTATATTCTGATTGTAAACCGCCCAGAGTCTGCCATGGCAGAGATGGGCGGGGATAAATTCAAATAATAAATAAATAAATAAATAAATACATACATACATACATACATACATACATACATATTCTTAAATTAGCAAAGTAAACTTTGATCAGTAAAAGATGGTATAAAATGAATATTTCATATATATCAATTTTTCTTTAAACTTATTTTTTTCTGGAAGAAAATAGTAATGTATCCCATCTCTCCTATGGCTTCAACATTTTGGGAAATTTTAGAACTCTGCTCAGAGTTTCATCATTGTTTTCAACATTACTACTGCCAAAGGTTAAAATAATTATGTGATTAAGACCATATGCTGGAAGCGAAGAAGTTTCTGTACAAGTTTGAACTCAAATATGAATTTAGGTGATAGCCTTAATTCATGGCATTGCCCTTTGTTCTCATTGGCTCATCTGTAATATGAGAAACAAAATGCTGCATGATTTTGAAACATGAAATGTTCTGAACATTTAGATAAATTGTATTATATAAGTACCTAGTATCACTACAATTGTGCTTTTATTTTTTCCTGTTGCTCTTACTATTTTAGATTGCTGTTTGCCATGAATTATACAACACAATCAGAGATTACAAAGATGAACAAGGAAGGCTTTTGTGTGAACTTTTCATTAGGGCCCCCAAAAGACGGTAAGCTTGAGACATTGATTAATCAATAATCCAATGTAAGTATTTCAGGATTTTAGTAATTATTAAGGGTATGCAACACATTTTGCTCTAAAGTTTTTAAGTGCAAAACTTTGTGAACTCACTGCAACTGCAAAACTGCTGTTTGGAGCACCAAGAAGGCTGTTTGGAGCATTTCAGAAGTGTCTCAAACTTGAAACAGCCTGTTTTGTACTTAGTGCAGGATGTTTGACAGAGTTACATGCTCAAAATGGTTCAAAAGGAGATGTTAGACCAGGGTTTCTCAACCAGGGTTCCACGAGAGGTCACTAGGGGTTCCCTGGGAGATCACGATTTATTTAAAAAATTATTTCAGATTCGGGCAATTTCACATTAAAGAGGTAAGTTTCATTCTTTATTTTTAGTTTAAGAACACTGTTAATGCATATATACAGGCCTACACTTGAAACAAATATAATAATTTTGTAACTTCTGGCCTATATTTGAGCCTGAATGTGCAGGGGTTTCCCCAGGCCTGAAAAATATTTCAAGGGTTCCTCCAAGGTCAAAAGGTTGAGAAAGGCTGTGTTAGACATACTCCTAGTATTTATGGTTTTAATTGTAATAGGATGATCAAGTTACTTAAATTCATAAATAGAAACTGTCTTTCTATTTATTTCATTCTATTTCAACAGAAATAAGGGTTATAAATACAATGATACATGAAGATACAGTATGTTCAGTGCAAAAATGCTAATGAAAGAGCTCTCTTTCATGTTTCATACCTCTTATGAGAATTCAGGAAAGCCTTGCTGGGATCAGGGGAGGAGGCTCCTGCAAGTTTTAGCAAGGGGAGGAGATGCAGGGAATTTTCCTTACACAAATTTTCCTTAAATTGTGTAAACAACACAATTTAAGCTGATGCAAGTCACTCGTTATAAGCACATGATACAGCAAATATTTGCATTTTTATTCTACAGGTAGTCCTCGTTTAGTGACCACAATTGTGACATGCACCTCTTGTTAAGCAAAGTGGTCACTAAGCGAAACATGATTGTACAATCTTACTTCAACTGTCCTTTGCTTTACAGACCTGCGAACAGTCGCTAAATGAGGCATTCACTAAACAAGGACCACCTGAGATTGTCCTTGGCTAACGACTGCCCTGTTTAGCGACCATTCGAAGTTACAACAGCACTGAAAAGATAACTTTGTGACTGGTCCTTACACTTAATGACCATCGCAGTGTCCCCGTGGTCATGTGATTGAGGTTTGGGCACTTGGCAACCTGTGGGCGTTTACAACCATTGCAGTGATCTGCAGTCACATGATCACCATTTGTGTGCTTCACAGCTGGCTTCCAACAAGCAGAGTCAATGGAGAAGTCAGCAGTAAAATCGCAAGTCGCGGTCATATGACGACTGCGGGTGACTCGCTTAACAATTGTAGCAGAAGTGAGGTCATAAGTCCATCACAGTCACGTGGTGTCTCACAACAACCACATTGCTTAGCGACGGGGTTCCCAGTCCCAATTGTCATTAAATAGGGACTACCTGTAATAAAAATGGCACAGTGAACAGTGCTAATGTCAGGAATCAATTAAACATTTTGTGGCTATGCTGATGTAACTATTGACATAAAGCTTTTGACGTAATTTAGAGTATATATAATTTTAGCACCTGTTGCGAGGTACCATGAATTTTCTTTGTATTAATTGCATTTTCAATATGTTATTACTACAACAGAAATCAGCCAGATTACTATGAAGTAGTTTCCCAGCCTATTGATTTAATGAAGATCCAACAAAAGTTAAAAATGGAGGAATATGATGATGTGAACGTCTTAACTGCTGACTTCCAACTGCTGTTTAATAATGCAAAATCCTATTATAAGGTGATAGTGCTTTGTTTTAAAAGTCATGGGTCATATTTTCTGTTGCTGATTTGTGTATGGATTAAGTACATAGGTGGAAAAGTTCTTGTCATTTCAAGCCATTTCAAAAATTTATAATGTAGAGAAAGTAGCTTTTATTCTCATTTGTAATATAACTACAGTTAATGAAATTATTATTTCACCTGCATATTAATTCTATAACTATGTGATTTCTATAACTATATATTCTGTAAGATTTTAAAAAATGATTAGATATTTAAAATGTTTCAGGGATAAGCAGCTATTTAGATTAAGGAGCCACTGAAAGATGCAGCAAGTGCTCCCACTCTGGATCCAAACCACCTTTCCTGTTTTGATCAGAATAGCCGTAGTATCCTTGTTTACTTGTTAATTTAAAAAGAAAGAATATTTTTTTGGTTCTGTTACACAGCCAGACTCTCCTGAATATAAGGCCGCCTGCAAATTGTGGGATTTATATGTACGGACAAAAAATGAATTTGTTCAAAAGGGAGAGGCTGAGGAGGAGGAAGAGGAGGAGGAGGGCCATGACAATCAAGGGACTATTTCTGAAATAGTAAGTGTGAACTTTGCTACTTGTGTATAAATATATCTGACTTAGTATAGTACTTATTGTAACTAAGCCTGTTGCCAAGCCAAAGTATGCATAACTGAATTAATCACATTTTTTAGTGTTTACTCTTACTCCTACTCCATTCTGCAAATTGCCTTACAGGATTATTTTTGTATCAGTCTTCTCCAGGTTATTTAAAAGAAATTCTTGAACAACTTCTTGAAGCAGTAGTTGTAGCTACAAATCCATCAGGCCACCTTATTAGTGAACTTTTTCAGAAGCTTCCCTCTAAAGTGGTGAGTAACTATGGCTAATAATAATAATAATAATAATAATAATAATAATAATAATCATCTTTATTGAAACAATTTCAGAACAAAGGGCTATTAGCAGAAGTGGAATCTAAACATGACTATAAAAAGCAGCAACTTGAAATGAGATAGAAAATAGGAAAACCAAAGTGCTCCATGGGAAAAAAACTCTGCAAATGTCAAGTTCCTGTTGCATGCTTTCTTGACTTCTGTCTGCCTTGGTTTATATGAGTTAGCTTAAGGGAATTGATTAGGTGAATCTGTGGAATGGTAAAATGTCTTAGCATGATGGAGTGGTGCTGCTGGCCTTAAAGTAGGCAGTAGTTTGCCCACTCCTGAAGCAGTCTTCAGACAGTGCCACCAAGTTCCTGAGATGTATATATGTAATAATTTTATTTATTTATTTATTTAATTTTTTCCCCCCGCCTTTATTATTTTTATAAATAACTCAAGGCGGCGAACATACCTAATACTCCTTCCTCCTCCTATTTCCCCCACAACAACAACCCTGGGAGGTGAGTTGGGCTGAGAGAGAGAATGATAAGAAAGTATTAACTTGTAGATTTCTTGGACTAGAACTAGCCCTAGTTTGCTGTACATACATGGTAGGATTCTCTGGGCTTCAGGATATCAATATTAATAGAGACAGCACCTTTCCCAGCAACCAATTAATCAACACCTCCCAGGAAGCCTCCAATCACCAACCCACCCTCCAATTTCAAATCTTATACAGCAGGGCTTTCCAAAGTTTTCCCGCGGCGACACACCAACCGCTGTTGGTGTGTCGCCGTGGGAAAACCCGGAAGTGCAGCCGTTGCAGCAGTGCGCAAAAACCCGGAAGCGCTGCTGCCGCTTTCAGGTTTTTGCGCACCGCCGTTGGTGTGTCGCCGCGGGAAAACCCAGAAGCGCTGATGATGATCAGCGCTTCCGGGTTGTGTGGCGACACACCAGACTGTGTGTGGCGACACACTTTTGTGTCGCCACACACAGTTTGGAAAGCTCTGTTATACAGACTACAAATGCTGCATGGCAATACCAACTTCTGAATGGTTGCACTGAGGAAGCCTTCCTTGGACGCAGGTCAAATGTCTGCAAAAAACCCAATCAGTACTTTGGTATTGATCTCCCAAAGCCAGGAGAACTTGACTACTAAGTACAGTATGTATAGTGGCAACTGGTTAAGAAGTAATGTATGTGATCAGAAGGTGTAGTCATAACACCAATGGGGGAAAACATCACTATACAAAGACTGTGTGTGTCACTGATACTAACTTGTAAAGTTGAGATAGAAAAGCTCTGTATGGAATAGTTAATAGATCAGAGTTACATTTTATATGTAATCATTTGGATTTTTTTTAATCTTTCAGCAATATCCTGACTATTATGCAATAATTAAAGAGCCCATAGATCTGAAGACTATCGCTCAACGGATACAGGTGCAGTATAAATTTGGCTCTATTGCCTTGAACACAACTAATGTCCAGAAGGTTAAGCAGTTTTAAAAACATATTTGGAGTAATGAAATTTAAAGCAACACTTTGGTTTCCAGGTTACAACTTTCTTAGATTAATTATAACACTTAGCATATTGAGTTTTTTATTACATTTATAAATTGTTGAAATGTTTAGTCTATAACTATGGATTAATCTATTGAGCTGGTGTGAAGTTAAAAATTTAATTTTCATAAATCATTCTATGTTTATGCAGCCAATGAGAGCCAGTTTGGTCTAGTGCTTAAGGCAACGGGCTAGAAACCAGGAGACTCTGAGTCCTAGTCCCGCCTTAGGCATGAAAGACGTCTGGGTGACCTTGGGCCAGTCACTCTCTCTCAGCCCAACTCACCTCACAGGGTTGCTGTTGTGGGGAAAATAGGAGGAGGAAGGAGTGTTAGGTATGTTCGCCACCTTGATTTATTTATAAAAAATAATAAAGGCAAGATAGAAAATGGATGGATGGATGGATGGGTGGGTGAAATATATATATATATATATATATATATATATATATATATATACACACACACACACACACACACACACACACATACATACACACACACACACACACACACACGCAATGCCCATATGCTCATCAGTCTGATCCTGGCTTATGGGTCAAGATAGCTGAGACAACCTTAATTCCCCAGGCCAAGTTATTAGGAAACTATGGGAAAAACTGAATTTTTTGAGCAAAAGGTATAGGGATATGCATGATACTCACTTTTCTGCTTTAGTGAAGTATCATTTATTTAGCCCAAGTATTTACCTTTTTCAGTGTTTTTGTGTTTAATGTTTTGGACTAGGACTATGGAGCTTCAATTCTAGCTTCAGTTCCACTCTTAACCATGCCTACTCTACCTCACAAGATTGTTGTGGGGATAAAAAGAATAATTCCCATTTGGTATGAATAATTGCTCTAGTCCAGGGCTTTCCAAAGTGCCGCCGCTGGCGACACACCAGCGGCGGCGGCAGTGCGGCGGCGCGCGTGCGCACGGTGGCGGCACGGGGGGGTGTGCGGCAGCGCGCGCACAGCGTCGTGGGGTGTGCGGCGGCGCGCGCATGCACGGCGGAGGGGTGTGCGGCGGCGCGCGCGTGCACGGCGGCGGCAGCCTCCGCTAAAACGCGGAAGTACTGATCCCGCGCCGCTACTGCTGCCGCTGTGCATGCGCGCGCCACCGCTTCCGGGTGGTGTGGCGACACAACACGCTGTGTGTGGCGACACACTTTTGTGTTGCGACACACAGTTTGGAAAGCTCTGCTCTAGTCTAATTGAAATAGAGAACTGTGGAAATGAAATGATCACAAACGAACTGTATCATCAGTGTGATTAATTGCACCAGTCTAATTGTAGTAGAAAACTATTATTTATTTTATTTTATTTTATTAAATTTATATAACCGCCCATCTCCCCCAACGGGGAACTCTGGGCGGTTTACAATAAAATAGTTAAAACAGAATATAAAACATCAATATACAATATATAAAAATAATAAATAATTAAAAATCCAGATGGACGATGGAATTAAAACGAAGGACATTATGAAGTTAAGGAATTAGCCACCCCCATGAGGAACTATCCTTTCCTCCTTCCCATGCTAGGCGGCAAAACCAGGTCTTCAGCTCTTTCCTAAAGGTCGGGAGGGAGGAGATCTGCCTCAACTCTGGGGGCAAGATGTTCCACAGTGTGGGTGCTACCACAGAGAAGGCCCGTCTCCTAGACCCCATCAGATGACATTCTTTGATTGATGGGGTTCGTAGCAGGCCTTCCCTGAATGACCTGGTGGAGCGGGTCGATAAAATGGGGATAAGACGGTCCTTCAGTTGTTGTATTAGTTGTGAAACTACCACAAATACATCATTGTATTAGGTATGATTAATTGCACTGATCTGATTGTGATAGGGAATGATAACAAATGAAGCTAGCAACAACATGCTGACTTGTGAAGTGCTGCTTGTGCCATTTCTTGTACTCCGTGTCATTTTCTTTCCCATTTTTTTCAGTGTTCACTTTCCGACTGTTAGCCAGCATGCTCTGCACTGGTGGTTTTGTTTTTATTTTTGTATTCCCAAAAAACATTTTTGAAATATGCTTGTTTTCCTGCAAATACTCTTAGCCTGTTGGTGCCTACCTCTTGTAGATAAGTAGTGAATACATAAGCAGGAAGAGTGGATAAAAGAAAGAATGGTTCTACTTATATTTTAACACATCTACTTTATGCCTAATAAATTTATTTTGTTCACCATTATCTTTTTGGAACACAGAGCAAGCATTTTATTTAAATAGACTCTATAGCTTCAGTTTTTAAGCCATTGAGAAAACTGATTTTATTTTCTTATGAAATAAACCTGTTGTTCAATTCATTAGAAATGCTGTCGTACACACGCCCCCCCAAAAATGAACAAAGAAAAACACCCTACAAGATGCAAAACAACACACACACACCCCAAATTTAAAAAAAAATTAAAACCCCAAACTTTCACACATATATAATGAAATATAAAAATTACTCAGTTTTTAAATAATAGATTAAATATTGACCACACAGAATCATATCATCAGTCTTTCATTTACATTAATAAAGAACCAATTGAAAGGCTAAGAGTGAACATATTTCTTCAGTGCAGGATTTCAGATCCAGAGTGGTAATTTTTTTCCCCAGCAAGTCAGTCATCTTGATAGTTAAATATCATCATTTTAGCAATACTCCAAAGTCAATAATTCTGAGGTTCTTTATTATTATTATTATTATTATTATTATTATTATTATTATTATTTATTGGATTTATATTACCACCCATCTTCTCCACAAGGAGAACTCTGGGCGGTTCACAACCAAATTAAACTTTATAAATTAATACATATAGGTTTTTGGTATATAATTCAACAGCACCTTAACATTTTATACATTACATCTATTCCTAAAATGTTAAAATCATATTAACAATAATGTGGTTATTAGATGAAAATGGAGAACTGTAGGTCGAGCTCAAATCCTATGTGTCAGAATACCTTCAACGATAATACATCTCCAGAATAAAAGGTTGACATCCGGTCCTTCTTAAACACTGAGTGAGATGTCTTAAAATCTGAGCCAGTTTCTACAGATTGATGATGAAAAGGGCCAGTTTTCAGGAGAATAGTAGTGGGTTGGAAATGGAGCTAAGATAAAAGAGTTTTTATTTATGTATTTATTTTTAATATGAATGTTAAAATAAGGGAGATGTGAGCAATTTGGGGGATTGTACATTTTTAAATTAGCCTAGAGACTGTTTCCTACCATTATTCTCTTGTTTTCTGAAAGAACGTATTTAGAGAGCATTAGTGATATTTCTTCTTAAATTGCTTTGTCTTTGTTCTCTTTTAATTTATATGGAAAAATTACTTTTATATATTATACTTTTTTCATGATTATATATATATATATTCATAATGTTTGTATATTAGTATTATTAATCTACATAATAGATTATAAAAATGACAGGAAAACTCTGAAGTTCAAACAGCAAACTTTTAAATCATACATATTTAGTATGAAAACAAACTTTCATTTTTTAAATCTGCTTTTCCTTGTAGAATGGAAGCTATAAAAGCATTCATGCGATGACCAAGGACATAGATCTATTAGTTAAAAATGCCAAAACTTACAATGAACCAGGATCTCAAGTATTCAAGGTTGGTTAAAAAACAGCATTCAATTTCTTCTGTCACAACACTCTTACATAACATTAACATTCAGTAATTACAAGGATTGTAATTGGATTTGTACAAGCTCAGTTTTAGTTATAGAGTATTCTGTGTGATCTGATGGGGTGAGGGGACAAAGCCCTTTGCAAAGCTGTGCTGGTTTATGCTTCCAGGGTGGGAAAGTCACTTTTGCTTTTCCACAGTGGCTTGTTGCTGCTTTGCCCCCTTCATGTAGCATTTATATTCTATTTCCTTTCTGTTTAAAAACTTCAAGGTACTCAATTATATCAACTCTAGATCTGATAGTTGACCACTTTGATCCTGCAGCTCAAAAGCTTCCTGGATAATCACCCCAGACCAATTCTGGGATGTGTGTGATCCTCCTCGCTCATGGAACTCTGCAAGCAAAAGGAGACTGTCTGTTTTATTGTCAAACAATAGATCTGGAAATGTTCTGCCTGTGCCTCATTTTTATAGTTGAAAGAGTTATTTTGGTTTATGTATCAACCAAGATAAATCTTTGACTCCAGTTACAACTTAAGGTTACAGTTCTACACACTGTATGGACTAAATAAAATTGAATGATAGTGGACCGTGCTTTTAAATATACATAAATATGATTGTGGCTTTCACATAACATTTTTTACCAACCTTAGCAGAACCCATGCTGCTTGCAGCATTCCATTCTAATGGTAAGGGCAATATTTAGGAACATTTTGGCCAATATGCCACAAGTTTAATCAAAGTCCAGTTTTATCCCAAACTTGTTTATGTTATTCTGAGCAAAGTAGGATCTCTAGAGCAGGGCTTTCCAAAGTGCCGCCGCTGGCGACACACCCGGCGGCGGCGACGCGCGCGCACGGCGAGGGGGCGTGCGGCGGCGCGCACGCATGGCAGCGGCGCGGGGGGGCGTGCGGCAGCGCGCGCGCACAGTGGTGGTGCGGGGGGGCGTGCGGCGGCGCGCGCATGCACGGTGGTGGCACGGGGGGTGTGCGGCGGCGCACGCGCGCACGGTAGCGGCGCGGGAGGGGCGTGCGGCGGCGCGGGGGGCGTGCGGTGGCGCTTCCGGGTGGTGTGGCGACACACCACGCTGTGTGTGGCGACACACTTTTGTGTCGCGACACACAGTTTGGAAAGCTCTGCTCTAGAGAATACTTTGCAAGCCAACATACTTTTCCCTGTATTCAGCCAACCTGGAAATACATAAAATATACTAACAGGCTCAGTATGCTATATATGAGATATACAGGTAGTCCTTGCTTAACAACCATTCGTTTAGTGATGGTTCGGACTTACGATGGTGCTGGAAAAACCGACTTACGACCAGTCCTCAAACTTACAACTGTCACAGTGTCCCTGCGGTCACATGATAACAATTTGGGCGCTTGGCAACCAATTCACATTTATGACCGTCTCAGTGTCCTGTGGTCACGTGATCACCATTTTTGACCTTCCCAGCTGGCTTCTGGCAAGCAAAATCAATAGGGAACTACATGATTCGCTTAACTTCCACGGTGATTTGCTTAATGGCCACTGCAAAAAAGGTCATAAAATCGGGTTGAACTCGCTTAATGACTACTTCACTTAGCAACCACAATTCTGGTCCCAATTGTCATTAAGCGAGGACTACCTGTATAGGCATAGTGGCAGCAAGATACCTTATCATATCTCTCTATCCTTGCAGAATATTCTTTTTTTAACTTCATTTAAACCATCATTTTTTACTTCCTTTAACAGGATGCAAATGCAATAAAGAAAATATTTAATATGAAAAAGGCAGAAATTGAGCATTCAGAACTAACTAAATCAAGTCTCCGAGTCAGGTATTGTAAGCAGAATAGAAATATAGAAAGGTATTGATATTTTCTTTTTTAATTAAAAATTAACTAAAATATTAACTTCTATGTGTTAAAGTAAAATATTAAAAATTATCTGGAGCACTGAGTTGTGGAGAAGTAATTGAGATTCTTAATAACGTATGTTAGAGAACATAGGTGTCACAATAATTTGATCTGATTTAAGATCTGATTTAGGATTATATTAAGCAGACATGACACCACATGCTCCTTAATTTTAAGAATTTAATCTACAGTTTGGGATAGTGGAGGACTGTTCCTTGGTTTTGATTTTTTTAAATTAAGAATCATGGAATATTAAATCCTCCTATTATTAAGGCTGTGCATAGCATTCAAAAGAAATGTGTTGCAATGTGCAGGACCAGCTTTTGAAGCAGCTGCAGAAGCCTGTCAAACAACGTGGTCGCTTTAACTTTAAATTTGAAGAAAGAGGTTCTGCTCTCACATGTTGCAAAGTACCTCTTTTAAATGCTTTGCACACTCCTAATCTATCTGTCCACTTTTCATAGGCTTCAACTTGCCTAGCACATTTATGTCTGGACTTTCCCAAATCATAGTTTATACCTATATGCTGGCTGGGGAATTCTGGGAGTTGAAGTCCACACACCTTAAAGTTACTGAGGTTGCGAAACACTGGTCTATACTATGTAGTCTAAATAGAGTTTATGAAGTTGTATTATAAATGAGATAATGAGGTAAAAAATAAGGATGGGGTGTTTTAGGCGTCAAATCCTGAAACTTTATTGTTAGAGAACATACTCTGTTTATATTTTAAGCCTTTCTACTTGAGAGTTTGTTTTATACTTTTTATTTTTTCATTGGGAAAAAGGAGCTTATGTGAATATGAATTACATATTCACAACCATTTATGTAAAAACATGTTAGAGAAAGCAGGCAGAGCTGAGCATGACTTTGGACCCTTTTCCAGCCCTTTAGTAATAGCTGCACCTGGACGGTGTGACCTGGGGAGAGGAGGGCTGGGGGCTTAGAAGGGAGCAGGAGGCAGTACTTTCAGCCACTGCCTCTTACATAGGGATGCCTTGGGAGAGAGTTCTCTGGATTTTTCCCCCCCACCATCCCCAGCTGGATTTGAGCCATTTAAAAAACTTAGTATTTCTTTTGTTAGCTTCTCACCTCATAGCAAATTTGACCCAGTTCAGTTTTTTTAGAGTTGTCCTGCTCGGTTGGAAAGAAAAAGAAATAGTTCTAATAAAGAGTAGAAGTTCTGGTTCAATATCCCATTTGAAACTGTGTTGTAATAGCTGGAATTTAGTTTTTATTATGAACTGTGAAATAGCAGGCCTTTGTTAACTTCTGTACTGCATAATTTGATTTCAAATTGATCTCAACGTGTTTTTAACTGCATCTTTTGCCTTTAATAACTTAGTCCAAAACACCCCAGTGCCAATTAAGAGTGCTTTTACTTGATATATATTTGCAATTGGATATGTATTTTCTCTGGAATTAAAAATAACAGTATTAGACACCTTTGCTGCTACTGTATAATGGTCTTAAAACTGAGAGTACTATTTTTCCATGTAGTGCTTTGACTCTGAAAAGAATTGGATTTACCTCCAATAGGTAGAATAATTTTAACTTTAAAAGTTAGCCCTGCCATTATGCCTAAAATGTGTTCATTTACAAGTAATATTCAACCTGATACTTACAGTTGTAATCGAAAGTATTCAACCCCCATTGCAAATCAGGTTTATTGTCAAAATTTACAGACTTTCAGCTGTTTGCAATGAACAAATCAAACAAAAGCAATTGAAATAGCTCAACACAACGAATGCTTCAAGTGGTGTCCCCAAATTCAACTTAAAATGCAACTTATAATGACTTCTCCAGTCTCAAAATTATTCAACCCCCTGAATAGAATCCGTCACAACAGCACACATACTGTACAGTATGCAAAACAGGTGTTGTCTCAAGCACACCTGATGCAACTAATCAAGGGCCTCATTAGTTGCACCAGGTGTGCTTGAGCTGGAACACATGAAATACCTGAACTGGCTAGCGGTTTGTTGAGTGTCACGTTTGACTGCATGTTAGAAATATGGCTAAGTCAAAAGAATGGTCCAAAAAGGTAAGAGAAGAGATCATCGCCCTTCACAAACAAGGAACAGGATACAAAAAGATAGCGAAGGCACTGAATGTACCTAGAGACACCGTTGGAAGCATAGCTCGCAAGTTCAAAGTTAAAGAAACAGTGGTTACACTACCTAGATGGGGCAGAAAAAGGAAGCTGTCAATGGCTGCAACCAGATTTCTGAGAAGGCAGGTTGAGAGAAGATTACACCTTGTAATCTTTGTAATCACCTCGAGTGATTACAAAAGACCTGCAGCAAGACTTGGTGGCAACAGGCACTGAGGTTTCAGTGAGCACAGTAAGGTGCGTACTAAACACAGAAGGTTTCCATGACAGAACTCCAAGACATACACCACTACTGACCCAAAAGCACAAGAAGAGTTGGCTCCAATATGCTCACAATCATATAAATAAGCCACAGAAGTTTTGGGATTCTGTTCTGCGGAGCGATGAAACAAAACTGGAACTTTTCGGCCCGATGGATCATCACCTCATCTGGAGGAAGAAGAATGAAGCATACGCTGAAAAGAACATTCTGCCTACAGTTAAGCATGGTGCTGGCTCGGTGATGCTCTGGGGCTGCTTTGCATCCTCTGGCACTGGAAACCTGCAGTGTGTGGAAGGCAAGATGGATTCATTGAAGTATCAGGAAATCCTAGGAGAAAGCATCATGCCGTCTGTAAGGAAGCTGAAGCTTGGGCGTCACTGGACCTTCCAGCAGGACAATGATCCCAAGCATACCTCAAATTCCACTAAGGCTTGGAGGCAGAAGAAGTCCTGGAAGATTCTACAGTGGCCATCACAGACACCTGACTTGAACCCCATAGAAAATCTCGTGGGATTTGAAGAAGGTGGTTGCAGCACGCAAACCCAAGAATATTACTGAACTGGAGGCCATTGCTCATGAGGAATGGACTAAGATTCCTCAGGAACGCTGCCAGAAGCTGGTGTCTGGCTATGCATCTCATTTGCAGCAGGTCATAACAGCAAAAGGGTGCTCTACTAAGTACTGAAGATGCTTGCCCTGAAGGGGTTGAATAATTTTGAGACTGGAGAAGTCATTATAGTTGCATTTTCAGTTGAATTTGGGGAAACCACTTGAAGCATTTGTTGTGTTGAGCTATTTCAATTGCTTTTGTTTGATTTGTTCATTGCAAACAGCTGAAAGTCTGTCAATTTTGACAATAAACCTGATTTGCAATGGGGGTTGAATAATTTTGATTACAACTGTATCTGTTCAGTACAATGGTAGAGTCTTTTGTATCTTTCAAAACTTATATAAAGGAACTGAATCTTAATTGTGAATCATCTTGGCTTTTTGGTGGATTTCTTTTTTTTTTACTTTCTGTGGCTTATTCATTCTCCATAAAGGACTACACATCTGACTGCAAAGCTGACAAGTCCTTCCTCACAGGGTAAAGGCAGTGTTGTCGATGAAAGAAATTCTAATAAATATTACCGGTGAGTTCTTAATATCTAGATGACATTCAGTATGTTAATCTTTTCAACAGGTTTTTTACCTTTGGAAGACAATCTTACTCGGCTACGAGTGATCGCCAATGAACTTTTCAACAGGCTGGTTTACCCCTCAAATATTAATTGTTAGCTTTATATGTACAGTATATGGAAAAAAGTAAGAATTTATTTAGAAAACCCACAAGAATGGCCACATTTGGTTTCTGGAAATAATACAATATTGCTTTGTTTTTCTGAAACAATAACCTGAAATATTTATTTTATTTTATTTTATTTTATTTTATTATTTTATTTTATTTTATTTTATTTTATTTTATTTTATTTTATTTTATTTTATTTTATTTTATTTTATTTTATTAAATTTATATTACCGCCCATCTCCCCCAACGGTAATGATACTTCTATCAAAGGAAGAATTGATAGAAGCATCATATATTTTAGGCCTCATTTTCCTTTAAACCTTCTGAGTGAACTCACTGTCAAGCAACTCACGAGGGAAGATGCATCTGTACCAGCTTATAGCTGCCTTCCAGATATATGGACCAAGTCCCCAAATTCTGATCAGGAGTCATGTAGCTTCAGAACTCCCAAATGCTCCACTTGCTTTGGTTGGTTTGCTGGTAGATGGCTGTATTTTTAAATTGTAGTTGAATAGCCAATAGTGCTTTCCTCTGATTGGCTTGAGAAGTTGTCTTTTTCTTTAGTCTGTGCCATCTGTATGCTGTGGGACTTCCCTGGCAGCAGGAAGGGATGGGGAACATTTGCAATAATCACCTTGGCTGGTTGTGTAGTAGAAAATGTCATATCAGATTTAAACACAAACCATTTTCCCTGCAAGGGATTAATAATAGTTTTGTTTCCTGAATGTGAAGTGAGCCCAGCTTGATTCTGGCTCAGTCAGTGCAAAGAGCCAATATTGGAGAAATTTGGGGGACTGTAGAACGTCTGTCAGATTGTTTAATTGTCTTGCTGGCTAGCTCACTGAAACCAAAAGATAAGAGGACTATGGCACAGTGATGTGGATTATACGGTATGTCATAGTTTGAAATTAGGGTTACTGTGTTCAGTCAATTAGATTAACCAATTAAACATTATTTAATTCAATATAGACTCTTGTAATGTAATAAATTGTAGGTGGCAGGTAAAAACTATACTAACACAGCTCTCCTTTACAATGTATACCAGGTATATTAGACATGAATTATGATAATTCTCTGTTGGTTGGTAAGAATGTCCAGGCTCTCCTTTCCTTTTCCTTATTGTTCAAGAAGAGGGGAATGTGTTGACTAAATCTGATGCATTTACTTTCCCAGTAGAATTCCCTTTCAGTGCCCTTCTTTCCCTACTCAGTAGAAAATGCACATTTCTCTCAAAGACAAAAGAAAAATGTCCATGTCTACATATCCATCACTGAGCAATCTGACAACTTCTTTTTCTTCTTTCCTACCCCTCTAGGGAGAAAGGAATTAACCTACACTATAGCTCAGTGTTTCTCAAAGCTGGCTGGGGAATTCTGGGAGTTGAAGTCCACACATCTTAAAGTTGTTTAAAGTTGCCAAGGTTGAGAAACACTGCTATAGCTTGTTGAATTGTTAAACTTGCATTGTACTAAATAGCATGTAATATCAAACATGTTCCTTTTCCTTTAAAATAGTATAGCAACAGTGCTTAAGAATACTGCCCCCAAGGCAATTGTATTATTTTGTCATACCTGGCTTTCAAATCCAGCAGAGAAAGGAACCCTGACACTTAAAATGAAAATGTCTTCATTTTTGTTTGCAAAAGTTGCCATGCTTTGCTCTTGCGACAATTCTGAGTGGTTTCCTCCTTCATTTCCTGAATTTAAACAGACATTTTGGCAACATCGTCCATAGATACCAGAAACTCTACAATAGAGCTCCCCCTTTTTCCCCTATTATTCATTGCTTACAGTATCTTCTGCAATAAGCTTTGCAGTGTGTTAAACCTGCAAGAGGCTTCTTCTGGAAAGGCAAAAGAATCTTGCATTAGCCACTGTAAAGCCCAGCATAGAGACTCTGTGTTAATAATAATAATAAAATTCACAGCATGAACCAACATTCCACTCTACCTATATTTGCTGTGCCAGTATAGCTAGTATTTTAAATGTAGATGCATATACTCCCATCCTAAGGGATTTTTCATACATTACCTGTCTTTCCTTTAAAAATTTACAGTAACAAAAGAGCTGTCCAAGGTGATCGTTTATCAGCAATAACCATGACACTGCAATATGGATCAGAAAGTGATGAAGACGCTGTTTTAGCTGGTAGGAACTGAAGAAGCATTTGTATCTACTATGAAATAGTATTTCCTTTGTTTTCCTTCGAGATTAAATTTTGTATAAAAATATGAGATGTATATTTAAATGTTGTCATCTTAGGAATGGAAGAGAAATTATTAAACCCAACTCTCTCTTTGGATCTCTTTAGTCAATTTAGAATATATGAGGGGGGAAAGGAGAAAAATATAGTAACAGCATTATATCACATAATAACCATCTTTTGGATTTTTCTATTTATTATTATAGTGGATTATAGATGTACAGGTTTTAACCTTTTTATAATATTATTGTAAACCGCCCAGAGTCTACTGTTGTAGAGATGGGCGGTGATAAATCCAAATAATTAATAAATAAATAAATAAATAGCTGTTTGTCATTCCTAGCTGCTGCCCGTTATGAAGAAGGAGAATCTGAAGCTGAAAGCATTACTTCATTTATGGACACTTCCAATCCTCTCTATCAACTTTATGATACAGTTAGAAACTGCCGGAACAACCAGGGTCAACTTATTTCAGAACCCTTTTTTCATTTGCCCTCAAAGAAAAAATATCCTGATTATTATCAACAAATCAAAATGCCTATTTCATTGCAGCAGATCAGGTAAACCAGTATTCTGGATTTTTACATGTTTTGAATTTTTTGTTTTAACAACTGAAAGCAAAAAGAGTTCTTTTACATACTGTCACGGGAAGCAGAGAGGAGGGCGGAGCACTGGATAAGAAGCCAGCACGCAGCTCAGAGAGCCTAGCCTATTTCCCCAAACGTCAGAAGAAAGCTCCACCCTAGGTTGAGCTGATATACTTGGGAATCTTCAGGCACTGTTAGTTTAGCAGGATTTCTGCTTGTAGGTATGCAATAAACACTAGAGACTAGATTCCTGGCCTTGGCGTGTTATTTCTGCATCTACACACGACACATACTGAACTAAGATACTAGGCCATTACCATAAATTTATTATTTATTTATTTAATTTTTGTCCCGCCTTTATTATTTTTATAAATAACTCAAGGCGGCGAACATACCTAATACTCCTTCCTCCTCCTATTTTCCCCACAACAACAACCCTGTGAGGTGAGTTGGGCTGAGAGAGAATGACTGGCCCAAGGTCACCAAGCCGGCTTCATGCCTAAGGTGGGACTAGAACTCACAGTCTTCTGGTTTCTAGCCCAGCACCTAAACTACTAGACCAAACTGGCTCTTGCCAAAATAATTTTATTTATTTTTCTGTGGAGTCTCTGAGATTGGTTGATTGATTGTAGACGTATCATTACCCAACCAGGTAACATCAGTGCTTACTTTGTTTGTTTGTTTGTTTATCTGTTTGATTGATTTTTAAACCACCGAACAATGAAGTTCCTAGGTCATATCTAAAATGGCAAAAATCTAAGAGCTAGTTAAAACTTAAACATAGATGAAAATTATAAAATCTAAAATTAAATCAGATTGTAATTTAACATTTGGGCAAAAGTTATTATTTGAAAATACAATAATTAATGTAATAAACTTTAAAATTATTCAATAGAACTAGACAAAGTAATTCCTTACCTCATTCATTACTGTCTTTATTCTTGTTATAATCAGAATGGGAAATAGTGACATTTAATAACTAGAAGAAGAAAGGAGATGATCATTTAAAGTGTTTTCCAAACCTAGTAATATCATATGAAGAACGTTGCTGTTAATTTATTTTCTTTTGTGCTTAGGAAATTATTTTGCAAAATGTATATCTCTTAACCCTCAAGCACAAATTAAAATGTGAGGTTGGGTGAAAAACATTCTGCATCTTAAAGTACTAAATTCTGCTTTACAAAAAAATAACTGCAATTTTTGCAGCAATGAAAAAAGATTGTCCTTTCTACAGAACAAAACTGAAGAATCACGAATACGAAACCCTCGATCACTTGGAATGCGATTTAAACTTGATGTTTGAAAATGCAAAACGTTATAATGTTCCAAATTCAGCCATTTATAAGAGAGTTTTGAAAATGCAGCAGGTTATGCAGGTAAAACTTCACACTGTGTTTCTGGGGCTTGTATTCAAAGGAGTTAATATTTGGTTCATTTATTATCTATACTGGCAGACACTATTATCTATTAACATTAATCTTTTTTCTATAATTAGCAATGGAGATATTCCTATTTTTAACTAAACATAATCTTACACACTTTCCCAGTGAAAGGACTTTTAGTGGTCCTATGTTGATTAATTGTAACAATGCTAATCATTTTGCGATGGTATTTTTAAACATAAAGTTTTCACTTAATTTGTTGTTCTAGGATGGTTTATTTAGACATGCCCAATATTTAATATTTTCCTATGATGCAAATGAACCAAACATGCTTTACTTGAAACTTTTCCGTGATGCATGATACTGATGTTTTTATACTTTACAGAATGAATGTAGCTGTTTAATATTCATGCATTCTAGGATATTCAGTGGTGTGAATTGGATCTATGGTTTGTTATCTTTCAGGCAAAGAAGAAAGAGCTAGCTAGAAGATATGAAATTGAGGATGGTGATAGTATGATATCTTCTGCCACATCAGATGCTGGAAGTTCAAAACGAAAAAGGTATCTGCTACAATATATGTCTGTGTTACAGTTACAGCTAAGAACAGTAGTAGGTTGCTTTAACTTTCGATTATTCTCACCAAACATCTTTATTAGTGATGTCTTTAAAGTAAAAAATAGGAGTAATTTAACTATCTGCTGTATCCTGTTAAAATTTTGTGCAACCTTTATTTTTAAAGATAATATATAACCCTCTGAGAAGAGAATGTGTAATTTTTACAACTGTGCAAAGTATTCAAAAGAGGTCCTTGGCAAAAACATCCTGGCACAAACAAATCACTTCTCTTAGAAACATTAAAGTAACCATGTCCTTTGAAAGGCTTGCACAGCTGCTTCAGAAGCTAAATCTGAATAATTGTATGTGCACAACCTCTTTGCTGGTAGAAGTATTATCTGTGCACATAGATATGCAGACATATATGCACATATATGCATTTGTACGTTCATACATGCATACGTACATACATACTCTGGATCGTGTGCAAACAAAATAGAACTCACACTATTGCTAACCCACATTAAAACATCAGACCACAAACTACATAATTTCTAGCTACTGAACTGGCTGTCTGACTAACAGCATTCTTGTATTGGAACTTAAATTTTTCTTACTTTAGTTATTTCATTTTTTTGAAGTAGTAGCTGATTTTAGGTTGATGTCTGGTTTTGTCATGAACATACATGATATAACCATATATCAGGAATTAAGTAAACAATTCAAATATTTTATCAGCCACTCAGTTTCCCTTATGGAAGTTTTCCCCAAATGCCCATCACAAGTTAGAATTGGTAGAATAATAGTAATGGATTTACATATATAGTTGTTGGAAGGATTATTGTCGTACTGTATGTAAAGAGAGTTTTAAATACTTCAGACTTACCTTTGAAAGCTATATCTAGGATATTTTTGTTTGCATAATGATAAAGATATTTTTACTGAAGAAAACAGCAAATGAAGATACTTTTTTGGTTGCATAGATACTGAGGTAGTCTTTTTTTCTCTTTAAACTGAACAGCAAGAAGAATATCAAGAAACAGCGAATGAAAATCTTATACAATGTTGTTCTTGAAGCACGAGAACCTGGAACAGGCCGAAGGCTATGTGAGCTATTTATGGTGAAACCTTCCAAAAAAGACTATCCAGATTATTACAAAATTATTTTGGAGCCAATGGATTTAAAAATAATAGAGCATAATATCCGTAGTGACAAGTATGCTGGAGAGGAAGCTATGATAGAAGATATGAGGTTAATGTTTCGAAATGCAAGGCATTATAATGAAGAAGGCTCACAGGTACATCTAAAGGAAAGATATTTTAAGTGTTATCCATATTTCCCTTTGCTTACTCTGGAATTTACAATAAGTAAAACCTATTCTGGAGCTTTATTATATGAATTTCACAATATTTTTTTCCACATGGTACTTCATGTGTAGGCTCCTTGTACAAGTTTTGTTTGAAGCTGCCTATACCATTTTTAAAAATCTTACTAACCATGAGGTGTTTTTTTTTGGGGGGGGGCAAAAGATTGGGCACAAATGGTTGCAATTACTAGGGCTGTTTTGTGCTTTGGAAATAATTCTCAGTCCCGAGAAAATATGTGTCTTATTTAAAATAGCAAGCAGGTGCTAACATTCCCATCCGTGTGTACTCCAAGTGTCCTTCTCTTAATTCTTGTGAAGTTGAGCATCTGGAGCAGGGTGGAATAACAAACTGATGTCATTAGTATGTCAAGCCAAATTGTCATTTACCATGCAAAAAAAATTGTACAACTCTCTGTGAAAACAAATCACAGACAGCTCTGCCATTGTATCATCTAAAAAGGGCAGAGAGATGTGATATTCTCAGAAGAACCCAAAAGAAAAAAGCCATTTTTCTCACTTGTCCAAATAGAAACAAGCTCACTGTCTGCTTTAAACAAGATACCAACTCATGAGTGGGGAACTGGTGGATTCAGGGGCCTTGAGTACATCTCTCAGAGCCACAGGTAGTCCTGCCCACTTGATATTCCGGCAGTTGATTAGCCACCCTGTGGAAAATAGATCACTTTTTTCACTACTGTTATTAGGAGTGGACTAGTAGGAAAAAGCGTACATTGGGGGTGTATGTAACAGAATGGTGCAGGCTTGTTTATGTAGATGCACCTGTGAGACAAATGGTGGCTGGAGCTATCCATAATTGGTAAGTTGTGACCATTCATAGAAGGGTTAGGGTTAGGGTTCTATTACAAACAGATTATTGTTTGGCAGTAACCTATAAATCAGTTTATCATACTGATACCTGAGATAATATATTCCCAATCAAGCTAGTTGCCATTAATAGTTCTATCTGTATGAATTTTTAAAAGCTATTCCCTTTTAAAAGGCAGATTAATAGCAGATTCTACAGATCATTTAGAATAAAGAAGCTTTTCTTCTCATCTGTTCTGAATCATTCAGCTTTACAGTACTGGGTTTAGATATTCTAACAAAAGGATTAAAAACAAATCCCTATCTACTTTTTCACAACATATGTAATTTTGTAATAGTTTCTTTAGGATGGGAAGTAACCAGTATTGTGGCATGGAATATTAGAATCTAATAAATAAGATTTTAGAGTGATGGCTATTAAAGTGATAGTTACAGGCTCTTAATCTCACTTAAGAAAAGGCCTTTCACATTATAGTTATTCTAGAAAGATATTCTAACATTTACATTTAGGGGGCTAGACTGGGTCTACCTGCTGCCAATTTCTTAGTACAGTATAAAGAATAAGCCTTCAATCCCTAAGCATCTTATAAATGTTTATTATACATTTAAGAGTATAAAGGGGGCGCAGTGGCTCAGCGGTTAAGATCCAAGGCTTGTCGATCGGAAGGTCGGCGGTTCGAGACCCTAGCCGCGCGTGACGGAGTGAGCTCCCACACTCGCCCCAGCTCTTGCCAACCTAGCAATTTGAAAGCATGCAAATGCAAGTAGATGAATAGGTACCACTTCGGTGGGAAGGTAACAGGGTTCCGCACGCGTCATGCCAGCCACATGACTGCAGAAGCGTCTTCGGACAACGCTGACTCTTTGGCTAAGAAACGGAGATGAGCACCGGCCCCTAGAGTCAGACACGACTGTGTGGGGGAACCTTTACCTTTACCTCTCAATCCTTTCCCTATCCAAAGTCAAAATGGCTTTACTCCCAGCCTCTTGGCTATTGCCATTCATGCCATTACATGAATATGTAAGCCAATGCTAGCTAATACCTTTACATCAGGCTTACATGGTTGAAAGGAATATTTCCGTAAAACCTTGTTTGTTGCTTTATACATTTTGATGATGAATTAATTTTAATTTTATTATTTTGATGATTAATAGGTTTACAATGATGCTCATATTTTGGAGAAAATTCTTAAAGAAAAGAGGAAAGAGCTGGGACCCCTGCTTGAAGATGATGAGGTTGCTTCCCCTAAATTAAAGTTAAGTAAGTAATGCTGGTGAATTCTCATTTGAATAGGTAATGTTTATAGATAGAAAACTTGTTGAATAGTTGAAATAGGTTGTTTTTGAAGTGCAAACTGAATATACTTTAATTTTTGCTTACTTTTTCAATATAATTGAGAAAGAATAAGCAGTATACAGTATACTTTATTCATAAACAAAAATAAATGAGTAATAACATCTGTGTTGTTTGTTAAAAGAGGTGTTTTAGAGCACTAGGAACCTAATAGTTTGATTTAAATAAACTACATATGTTAAATTCATATGCTAGATTTCTGGGATATAGGACATTCTAACAGCTAATGTTAGATTAAGGCAATGGTGGACAATAATCCAACCTCTAAGATTTCAGATAAATGTTGTCTTCCAGGGACCTACTGCTCCCATTCTCAACCTTGAAAACTTGCAAAATGCCCAAAAAGGGGATAAAAATCAGGCACTTTTGAAATTTTAGAGAAGTAAAGTATTATAAGTGATATTTATAGAAAAGTAAATTATTATGGGGGCGTGGGGGCTCAGCGGGTAAGACGCCAGCCTTGTTGATCGGAAGATCACAAGTTTGGAGGTTCGAATCCCTAGCCCCGCGTGACGGAGTGAGCTCCCGCGCTAGCCCCAGCTCTTGCCGACCTAGCAATTAGAAAGCATAAAAATGCAAGTAGATAAATAGGTACCACTTTGGTAGGAAAGTAACAGCGTTCCGTGCGTGTCATGCCGGCCACATGACCATGGAAGCGTCTTCGGACAACGCTGGCTCTTCGGCTAACAAACGGAGATGAGCACCGGCCCCTAGAGTCGGACACAACTGCACAAATGTGCGGGGGGAACCTTTACCTTTACTTAAATTATTATCACAACTGTCTTTTGTTTTAACTTTGTAAAATCATACTTGGCTTAAATAGTGTTATGTGTAAACATTTAATACTGAACATGGCTTTAGTTAGTAATGCAAATTGTTAATGATTCAGAGATAAATGTTAGTGCTGAATTTTATACTTATTGGTCAGTGCCATGACCCAGAAGGCTCAGTATGTTTATGAAACATGACTCACACATAGGCTTTAGCCTTATTTTTTTGTGCAGTCCACAAAATCTTACGTAATAGAGAATCTCCAGATGTGCATATAATTATCTGTTAAATCCCTGTGGTGATGCAGCCTAACAAGTGTGCCTCTTGATTTTGACAAAAGTAATGTGACCATGTAACCCTTGTAGTAGTTTTGCTTCACTACTTTGAATGTCCCATGTCACATGTTACACTGTGAGAGAATTCAGAGCATGTTGAAAAGTATGAAAAGGTCTTACCAAATTAGACCTGCCTGATCAAAAATCCAGTTAGTATTTGAGTAACCAAAATTGCAAATGGCAAAATTTAGTTTTATTTCCCTAGGTAGAAAAACTGGCATCTCCCCTAAAAAATCAAAATATATGACTCCAATGCAACAAAAGCTTAATGAAGTATATGAAGCAGTGAAGAACTACACAGATAAACGAGGTAGAAGACTCAGTGCTATTTTTCTACGACTTCCATCGCGGTCAGAGCTTCCTGATTATTATCTGACAATTAAAAAGCCAGTTGATATGGAGAAAATCAGAAGCCACATGATGGCCAACAAATATCAGGATATTGATGCTATGGTTGAAGATTTTGTAATGATGTTTAATAATGCCTGCACTTACAATGAACCAGAATCCTTGATTTACAAAGATGCACTTGTGCTACATAAAGTTTTGCTTGAGACTAGAAGAGATATAGAAGGAGATGAAGATTCTCATGTCCCAAATGTAACTCTGCTGATCCAAGAACTCATACATAACCTTTTTGTTTCTGTAATGAGTCACCAGGATGATGAGGGGAGGTGCTATAGTGACTCTTTAGCTGAAATTCCTGCTGTTGATCCCAGTTTCCCAAACAAACCACCTCTGACTTTTGATATCATACGGAAAAATGTAGAGAATAACCGCTACAGAAGATTGGATTTGTTCCAAGAACATATGTTTGAAGTGCTGGAACGGGCAAGGAGAATGAACCGGTAAGTAAAACTTTATCAGTCTCTCTGTGGAACCTGAGCTAAATGATGCTGCATCTTGCTGTGACTAGGGCTAAAACAAAGGAAGGCTATTTGTTTTTTAAAACAAAGCATTTATATGGGAAATGATTAATTTATAACTGTTGTAATGAAAACTCTTTAATTTTTAAAGCCCCCTGAAGCTTCCTGATTATGATGATTATCATGATGTCTATTTTCTGTGCAAGCCTTGATTAAAAAATAGATTTTATCATTCTGATTGGAATTTTCTTTTACCATTTAGATTACTGCATTATCACTTAAAATAATACCTATATTTAGTTCTAGATCTTCTTCAGTAGTAATATACCCTAATAGTTTTGTAAAAAAACTATTTAGATTATTAAGATAAGGAATAATTTATGTTTCAACAACACTATTTCAAGCCATTTAAAACATAATTTAATTCCTAGAATAAGATTCCACGCACTTCTTCCTTGTCATCTTTTTTTCCTTGTCTCCTCACATACCTGTCTTCAGTGTTTCTATCTTTGGTTATTAAACTGCCATTTCCCATTACATCTAAAGCAGGACCAGGAAAAAAGTGTGAGATGCAAATAATACTCTTTATGATGCATTCATGGTTATTACATTTTTTACGTTACTATTTTACACAGTTGTTCTTTTCCTTAAAGGACGGATTCAGAGATTTATGAGGATGCTGTAGAACTTCAACAGTTCTTTATCAAAATCCGGGATGAACTCTGCAAGAATGGTGAGATCTTGTTATCACCAGCCCTTAGCTACACTACTAAACATCTACATAATGATGTAGAAAAGGAGAAGAAGGAAAAACTCCCCAAAGAAATGGAAGAGGACAAACTTAAAAGAGAAGAGGAGAAGAGAGGTATTTGTATGGTGTACTTCTGTTGACATATAGTCATTTAAAAGAAGAGATTGGATAAAGATTGGTTTGTAATATCAGTATAGTAAATAATAATTGATTTATATAACTGTAAAACTAGGGAAATCTTTTTTTTAAAAAAACTGTCTTTATAATTCAGCACTCATTTACCTTCAGATTTTGATACTCAGACAAGAATTTCAAAGAAAGTATTTTAAAGTGTGAGGCAAACAGTAGTATGGAATATAGATTATTCTGCAGAAATTCTCAGACTTTTAATACAATTTACCCTAAAATATATTTATTTATTTATTTATTTATTTTTCAACTTCTATCACCGCACCATCTCCCCCAAAGGGGACTCTAAATAAAATATAATTTGAAAGAATGTGATAATTAGTCAGGAAGTCAACATCAACATTTTTAGCTGATATTTCACAGTAACAGATTTAAGGCTGGTTGTTTGTCAGCTACTTTGCCTGCAGCATAATAACTGCTGCTTCAAACTAGTTTACAGAAGGTAAGAATGGTTTTGTGTCAAATTGATTGCCTGTATAACTTCAAATACAGTAGCTTTTCCATATTACCAATTCAAATATCAGTAAGACCACACCCTGACTTAAGGTTAGATTTTGGAGTTCAAGTTTTCTTACTGTGTTGGATTTATGTAAGATTAGATACGCAAAGAAAGTGAGTAGCAGACAACAGGGAAATAATTGAGTTAAATTTATTCTGGTAAATATAGAATATATTTAGCAGGCCATTGATATTTATGACTGTATTGGCTGGCATTTTGCTTGTGCTATTTAGAATGACCAGAGAATATATTGTGGTATAAGTGTTTGCAAAAGCATGCAACTTCCCCTGTTTGCATTGCCAGTACAACAGCACTTTCAATAAAGATTCCATACATGCATTCTGGGCTAATTTACTATATTCCCATGAAAGGCACAGAGAAGCTTAACATGGAAATAATATTTTCATGTTACTATTTTAACAGTAATATAAGCTGTAAGCCTATATTAAAACTGCACTTCAATCATAGGAAGAAGAATCTATGAGAATTATTAATACTGCCAAGTGGAAAGTGCCCTTACTGTGCACTTTCTCCTCACCCTCCCAAAAACTTGGGAAACTTTATCCATTTACATTCAGTGTATAATTGATTTTATCTGGGGGGAAAATTGCTGCCTTCTGATAGGGCAAGACCTTAACTTGGTTCATGCATCACATTAGTGAATAAATTATAGTTGCTTGGATTTACTCAACATCAAAACCAAGTAACCATGTCATGGTTAAGTGTGATGTGTAACCTCCCTTTCATTATATGGAAATTGGAATATTACTTGAGATGGTTAGTGTAGTGGTAAGTGTTGGATATGGATCCAGCACTTAAATCCCACTTGACCATAGAGCTCATTGGACGGTTTTGAGTCAATCACTGTCCCTTAGTCCAACCTACCTCATAAAAGTTGTTATTTGGATAAAATGAGAGGAGACCTCCCATGTACATGAGTTTGTGGGGATAAAGTAGGATATACTGTAAATATACTAAATAAAAATTTGTGCTTGTAAAGCTGTTCAAGAAAAAGGCTATCTGGCACTACTGTACAGAGCAAAGGCAGCATGCAAAATATTACAAAGTAAAGATTACCGTGAGCCCTTAAACTGAGCAGAAATAATTTCCCATGCTTTCTTGTATGTTGAATAAGAAGCTGAAAAGAGTGAAGATTCTTCTGGAGGATCAGGACTGTCTAATTTACACAGAACATACAGCCAAGATTGCAGCTTTAAAAACAGCATGTATCATGTTGGAGATTATGTATATGTTGAACCTGCGGAAGCTAATTTGCAACCTCATATAGTCTGCATAGAACGACTGTGGGAAGATTCAAATGGTAAGGAATGTTACTTTTTGTAAAACTGTTTTTAAGATTTTAAAAACACAGAAGTATGTATACTTTGATTTCAGAAAGATACTAAAATGTAATGATAGATTACAAATAGTAATATTTGGCAGTATTCAAACTAGTGTTAACATGATATAGAGTTCCTTATGTGATTGTTAAAACACTGTCATGAAGTTTCCCTAATAGATTGATAAATTGTGAAATAATTTAGTACAAGAAAGTATTGGCTGGGCTTGGGCTGATCCTTCACTTTTTATTTCTTTGGAGTAGTTCAGAGAGACACCTCTACCTGAATTCATTTGATACTCCCCTTTTGGCATGGAGAGGAAATTGTTATTGTCACATTGTGTATGATTGCACAATTGATACAAGTACCTGCTGTCTATTCTATATAGCAGAGCTTTCCAAACTGTGTGTGGCGACACAAAAGTGTGTCGCCACACACAGTGTGGTGTGTCGCCACACCACCCGGAAGCGGCGGCGCGCGCGCGCACGGCGGCCACCATGCACGTGTGCGCCGCCGCACGCCCCCCGCGCCGCCACACGCCCCCCCCGCGCCGCCGCCGTGCGCGCGCGTGTCGCCGCCGCCGGGTGTGTCGCCAGTGGCGGCACTTTGGAAAGCCCTGCTATATAGCATCACTGATAAACAGCAACCTCCTTTATTACTTTTGTTCGTTCACAGGGAACTCATTCATTCATTCATTCATTCATTCATTCATTTATTCATTCTTAAACTTAAATATAGTTAAGTATTTCTTTTAAGGTGGGTGCAGGCCTCAAAAGTTGGCTACTTTCCTTCAAACCATCCAAGTATTTTGTGTATATTAATTCTGAAGATAAAAGACATAAAATGATCTACGTCATTGGCTAGGTACCTTCTGTGCAAAGCTTCAGGCAGCAGCTTGTCTGTGGGATGGGCAGCCATATAAATATGATGAAATAAATAAATGAACCAGAAGAACAATATAATTCTCTAATATAAAGTGGCCTTAATATTATGATAGTTTTGTACCATAACTTCATCGTCTATGAGTGCTAAACTCTATCTTGTTTTCAGGGGAAAAATGGTTATACGGCT
Organism: Charina bottae; assembly: GCA_023362775.1. Taxonomy (NCBI): domain Eukaryota; kingdom Metazoa; phylum Chordata; class Lepidosauria; order Squamata; family Charinaidae; genus Charina; species Charina bottae. The sequence continues at coordinate 2,129,905 of JALMGJ010000022.1, forward strand.
GCTGGTTTTATCGACCAAATGAAACATTCCATCTTGCTACCAGAAAATTTTTGGAGAAGGAGGTGTTTAAAAGCGATTATTACAACAAAGTTACAGTGAGCAAAATTCTAGGCAAATGTGTGGTCATGTTTGTTAAGGTGAGAAGAATCTAAATGAACTCTTACATTAATACTGATTTTCTGCTTGCCTCTGACATTTGGAAATAGAACAGCTGGGGAAACTGTGCCCTGTAGTTGTTGCTGAATTACAACTCCTGCTAGCATGGCAGTGGTAAAGAACGCTGGGGTTATTTAGCAATATCTGGAGAGTCACAGTTTCTCCCTCATTTGTGGTTTACAGGAGGAGGTAAATTGTAAATGGTGTGTAATTTACAGCATTTAAGATATGAGCTATTAGGACATAAGGTGGTTTATTTGAAGGAAAATAGAGGAAGAGAAAGGAAAACAGGCATTAGCTCGAGATAGGGGATTGTTGACATGAGGTTCAAAAATTCCCCTTGTATTATAATGGATTTTTTATAAGGGGAGAAAGAGAAAAGGCCACCTTTGTCTTTTGAGTTTCTAGAATTTAGCCTTATCCCACTATATAACTAAAACATTCAGGTTTGTAGTTGATAACCTTCTAATACTGTAGTACTAGATTATATATCCTTCAAGGGAAGGCCAAAGCTCAGGGATAGGACAGGATAGAATCGGGGAGGGGGGGGCGGAATCCTTCCCCATTTCTTGGAATTCAACGCTGCTGTCACCTTGAGAGGCCTGAATAGCAAAAAAACCCAGCAGTTTAATTACAATGATTTTATAGTGTTTCAGCAAAGTGATGGTTGTTTTCTACTGTGTGCATGTCTCTGTGTATTGCCCTGATGTTCATTTTTTTCTATATTACAGGAATATTTTAAGCTATGTCCAGAAAACTTCAGAGATGAAGATGTCTATGTTTGTGAATCACGTTATTCTGCAAAAACAAAGTCTTTTAAGAAGATTAAATTGTGGACTATGCCAATTAGTTCTGTACGATTTGTCCCTCGAGAAGTGCCCTTACCTGTGGTTCGTGTTGCATCAGTGTTTGCTAATACAGACAAAATTGATGAAGAAAAACATACTGAAACATCAGAGGATAACAAAATTGGAGACAGTGTTCTTAGTCTTGAAAAGGTACTTATTTTATAGGAAAGAGTTATTAAAATGGAAATGTGAATGTCTTAAATTTTGCATTCCTATTTGCATAGGTGCAATTTAATAACCGTTAATTATGTTACAAACTGCTTCTGTTTATTCGGAGACAGACAATTCTGACTTTTTGATAGATTTCCCATACACTTGGATTATTTCAATATTTTCAGAGGCAAAACCCCCTGTCTGTGTAGAGATAAATGAAAAGCTTTATATATGTTGGGCCTCTGTATGGACATGAGTGATCCTGCATACAAATTGCTTCTGGGTGGAACTGAGAATCTCCAATACACTATTATTCTTTAGTATCAATTGCATTACTTTTCCTAGTTCGTAAATATTTGTGTATTTCAGGATAAAGAAGATGTTCCAGTAGAAATGTCAAATGGAGAACCTGGCTGTCACTACTATGAACAGCTTTGTTACAATGATATGTGGTTAAAGGTTGGAGATTGTGTCTTCATAAAATCGCATGGTTTAGTCCGACCAAGGGTTGGCAGGTACAACTTTTTAAAAAAACCTGTATAAATGTGGGTTGCAGAAGGTACAGAACCAAAAATGAATAAAACTGTCATGTAATTCATTAATATCCTGGAGAAGGTCTATCTATGTGGTTGGTAAGAGTCAACACTGACCTGATAGCATAGTCAATCAGTCAGTCAATACATTGATTGAAGGGAAATGTTAAAATTGAATTTGGAACTTGTTTTGGAATACTTTGCAGCAGTGATTTTTCTGTCTTTCAGAATAGAAAAGATGTGGGTTAGAGATGGAGCTGCCTATTTCTTTGGTCCAATCTTTATACACCCAGAAGAAACTGAACATGAGCCAACTAAAATGTTCTATAAGAAGGAAGTATTTTTGAGTAACTTGGAAGAGACTTGTCCTATGACATGCATTCTAGGTAACTGAATAGTAAAATAACTTTTTCTACTGTGTTTCAAATTGTACAGTTGAAAAAATTATGTTTTGTCGCTTACTTGGATTAATAAAATTGCTACAAAATAATGTTTTATAATAATGAAAACATCCTTTTTAAAAAATAAGTTGTTTCAGTTCACTGGAACTAGCTAATAAGAAAGAAGGAATGGACTCTGAAATTCATCAGGCTCTTTTCTAGAGAAGTAACTTTTTGGAATACTGGGCAGCAGATAGAATTTCGTGTCTGCATTAAGGGTGCTTATTTGGTATCTGTTGAACTAATGACAGTGTCAATGCACATAGGAGATACTGGTCACATTAGGAACCAGTAGTTGTACACAGCACATGTGACATTAGTTGCAGCAGGGCTTATGAGTGCAACTAAGGACCATGTTTGCCACAAACCTTTTGATATTTCAGAATTTTCAGAAATATTACGAATTTTATGCTATACATCTTAATGAAGAAAGTAAGCTATTTATTATTCTCTCTTTCAGGAAAGTGTGCTGTGCTGTCTTTCAAAGACTTCCTTTCCTGTAGACCAACTGAAATTCATGAAAATGATGTTCTCCTCTGTGAAAGCCGCTATAATGAAAGTGACAAACAGATGAAAAAATTTAAGGGACTAAAAAGATTTTCTTTGTCTGCTAAGGTAGTAGATGATGAAATTTACTATTTTAGGTAAAGTATGTTTTGATTTTTAAAAATAAAAAAGTTATAGAACTTAATTTGATCTTACAACGGAAGAATATCTGGTCCCAGCTCTGTGGAAATTGTAGAAATACTGTGGTTGACAATGTTGAAGGTGACTTAGAGGTCCAGCAGGACAATAATGTTTCCATTCCTTCCCATCAGGTCACACCAAAAGACACTGATGGGACCAACCAGTGCAGTTTCTGTTCCATACCCAGGCCTGAACTCTGATTGCTGTGGATCCCAATAATCTCCTTCCTCTTTGTAATTGTTGTTGAGTTCTTTGTAATTGTTCCTCCTCCACTTTCTCTTTTTTTAAAAAATATATTTTATTGAATTTTAAATATACATAGATAAAAGTTAGAAACGGAAAAGAAATAGAAATACAAATCAAAGAAAGAAGAAAAAGGGTGTAGTAAAGTAAAGAAAAAAAGAAAAAGATGAAACATAGAAATTAATCAACTTCCGATTTATCCCTGGTCCTAGTATATCGTGGGGATGGCTGGTGCCATAGAGCCCTTTTAAAGATCGTGGTCTGCCTTCTTGGATTTTCTACTTAATTTATAATAATAATTAATTGTATATTGTATTTTTATGTGTTTTTATAACGGAATTTTAATCTCTATGTTTGTAAACCGCCCAGAGTCCCCTTGTGGGAGATGGTGCGGTGATAGAAGTCGAAACATAAATAAATAAATAAATAATATTAAAAAATTAATCTTACATGCTAGGTCTATTTATAACATTGAAAAGCATTTCTTGTCTAATATATCAATTTATATATATTTTAGTCTTCAAATCCCCATATAAGCTTTGCCCCTCCTGCATTTTGCAAATAGTCCATTAATGGTTTCCACTCTTTTAGAAAGTAATAATTTGAATTTTCTTTTAATAAACATGTCAATTTATCATTTTCTGCCATGTCCATCAATTTTAACATCCAGTCTTGTATTGTAGGTGTGGTCTGATTTTTCCAATTTTGTGCATATACAAGTCTTGCGGCTGTAAACATGTATTGCATAATCCTTGTAAATTGTTTTCCTATTTGTTCTTCTGATATTCCCAGTAGAAATAGTTCTGGTTTAAATGGAACTCGAATTTGTAAAATATTTTGCATCAATGAATGTATCTGAGTCCAAAATTTCTTTGCAATCTCACATGTACACCACATATGATAGAGTGACCCCTCTTTTTTTTTACATTTCCAACACAAGTTGGAAACATTCCCATACATTTTAGCTAATTTTTCTGGGGTCATGTACCATCTGTACATCATCTTTTTCTTTCAAATTGTAACATAAAGTAAGTTTTAATCCTTTAATCCACATATCTTCCCATTGTTGCATTTGAATATTATGACCAATATTTTGCCCATTTAATCATGCTATCTTTGACTTGTTCTTCTGCCATTTCACCTTTTAACAATAATTTATACATTTTAGCAATTAAATGATCATCTTTCTCACAGAGCTGTATCTCAAATTCCGATTTAGTTTGTTCAAATTCAAATTCTTTTTTATCTGATTTAAATTTTTCTACAAGTTGCATATAAGAGAGCCATTGGAAAGTATATGCTTCTAAGGCCAGTTCTTCTTTTGATTTGGTTTTATATTGTCCTTGCTCTTTTTTTAAGAAGTCTTTATAAGTCAGCCATTTGTCTTTAACTCTTACTTCTGTTCTGTGAAATGCTTCTTGCGTGGAGATCCATAAAGGTCTTTTGTAACATAAAGTTAATTTATATTTATTCCAAATTCTTAACAAAGATCTTCTAATATAATGATTTTTAAAGTCCACATTAACTTTTACTTTGTCATACCACATATATCCATGCCATCCATATCTTAATTCATGACCCTCCAAATTCAATAATTTTTCATTTTTCAAAACTATCCATTCTTTAATCCATACCAAGCAACAAGCAGCATAATATAACTTCAAATCCGGTAGACCTAGTCCGCCTCTTTCTTTTGAGTCTTGCAAGACTTTGTATTTTATTCTTGGTTTCTTTCCTTGCCAAATAAATTTGGAAATATCCCGTTGCCATTGTTTAAAAGGTTCTTCTGATGCTAATATAGGTAGTGTTTGAAAAAGATATAAAATTTGTGGCAAAATGTTCATTTTAATTACTGAAATTCTACCTAACAATGATAACTGTAGTTTTTTCCATTGATCCAAGTCTTTTTTAATATCTATCCAGAGTGGAGTATAGTTATTCTTAAACAACTTAACATTTTTAGATGTCAAATATACTCCCAAATATTTTACTTTTTCTTCCATTGAATATCCCATTATTTCTTTCAATTTCTCTTGTTGATTATGATCCATATTTTTAGTCAAGACTTTAGTTTTCTGTAAATTCACTTTAAACCCTGCTAACGACCCAAAGTCTTTTAATTTCTATATCAATAATTCAATTCCATCTAGTGGATTCTCCAAGGTAATGACTAAGTCGTCAGCAAAGGCTCTTAGTTTATAAACTTCTTTTTTAATTCTAATACCATGAATATCATCATCTTGTCTAATGTCTCTAAGTAACACCTCTAATACCAAGTTCCTCCTCCACTTTCTCAATAACCAAAAGGGGAAGTTGAACATAGGAGAATAGGTTCATATTTGTGTTGGATCCAAGTCAGGCCTCTTAAAAAGGGGTAGACCAGTATTACTTTCAAAGTTACTGGAAATTCCCCCTCCCTCAAGTGAATTGACTGTTGCCTGGAACCAAGTTCCTATCTCCTCTCTGGGTCCCTTACCCAACTAAGAATTGCAGAGGTCTAGTCCACATGTGGTGGAATTAACACCACAAAGGACCTGTCCAGTTCCCCGAGATCCACAGGCTCAAAAGCCTCCCATCCTGCTTCCAACTCAGAGCAAATACAAGGGATTTTATTCACAAAATGATCAGTCAGATGATTGCAATTTGCACTAACTGGATTTTCCAACCTGTCCTTCCCTAATTGCTCTGGATTGCTCTGAATAGAATTGAAGCTGGACACATTCAGCAGATGCAGTAAAGGCATAGAAGGAATTAAACTTTGCTGCCCTTATCACCACAGAGTAGGATAGACGTTTTACTGGTACCCATGTCTAATCAAACTCACTTCTCATCCTCTGCCATATTCTTTACAGCTATCTTTTTCTCTGTATACACATTATAATATTGTGTAATGTGTATGTAGAGAAAAAGATAGTTGTAAAGAATAAATCAAACAGAACAAGAAACAATTAAAATTAAAACGGAGAGAGAAAAGGCAGAGTGGTTTTGATGGACATTTTTTAAAAAATGTTTTGGAACTGGGTGAAGAAAATTAAATTGGAGGCCTCAAGGAGAACGAATAGAATTAATTTATTTCTTTATGTCTTCTATTTTGTTTAGACAATTTATATACTGTAGTTACCCTCTCAAAAATGACTCTTGAGAGGTGCACAATTAAAACAAATTCCACCAATCCAACAGTCAAAACAATAATTCTGGATGGATTCACAAATCCTCCTGACCATATGCCTGGGAAGCTTTACAAAAGGCAGCAGTGTTGGGTCCATCCAGATTTCAGGGGGAATGCTATTCCGTAGGGCAGGTACAGTGACAGAGAAGGCACATCTCCTGGGTCCCATAAAATGACACTGTTTAAGAGGCGGGACCTGAAGCATGCTTACCGTGTCACAACTTTTTGGATGCAGAAGCTACACAGCAATTACTTGTGTTCGACAGTATTATGATTGAAAGGATACAACAGATGATAATGAGCAAAATTTGGGAAGCGCAGTATGTCAGGCAGAGGATGTGCAGGCCCCAGATTTCTTTGCTCTTCAGCAGATAAGAAATGCATGAAAGTGAGAAAGTATATTGTATGTTAATTGATTTAGAGACAGTGTAAGATAAAGTGAGTAAGTCTGAATTATGGAATATGTTGTACAGATAAGGAGTTGAAGTTTGGTTGTGATGTGGAACTAAAGCTAGTGAGAACAATTGGAATCAATGGTTCGGCACTGAGCAGGGAATAAGACAAGAATGTGTGTTGTCCCCTTGGTTATTTAAAGTATTTATGGATAAAAGTAAAAGAAATGCTTGTGGTGTCATTAGAGGTGTATTGGTTGAAGACATGAATGACATGTACTTTATAGGTAGACAATGCCCAAATGATTTGCAGCAAATGTTAAGGTATATGGTGCAATGACTCATATAGATCTGAAAATTAATGTAAGGTCATCAAATTTGACAGGAAAAATAATCAACAATTATAAGGTTTACATAAATGGTGAATAACAAGAGCAAGTTGAATTTCTGTACCTTGGTGCAATGTTTATTAAAGATGGGGAAATGGATGGATAAATTTTAATATATGCAAATAGTGGTAGAAAAGTAAGGGTGGTATGTAGTCTGTTGTGAGGAATTAATGTTTGTTGAAAGAAACATTAAATGGTTATGTGTAAGAGTGCTTCTGCCCACTTTTTTATATGGAAGTGACAGTTGGGTATGTCAGGAGAAACATACAAGTAAGTTGAATGCAGGAGGAGTGGTGTACTTTAGAACTTTGTGTGTTAAACAAGAAGAGATAGGGTTAAAAATGAATGGATCTTGAATGAATGTGGACTGAATACAAAAATGAGTGATCACAAAGAACAAAGGCAGTGTGTGAAGCAGCATATGGATGTGGTTGAAGCAAATATGGGTTTCAAGGACAGAAAGGTGTGGAGAGGAGTAGTGGAAGTTATTGATGTAAACTGGACTTAGCTGTTTCCCTGACCTGACACCTTTCATTTGTTTGGCTTACTATTTATTACTCCTTTCTGTGTTCTAATGGAGAGAAATACTGTATTCAGTAAATATATACTTTTTCTTTTCTTTTCTAGGAAACCCATTATTCCACAGAAGGAGCCGTCTCCACTTTTAGAGAAAAAAATTCAGCAGCTAGAAGCAAAATTTGCTGAGTTAGAAGGTGGAGAAGAAGATATTGAAGAGCTTGGGGAAGAGGAGGGTGAAGTTACAGAAGCACCAGCAATACCTCAACTGCAGACTCCGCTCTCCAGTGAACTGGATATAATGCCATATACTCCACCACAGGTAATATGACTTACCAAATCATATTGGTGAAAGGAAGATATTTTTGAAAACTGTGTAATAGCATAAATATGCATGAGTGATGTAATGTTCGTTTATTTGAATGTAATGAGTGATGTAATGCTCATTTATTTATTTAATAAAGTTATATGGCCACCCATCTCATATGCATGACTCTGGGCAGCTAAAGTTAAAAACAACAGAGATAACATAAAATAACTTAGCAGCCAAGACAGTTAACAGAGCCAAGGCCAAGAAATAGGCTCACCCATACTATCAGGGCTCCAGATTTGATGGCAAAGCCAGGTTTTCAATGCCAGCAGGGTTGGGACAACTCTAATTTCTGGGGGAAAGTTTCAGATGGTGGGTGCCACAGCAGAAAAGGCTCTATTCCTGGGCCCTGCCAGATGACACTTGTGGACGGGACCCAGAACATACCTCTTCTGCCAGATCTCACAGGATGGGCAGACACCATTGGGGAGAAACCTTCAACAACAGCCATTATTGAATCCATACAGTCATTTAGACTTGAGAAAATGTAGACTCGTGGTACTGTGAAACATGCAAATGAACATCCTTGTTTGCTTTAAGTTAGTTGACAGGAGTGTTTGTTAACAAGTTAAAAAGTGCTACATAACTATTTTGAATAATATTAATGAATACTAGATACATTCCAGCTTACAAAGATTCCGCTGATATTGGGAACTAAGAGCCAATGAATACCCATAACAGCCAGGTACCTGTCATTTGTGTTTTTCTCATTTTCTCATTTTCATCTTTTTGTTACTATGAATTTACAAAACGTTTCGAATTCGATATATCCTTATAACTATCCTATAGTTTATGGGCCACACAGAGTTGTGATGGGGCTGGGTGGCCTATTTATTTGTTTGTTTGTTTGTTTGTTTGTTTGTTGAATTTCTATAAATAATTATTTCTTTATTTTCTACAAGGTAAAGAAATAATAAACAAACTTGAAGCACTTCCATAATGGTCAAAACAGTTGATCTGAGGCAGCATACAAATTGATTAAATAAATACATCTTAATTTTCCATACATTTATTGCAACCACTGTTTTTTCCTTTATAGTCTACTCCAAAGTCTGCCAAGGGCAGTGTAAAAAAAGAAGGATCTAAAAGGAAGATCAATATGAGTGGGTACATCTTGTTTAGTAGTGAGATGAGAGCTGTTATTAAAGCTCAGCATCCAGATTATTCCTTTGGAGAGCTCAGCAGACTGGTTGGAACAGAGTGGAGAAATTTGGAAGCAACCAAAAAAGCGGAGTATGAAGGTAAATCTAAATCAGAAAAAGGTGCAATGTCTAACAGGCAAGTCCAATTTCTGTCTTGGCATTTTTAAATGGGTAAATGATTACATCCCGATCAGTCCATAATAAATTAAATAAATTAGTGGTAGTGAAACCTACAGAGGGATTTGGAAATTAGAAAAGCAGAAGTAATCAAACTAGTAAAGAAGCAGAGATCTGAATCAGAGGATACCAAGTGAATTTTTAAAGCAAGAGGTTTTGAAGAGAAATGAGATGAAAAAAGATGTGAAAGAAGGCATTAAAAACTGAAAAGGAGACCCAAGAAGAGATTAACACAGTCAGAGGATAGAGAGAGAAAGAAGTCTGAAATTTGTATGCTAATTCAAAATAATCAACTCAGGTATTCAGCTGCAGGCCTTAAAGCACATAGAAAGAAAGAGTTAGGTAAGTATAATTAAATACTGCTAGTGAACAAGAGAACAAGAAAATAAGGCGCCTGCATATTGTGGAAAAGTATGTTTGTTCAAGATTGAAAGACAAAACAGAACAGGAAGGACATGGTTAGTGCTCTTTTTCACTTATATGTTGTTCCTAAACTTTGAACATTGTATGTCCAAGATGGATGTATGATGTAGTTAAATCTTCAATAAGATAAATTATCAACTAAAATATGTCTCTGTAGAATAATTACACATCCTTTTATTGATTATATAAAACAATGAACTGCAACTTAATGAAATTCAGCATTTTACTTCAGTTGTTGAATCCAAACGTGCTTTTTATCCTTTGTCATAATGATTTATTACTTTGAATAATATTTTTTGATGTGAGGATAAATCTTCATATGTTTAAAAACCATATTTTCCTAATCCTAATCCTAAAATATTTAAAGTTATTTATTGTAGCATTGGAAAATAAAATTTAAGAAATACTGCAGAATGGAAAGTTTAATTATTTCAGAACAAGTTGAATTTTTAGGTTAAACTTTGTACTGGATCTTTCATCCTTCCATTTGGTTTTTAACTTATGAATTTATTATATCATTTTTGCAAAGAAATAATAGCTCTACTCAGTTTCCATTTCAAGCAGTTGTTCCTCCATAGAACTAAAGACATATTTCCAAACAAAAATTTGGGCTTCCTTTTGAATCCTGTCTTTTGAAACACATATACCCTGTGATTTGGGATCATTCTTTTCAGAATATATTATGTTGTTGTTGTTGTTGTTGTTATATAAGATCTGTGGAAGTTAACTATTTAAGTGTTTCCACTAATGCTGTGTTTTATTTTGAATAGAATCCATGGGTTGGATTCTGGCTTAGTTGCATTTAGAGTAGAACTATTAAAATCAAGTAATAGTGAATACTCTCTAAGTATTTAAAGCTTGATCCAAACCTTTGTTCTATGACTGAATTTTATCAGCCATTTTGGGTGTGGGTGAAGATGGTAGCTAAAACAAAGTCAACTAATTTGTACTGTTTCAGCAAATGGATTTATTGGGACAAAGAAAATAATCCAGTGTGAAGCTGCATTAAAAATGAGAAGGAACTTCCTTTCCTTCTTAAATGTCTTTTATGGAAAATAAAATCCTATAGAATTAATATATCATAAATACTTTTTAATAAGTATTGGGAATTAATTTTAATCAGATTTGAATTTTAAGTAGAGGCATTCACATACAACAAGAGTTGATTTGAATGTTAATTTTGAGGCTTAGAAAATGGGCCACTTTGTCCTAGACTGATTTAGAGATTTTCCACTTTGATTCAGTAACTAGCTTTTGACTCAGAAAGCTTAATGTCTATATCTCCTTGTTAATAAACTATGGGTTTACAGTAATGAAAAGTACACTATTTTCTCTTGGACAGATTTGAGTGGATTTTAAGGAATAGTAATGTATTGTGTCAAGTGAATAATGCAGCATGGGGGTTGTGCTAAGCACTTCATTTTATTTGAAAGTTACTGATACTATTTTTCCTTTGCAGAATTGCATTAAGTTTCCATACAAAGTTTGTTCTTTCAGGCTTTTTTGTGCAAAATGGGAATAGGATATAGTACTTATTGGAGAGCATCTTATGATTAGAAGCTAGTGCTGTCAATTGCAAAATAAAATATTCTTCTCCCCTGGCATTTTCCTTATATGATTAATAATGTATCGATTTTTACAGATGAGAGGTCCCTCTGAATTGTGAATCACTAACAAAAGTTTTAGGATGGCCCAAAGATCTGATCTGCTTCAGAATTTGTTTGTTCATTCATTCATTCATTCATTCATTCATTCATTCATTCATTCATTCATTTGCAGTGCTTATGAGATGCGTCAATGGACATGATTCGGTCTGGTATACATGAACAAACTAAATTAAAGTACAAAGTGAATATCTACATTCTTAAAAAGCAAACCACTCAAATTATAATAATAACAAAAATAGTAAAGATAGATATGGGCTGAAACACTCTAGGGCCTAAAAGTCTGCTGAAATAAAATTGCTTTAAGGAGCTTCCTGAACACAAGAAGGGTTGGGGCCACATGTATCTCCAGGGGAAGCATATTCTGTAAAGTGGAGGCTACTACCAAGAAAGCCCACCTCCTGGTCTAAGTCCCACTAATCTCCCATGGGGGGGGGGACTTTGAGCAAGGTCCCTTTTGATGTTTGAATGATGGACAGAACTATGCTTGGTAAGGTATTCCCTGATATATCCCAGTGCCATGCCATATAGGCCTTTATAAGTGATAACCAGCATTCTTAATTGGGCCCAGAATCCTAATGGATCTCTCTGACTGCCAGCCCGATCCTCGCATTCTGTATCTGCTGCAGCTTCCAAGTCATCCACAAAGGCTTCAATTCAGCAATTGAGTCCAATTCAGTTTGGGATTCAGCCAAATGCACACCCTTGCTTTAAAGCAAAATTTAATACTATGACATATTTCGTAAAAACATCACCCAACCAAAGACAGCTTGTGGCAAATTTTGTGTTGAGCTTAATAATTAGTAAATATATCTAGGCAAGAATAGATTAATACAAGAAAGAAATGCCTTTAACATTTCACTGTATCTCAGTGGTTGCAAGCCCTGGTCTGAACAAATTGGGATTGGATTTGTTGAATTTGGCAGTGAAACTACAAAGCTTAACTCCAGCTTCTACTAATCATTTTTAATTGCTTTGTCATTACTGTAATTTTCCCTCTCTTTTCTGTTTATATCTAGCACAAATATTTAGGTCAAAATCATTTGTGAAATGTCAGTTGCTAATTCAGGTTAATAGAATTTATATGAAAAATGTTAAACCCATGAAAGTATCTTTAGGATTGCTTCAGTGTGTTTTCTTTTAAATGATCATTTATAAAAATAGTTAGATTCCTCTTTATCTTAATTAAGTCAAAAGAGAACCAATTACTTGTTTCCTGAATCACTTTAAGGATTGCTGTCTTTCGATATGAATCATACATCGTAAACACTAAAGATAAGAAATTCTTATGTATCCTTACTGTTGACCTCCCTCCCCCCGAGATGATTTCTGTGTAGCCTTTCTTGTGTTGTTTGGTTATGCTTGTAATTTCATGTTCCCTAAATATGTTCGGACACGATTGAACGGATTTTTTTATATATATATATGTTTGAATGGGTTATCACTTAGATTCCTATCCTATTTTTTAATACAAAACCTGCCCTTTTCTTATTTGTCTAAAATACAGAAGCCTTTTGAAAACTGAAATGGTGTAATAGGAAGTGAGTCTTCAATCAGACAAAGCGTAAATGCTTGTCTCATTCTTGTTTTTCTAATAACATTTTCATCATTTATCTTGGAGATAATAGAGAGAAATCCTTTGTTTTATTTCAAAAGGAGAGCCAGTTTGGTCTAATGGTTAAGGCACCGGGCTAGAAACCAGGAGTCTGTGAGTTCTAGTCCCACCTTAAGCACAAAAGCCGGCTGGGTGACCTTGGGCCAGTCATTCTCTCTCAGCCCAACTCACCTCACAGGGTTGCTGTTGTGGGGAAAATAGGAGGAGGAAGGAATATTAGGTGCGTTCACCGCCTTGAGTTATTTATAAAAATAATAAAGGGATAAAAATAGAAAAAAATAAAATAAAAAGGTTAGGATGAGCAGTGGCAACATAAACCCATATCTATAGTGCAGACATTTTGCAATAGCATTAAAAAATACTACTTTATAGAAGTAAACATTGTCACCTGATTAGATGTTATATTCCTTAGCAAAAAATTATCTTAATTCTAAGCAGCTAAAATTTTTTAAATTACCAAACATGTCCAGTGCATTATAATAAAAAATTAAAATAACATAACACAGAGAAAATTGCAGAAATAGCTCATATTTGCTATTCTTTTGACAATATATATTAGCAATTCAGTGAAATCTTATTTTAATGGACTAATTGGAAGAGGATGTCCACTATACATGACGACGCACTAAATACAAAACTACCTAATTGCAGCAATTTATGTAATAATTCCATTATAAAAATGACACAGATTGCATCATTTGCATCTGTATATTTGCGTCATCATGCCACAAAAATGTGGCCTTTTGAATGCAAAACCTGTTTCATCAAGGTCTGCTGAATTGAGGTTCCGTTGTACAATATTACCAGTTTAGTAAAGGGCAAATAAATGAGTTTTAATAAATGAGTCTTCGTTACCTTCAGCTCAGTGGTAGTTACAGATTAATCCTACTAAGATCAAAGTGGATGCTTGTTTTGGATCAGAGCAGGTTTGTAGACAATGCATAGCTCACTTTCTCCAGAACACACCAACAGCTTTTTGCAGAACCCAACCTAGGGCTGTGGACTGCAGCTATCATACTTAGTAACATTTGCACAGAGGTTATCTCATGTTGCTGTCCTAAATTTAGTAGACAATGACGATAGGAATCACATCCAGGTGCGCATATTGCTTAGCATTAAACAACTGGCATTCGCTTCATAACACTGTTGGTGGTGTAGTTTTTAAAAAGGTAATACAGAATAAAGCCCATGGCTTAGATTATGAAACCACAAGTGCATGAAAGCTTGCATACAAACACCTTTTCCCTTCCTCTCTTCTACATATCCTCATCCACACTATTTCACAATTCTACAATCAGGTAGGACTGAGCAGCGCTTCAGATTCAAAGGCAGAAAGCTGCATTGGAACTTGTGGAGGTGCTCGCATAGCATCTGTTTCCAAACCTTAAACCAGACGTATTTTCCCCCAGGAACGTGCTGCAGATGCAGAAGGCAGCCAGATGTTCCTGTGAAAAGATAACAGCTGCTTTAAGGAGTTGCAGACAGATGCTATGTGAGTGGGCCCACCTGCTCCAGAGCACTTTTTGCCCTTAAAATCTGAAGCTCTGCATAGTTGGTTGCTTCCAAATAGGAGAAGATTTTGGGAAGCATAGGAGGGAGGCAGGAACAGGAAATAGCCTCTGCACGTTTCTTTCTCCCCATGGTTGTCCTGATCTAAGCCCATATTTCTTGAAACCTTTGTGAATTTTAAAAGAATTCATCTATTCTTTTTTGTTGGCAACTGAATAATTTCAAAATTATATACTGTATTACTAAAATTGTGTGGGCTTTTTTTTCCTACATAAGGCTAAATGATCAGAGAATAATTTTTTTGAAATTCTGGGTGATAAAACAGAACTGAAAATCTAAAATACTTTTGCAGAGCGGGCAGCTAAGGTTGCTGAGCAGCAGGAGAGAGAACGAGCAGCACAGCAACAGCAGCAGAATTCTTCCCCCCGGGCAGGCACTCCTGTCGGGGCTCTTATGGGGGTGGTGCCGCCACCAACACCAATGGGGATGCTCAATCCGCAGTTGACACCTGTTGCAGGTAAAGACAAACAGGGGGCTCTGACCATTTCTTCCTTCATCCACTTTACCAAACTCTTAACCAATCTAATAAAACTTTCTTTTTAAAATTTAAGTTCAAAGCATCCTGATTTTGAGCACAAGTGTTGCTCTCCGTGGTAGAGATATTATCTTTAATCATAAGCATGCACTCTTATCCTGACCAGACCTATACTGTAACAGCACTTTTCCTAATCAGCAAACGTGCACGTAGTTTGAATTGTATCCTATCTATTAACTGTTGTTGTTTTTTATGCTGTATAATCAGTATACCTTGGAAAAGGTGAATGATCCTGCATCTGATGAAGTAGGCTCTAGTCTACAAACATTTGTCCTGTAATAAGAACTAGTCTGTAATGTGCCACAAATTCCTTGTTGATTTTCCTCACATAGTATAATTGATTTTCAGGCTCCCATGACCAGCTTTCTTTTGCGCTAATGATGGGTTAAGATTGTAACAAACTAGTATTTCACAATTTGAGAATAAAACTAATGTTACCTTCCGGTTGAAGTGATCAGGTATGTTGTCAGCAACACACAGGAACTGAGAAAAGTTGCAAGTATTTTTCCTAGCTCAGGAGACCTTAGGCTTGTGTTCACTGACCAGTGACCTCCCTGTATCACACTGTAAACACTTGTCACTTTGGATGGAACATTAAAATATTGTTTAGTATGGCATACGTGAGGCCTTGACGTTCCCTCTCTATCTCTGGCATATCTGTAAAGAGGAATTAGAAAGTCTCTTCAGTTGTCAACCAATATAACTGAACCCAGAAGTATAGCTAATCTTAGTTAAAATTTACTGAAATAAGCCAACTTTGAACCAAAGTTTATGATCCTAGATTTTTAAACTAAAACTATAATTACAATTAATCAGATTGTCATAGTTTGGATAAGACAATAAACCATGCTTAGAAATGGGAGTTTCTGATCAGAGAAGAGAGCAGAGCAGAGGATCATGAGCCTCAGACCCATTCTCGCAATGCAAAACTATCATTTAATGTTATTTTTGAAATGGCTGATATATGATACAGTATCTCTGGTCTTTGTTCAAAGTCCAATTTCCCTTGGTGTTGAAGCCTTGCAGTGTGCTTAAAGTTTGAAACCAAGACACTAAATGAAAATTCTCTATTGAAATTTATATGAAGCCATTTTCAAACCAATGCAGTATTCTGTGTGTTTTTCAGCAGTTTCTTAGTTTGAGAAATGTAATGTATATAATTGATTTTGGAAGGATTTATTTATTTATTCATTCAATTTATATGGCCGCCCATGTCAAACAAGTGACTTTGGGTGGCAAACAATCATAAAACAATTAAAACCAAATTATAAGCACTATACAAAAGAAACAGGATCCTTAACACACTTGGGACCCCAGGCCCAGGCATATAACCAGGTCTTCAAAGTCTTATGAAGGCCAACAGGGTCGGGGCCATCCTAATCTCTGGAGGGGGAGAGGGCAAGCGCTACGGCAGAAAAGGCACGCCTCCTAGTCCCCGCCAGCTGACATTCCTTGGCTGACAGGAGCCGGAGCATGCCCATCCTGCCAGATCAGATTGGACGGGTAGAAACAACTGGGAGAAAATGGTCCCTCAGGTAACCCAGCCCCTAGCCATGAAGAAGTTTAAAGGTGACAACCAGCACCTTGAATTGCACCCGGAAACACACTGGCAACCAATTCAGCTCACGAAGCAGTGGTGTTACATGTGCCGAGTACCCGACACCATTTACTACCCGTGCAGCTGTATTCTGCACAAGTTGAAACTTCGGAATGCTCTTCAAGGGCAGCCCCATGTAGAGCATGTTGCAGTAATCCAGATGGAAGGTCACAAGGGCATGAATGACAGTGAGCAGAGCCTCCCGATCCAGGAATGAGCGCAACTGGCACACAACCCGAAGGTGTGCAAAGGCCCTCTTAGCCACAGCTACCATCTGCTCTTCCAGCAGGAGCCGTGAGTCCAAGAGGACCCCCAGATTGCGCACTGGGTCCATGTGAGGCAGCGCCACCCCATCTAGGACCAATGGTTGAAAAACCTTGCCACCAGAAGACCCAAGTACCCAAAGCCACTCAGTCTTGCTTGGGTTGAGCCAAAGTCCACTGCGCCCCATCCAGGCTCGTACAGCCTCCAGGCACTGGGACAGGACATCCATGGCATCACTCAGGCAGCCCAGGGTGGAGATATAAAGCTGGGTATCATCAGCATACTGACGTTACCTCACCCCAAACCATCAGATCACCTCACCCAGCGGCCTCATGTAGATGTTAAATAAGAAGGGAGAGGGGACTGAGCCCTGCAGCACCCCACAAAGTAGGGCCGTGGGCTGGACCTTTCCCCCCCATCAACACCGACTGGAACCTACCCCGGTGGAAGGAGGAGAACCAGCACAGCGCCACCCACCCAACTTCTATTTATAGAATCCTCTTCTGTCTCCATGTTTATGCTCCTTCCATGAGAGAGCACTTTGGGTCCTACCTATTGTTTTTGTCTTTGTCCCTTATTTTAATGGAAGTGTCAACATGAGTGGCATGATACTGTAGGTCTTTGAATCTTTCACTCAGTTCCTGAGCATGCTTAGTTTCACACTGAATGTTTGTGCTGTGCTTTTGGCTAAGACACTGAGGTTTGAGCTATGGAATCCTATTCAAATCTCCCATCGACCACAATTTGGGAACTCTTTCAGCCCCAGTCTGCTGGGGTATAAGGGTGCTGGGCTAATTTATAGGACTTCTCTAAAGACAATTGACAACATTTGTGACTTGCTTTGAATGCTTGATAGGTTCAGTATAAATACTAAGTATAGCCATTAGTTTTATTGTTGGGCATTATGGTAGTAGCCAGTGTTGTTTCCTGTTAATTCAGTGTGAAACATGAATATTCAGTGGTAGGTTCCCAATTAATTTCTTTAAGCATCCTTATGTTTTTTACGTAAAAAATATTCCTGAGAATTTGACTTTATGAAATTTATGGAGGTTGTCAAGGCTGTTGAGAATCTAGTCCAAGAAAGATTGCATTTTTAAGCAGCTTGAATCGTGAGGATTCTTTTCTGTGAAAGTTAACTTTTTGAAACATACGTTTTACTTTCACATGATTATTAACTCTTTCAAAGTTTTCAAAAAACAAGTTGTTTTTTTGAACAAAGTCTTTCTGACTAGAGCAGAGCTTTCCAAACTTTTCATGTTGGCGACACACTTTTTAGACATGCATCATTTCACAACACACTCTTACAGCAGGGCATCATTTAGTGACACACTCTTACAGCAGGGCACAAGGCAGGCACTAGGACCTGTGCGGAATCACAACAGGTTTGAAGGCAGCAAAGCACAAGACAGGCACTAGGACCTGCGCGGAATCCTGGCAGGGCTCGGAGGCAGCAGCAGCCGCAACACACCCAGACACTGCAGCCGACACACTAACATGTCCCGACACACAGTTTGGAAAGCTCTGGACTAGAGGATTCTCGGCCCCAGTATATAAAAATTCTGCCCCCCTATCCAGAGAGATCTCCATTCCTTACATCAGACCAAAATCATTAGCAAAGCTGTAACTATTACAGCATATGCCTGTACTTATCAACAGTTAGTAGAAGATGTTTATTTGTTTTGCTAGATTTATTTTAGATATTACATTAAGTTCACACAACCATTGTAAATAATGGCAGGCATACTGTACAAAAGATTTATTACTTCCAAAGTCGTTCCCTCCAGTAAGTTGATAATAAAAATAATTCTATTGTCGAAGGCTTTCACGGCCGGAGTTCGATGGCTGTTGTGGGTCTTCCAGGCTGTGTGGCCGTGTTCTGGAAGTTGTGGTTCCTAACGTTTCGCCAGCATCTGTGGCCAGCATCTTCAGAGGGCAGGAGCACAGACAGAGTTCTGTCTGTGCTCCTGCCCTCTGAAGATGCTGGCGAAACATTAGGAACCACAACTTCCAGAACACGGCCACACAGCCCGGAAGAGCCACAACAGCCATAAAAATAATTACTTGAATTAACAACTATGGTTCCAACTGTGATGATACCACATAATTTATGTACTTAGATGCTGCTTTTTGACCTCCTATGAAGCCTGCAAAACAGCTTGGAAACATAACTTTCCCAAATTCTCTTTAAGACATTCCCTTTAAACCTCCAATTTTCTATTCAGAACCCTCCTTTCTCAGATCAGCTCATTTTAGTCCTCATAGACTGTTCTGAAAGGTCCCATCCACCAGTCTTCTTTTTTTCCCCATCTCCTCCTCCACTACTTCTATCAGGATAATCTTATTTCCTTCTCTGATGTTGTCCTACTTTTCAGATTAAAGACCCCCTTACTTTATTCCTTATGAATCCTCAAGAATAATCCTCATTTGCTATATACTCCAAACTTCCCCTAGAGTAATCTTTTTTCTTTTTCTGGTGCCCTCCCCTTTATTCTCTTCCTTAAGAGAGATGCCCACTTTTCTGTCCCTCTGCTTGCCCATCCATCTTCCCATCACCATATTGTGCCTTTTTAAGGCTAATAGTTTATGAATATTAGCAAAGACAAATTACAACTTATTGGCATTAGGTATTAATAATGTCAGTGCGACTACTGGTAATTTAAAAATTTGTGTTTTAAATCATAATAATTGTAGAATGCATTGTCTATGATAAAAACTTATGAAATCACATGGTAGCTCAGGTGTGAAAGGTAATGTCTCTCTTTAAATTGTTTTAATACTCAGTAGGTCTTAATGAGAATGAATGAGATGAAGCAGAATTCTTCAGTGTTGTTGAATGAATTTCTTATTTGTTTAAATGATTATGTCAAGCGTAAGTTAAATAGTTAAATTGAGTGCTTGGTTCTTAACAATTTATTTTCTTTGAAGTTACAATACTATCCCACAAACTGAGAATGTGCTTATAACAATGTTGTATACGTTCACATAACTGACAGGACATCTTACATTTGCTTGCCATTAATGTCCTTTTAATGATGCCAGATGTACAGTTTGTTTCCTTTGAAAAAAATATGCCAGTAGGCTAATACTAATCTGTTATAAATATTGTATTTGGCACTGTAACATTGTTTGTTTTTGTTGTATGGCAATACTGAAGAAGCTTATGTGTGGGTAGTGCACGTCATTATTAATTTGATCATTTTGCATGTCATTGATGCATGTTTGAAATTTGTTGTGTCCTTCAAGGCATGATAGGTGGCTATCCACCAGTGCTGCCACCTTTACAAGGCCCAGTTGATGGCATTGTTAGCATGGGCAGCATGCCGCCACTTCACCCCGGGGTGCCTCCACCCCATCAACTTCCACCAGGCATGCCAGGCATCCCACCACCGGGTAAGGATGAACCTCCTCATTCATTCATTATCTCGTCTTTCTGTTCTCACCCCATTTAATCAGTTCCTCTAGGAGAGGTTTGCAGCGTGTGCACTTGTAGTTTCACTGCTCGACTTCCGCTGAATATCCTAGGTCTGGGATATTGAGCTTTTAATGCAAAGGTGCAGTGAGAAATCTCTTAGATACAGATACCACATATACTGGCATATTATACATGTTGGCAAAGCAACATATGTGGTCAGTCCCGCAGCAAAAGGAGTTGACCAGTAAAATGTTAGAACACTTCAATTAGTGTTTAAGGGCTTGAGTTGACTGGAGATGTGGAATATTAAAGGCTTATATTTTCCAATCCGTATGAATATGTTAAAAGTCTTGTTTAAACTGGACTAAACCCAACTAACTCATAATACTAATATAAATGATTACCTCAGTCTGATTTACAGTTCTAGCTTTTTATATTACAACCAGTTCAAATGTGTATATCCTATTTTCAATGGCTTGATTTAATAGCGGGTCACTTAAAATTTTACACCCAACACATGATTATAATTACTTCAATACATTGTTTTATCTATACAGTATAATGAACTCAGCTTCAGCCACGAGATAATCAGTTCCTGTAGTAGTTAAAAGTATTTTTACATTTGCCCTGACCATTGAAGTACGTTTTTTAGTTACATCCCAGGCTTGATACATATTTAAAATTTTATTACACGGATCAGGAATTATCCATTATGGTGAAAGTAATACTAACTAAAAGTTATGGATTATTTAACTTTCCTTTCTGTTCCTGTCTTTTAAAAAATATATAGATGCACAGGCAGTTATGAAAACCTCAGTTACTTTCCTTTTCTTTTTTTCTGCTGCTAATTTTTATTTTGCCCTTTTCTGCATGCGTTGGATAAATTTAGGCAGAAACTAATAAAGATTCTGTTTGCATGTCATACTTAACTGTAAACAAGTGCTTCCAAACCATCCATCAGTGGTTTGGCAATAATTAAGCATGGTACTTGAACCCAGAATAATGTTACAACTAGTTTGTTGGTTTACCATATCTCTCTCTCTGCCTAATTACACTTTGTGGTTTGTAGTAGCCAGAAATGGCTTGTATCTTACATTTGGATAATCCATTTATTTATTGTAAAACCACAAATGAGTTGTTTGGAAACCACAGCTTTCCACTTCAGCTTAAAGATGACGTGCATACAGACATAGTTTGCCTGCTTTTTTTCAAAGTATGTATCTCTCAACAGGGCTTGCTTGAAATCCTCCTGAAAGTTGCTAATTGCAAGCAGGATTATATTTTAAAGTTCTAAATAAGGGGTACAAATGTAAGTGGGATAATAACAATAACTCTGAAGTTTAAATATGTCATACATTTCTATGGCACACTGTTTACTGTTCAGTTTAAACAAGGGCATGGATGTTCACTATCTGTAGCAAGTTTGCTTCTCTGTCCTTAAGAAAGTCCTGAGTTATCTCCTTAGATAGAGATGGTTATTTAGTAAAATCGCATGCTTGATTTTAAAGGGTAGACTAGAGCAGAATTCTCACAAAGGTGCCTGAAAGTGCTGAAAAGTGTGTGGCAAAATGACCAAGCAGAAACCATTGGGCCCAACATGCGGTGCTGTTGCACAGCTTAACTTCAAAAGAGTTGTATTGAGTACTTGCACAAGTTCCATTGCAGTTATGCTTGGGAATTCTTTATAAATCCAGTAGAAGGGATGTTACTTATTACTGGATGAAATGAATTAGGTGGAACCCAAAAACAAAACAAACTCCACGTCGATGAAGGTTCTCAGTCATCCAGGTGGAATTGTCTGTAGCTTGAATCATGTCAACTGGATTTCTATTTTCTCAGTGGAAACGTTTCGCTCCTTATCCAAGAAGCTTCTTCAGTCTGAGCAAAGTTAGTAAGGGAATCCTTAAATATGTTTCTAGGGTGGCTGTGTGACCTTGCACCTGAGGCTAGGTCATGGTTATTTGAGATGTTTATTTCTAAGTCCCTTTATCATCCAAAGGAGACTTAGAAATAAACATCTCAAATAACCATGACCTAGCCCCAGGTGCAAGGTCACACAGCCACCCTAGAAACATATTTAAGGATTCCCTTACAAACTTTGCTCAGACTGAAGAAGCTTCTTGGATAAGGAGCGAAACATTTCCACTGAGAAAATAGAAATCCAGTTGACATGATTCAAGCTACAGACAAAACAAACTCCAGACATCCAGATTACATGATTAATGATGCTCCTTAAAATGTATTTTGACAAAGAGTGGTTTTCACTTTTTGATGTGACATTATAAGAGAGCAGTGGGTTTTTTGTTTGTTTTTGTTTCTAGCCTGGAATAAGATTCTGATTTTGCTATATTTTGAAATGCAGGTGCTATAGGTCAAAGTGTTTCCTCCATGGTAGGAGCCCCAGCACCAGGAAGTCCATTTGGGCCGCAGGTAGGTATAGGAAAATCCAATAAATCATATTCTGATATTGTCTTTTTTTTAAAACTGTTTTCCAATTCCTTAATGGGTGAATAAGGGAGTAAGAGGTGATAAGGGAGTACAGTAACATTAGCATATTTAACAAGTGTATTTCTAATTTGCTGATGTTACTCCCTTATCACCTTTTACCTGTAGGAATCAGAAGTGCTGGACAACCTTTTCAGTCTGGGGGGAAGGTTTGTGCTCTGGATATGGCTGGTAATGTCATAGCATCAGCAGTGTTGGCTGGGCAGAAATTTGAAGAGAGTTAATTTTCCCCCCTAGTTTTGGGAGCTTTACAGAGGCTTAAAGTACCCATTTTGCCACTTAAACTGCAATCAAAATGGGAAAAAAAGTTTGGCTTTGGGTTCAAGATTTTAAAGTGCCATTTGGTATTTATATTCCCCCTCCCAAAAACCTATATATTTTTAGTCCTGCACACTCGGAGCTCTGGGGGCCTCAAATGACATTCTACGGTGATTACATGAAATCTGTGGGATGTCCACACATGAGAGAGAATATGAGATGTGCCAAAATCTGGGTTGTAGGAGTTACAGGGGAGGAGTTACAGGGTCCATGGGGGGTCTATTCACCTGGACACCTACTTATTAGATACACACCGCTCCTAGCTGGTAAAAGCTGTCCGGCAATGTGTAGCTAGGTTCATGTGGTAGTATCTGCTTTGTTGAGAAAGGAACTGGTACTGCCTGCCTTGAAGGAGGCAGTGGTTTGGGGTCCCCTCCTCAAGCCTTCACAGGGCCTGACAATCTTGGACAATTTTTGTCTAGTCTCCCAACTTCCTTTTGGGGGGAAGATTGTTGGGAAGGTAGTTGGGCTACAGCTTCAGAGGGTCCTTTTCAGTCAGGTTTCAGATGAGGGCATAGTACCGAGATGGCACTGGTCACGCTTGCTGATGACCTTCAGTGGAGCCAGGACGGGGACAGGTGCAACTGTCCTGGTTCTTCTTGATCTCTTAGTGGCTTTCAATACCATTGACCACACTGTCCTTCTGGACTGCCTACAGGGATTAGGAGTGGGAGGCACAGTGTTTTGGTGGGTTTCCTGTTTATCTGTGGTTGGTCCAGTTGGTGATGGCATCAGGGGAGAGATCAAGCCACAGACCCCTGACATGGGGTGCCTCAGAGCTCGACGTTCTTGCCTCTCCTGTTTATCATCTACAAGAGGCCACTGGATGAGGTCATTTGTCAGTTTCTGGAGGAGGTCATTTGTCAGTTTGGGGCAAGGTATGATACCCAGTTGTACATCTCAACCCTGAGCTAACCAGATGATGCTGTCAAAATCCTGTCCCAAAGTCTGGAGACTGTGGGTGCTTGGATTGGGAGGAACAAGCTCAAGCTCAACCCTGACAAGACTGAGTTGCTGTATTTGAACCACTCGGATCAGGTGATGTTTCACTTGTAAGTCCTGAACAGGGTGGCACTTCCCACCTCAGGACTGATGCTCAGTTTGGGGGTCTTCTTAGACTCATAGCTCCTGCCTGAGGAGCAGATGGTAGCTGTTGCCAGGAAGGCCTTCACACAAATTCAGATAGTGCACCAATTGCACCCATGTCTGGACTAGGAGGTCCTTAAGACAATCACTCATGCTTTGGTCACCTCCTGTTTAAATGACTGCAATATGTTCCACATGGGGCTGTACTTGAAAATCACTTGGAAGCTGCAGCTGGTCCAGAATGCTGCTGCACAGGCAATGATGTGCATGCCATGGTATGCCTATGTAACACCACTGCTTTGTCAGCTGCTGGTTACCCATAGGCTTCCATATGCAATTCTGGGTGTCTGGCTATAATCTATTAAGCCCTTCATGACATGTATCCTGGTTATCTAAGGGATTGCTTGCCTTCCATAGTTTCTGCCCTTCTTACGCAATTCAGCAGAGTCAACATGCTCCAGGTCCCCATTGATTAAACTCCACCTGATGGAACTCAGGAAGTAGGCGTTCTCTGTTGTAGCATCTGCCCTGTGGAACATGCAGCCCCCACCCTGATCTTATTTAAAGGGGCCCTTAAAACCTGGCTCTTCCCCAAGGCCTTGGGCTAGAGGGGGTGGTAGATCCCATGGGATGATGTTATTTTTTTCTGGACATTTCTCTTTGTATTGTTGGGTTGCATTGCTTTAGATTGTTACATTGTATGTTGGCCAGAATCATTTTATTTATTTATTTATTTATCATATTTATATCCTGCCCATCTCCCTCTCAAGGATGGAGTTGAATGAATGGTCATGATGGAGTTGAATGGCCTATACATTTAGTAATAAATAAATGCAGTAATTTTTTTGTGCACCATTTGGAGCGTCTTGAAGTGTGTCTGTATGTTTTTGGCATTAAGTTTAAACACCTTTGTTATCTGTCACGGGCCATACTTCCTGCTAAACTGTAGAGCAGTCACCACTCCTTTAAAGTATTTTTGAACACTTTTACTCTTATTAATGTGGAGTTCTTGGTGCTCTCTGAGCTTGGTTGTTTGCTTGCAGACATTTCATTACCCAGCACTGATGATGTTCCGAGTTGGGCAATGAAACATCTGCAAGCAAACAACCAAGCTAATACTTGTCAAATATCCTTAACTGTGATACTACATTTTTCAGGCTGTTCTTGACCTAACTTCTAAAATGCTTTCTTGATATTATCCTTTATATTTCTAGATGGGTATGCTTGGTCCCCCAGGCCAACAAGCACCACCCCCCTATCCTGGTCAAAACCCAGCAACTCAACAGGTCATGCAGCAGCCTACAACGCCTATGTTCGTCTCCCCTCCACCAAAGACACAGAGGCTTCTCCACTCAGAAGCTTATCTGAAATATATTGAAGGCCTTAGTGCTGATTCAAATAGTATTAGCAAGTGGGACCAGACCCTTTCAGGTAAAATTACATGGAAATGAACCTTTTAAAAAATGTTGACACCTCCCGATTCTAGCATTCTTTCATCTTACCTTAAAACAGCATCTGCAGGGGAAAGTGTTTCATTGATTGTCCCATAATTATACAACTCTATTTCTACCAGTAAATTGCAGACTTCTGAACTTAGATTGAGAATGTTAATGTACAGCTATGTGGAGATTTTTAAAAGGAAATTCTGTTTTCTATGCATTGATTCCATATTTTCCTTTTTCACTTGCATGTAATGTCAATTTGGTCATTTTACCTAATTACTCATATTTGTTCCATTTTTTAGCTGAACTATCCACAGATTTAGCAGATCCTTGCTACTGTGGCCCTATTCAAGTTCAGTTCCTATTTTTTGGTTCAGTCTTATTTTAGTAGTAAATGAAAAATTGATGACAAACAATATGGATCCAGTGTTAGTTTTCATAACTGATTTACACCTAACTTGATATATTAATCATAGAATCATAGCTGGGGTCATTTAGGCCATCGAGTCTATCCATGTTCAATCATACCAACATATGCCTGTCCAGCATCTGGTTGGTAATTGATTGTCCCGTTAAACTACTGTTAGGAAGTTTTTCTGAATGCTCAGCTAGAATGTGCATTTTGTATAATTTAAAATCATTATTTTGTTTCCTATAATCTGGATAGATGGATATCAAATCTTGATTTCCTCCGTGACAACCCTTCATATACTTGAAAAATACTACCACATCTCCCTTTTCAGTCATGTTTTCTCAATATTTTCAGTTCCGATTATCAACGTTGTCCTTCTCTGAACCTATTGCAATTATCCAAATTTATCTTATAGTAGAATGCCCAGAACTGAATACAATAATGAGATGGGGGTCTGATCAATGCAGATGAAAGTAGAACAATTACTTTCTGTTACTTGCAAATTTTACTCGTATCGATGCAGCATTCATATAGCTAACTCTTTCAGCTCATGTTCATCACCAATTCCAAAATCTTTTTCACAAGTAATATTACCAACCCAGGTATTTCCCACCCCATATTTATGCATTTAATACAAAAATTTATTTTGCATGTTGTATAATGCAGCAGCATTATTCGTGAAGTATAATGACACCATTATAATGACATAAGGCAGTATATCGCTTCTGTACTTTTCTTGTTTCAGCACGAAGACGTGATGTCCATCTCTCAAAAGAGCAAGAAAGTCGTCTTCCTACACACTGGTTGAAAAGCAAAGGGGCTCATACCACAATGGCAGATGCACTATGGAGGCTTCGAGACTTGATGCTGAGAGATACACTTAATATCCGCCAAGCATACAACATAGAAAATATTTAATCTTTCAATACCAACATATAAAAAATTTGTGGAACATAGCTGTTTTAGTTATTGGTGAGGGAGGACAAATTGTTTTTATTGCATCTTACTGTACATTGCAAGATTGTTTTTTTTATAAGGACATTTTTAATAAGCATATTTTACTTTTTGTTATATTATGTTGACTTTTCTTAAATATACAGACTTGTGCATATGGTTCTTTGACTTGAAAGATGATCTCATACTTGGTTCTAAATGCAAAGCAAGGTTATATCTTTTTTCTTCACAGATTCTGATAAAAAGGCAGGAAGGGTGTTTACAGCTTACCTTGGAGAAATATACATTTAGGCCTAGACCATAGTGCCATGAGCATCCATGTGCTTATATGGCTGCTTCTGGCAGGTACATCACATGTGCTTAAAAGTTTTTTTAAAAAAAATAAAGCTACTGAAGTAGAGAGAAAGGAATCTGGTAAATACAAGAATTTAAATGTTTGGTCATTAGGAGGATCACAGGACTTAAAATAAAAGAGAAGAAAAATAATCAGAGACTTCAATTAGATCAAACACTTTTGGCATTTAGGAGTTCCAAGGTGAGTTTGTACTGACCAGCGTGTCATTTGTGAAGAGGCCTGTAACCATGAACGTTTACCTGTGTTGCCAGTAGACTCTGACCTAGGGAGAGAACGTGTTATCGGCTTCATTTCTCCAGAAGGAGACATCACCACAGCAGTTGGGCTTATAGAGATACTTGAGGAAAGATAAATAACTATAAGGGTGCAAATATTTCTTTCTGCTTTCTGTTTAATATAATTCAGTTTTTGATAGTATACATAATACTTTTGCATTCTCGGATTGCTTACAGAACATTTATATATTTAACAAAACATGACATTTTTAAAGATGCCAAGGCCAATATTTAATACATTTTAATACTTTTACATTTCTATCACTGGAAGAAAATGGATGTGTTGTTCTCTGAATAGTTAAGGTATTATTACGAATAATGCAGATTTAACTGATCTTTGAAGGTAAGTAACAGGACATGTACGAGAGAGGCTTGCCTAAATTCTATTCATAAATTGGCACTGAGATTTGTATGCTGTTTTTTTTTAAGTTGCTCTGATAAAAACATTTAATTGCAGCTACTGAGAATTTCAAGTGCATAACTAGCTGCACTGCAGTATCAAAAAGTTTAACATAGTAAATAATGTTTATTGATGGGTATTTAAACCCTGATCCTGCATATCTTAGTTGAAAAATTAAAAAAATATTACTTACTTTCAAAAATATCTTCCTTTGGGATCACAGTTTTTACACCATTTTGAACTCCAGCATTTACAGTCTAGATAGTCCCTTTGAGCATGAAAAAAAACTTACATGAAGTTTAATTGGATTTGTTAATTTGAACAGACCACCTTCTACCTAAAATTGTGTAGTTCACTGATTTGCTGCCTAATTACATACAAACTTTTCCTAGTTTCATAGCTTTCCTCTACTCAGGATGTGACTGGCAGTTGATACAAATATTAATTTGTCATTTAATTATAAAATTAAACACCTTTGACTCGGTGGAAAATAATTTTAAAAGCAAGTTTGTGTTCAAATAAATTTCATGAAGGTTTACATCAAGCAACAAGCTAAAACTTACATTAAATCGGAAAATATGTTTTTAGAAAGCTAACTTGATTTCTAAGTAAAAACTACTTGAAATGAAATGAAAAGCTATTGTGGTTTTCACTTCAGAAAATGTGCAGTTAACTAGGAATCCAACTTTTAATTCATTAGATATTATACTCAATATACAACCCTGTTTTAATACAGATTAAAAAAACTAATTAATGATGGTAGAGATATTTCAGAGACACAGTATATAGTGATAGCATATAGCTTATGAAAAATCTAATTAAACACTTAAAAGATTCAGTTATCAAATTAGGTACTAATATAAAATGCAACTTAATTGACATTACAGGAGAAATATTTTTTATCCTTAATATTCTATAATCTGTGGTACAAACAACCTTAGTTTATATTCTTTGCAATACTTAAAAACCTCAGAGAGACATACAGATGCTGCTACCCTCAAGTTTTTTTTTTCTTCCTAGGGTTTTCTTAGTTGACTTTACAGTAATTTCCAACATGGAAGCAGTTGCAATGTTGGGAGCTGCTGAAATAAATGCATGCATGCTCTTCTGGATCGTGGCCAGCTTGTTTGACATTACCTCAGATATTGGTGTTTTCAACAACAAAGGTAAAGGAAGCCAGCAGCACATCCTAGTTCTTTAGGACTTTGAACTGCCATGGACATTTACTAATACAATCACTTTTGTTAAGAATTGCAAAAATTACACCAAAGAACTTGGATTTATTTATTTTTATTTATTATTTTTAAAAACAATTTTTAAGAACAGGATGAGACACCCTTTGGATGCTGTGTAACGCAGAAGGATCAGTGTTGAATAATTTACAGCATTGTCTTTCCCAGAGATCTTAGCTGAGGGGCAGCTTCATCACTCCTAATAGCCTAGGAGTAAACGATTAGAACTGTAAATGAGGCCTTTTCTTTGGAAGTGCAGAGCACTCCTCTTAAACTATTAGGCTGGCCCTAATTATTTTAAATTTAATTTATTCCAATATCATGTGTACTGGGGCATTTCAGTAACATGTAGGATTTAAGATTTGATGGCTACAATCCAGTATTGCACAATTAGCAGACTTAACTATTTTCTAATTATAAATCGTTGAACAGGAGAACAAATCATGTCTTATTTGTGGCCACTTGAATCCTTTATTTGTTATCTTCCACAGCCATACACTGTATTAGAATAAAAGGACTTTGGTTATTCAAATAAAAGTATGGGAAATGGTTGGCTTGAGTGGAGAAAAATATGTCTATTTCAGTTTGAAAGTGATTAGTAGTTTATCGCCTATTCTTTATTCCTTACTTGTTCTTTAAAGAGCAAATCTGTATATTAATTCAAGTCAATGCTTATAACTTTTTTCCAGCATATATGCTTTTGGACCTGGTTAATCCATGCCTCATTTTTAATCTGGTTGTATACTCCAATGAGTAAAGTGATAATTAGTCAATGTGCATGTACTATCAGTTTGTCTTTTTGAGGCTTTTTAATTTAAATAAAAATAGTTTGTAATTTGGATTAACCAGGTTTGATTGTTCCATTAAGATGTCTCACTTTTAGTTCCAGACAATTTTTCTATAATTCTAACCATGCTCTGTAAAGAAATCACTGTGACATGTAAGATGTACACACTGGCTGTTACAACATTAGGTACACAGAACAGGTTTAAGACCTAGAGGAAAATATGCACATTTAGCCTACATTCAAAAGCTTTCCCAAAAAGAAACATAACCGGTGTGCTTTAGAGGGATATAGAATTGTAAAATTGGTACACACACACACAGTTTAAGCACATTTATGCTAAAACATTACTTGTTTTATCACGGTTGAGTAAGTCACAATGGCTGTCTTCATGCATCATACTAAGTTAGAGCCAAGCTAATCACATGATGTGTGAAACCTGCCACTGTGATTTGTCAGCTATGATTGATGGCTTAGCATTATGAGTGGACTATAGTATTGGGTTGTTCATTAAGCAATATTAATACAAATCGTGACTTACTATAGTATGTGAACTGAGCCGCTAAACCTAAATATAAAGGCATGTATCAAATATATTTCTTATTAGACTTGTTTACTAATGGTATCAAAATAGCAACGTCGTATAACCTTAACTTTATGGGATAGGAAAACAGGTCTTCTCCCTGGTTTTAAAGTCTGTGTTGGAGGTTGGTGTTTTAACCCAACTGTAATACTCCTCATGCTTACAGAGTGGGAGTACACAACTTGTCCCCACTGTGTATGATTTATAAACAATGATTTATTGCAGTCTTCCCCATTTTATGATAAAGCATCAGAATTCTTGTGATATAACAATGCTCATGTTACAGATTTAGTTTCTGCTCAATACTCTTAGGTTTAAAATATGACAATACTTTTTGCTCGATCACAGATAATGTGCACTTGACACGGGTTTATAAACCTAGGAGATGGCCGTACGGTACATTTTTACATGTTCTCCTTTGAGATTAAGTGTAGCTTTTCTCTTCTGCTACATATTGTGTATATACAGCAGTGTTTCTCAACCTCAGCAATTGAGAGATGTGTGGACTTCAACTCCCAGAATTCCCCAGTCCACACATCTCACAATTGCTGAGGTTGAGAAACATTGATATACAGTAACCATATTTTCTTGGAAAAAATAAAGGACAAACCTGAAAAGGGGGCAAATCTGAAAGAGAGCAAAAGTAATTTATGTTTATAACTTTGCTTTACAAAGGAAAATTCAAGAACAAAACCAAGAAAAAATAAATAAATCTGAAGGGCGGCTTTCTGAAATAAAGACTGTCCTTTATAATAAAGGACGTATGGTCACTGTATATACAGTATATATGATGACACTTAGGTGTGAGTAGTATCTAATTTCTATAGCTTTGGTTTCAAATTAAGTATTTTTAATAAATAACTGAAGAGAACAATTTGTCCATAAAAATAAAATACTGAATGGTTAAGTTGCTTCCAACTCTTTATGACCCAATGGACATAGTTTCACCAGGATTATCTATAACTGCTTTGTTAAATTCTAGTAAGCTTGTGCTTGTGTTATAGAGTCAAACTCTAGACACTTATTTTCTATTAGCCTCTTTTTCTACTTCCTTCAATTTTTCCAAGTATCAGGTTCTTCTCAAATGACTTTTTGCCTTTGCATTATGCATCTAAAACATTGAAGCTTTAACTTCATTATTAGTATTTCCAGTGAAAAATCTGGTTTTACTTCATCTAGTACTGAATTCATTTGTTCTCAACTATTTTCTCCAGGACAATTCAAAGGCATGTTTTTTTTTCCAGCCAGCAATTCTGATTAGACAAGTTGCACCTGGGAAAACTATAGCCTTGACAATACATACCTTTTATTATTATTTTTATTTATATGATTTATATAGCCACCCATCTAACACAACCAACTCTGGGCAGCTTACAAGTTTCAAACCAAACACATTCCCTTCCTCAATTTTAACTATTTACTTCTTCCATATTCCATTCTAACTGTTGCATCCAGGTCATAATACAAATTCTTCAGTGGCAAATGAGATGGCCTGGTACACCAGTCTTTTCAAGGGCTGTTCACAATTTCTTGTGGCCTGTCATTTGATAGTCAAAGATAAAATAGCCATTTTTTGGAAATCCTTTCACTTTTCTATTATCCATTTGATGTCAACGTGACCTCAGGTTTGTAACTACTGAATTCAGCTTGAACATCTGGCAGCCCATGTACCATATATTGAAGCCTGGATTTATTTTTTATCCCATGTTTACTTCTATAAAGTAGTATTTTTTAATGCTATTGCAAAATGTCTGCACTATAAATATGGGTTTATGTTGCCACTGCTCATCTTAACCTTTTTATTTTTTATTTTTATCTATTGTTTTTATAAATAACTCAAGGCGGCGAACATACCTAATACTCCTTCCTCCTCCTCCTTTCCCCACAACCACCACCCTGTGAGGTGAGTTGGGCTGAGAGAAAGTGACTGGCCCAAGGTCACCCAGCCAGCTTTCACTCCTAAGGCGGGACTATAACTCTCTGTCTCCTGGTTTCTAGCCTGTTGCCTTAACCACTAGACCAAACTGGCTCTCAAACTCTCTCTGGATTGCAGAATTTTGGGCATTTTCTTTCTAGTATGTGAAATTTTTGAGATCTAAACCGCCAGGTTGAGGGCAGATCATGCTGGAAAAAGTCAGTTTGGTTGCTAAGAGTAGAGTCCAACTTGATAGTACCTAATGAATCATGTTAATTGCAATTGGTAATTTGAGCATTCTTTTAGCAGTGTTTTTTTGGTATCACAATATAAAAAGGTTTTTTCTGTCCCCTGGTTACTACTGTTTTCTATATCTGCAAGTACCATTTTGATTGCATCATCTTAAAACACTTTTAACCAGTCCTGCTGGTATTCTATCAACTCCTGCAGCTTTGTTGTTAACAATATTTCCTGGGGACAATTTAACTTTCCAGAATGTTTGGCTATATTTCACATATCAAACCATTCATTCTGTCTGATGATAGAATATAGAAACCTGCCACACAGTTTAAGGCCACTGATAAATCTGATTATATAAATGGAAAAGCAGATCCACAAAGTTTCTGCTATCTGAAGATGCAGGTGATAGAATCTGGGTCTTTTTCTGTTCTACTAGCAGGCTATAGTATGATTTTTACTAATGAAAACAAGAATGTTATAGGAAAAGCATCATGGAAAGTTTGTTACCCTGAATGAGAGGAGGACACCAGTGATCCCCTCCAGTATATTATCTTTTTCCAGATGGTGGAAAGCTCCTCTAATGTGTGTATTAAATTGTGTTTCTGGAAACTATTGTAAATTGTGTTCCACTATTTAACTGAACAACAACAAAAATTTACCATGTCAAATTCCTTTTATTCATACATAGTGACTTAAGTTCACATATGGTAAGTCATGGTTTGCTTAGCTGTGGTTTAGCTAATTAGCACATTAAACCAAAATTGAACATTATGGCTTTGGGCAATATGTAAACCCTGATAATGAGACCCACGTTATGTAGTCTATTCACAAATGCCTTTCTGTGAGAGAACCCCACATGTATCTTCCATATTTATTTATTTATTTATTACACAAGAGGAACTTGTAGTCAATTGAAGCATGAAACTATATTGTATACATATTCTCATACTGGTCACATGCATACACACCCACACCCACAATGCTGCAAACATCAGGATCAAATGTTCCCCTTTTCTCCTTTGCTTTTTGCACATCCTCAGGTCAGCCCAGTAGCACAGCAAAACCATTCCTTTTAATTTAATAAGACAAGACAATATATAAAAATGTGATTGTGTAAGTTTATAAAAATGATGAATAAATAAATCAGTAATGAAATATGTCACAAACCAACAATTTCTAAAACACAACAGATAACCAGTCTTACTGTTACTTAATATCTGAGTAAGTCTGAGTACCTCAATTACAGCAGCAGTAACTGGAAGACCTGAAGGACGAGGTTGGGGACAGATACACTTGGAGACAATTTATGTGGTCACTAAAAGTCAATGCCAACTTGATGGCACATGATCAATCAGGTCTGAGTACACCTAAATAGTGTTTTGTTTTGTTTTTTACTTCAAGCAAGGTAGAGTAGCAAAAATACATTTCACTGAACAAAGTGTTCAGTCTAATTTATTTTAAGCAAACACTGAAACTTAGGTTTCTTTTAGAAGTTTAGAATCCATTATGTACCGATAATTCAGTGTTGAATTCATTTTTCTTCCAACTTCTGGTAATATTTCTCAGCCTGCTTTCTACGGTAAACATCATCTGCAAAACATTTGTGATCATTTCTATGAACATTTTTTAAATATGTCATATTTAATATTAGATAATTAACTTGCAATGTTTCAAGCTTAAGATAATGGGATGATTCATGCAAGATCAGGAACATAAAAGAATGAGAAAGCTTGTAGCTTGAATCATGTCAACTGGGTTTCTATTTTCTCAGTGGAAACATTTCGCTCCTTATCCAAGAAGCTTCTTCAGTCTGAGCAAAGTTAGTCAGGGAATCCTTAAATATGTTTCTAGGGTGGCTGTGTGACCTTGCACCTGGGGCTAGGTCATAGTTATTTGAGATGTTTATTTCTAAGTCCCTTTATCATCCAAAGGAGGATCGTTAAGATCACCATGCTGCTGTTGAGCTTGTGAAATTGTCTTAATCTTCCTAGGCACAGAAGACAAAGCAGGGAGGAAGATGGGGGAAAGATTGTGCCTGAGGCCCCCACCTCTATTCAAGGAAGGATTTTCCAAGTTGGCATAAATGGACTCCTTGACCCCCCTCTCAAACCACCTATCTTCTCTGTCTAAAATGTGAACATTAATGTGGATGGTGGGAGTCAAACATCAGATATTTATCTGTGTGTGTGGGTTTCCTGTAGATCCCTATTTCTAGCTTGCCACCGGTCCCAATGAGGACTTCACAGTCTAGGGAAGGGAACCAGGGAACGTTGCCCACCCACTGGTTCAGGTATGTGGATGACACCTGGGTCAAAATCAAGGCCCAGGAAGTACAGGCCTTCACGGACCATATAAACACCATAGATGCCAACATTAGGTTCACCAGAGAAGACACCAAGGACAACAGACTGGCATTCCTGGACTGAAGTCCTCATTGGGACCGGTGGCAAGCTAGAAATAGGGATCTACAGGAAACCCACACACACAGATCAATATCTGATGTTTGACTCCCACCATCCACTGCAGCACAAACTAGGAGTCATCAGGACATTGTCACACAGAGCAGAAACCATCCCCACCTCCATGGATTCCAAAAAGAATGAAAATCAGCACCTGAGAACAGCTCTGAAGGCCTGTGGATATCCAAATTGGGCCTTCACCAAATCTAAATCTACCAGACCTAAAACAGCGACAGATAGGGCTGAGACTCAGAGTAAACGGAAGAACCTGGTCATTCCTTACATGGCTGGCGTGTCTGAAAAGATAAAACGGATATTTGGCAAACACCACATACCTGTATATTTCAAACCCACCAACACACTGAGACAGGGGCTTGTACACCCCAAAGATCAAACTCCAAAACACAAGAAAAGCAATGTAGTGTATGCAATCCAGTGCAGTGAGGAGTGCTCTGAACTCTACATTGGAGAAACCAAACAACCTTTGTACAGGAGGATGGCCCAACACAGGAGAAGTAACACCACAGGACCAGAGTCAGCAGTTTATCTTCATCTAAAGGAAAAAGGACACTCATTTGAGGACATTAATGTTCACATTTTAGACAGAGAAGATAGGTGGTTTGAGAGGGGGGGTCAAGGAGTCCATTTATGCCAACTTGGAAAATCCTTCCTTGAATAGAGGTGGGGGCCTCAGGCACAATCTTTCCCCTATTTTCCTTCCTGCTTTGTCTTCTGTGCCTAGGAAGATTAAGACAATTTCACAAGCTCAACAGCAGCATGGTGATCTTAACAATCCTCCTTTGGATGATAAAGGGACTTAGAAATAAACATCTCAAATAACCATGACCTAGCCCCAGGTGCAAGGTCACACAGCCACCCTAGAAACATATTTAAGGATTCCCTGACTAACTTTGCTCAGACTGAAGAAGCTCCTTGGATAAGGAGCGAAACGTTTCCACTGAGAAAATAGAAATCCAGTTGACATGATTCAAGCTACAGACTGTTCCACCTGGATGACTGAGAACCTTCGTCGACAATGAGCAAGCTTATTCTATTAAGAATTACCCAGCGGGGTGGAACAACATGCTCACTCTGACATACGTTTTAAGTAATACCCACTTCTCTTAAATAGGGAGAAACTAATCTCAAAATTAAAGTTTTTAAATTAGGCCAAAGGCTAATTTTGTCAAGTCCTAAAGAATGCAAGAAATTTGTTTTCTGCTTTGTAGAATGGTCAGATTATGCTCAGTCTGAAGCTAACACCTCCATCTGCAGCCATTTTAGTTATTTTCAGTCTGTCTCCAAAATGCAATTGGCTTAGTGAGGATTACCAGAATATTTTACCAACACTTAAGAAAGTTAAAGGTAAAGCCATGTTTGTCCAGTTTGTTGATTTGTAGTTTTCTCAGGAACAGTATGAACGTGATTTGTCACTATCTGCTTCTGGGAATCGCATTCTAGCTTAAAGCTACAGTATGCTATTTCCTGGTGGTTTCCCTATGAATTTAATTGAGAAAAACATTCTTTGCTTACTGGAAGCAATGAGCAGATTTTAATAGAAAGTAAGATGCTATGGAACCTTAAAACGTTCTCAGTTCATCCCTGTCACTGCCACACTTGCCGCGGTGAGAGAGAGAACTCGGCTTCGTTGGTGCCTCAAAACGTTAATTGCTTCCCTGCCAATAGGTTCTATGATGGCACTGAACCTTTACTTTGCGATTTTAAGATAACTCCACTCTGCTGATCTTATTAGAACATTTGAGGCTTTGATGCCAAGCTTCTTTAATTAAATATATATTTAAGATGGTTACCCATTAAATGGTTACCTTGTTTAAGTTCTTCCTTTGTTTAATAAAAGCTGAATATCAAACAGCAATTCAAATTTTTCAGTGTAATTTTTCAGAAAAGTTAAGCTTGTTTTATAAAAGGTATACAAATTAAAAA
Organism: Charina bottae; assembly: GCA_023362775.1. Taxonomy (NCBI): domain Eukaryota; kingdom Metazoa; phylum Chordata; class Lepidosauria; order Squamata; family Charinaidae; genus Charina; species Charina bottae. The sequence goes on from JALMGJ010000022.1 coordinate 2,167,103, forward strand.
GCATAATTAAGTCAGGTCTGATGGTTGTTGTGGGTTTTCCGGGCTGTGTGTCCATGTTCTGACAGTTTTGGTTCCTAACGTTTTGCCAGTCACTGTGGCTGGCATCTTCAGAGGACAGGAGCACAGCTAGAAGATTCTGTCTGTGCCCAAGTGGAGGGTGTGAGTTCCTGCTGGTGTTTATAGCTGCTGAGAGGGTGTGTGTCTTCTGTGGGTCATTTACAAGAGATTAGGAAAGGGTTTATTGTGGTGATTAGGGGGTGTGGTACTGTCGTGTGTGAGATTAGCACATCTATTGTGTGAGTTGTTTGTATATTTCCTAAAAGGTCAATGAACTCTACTCAACCACAGAAATATACAAACAACTCACACAATAGATGTGCTAATCACCACAATAAACCCTCTCCTAATCTCTTGTAAATGACCCACAGAAGACACACACCCTCTCAGCAGTTATAAACACCAGCAGGAACACACATCCTCCACTTGGGCACAGACAGAATCTTCTAGCTCTGCTCCTGTCCTCTGAAGATGCCAGCCACAGTGACTGGCGAAACGTTAAGAACCAAAACTGCCAGAACACGGACACACAGCCCGGAAAACCCACAACCACCATCGGATTCCGGCTGTGAAAGCCTTCGACTATACATTAAGTCAGGTCTGTTTGAATATATAGAAAAAGAAATGTTTAAAAAACTTTTAATGATACTTACAAAAAGTCTGATTGCCAATTCGAACATTAATCATAAACCATTCCATAGCACCACCGAGAACAAAGAAGAAAGGAAGAAATCTGTATATACCAAACCGCTGCTTTCCAGGTACCCTGTTCATTAGTTGACTTATTTTATTACTGATAGACATTTTATGAAGGATTTAAGACTCCTTGCAAGGAAGTTAAAGGTGATTCTGAAAAACACTGAACAAAATGAATATTTAATGTATAAGACTCCCCAAAATATGGTTAACCAAATGTATAAAAGTATGGCTAGAAATAAAAGTTTGGTTTTATCTCTGCATATTACATATATGATTATGTTTGTGCCCATAGAAACACAAAACTAAAATAAAAAATACAGCAGTATTAAATTATTATTATTAACTAATAAATCTATTTAATTTATTGTGAGTTAATCCCAAAACAGTAAGGCACAGAACTGCAGTGTTTATTCTATGAATTCTATCATTCTCACCTCAGCTGCTAAAATCCTGCCTGAGCATTCTTGGGGAATTGAGAATGTGTGATTATTCTTCACAATTGAAAATATGTGATGCATATGATCTTCCATTTTATAGCAATATGCTTATAAAACACAATATGAAGACCTTGGCTTAAGATCATCCCATCTTGTTCAATGCCTCCTAATGGGGATCAACAACTTGCTACAAAACCTAGAAGCCTCTTTGTCTGTAGCTTGAATCACGTCAACTGGATTTCTATTTTCTCAGTGGAAACGTTTCGCTCCTTATCCAAGGAGCTTCTTCCGTCTGAGCAAAGTTAGTAAGGGAATCCTTAAAACTTATCATTAAATCATTAAAATTAATGATTTTAATGAATCATTAAAATTAATGATTAATGATTCATTAAATAAATTAATAAATTAATTAATCATTCATTAAATTAATGAATTAATGATTCATTAAAATTAATGATTTTAATGAATCATTAAAACTTAAATTTTAAGGATTCCCTTACTAACTTTGCTCAGACTGAAGAAGCTCCTTGGATAAGGAGCGAAACGTTTCCACTGAGAAAATAGAAATCCAGTTGACATGATTCAAGCTATAGACAATTCCACCTGGATGACTGAGAACCTTCATAGACCTAGAAGCCTCTTCTAATGTTTGTTTCTGGTAACCACTGATTTAACTGAATTGGGCACACAGTACAGTATATAATTTGAAATGCAAGGAACTCTAACATCAACTAATCTTGCAAACAACTTCATGGTTTTTTTATGTCAGGACTAGGTAAGCAAAGCATGTATGGATGCAGTATCAATTTTATTAATAAGAGATATTTGGGTTCTGAAATCATGGTTAATCTAGAGATGGACTGCTAACACAAAATGGGCTGCACCTTGCAAGGACTGATAAAAACGTATTCAGCCAGGAATGAAAGCATCGCTTTAATGCTGTGTGTTAAACACAGCATCATCAAAAATGAGGTCATTAAGTCCATTGTTTATAGAGAGTATGAGAAATGAATGAGATGACTTGAACTCTTACTACAACAGAGCAAATATAATTGAATAAGTATAATGGAGATACGATTCCCATGACAGCTGTTGAAGGATATGATTAGTTCAAAAGAAACAAGCAGTTACAAAATGAGGAGTGGTACTCCTTGTTAATAGCATCCATACAAGCTCAGAAATCGAAGTGAATCCCTAGGATTAGTTGACTGGTCCTTTTTTGGTATTTCCACAACACACTTAACGGGGAGGAGACTGATTGGTTGTGGAAAAGCCTGTAAGGTACAGAAAGTATGTGGAATGGCTTCTCAAATTCCTTCCAAACACTTAATAGCTGCTGCCCAAATGTTTCTCCCATAAGGATACACTGGGGAACTTTTTTTCTCTGCAGCCCCCAACTAGACCTGGCCCATTTTTGAACGCCATCTTTCTTTTGGCATTCTGTTTTTGAAAGAATTCTGTCATTGGAGAGTTATCCAGCTGATAGGCAGAGTTCCAAGCCCTTTATTTATTTTATATAAATTCTGCTGTAATCCATGCAGACTCCCAGTGGTTTACATCCGTAAAAATATATAAAACATAGTAATGGAAGATAAAATCTCCTTCTGAGGGAGATGGGCAGGATATAAATGTGATAGATAAATAAATAAATAAATAAATAAAAATGTAAAAATACAAAATAGTAAATTAGTAAGTACAGTTGGTGGCCACTTCAATTTCAAAACACCCTCCAGAACAATTCTGTTTTTACCAGCTTCTAGAGAGCCAAAATTGTGAGTGTTAACCAGACCTCAAGAGGAAGATATTTTTCAAAGTATAGGGGCAATGATTGAAAAAGACTGCCTGCAGGTCCCTACCCCCTTCACCTTGCAAAACTGGGAAACTATCAACAGATTTCCTTAGGGTGTTAGACAGGTCACTTCTATATGCAGAAGGCAGTCTTGCAAGTAGGTAGGAGCCAAACCATATTATGGCTTCACAGATTACAATCAGCACATTGAATTGCACACAGAAGCCTACTGCAAGCAAATACAGTTACTTGGTATAGGTGTTTTATGACTGCGGGAACCCCCATTTGCTAACACACGAGCTGCTGCATTCTCAACCAATGGCAGTTTCCATTTGGCCTTCCAAGGCAGCCCCATTTAAAGCACATTGCAGTAATCCAATCAGGAGGCTATAAGTGCACAAGTCACTCTTGTCAGGGCCTCCTGCTCCAAGTAAGACTGCAACTGGCCCATCAGCCAGAGCTGAGCAAAGCTCATGGCCTCCACCTGGCTATCGCTTAGAAGCTGTGAGTCCAAGTGAACATCCAAGTCGAGGACCTGCTCCTTCAGAAGGAGCACCACCCCATCCAGAGATACTACCGGAGCTGGCAGAGACCCTTTCTACAATTCAGTTTCAGCCTGTTTTATTCCATCTCTAGGCCTTAACAGCCTCCAAGCACTGGATCAAGATTTCCCCCACATCTCCAGCTCAGCTCTGTGTAGACATGGATAACCTTTATATAATTTCTGTCCAAACTTTCATTGGGTTGGATAGAATAACAAGGTGGGAAATCATCCAGATTATGGCTTTTGGAATTCTTATCAAACCCTTTACCAGCAGTGGCCATAGGAGACATCTATTTTCTTTAGTGTAACGAAGAAATGTGCTGTGTGTGTGTTCAACTGTCTCATGTTGCATTTGTACATCTATGCACTGGAAACCCAGGCCATATTTATATTTATATAAATATTTATTACATATTTATATTTATATGTAATTTTATATTTATATTTTAATTGCGGATTTTATTGTAAGCCGCCCAGAGTCCCCCGGTTGGGGGAGATGGGTGGTCATATAAATTTAAATAATGAATGAATGAATATTTATTAATTTTCTATCCCGCCTTTATTATTTTTATAAATAACTCAAGGCGGCTAACATACCTAACACTCCTTCCTCCTCCTATTTTCCCCACAACCACCACCCTGTGAGGTGAGTTGGGCTGAGAGGGAGTGACTGGCCCAAGGTCACCCAGCCGGCTTTCATGCTCCATGGTGAGTCACATGACTGTGAAGGAGGAGGCTTATAATAGACCAGTTAGCAGCATTGTGAGCCACTGCCCCCTTATTTCTCCCATAGGAATGCACTGGGAGAAGTCTGTCCAGAATGCTTTTCTCTGTAGTCCCTAGCCCATTCAGCCCATTTTCAAATTCAATCTTTCTTTGACAGGCTTCTCCAACCATAACAAACTCTGAGAGTTATCCTGCTGATGGACATAAGAGACTCCCAAACCCCTGATATATAACATTTCCTTCCAACATTCGATAGGATGGAAAAGAAGAAAAGGGACCATTCCCGGGGTTCACTTTAATCTTTTACAGACCCAGTTGTGAATAAGTTAAAGGAACACCACTCAGTTACCAATGTCAAGAGAGCACCCAAGGCCGGTTAATGCACAGTTTTGCATAACTAGTCCTCTTAGAAGAAGAGGCTGAAAAACAAGGTTCTCCACGAGATAACTCATTCCCAAGGCCTGAAAATCTTCCTAAATATGACTATAGATGACTATAATCAAGGACCCGCGCTCACGCGCCACGCTTTTCAAGGCAATGCTGCTTTCCACTCCCACCCCCCTGAGTGGGATGCAGCCAATCCAAGAGACTGGCCTGAAACCTAGCGCGCCCCAACACCCACGCCCAGCCCTCACCTTCAAGGCTGAAGAAGGAAACGCACGCCGCAGGACAAGGGCGCAACGGGAAGAGCGACCATCCTGCCACTGGGCTACGACGCGTCACGAAAGGGACTAGATGCGATTGGTCCTGTGTTGTGCGTAGGGGGCGCGGCCTGCTCTTCTTTGGACGGAAAGAACGGAATGGGCGAGAGGCTTTTCTGTGCGGTGTTTCTGCTACGCCAGCTGCGATTCTCAAACTCTGGACGCTAATGGCGTTCCTAAAGCCCGAGGGAAGAAGGAGGCCCTTTAATTCCTGCTCAGTTCTGTTGCGAAACCTGTGAGGCGAAACGGTTAGAAGTCTCTGACTGCCCCCTGCCGGAGCCAGAAGTCAAGGAATCAATCCGTTAAAAAAGAAGTTATAGTATTGTTAAAATTAGGTTATCTCTGTAACCTAATTAACCTAAGTTTTCTATTAAGGAAAATTCAGATGCGGTTATCGATTGAGCTAATTACTGAAATATCAAAAAATGTTTCAAAAGGAAGTTGGCCATACAAAAATTCAAAATTCGTGTGAAGGAAGTACCTTTTTAAGCCAACTCAAGGAAACAACTTGCTTAATATCAAGGTTTCCCTCTTGGCAATGCTAATACAACTCAGAAGCCACACGCTAGCCATCATGTTTTAGCCTATAGCCAACTGATGCTTTTGTATGCTGTGAGAAGACACAAAATTGAATTAAGGGAACCACGGTTAGATTGATGAATTAAATTATAAATTCAGCCACTATTTTGTCACCTTAAGTAAAGGTAAAGGTTCCCCCTGCACAGTTGTGCAGCCGTGTCCAACTCTAGGGGCCGGTGCTCATCTCCGTTTGTTAGCCGAAGAGCCAGCATTGTCCGAAGACGCTTCCACGGCCATGTGGCCAGCATGACGTGCGTGGAATGCTGTTACCTACCCACCGAAGTGGTACCTATTCATCTACTTGCATTTGCATGCTTTTGAATTGCTAGGTTGGCAAGAGCTGGGGCGAGTGCGGGAGCTCACTCCGTCACACGGGGCTAGGGATTTGAACCTTGGAACTTGCGATCTTCTGATCGACAAGCCTGGCGTCTTACCCGCTGAGCCACCACGCCCCCTAAACTGTATATACCCATTGTATTATTTGCCGTCCTAATGATTGGGATGGCTTATAAATATATAAATCAGCCTCATAAAGAAATTACTTGCAGTTCTTTCCGGCGCACTTCATTAAAAATGTGGGGCTTGAACTGGCCCCTTTCATATTCCAAATCTATAACCCATAATGGTTTATTTAAAGCCCGGAGAATATGTGCCCCGCAATGGTTTTGTTGAGTGTGGATTGTTTCTTGACCCCGGCTGTGGATTTTGTTAATTTGAATTGGCTTTATATGTTTTTTGTTTGACTGTATTGTTCTTTGTGTTTGTTGTAAGCCTCCCAGATCGGGGGCGTGATGGCTCAGTGGTTAAGACGCCAGGCTTGTCGATCGGAAGGTTGGCGGTTTGAGACCCGAGCGCCGCGTGACGGAGTGAGCTCCCGCACTTGCCCCAGCTCTTGCTAACCTAGCAATTTGAAAGCATGCAAATATAGATAGGATGGTAACAGCGTTCCGCGCGCGTCATGCCGGCCACATGACCGCGGAAGCGTCGTTGGACAGCGCTGGCTCTTCGGATAAGAAACGGAGATGAGCACCTTCCCCTAGAGTCAGACACGACTGTGCAGGGGAAACCTTTACCTTTACCTTTACGCCTCCCAGAGTCATGTAGTCAAGATGGTTTTGTTGTTTATTCGTTCAGTCGCTTCCGACTCTTCATGACTTCATGGACCAGCCCATGCTAGAGCTTTCTGTCGGCTGTCACCATCCCCAGCTCCCCCACGGTTGAGTCTGTCACCTCCAGAATATCATCCATCCATCTTGCCCTTGGTCGCTCTTCCTTTTGCCTTCCACTTTCCCTCAAGTCAAGATGGGCGGCTGTATATATCAAATAAAAATAAACCATCCCATAAAAACACACAAGGCAATTTTATGAACCTGGTTGCGTGTACTGTCTTATGGTCTCCCAGTATCTGACGGACGTAAATATTGGGCAACCTCATTCTATGCATGTTCAACTCACAGAAGTAAGTTTCGCCTTGTTTAATCAGGTGTCCTTAATACCACAGGAGCAGGCAGTCTGACTTGGAACTAATCTCCATTAGAAATAAGAGAATAGAGCTTTCTCTATGTATTCCTTTTATTCCTCTATTTGTCATTTTCACTGAGCATTCTTATAAGCGAAAACACGTCCTTTCTTCCAGAAAGGTGTTTCTTGAAAACTTATACAATTCATCCTAGTTGCCTAATTCACGGCTCAAAGGAATCGAAATTACAATTTTCGAGAGCAAAACATCCCCGCCCTAAACATTTTAAATACCCTCGAGTGAGGAGGACGAAAATAATCTTGGGAGTTGTAGTTCTTGTCCGTCTCAACAATCAGAAAGAACTCACGGGGGAGGGTGGGGAGAACACCATAAAACATTAAACAGACTACAAATTCCAAGTGGTCCCGAAGCGGCACTCGTGCTAGAAGACCCGCCTTCTCCTTGGCAGGTCTTCGGCTGGGGCACTGGGGATTGGTTAATCTGGCAGCATTCTCATTGGCTGATTGCTCTCAGGCGGGTCGGACAGCTGAAGAAGTCAGTTGGCGTCCAGTCTCACGGACGATGGCGTTGAGGGGGTGTGTTGGGATCTGAGATGATGGTCTTGTGAATTCGTCTCTGGGAAGAGGCGCTCATCCCGTGAGTCCATGGCGGCTGCTGGACTCAAGGCTGCGAGCAGCGGCATATGGAAGGGCGGCGGCGGCGGCATCCTTCAACTGATGGTCCCTGTTTCCAGCAGCAGCTGCTGCTATTATACAGGCCGCGACGCTGGAGCGGGTCTTGTGGGATGCGGGCAACAGTGGACCCATCAGCCGCAGTCTGAGGGGCATTGTCTTCCGCCGCCGGCCTCCCCTTCGATCGGCGGCAAAGCAAAGAGAACCGCCGATGCCGGTCCTGCCGTGGCAGCGATAATGCCAGCTGCTTCCTTAGGCAGCCACCAGCCCAACTCCATCGAAGGGATCGATACGAAGTCCTATCTCTGGGCCAGATACCACGAGATGAAAAAGCTGGTTTATGGTAAGAAGGGTGTGTGTGGAAATTGAGGGGCTTGGCTGTGCGTGCCTGATGCATTTCATTGAACGGAAACTAATGTTGATTAATTAAAACGCCTCAGTATAAATCTGGATGCTGTTCAAACCCTCGTTTTGTTTGGTCCAAAAAAGTAGGGCAAATATATATCAAACTGCACTATTTGCACAGCTTATCAGGCTGTTAATATGAGGACATGCTACTAATTTAATAATTCCCCAGCCCCCAGAATATTCATGCCACTCAGACTCAGATAATACTGTACACTTTTGCTCAAATGAAAAGCCAGCTCCTATTTTTATTGTGATTGAACACACTTTTGGAGATGTAACTGCTGAGCAAAATTCCAAGTCTGCATAGAATAAAGTCTCAGTGAATTCAGGGAAATTTAAATGTACATAGGAGCACAGTCTGAGTACATTGTATAATTGGGTGGTCACACTGTTCTGTAGTGGTCCTGAAGTGAAATGTTCGGTGGTTTAGATGATAAGATTAGTATTCCTAGTGAGGAAACACACACGTTACAAACCTGTTACTTGTGCATTGCTATTAATATACTCAGCAGCAGCCAAACTAACTCCTGCTAATTGTGAGAGTAACTGAGAAAGCCAAGTTATAGAAGACACTGCAAATTGGGTTCTTCATATTTTGTCCAACAAAATATGTTTGTGTTTGCTAATGACATAAATGGATACAATACTAATTAAGTTAGTTAGATTACTTCAAAACAGGAAACATTTTTGAAATCAGCTCTTCCAAAGTAATGTATACATTACTTATCAGCTTACTAAAATTAGTAAGGTTGTGATCCCTTACATGTTTTGCTTTTGCTTTTTGTTAAAATTTAACTTTATAAACTGGGTGAACTTTGTGTGTCTGTGTCTGTTTTAAAATCTCTGTTGTGCATACTTTGTGAATTCTAGGTTGAAGGTTTGAAGTTGGTTCTTCAATTGCTTGAACGTTTCGGTTAAGCTGAGTAATGAATATGCCAGCATCACTTGTTGGAAGCCTTTAACATTTTCAGACATCTTAACTGGTTCCCAATTAGTTTCTGGATGTAGTTCAAAGTAATGTACTGGCATTGTACTTTAAAGGTGAAAGTAGTTTGAACTTGCTAACTTAAAAGGCTTTCTCTCAGAAGAACTACTTGTATGTTCATGTCTCTAGAAGAGGGTGTGTTTCAAGTTCCTTTTCAAAATAAGGCAAGTCATTGTAAGTTCTTGGCTGTTGTGTCATCCTTTTGAAACACTTTCATTCCTCTACTGGCTGGGTAGCTTCTTTCTAAGCCTGAACAAGAGAAATGTATGTGAGAATAGAGACCAGCTGCTGTAACATAAGCATCACTATCTCACCAATCTCAAAAGTCTTCTTGGCCTCAGAAAAGTGGTCAAGTGTTGTTTAAAAACTTTTTATAACAGGTGTTGGATGAACTATTTTTCTCTCTAATGAAACTAGATCATTTTTATAATTAAAAAAATGAATTGCAATTCTAATACTTTTCAAACATTTGCTGGAATTCACTTGAAGGGTTCCACTATGGAGCCATAATGTGAAATGGAATTGGAATTTAGTAGGTGACTTGAATATTTTTGTATGTTTGTCCCTGAAACGTAAACAAAAGTACTTACTGGCAGATTTTAAGCGGAAAGTAGAACTAAATGTTGGCAAGCTTTCAGCCTGAAGGAAAATATTTCCATTAGAAGACATGTGACTTTGTGTATTTCTTATGTAATTTGGTAGAATAAAAAAATGCTTAGTGTTTCGTATTTTAACCAAGCAGCTATACCACTATCAGCACAGAGAACCAAGGGCAAAGAAATTGCTTCATTGAGATTCTTGCTAGCAGGATGCAAAGAGGAAGAAAGAAAGTAATTTTATGCTGTTGGTTGTTTGTTTTCCCCCTGCCCGCAATAATGACAGTGGGAAGTAATTATGCTATACCTACTCCAAGTCTGCTATTGTGCTTCCTCTCCTGGTACATATTTGCTATATGATATTTTTAATTCAACTGTAACATAATATGTAGCAATATGTTTGAAGATTTCATTACCTAATATTTCCATTTGTGCTCTAATGATAGAAACATCTTCTGAAGATGAGTAATTCTACTTCATGGAATGTTTTTCATGAGACCACTTCATTAGAGGATGAAGCAGATTTACTTTTATACCTTCTAAGTAAAGGCTTTTTGAGTATTCTGGGAAGAAATTGTTGCATCATATTAACTGAAGAAGCTGTCACGTCATGAAGCATAATGTTCTTCAATCATCAATGTAGCTTGAAGCTAGTTGCATTCACAGTATTTTTCTTTCTGCCTTGGAAAATAAATTTATTCAGTAATATTGGGTTTTGAGGTACTACAGTAACTAATTGTAGTCAGAAACCAATTGATATTCCTTTGTCCACTGAAATTTGCTGTATAAATACTCACCATCTTCACAATTCTGGCCTCTTAGCTAAGAAATGCAATACTTCTCCTCCTCCCATTAGATATGTACTTATTACAGAAAAATTATGGTAGTATAAGGCTGGTAGAAAGCATTTACAAAACAAGGATGGATGAAGAGATGGTATTTTTACTATATAGTTATTACAAACAACAATTTGTTTGTTTGTTTGTTTATTTATTTATTTATTACATTTATATCCCGCCCATCTCCCCCACAAGGAGGGACCCTGGGCGGTTCACAACAAATTCAAAACAATTAAAACAATAAATATCAATAATAAACAATATAAAATTATATATATATATATATATATATATATATATACACACACACACACACACACACACACACACACACATACATACACACACACAGACACACACACACACACATATATATATATACATATATATATATATATATATACACACACACACACATATATTACAAACAACAATTGTTTCTTGCATAGAACACTGCTCAGTTGCAAGTTTAAGTCTGCTGCAGAGTTTTTTTGTTTTTAATTGTTAGCCACCTAGAGTCATGTATTTGAGGTGGGCAGCCATATAGATTTAATAAATAAATTTATTGCAGCAAATATATATGGACAGCCAGGCTGGGGTAGAGGTTAAGGCATCAGGCTAGAAACCAGGAGTGCGAGTTCTAGTCCTGCCTTAGGTAGGAAGCCAGCTGAGTGACCTTGGGCCAGTCATTCTTTCTCTCACCCCTAGGGAGCAGGCAAACTTGACAAGAAAATTGCAGGGCTTGACCAGGCACTCTCCAGGAGTCAAGACTGATTTGAAGGCACAAAAACAACAACTATTTGAAAGCCAGTTTGGTGTAGTGGATAAGGTAGCAGACTAAAACTGAGAGACTGAGTTCTGGTCCTACTTTAGACACAAACAAAGCCAGCTGGGTGACCTTGGGCCAGTCACTCCCTCTCAGCCCTAGGAAGCAGGCAATGGCAAACCACTTTGAAAAACCTTGCCAAGGAAACTGCAGGGACTAGTCATTTATTATAAAGCAATTCTAGTTGAAGAATCCTATATATCAGTATTCAAGTAGCAACAATGAAGAATTCAACGTTCTCCCAAATAGGGAAGGCTATGCAGTGTCAACATCATAAGAACACACGTATGTTTAGCTTTACAAGGTTAATCACTATATGTGTAAAAAACTGCAAGTTAACAATACAAACACAAGGATCTAATTTATTTATTTAAACAATTTATATGGCTTCCCATCTCAGAACAATTAGAATCAATGTACTGTATAGCTATTGGGGCACAAGTATAGTTCCATAGTTCAGTAATTGAAGATGCAATTAGTGGTTAGATTAACTGGGGAGCAGAATTTTAATGTGAATGACGAGTGAATCAGGCAATACTTTTAAATGACTATGCCTATAAAGACTATTGCAAATATACCTAATCATGATTTTTCTCCCCATGCTGACAATGCTTTCATAAATTTGGAACAAACATTCAGAGCAGATATAATTGGTCAGAATCAGACAGCTTGAGGCATATAGGCAAATCTTTGGTGAGATTTGGTTTCCTGTTGGATAGCCAATTCCCATATATAACAGTTATCAAACTGCCTGTATGCCTCTAACTTGTTGTTTTCAAACTCAATATGCTTTTATTCCTTGTTACTTAGATCTCTAATCTATGAGGATATCTGATGAGAAAAATAGAACTTCAATAAATCGAGCAGAAAGAAATGAGATTATCCCCCCCACACACCAATGTAATAATGATATCTGTAAAGCCTCTTCCATTCCCAGATGAAATTCAGTACAGTGCCTAGATGGTGATTCCATCCCCCACTGCAATTCCCCAAGCTGTTCTGAAGTGTCTCCAATACCTCTGGAATAGTTCTGGGGAGGCACAAGGCACTGGAGCAAGGAGGAAAGTATGGTGACAGCAGCCACCGCCACCTATGAGTAGAATTCTGCTCCTGCCAGTGGGAACACACAGGATTCTAGCCAAACTGGGTTTACAACAAAAATTGGTTAAATTTTTTATCTTTTGCACCGTCTGTTTTGAAAGAAAGTTTTAACAGTCTTCAATATTCAGTTAAAATGAAAAAGGAACACTTCTCTCCACCCCATCCCACTTTTTTTTTTAAAAAAAAACATATGAACAGTATTCCTGTTCTACACTGTCTTGGATCAAAATAGTGCCTGTATTTTTATTGCCTTGTTCCAGATCTCCTTCCACCAGGAGTTTGCAATCTTCTTAACCCAGCAGCTATCTATGCAAATAATGAGATCAGCTTGGGAGATGTTGAAATCTATGGCTTTGATTATGATTACACATTAGCACAGTATTCAAACTTACTACATTCAATGATATTCAACACTGCTAGAGATATCCTAATTGAACAGTATAAGGTATGTTTGCAATTTTCATCATCTATTCTTGTGCGATGCTTGATTTATGATAGATGGGGCAGTACAGTATGGAAATGATTTTAAGTACATATTTCTTCCTCTACATTTCATGACTTGTTTGTGTTTCTAGATTCTGACTTTTTTTAATTGTTTGTTTCCATGTTCTACTGCAGGGCTTTCCAAAGTTTTTCCCGCGGCGACACACCAACCGGCGTTGGTGTGTCGCCGCGGGAAAACCCGGAAGTGCGGCAGCGCGCAAAAACCCGGAAGCGCTGCTGCTTTCGGGTTTTGCGCGCTGCAGTTGGTGTGTCGCTGCAGGAAAACCCGGAAGCGCTGATTATGATCAGCGCTTCCGGGTTGTGTGGCGACACACCAGACTGTGTGTGGCGACACACTTTTGTGTCACGACACACAGTTTGGAAAGCTCTGTTCTACTGAGTTACGGTATTATAATTTATACTGCTGAGACTGCCTTAAAGCAACAAACTTGTCCCTAATTCTTTTTTTACCTGTTAATGAAACTAGAGATGCTTTTCTCTATCCCTTTCCCAGCCCCTACGTGGCTTTTTAAATTATTTATTTTATTTATCTATTCACAGAGTTTATATGCCTTTCCAATCAGTTCTAATTCTGAATGGCTTAGATACCCTATTTTCATATAGTATACAATATCTATGACAAACAATATAATATATACACAATTTAGTGTCAGAGAGAAATAAAATCACCCCTCAAATTACAAGAGGGAACAGCTCACATTTCTACTCTTAAGGCCTGCTGAAAAGACCAGGTTTTTCCATCTCCTCTTTACTTTTCCTCACTTCTCCCTCTGTAGTTGTCCAGTGAGTTTCATGGCTGATCATAATCCCATTATAAACTACAGTATATTCAGTGTATCTACCACCATACAGTTTGCTAGTGTTCCCAGTTTGGGAGAGTATACTCATTCTTTCTGATGAAATGTTTTGTAGTACCCAGAGGGACTCAGGAAATATGAATATATTCCTGGCTTTGCCATAAGAGGACTTCACTATGATGTGCACAAGGTGAGTTATATAGTCAGTCTGTATTCAAGTGTTCTTTCACAGTATTCAGTAACATCATTTGGGTCGGTGTGTGAACTGGAAACATTGAAGTATCTGGTTAGTTTGTTAAGTTATGGCTACTCTTAGAGAAATGAATAGAATTAATAATGGTGTTTGTATGCATGTGTGTTTGCATATTACACATATACACAGGAAATAAGTAGTCCTTGGGTTACGACAGCAATTGGGACCAGACTTTCCATCACTAAGCAGTGCGGTTGTAAAGCACAGCATCATGTGATTGCATTGCTTAGCGACAGCAGTCTCAGTTGCCGTTGTAACCCCAGGATTGCACAGGTCATTAAGTGAGGACCACACATGATCGCAACATAAGAAGAGGCAGGAGTCCCAGGCAAGCAGCCCAGCAGGTGAGAGCTACAGGTAGGGAGCACAGGCAGAGGGACAGGTGCCACAGGTGGGTGCTAGTAGCGCAGGTGGGTGTGCGGGTGGGTGAAAAAGTGGCAGGAGCGACTTGCAACCTTCTGCTGGCCTCCCCGTTGACTTTGCTTGTGAGAAGCTGGCAGAGAATGTCAGAAATCGTGATCACGTGACTGCGGCTCACTGCAATGTTGTAATCAGGAGCCAGGGACCAGGCACCCAGATCGCAATTATGTGACTGCAGGGATACTGCGATGGCCACAACTTTGCAGACTGGTCAGAAGTCCCCCTTGTTCAGCGCCATCATAACTTTGAACAGTCACTAAACAAGTGGTCGTAACCTGAGGGCTACCTGTAAAGGACTTCTTTCTCTGTAGTTACATAGTATGACAATCTAAAAATCAACTAATGCTAAACAATTAAAGCTTGTGGTGGAATCTTCAATATTCTTGGTCATGTCTTAAGATTTTCTAAATTTAGGAGCTATGTTTAGTATGTGTTTTTTGAAAAAGAAAAAAAGAGGAACCTGATGCTAAAAAAGCCCAAAGGGGCTTGAAAAAACATGTGAAGTGTGTTAGGAAAGTCTTTTTTCAACATTATGCCTATGCAATTGCAGTTATCGCTGTAAACAGTATTATGGTCCTATGTCATTTTATTTTTCCCTCTGCAAGCATTATTTTTGTCTCCAGTAGAGAATAATTGCAGCACTTTAACAAATCCTCAGTCTTCGCTGACAGTATAGCATTATAAAAATATTTTCCTGGAAGTTAGAAGCAGGATAGGGATGTAGTGAGCTGAAGATTTAATATAACACTGCAACTGACCTGGGAAGGAGAGATTGCCACAACAGTTGATGGTATATGAATAAAATGCTCTCATATGGCAACTGTTCAGACAGTAAGAAGATACAGAAATTAACACCAGAGCATTTCTGTAAAAAAAATGAAACTTAAATTTCTCTTTTGGATATCTAAAATAGGAGATGTCAATGCAGCACCTGCCAGAATCCCAATTCGCCAGACTACAGAAATAAATACTGATCCCTGAAATTATGCAAGATTGCATGTCCATGGGCTAGAAAGGTGGCCTATCTCTGCAGAAATAATAGGAATGTGGTACTTCTATCTGAACAAAATCCCTTGTGTTCCTTTCTTTCTTCAGTGGAAAGAGAAGTAGTACATGACTGTCTGCACAGACATAAACAGAAAAAATAGGGTTTCCAACTTTTTTATCACTGACATATTTTAGCAAGAGGAGTAGCAAAATGGTTGCCATGTGTTATACTCAGTGCACTGAAACACTTCATCTAAAAATAAATACCCTCTTATGAACCATAATTTTCTGCTATAACAACACACTTATTTCAAAAAAATGCAAGGAAATTGCCCTAAATTACATCTACAGTTTAGAATAATGTGTTTAGAAGTAATTTGGGGAAACTGTCTGTCTTTGCTTTCTTTTACATTTATTTATCCAGTATGGGGAGATTATAACTTTTGATTATAACTTTTTCACATTCACTTAAGAATAATACACCATAAAACACACCAACATGCCTACTTCTCTCTTTTTCATTATTTCACTCCTTCCCTCTAAGACATTCCTTCCGAACACATCAATTACACATAATAAATGTAGCTTATGATTACCAAGATACACATCCCATCATCTTTCCCACAAAGCCGCCTCCTCCTGATTGGCTTTCCCAATCCCCTTGCCAGGTTTCCCCAACATTTTCTTTCTCCCCTTCACCTTCATTGGCTTTCCCACTCATAGGTCTCTAGATCAGATGGCTAGAGAAGTGTTTCTCAACCTAAGCAAATTTAAGATATGTGGACTTCAATTCCCAGAATTCCCCGCCCAGCATGCTGGCTGGGGGATTCTGAGAGTTGAAGTCCATACATCTTAAACTTGCTGAGGTTTATAAACACTGTCTAGACTAATAGAGCTATGCAAAGCATTCAAAAGAGGATGTACAAGTGCCTGTTTTCAAATCATTAAAGCAGCTACATCATTCACAGAGCTAATGCGTCTACTTCAGAAGCTGCTCTCTGCTGTCACTGCAAGCATATGGCTAGGAGCCTTGCAAACATCACAGCTGCTTAAATAATTGAAGAAGAAGGACTTTTTCTATGTGCTCCCACATATTCCAAAGCACCTCTGTTGAATATTTTGCATAACACCACTAAGCAGCATCTCTCTTTCTTTTTCTCTCTTTCCTCCATTTTAGCTGGCTAGGAGGTAGCAGATCTTTGGCCTTCAGAGGATCTTCACTCTTCCTGTCCTCTGTGTCCTTGTGGGGCCCAGATGCAAGGACAAACGGAGGGAAGAAGGCAGTGGAATTTGAAACTCTGCTGCTTTCCAGCTATTGGAGATACTTTTTTAAAGTAATCTAAAAAAAATAATCAAGGACTGCAGGAGGCCTTGGTGGGCATCAAGGAGGATATCTAAGCATACAGGATCTATGGTTGCTGTATCCTGACATAATTCCACACAAATAAAGTTTGTAATATTACATTACACATCATATTTGTATTGATGTGTAGGTAAGATGAGCAAATTCTTGCAAAAGGAAAGAAACTCTATGAAATAAAGATGTTATAAGTTACAATGGGCAGAGCCCTTTTTGCATCATTAGCTACCTAATCCTCCTTACTAGAGATTCCATTTTTCTTGGGATTTTCTTTTCTGCAAAGTATATGCTCTGTCCTCTAAATGCGAGAGAACTAGAACTCTGATTAATACTCCTATCATACAGTTTTAGGGGGGAAAAACAAAATAAACTTTGGTTCACTGTCTTGTCTAAGCAAATGCTCTGGTTTGGCATTTATACATCTGCAGTGTTTTTATTTGCACCATCTGTTCTCACTGTTTTTGTGCAGACGGGGAATAATTTAGTAATAGTAATCCTAATTTATTAATTGGGTCTAACTCATGGATAATGCTCTGCAAATGTAGCTGTAAATGCATGACCTTGTAAAAAATAGTTTTGTTAAGACTGTCTTCTTGTAATGTTAAGTTCTTCAATCAAGGTAAAAGTGTGAAATATTTACACAATAAATGTATATCTTTCTTTTAGAGCCTTCTAATGAAGATTGATGCTTTCCACTATGTTCAATTGGGTACTGCCTATCAGTGAGTTTAGCAGACTTATATACACTTTCTGGAGCTGTTGACCTTTATAGAAACAGTTGTTTTTTATGGAACATTTAACATAGAAATCAAAAGCAAATATGGGTCATGGGTGATGACACAAGATTGTTTGCATGCTCCAGAGAAATATCTGAGTTGCTGAAGTCTGAATGCCCTGGCAAGTCTCTCTGAAATCAGCTGCACAAGAAATTGTACTGTCCGAAATTGAAGAATCTAAGACTAATACTTCAGGCATATCAGAACAAGTTTAGTTATAAATATTAGGAGTTTAATAGCTACCATATCTATAACTGAACTTGTATGGGAAATAAAATAATTGTTTTTGTTATGATTCTTTGAGTCAAACATGACTCCTGGGGGCTACAATTACAAGCTGTGCAGTTTTCTTGGCAACCTTTTTTCAGAAGTAGTTTTCCAGTACCTTCTTTTAGGGGCCTTTTGATTTCCCGGTCTAAGGCCGAGAAAGAGTGACTGGCCTGGAGTTGCCCAGCCAACTTCCATACATAAGGGAGGGCTAGTACCTCGGTCCCCCTGCTCCTATTCCAGCGCCTTCACTTAAACCACTGCAGCAACCTGGCTCTCTTTTAAAAAGAAGCAGTCAATCAAGAGTTCTATCAAAAGTATATAGACGGTTGTGATTTAAGAGCTTCAAAGTGAATGTTACTTGGTTTTTAAAATGTTGCTGTGGGTTGGGGAAGAATTTGCAAAAGTAAGTCTGCTTACAGCATTGCAATCAATGTTAGCTTTTACTTTTGAACAGTTACGAATAGTATTATAGTTAAATATAAAGCCTGTAGAAGCAGGAGATTGATAAGGTAGCATCTCGACCAGTGTTTCTTAAAGTGTGGTCCTAGGACCCCTGGGGGTCCCCCGAGACCCTCTCAGGGGTCTGCAAAATCAACATTATTTGCCAGCCTATATTGAAAAATAATACAATATTAAAATCACATCAAACAGTTGGGAGAAGCTGTAGCGGCAGCAAATGAGTCAATTTTAATTTTTAATACGGTAAATATTGATTATACAAACGAAAGCTGGGGTCCTCCATAATTTTTAAAAGTGGGAAGGGATCCTGAGAGAAAAAAGTTTAAGAAACACTGATCTAGACTAACTTTGAACAAGGGAGAAATAGAAAGTCATGATCTAAGGAAGCAGTGTTTGCTAATGCAACTGCATTTCAGTAATGGTCTCCTTCTCCTCCCTCAACTAAATGTTGCCCTATTAATCTGCCTTTCTGCTTTGGTCAGAAATTGACTCAGTAGAGAAAAATTATAATCCCTCTTTTATCTGATAACTTTATTTTATGTATTTCTTTAGAGACATTTTTGTGTAGGCAACTTTTGTTATAATTATGGAATATTTAAATTCTCTGGCTCTCTATGTTAGCTTACTGCTTTGCTTCAGATACCTTGAGTTTATGAGTTCAATTTGAATAAGATGAAATAAAAATTGTACTGCTTCTTTAATTGATAATATAGAAAATGACTTAGGTCAGTGGGACAGTACTGAATCTTAAGCAAAAAGATTACCATCAGCCTTCATTAATATCTTGATAAGAGCCAAGTTATGTCAATTCACTTGTACAGTTTCTCTTCAAATTCAATGCACATAAAGGTAAATTCTCCTTTGAGTCAAACTCAACATCTTGTGACTTCATGAACATGTTGTTTTATTGGCAATGTTACATACATGATTTGCCGTTGCCTTCTTTTGAGATGTTTCTGACTTTGATAATACAACTCTCTTAAAAAGCAAAAAAAACCAAGAGTTTATGTAATATGAGCATAGGTATCTACTAAGTTTTAAAATCTACCTGACTGAATTCTTGTAACTTGTTTTAGGGGGCTGAATCCGGTGCCTGATGAAGAGGTTATTGAAATGTATGGTGGAACTCAGCATATCCCATTATATCAAATGAGTGATTTTTATGGCAAGGTAAAGTAAATCTTCTTTCCTGAGAAGTTTATATATTTAAATGAATTAAATTAAATGTTGAAAAATTTAATCAATTCATCTTACAAGGTGAATCTGGTAAGAAATTTAATAGGAAATACCATAAATTTAATAGGAAAGAAAAATATCAATGACATCTTCCTAGTATAGAGAAAAGTAGTACCAGCAGTACTAGTTACAAACACATTTAGCTAGAATTTAAAAACCACCAAATCAATGTATTCAAATTCTGTTGATTTTTTCTAGAATAAGCAGTTGTTATTATTTCTCCATGTTCTATACAAAGACAGATCAATAACTATCATTTATTGTTTACAGTGAGTCTTTTATATTTTATAACACAAACCTCAGTAAAGTTTTTCTTAAATAGTCCAGGCTCACAAATAGATAATAGTTGCTTCAGTGTAAATATGAAAAATCTGACCTAAAAGACCACATCTTTGTATTTTGTTTATTCCTTTTGAAAGTAATCATGATCATACAACAGCCACATAAATGTTCTGCTGCCATTGTGGCTTTCAAGCATTCGGTCTAGGATTCTTTCTACTCTGATTCTTCCACTGAAGGTCCATAAACCAGGTTATGTAGTAGTGCCAGGTTATGTTCTGTACAAGGCTTCACTGACATAATTTTTCTCCAGTTTCATTGTTTAGGTTCATTAGTATCAAAGGATAAATACAGCTATTATTCTTTGTTGGCACTACTCAATAGTGGGACGAAAGTAATAGTTTCAATTCTATTTACATCCCTTGTTCTGTTGTGGGTTGGAAAAGCAGTTAGGAAGACAACAGACCATGAAGGATTTACTGTCAATGGCAAAATTCTATATAGAATATGATATCTTTTTCTCCTTTTATCATAATCCCAGATTTCATTTAATTTAATATAGGAAGTTTTCCTTTTTACAACGAATATATCCAAAATAATTCAGTTGATTCTTTCACTGGCTCATTGTTTTTTGTTTTCTAGTTCAGATGTGTAAAGTTGGACTGATGAGTTACTTTTTAATTTCTTGCTGTTTAATAAAATAACACATGTTCCTACTGTCCTTGAACTATCTGTAGGCACATACGATCATTTGGTCTATGAACCTGGACTTGGAAATTACCCAGTATCATCAGAATGTCTCCATATTTTAACTGGATCCACCCTTTATAAATAGCATTCTGACCTGCCAAGTTTTGGGTTGCAGTGTGTATGTGATATTCTGTATACATACAGAGATACCTGTAGTTTAGAGAGCCACAGCTTTATTGTTTAATTCAGGATAAGGGGTGCTTCTGAACAGAGAGCTTATGGTGTTATTAAATACATTGTGTCATCTTCCCTCTTTCCCTCCCTTCTTCCTTCATGGAAAGAAAAAAAAAGGATGGAGAAAGCAATAGAAAAATATGGAGATGTCAAAATGCAAGACAATAATCTGAAATGCTCCTCTAAAATCCAGTGAAAGAGGCAGGATGATTACATGATAAAAGCCATGATGAAATATTTGTTTCATGTTCATAAATGTTTAATGTTTGCCTGCCCAAATATTTTATCATGACAGAATGTTAAATTGTGTGTTGTAAATATGAATTGTTGGGTGGTATGGTGTTTTGTATGAATGTACTTTGTGAAAAGAATAATGGCTGAGATGTAATGTTTTATTGGTTTATTAATTTTTGCATTAAGCTGCATGCAACACAGAGATTGTCTATGGACACCAAATGTTCTTTTCTCCCTGTTTCCTTTGGCCAGCTCCTTAGACAAGTTCAAGGATTTGCAGACAATTCATAGTATTTGAAAAGAAAATGTAAAGCCAGGCTTTGGTAGCTACCCGCAAACTGGATATACATCTGCCAACACAACTAGCATTTGGCTTTCAGCACAAATGGGAAAGCATGAATCAGGTAGACATAGGCCACGTAAATATAAGGCAAGAAGCAATCATGCACAAAGCTCAGCAACAAAATCACAAACCAACACAGAGTCTTAGCAGTTTTAAATACACACTGGAGACTCATCAACAGGATACATGAACATGCTCGGAGTGCACACCCCAAAACCCGGCAAACCAGTCCCAATCCAGCAGGTCAATAACAGCATGTAGAAGTATGCATATACCTCCCCCCAAAGCTCAAACAAGCAAATCAACTCTGTATTAGTAGCATTTCCATTTATACAGTTTCAACATGAGTGATCCTATAGCTGGATTGGCTAGGCTGGGAAAAATTTGGAAAAAATAGCAACCCAGTAAAAAGTCATAAAACAAGAACAAGGGAACTTGAAATGTCTGAAACTGCCAAGTTTGTTCTGAGCTCAGAATACTTGCAATTACTGTCTCAAGATTAAAACTATAGGAATGGGAGAGTGGCTGGCTGACTGGTATGTTTATTTTCTCAATTAGCAGCACCTTTTGGCTGGGGGGGGAAATACAACAACAGGGATGGCATTAGTTCTTTTGTCTTGTTAATGTGCTGGCTGAATGTGGGAATGAAATAGAGAGCTAGAGTTTCCCAGAGCAAGTATGTCAGTTACAGTATGTCAGCAGCCCAGCCTGAGAAACATAAAGCAGGATATCTATTAAGCATGGGAAAGGCAGGAAAAAAAAGCTTGGGATTTAAATCACAGAGGACGTAAGAAGGAACTGTGTTCTCATATTGACAGGACAATCATCTAGCTGTATCCTAGCATGTACTAAAAATTCTTATCTAGCTGTGCTCTGTCAATTGTCTGGTAGTTTTTCCTGTCAAGCTGAAGACCCTGACTCTGAGCAACTCTGGGTTTATTTAAACAATTGAAAAGACTATTGAGAATCCAAGGAATTCTGGATTCTGATACCATTTCTAACTAGTTTCAATTGCTGTTTCAAATGCTTTATACTTTAATGTTTAAAATTAATTTTTAAAAATCCATTGGTCAAGTTTTCTGTTAGTTGAATGGCTGACAGAAGTCAGTAAGAACGACCACCTCACCTATTCTTGTCCTTTGAAGGTAAAAATTAATATGCAAGGTGTTTTTTCCAAGTTCCCACTGAGTTCTGTGGCCAGACCTCAAAATGTTTTCAGTTTCGTTCCATTGGAACATGGAAAAGTTGAGCTATTTTTTGCTCCATTGGAAAATAGCCAGCCGGAAAGGTTGGTGGAATATTTTGAAGGGGCTGATTTGTTCTGCATTCCAAACCAAATGTGTTTTTCATTTCTTGCACAATGCTAGATATGAGATAATTTAAAATTATTTTAAATAGCAAAATGAAAACGTCCCTGGGAACATGCTTTTTACATAGTTATTGGTTAATTTACTTCAGAGAGGGCTAACATGTATTAGACTTGCATAAAGGTAAAGGTAAAGGTTCCCCCCGCACATTTGTGCAGTCGTGTCCGACTCTAGGGGCCGGTGCTCATCTCCGTTTGTTAGCCGAAGAGCCAGTGTTGTCTGAAGACGCTTCCACGGTCATGTGGCCGCATGACGCGCGCGGAACGCTGTTACCTACCTACCGACGTGGTACCTATGTATCTACTTGCATTTGCATGCTTTCGAATTGCTAGGTTCGCAAGAGCTGGAGCTAGTGTGGGAGCTCACTCCGCACGCAGGGCTAGGGATTCAAACCTCTGAACTTGCGATCATCTGATCGACAAGCCTGGCGTCTTACCCACTGAGCCACCACGCCCCTTGTATTGTATCTTGTATTGACTTGCATACTATGGCATTAAAATTGTTTATTACTGGAAGAGATGCAAAAGGCAGTGGAAATAAATTCTACCATAGAATAATCTGAAACAGCTTGTTCATCAGGAAGAATATCAGCCCATTCTTCTAGCCATGGCAATTTTTGCGGTTGTTTCCTGTTAACAACAATTGCTATTCTTGACCCAAGTTGCAGTCCACTTTTGGCTGGTTATTTTATTTCCCACTGTTTAACTTGTCAAAAGTTATAGTTGATGTTCTTCAGCCATGAAACTTCTATTTCTTTTATGTCTGGAAAATACGGAACCGGGTGATTTTTCAAATGGTCTTTCCTTCAAGAATATAGATTTATTTAATCACCTCATCACACAAGGGAACTCTTTGCTTTTATACAGAATCTTCATATTCTGGTTTTATTTAGACAAGGAGTAGGAAACCTCTGTCTTAGGAGTCACAACTAGGCTCTGAATCCTTTTCCTGCTCCTGAGAAATCACTGTGAGATTTTACTGCCAAACAATTTGCAGAGAGATTTTCCACCATTTTTGTGGGAAATAAAATAAAAGCTCTGCAAGCCTTGCACGGATGTAGCATGCCTAGAAAGTAAGAAGAAAAATAACAAATAATGGAAAGTGTCCCCAACTCCACTTTATTTGGTTATACTATTACATCTGTTCTCCTTCCAATGGTGATCTCTAGCACCAAAATGACATTTTAAAAGTGTGGGTCCTCCCCATCAAAAATTCTCACACTCCTGATTTTGTATATACATTTATTTGCAGCGGTAGGTTTTAGCAAAATTCATATAAAATTACAGCAATCCATATCAGTTAAATACATCCTGATTTAGATTTACCAAAATTCAGGGCAGCACCAGGACTGTTTGAATAAATGCAGGTCTAATAACCAAAAACCTTTGCTGGATCCAAAATTGGCTTTGGAGTTTAATGACGGGGAACTTGCTATTATTATTTTTTCCAAATTAACAACTTAGTCCAGTCTTTTAAATCTTTGATGAATGGACTCTCTCTGCAATTAATTCATGGAACGTGATATGATTTCTTCTTTATGTGTGTAGTTTCTTGGCTATTTCTAACTTTTCCCCCAATATAAAAATGTACTAACAATCTAATGCAGATGCAAATCACATTTCCTTCATATCGATCCTTAGTCCTGCTGGAACAAAAAAGAGTTTTGAAAATATTTTATAATTCTAATAGAAAAATGTGTGTTTAGTTTCCAGTACTGTATAATCAAAAGCATCTCATACTTGTGTTATCTAATTTTCTGAGTCTTTTATAAGTGTGGCTTTTTTAAATTCTTACTTATGAATGGAATGCTGTGGGGGCTGATTCTAAATGAACAACAAAGTCAGAGTATCTTTTGTTGAGCTGGAAAAAGTAATGTGGTATTTATACTCTAATTTTACATGGGAGAGCATTATCTTTAATAGCAATGTGTTCTGTTGTCCACACCACAATTCAACATGTTTTTTACAGTAATATATATTTTTTTCTTCTGAGTAGGGTCCGTCGATTAAACAATTTATGGACATCTTCTCTCTTCCTGAAATGACCCTACTTTCATCAGTGACTGACTATTTCATGACTCATAATATTGAGTATGACCAGGTTCATCTTTTCAAGGACATAAGTGTAAGTATAACTCTTCTAGAACATAAAGGAAAATAATCAGTTCAGGTTTTCTCTATCTTATGTAAATTTTGCTTTATGTAAACATCAGGTATAATATATACACTTGATAACAGTTATTAAAAACAACCACAGCTTTTTTTTTAATTGGCATGAAATATAATGCATGACCTATTACATAATGGCAGTGCTTACAGAAATCACAATTTAAGAATTATTCACAGAACCAAAATTACTTCTGGAAAGTTTTCTGTTTCCTTTTCTGTTAATGTGGCAACTATATTTTTAAAGGCTTCACATAAGATTTCTTTCTGTAGAAAAAAGCTAATTATAGAGGATTGTTTGTTCCATTTGCTAGCAGGTCTCGCTACTGTAAATCATACTCCAGTATGCTGTACAATACTAGATTAAACTAGATTAAAACATCACTAGTCTAGTGATGCCATTTGGTATATGGATTCCCATTAGCTGCATAAATAGGTTGGGGTTGTACAACTGACCTTAACCTTTAAAAGCTATGGCTGGGATCCACAAGCTTTTCAAGCCATGGGCATGTTTGCATGGTTTTGTGTGATGTGGACGTAAAAACAAAATATTAAATATCTTAAAATAGATGTTTTTAAAAATTGTAATGCTGTGATACTGATCTTCCAATCTATGGGGTGATAACAACATATAGTAGCCAATTTCTTGGCTTGGCCACTTGATGCTATTAAGTGAGGTGCTATCTGTTGCTTTTTTTTAACACATTCATTGGTACATAAGAGTCAAACCTTTTTGCAAAGTACATGATATAAATAAACCTTGTGGCATAGAAAGGGCATTTAGATCACAGGGATTGTTGTCTTGAATTGGGCCAGATTTAAGACCACTGTTTTCTTTGATCACTGGTACCTCTTCCCCACCTTCAGGGATTATACCTGGCACCTTATGTGTATGAAGCCTGAAGCACATCATTGAGCTATAGACCCTTCCCAGTTAGGGGAGGTGCATGAGTTTGGGCCCTAAGTTAACACTCCGCATTTTGCATTAGAGAAGCTACCCTGGAAGAAGGAGTGTAATGTTGATATTTGCCTAATGTTATCTCATTTCTCTCTTGTCCCACTGGACACTAGCTGCCTGAATCTGTGCAGAGGCATAACTGGTACTGGTATATTTTTCGCTGCTGCACCTATGCAATATTCTTAGTGTATTTGTCTCCAGAACTGCGACTGTGCAAAACTACGATAGTCTCCCTGGTATTTGGCTTATATTGCGAGCCAAGAGATTGGGTTTCTATTCTTTCAGGAAAAAAAGCATTTATATTGTCAGTGAATGGAGTGTTGGTTTTAGAAGTTTTCTGAATGTTTGATCTCTCAGAAAGCAGAGAGATGCAACTTAATAAAGTAAGGCACTAAGGAATTACTTTCACGGCTATAGGAGAAGATGTATTTTATGCTTTTTCTTGTTAATCCAGTTCTAATGATTTCTTGACTCAGTGAAGCAAAGCGATTGCTTCAGGAAAACCTGGTTCTGCAAACTGAAATTCTTTGGCATCTAGCCAGTTATCAAACTAACACCTTTGTCTCTTCAGTGACATAATGGAAAGAGTTCATTATCTGAGGTTTTCTCTCACTGGCTGACCCCACAAAGTCTATAAATTCACTGAACTATGTTAGAAGAACAGGTCTAGTGCAGAACAGGTCTAGTGCCTAATCACAAATCCTCTGCACTATTTCTTAAACACTTGTTGGACTGATCTTTTTGGTAGTGTATCAACAACCAACACCAGGTTTTAAAACTAATACCTAATTACTCTTTCCTATTTTAGGATGCCATTAAAGATGTCCATGTGAAAGGAATGATGTACAAATGGATTGAAAAGGACATGGGTCAGTGAAGGCCTAACGTTTAAACATTGTGAATGATAAGCACTGGGATGTAATGGTTTTAGGTCAGGGTGGTGAACCTTTAGGCACACTGTCTTGTGGTTAACCATCCAGATCTGTATCCCAGCAAGAGGCAGAGCCAAAACAACAAAATCCTTCCTTTCTGCATACTTGTATATACTCATTATCATTTGTACATGGGGTCACAAAGATGCCTCCATGTAACAATTTGATTTGTTAACATCTTTCCAGAAACAGTTAACGTAAGTCAGAGAAAGAAGGGTTTCTTTCATCCGAATTACTGCACCACCGCAATCTATGTGTTTAAAAAACCTTCATCCAATAACTATATGGGCAATATTTTTAACCATAATTGGTTTGGACATTGAAGATCGGAAAGGTCCTGCACCCACTGGATCCCTGCCTATGCTTCAGATTGGATGTGAGCCACTAAATCTAGTCCAAGAGATGGATTGCCTCATCCCACATACAGTACTTTAGAATCTGGATTATGTCAGTGACTGAAATTTCATTCTTACCCTGCCCACAATTGCTTTATCCATGCAGAAACATCATGTAATTGTCACTTTCTGCTTAGCAAAAGAGATGTGAGTTGAGGGCAGAGGTTTAGGGAGGGGAAGAAATCTTGGTCCTATCCTTCCTTCCTTATCTGGAGAACTCTCATACCTTCTGTAGATTAATTATTTCATATCACCAGGTGAAATGTAACTAAATTATATCTTTTTCCATTATGATATACAAATATATTATATTATATTATATTATATTATAATATCACCTGTTTCTTGCAGAAAAATATATTCTTCATGGAGATGAAACATATGCTGTCTTAAACAGATTGGTTAACAACAATAAAAAACTCTTTCTCATCACAAACAGTCCTTTTAGTTTTGTGTAAGTATTAACTTGCATGCATTCTTCTTGATGAAATGATTGGTCATGTGCAGATATAAATATGAGGACAGAAAATGTTCAGTAAAGACAGCTTATCTTTATGGCATCATATGATTTGGTGACCTATTAATACTGTTACAAATTTTCATGCAATCCTGTCTTAAAGTCTAATTCTCACCATTGTAAAGATATACTTTAAAAATGATAAGGTAGAATCCTTTACTTCCCAAACATTCAGCATTGTAGTATGCTAAGGCCATGTGGGGAAATAGGTCTCTGTGTGTTTTCCATATCCCATATAGCCTTCCCTCTCTCTAATTAAAGTCTGGATTTTTTAAAAAATGGAGAGAGCTGTTAGTAATCTAGAAGATTCTTAGGCCTCTGATATTCTGGAATAGCTAGCTGTCCTACTTCTCATAAGGTGATGTGATCTCATATCCTTAGAGATTTTGGAACCATTGTAAAATAAAAAAGTTGAGAAATATAAAACGTTATATGCGCATTAATGTTATCAGTAAATGTTATTGGACCAAAGTGTTTGGAGCCATAAAAATCATATTTATTTTATCTGGTGATAGGACAAGTCCATACATAAAAGTTACTTTGTATTTGTTGAGTGCCTGCATTCCTCAATTGTCCATAATCCCACAAATTGGCTGCTAAGGGCACTGCTTAAGTAATTCCTACAAGAGTCTCAGAGTGGTTGATGGCCTCTTTGTACATAATGTGAAAAATGCATGTTAATCACTGCTTCTAATTGAGGGATTGATACCAAATCCTGGCCGCATGGTAGAAATTCACTAGTGGTAACTCATTTTTGCTCTAATCTGGGAGAATGGCGTCATTCTCCACCAATCCCCAAGTTGATGAAAAGCCACATATTCTCACAAGCTATCAAAGCTGGCTAGGAACTGTGCTCCTTGGTCTGTGTACTAAATGACTCATATAATCAGAACTACTGTGTGAAGGAACTCTGAGAGTAGCTAGTTTTTTGCTTAGGAAGCAAACACTGAAGTTACTTACATTTTTTCCTCTGTTTTGCCTATAGTGATAAAGGGATGAAATACATGGTTGGCAAAAACTGGCAGGACCTTTTTGACATGGTCATTGTGCAAGCAGATAAGCCCAGTTTCTTTACTGATAAACGAAAGTAAGTTTATTGGTTGTATTATGTTACTTAGATTCGATCTACGCATAATATTTAAATATACAATGCCCACCAAAATGGCAAATACATATTCTCTTCTTTTTTGCCATGCATAATTAGCTGCATTTAAAACAGAACAGGTCCCAAAATGTAGCATATCATGATGCCATGTCATGGACACCTATTCTAACACCATGTGTGGGAGGGAGGAATTAATTTTGCAACTGATATGATTTTACCGGAGTAGATGCCAAGTTATTCTGTATAATCAAAATCTTGCCAGGTCAGTCATACTTCTTTTGCTAAAGCTTTCTTCCAGATTATGTGTAAACATGTGAAATTGTTCCTAAGCCTCATGTGAAGAATGTTGGGTCTTTATTACTCTGTATAATGACAGAGAATGAATGGAAAAGTTTATCTACAGAAAACTCAAGCTATCCTGGCTATCATTCATTCATATGTCCACTTATTCATTCTTTCTTTTGGGATGGATGTGTGTGTATGTATGGAAATTAACATATACAGTACCTCCTCAGAAATTCATATTGTGCAAGGATATGCAAAACATTTCGAGTGTAAAATTTCACAAAATATTGCTTTGGGTGTGGAACTGCTGTTTTGAGCACAAAATGGGCCACTTGGCACATTGGGGAAGTGTTTCAAGCTTGAAAGAAAACTGTTCAAGAACTGTTTTGAGCTTGATCCACTTCCAAAATGTTTAAAGCACTTGCTTTCACTTTTAGGCCTCAAAAATTCATTTTGAGAAATTTTGTGCGTGAAACAAAGTATTGTGACATTAAGTAAACTAGGAGTGGACAATCTTTTGGTGCCCCAGGGCCATACAGGTAGTCCTCGATCTACAAGCATTCATTCAGCAACCTTTCGAAGTTCGAAGGGGCGCGATGGCTCAGTGGTTAAGACGCCAGGCTTGTCGATCAGAAGGTCGGCGGTTTGAGACCCGAGCGCCGCATGACGGAGTGAGCTCCCGCACTCGCCCCAGCTCTTGCCAACCTAGCAATTCAAAAGCATGCAAGTGCAAGTAGATAAATAGGGACCACTTCAGTGGGATGGTAACAGTGTTCCGTGCGCGTCATGCTGGCCACATGACCGTGGAAGTGTCTTTGGACAGCGCTGGCTCTTCGGCTAAGAAACGGAGATGAGCACCGGCCCCTAGAGTCGGACACGACTGTGCAGGGGGAAAAAACCTTTCGAAGTTACAGTGGTGCTGAATGAATGATGGTTATGACCGGTCCTCAGTTCTGGTTGTCCCAGCACCCCTGTGGTCATGCAGTCACATGATTCCCATTTGCAGTCTTTCCTGCCAGCTTCCCCAGAAAGTCAATGGGGAAGCCAGCAGGAAAGGTCGCAAGTCACTGGGGTAAGTCTCCCCCATCTACAAACCCTCCACCAGCCACTCAGTGCTCACACCGCATCGGCCACTTGTACATCCCTGTGCACCCTCCCTGACCCTCCCTGTGCCTCCCTCACAACCCTGCGCACCCTCCCCAACCCACACCGCACCTCACGCCCCGTCCCCAACCTTCCCTCGCACCTTCACACACCCTCCCCAACCCGTGCCTCATGCACCCTCTCACACCCTTCCCAACCCACAACGAGCCCCTCTCGTACACCTTCCCCAACCCACACCATGCCTCTTGCACTCTCCTCGCACCCTCATGCACCCTCACGCACCCTTCCCAACTCACACCACAACTCTTGCGCACCCTCCTCGACCTATGCCGTGCCTCTTGCACACCCTCCCTGACCCTCCCTCACACCCCTGTGCACCCCCTTGCTCCCTCCCCAACCCGGCAGCAGCCACTTACCTGCCCGCTGGCCTGGGACTTGCAACTTCCTGCCAGCTTCCCCACTGACTTTGGTTGTGGGAAGCTGGCAGAAAGTTACCTCGCCTAAAAAACATGGGATTTGGTTAACAACAGCAACCGGGACTACAGGGATTGCCGTCACTAAGCAATGAGGTCTTTACAACTTTACGACCGCATCGCTTAGATCATTTCGGAAACTTGGGAGGTTGCAGCAGTGGGATGAAATTGGGTAAAGCTCTTTATGCACATCATCTGAGCTGGGATTCTCAGGTAGGTTTGTTTTTTGTTTTTCCTGAGTTTTGGGTGGTGAAATTGTTTTTTCTTCTTTTTGACAACAATTTAGGTTTGTGCTTACCCTGCTTGTGGGTTTCCTGTCTCAAAATGGCAGGAAATCAACATTTACAGTACAGTTTAGTGCAATGTTTCTCAATCTCAGCAACTGTAAGCTGAATTCTGGGAGATGAAGCCACACATGCTAAAGTTGCTGAGGTTGAGAAACACTGGTTTATGGCAAGCTCCAGGGGCTAGAAGATGGGGATGTAAGATATGTACAACAATTATTAACACATTTTTCAGTATTTTAGTTTATTTGGTAATAATCTCAGTACAAGTCTTTCTATTTTATTTTTATTTTTATTATTTTATTTTATTTTATGTATCATTTTATTAGCTAAAGTCATGCACTTGAAACTCTTCGTTTGCAGTTTAAAAGCTTTTCTTATAACATTTTTGTAATGAAGCCTATAATTTCAATGTTTTGACTTTTTGAAGACCTTTCAGAAAAATGGATGAGGAAGGTTCTCTTCAATGGGACAAAATAAACAAACTGGAAAAGGGGAAAATCTATAAACAGGTAAAATTACTTATTATATATATTAGCCAGTTTGGTCTAGTGGTTAAGGTGCTGGGCTAGAAACCAGGAGACTGAGAGTTCTAGTCCCGCCTTAGGCATGAAAGCCGGCTGGGTGACCTTGGGCCAGTCACTCACTCTCAACCCAACTCACCTCACAGGGTTGCTGTTGTGGGGAAAATAGGAGGAGGAAGGAGTGTTAGGTATGTTCGCCACCTTGAGTTATTTATAAAAATAATAAAGGCGGGATAAAAATTAAACAAATAAATAAATTTTCCCTCCCCCAGGAATTAGTATAATCCTGAGAAGGGGTGAGAAGATTGTTATTCCCTGGAAGCTGATAATGAAAATTTGTTAGTAATCCACAAGGGCCCATGAACAAGGACCCATGAACTTCAGGACTGATTTTGAGTTAGAACACTAGTCTAAACCAAACCCTGGAAACATTTTATTGCTGAAACAAAGAATATAATTTTGGGCATAGTGGTTTTATGCTGATTGAACAGGGGTTTGGATCCTGCTTTTATTCAGCCAGCAATAGTCACCCACATTAATAGAAATATGCTCAGAATTTTCCATCAGTGAAAGAAATGGGGAAGTCCATCTAAATTTCCTTTACAGTCATCTCTTTGACTGTTGCAGAGAGTCTGCAACCCTGAATCAAGGTTTTGGACAGCACAGGATTCAGAGAGGGTTAATTAGCAAAGGTTGCCACCTTTGGCTTCTGTTAGTGGAATCCCATTGAATCAGAAGCCTTCCATGGCTGGATGAAGACCCTCTTTCCATGGGAAGCTTGTGTCAGATCCAGGCCAATGACTGTAACATTATTCAGATATATAATAAAGGCAAAATACCAACAAATGACGTATTTGCTAATGGAATGTTCTGGGAATGAGGTTGGGAAAACAGAAACTACTTTATGGATTCATACCACACGTGATTTTATACATATGCAGATTTTCAGTTTGGAAATTATTTTGGCCTGTATCCTTATATTTGTTCCTAATTGCCTGTATATAAGACTCTGATGTGGAAGTCAACAAGTTAAAATCTTTAAATCACTGGGACAGAGGGACAATGAAAGTGTGTATGGTTAACATTTCAACTGAAATTGGCGTAACAGTCCTCTGTTTTGTATCAAGCATAAAAACATCTGGTTAGAGAGTTAAACAGAGACAGAGAGCTTCAAGCATGAACCATGGTAGTTTCAGGCATATGTTCAATGTGTTGAATGTGTTATGTCAGTAACAATAAAAGAGGCAACTTGACTTGGTTTCCAATTTTTAATTAAGACACAGTGGAGGGAGACTGTATCGTGCTGTTTGAATGTTTGTTGACAGGTCAATGTTAGTCCTTTCAAAGTACACAGAAAAGTTGAACCATGAAATAAGGGGTCTGCAGAAATCCTTACAAAATATTTATATCTTGCTTTGAAAATCCTTGCTTTGAGGTATGAAATATTATGACTGGACCTAGATTCAAGAATATCAGGTTGAAAATAACATTTCAGCACAAATTCAGTATGTGACAAACTATCACAGTTGTTTATTTACTGAAAAGCAGTGGCTTAATTTACAAAATTGTTGTGAGTGGGGGTGAATTTAAAGCTTTCCCATTATGGCTACAGTAAATTGATCTAGAATCTAACAGTGTGTGTGTAAGAAAAAAATACAGTAAGTTAATCATTTGTACAAATGATAGGATTATAAATTTGGCTTTAAGGAATTACCATTTTCTCTAATTTGACTCAAGTTCCCGTGAGAACTCCTTAAGCCTCTATCCATAGACATTTTTAAGTAAGCAGTTGGTGATGAAAAAATATTTTTCCTTTGCTCTGTAGAAAAATCAAAGTGCTAAGAGACGTATTTTCTTGACCTTTTTAAGCCAAGCATGCAATGTTTTCCCTTGCAGAAAAGGAACTGGATATTTGGTTTATTCTCACTTTTTTTTTCTTTCTACATTTCAGGGCAATCTGTTTGATTTTCTGCGGCTAACAGGCTGGCGTGGGTCCAAGGTCCTTTATTTTGGTGACCATTTGTACAGTGACCTTGCAGTAAGTCCTGCAGAACTTTTTTGCATCGGCTGACGTCAATGTCACTTAATGTCCTGTGCCTGCTACAGAGACACAGAGGGCTGGTTTTGTGTTCATTGAATTAATCAGCATCGTTTGTGTTAAGATATATTATGGAAAATATCCAAGTCTTAGGGCTTGAGATTTTGCAGTGTTCATAACATGTTAAATCACATTACTCGGTTCTTTTTAAACCAACTCTAAAACAACAAAATAGAGTTTAAAAGATTTATTTCCCCAGGTTGTGTTCTTTTGAACACCTTTCCCATCTCAAGCCCATAAGTAACACCTTTTTTTAAAAAAATAAGTTTCTTTTTTTCCTTAACCACATGTTTGTAACAACTTTCTTATTTTAAAATCATACTTAAAACTGTGTTGTCTGTCTGTCTGTCTGTCTGTCTGTCTGTCTATCTATCTATCTATCTGATTTACAAAACTGAATTTATCTGAGAAGACAAAGATTTCTCCCCCAATTGACCCTGTACCAAGATTCACCCTTATATATAAATGGAAAGTTGATTTACAGACAGTTCAGGGTGCAGTGTGGAATGAAATATTTTGTTCTCGTATCCAACACTCATCTCTTATGATAGCAGTACCACAGCATTCCTTATTGTTATTTTTAGTTTGGGAGGTAGGCTGGGGCTATGTAAATGAAGAGTGCTGCGGCTGAGAAAGAAAATAGGAAAAAGCCATGTGCACAAGCAGTTCACCATTGAAGTAGAGTCTCAGTGTTTTGAACACACAGTATCCTTTTAAACCCGGGAAGAGTATGGATCTGTGCTGCAGTGGTCACTTGTAATGTGCAGCCCATAGCTATGCTTCTTCAGCCAGAAATGAGTTCCACTGGATTCAGCGAGACTTGATCTTTGTGAGCTTGCACCTGACGGAACCGTACGGGACCATAATTACTGGATCGTACACGTAGATCTGAAAGGCTCCAGCCTGCTGCTTGACACTTCAGGCTGCTGCGTTCATGTCATGTAGGTGGTTTCCACAGCTATCTGCACTTCCTTCTTGGGACTGACGCCACTATTATGAAATCCCTTCAGAGTACTGCTTTATTTAATTTCTTATTCAATGATAACATTGGCTTCTTTCTTAGCGTATCTGGTGTCATAATTTTTGGCATATATTGTGTTTTATGGAAACAACCTTGAAGTTTCATTTGGGCAAGACATATTTTCTCTACTCACACAAGGGGAAAAAAACAGGCCTTGGGAAGTTAACCACTTGAAATGTCAGGCTAGACAAGATCTGTTTGACTGCAGACACCCTTTTCCACAAACCTATTTCATTATTGTGCCTGGTTAACTAATGTTCTTTTGATGCTGTTTTATAAATAGTACAATAAAACATCAGGCATTTCTGCAGAACATTCTGTTAATACTACTAAGCTACAACCACCCTTCCACCATATTGTTTTTTATTTTTAAGAACTTCACGTTCTCAAAGAATAGTAAAGCTTTTAAACATTATGCATTATTATTGCTTTTTCTCTTTAAATTATGAAAATGGGGAGGGAAAGTCAGGATTAAATGAAAAATGAGGAAGTATGTCATTTTTGCAATTCTTGGGGATTAGATTTTTTTTATTTAAGTACCAGGGGCAATGCATTCCTGCCCTGGAGGGTCATTCCTGGTTCAAAGTCTAAATTTGCTATATGATTATGATATTAAACCAGGCTAGTAACTTAGACAAACAGCAAAACCCTTACTGTTCTTCAGAGTTGTATTCACATCACAACAGATTTATAAACAACCATATTTCTGATTGTGTTGGACAAGAAAGAAGTGCCCCAATTGAGTGGGCAGAGGTATTTGTGTAAACTGGATGAAAATGGGTCTTTTTTTCCCTTCGTGATCTCGATTGTGTCATTCTACAAGGGAAGCTGCGTATAAACGGGTTATTGAGGGCTTCCTCTGTAAGGCTGTATCACGGGATCCTAAGTCAGTAAGCCACTCCACTGCCTTTCTCACCTTCTTTTTAAGGACCTCATGCTGCGTCATGGCTGGAGGACAGGTGCCATTGTTCCAGAATTAGAAACAGAAATACGAATCATTAATACAGAACAATACATGCACTCTTTGACCTGGCAGCAAGCTCTCACGGGACTCCTGGAGAGAATGCAGGTAAAATAGACTAGGCTGGAGTAAGTAGTAACACATGCCTCACTGGCATGGTTATCATTTCCTTCAGCTCAATAAAGCACAGTTCCCGGATATGCTTTCTTGGTTGTATCGTATTCTTTGGAGACTGAAATATTACCTGCAAATATTGGAATATGTATTTTTTCTGATAGAAAGCTCATCTTTAGAAACAGCATGTTCAGTCATTAGTCTTTTGCTTTAAATTTGTTTTTTAATTTTAGATGTATCAAGATGCAGAATCTAAGCAAGTGCTTTTAGAGTGGATGAAAGAGCGACAGGAAATTAGGTGAGCTATCTTGATCATGATTTCTTTTCTTTGTGAAATATTCTAAGAATGATTTAAAATATACACTTTACAAATTGCAAACATAATTTTCTGTTTTAAGTAACATACTGCTACAACTTCTTAATTAGGAACTGGTTGTGCCATGCAAAATATTTTTATGTTGTGGAAATTCTCATGGCCCAATATGAGCAATTTGACCAAGTGATGCTGTCTTAGTTCTTTTCCAGTATCTGGGGGCTGTGGGGGCCTGGATATGGAAGAATAGGCTTCAATTTAACCCAGGCACAACTGAGGGGCTGTAGCCTTTTGGGCCCCCAGGACCTGGATTTGGCAAATTTCCATCTTTGGTCCTAGGTAGGGTTGTACTCCCCCACTCAGACCCAGTGCATGATTTGGGAGTCTCCCTGAACTCATGGATCCTGCCTGAGGACTGTGTGGCACTCATAGCCAGCGGGATCTTCATACAACTCCATTCGTGCACCAATTGGTCCTAGTTCTGGATCAGGAGGCCCTTCACACCTTAGTTACCTCCTGGATTTCTGCAATGCGCTCTACCTGGGACTGCCTTTGGACCATCTGGAAGTTGCAACTAGTGCAGAATGCAGTGGCACAGGTAGTAGCGGATACGCTTCAGTATGCCCAAGGTATATTCCACAAGCTGCACTAGTTCCTGGCAGAGTTCTGGTTATCACCTGTAAAAGCCTACATGGCCCAGGCCTATGTTTTTTGTAGAACCTCCTGATTCCTGTTCACTTATGCCCATCCCACATGGTTGCACAAGGTGGGCATGCTCCAGGTCCCTTCTTTGAAGCAGTGCCATCTAATGGTATCTAGGAGATGTATCTTCTCTGTTGCCATGAGTGCCCTTTGGAGCAAACTTTCCCCTGAACTTTCGGTGGCCCTGACCTTCTTATAATTCCATAGAACCGTAAAGCCCTGTCTTTTCTTTGATGCATTGGATTAAGATGTTAGACGAGCCGGTTCTGAGAACAAGTGTTTGTTATATTCAGCCTCAGCTGTGTGTGGATCATATTTTACTATATTGGTGTTGTTTTTTTACTGTACTCCACCCAGAATCACAAATTGTGCACAGGTCAGTTTTATGAATTTAATCAATCTATCAATCAATTTGCTGCTTTTGAATAAGTTTGTTGGCATATAAGTGGCCATTTCATATCAAGTCTTCAGTCATATTATCTGAAGAAGTAAAAGACACAGGGCAAGCTCTAACCAGGTTAAAAGAGGATGCCTGCTGCTCCCTTAAATCAACACATTTGTTGGCCAAAATATTAAATTCTGCTTTGGAGTGGTTTGGTCTCCAGTGATGAGTTAACCATATCTTTCTTTCCAAGGCAGGTAAGACAAAAGTATTGCCCAAAGTTGGAACTTCCAGATTTCTCATTTTTGCCCTTGATGATGATTTGCTTTTTACCTCTTTTATCTCTTCGGTGTTACTTTCCCTCATAGCTGACTTTTGTTTGCTTGCTTCCTCCAGAATCATGTTTTCTCTCAACATTTTTGAATTTCTTTATACTTCACTTTTTAAAAGCACCTTCATATCTCTTTACTATTGTCCCATCTTTTTCTTTCCTCATGGCTCTAAAGCAGAGCTTTCCAAACTTTTCATGTTGGTGACACACTTTTTAGACATGCATCATTTTGCGACACACTCTTACAGCAGGGCATCATTTTGCGACACACTCTTACAGCAGGGCATCATTTTGCGACACACTCTTACAGCAGGGCACAAGGCAGGCACTAGGACCTGCGCAGAATCACAGAAGGTTTGGAGGCAGCAAGGCACAAGGCAGGCACTAGGACCTGCATGGAAACCAGGAGGCAGCAGCAGCTGCGACACACCCAGACACTGCAGCCGACACACTAACGTGGCCCGACACACAGTTTGGAAAGCTCTGCTCTAAAGGAAAAACACAGTCAGAAAGAAAGAAAAAATCAGGCCCATTGACATTTGGGGTGGAACTGGCAGACTGTAGGACCAAAACTAGAGACAAACGTTTAGGCTACACGTTCCTTGTTTTCCTGGGGTAGCAGAATGAGGTGGCCCGTTGTTGAATGCTTCCATAATATTAGTAAATGCGTTGTATTCTTTTCTCTTCCTTTCCCAGGGTTTCTATATAATTCCATTATACCAACTTCTTTCCTTTCAGGTCACTTACAAAGAACCTGTTTAACCCCCAGTTTGGTAGCATCTTTCGAACCTTCCACAATCCAACCTACTTTTCTCGAAGACTGATTCGTTTTTCTGATATTTACATGGCGTCCATCAGTTGCCTACTGAATTATGATGTGAATTTTACCTTTTATCCTCGCCGAACGCCTCTTCAGCATGAAGCTCCCCTCTGGATGGATCAGCTCTGCACAGGTTGCATGAAGACTCCATTCTTAGAAGAAATGGTGCATATTCGATAAAAGGGATTATGATTTGCATAGTAAAATCATAGCTTTTTTTTTTTGAAGGGCCTGCTGCTACCATGTGACTATTGCTGTACTTCTCTTCTCAGAACTTCCTAATAGAAAGGTACCTGAGATAAATGAATGGAAAGGTGGCACAAATTTTATATCTGAAATCCTGATGGTAAAATATGCTAACCATATTTGATTATTCTCTAAGAATAAGTTTTAAACGTTGTGTCTGTAAGTTCCTCTTGTGTACAGATTCTGCCTTTAAACTCTAGTCTACAGCTCCTAGGAAACATGAGGCGCAGCAACTAATATTTTAAGAATTTGGATGTGCTACACAGCTGTCTTTATCTGTTTAGAAGGGTTCTACATTGAGATGAACTTTGATTGGGCTATAGTAATACTGGCAGAGAGATTATAGATCTATTTCCTATTTAGAACAGCACACATTCAAAATTCAACTTCCTTGCTACATCAGCTGTACAGTACATGAGATGGAAATTTAAATGGTTCCTGTTCATTTCACCAATCAGTTCACATTCAGTTACAAATTTCAAGATACTAACTGGTTTATTTCTAAAGAACTGAGCATGATACAGAACTATATAAAATGGATATGCCATTAAACCACACTCATTCATGTGTGAAGTGACCTCACTTGGATTTACTATATGATAATAACAGCAGTTGATATGACATTAAGTATGTAATGGCTCATTTACAAATTCAAGCCATCACTTGATGCTGAATTTATCAGACAATGTGTATTTATATGTTAAATCAACCCTACTTAATATACAAAAAAGCAGTTTTTCATGTATACAAATAAGTTATCTTTAGTTAAATAACCTATTTCTTAAGATGCTAATTTACCTACTGCATTTATATTAATAATTTTTAGACATCTAAGCACAAATAGATGTTACAGATTAACCTACATATTAATTGTCCTCTAAATACTGTATGCATGACTAGGATAGTAAAAGATTAAGTGATTGCCAGAGCCATTACCCAACCTTCTTGTAATGGAAAGGATTTTTCTCCTATCACATGTAGCCTGCATATCTAAGTAAGAGGGGAAACTGCCATTAGAAGACAAGTCAGAGGCTTTAGCTAGTACAAAATTAGTGGTCTCTTAGGAATGGTGAATCATCAAGACTACATTATTCTGTGCACCAGAATTTGCAGGGACTTACTGTGACCTTCTGAACTTAGTTCATCGATGCTCTTTTTTAACCCGTAAATGGCTTACATCTTAATTCTCAATGTTGTGGGCTTCTCTATTTTTTCTGCACATCAGAAATACATATTAAGTATGGAATGTCCTTCTGTGGGAGAATCTCATTTAAGGTTGGCTTTATGAACTTTTTGTATTAAGGTCAAGCTGTTGTGGGTTGGTTTTTGTTTGTTAGGTTCTGTAATACTGCTGTAATGCAAGTTATACCTATAAATGAAATAATGAAGACTGACTGAAGCTACTCAGATTGTTGTTAGAACTATTTAGATTCCCACTAAAGACGGCTTTCAAGGAATTGAAGAAAGCTTGAACATTCTAACAAGATACCAAAAAGTCTTGCTGAGTAGTTACTATGTTTGTAGTTTGTGATTTCATGCTAGGGTCACATTGTGTGGTCGTCTGGATGCTAGATGCAAGATGATTACAAACAGGAAACCAGATGTTGTGTACTGTACTCGTTCACAGTATTTTTTTTCAAGTTCTGCCTATTTGTCAAAGTTTTGAAGCATTATCTAATAAGTGAGCTCATACCCAATTGAAAAAACACTGTATTTTAGGAGTAATAGCATTTATGTTAGGGCTGTGAAGTACTTCAGGTTTAATTCAGAAGAGGTGCTTCAGCACATGTGGGAACACCAATGCAATTCCTGTGCACAACTCATTAAAGCCGCCACACCTGTTTCCAGGACTGTCATGTCATTATGGCCATTAGATTCAGGAAGTTTAGATGAAACAAACAAAAACCTTTGTCATTCCTGTCCTGGAATACATACCTCTGAAAAGTTTAAGTTTTATTATTTAATGATGACTAAGATTGCATCACCTTGTAGCACATGGATCATGTTAAGACTGACAGGTGGTTAATCTAAGAATGCTAATAGTTATTTGTGTTGGAGCTACTCATCCCTTTTCTCTTCAACTTTCCTTTTCTACCCACCCCTCAAACCAACTTGGAGATCTCAGTGGGGAAAACTGACCCCCGGGGGTTTATTTTTACAAACCTTTGGGATCTCTCACTGACCATTATTGCTAAAAATTGGAAGACATAATTTCTTGTTGTTTTGATTTAGGAATCAGATTAAAATAGCAAGGAAGCGGTTTAACTTTTAAAAAAAACCCCTTACCTAGTTTTTGATCTTGAGCCACCAAAAGGTTACCCAACTTAGGACTTCTGCACCTTGAACTGTCTCTTCAGTGGAAAGAGCCACTGTGCGCATAACCATACATACCTAATTTGCCATAGTTATGTATGCAAAATTGGAATGTTTATGATCATTCTCTGCAAGTGTGTGTTCTACAGAAAACTGTTCTATTGGGAAAGATCATAGATGTTGCCATGACTAGGGGTGTATCTCTGGAACCTTCTCTGGAGATACCTGTCCCTTCCCTCCCTCTGGAATAGTTTCTTAGCTTTGCCAATCCATGTGAAATGTTTCATTGATGAACCACTTCTACATCCAGATCTTGCCTCTAAAAGGACATTGAGAGCAGAAGGTGGAAGCTGCATCATGAAAGAGGCATTGGAGTAGATCAAAGAAGCAGGGATACCAAAATGGTGCAATATGGTAGCTTTGGCTAAACATTTATCTGAAAAATAGATACCATTTTCAAATACCTATGAGGCCCAACTCATTTGTTTTAAATGTGAAATCATTAAAATGCCAATTAACTTCCTATATTGTGTTCGGTACTGTAAATATGCTGAGACAGCGTCTCTTACCTTTAAAAGTAGGCTGCTCTGCAAAATCTAGATGGCTTGGAAATAGATGATTTTTAAAAACATGGATAATAATTTGATACTTTTTTTTCCAGAATTGGGTACAATTGTTGATTCTGATTCATGAGTCTGTCCACAAAATAAAATAATGCATTACATTTATCTTCTCCAGAAATGTGTGTGTAAGAATGATTTCCAATACTTGGTCTAAATGGCGTGTTCATCAAGCACATGATAGGAGTAACAGTCTTCATTGTTGCCAGGGCGAGATATTGCTGCGTTTGGTTACTAGGTATAACACCATTTATTTTTTACAAAAATAATACATTGTTTCATTATGGAACAGTCCTAATATTAATATATTTCAGTCTTTTTCATGGGGAAGGGAGAAGAATCAATACTAATTATAAGGCAAATACAGATAATTGGCACCTTTACTGGTTGCATGTTGAAGTAATCATACTTGCCTAATAGTGAAAAA
Source organism: Charina bottae (assembly GCA_023362775.1). Classification (NCBI taxonomy): domain Eukaryota; kingdom Metazoa; phylum Chordata; class Lepidosauria; order Squamata; family Charinaidae; genus Charina; species Charina bottae. The sequence goes on from JALMGJ010000022.1 coordinate 2,208,840, forward strand.
CTTAAAGACTTGCTTGTGAGGTCTCTTTACAAACATTACAGTGCATTATAATTCAGGAGAATTACTAATATGTGCTGTCTACAGTTTACAGGTAACAATAGTTTTTGACAGTCTTTCATTTGCAGATTAAAAAAGTATATCAAAAGAAAGTTCAATAGTGCTGTTTCAAAGTAAATTTATCCAATCATTAACTCTGAACAAAAATTTCATGGGCCCACTCAGGGTTCCTCACAGTATTCATTTACCAAAACACATTCATGAGTCATTCCTAAGTAGATGCTTGAAGTTTCATGGACAGGATCGAAAAGATTCTGTGCATGCTATGTGCTTTCAAGTTCTTTCTATTCATATTACAGTTATACTCGGAACTTATTCCTGAAGATCCCTAAAAAGAGGCAATACAACATAATATGAGAGAATGAATTCTAAACAAAAATATTGGAAATTCTTCATGTGACTGCAAATGCCAATAGCTCTTTGGATCATAATTCCTTCCCATAACTTTAAAAAGAATAGAATTGAGGTATATAAAATGTTTCTTCAAAATATCAAAACTTCTGGAATTTTTTTCCCCGTTGCATTGCAGTACATTATTATTGTCCAAGAATGTCTTCAGTATCCACAAAATCTCTGTGGAGAGACTCCTGAAACCAAGGTACAAAAATGGTCAGCTAATCAAATAAATGACATTGGTATTCAGACAGTTCAATCATGTAGTAGTATAAATGAACAACTGCAGTGCAAGAGAAAGTTTGTGAACCCTTTAGAACTGTAATCCTGCAATATTGTGACATACAACATAATCAAAGCTTCATCTAAGTCAGTGCTTTCCAAACTGCCGCCGTTGGCGACACACCAACGGCGTGGGCGTGGGGCATGCACGGCAGCGGCCTCGCTAAAACGAAGCGCTGATGGTGCGCCGCTGCCGCCATGCACACCACCGTTGCGCACGCCCCCACGCCACTGCTTTGCGACAGAGTTTGGAAAGCTATGATGTAAGTCATATGAATAGATCAAAAGGTTCTGATTCAATAGACAACACACACAACAGGGTACTGTGTCATGTCTTTGCTGAGTACATTAAGGCAGCATTTGCTCTCTTTATTGTATGTGCAGCTTTAGATTTAGTCACTGGTAGAGCCTCCTTTAGTGATAGTGACTTCAACCAAATGTTTCCTGTACCTGTTGATCCATTTCACATATCACCACTTCTCTTTACCAAATTGTTTCAACACATTGATGCTTTTGAGCTGTTTTGTATGAACTGCTCACTTCTGGTCATGCCACAACATTTTAATTGAATTAAGGTCAGACCTTTGACTCGGCCAATCCAAAACATGAAGTATCTGCTGGTTCAGCCATTCTGTTACAACTTGCATGTGTTTAGCACTGTCATACTGCATGACCCATGTTTGTTTAAGCATTAGCTCACTGATGGGAACCTTGACATTCTCCTGTGGAATTATCTGGTACAACCCAAAATCCATCGCTCCTCAAAGATTGTGAGCTGTCTGGATTGTGAGGCTGCATAGCTGCTCCAAACCCTGATATGGCCATGCCTAATAGTTGGGATGAAGTTCTTTTGTCAGAATGCAGGGTTTCATTTTCTCCAAACATAATATTCTTCATTAATGCCCAACAGCTTGTTTTGAGCTCAGATGTCCACAAAACATAGTTCCAGTTGCCTGCTGAATTACTTAGTGGTCTTTGGAAGTATACATCCTTCCATTCAGCCACTCTTGTTAAGTGTTTTCTTTATGATGGACTCAGGAATACTGACATCAAACAATGCAAGAGTAGCCTGCAAATGCTTTGCCATCACCCTGGGGTTCTTTGCAACCTCCTGGAGTATGGCATGCCTTCTTCTAGGGTTGATATTTGTTGGATAACCATTCTTGGAAAGAATAACAATGAGCACTGTGCCACTGCAGTCCAGCTTCCACTCCTTTTGTATGCGTGTCATGTTGCATACATATATATAAGGGCATGGAGCTTGTATCACAATACTCGTTTCATCATTTTGTCAGATTCTACAGATGTTTCTGTTGATTATGTGGGCCTGTGCTGGCATAAAAGCACATACAACAGAGGTTATCTGCATAAAAACACACACAAGCAATGTTTTCTCTAGCATTACATTTGTTTTTCTGTTGATTATGGCTTGTTGAGCTCAGCTGTGCATATGCACTCTGTGCATGCTTTTTTTGACCTGTTCATTGTGGAGCGTTAAGATTGCCTTGGAAGAAGACACTGACTGAAGCCAGGGAGGCATCCTGAATCTTGGCATCAGCAGGAAGGAACCAAGAACACACACGAATTGTGCACACACTGTACATGCACGTTAGAAGTAGAGGTGACTAACCAAACCAACATTTTTTTTCATACACTTGTGTATGCACTTAAAGACAAGGGCCTGTGCTGGCATAAAAGCACACACAACAGAGGTTATCTGCATAAAAACACACACAAGCAATGTTTTCTCTAGCATTACATTTGTTTTTCTTTTGAAATCTACACTATATGAGATAGGTAGACAGACAGACAGATGCCCACACACCCAGTGAAGTTCATATTAATCCACCCCTATGAAGCACAGCTTCCCTAAAGGAATTTTAATAAAAGCATACTGGCTATCTATCAGACAGGCAATAGCCTGAGTGGAGATGGGGGAAAGGGGCCTCTCTTGTGTCTGGACTGCATGATCTACTGTGGGCCACAACATCACCTCATGTTGCCTGTTTGTGTGCTGTGAATGCATCTGACCTTAGAGCTGGCCCATCCTGTTTGACCCAGATGGGTCAGGGACTGGCTCCATCAACATTATCCTTGCCCATGCATGGGGGAAGGTGGGCCATGGGAAGCAGAGGAAGCCATGGGTGGGATGCTAGGTGCCTCTTAGGTGATGCAGGGATTCCAGTGTGGGCCTCACTGCCTGATGATGCTCAGGGACTGCAAAAGACAGCCAGGTGAGCCACGTGGATGCCAGCCAGATGACGTGAGCATCTCTCAGTTGACATGAGCCAAGGACTCTTCCCAGTATGATTTGCTCAGGTGAGTGACTGGTTCGGAGTGTGACCAACACGAGTTGGAACCATATACTCCTTAAATGCCTGCTGCTTGGGTCCAAAACTCTACCTAGATCTCCCCCCACCCAGCCCAAACCAATGAGGGATATGACCAATCCCTCTGGTCGTACTGGATTTGATAGGGGCATTCAAAAGATAACACAGATTAATGTTCCAGTTACAATCAGAGGAACTAAAATGGAATGGCATGTCCAAATACTTCTTTTCCCACCTGCAGCAAGATTCCATATAAAATAGGCCACTCCCACTCAGGATTCTGAATGTGGAGCCCATGGATTTGGCTCCACAACAGAATAATTCAAAAGCGGTCATTCTGTGCACAGAGTATGCCATGTATGGAACAATTTGCATATTCCTACTTCTTAACTAGCTTTGGTTGCATATAGATGACAAATGCATTATAGATTGACATCTGAAAATATTCAGCAACATTTTGCATTAATGTTTCAGTTCTCTTACCTCGAATGGCTCATAGATTGAACTATCTGCTCCATAAATAGGATTTGGAATGGATACTAAGTGTGGGCTCCTTTCCTGCCAGGAAGGTTCATCATCCTCTAATTCAGCCTACAAGCAAACAAACTAAGCATGACTTTGTTCTTCAAACTACACAGTGCAAATCATGGAGCGTGTTTCAACTAACTTGAATAGAGAGCTGAGAGAAAGTGATTTAGTCAAGGAAGTTTAAAGCTAATCTGAGATTTTAGCTGGAAAAGTCAAATTCAAAAAGTTGATTACTATATTATTAAATAAAATCTCCTGCAAGCCAAGCTTGACTCCTGGGGATGGCAAGGACACAAATATATCATTTCCTTGGCAACAATATGGAGGCGGTTTGTTATTGCCTTCCTGTTTCTCAACTTTCCAGGCCAGCCTACATCTAGTGGCCTCCATCCAAGTTCTAACTAGGTTTGACCCTGCTTAGCTTTCTGAGATCAGCTACATCAAGACACTATATATATATATATATATATATATATATATATATAATATATATATATATATATATATATATATAATATATATATACATATATAATATATATGTATATATATATATATATAAAATATACATATATGTGTGTGTGTATATATATATATATATATATATATATATATATATATATAAAATATACATATATATATATGGGGGCGTGGTGGCTCAGCGGGTAAGACGCCAGGCTTGTCGATCGGAAGGTCGCAAGTTCGGAGGTTCGAATCCCTAGTCCCGCGTGACGGAGTGAGCTCCCGCACTAGCCCCAGTTCTTGCCAACCTAGCAATTCGAAAACATGCAAATGCAAGTAGATTAATAGGGACCACTTTGGTGGGAAGGTAACAGCGTTCCGCGCGCGTCATGCCGGCCACATGACCGTGGAAGCGTCTTCGGACAACGCTGGCTCTTCGGCTAACAAACGGAGATGAGCACCGGCCCCTAGAGTCGGACACGACTGCACAGATGTGCAGGGGGAACCTTTACCTTTATTTATATATATATATATATATATATATATATATATATATATATATATATAAGCTAAAATTCAAATTGATAAGAATGAGTAATGTAGTTTTGAAACTGGAGATATGGAATCTCTGTCTGTCTCTCAATGACATTGGACCACACTAATAATCTTTCACTTTTGTTCATGTTGGGGAGGAATTACAGATGTTCTAGCCCAACAGATTTGGAGGACATATAGCTGGAGAAGGCTGAAATAACAGTAAAATTTCAAATGTGATATTTGATTTGGATGAGGTTCTATAACCACTAATGAAATTACAACAAACATTACAGAATTCTTTCTACATGAGTTCTTTTGAAAGAACACCAAAGTCTGTAGTTTGGTTGTCATGAACAAAGCTGAGACTTAGTTCTACATACCCTAAAATAGCGAAAGTGGAGTTGTTGGTTTCTCCTTTTGAGGCAGAAATAGGACAATCCAGCAATAGTTGCACAGAACAGAACTATAGCAACAACAGTGCTTATGCCAATTGTAATAGCAGCAGATGATTTTACGGTACTCAAAACCTGTAAAAAACAACGCTATTTTTAATTCATATCAGAGGATCCTAGAAGAAAGAGCTGTCTTGAAGTATTTTAACAAGCCATTTGTCTTGAAGATTAATTCCAATCTTAATGATAAATTATTATTTTAAGCGGCATTTTTGGACCTCCAAACTAAATTCCAATGTAGCTCAGGATAGCAAAATATCTGCAAGGCACAACCTGATATTAAAAAGACTCTACTGATTTTGTTTGAATGTAGAATGTGTTTTTCAAACATTCCTAATATTATAGCTAAGATTTTTAAAAAAGACAAAGCAAAATAAAAAGTAGGCTTCTTGTGATATTTTTGTACTTGGATCTTTGGTTTTCTGTATAACTGTATTTAAATAGATATACATAAATTAAAATAGTCTGCATGACTATTTACAACCCGCACCCCTGGAATACTTCTTTATTATTTTGTTTTTCTCCACTAACATTTTACATTGGCTAGAGTGAAAAAGCAATGTGAAAGATTCAGCTGGCTTTGGGGGAAATTGTATGCAACTTAATTTGTAGATATTGTTTAAATTAGACTGGTAACAATGTGCCTGAAGGATTATGTCATTGTGTCTAATTGTGTGCTAGTTCTGCAATGAAACATGTGCCTTGAGAGTGTAATTCAGTTCCAGGATGCTAAATTATAAAGGCACTATTTTCTAAAGTGCAGTGTTGTATTTTTATAGGAAATACACAGACTCCGTCATAGGGATGATGAATGCTTCAGTGCTTAGTGACACATTGCTCCTTTGTCCCTAAAAGTTCAAGAAATGAAATAGTGTGAGCTTTTTAGAAAAGTAATAAAAACAACAGAGCAAGTTGAATGGGAACAGCACCAATAAAGATCTATTCCATCCTCCAATATGAACAGCAACTTGGCACCCACTACCCTAAAGTGGTACCTAAAGTGGTACCCAGAGGCCCCATAAATTAAATAAAAATGAAACTATTTTAAAATGGTAGATCTCACAAGATTTGAGAATTTTAATACTATTTTTCATCAAACTCTATGACATCTTGGGAATAAATCACTGAAATTTGTGGTGAGTGATAAATTAATGCTTAATACAAGATTTGGCAATGTCATGAGATTTAGTCATGTTTGGAAGAGGTGTCTGATGCCCAAAGAGGAAGAATCTCTTCCTCCACTGCCTCCATTTCCGTAACTACTCTCACTTTTCAGTTATCACCACCTCCTTTCATAATTACGTTGCATCTTAAACAGTCCTATGAACCAATAACCGCCCAGAGTTCCCTGGTTGGAGGAGATGGGCGGTAATACAAATGTAAATAATAATAAATAAATAATAAATAAGGAGATCAGGGAGAACTCATTCTTTCTCTGATCATATTATCTTTGCTCCAAAAATGTATTGTATTAGTATTAGTATTTATTAGTAGATTATGCTCCAGCAAAGGAGATCGTTACCTTGTCGTGGTGCTGGAGCTTGAGCACCTCAATGAAACCATGAGCTAAACCGTGAAGGGACACCCAAGACGGGAAGGTCGTGGCAGAGAGGTCAGACTAAATACGATCCCTGGGGAAGGTAATGGCAACCCACCCCAGTATTCTTGCCATGAAAACTAAATGGATCAGTACAACCAAAGATATGTCGGTATACCATCGGAAGATGGGACTCCCAGGTCGGAAGATGGTCAAAATGCTACTGGGGAGGAACAGAGGATACGTTCAACTAGCCCCAGACGTGATGACGCAGCTAGCTCAAAGCCGAAAGGACGGCTAGCGGCCGACGGTGCTGGTGGTGAACGACGAATCCGATGTTCTAAAGATCAACACACCATAGGAACCTGGAATGTAAGATCTATGAGCCAGGGCAAATTGGATGTGGTTATTGGTGAGATGTCAAGATTAAATATAGACATTTTAGGTGTCAGTGAACTGAAATGGACTGGGATGGGCCACTTCACATCAGATGACCACCAGATCTACTACTGTGGACAAGAGGACCACAGAAGAAATGGAGTAGCCTTCATAATTAATAATAAAGTGGCTAAAGCAGTGCTTGGATACAATCCAAAAAACGATAGAATGATCTCAATTCGAATTCAGGGTAAGCCATTTAACATCACAGTGATCCAAATATACGCCCCAACCACAGATGCTGAAGAAGCAGAAGTAGATCAGTTCTATGAGGATCTGCAGCACCTACTAGATAATACACCAAAAAGAGATGTTATTTTCATTACAGGAGACTGGAATGCTAAGGTGGGTAGTCAGACGACACCTGGAATTACAGGCAAGCATGGTCTGGGAGAACAAAATGAAGCAGGACATAGGCTGATAGAATTTTGCCAAGACAACTCACTGTGCATAACAAACACTCTCTTCCAACAACCTAAAAGACGACTTTATACATGGACTTCACCAGATGGTCGACACCGAAATCAGATTGACTACATCCTTTGCAGCCAAAGGTGGCGGACATCTATACAGTCGGTAAAAACAAGACCTGGAGCTGACTGTAGTTCAGATCACAAACTTCTTATTGCAAAATTTAGAATCAGACTAAAGAGAATAGGGAAGACCCACAGATCAGTTAGATATGAGCTCACTAATATTCCTAAGGAATATGCAGTGGAGGTGAAGAATAGATTTAAGGGACTAGATTTAGTAGATAGGGTCCCAGAAGAACTATGGACAGAAGTTCGCAACATTGTTCAGGAGGCGGCAACAAAAAACGTCCCAAAGAAAAAGAAAACCAAGAAGGCAAGATGGCTGTCTGCTGAAACACTGGAAGTAGCCCAAGAAAGAAGGAAAGCAAAAGGCAACAGTGATAGGGGGAGATATGCCCAATTAAATGCAAAATTCCAGAGGTTAGCCAGAAGAGATAAGGAATTATTTTTAAACAAGCAATGTGCGGAAGTGGAAGAAGACAATAGAATAGGAAGGACAAGAGACCTCTTCCAGAAAATTAGAAACATCGGAGGTAAATTCCAGGCAAAAATGGGTATGATCAAAAACAAAGATGGTAAGGACCTAACAGAAGCAGAAGAGATCAAGAAAAGGTGGCAAGAATATACGGAAGATCTGTATAGGAAGGATAATAATATTGGAGATAGCTTTGACGGTGTGGTCAGTGAGTTAGAGCCAGACATCCTGAAGAGTGAGGTTGAATGGGCCTTAAGAAGCATTGCTAATAACAAGGCAGCAGGAGACGACGGTATCCCAGCTGAACTGTTTAAAATCTTGCAAGATGATGCTGTCAAGCTGATGCATGCCATATGCCAGCAAATTTGGAAAACACAAGAATGGCCATCAGACTGGAAAAAATCAACTTATATCCCCATACCAAAAAAGGGAAGCACTAAAGAATGTTCAAACTATCGAACAGTGGCACTTATTTCACATGCCAGTAAGGTAATGCTCAAGATCTTGCAAGGTTGACTCCAGCAATTCATGGAGCGAGAATTGCCAGATGTACAAGCTGGGTTTAGAAAAGGCAGAGGAACTAGAGACCAAATTGCCAATATCCGCTGGATAATGGAGAAAGCCAGGGAATTTCAGAAAAACATCTATTTCTGTTTTATTGACTATTCTAAAGGCTTTGACTGTGTGGATCATAACAAATTGTGGCAAGTTCTTGGTGGTATGGGGATACCAAGTCATCTTGTCTGCCTCCTGAGGAATCTGTATAACGACCAAGTAGCAACGGTAAGAACAGAGCACGGAACAACGGATTGGTTTAAGATTGGGAAAGGAGTACGGCAGGGTTGTATACTCTCACCCTACCTATTCAACCTGTACGCAGAACACATCATGCGACATGCTGGGCTTGAGGAATCCAAGGCTGGAGTTAAAATCGCTGGAAGAAACATTAACAATCTTAGATATGCAGATGATACCACTTTGATGGCTGAAAGCAAGGAGGAGTTGAGGAGCCTTATGACGAAGGTGAAAGAAGAAAGTGCAAAAGCTGGGTTGCAGTTAAACCTCAAAAAAACCAAGATTATGGCAACGAGCTTGATTGATGACTGGCAAATAGAGGGAGAAAAAGTGGAGGCAGTGACAGACTTTGTATTTCTAGGCGCAAAGATTACTGCAGACGCTGACTGCAGCCAGGAAATCAGAAGACGTCTACTTCTTGGGAGGAGAGCAATGGCAAATCTTGATAAAATAGTTAAGAGCAGAGACATCACACTGACAACAAAGGTCCGCATAGTTAAAGCAATGGTATTCCCTGTAGTAACCTATGGCTGCGAGAGCTGGACCATAAGGAAGGCTGAGCGAAGGAAGATAGATGCTTTTGAACTGTGGTGTTGGAGGAAAATTCTGAGAGTGCCTTGGACTGCAAGAAGATCAAACCAGTCCATACTCCAGGAAATAAAGCCAGACTGCTCACTTGAGGGAATGATATTAAAGGCAAAACTGAAGTACTTTGGCCACATAATGAGAAGACAGGATACCCTGGAGAAGAAGCTGATGCTAGGGAAAGTGGAAGGCAAAAGGAAGAGGGGCCGACCAAGGGCAAGATGGATGGATGGTATTCTGGAGGTGACGGACTCAACCATTGGGGAGCTGGGGATGGTGACGGCCGACAGAAAGCTCTGGCGTGGACTGGTCCATGAAGTCACGAAGAGTCGGAAACGACTGAACGAATAAACAACAACAGTAGATTATGACTTCTGCTTGAGGAAAAAATCACCTGCACGGTGCCAACCCTGACCCTGACCCTGACCCTATGATCACTACCATCCTGGGGAACAGCAAATTTTGAAGTGGGGAGGGGGAACTGGAAAGCTCTGTGTCTAAGTGATGCTAACATTTATGTTCAATGATATAGCCTAAGAATGATAATTTTCCATTAAAAAAATAATTTGGACTGATAATATGCAAAGCTCAGTACAACTTGTAGAATACTACTCAGATCTTAATTCAGAAAACACAGAAGAAAGGAATACAAAAGAGATCTTTCTGAAAAGATCTTTCTGAAAGAAAAAAACTGGTAACCAACCTGATTGTACTGCAGAGGTACCTTCAAAGGACTCTGAATAGCATGAATAATCCCATTGGAGGCCAGAATATCCCATTCAACAATTGCTGTATTGTTAATCAGTTCAGAAACCTGGTGCAATACAAGTGAACAAAAGAGCATTAATTTATCGTTCACTACAAATGAGCTGTAATTCAAAGAGTTTAAGGCTTAAGGAATGCTACAAATCCACTACTGCTTCAACATTATTCAAAGAGATAAGGCACAGAAGTTCATGGCTAAGAGCAGTGCTTTCCAAACTCCCGCCGTTGGCGACACACCAACGGCGGCAGTGGTGGCGGCGCGGGGGCGCGCACGGCGGCACGAGGGGGCGCGCGGTGGCAGCAGTGGCAGCGGCTGCGGCCTCGTGTTTTCTGCTAAAACCCGGAAGCGCTGGTGGCACACTGCCGCCACCAGGACAACAACAACGCACCATCACCACTTCCAGGTTTTTGTCACGACACACTAAAGTGTCGTGACACACAGTTTGGAAAGCTATGGCTAAGAGACTGCATAAAGAGGACTGATACTTACAATCAGAAAAGTATGACTCGATGACTCTGCAATGGAAAGATTGTATCCTGCTTGGGAAGGTATAACTGTACCAGCTGTGAGGTTGGAGCTTAAGAGGAGAACGTCACTCAGTGATGCATGAAGTTTTAGGTCCTTCAGTGATAAAGACTGATAAAACAAACACAAGATACGGTTCAACCCAAAGTTATCTTACTGATGAGAAGGAAGCCAATTGCATTATATGATACTGTATCGTATCGTATCATATTATTTGTGTGCCACCTACAGTACTTGAATGACTGCAGCCTTTATTCAGCCCTCTGTATCTAACAGTGATTCCATCATATGTGTATTTAGCCTGCACAAACTGATGTGGAAGGGGCAAAACAAAGTGCTGGGCCATGTCATTATAGTGGACCCATTCATCATACTGGTTGCTAATCATGCAACTGTAAATTTGTGGGCCAGTCATAAATAAAAGGACCAAAGGCCTAACAAAGTTGCCCACAAACCTATAGGGGAAAATGGCAACTTCCACACTTATAGTAAAAAGGATAATCAATGTTTCAAAGTAAAAAGAGAGAGTGAGAGCAAGTGGCTCATTTGTAATAACTAATGATAATAACTAATAATTATTAGTTATATTAGTAATAACTAATCATAACTAGAGGGCAGTTCAAGACTGCTCTAACCTTGCATTCTTCTTGAGACTGAGCATATTTCTTTTGACTCAAGCGAAGCCCACAAAGTAGCATAAGTATAAAAAGGTAAAGGTTCCCCCCGCACATTTGTGCAGTTGTGTCCGACTCTAGGGGCCGGATAATAAGCATAAGCATATCTGTCTACAAATTTGAGAAATTCTAATGTAATGTAGGATTTCCTTGTACTGGCATGTTATGAGAATTTCTCCCCTTTTTCTCACTGGGAGTCAACTTTAGTAATCAGAAAACCTAAATAAAAACCCTTAAGACACTTTCCCTGTCTCTTTGTTCATTACCAGATGAAGTGTTGTTTTGTTTTTCCTGGTAAAGCCATCATTCACATGTAAATGATGCATGTACAGGTTCTGTATGCTCATCTAATGTCATTGCTTTTACTAAGACATGAAATACAACTGAATTGAAAGCCCACATTGGGATATTTTGACTTACTATGAACACAATAAGCCTACTTCATTTATAGTTTAGCTGTCATTGCTTCCCCAAAGTACCCAAGCTCTTAAAATTTGGATAAAGTTGTAAGAATTCTGTGTTTCCAGTTGCTATTCCATCATAAAGCTAAACTTACTAGGATTCCATGTGGAAATGGAATATATATTTATTCATTATCTTCTGCTGGACTTACTTTAAAACAATCTGAATTTCCCACTATGCTGCAACTAATGGTTTTACTAGGAAATAAAACTCACTAAAGACAATGAATTTATTTCTGTGTAAACTCATATAAGTTGCACTATTAGTCTGTTTTGCAATACATCAAAGGTATTAGCTTGACTCAATTTATATTTGATTATTCCTTGTTTTTTTTGAAATGGCACAAAATTATTCACCCCTCCAACTAAGTTTGCACCACCAGTGTCCATTTTGTGGTCCTTACTGTATTCTCTCCAAAGCCAGAGTTCAAGGGTACAAAAAGAGTTTTATAAGTGATGCCTGCAGAGAGGAAATTTAAAAAATCTACTCCTTCCAGAGTGGTATTAGCATAATCCAGAATTATCTGAAAAAGAGAAAAGAAACCATGATTAACCAGGAGTATTATTATATTAAATCTATCAAAGGGAGCATTTCTAAATAACTCCTACAAGGAATAGCAAATATGCAAGTCCCTCCAACAAACTGTGGAGGATTTAGAAAATAGTACCCTGTCCCTGAGTAAAACTCAGAGCCAGTTTGATCTAGTGGTTAAGGCAACGGGCTAGAAACCAGGAGACTGAGAGTTCTAGTTCCGCCTTAGGCATGAAAGCCGGCTGGGTGACCTTGGGCCAGTCACTCTCTCTCAGCCCAACTCACCTCATAGGGTGGTGGTTGTGGGGAAAATAGGAGGAGGAAGGAGTATTAGGTATGTTCGCTGCCTTGAGTTATTTACAGTATAAAAATAATAAAGGCGGGATAGAAAATAAATAAAATAAATAAATAAAAGTAGGCTGTTGTGGGTCTTCTGGGCTGTGTGGCCGTGTTCTGGAAGTTGTGGTTCCTAATGTTTCGCCAGCATCTGTGGCCAGCATCTTCAGAGGGCAGGAGCACAGACAGAAGCGAAATCTCTGTGCCCAGGTAGAGTGGCAATGTTTTGTTTGTTTTCTATTTATAGAGCTAAGTTATAGGAGATTAGGTGGAGTTTTTTGTTGTGTTGAAATGTTAACGAGTGGCTGATGAGCGTGATTAGCATGTTCATTGTGAGAAGTATTCCCATGTCCTGGTGGTTGGACTGAGTTCGTTGACCTTTTGCAGGCTGTGTTTTTCAGGACTGGTAGCCAGGTTTTGCTAATTTTTAGACTTTCTTCTTTTTTATTGTAACTGTGCTGGTGTTTCAAAAGTCAAAAGTCCTGAAAAACACAGCCTGCAAAAGGTCAACGAACTCAGTCCAACCACCAGGACATGGGAATACTTCTCACAATGAACATGCTAATCACGCTCAGCAGCCACTCGTTAACATTTCAACACAACAAAAAACTCCACCTAATCTCCTATAACTTGGCTCTATAAATAGAAAACAAACAAAACATTGCCACTCTACCTGGGCACAGAGATTTCGCTTCTGTCTGTGCTCCTGCCCTCTGAAGATGCTGGCCACAGATGCTGGCGAAACGATAGGAACCACAACTTCCAGAACACGGCCACACAGCCCGGAAGACCCACAACAGCCATCGAACTCCGGCCGTGAAAGCCTTTGACAATACAAATAAAAGTAGACTGGCATCAGCAATTTGACAGAGCAGAACTTAAGTCTACCACTTGCTTTTCAATGTAGTTTATTTTTTCACCTTGAAGAAATAAAAGACAGATGCATGATGATTTGAAAAATAGTTGAATAGAGTTCCTTTAATTCTGGCATTTGATCTGAGTAGTGAGACATTGCTGTGAAGCATTCAAAAAGGTTGCACAAATTGGTTTTGTTAAAAACAAGCGTATCTATCCCACCCATAAGGAAGCATCTTATATTTCAAGCTTCCTCCACAAGAGATACAAGTGAGGTACAGATCAGTCTAAAACAAACTGGAGGATATAGTGAAACAACAGAGAAAGTTCAAGCTGCATTTTACATACATTTTAAAATCAATATGTAATAAGAATATGTAACTCTAGAAATAATATATTGAATGTTATAAGAAGAATCAAAAGGAGAACCCAGATTCAGTTGGTCAAGATTACTTTAAAAAGATTTGAAAAGCAGTCAGCATTAACTGAATGTTTACTTACATGTTGCTAACTTTTGGTATGAATAAATAGTTTTCCCCAAAGCTCCCAAATATAGAGGGATTTTGTTTACTCTGGATTCAGAGCACTTACTTGGCATAGTAGAATACCACATATTAGATATATCTGGACCAGGTTTGAAGGAAGGAATAGTAATCACTCATGTTTTTTTTTTAAAAAAAGGCAGCATAATTTTCATAATTGTCACTTGTGTTTCACTGGTCATTCTCAAGTACATCCATAGGAACAAGGCTACAGGCTACAGGATAAAGATACTACTAATACTTACTGAATAGAAGACTGAGAAGTTTGTATGTTGAGCCAACACATCCAAAAGACTGCCTGTGCAAGAATAGCCATCTCCAATAAACCCATCCCTACAGTTACACTGTACATCTGAAAAACAAATGTCTGAATAAAATTTGGCAGTATTTGCATTGGAGGCAAAGTTTAAGATTATATAAGAGTTGTTATCCAGTTCAAAGGCATAAATGAGATGACACTTATTACCTCATTTATTTTCTCACCTTGAGTTCGATAACAGTAGGCATCCCACTTTTCACTGAAGTTGTTTCGATAGCCATAGCTTACAATCCCCACATGGTGAGTACCACAGTTCTGACTTGGGTATACAGTTGGGTAACCAGCTGTACGGTTAAAAAGCCAACCCACTATACACAGGTGGAATCCCATCTAGAAAAACAGAAAGAAAGACAGGCTTCTCATAACATTGTATATTTCAGACTATCCATACCTTGACAAGATCTTCTTGTACAGTAATAAGCTTACATATGGCTTTCTTAATGTGGCACTCAATGGGCTATGCCAGTGTTTCTCAACCATAGAACTTTAAGATATGTACTCGATCATGAAGAGAGGACATGCTGCGGACCCCGTCGGTAAGGGAATTTCACTTGGCGGGGTCCAGGAGGCGGGCCTTCTCTGCAGTGGCACCCGCCCTCTGGAATATTCTACCCCTGGAGGTGAGGCAGGCCTCCCCGCTCCTGGACTTCAGGAAAAATTTGAAGACTTGGTTCTGCTGCCTTGTCTGGGATGGGAAGGGTAACAGCTCCTCCTGGGGATGGCTGGAGCATAGAGCCCACTTTTAAATATGATCTTATAGCCCTTGGATTTTATATTTAAATTATTTTTTACTTGTATGGTGTGTATTGTATTGTATTGTATTGTATTGTATTGTATTGTATTGTATTGTATTGTATTGTATTGTATTGTATTGTATTGTATTGTATGTATCTTAATTGTTGATCTTACTGTAAACTGCCCAAAGTCCCCCTCAGGGGGAGATTGGCAGTGATAGAAATTGGAAAATAAATAAATACATAATAAATAAACAAACAAACAAACAAACAAACGGACTTCAACTCCCAGATTCCCCAGCCAGAATTCTGGGAGTTGAAGTCCACATATCTTAAAGTTCCCAAAATTGAGAAACACTGGTGTAGCCCTGTCTAGCCTGTAAGAGGCAGCATTTCAGTTCCTCTGCATGCCATCCATTTTCATAGTACCCATGGGCTAACTGTGGCTGCCAGCATCTCATGGTATGAAAATGAGTACACTCACTTCCTCACGTTGAGCCATTCACTTTTTGTCTAAAGAAAGAAGTGGATGACATCCCTAGAAGGACGACCTTTTGAAATGTTGCATGCTCACTGCAGTGCCCATTCCTTCCATCTGCACATCTGTCAATAGGACTGCAGATGTAGCCATCACCCTGGTAGTCCATTAGGCAGGTGCAGGAGACATCTGTTCCATTCTGCGTGCACTTAGCATGGTCGCTGCAGCCACCATTGTTTTAATTTGGGGTCCCAATGTGAAGCAGCTGAGAAAGTGAGACTTCACCCAATGGGAGATTTAAAGGTTCTTCAGACAAAGGAGGCAAAGCTCAACAAGGAAAGTACATCTAATGTGATTCTTAGCACAGATCAAAACCTGAGACACAAAATGAACAGACATTACTGAGCTGCCTTGTTACCTGCTGAGCAGCAGACAGCTGCTGAAGGGTGGCCAAGGTAGCTCCCTCAGCTGCACAGCTGGCTTCAGCCTCGTCATAGGTAAAATTGTACTTTCCAGTAGGAGACCGCAGGTGGAACACCCCGACTGTTTTGTCTGGAGAACAATCATAGGATGTTATGTCTACTAAGCTTTGTTTCCTTTAGAGATGTGGGTCAGATATGGAAAATGGC
The DNA here is from genome assembly GCA_023362775.1 of Charina bottae. Lineage (NCBI taxonomy): Eukaryota > Metazoa > Chordata > Lepidosauria > Squamata > Charinaidae > Charina > Charina bottae. Next base: position 2,225,094 of record JALMGJ010000022.1, read on the forward strand.
ACTTTGAAATGTCAGATGTATTCTTAATTCTAAATGCCTTCTAAATATAAAGTGTCAAGTATTATGGCAGAAATAGGAGTGATGCTAGAAAAGGAAGCAAATCAAATGCATGTTCACAGAAATGATGATATCCTAAGACTGAACCCAAAACTCTGGTGGATGGAATTGAATCCACAAGAATGTAAGAAAAATCACATTGGATCAGACTAAGGCCTGCCTAGTCCATGTGGGCACAATAGCATCCCATCTGCTCCTTTTTCTCCAGAGGGAAGAGAAGTAAGCCATAACGAGCAAAACAAAAGGTCACCAGTAAATTTGGAGAGGAATTGAGAAGCAAATTAATTAAGTTAGATTATTCTAAAGCAAGAGACAAAAAAATTCTGATTTGGACTTTAGGCAGTGACAGACTTTGTATTTCTAGGCGCAAAGATTACTGCAGATGCTGACTGCAGCCAGGAAATCAGAAGATGTCTACTTCTTGGGAGGAGAGCAATGACAAATCTCAATAAAATAGTTAAGAGCAGAGACATCACACTGACAACAAAGGTCTGCATAGTTAAAGCAATGGTATTCCCCGTAGTAACCTATGGCTGCGAGAGCTGGACCATAAGTAAGGCTGAGCGAAGGAAGATAGATGCTTTTGAACTGTGGTGTTGGAGGAAAATTCTGAGAGTGCCTTGGACTGCAAGAAGATCAAACCAGTCAATACTTCAGGAAATAAAGTCAGACTGCTCACTTGAGGGAAAGATATTAAAGGCAAAACTGAAGTACTTTGGCCATATAATGAAAAGACAGGATACCCTGGAGAATGCTGATGCTAGGGAAAGTGGAAGGCAAAAGGAAGAGGGGCCAACCAAGGGCAAGATGGATGGATGATATTCTGGAGGTGACGGACTCGACCTTGGGGGAGCTGGGGGTGGCGACGGCCGACAGGAAGCTCTGGCATGGGCTGGTCCATAAAGTCACGAAGAGTTGGAAGCGACTGAACAAATTAAAAAAAAATCATATGCCTTTACAGAACATAAAGGGCATCTTTAACTATGCCAGTGTAAGACGTGGGACTCTCCTCTCCAAGAGTGAGAAACCCCCTAAGCAATACAGTAGAAAGCATGACATGATCGTCCAAGGGACCATAGAATAGGAAAAAGCATTTCTACCCTGGAAATGCAGGTCAGTACAAATAGCCTCTGGGTGGCATTGCCCATTCACTTCCAAGCAACGGTTTATGGGGGGGATAGCTTCCTCCAAGCACTGGATTCCATTCCCAAGGTAGCCTGCTTTGCATTCGCACCTCCGGGTATTCTGTAAGGCAAGGAAGCCAGGCATTACTGAAGTTCTCTGACCAGAGAGGGCAATCAAACCAGAGGCAGGCAGCAAATAAAAAAAGAAGTCAGCAGCAAGCAAAAAAACAACAACACAGTATGAATCAATAAGTCTCCTTCTTTCCACAGTGAGTCACAAGGTTGGATTCCTAGATGGTAGCATTACTTTTATTGCCCTTCCAATATAAGGAAAAATATTGCTATGTAGTTAGGGATCTGGGCTTTGAGGTTTCTGGGCATTTCCATTTCCTGAAATAGTGGGGCACTTTCTCTACCTATAGGCTTGGGATCAGAGTTTCCTTGCTGTCTCAAAAGTAAGATCCATTGTTGATCTGAAAATAACTTTGGCTAGTGCTTTTGCTTTCCAAAAATGGGCTGCCAACTACTTATTTCCCTAAATAGTTTCTATTTCTCTAGAGCAGTGTTTCTCAACTTTGGCAACTTTAAGACATGTGGACTTCAACTCCCAGAATGCCCCAGCCATGAAGAATTCCCCATGCTGGCTGGGGAATTCTGGGAGTTGAAGTCCACATGTCTTAAAGTTGCCAAGGTTGAGAAACACTGCTCTAGAGTGTGAAATTTAACACTAAGAAGGAAAGAAACCTCCTATGTGAAAGGAATTTATGGAGTTGCTATAAGTTACACAAAGAATGGTGTTTAATATGTGGAGTGTTTTTTGGTACTGGGATAAGAAGATAAGAGGAAATCCATATCCCACTGTGCACCATCATCCTTCCTTTCCAGCCCATTGTGAGGAATCCCCCTGCAAGAAGGTCACCACACAGACATTTTCCACAAGGCCATTAAGAAGTCCCAAGTTTATATAAAGAATTTCTCAAAAATCTTAATGATCTCATTTCACAAAGATTGTTGCAAATATGAGTGTGCAGAGACATTTCCCATACTTACTGGACCTGTGCTAATACAAGTTGCATGCTCACTGCAGTGCCCATTCCTTCCATCTGCACATCTGTCAATAGGACTGCAGATGTAGCCATCACCCTGGTAGTCCATTAGGCAGGTGCAGGAGACATCCGTTCCATTCTGCGTGCACTTAGCATGGTCGCTGCAGCCACCATTGTTGTCTCCACACTGGTCAATCACTACATCAGAAAGTGCCATTCAATAAAGCATAACGTTTGACCCTCTACCTATTGCTTAGGGCAGTGTTTCTCAACCGTGACCACTTTCAGATGTGTGGATTTCAACTCCCAGAATTCCCCAGGCACCCATGCTGGCTGGGGAATTCTGGGAGTTGAAGTACACACATCTGAAGTCGCCAAGGTTGAGAAACACTGGCTTAGGGAGTAAAGTCAGACTGAGCAGATTTCCTCAGTTCCATTCTGTAATTGTTCTAAAATTCCAGATTTTGATACTGCTTGGGTTGAATTTTGGAACATTAGAATAAAGTTTGTACATGCAGTCAAAATAGGATTTTTTTTTTAAAAAAAACCCAAACCTTTAAAATGCTTTATGTTGCAGTTGCTCAATCATTCTATTGTTACGTTGCTTTATATTTTTACTGAGAGGCAAAACTCATTTCTTTTTGGCAAGCTTTTAATGCAGAGAAAGAAAAGAGTACAAGTAACCATCACTTAGTCTGAGTAAATTCAAAAATGTATCTCACCAGCAATAAGGAATTCTAACATTTTAATGCCATTCCTATAACGGGAGCTCAAACTCTTGGCTGAAATTTGTTAGAGGTGGTTCAGTATGCATACTATACAGAAGTTATTTTAGGAGATGAAATCAAGTAGACATCTTGAAATACTTCTGAAGTGATCTAAGCTGTACAATAAAATAAATTACTTATTTTAACATTCTTATTAATTATTAATAACTCTATAGAGATGATGATGATGATGATGATGATGATGATGATGAAGATGACAACTCTTTCTCAGCAGTGAAACTCCCAACAGGCCTTGGAAGGACAGTGTGAAAGATAGGCTTCTGACTATAATAACGTGGCTTGCAGGATCTTACATGATACCACTATAATGAAAAACCAGGCACACCTATACTGGAGGGCTTGTGTGAAAATAAAAGCAACTAAGCAATGTGACACAAAAACATCCAATGTAAGAGGCTATATCCAATTTCATATCTGTGATTGTTAGGGATATAGTCTTATAAGTCTATAGGGAAATTTTGACAATATGATTGACAATATGACTGCTTGCAAATGTTGGATTCACCCTTAGCCATTGCAACCATACCTGTGCATGTCTTTCCATCTCCCTCATAATACAGGTTACATTCACAGATATTATTGGTTCGGCAGACAGCGTTAGGGTGGCAGGCTGGGGAGCACTGAGGCACTGCAGCTAAATATATACGTAAACAAATCAGACAAATCAATAAATTCACTTCAGCATTTAGACATATTGCTTGATTAACATTATGCATTAATGCACCTACCAAATCTGCTAGAATTTACTGTGGAGAGTCCTCATTACAAAAAAAATCTTTTACCTACTTGGGAAAAAGTAGTCTTGTTGCCCTACAAATTTTCTGGCAAAAAAAAAAAATTCAAGTGATGAATGAATAGTGGTTAAGGCAACAGGCTAGAAACCAGGAGACCGTGAGTTCTAGTCCCGCATTCCCATTGTTGCTACTTTTTATTATTTAAAAAATTAAGTGCAACCATACATTTAAAGCAGTGGTGGCCAAGGGCTGCACTGAACACCACGGAGTAGACCTCGTGCAATGATACAAATGGGCAGGACTCAAGTGTTTTATTTATATATATTATATTATATTATATTATATTATATTATATTATATTATATTATATTATATTATATTATAATATTATATTATAATATTATATTATATTATATTATATTATATTATATTATATTATATTATTATATTTCTAACTTATATCACCGCCCATCTTCCCGCATTTCCGGAGGGGACTCTGGGCGGTTTTTCTGTGCTGGGAAGTTCCTTTGCTGTTTAAAACTATGTTAAGCTTACTTTACAGTGTATGGCTATTTGCCTGAGACACGATGGAAAAAGGTTACTTAGGGACATTTTCATCAGTGCTGCCAAATTTCATGTTGTTTACAGCTTATCATTCAGGTCTCACATTCCCTTATTATAAGTATTTGCCAGTCTGTCTTTGTTTATTGTTGAAACCTTTTGATCCTTAAAAAAACATGTTACTAATCTACTGTTGGGGAGCAGAGTGTTTGCTCAATCTTTGCTTGATTTTGGAAAAAAAGCTAGATGAGGGTTTGAGAGGGGTACAATTCCCTGTATGGGTCTGATACCAGTTCAGGGCCAGTGTGATTAAGTAAGGGAGAGAGCAAGGTTCTTGCAATACCATATAGGAATTCCAAAAACCCAGTGCTTGTGGGGATACATTAGCCTGTATGCTATTCAGATGGTGACATCCTGAAATTCAACATTTCATTTTGTGCAAAAAAGAAAAGCCAGTTCCTTCAATCAAACAAGGCTAAAGCACTACAGATGATATGCTGAATTCTTGTTTCTTTCCTTCTGTAATGCTTCCCAAGAAGTTACATATGCCTGAAAGCTTATAAAATCTGTGAACAGAGAGATCAGTGGGATGGTGGCAAAAAAGAAAAAGAAAAAAGCATTACTGCCTGTTTTGAGAAATGAAGGCACGTGATAAGACCCACTGGGCCTTTCTCTATGGCAGTGTTTCCCAACCTTGGCCAGTTCCAGGTGTGTGGACTTTAAATCCCAGAATTCCACAGCCAGCATGGCCACTGAGGAGAATTCTGGGAGTTGAAGTCCACACGCTTGGAAGTCACCAAGGTTGGGAAATGCTGCTCTACGGAGTTGTGCTTTGCCACGTGGCAGCCCTGCTTTACCTAGTTTGGTTTCACAGTGCTCTCCAGTCCATCCTGCAGAGCAGAAGCAGAAGCCATCTCCGAGCAGCCCTTCGTTGCATATCCCATTTCCCGAACAATTGCACTCTGCAATGGAAAGGAAGCAACCATCATAATCTTGGGCTAAGTGAAGGAGCACATGGTGGCGTGGAGCATGGTGCTGTTTTTTTCACCTGACCATTCCCCCCCTCATTTTTATTTCTTATCAAAGATAAACACGTCTCAGTGAAATCCCAATAAACAGTAAGTTACTAGGTAGCCAATGGACAGTTGAGTGTCTTATCTTTCATTGTAAATCCACTTCTTCAGCAATCTGTAACTATGAATGTAATGACAGGGAAGTCACAGAGCGATAGAAAGAAGGTTATTAGCAAGGGGGAGAGGAGACACACCCCTCCACCACCCTGCGAGAAGAACAGGGAAATAACTTTTAAAGCACTCAGAGCATGAGGTAGAAAATGAGAAACATAAAATGTTGAGGGTATCTGAAGAACAATTTCAGTATTAGCATTAAAGGCAGGACTGGCTCTAGGCTAAGGCCAAGGAGGTACCAGCCTAGGGGCGCCAAATTTTAGGGGGCGCCAAAATTGAAAAGACTTCCGAAAAACACAATAAAAACACGAAAAGCAGTAATGGCGCACTCTGGGAGTCAGTGCACGTGCTCAAGGGTTAAATATAATTTTGCAGTGTAAATAGGGTGAAAATATCTAAGAAAAGGGAAAAAAATCTCTAGGGCTGAAAATCCTAAGCGTAAAGCTCCAAAACTAAAAAAAAAAAAAAAACCCACAAGAGGGCACCTTATTGAAATTCCTAACAAAATCGAAAGATGAGCCAGAATATGACTGCCTAGGGCGCCAGAATGTTTAGAGCAGGCTCTGATTAAAGGAGGTTAGCTTTCATCACCCTGGTGGCCTGTAGCTACAATTGCACAATTCAGTCACAATTGCAGGAATCTTACAAGGTATGGACCATTAAAAAAAAATGAAAATGACTTTAATTTTAGAACTGAGGGTGCCACATTGAGAGGGCAACAGTCCATGAGGACTGTGTTGCCAAATCCTATATCACTCAATCACCCAAAACATTCCAAACGGTATAATGCAGATGTATATCATTAAAAAAAAATCAGTCTTTTCCCCACTAAACACAGAGTGGGTGAAAGAGGATAAAATCACCAGTATAATCTTCAAATACCCCTGGACATCTGATATAGAAGATATATAAGAATTACCAGACAACGTAAAGGGCACCCTCAGGGCAGAAGAAGAGCCAAATTACAAGCTTCTGTTATGTTGAAGACGTTGTCATACCTTTGCAGTCTGGCCCATAGTGTCCTGGAGCACAGTGTTCACAAGCCACTCCCACAAAAGCTGCACTACAGTTGCACTGTCCTGAGCCTTTATGCCCATCATCGCATGTACCATGATTTTGGCATGGTGCTTCGAGCCCTCCAGGGCACACTGAAAAGGCAGAACCAATACATGTTTTTCAACCAAATGTATACCTTGAGAAATGTAGAACAAATGAAGTCATAGGCTTTCCAAGAAGACCACAGCCTCTTTGGTCATACTGTTTTATCCATCTCCTAGAAGCCACTGTGTTATAAGCTACAGGTAGTAGCTTCCTCCATCCTTGAAAGTTTATGTGCTGGGCATGAATAATCTTTCATTTTTCTCCAGTGCTTGGCAATTATTTTAGGCACTTAATCACCATAATTATTAGTAGATTTGCCAGTTATTACAACACCTAAAATGATCATTAGAGATAACTATCCTTAAAGAGTGTATATACAAACTGTTAAAAGATAAACCTAGGAAGATAAAGATGAAAAAATATGCTTTCCCCTCTTCTTTTAACTGTCTGGACATTTCAGTTTTTAAAATCAGGGTAACTTCCTGCTGGTTATCTTTCTACCATTCTAAAGAAAGGTTTCAGATGGTGCTATAAGGGTGTTCCGCCTCCTACTGTCATTGTCTGCATGTTACTCACACCCTTTAATGTATCCTGCCTAGCATAGATTTGCCCATGTATAGTAATGGTTATGATCACTCATTTCACAGCCACTTGGGTCTCAAATCTTCTGGTGCTTAGCCAAGCCTTAGAGCAACCTGACTTTAGGACAGCCCAGAATGCTCTTCATGTTTTGTTTTTTTTAATCCATTCAATCATGTCCGATTCTCAGAGACTGCTTGGACAAGTCCTTGCAGTTTTCTTGGCAGGTTTTTCAGAAGTGGTTTGCCCTTGCCTCCTTCCTAGGGCTGAGAGAAAGTAGCTAGTCCAAGGTCACCCAGGTGGCTTTGTGCCTAAGACGGGACTAGAACTCCCGGTCTCCCGGTTTCTAGCCTGATGCCTTAACCACTACGCCAAACTGGCTTTCGCTCTCCATGTAGTAACCACCTTATTTTGGACTATAAGCAAACCATGGAATTATGTGTGTTAATAGTGAATAGTGAATGCCTGCCTGAATAGTGAGATTTCAGATTTCAGATCTATAATCTCGTGAAGTCAGAATAAGGGGACCTGACTAATCTGAAGCTTTAATTCTAAGCAAACTTCATAGGAAGTGAGTCCCATTGTATTCACTGTAATTTAGTTCCAAAATTGAAGATAAAAGATAAATTCACCCTTAAGTCCAGGTCATCTTCATGAAGTGGTTTTCCTTTGTTTTCTTTTGGGGATTTTTAAAAAACATGACTGGCATTTTTGGTGGTTTCCCATCTGAGTACTAACCAAGTCTAAACAGACCAAGTCTGTTAGCTCCAGGACCTGCTGCAACATGTTTAGAATCGTGCAGCAAAGACAATGCACAGGTATTCCAGTAAGCGTAACTAGTTTTATGAACATCAGGAAAAGTGATTTGCTTATTGATTTGGTCCAGCATTGGTTCCAGTTCAACATTTAAGCATTGCCAAGAGACAATGGGAAAATCCATCAAATGTTGTTGCATTTCTTACCATGCTATGGAATGTCTACCTAACACAAGAAGATAAAGGATATTTTTTGGCAGTGGGGAGGAGAAAGAGAAAGGGAAAGTCATTCAGGATACAAAAAAAAAGCTGTAAGTGTGTGAATATTAAGGTATGTTTTGATATTTGTGAGCAGCAGTGTACAGGGAATTAAGCACATATATCACATTAAGATGTTTCAAAGGAGCATTAGAATAACTATATATTTCAGTTAGAAGGACCAGAACCTTTGATATGAGATCTTACAAGGACATTTCACCCCCGTATATGGCAAACGAGTTGTTGCATTATTTTTATCAACCGCAGTTACAGTTATTATAATCACCAAGCAAGGAAAGAAAAACACTTTGTTTTGTCTGGAAGCTTAATAAATAGTCCTTACCCTGGCAGTTCTTTCCATAGTGGTTTGCACAACACTGGGGTACCCACTTGGTGGCAAAGCATGTTTTCCTGCACCCCTTAGTGAAAACTCTTCTATTTAGCCTTGGATGAAATGGCACTCGAGAATATTGCCGCCGGAAGGGCATCCTTTCGAGTTTGTCTTGCAACGAAAGCAAGGGATATTCATCTTCCAAATAATAGCAACTCTTGATTTTCCCCTGTTGGAAAAAGATACTGTTTTTGCCTTTTGTTGGAAATTTGAACCTTAGGATGAAACTGTATGTTCAACTTGCAAGGTATGTGGGAACTTCCTCCAGTTACTCCTATGTGCTATAAATTTGCATCAGAGCACACATAGAGGAAAAATAGTGGACAGGCAAAACTGTGGTTTCCCATCTGCAATCACCTCTTCTGACTCAGAATTCTAGGGCTCTGTTTGTATCGGAAGTCCTCCAACTGGTGGGGATTGCTTAGATCAGGGTTCCTCAACCTCAGCTATTTTAAGATGTGTGGACTTCAACTCCCAGAATACTCTAGCCAGCATTGCTGGCTGGAGTATTCTGGGAGTTGAAGTCCACACATCTTAAAATGGCTGAGGTTGAGGAACCCTGGCTTAGATGACCAAGAGAGAAATGTTTAAGACAGGTGTATAATTTTGAAATCATTAATGCATTTCAATCATCCTGCTTATGAAGTTGGAACACCACTGAAAACCAATGTGGTGCTATGATGCCAGCAGGCTCCTCCCCTTTGTTTTCATGGAGGCAAGGTGAAATACTGTGTCATAATCAGATGTCCAACATCTCTACAACCTTGGCATTCAATCTACTTGGCAATCTCCAGGTAGCTCCTAAGAATGAAAATTGTCAAGACCTTTCTCCTCTGGAAATAGATAGAAATTCAAATACAGTTGCCTTTTTTTTTTAAAAAAAAAATCTCATTGCATCAAATCTCCAATCAATATTTCATTTTGTGACCCAAATGCTCTGAAATTTTCATCTCAAGTTTACTTTGTTGCAACTAGGTCTCCCATGGAGTTTATTAGAGCACCTCCCTATTTTCTTATCAACAAATCCCATCTCCATCTTTTTCCTCCTTCTATTGACTTAATCAAATAAACCACAGACTGAGATATGATTTATCATATTGCCATTCTTAATTAGAACTCTACATGCTTCCAAAATGATTTCAGAGGAGTTCATCAGACAGAGGTGCTACACTGGGACAAGGTCTGAAGGACATCTTCCAAATTGAACTCTAATTAATGTGCTTATTTGTACCCACTTGACATTCATTTGCCCAGTGCTTCTTAAACCTGGGTAAATTACCCAAAATTGGGTAAAAATGGTTTTTCTTTGAGTAAGGACACATGAACCCATTACCCAATCACAACAGGGACATTTAAATTAACTTAAAGTGTTTTACCTACATTGGGTAAAAAGGACTTTCTGATATGCAATTTTGGGTAATGAAGGAAAAGGTTTGGGAAGCACTGCATAAGCCTCTCTATGTTTTTGTAATAGAAGCCAGGTAAAGGTAAAGGTAAAGGTTCCCCCCGCACATTTGTGCAGTCGTGTCCGACTCTAGGGGCCGGTGCTCATCTCCGTTTGTTAGCCAAAGAGCCAGCGTTGTCCGAAGACGCTTCCACGGTCATGTGGCTGGCATGACGCACACAGAACGCTGTTACCTACCCACCGAAGTGGTACCTACTTGCATTTGCATGCTTTCGAATTGCTAGGTTGGCAAGAGCTGGAGCTAGTGCGGGAGCTCACTCCGCAGGCAGGGCTAGGGATTCGAACCTCCGAACTTGCAATCTTCCGATCAACAAGCCTGGCGTCTTACCCGCTGAGCCACCACGCCCCCAGAAGCCAGAAACTTTCATTTAAATCTGTCTTTTATTTAAATAAAAGATACTTTCATTTGATCTCAGGTCTATTACTAATTTCCCTTCTCATCGCATGGTAACTCTAAACCCAAGATCCTGAATGTATCAGATGGCAACGTGTATGTACCCTTTTGCTTGGGATTAGGGGCATGTATTAATCCTTGTGCCTGTCAAACGGTTGATTGTAAGAAGTCTTGGCAAACACTACTGAGTTGCTTGTCAACTGTGAATATACAGAAATGATGCATCATTTTTCTGTGGATGCTTACCAGTTCCACTGACCCAAAAGGACAAGCTCTCTCATAGCCACAAGTGCCACACACAGGATTCTGGAAAGACATTATATGGAAGTAGGAGAGAAAGACAAGTATGCAAGAAGCCATTTTTACTTTCATTTGTTAGAGCAGTGTTTCTCAACCTGGGCAACTTTAAGACGTGCGGGCTTCAACTCCCAGAACTCCAGCATGCTGGCTCAGGAATTCTGGGAGATGAAGTCCACAGGTCTTAAAGAGAGAGTTGAGAGGTTGAGAAACTGTGTTGAGAGGTGTGAGAGTTTCCTTTCCCAAAAAGGCTGCAACCTACTAGCAGGCGCTCTGGGAACACTTTTGGCCAGAGAACTGCACTTCGGCTACTAAAAGCATGACAGGGTTAACAGGGCCGACATTTTGGGCCCTGTCCCCCGGGGTGTTTTTATTATATATTTATTTGAGGTTTATAATTTAAAACTTGTAAAACAATTAGAATGCATACAGATTATACAATCTCACATTAAATTAGTGTTAAATTGCCATGTTGGTGAGCAGGTTAATTTTTTTTAAAATGTACAGTTCAATAGAAAGAAATGTGTTTTTGAAGCCTTCTTCAAGAGCAGTTCTCATATTGGAAAGTAAGTTCCACAAACATGGAAAAACCATGGAGAAACGTGTCCCCAAGCAGCCAGACAGGCCAGATGCCACTAGAACAGGGGTGGGGAACGTCTGGCCCGCGAAATCATTTGGTCTAGCCCTGCCAAGACAACCGCAGGTGGGACTCGAAATTCAATAAATCTAGGAGCTCCCGCCTGCAAACCCCGCCCCTTCTGCATGATTGGCTCCCGCCCGCAAACCCCGCCCCCCAGTGCTTGTGATTGGCTCCCACCCACAAACTCCGCCCCCCAGTGCAAGTGATTGGCTCCCACCCACAAACCCCGCCCCCAGTGCACGCGATTGGCTCCTGCCTGCAAACCCCGCCCCCGGTCCGCAAATGATGTTATAAATATCCAAATGGCCCTTGGCAGAAAAAAGGTTCCCCACCCCTGCACTAGAATGTCAACATTATTATAAGAAAGTTAACCAAATGCCTTCTTTTTTGTCTAGGGATCCCTTAATGATATTAAATCAACCAAATGAAGATAATTATCTAAATCAGTAAAGGTATTTAAATAGGTATTTAAAACTCAAGTGCTCACTGAAATCTCAGCAGTTTGAAACTCATCACAACGGGATCCCAAATCTGGAGGCTCGAGCAGGTGATCAGTTCCATAAGCAATACCCACATTGAATTCCATGTACCTCTGGACAATCTTTGCATTACCATTGTCCACCACAATATCCCCCTGCAAACCAACAAAGCAGTAAAAGTGAATCAGAAGACAGAAGACAAATACACTAGTGTGCATGCATATTGAAGTCAATAATTCAATACAGATGGTCCTCATTTAGTGACCACAATTGGGACTGGCAACTCAGTCATTAAGCAAAATGGTCACTAAGTGAAAAATCACGTAACTGCAACTGTGCTTATGATTTTAGTTCAGCTTTCCTTTGCTTTACAGCATCAGAAGGATACTACCCCAAACAGTTGGGTGAGCCCAAATGGTGGGGAAGGTTTCTGGACCTTGACTCATGAGGAAGCCAGGTAAAATGGCAAATCTTATAGCCCTTTTTCCCCCCCTCTCTCGCCCTTTGGAATGCTCACTCCAGTGCTGGGATAATTAGCAGGAAGGGAATTGATGTCTGCATTTACATTCATTGGAGAGGAAGTGATTACAAGAGAGTAAGCAGGCACACAATGGGAATACACATCAAAAGGAATGCGCTAGCACCGGCTGTTTGCCTAGCACACAAGCTGCTTAAGAGGCAAACAAAAGCCTTTAGTGTGAAACTGATTAGGGTCTGGTCAGTTTCAGGCAGCAGCTGCTGCAGAGGGAGGGTTCTAATCAATTCATTAAGGTCACAGAACTGAGTTTATTAACTTGTGGTTAGCACTTTTTAGGGACTCTGAAGAAAAGCAGCTCAGGAAGGCATCACTTTAGGCAATCTCTTTCCTCTGCAAGGGGGGAAGAAAAAAAACAGGTCAGGCACAGGAGAATGCATATTAATGACTGTAATGGCAAACACATGACAGAGAGATGATGTGAAGGTCATAAATGCGTACATTGGTCGCAAAGTTACCTTTTCATCACGGTCATAACTGCAAACGGTCACTGTCAGAGCAGTCGCTAAGTGAGGACTACCTGTACGTTTTGAAAGCCCATTTGGGCAGGGACAGTGTTATACATAATTTTGTCCCTCTAGTGACTTCAATTCAAAGGAGTGCTTACTTACGGCATTTGTTTTGCTGCAGCTGAATGAAATCATTGAGCCATGCAAAGTCCTCAGAGAAGCCGATTCTGTCAGTTTGGAAGCCAAGATCTAGAACCACAGAACAACAAACAATGATTGATATGCCAAAGATTCATGGCCAAAATAGACATGGAGAGGCTGTGTCTTATGTTTCATCTGTTCTCACATAAACACGAGTTGGGAAGGTTCATTTTCACCAAAAGAATGAAAACTCATTTCCTAACCCTTTGCCTTCCCTCTCTGTGCTCTGCTATTATAAGCTGTTTCTTACAGTCAGTGTTTCTGGCAGTGAATCAGGTAGGAAGATAAATGTTCAAGGGGGTCAGGTAGGAATGGCTCTCACTTAAGGCCACAAAAGAATTCTGCCACTGCTCTTGCTGAGAGAAAATTTAGGTGTTCTCCTCCCAGCAGATCCATGGTATGATGAATGCATGATCACTTGAAGCACTGTGAGAGAAGCAGCCTTTGGACAGAGAATCCTGCACTGTGTATTGTCAAAGGCTTTCACGGCCGGAGTTCGATGGCTGTTGTGGGTCTTCCGGGCTGTGTGGCCGTGTTCTGGAAGTTGTGGTTCCTAACGTTTCACCAGCATCTGTGGCCGGCATCTTCAGAGGGCAGGAGCACAGACAGAAGCGAAATCTCTGTGCCCAGGTAGAGTGGCAATGTTTGTTTTCTATTTATAGAGCTAAGTTATAGGAGATTAGGTGGGTTTTTTTGTTGTGTTGAAATGTTAATGAGTGGCTGCTGAGTGTGATTATCATGTTCATTGTGTATTCATGGGAATACTTCTCACAATGAACATGCTAATCACGCTCAGCAGCCATTTCAACACAACAAAAAAACCCACCTAATCTCCTATAATTTAGCTCTATAAATAGAAAACAAACATTGCCACTCTACCTGGGCACAGAGATTTCGCTTCTGTCTGTGCTCCTGCCCTCTGAAGATGCCGGCCACAGATGCTGGCGAAACGTTAGGAACCACAACTTCCAGAACACGGCCACACAGCCCGGAAGACCCACAACAGCCAATCCTGCACTGCTTTGAGCAGTATCTCATCCACCTTGCACTAGTAAAAAAAAAAAAAAGGAAATCCTAATCCTTGCTTAATGTCTTGGCAATTTATTCTTCTAGGATTTTTTTTATTAGACATCAGAAAAAAAAAATATTCAGATAGTCTTCTCCTTAACAGATTTATCATGGACATGTGAAGTCATGCTTAAGAGATGTGCATGTCTCTAGTTTCCTCTTCAAATAGATCCTCTGCTTTACAGAACTCATTTCCAAGTGATGTAAGTGCACCTTAAATTCCCCAAGTTATTTAAAAGAATGAATGAGTTGGCACCTGCAGGTGCCAAAGCAATTATGATGACCAAGAAATGATGACACACACACAATGCAAACCCTGCCCTTTAATAGCTGCCTAGGTTACAATAGGTTGTAATTTGTCAATCCCAGGATTTAATATGTAATATCAAATGTAATAAGCATCAGGACATGATGATGCACATTCCATCATGTGTCCCCCCCTCCCCCCCTCCCCACAGACACCTGTAGTTGGTGCCATGTTCCCCTTTGCAGAAACCTTGACTCCAATAATTTGGATTAAGATAAACAACCAACTAAATGTTCAGTTAATAGGCTAAAATGCACATATCTTGAGCTTTAATTTATATCTGTTTGTGAGATGGAGCCCGTCTCCTGGTTATGTTGATTGTTGGTTTATAATTGCCTGAGTACTATCGGTTTTATGTTTTGTATATGCTTTTCTCGTTTTAATATGGTAAACTGCCCAGAGTCATATATTTGAGATAGGCAGCCATCTAAATCTATGTGATAGATAGATAGATAGATAGATAGATAGATAGATAGATAGATAGATAGATAGATAGATAGAATAACTTACAGTTTAGTAACTCATTGTTAAAGAGCATTTCTAATGCAACTGTATACCAGCTTCTCTAAGTTTTTTTTTTAAATTTTCCTAATTACAGTAACACATTGTTGTCAGCTTCAGCACATCTCCAAGGAATAAGCAAGCTTTGGCCAGTAGCAGGTTCCCTCCCAGAGTCAAATTTTGATCCTATCAATTAAAATGTTGGTTAAGCAATTTACTTATTAAATCAAAAACAATTTCTAGTCAGGTTTAAAAAGACAGGAAAAGGAGGTGTGTTTTCTGCCAAGCTGAGTTCAGCGGTGCTTCCGTTGTTTCAGTCGGGGGTTTACCTTTGTGTCCCGGATCATGTGCCCTTTGAGATAAGCAGCCAGTTTGCTCCTGTGGTCTTTATGATATAGCCATTTTTGCATCTCAACAGGAAGAGAATTAAAAGCTGCATCCGTTGGCCACAGCATGGTAAATGGCTGATGAAAGGTATTATTGACCAGATTAAGAAGTCCTGCTTCCTGCACAGAGACACAGAACAGTAAAATATTATGATACCACAAAGCTAAGAAAATTCACAAATCGCTTAGCTGGTCAGAAAAAACAAAAGCCTCAGTCTTGTAGAGACAGGAGAGCTGCATCAAAAGCTACCAAGGTTTATATGGAAGGAAGTTCTGTGCTGTCCAGTGGAACGTATTCGAGAAGTCTGTGAGTTCAATTACTCCCAAGTACTCCTGAGCAAACCATTTCTGAAGGGTTTGGGGGGGGGGTGAGATATAAGTGGCAAAACAGATGCCTCAAGCCTCAAGCCTTTCAGGCTTTGCAAAATTTCCTACTTCCCCCAAAGCAGGCTCCCTTTGCGACCTAACCCTGTCCGTTTTTGAAATGTGGATTTTGATACGCTATGCAACGCTCAGCACAGCCCTCAAGCCAATGGAAGCTGTGCAGGGATAGGGACCTATCGTGGCCCAAAATCAGAAAATCTGGTAGCCCTTTCTCGACAAGCTGCAGCCCACAAAAGCGTCTGCCTTTTAATAAAACGTCTTAGTCTAAAAAAGGGCTACCACGCTCCTCCTGATTTTTGGTGTGATTAACAGTAATTGATACTGTATGTCAGTTGCATCCATTCCTGCTGTGGTTATTTTATGGCTGCCTATACTTTATGGGATGTTGATTGTCAGCACTTTTGAAAGCCTGGCTGCAAAATGGAAGAGTGATAATAAATTCCTAAATAGGCAATGATCCTGTAAATACGTAAAGGGCAAGGGCATGTTGGAAGAAAATTACACCCACCCACACCCATTTGATGCACAGAAACCAGAATTTCAAAGAATGGTTGTTTCTTGGGGAGAAAAGTTTTTTGCTTTTGCTATTGTCAGAACACTGGGATTTGGGAGCCTTTCCAATCTATTGTAAATCACCCAAACATCTACCAGTAGATTCCAATCTACTTTCTGCCCACTATTAGGATGGGTTTAGGGTCTTGAAAGATTCTTGGAGGAACATTATCAGCTATGAAGCCTTTAGAGTTCCATGTTTCAACAATGGGTCGAAAAAGAGTTCTGCAAGGAACAAATATTTGTTGGGAGATTTGAATTCATCAGGAGACCTTGTGAGAGGATGTACTCCTGAGCAAGAGCAGAGTGCTGAAAGAATTCTAAGGAAATAGAAGAATGTCTCATTAAGAATAAAATGTTCATAATATAGTTGTCTTGGATGCAGCCCAGCTATCAATGAATGTTAACACACATTCATTGTCTCTGAAGTCAAGAGTAGATTTACTAAGAAATACATGAGGGTAGAAAAGCCTCACTTCTGTCTAAACTACACCTTGGTAAGAGGGAAGTACAGGAGAAAAAGAGAGACAAGAAGTTCCTTTTTTCTGTTATATATACAGGCTCTCTTAAGTAACAATAAGCCAAACGAGAAACAGATCCAGGACAGCATGTGAAGATCCTCCCCCAATCTATTTCTCTGGGTTTGTCCAAGTGGCCAAATAGGCTGATATGTGCAAAGAGACTATACCATCTCCAACAGTCCTTATGTTTATAGCCTGTGAGTGCGGAAGATACACTTTCTCAGTTCAGAGCTGAATTCTATTAAAAGTTAAAGCATTATCCAATTAATCAGAATTCAAACGCCACACCTGAAATGCATGTTTAACTGAATTTGAAAATTATATTGAAAATTATATAATGTGCTCTACATGGGGCTACCCTTGAAGAGTATCCGGAAGCTTCAGCTGGTCCAGAATGTGGTTGCGCGAGCAGTCTTAGGAGCCCCAAGGAGGGCATATATAACACCATTGCTGCACAAGCTGCATTGGGTACCAGTTTGCTTCTGGGTCCAATTCAAGGTGTTGGTTATCATCTTTAAAGCTCTACATGGCATGGGGCCAGAGTACCTGAGGAACCGCCTCACCCCTGTTACATCGACCCGTCCCACCCGGTCAGGCAGAGAGGGCATGTTGCGGACCCTGTCCGTGAGGGATTGCCAATTGGCAGGGTCCAGGAGGGCCTTCTCCGCTGTGGCACCCGCCCTTTGGAACAGCTTACCACCAGAGGTAAGACAGGGTCCCACTGTCCCGGCCTTCTGGAAGGGGGTGAAGACATGGTTATGCCACCTCGCTTGGGATGGGAGGGGGGATAGCCATTCATGGGGGTAGCTGGCACCATGATGGTGCCAAGGATAAGATCCTATCGCCATCTTGAATTTTACATTTTATATTTTTGTATTTTTATACTTGTTTTTGTATTTATGTGTATTTATCCTTTTATTGATATTATATTGTAGTGTTTTTACTGATTATCATTTTATTATCTGTAAGCTGCCCAGAGTCGTTGTATACGAGATGGGCGGCAGAGAAATTTGACAAATAAATAAATAATTTTTTTGTATTTTTTGACATATGACTAGATGGCAGCACGTAGCCAACTCTGACTATCCTTAAAAAGCTAAGCAGGTGATGGTTAAGTTTTGGATGTGAGATGACTAGGAAATTGCAGGGCTCTAAGCTAGATTTGGAAGTTTAAAAAAAATTGGAAGAAGATAACAGCAAGCCACTTCCATACCCTTGTCAAGAAAATTACATGAATGTGTCCATGAAATCATCAATAGTCAAGCTCAGCTCAAGGAAGACTTCACTTATGTTTCATTTTATGTACTGAAACAGAAAGAGAATAGTTCTATTACCCTTAGTAGCCTGCTGTAAGTTTTGTATCCATAAGCCTCTGCAACCTCTGTAATGGTTTTCTGGAAAGCAATCAATCAGAAAAAGTTGCCATTAGAATCCCAATTCCAGAGCCTGATCAGAAAAGCATCACATCCGCTTGATGGTGTGTGGAAAAGATGTGGCCTAATTGTTACATCTAACATTGGAACAACCTGCCTCTTTTCCCATTTTTGGCAACCTAAAGTGTGCATGTGCAGTAGTAATAAACAGAGGTGACAGTATCACCTTATATCATGTACTGTATATCCTGGGTAAAACACAAGGGATAAGATTCCTTGCAATAGCCCTGAACCCAGGCTAATGGCACAACCCTTGCATGGCAATTCTGAAATAAATTCAGTGGCAGATAACTGTGCAATGCTGTAGTCTTAACAGATTTTACTCCAGTTATACAGCTAGTACAGAAGAGACATAAAAATAGATCAGAGGCAGATAATTCCATCTGTGAAATATCCAGACCGTATGTGCAACCAGGCATGGACACTCAAACAAAACAGAAATATATGCAATCATGTAAGATGGATCTATGGCTCAGCAGCATCCTACTAACTGGATGGTTAGTCTTTAAAACATCCAACTCAGAACTGAGCATAAGAAATAATGAGCCATTAAAAGCCATGATTATCTTCAATAACATCTAGTTTTACAGTACCTTCAAGACTAGCAAATTCATTATGGCTTCTTTCACCTTTTCTGGAGTGTTTTATTTGAGACATACCTTGGATAGGTTGCATGAAATGTTGTGATGCTGCAGGACATAAGGCGTTAAGACCCTGTCAATAAAATGTATGACTCCATTCTCTCCAGTAATGTCACTTTCAATTATCTTCGCCTCGTCATTTAAATACACACTGTTCTGAGAGGGGGGGAAAGGGGGGACATAGAATATAATTCCAGCATCTTTGAAAACAGACTGTTTTACAAAAGTACTTTTTATTCTTGAAGGATCATCATTGACTAAAAAATAACCCAGTTCCATGGAAAGTAAAGAACTGATAGGACACAGTCATAGTACATAAGGTTTCTCTTAGCAGTGCAGCAAAGGATTTTAAGACTAAGATGGGAATGGGACAGGACAATGACAGTTACACACACCTCTTTCATGGAAACTCTTATTTTGTGACCAGATAAAGCTGTTATGGAATCCTGTGATTCCAAGTCATCTGATAGGAGCTTCTGACAGCTGACTATGTGATAGCGAAGCAGATCTTTGATGCAGCCACCTTTTTCCCATTCTGAAAACTAAATAAAAAATGGTTGTACAAGGCAAACACAGGTTAAGCCCTTCCTGTTGAGGTGTTTACAACATTAATGTCATTTATTCCATCTATTTCTATTATCTAATGCAATAGAAAATTGCTAAAACTTGGTTCTCATGATCTATTTGCCATTCTAAAAATATAGAACTGTTGGGCATTGGCATAAACATATCAACCAACCACATCATAACCATCAGTACAGGTAGGGAAAACTGAACCACAACCAAAATTCAGTTCAATAGAAAGCTTTTATTTATTTATAAAATTTCTTTGGGCACCCATCTTAAAGCACAACTCTTGGCAGATCACAACAACAATAAAACCATAAAACCATAAAACCATAAAACCATAAAACCATAAAACCATAAAACCAAAAAACCAAAAAACCAAAAAACCAAAAACATGGTGCCTCAATTAACGTCCTAGGACAGGGGTCGGCAAACTTTTTATGCCAGGAGCCATTTTGACACGCTCGTGCACATTTTGAAATGCTCAAGAGCCAGGGGGCAGGGTTTGCGGGCGGGGGCCAATCGCGTGGAAGGGGGCGGGGTTTGCAGGCGGGGGCCAATCACGTGGAAGGGGGCGGGGTTTGCGGGCGGGAGCCAATCACGTGGCTTATTGGGGCGGGTGGGAGGGCCCATGTAGCAGTTTCCCCCCCCACCGGCTTCCCGCCCCTCCCTCCTTGCCTGCAGAAGGCTGCCGGTCTTCTCCCCCCGCTATTTCCGGAAGCGATCCAGCGCCGATCTGCGGGCTGCGGGGGCTCCAGGTTCGGAGGGCGCCGGCTGTTCCGAACCAAGGAGCAAGGGCGGAGCCGGGGCAGGGGAGGAACGGGGAGCACCAGGGGACTCACCCGCTGCTGCTCGGCTGCCACCTTCCTCCTCCGCTTCAGCTGCCTGCGCGCCTTCCCTGGCCGGTCCTCGCGGGCCGCCGGCGATGCTCCTGTCCTGCTGCACCCCAGCCGGAGCGCCAGAGTGCCAGGCAGGCAGCTCCGCCCGCACGCCCTCCACGCGATTGGCCCGCGAGGACCGGCCAGGGAAGGCGCGCGGGCGGAGCTCCCGTCCCGCTGCACCCCAGCCGGAGCGCCCGAGTGCCAGGCAGGCAATTCCGCCTGCGCGCCTTCCACACGATTGGCCCGCGAGGACCGGCCAGGGAAGGCGCGCGGGCGGAGCTCCCGTCCCGCTGCACCCCAGCCGGAGCGCCCGAGTGCCAGACAGGCAGCTCCGCCCGCGCGCCTTCCACGCGATTGGCCGTGAGGACCGGCCGGGGAAGGCGCGCGGGCAGAGCTCCCATCCCGCTGCACCCCAGCCGGAGCGCCCGAGTGCCAGACAGGCAGCTCCGCCCGCGCACCTTCCACGCTATTGGCCCGTGGGGACCGGCCAGGGAAGGCGCGCGGGCGGAGCTCCCGTCCCGCTGCACCCCAGCCGGAGCGCCCGAGTGCCAGACAGGCAGCTCCGCCCGTTCGCCTTCCACGTGATTGGCCCGCGAGGACCGGCCAGGGAAGGCGCGCGGGCGGAGCTCCCTTCCCGCTGCACCCCAGCCGGAGCGCCCGAGTGCCAGACAGGCAGCTCCGCCCGCGCGCCTTCCACGCAATTGGCCCATGAGGACCGGCCAGGGAAGGCGCACGGGCGGAGCTCCCGTCCCGCTGCACCCCAGCCGGAGCGCCCGAGTGCCAGACAGGCAGCTCCGCCTGCACACCTTCCACGTGATTGGCCCGTGAGGACCGGCCAGGGAAGGCGCGCGGGCGGAGCTCCCGTCCCGCTGCACCCCAGCCGGAGCGCCCGAGTGCCAGACCGGCAGCTCCGCCCGCGCACCTTCCACGTGATTGGCCCGTGAGGACTGGCCAGGGAAGGCGCACGGGCGGAGCTCCCGTCCCGCTGCACCCCAGCCGGAGCGCCCGAGTGCCAGACAGGCAGCTCCACCCGTTCGCCTTCCACGCGATTGGCCCGCGAGGACCGGCCAGGGAAGGCGCGCGGGCGGAGCTCCCATCCCGCTGCACCCCAGCCGGAGCGCCCGAGTGCCAGGCAGGCAGCTCCGCCCACGCGCCTTCCACGCGATTGGCCCACGAGGACCAGCCAGGGAAGGCGCGCGAGCGGAGCTCCCGTCCCGCTGCACCCCAGCCGGAGCGCCCGAGTGCCAGGCAGGCAGCTCCGCCCGTGCACCTTCCACGCGATTGGCCCGTGAGGACCGGCCAGGGAAGGCGCGTGGGCGGAGCTCCCGTCCCGCTGCACCCCAGCCGGAGCGCCCGAGTGCCAGGTATGCCCTCCGATGCCTTTTCCAAGTCTCTCCCCTTTCCCCCCAGCTGGGATCCCCTTACCGTCTCCATAGCCCGCCCCGCTGTCTCTGCCCCTCGTACTGCCCGCAGCACGCGAGGGGTTAAGCCTGACCTGACGTGGACTTTGCGCGGGGTGGTGGTGGGGCATGGCGGGAGAGCCGCGGAGTTTGGGGGCGGGATCCAATTGCGTGGAAGGGGTGGGGGTGAGTTCAGCTGCGGAGCCAGACTCAAAGGGACAAAGAGCCAGATCTGGCTCGTGAGCCGCCATTTCCGACCCTTGTCCTAGGATACCCCAACAACCATCCATAGGCTCCTGTCACTCTACCTCAGTGCCAGGTCTTGATGGCCTTCTGGAAGTCTAAAAGGGTGGGGGCCTTCTGGATCACCAAGCGGAGGGTGTTCCACAAGGTAGGGGAAGCTATGGAAAAGGCACACTTCCTAAGTTCCACTAGATGATAGCACTTCAGGGAAGGGACCTGAACACGCCTACTCTATATGATCTGGTGGGATGGGCAGATACTCTCAGGGAGAGGCGGCCCCTCAAATAACCGGGTCCTGTGCCATGCAGGGCTTTAAAGGTGATAACCAGCACCTTGAGTTGCACTCAGAAGGAAACTGGGAGCTAGTGCAGCTCATGCAACAGGGGTGTAACATGGGCAAACCTAGGGGCTCCAAACATTGCATGTGCTGCTGCATTCTGGACCAGTTGTAGCTTCCAGGTGGTCTTCAAGGGCAGCCTCATGTAAAGCGCATTGCAGTAGTCCAAACAGGAAGTGACTAAGGCATGAGTGCCTGTGAGCAGGATCCTCTTGGTCCAGGAAAGGGTGCAATTGGCGCACAAGATAAATCTGTGCAAAGGACCCCCTAGCCACGACTGCCACCTGCTCCTCAAGCAGTAGCCATGAGTCCAGGAGGACCCCCAAATTGTACACTAGCTCAGTCTGGGGAAGTGCAACCCCATCCAAAGTTAAGGATGACATACCGCCAGACCCTTGGGAGGGGGGCAAAAACCCAAAACCACTCTGTCTTGCCAGGGTTGAGTTGAAGTCAGTTCCTTCCCATCCAGACCCACATAGCTTCCAGGTCAGCACTGCAACAGCATCACTGGCCCAGCCCAGGGTAGAGATGTATAACTGGGTATCATCAGTGTACTGATGATACTGCACCCCATGCTGTCAAATGACCTCATCCAGTGGTTTCATGTAGATGTTAAAGAGGAGAGTTCAAGTTTAGTGTAAGACATTTATATTTGGAAGCAAAGTCAGGAAAAAATATATGTTTAGCTGAAGCAAGGATTTCCCTAGAGATTTATCCCTCTCTAAGGTTCTCTTAATGAACTCTTCCTTTATATTAAACGAATTTCCAAGACGTGCAATGGATCAAGCCACTGCTTGGTTTTCAAATGCCAAATTCAACGGGCTGCTTACTGTGGTTTCTTTCAGTAGATAATCAACATGTGGAACGAAAATGGTGTACGGTCCTTTCCCCAACATCTCCATAACTCCATGAGCCTACAGCACAGGGAGAAGTCCAGGGATTAATATAAATACTAGCTGAAGAATTGGAAAGAGTGCAGAGAAGAGTGAGAGGGGAAAAGCTTGGAAGCTAAATCTAATTAAGAATGGTTAAAGAAACTGGGTATGTTTAGGCTAAGAGAAGGCTAAGGAGAGACATAAAAGTCTTCTAATATTTCTAGGGCTGTCACAGGGAAGAGGGTGAGGATTTATTTCCCATAACTTCCAAGGATAGAACAAGAACCAGTAAGTGAAAACTTTACAGAGGGAGATCTAAATTTGACATAAGAAGCCATTTCCTCACTGAGAACTATGAAGCAGTGGAGCAACTTGGTTTTTGAAGTCATGGGTGCTCCATTACTGGTGGTTTAAAAAAAAAAGATTTGACAGACATTTGTCTGGGATTGTATGAGGATTCCTGCCCTCGGCAGTAGGTCAGGCCTGAAGACCTTCAAGGTCCCTTTCAATCCGATAATTCTATGAACTCAGCACCCATCATAGAAAATTTCTTCATTCCTTTTTTGCTGCAACATTTTTATCTTCATCCTTTTATTTATTTTATTTCATTAATTCCATTCCACCCTTTTTTCCCATTGAGTCTTCAAGGCAATTAACAACATTAAGCAAGAAATTCAAAATATAAAATACAAAACAAAATACAAAAGCCACAGATATAAAAATTGTCCATATATAAAGTCCTGGCTAAAGACATGGGTCTTAACTCCTCCACTAAATGCAGAAATAGGAACCAAACTCAAAAAACACCAGAGAAGACCCTTTCATTAGGTTGAGGGGCTCTCTAGAATGGCATAGATCAGCCTTCCCCAATCCAATGCTTTCCAGATGTTCTGGTTAATATCTCTAACTTGGTTGGGCACCAGGCGGGGGAAGGCTGTCATAGAGTAGAGTTGCAGGAATAGTGCAAGGAACCTTCTGGTTCCCACTCTAGCTTTTTTACAGCATAGGAATCCTTCTGATACCTACCTGAATATAACGACCAAATTTAGAGGCAGCTGTTCTTCCAACAAGTTCCTGAGGAAGGAAGGAAGGAAGGAAGGAAGGAAGGAAGGAAGGAAGGAAGGAAGGAAGGAAGGAAGGAAGGAAGGAAGGAAGGAAGGAAGGGTTTAAAAATGTTCACAATAACAAGAAGTCTCTTCAAAATCTTAGGAACTATGTGCATAAAAACATTCATAATACAATAGAATGAAATTTCGTTGCAGTTGGCTCACAACGAAATTTCATTCTATTGTATTATGAATGTTTCATAATGTTTCAAATTTCAATAGAATGTTTCAAATTTCATTCTATTGTGCACTTGTATAGTGTATAGCGGGATGACAATAAAGTTATTCTATTCTATTCTATTCTATTCTATTCTATTCTATTCTATTCTATTCTATTCATAAAAACATTCATAATAAAAGGCTTCTCATACTGCAATTGCAGAAATGAGAATTGCTTGTGAAAACTCTCCCACTGCAAATTTATAATAGAGAGGGAAAAGCAGATTTGATGTGTGTCAGGCTTTGAGCCATACATACTGGCTGGAATCTTCTTTTGGACTTGAACTGGTTGGCCAGAGAATTAATGAAGGCATGGATGCAGTGATACCTGGCAACCAAATGCAGTGGCCAGATTGATTTTGCCTTTGACGCTGAATCAAGTCTTCCACATGCCCCAAGAAACTTGGAAGCCAATTCCATCACTTTTCATGTACATGTACATGAACATTAATTATTAATTTTGGATTATTAATTACAACAATCACATTTGAACAATTCAGGATAGGAGTTAGGTCCTTACAATGAACTCCCCAGATAGCATACATGAAAACACCTTTGTTTTGTTTTACATTTTCTTTCAAATGACAGTTCAACTGACTTATGACCTAATTAGAAATCTCTATATGACTATTTTTTAATTCATGGGACCTTTTGCAACTACCTTTTTTTGCAACATTTTCCAACTATGTCGCTGATGTTAGATTGCTTTTTCAGAACTGCAGTACTATTATCAGCCCAAATTTGGGGAATGTTAAGAAGGAAGTTTCACACTGCTGTCCTAGGATTTGGGGATGGATGCTCACAAATAAATTCTGCAAGTTTTAGTAAAACATCTCTTACCTGCCATACAGTCCTTATGCATGTGAAGCCATCACCGGTCCCCCATAAACAAATGCATGTTCGATTCCCATTTTGAGTTTTAAGGCACAGCGCTAGTGGACTGCAGCCGCCATTGTTCTGATCAAGAAAATCAAGAGCGCTCTCATCAGCCAGTAAACTGGAGCTGTGGTCATGAGGTATGAACCCCTCCTTTAGGCATACTTTGTCTGTCCGACCCTTCTCAAAACTTAGCTTTCAGGGGGGCAAGTCCCTCTCATTTTCACACAGGGAGCCATCAACAGCTTTTGGGAAACGGAAAGCCGCTATTCAAGTGAACGCAAGTGTATACAGAAGACCCAATACCGTTCCCTAAAGTTTCCCATGAAACTTTAATTTCATGTCATTAAAAGACCTTAAAAGAGAGGGGTGCCCCAATGCAATTCACCAGCCACCTATCTCTTTTAAGCTCTTTTAATGACATGAAATTAAAGTTATCTACTTAGTGGATATAGCTTTCTTATTTGTGAAAAATGCTTTCATTATTTCTTATTAATTGTGATTTACGTGAACAGTTTCCTTATGCTATTCTGTTCCCATCTAGGGTTACTGGGCATGAAAACCAGCCCCATAATACCCATCATGAAATTAATACCTCCAAGCTGAAAGCCAAAATACTGCTAGACTACCTTAATGCAATGAGTAAGTGTTTACTTCAATCAATAATAATGGTTTATTGACTAATACACAATTGAGTCCACTAAATATGCTAAGCTATACACTATGGTTTACAAACTATGATGGTTGAATTAACACACTAAGCCAAATTCAAATAAAGCACAGTATGGTTTAGTTAAATGGCTACTCCCCTCCTGCCTTGTGCAATTTATTACTGAAAGCTTTTAAAGACTACCAAATAACCAGGGTTAGGTAATATGGTACCTGTAGTACCATGGTACGCATAAATTTTTTTAGATGGTGGCTGCAGGACCTTAAAATAAACAAAATATTAGTTTTTTAAAACATGGCAGAAATGTCACAAGATTGTCTCTCAAAATCTCGTGAGATTTTGGGTAACAATGCCAGATGACTTTAGTGAACTCCTGATATTTTGGGTGTTTAAAGAAAAAGAGTTCATGTTTACATTGGGACCTGCACCAGGACTACTCTTGTGACCATGAGTGGGAATCCCACCACTATCAAACTTCGGTGGGATTAGTACTGCTTGCTTTTTTTAAATGTGAAAACTGGCATTCAGGAGATCTTACAAAGAAAGGACATCAACAAACCATGCATGGATCAGTATATTCGCATTTATTAATTCCATCACCAGTGAAGAAGGGAGGACACCCACAGGAAACCTGGGAGAAATAAAAACAACGGCACATATTTCACACTCAGAACTGCAAACAGAGGGACACAAAGCACAGGTCATCTTCTGCAGCGACAGTAAACATAGCAGATATTTGCCACTTTCCTGCTCTGTCTATTTCTGCTACTGTGAAATAGAGGAAGTTTGTCCCACATATGTAGACACTGCAGCTGCTGCGTTTCCCAGCAAGAAACAGGGCCAAAAGCTGTGAGGGCACAATCACTAATAGTCACACTGCAATTGAGCGAGCCCTGTGCTTTTTAAGCCATTGGACATTCCTGCTGGGGGAGCAGAACAGTGAGGACACCCTTCCGACACTTTACTGTGAGTGTGTGAGGACAGACTCCAGGTAGGTATATCATCCCGACTGCCTATCCCTTGGCATCGTCGGTGCATAGATCCTATACCTACATTGGGTTCTTTCAATTCTGGACTGCTGAATGGGAAGGAAAGGGAACCCATGTCCATTGACCTGAAATCAGTTTGGTCCACCTCTCCACCCCTCATCAGCAAAGAGATGAAGCAGATGGCAAAAAGGATATACAGCTTACAGGATATGATAGAAATGCTGCTGCTGCTGCTGCAGCCGCTTAAGCACCATTTAGGCTGATGACTCAGCTGCCCCCAATGAAAAAAGCACCACACAACATGTTGGGTATATTCTGGGAGGCCAACTCTACAACAGAAACCCTGGTGCCACCTGGAGCTTTATAACTGTGTGCAGGGATGTCCATGGGGGTATCCCTGCGGTGGGGGTGGTGTTGCAATGCACTTTAAAAAAGGCAGGGCTTTAATTACATGTTTGAAGCTGCTTAACTTTTGATAAAAACAGTAAAAATGATTGAAACCAGCACTTAATAAAGAAACCATAATTTTATTTTGGAATCAAGGATTGGCTTGGGCAAACAGGAAGATTTACGTGTACCATAAAAACAGGAAACAGGAAAACTCATCCCAAGCAGAAGAAATGAAGCGCTCAACAATTTTATTTAGCTAAGGCTCTAAAGGAAATGAGGGTCTCCACTATCAGATATTATGAAAATAAAAATTACAATTATATGGGGCAAGATAGGAAACAAACATGGGTATTTCAATATTAAATGATATAGTCTCTACTATTTTTCTTTGTAAATATATTACTAGTAAACTTCAAAAGAGGAAGATAAAAATTTGCTTACCAAACCTGGCCCTGTTTTAATACAGACTGCATTTTTGTGGCATCCTCCATTGTTTTCTAAGCACCGATCCAGTTCTATACATAGAAGAAATGCACATTACATCAGATTGCTTCCACTGAAAAATATGGCTATGTCACCAAACAAAGTCTCAGAAGATATGAATAGATGAATAGCCAATTAACTTGTGTAAGTGCAATGAGCAAGGGTAAGCCAGAACACATTTTTGACCTTCCTAAATGGCCCAAATGTTCCTAGTGAGAATTCATCATTGATTAGAGCAGGGCTTTCCAAAGTGCCGCCGATGGTGACACACCCGGCGGCGGCGGCGACACGCGCGTGCACGGCGACGGCGCGGGGGAGCGTGCGGCGGCGCGTGCCCACGGTGGCAGCGCAGGGGGGCGTGCGGCGGCGCGCGCGCGCACGGTGGCGGCGCGGGAGGGGTGTGCGGTGGCACGGGGGGCGTGCGGCGGCGCGCACGTACATGGCGGCCGCCGTGCACACGCGCGCTTCCGCTTCCGGGTGGTGTGGCGACACACCACGCTGTGTGTGGTGACACACTTTTGTGTGGCGACACACAGTTTGGAAAGCTCTGGATTAGAGAGAAACAATATGAATGTATGGGAGAAAACTTTCAAGCAGTTTTTACCTTCCCAAGTGGAACTTTCACACCTATTACAAGTATATCCCACCCACATATGGAGCAAACAATGGCATTCATTCAAATGGCAAACCCTGTAGGCTGCCATCATAGCTGGTGGAGAATCCTCTTCTCCATTGCTCAGTGATCATGTCCACATTATTTTGCCATCTGCCTGGCTTAGAGTGAAGTAGCCAGCTACATGTACTTTTATTTATTTATTTATTTATTTATTTATTTATTTATTTATTTATTTATTTATTTATTTTCTATCCCACCTTTATTATTTTTATAAATAACTCAAGGCGGCGAACATACCTAATACTCCTTCCTCCTCCTATTTTCGCCACAACAACCACCCTGTGAGGTGAGTTGGGCTGAGAGAGAGTAACTGGCCTAAGGTCACCCAGGCGGCTTTCATGCCTAAGGCGGGACTAGAACTCTCAGTCTCCTGGTTTGCTATTTGTTCCTTCCTAGAGCTGAGAGACAGGGACTGGCCCAAGGTCACCCAGCTGGCTTTCATGCCTAAGGTGGGTCTAGAACTCTCAGTCTCCTGGTTTCTAGCCCAGCACCTTAACCACTAGACGAAACTGGCTCTCATTTTGACTATCAAAGAAGCATTTCAACATTGGTACCATCTCCTTGAGGGTATATTTTTATTTTATTTTATTTATTTATTTATTTATTTTCTATCCCGCCTTTATTATTTTTATAAATAACTCAAGGTGGCGAACATACCTAATACTCCTTCCTCCTCCTATTTTCCCCACAACAACCACCCTGTGAGGTGAGTTGGGCTGAGAGAGTGACTGGCCTAAGGTCACCCAGCCAGCTTTCATGCCTAAGGCAGGACTAGAACTCTCAGTCTCCTGGTTTGCTATTGGCTCCTTCCCAGGGCTGAGAGACAGGGACTGGCCCAAGGTCACCCAGCCGGCGTTCATGCCTAAGGCGGGACTAGAACTCTCAGTCACCTGGTTTCTAGCTCGTTGCCTTAACCACTAGACCAAACTGGCTCTTTTCTACTTTTGTGCAGAAAAAAAATATATTTTAAAGACAAACATCCATCATTTCATCTGATTTGAACTGTATGATGCTCACCCCGGCATAAAGTCCCATCTCCTGTATAGCCTTCTTTGCAAGTGCAGATGTTTTTGCCCGGTGCTTTTTTGGTACAGTTGGCATATATGGAACAGCCACCATTATCCACAGCACAGGGGTCTATTTCTGAATTGTCAAAGAAAAAGAGGTTGGGCTAGAATATAAAACAATTTAGCACAGGTATGGCAGGTACATTCACGAACACTTGAGGACCTTTGTCAAGACTGTGACTTGAATCTTCGCTTTCCTTCAGTGAATCCCTGCTTATGAAGCGTGATGTTTTTGCCTTCCCTCCACAACCCTCAGGACCCTGCACATCTGCTCCTGGGTTTACAGGAATGGTGTGGTGAAACTACAGTGGAATATGGTGGTTAGGGCTCATGTGGGATATAGTGTGGGGAAAGTGTTAGAAAATTATGCATTCAAAAGAAGAGTTGGGAGAATTCTGTCTGCTCCTTGACCTGAATGGAAGAGCAGGTAAGGATTTCAAGCCTTTGTTTTCCCCAGATGTGGCCTTCCTCAACCCAATTGCCAGAGAATACACATCAGGCATCCGCTTTCATGCCCATTTTCTTTAACATGGACCTATAGGAGACTTGTCATGGTTGTAGACAAAAAGGAATTTTGTAAGATTACATAAGATTATTCTTTAGTGTAAATACTTACTGTTCTTCAAAAATACTTATTTCTCTTCACCCAACAACTAGCTGTTAAATGTCTGAACTGAGCCCACAGAAAAGCATCGAACACCACATTTGAAATGATATAAAGCTTCTGTTAGTAATGTTTTACTTGTTGCAATTTCAAATGGTGAACATGCGTATATCAGCAATGCTGTGCGTGTGATTAGTGAAAAATACCATCTTTTTAGCTATTATAGGTCTATATCTATGTACTACCTACTATCCCTGTGCTGTTATTTTATCAAGTATGAATTACAAATTGAAATACCTGCACAGAAGGTGCCATTTCCAGAGTATCCAGCAGAACAGGAGCAGATGGGTTGAGAAGTAGTGGAGTCATTAATGCAACTGAAGCAGAGTAAGAAGGGATTGGGAATTATATATGAACTCATAAAAAGTAAAGGTAAAGGTTCCCCCCGCGCAGTTCTGCAGTCGTGTCCGACTCTAGGGGCCGGTGCTCATCTCCGTTTGTTGGCCGAAGAGCCAGCGTTGTCCGAAGACGCTTCCGCGGTCATGTGGCCGGCATGACGCGCGCGGAACGCTGTTTATCAGTTTATGATGATACTGAGTCTTAATAGCCTTGTGTTTATTTGGCCTGGATCACATTGCTCCCCTTCTGTCATTTGTCTAAATGTGTGGTTACACAAGAGAGATATTCCACAGGAAGCTCAAGTTATTGATATAAATTTATTTTAAATGTTCAAAGTGGAATTTTTGCACCTCTCTTCCTCAGTGAAATGAAAATCAATATAGATTGCTATTAAAAGCTATCATCAAGTAAATCATTCTGACACAGGAATTAGTGGCTGTGATTATTAATAGGCCCATTAATATCTTTACCGAAATAATTTAGTGGCAATAATTCATCTTACTTATTTGGATAAGATAAGAAAATGGGTAAATCATGGGAAATGTCATGCCTACTCTTGTTCAGAATGGGGAGATATATTTTGAGAGGCATTTACATTTAAATTAAGCAAGATCTTGATGAACAGAATCTATCCTTTCACAGATTTTATTCATAAATAATCGCTTCTAATGCACTAATTCCACATTAGAGAATTTAATAACCTGCAAGATCACTTTTAAGGAATAAAGGACTAAATAATACTGAGGCTTAATTAAAAGATCACCTTCCTAGAAATACTGCTTTATTGGAAAGAATCATATACGTAGTTTCAAGCATGTTTTAAATTTTGCCCTATAATTGTACTTACTTGGCATTCACATCACAAGTACCATTGCAGAGATCAGTTCCAATTTCTGAAAGAGAGCATTGTGTTAGAATATTGTCTAATCTTCAAGCAAAAAAAAAAAAACTCTCTCAAATAGTCATGTTCTTTGGCTGTAATGGTATGTGGGAATGACCTTGGGAGACAGGAGGAAGAGCTGCAGACTGGACAATCAGCATGTAAAAGATATCTCAGCCCACAGAAGGAGAGGAAGTGTGGGAAGCAATTCAGAAGGGATCCTGCCTAGTTTTCTGGGGAGTAAAAGGAAAGGAGGGGAGAAATACTTTCAGCCTTGCATTAAGATTCTGTTAATGTAACCTTACTATACAGATACTCATGGTGTGCTTTTTGTCTGGACTACCTCAAAGGGCATTCTCATGGGAGCTAACCAGAGAAATTCCGAGGGGACCAGGATCAGTTCTGGACTTTCACAGCCCAATGTGAAATGTTCATGGCAGGCAGACCTGTGGAGTTTCCCACATGCCATTACATTGGCCTTGATTACCGTCCCAACAAGAGGAGCATAATACAGTGAGCCATCATTTGTGGCTCCTAGATGTCTAGGTCTAGAGAAACTGGCTTTTCTGAACTCTGTATACTCAGACAGCAACTCTCTGATACAATCCTCACCATCCCTGTGACTCTGAAATCTTTGGAAAGACTGAGATTGACAATACATTCAAATCACGCCACCTTCAAAAGGTCTCAGGAGAGCTTTGCATTTGCTGAGACAGCAACAATTCAGAAGAGTTTTAACCATCAACCATTCCATGAGGATCTGTCTGAGGTCCTGGAATGAACGTGTCTGGGCACAACCTTTTTCTGACACACTTCTAGAACGGTAAGTGCTAGTGCTTAGAAACAACTTTTTTGTCTTGAGCCAGCCAGGATAGGACACAAAACATGTTTAGCCTTCTTACAATCTGGATATTTGACTGGAACTTGTGCATAGGTATTATGTCAAGTCACCTTGTGTCATACAAAATAGATTTGAGTCTTTATGTAGCAATCATAGCCTACAAGATGGGATATGAAAAACAGCATATTATTATTACAACTATTAGAGTTATTATTTTTATGTCACCAAATTCTGTAAAGGACAGTAGTTTACATAATAAATTACAATAAATATCTATAATACGAAATTAACCCATGTTAATGGGTTGAGGAAACAAACCAAGAAGCTTTCCCAGAAATGAAGTTTGTATGCATACATTAACATGATTGCAATCAGTGTCCTTTGAATTTTTACAATTAATTTCTAACAGTGAAACCTGATTCAGGTTTTAAGCTGATTCCATTTTAGAAATAGAAGACAAACACCTCCGTTACTGAGGTGGTAATGTCATGGTTTCTTATGTTATACTCTTATTGTGCCAAATCTGGAATGCTCCAAAAAGTAATATTGTAACTCAGCATCCGTCCTAGACAACTACCTTCAACCACTATAGAGAGTTCAGAAAATCCAGCAAATGTTCCACTTATCTATCCTACTCAAGGAGAGCATCAGTGGCATTCCATTTACACTGGGTTAATTTAGTTTACCCATCAGAGTCTGGGTGTTCAGTGTGACTCTTGGAAGAGATAATATGCCTGCCTACACTTTCCTTGGCAATCCTCAAGCTTTAAATTTAACATATTTAAATTTTTAAATATTCTTTTAATGTTAAGGAAATGAATGGAATATTAGAATGTTGTGAACAAAACACACCCTCAGGATCAACCTCTACTTTCAGCAATGACTCTGGATCCAACATGGGTCTTAGAAAATGAAGGGCAGATGGTTGCCATCCAGTGTTTGCTTTGCCTTCTGATATATGGATGTTTATGGATGCAAGAGAGTTCCAGAAAAACATCTACTTCTGCTTCATTGACTACGCTAAAGCCTTTGATTGTGTGGATCACAACAAACTGTGGCAAATTCTTAAAGAGATGGGAGTACCAGACCACCTGACCTGTCTCCTGAGAAACCTGTATGCGGGTCAAGAAGCAACAGTTAGAACCGGACATGGAACAACCGACTGGTTCAAAATTGGGAAAGGAGTACGACAAGGCTGTATATTGTCACCCTGCTTATTTAACTTATATGCAGAGTACATCATGAGAAATGCCGGGCTGGATGAATCACAAGCCAGAGTTAAGATTGCCGGGAGAAATATCAACAACCTCAGATATGCAGACGATACCACCATAATGGCAGAAAGTGAAGTGGAACTAAAGAGCCTCTTGATGAGGGTGAAAGAGGAGAGTGCAAAAGCTGGCTTGAAACGCAACATTAAAAAACCTCAGATCATGGCATCTGGTCCCATCACCTCCTGGCAAATAGAAGGGGAAGAAATGGAAGCAGTGACAGATTTTATTTTCTTGGGCTCCAAGATCACCGCAGATGGTGACTGCAGCCATGAAATTAAAAGACGCTTGCTCCTTGGGAGAAACTATGGCAAACCTAGACAGCATATTAAAAAGCAGAGACATCACCTTGCCGACAAAGGTCCGTATAGTTAAAGCTATGGTTTTTCCAGTAGTAATGTATGGCTGTGAGAGTTGGACCATAAGGAAGGCTGAATGCCGAAGAATTTATGCTTTCGAACTGTGGTGCTGGAGAAGACTCTTGAGAGTCCCTTGGACTGCAAGGAGGTCAAATCAGTCAATCCTAAAGGAAATCAACCCTGACTGCTCATTGGAAGGACAGATACTGAAGCTGAAGCTCAAATACTTTGGCCACCTAATGCGAAGAGAGGACTCACTGGAAAAGACCCTGATGCTGGGAAAGACTGAAGGCAAAAGGAGAAGGGGACGGCAGAGGATGAGATGGTTAGATAGCATCACCGATGCAATGAACATGAATTTGAGTAAACTCCGGGAGACAGTGGAGGACAGAAAGGCCTGGCGTGCTATGGTCCATGAGGTCACGAAGAGTCGGACATGACTAAACGACTGAACAACAACAACAACAACAACAACATATGGATGTTTTATGACTGGTCACACTACAATGGCAACCTTTTTGTGATAATGCCTATAGCATGCTCCCACATTTCAAATGAGCCCACTGACCCCAAAAGATTGGGCTCCAGAGTATTTCACACTACTCATTCATAATGTTATTATTTTCTTGTTCTACTTGATGAACCTAATTAAACCAACAATTTCTTATAAATGGCCTCACTAATTGGTTATGCAGAACTTTTATTTTTGATGGTGTTCCTCTATTAGCAGTAGTAATAGTCCTGGTATATTTGATTATCTCTTATCTTTGCAGTATATTTGTATTCATCCCTTAGATTTGCCTTGAAAATTGGGTATCTTCTGCAGATTTGACTGCAGGAGAAGGAAAGGGACACATTAGTTGTGTGAGAATCCAATTCTGAGATGTTGTATATAGCCCTTCCTCATTTCTTTTAAATCTGATTTTTTTTAACAATAGGTTTCAAATCTGGAATGATATGTCTTGTTTCCCAACTCCTATCATTCACTTACCTTGGTCACAATTGACTCCTTTAAATCCTGAGATGCATGTACAGCTTCCATCACCTAACAACCCATCATTGCATTGCCCTTTATTGCAATTGCACTCTAAGAAAAAATATAAGACTTTGTCAGGTACACAAAAACACACCTGTTAACTCATGCTGGTTTTTCTGCACCTTTGTGGCCAACACAGACCCCCATTAACTATATGCAGCTACCTCTTTCTATGCAGCATTTATAGAGTGAATGAATGAATGAATGAATGAATGAATGAATGAATGAATATATATATATATATATATATATATATATATATATATATATATATAATATAATGAATATAATGAATAGAAATAGAAATAGAAATAGAAATAGAAATAGAAATAGAAATAGAAATAGAAATAGAAATAGAAATAGAAATAGAAATAGAAATAGAAATA
This sequence comes from Charina bottae, assembly GCA_023362775.1. Classification (NCBI taxonomy): domain Eukaryota; kingdom Metazoa; phylum Chordata; class Lepidosauria; order Squamata; family Charinaidae; genus Charina; species Charina bottae. The sequence goes on from JALMGJ010000022.1 coordinate 2,260,483, forward strand.
AAATGTGAGTGAAAGTATCTGAGAAATGCACAAAATGTTTGTGGAATAATGTTCTAGGAGTTTAAAACTTATCTAGCACTAGAATAACACATGGCCTTTGAGTGTCTTGCAGTGGTTCTGGTCTAAAGTAGTGGGTGGACCCAGAACAACATTTCCATTTAATTACAATTAAATATACAATTAAATATAGTTAATAGGATAATTGTCCATCTGGTTAATGATTTCTCCCTTATGCCACATTAAAAATTGCAGGATGGCAACAAATTTCAGAAATCCCTAGAGACCGCATGCAAGTCTTTTTGTGTATTTTAGAGCAAATGCTTCTCTATCTAGTAGCATAGACGCTATTCTGATATTCCAGCCATAATCACTTCCCCCCCCCATTCTTTATTTTATACAGTATTTTGAAAGAGACAAGTAGCACAAAGAAGAAAATCAGGTGCAGATGCCACAGTACAGGCAGATAATAGCCATAATCACCTGATTGACACTTGGGTCCATATCTTCCTGCCTGACACATTTCACAGGCTGTGCCATGGAAGCCTTCTTGGCACTGGCAATCTCCATTGCCTTCAATACCATCTTGACACACCCCATTGCCAGAGCACCAGCTGCCTGGTTCCCCAGGACACATCTCACACAAAGCACCGTAGTAGCCTGGACAGCAGACAGAGACCTCAGAAAACAGATTACAGTCAGACCAGGAAAAAAAAATAAAGATGCTATGCAAACATAATTATTACTGTTACTGCTGAGTGTCTCTTTATTTTGGTTCTTCCTTGTAAGCCACCCAGTGTCATATCGTTTGAGTTGGGTGGCCATATAAAATCTTCAAATAAATTGATCTTATGTTCAAAAATTTATATTGCTTTGATAGTTACTTAGGGCTTGAGATGGTATCATGATAGCATCTTCTTGCTTAACGTTTCTGATATGGCACCAGTAATATTGATATGCTTCTATGCATCAGCAAAGTGCAGTTACATGTTCACTCAGATCATGAGTGAGAAACTGGTGTCAGTGTCCTAACACACAAAGAAATAAGCACTTCTCTACCAGCCAGAAGAAAGTAATTACATATGGAATAGCTGCATATTTGACATACATGTGGATATTTAGTTAGTAAAGCTGACTTACTAGGGAAACTTTGATGCAGGTAAAATGGCAGCCAACTAATTTCTTGTCTCCAGATTTGTATACACAGTGAGGAAGATTTCCTTTGCCTGGTTTTTGCTGTCAGTTAAAGAAAAAAAAATGTAATCAGATGATAAGCAGATACAGTATGTATTCCGAACAGATCTAGGCATGATCAAGAAACAACTCTTACTTTAACTCTTTCTACCTTCTCACAATTAACATTAGCAACTCCAGAATTCTGCAAAAGGGCTGCTTCTTGTACAAACTTTTCTGGTGACACGCTTGATAGACTAATGTATCAACTGAAGTAAACCAAGACTTACTGCAAGCACTGATCCTGTGGGGCACTTGATCCTTTTGTTGCACTTAGCACATCTTGTCTGTCATACAGGGGAAAAAGGATAATTAATGGGTATTTCAGAGCATGTAAAAATATCAGCATCAACTGCAGAAGCGTAAGATGGTCAGCAAACCATAACAGCTCAGAAGCCCAATTTAATCAGTAACTGGTTATTATTTTTCATACTCTGTGATAGCAGAGAACATTCTTAAAGGCATCGCCAAGATTGTTTTAAAAGAATATCTATCCTTATCTGAACCTCTTGTTATTCCCACATCAAGATTTATTCATTTCAAAGTCATAGGCTTCTTTTATCCTAATAAACCAATCACTCTTTATTGAGGTTTTCACTCTAATGACTCCCATTTTTCCTATGAAATCTATCTTCACATGACAATCAAGTTGCCTTCTGGTCTGAATTATACCAACTCAGTATTGAAGGAAAAGCCATCTATCAATGAGGAACTTCAGTCAGATAAACGAGAAGACCAAATTCCGTACTCATCCCTATACTCTAGGGCTTCACACGTTACCTTTTCACTGGACAAAAAATCAGGCCAAATGAATTCATGTTATCATCACCACACTCATCTACTGTGTGGCACCCTGTTCTTGGCAACATAGGACACATAGCTTCAAAATTACAGGAATGAGAAGTGGACTAGACTGGCTTCCAGGGTATTTGGTTCATGGTCCCATTCACAGATTTTGTAGGGAGGCACCACTGAACACACTATCTGAGAAATCAAAATAATCTGCAAAAGACCACAGCCTTTCTGTTGGTTGGCAATTGATTGGCAAAAGACCACAGCCTATCTTATGGCAATTCTTATGGCAAGTCTCCCCCCTCCCCTCCCCAAAGGTATTAACTCCTCTAGTGACTGTTCATCAATTCAAAGACAACTGATTGGGAAGGAGTGACATATATGTCCAATAATGATGTCAAGAAAGAGCATTTTACTTCCTGAAGCTAAGGTCTATGCAGCCCTATGAAAAACTTGGCTCAGTGTTTGACAGTAGAACTTATCGTACAATTCTGTACATAGTGTATCTACTTAAAAGTAGCCTATTAAGTTTAGAAGGTTTACTCTTAGCTAAGCAGACAGAGGATTGGGATCTGAACCAGCCAGGATCCATTAGTTCTATAAAATCTTGGCCATATTCAGTTACGTTTGTTAGCACAACTACTGATATAAAATCAAAATGGTAGTGTTAGTTTTTATCATATTGAGAATCCCCACCCCACCCCCACCCCAGCTTGGTCATGTACTGTATAGAATAACACCAAGTGCTGTTGAGGAGGCCTACAGATGCCAGATTAGTTGTTCCTGAAAGTTGCAAAATTTCAGATTTGAAGAAAAAGTGTGTGTGTCTATGAAGGTTCTCAGTCATCCAGGTGGAATTGTCTGTAGCTTGAATCATGTCAACTGGATTTCTATTTTCTCAGTGGAAACGTTTCGCTCCTTATCCAAGGAGCTTCTTCAGTCTGAGCAAAGTTGGTAAGGGAATCCTAAATATGTTTCTAGGTAGCTGTGTGACCTTACACCTGGGGTCATGGTTATATTGAGATGTTACTTAAAAATAAAATAAAATTAAGATGGACTTAAAATAACATCTCAATATAACCATGACCCCAGGTGTAAGGTCACACAGCTACCTAGAAACATATTTAGGATTCCCTTACCAACTTTGCTCAGACTGAAGAAGCTCCTTGGATAAGGAGCGAAACGTTTCCACTGAGAAAATAGAAATCCAGTTGACATGATTCAAGCTACAGAAAAAGTGTGTGTGTGTGTATAAATAAATAAATAATGTGTGGCTCAGAGAGCCAGTATATTCAGAAGTATAAAACGAGGTAGCAGAAAACAAGTAATACTCATAATGAAGAAAGAAGATCTCTAATACTTTACCTTTTGTACAGTGGTGGTGTTGGTATTGCAACGGTTTTTCTGAATCTGTAGAACTTGAGAAACCCCTATCAACATTCCATTTCTTGTTTCAACAAATGAGCCATCCAAAAGAACTCTGTTTGCATATGTCTGCAATAAAAAAAAAGAAGGGATGAGAAGAAGTGAAGGAAGGTTTATCAAAGCACAATGGCTTCAACATTAATTTTAATCAGGATACTGTAAGTCAGGTAGGATACAGTAAGATTAATCCCTCCTATTATCCAGCCAGCATTATAAAAGCTTCCTGAGCCAATACAACAATTCAGCATCCTGTGTGAACTCAGTGGGGGCTGACATAAACCAATGAGCTGCACTGTTGGTTTTTGATCTGTGGATGTCAATTTATTAACCAGCACTCTGGGATCCTCCCGTTTATGTTACACAAGTCACTGGGGAAATTTCAGTAAATATAATTCAGTAAAACATTTTAAATAAACACATCAAACATTTCAGGGTTTCAGCTACAATATACAAGCAAATTTACTATTTGAAAAATATAGTATTACTTCATACTATTAGCTGTTCCTTGCTAAACCACACATTGTAGAAGTGAAATGTAATTTATAGCTCATCCTCACCTTATTGAGTGTATTAGAAAACATGAGCCAATTGGAGAATCCTAACATTGTGCTTCTGTGAACTCCATTCTTCAGATCTTCCAAAAACAGTTTATCACCAATTACGATATGATACTGCATGGTGTCATTATCCTAGAATCCAAGAGCCACACAAAACAAAATACTCAAGCTCAAAGACAATTATTAGAATCAACAAGGTAACAGCAATAGAAACTTAAAGAGAAGATGCATAGTAATTAGCCATTCCTCCCCAATCTATGCCTCCAGGTATCTTCATCACAATCTCCAGAAGAGTCACTTTCTTCAGATCTTCAGTGAGCTGATGTGAACTGCAGATTGACTTTTAACTAGGCTGTTGCATTGCCATATTCAACCACATCAAATACATCTTGGATTCATGGAAAAGGTGCCACAGGAAAAATATTCTCATTCCAACCCTCAGAGATAAAAAGATTCTCATGTGACAAGTTGTAGAATCTATAAAAAAAATTCAGCATGTTGCCAAAGCCACTCACTGAACTCATGAAGCAGAAATACTAATTTAGTTTCATTGTTATACCTGGTACATACTGATGCCCATAGGATACCAACATCCTGACAGATAAAACCAAGTCCTTAATTGATATATAAAAGCAACATTTCATTAAGTGACCAGTGAATAATTCATTCATTGTTTCATCATTATTAAATTGGAGATTCTCAATTATCTGTAAATTATATGGTTACATCACATCTTTCAGTGCAAGACAAATGGAGATGTATCACACTTTACAACATTTGTATGCACATGGCAACTCCGAGTTAACCTGTGAATAGATTGCTAGTCGTTAAGTCTCTTATATGAGTTTTTTATTGCAGGTCTCTTCTTGGGAACACAGCAGTTGTTGCCTGTCATACATGATGAGGTAGAAACTCCACCTTTAAAATTTATTAGATATCCTCCTATAGGAGCTTTGTAAGTGCATGAAGCAGCCAACACCAGTTAATTCCAAGATTGATTCCAAAATCTTATTTACTGATACGTTGTTTCCCACAAATAAACAAAGCCTGTGCAATCATGTACATGTTGAATCAAAAGTTAAGTCTCGTTGAGTTGGGAGAGCTTATCCCTAAATGAGTGCAATTATGATTATTTATTTAAAGAAGTAAACTCTTACCAGTTGTGTAATATTTGATGCTTGGCAATATTTCTCAATTGAACTATTCCCTGGGACAAAAATAGTATATTTTTGTGATGACTCAATTTCTCTCATCAGCTGATATCGCTGAAAGTTTTAAAAAACACAGTTAGCAAGCCAATCAAGCCAATGAAGATTGCAGTTCATAGCTAAAAGAGAATATTCATGTTAAGATTTTTAAAAAACATAAAACCTTGCCAATTACATACCCCGAAAACAGCAACAACAAATAACAAGTATTAAGAATTCAGACTGAAATAAATTCACTGCATTTTTCTATCAGCAACAAACCTACTGTATGTGGCACACCAATGTTTCACAATTCTCTTGAATGAATGAGTGACTTTGTCGATCAGTGGCAATATTACATTTCTAAGTCTACGAGAGATGGCCTTGGCTGTGATAGGATTATAATACAGGTAAACTCCAGCTATCACTTCTTGCTGTTTGCCTGAACCCACTAGCTAGATTCACAGATCATCTTCCTTCATTTCTCCAGTTGTTTGATTTTGGACTGAGTCCTCTGCACCCAGCTATTACAGTGTGTAAATCACTCCTTGGAGCAATGTGTAAACTTCGCTTCTGTCTTCCACTGTATCACTTACTAAGTTGAACTTCCTCTAGCCCCCTGTAAAAGAATTTTTTAGGAGATACAGGGCAATATCATTCTACTGAGGATTTTACCTCCAATAGCTCTTTGAACCTCCAGAAGGAGGGCACTGTGTTCAGCTGCTCCTGCAAACCAAGTGGGATCTTGACAGATGTGGGTAACAGGACCTGGGCATAAGAAAAAGTGAAATGAGGGAGGCTGCTTCCCTGTGGTTTTTTTTTTCATCTTACAAATAGTTTAGTTAGGTTTAAAGGGTGCCACTGGGGGGAGAAAAACAGGATTTTAGAAGACTCTTCTCAACACCTTGGTGGCTTTGTTGCTTCTGTTCAATGAAAGACCTCTGAATGAGATATGCTTAGCATTAAGCATTTAGCATTCCTAAATCCCCCTCCCCTAACTCAGAACAACAGAAAAAGACAAAGATCCAGGGCAACCCAATCAACATACCTTGTTGATGATATAAATAGTGCTGTTAATAGCAGGAATATTACCCACTACAATGCTGGCATTCTGAATAGTTATTTCCTGAAAAGCAAATATATTTAGATGGATAATTGTGAATTAGTCCAATTAGAATTAAAGTGTAACCATTCCTATTGTATTTTACACCAAAACAGTTTTTACTCTAACTGGGGGACAGGGCTGAGAGGGGAACCTGAGGCCCTGTGGTTGCAAGTGCCCTCCACATTCCTTTTTTCTTTTTGTGGTCTTTCAACCCCATTTGTCAAAAATTACCTGCAGAGTTTCCCAAATGCTGGGCTGAAAAGGTGCAGAAATCAGCAGTTTTTAAACCCCCCCCCCCTCACAAACCAACCCTAGGAAATCCAGAAAAATCCAGATACAAGTACAAATTCCGTGCCACCCTTTGCTCCCTCAGCCTGCCAATATTATTTGAAATTAATTTGAAATCCTTTCCCAGCACCACTGCTGTAGGCAAGAGATGATCTCAAGTAGCTATGGAGACTCAGACTGGATTTGCCTTCACTTTACTTAATCCTTCAGTTCTGGTGGAGGAAAAAGGTTCACTTACTCTTGTAAGCAAATCACAGAGTGCAAAAATGTCAATATGCAGGAACTTAACTATATAGACCAGGTAGGGTCTCTAACAAGGGGAAAATGTCAACAATCCCAGATAGCTGCACCAGACTCTGATGATTAGCATTATATTTGAAATAGCCATTGGACAGCCATTTTTCCTATTACACTGCAGCATTCCTCAGCACGTGTTTGTAACCATCATTTGTGGGACCTGCACTGTGCTGTAATTGGAGAGGAAAAGTTGCTTAATTTAGGAGCGGTTCTTAGGATCGGACATATCTTTTTCTAATCTGCCATCCTCTGGATTTGTCAGACTGCAGTGGCTGTAGACTGCATGCAGTCCAGCACATCTGGAGGACAACAGCCTGGGAAAGGCTTATCAAAACTTTCCATTTTAATTTTGACAGTTGCCATGTGCCTTTGTAAACATGCTATGATCAACATTTCACAGATCAGAAATTAGAGCCTGCAGGTTTGCCTTGGTTCTATTTTCCTCGGGGCATCTTTTCTTCAGTTTAAAAGTGGCATTAGCACATGTCAATAATATCACTTTGATTTTGGTATTGGGGGTAATGTCAGTGTTTTTAACGTACAAGCCCTTACCCCATTGTTGTTCTTTATCTCCCACTTGGCCTGTGGGTAGAGGGTGGGCAGTTCTTGGCCAATGTAGTTCTTGAGTTGCTCAGTTGTGAAAGAGCCCTGGAGGATGTGGGACCTATAACAGGATAAAAATGTTAAGAAAACCACAGCTGGCTGGTTAATGGCCAAGAGAATACCTTAAATTAGACCCAGTTATGGTTAGCAAAGAAACATAGTCTCTTTTAAATGTGCCAGGAGACTCTATGAACAAGACAATTCATCAGCCACCTTGGTTGCTTTGGCCACAGCTAGATGTCATCTTTCCTGGAAGGAATGGAGTCTTTGGGCTTGTCTGTTCTCACCAAAAAGCTCTCCTACATGTTTTTTATGAGGAGTGAACCATGACTCTGAAACCATTTTGGGAATATATCCAGCCAGAAGGAGTTTATCTCTTCACGCGGATCTAGCATATGGCATGCGTCAGCAAAGCCCCACTAATACAAAAAGATATCTCTCCCCATACACATGGGGGAGACACAGAAAGAAAGAAGCACACACACAAAAGTGTGACAGTTTCTTCGCCCTCACTGCAGCTGTGCTCATTCGGGAAAGACTAAATGAATATAAGTGCGCAGCCGGGTCTGCAGGGTCTGGTCCAAAAAGTCAAGAGGGCAGCTGTGACAGTGTGATCAAAGCCCCGCCTGTTTTTTAAGGGCTTTTTTTACACATAAAAAACAGGCAAAGCTTTGCTCAGTCTTGACCTTTTTTACCACACTCCGCAGGCAGCTCTGTTGGTGTGGGATTAGGCTGAAACTAATGGTTTAGAATTTATATATTGGTCTGTGGTATTAAAGCCTGCTAACAGCTACTCTGTGTATTATTTCAATATTTTACTTTTTTGGAATATTTTTCATCCTTTTTATTAAGTTCTCACTAAAGAAGAAGTAAATGTTCTTTCTGCTCTCAAATGAACTTGGTCTCATAACTTTTCTTCAACATGGACATTAACTAATCCAAGTCCTGAAAAACCCAACAGAGCTCAGAGAAAGGTTCTCACGTGAACTAAGTTGCTTGCTGTCTAGTTGATCCATGGAATGCCCTGAGCCCAAGAGATGACTCTAAGGTAGGGTTACCAGATATCTGAACAGGCAAAGGAGGACAGGGACAATTGGAAAGGAGGACAAATGGGAGGAAAAGGAGGACACACACTGTTTAACTTTCTTGGCATCTGCAACAATTACACTGAAAAACTGCAAAAAAAAAAAAAAGGACTTAGGCCTACAGTACATGCATATGAAATTACTTTTTCCAGCATCAGAAAGACTGGTTTTTCAGTGTCTGGAATGTGCTAGAGCTGGTTAGGAAGCAAAAGCATTCAGCATATAACTGATTAAGGTCTAGTCAGTTTCAGGCAGTAATGCCAGCTAGCAGGAGGCTTCTAATCAACTCATTAAGGCAGGGTTTTCCAAACTGTGTGTCGCGACACAATACTGCAGGGCTTTCCAAAGTGCCGCCGCTGGCGACACACCCGGCGGCGGTGACACGCGCGCGCACGGCGACGGTGCGGGGGGGGGGTGCGGCGGCGCGCGCGCACGGCGGCGGCGCGGGGGGGCGTGCAGCGGCGCGCACGTGCACGGCAGGGACGCGGGGGGGCGTGCGGCGGCGCGCGTGCACAGCAGGAGCGCGGGGGGGGCGTACGGTGGCGCGCGCGCACGGCGGGGGCGTGGGGGGCGTGCGGCGGCGCGCGCGCACGGCGGGGGCGCGGGGGGGCGTGTGGCGGCGCACGTGCGGCGGCGCACGCATGGCGGCGGCGCGGGAGGGGCGCGCCGCCGCTTCCGGGTGGTGTGGCGACACACCACGCTGTGTGTGGCGACACACTTTTGTGTCGCGACACACAGTTTGGAAAGCTCTGCAATACTGTGTCGCCTGGGGACCCCAAGTGTGTCACGTGACAACCCGGAAATGCCCTTGGTTCCGGCAGGGAGGCAAAAATTGCGCACGCTGCCCAATGTGCAAATTCTCCGCGCCGATCAGCTGTGCGCCGGGAAGCCCGGCAGCATGTGCACACAATTTTCACCTCCCTGCCAGAACCGCATTTTCGGGGTCCTCAGAGCCTGCCCTTTCGAAGGGGCAGTGGCGGCGGGCCATCAGCGCTTCTGGGTTCCAGGACCCTGCTGCTGCCGCTGCCCCTTCAAAAGGGCAGGCTCTGGGGACCCCGAAAATGCCGTTGGTTCCGTCAGGGAGGCAAAAATTTGTAACCCTCCTCTAAGGTGGGCTCTGGGAATAGATGTATTGTTATGTACCTGAACTCAACAAATGTTTTTTTCTCTAGTCCAAAGCCAGAAAATCAAACTTTTCCAATAACTCTCACCGTTACTGCTTCTCAGTCAGAAAATGATACAGGACATTCTAAAGATGAGGAACTTAGCTGGATGCTCCTATGCATTGGTATGTACTGTATGTTTGCATTCCTGCTGCACTGGTATGTATGTCTCTCACATTGGTAACCATATTGCTTTTAAAAAAGGTATAGATGGCATGCATTATCTGTATACACATCTGGGGTCCTGGCTCAATAGAAATGTTATGCAGAAGTATGAATCGGGATATTTAAAGAGAGGTGCGTGAAGTCTGTACTTCATATACAGATAGTCCTCGCTTAACTACCACAATTGGGGCCAGAATTTCAGTTGCTAAGCAAAGCAGTCATTAAGCGAATCGGACCCAATTTTACGACCTTTTTTTGCAGCAGTTGTTAAGCAAATCACATGGTTCCCTACTGATTTTGCTTGGAAGAAGCCGGCCAGGAGGGCTGAAAATGGCGATCACATGATCATAGGACGCTGCAACGGTAATAAATGCAAACCGGTTGCCAAGCACCCAAATCATGGTCACGTGACTGTGGGGAAATTGCAACGGTCATAAGTGTGAGAACTGGTTGTAAGTCATTTTTTTCCAACACTGTTGTAAGTCCAAACCATCACTAAACGAATGGTTGTTAAGTGAGGACTATCTGTATGTGCTACAAGCACAACACAAACAGATGTAACTATTATGCTTTGCTAGGTGAAGTGCAGAGTTGCCCTAAGAGTTTCATTTTCATGTGATAGGAAGCTGCCTCATATTAGGAGGGTCCATCTTCTTGCATTGCACCCTCCCCCCCCCGGAAAGGCAAGTGTCTCAAATTGCAAAAATGCCTAATTCTACTAAGGCTGCCTACCTCTTTAGACTATCACAGGTACCACACTGGTGTGTATATCTAAACGGTCATTGAACTCTCACTCTTGGAAGCTAAAAATGTGGGATTCTACAAACCTAGATAAATGTACTGAAAACTGTATTGCAAGTCCCCTTGTAAAGCCTTTGAAGCAACCCCACCATATGCCAAAACATTCACCTTGCCTGTGGCACGTTCAGCACAGATCAAGCCTGAGTAGATTTCACTAATCCAGAGAAAAATCAGGTATACCTATTTACACCAATTCTAAGTCTGACAAGCATGGACATGGACAACAGTACCTGACAAGAGTTGGTAGCATGTGGGACTCCAACCAGAACTCTTTTTCAGCCTTGCTCAGATTTTGGACAGCTTCTTTCAGAGGCACCAGAACAGTCACATTGGCTCCTCTAGGGATGCTGAAGAGGGATTTCTTTTGCCCAAAGCAAGACAACACGCACAGGCGTTAATGCTAGTCACTTTCATCAACAGATGAAAAGACATGGAATCAAATATGTAGATCCACCACCAGCCTCATCAATGAAATGACTCAAATCAGCGGAGTCTGACATCTCCCGAGTCCCAGCATTTTTCACTGCCAAACTAACTTTACAAATCATAGTGTGTAGACAATAAAGCTGTTGTAGCATCCTATCTGATCCAAAGACTGATCTGCGTGATCATCAAAAGATGATTAACATGGAACCCTTCTAGAGCAAGTTCACTTTTCTCAAGGAAAGGCCTCGTTAAAATATGTAGGTCTGTTGATCACCACCAAAATATATATTCAACAAAATGCAAAAGTAGTTAAGAGCACAGTTTTAAAACTACCTAACAGATTGAAATATCAGTGTTTTGATTTTCCAAGCAACTGCCCTAATTTCATAGGCTGAAATTCTTTATTTATTTATGAGCCAGTTTCAGTGACCTCCATCTTTTGGACAGATATATACAAGGTTCTGCTTAGAGAGCCCTTTTTGTCAATAACCCTTAAAAGGCCACTTTTTTTCCTATAATTATTATTTTAAAATGTAAATGGATTTTTTCTACTGATTGAACAATATGCTAAAACTAAAATTTTGTCTTCTTTCAAAAATTTCCTCCCATTAAAAAGGCATTAAAAAAACAATGCAAAAGCCTTACCTTAATCCACTCATAAAAAGTTGAAAAGTGGTAATTCCTTACTAACTCCTTCAAAAAGAGAAAATAAGAAATTTGTAAAGCACTATTCCCAGGGTCTTAAAGAAAAAAAAAATACATAGGAAGAGGGATTCACACATTATGCTAAACAAGTTTAATTTAACCATGGTTTGCTTGTAAGCTAAGACAACGTGCCAAGACAATGCTAAGCAGACCACATTATAGCTTTAATACTACATGTAAACCAGGCAGAGGATGGGTGGATGCTTGGGGCCTTGCCTAACGATCAGTCCAAAAGAGAATTCTGATATTTTCCTACTATAACAGCAGAAACTACAGTTATTCATGTATTTAATTGTCTTTATTTTAAATATTTATGTTTTGTTTACCCTTTATATACTGTAGTTCTCAATGGCACACAGCATCTTTAAAAACACAGACTATATCAGAACAAAGCAACAGAGGGACATTCATTCACTCAAATGTTCCAATTGTCTGGGCAACATCCAGCTTCCAATAGTGCCACGTCAGAAGAGGACACTTTCCACAGAAGGCAGCAACAGGCTTTGCCTCATTACTGGACTTTTTAAGCCTGCTGGAAATGTGACAGAGTGGTCACCTGGCTCCTTCATTCATGTTCCTTACCTGACTTCTTTTTATTTTTTGTTTTGCGTTTTACTATTGTTAGGGACAGATCGTAATGGAGAAAATCTCTCCATGTGGTCGCTAAGAGTTGACACCGATTTGATGGCACATCAGCAACCAATCAATTTTACCATTACTTACAGAATACGTATTTACCAAGCAAATTAAAAAAAAAACTTACACTGACGACTTAATATAAAACAAGAGCTGTCTTTTCCTTCTGGCCCAAGCACCAACTACCTCTGACCATGGAGACAGCATTCAGCTCTCAGGGGGAAGGCGCCTTAGGCAAAGGAACTATCCCCATCGCCCTATGGCAAAGCAGCTATGGAAAGAGAGGTTTGGTTCTGCTTTATTGTCCAAACCAGCAATCTGTGCTTTGAACCAACTCTTTCTCAATGACTTGCACTTAATCCGTTTGTTTTTATTCTGCAAACATGATTTGGATACATTTTTTAGCATCACATTGACACCCAATAAGAAATCATTGTTTGCACGGTGGGTGGGATAGAGAGAGGGACGCCCCCCCCCCTCTCCTTCTTTGCTTGCCCCATAGATGCCCGCTTCCTCCTTTTCCTTCCAAGAGTTGTCCTACTTCCAGTCTGGTACAATGGACAAGGTGTTGGACTAGGAGCGTAGGAAACCCAGGTTCTAATCCCCTCTTCAGTCATCATATTTCAACTTCATAGAATAATATATTCATACTACAAACTAGTTTAAGACTCCTAACACTGTAATGCAGTGAGAAAAATCATCATCTCTCACAAAGCTAGTCACTGTGGTTTCCGGTTTAGGAATGGGAAAACTAGAAAGTGCTGAACTTTTTTCTTTTAATAAGGAAGCTAAAGGCGGAACAGTGCTTTTTTATCTTAGAGAAATATTCCTTGGCATATTTTCTGTCTACTCTTGCTCTTTTTTAAATGGGAATGATAAGAAAAAGCCGAGTTTGAGAAGTGAGATACTGTGCTGGGCACAAAGAGAGAAGCCACTTGATGCTTCTCTTGCTCCAGGTTATCTGCCTTGTCTGAAAGATGCTCCCATAAAAGAGGTCTTTCCCAGCCCTATCAGAAGATGGCAGGCAGAACAGAGCCATTGCCATTGAGGTATGGCCCTTGCCTGGTATTGAGGTTATCAGCTTACTCTGCCCACCTGAAAAAGAACGGAAATGCATCTTTTTACCTTCATCACATCACCATAACATTGGATTCCATCTCCTACATATCCTTCAGAACAACGGCAAGCTTTTTCCCCAGTACTAAGAGTCTGGCATACAGCCTGTTGAGTTATAAAAAAGACAACACTCGGCAGTAGGAAAGTAATATCAAGAAAATAGGCAGAGCTTATTGTCACCTAGATAGGATGCTAAAGGCCTAACACAGAGTGGTACAGAGTGGTATGAACCCCAGGGCTGTGTGCAGTCCCCAAAATCTTTGGTGTGGCCCCCGATAATTTCCAAAAGTTGTGACTACATTGTTAATTTTAATGGGACTAATGACAATTATTCTGTACATGTCTAGAGAATAATCATATAACTTCATTTCCTCTGAAACGAAACTGTAAATGAAACAAAATCAAAGTGAGTTCTTTGCCCTGGCTTCAGGAGTCTGCTTTGAGAAACACAACCTCTGCACAGTATCCTGTAGTGGCAACCTGCGGAAGACCTTTGTATCTCGAGGGGTTAGGTGGCATGTTTTGATTTTTCTTCCCCCGCACCTAGGAGATCAGAGTTTATTGTGAGTTATACTGTTGTTTAATTGGCTTGTTTTTATTTCTGCTTGGCATGGGAGGGGGAGAGAAGAAGCATATGCCCACTCCTCCAACAGCCCTAGCCCACTCCTCCAACAGCCCAGAACATAACTTTGTTGGAAGTGGGGGGAGAGAAAACCCCCAGCTTGTTAAGTTTAAGCATAAATTCACTCCTCCAGCTGCCCCTCTAGCGGCTTGGAATGGGGGGGGGATGATAAGAAATTGTTTATGCTTAGGCACTGCCTTATCTGATAGCTTCCCAGGCTCTGGGAATGATGTCATGGACAGGTGCCGGGCCCCAGAAGGAATCCCAGTCAAGGTCAGTCTGGGCTTGGTCACGGGGTTTGGGAGCCAGGCTTTGATAAAAACCTTGGGATTGTCTTTGGAGTTTGGGAACTTTGATACAGGCTCAGGACGCTGGGTGCTGTGGGACTCAACAGCCATTCCTTTTGGGGTTATTCTCTGCTATCTTAGCCCAGTTCCTGGTAGCAACAAGAGAATAAAGGTATCATCTTGTTTGGTATGTATGTATGCATTTCTTTTTATATGCTATGCTTGTTATGCTCTTTGTACTTTAGTTAAACTGTGCTTTTATCTAATTTGGTTTGTTTATAATAAAGCTTTAAGTTTCTTTGTCCACTGGTGTGCTATTATCTCTGGATCTAAAAGAATCAATTGCCCGGGCCCCTGATCAAAGAGGCGTGGACACTTGGCATATCCAAAAAACAGTTGAGGCCCTCAGACCAAGACATGGGCTAGACCTTTAAAAGCAAACATGTGTTTCATCTTCTGGGTCTCTGTGCTAAAGCAACCCATTTTCTCTTTGTGCAGGCTAAACTGCTTCATCTTGCTTTGAAAGAGCAGAACAGAAGCATTTGAACAGGTATGAACGAATGCATCCGTAGTTGCTTTTGGTCTCATTATTCCCATGTTAACTCTATTCTTCAAAACCTCTGTTAAAAAAAATAGTACACTTTTGTTTGTGTTTTTCCTGATATAAGGATTTTTGCATGCAACTATGCCATATACGTACATTTTTGTAATTGTTTTTCCTATAGTATTTTGTACATTTTATTATTAATACACATTGTTTATGCTTACTTTAATAAATGCACTTTTTTATCTGGAGGATTTCTTTCCACTACTCTGGAAAGATTACTATACAGTAAGGTAATTCCAATTAACATACAATACTAATGCATTTGGAAAGTATGAACTAAATGAAATCTATCCCTACAGATGTTTAAATGAAATTATGAATCAAATGAAATCTACCTATACAGATTTTTTTAAAGTACATGACACTACTTTCAGATCTGTTTTTAAAGAAAGGATTATTTCAAAAACCTAAAACATTTGGTTGAAGGGAAGGCTGAGACTAAAGGAGTTAGGATGCATATAATAGAAGTGCTGTATCCCTTATATTACTTCCAGCTGTTAAAACCTGCTGAAACTCACATGGGTGGCACCTGTTTCAACGCAAACCCTAGCTTCCCCAATTCTGTGCCTTTTATACAGAGCTCCTGCACTCGCCCCAGCTCTTGCCAACCTAGCAATTCGAAAGCATGCAAATGCAAGTAGATGAATAGGTACCACTTCGGTGGGTAGGTAACAGCGTTCCACACGCGTCATGCCGTCCACATGACCGTGGAAGCGTCTTTGGACAACGCTGGCTCTTCTGCTAACAAACGGAGATGAGCACCGGCCCCTAGAGTCGAACACGACTGCACAACTGTGCGGGGGGGACCTTTACCTTTTTTCCAAACTGTGTATCGCAACATGTTAGTGTGTCGGCTGCAGTGTCTGGGTGTGTCACGGCTGCTGCTGCCTTCAAACCTGCTGTGATTCCACGCAGGTCCTAGTGCCTGCTTTGTGCCCTATTGTAAGAGTGTGTCACGGAATGATGCATGTCTAAAAAGTGTGTCACCAACATGAAAAGTTTGGAAAGCTCTGCTTTTATACCTGTTGGATGACTCGTATCACACCAGTTATTGTGGCTGTTAGTCAGGGGATCTAGAGGGCAACACATCTAAAATATATTAAACAGGGAAGGCTGTCCTAGATTATTCCCATGTCTTACCAGTTCATGGCAGCCACCATTGTCCATCATACAAGGGTCAATCTTATCACAGTTGTAACCATCACCCTCATAGCCTTTCTTGCACATGCAGCTGCTCTAAAAATTGAAAGAGCAGGCACATTAGTTCCTATCCAATAATACAAGTTTTCCAGGAAAAAGAAAAAGCTCTCATTTTAAGCTCTGTTTAATAGCTTCTGGAAATGTAGAAAAAAAAAGAAAGCCTGTTACTGATATATTTGTATCTTGAAATCTGGAATCAACCTAAATAGAAACATTCTGGATTTGTCACATGCAAGACTAGATAACAGTAGGCAGCCAGCAATCCTCCAACTATTCTGAGCTACAACTTCCAAAGTCCTTTCCTATTGATATCAATAATAACAACAATAGCTCTATCTGAGGACAATCCCCCAAGATGGAAGTAGATCTGGTGATCCTACAGTCATTTGCACCCATTGAGACTAGCATGGTCCTTGGTTCAGAATCAGTTCCTGAATCTTCGGACCCTCTCCCAGGACTCTGATTTAGATTCTCCAGTGCAGTCATCTAGCCTATGCAAACTGTGGTGACAGCAGCAGCATCAGAATATTGGAAGGCTAAGAGAACCAGCGTGCTTCCTTGTAATCAAGGCCACCTTAGAATCTACTCAAATATGGCCCAATGTGCCAGGATAACTGTCCAGCCAAATCAGGCTTAATAAGCACCACCTGAGTTAAGACTGCTAACTTAGTATTCCTTGATTGCCTTGCAGCTGTGTCAGGTTTAACAAGAACCAGCTGTGTAAGCATGAGCCAGGCATGGTCTCTAGTATTAAACTCCCTGTTTGAGAATAGCCCCTTGCTGGAAATAGTTTGCTCTATTGACCTGTGTACTCTATTGACTCTGGGCTGCCTAGACCATCAACTTTGCTCTCTTCTGTTTGCTTTTTTGGAATCTTAACTTAGACTAGCACTAGTGTAGCTTTTAACTTCCAGACTGACTTACGGGTTATACTTCTGCATTTTGTGTGGCCATGAGTCACCCTTTGGGGGAATTAGACCAAAACAAATATTTTCCTGGAATTGTGCAACAAAGGGCAGCCACGTGATCCTGGGGAAAGGCAGGGCGACTTTAAGGAGCTACAAATTCTCCGTTTTATTGTTCCATTCGGTGCAACTGCATAGGGCTTGGAAACATTAAATTCTATGGCCTGCAGCCACTTTAAATATACAATACTATTATACAAGCAAGCACAAGCCTCATCATTATTTAACCAGCCCAAGAGCCATAGATCCTTTTTAACAAGATAGCGCAGAATAACAATACCTGTCCGGGGCCAATGTAATTACAATCAGCACTGATGTGGCAGCCTCCTCTGGTCTCAGTTACACAATTGTCTATGGCAACACAAGCTTTTCCATCCCCAGTCCAACCCCGGATGCACTGACAGCTGACCATGCCAGGACCCGTACTGGTACATGTAGCCTGGCAAGAAATGGAAGAACAAGATAAGCAAGTGCTACCAGCATCTTTTGCAAGCGAATGAGAGAAGGGCATTTCTGCACTTTCCATTTAAGCTATTCTTGTCCTGTGCTCATGCCATCTTGACTCTAAGCCAGCTTAAGAAAATCTTGTCCCAGCTGAGATATTTTGGCAGCAACTTGCAAGTTATTTGGTCTGGACTGTAGGCTATCACATCCTCTCACTGGATAATTCCCCTGTTGCTATGTCTCAGGAAAGCACTTTCCTTCCTATGGGCAGGTCTTTTGGGATATATATATAGTTTGTGGGGGGGGGTGTGCACTTTTTTTTTAAGTACAAGGGAATTGGGTTGGAGCCTCCAGTTTGGGTGAAAATTAGAATTATCCTGACATGCAGTTTTAGCCACTGGGGGTTTATTCTAATGCATCCTTTATCTGGATTAATCTGAAAGAAGACTTAAGTTAGTAAACAAGAAAGTGCTCACCCACTTACATTTTCTGAACATCCTCCCTGTCCTGGCTTGCTACAGCCATCAATAGGCTTGCAGGAAAACCCATCCCCTTCATATCCATCAAGACAGACACACCTAGAAGATAGGCAGAGAGAGCAGCTAATTAAAGCTGGGTTGCCTACTAATTGCATACTCATTCAGATTAAAGTAATTACAAGAAAATCTCATTTTAATTGGGGGAAGGCATGTTTGTTATTTATGAATGTCCAGTAAATCAGACAGTATGTTATCATGCTAATTTATGACACTTGAATGACAGCATCATGCAAATGATGTCATTTGCAACAGATTGTGTCATTTGCATATTTTATTAGATTTGCATAATGACATCATTGTGCAAATGCCATATATTGCAGCAGAATTTGGTCCATTGTATGCAAAGGTCCACTAAATTGAGGTTTCACCATAGTTTCAAATGTCTGGAATCATTCAGAGTACCTGTATCTTTCAAATATAGTGACTGGATTCACACATTGCACTAAACTATGTTTTGCTTAAAACACAATTAGCTGGGTTCATATGATATCCTAAGCTAAAAGCAAATACCAAAGCAATACCAAAGTATATTATGGCTTAGCATGATGTGGGAATCAAAACAATAGCTATGTTCCCCTGGATCTAAGGAACAGTGTCTTAGTCTCTTCTTTCCCTCATCTAAAAGCCAGTTACAAAGCTGTTTTTCATCAAGGGGTAAAAAATTGGGCAATCCTGAAATCAGATTGATTATATACTTTGCAGCCAAAGATGGAGAAGCTCTATACAATCAGCAAAAACAAGACCTGGAGCTGACTGTGGCTCAGATCATGAGCTTCTTATCACAAAATTTAGGTTTAAATTGAAGAACGTAGAGAAAACCACTAGACCAATCAGGTATGACCTAAATCATATCCCTTATGAATATACAGTGGAGGTGAGGAATAGATTTAAAGGATTAGATCTGGTAGACAGAGTGCCTGAAGAACTATGGATGGAGGTTCGTAACATTGTACAGGAGGCAGCAACTAAAACCATCCCAAAGAAAAAGAAATGCAAGAAAGCAAAGTGGCTGACTGATGAGGCTTTACAAATAGCTGAGGAAAGAAGGGAAGCAAAAGGCAAGGGAGAAAGGGAAAGATATAAACGACTGAATGCAGATTTCCAGAGAATAGCAAGGAGAGATAAGAAGGCCTTCTTAAATGAACAATGCAAAGAAATCGAGGAAAACAATAGAATGGGGAAGACTAGAGATCTCTTCAAGAAAATCAGAGATATCAAGGGAACGTTTTGTGCAAAGATGGGCATGATAAAGGACAAAAAAGGCAGGGACCTAACAGAAGCAGAAGAGATTAAGAAGAGGTGGCAAGAATACACAGAAGAACTAAACAAGAAAGATCTTAATATCCCTGATAAATACGATGATGTGGTCACTGACCTTGAGCCGGACATCCTAGAGAGTTAAGTCAAGTGGGCCTTAGGAAGCATTACTAACAACAAAGCTAGCGGAGAAGACAGTATCCCAGCTGAGCTATTTAAAATCCTAAAAGATGATGCTGTTAAAGTGCTGCACTCAATATGCCAACAAATTTGGAAAACTCAACAGTGGCCACAGGATTGGAAAAGGTCAGTTTACGTACCAATTCAAAAGAAAGGCAATGCCAAAGAATGTTCAAACTACCGTACAATTGCGCTCATTTCACATGCTAGCAAGGTTATGCTCAAAATCCTACAAGCTAGGCTTCAGCAGTATGTGAACCGAGAACTACCAGAAGTGCAAGCTGGGTTTCGAAGAGGCAGAGGAACTAGAGATCAGATTGCCAACATTCGCTGGATCATGGAAAAAGCAAGAGAGTTCCAGAAAAACATCAACTTCTGCTTCATTGACTACGCTAAAGCCTTTGATTGTGTGGATCACAACAAACTGTGGCAAATTCTTAAAGAGATGGGAGTACCAGACCACCTTACCTGTCTCCTGAGAAACCTGTATGCGGGTCAAGAAGCAACAGTTAGAACCGGACATGGAACAACCGACTGGTTCAAAATTGGGAAAGGAGTACGACAAGGCTGTATATTATCACCCTGCTTATTTAACTTATATGCAGAATGCATTATGAGAAATGCCAGGCTGGATGAATCACAAGCTGGAGTTAAGATTGCCGGGAGAAATATCAACAACCTCAGATATGCAGACGATACCACCCTAATGGCAGAAAGTGAAGAGGAACTAAAGAGCCTCTTGATGAGGGTGAAAGAGGAGAGTGCAAAAGCTGGCTTGAAACTCAACATTAAAAAAACCCAGATCATGGCATCTGGTCCCATCACTTCCTGGCAAACAGAAGGGGAAGAAATGGAAGCAGTGACAGATTTTATTTTCTTGGGCTCCAAGATCACCGCAGACGGTGACTGCAGCCATGAAATTAAAAGACGCTTGCTCCTGGGGAGGAAAGCTATGGCAAACCTAGACAGCATATTAAAAAGCAGAGACATCACCTTGCCGACAAAGGTCCGTATAGTTAAAGCTATGGTTTTCCCAGTAGTAATGTATGGCTGTGAGAGTTGGACCATAAGGAAGGCTGAGCGCCGAAGAATTTATGCTTTCGAACTGTGGTGCTGGAGAAGACTGTTGAGAGTCCTTTGGACTGCAAGGAGGTCAAACCAGTCAATCCTAAAGGAAATCAACCCTGACTGCTCATTGGAAGGACAGATGCTGAAGCTGAAGCTCAAATACTTTGGCCACCTAATGCAAAGAGAGGACTCACTGGAAAAGACCCTGATGCTGGGAAAGACTGAAGGCAAAAGGAGAAGGGGACGGCAGAGGATGAGATGGTTAGATAGCATCACCGATGTAATGAACATGAATTAGAGTAAACTCCGAGAGACAGTGGAGGACAGGAAGGCCTGGCGTGCTATGGTCCATGAGGTCACAAAGAGTCGGACACGACTAAACGACTGAACAACAACAAAAAGCATTTCTACTGCACAGTAGAGGAAATCCCATTGAATTCAGTGGGTCATGTTTCAAAGAAGGATGTTTAGGAACATCCAAATGGAATTAATGGACTGTTCTGTTCACTTTTACCAAAGTTGCTTTTCAAAGGATAGAAGGAGGTATTGCATTTTCATGCCTTAAAGCTTCCATAAACTTCTTTTAGGCAAGAGATTAAATATGAAGCTCTGGCTGCAGAGGCTTTTTCTGTGATGTTTTATGCCTTTCCCCTTCAAACAGAGTAAGGATTCTGATCCCAGACCCACCCGACACAGTGCTCACCTTACAGTGCCATTCAGAGTACAGGTTGCGTGGACATGGCAGTTGAGAGCGGCACCAAGAGATCCACAATTGTGAGTGTGTGTGTCACAAAATTCCCCAGTGTAGCCAGCCGCACACGTCCCTGTCTGGCATATACCCCCGCTTCCTGGTCTGTTGTCACAAATTCCATGGAGGCAGCCACAATCTTCCATTATGGGTAGAGAAGAGAGAGAGAGACCTTAATCAACATTGTGACGTTCAGATTTTAATCGTGGGATTTCTTGAATCCCTTTAATGAAATTTAATCCATGGGGTGGCTTGGGGCTCCCTTTCAGCTTTGTGGTGCTGACCGTAAAAGATGGAGGATTCGTGTGGGCCAAGATATTGTATAAAAAGAGGTCACTTCTGGCATTTCTTAGGGAAGGGCAGCAAGTTACTGAATTGTCCATTACTATTTTATTTGTTTTCACTTCCAGGCAGGGGAAGCTTGTGGCACCCTTTCCTTTTCCGTTTCTCTCCAGCACCAGAATAAATTTACCAGGCTTGGGTATTATGGACCTGGGTATAGAAGGAAGGGTGCCATTTCTAGCTCTACTTCAAGCAGCCAAATCTCTCCCCTTAGCTCAGCGCCTTCCGGCTTGATTTGCGTCCCGGACCTTCACTGCAGTTCTCCCCGTGCTTGTTTGGGTTTGAGCAGATGTGGCAGGCAATTCCTTTGAAGCCATCATGGCAGTTGCATCGACCATTTCCGTGAATCCCTTCATTACACTAAGGGGAAAAGCAAATGCCAATGGGATGTTACAGGAGACCATTTGCTCTTCCTATCAGCTTACTACAAGGTCATTCTCCTGACCTAGTCAAGTCTCACTTATAAATTCCTATGTATTCTTAATGTAGCCATATATATTAAATTATTCTGGGGCTGCAGCAATGACATTTGTTTTCAATCAAATATGTTCTTCTACGACTCTCTCTTTCCTTCTCTGATCTTTTATCGTTCAACAGCATATATCTGCAAGTTTCCTGCAACTGTTTTTTCCTGACACTGTTATTTAATACATGTCTAAGAATTCTGTGCCACTTTGTTGAGCCCCAGACAGCTGGGCGAGATCAAGGAAGCAGAAGCTACACAGACTTCAGAAAAGGGTCTTTAATGCTTGTCTGGGATAAATATAGCATCTTGGAAACTATAACAAGAATTTCCCAGCCTCATTTATAGTGAGTTCATCAAGGCAGAGTCTCTTTGAATGCTTTAAAATGCTTCTTCACAGATTTCTATTCACCTGAGCAAAGGTGCTGTTTATGAGATAAGCTGTCAACTGACTTATTCACTACTCTCCCTTGATTGTTTACATCTGTGCTCTCATTCATTCTTTCCCAGTCTCCCATATCTCACACACTTACATTTCCTTTGCCGTAGCATGGATTGGTGTATCCACCGGGACATGGGCTGCAGGAAGAACCAAAGAACCCTTTGCAGCATCCAGGCACCTTTTAAATAAATACACAACAGCAAAAAAAATTGTTCAATGTGCCATTCTTCTTCCATTTTCAAGGTATAGCTACACCTTCCCACCGTCCCCTCCCTGACAGAGAGACTCAAGGGAAGAAAAGCCTTGTTTTTGCCTTTCTTTATTTTACCTTAATAAGGAGGCCCATATTCTTTATCAAAGGATTGTTTAAGTAACAAAGGGATCTTTTGTCTGGGCAGGGGAGGAGAACAAGTGAGAAAGTATTGGCCAGGAAACAACCTCTGGTACTCTCTGAATCTGTGAACTAACCTCTGGCAAAATGCAAGCCAACTATCCCAAATTCTTTGAGGGTATCTCATACACACTATGTGGCCAAGATGGTGGCTGTGAAGGTGCAACTGAAGCTCTGCCCATTTTTACAATGCACACCCTGCGGACACCCCTGATCTCAGGAGGCAGGGAGGGGGGAACTTCCTTTTGCTATGTTTCTTGTATGTATAAATATATGTGTTGTGTGTGTGAGAGTATGTAAGTGTGTGTGCATTTATGTGAACAATAAAGAGCTCAGTGTTCACACCTGAGTCTTTATATATCCAAAGCAGCTTCAGCCACACAAAATAGGAAGAGGTGAACAGACTTTGGGGAGCCTTAATTTTTGTATAAGTATTTAAAAAATACATCTAGGGGAGGGGTGAAAAACTTTTATGTTGCAAACCAGATACAGGCAAATGAGGACTAACGGGCATGAAATGCTGACTGAATATTGGGGAGGGTGCAGAAAAGAGGAGAGACTGGAAACAGAATATTCTAAAAGATAGCATGACTGGCTATGAGATGTGTGTGTTTCTGTGTGTATGATATAATATGCTAAAGAAAATCGCTCTACATTACAAGATACTGTCCATTTCTACAAGTCAAATATTCTCTGTATTGATCTTCACAGACTTACCATTTAGCATTGTGAGAATTTGAACACATTCAATACATAAAAGTACCATTCCCAAATGGATTACCACAAGAAAAGGAAAGTGAATTGTGACACAGCAGTGTTAGGTCCTGCTCCTGTAAAAGGATTGGTGCCATCATAGGCAACTTCTCATTCACTCAACTACTGTATATTCATATTGATGATTGCCAACTCATAGGAATCCCTACTAGTGAGCTACAGTATCTTCTACAGTCATCCAACCATCACTGTGCTGATACAACAGTGATGAGTAAAAGATATATGTCTTCAACAATGGTGAAGAAATGGTGGTAGAATGAATTGTGATGAATAGTTTGTTTGTGAATGGATGGAAATTGGCACTGGGGATGCTTCACCTTAGAGTAAAAAGTGTCCAGATGAGCATTTTCTTAATTTTATTTCATTTGATTTCGGTGCCACCCAACTCCAGATGGATTCTGGGCAACTCACAGTATATATTAAAAAAGCAAGGTAAAATAAAATGGAAGCCGGTAGACAAGATGAAACATGCAGCCACATATAGACATGTAGACCTTCACCAGTGAACAATAGATTACCAAGCTGCTAGTCCAAGAGCATGTTTCATAGATGGCAAATAGGAGATAATCCAACGTTTGGCAAGGAGTCTACTGAATAAATTTTGGAATGATGGAAACATGACATTTCATAATAAATATTCCCTGCTGGGTACCTTACACCTACCACAACAGTTTGATTGCAGTATCTCTGGCAACCCTTCTTCAGAACATTCAAACCAAATGGATCCTGAGTATAAACACACTCTGCTGAAAAAGCCTTGTCTTCCTTTGGAAGCAAAATGGATTATAGTTAAAAAACATGTTTCATATATGTTCCATGTTTTCACACATGTTCCATAAGCTCTTGCCAGCCAATGAATGTTCAAAGAGGGGCAAAGTCAGAGGGAGAACTACAAAACAGGAAAAGCCACAAAACAGCTTCCTCTCTGACAAAGAGAAATCGTGCTTTTCAAGGTAGCCCTCTAGTTCACCTCGCAAAGAGATAGAACAAGGAAGACACAACAGAAATTGTGTTGCAAGCAAGTTTTTTTGATTAGGAGCCAACACATCACAAGGCAGTCATCTGTTCTGGATAGAGATAGGGAAGAAGGCAGATATCATTCTGTAAGCAATTTTAGAGAACTTTGGAGAATTCCATTGTAAACAATGGTCAAGCCTCACTTATTTCAGAGGGAGAGAACAACAGAGGTTTCAACATAATTTTGTATTCTGTTTTTTAAGTACCCAACTGCAGAAAACCTTGCATGAGAACTCTTTTCTTTTTCTTTTTAAGTAAGGCGCACTTCAAGCTATGACCAGGGCTTGTTCTAAAGAACTGAAATATCTAGTATGCCAGCAACAGTCAATTCACTGTCAAGAGTGCTCCATAAAATGGTACTTTGCAGATACAATGGCTCTTAGAAATATGTATTTGCAGCTTCCACAGCATACAGGCTTGCTCAGTTGTCCTAATGTAAATCATCTCTGATACTGTTGAAGTACAACTAGCATACAGTAACAGCAATTCATGCTTGTATTTCATAGTCCTTGGAAATCACTATTGTGCCAATTGCTGTAGTCAACCTGCCGTTCCAGAACTGACAGAGAAGCTAGAAGAGCAATGGCAAGAGGACTAAAATGCAACAACTAAACATGAACAAACAAATAAAAGGCAGTTCAAATATGCTTAAAATAATTTGGACTCCCTCCAGCTGACGCCAGCCAAAGTGGACCTTTTCAAGCCTCTATTAACTTGGCCTCAAAGATGCCAATGCAGAAGAAAGGCTGGGTGCCTTGTTCTGCCCTGCACTGATTTTGATAAACTTGGTTTTTTATTTCCTTCCTGGTTTGTTTATATGCTGGGTATCTGCTGAACATCTATCTCCCATCTAGAATTACATTTGAAAGGTAGAGGGCTGACTTCACCAAAAGTATCAGAATCTGGAAAGCTTGAAAGGCTGCATATAGAAGTCATGACAGCTAATATTCATGCTGTGCATTAGCGTTGTATGATTAATGTTTCCTGTGACAGGGCCACAAGAGGCAGCTGACCACACACAGCACAACCTCCATACAGAAAAATCAGGGCCAGTTACCATAATGTTGCTGTCAGGAGGGCAAACGCTGCTATTAAGGAGCTCACAATCCACACAAGATCCCTGTAATAAAAGCCAAGAGTAAGAAGTAATTAATTAATACAAATGGATGCTAAATAACAGAAACAGATTCTCCATGCCCTTATTACCGCCAGAAGATTAGTTCTCCAAGATGGGAAGGACAAATGTACTGTATGGCCCCAATTACCCAGTGGATTGAAGGATTGATATTACTTGCATCTGACAAACAAGTTGTCTACAGACATAGATTATGCGTGGATGATTACAATGAAAAATGGTTATCTTTGAATGAAACTGTTATGTAAAAAACTATATGTGTACATCTCTATATGCAAGAGAAGCCCTTATATACAGTATATAATTTATTTGGTTGTAATTGCATTGCTTTCTCTCCCTCTCTCTCTCTTTCTCATTCTCTCTTTTTGTTATTTTTAAACATTTTTCTTTTACTTTTTTTCTCTCTGTACTGTTCTATTAAAGAAATAAAGCAAAAACACCAATTCGAAACAATCCTAAGGCCAGTGAAGAACCCCTACCCTGTCCCACCTCATCCATCAGAATTTCACTAAATGTTTTTCTCATTGGAGAAAGGAAATGAGTTTCTTCAAACAGGATGAATGGCTGAAAAAATGCAGAGGAAATATATTCAGCACAGCACCATAACAAAAACAGAAGCCACTTATTTCCTACCAAGCATATTTTAATGCAATTTCGCCATCTTTCTTTCTGCTGCTTAAATCGTAGTTAACGCCTTAAAGATTGTACTCTCCTTTTATAGTTGACATGTAACACCAGATGAGAATGGTTCCAATGTTTTAAAAAATTAATAAATCTGTCCCGTAGTATCTGCTAGTGCAGCTGCAATGGCTGCCACAGGGACCACGTAAGATCAGTGCCTAGAAGCCTGTCTGCTTCTCTATCTAAGCAACAGGAAGCAGATGTTCTGAGAAAGGTGCTGAATCCTCACCAGGCCAACGGGCAGAGGCTGAGTCAAGAGGAAAGGCTAGTTCTCACAGGAAATGCAATATGATGGCCTCTGAAGAGCCCAACTGCTTTCGAGGTTAAAAATAGCCTGGGTATAATGTGTACATAGACAAACATTTGTCATTTTTTAGACTTGGAGTAAAGGGAGGAAATTAATGGGAAAAGAGCTGAATTTGCAGAAAAGGTGCAAGGAGGAAATGTCTGCTGGGATTGGACTGGCTGGTCCACAAGTCACCATCTCATACCAGGGGAACAAACTGGGTTTGAATTGAGAGAATGGAGCCTTTTCCCATCACCCTAGAACTTTCCATCTAATATATGGGAGGGAAGCATACAGGATAAAGAAAAAATTGGCTTACCTCCAACACTTTATAATGTATTTCATTACACTTCTGTGGCAGAATTGGGAGTATTGATGGAGGAATCAAAATGCCATCCAAAGTATGAATAATACCATTTGATGCCAAAATATCCCCTTTGTCTATTGCAATCTTGGAATCATCCAGCAGAATCCTTCCCTGGAGTTAAAAAAAAAAAGTATCTGCTCACCTGGAAGTCACTGAGACAGATCTACGCAAGGTAGACCCTGTCAAGGTATTGGTGTAATCACTTCACAGTAGAAAAATGGAAAATATCTCCTCAGTCCTGGAGGGAGCTATGCATAAAGAGAATGTGTACATAAACCTGCAAGCTACTGTCCCTAGAATGTAGTCAAAATCACAGGCAACATCTCCAGTTTCCTATCAAACTGGACAGTAATATTCTATGAATTTCAATGTACATTGTAACAGTACTTACATCGTTACCGAGCTCAATCTTCAGCAGTTGGTTTGCCATGGTCAGAATATGTGGCATCATCATTAGTTTTTCCACATAGACCTGGAAAATATTGTATTTATTTATATATTTATTTGATTTATACAGCCACCCATCTCACATACAACTGAGATTCCCAGGCACTGGGGCTTCAGACCAATATGTTCCGTTCATGAGTTACTTTCATTTGGCCCAGAGAAATGCTTGGCTTTCTGGAGGGGCATGGCTACTTTCTCATTAGAGGTGCATCTGGGTGAAGTTCTTATTGTGCGGTCACAAATCTTTCCCTGGCACCATGGTCCTAGTCCAGACAGGGCTCCTTCCATGGCCACATGTAGTCTCTTGCACTTTTACTGAAATTACATCTCATTGACAACAGTGAGATTTACTTGGGAATAAATATAGAGAGGATCTAACTATAATTTTAAACTGAAAATTACAGGATTCAGTAGACAATTTCTAAGACCAATGTTAGCGTATCATAAATACATGGAGAATGCAAAAGTGTTAACTTGCGCCATGACATCATCCTTGGAAATAGATGTGCCGGTATATATGTTTATGACCAATTATGACATAACTGGCCTAAAGAATGCTTTACCAGGAAATGGGCAGCTACTTTTTGCAAATTTATAGGGAGGCAAGTCTCATTTTTATAAAGGGTGCTTATAAATTGCTTGCAATTACTTCCAAGTACT
This sequence comes from Charina bottae, assembly GCA_023362775.1. Classification (NCBI taxonomy): domain Eukaryota; kingdom Metazoa; phylum Chordata; class Lepidosauria; order Squamata; family Charinaidae; genus Charina; species Charina bottae. Next base: position 2,288,986 of record JALMGJ010000022.1, read on the forward strand.
CCATGGAAAGTATATGCAAGCAAATACAGAATCTAGCTGTTACGTATGTGTGATCACACTTCAAATCCAATAAAACTTTTATCCATATAAGACATACTAAATGGTCTGAGAGCATCTGATGCAATAACATGGTTTACAAATGGACATGAGAAGCTTTTGCCTGGGAGAATGATTTAAGATTAAGATCCACATTTAAAATTAAATAAATGAGCCACAACGGGGGTTTCTAATTGGGCACAATCAGAAGCCCCTGTTTGTTTCAATTTGTTTTAAACCAATAGATTTAGTTTAACTATTATAAATCACTGCCTCTTTTGAAGAAACATGTTATGGCATGTCATAGACGGCATGCTTGTTCCTATTGTTCTATTTTTATTGTGCTAGTTCCCTAGAGAAAGGGAACTAGCCTCAAGCAGTGCATAGGCCTTTAGGCGAACTTCTGGTCCAGGGTTTCTCACCCTGGGCAACTGTAAGATGTGTGGACTTCAACTCCCAGAATTCCCCAGCCAGCCGTGGGAGGGGAGTTGAAGTCCACACAACTTAAAGTTGCCAAGGTTGAGAAACCCTGCTCTTGTCCATTTGCATTTCCTCTTCACCAGTCCAGAGCAAGGAGCAAATTACTTGTAAAAGTGATGAACTTGAAAAGCAAAAACAGCCTTACCGCTGCTGTGGGATAGATATGATGTTTCACAAGTTCCTGAAGCTTATTTATGCCCTGGTAAAGGAAAAAGGCAATTACACACTATCCTTAGACATTATGCATAATGGATGCTGATTGCACAAGAGAGTGTAAATAACAATATCTTGTCCATGCAAATTATATTTCAAAATCAGAGTTTCTTCCTGAAGGACAGCATGGCTTGTACAAATATGCCAAATTAACTTTTCACTCTAAAAAGTTTGAATTTTAGCAGAAAATGTATATATCTAATCCACCCTTTCTCAACCTTTTGACCGTGGAGGAACCCTTGAAATATTTTTCAGGCCTCGGGGAACCCCTGCACATTCAGGCTCAAATATAGGCCAGAAATTACAAAATTATTATATTTGTTTCATGTGTAGGCCTGTATATATGTACTAACAGGGTAACTTACCTCTTCAATGTGAAGTTGCCGGAATTTGAAACATTTTTTTAAATAAATTGTGCTCTCCCAGGGAAACCCTAGTGCAGGGCTTTCCAAAGTTTTCCCGCGGCGACACACCAACCGCTGTTGGTGTGTCGCCGCGGGAAAACCCAGAAGTGCTGCTGCCGCTTTCAGGTTTTTGCGCGCCGCCATTGGTGTGTCGCCGCGGGAAAACCCGGAAGCGCTGATGATGATCAGCGCTTCCGGGTTGTGTGGCGACACACCAGACTGTGTGTGGCGACACACTTTTGTGTCGCCACACACAGTTTGGAAAGCTCTGCCCTAGTGACCTGTCATGGAACCCTAGGGTTTCACGGAACCCTGGTTGAGAAACCCTGATCTAATCTATGTATCAATATAAATAAATGCTGCAAACAGGTAATCTTAATAGCACTCTTGTGGGTGAGGGGAGAAGTGGGTGGCAAAAAAAAAGAACAAGAAGGAATTTTGCATTGGCCAATGCAAAAAGGATAAAAGAATGATAACATGAAAATTAGAAGCTGCAGAAATGTGTCTAACACAAAAGGTTAATTCTTCACCCTATAAAGTTCTGGTCTTACTTATTATCAATCATTCTTCCACTACTCTGCATCCAGATTCTGGCTTTCCCATTCCAATTTAAACAAAACCCAAAACTCTAGATTGCTATGTTCTAAACCAGATCCTAGATTTGCATCTGCTTGTAATAAAAACAGTGTTACTTGAGACTAAGTCAGGGAAAAAGCATTTTTTTATTTAAAGTTATGCTTTGCCATTCTGCTCAATGTTACAGAGGAATGCATACATGCTGACTCTCAGTTTACATAATCAGGAGCTTATGCCTTTTAATAAAATGTGTTAGTCGGAAAAGATGTGACCAAATTCCTGATTTTTTGCCGCCATAAACTGACACGGCTCTCCCCCCACAACTTCTCAATTCATATGCAATTTTATCTTTGTAGTTTATTCTTCTGCTGATATTATCCTGGCAATTCATTTTGTTGCAGAAAAAGCAGCAGAGACAGAGACCTCAAAGACTGCTGAAAGCAAGAACACTATCCTGAAGGACTGCAGAATTATTATGACTTTCCTCCACCAATTACATTGAAGAGATCCATGTGCTTCCTCCATTCATTAGATCAATGTTTCTCAATCTCAGCACCTTTAAGATGGGTGGACTTCAACTCCCAGAATTCTCCAGCCAGCATGAAGTCCATCCTTCTTAAAGTTGCTGAGGTTGAGAAACACTGTTCTAAGGCCTTAAGAAATGCTGACAGGGTCGGGCAGAATCTGATCTCCAGGGGGGATGATGTTCCAAAGGGCAGGCACCACAATAGAAAAAAACCTTCCTCCCAGGCCCCACCAGATGGCATTCCTTAGCAGACAGAACCCAGAGCATCAACTACACAGTCCTTGTGACCTCAGCTTTTATATTATTCGGTCAATCAGCTTGAATTCAATAATGTCATCAGGAACATTCGTGAGCTTTCCTTTTATTTCCCTGGACCAAACTAGACATCTTCATCCTGTCTTATCTTGAGCCCAATCTCAAAGCCACTGATTACATTGTACTCTTTGTTTCAAGCATTCAGTTCTCTGCACTTTTCAGTTCTTTGTTTTTCTTGTTTGAGCTCCCTATATATTTTTAGTCTTTTAGCTCAGCTCCAAGATTGACCTGTAAGACTGTTGCTTTTGATCCTTTTCTAGAATAGTTTTTGTAATGTTTTCATATCTACTCCACATTTTCAGGGCCAGAATCCAGGCCAAATGTGAAAAGCCTGCACTGAAAGACCTGAATTGGTTGCCAATCAATTTTCAGTCACTATCTGAGCTGCTGAGTTTAACTTCCAAAGTTCCAAATAGCTTAAGGTTTAGGTAGTCTCATTTGACAGACTACCTATTAACCCATCTGGGTATTAAGACTGGCAGATCTCCTAAAACCCTCTTAAAGATACCCACACTTTCAGAGGCCGTTCTTCAGCATGTGGGAGATGCCACTTCTTGTGTTACTCTCAAACTATAGAATAGTCTCCCTTGGGAGTTGCAGTTAGCCTTAGTAGAACCTTGGATTAAAATGGTTGATAGATGTAATTATTCTCCGCTGTAGCTATTCCCATAACTTTCTATGCATGTGCATTTACATATGTTAGTTCATATATGTATATAATAAGCATACAGTATACAGTACACAGAAGACATAGTAACATTAAAATCTCTCTCTCTCTATAAAACTTCCAGTAGATAGTTCACATTAGAATATTTAAATTCTGTAATGAACAGCAGCATTCAGTTGCACAAGAACAGATACAGGACAAAATAAAAACCCATATTTACAATAATGGCTTACAGAACAAGCTATAAGTTAGAGATTTTCTAGAATGTTGCCCTTAAGAAAGCATATTATAGAACAATCATTCTTATGATTGCCATCATTTACCAACACTTCTGATTATTCGGAAGACAAAACAATTGGCTATATAAACAATCCATGAGTCTGATCAAAATGAAAACTCATATGTCCTTATGATAATCCTCAAACTAATTAACGAAGTCTGTCTCACCTCTGTGAAGAGATAAATTAGTCTTCCATCTCTTAATTTATCCACTGCTTCATTACTTGGTACAAACACAGTAAAAGGTCCAGGACCATCCAAAATTGATGGAAGGCCACAATTCTGCAAAATATTAAGCACCATGGCCATAAATAACTCTAGTGTAAAATGATTAATTAGCAAAATAAACATTTCTGGGTGTGAATTATGCTAAACAGCTAAATCACAGAAAACAATTATTCCCACCATTCCTGATGAAGATCTAGTTCAGCCAAACTAAAGTCCTACTGAAATGGTCAAATAATTTCTATAGCTCACTAAGGATTACTGATTTCAACAGGATTTGGTGTGAAGAACTTTATTTGAAAATGATCCAATGACAGATCAATTCAGATGTTCATAAACAACGGATAGGAGGACCATTTGAAGAAAAGAAACCCTGATCCTGTTTCTTGTGTGGAAAAAGGTTGAATCTCTTATTGCCCAACAGCCATATTATGGAAATGATCTGAAAACCATTCTTCATGAGATTTATTAATATTTTAATGATCTCCATTATCTACTACAGTACACCCAATTCTCCTTTTGCTCTCTTAAAAGGGAACACTTTTTCTATATCCTAATGCGAGTCATAAAAATATTAAATGTTCAAAAAGCAAAACCTGCATTTTTTCCAACAACTGAAAAAAGAAGCTGCAGTATCAGTGTTCATTTTCTGCAGGCCAGGATATGGGAGAGATACTCACTTCTAATATAGTTTCAAATCGGCTGGTGATCTCCATGGAAGCCAGGATTTCTGCAATTGTTTTCTGCAAAAACAGATAGACTAGAATGAGAAGTGGTGATATACACAGAAAGTCATTTCAGTTTGAAACAGTATACTAATGAAATATATATGTGCAAACAAATAATGGTACATTTCTCTCCTCCTTCTACTCTGTGCCATAACTAATGTTATTTTGTACAGAAAGGCTTTGAATTCCACTCACAATGCTTCCCCTTCCACTGATTTCAATAGAATTTGCTCCTTAGTAACTATGATTAGAGCACAATCTAAGTTACTAAATATACATGCCTATGCATGTGAAGCATTTGTATCCTGCATTTTGAATATCTTAAATTCAAGGTGGCTTTCAAGATATGAACCAACACAGAGAATCTGAACCACAAGGAAAAAACGCACCGGAAATAATAGAGGTAGAATGAACATGGTGTTGTAATAGCCTATTGTATATATCCAGTTTCCTGTTTTGCAAATGTCTTGTAAAAAAGTGAACTATAAAAGATTTAAAAGAAAACTGATACAAAAAACAACAACTGATTGCTATCGGCAAATATTGTACATTTAGGCTTCATGAAGATTCTCTGGAAATCTTTAGAGCAGGGGTCCCCAACCTGTTAGGAAGTGGGCCACAGGGCTCCCTCCTGTAACCCCCCCCGGTATGTGCGATTACCCCGCCTGCAAACCCCGCCCCCCGGTACACACAATTGGCTCCCGCCTGCAAACCCCGTCCCCCGGTGCGTGCGATTGGCACCCAACTGCAAACCCTGCCCACCCCGGTCTGTGGAAAAATTTTCTTCCACGACCGGTCCCTGGTGCCAGAAAGGTTGGAGAACGCTGCTTTAGAGGAATTGATCCAGCAAAGAGTAATATAAGGTTGCTCTATCTCTGCATGCCCAAGGGTGTTTTTTTTTAAGATGAGTTAATAGAGACGTAAAGGAGTGTTGAATCAAGCTCAGTTCCTGGTAACTATGGGGACATGTCCATGCTGGCTTCTTAGCAACAACGCCAAAGTGGTTTGCCATTGCCTTCTCCTGGGATATTTTTTCAACTTCCCAGTAGTGTTAGTTGAGGGAAATCTTGACTTTTTGAGTCAGGAATAAGTAAATATAGTCTGCCTATAAGGAAATGTAGACAACATGATGTTCCCAGATACCTTCCATGGTGCCCACTTTGGGGTCCAGTAGGCTTTTTATGGAGTTTCTTTCAACCAGAGAGTTATTTAGGAAGTTGGATGCTGCACAACAAAGCAGTAGCTTCCAATATCATATTTAGTACCTTTTGGTCTCACAAAGATGGCAGAGAACATTGTGAGATGGCTAACTCATTTTTTGTTCAATGGGTATATTGACTCAGCACAGCAGCCATTTTATAAGTGCACCCATCACATTGTCTCAAAATTCCAAATCTGCCCCTGGCCAACTTAACAGTTTGGGAAAACTGGGGAAAAATGAGATTCTAAGTGCAATATGCTTCCTGGTATATCTAAAATTATGCAGTAGGGAACTTTATATTGTCAAACCATTCATATGAGTCCAGTGCTATTTGGGGATGCATTGGAGAAGCATGTTAATAAAAAGGCTTTAGATTGATTCTTAGGAGGAGAGCAATGACAAATCTTGATAAAATAGTTAAGAGCAGAGACATCACACTGACAACAAAGGTCCGCATAGTTAAAGCAATGGTATTCCCCGTAGTAACCTATGGCTGCGAAAGCTGGACCATAAGAAAGGCTGAGCGAAGGAAGATAGATGCTTTTGAACTGTGGTGTTGGAGGAAAATTCTGAGAGTGCCTTGGACTGCAAGAAGATCAAACCAGTCCATACTCCAGGAAATAAAGCCAGACTGCTCACTTGAGGGAATGATATTAAAGGCAAAACTGAAGTACTTTGGCCACATAATGAGAAGACAGGATACCCTGGAGAAGATGCTGATGCTGGGGAAAGTGGAAGGCAAAAGGAAGAGGGGCCGACCAAGGGCAAGATGGGTGGATGATATTCTGGAGGTGACGGACTCGACCGTGGGGGAGCTGGGGGTGGTGATAGCCGACAGGAAGCTCTGGCGTGGGCTGGTCCATGAAGTCACGAAGAGTCGGAAGCGACTGAATGAATAAACAACAACAAAGATTGATTCTAGGTCAGAGATACAATTGTGGCCTATACTTAAAAGTTAATTTGTTGAAAGAATTATCCTCATATACTGCCCATGACTCTGTTTTCATAAGGAAAAAGAATACTCATCATACCTGAGCATTAACTTTGTCCATGGTGGCTGTTTTCCTTAGAGGGTTGACGAGATGTATAATGCCATTGACTGCTGGCAGATTGAAGTCTCTGATGTAATAGATTTTGTCTGGAGAATCTGAGTAACTGTACCTCTTGCGGGATACCTGGGAGAGCAATACAAGTTTATTCTATGGTAAATATTTCTCTATGGTTAAGTTTTATTATTGCTTTGACATTTGACTGCAATCATTTTAATACTTTTAAATGCAGTTTCTGTTCTGAAGAGCTAGTTGTTCTCCCAGCCTTGGGGACAGGTGATTATGGAGCCCCCTTCTTGTTTTGCTTTGTTTATATTTATATATCAAATTTATATGGCCGCCCATCTCACAAAAAGTGACTCTGGGCAGCTTACAACAAGATATAAAACAATAAGTATATCAAAACACCAGTCATTCATTAAAAGGTTTAAAAAATCATAAAGCATACCGATGAGATGTTAACAGCAATAATAGAGCCACCTCAAGTTCTCATTGGTCCCCTGGGACCCCCAGGCCTGATGACATAATGAGGTCTTGAGGGAGTTCTGGAAAATAAGTAGGGATGGTGCTAGCCTCACTTCGGAGGGGAGAATGCGCCATAAGGCAGGCGCCACAGCAGAGAAGGCCCACCTCCTGTGACCCGCCAAGTGTAGTTCCCTAACAGACGGGACCTGCAGCATGCCTCTTCTGCTGGACCTGATGGGGCGGGCAGATGTAATTGAGGAGAGGCGTTCCCTCAGATAACCCGGCCCCATGCCATGAAGGGCTTTAAAGGTCAAAAACAGCACCTTGAATTGGACCTGGAAGCAAATTGGCAACCAATGCAGCTCGCGCAGCAGAGGCATAACATGTGCTGTTCTAGAAGCACACATAACTGCCCGCGCCACTGCATTTTGCACCAGCTGAAGCTTCCAGATACTCTTCAAGGGCAGCCCCATGTAGAGCACATTACAGTAATTCAATGGGAGGTTACTAGGGCATGAGTGACTGTGGGCAGAACCTCTTGATCTAGGAATGGGCACAAGTGGCACACAACACAAAGCTGTGCAAAGGCCCTCCTAGCCATGACTGCCACCTGCTCTTCAAGCAGGAGTCATGAGTCTAGAAGGACCCCTGATTGCGCACCAGGTCTCTCTGGGGCAGTGCAACCCCATCCAGCACCAAAGATGGCATAGTCCTAGAACCAGGAGGCCCCAAAACCCAAAGCTACTCAGTCTTGCCAGATTTCAGCTGAAGCCTCTTGTTCCTCATTCAGATCTTCACAGCCTCCAGACACTGGGATAAGATGTTCACAGCATCACTAAATTTGTCAGGGGCAGAGATATATAGTCGGGTATCATCCACATACTGATGATACGTCACCCCATGGTGATGGATGAGCTTGCCCGGCGGCCTCATCTAGATGTTGAATAGGAGCAGAGAGAGCACCAAACCCTGCAGCACCCCACATAGTAGGGCCGAGGGTGGGATCTCTCCTCCCCAATCACCACCAACTGGAATCGACCCCTGAGAAAGGAGGTGAACCAGTACAACACCGTGCTGCCCACACCCAATCCCCTGAGCTGATCCAGAAGGATACCAAGGTTGATGGTATAGAAAGCAGCAGAGAGGTCAAGTAGGGCAAGGATGAATACACAACCCCCATCCCGCCCTCATCAGAGATCATCCAAAAGCAAGACTAATGTGTTTCTGTCCCATATCCAGGTCTGAATCTGTCAGCCTTCCTAGGTAGACCAGACAGGAAACACGACCAGATGAGCTAATCTATTTTATTGTCATCATTGGCGATCACTCGTAGCCGAGTAAGATTGTCTTCCAAAGGTAAAATTTTAACAGTGGATCCGTAAGTGGCTATAAAGGCCAATTCTGGATCCGCACAACCTCCCACAATGAGGGCATAGGTTTCCAGGTGGGAGACGGTCATGATGAGGGTTTGCCTGACGTGCCTTCCTTTTAGCTCTTTTCTCCCTTTCGCCCTATACTCGTGCTTCTTCAAAGTCCATAGCACCATTAATAAAGGCTGACCTCCATTTGAAACGCTCATGAGTTAGGGCTTCCCAGTTCTCAATGCTGATATTACATTTTTTTAAATTAGTTTTGAGAGTATCTTTGAATCTCTTTTGCTGTCCACCAATATTCCATTTTCCATTCTTAAGTTGGGAGTAAAGTAGCTGCTTTGGAAGACGGTGGTCAGGCATTCGAACAACATGACCGGTCCAGCGAAGTTGATGTTGGATGATCATTGTTTCAATGCTGGTGGTTTTCGCTTCTTCTGATACGCTAACATTAATCCACCTATCTTCCCAAGTAATTTGCAGAATTTTTCGGAGGCAGCACTGATGGAATCTTTCAAGAAGTTGGAGGTGGCGTTTGTAGAGGGTCCATGTTTCACAGGCGTACAGAAGGGTTGGTAGTACAATGGCTTTGTAAACAAGCATTTTGGTCTCCCTGCGAATGTCCCGATCCTCAAACACTCTACGCTTCATTCGGGAGAAAGCTACACTCGCAGAGCTCAGGCGATGCTGAATTTCAGCATCGATGTCGGCTTTTGTAGATAGATGGCTGCCGAGATAAGAAAAGTGGTCGACATTTTCTAGTGACACACCTTTAAGCTGGATTGATGGCGCTGCGGAGGGATTGGTTCAAACTTGCTGGTAAAGCACTTTGTTTTTTTTAATGTTAATCGAGAGGCCAAGCTTTTCATATGCTTCTGCAAAGATGTTTAGGATAGTTTGAAGATCTTCCTCGGAGTGTGCACAGACTACGTTATCATCAGCATATTGAAGTTCTATAACAGAAGTTGTAATTACCTTATTTTTTGCTTTCAGCCTACTAAGATTAAAAAGCTTTCCATCTGTTCGATATATAATTTCTACACCAGTAGGAAGTTTCTCTTCAACAAGGTGTATAATCATAGCGATGAAGATAGCGAATAAGGTTGGAGCAATAACACATCCCTGTTTAACGCCGGATTCCACTTTTAATGGATCGCTTTGAGAGCCATTGTTATTCAGGATTGTTGCCATCATGGAGTAGCCGCAAGATGTTCACAAATTTATCAGGGCATCCAATTTTCAGAAGGATGGTCCAGAGAGCAGTACGATTTACAGTATCAAAAGCTTTAGTCAGATCAATAAACGCCATGTACAGAGGGCGGTTTTGCTCCTTGCATTTTTCTTGAAGCTGTCGTGCAGTGAAGATCATATCCACTGTTCCCCTGGAAGGGCGGAAGCCATTTTGCGTTTCAGGGAGGATGTCTTCTGATACAGATAGGAGACGGTTTGCGATGATCTTTGCCAGGATTTTGCCTGCTGTGGCTAGAAGGGAGATGCCTCGATAGTTTCCACAGTCTGTTCTATCACCCTTTTTAAAGAGAGTGATAATTATGGCATCCCTAAAGTCTGCTGGAATCTCCTCCCTCATCCAGATTTTTTCGATGAGCTTATGAAGTTGTTGTGTAAGTTCAGGCCCGCCTTCTTTAAAGACTTCAGCAGGAATCCCATCAGGTCCACTAGCTTTGTTATTTTTCATTTGTTTAGTGGCTTTACTGACTTCCTCCAAACTAGGGGGTACTGCAAGATCATTTCTTATTTGTTTTTGCGGGATTTGCAAGAAGACTTCATCAGCCACAGTAGAGTGACGATTAAGGAGACTGTAGTAGTGCTCTTTCCAGCGCAGTGCAATAGACTCTTTGTCCTTAAGAAGTTTAGCACCATCTACTGAGCGTAAGGGATTTGTACCATGGTTTGTTGGTCCATAGATGGCCTTTATGGCATTAAAAAAGCCCCGTGCATCATGAGCATCTGCAAAATGTTGGGTTTCTTGGGCTTTTTTTATCCACCATATGTTCTTAAGTTCTCTAGTTCTTCTTTGGACTTCTGCCTTTGCACTGGCGTAGATTTTTTTCTTAACAGCACAGTTAATATCTTTTTGCCATATCCGGAAGGCTTTCCTTTTCTTGTCAATAATATGTTCAATCTCACTATCGTTCTCATCAAACCAGTCCTGATGTCTCTTAGTTTGGTATCCGATAGTTTGTTCACAGGCTGAAATAATAGAAGTCTTCAATTTAATCCAGTGTTCCTCAACATTTTCAGGAAGTTCCATAGGCAGATGTTCCTTGAGAGTTGATTGAAAGCAAGCTCGTTTAATAGAATCTTGAAGGGCCAGTGTATTCATTTTACGCCTTGGTTTTCTTCCTTGGAGCCTACGATGAGGGACAATCTTTATGGCCATCGTGGATCGAATTAATCGATGGTCTGTCCAGCAGTCATCGGCGCTCGTCATGGCTCTGGTGAGAAGTACATCACGGCGATCTCTAGCACGGACAATTACATAATCTAAAAGATGCCAGTGCTTCGACCATGGGTGCTTCCATGATGTTTTAAATTTATTTTTCTGGCGAAAGAGTGTGTTAGTAATGACAAGGTTATGCTCTGCACATTTAGTCAGAAGTAAGATTCCATTCGTGTTGCTGTTGTCAACTCCTTCTTTCCCAATGATCCCTGGCCACAAATCAAAGTCACGCCCAACTCTTGCATTGAAATCGCCCAGGAGGATAATTTTATCCTCCTTTGGTATCTCTGATAAGATGGTGTCCAGCTGGGTATAAAAATTTTCCTTGATATCCTCATCTGCATCTAGTGTTGGTGCGTAAGCACTTAGGATAGTTGCCTGTTGGTTTTTGGCGAGTTTTATTCGGAGACTTGAGAGTCGTTCGTTAATCCCAGTGGGAACTTCTGACAAGAGCTTCACAAGGTCGTTTTTGATAGCAAAGCCTACCCCATGTATTCGTCGTTCTTGTTCAGGCAGTCCTTTCCAAAAGAAGGTATAACCTCCTTTTTCTTCCTTCAACTGTCCTTCTCCTGCTCTTCGAGTTTCTTGGAGTGCTGCTATATCGATATTAAAAGGTCTCAGCTCCCTTGCAATAATGGCAGTCCTACGTTCAGGTCGTTCACTATCCGTATTGTCTTGCAGTGTCTGTATATTCCATGTTCCAAAATTCATGTGTTTTTTACGATTTTATTGTAAGGCTACATTAACAGAATCTTGCAAGTCTGAAAGTACAAATCTCCTTCCATCTCCTTTACAGCCTGACAAGCTAGGGAGGGTCCCTTCTGAGCCTCCCATTATGCAGCTGCAGACTATGCCCTCTCTTATCTGACCGTTCCCTAGGCAGCATCTCTTTGCCCCCTCTTTCAAGGTCTTTCTCACATACCATTACAGAATCCCAACTGAAAGATAATCCGCTTCATCCAAGGTCCTCTGAAGCTGCTGCACAGCCACCTTCTCAACCACCTTCCCCAGAAAGGGGAGGTTAGATACTGGATGAAAACTGTCCAGTATAGTGGGGTCCAGTGATGGCTTCTTGAGGAGGGGGCAAACCAAGGCCTTTTTTAACCCCCTCTCACTCAAGGAATAATTCACCACCACTAGAATCCACCTCCTGGGTAGCTTTAACGAGCCAGGAGGGGCATGGATCTAAAGAGCAGGTGGCTGAGCTCACAGTCCTAAGGACCCTGTCAGGCCCAACCGGTTCAAACTATTCCCAGATAACCAGGCAAGACTCCTCCTCAGGCATCTCCTCCAGACCTGCAACAAGGCCGGCATCGAACTCCGAATGAATTTAGGTGACTTTGTCCAACAGATGCTGAACAAATTCTTCCGCACATCCCTGCAGAAGGTTCTCCGAGCCCCCTCTACCCAACAGGGCACATGTGACCTGAAACAGGGCCACAGGATGGCTATCTGTGGATGCAATAAGGGCAGAGAAGTGCTGGTGCTTCACCACCCTTACCATCACTTTTTGTTGTTGTTGTTCAGTCGTTTAGTCGTGTCCGACTCTTCGTGACCTCATGGACCATAGCACGCCAGGCCTTCCTGTCCTCCACTGTCTCTCGGAGTTTACTCAAATTCATGTTCATTACATCGGTGATGCTATCTAACCATCTCATCCTCTGCCGTCCCCTTCTCCTTTTGCCTTCAGTCTTTCCCAGCATCAGGGTCTTTTCCAGTGAGTCCTCTCTTCGCATTAGGTGGCCAAAGTATTTGAGCTTCAGCTTCAGCATCTGTCCTTCCAATGAGCAGTCAGGGTTGATTTCCTTTAGGATTGACTGGTTTGACCTCCTTGCAGTCCAAGGGACTCTCAAGAGTCTTCTCCAGCACCACAGCTCGAAAGCATCAATTCTTTGGCGCTCAGCCTTCCTTATGGTCCAACTCTCACAGCCATACATTACTACTGGAAAAACCAACTAGGTAGGCCTTAATAGTGGCTCTAACCCATGTTCAGTCAAGTTCATCCTTTTTTGAGTGCCAGGGATGCTCTAGATGTCGCTTCTCTCATTTCATCTCCCTCAACTCCTCCATATACCACAGGGAGTGACAGGATCCATGAGAGATGAGAGGTTGCAAAGTCTCAGTCGTCCCCTATTCCAAGTGGCGACCAAGGCTTCAGATGGACCATGCATCAGATCAGCAGGAACATCCCCCAGTTTCCTCTGAAACCCATCAGAAATCCCACCCATCAGGGGTGGGTGTAGTGGGTTTTGTATTTGGGGTTTTATAAGCCGCCCGGAGTCACCGTGAGTGAGTTGGGTGGCCATATAAATTTCATAAATAAATAAATAAATAAATAAATCTGGGTCCATCAGTCGCTGGGGGCGGATCAATTTAATGGGTCCAGCCTCCCTGCAGTAGATAGTGGTACTAGAGAACCCCATGGTAATCAGGGTATGATCTGACCATGTCAAAGGAGACACCAAGAGCTCCCCCAATTTCAGATCACATAGCCACTGCTCTGAAAGGAACACCAGATCCGGTGTGTGACCACTGTCCCGTGTCAGGCTCTGGATGACCTGGGACAAGCCCATGGCTGTCATGGTGGCCATGAATTCCTGAGCCACCTCAGAGCCCACTCCTAGAGATGGCAGATTGAAGTCCCCCAAGACCATAAATCTGGGGAACTCCACTGCCAACCCAGAAATGGAGTCAAGGAGCTCAGGCAGGGAGGTTGCTGTGCAGCAGGGAGGCTGGTACAACTGCAACAATACCAACTGATCCTTAGAGTCTCACATCCGGTGACCTATGGAGCAGCACCCTTGAAATCCGTAAGAGATTTCTGGATGAAAATTGCCACACCTCCACCCCTGCCCCTGGGTCTTGGCTGATGCCACACCTGAAACCCAGCTGGACATATCTCTGAAAGGGCCATGCCCCCCCCCCTCCAGATCCAGCCAGGTCTTGGTAATGCATGCCAGGTCGGCCCTCTCATCGACGATTAGATCGCAGATGAGGGAGCCTTTATTACAGACTGACCAGGCATTTAAAAGCAGCAGCCAAAAATGGGGGCATCTGAAGGTTTGCTGACTGGGTACAGGGGCTGAGACCAGGGAGCTGGAATGTGAAACCAGTATAAGATAGTGGCCTTGCATTCCCCGAGAGCAGCCTGCTCTCTGTCTCCCACCATATCTCCCCATGGCCGTCACCACCATAATACTTCAGCCCGCCCCTACCCCCCTAAAGGCAGCACCATCCCCCAATCCAAGCCCACCAATTCCAGAGGCTGGGGACCTCCCGCTGTCCTCCAGTCCACTCGTCCCAGGGAGGGGAAGCCAGGCACCCTGAGGCACTTCAGCTTCACTAGCTCTCAGCGCCATCAGGGTACCCAGTGACCACCTCCCTGCTCCACCCACAAACATACAACACTCACACTCACACGGGCCCCTCCCCTGCTGCTCTCACCAGCTGGTTAAGGGCTCCCAATCCATTCACCCCCAGCTCCACCAATCCTCTCCTCTGGCTCTCACCCAGAGGGGAGGGAGCAGGCTACAGTGGGAAACCCACAGTCCACAATCGTAGGCAACTTAACCCGTAGATGGAATCCAAAAAAACACCCTTGCCTCCACTAAAAGTCCGTGAGGGAAGAGATGTCCAGCAAGGGGAGAGATGCTCGAAGCAAAAAGTCTGCAGGGGGAGAGACGTCTGCAGCAGAAAAAACTGTACAGCACAAAACCGCCGCAAAGTCTGTGAGGTCTACAAGCATGGTTGCAAAATCTGCAAACAAGCGACAAACACGATAGGCCGCAAGTGTAGCCAATGCCGCAAGCACAACTTGTCTCCCAGCCTGCTCCTCTAGTCTGGACAGGTTCTCCAGCCACAGATTCTCGGCCGCAAATCCGCAACAGGACGACGTGGCAAGTGGCAGGCAGCAGGAGTGGCAGCAGGCAAGCGGCAACCACGGCAGAAACCGCGGGCAGCGAGCAGCAAACTTTAGATCTGATTTGTTTCAGTCTTGGGGGGAGTTTATGTGTATGTGTGTCTTGCTCTTCTTGTCAGCTGTGTTTCTTTTAATATGTTGGGTTTTAGTTGTAAGCCACCCAGCCACCCAGAGTTGTTTAGGAGTTGGGCAGCTTATTAAATAAATAAAGGGAAAATATAAACAAATACTATTAGCTTGCATTGGAAACCAAATGAAAAGCTGAAGGTATATCAACATGTTTGATTTAAATCAATGAAAAGTAATTGTGATATAAGACTAATCTTTAATAATTGTAGAGGAAAACATTGGACACCTTCCCTTGGGCTATTTAAAACTGACCTAAAACTTCAGTTTTTATATTATATTATATTATATTATATTATATTATATTATATTATATTATATTATATTTATATTTATATATATATATATATATATATATATATATAATAATAATAATAATAATAATAATAATAATAATAATATAATAGAAGGGGAAGAAATGGAAGCAGTGACAGATTTTATTTTCTTGGGCTCCAAGATCACCGCAGACGGTGACTGCAGCCATGAAATTAAAAGACGCTTGCTCCTGGGGAGGAAAGCTATGGCAAACCTAGACAGCATATTAAAAAGCAGAGACATCACCTTGCCGACAAAGATCCGTATAGTTAAAGCTATGGTTTTCCCAGTAGTAATGTATGACTGTGAGAGTTGGACCATAAGGAAGGCTGAGCGCCAAAGAATTGATGCTTTCGAGCTGTGGTGCTGGAGAAGACTCTTGAGAGTCCCTTGGACTGCAAGGAGGTCAAACCAGTCAATCCTAAAGGAAATCAACCCTGACTGCTCATTGGAAGGACAGATGCTGAAGCTGAAGCTCAAATACTTTGGCCACCTAATGCGAAGAGAGGACTCACTGGAAAAGACCCTGATGCTGGGAAAGACTGAAGGCAAAAGGAGAAGGGGACGGCAGAGGATGAGATGGTTAGATAGCATCACCGATGTAATGAACATGAATTTGAGTAAACTCCGAGAGACAGTGGAGGACAGGAAGGCCTGGCGTGCTATGGTCCATGAGGTCACGAAGAGTCGGACACGACTAAACGACTGAACAACAACAACAACAAAAACCTTCAGTATGAAAAGGAAGGAAGGAAGGAAGGAGGGAAGGAGGGAAGGAGGGAAGGAAGGAAGGAAGGACAGACAAACTTGTATCTTGAGCTATAGCTTAATTTTTAGAATCTCAAATCTGTAAAAAGCATTTACCGGTTTACGAAATATCACTTTATGTCCAGATAATGTCCAAAGGACCTCAGTCTTACTCATATCGTTTATCAAGTGCTGCCCAGGTATTATATGCTCCCTGCATAATTCCTCTGCATATGTGACCTTTATAGAGAGAAGAAGAGGTATCAAAATCAAGAAGCATGGAAACAGTTGAGAGTCTTAACTTTCTTTTCTTATCAGTGTCTCTTAATTATTATAGCAATGCCTTCAACGTAAGACAATAATAGTTTCCTTCCATTTATAAAGAACAGATTGGCACCCTGGCACACACAGGCTAGTTATTTGTAAGCACAGCCACAGTAGCAAAAGTGTTGCTGTTTTCAGACTGGGTTCCTTAAAGCAGCAGCATCTGTGCTTAGGCTGGTGCGGAAGCCCCCCAAAGTCCGGCTGAGGCCCAAAGTGCTTCTGAATACTTTTCAAAGCATGCCCAACCCCAAGAATAGTGGTTGGAGGACTTTTCCCATTTTCTATAGCATAGCTTTCCAAACTGTGTGCTGCGCCTACGGGGCCCAGATGTGTCGCAAAAAAACCCGGAAGCGCTGATGGCACCCCGCCGCCGTACATGGCGGTGGGCCATCAGCACTTCCAGATTTTAGCGTGACACACCAGGACGACAACGCCACTGCCACTGCGGTGCGCAAAAACCTGAAAGTGCCGCCGCGGCGCTTCCAGGTTTTTGTGCGCCGCCACCACTGCGGCGCTTCCAGGTTTTTGCACACCACCGTTGGTGTGTCGCCAACGGGAAAAGTTTGGAAATCCCTGTTCTATAGAATAGAGCTACTATATCTAAGCTGCAAAACTCCAGACCACCACTTGATGGCAACAAAGAGTTGGAGTTTTCTGTATTTCTTTATTGCAATCTAGGGATCATGTAGACTTCTGCAGGCCAGATGTGGTAGCCTTACTTCAGATACAAATATCAGGAGTAATACATTAATAAGAGATAAGAGTACTTACATTAAAGTTAATTTTAGGATGTGTCTGTCCAGTAGGCACAAGTACTGTGAAAGGCCCATATTTCTCCAGGGGTAATGAACAACCTTTAGCTGTTAAAAGATTCCAAACCACGTATACATTAAAAAAAAAACAATATCATAAATACTCTTAACAGAACATTTGTCCTATTTGCATGAGGTTGATGTTTTTCTGAAGACATCTTCATCACTTTTCTGTTTCTATCCCCTACCTTAAGAAAATGGGAGAATTCACTTTTTTTTCTATGTGCTATTTTTCTGATGTACCTTTTTGTTTGGCTATTCCTTGGAGCAGAGCTTTCCAAACTGTGTGTTGTGACACAAAAGTGTGTCGCCACACACAGTCTGGTGTGTCGCCACACAACCCGGAAGCGCTGATCATCATCAGCGCTTCCGGGTTTTCCTGCGGCGACACACCAACTGCAGCACGCAAAACCCGAAAGCGCAGCAGCGCTTCCGGGTTTTTGCGCGCTGCCTCACTTCCCGGTTTTCCCGTGGCGACACACCAATGCCGGTTGGTGTGTCGCCGCGGGAAAAACTTTGGAAAGCCCTGCCTTGGAGGGAGAGCTAAGTTTATTGGCCAAACTTAAAGAAAATTTTAATTTCTTGCATTCCATTTTTCTAGGATCCCTGTAGGCAGCCCTGAATTGGACTGAAATGTTGAGGGAGACATTCAACTCTCCCCCAACACCCTACATCATTTTTCCAATCTACATTGTCCTACCCAGCTGCTACTTGCCAGACTGGGAAACATATGCAAGTACTCACATATTTTCCACAAAAGGGGAAGCAGAAGGATCGGGCATATACTTAGTTTTCCATTTTAATATGTATGTCTGCTATGTTTAGTGATGCATGGTTAGAAAAGTCTTTTAGGTACATTTGGGATCTCTTTTGAATTTATTTTATTAATATAATATTAAGATATCTTTAGCATTTGCATCCATCCTCCCCCCCAAAAAAAAAAAACCCCAACAAACATTTTCAGCATCCTTGGATATCAAGGACAATTTTCAAGGGGAGAAAAAAATAAGAAAGGTAGGAGAAGTAGCTATGGCACCCCGATATTTTATTCAGTTTAGGTACAAATTAGAGTGACAATTTCACCCAACCAGCTGAATTACATTTTTCCTTTTTCTGAAACCTATACTTGCTATGAACTAAAGGTCTGCCTGCCCTGGATTATATTTCAATTCTTTTACCAAATAACAAGCTAATTTAATCAATACTGCTAATATGCCATGAGTAAAGCATTTACACAATAACTCTGGAGCCAGCAACAATATGTATTCAAACAAATCAACCTGAGACAACTGGAATATTTTAATTATGTTCTAGCATATAGCAGTTATGTGTAGTTAATTTGCTCAGAAAAGAAAGTTACCAAACATTGTCACTGCGTCCTCCAACTGCCTGAAATATCTTCCTTCTGTATTTAGTTTAATGATTTCACTCAAGATAGTTTTGTAACAGATACCTCCAACTCCAATTTCTCCCTCTTGGCAGATGCAGCTAAACAAAACAGGAGAAGAATCAGATGGGTTTTGGGGAGCTGGCCCATTATTAAGTCTTTGGCAACCAATTCACGTATAATTTAGCAACTATTTAGCAGCTATTTACTCCTTTGGCAAGGAGGACACCAGAAAATATAGACTAACTTATTCAAATATTCACATCCAGGTATCCAGATTTGTCACTTTAATTCATATAGGGGTGGTCTGAAAAATGAATAGAACAAAGCAAAACTGTCAGTTTCAAATGACAAAAGTGGAAAGTGCCAATGTCAACCTTCCTGGATGGTGTCATCCTGATGATAAGCTTCAAATCCAGTGCAGTCTGGCTACTGAGGAAGTAGAAGTCAAACACATCTGAGGAGCATCATATTGGGGAAGGCTACCCTAGTTCATATCTGGATTTGTCAAATGTCCTAGGCGAACCTATCTTTCTTTTCTTCCTTACACCCACATTTGTAAACTGGGAGCTAATAATATTGACATTCCATGTTGGGAAAGAGATGATGCCTTTGAACACTTGAAAAAGTCAATCTTATGCAAAATGTAATTATTCTATAAAACTTGGAAGAGCACAGTGGAGTTTACTTGGTATCTAAAAACTCTCAGGTTAGAAGGAGGGTGATACAGTGACTAAGAAGGCTGACTGCCACTGGATTTGCATACAATTCCAAGGACAGCATATGATTTTTTAAAAGAATGTCCAGGACAGTAATTATTCATTGTAAAATGGGATGCTATTGAGAATCACAACCAAGAACCCCACAATTGAGCTAGTTTTCAAAGGAAAAGCAACATCCTTCTGTTGCAGTCTAGTGGATCTCAATGAGGCTAGAAAGAAGTGGCCACTCCTATGCACAGTTGAACAGTTTTGCTCTGCCCGGTGGTCATAGAAAGGCCTCACTAGAGAGAGCACCTTCTGCAAGGAGAAATATTACAAGCTACCTTCCAGTTATTGGGATTTAATATTTGCAATTAACACATGCTTTCTTTCATATTTGAATTGATAGAGCATAGCTTTCCAAACTGTGTCGTGACACAGTACTGTGTCGCCTGCGGTGTGCAGATGTGTCACGCAAAAACCCAGAAGTGCTGAGGGCATGTGGCGGCGGTGGTGTGCCATCAGCGCTTCCGGGTTTCACACGACACACCTGCATGCCGCCGCCGTTGGTGTGTGTCACCAACAGGAAACGTTTGGAAAGCTCTGTGATAGAGGATAAGCAGCTTTCCAGTATCATTAGCTGCTGAACTCCTGCTGCTTTCAATAAATAACAGATACAGTTTAGGAACTTTGATGTATTTGTAGCTATTGTCATATTCAGAGCTTTCCAAATTGTGTGTCGCGACATAAAAGTGTGTCGCCACACACAGTCTGGTGTGTCGCCACACAACCGGAAGCGCTGATCATCATCAGCGCTTCCGGGTTTTCCCGCAGCAACACACCAATGGCGGCGCGCAAAAATCGAAAGCGGCAGCAGCACTTCCGGGTTTTTGCGTGGCAACACACCAACGGCGGTTGGTGTGTCGCCGCGGGAAAACTTTGGAAAGCCCTGGTCATATTGTTTCAAACATATAATTTGAGTATGTTTGTAGTGGGGTTTCCCAAGTCTAAAAAAGAGCTGTTGTCAATATTCAGGAAAGAAGTTTTCAGAATGACTGATATATGGCTGGATCTACAAACATCTGTGTTCAATAATTACCCCCTTCTATTTTTGGTTTTCCAATATAGTGATTTGTTTTATTTGTAATTTGAAAACACAATATATTTTAGGCAAGCTTGTGCTTTAGTCAAAGTGCTAGAAAATTTAGGATTTATTGCTAGGGCTGGGAACTCAATATGTCAATGGACTATAAATCCCACCAGTTCCAGCCAGCACAGACTGATCAAGGATGAGTTGAGTTAATGTCCAGCAACTGGAATTCCACAGATTCCCTACTTCTGCTCTAGACCACACCTATAGTACCTGTGGTAGTCACTCTGGAATGTCAGAGTCTCTTGGCCTTACTTAATGGGTTATTAACAGTCTATGATGGCCCAAAATACATGCAACATTAGAATTTGTCTACCATAAGTTTAATATGATCAGAGGTACAATAATGGGGAAAGAAGCAAGTTAAGTCTTTCCTTCCATGCCATTTATTTGCTATAAATCATATCTTACCCAACTGTAATTATCTCCTCTGGACAGGAAACTGGGAGGAAGGAAATACAGAAGTAGATGATGACTGTGATCATGGATCTCATGCTACCTACCCTGTCTTATCTGAGCTTTTTAGGAGAAAAATGGGATCAAATACTTAACAGAAAATAAATACATGTATCAAGAAGTACTGTTCACTTGGAATTAAAGTCCTCCATCTCTTTTTTGAAGATCTAAGATAAATAGAAAACATGTAAACCAGGTATCTCAATTGCAGGCTCTCTTCTGAATTTAGCATTGCAACAAAGCAATAGAGGTCCAGAATAGCTTCTATATTGAATTCATGCTGGGTTTCTGAATTACTTACTTTAAATTCCCATCAGGGGTCACTTCACACCTTTGTTCACTTTTGTCACAATGACCTAAGCATCCTCTGATGGGTCTGCAATCATTTTCCCCCATCGTTCTCCTTGTCATTCCTATTTTGCAAGTGCAAATGGACTATGGAAATAGAAACCAGACTAGTTACAATTTCACAGGCTTCTTCAGCACATCTCATCCTTGTATTTGTGTGCAAGAAAGGAATCATGCATCACTGATTGAGAACCTCTGCCTGGTTACCCAGGGTCTTTTGGTCTTTGAGAAGGAATAGAGGGCAGAGATGGTTTAACCTTGCTATCCAATATGCCACTATGTGGATGAAGATTTCCCCTTCTGCTTTTCTGTTGACCAGTGAGAATCAGTTGAGCAATGAAGGGACTCCAATCTTTATGCCCTTCGTGTCATGTCAATATCTCATCTTGGGAATAAAATTGTTTCCATTTCAATTTAAAGACAGGCAGTGAAGGATGTGCCTGTGAATGGGTAAAGGGGCACACTACCTTTCTCATTCTACCCCTCATAATGAATCCATGCTGAGTGGGTAGGTCAGAATCTCTGGATAGAGTACGTGCCAAGAGGAAACTGCTGACACACAGATCCCAGCTCATGGCTGAAAGAGTTTCCCCATCGCTGCTGGCCTCCACATAAACTGAAGAAGCTATTTCCATTTTAATATTCTACTCCCCTGTTTGAGCATAATTTGGAAATTCAGTGTCATTACCTAAGCATGTTTTTAGAGAAGTTGCTAAGTGTCACTTAACCTTTGTCCAGCTGGCTGCTATGTTGCCAGTTTTTTTTTTTTAATTTAAAAGTAACATTAGGAATGTTAGTATCACTTGATTGATCGGGAAGAAACGCAATAACGGAGTTGACCGATGTCCAATTCATTTATTTAATTTCTGGTAAAAGAATTTCAACAAGAGAATGTTGGAAATGGAAGACTCTGAGTTATCCTTCCCCAGCTTGGTGACCTTCCTGATGTTTTAAGATTATAACTGGTTGAAAATTCTGGGACTAGCAATCCTACCACATCTGGAGGGTATAAGTTGGAGTAAGATTGGGGTGTAAGTTGGGGTAAGATGATATATGTGATCAACTTACATGATGGTAGTTTATACTCCTAATGATTAATTTCAAACCTTGAAACAAATCAAGGTGCCATTTAAAGCAAATTTATTAAGGATTAAAGTCCCACTGAATGCAATGGGATTTACTTTCTAGTAAAACTTTGGGTAGTCTAAAATAAGTCAATGTGAATTAACATTTTCAGACAAGGGCCTATGATGCTCTTTTGGCAGACAGATCTACGTATGCTAGAAAACATCTGTAATGGTAAAGGCATGCAAATAGAGTAGTTACAATTTTCTCCCAAAATAAAACAAGATAATTTCAGATTGACTAAATCCAATTGCTGCTTTCATGGTGGGTGATAAATATTTCAGTATTAAAAGCTTGCTGGAAGAGAGATTTTATCTTCTATCTTTTTAAAAATAGGTCTTTGTATTATCTGGAAAACAGCATACATTTAAAAGGAATAACTTAATTCCATTTATATGGACAGTATATGGCCCAATATGTTTTTACCCCTATTTAATTCAATTTAGACACCTCCTGATTCCAACCGACTCTGGGTGGTTCACAAATAATAACATAAAAACCAGTACAAACCAAAATTAAGATGGGATCTGGGCACAATGTGCAAACATAAACAAAAATAACAGACACATCCAACAAGTGCCATGCTTCCTGGTCCCGATATATAACATTACTTAATTGAAGGGACCCAGAGTGCATCAATTCTGCTGTCATGTACTAGCTAGGCAGAAACCATGGGCGATAGGTGGTCCCTCAAATACCTTGGCCCTATTTCTGACTGTCTGCTTTCCTATATGGCTGCTACAATCAAAGTACACTGCAAGGCCCCGTTTACCTTTCCTGGACCCTTGGCAACACAGTTGGTGGTATTTATAGGGCAGCCTCCATTATCGACCAGGCAGGGATTTCTGGGTTGGCACACTCTCCCATTTCCTTGGTATCCCTCTGCACAAAGGCACTGATACTTGGTTTCCCCAACAGTCGTGCAAGCAGCAGATGAGGAACATGGAGAGGAGCTACAGGGATCCTGGGCTGAAAATAAAGTACACGAGGAATATTAAGAGCTATAATATTCAAAAGCCAACTTTCAATGGCAGTAGGGTCTGCATCTCAGGAATCAAGCCCTTACCAGTCAGAGTAAGGATAACTCATTCCTAAGCTGTAAGCAATTCCCCAGCCCTGATGGTATGATCCTCCAGAACACCCAAAGACCATAGTGCTCAAATATGGAAGCCAAGCCACTGTCTGTAATATCCAATCAGTTTCCTTCATCATGGATTTACTTCTTTAAAACATGGTGAGCTTGAGTTAGGACTGTGTTAAAACCACGGGCCTGACTCAAGTCTTTCTCCAAAATAGGTGGGACTACCTAGCCAATTCTGGCTGATCTCAAAAAAGCTAAGCTAGATTGGACCCGGTTGGTCATTTATTTATTTATTTATTTGCAATCTTATAAGCTGCTCCAATTGAACCCGACTCTGAGTAGCACCTTATTTCCCATCTTTGTATATTCAGATAACAGTAAAAACAAAATTAAGTATAAAATATAAATCATAACACAGGCCAAATTGATAGGAAAAATAAAGATTAAAAAAATGTAAAAACCAAGAATACCACACTCAGGAGACCAGCAACCACCATGCCTCAGTAGAGGAAGAAGTCATAGCAAGCTGGCCCCTATGGCCATATTTTAATGGATTTTCCAAAGGCCAGGAGGGGCGAAGCCATTCAGAAACCTGGGGACAAACTATTCCAGAGGAGGGGGGCTGCAGCTGCAAAGGCATACTCCTGGTGACAGTCTCCGCAGATGACAGTCCCTGAGAGAAGGGATCCAGAATAAGCCTGCCCTAGTCTTATAAGTCTTATCAGTCTTATAAGGCGAGCAGATGTTCCTGGGAGAAGGCAGTCCTGCAGATATCCAGGCCCCAAACCATTTGTTAGTACTTGGATGACAGACAACTAAGAAATCTCAGGTCTGCAAAATAAAAAGGGAAGTCAAAAATTCTTAGCAGGAAGAATGCAGTGGCAAACCATTATATGGCCATATAGTTACCAGAAGCTCAGCTCTACTCAAGGGAGACTTGGTTTTATTTTACTACACTCTGAAGGGCCTCTGAGTTATTTTTTTATGGGCAGAGGGATGACTATCCAGAGAAATACACAAGAATTGTTGGTTGCCTGGCTTTGACCAAACCCTGTGGTCTTTCCTCTGACTTTGCTCAACTTTATCACACACAGCCTCTTGTTGATTTTGGCTATTCCTTCCTTCTCATATGTCTATAAAGAGCTGAGTGAAGTTTTCAGGCACTGGGTCCTTTCCTTTGAAAAAATAAACAAGCACTATCCCATGAGGTTTACAAAAAGACAAAAGCTGTGTCACTAATATATTTATTTTGATCATCGACCTGAATCAGATGGGTCAGGGGCAGGAAGGATATGGGAAAGGAACCTTTTGGGAAACAGAAATAAAGCCTTATAATAACAAAAAATTAAATCAAATCAAATTCACCGATTCCCTGGTTTCTTATTGATCTGATTTTGAAAGTGATTTTGGGGCAAGGAGACAGAGCGGTTGAACTCCTCTTCGATTGTCTTGGGTCTCCTTATAGTTTTCAGTGCCATCAATTGTGGAGCCCTTCTGTATTGCTTTGTGTTCCTGGAGGTTGAGAGCCAAAGGAATCTAGAGCCAAGGGGCTTTTATTTGTTGAGTTAGCGCCTCTTGTTATGGCTCTTCCTAGCAAATGACAACCTACCTTGGTATTAGAGTATGATAATCTATTCTACATATGGATGCCTTGAAGATAATCCACTCAGTTCCAAATGCAGGCACCCAATTAATTTCAGAAATAACACAAGAGGAATACATGTATACCAGGGTTGTGGTATCATGCATATTTTTCTGCTTATACACTGTTGATTGACCAGGTTTAATTATTACAAAATGTATACTATATTACAGTCATAGAATCAGAGAACTGGAAGGGGACGTTTAGTGCATCAAGTCCATTTCCTGATGACTTCCGAAATCCAAATGGAAGCACCTCTGACTGAAGGCCGTCTAGCCGCTGTATGAACCTGCCCAAGGGCAGGGAGATTTCCCTTGACCCTGCTGACTCAGAGTCGGCTTGTGAGAAACTACAATTCCCACAGCCTTCTCACCTGAACTAGTACCAAACCAGGTACCCAGAATCCATACCTGTGCATTTCCTTCCCCAGAGAAGAGCTTTCCCTTTGGATCCCTTATATTTTGTCTCTTATTTTCAGTTCAGTTATCTAATCAATCAAGATCATTTTGAATGCCATTTCTGTCTTTTGTTATGCTGCCAGAGGCATCTGAAGGATTTAAGGCTTTCACCAACTGATGAAAGGAGTGTAGGGCACATTGTGAAGTTTGGGGCTTGGCCTCCCCGTGGCAGATATTCCGTGGCTGGCCACAGCCTTGTGGCAGCTATTGCAACACAAATTGCTCAAATCCCTTTTATTTTGTAGGGTAGGAATGTACTGTAAATAAAGTAAATTCAGCATTGGTGAAATATATCTTGGACTGAACAATGTCTCTCTGAGTTGGCTGTGCCTGAGAGGCTCAAATACCCTCTGAGGACTCCTGAAAAATTAGCCCATTTGTCCTACTTAAGAAACTGAACCTGGAATGTAAGATCTATGAATCAAGGTAAGCTGGATGTGGTCAAACATGAGATGACAAGATTGAACATCGACATCTTGGGAATCAGCGAACTAAAATGGACAGGAATGGGCGAATTTAATTCAGGAGACCATTATATATGCTACTGTGGGCAAGAATCCCTTAGAAGAAATGGAGTAGCTCTCATAGTCAATAAAAGAGTGGGAAAGGCAGTACTGGGGTACAACCTCAAAAACGACAGAATGCTTTCAGTTCGAATCCAAGGCAAACCATTCAACATCACAGTGATCCAAGTCTATGCCCCAACCACTGATGCCGAAGAAGCTGAAGTTGACCGGTTCTATGAAGACCTACAACACCTTCTAGAACTAACACCAAAAAAAGATGTCCTTTTCATCATAGGGGACTGGAATGCTAAAGTAGGAAGTCAAAAAATAACCGGAATAACAGGCAAGTTCGGCCTCGGAGTACAAAATGAAGCAGGGCAAAGGCTAATAGAGTTTTGTCAAGAGAACACGCTGGTCATAGCAAACACTCTTTTCCAACAACACAAGAGACGACTCTACACATGGACATCACCAGATGGTCAATACCGAAATCAGATTGATTATATACTTTGCAGCCAAAGATGGAGAAGCTCTATACAATCAGCAAAAACAAGACCTGGAGCTGACTGTGGCTCAGATCATGAGCTGCTTATCGCAAAATTTAGGCTTAAATTGAAGAACGTAGAGAAAACCACTAGACCAATCAGGTATGACCTAAATCATATCCCTTATGAATATACAGTGGAGGTGAGGAATAGATTTAAAGGATTAGATCTGGTAGACAGAGTGCCTGAAGAACTATGGATGGAGGTTCGTAACATTGTACAGAAGGCAGCCACTAAAACCATCCCAAAGAAAAAGAAATGCAAGAAAGCAAAGTGGCTGACTGATGAAGCTTTACAAATAGCTGAGGAAAGAAGGGAAGCAAAGGTCAAGGGAGAAAGGGAAAGATATAACCAACTGAATGCAGATTTCCAGAGAATAGCAAGGAGAGATAAGAAGGCCTTCTGAACAATACAAAGAAATCGAGGAAAACAATAGAATGGGGAAGACTAGAGATCTCTTCAAGAAAATCGGAGATATCAAGGGAACGTTTTGTGCAAAGATGGGCATGATAAAGGACAAAAAAGGCAGGGACCTAACAGAAGCAGAAGAGATTAAGAAGAGGTGGCAAGAATACACAGAAGAACTATACAAGAAAGATCTTAATATCCCTGATAAATACGATGGTGTGGTCACTGACCTTGAGCCGGACATCCTAGAGAGTGAAGTCAAGTGGGCCTTAGGAAGCATTACTAACAACAAAGCTAGCGGAGAAGACAGTATCCCAGCTGAGCTATTTAAAATCCTAAAAGATGATGCTGTTAAAGTGCTGCACTCAATATGCCAACAAATTTGGAAAACTCAACAGTGGCCACAGGATTGGAAAAGGTCAGTTTACGTTCCAATTCCAAAGAAAGGCAATGCCAAAGAATGTTCAAACTACCGTACAATTGCGCTCATTTCACATGCTAGCAAGGTTATGCTCAAAATCCTACAAGCTAGGCTTCAGCAGTATGTGAACCGAGAACTACCAGAAGTGCAAGCTGGGTTTCGAAGAGGCAGAGGAACTAGAGATCAGATTGCCAACATTCACTGGATCATGGAAAAGGCAAGAGAGTTCCAGAAAAACATCTACTTCTGCTTCATTGACTACGCTAAAGCCTTTGATTGTGTGGATCACAACAAACTGTGGCAAAGTCTTAAAGAGATGGGAGTACCAGACCACCTTACCTGTCTCCTGAGAAACCTGTATGCGGGTCAAGAAGCAACAGTTAGAACCGGACATGGAACAACCGACTGGTTCAAAATTGGGAAAGGAGTACGACAAGGCTGTATATTATCACCCTGCTTATTTAACTTATATGCAGAGTACATCATGAGAAATGCCGGGCTGGATGAATCACAAGCCGGAGTTAAGATTGCCGGGAGAAATATCAACAACCTCAGATATGCAGACGATACCACCCTAATGGCAGAAAGTGAAGAGGAACTAAAGAGCCTCTTGATGAGGGTGAAAGAGGAGAGTGCAAAAGCTGGCTTGAAACTCAACATTAAAAAAACCCAGATCATGGCATCTGGTCCCATCACTTCCTGGCAAATAGAAGGGGAGGAAATGGAAGCAGTGACAGATTTTATTTTCTTGGGCTCCAAGTTCACCATAGACGGTAACTGCAGCCATGAAATTAAAAGACGCTTGCTCCTTGGGAGGAAAGCTATGGCAAACCTAGACAGCATATTAAAAAGCAGAGACATCACCTTGCCGACAAAGGTCTGTATAGTTAAAGCTATGGTTTTCCCAGTAGTAATGTATGGCTGTGAGAGTTGGACCATAAGGAAGGCTGAGTGCCGAAGAATTGATGCTTTTGAACTGTGGTGCTGGAGAAGACTCTTGAGAGTCCCTTGAACTGCAAGGAGGTCAAACCAGTCAATCCTAAAGGAAATCAATCCTGACTGCTCATTGGAAGGACAGATGCTGAAGCTGAAGCTCAAATACTTTGGCCACCTAATGCGAAGAGAGGACTCACTGGAAAAGACCCTGATGCTGGGAAAGACTGAAGGCAAAAGGAGAAGGGGACGGCAGAGGATGAGATGGTTAGATAGCATCACCGATGTAACGAAGATGAATTTGAGTAAACTCCAGGAGACAGTGGAGGACAGGAAGGCCTGGCGTGCTATGGTCCATGAGGTCACGAAGAGTCGGACACGACTAAACGACTGAACAACAACAAAAGAAACTGAGGTGTGAACTATTTCTAAATCACATTTCATGCCCGCTATGAATTCTTTAGGCAGCTTTGTGGCTTTAGGCCAGCTACATTCTCTGGGCTTAAAGGGCTTCCAGAACAGGGAGTTTCAGTTTACCTAGCCATGGATGTAGCAATAACCTGATCTTTAAGTCCACAAGCCAACTACAATAGAAGGTAAAACAACCTTCTGGTCCTCTCAACCGCTGCAGTTGCAGTCTGCAGTCTGCAGGCAGGGGGTGTGGCAGAGAGCCAGTCTCCCCAGTGACAAAACAAACATGCGAGACAAAGCCCCACCTCTAAAGGAAGTGGTGCTTTTAAGGGGAGGTGGTGTCAAGTGGTAGATAGAGGGTACTCTCCATGTGTGTTAGACCTTATAAACTGCATTAATGATTTATTGCTATAGCAATGGCAAGGAGACACTATAAATCACTAGTCTAGAAGAGACTAGTGGGAAGTCTTTCCCATTTGAAATAGCCCTTTTTTTTCTATTCCCAACAGTCAGAGGTGGTTGAAGTGCTATTTAATCCGGAACAATACCACCCACACAAGGAGGAGCACCAACAGGCTGAGGCAAAGCCCAAGTTTCATAGAAGCACAAAATAACTTTTGAGAAGGAACCACTTGATGGTTGTGGAATGCTGAATGTTGTTGGGAGGTGAAATGAACAATCAGTTGGCAGTGAGAATGATATAGAACAATTTATCCAGCCAGGTTTCTTCCAGGTATCTTGAACTACAAGTTCCATCATGCCTTAGCATGCTGATCGTCAGTGATTGAAGTTCTGGTTCTACACTGTTAAGAAAGACTGGAATAGAATGCTCTGCAAGAAGACATGGTTGACTGACTGGAACAAGTGAACAGTATTTTCTTGTAGGTCTCACTTGTATGAATTCTGCTTACAAGGATTATAAGGAAACACATGTAGAGTGCTTTGAAATATTCTAACAGGCTACATAAATGCTCAAGGTTTCCTCTCACCTAGACATTTAATCCCGATTTTCTTGTAGCCTGGAATACATTCACACTCAGCCTTCCCATTCTTTACCACACAAAGGGAGTTGGCTTCACAGATTACACCGCCACAGCTGGGAAGTTCTGG
Source organism: Charina bottae (assembly GCA_023362775.1). Taxonomy (NCBI): domain Eukaryota; kingdom Metazoa; phylum Chordata; class Lepidosauria; order Squamata; family Charinaidae; genus Charina; species Charina bottae. The sequence goes on from JALMGJ010000022.1 coordinate 2,318,906, forward strand.
AATCAAAAACAGGTTCATTTGAAATTTAGCCTCTAAAGAACATGAAAGTATCTTTTAGCTCCATAGCTACAGATATTTGAAAGTTAAGTCCCAATTATGCAGAAGGATTTATGAGGAATTATTCATACAATTTCAATCAGATGTGTCTTCATCAGAGAACAGCAACTACAGTATATTTTGTGTTCCATTTTGTTTGTCTCTTTATAGCTTGTCCATTTTAAAATAGACTCCCCAGGTTTAGGCATTTAATTAAAAGTACTACATATTTACACACAATCAGAATAGTATGTAATAATTCTGCCACTACTGCTTTAATTTGCTCTCCCACTGCAGAAGTCATCCCTCTGACTCACAGACAGCAAGCAGAAGGCTGTGTGTGTGTGTGTGTCATGAGTGTGTATGTGCTCAGGGGGAACAACAGAGTCAAAGTTTTAGATCTCTCCTCTCCTCTCTTATTTGTTATCAACCCCAGAAACCAAATGCTGTAAAGGGCTCAGACTGCTCTGAACACCTGTTAAAGGTTTATTCTCATACTTTAACATGTTATTTATTGTCTAGCAAAAAATCTAGAGATTGTCCCAGATAATGCCCAAGCTATGCAAGTTATTCCTAAAACATCATTTTGCTGAGATCTGAAGACAAAAGAAACACACTCATGCACACACCTTGGTCACATTTGGGGCCAGTGTAGGCAGCATAGCAGGTACACTGTCCATCCCCAGAGGGGCCGTGGTTGCAGAATCCGTGCTGACACTCACATACTATGCAAGAGAAGAGAAACAAACAATTCACACTTAAGGTCTTGTCAAGCTGGTTGCAATCATTAATGTAGCACTTAGAATGTTGCGCTGGGAACAGGGAGGCTTTACAACGAAGCTCATTGGCTACCTTTGGGCCAATCAGTGTCACTTGGATCCATCTTTTTCAATGGATGATTGTTGGGGAAATAAAATTAGGGGAAATTTTGTTTATTTTTTATTTTTATCCCGCCTTTATTATTTTTACAAATAACTCAAGGCAGCGAACATACCTAACACTCCTTCCTCCTCCGATTTTCCCCACAACAACCACCCTGTGAGGTGAGCTGGGCTGAGAGAGTGACTGGCCCAAGGTCACCCAGCCAGCTTTCATGCCTAAGGCGGGACTAGAACTCACAGTCTCCTGGTTTGCTATTGGCTCCTTCCTAGGGCTGAGAGAGAGTGACTGGCCCAAGGTCACCCAGCCAGCTTTCATGCCTAAGGCGGGACTAGAACTCTCAGACACCCATTGCCTTAACCTTGTGTATACTATCTTGAGCTCCCAAAATAAAGGTATATAAAGAATTACTGAATAAATGAACACATTATTATTTTACTGATTAATTATTGAACTTATTCCCCACCTTTCTATTTATTCCAACACTCAAGGCACCTTAACAACAATAAAAAATTCAAAGTATAAAACATAACAAAATTAATGCAATTAAAATCAAAATTAAAAACAGCCATTAATGTAGTTAACAAGTGAAAAGCTTGGCAAAAGGTGTGGTTTTACCATCTTCGTAAATACTGGGAGAAAGAGTACAGTCCATAGCCCTTTTCTCTGCCTGACAGTCAGCATTTTGACAGTACAGTAGGGGTATTTTCAGAAGGGTGTTTTCTGCTGGTGATCTACATAACTGCAGGTTCATAGCAGAAGAGGTGGTCTGGCTGATAATTAGGCCTTACTGCATTTAGATCTTTAAAGGTCAACACTAGCCATAAACTAACTATGCCTCGTAGGCAATCCAGTGTGGATCTTTCGGTACAAGCATCATATTAACTGCATATTTTGTCCCAGTCAGCAGCCTGGCTGCTGCATTTCACACCAATTGCAATTTGAAGACTGTTTGCAGGTGTAAGGGTTTTGAACCGAAGTGTGGATAACTGTCACTATCTGACTGTTTTAGAAAGGATTGAAAGTTGGCATACTAGACTTAAATGATCTTAAATGATCTATTAAATAATACTAGTCTTAAATGATCAAACATCCTCCTTGCCATAGCCACCCTTGAAAATCCAGTGATGTTTGGAGGTCAAGGAGCATTGCAAACCTGCTCTTTGTGGAGAAGTACAACCTTATCCAGAATAGACTTCATCTCAGTTGACAGTTACCCTAATAGCAAAAAATGCAAAGGATCTGCAAGCTCTAGCAATAAAAGTAATGGAGCACAGTGAAAAAATGGGACTAAAATTAAATATAAAGAAGACCAAATGTATGACAACAGGTAGAACAACCACCCTTGGAATTGACAATGAAGAAATCAAAGTGGCGAATAGCTTCTGCCTTTTAGGATCAACCATCAACAGTAAAGGAACGATCAGTCAAGAAATACAGCACAGACTAGCGTTTGGTAGAGCAGCCATGAAGGCCTTGGAAAAGATATTCAAATGCTGTGATGTCTCGATACCTACAAAGATCAGAATCATGCAAGCCATGGTATTCCCTGTGACACTCTATGGAAGCAAAAGTTGGACTTTAAAGAAACAGGATAGGAAGAGTATTGACGCCTTTGAACTTTGGTGTTGGAGAATACTACTGAGAATACTGTGGACAGCCAAGAAAACAACCCAGTGGATCATCAAACAAAACAACCCAGAGTTCTCACTCAAGGTACAAATGACCAGGCTGAAATTATTGTATTTTGGACACATTATGCTTTCTTGAGAAATCTATAATGCTGGGAAAGGTGGAAGAAAACAGAAGAAGAGGATGACCAGCAGCAAGATGGATGGAGTCAGTTACAGTGGTGATGAGTGCACCATTAAAAAACCTGGTTAGGGACAGATTGTCATGGAGAAAATCTATCTATGTGGTTGCTAAGAGTCAACAATAACTTGATGGCACATAATCAATCAATCAATCAATCAACCAAGAGTTCGGCTTTTTTCTTGATCAACACCACCTCTGTCTTGCCTGTAATTAATTCCAGCCCGTTCTACCTGATCTAGCCCAATATTGACAGTGGGCAGTGTTCAAGAATATTCATGGTTTCCTTGGAATTAGAAGTCTGGAGCAGTACAGCTGGGTACTCCAGTGTTCTACTTGTCCACTTCATCATTCTCAGTTGCTTCATAAACCAAGGTGCTGATAGAGCTCTGCTGGTGGGAAGGATACCTAGGAGCTATAGAGTCAAAAACTCTGAGCTATCACTATGTTCTACAGATCAGGGAGGGCTTCAGTGGTATCATAGATAGATAAGATAGGATATTTCCAAATGCATTTAGAAACCCATTCCAAATCCATCAGGTGCCTGGCCCAGAACATTTTAACTGGTTGTCCACTCCTGCAGAGGTTTATAGTGCCCATTGCTATTATTTTGTGCCCATGATTTCCCCCTCATCTCATTCAAATTCTCCTTTAGTTGACTACTAGCCATCAACTCACTTCATTTCAGTGAGACCCTGGGTTTGAGAAGCTTACCAGACTGACAGTCAGGGCCAAAATGATTTTCATCCTTGCAGCCTTGGCATGCGTAGCCACCATAATTCGCCTAGAGGAATCAAGGAGATCAACGTTTTACAGTGGCATTTCTGTGTCACTTAGGAGGCACCTCCCTTGCAAATAAATAAATAAGGAACAACAGTGATCTTGGGCTGCCTAACAACAGGGCTGAGGAACCTGTGGCCCTCCAAGGGCTGCAGAACTACAACTCCCTGCAGACCTCTCACTGATCTTGCTAGCTAGAGTTGCTGGAAGCTGTATTTCAGTAACATCTGGAGGGCCACCAATGGTTTACTTCTGCTGTATAATGCCCAATATACAAAGAATCTGTCCACACACACTATCATCAGTTTGCATCCTTGGTAGTATTAAAATTAAATCTCCTTCTTGGTTTTTCCAAGAAGGCACTATAAGCAATAGGCTTTTTTTTTTTTAAAAAAAATGGTAGCAGACTAGAGTAAGAAGAAAAGAGGGTCAATTACATTAAGTCAATGTAAATCATAAAATGAACAGTTAAAATGTTTTACTTAATCTTTATTCCAGAATAGGATGCACACCTGAATAAGAGAGATGGAACTGAATCAACTTCCTCCTAAGTCCTCACATGCTCCATCCACAACTCCTCTTTCTATTTGTAATCAAGAGAATCCAGGAGAGAAGCTGGTTGAATGACAAAACTCTCTGTTCAATAAAGAGAACTCAGAGATGTAATAGACTATCCTATTTGGACATAATATCAGTAGTTGTCCCTTGCACTCAGCTGCCAAATAATACATAAAGCTTTGGTGAAAAGAGCAAAATCTTACTCTTAAAAAAAATGAGGGGACTAGGAGAAGCTTTGGAGGTCTAGAAGGTGTTCTGTTGATCTGCAGGCACTGCATTGCCAGCCTCTACTTTATACTTTAGTTTAGAGGGTGCAGTACATATACTATTGTAAAAAAAAGTTTTTAAAATGCTTATTTAATAAAACATTTCCTCTTTTTACATGATTGTAATAATGATTAGGAAGCAAATTAGAAGTTAATCATGTGCACAAAACAACACATAAATTGTATTTGTAATTTGGAGTTCTTGGTGCCAGTTTTGGTGGGGTGTGGTTTCTTCCTTGGTGGTTCCTTGATTACTGGCAGGGCAAGCTACTGTATATAAACAGGGAGAAAACCCCACACTCAGCAGCACTGATGTTGCTACCTAGTTGGGTAATGAAACATCTGCAAGCAAACAAGCAGCTCAGAGAGCACCAAGGACTCCACAGTTCAACCCTGAGCTACAGATATGCTCTTCTATTGTATTTGTTATTTTAGAACATGTCTTCCCCTTGGTCTTGCTGATCACATATTAAGAGATCTGTAAAGAACTTCACTTACCGAGCACCATCAATTTCCCAAGAGGAGTAGCTATTAAGTGATGGGCAGAATGAAAGGGCATAAAAGAAAGCCAAGCAAATTGAAATGGACTCCGTGAGTCATCCTAGTGAGACGGAAGATGCCTATCCAAAGTCAGAGACAGAGTCCTGATAGCCACATGACTTGCCGGTCCCCTCTCTACCCCACTATCAAGTCATAATGCTAAAGGGAATGCTGTAGATCCTTTAGTTCTCCCAAATTTCTGACATTATTTCCAGAGTTCCAATTTTTCACAAAATAGGTCACTTTGCTTATTATATTTGAGCTTTGGTTGTGAGTAAAACTGTCAAACTTCCAAACATTTTGAAAGAATGGGAAACTTTTTCCCCAGCCTGTTTTGGAGGTCAGTGGTGGGTGGGGAGAAGTTTGGGGGAAATTTAAAATATATGAATACTTATATATTTTAGTACCCTTTAGAGCAGCAGTCCCCAACCTTTCTGGCACCAGGGTCAGGTCGTGTAAGAAAATTTTTCCATGGACCGGGGGGGCGGCGGGGTTTGCAGGTGGGAGCCAATTGTGCGCACTGGGGGTGGGGTAATCGCATGCACCGGGGGGAGGGGTTTGCAGGAGGGAGCCAATTGTGCGCACTGGGGGTGGGGTAATCGCATGCACCGGGGGGCGGGGTTTGCAGGTGGGAGCCAATTGTGCGCACTGGGGGTGGGGTAATCGCATGCACCGGGGGGCGGGGTTTGCAGGAGGGAGCCAATTGTGCGCACTGGGGGTGGGGTAATCGCATGCACCGGGGGGCGGGGTTTGCAGGTGGGAGCCAATTGTGCGCACTGGGGGTGGGGTAATCGCATGCACCGGGGGGAGGGGTTTGCAGGAGGGAGCCAATTGTGCGCACTGGGGGTGGGGTAATCGCATGCACCGGGGGGCGGGGTTTGCAGGAGGGAGCCAATTGTGCGCACTGGGGGTGGGGTAATCGCATGCACCGGGGGGCGGGGTTTGCAGGAGGGAGCCCTGCGGCCCACTTCCTAACAGGCCGCGGCCCACAGGTTGGGGACCCCTGCTTTAGAGAGATAATGCTGCAAATTTATAATGTGGTATATTCAAGAACACATGTTCGGTTTATAAATTTGTATAGTTTATTTAAATAATTAGTGATAAATTTACTTCTTTATTTTTTAAACTTTTACATTTTGGTTACCAATGGAGCTACAAACTATTGGACTCTTAAGCTCTTTTAAGGAGGATGGAAAATATATTTTTTTCTTTCAACAAAAATAAATGGTGATTCAAATTCATTTGTTCCATTTTGGATTTGTTTTCAAATTTAGTATTGCTGGGCTGAATTGATTTGTTGCGAGTACATACAAATTCACCAAAGCTATCCTGGAATCTTTTGTTCACAATGTGCCTTATCTGACAGCAAGTTCATTCCATTTCCTATAGAAATTTAAACACTGCTGTTGACTGGAAAAATCACTCTGTGAGAAAGAAACTCCAATAGTGAATCAATTTTACTGGCCGTGTTTGGATTTCCTACTGTATGTGATGACTAAGCAGCAACAGCCTTCAGATACAATTGCCATGTGGTGGTCTAAAGAGGAAGACAAACTCCTTCCTTTTGCCACTGAAGGAGAGGCAAAAAGCAATAGATTCCATTCTCAAGACATACATATTAGGTGGGACTTCATAACTATATGTTGCGATAGGGGTATCATCTTCCCCCACCTGGTCCTTGTGGAACCACAATGCTCGTCACTCCAGTCAGGCAACTAATGATCCTGCTGGATGGGAATGGTGGCAGCTGCAGTCCTAGTCACCTGGAAGTCTTGGGCTGGGAAAGGCTGCAGTTGGGTAGCTAATCAGAAGAAGTGTGAAATGATGGAGACGTTATATTTAAAGGCAGTTTTCAAAGGGATTGAAAATAAATGAGAAGTTTACTTTATTCCAATCAGCCCTCTGCATTGCTTTAGTGGTAGACAGACAATGCTGGTTATTTCTTCCAGCTCTATGTCCTTACAATACCATGAAACTTTACGATGGCTCCAGTCATTGTCTTGCATTCGTAAATCTGCCATCCTGTGTTTCTCTCTCTTCTTTCTACACCTGGGTAAAAATGGCCTTTCAAAATTCTGCACCAAAGTTGGGGCAGAGAAATTGGGTAGAGGATTTCTCTGAAACTTTCCCAGGGGAAGGAGAAATCTCCATAAGATAATCTATGAAAGAGGGGAGTCAGAGTGGCTGTCTAATGGTTTCAACTGGGAAGGACTGGAAGGAGCCAGGTTGTGGTCCCAGCTTGCTTTTACACCAATGAAAGGGGAGCAGATTTTTTTTTAACTCTAGGTTTAAGTCTCCTCCAAACTGAACATGTCTGTTAGTGACTTTGTGAATATGTCTGGGTAGTTTTCCTAGATAACAGTATGGAAATAGTTTGCCACTATGACGACCTGAAAATTTTCCCAACTTCCCAGTCTAGTTTACAGCCTGGGGATTCCCTGGAAGTACTAATGCTAATCAGGTCTGATCCTGCTTAGTTTCTGAGCATAGACAAAGTTGGCCAGGTTCTGCCACCTGCTGAGACCAATCTATGATTACTCATGTTTTAATAGAAGCATGAAAAGGTAAACATCTAGCTTTCATAGATTTGTTTATCCCAGACTTTTCTACAAAAATTCACTCTCATGAAAGGAGCTCCTACTACATTTGAAATAAGCTTTGATAGCAGAACAAACTGTAAGAGTTGGTTGGCATAAACATTTGGAGAGACTCTTGCTCTCCATCAAATTCCCTCTAGCCTCTGGATTTCCTGTAGAGAGGGGTGACTTTTTTTTAGTTCTAGGACAAACTTCCTTCTCCAAATATAAATCTCACTCTCTTTCTTTGATTATAATGTGGGAGAAAGTCATCCAAGCTTTGCAATTCACCAGAAGAATATTCTTGGCTATAAACTGTCTAGCCCAGCCTTTCTCAACCATGGCAACTTTAAGATGGGTGGACTTCAACTCCCAGAATTCCCCAGCCAGCATGGCTGGCTGGGGAATTCTAGGAGTTGAAGTCCACCCATCTTAAAGTTGCCATGGTTGAGAAACACTGGTCTAGCCTATTGCTTGGTAATACTTTCTTGGGGAAAGTAAACCCACTCTTACATCACAAATGCAAGTTCCATTCCTCACGATGCCATCCAAACAGACGCCACGCTGGTTGCATATGTTTTCAGATCCACCAGGGCATTCTAGAAGAGGAGGAGGAGGAGAGTTATACATGTTTAGATTTTTTTAAAAAACTAGGTCACTGCCACACTACTTCTATTAAATCAGGTGCATCCTCATTGCAAGGGATTACAAGCAACATGCGCCAATGTCTTCTTACTTCAGTGGCCTTGTTGAGAAAGCTCCATGCTTGTAAACACCAAGACCTAATTGTTTTTTGGCCATTCGGGATAATGGGGAGCTTTCCTGAAATCTGGCCCATCCAGAATGGTGTGCAAAAGAAGAGAAGGAATACTTTTTCGAGTACATAACATGTTGATGCTGCCTGCCTCTAATAGGGCCCAATGTTTAAATCCTTATTCCTTATTGGATTTGAAGTACCAATCCATGGCTTGAGTACATAGAGCCTCCAAAAGCTTGTCAAGCAAGATATGATTCCCAAACCATCTTGTGAGCCTCTGAGTCCCTGACTGCCTGATATGTGTCCTGTATGCAAAGATTTACCATAGCATTCAGCACCCCAGAATCCAGGGCAACACTGTTTCTCTTCTACTTCCTTCTTGCACATGTAAGTGCACCCCAACATAGACAGGGTATTCTCACCCAGGTTTACTGTATATCTGAAATAGGAAAACAAACATGCACAGGCACACGCAGAAAAACTATTATCAGATACATGACTATAAGGCACAGTAATGTATTCCAAACAACACCTACAGCGCAGAAAAGCCGAAGTCTGATCTGGAAATGTTTCCTGCCACCATCATCAGCCTTGAAGGTAAAACTAGAAATATTAATGTCATTTGACAGTCCTTTTGACAAATTGAAAGATTTCTGGCTGGTCTTGATCACAAAATTTGGCTGCCAAGAATCAGTGGTACAGAATTGTTGACCTCAGTTCCTTTATTCTTTGCTCTCAATTGTCTGTATAGATGTGTGTATGTGTATGCATACAGTAAATCAGCCTTTCTCAACTTTCTGATTTTTATGGAACTTGAAGCTAAGCAGGGCCAGACCTGGTTAATACTTGGACATAGAAATGCCAGGGCTGTAGAAGTAGACTGGGAAGTCAAAAACCCTCTCAGAGGAACCACCCGAACATGTTCATAAAGTCACCAGGAGTTGAATTTGACTCAAAGGTGGCTTTCCTTTGTTTTAGGGATGATTTTTCTGCACTTTTTAATTGGGTTATGGAAACACCTGTCAGCTAAGAGTAGGATTAAAGTGAGTGAGTGAGTGAGTGAGTGAGTGAGTGAGTGAGTGAATAAATAAGAAGAAAGATATTTATGATTGGTATGTAGCAGGATGGTGTAGATACTGCAAGGAGCTCCTGGTAATGTAATGCAACTCTCTGCAGATAAGTACGTCTTGGGTTTCAGCATTCCAGCATCCCGGTGTGTAATTCTGAGATGGGGAGGAAGCACACATTTTATTTTGCACCTGCAAAATCCTCAAGCGCAACAGGAGTAAACCACCCCTATGGCTTTACACCTAAGTAAAGTGTCCTTTGATTCATGCTCTGCTCCTGGTGACTTCCTGGATGTATCTGCAGGGGGGGTGGGGCCAAAAAACTCAAGAGGGCAGCCATAACCATGCGATCAAAGCCCCACACCTGAACACACCCCTATTAAAAAGAAAACCATCCATATCACTCTCTTGCAACAATACGGAACTGGTTTGGAAGAGGTTTTGTTTTTCAACTTCCCAGTCTGGTCCACTAGAAGTAATTAAAATAACCAAACAGAAAGTACATTCTAAAACAGGGTTTCCCAAACTGTGAGGTCAACCTCCCTTGGGGAGGTGCAGACAGAGTCCAGGGGAGCTGTGCAGAACCTTTTAGTTACATTGTTACAATCAACCCACCTTTCCCAAAGTTTCATTGTATCCTTTTCATTGCTCATTTGGGTTCATTTTGGATTTTTAGGGGAGGTGTGTACATTAAGATTACACTAAAGGGAGGTGTGAAGACAAACATTGAGGAACCCCTGCTCTAAAATATAATACACACAGTGAAATAGAAAGGAGGACCTCTTACCTGCACTTCTCCGGCCCCTGGGGCACTCTTTGCCATCCGTTTGGACATCTCACTCTCCCAGAAACAAGAGCGCAGGTAGTGCAAGGAGTATTCTGCCTATATGTGAACTTCCGGTCACATCGCATCGATTTTATCTGGAAAGAGGGAAGAAAATTATTCTTATACAAAGTGCACAATTCCATACCTCGATAAAAAGGTAACCAACAGAGTCAATGGGTTTTCAAACCTGTTTAATTTCTGATCCCCAGAGGTATAGCCAAGTGACAGACATTTGGAAATAGCCCTGATCTACCCATATCTAATGAATGCCAGCCTTCCTTGACCCAACATAGTCTGATGGGTTGGACTCCCCCAGCCCCAATCACAGCATGCCAGCTGAGGAATATGGGAGCTGTAGGGCAACACACCCCAAAGACTCTGGAGGCAAATTGACCCATGCTAATGAATTGTTGGTTTTGATTTTTCTGCAACATGCACAGAAAAGATGCCTTGATGCAAGCACTTTAATGTCAGTCGGCAGCACTTCCCCAACAATGTTGTAATACAACCGAGAGGGCCTTTCATTTCCCCCTTCTGCAGCCCAGATGGCTCTGCTTTATTAACCCCATGACCAAGGCCATAACTAACGTATTCTGGGACCCTGATACATTCAACCCACCGTCCACAGGGATCTGCTTCCACTCAGATAACTACACCAGCATTGGGGAGATTTGGTTTTGTTCAAAAGTAGATAAGAGAGCCCTGAAGCACTTTTTAGAAGAAAAGGGAAAAGTCATGCGGAACTGGGTCTAGGGAATTTGGAGGAGGGAAGCAGTGAGGGGGCAGATAAGAGGCTGGAGCGAGGTAGTTATCTTTTCTGGTGCTCTGTTGTTTCTTTGAGGAAAAATAGATTGGATCACACTTCTACATATCTCACTTCTACATATTTGACCATAGTAGCATTGTGGAGGGCCCTAGTTCTTTTTTTTTTTTAAAGAACTTTATTAATTTTCAAAGTATAATTAAAATACAAAACATAGAATATAGAAAAGCTAGAATATAGAACTAAAGAAAAAAGACAAAACTATAACAGTGCAAAACAGACAGAAAACAGAAACAGAAAGTGACTTCTGACTTTCTCCAATACAGATATGAATAAGTTTACAAATATAATCTCTTACCATTAGTTAAACCTTAGTAACATTATTTCTAAAAAAACAAACCATTTAATCACTAAAACCCAAAATCAAAGGTTCATTTTTTTCTGACACAAGCAAGTAGTCGAAAAGTGGTTGCCAAGTAAAAATAAATCCAGAATCAGTATTTTCTCTTATCAACGCTGTTAACTTGGCCATTTGGGCCAGCTCCATCAGTTTAATAATCCAGTCTTCCACTGTAGGTATTTGTGGATCTTTCCAGAGGGCCCCAGTCCTTAATCCAGGGACAAATGTAACTCTGTGCAGGAATGACTCCTTTGAATGTGAGGAGCATCTAACTGATTTTCTCCAGTTCAGCAGTTGATATAATTGAGCTTTCTTTGGGAACTGGATTGCTCACCCCATTCCCATTGCTATCTTGCACTTTTCAACAAGTGCAAGGTTCTGGCAGACATTTCTATTCTGTTTGTTATGTAACATACTGGAGATAAACACAAACACTTGAACCCATTGAAATCAAACAGACTGTCTGCCCAAACCATACATACAAATCAGACCAATTGTTATCTCAATGTTCTAATTCTGAAGGTAATCCCATCCAGCGAATGGTGACATTTCAGTAATCTGCTCCCAGGCAATAAATGACAAAATCAGAGTTCTGGATGTAATTCTTCGGACTCTTGGCCAAGTGTTAATGTACCAGCCCCCAGAGAAGCTTTCTCTGAACTCACTGCACCATTACTGTTGACACATTCCCAACATTTTGAATTCATTGTGGGGTAAAATAACTTATTTGTTTAAACACTAGAAAGTAATGTGACTCCCTTTCTCTTTTTGCGGTTTTTGTACTTAGCAGCAGTATGTCTGTAAAGAATTGTCTTTAGTCACTCTTAATAGAGGGTTTTAAGTATTCATATTATTATAAAAACATGTTTAGAACTGTATCATATTGAAAAAGAGATTTATGGAGTTTCCATTTCATTTTCTGGTTCTGTACATTGACGTGGACACAGAATCATTCTACAGATTGAATTTCCTTATTTACTGGAATTCAGCCTATTCCACGTTCTTCAAATTTGGATGAATTCAGTTTCAACATAGTTCTTTAAGAGCTCTCAGAAATCCAGATTCACCAGGAAGAAGATGATTCGGATTATACATGTACTCACAGAGCACCAATGGTCATCTCCTGTGCAGCTGTGTGATCCCAAGGAAAGATTCCTTTGGTTTAAGAAAGGATTGACAAATACTTTGTGCATACCCATATTTCTCCAAATCATCTTTCTCCTTTGAAACTGGACTGGTGCATAGCCCTAGTTTCTTTTTCAGAAAGGCCAAATGCATTTTTCTGTATATTTGTCTCCCACCTCTGATTTCCTCTACAGATACATGCATTCATTCATAACTGTTTGGCATCAAAGAAAATAATGCCTACTCTATTAGGATCTTTATCACTTATTAAATCACATTTTGATCCTTTCTATCTTCACAGTTTGGTCTAATGGTTAAGGCAACGGGCTAGAACCCAGGAGACTGAGAGTTCTAGTCCCGCCTTAGGCATGAAAGCCGGCTGGGTGACTTTGGTCCAGTCACTCTCCCTCAGCTCAACTCACCTCACAGGGTTGTTGTTGTGGGGAAAATGGGAGGAGGAAGGAGTATTAGGTATGTTCACCGTCTTGAGTTATTTGTAAAAATAATAAAGGCAGGATAGAAAATTAAATAAATAAATAAATAAAATAAACATTATTTCAAGATGTGAATTTTCTTACAGATCTTGAGAGAACAGCAATAGATTGGCAAGGACTTCTGATTCTCAGTTTTTTCCAACCAGGATTAAAATGATTTCCCTTTTCCTACAATAATGTACAGTAGTTGAAATTATGAATACTTGGGTCACTATGGCAAATTATGTGTGGAAGGACTGAGAGTTCATTTGGGTACTCAAAATAAATTCTGGGGATTGGAATGCATTGATGATGATTAAAATAATAATAATAATTTATATTTATATTTTATATCAATATATATATATATAATTTATAAAATATAAAATTATATATTTATAATATATAAAATTATGTATTGTATTGTATTATGTCGATGAAGGTTCTCAGTCATCCAGGTGGAACAGTCTGTAGCTTGAATCATGTCAACTGGATTTCTATTTTCCACTGAGAAAATAGAAATCCAGTTGACATGATTCAAGCTACAGATTGTATTGTATTGTATCGTATTGTATCGTATCGTATCGTATCGTATCGTATCGTATCGTATCGTATCGTATCGTATCGTATCGCATCGCATCGCATCGCATCGCATTGCATCGCATCGCATCGCATCGCATCGCATCGTATCCCCTCGATACGATATACCATCCTCAGCCACATTATATGCCAAGTCTGCATCTTTTATATCAGGCTCTGGTGGATCATCAGATTTCCAATATATGGGGAGAGGGGGGGTGAGAGATCTCGCAAACCTGAATTAGATAAAACCAAGGGTGGACAGGTTCAACTGGCTCAAAGACCGTGTAGAATTTCCACAACACGCCAAGGTCACACACCAAAAGGGTCGAGGGGACCAGGATCCATTTGAGATGGCAAGTCAAGGAATGGTGAAATGGTGCCTTAAGCATTTGCAAGTCGTAAAGCATGCATTTTTTCCCTTAGCTTCCCTAATCACCCAAAATGCAAATAATAATAATAATAATAATAATAATAATAATAATAATAATAATAGCAGCAAAATTTTACCCCTTCCACTCTGAGAGGCTTCAAGAACCAGGAAAGGAATGTTAGAGGGCTGCCTTATTGCATTCCTGGATTAGACAATACATTTATCGATGTGTAAATATGCATAATTTAAAAGGGGAGATTATTCAGCTTTTACAAACATTTACACTAAAAATAGTTAGGTTATGCTAAATGAATTGCCAAATTACTTGGCTTAACTTTCTAATTTTAATGGAAAGTTCTTAATTGTTTAATTCATTAAATTGCATCAAATTTGCAGTCTAACAAAAACACATATTTTCCCAAACCATACACTTAGTGCAAGGGCAACAAAGCCCTAAGGTCTGGCTAAGTGGGAATCTGAATGCTTTCCAAAGTGGAAATAATATTTTGTCTTTCATCTGATCATCTTTTCAAACATCCTGCTGTCCCTTTAATGGGCCAAGAGATTCTATGACTTTTGACCGAGAAGCAAGCTGGTTTTCCCAAGTTCCCCAGAGCTTATTTCCAAGTTAAGATGGCAGAGCGGACTGCAGCTTTCAACCCCCCCCCCCCCCCAAGAACAGAAAGCTTACCTGGATTTTCTGCCCTTCGGCTGGAAAAGTTGCACATGTTGCTAGGCTGAACAAGAGTAATCCAAGACTTTTCCTTGGCATGCTTTTGCAGAAGAGATCTCTTTGCTCAAGGAGGGAAGTGAAGTATACAGTTTATGTAAGATAACACCGCCTACTAAAAGTGGGATCCAAGAAACTGTGAAGTTAAATGAGAACAGAGCAAAAGCTTTTGCATGATGTAAATCTCTTAGTCCGAACTATTCAGAAGGAGCAGCAGCGTTTTGACTAAGCCTGAACTGTCAGCAGATTTAAAAGGAAAAAGCAGGGAGGTATGTATGAAAATGATCCCGAGAAAGGAAAACAATGGTTTACTCAAAACAGGAACATTAACAAGTTTCCTCTCTTCTATCAGTTACAACAGACAGAAGGAAATCCTTTCATTTTTCATTGGAATGGAAGTCTGATTGTGTATTTAACAATGAGGTAAAGCTGCCAAGTGAACTAGATTTTGTTAACAACCAAGAGGGTAAATTTACGATATCAGGGTACATTTTAATTCACTGGCAGTTTTTCAGAAGACCAATGGAAACATGAAATGTAAGACAGCAAAGTGGAGAAAATGCTGCTTATAAACATAGTGGCTTTCTGGTTACTTCTAGATATTTATTTATTTATTATTATGAAAATCTCACTAAGCCAGCTTTCTGTGAAGTACTTGATTTTCAAGGCATACTAATGATGACTATATAATTCCCCCAATCTCCCTCCCTCCCTCCCCTACCTTGAAATTATGTGGACCAATAGAAGTTGTAGTCACAGTACTTTGATGCATCCTCAAGCTATCTCCAAACTCTTGGTAACTGATATTAACACAGAATATTTGATAGATCAAAATATTGGCTGTTGTGGGTCTTCCGGGCTGTGTGGCCGTGTTCTGGAAGTTGTGGTTCCTAACGTTTCCTAACTTTTTGTGGTTCCTAACGTAAAGCCACTACACCAGATTATACAGAGAAGCCATTGAAATTCACAAACACCAGCACAGTTACAATAAAAAAGAAGAAAGTCTAAAAATTAGCAAAACCTGGCTACCAGTCCTGAAAAACACAGCCTGCAAAAGGTTAACGAACTCAGTCCAACCACCAGGACATGGGAATACTTATCACAATGAACATGCTAATCACGCTCATCAGCCACTCGTTAACATTTCATCACAACAAAAAACCCCACCTAATCTCCTATAACTTAGCTCTATAAATAGAAAACAAACAAAACATTGCCACTCTACCTGGGCACAGAGATTTCGCTTCTTTCTGTGCTCCTGCCCTCTGAAGATGCCGGCCACAGATGCTGGCGAAATGTTAGGAACCACAACTTCCAGAACACGGCCACACAGCCCGGAAGACCCACAACAGCCATCGAACTCCGGCCGTGAAAGCCTTCGACAATACAATCAAAATATTGCTACACTGAATAAAGAATTGCTCAATTATGAAGTTAGAAACGATAAATTACTACATCAAATGGAGAATGTGCTGCAATTTAAACTTTGTGGCCAGGAACATGGTGAATATCACAAGGATCCAAAAATCTGCATAGCTTTTTCTTCCCAAGAAAGCTGTGAATGCCCATATTGCTTAATTGCAGCCTCTGTGTGAGACTCAACAAATGATTCTGGAAACCAAAGGTTGTGACTAGAGAATTATAGCATGGAGTCTACTGCCCATCAAAATGGAAAAAAAAAACGTTGCCTGTTTTTACTGATTTTATGTTCCATATTTCTGTCATTATGGAACTCTAGGAATGGAATGGGTACAGAATTTTTGTCCAGTAAATGATCTCAGAACGGCTTATATTCTGAGACCAGCAGCTGTAGAGCTCTGCCATTCCATTTATATCTATATATTCACAGACCACCTATTTAGCCATTAACAGTATGTCTCTTTATGAGCAAATAAAATACATTATCCAGTTGATCATCAGATAAGGCCGATGTGTATTTGTAATAAATATTCTAAAGTGAGCTTTGTATGCACATAAATAAAAGAATGTGGAAGACCTAAAGTGGGCATCTGGGGGGGAGAGAATCAAAAAAGTCAAGATGGCTTTTTAAACCAAAATAATGATAAATTAAGCTGCAACCATATGATTGAAGCCCCACCCCTTTTAAAGGTGTACAGTATTACATGTGCAACACACGTAAAAATGGGGTGGGGCTTTGATTGTACAGTTGTGGCCACCATCTTAACTTTTTGACACTCACACCCTGCAGATACCCCTGTTTATGACATAGTATATACATATAAATGTGCCCAGAAAGATAGGAATATTTACATAACTACATAGCAGGAAATAAAAACGTATCAGAAATAATATTCAGGAGGTTTGTAAAAGAATCTCTCTTCAAGCTTTGAATTGCCAATTTTAATTGTTAATTTAATTTATCATTATTTTGGTTTATTTATTACTCCAGCTTATATGCCACCACAATCAGAATGACTCTGAGAGGCTACCAGCAAGCCCATAGCAAGAAAAAAGAAATTAAAAAGAAACAGTTAAAAACAATGGAATAACAGCCATCATGCCCAACCCAAACACCACTTTTTGGAAGATAGTATAATCCTCATCCGTCACCAAAGGGTTCCTATAAAGCCATATTTTTACAGCTCTTCAGAAACATAGCAAAGAGGGGATAGTCCCAATATCCATGAGCAAGATGGGGGGCCATCATTCAAAAGGCTGGACTCTGGGATCTTCACAGGTGATGTCATATTCATAAAGGCACCCTTGACAAATTTATCTCTCCTTGATCTTACTGGATGGCTATAACCAACCTGGAGCATTTTGTGTTTGAGTTATATTGTTGTTTGATCTGTTTTGTAGTTGTTGTTTTTTTACTTTAAGCCACGATGATTATCATATACATAGAAATGCAGGGTTGAAGTCCAATAAATAAAGTTAATCAAATTAATTTATAAATAATGCTGAAGTGCGAGGTGTACCTAATTCTTTAGATATAAAAAAATCCAGCCAAATGGAGAACCGTTCCAAAATCAACAAAGTGATTGTCAACAGAAAGAAATAAAAAGGTCTGTATTGACATAAAGCTACATGCTTGGATAGTGTATGTCTTGCTAGAGTAATCCACATCTGGTAACGTCTCATTTAGACTACGATATGTGGGGCTGCCCTTGAAGAGAGTTCGGAAACTTCAGTTAGTACAGAATGATGGTTCAAGAGTACCAACTGGAACTGGGCAATATGAACACATCACGCCATTCTTTATGATCTACACAGGCTTCCAGTTTGTTTCCCAGTTCAAGGCGCTGCCTTTAATCTGCAAGCCCTTCCTAGACAGGGACCATGATGTCTGAAAGCATGCTTCTTCTCATATCTTCCTATTTGCACCCTAACATAATATTTGGAAGGCCTGCTCCAAGTACCCTCTCACACTGAGATACAGCCAAGGCCACCCAAAAGCTCTTTTCAATGGAAGCTCTCCAGTTTTGAAGTGCCCACCCTAATGAGGTCTGCTTGGTGCCATCCTTATTCTCTTTCTGGCCTCAGGCAAAAGTATTCACCCAGACCTTTTAATAACATCTCAATGCTGCCATGATTTTTAACTATTTTATTTATGTTATTATTTCCCATTCATGTTTTAATGTATAACTTGTTGCTTTTATTTTGTATTTTGGTACTATATTTTATAAAATGTTCTAATGTATGTTATGCTCAAAATCCTACAAGCTAGGCTTCAGCAGTATGTGAAACGAGAACTACCAGAAGTGCAAGCTGTGTTTTGAAGAGGCAGAGGAACTAGAGATCAGATTGCCAACATTTGCTGGATCATGGAAAAAGCAAGAGAGTTCCAGAAAAACATCTACTTCTGCTTCATTGACTACGCTAAAGCCTTTGATTGTGTGGATCACAACAAACTGTGGCAAAGTCTTAAAGAGATGGGAGTACCAGACCACCTTACCTGTCTCCTGAGAAACCTGTATGCGGGTCAAGAAGCAACAGTTAGAACCGGACATGGAACAACCGACTGGTTCAAAATTGGGAAAGGAGTACGACAAGGCTGTATATTATCACCCTGCTTATTTAACTTATATGCAGAGTACATCATGAGAAATGCCGGGCTGGATGAATCACAAGCCGGAGTTAAGATTGCCGGGAGAAATATCAACAACCTCAGCTATCCGCCCAGAGTCCCTTGTATGGGGAGATGGGCGGGGAATAAATTTGAAAAATAAATAAATAAAATAAATAAATAAATATGCAGACGATACCACCCTCGCGTGCTATGGTCCATGAGGTCACGAAGAGTCGGACACGACTAAACGACTGAACAACAACAACGTTTTTATTAAGCGGTTTAATTATTTTTAGTTGTAACTGTAATTTTTAATTATAAATTGCTTTCAGGTCAGGTCAGGTCAGGAGCATAATGCAATCTATCTTCAAATATTTAAAGATTCAGGAAAATGAACAATTTTTTATATCTCTAAAATGAAGAACCCAAACCAGGGGCTATAACAACAGATGTGGACATGGGGATAGATTAGATATGTTTTCCTTTGCTATAATTTTAATTGAGGACTCTTACCTCATCTTACAAAGATGGCATTATACATTTTACTGTAAGAAAGGATAAAGAGACAACATGCATGTCCTTTGCACTGTCTAAAGGAGTGTTTCACTTGACTCCAGCACAGCATATGAGCCAGTTTGCCAGGTCTGTTGCATTAGAAAAGGAAGACAAAGCTGCCCGAAGAAAAACGCCAAACCTCTTTATACAGCAGACTACTGGAAGATTCACAGAAAACAATCGAAAGAAGATCTCAGATCATGACCGCTATGGGCCAAGGTGTTATACAGCACAAAGGAACATCAACACCAGACCTGTGTGAGTATCACATGCTGATGCTTAACTCAGTGTCCTAGTCCTCTATGATGATCATATGCATCTTAACTGACTTCAGATATAGGTTGGCAATTGCTTGAAGTTCTTTAGCTAGCAGAGGAAGATCTTAAGAGGAAGTGATGCCTAGAAAGATAAAACAAGGCATGATTGGAATTGATCCACATAACAGGAAATCAGGAGGAGTCTGGTATCATCTTTCCCAACTAACGAAGTTTATTAAGCTCACCAAACTGCAGCTCACTTCATCAGATGCTTTTTAATAAAATGTGTTAGTTGGAAAAGATGCTACTAGACTCTTCCTGATTTTTTGATACAATAGGCCAGTGTTTCTCTACCTTGCTGGCTGGGGAATTCTGGGAGTTGAAGTCCACACATCTGAAAGTGGCCAAGGTTGAGAAACACTGCCTTGGACTAACACGGCTCTTCTCCTAGAATGTCCGTGTAACAGGAATGGTGTTTGTGCTACTGCCACCACAGATGTTTAGCCATCCAAGAGACAATCCGCTTTTCAGCATTAATAACTTTCGTCTTCACTAGCAGAAACTGTTCTAGTGGTAAAAGTAAGACCAGCCCATTTTTTGCTATTGTTTATTGCTCTAGTGAGGTGCTCTCTAGCTTCATACAAAATGCCATTTATTTTTCAAATGTTTGGAGAAGTTGCTAGAAGACAATGATTCTTTTATAAAGGAGTTTCAATCCCCATTCAGCTCAGGTAGTTTCTGCAGCTGAAATCTTGGGTTTATGAAGTCCTGACAAAAATTATTGTTGTTGTTCAGTCGTTTAGTTGTGTCCGACTCTTCGTGACCTCATGGACCATAGCACGCCAGGCCTTCCTGCCCTCCACTGTCTCTCGGAGTTTTCTCTACGTTCTTCAATTTAAGCCTAAATTTTGTGACAAGAAGCTCATGATCTGAGCCACAGTCAGCTCCAGGTCTTGTTTTTGCTGATTGTATAGAGCTTCTCCATCTTTGGCTGCAAAGTATATAATCAATCTGATTTCGGTATTGACCATCTGGTGATGTCCATGTGAAATTGTAATGTGTAATGTGTAAATATTATGTGTAAATAAAATGTGTAATGTGTAAAAATTACAGACTGCCAAGACTTATGGTAGTCCATAAAAATAACATAAGCCGGTAACTTTTCTGAGGTCCACAGATTTCTTAGTCAGCTGAGAAAGATAAAAAAAATACCATAATTTTAAATTTGAGGGGGAAAAGAGAGAAAACATTTCTACCCATAATCTGATTGCATGAATTATCTGAGGCAGGGCAAGAAATGGGTATAATTAAAAAGGATGAGCCAACTAAATTATAACTCAACTTTGTTAGCATACAAAAAGCCTTGTAAGAAAAGATGTTTTGTTGCATTTAATTGCGTGAATGACTGCATGTGACTTTCTCAGCTCATGATCCATGAACCAGCTCATGAACCAGTCTTCTAAACAGAGGACATGTCCAGGCAGGCCTAGACCCAAACCTGCTTAAATTTAATGTTCCTATGACTCAGCCTATGTTAAATAGACGCTGGAAGACTCACCACTGAATGTTCCTCCTTGAAACTACATCTCCTCCTTCTCCTCTGAAATCTGAGTTTGGAATATTTGTAGCTAGCAAAAAATAAAGCCCCCAGACTTTGCTGTGGCAATATCTTCAAAGGTGAGGGCTCTGGATAATTTGGGGTAGCTAGTTTGGTAAATTTAAGTTACCAAAGTCCATGGTTTTTGTTTTATTTAAAATAGCAACTGGTTATTCTTTAAAGGTACTGAACTAGGATGCCCACCTTCTCCTTTGATTTCTGATGTGTTAGGGACCCTTAATTTGTGCCATTAGACAAGATCATATTATCTGTGGGTTGGGGCTTTTTTTGCATACTTCATCAGACTATAAATATCTTCAAACTGATATAAATTGGTTTTATATGCTGATGGTTACTATTTATTTCTCAGTGTCATACTTCAATTCCAGCTCAGATGTATTTGATTAATGAGTTTGGGTGAATCGCAGGATACTCTTTTAATTAGTCTAAGTTAGTGTTGATGCCAACAGGCAAAGATTTATAAACATCCCAAGTAATTGTCATTTTTGTATAAATACTGAATTTATTAACTATTTAGGTATTCTTATTCCATAGGATATTTTTCAAATAAATACATTAAACTTGAATAATATATACAAAGAAGGTTCTATGATGGGAGCCTTTAGGCCTTACCCTTTTGAGTAGGTAAACACTCTTAGAATGGATATAATCTCTAGGATATTTTATATCTCATGTGAAATTCCAATAAACAAATTGGGAAAAAGTTTTCAAAAAAATAAATACAAGGTAAATCTGTATGTAGTTCTTCAGTTTGAAGATATTGTTGAAAAAGTTAAAGAGGAGAGGTATAGCTTCCCTAATGTTCAATTATACCATTATGCATACCCTTTGACCACTATCAAATTTTGGGGAGCTTCACTTAATACAAATTACCCTTTTGGAATATTCACACATAGCACCTTTAATCAATCAGACTGTTTGGGGTTCAAAAAGTAATAGATGCATCTTCTCTCCTTATTCCATCAATTCGAAAATTGTGTCATTCCATTTCTGGAAAATGCCACTTTGATCCTTTTTCTCATGCCAATTTGATATTATGGGGTAATCCAGACCTTGGGATTGATAAAAACAAACAAACCCCAGATGGAAGCTTTGGATGGATGTTGCGATTTTTACTTTAGATGCAATACTGGATGATAGAGTGTTTTTATCATTTTCTATGTTAAAGAATAATTGTCTGCTGCCACCTACTGGCAATATTTGTTGTTTATTCGTTCAGTCGCTTCCAACTCTTCGTGACTTCATGGACCAGCCCACGCCAGACTTTCCTGTCGCCATCCCCAGCTCCCCCATGGTCGAGTCCGTCACCTCCAGAATATCATCCCTCCATCTTGCCCTTGGTCAGCCCCTCTTCCTTTTGCCTTCCACTTTCCCCAGCATCAGCATCTTCTCCAGGGTATCCTGTCTTCTCATTATGTGGCCAAAGTACTTCAGTTTTGCCTTTAATATCATTCCCTCAAGTGAGCAGTCTGGCTTTATTTCCTGGAGTATGGACTGTTTGATGATCTTGCAGTCCAAGAGGAATTCTCCTCCAACACCACAGTTCAAAAGCATCTATCTTCCTTCGCTCAGCCTTCCTTACAGTCCAGCTCTCGCAGCCATAGGTTACTACGGGGAATACCATTGCTTTAACTATGCGGACCTTTGTTGTCAGTGTGATGTCTCTGCTCTTAACTATTCTATCGAGATTTGTCATTGCTTTAAATCACTTGAGCTGATTTAAATTTATTTATTTATAATTCAAATGTTATCACTTGAGCTCTGACGTATGTGACCAAGATTGGCCTGACACCGTCCTACTTTCCGAAGTTAGAGATATGCATGACCATTTTACTTGTGAAAAGCAAGCTCCACCATACTCTTTTAAGTATGTAGCTGCAGCCCAAGAGAGTTTAAAGTAATTCTTTTGCAGTTGTTCCTACTAACATCTTCAACTTATATCCTGAATTTCTATCCAGAGGGCACTGAACTATTCAAATCGCCTACAACTCTAGCCCATTGATGTTCTCCCCTTACCCTTCCACTTCTTATTCCGGAACCTCCCAATTTTAATTCAGAACAGAGGCTTACCTGGTCCACAGGAGACAACAGCCAGCTACTGGAGGCCTAAAAGTAAAGTGTGATGTCAATAGCCCCGCATTCTCCAGCAAGTAGTACAGGAAAGCTTTTTTTTAAAGATGACAAATACAGAACGCTACGATTTTAAGTCTGAATTAATATGAGTGGATGAAAACCAAGCTCTTTGCAGGTTAATGGGGTAGAACAGAGAGGTAATAGATAATCACAGGTGTTCTTTTATGCACATTTCTTCTGGAATTTTTTGCTTAGGATTTGGATCAGTCGCTGTCATATTCTCTTTTGGCTTTTTATTTACTTCACCACCTTCCGACCTGCACCGTAATCAAATTACTAAGAATCTGATTATATTCTAAAAACTAACCAGAGAAAATCATAGTTGTGTCAAAATTCAGTTTATTATTTTTGAGAAAGTTGGCAACAGAAACACAGTGCTCCGAACAACAAGTGTCTCATTATTTGTTGGCATCAAGTAATTATTATCATTCCTGGCCAATCATTATGTCTGCAGTGTTGAAATGAAACTGGTAACTTTGTTCAATCTGTCAAAATTTAAATCACATGTAAAATCAACTTTCAATTATAAGTGAATTCTGCTATCATGTTCACAATTAGCTGACAAAATTAAAAGATTGACACATCATAAAAAGACAAAATGTAAAAATTATCAGAAATATCATTAAATAATTATTAGCAGTATAGGCAATAAAATACATCTTGTACAAAGAACATTGCACCTTGACGTAGCACAAGCATCTTTTGTTACCGTTATTTATACAATTTTGTATAGAATAGCATTGTACAAAAACACAGTGGAAACATTAACAGCCCTAAATGAAAGTATGCCAAGTGCTGACTCCTTTTGTTCCATACAGTTGCCTAGAATGCTAAATTAGGAATCTGGAACATGTTACTTGCTACATAAAAACAGAGTTTAGAAAATTCCAGGACAATCATTTAGCAGCTTATATGTTGTATGTTAAACTCTCCTCACTGCACAAGAAATATCAGCACAGGAAAGATTTTAATGCAAGGCGATACTGCTGTGACGAGAACGCTGATCCAGGGTGAATTCAGTCAGTACTGTGCTTTAATTCGTAACTGTAGACTGACCAGCTGAAATATTTGAACCCAACCAATTACCCAGTGAGCTCCAAAGGCAGCTCCCTGCCACACAGTATCTCCCACTGCCGAGCAAGTAGCGAAATCAGTTTTTCACGGCTTTCAGGACTCGGGATAAAGACACACCACAGCACCTCTTGGCTGACCTGGTCCTCTTGTCTAGCCTGCCCTTTAGGAAAACTGAGAACGTTGCCAAAGTGATCTAACGTCAGGTTCTGCACGAGATCTTGATTCTGAATGTCATCAAAGACAAACGTGAGTGCCTGAGGATACGCCTGATAGCCCATGAGCACGCGATCCAGATCGCGGATCCTTCTTCCATCTGCAAGCTGATACTTGTCTCTCTTTGGTGGTTCCTTTGCAAATTCAGGCCGGGGGTAACTGATGTAGTCCTCGTTGAAAAGAAACAAATCTGAGCTAGTTAAGATCAGTGTTTTAGGCTGAAGGGAACTGTAGGTCTGAGAAGTCCCCTCCGTGACATTCACCTGGAATGCCAGCACATAAAGGAGTAGATTCAGGGACTGGGATTTCATGACACTGTTCATCTTCTCAGCAACCAGAAAGGCAAGGTCCCCAATTTCTTCTTCATTGGGATATATGAATCTCACTCTGCTAGAGTGAATCAGTTCATAGTTTTCCATTTTTCCTGAAACAATAAAGAATGTCATATATTTTGGATGCATTATTTAAAAGTGTTGTACATTTTAATTTAACGAGCTAGAAAAATTAGATTTACAACTCATTCACAGCACTTTTCTCTGAAAGAATATGTTCTCAAATTAAAACTTGAAATGATAAAAGCACACTATAAAGAGCAGAGGGAAAAACATTTATTGTTTTATTTATCGCATATTTCCACCGCCCATCTCAATGACGACTCTGGGAGGTTTACAAGCGAATTTAAAACAGTAAAAAATTAAATATCAATTAAAAGAGATACATTATAAAATATACGTATACAAATATACTAAAAACTCTAAAATATAAAATATAAGATCGAAAACCCAGGATGGTGAGATCGCAATCTTGATAAAATTCCCCGGGCTGCATCAAGGTGCCAGCCATCCCCATGACAAACTATCCCCCCTCCCACCCCAAGCGAGGTGGCACAGCCACGTCTTGAGCCCCTTTCGGAAGGCCAGGAGAGTGTATAACTTTGGACCATTGCTGCCTCTCAGCCATAACATATCTTACAGTTGTGTGTTGGTTTATAGAGCACATACAAACCACTTCAAACAAAACCACATTAAACAATCAGAGAGATCTCCCCATAGAGTTTCAATAAAACTCATTCCAAAAGCTTAATCTTCCTTGTTCATGGTTGAACTTATTGAGGGATTCATTGAAACATATGGTTTGTTTATTAGATTTATATCCTGTCATCTTGTTCAGTTGCATACAGAGCACTTCCTCCTTTTCTTTTTCTACATAAGAACAATCCTATGAAGTAGATTGGCTCAAAGAGAGTGAGCGGCTTAAAGTCACATCAGTGAGCTTCAATGAACTAGTGGTAGACTTGAACTCGGGCCTCCCTGGTGCCTGTCCAACACAACCACTACACCACACATGTAACTGTTCAAGAGTGTTAAAATTCTGAACAAATAGTATAATATATACAGTTGTAATCGAAATTATTCAACCCCCATTGCAAATCAGGTTTATTGTCAAAATTTACAGACTCTCAGCTGTTTGCAATGAACAAATCAAACAAAAGCAATTGAAATAGCTCAACACAACGAATGCTTCAAGTGGTCTCCCCAAATTCAACTGAAAATGCAATTTATAATGACTTCTCCAGTCTCAAAATTATTCAACCCCCTGACTGACTGCATGTTAGAAATATGGCTACGTCAAAAGAATGGTCCAAAAAGGTAAGAGAAGAGATCATTGCCCTTCACAAACAAGAAACAGGATACAAAAGATAGCGAAGGCACTGAATGTAGCTAGAGACACCATTGGTAGCATAGTTCGCAAGTTCAAAGTTAAAGGAACAGTGGTTACACTACTTAGATGGGGCAGAAAAAGGAAGCTGTCAATGGCTGCAACCAGATTTCTGAGAAGGCAGGTTGAGAGAAACCCTCGAGTGACTGCAAAAGACTTGGAGCGAGACTTGGTGGCAACAGGCACTGAGGTTTCAGTGAGCACAGTAAGGCGCGTACTAAATACAGAAGGTGTCCATGCCAGAACTCCAAGACGTACACCACTACAGACCCAAAAGCACAAGAAATGTCGGCTCCAATATGCTCAAAATCATATAAATAAGCCACAGAAGTTTTGGGATTCTGTTCTGTGGAGTGAAGAAAGAAAACTGGAACTTTTCGGCCTGATGGATCAGCGGTATGTCTGGAGGAAGAAGAATGAAGCATACGCTGAAAAGAACACTCTGCCTACAGTTAAGCATGGTGCTGGCTTGGTGATGCTCTGGGGCTGCTTTGCATCCTCTGGCACTGGAAACCTGCAGCGTGTGGAAGGCAAGATGGATTCACTGAAGTATCAGGAAATCCTAGGAGAAAATGCCACGCCCCCTGTGAGGAAGCTGAAGCTTGAGCGTCATTGGACCTTCCAACAGGACAATGATCCCAAGCATACCTCAAATTCCACTAAGGCTTGGATGCAGAAGTAGTCCTGGAAGATTCTACAGTGGCCATCACAGACACCTGACTTGAACCCCATAGAAAATCTCTGGTGGGATTTGAAGAAGGCGGTTGTAGCACGCAAACCCAAGAATATTACTGAACTGGAGGCCATTGCTCATGAGGAATGGGCTAAGATTCCTGGGAACGCTGCCAGAAGCTGGTGTCTGGCTATGCATCTCGTTTGCAGCAGGTCATAACAGCAAAAGGGTGCTCTACTAAGTACTGAAGATGCTTGCCATGAAGGGGTTGAATAAGTTTGAGACTGGAGAAGTCATTATAAGCTGACCTTGGGCCAGTCACTCTCTCTCAGCCCAACTCACCTCACAGGGTTGTTGTTGTGGGGAAAATAGGAGAAGGAAGGAGTATTAGGTATGTTCGCCTCCTTGAGTTATTTATAAAAATAATAAAGGCGGGATAAAAATCAATCAAACAAACAAACAAACAAATAAATGCCTCTCTCCAAAAACAGAACAAAGATAGGGTCAGTCTTATCTGAGGAAATGTCATAATCACATGTGGCCACAGAAAAGCCTGCCATGTATTCCCACTAACCTAACCTGTCTTGTCAGTATGTATATCTCTGGGTGTCTGGCTACCTGGGATCTTCATAAAAATAGATAGGAAGAACATACCATCCTAAGCACTTTGGAGAAGGGGCATGAATTAAATGTAAGCTTAAAAATGTAATTTATATTGGATTGCTCCAATACAGTCATTCAGATGCAGATTAGACTAAAACCATGCAAAAAAATCTTTGCACAAACACCCAAGAAATGACAAAACTCAACAATATTGGGTTAAAAGGCTAGGCCAGATACTGCCACCCTATTACATTTCCAGGAAGCATTCTTTCAAAACATGGGGAGAGAAGTAGAGGAGTGTCAGCATTAAAGGTAAAGGTAAAGGTTCCCCCCGCACATTTGTGCAGTCGTGTCCGACTCTAGGGGCCGGTGCTCATCTCCGTTTGTTAGCCGAAGAGCCAGCGTTGTCCGAAGACGCTTCCACGGTCATGTGGCCGGCATGACACACGTGGAACGCTTTTACCTACCCACCGAAGTGGTACCTATTAATCTACTTGCATTTGCATGCTTTCGAATTGCTAGGTTGGCAAGAGCTGGAGCTAGTGCGGGAGCTCACTCCGCATGCAGGGCTAGGGATTCGAACCTCCG
This sequence comes from Charina bottae, assembly GCA_023362775.1. Classification (NCBI taxonomy): domain Eukaryota; kingdom Metazoa; phylum Chordata; class Lepidosauria; order Squamata; family Charinaidae; genus Charina; species Charina bottae. The sequence goes on from JALMGJ010000022.1 coordinate 2,346,909, forward strand.
AACTTGCGATCTTATGATCGACAAGCCTGGCGTCTTACCCACTGAGCCACCACGCCCCCCTAATGTCAGCATTAAATAACTAAATAACCCTCCACCCTCTTTCCCTATTTTAATTTTAACTTTAGACCAGACCCAAGCAGATCAATAAATTTTCTTCTGATTCTTTTAAAGAAAAGGATAACTGGAAATGTTGCTTAAAACCAATTTAAATCTCAAGTGTGTCTCAATGGTTCATCATGGTGTATACATGTCATATGGAAAGCCCTCTAATGGTGTAACATAAAATTCTGACTACTGTATTTAACTATTAGTACTTTAAAACAGGGTTTCTCAACCAGGGTTCCATGGAACCCTAGGGTTCCGCGAGAGATCACTAGGGAATCCCTGGGAGATGGCGATTTATTTTAAATTTTATTTCAAATTTGGACTTCACATTAAAGAGGTAAGTTTCATTCTTTATTTTCAGTTTCAGAACACTGTTAATGAATATATACAGGCCTACACATGAAATGAATAACTTCTGGCCTATATTTGAGCCTGAACGTGCAGGGGTTCCCCAAGGCCTGAAAAATATTTCAAGGGTTCCTCCAAGGTCAAAAGGTTGAGAAAGGCTGCTTTAAAATCACACAAAAGTAAAGTGTCCAAGAAATGTATTATTTTAGGTTGCACTTCCACACTGAGCAATATGAGTGGTTCACTGATTCTACAATCTATGTGATTCATAGCTGAATTTTGATTGTAGATTATTTATGAAGACATGTGGGCAGATGCATCCAATGAAAATATGTAGCTGAGTTTTCTGTTGATAACAATGAATATGTTTTCAAGGCCTGAACATGTTCCACTTTACTGAAATTGGATTTTCAAAGTCTGTACACATCATCAATTTAACTTTCAAAGTTCTTAAAGCTTGCAGGAATAAGAACAAATTAAAAATGAATTAAATGGGAATGGAAAATTCTTGTCACACTGCTGGTATGTGTGTGCGCTAAGGATTTCCTGACTTTGCTAACCAGTTTATGTCAACTCTATGCCCTTTCATTTTTACTGAGGAGTATCCAGTAATTTTTTCTCTGTCAGACTCATAGTGCCTGGGAAAAAGCAGCAGAGAAGCATGAGAAAGTCTGTGGAATAAGAAATGCCTTCTCTAGGGAAGAGGGGAGACTCCAATTTACATTAACTGCTTTTCCTGTCTTAGCAGGCACCAAATATCCAATACCAAATACTGGATATTAGCAGGCACCAAATATCCAGTAGCTGAACAAAGTGAACAATTAGTATGTCCTCAATGGCATTTCTTTTTTTCTTTTCTTTTCTTTTTTCTTCTCTCTCTCTCTCTCTCTCTCTCTCTCTCTCTCTCTCTCTCTCTCTCTCTCTCTCTCTCTCTCACACACACACACACACACACACACACACACACACACACACACACAACCCAATTGTCATCCTGTATGCTGCACATTCAAAATGGAATGTTCTAGACTGGTTTTATAATGTATACTTGGAAACAAATGTCTTTACTTCAACTGGACTTGCCTCCTTTAGTTTTAGCAAAAGATACAAATATATGTAGCACTTCAAATGCTAAATGCCATTCTATCTATTGCTGTACATTTCCATTACTGGTCAAAAACTTGCATTAAACACATGGTGATTTGCTAACAAAAGGTAAAATCTTAGCAAATTAAATAAACACCATTCTAGAACAGTATGATGAAATACTGTATATTAATTTAGCCTATTAAAATACTTCTAAATCACTTTACCTGTATTCTTCTTCCCAAATTCAGAGTAGAAGTCCTTATCCACTGGTTCTGGTGATGGTGTCCTTGCAAGGAGTGAGAGCACTGCCATGAGGTGCTGGATAAAGGCATGAGTACTATAACTGTCTCTGGTTAGACAGGTTAATATATGTTCCGCCGAATGTCCTGAAAAGGACACAAAACTAAGATTCTTTCTAATACTATTACAAAGTTATGGTAGCTTTTAAACAAATGTCATACTGTGGAACTTTTATATAAGAATTAAATTTCACATACCGATAAAACAGTAAAACAATAAAACAGTACAATAAAAACAATAAACAATAAAATATATTAAGTGGAAACAATTATAATTAAAACAATTTCCAAATTAATATTATCATTTCTTCATTCAATTTGGCACACACTGCTCTACAAAATATTGTTTTGGGAATGTCTAGTTTCTGTAGTTTATATGCACTTGTTAGAAGCATATGCTATTGTGAATGGGGTTCCCTTGGCAGAATTCAGTCATTTGCAATATGCATCATCTCAGGCTTCCCAAATCTACACCTTTATGAAAGAAAGATGATTACTTTAGTATGTAGCAAAATGAAGATTTAATCCAGTCACCCTCCCTACAAGAGAAAGGGCTGTTGGAAACTGGAGGGAGTTCTCTGGGAGGAAGGAGAAGACAGACGTTGGGTACAAGGGCTAGGAAAGGTGGTAATCTACAGGAAGCTGGAAAAACGTCCAAGAAATCAAGCAGGGGACTTTAGCTTCAGGCATCGGATCATCCTAAGAAATAAGTAACAAGTTTGGGTAGGAATACTGTGTTAATAATTTAACACAGACAATCTTATGCAGTATTCCTACCCAAACTCTAATTATAGAGAAAATAATACTAGGCACAAATTGTTAAATTAATATGAATTAAATTATTAAATTAAATTATTAAATTAAATTCATATTAATTTAATAATTTGTGCCTGGTATTACTGTATCTATACAAGATCAGTAATTATTTGTTTTTGCAACTTCCAACATCTTTATAATAGAACTGTAAGTAACAGCAGACTAGTATCACTTTGTGGTCTGCCTAAGCTTTATATTTTTCTATTGGAGGTTCTTTTAAATTACTGACATTTTAACAACTCTAGCTTTTTATCTCTTTTGCCAATGAATATTTGCTTATGACTATTTAAAACCAAAAGTGAATGAAGAATAATCTACATTTATAATTTTTTTTACCAAGATTGCTTTTCTTTCTCTCTTCTGAGATTGGTCTATTTCATAAAGGGAGGGCTGATTCTGCTGTCACACACCTCAATGCTATACGTTCAGGAAGTGATGCTATAGAATTCATTTAATTTTTTCCTATTTTTTTTCCTTTTAATTTGCCAGAAAGTAACATAAGAGGTGGGAACTCCATCTCTCCCACACACTAGGGCTAGGGGCAAGGACATCAAGGTGAGGCATTCCTTCAATAACCCATAGACAAGAATTTTGCCAATGATATATTATTTCAAATGTTCACAAGAACTATCAGCATACATTGTGCCTTGCACTTGGAATAAAGAATGGAGTCACCGTTAATCTGCAGTTTGCTGATAAGAGAATGCAGGAATGAAAAAGGAAAGAAATTTCAATGTATATTTACTTACCAGTAAGTCGAAAATACTGATCAAAGAGTCCTATGTTCACTGAATGCAGATCATTTAATTTTAGAACTAAGCAAGGGGACAGATGGAAAGAGCTGAATTCATAGTCCAAGAGATCTGTGCCCCCAAAACCTAGTGGATGATAAATGTACGGTAGTCAAATACAATCCCTAATTGTCTTAAAAAAACAATCAGTTTCAGGTATCAGGAGAATCAATGTTCATCATCACATCTGACATCTTTATCTGAAATAAGCCATTACTGAAGGTGCAGCTATGTATTACTCTAGCAAATACGTTTCCGTGCCCAGTATCATGTAGGTAACATGAACCAGTACCAGATGGGTACACTGGCACTAAGATTCTTAATATAATAGTCTTCTCCTTACCCATATAATTCTGCCATGTAACAGCACTTGCACTACCCCTTATTTCTACTCTTTCTAGGTGACTGAGTAAAACATTGTGGAAAGTTTTAAAAGAAGACTTAATGGACAATCAGAATTAAAAACCCTGTTCCTGTCTGAGAAGTCTTCCTTGAAATGTCCTCCTCACAACTCCATTAAGGTTATAAGGGACACCTGTCACTCCCAAACATGCCACCAACCACGAGGCTTCCTCAAATTATAGCTTTAAAAATAATGGAATATCATATGTACAAAGCAAGAGACTAAAATTATGGCACCTTGTTCTGATTAAAAATCTGCAAACTTTTTTGAAAGCCAGGAACCAGCCTGTCCTACCATACCTAAATGGTGATCATTAGAATGAGTCACAGAATCATCCAACAAGAAGTAAATAGCTTTAGTTGAAAGTAGTACACAAGCTGTCACTTCCATATCTGGAACTTTATAAAACAGAACAGATGACCACATGAGATGTCTTAGTTCTTCATTTTCGACCTATAATATTGACAACACAGTTAATCCTTTAGTTAAGTATAGCTTTGGATGTATTTTCTTTGACCTGACTAGGAAAGACTCACTTTTTACAATTACTTTGCTTGATGTTCATATCAGGGTGCTTGCAAGTGTAAATTCCACTATGAAAATAGATACCCCCTCTTCCCTCTTCTACCCCTGCCAAAAGATATCTGTATAAAATCTGAGTTCTCTTAAATGTTTGAAGCAATTCTTCAGCATTCTCATCATTTGTGTGTCAACTGTTTCAATTGAGAAAAGCACCTTGATACTGCTGGTATCTCATCAATGACCTAATTTGTTGCTGTATCATCATTATCACCACCATCACTGTTATTATATACGTAAGTACAGAGTGTCTTATCTTTCTTAAAAATGCAGATTATAGTACATACTTATTGAACACTGACTTTTGGGGGTTATGGCTTAGCCTGCCCTTTTTAATTACAGGTCAATTTAAAAAAAACTACTGCAGTTATAAGGTTGTAATATTAGCAATATGAACCCTATATTTCCATCTATACCTTCCCCCAACATACTCTGTACAACTGGATGAAAAGAAAAAACCTATCTTGAACCCATTCCCCTATAAACACTAATGCTCAGTAAATGTGTGATTCTTCAGGATGTCACTGGGCAATCTGTTGATCTACAAATGCCATTAAAACAGACTAGCACAGCTTGTCTTCTGGAATCTCTTACTCTTGTGTACTAATACCTCAGCAATGCTGTTATGGAAAAATTCCATAATGGATTTTTCCTTTAGCCCAGCCATATATTGAAGAGATGAAGAGACTGAAAGGTGCATAGGTATCTGGTTCTCTTCAGTAATTCTTTGCATCAGAAATTCAGATGGATATGAAGATGAGAATGGCAAATGAGGCTTGCAAAAGCTGGAAGACAGATTAGTACGCACTATCAGAGAGAAATACAAATAAAATACAAGTGTAGGTGCACAATATTCCATTTTATTACTCTTTCATAGGTTAGCATGGCTTTCAAAATATCAGATTATATTGCATAAAGCAGTTTTAACTCTTTACCAAAGCTATTTTTGAAATATTTGAAAGCTTCATATAAATCACAAAAATCATTGTTCAAGATATATATCCCACCTACTGTTTGACTCAATTAACTGGAAGCTCTCATTATCCCTCTATGTTTTGAATATATTTGTGCCTTCAAGTCAGGCTTGACTCCTGGCAACTACCTGGACAAGTTCCTGCAGATTTCTTGACATTTTTTTGCAAATATTTTTCTGTTCCTAGGGCTGAGAGAGAGTGACTGGTCCAAAGCCATTCAGCTGGCTTTGTGCCTAAGGCAGAACTAAAACTCAGTCTTGTAGTTTCTAGCCCGGTGCCTTTAACCACTACACCTGACTGACTCTGTTTTCAATAATTAATTTAAAAATGCATATCCTTACCTTGTAGTTGGGCCATGCCTTATACAGTCCGTAAAAGAATTTCTGACTGATTCTACGTGACTGGCATCTTTGAAAATAATTATGGTTTTGATGTCTTGCAAAAGTGTCCTCAGAAAACTATAGATTCTCAGAAAATGGAATTTCTCATGAGGTAGGACAAATACTGCTGTGACAAATCTGTAGCCAATTATCAATTCCAGGACATATCCGTCTGAAAATGAACCTTCTTGCTGAACCGAATAACATGCGGGATGCAAAAGAACAGAAGCCAGTGGAATCCTGTTGAGTTTAAAAATGTTCCTAGCGTTCTCAGAGTCAATGAATTTACCTGGAGCTACATTAAAATCAACTTTAACTATATGAAGATGGTGAGGTGTAAGAAATATCCAACAGGGATGGAGCATACAATGGCTCTCTCCAGATGATTTGTGAAATACAGAATAAAATGCAGAACCACCACAGTGCTTAGAATAGGCTTTTCCATCACTGCCCAATTCTGGCAGACACAGCACCTTCTGACCATCAGCTTTATTATGACAGAAGAGATAAACTGGGAAGCAACCTTTTATCTCTGTGTTTTCAGATGAAATATGATAAAACCCCATCAGCTGGTAGACAAATTCTTGCAAACTGGCTTTGCCACAATACAGTACAGAACCTGTTAAAGCAGGCGTATAGAACTGAGAGCAAGACCTGTGTAAACAGGAATAGAAATCTTGCAGATTCTGAGTGTCTGAGACAACAAACAAGCAGGTATCACCATTGTTTATGTTGAGCATCAAACATATTTCTGGTATTAAAAAGCCAAATTCAGCGAGGTCAGAGTATGGAATGCACAGCACAAGTTTCAAGGCAGAAAGTATGTGCTGGCAATTTCCTTTGGAATCCTGAATAATTTCAAATACAGCTATCACGTTATTGGCCAAGACTAAACAGGAAGCAAACTGCCTGAGTCCTTTATGAGCCTGAATACAAAAACTCCAGAGGATTTTGACTACGTTATCCTGTTTTGCTTGGGTGCTACTAGGAGTTGTCTGCACACTGCTTGAGGTGGGAGGCAGTTTAGAGACATGGTATCCTTCATGAAGTCCCATTTCAAAGTAGCCATCTTCAGTTTCTGTAACTCTAGAATCACTCCAAAGATCTTCTGTGTTCTCACTTTCCACTGAAAAGAGGGGCACGTTTCCCACGGCCTCTGCAATCAAGGTAGAGAGATGTTGCACAAAGTCCTGATTTGTGGTAGCGTATGACATACAAGTGAAAGGCAGGGTCACAGTATTAAGGGGGTCAGGCAAGGAATCGGGTCCTCCTCCTGGATGTTCCAAGCTTTAAAAAGAGAGAGAGACAGAAAGAACGGAGGAAACTATAGTAACCTAATTTAAAAGATTGATTTAAGTTTCAAAATCTTGTTCTGCTTTTCAACTACTGTACCATATAGCATACATCTAACGTAAGTGCAAGCATGCAACCATTCTGCTCATTCACCCAGAATCCTTCTGGATCTCTATTTGCCCAGCCTTCTATATCAATACAAAAAAGGGGAAAGCAAGAAGGACAGCTACGTCTCAGGCAGATATTCCACAAGTTTTTGCTTCTGCTTTTTTATTTGTTTAAAAATCAGGCAGCTATAGGTATTTTTATACCATGTCAGAGTTCATCAGATAGAAGTGAATATCAAACTGAAACTGCATTCTCACCACATACGATGTGTGTTTTTATCAGAAAAGTCCAAATCCGGAGCAGGTACCTTCAATGAAAAGGGAAAAAGGGATAAAAGGCTAAATATGATGCAATGCATTTGAATTTTTGAAAAAATATATGCATAACTCATTGAATAACATATGGTCCTACTCACAAAATAATTATATGGAATTTCTTGACAATGGTTAATGGTTTCAGATTTAGTCTTTTTATCATTCTTTTAATTTTTTTTAACCAGAATGATTAATAAGCATTACTTAATTATCTAGAAGAGTCAGTATTTGCTGCAATGAATGATTTTGTGCCTTTAGGAGCAGAGCAGAGTATCACACATAGGCTTGGCTCTTCCTTTGATCCAGCATTATAAGGAGATGCATGCAGTACAGGTTCATGTCATCTTTTCAATTACAGGTAGTCCTTGTATAGCAACTCCCCCGAACAGCAACCGTTCAGAGTTATGACGGTGATGAAAAAGTAACATTGCGACCAAACCTCACATTTACCACCTTTGCAGGTCTGTAAAGCAAAGGAAAGCTGAACTCAAATGATTGAGTTGTAAGTAAGATCATATCCCATATTAGGGATTGCCTTGTGGCGATAAGGGCAGTGAGACGTATTTCTCCACCCTTACTGCATCTGCTGATAGTCTTCCAACAGCCCTATTTAGGATGATCCGTTCCCTAGTGGGTAGGGAGGGTCCCCCAGAAGATCTGCTGAGCCATTGTGAAGATTATTCAGGCTATCTGGTAGATAAAGTCGTTCAGATTTGCTCCGTCTTGAACTCTGACTGGGCAGAGCATGCTGAAATGACTGGGATATGGTCTGGTGGTGTGATCTGGGATGAGTTTGAGCTGGTGACTCGTCAGGAAGTGGACAGGGCTCTCTGTGCTGTCAGCTCAACCACCTGCTTACTGGATCCGGGTCCCTCCTGGGTTGTGAAAGCAGCCAGGGAGGTGACCCACGGTTCGGTCCATGCAGTAGTGTCAGCCTCTTTGACGGAGGGGGTGGTGCCTCCAGCCTTGAAAGAGGCAGTGGTGCGCCCCCTCCTCAAGAGGCCATCTTTGGATCCAATGGTCTTCAATAATAAAAGCCAGTTTGGTCTAGCGGTTAAGGCAACAGGCTAGAATCCAGGAGTCTGTGAGTTCTAGTCCTGCCTTAGGCATGAAAGGCAGCTGGGTGACCTTGGGCCAGTCACTCTCTCTCAGCCCTAGGAAGGAGCCAATGGCAAACCAGGACACTGAGTTCTAGTCCCACCTTAGGCATGAAAGCCGACTGCGTGACCTTGGGCCAGTCCCTGTCTCTCAGCCCAAGGAAGGAGCCAATGGCAAACCAAGAGACTGAGAGTTCTAGTCCCGCCTTAGGCATGAAAGACGACTGGGTGACCTTGGGCCAGTCCCTCTCTCTCAGCCCTATGAATGAGCCAATAGCAAACCAGGAGACTGAGAGTTCTAATCCCGCTTTAGGCATGAAAGACGGCTGGGTGACCTTGAGCCAGTCACTCTCTCTCAGCCCAACTCATCTCACAGGGTTGATGTTGTGGGGAAAATAGGAGGAGGAAGGAGTATTAGGTATGTTCGCCGCCTTGAGTTATTTATAAAAATAATAAAGGCAGGATAGAAAATAAATAAAATAATAAAATAATAACAACAACTATCGATGAGTCTCCAACCTTCCCTTTTTGGGGGAGGTTGTTGAGACAGTGGTTGGTCTGCAGCTGATGAGAACCCTGGAGGAAATGGATTATCTAGACCCGGGATTTAGTACTTAGACAGCTTTGGTCACACTTGTTGATGACCTGCGACGGAGCTGGGATGGTGGTGATGCATCCATCCTTGTGCTCCTTGATCTCTCGGTGGCTTTTGATGCTGTCAACCATGGTATCCTCCTGAGCTGGCTCTGTGGGCTGGGGATTGGGGGCACCATTTTATGGTAGCACTCTTCCTTTCTCTGGGGCTGGTTCCAGAGTTGGTTGGTGGGAAGAGATCGTCCTCTAGGCCCCTCACTTGTGGGGTCCCACAGGATTCTATTCTCCCTCCCCTCCTTTCCAACATCTAAATGAAACCACTGGGTGAGGCCATCCACCAGTTTGGGGTTCAGTATCATCAGTACGCTGATGATACCCAATTATATCTTTTGACTCTGGGCCAGCCAAATGAGGCTGTTGAGGTTCTGTCCCAGTGCCTGGACGCTGTGCAGGTTTGGATAGGGAGCAACTGTCTCTGACTCAATCCTACCAAGACTGAGTGGCTGTGGATTTTGGACCACCCAGGTCTGAGAATATTCCAACTTTGACTTTGGATGGGATTGCACTTCCCCATTCAAGGACAGTGCACAATTTGGGGGTCTTCATGGACTCACTGGTCCTGCTCAATGAGCAGGTGGCAGCTGTGGCCAGGAAAGCTTTTGCCCAGCTTCATCTGGTGCACCAGTTGCACCCTTTCCTAGATTGGGGGTGACTTTAGACAGTCACTCATGCCCTGGTCACCTCACAGCTTGACTACTGCAACACGCTCTGCATGGGGTTGCCCTTGAAGACTACCTGGAAGCTTCAGCTGGTCCAGAATGCAGTGGTATGGGCAGTGATGGACATGCCTTGGTATGCCCATGTAACACTTTTGCTTTGCGAGATGCACTGGGTGCCAGTTTGCTTCTGGGTACAATTCAAGATCTGCTCACTACATAAGGCCCTACACGGCATAGGGCCTGGTTACTTGAGGGACCGCCTGTCTCCCATAGTATCTGCCCGACTGGTCCAATCTGGTAGGGTTGGCACGCACTGGGTTCCATTGATTAAACAATGCCACATATCAGGGTCCTGGAAGTGTGCTTTCTCTGTAGCAGTGCCTGCCCTCTGGAATGAAGTTCCCCCCAAGATTCGAATGGCTCCCACCCTGCTGGTGTTTCAAAGGGCCTTAAAGACCTGGCTTTTCTTCCAGGACTTTGGAGATGATGACTGATGGCCCTTTCTTTCTGTTCCCTTCTGGGTTTTTCTTTGCCATCATTGTTCTTCTTTCTTGTGCTGTTTGTGTGTGTGTGTTTTCCTACTGTTCTTTGTTTTTAAATGTTTTAATTATTGTAAGCTGCCCAGAGTTGTTGGGAGTCTGGTGGCATATAAATTTAATTTATTATTATTATTATTATTATTATTATTATTATTACAGTTGTGGTTTCACTTAGCGACCACTTCGCTTAATGATTGAGTTGCCGGTCCCAATTGTGGTTGCTAAACAAGGACTACATGTTTTTAACCAAGATACAATATGATTACAAATTCAGTATATAGAAAGTCTATGCAACATAAAGAAAATTGTTTCCTCTACCCAAACATTTCTCTACAAAATCCTTTCATTGACCTTTTGTTGGGATGAACATTTGACAAGACTAGGGAAAGCAGTTCATGATACTTAAAACCCATCTTAAAAGGCACAAATTATTATTCAACTGAATATGCCATTACCTGATTTCCACTACATGGATCTGGTGTTTCAGAGCATCTTTGGGTAACTGTATGGCTTTTAGGAGTCAAACTACTTGATGAGAAACTGCTGGCTAGGGCTGTTTTCCTATAAGTTATTTCTACAAGACAGAAATAGTATTAATGTTAAAAACACATGCGCGCACACACAATATGCCAAACTATATTCCATTTTACATAGCTGAGCAGTATGTTTACTTACTAACAGTAGTACATTTATAAATGTATTACTTTTTGATTCATCCTATATTTTAAGTTGCTTTGATGGTAACGGCTACAGAAAATTCTATCTAACAGACAATATGCACTTTGTGAAAGAGTTAACCTTCCAATTTCATTTACCCTACAACTAATCTATTTAAACACATGGAACTTTTGGCATCTTTTCTCCACCCAAACTGCCTTATTTATTTGTACGACAAGTATGATCAGTCTCTGTATGCAAATTTATATCCTCCTCAGAAACAATTCAAGCAACTTATAATTGCAAGTCTTTTATATAACTTGGAATATGTGGAAGTGTATATTATTCCATACTCAGGTCATCTGAAGAATATCCTGTAATACACTGCTAAATGAGGGAGGCATCTAATTTTCTGCTATTGACCTCCCATTCCCATCACTGAGTTGACTGGAGAGTCATTGTGGAAAACTGGGTCCACGGCAGAAGTGCATTCACTTCACAGCATGGATAAGAGACTGTCAAAATATTCTTATGAGAGCTACCATAAGTGACGAGAAAGGAGGAAAGGCTGTGGTGGAGAAAGTGCAACTTCTTAAACCACTAACTACTACCCAAGATGGTGAGGCAGTATGTCACCCTTTTTATTTATGGGAAATAAGTCATTGGCATGTAGTTTTCAGCATTTTTTCTAGGTGAAGGGAAATTTTGTGAGAACAAAGGGACTTAAGATCCTGTGGATCACAGGCTGGTCCCCATTATTTCGGTCTTCATCCAGAGAGAATGCTGCCATCCAGGGAGGATCCAGCCTATATGCAGAATATTTATTTACTTAAAAGACTTATATGGCCACCCATCTTATATACAATAACTCTGGGTGCCTCACAGCATAACAATAGAATATAAAAGCAGACAATAACACTAACATATCTACAGCGCTAGAGACATCCTCCTAGGCATTGTAAGAATGCAGCATAACTGGACTTGATATTTTTTTGTCTATTCCTTTGTAATGTTCTTGCCACCCATGAACTGAGATCTTCCAAGAACATACTTGCTGTTTAGACAGCAGCATAATTCTGTGGTTATTAATGAGGTAGTGTCTTTGTTTAGGAGAGTATATTCCCTAGTATGTTTACGTTTGCAGCACAAAAATATAAATATATTAGTACAAATATAATCTGTTATCTCTATATCTAGAAAAATATATATGTAATGTATGTATGAACATACTGGTATTTTAGTTTGTCATTAATAGGAAGTGTGTGAGGTCTGTATATCTATCTCTTTATTAATAAAAAAATAAAAATACACATCAAAATTTAAGAACTTGAAAATGTATTGTATTATTGTATCACACATTGTATTATTATATGCACTATAATTTATTCCACAGAGGACACTTGAAGTCTCTGAGGTATTGGTTACAAAGAAAAATAATCTATTACATCCTTGCAGAAGCTGAAGATAACAGAGGTAATTAAAGCATTATTTGTACTATTTTCTGTTTCCTGTAAAAATATTTAAATCTTGGATTATCCTTTTTTTTTTAAAAAAAAGCCAGTGACATCTGATATGATTAATACATTGTGGAAAAAGTTGGTGCCATAAAAATAGTCCTGATACCATTTATGAAAATAAAACGGAACTGAATGGCCCCTATCTCAATGCCCGTTTTACAATTCATCCCAATGAAACTGCAGGTCTTCGAAGCTTCTAATCCAGGCTAGGGCAGTCAGAAATCAGGAACCCAAAACATACACTGTATGGGTTAATGATCCCTCTCCAAATATATAGTCTTAAAAGTGTATATTCATGCATTCATTAACATACTATTGAATTCTGGTCACTCTGACATTTGGAAAAGCACCTCAGCTTTGGGAGAAATGACATCTTATTGGTAGCTCACTTCTGCTTACTGATTGATCGCTTGAGGACTATCATACTCAGAGCTTCAACTTTCACCCTGGGTTTCAACCTTAGTTCTACCATTGATCCAAAACCCCACATTCACTTTGTGGATATCACATATGGAGTTAAGCCTGTTTTAAATGTTTGGACAAAGGGATGACGTATCAGCTATGCAAATATCACGACTGAAGCTTTTTAAACATAGCTTTCAGCTCATTCAACTTCTTTCCTGTAGCTACTATTTCAAGCTACATTATTGTCTAAGCAGTACTGTTAAGGCTATATAACTTTGGTAATACACTTTGCAGAATTGCAGTGTAGCTATAAAGCTAAATACTAAAATAAAGGAAGCAAAAAAATCATCACAAGAAGAGCCAGGGCTCTGCTTCTTCCCCATTTTATACAGATATATAAAAATGTATAAAAATGAACATGGCAGCATATTTATTTGACTTGCCTATCATTGTAATCTGCTCAGATTCCAGGCAGCTAACAACAGCGGTTTACATTAACAAATTAAAACATCCATGGTAAAATAACTGTTCACTTGTTTTATTGTTTGTATATATTTTAATATCATTAGCACTGAAAGCTACAAAATGGGTATAGAAATGGTTTTTCTACTGTGGCTGCCAAATTCCATTTCTATATAGATAAATTCATGTATATCAATGCAGCCTACAAAGGCAGAACCAAGAGGCCCAGCCCAGCAGCATGATACATACATGATTACCTTGACTGGAGCTGACAGGACGTGGCAGAGAAGGAGAGGAAGGTTGTACAGAAAGAGAAGAGCAGTTTGATTTTGAACTGGCAGCAGAAAGCTTGGAATCTTCAGGGATCTAAGAAAGAAAAACGGAAGGGCTAGGAACAAAGGTTACAAAGCAGCCCCACCAAATGAAAACAAGGACTGACTTATAAGCAAAAAGCAATGCACTGATGTAGGGTGCGTTGGAGTTATCTAATACAGGTAGTCCTTGCTTAACGGCTGCCCTGTTTAGCGACTGTTCAAAGTTACGACGGTACTGAAAAAGTAACTTTACGACTGGTCCTCACACAACAGTTGCAGCGTCCCTGCAGTCATGTGATCGCCATTTGCAGGCTTCACAGCCAGCTTCCGACAAGCAGAGTCAATGGAGAAGTCAGCAGTAAAACTGCAAGTCATGGTCATGTAATGTCTCACTTAAGGACTGCGGTGATTCGTTTAGCAACAGAATGGGAAGTGATGTCATTAAGTCCATCATGGTCACATGATGTCTCACTTAACAACCGCATCGTTTAGCAACGTACTTGCCAGTTCCAATTGTGGTCATTAAGCATGGACTACCTGTATTATGTTACAAAACTTTTTTTTAAAAACTAAACTTGCAATGTTATTAATACTATTACATACTGTTAAACTACTGTTTGGTGTAATGAGAATAAACCTTGGTTGCCCCTTATCTCATCTGCCTCTTCTACCTGGGAGGAATTCAGACGCTTTTATTTCATTTCTCTATTATACACAGCTTGGTGACCTAGTCAGCCATGGACAAACTGTGACTAGTCTTAATTACAGTTTAGGGTTTGTTCAAATGACATACAAAATTATGATTAATTTCTTCCTTGTAAGTGCAGTAGATTAATAAAATCTTAGCTTTGAGGAAAGATGCTAACCTTAAAATATTTAAACATGGCTTAGTGTTATATTTAACACCAAATGACTGTTAAAGTGGTCATACGTCTATTCATATAAAGCCTTACCTTCTTATCAGAATTACTCATTTTGTATTTTACATCTTTTGCTTTTTGTATAGCCTTCAACACTTCTACAGTGTCAAGTTCTTTTTCAGTGGTTATGGTATTATCCAAACAGACCTGAAGGATATCAAGAAACCAAATTGTAATTAATCCTCAACTAAAGGGACAAACTGAACTATTTTAGGTCAACCAGAAAGCATTTATCTGTCCAAGCATGTCATAATGTAATAAAAAATTAACCAGGTCTTCCTTTTTTCAAAAACAGGTTTAATGCTTTGATAGAACAAAAAAGCAAAATAAAAATACAAGATTCATGAAGTACAAAAAGGAAAAGGAAATAACTAAATAAATAAAATACAACAAAAATATAAATATTTGAAGAGTAATAAAGACCAGTTTTTAAACAACAAATTAAAACTTGACCACACAGAATCATACAGTCCAATCATTCCATCATGTTGATAAAGAGCCAGATCAAAGATGGAAATGCACACATTTCATAAGTGAACTTTTTCTACTGGATGTATGTATATCTTTCCAATAACCCAAACTTTTTTTGTCACAACCCAGGCTTGATAGATCCAAAATCCTTCATAAATAGATAAATTCCAAATTTTAGGAATATAATTTAACAACAAACAATTTTGAATCTTAACACCCTAATCAAAATCTTAATGTATTGTCGAAGGCTTTCACGGCCAGAGTTCGATGGCTGTTGTGGGTCTTCCGGGCTGTGTGGCCGTGTTCTGGAAGTTGTGGTTCCTAACGTTTCGCCAGCTAATCTCCTATAACTTAGGACTAAACCCCACCTAATCTCCTATAACTTAGCTCTATAAATAGAAAACAAACAAAACATTGCCACTCTACCTGGGCACAGAGATTTCGCTTCTGTCTGTGCTCCTGCCCTCTGAAGATACTGGCCACAGATGCTGGCGAAACGTTAGGAACCACAACTTCCAGAACACGGCCACACAGCCCGGAAGACCCACAACAGCCATCAAAATCTTAATCATAATAAGACAGTTCAACCAGAAAATCACATGTTAACAGACCTTTGCATTTACTGCACAGAAAGATAACCAGCCCCTTTTAAACATCCTTTATGGAATAGAACCGACCCAGAACAGAATTTGTGGTATATTAGTATCACCTTAAGATTCTAAGAAACATTTTATTAACATTCTTTAAAACATCAGACCATAAGAATTGGATATAGGTTATCTGAGGGACCGCCTCATCCCCATTATATCGTCCCGTCCCACCTGATCTTGCAGAGAGGGCATGCTGCGGACCCCCTCTATGAAAGAATTCCATCTAGCGGGGTCTCAGAGGCGAGCCTTCTCTGCAGTGGCGCCTGCCCTATGGAACATCCTCCCTCCAGAGATAAGACAGGCCCCTTCACTCCTGGACTTCAGGAAAAAACTAAAAACTTGGCTCTGTGATCTTGCCTGGGGCAAGAGGGAAAGTGGTCACGCTTGGGGATGGCTGATTTCTTAGAGCCGCCTCAAATATTTTTAGCTTCACTGTAAGAACCACCTGCCACTTGGATTTTATTGTATTTATATTGTATTTTTATTTTTATTGTCGTATTTCTTGTATTTTAATGATGTTGTTTGGTTGTGAACCGCCCAGAGTCCCTCCTTGAGGGGGAGATGGGCGGTCATAGAAATTTAATAAATAAATAAATTTAAAAATTTAAAAAAATTATTACTCTATGCCAATGATGCAGTAATTCTGTCATTAACTCCTATTGGCCTCAAAAGAGCCTTGAGATCACTTATGCATTACTGTATTGAGGAATAATTTATAATAAATTACAACAAAACTAAGATGCTTACTTTCTCCAAATGCCCAAAACAGAGAAAATGGAATTTAGGTGAGCAGCCCATTGAGCAGGTTAAGATATTTAGATATCTCGGGATAGTTTTTCAAGCTACAGGAAGCAGAAATGCCCACCTGGACTATGTAACTTGTAACGCACAGAGATCTGCATCAGCTATCCAAACGTATATTTTACCAGAGGAGCAGAGTTTATCCCTGCTGCAATTAAGTTGTTTGCAGCTAAAGCTCGAGCACAACTACTATACGGGGGTCAATTGGGACCATATTAACAACGTGACGGCCTTAGAAAGAATCCAAACAAAATTTCTAAGAAACATCTTCCAGATTACCCACTGTGTTCCAAATGCTGTAATTTGACGAGAAGCAGGAGTCAGTGAACTTGAATCTAACCTCTGGATAAATATCTTTACCTACTGGTTAATATTACATCATAACCCTAGTGGACTGACCCACCTAATATTGTCAGATAATTTTAAATCTTCCTGGGAAACAGCTATCCAAAAGAGACTGAGCCTCTATGGTTTCTCCAGTGATGCCATCTTAGCCTTAGAGTCAGTCCAGGCTAGATCACTACTAAGGCAAAGGATCTTAGATATTGAAGATCAAACAGGAATTGCTGCCTTTTCTCGTAATATATTTGTTAATAATCAAATTTTACTGACCAAACCAGCCCCATATTTATATTATATCACTGTTCCAAAATTTAGGAGAGCCCTAATGCTAGCCCGATTGAATGCCCCCCCTACAGCTGTTTTGGAGGGGAAATATAAGACGACACCATATGAAACCCGTCTTTGCCCCTGTGACATGGGTGCTGTAGAGACCACGGCCCACGCTCTCTTGTATTGTCAGTTTTATAGGGATATTCGCCATCAGCTGATTACCCCTCTTTTGTTTAAATTCCCAGGCCACTCTGACAATTTTTACTTACATTATCTGTTAAACAATGAAGATAAATGTATTTCTCTGAATGTAGCAAAATTTTGCTACATTTTGTGTAAGCTTCCCCTACAAATGGTTGTTAACAGTTACTGATACTACTGATATTAGGGGATAGCTCTGTTTGTTTCATGTATTTTATTGGTCAAGGACTGTAATAAAGTTTCTTCTTCTATCAGACTTAATATAAGTTAGCATAGCCTTATATTCTCATAGTATTTTATATATTCTAGTATTACTTATGTCCTTTTATAATTATCTGTCTTAGTTTATAGCATTTAGATTATTCATTGTAAAATTTAATTGTAATTTTATAGGATTCTTTTGCGTTCTAATACCTGTACTCTGTAATGTTACCTTAATAATTTTATCTTTATTTTATTCTATCAATATGACTTTTTTATTTTTATTTTAGCAGAATTGTTAGTTATATGCTGGTCTATGACCTAAATAAAATTAATTGAATTGAAATTGATACACATGGGAGTATGAGAAAAAAATAAACAGGTCTTTCAAAATGGATATCTAAATTCAGCTGTGACCACATGATCTAGTTCAAACTGTCAAAACATCATTTTGCATACAGAAGCATCATAACAGAGTCAGAAGAAAATTACGTGCTCTGCCACAAACCTAGGACATTTCTCAACATTGTAAACCCTCCCATTTTATGAATTACATTGCTGCTCCATTGCTGTTTATACATCATATATTATATAAAAGTCAAAAGTTAGAAGATAAACAAGTCTTTGAAGATTTACCTCTGAGGCTCTGTCACCAAACTGAGCTAGGACTTTGGTCCTGTAATCAGGGATAATACTCAAAGGATTGTTGGATAATACAAGCTTTTCCAAGCATGGAAGGCCTCCTATATTCCTTATTTCATCAATCTGAAAAATATAGGCATCTATTTTAGGCATCCACAAAGACGGTCAAATATTTTGATATTACAACTGAAAGCTACATTATTTAACCTGATTTCTTTCTGCCATTATTTTATTCTATATGTTGCTTTTCTTAATGTGACGGCTCTAAGAAGTATGTATTAAAGCCCCTCTTCTGCAGTTAATAAACCAAAATCTAAGGTAGAAAAACTTTGTAAGAAATTTGCTTGTTCCACTCCTCCCCCGAATTCTCCAAATACAGATTTATTACTGTTGGTATTTAGGTAAGCTAGAAGAATGATTGAAAAGGAGACCAACTACTTCATTTGGATTTTAAGCAAAGGCTTAATGAACTAAGTATTTCTGCTACGTAATAAGGGTTAAAATATTTCCTTTTCAAAAAGAGAAGCCAAAATGGTAGCATTCTAAAGGAACAGAAACAAGATAAAAGATATATAAGTATATTATATATACTTATATATAATACAGTATAAGTTAATTCTAACATGTACATTTCAGAGAGAGTTCTAAGAATATTAACTGAAAGTATAATTATTCCCTTAGCAGCTTGAAGCTTGCAATCCTAGGCACACTGAGTATAGCGTGACTTACTTCTGAGTAAACAAGCACACAATTCTCCCAATACCTGGGCCACTTTGTTGTTACTAAGATCCAGGTTAACTAAGGAATAGAGTTTGTTGAGTCCAGAAAGTCTTTCCAGATGATTCCCTGCTAAATTCAGCGTTTTGATATTTCCAATTTTGGCATGAATGCCTTCTAATGTTGAAAGTTTATTGTAGGAGAGGTCCAGGTGAATAAGATTGTAGAGATGCTACAAGTGAATACATAAACAGATTATGCTATATATTACATAGACTTAGAATTATTACTGCACCTATTCAGAAGAAGCAGATAAGCTCAGCTAATTGCTTAAAGATGTGGTATGCAAAATGCATCACAGGTTCAGGTGTTAGTGATCCTGTCTTATAATGTCTCCCTTCTGGATACTGTTCTTGTGCTTTTGAATTACATAACAGTGGTTTATAAGCCGATACTGAAAATGTATATTGTGAACTTTCACAATTGCAAAAACCTGATACTACAAGGTTGGAAGGACACTTGTTTTCCATCAATTATATAGTAACCTCAAGAACTCCCCTTCATTTCTATATTTGAACAAGCAATTTACCAACAGGAATCCTAGGTGAATGACTATTGAGACATCTGGGCTGCTGATCCTAGATTGCATGTTTAATTATCCTTTTGTTTCCCACTCTGACATAAAGTGACTGAAATGTTAACAATTTATTTATATAACAAGACATGAATACAGTATACTGTATATGTAAGACTTGTTTGTTCAGAGTGGGTTTTCTATTTTCCTCTTTGCTCATCTAATAAAAATAATTTAAACTCAACAAATCACATATTAATATCTGCCCCCCACATTGTAGTGACAAACCGAGGCTTTGCAAAATTGTGCTTTTTACATAGTAGTTAAGCCCTTGAGCATTTGTAATACAAAAAATGTCAACCTACAAGATCCTTAAATTGAATTGAGATTAAATTTTGGTCTTGAATTCCAATAATAATAATAATAATAAGTTATTCTTGGGGATGGCTAGCACCCTAGCATGGATGGAGAGTGGCCCTTATGCTTAGAATTTGAGAACTGTAGCCATCTTGATTTTATTTCATATTTTTCTATTTATATAGTTTAAGAATTTTAATGATACTTTATATTTTTTGTATATTTGTTTTAGGACCGTTTTGTATTTTAATGATGGTTTGGTTGTGAACCGCCCAGAGTTCTCCTTGTGGAGAAGATGGGCGGTAATATAAATCCAATAAATAAATAAATACTTTTAGGTTGGGAGGGCCACACTGAGGCCTGTGTGCTGAAGGTGGCCCACCAGCATCCCCAGATCACCCTGCCATAATTTGGCAGTTGGTATAATTTTAAACTCTTCTGGGAGAGCTGTGAAAGTGGGTTGAGGGTGGGGGGAAAAGAACTGTTTGCTTCCCAGAGGCTTCTCACTCTTTCTCTACCCCAAATCAGCCTTAAAATAGCTCTACCTTTTGGTGACATTATAGCATCACAAAATGATTTCCTGGTACCCAGAAGTTTGGAGGCCTACTTGTGGCCTCAAACCCTCTAACGTTACACTGGCTTCCCCTACTTTAGACTGCATCCAATTTTGTCTTCCCCTGGCAGACCAGTTATCACTGGAAAAAGTAATTCTAGCTCCAGTTCACAAAGTATTACTTGAATGTGCTTCAAGGTTTTAAAGACTCCTCCAGAGCAATTACTGGAACAGGGAGAGTAAAAATAGAGGAACTGAGAAAAAAAATGGGCTGGAGTCATTACATGTCTCTTGTATGAAGACTAAGTATTTCTATAAAAATAAACTACCAAATTAAAAACTCTGAGCAAGTCAATATTCATGGTGAACATAACATTTCTTTTATGTTTCATTTCCCTGAACTATACGTGGTATAGGCAAAAGTCTGCTGAGCAATCAGCAATATTCTTAAAATGATGCTGAAGGCTTCCCATATGCTGAACTAACAGACATGGGATAGGCTGCGCTTCAGAGTCAAATCACTTTTTCAGCTCTGGATCTGAAGGGCAACATGCTCCTAAAGCAGAGGACAGGCAATCTGGCTCAAATTACCATCCAATATTGCTTAATGGATTGCACGCAATAAAAATAAATGATAGTCTCAAAGAGCTGAAAGGGAAAAAAAAATTAAGAGAATGCAAGCCACTGACAAAGGCAATATGATAGATGATAGATGATATGGATGTCCATTCAATTAACACTACTGATAATAATCTGGAAGAAGTCTTGACACACAGGCATTGTCTTGAGAAATGAAAGCAAGGAGCATCCATCTAGACTCAGAATTAAAAAAAACACACAATTAACAAAGATTTTAAGCCAACCTGTAAATTCTCCACTAGTGGTACATCATTGTGGCTTAGATCCAGAAATTCAATCTTCGGCATTAATTTCTAAAATAAAGGAATAGTAAGCCTTTAGTCCAGTCAGAAGACACTGGTCTTGATCCAAAAAAATTAATCACTGATAATGTGAACCCTTAAGAATTTTAGAACTGTATTTTTCAAGCAATAGCCCAGAAGCCACAAGCAAAAGAAATTTCAAAGCATTTTGTAGAAGAGCATAGTTGTCTACAGTTAAAAGCTATCACCATTCTGTAATATTCAATGGAATTATAAAGTCTTGTGCAAGCCACAGCAAGTATTAAAAGTACTGATTATATCACCATGAGTAAAAGAGGTATCTTCTCTGTCCCTTCTGAACCCTTACCACAGAATTGTCAATTTGAGCTATGCTATTATGACTCATATCTAAAGTTGTTAATGTTCTCCAAGTTGGAATAACTGCTGTCACAGGATTTGAAGATGCGCCTTCTGGTTCCCACTGGTCAAATTCATAGGCCTCAGGTACTAGGACCTCCTGTTCAAACCACATATTGGAAAATGAATATTTAATAGGTGAGGGGAGAGAATAGAGGTTTCTGATTAATAAACCATTATTTGTTAAAAACTGTAACTTCTAAACAATCTTAAAATCTGGATGAGAGATTAAAATTACAAACCTTTGCACATATACTCTTATTAAACTCAGTGATTTTAGGTATATACATTCTTAGGATTTAGTGGTAAATTATTCTGAATACCCCTAAAATAGATTTACTGAACATTTTGAATATTAATATGAATAGAGATGAAAGAATTTATTTATTTATCGCATTTCTTCATCGCTCATCTTGTACAAACGACTGCATGTATTTAAATGTATACAATAAGACATTGATTATACAAAAACTGAGATGCTGAATGAGCAAAGAATACTTTTTATGATTTTTAAATATAGCTTTTTACAAATTATAATCATAACACAGCATACTACAAATGGTTCACATTTCAGTCTTACCATCATGGATGTTGCTGAGAACTGTACACTTAGTGTTGCTAGAGTGTGCTTTGAAGATGTCAGCCCATTAATAAGTTTTGCACCACAGTGATTTATCTATTTTGAAAAAGCAATAGTAAGGAAAATGAAACAGCAATATAAGAAAGCATGGACTGTTTCATATGGAATTTTACTCATTGCAATCTAATCTCCCAGGTTTTTTATAAAACATTAATAAAGTCTTTGCAATATTTTATAAAAAAAATATCCTTCAGGGAAATACTGTAAATGCAATAAAAGTCAAGAAAGCCAATTACAGTTCCCAACACCAATTCATAAATAAAATAAAATAAAATAAAATAAAATAATAAAATAAATAAAATAATAAAATAAAATAAAATAAAATAAAATAATAAAATAAAATAATAAAATAAAATAAATAAAATAAAATAAATAAAATAATAAAATAAAATAAAATAAAATAAAATAAAATAAAATAATAAAATAAAATAAAATAAAATAAAATAAAATAAAATAAAATAAAATAAAATATTACTACTACTACTACTGAAACCAGCTTCTGGAGGAGTGATAAATAGAGCAATCTGAATGCAGCCATGCAATTCCACAAACAAAGAATTATTTTTCCTTACAAAAACACAAAAGCAACTTTTATGAAAAATGTTTTAGTGCTTGGAGGATCCCTAATATCTCTGGAGGATCCCCAAAATCTCTGGAGTAGATTTACATGGGGATGCAAGAATAAAGAGAAATTGGCAAAATGGCCTACACAGACTCTTTGCTGTAAACAGAATTCTACTCAGAGTTAGCATGTGTTGGATCTATACTATGCTATGCTGCCTCAAAAACAATGAGATGGATTCTAAAGTACAACCACAGAATGTGCATCTCTACATCTGCTCCACATCTGGCATCTCTAGTTACAAGAATCTCAGGAAGCTGAGATGAGAAATGCCAAAGGTGTTGAGAAGCAGCTCTTAGTCACAATAAGCAATGGTGGGCTAGGCACAGCAAGACTATGACAAGATTAAACAGCTTTCTTTAATTAATTTATACATTATCTTTCCATTCAAAATGAACCCTCGAAACAATTTAGAGTTTAAGTCAGCATGAAAATGCAAAAAGTGAAAAAAACCCAAGTAAATTAAAACACAATAATCAAACTACTGATGTTCAAAGGCCTGGCTAGGGAAGTATTTTATTTATTTATTCATCACATTTATATCACCGCCCATCTCCCCCACAAGGAGGGACCCTGTAAAGACTTCAGTATGTCTTTACAAAGACAATGGGTGCCAAATGCTAAGCAAGTCCCTTCCATAGCATAGGGGTGATACAGGCTTAGGCTCTCCCTCATGCTGAATATACATGCCTCTGAAAGCAGGGGCATCTTTTTAATGGCCAGTTTCATCAAGTTTCATCAAGAGAAAAGCAGTCCTGCAAAAGGTCGGTCTGCTTTGGTGGCAAACCCAGTGGACATGCTTCTATGCAGGCATGGACATGCTCAGATAATAAGAAATGAGGCCTGGAGTTGTGCTGAGCCTTTGAAAGGGGCAGCAACCTCAATGCTTCTAGCAGCAGGTTTCATGAAGTGCCCCTCCAAATGGTTGCACAGCTCTATGAAGCTGTTTAGGGCTTTAAAAGTTTAACACCAACTCCTTAAACTCTGCAAAGAAAACCAATGACTTCCAGTTCACATTCCAGCATCTTATATTATTTGGCAGTTAAACTGTTGCATTTTGTCCCAACTGGAATTTCTGGGATACTTCTCAAACATAGCCATGCTAGTGCATTGCAATACTCAAAATACAAAATGATATGTGAACAGCTGTTGTCAAACCTGACAGTCACAGTTAGTTCACAGTTAGTTGTAATGGTGCAAATGTTCTCCTTGTCACAACTGTCAGCTGAAGATCAGGATACACTCTTTCAAGGAAAGTGCAACTCCACCCAGAATAGGCTAAACCTCAATCCCTGTGTCCAATCTCTTACCGATGAACAGCATGTCCATCTGCCTAGATTTAGCTTCTATTTCTTCCCCATTACTCAGCTCATCATTAAATTTAGAAGGCTTGCTTGGTGTTCAGTAACAAGAAGCAGCACAGCTGGCTGTCATCATTATATTGATAATCTACTCCAAAATCAGAAGGGGTTTCCTCAGCAGTTTCATGTATTTACCATCACAGGGGCAAGGTACAATATTGGAGGACACTACAGGTCAGTGGCCCTTTAGGCTTTCAAGAACTGGCTCTTTCCCTGGGCCTTTGGGTTGTGATCTGTTGGATCCCCAATTGCATGATGGTGTCATTTCTGTTTGGATTGCCATTTTATTACTGTTTACTGATTTATATACTGTGATTTTGTATTCTTTCAGTTAGGTTCTGTTGAACCTAACCTAAGTTGCTCATAGTCACTTTGGTTGACTTGGGGAGCCCTACAATTTTTTTAAACAAACGTCCCTCAGCATCACTTTCTGGATCAGGCCCAAATAGAAGCATCAGAACAACTGCAAATATTGCCTCCAAGGCCCAAGATGCCAATCAATCCAGAAGAACATAGACTAAAGCACTTAGAGTAGCACATTAGAGCAATTTATAATAATTATTCCACAAACAAAGCTCTTTTTCAAAACTTACCTGAATCTGATGAAGAGATTTAAATATTGATAGGTCAAAAGGCAAAAGATGTTCCTGAATATTACTGCTTCCAACAGGTCCACGTGTGCCAGTTATCTGGGAAATTATATATACATATGCATATATAAATGTGATTTACCGAATGCATAAACAGAATGCACAGAAAGGGTTTTTGTTTAGCAAAACGAGTATCTTGTCAAATTATATTCCAGAGTTTTATAAATATATACTGCAGAATTTTACTATTTATAGAACTAAATCTAGTAAAATATTGAGTGCAGAATGCCACACTGTTCAGTATCAAGACACTGCACACATAAGAAGGTAAGATGGCCATCTTATGCTTTTTTTGTTTTACAAAATAATAACATAATGATAGGGATTTAAAATTCCTTTTTGGGATCTGATTTTGACACTTTCCATTGTATAAATATGTTTTATTTCTATTTTTCATTTTATAGTTTAGTTTTTATTAGAAATCTTTTTTAAAATGTTCTGAAAATGCTGAAGCTTATAGATAATAATAAACAGATTCTATCAATTAAAAAGTTTGAAGTCCTTATTGAACTATTTATCACTTTGGCGATTAAACAGAGATTCAAATACTGCTAACCCTGTGGGGTACAATTTCACATCAAAGTCTCTCTGGCATAGTGAGAGATTTCAAGCAAACACCTGCTCATATGAGTATTAGCACTTAAATGGGGAATATCTGAATGAATTTTTAACTTCACTGAAGCATATGGGTGAATTTATAATGTCAACACTAAGTGTGTATTACAATACTACTGTCTACTACCATCTGATAAATATAAGAGCAAAAACATTATAGGGGCTTATGCTACCAGAGAAAATAAGAGTAACTTTGGAAAAACAGGATATGAAAAATACTGTTCCAGTGAATTCCTGCAAAGAATAAGACATACTTAATTCTATAAATAACTAGAACTGATGCTGTTTATTCAGATGCAAATAGAACTGAAATTAAAAAAAGGAACTTAGAAAAATCATTAGCACAAAAACATAGAAAGAAGATCTTACTAAAAACGTATTAATTTATTTAATGTATTTTAATCCCACTGTTCTAATTTAAAAAACCGTTCTTAAAGCAGCTTTTAAAGCTCAATATATTTTGCGAGGCTCTACCTTAGAGGCAATAATTTCTATCTTCATGGAAAACTAACACAAACATCTGAACCATCATATATTTCTTTTATATTCTTGTTCTTTCCTCAATCTCAGTACTACTGGGAGTATATGACTACAATAAGATAAATGCTAGTCTTTAAAATAAGAAAGATCTGAATTGTTTATTTAGGTATGTAGATCATGGAAGACCTTTGTTTTTGTTTGAAAACCACCATCTTAAAAGAACACCTCAACAGTACTACTTTCTTCCAATTTCTTCCATAAAGGCAAAAAGTACTTCCTACGAAGGATAGTTTTTATAGACCACACAAATGAGCAACTGAAATATTTACATTAGAACCTGTTACCTTTAAATATTTGAGTCTGCATGTGAAATCCAGAATGTGACCAAGATCAGTTCTGGCATCACCATTTGCACATGTTGGCTTTCCTTGACGCAGCTGTTGGGTAACAGCGTAAAGCTGCAAAGGTTTAATATTAAAGACCTCACCAGCCATAAGTAGTTGTTCTCCTAGAAAACAAGATGTATAGATTTACCAATAATACCAAGAGAATAATAAAAGAGAAATGATATGATTTAAGCTTGCTAGTGGCTGAAACTTTGAAACAAGGATACACAGTCTTTTCTGTTTTGAAGGACATTCTATCTTGTATGACGTGCAGACAATACAGGTAGCCCTTGACCTACGACCATTCATTCAGCAATCGTTCAAAGTTACGACCGGTTGCAGCGCTTACCACTTAACCACTTACGACTGGTTGCAACGAGCCGCGATCATGCTGTCGGCTTCCCCAGAAAGCCAGTGTAAGTCTCCCCCACCTGTGCACCCTCCCCCAGCCCCTCAATTTCCGATATTTAACTTTATAAAATCTAAGCCAGACCTGCACAGCATGCCGCCCACCTAGCAACCTTGTGTGGCCTAACAGCATGTTTTGAAAATTTAACAAATCCACGACTGTCAAACGTCACTGCCACCAGGATCCATCATCACCGCCTAGTTTTTTGCAGTCACCTCTGCCCTGAAAGACATGCTGCCAATGTGCCTCTAGGCCTAACCAACACCTCTAGCTCCAGCACTGCCCCCACACCACTAGCTGCCGAACAGCTGATCGGCGCAGCAGTTTTTCCTGGGTAGCCCACAACTATTTTTAAGTTATCAATGTGGCCCTGTCCGCTCCCCGAGTTGTGCACACCTGAGCTAAGTCTAAACTCTCTACGACAGAGCTTTCCAAACTGTGTGTCGGGACACGTTTGTGTGTTGGCTGCAGTGTCTGGGTGCTGCCTCCTGGCTTCCACGCAGGTTCTAGTGCCTGCCTTGTGCCCTGCTGCCTCCAAACCTGCTGAGATTCCACGCAGGTCCTAGTGCCTGCCTTGTGCCCTGCTGTAAGAGTGTGTCGCGAAATGATGCCCTGCTGTAAGAGTGTGTCACGAAATGATGCATGTCTAAAAAGTGTGTCACCAACATGAAAAGTTTGGAAAGCTCTGCTGTACGAGATTAAGTTCAGGGAAGCTTATCCACATATGCCTTAACACAAAGAGATTTTGAGAAAGTCAACTTGCATTTCCATCTATTGTAATGCTTATGCCTATTTGCCTATCCACCTTGTATATCAGAGCTTTCCAAACTGTGTATCGCGACACAAAAGTGTGTCGCCTGCGGGGCCCATCAGGGCTTCCGGGTTTTCCCACGGCGACCCACGAAGATCCGAAAGCGCCGCAACCACGGCGGCACGCAAAAACCGAAAGCGGCAGCAGCGCTTCCGGGTTTTTGCGTGCTGCTGTAACAACGGCACTTCCGGGTTGGTGTGTCACCGCGGGAAAACTTTGGAAAGCCCTGTTGTATATAATTATTTGACAGTCAAACAAAAGGAAGCAATTTTAGATAAGCTTCAAAAATCATTTTTAAATATCCCAAAGAGGTCAAATTTCCTATGACTCTAACCAATATAATTCATGATGTATTGCATACTATTATGAATGAGCATCACCCAACATTTTCAGGCAATACATCTGCTTTATGTAGTTACATCTTCAACAGTGCAATCTTTTACAACCCATCCAGAAGTAAACAACACATAGTTCAGTGGGATTCATTATCCTTTTTCCTTTCTGCATTATGATTTTACACTATAATAAACAAAGGATTTTTTTAACAAAAATAGATGTAATGTATACAATTCTGTTTCAGGGATAAAATACTGTAAATAAATGTTAAGAATTCTGATGTTTCATACCTTTATGAAAAAGTTCTTCAGCCAATGCAGCTGTGATTCCAATGATTTCCTGCAAAGAATAAGACATAAAACGGTAAAATTAAAACATTATTTATGTGTACATAGTTCATAAACATAACTACTTTACATTTGTGTAAAGGATTTTACATCTTAAGCAATAATGTAAGTAAAGTTATGAAATATGACCATAAATTAATAAAAATGAGGATGGTAAAACATGGAGGAATCTAAAAGCCAGAATTTCTAGGTATCAATATGAGGATATATATCCTTCAAAACATATCCTATTGTTGTGTACTGCTTCCTATGTGCTGGGTGCAATTTGCACAGTGCATATTAAGCACACTTAGCCACCTTAGGAAGCAAAGGTATGATTTACTTTTTGAAAATTATGCAAGAAGCAGAATGCTTAGATGCTCATTCCGCATTTAATTTCCATGTGGAAACATCCAGTGCTCATGTGCAGACTTGGGCATTCTTCCTAGCTATTCCAGATAATTTTTGAGAGATGTTGCCAGAAGACCCAATTCATATCTTGCAGTCTGATCAAAGGTCTCTAAATCTGGCTCAGTCTTTAACACATACTCTTTTCTCCCTGAAAGTATTAAGAATGATCTACAAAATACTGTAGGCACAATTCATTTTGTAGTAGTAGTTCTACAAGAAATAACTTGTTGGCAAAAAAACAAAAAGTAACAATTTGTATTTTTTCTCATTTCAATTTTGACTATATAATAACTACTTCTCTTTTTCATTGATATCACCAGTAATAGTGTTGTCATGAAATAAATGGCTAGTATAAAGATCAGGAATAAACAGGATGAATAACAGGTTCCCCCAACATTCAATTTCAATATGGAAAAAGAGGAACAAACTGGACAATTACATTTTTATTTCTCCATGGAACATTTTCATATGATTCAATGATTTGAGCTCAATGCAGTAAGAAAATCATTAAACAAGGCAATGAAAATCAGAAAACCTTGGTCATGTAGCACTTTATAAAAGCATCCTTCCTTCACTAATACACGCACCACCGCTTCTGGGTGGTGTGGCGACACACCACGCTGTGTGTGGCGACACACTTTTGTGTCGCGACACACAGTTTGGAAAGCTCTGCTATAGATATTGAGTGGGCTGGCAGAGAAGGCAGGCAACCTATGCTTTCTCTGCCTGCTGGCTCCTACTAAATTGCTGCCTACAACTCCTGACCCAGAGTCTGGAAACTGTAAGAGTCTGGATGGGGAGGAACAGGCTGAAACTCACCCAAACAAGATGGAGTGGCTGTTAATCCAGAAACCAACCAACTCTGGACAGTTCTAATGTAAGTTCTTGATGGGGTTGTGGTTCCCCAGAGGGAGCTGGTCCATAAACTGGGGGTTCTTCTGGACTCATAGCTCCTGCTGTGGAAGGAGTGGCAGGTGTAAGCTCTAGCCAGGAGCTTTGCCCAGTTATAGCAGTTCCTATAGTCCTAGTTTGTTTGTTTGTTTGTTTATATCCATCCATCTTTCCTGTGGGATGTCCTGGCAACATTCACACATGCATTTGTCACTTCCTTAATGGGCTATTCTAATATGTTTCCATAGAACTGCCCCAGAAAATCACCTGGGAACTTCAACTGGTACAAAACGCAATTACCCATGTACTAATGGGAACACCTTGATACTGTTACATAACATCAGTACTTCAGGAGCTGCATTGGATACTAGTTTGTTCCTGGGTGCAATTCAAAGTGCTAGGAATAACTTAAAAAGTTCTATGTGGGTTGGGTGATATTTGCCCCATGTAGAATCTACCCATCCAAGATGTACCAAAAGAGAAACTATGCTAAGAGTCCCCCCACCCCCTATGAGGCACTATAGGAGAGGACTTAATAGCAGACATTTTTACTGGAGCTTCCCTCCTGTGGAATTGATTTCCTCCCAGAAATAAGATCAGGACTGTCACTGAAAACTAATGGAAATTTGGTTATTTAAGCAGGCATTTTGGGATTAAGATATGGAGGAAGTATGTACCTAGAATATATGTGGGAGCTGTTGATGATATTATCATACTTTCTATTGGAAAGCTGACTTAGAAATATCTATCTATCATCCATCCATCCATCCATCCATCCATCTTCGTTTTTTATTGTAACCTGCTTGGATTAGTGTTTGACTAAAGCAGCTTAAAAGTATTTGTAAATAAATAATAAATAAAATGACAGGCCATCTGACTGCTCAACTAATTACATAAATAACAGTCCAGTAAATAACAATGCTCTTAAGATTAAAATAAATGCAAGGAACTGAAAAGATAACAGTGAAGGATGCAAAATTTATTAAAATCTGGTAGGAAAGAACTTACGTATAAATGAAAATGTAAGAACTGTGATAGTACTTTGGGTGCTGCCGATGGAAACATAGCAAGAAGAGTTTGTAAATATACTTCCAACTCTTTTTGTCTTTTTTCCACCAAGCTTTTGGAATTTTTGCCAATAATCTTTTTGGGAGGCAATATATTCTTGTCTATCTTCTTCTCTAAAACAAGCTATAAAAGACAAATAGTTAAGTTAGTCTGTGAACGAATCATTGCTTTAAGAATTATAACATTAAATAATAATAATGACATGTTCACATAGAAATACAATCCATACATATATTATTATTAATAATAATTGATAGGGATGGATAAATAAATTGATCTATATATTAAAAAATAAAATTCTTGACTTCTAGTTTCTTATGGCAGCTGCTTGAGATATAATCACATCTTTGGAAAAAGAACTTACCTCCCATTCTTCAGTCATTTTTTCCTTTGGCTAACTATACAGAACAGAGGGGAGGTGGAGCTGAAAGAACCCCCCTACTGAAAGAATAACTGGCTAACTCAACTTCCTTGAAAATAACATTGCAAAGCTTAATGAGATAGTAACTGTCTCTCAGTTATAAAATAATAAACCTTGAAAGCACGGAGAAGCAAGTGCCAAAGATTTTAACAGGTGATTGAAAGGAAATCAAGAAGTTTAAGATGAATTGACCCATTTACAGAAATAATTTATATTTTCTGAATACTTCCTGTAATGCTGAGCTAGAGCTATCTTTGATGTTGCATATGGAAAGATTTCTGTGGGAGATTTTCTCAGTAGAGCCTGAATATAAGCTATAGATAAAAGCTGTGTACCATCCAGGCTTCTGCTCCATGCACAAAAGAAGGTCCAACTCAGTTGAAGTTTCATTTCTCAGTTCTGTAACTTGTGATTATGTTATTTTTGTTCAGACAAAATGGTTCTTCGGAATAGAAAGAAAATGTGTTTTTTCCAGATTTACCCCCTCAAATAATTCAGAAGCAGGGTTTGTTTAATGGGGCTTGGTTAGCAGCAAGACAAAAGACTTTTTTTCCTTTATCTAGCTATATTTTCTCTATCCCTGAATTCTTGTGAGGAAATTCTCTGATCCAGAACAATTCATTCTGTGAGATTAAAAAGGGGGAAATAGCAGCAGTCTGGTTTGTTTATATCTATTATGATTATATCTATTATTTTTCCACATTTTTTTAGTCAGAGTTAGGCCTTCTAGCTGGGAGGGGGAATTTCTGCATAAAAGTTTCAGTATGCTTGTTCTGGGAGTTCATTTGGCTCTAGCTATTTCTTTCTCTCTCTCTTTCTCTCTATACATAAACACACACACATTATCTACTTGTTGGGGTTTTGTTGTTATTTTGGTTTTTAAGTTACATATTGACTTTTGTTTCTAGTGGGTTGAGTGGTAGACATAATGCACTCATTGCAAAATTAATTGTAATTTTATAGGATTTTTTTCCCCTTTTTAATACCTGTACTCTATAATTTTACCTTAATAATTTTATTTTATTTTCAAATTTTATTAGTGTTTTTGATATACATAGTTAAAAGGTAAAAATGAAAAAGAAATACAAATCCAAATACAAATCAAGGAAAGAAGTAAAAGTGTATAGAAAAGAAAAAAAAAGAAAAAGATAAAGCATAGAAATTGGTCAACTTCTGATTTATCTCTGGTCTTAGTAATTTAAAATTTTTTTTATCTTACATACTAGCTCTGTATGTAACATACAAAAACATTTCCTGTCTAATATATCAATTTATATATATTTAAGTCTTCAAAACCCCAGATAAGCTTCGCCCCACCTGCATGTTGCAAATAGTCCATTAATGGTTTTCATTCTTTAAGAAAGTAACAGTTTGAGTTTTCTTTTAATAAGCATGTCAATTTGTCATTTTCTGCCATATCCATCAGTTTTAACATCCAATCTTGTATCATAGGTAAAATCTGATTTTTCCAATTTTGGGCATATACAAGTCGTGCTGCTGTAATCATATATTGCATAATTCTTACAAATTGTTTTCCTATTTGTTCTTCCCATATTCCCAATAAAAATAATTCCGGTTTAAATGGGACTCGAATTTGTAAAATATTTTGCATCAATGAATGTATCTGAGTCCAAAACTTCTTTGCAATTTCACATGTCCACCACATATGGTAAAAAGACCCCTCTTTTTTTTTTACATTTCCAACACAAGTTGGAAACATTCCCATACATTTTAGCAAGTTTTTGTGGGGTCATATACCATCTATACATCACCTTATAAAAATTTTCCTTCAAATTATAGCACAAAGTACATTTTAACCCTTTGTTCCACATATCTTCCCATTGCTGCATTTGTATATTATGTCCAATATTTTTTGCCCATTTTATCATACAATCTTTGACTTGTTCCTCTACCATTTCTCCTTTTAACAATAATTTATACATTTTAGCAATTAAATGATCATCTGTCTCACATAATTGTATCTCAAATTCCGATTTAGTTTGTTCAAATTCAAATTCTTTTTTATCTAATTTAAATTTTTCTACAAGTTGCATATATGAAAGCCATTGGAATGTATATCCTTCTAGAGCAAACTCTTCTTTTGTTTTAATTATATATTGTCCTTGTTCTTTCTTTAAAAAGTCCTTATAAGTCAGCCATTTATCTTTATCTCTTACTTCTGTTCTATGAAATGCTTCTTGCGTGGAAATCCATAAAGGTCTTTTATAACATAAAGTTTGTTTATATTTACTCCAAATTCTTAACAATTATCTTCTAATATAATGGTTTTTAAAGTCCACATTAACTTTAACTTTGTCGTACCACAAATATCCATGCCATCTTAATTCATGACCCTCCAAATTCAATAATTTTTCATTTTTCAGAACTATCCATTCTTTAATCCATACCAAGCAACAAGCAGCATAATATAACTTCAAATCCGGTAGACCTAGTCCGCCTCTTTCTTTTGAGTCTTGCAAGACTTTATATATTTTATTCTTGGTTTTTTTCCTTGCCAAATAAATTTAGAGATATCCCGCTGCCATTGTTTAAAAGGTTCTTCTGATGCTAATATAGGTAATGTTTGAAAAAGGTATAGAATTCGTGGCAGAATGTTCATTTTAATTACTGAGATTCTACCTAAAAATGATAATTGTAATTTTTTCCATTGATCCAAGTCTTTTTTAATATCTATCCAAAGTGGAATATAATTATTCTTAAACAACTTAACATTTTTAGATGTTAAATATACTCCCAAATATTTTACTTTTTCTTCCATTGAATATCCCGTTATTTCTTTCAATTTCTCTTGTTGATGGTAATCCATGTGTTTAGTCAAAACTTTTGTTTTCTCTAAATTCACTTTAAACTCTGCTAACGACCCAAAGTCTTTTCATTTCTGTATCAATAATTCAATTCCATCTAATGGATTCTCCAAAGTAATGACTAAGTCGTCAGCAAAGGCTCTTAATTTATAAACTTCTTTTTTAACTCTAATACCATGAATACCATCATCTTGTCTAATGTCTCTAAGTAACACCTCTAGTACTAATATAAACAAAAGTGGAGATAATGGACAACCTTGTCTTGAGCCTTTTTGGATTTCACATGGTTTGCTAAATTCTCAATTAACAATTATTTTTGCAAATTGGGGAGTATATATTGATTTAATCCAGTAAAATTCCCTCCAAAATTCATATTTTCCAATACTTTAAACATAAAAGGCCAATTTAAATTATCAAAAGCTTTTTCAGCATCTATAAATATCAAGGCAGCTTGTTTTTCATAATGTTGTTCCAAATATTCCAGCACATCTAATATATTTCGGACATTGTCTCGGATTTGTCTCTTAGGTAGAAATCCATCTTGATCTTGATGTATAAAGTTCTTAAGGATATTTTTCATTCTTTCTGCCAATATAGTTGTAAATATTTTGTAGTCATTGTTCAATAAAGATATTGGTCTATAATTCTTAGTTAAAGTCAGATCTTGTTGTTCTTTTGGGATCAATGTTATAATGTGCTTCTTTCCAAGTCTCTGGCACGTTTCCTGTTTCCAAAATCGAGTTCATAGTATTCTGCAAGGGTAAACATAGTTCATCCTCAAAGCATTTGTAATAGACTGAATATTGAATATTCGTGCCTTTGTTTAAATTCAATTGAAAATATTCTAACTTTTTTTTACATACATCAACTATATCATTTTCCCTAAAGATTGACTCATTCAGTCTCCATCTAAATACATTCCATTTTCCTTTAAAAGTCAACATTACAGGATTGTGATCTGAGAGAGTCTTAGGTAATATTTCAACTTTACCAATGTCCATCATTAAACTTTTAGAAATCAAAATCATATCTATTCTGGAAAAGGATTTAAATCTCTCTGAGTAGTATGTATACTCTCTTGAAGTCCCGTTCATCAATCTCCAAATATCTTGTAAATCCAACATTTCTTTCAAATCAAAGAATGTTTGTGGTAATTTTCCCTGTGTACGTTTCACTTCTTTTTGTGAATGTCTATCCATCATTGGGTGAATAACCCCATTCCAATCACCCATAAAACACCAATTTTCATAAGGTAAATCCAAAAGTTTATCCATTAAGTTTTTATAGAATACTCCTTTGTCCATATTTGGTGCATAAAGTCCAACAATTAATGTTTTAGTTCCTTGTATATTAATTTCAACTGCAATGTATCTTCCTTCATCATCAACTAGTATCTTTTTTGGATTTAACTTTGGTTACCTTAATAATTTTATCTTTACCTTATTTTATGCTATCAATATGACTTTTTATTTTTATTTCTATTTTAGCATAATTGTTATGTTACTAGTTGTATGCTGGTCTATGACCGAAATAAAAATTGATTGATTGACGTAATGCAGTGTAGAAACTATAGCACTCCCATACATACAACCAAAAGTATGGATCCGATATGTAGATCACACCTTTGTCGTAATAAAAAAAGGAACAACTAGAGAAGACACATGAAACAATCAACAACATCTTCAAAGGAATAAAATTCAAAAGGGGAGAAGAAAACAACACACTACCCTTCCTGGATATCCTGTTCAGCAGAGGAAATGACAGCAACTTAGAAACACAAGTCTATCAAAAAACAACCCACACAAACCAAGAGCTCCATTACCAAAGTAACAACCCAACCTCCCACAAGAGGAGCTGCGTAAGAACATTATTCAGACAAGTACAAATGCACTGCAGCAACCCGGAACACCAGAAAAAGGAAACAGACTGCCTATACAACACCTTCCAACAAAATGGATACCTACACAACTTTATCAAAAAGTGCCTGGGGCTTCCGGTGGGAATGGCGGACTGTTTCAGCAGGCAGAGTGGACAGCGTGGCGGCTTTTTTTTGGGCTCAGGCAGGCTTTTCTGAAGACCAGAAATGTTCTCCAGCTTAAGGAGAATACTTGGAATCATCCCATCTGTCCGGAATGGAGGCTTGCAGCCAGGAGATTGCAAACTGTGTTTTGCACTCAATCGGTAAGAGTACCTGGGAGGCGGGTACGTCACCATTTCCAAGCCACGCTGTAGCCTTAAAGGGACACTAAGACCGGCCACCCCATTTCTAAATCACCAATTTGTTTTCTTTTTAAGTATATGTACCCAAAGAGAGGCTTTCTACAGAGAGGAGAAGCTGGTTCTCTTGGTGCTTAACGTTATTTTTGGGATTATTTTTTAAACTTTTTTTTAAGTTTTGGATTTTGTTTTCCTTCCAAAGGAAATATCCAAGATTGAGTAAACAATTGTCTTTGTTATTATTTTTGTATTAAATTTGAAGATATTAGCATTTTCCTACACATTGAATCAGCTGATTTGAACCCTCAGCTTTCTGTCTTCACTTTCGAGAACAGTCTATTTACTTTCACTTTTTGTAAACAACTTTCGAACTCTCTCATATCTTTGCCTTTTTTTTTTTAATTCCTAGGGGGCGCCATAATCTACTGCAAGAGACATGGAGGATTTCAAACAGATCCTTTCTGACCTTCACCAGGACTTCAAACAGATATCTTCTGACTTTTATCAAACCTTTATGCAAGATATCCAGGACACTGTGGAAAATATGAGCTAAAATGTGCCATCAGGTTGGGGATGTGGTGGATGAAATTGAGGAATCTAAGAGCAATAGAAAGGTTTCTTTTAAGACTGAGATTGGGATTTTTGTCAAGATGCTGGATGAAGATTGGATTAATGGAGTTGGAGAAATCTAAGGGAGAGAGTGATCTGCAAGCCATAAGTAAAATCAATCTCCTGGTGGAATGTCATGAAAAGAACCTGGAATTTTTGAGGGGGGCAGCTGGGCTGTTTGATTTTCTTAAGAAAAAAGCTCTGTGCATATCTTGGGAATATGTCGATGAAGGTTCTCAGTCATCCAGGTGGAACAGTCTCAGCCCTATCTGTGGCTGTTTTAGGTCTGGCAGATTTAGATTTAGTGAAGGCCCAATTTAGTGAAGGCCCAATTAGGCCTGTGGATATCCAAATTGGGCCTTCACTAAATCTAAATCTACCAGACCTAAAACAGCCACAGATAGGGCTGAGACTCAGAGTAAACGGAAGAACCTGGTCATTCCTTACATGGCTGGCGTGTCTGAAAAGATAAAACGGATATTTGGCAAACACCACATACCTGTATATTACAAACCCACCAACACACTGAGACAGAGGCTTGTACACCCCAAAGATCAAATTCCAAAACACAAGAAAAGCAATGTAGTTTATGCAATCCAGTGCAGTGAGGAGTGCTCTGAACTCTACATTGGAGAAACCAAACAACCTATGTACAGGAGGATGGCCCAACACAGGAGAAATAACACCACAGGACCAGAGTCAGCAGTTTATCTTCATCTAAAGGAAAAAGGACACTCATTTGAGGACATTAATGTTCACATTTTAGACAGAGAAGATAGGTGGTTTGAGAGAGGGGTCAAGGAATCCATTTATGCCAACTTGGAAAATCCTTCCTTGAATAGAGGTGGGGGCCTCAGGCACAATCTTTCCCCTATCTTCCTCCCTGCTTTGTCTTCTGTGCCTAGGAAGATTAAGACCATTTCGCAAGCTCAACAGCAGCATGGTGATCTTAACAATCCTTCTTTAGATGATAAAGGGACTCAGAAATAACATCTCAAAAAAATAAAAATAACCATGACCTGGCCCCAGGTGTAAGGTCACACAGCAACATATTTAAGGATTCCCTTACTAACTTTGCTCAGACTGAAGAAGCTCCTTGGATAAGGAGCGAAACGTTTCCACTGAGAAAATAGAAATCCAGTTGACATGATTCAAGCTACAGACAACAACCAATAGACTATTACAACCACACGGCATCACCATACTAAAGCCCTCCAAAACATCTTATGCAAACCAAAAGATCTAGTAGCCCAAGAAGAAAAACAGGAGTCATCTACAGGTAGTCCTCACTTAATGACCATTTGTTTAGTGACGGTTCAGACTTACAATGGTGCTGGGAAAACCAACTTACAACCGGTGCTCACACGACCATCACAGTGTCCCCGCGGTCACTATTTGGATGCTTGGCAACTGGTTCACATTTATGACCATCACAGCATTCCGTGGTCACATAATCGCCATTTTTGACCTTCCCGGTCGGCTTCTGGCCAGCAATATCAATGGGGAACTGCATGATTTGCTTAATGACCGTGGTGATTCACTTAATGACCACCACAAAAAAGGTCGTAAAATCAGGCTGGATTTGCTCAATAACCGCTTTGCTTAGCAACCGAAATTCCTATCACAATTCTGGTCGTTAAGCGAGGACTACCTGTACAACATACAGTGTAAGGACTGTAACAGCTAATATATACGACAGGCAGGCAGAAGACTAGCAGAGTACATCCATGAACACCAATTAGCATTCAGAAGACATGATTAAAACTCCTTAATCTCACAACACATGGACAGACTCAACCACAGTTTCATAGAAACTGTTAGCATCTTAGACCAAGCCAAATCGAAAAATTCCTAGAAGTTTGGTATTCAGACAAATCAGCCATCAATAGACACATAGAAATAAACCACATTTACAGACCATTTAAAAGAGATAATAAAAAAGCTAAGAAATCTTTGCGCCCATTCTCCGCAGCCTGCCCTCTGGCACGACTTAGGGTAGGCTCCCGTCGTTTCCCACCGGCTCAGCTTCTCCTTCAGCCGAATCCTCCTCGCCAGAAGGAATGCTGCGATTTCTCCCCTCCATGGCGGCGGCTGCTTCTCCCTTGACTTTCGGCACCGGGTTCTTAGGGTTGCCAGCCCCAACTTTGCTTCTCCCCGAAGCAGCGGCTTGTGGGCAATTGGCAATATGATGGCCTTCTCGCCCACATTTCAAGCACAACCCCCTTTTCATCCGACGCTCCTTCTCCTTGTCCCATGACTTACATACTCCCCTTCTCGACGGGGTGCTCTGCACTGCCTTTCCTGCCGCCTGAGCCTGGGGTTTCTGCCTCTTGAGACGTACTCTTGTGTCTTCCACTTCCACTATTATACTCTTAACCCTTATTCTGGAAGGATGCCACATCCGGACAGCCAGAATAAATAATAGCGGCGAAAGCGGACATCCTTGCCTTGTTCCTTTCTGTAATTCACAGGGTTTGTCAATCCACCATTAACTATAATTTGTGCCATTTGTGAAGTATATAGCTCAGTGCTTTCCAAACTCCCGCCGTTGGCGACACACCAATGGCGGCGTCGTGCATGACGGCGGCCTTGTGTTTTGCGGTAAAAACCCAGAAGCGCTGATGGTGCGCCGCTGCCGTCGCCGTGCACGCTGGCAGCGACGCGCCATCGCCACTTTCGGGTTGTGTCACGACACACAGTTTGGAAAGTACTGATATAGCTATTTCACCCATTTAATACAATTTTCTCCAAATTCCGTGTCTTCCAAAATTTTAAACATAAAAGTCCAATTCAAATTATCAAATGCTTTCTCCACATCAAGAAATATCAATGCGGCATGTTTTTTGTTCTGTTATTCCAAATATTCTAATATATTAATATTATTTCTAATATTGTATCTTAACTGTCTCTTAGGTAAAAAGCCAAATGGATCTTCATGTATAAAATCTTGTAAGATACTTTTCATCCTTTTAGCTAGAATCGTCATAAATATTTTTAACTCATTGTTCAATAAAGATATTAGTCAGTAATTTTTTTGGTAAAGTCAGGTCAAAGAAATACCAATTAGAATATTGTGTAAGAGAAAAGAATATTCCTTCTTGACTGACAAAAGAAGAGAATACCATTCTGTTGGTACTGAGGTATTCCCTTGGCTCCTGGCACTCTACCTGCAAGTCACCCGCAGGGTCCCTCTGGATCCTGCAGGTTTCCTCGCAAGAGCTGCCTTCCTAAGTACAAGTGGGCAATCTCACGGCTTCTCCTTGTCCGGACTAGCCGCTCAGCCACCACTCTCCACCTCAGCGTCATCCCCGCTGTTCAGGGACATGTTAGTCCACCATTTTCTCAAAAGTTGTGTAAGAAGCCTGTAAGAGCCCTATTTTCTCATACCCTGGGGTTAGGAAGTGTATGCTAGGTAAGGCACCCCCTGGAAGATAGATGACAAGCAGTTACCAAAGCAGGAGATGGGGGCCAAAGTGTGAAAAACCAGAGTGTTTCTGGGACAGGAGGATTGAGACCTCCAGCTTTCTACCTGCCGGTTCAGCCCTCCACTACAACTTAATAAGCCAATATTCCTTTTCAAAAAGCATACAAGCATTTGATGCCAAAATGTTTTCTACAACTAAGTGTCTGAGTGACAAAAGTTAAACCAATTATTTTAGGGATACAATTTCAGGACAATTACCTTTTCATGCAGATCGTGGAAGTCACTATATCGATGTTTTACTATCCACTCATGGGTTCCAACAGTCACTTGAATGATATATACCTAAAAGAAAAACAACTTTTAATCAACAAAAAAAACCCAAGTTGTCACTTGTACACATTCATATAAAAATATACAATTCTTGCAGTGCTGCATTTACTTTAAATTCTAGAAAGACTTTTGAGCTACCTCTCATATACAACTCCTCACTTCTAGTGGTGATATGAATATAATGTAACCAAGAAATTACAACAAAGCAGAAGCCAGTTTCTATTTATACTCAGTTATTATTTTATGTTACTGTTTGAGGTAAACTGAATACCACTTTGGAAAAGCTAAAACAAAAATCTGGAAAAGAAGATATTACCTAAAGTGTACAATCTAAAATTACTGTAACATGCCAACATTAAAAAGGCACAGAAGCTCTTATGAAATGTATTAATACCTAGTAGTCTCAAAAATATTATATATATAAAATCCCCATATCCCACCCAAATGTACAACAGAATCAATAG
Organism: Charina bottae; assembly: GCA_023362775.1. Taxonomy (NCBI): domain Eukaryota; kingdom Metazoa; phylum Chordata; class Lepidosauria; order Squamata; family Charinaidae; genus Charina; species Charina bottae. The sequence continues at coordinate 2,388,005 of JALMGJ010000022.1, forward strand.
CTTCTAGCCTATTTATTATGTGAGCACCTTGAAAATCATGCAATAATTAACAGACATCAGCACAGACTTGTCAAGAATTTTTGCTACGCTGTACTAACAATAACAAAAGAAAAACAATAGCTTTTCTTTTGATCATAAACCTTCCTTAAAACAGCCGCCCCTCAGGTCGGAAGGTGTCCAAAATGCTACTGGGGAAGAGCGGAGGGCAATTCCGAGTATCTCCAGAAAGAGTGAAGCGGCTGGGCCAAAGCTGAAAGGACGCTCAGTTGTGGATGTGTCTGGAAGTGGAAGGAAAGTCCGATGCTGTAAAGAACAATATTGCATAGGAACCTGGAATGTAAGATCTATGAATCAAGGTAAGCTGGATGTGGTCAAACATGAGATGACAAGATTGAACATCGACATCTTGGGAATCAGCGAACTAAAATGGACAGGAATGGGCGAATTTAATTCAGGAGACCATTATATATACTACTGTGGGCAAGAATCCCTTAGAAGAAATGGAGTAGCTCTCATAGTCAATAAAGGAGTGGGAAAGGCAGTACTGGGGTACAACCTCAAAAACGACAGAATGCTTTCAGTTCGAATCCAAGGCAAACCATTCAACATCACAGTGATCCAAGTCTATGCCCCAACCACTGATGCCGAAGAAGCTGAAGTTGACCGGTTCTATGAAGACCTACAACACCTTCTAGAACTAACACCAAAAAAAGATGTCCTTTTCATCATAGGGGACTGGAATGCTAAAGTAGGAAGTCAAAAAATAACCGGAATAACAGGCAAGTTCGGCCTCGGAGTACAAAATGAAGCAGGGCAAAGGCTAATAGAGTTTTGTCAAGAGAACACGCTGGTCATAGCAAACACTCTTTTCCAACAACACAAGAGACGACTCTACACATGGACATCACCAGATGGTCAATACCGAAATCAGATTGATTATATACTTTGCAGCCAAAGATGAAGAAGCTCTATACAATCAGCAAAAACAAGACCTGGAGCTGACTGTGGCTCAGATCATGAGCTTCTTATCGCAAAATTTAGGCTTAAATTGAAGAACGTAGAGAAAACCACTAGACCACTCAGGTATGACCTAAATCATATCCCTTATGAATATACAGTGGAGGTGAGGAATAGATTTAAAGGATTCGATCAGGTAGACAGAGTGCCTGAAGAACTATGGATGGAGGTTCGTAACATTGTACAGGAGGCAGCCACTAAAACCATCCCAAAGAAAAAGAAATGCAAGAAAGCAAAGTGGCTGACTGATGAAGCTTTACAAATAGCTGAGGAAAGAAGGGAAGCAAAGGTCAAGGGAGAAAGGGAAAGATATAACCAACAATGCAGATTTCCAGAGAATAGCAAGGAGAGATAAGAAGGCGTTCTTAAATGAACAATGCAAAGAAATCGAGGAAAACAATAGAATGGGGAAGACTAGAGATCTCTTCAAAAAAATCAGAGATATCAAGGGAACGTTTTGTGCAAAGATGGGCATGATAAAGGACAAAAAAGGCAGGGACCTAACAGAAGCAGAAGAGATTAAGAAGAGGTGGCAAGAATACACAGAAGAACTATACAAGAAAGATCTTAATGTCCCTGATAAATACGATGGTGTGGTCACTGACCTTGAGCCGGACATCCTAGAGAGTGAAGTCAAGTGGGCCTTAGGAAGCATTACTAACAACAAAGCTAGCGGAGAAGACAGTATCCCAGCTGAGCTATTTAAAATCCTAAAAGATGATGCTGTTAAAGTGCTGCACTCAATATGCCAACAAATTTGGAAAACTCAACAGTGGCCACAGGATTGGAAAAGGTCAGTTTACGTTCCAATTCCAAAGAAAGGCAATGCCAAAGAATGTTCAAACTACCGTACAATTGCGCTCATTTCACATGCTAGCAAGGTTATGCTCAAAATCCTACAAGCTAGGCTTTAGCAGTATGTGAACCGAGAACTACCAGAAGTGCAAGCTTGGTTTCAAAGAGGCAGAGGAACTAGAGATCAGATTGCCAACATTCGCTGGATCATGGAAAAAGCAAGAGAGTTCCAGAAAAACATCTACTTCTGCTTCATTGACTACGCTAAAGCCTTTGATTGTGTGGATCACAACAAACTGTGGCAAAGTCTTAAAGAGATGGGAGTACCAGACCACCTTACCTGTCTCCTGAGAAACCTGTATGCGGGTCAGGAAGCAACAGTTAGAACCGGACATGGAACAACCGACTGGTTCAAAATTGGGAAAGGAGTACGACAAGGCTGTATATTATCACCCTGCTTATTTAACTTATATGCAGAATGCATCATGAGAAATGCCAGGCTGGATGAATCACAAGCTGGAGTTAAGACTGCCGGGAGAAATATCAACAACCTCAGATATGCAGACGATACCACCCTAATGGCAGAAAGTGAAGAGGAACTAAAGAGCCTCTTGATGAGGGTGAAAGAAGAGAGTGCAAAAGCTGGCTTGAAACTCAACATTAAAAAAACCCAGATCATGGCATCTGGTCCCATCACTTCCTGGCAAATAGAAGGGGAAGAAATGGAAGCAGTGACAGATTTTATTTTCTTGGGCTCCAAGATCACCGCAGACGGTGACTGCAGCCATGAAATTAAAAGACGCTTGCTCCTGGGGAGGAAAGCTATGGCAAACCTAGACAGCATATTAAAAAGCAGAGACATCACCTTGCCGACAAAGGTCCGTATAGTTAAAGCTATGGTTTTTCCAGTAGTAATGTATGGCTGTGAGAGTTGGACCATAAGGAAGGCTGAGCGCCGAAGAATTGATGCTTTCGAACTGTGGTGCTGGAGAAGACTCTTGAGAGTCCCTTGGACTGCAAGGAGGTCAAACCAGTCAATCCTAAAGGAAATCAACCCTGACTGCTCATTGGAAGGACAGATGCTGAAGCTGAAGCTGAAATACTTTGGCCACCTAATGCGAAGAGAGGACTCACTGGAAAAGACCCTGATGCTGGGAAAGACTGAAGGCAAAAGGAGAAGGGGACGGCAGAGGATGAGATGGTTAGATAGCATCACTGATGTAATGAACATGAATTTGAGTAAACTCCGAGAGACAGTGGAGGACAGGAAGGCCTGGCATGCTATGGTCCATGAGGTCACGAAGAGTCGGACACGACTAAACGACTGAACAACAACAATCAGAAACAACATCACAAAAATCAATAGGATTTGGTTGGAGATGCAGTAATCTTATACGTCAGGGGTCCCCAACCCCCAGGCTGCGGACCAGTACCAGTCCGTGGCCTGTTAGGAACCGGGCCACCATGCCGGTCTCTGAACCCCGCGTGATTGGCTCCTGTCTGCAAACCCTGCCCCTTGTCAGCGTGATTGGTTCCCGCCTGCAAACCCCGCCCCCCGGTCCGTGGAAAAATTGTCTTCCATGAAACCGGTCCCTCGTGCCAAAAAGGTTGGGTACCCCTGTATAGATGACTCCATTCAGACTAATGGAGAAAATTCCTGTTAAGCCATGAGAATCCCATTGGTGAAAGTGGAGGAAGGAGCAGACCAGTAATCTATGCTCTACTTTCAGTAGGAAACTCCCCAAATAAATAGGCAGCTATTTTTTTTCAATAGAGACAGTTCATGGGCTCATTCTATCATAGCTCCTCTCACACATATAACTTGTCCATCCCATGCAATAAGAGTTAGTCATCTACACTAGAGTTTTCTGTTCAGCAATTTTTGAAGTTGACTAACAAAGCTTGCCTAAAAAAACATGGGAGAAATCAATGGTAAATATTAGGATAGAAATCTGAGGCAGAACTGGAAGGCTTTTCATAACACATCAACAAGGCTAGACACACCCACAAAGTATTAGCGTGTCTTCTATTTATTTAGAGTGAAAACAGAAAAAGAATAAGAGGGAAAAAACAATGCATTAAAATTTACAAAATATAAACATTACTGTGCCTCCTCTTTAGAGCAATGGAGATCAACTTCAATGAAGTAGCAAGCAAGCAAGCCATTTGTCCCTATCCAATCAAAATGAAAGTAAAGGTAAAGGTAAAGGTTCCCCCGCACAGTCGTGTCCAACTCTAGGGGCCGGTGCTCATCTCTGTTTGTTAGCTGAAGAGCCAGCGTTGTCCGAAGACACTTCCGCGGTCATGTGGTCGGCATGACGCACGTCGAACGCTGTTACCTTCCCACTGAAGTGGTACCTATTTATCTACTTGCATTTGCATGCTTTTGAATTGCTAGGTTGGCAAGAGCTGGGGTGAGTGCGGGAGCTCACTCCATCATGTGAGGCTAGGGTCTCGAACCTCCGAACTTGCGACCTTCCGATCGACAAGCGTCTTAACTGAGTCATTGTGCCCCCATAAAATGAAAGTATGACTATAAAATTCTTGTTTTCTTTTTGAATAGTTCTGATTTGTAAATTATACTCTTAAATTATTCTGTTTCAACACTAACTCTAAAAAGCTATGTGATGTCATATATTAGGCACAGGACAATGCAATACCATACTGACTGTAATGGTAAACACGTGACTCAGAAAGAGAGATGCTGTAAGGGTCATAAATGTGTACATTGATCGCAGAGTTACTTTTTTGTCACCGTTGTAACTGTGAATGGTTGCTGATCGAGGCAGTTGCTAAACGAGGACTACCTGCATTCTTTGCTTCATCTCTTCCCTTATTTCAATATATTGTCATATATTAATCACATTCTTAATGTGAGCCTTGGCTAGGATAATGCTGACAGGATATATTTTAGGAAACCTAAGTATAAGACATTTTCTTGCATCTTGTGCCACTGATAGCTAGGTGCCACTAATTTGGGCCTAATGCCTGATGAATGTATGGACAACCGCCTGCCATCTCAATTGTTACTCTTCCAGGGACATTCCAGCATTCCCCTTGATACTGTCCTTCCACCATATCTGTTGTCCTCTTCTACATCCTTGAATCTTACTAAACGTAGTTTTTTCTAGACCATAATTCACTCACATCACATGCCTAAAGTGTAAGAGTTTCTGCTCGCTGATCATTGCTGCGAGTAGTTGGTCTTTATTTGGTCCAGGTTCTCCTACCTGGTTCTTTGAAACAGAACTCCATAATTTGAAGGCATCTATCTTCTTTCTCTTGCTCTTTCTCAATGTGCAGTTTTACTCCAACACTGGCATTCCAATTAGCCATTAGTAGTACATCCTTTCTATATTCTATATGTAGTGCTTCTTGCAATTTGCTATAGATTTCCTCAGTCTCTTCCATCACTGATTCTGAAATAGGTGCTTATATTTGTGCAACACTGATGTTCACTGGATATTGAGTAATTCTAATAGATATGATCTTGTCATTTATTGAGTTACAGCTGAAAATATATACTCTTGCTCTTTTGGGAAAGCGCTGTGCTGTGATGAAAAGCAACTCAGGAAGAGATAGCTTGTTTAAGCAATCTCTCTGCCCTGTGAGGGGGCAAAAAAAAAGGGGGGGGAATGGGTCAGGCACAGGACAATGCAATACCATACTGACTGTAAAGGTAAACATGTGACTGAGAGAGAGATGCTGCAAGGGTCATAAATTTGTACACTGGTCGCAAAGTTACTTTTTCATCACCGTTGTAACTCTGAATGGTCGCTGAGCGAGGCACTTGCTAAACGAGGACTACCTGCATTCTTAGCTTCATCTCTTCCCTTATTTCAATTTTACCTGCAAGGTAGCTCATGCTCTGCTGGCATCAATCTCAGGATCAGTGAAGCCACTGAGCCCTTCCATCATATCAAGGTGATAATCCCTTGGGAGATTACATACTCAGCAGAGAAAGTGTGTATCCTATTTAGAAAGCGAAGGTATGAGCAGTGTGACATTCTGGTTCTGAGTATCTGTTTAACTGCCTATGTTAATGGGGGGTTAGCCAAGCCAAAGATACCTGAAATTCCAAGTTCTTCTGTTTCTCCATTTCAATCACTCATTATTAATATATTACTATATACTATGTGCTAGTTCTAATAAATAATGTAGTTGAACCACCAGCAACCTTGTTATACACTGTTATTGCAACCTACTGTACAGAAGCTACATACAGTATGTATGAATTTAAGGGAGGATCATGCATACAGCTGGAGTTTTCTTTGCAGCAGCTCTGTTGAAGGAACAAGCTGTTTTGCAAACTGAACAGTAGCAATACAAGATGCTGCAACAAAAAATTCAAAGAAAATTCAGGTTGTATCTTCAGCTTTCCCAGAACATACATTCCTCCAGATTATGTATCTAGAATGAACATAACAATCTGTTTATCAATTTACATACATAGAAGATACAAGGATTTTGTTTTGTTTTACAGTTTAGGTGATGAACTATATATGTTCATCAGTAACAAAACATCTGCAAGAAAACAACCAAGCTCAGAGAACACCAAGGACTCCACAGAACTATATATGCTCTGAAACTGTAATTTGTTTAAAGCTCTAGACCTAAAAATATTTGATGTTAAAAAGAATCATAATTATCCAAATGGATAAGCAAGCTCTGCATTTAGTGCGTGCAGATTTCATCAGGGAAATAATCTAAAAGAGCAGTAAATACATAAAGACAGATGAATAAACACAACATCCCCTTTAAAAATGAATCCATAAGTATATAAACATAATAGACTGGACCTTATGAAAGAGATACAAGGGAGGAAATCACCTACAATGGTGATAAAGGTATTAGGCAGCAGACTTAGATAACAAACAGTATTCTTCTGAAAGATGTGAGCCATAATCATGCACAATGGTTAAGTCTCCATTCCAGAGAATCTTGTACTGCAATTAGTCTAAATGCTGCTGAATGCAGCCCATTCTCTCCTTTTTCCTCTTCTTATCAACAGGAGCAGGTAAACTACAGTACTAGGATTTGAAAGCATATTCTTTTATTGTAACAGGTTCTGGCTTGTATCTCGTTTTTCCAATTCCTGGTTAAACTCTTGCTGGTACAGAAGAAACAAGCAAAGGGGAAAGATAGCATCTTTCCAACATTACTTACAATTCTCTTTACATTACATTCTTACATAGGATTCTCAATGGAAACAAATGCAGCCAATCACAAACCACCCTTCCCCAATCTGGTGCCCTCAAGATGCTTTATGACATTTTCTTTCAGAATTCTCACCAAAATGGGAAGGAGTAAATCATACTAAATGGGAATTCTTCAGGTTGCAGACCCAACACGTCTGTACGGTATCAAGTCAGAAGAGGCTAAACTTAATAGCACAGTTAAAAGCAGGATTTTAATCTATCACCCTACAAAAATGGAGGATTACTGTTCAGACCTCTTCTTGCTATACCCTAAAAAGCAAAATTTTATATATCAGATTTAGTCATGTATCAAGTTGCACAATAACCATAACCTTCAATTTATTTTATTCTTGATACTATTAATGACACTGTGCAAAACCCATTTCTTTCTACTGCAATGGCTGGAATCAGAAATACTGCTGCTCAGTAACAAACCAGTTTCACCACATTGGTTTCAATATGAAAAAGTTAAGCACATGCTTTAGTCCATAGCTTTCCAAAGTGTGTGTCACGACACACTACTGTGTCGCCTGCGGTGTCCTGGTGTCTCGCACGCAAGCGCTGATGGGGGGAACCGTAAGGAGCAGCACCCCTGACAATCAGCGCCGCCGCTCCTTACCCCTGCTGATTGGCGGGGGTGCCGATCCTTACGGTTCCCCCATCAGCGCTTGCGTGAGGCACACCAGGACACCACAGGCCGTGCCGCCGCCACACCGCCCCCGTTGGTGTGTGTTGCCAACATGAAAAGTTTGGAAAGCTCTGCTTTAGTCTCTTGTAATGAAAACATATTTTTATCCAATTTTAGCTGGCCCGTGCATTATAATGCCTTAGATAATGTGTACATAAGCTAACATAAAATTTGCAACTATAGCACTGAAATTGCTTCCCCCCCCCTTCTTGTCTTGTTTTAATAAAACCTAAATGATCTTCGCTGATCTCAAAAAAGTTTAGAAGGGTTAGATCTCATTAGTACTTGCAAGAAAAACAACCAGGAAATCCCAGGTCTATAGGCCAGACTGAGAAAGTCAAAAAGCATCCCAAAAGAAGGCACTGGCAAACCACTTCTGTATTGTGGTGGAAGAAAGCTACTGTATATAAACTTATTAGTGTATTCCCTGAGAATTGAACTCATCTCAAAGGATTCTTCATATGTTCACATTCTTCTATTTAATTAAAATGTCCCCATACATAAACTTGAATATTTTTGAAAGCATTTCAATAAAAACTCTGATTCTTAACATTTTGGATGCAAACTCCAATGAAAAAGGCCTATTTCTCTGTTGTATGAAAACTGTAATATAAATAGCAGTTTTAAATTCAAAGAATATCATCAGTTCATTAAAAAGATAACTAAAACAGTATGTATCCATAAAGAAGATTCACAGATGAAAATGATTTAGCTAACTGAAAAATTAGCAGATAAGCCCATTTTTGGTTATAAAACAAAACAGTTGAAATATATTAAATTATAAGTTTCTTGCAACATTAGCTCTTAAAACAGTGAACAGGAAATATATATTTATTACATAAAATAAATCTGCATAAAAGGACAACTGTTTGGTGTAGTGGTTAAGGCACCGGGCTAGGAACCGGGAGACCGTGAGTTCTAGTCCCGCCTTAGGCATGAAGCCAGCTGGGTGACCTTGGGCCAGTCACTCTCTCTCAGCCCTAGGAAGGAGGCAATGGCAAACCACTTCTGAAAATCTTGCCAAGAAAACTGCAGGGACTTGTCCAGGCAGTCTCCGAGAATCGGACACGATTGAATGGAAATTTACATACATACATAATAATAACAGTATTGGGAAAGCAATTTCCAAACAATTTTTCTTTTCTCCACACCGGACTTCAAAAATGTTAAATATCTGAGGTTGCTATCAACAGTTGTGTAAATCACATTTGAGTCAGATTCAAGAATGTTACCAGCTGATTGACTAACACTTTTTCCACATTTTACTTTAAAGCCACATATATTTTCAGTTCCTTTTCCAAGGATGTTGCATGCCTATTCAGAAGAGTGAAAGAGTAAATTTTTTGTTTTCCCCAGCCAGGCACCCTCCAGGTATGCTAGATGGCAACGCCCATTACTTGTAGCCAGCACTTTGGTCATATCGGCAGGGAGTGATGGGAACTACAGCCCCACATGACTGGAGGGCGCCAACTTCAGAAAACGACGATTTACAATCTCAACCCGGAATAGGACAACACCCCAGCTAGCTGCCGTGGAGACATCAATTTCCTTCCTCTAGGGATGCTGTTTTCTTGTTTTTCACCCAGGAACGGAAGAACTCTGTGAAACTCCAAAACACGCGAAGCACCGGCCAAGCCAGTGTGGCCCCGGGCACCCACGCGAACGAATTAATGCGCTTATCCTTCCCCTTCAGAAAAGACGCGAAAGTTCCCCGTGGCGCCCAGAGGTCCCGGGCATGCTCAGGACAGGGAGCCTCTCGTCTCTTCGTACCGACGGCTGACCCGACAGCGCCTTTCACGCGGCCCCGGGAGGGCGATGCCACTGACACGCGAGACCCCACCGTCTCCACAACCCCTTCGCACGCCGCCTCACCGTGTAGGTCTCCACCAGCTCCGACCCAAGAATGCGGACGCCTTTCGGAGGCTCCTCGCCCTCTTCGCCGGCCCTCAGCGCCTCCATGTCCAAAGTCGGAGCGCAGAGGTCGGGAAGGACGGGCTGCTGCGCTCACTCGACCGCTCGTGGAAGGCGAGCTCCGGGGGCGGCTGGTGTCGTGGCAGCTGCTGCACCGCTTCCCTCCGCGCTGGCCATGACCAGCGCAACTACCGTCGTCACGGCCGCCATATTTGCTCTCGCGCCGCCTCCCGCCCTTCTCCGCGTACCGGGGCCGAGAGAGGCGGAGGCAAGGTCCGATAACGTCACTCACGGCTCGGGAAGACAAAGGGGCGTGGCCGAGGGCTAGGAGGCGGAGCGCAAGCGCACGAGGTCTTGGCGTTGAGAAGGGCTGGAAGGCTTAGGACGGCCGCGATCTGGGAGCAAAGCGGGAGGTTGCTCGGGGTTTGTTTCCTCGTTTGCCACCTAGTGACGCCCGGATATCTGCACTCAGTTTAGTTGGTTTAGGCTCTAAATAAAACGCACCCTTGCAGGTGCTTTATTTGCACTGAAAGACGCGTTTTTAACGGCTTTTGACCCATTTTGTTCATCTCGTTGTCGGCATAAAAACGACAATTCAACATAAGAGATGGAAGAGAAACCCAGGAAGCGTCGAATCCATCAGGGTAACTGTGATGGGGCAGACAATAATTACAATGGAGGTGTTGGACTATAATTCCCATCACTGCCTTTAAGCTAGCATTGCCAGTGGAATGAAGCGGGTTGGGAGAGTAGCCAGGATTTAACTTGTTTTATATCTCGCTTCTTATTTCGTATGAATAATGTCTGGTTTATTCCTGCTTCTTGTTCAGTCGTTTAGTCGTGTCCAACTCTTCGTGACCTCATGGACCATAGCATGCCAGGCCTTCCTGTCCTCCACTGTCTCCCGGAGTTTACTCAAATTCATGTTCATTACAGCGGTGATGCTATCTAACCATCTCATCCTCTGCCGTCCCCTTCTCCTTTTGCCTTCAGTCTTTCCCAGCATCAGGGTCTTTTCCAGTGAGTCCTCTCTTCACATTAGGTGGCCAAAGTATTTGAGCTTCAGCTTCAGCATCTGTCCTTCCAATGAGCAGTCAGGGTTGATTTCCTTTAGGATTGACTGGTTTGACCTCCTTGCAGTCCAAGGGACTCTCAAGAGTCTTCTCCAGCACCACAGTTCGAAAGCATCAATTCTTCAGCGCTCAGCCTTCCTTATGGTCCAACTCTCACAACCATACATTACTACCGGGAAAACCATAGCTTTAACTATACGGACCTTTGTCGGCAAGGTGATGTCTCTGCTATGGTTTTCCCGGTAGTAATGTATGGTTGTGAGAGTTTGACCATAAGGAAGGCTGAGCGCCGAAGAATTGATGCAAGCGTCTTTTAATTTCATGGCTGCAGTCACCATCTGCGGTGATCTTGGAGCCCAAGAAAATAAAATCTGTCACTGCTTCCATTTCTTCCCCTTCTGTTTCCCAGGAAGTGATGGGACCAGATGCCATGATCTGGGTTTTTTTAATGTTGAGTTTCAAGCCAGCTTTTGCACTCTCCGCTTTTACCCTCACCAAGAGGCTCTTTAGTTCCTCTTCACTTTCTGCCATTAGGGTGGTATCGTCTGCATATCTGAGGTTGTTGATATTTCTCCGGCAATCTTAACTCCGGCTTGTGATTCATCCAGCCCGGCATTTCTCATGATGTACTCTGCATATAAGTTAAATAAGCAGGGTGATCTCCAGCAAAGGAGATCGTTACCTTGTTGTGGTGCTGGAGCTTGAGCACCTCAATGAAACCATGAGCTAAACCGTGAAGGGACACCCAAGACGGGAAGGTCGTGGCAGAGAGGTCAGACTAAATACGATCCCTGGGGAAGGTAATGGCAACCCACCCCAGTATTCTTGCCATGAAAACTAAATAGATCAGTACAACCAAAGATATGTCGATATACCATCGGAAGATGGGACTCCCAGGTCGGAAGATGGTCAAAATGCTACTGGGGAGGAACAGAGGATACGTTCAACTAGCCCCAGATGTGATGACGCAGCTAGCTCAAAGCCGAAAGGACGGCTAGCGGCCGACGGTGCTGGTGGTGAACGATGAATCCGATGTTCTAAAGATCAACACACCATAGGAACCTGGAATGTAAGATCTATGAGCCAGGGCAAATTGGATGTGGTTATTGGTGAGATGTCAAGATTAAATATAGACATTTTAGGTGTCAGTGAACTGAAATGGACTGGGATGGGCCACTTCACATCAGATGACCACCAGATCTACTACTGTGGACAAGAGGACCACAGAAGAAATGGAGTAGCCTTCATAATTAATAATAAAGTGGCTAAAGCAGTGCTTGGATACAATCCAAAAAACGATAGAATGATCTCAATTCGAATTCAGGGTAAGCCATTTAACATCACAGTGATCCAAATATACACCCCAACCACAGATGCTGAAGAAGCAGAAGTAGATCAGTTCTATGAGGATCTGCAGCACCTACTAGATAATACACCAAAAAGAGATGTTATTTTCATTACAGGAGACTGGAATGCTAAGGTGGGTAGTCAAACGACACCTGGAAAGTGTTTACAGGCAAGCATGGTCTGGGAGAACAAAATGAAGCAGGACATAGGCTGATAGAATTTTGCCAAGACAACTCACTGTGCATAACAAACAGTCTCTTCCAACAACCTAAAAGACGACTCTATACATGGACTTCACCAGATGGTCGACACCGAAATCAGATTGACTACATCCTTTGCAGCCAAAGGTGGCGGACATCTATACAGTCGGTAAAAACAAGACCTGGAGCTGACTGTAGTTCAGATCACGAACTTCTTATTGCACAATTTAGAATCAGACTAAAGAGAATAGGGAAGACCCACAGATCAGTTAGTAATGACCTCACTAATATTCCTAAGGAATATGCAGTGGAGGTGAAGAATAGATTTAAGGGACTAGATTTAGTAGATAGGGTCCCAGAAGAACTATGGACAGAAGTTCGCAACATTGTTCAGGAGGCGGCAACAAAAAACGTCCCAAAGAAAAAGAAAACCAAGAAGGCAAGATGGCTGTCTGCTGAGACACTGGAAGTAGCCCAAGAAAGAAGGAAAGCAAAAGGCAACAGTGATAGGGGGAGATATGCCCAATTAAATGCAAAATTCCAGAGGTTAGCCAGAAGAGATAAGGAATTATTTTTAAACAAGCAATGTGCGGAAGTGGAAGAAGACAATAGAATAGGAAGGACAAGAGACCTCTTCCAGAAAATTAGAAACATCGGAGGTAAATTCCAGGCAAAAATGGGTATGATCAAAAACAAAGATGGTAAGGATCTGTAGCTTGAATCATGTCAACTGGATTTCTATTTTCTTAATGGAAACGTTTCGCTCCTTATCCAAGGGGCTTCTTCAGTCTGAGTAAAGTTGGTAAGGGAATCCTAAATATGTTCCTAGGTAGCTGTGTGACCTTACACCTGGGGCTAGGTCATGGTTATATTGAGATGTAATTTTTAAGTCCTTTTATCATCTAATGGAGGGTCGTTAAAAACACCATGCTGCTGTTGAGCTTCTGAAATGGTCTTAATCTTCCTAGGCACAGAAGACAACACGGGGAGGAAGATGGGGGAGAGTTTGTGCCTGAGGCCCCCACCTCTATTCAAGGAAGGATTTTCCAAGTTGGCATAAATGGATTCCTTGACCCCTCTCTCAAACCACCTATCTTCTCTGTCTAAAATGTGAACATTAATGTCCTCAAATGAGTGTCCTTTTTCTTTTAGATGAAGATAAACTGCTGACTCTGGTCCTGTGGTGTTATTTCTCCTGTGTTGTGCCATCCTCCTGTACATAGGTTGTTTGGTTTCTCCAATGTAGAGTTCAGAGCACTCCTCACTGCACTGGATTGCATAAACTACATTGCTTTTCTTATGTTTTGGAGTTTGATCTTTGGGGTGTACAAGCCTCTGTCTCAGTGTGTTGGTGGGTTTGAAATATACAGGTATGTGGTGTTTGCCAAATATCCGTTTTATCTTTTCAGACACGCCAGCCATGTAGGGAATGACCAGGTTCTTTCGTTTACTCTGAGTCTCAGCCCTTCCTAAGGACTTCCTAAGATCCACAAGGAAGGAACACCCCTCCGACCCATAGTCAGCAGCATCAATTCGGTAACATACAACATTGCCAAACACCTCTCTACCATACTAGCACCTCTAGTTGGACACTCTGAACACCACATCCATAATTCGGAAGAATTTGTTTCCAAAGCAAAGATCCTGAAACTGGATACAGATGAAACTATGGTCTCCTTTGATGTGTCCTCCCTTTTCACCAGCATCCCCACCACTCATGCTCTATCCGCTGTCAGGAAGAGACTAGAAGAGGACAGCACCCTGGAAAGGAGAAGCCATCTCAACCCAAACCAGATCTGCCATCTTCTGGACCTGTGTCTTAACACCACTTATTTCACATACAGAGGTGACTTTTACAGACAAAAACACGGCTGTGCCATGGGTTCTCCTGTGTCACCCATTGTGGCCAATTTATACATGGAAGAAGTGGAGAAGAAAGCACTCAACACATTCCAGGGAACGGTGCCCACCCACTGGTTTAGGTATGTGGATGACACCTGGGTCAAAATCAAGGCCCAGGAAGTACAGGCCTTCACGGACCATATAAACACTATAGATGCCAACATTAGCTTCACCAGAGAAGACACCAAGGACAACAGACTGGCATTCCTAGACTGTGAAGTCCTCATTGGGACCGGTGGCAAGCTAGAAATAGGGATCTACAGGAAACCCACACACACAGATCAATATCTGATGTTTGACTCCCACCATCCACTGCAGCACAAACTAGGAGTCATCAGGACATTGTCACACAGAGCAGAAACCATCCCCACCTCCATGGATTCCAAAAAGAATGAAAATCAGCACCTGAGAACAGCCCTGAAGGCCTGTGGATATCCAAATTGGGCCTTCACCAAATCTAAATCTACCAGACCTAAAACAGCGACAGATAGGGCTGAGACTCAGAGTAAACGAAAGAACCTGGTCATTCCCTACATGGCTGGCGTGTCTGAAAAGATAAAACGGATATTTGGCAAACACCACATACCTGTATATTTCAAACCCACCAACACACTGAGACAGAGGCTTGTACACCCCAAAGATCAAACTCCAAAACATAAGAAAAGCAATGTAGTTTATGCAATCCAGTGCAGTGAGGAGTGCTCTGAACTCTACATTGGAGAAACCAAACAACCTATGTACAGGAGGATGGCACAACACAGGAGAAATAACACCACAGGACCAGAGTCAGCAGTTTATCTTCATCTAAAAGAAAAAGGACACTCATTTGAGGACATTAATGTTCACATTTTAGACAGAGAAGATAGGTGGTTTGAGAGAGGGGTCAAGGAATCCATTTATGCCAACTTGGAAAATCCTTCCTTGAATAGAGGTGGGGGCCTCAGGCACAAACTCTCCCCCATCTTCCTCCCCGTGTTGTCTTCTGTGCCTAGGAAGATTAAGACCATTTCAGAAGCTCAACAGCAGCATGGTGTTTTTAACGACCCTCCATTAGATGATAAAAGGACTTAAAAAATTACATCTCAATATAACCATGACCTAGCCCCAGGTGTAAGGTCACACAGCTACCTAGGAACATATTTAGGATTCCCTTACCAACTTTACTCAGACTGAAGAAGCCCCTTGGATAAGGAGCGAAACGTTTCCATTAAGAAAATAGAAATCCAGTTGACATGATTCAAGCTACAGACAATTCCACCTGGATGACTGAGAACCTTCATAGACAAAGATGGTAAGGACCTAACAGAAGCAGAAGAGATCAAGAAAAGGTGGCAAGAATATACGGAAGATCTGTATAGGAAGGATAATAATACTGGAGATAGCTTTGACGGTGTGGTCAGTGAGTTAGAGCCAGACATCCTGAAGAGTGAGGTTGAATGGGCCTTAAGAAGCATTGCTAATAACAAGGCAGCAGGAGACGACGGTATCCCAGCTGAACTGTTTAAAATCTTGCAAGATGATGCTGTCAAGGTGATGCATGCCATATGCCAGCAAATTTGGAAAACACAAGAATGGCCATCAGATTGGAAAAAATCAACTTATATCCCCATACCAAAAAAGGGAAGCACTAAAGAATGTTCAAACTATCGAACAGTGGCACTTATTTCACATGCCAGTAAGGTAATGCTCAAGATCCTGCAAGGTAGACTCCAACAATTCATGGAACGAGAATTGCCAGATGTACAAGCTGGGTTTAGAAAAGGCAGAGGAACTAGAGACCAAATTGCCAATATCCGCTGGATAATGGAGAAAGCCAGGGAATTTCAGAAAAACATCTATTTCTGTTTTATTGACTATTCTAAAGCCTTTGACTGTGTGGATCATAACAAATTGTGGCAAGTTCTTGGTGGTATGGGGATACCAAGTCATCTTGTCTGCCTCCTGAGGAATCTGTATAACGACCAAGTAGCAACGGTAAGAACAGAGCACGGAACAACGGACTGGTTTAAGATTGGGAAAGGAGTACGGCAGGGTTGTATACTCTCACCCTACCTATTCAACCTGTACGCAGAACACATCATGCGACATGCTGAGCTTGAGGAATCCAAGGCTGGAGTTAAAATCGCTGGAAGAAACATTAACAATCTCAGATATGCAGATGATACCACTTTGATGGCTGAAAGCGAGGAGGAGTTGAGGAGCCTTATGACGAAGGTGAAAGAAGAAAGTGCAAAAGCTGGCTTGCAGTTAAACCTCAAAAAAACCAAGATTATGGCAACCAGCTTGATTGATAACTGGCAAATAGAGGGAGAAAAAGTGGAGGCAGTGACAGACTTTGTATTTCTAGGCGCAAAGATTACTGCAGACGCTGACTGCAGCCAGGAAATCAGAAGACGTCTACTTCTTGGGAGGAGAGCAATGGCAAATCTTGATAAAATAGTTAAGAGCAGAGACATCACACTGACAACAAAGGTCCGCATAGTTAAAGCAATGGTATTCCCTGTAGTAACCTATGGCTGCGAGAGCTGGACCATAAGGAAGGCTGAGCGAAGGAAGATAGATGCTTTTGAACTGTGGTGTTGGAGGAAAATTCTGAGAGTGCCTTGGACTGCAAGAAGATCAAACCAGTCCATACTCCAGGAAATCAAGCCAGACTGCTCACTTGAGGGAATGATATTAAAGGCAAAACTGAAGTACTTTGGCCAGATAATGAGAAGACAGGATACCCTGGAGAAGAAGCTGATGCTAGGAAAAGTGGAAGGCCAAAGGAAGAGGGGCCGATCAAGGGCAAGATGGATGGATGGTATTCTGGAGGTGACGGACTCAACCATTGGGGAGCTGGGGATGGTGACGGCCGACAGAAAGCTCTGGCGTGGACTGGTCCATGAAGTCACGAAGAGTCGGAAACGACTGAACGAATAAACAACAACAAAGCAGGGTGATAATATACAGCCTTGTCGTACTCCTTTCCCAATTTTGAACCAATCGGTTGTTCCATGTCCGGTTCTAACTGTTGCTTCTTGACCCGCATACAGGTTTCTCAGGAGACAGGTAAGGTGGTCTGGTACTCCCATCTCTTTAAGACTTTGCCACAGTTTGTTGTAATCCACACAATCAAAGGCTTTAGCGTAGTCAATGAAGCAGAAGTAGATGTTTTTCTGGAACTCTCTTGCTTTTTCCATGATCCAGCGAATGTTGGCAATCTGATCTCTAGTTCCTCTGCCTCTTCGAAACCCAGCTTGCACTTCTGGTAGTTCTCAGTTCACATACTGCTGAAGCCTAGCTTGTAGGATTTTGAGCATAACCTTGCTAGTATGTGAAATGAGTGCAATTGTACGGTAGTTTGAACATTCTTTGGCATTGCCCTTCTTTGGAATTGGAACGTAAACTGGCCTTTTCCAATCCTGTGGCCACTGTTGAGTTTTCCAAATTTGTTGGCATATTGAGTGCAACACTTTAACAGCATCATCTTTTAGGATTTTAAATAGCTCAGCTGGGATACTGTCTTCTCCGCTAGCTTTGTTGTTAGTAATGCTTCCTAAGGCCCACTTGACTTCACTCTCTAGGACAGGGCTTTCCAAAGTTTTCCTGCGGCGACACACCAACCGCCGTTGGTGTGTCGCCGCGGGAAAACCCGGAAATGCTGCCGTTGCGGCAGCGCGCAAAAACCCGGAAGCGCTGCTGCCGCTTTCGGTTTTTGCGCGCCACCGTTGGTGTGTTGCCGCGGGAAAACCCGGGAGCGCTGATGATGATCAGCGCTTCCAGGTTGTGTGGTGACACACCAGACTGTGTGTGGTGGCACACTTTTGTGTCGCGACACACAGTTTGAAAAGCTCTGCTCTAGGATGTCCAGCTCAAGGTCAGTGACCACACCATTGTATTTATCAGGGACATTAAGATCTTTCTTGTATAGTTCTTCTGTGTATTCTTGCCACCTCTTCTTAATCTCTACTGCTTCTGTTAGGTCCCTGCCTTCTTTGTCCTTTATCTTTGCACAAAAGAGATCTCTAGTCTTCCCCATTCTATTGTTTTCCTTGATTTCTTTGCATTGTTCATTTAAGAAGGCCTTCTTATCTCTCCTTGCTATAAGAAGGCCTTATCTCTCCTTGCTATTCTCTGGAAATCTGTATTCAGTTGGTTATATCTTTCCCTTTCTCCCTTGCCCTTTGCTTGCCTTCTCTCCTCAGCTATTTGTAAAGCCTCATCAGACAGCCACTTTGCTTTCTTGCATTTCTTTTTCTTTGGGATGGTTTAGTTGCTGCCTCCTGTACAATGTTACGAACCTCCATCCATAGTTCTTCAGGCACTCTGTCTACCAGATCTAATCCTTTAAATCTATTTCTCACCTCCACTGTATATTCATAAGGGATATGATTTAGGTCGTACCTGAATGGTCTAGTGGTTTTCCCTACGTTCTTCAATTTAAGCCTAAATTTTGCGATAAGAAGCTCATGATCTGAGCCACAGTCAGCTCCAGGTCTTGTTTTTGCTGATTGTATAGAGCTTCTCCATCTTTGGCTGTAAAGTACATAATCAATCTGATTTCGGTATTGACCATCTGGTAATGTCCATGTGTAGTCTCGTCTCTTGTGTTGTTGGAAAAGAGTGTTTGCTATGACCAGCATGTTCTCTTGACAAAACTCTATTAGCCTTTGCCCTGCTTCATTTTGTACTCCAAGGCCGAACTTGCCTGTCATTCCAGTTATTTTTTGACTTCCTACTTTAGCATTCCAGTCCCCTATGATGAAAAGGACATCTTTTTTTGGTGTTAGTTCTAGAAGGTGTTGTAGGTCTTCATAGAACCAATTATTCTTGCTTACAGGTTAACTAAAAATTGTGCTACTACTGTACTGCCTCATAGTCCAGTTGCTGCTCTACTTAAGAGCAAGGCTTAATAGAATAAAACGGAATTTTTCAAAACGTTCCCATGCCATGAATTTAGGAAATGTAAGCACGTTTCCAGATGAATTAAGACATGAAAAACTATCATATTTATTATTCCCATATTATAGTCCGGAGCCTATGAAAACCGTTCAAGTATCCATATTATCTCCACATCGTAGGCTGTGAGTAAGAGTGGTTGAGAACTGTCCTGCAACTTACTCCGCCACTTGGGAAGATAGTAGCTAATGATAATGGTATTGTGTAGAAGGATGTTTTTCATGCTGCAGGTAGCGCATGACATGGCACCAAGGCAAATCTTTACACCGTTTTACATCTGAGAAAGGTGAGAAGCTTTGACCCTGAAAGTAGGCGGAGAAAGAACTGTTTATATTCCTGATGTTAATTATTGGCAAGGAGACTGAGTGTTAAGCCCTGGTGCCTTGGATAGAGTTCAAACTCAGGCCGGGAGGCTGTTTTAGTGTAATCCCTGGTTTGTTCCTACGTCTTTGCCTAAGAGCAGAAAGAATTAAAAATTTATGCTTATGAAAATTCAGAAAAAAAAGTGGATAGAAATCGTGTCACATTTGGAATACCTTTTAATTCAAATGAAGTTCTTACTACAGTAATGGTGCACCAAGATATTTAAAGGGAATTAGGAAAAAAAAAACCATATGTTTGGGAAAAATAATTAAGGGGAATTCAAAACTGTAAGTTAGGAATGTCCTTGAAGACAATGGCAGAAGAGCAGTCCTGTTAACTTGGCTTCACCAAAAACTTGCTGAGTTGTTAATTGTGCATTGTCCAGCACAAGTCTGTTTTCATCTGTTGCTATGACCAGTAAGCAGTTGCTGGTATGGATATGACACTTAACTGAAGACAGCAGTAGTGTCATTAAGAGGCAGACTGTACTGTAAAATGGAGTGGACTCAAAACTCAGATTGTCTTGCCCAACATAGTTCCTCCACATCCACCTGTCTTCTCCCAGGGGAGGGGGAGGGGGAGAGGGAATGGCAAAACATGATGGGTAGGGAAGCCTCCATTGGTGGATCTTAGGAGGATACCTTGTTCTCTCTCTCTCTCTCTCTCTCTCTCTCTCTCTCTCTCTCTCTCACACACACACACACACACACACACACACACACACACACACAGAGGACAATGCCTATGGGTAACAAAGGCTGCCGGTCCACCCTCCTCTGTCTTTCTCTTTCCCTATTTTTCCTTCTCCTCTCTTGGCATTAAGCATTGCTGCCACTTTGATTGAAGAACAAACATTACAGTATTTCAGAGCTGCATAATCTGAGGCTCCAGGGCTCGCTCTGGTCCCCAAGCTCCTTTTTTGAAGTTCACACAGTCCTCTTCAACCACAATTGATTTCTTTTCATTTTTTTTTTATTTTTATTATTTTTTTTATTATTGTATTTATACCCCGCCTATCCCCTCCCTAAGCGGAGGGCTCTAGGCGGCTTACATTCATCATACATATTATATTATTTATACATTCATATTATATTACCCGCGCGGTTAGGGAGGGGGTAAGGGAACCGGCTCTTCAATCGCAGGTCGGACTACATGTCCCAGGAACCTTTGCTTCTGAGCCGGCTGCTGACGTCCAGGAAGTTGTCGTTTTTCGGGATCCGCCGTCCTCTGCCGTCCTCCGCCGCCATCCACGGGGACCAGCTTTCTTCTTGGTCCGAGGGCGACCCTCCAAGAAGGACGCCAGCAAATTGGCCCACGTGAGTGGTCCCCATTCATCTACTTGCCGGTGGCTTTCGATCAGCTGGGTGGACTGGAGTTTTGAGGTTCACACAGTCCTCTTCAACCACAATTGATTTCTTTTCATTTTATGGTGGGGAATGGACAAGAATGCTCCTAAAATAGATTTTTCATAGTTATAAAAACAAAGGAAAGCAACAACAATTGGTGGGGGGGGGAGTCAGAGAACCCTGGCTCTCCAACATTGTGTGTCATACAATTTCCACCTACTGTAGCCATTACTGCCCTAAAGTAAGTTTCCTGGCCACTGACCAAAAGACTGCCAAACCCAGCATTATTCCTTTTTGTTATTCCATACTGTGGTCCCACTGCCACTCCTTCACTGAATGCTTTTTTTTCCCTTTTTCCTTGGCAAATGATATGTAGCATCCTCACTTTCCCCATTAGCAGCATTTGGACTGGGTGCTCCTGTGATCAGGAGGGTTGAGAGGACTGAACTTAGGAAGAGATTCTTGAAGTACCTTCCCTAATAGACAGTGATGTTACTAACAACACAAACAGGTCATGATTCCTCCACAGGGTCAGTCAACATCAACTATCTATACCTTGCAATATAGTATCACAGGTTGCTATGCCATCTATTCCTGTTAGTACATAGAATCACCTGAGGCATAAAATGCACTGTGCTGTACAAGCACTGCTCGTTGGCAGGTATCTTGTGGGTAAAGCTCCAACATCACAAGGAGAATGTTTCTGGTGTTATATAGGACAAGATTGGACCTAATGGTGCTTCTCTTGCGGTATCTTCCTCCCACACCTTTTCTCTAAGTTGAACATGTGTTTCAAAACACGCTGGAACAGAGGTAAGTATGCCAGATCAATCTTTATGCTTTCTGCTAGTGACGTTCCACCAGTGAAACCACATTGTAATGCAGTTCTGTCTGGCTTGGAGCCTTTTTGTCAGAGGGAAAGATTAGGCAGTTGGAATCTAAAACAACTGAATGCTTTTTGAAATGGGATGGGAGTAGAAAGGCAAGGAAGAGTAAAAATGTACTAAAGAAAGCCACTGAGAGCATAGAGCAGCTTCCCCCACTTGGGCGCCCTTCAGATCTGTTGGGCCTGAAACTCCTATAGAATTCTTAGACAGTATGACCACATGCATGAAGACTTACATTTACATAATGGAATTAAAATAAACTGGATTTTTGTAAGAGTGAAGAAAGATGTAATGTATCCAAATTACAATGAACAAATAACAAAAACCTCTCCTACAACTAGAAAAACAAGATGTCGTAATGATATCCTTATGTCTTGTGCAAGCAATTCTAGAAACTCTATAAGCTGAAGACCAGTATAAAAAGAAGATAATGAAATAAGAGGAAACAGCTTCATGTTAAATAACCTTGATTATTAATAATGTATATTCACTTGTCTAGGTGGGTTTATTAATTTGTTGTCAGCTTTATCGAGATGTGTACAATATAGTTGGACAGAGGAGGGAGCTCTTAATCAGTGGACAAAGAGATCTTTTTTATAGCACAGAAATTCTCTTCATACCAGTGCTTCTCCCAGAACAATCTAAATGAATGGCTGAGTAAGTCCTTCTGCTAAAGGCAGGAATTTGCCCAGCTTGCACAGATGTTTGCAGCAAGCAGAATAAAAGAGTCAGTACAAACATTCAGATCAGGTGATACAATAATGCAGCTGGGGAAGTCTTGTGTGAAAGTGCCACCAGGCTGTTAGTATTCTGTCTGAGGAATCCGAGATGCTGATGGAGTGCACTTTAAAAAAGCAATCCCATCAGAGCAATCTGAGGTGGTTTCATGGGTGCCATAAACTTGTCTGTGGAAAGAATGTACTTGATATTTGTTCTCTTTGCCCAGGATGTATGCCTGTGAAGCCTATCCTTTGTTCTGTAACACACACACACACACATTTTGGAAAGGGTTCTTTTAAAAGGATAGTTATTTTAGTGGGTCACTCTTGTATTGCCAGCGGGGGAGGGGGGCACTTCACAGGCACTTTGATTTTTGCCATAATCCCTATCAACCACATGGAATTAGAATGCCTAAAACCCACAGCAAATGAGGACCCAATATTTAGTATAGGAGCCACCTGATTCCTGACAAAAAAAGCATCAATAGAATTGGGATCAGTATTTAGAAATGTCAGCTGTAACAAACTTTGCATACCTCCCCTGAAGACAGGGTGAAAAGTCAGACTTGGAATGAATAGCCAGGCCTTTCACAGATGTCTATATGCTGGACTGTGTAGTTCTTGACTGACACATTTAGGGCTGACAGCCTACTATAAAAGGAGAGCTTCAAAGGACAGAAGGCTGGCAGAGGTTGTTATTTGTCTCTGTACCATTTTTCATCTCCACCTGGTTCCTAACCCACAATAACTAACCATGGATGATATTTACAAGGCAGCAGTAAGTAAAATTTTCACACCCTATTGTATTAAATCTCAGGCAGGTTCTGAATAAGCATGTTTATGATTGTATGGGAAATGTCTTAATAAGGTGTGAACCCTGATATTCAATCTGGTCCCATAAATATTGTTTTACATGTTATGATATTCATGGATGCTAAATCTAATAATTTAGAATGTTCTTTTTTAATTTGGTGCAGGGGATTGTTATATAGCCTAAGTTCCTTAGGTATCGCAAGATGGTTTTAATGAAGTCCTAACTGGTTGTATTTTCTGTGGAAGTTCAAGAATACATTGCAGCCCAATTCTAGCCAGAACTAAAAGTAATTTAAAGCTCATAATTTAAAGACTGATTTTAGCATAATTGTTCGCTGCATAGGATTGGACTGTTAAATATAAATGCAAATCTACTTTTCATTTTCACACCCATTGTATTTTGCAGAAAATGCAATAGCATCCTGTCATTTTGTCTTTTCTACTGAAATACATTTTTCCAGATTTTTCTCGGACAAACTCAAACATTAGTTGCATGTGTAGATGCATATACGTCACCAGAGTTTGTAAAATATAAGTATCAATGTGTTTAATGAAAAACGGGTCGCCTGAATCCTGGCTGCTTAAAACGGCTTCAGGAGATTTAGACCACTTATGAGTTTAAGTAAGAATGTAAGTCAAAGAAATAATCAGAGAACCTAATGACGATAGTAGAAATATCCTCACTAATTCCACTTTAAGTGTGGGTAGAAGTACAGTTCTTGTTATATCGGTGGAGTAACTGGATAGATGCACTTCTTCGGTTAAGATTCTTCTTAAGGAACTCTAATAAGACAGATGGGAGAAGAGCAATTCCTGCCTTGAGCATATCCTGGTGAGTGCTCAGCTCCCCAGAGCAGCTTTAAACAGCTGCTGTGTGCTGTAAATAATTCTCCACAGCAAAATAATACTTCAGGACTTGACACATTTCAGTTTAAAATATAGAAGATTCCTTTTTAATATTTATTTTTTAAATATTCAAGAGCCTATCTTATAGCTTGGCAGAATCTTCTTGATTCTGGCTGCTTTGCTTTGCCTACAGTGAAAAAAGGGCTGGCATTCACAAATCTCTAGGACTCATCTTGAAGCGACTGCACTGTTGTGTCCATCTTTCAAGAACAGCACAATAAGCTCAAAAATTATTTGAGGAAATATATTATTAGTAATATTCATTGCAATTTTAAATGTTTAGTATAATAAAGTCCTTTACCTTTACCTGTTATTTCTTTCTTGTAACAATATATAGATCCTTGGTGTTCTCATACAACAGAATAAGAAGAGTATTTCCCAGTGATTTTTTTTACCAGTGTTTTCAGAAGCTAACTTCTTGAATTCCCAATTTTGGGCTCCTGAGGAGCAAATGGTTCCCTTAGCTTGACTCTAGAGCACAGCTTTCCAAACTGTGTGTTGCGACACAATACTGTGTCGCCTGCGGGGCCCAGGTGTGTTGCGTCAAAACCCGGAAGCGCTGATGGTGTGCCGCCGCCGCGCGCATGGCGGCGGGCCATCAGCACTTCCGGGTTTTCGCATGGCACACCAGGACACTGCTGCCGTCACCGCTGCGGCGCACGAAAATCTGAAAGCTTACAACTGCGTGCAAATGTGAACCCAGTGTCTTTTACCTGAGTCTCTTGTCATGACGCCACATGAAGTGTGTCATATCTGAAAGGGTCACCCAGAAATGAAAGAACAAGATGTTCTTCCTGCATTTATTGCAAATCTAGTGATAGCTTTAAATGTGTACTGAATGATCATTTGAAAAGACAACCACTCATATGGACCTGTGGAATCCAGTGGATTTATCACTTTCCCACTCAGATCTCTTATGCAGAGCTAAGATTAGAATGGCTCTCAGATGCCTCCAAACCATAGAAAGGACTTTGCCTGGAGACGTGGGACTAGATTAACGCCTCCTATGATAAATGCCAATGTCAGTCAGCTTCTGGGAACAATCAGGAGTGTTATCTGTCTTCTTAGCACCTAAGTCACTACGGCATAAAAATAGCCAGCTTGCCAAAATAGTCCAGCTATGTGGGCTGCACAACAGAGAGGCATTTGCTGTCTTCAGACTCTTCAGCTATCCTGGGCTGTTGAGGGGACAGAGGGTTTTTTTTGGCCATTACAATGAAAAAACAATCACAGCTGCTCCAGTTCCATCACAGCGGCTTAAATAAATGGGTTCAGTTTTCACTATGAAATTTTGAAGAGGCATCTTTTGTTATCTCACCAGTGCAGGCTATACTCTGCCTGCCGGTGCTGCCACTCCTCCTCCATCATTCATTTTGTAAAGTCTTCCCTTTAAACCAATTAGGTGGTTCAGGTAAAAGCAGGTGGTAATGGATTGGTGCATAAGTGAAAACTAAATCTAAGAGAATTGGTTCTTCATGAGAGCCTTAAAGGAGGAAACTCGGAAGCTAAATAAAAGGAAGGAATCAGTTTCATGCCCAGAATGCTCCATGTTACCCTATCAATATCTGAAACAGAGACCTCTGTGGAAAGTATCTGCAAGCCTTTATGAGGAAAGTGGTCCTTCAACTACTCTTCTTTTTCATATGTCTAGGTCAGAGCTTTCCAAACTTTTCATGTTGGTGACACATTTTTTAGACATGCATCATTTCGCGACACACTCTCACAGCAGGGCACAAGGCAGGCACTAGGACCTGCGCAGAATCCTGGCAGGGCTCGGAGGCAGCAGCAGCAGCAGCCGCGACACACCCAGACACTGCAGCCGACACACTAACGTGTCCCGACACACAGTTTGGAAAGCTCTGGTCTAGGCCTTTGTAGGTTAAAATTAGCATACTGACTTGTATTCAGGAATGAGTAGATATCTAGTACAGCTGATATCAAAAGCTCTGTACTCTATTCCCATAAAACCTGAGTGTAGCATCATGAAGTAATGGACATTTCTAAGTGATCTTCCCAGACCTCCTTGAGTAAGATGCATTACAGTAATCAAAAGAAGAAGTGATCAAGGCACAGATCTTGATAGGTGAAAAGTTTCTAAATGAGCTGCTATAGTGCAGCACACTTAACTGGAGAATTAATAATTTAGAATGGCTTTCAGATGCTTCCAAACCATAGAAAGGAATCTGATAATAGCTATGACCTGTAAAACTAAAGCTGGGTTTGTATCCAGTTTGAAGTTTGGAGGAAGTCGTCTCCTTCACATACTATATGAAACTCCTCCTATTGATCATATGATCTGTCTTGTACAGTCTGTTTCTAACATTTTGTCCAGGGTTTTAGAGAGAGAACTAAATAATTAGGTGTCTGAATCCAAACTTGGGACAACTTCTACCAGTCGTTTGAAGTAGATGCTAAAAACAAAGGCTGTCAGTGCATACTTTGAAAATGATTTGGAAGAAGTGCTTCAGATCTTGTGCCAGCATGATCAGAGCACCTGCCTGCTGTTCATTAAAGCATACATGATTTTTATTTTTTCAGGCTTCTGCAGAGACCTAGCAAAAGAAATAGCTGCTATAAGAGTCACACTAAAGACACACTTTATTGATTTGACTCAGTGAAACAACAGCAGAATCCTTTTTCATGATTGGGCAAGATCTGAAGCGCTTCTTCCAAATCATTTTCAAAGCATGAAGAGCCCTGTTAAAAATAGTGGGAACAGGATAATATCTAGAGAACCCCCAGACACCAAGACCAATGGGGCTAAATAAAAGCCCCAGCACCTCCTTTTAGAAATGTCTTTCCAGGAAACCGCCCAGAGTCTACCGTGGTAGAGATGGGCGGTGATAAATTTGATTAATATAAATAAATAAACACTGCAGGCCTCACAAAATAGGGCCTCTAATGCTCAATTCAAAAAGATCCTGAAAGCTACAGTTGTTAGTAACAACCTCTTTGAAGGCAACAGTATCAGCAATATATTCTAATCTAGTGTAATAGGAATTATAATTTAATTTGAGTATGGGAAGGGTGTTTATTTCAAAACACACAGGAGTTAGATCACAGACAGAAAATATATATACATATACATTTCTAGATTTGACCTTTTATTATATCCTCTATTCCTGAATACATCTCCTTCCATGCCCTTGGGCTTCTCCATCAACATTTTGAAGACCAATTGATCTGTTAAAATGTTTGTCTATGTATCTGTATGTTACTGGCTCAGGGCAGCTGAGTGGACAAAAAGCACAAGTTGGCAAAGTGGTGAGTTGGTATGCCAATCAAAGCTTTTCCCTCCTTGATAATTAGGGCTGCAGTCCTATATACCGTCCTGCCTGGAGTAAATCCCTCTAAACTCAATGGCACAAAGCACTGCACTGGAAGCATCTTACTGCTTTGTCCATTCAGAAGTTACGTCTGTGACATGTGAATGCCATCCCGTAATAAAGCTGGAAAGCTAAAGTTGATTGCAGAGAGAAGAAATGTGCACAACGGTTTTGTGTTTTGCAGTCTAATTCGTTGGTTTTAGAATAATTAAATGAAGGTATCTGTATATTTGCACTCCTTTTAAATTTTGTATATGTGTTTTAAAAACCTAAGTAAAAACAAATGGAGCTTTATTCATTGTAAACAGCTGGTACTGATTGCAGCTATTCGTTTGTTGAATGGTTCAGTCTCCGAGTTGTTCTGGATGAGACGTCATTCACAACATCTTATGGAGTGCCCATATGACATTGTCTGCTGTTTGGAACCCTTGAACACTATCCCACAATTTCCTCCCTCCCACTTTGTTTTTCTCACCAAAGACATTTCACTTAGAGAAGGGAGAGGGGAAAGCCTTGCCATGCCTTTTGATGGGCAGTGTTAGGGGCTCTCCCCCTGGAAGCAGATGGGGAAGCTAAGCAGGGCTGTTACCTAAATTAGGCCACAGCCAGTTCCAACTAAAATTTGTCAGGGTAGCTGCAACTTTGCTTGTGCATGCAAAGCACAATCTCTGTCGGACACACTCTGACAATTTTGGGGAAAACACTCCTCTCAGTTCAGGATTTGCCTGAGATAACCTCACAGAATATATTCCAGTGTTGCAATTATGGAATCTAAGATTTCAGTGAACAGAACTACGTGTTTCTGAGATGAAGTTAATTGGTGTCTTGCAGCAATGAAACTCAAGGATTTACAAAGGGCTATTAACAGCTAGGATTATACAGTATACTAATACTATAAGGACAGGTAAATGGGTGGACATGTCTAATTTTTATTTTGCCCTAAAGACCAGACAAATTATTAATAGAAATAATTAATGTAAAGGAGTTAACACAGAACTAGTTTTGATTAAGGGATGTGTAGAAGTGAACAAAAAGATACTACATGCTATTTTATTCTCCTTAGAACAGAAAGCATGGCTTTGGATGAAATCTACAAGCATATCAAATCATTCAGGTTTTTTTAGTCAATATCTTTTACAAAAAAAATTAAAATAATAAAATGCAGCCTTTTAAATTCCAAATTCACTTCAGTTTTTCTATGAGCATAACTACTTCTGTATAATTTATAGTTAGAATCTACCATTTGAAATTCAATTTTAGCTGTATCTCGCTGTAAAAGTAAGCATTTGGGCCAATTGGAAGACAGTTGTCTGAAATCTTTGGTTACATAATCACTTCATCAAAAGTCAATGATTTGGGTATATTGAATTGGATTTACAAATTGATGAGCACCATTAGTTTCCCTAGTTCCAGAAATAAGCTGAATCAAGACACTGTGGCAATTTAATACAATTCAGAAGATTGCTTCAGAATTTCAAATTCTACCAAAAACCACTGCCACAACAACAACAATGTTGAATTCAACATATAAGAAATATATTGTAATCTCATCATTTAATATCATGAAAGATGTTTGCCAAATCCATATTTAGCGTTTGATATGTGATTGTAATTTGTACAGTAGTATATATTGCTACAAAGTGTGCATTTTCTTTGTGTATCTGTTTCATTGCTTTGAACTATATTCTAGAGATTAGATGCCTACACAGCTCATCAATGTGAGAACTAAATACATAAACATTCATCAGTGGAATCTTTATTTTAATAGGTTGAGCAGTTGACAGATGAACAAAAAAATGGTAAGTATGTAAACTTTATTATTCCAATTACCTCACAAAGGGTCCACCTTTAACTAGAATAAAAATCTTGAGAATCATTAAAAGAGAGCCATCAGCAGTGAAAATCAATCAACTTTCAAAATGAATGTGCTTATTTTAAAAAGTACATCTTGTATTTTTTTAAAAAAATACAGAATAACAGGAGTATCTTCCACAAAAGTTCATAAAATATATAAAACCCAGTAGAAACAGTTCATATTACATTAAAATACTATAGGTCGAATCACTCCAATCTGTTTCATTCAATACCATGAATAAACTATGAAAAAAGGAAGAAAATGCTTTACGTGATACTAAAATGTCAGCCTTAGTGACTGAAAACAAGGCAGTCATTGTTTTTAAGACAGAGACCCCTAAGAATGACACTCATTTACTCTCCCCTGCCTCCTAGTCATTTATTCTTACTGCATCATAATTTAATGTTCTCTGTTCCTTTTTTCCATGGAAATGAATGGCCCAGTAAACATGAGAGGGTAGAGAATCCCAAAATATTAAAATAATTATTGGGATTATGTTTTAATTGATTTGTTTTACTCTTACATTGATTCATCCAAATCATTTCAAACCATGAACTATACTGCAGGTAGGGCTTCCTCCTCCATTGCCCTTGCTGTTGTTTCCATTGGGGCCATTACAAGGAAGGCCCTGCTGTGTGCCTGAGCCAGTGATGCTTGTGAAAGTGAAGGAAGGCAGTGCAGTGCCTCTGACGAATGTGACCCTATAAGTACAGTATTGTTGAGAGGGGAAAGTTTGTATTAGTAAATTAGAGTAAGAATTATCAACTAATCTTCAACATATCCATACATCATGTTTTGTTACTAAGTTTAATAGATGTTGTTGATTGGTAAATTCCATTAGTCCTTCCAGTTTAGCTGATCCCATTTATGCCTGAGAGAGAATCAGGCTGGTATTGTATGACACAAAGAGTAGAACACTACTGAGTTGGGCCCTTCCCCATTGGTACCTAACCATCATGGCACAAACATGCCTTGGCAACATCTTTTTCTGCTGTACCTGGACTCATCCCTAGCCTGTGGGTGAGACAGCCTTAAGTCTGCCTTAGCTGTACTAGGGGTAATATAGTGGTTTGCCCCTTAAACTAGGGCATCTAACAAGAGCTGCAAGGAGTGTAGAATCTAACATGCTTCCCCACTCATTCCACTGGTGGTGGGGTCAGATGGCCAAGCGCTCGTTGGCCATTTCAGGCTGATGCAAGCAAATCCCCCTTTCTCCGGTCCCCAAGTCATTGCCTCTGACTCCACTGCTTTTCTCTCCAAAGACCTAGGCTCAGTTTGACCTGTAAAACACATTCTAGAAGCATGGGGGAGGGACTGCTTTTCTGCTTTGGCAGGGTATTTTTATGCTGGGGGGGTGCAGAAAGGCTAGCAGTGGGTTGTACTTTAGTAGGAACTGCTGCTGCTGCTTGTGAAATGTTGGCATGGGGCCACCATTGTAGGAAACAGATTTGCTTAGTTTCAGAGTTGTAGCACACTCTTGCTTTGCTGCATTTATTTATCTGATTTCTAAGACTGCTCAACTGCAAAATGTTCCCAACCCCTGAATTGGAGGAAATCAGCCTTTGCCTGTTTTTTTCCCCTGTATGTTAATGCAACTGTGTGGGATTGTAGGTGTGGGAGAGAGGGACTTCACTTCTTTCATGATCCCATTCATTTCCCAGTTTTTAATCTTTATTTATCAAGAGAAAGAACACTGAAGCTCACAGTTACCAGTCCTCGCTCTTTCCTGCATCTCTGTCACGATGCCTGGATGTTTTTCCACTGGCTAGTGACATCTGAAAGTTAAGCAAGGCTGGAGAAATCCAACAATGGCTTTGCTTAGCATGCCCTGCAGGTGCATAGTCAGTATGTACCACAATTCAGTAAAGGGTCAGAACAGATGCATTCAAGGCACAATGGAAAACAACAACCGGAGCAGCAAATTCCGTGCTGGTATAGTTTTTGGCCAAACTGTGGATGGGTGGGTGGCACTTCAGTTCAGCAGTGGAGAAAGGCCTCGAAAGAGCTGAAACCTGCTCTCGATTTGGTCTTGAGGTATCATACTCTTAAATCCATTGGTTTTGTCGGTCTTTCTCCAGAATTCAAAGCTGCTTTTGACATATTTGTCCTGGGTGCAGAGGATGGATGTATCAGCACGAAGGAGCTGGGGAAGGTAATGCGCATGCTGGGACAGAATCCTACCCCTGAGGAGCTACAGGAGATGATTGATGAAGTAGATGAAGACGGTGAGCCATCTCTGTTGGGTGTTTATATATATAGGGCTTTACGTTCAGATTTGTTTTGTCATGTTTTGAAATCTAACCTAATATGGGAAATGGTTCAAACAGAGGGAGAGTTAGCTGGGTTGCTCTTTTTTCCCTGACAGGCAGTGGTACAGTAGATTTTGATGAGTTCCTAGTTATGATGGTCCGGTGTATGAAAGATGACAGCAAAGGAAAATCAGAAGATGAACTTTCAGATCTCTTCAGAATGTTTGATAAGTAAGTGCCTCTATTAGCATTTGTCAAAGTCCAAGAGAATAAGCAGGTTGAATCTGCATGAGTTTCATACTGAGAACACGAGTAAGATTGAAAACTTCACTGTCATGGCTGAATTATGTATACAGGTAGTCCTTGTTTAGCGACCACAACTGGGACTGGCAACTTGGTTGTTAAGCGAAGCGGTCACTAAATAAAACCACAACTGTGCTTATGATCTTACTGCAGCTTTCCTTTGCTTTATAGATGGCTGTAAATGCAACAGAAGGTTGTAAATGCAAGGATTGGTCATAAAGTTACTTTTTCATCACTGTCATAATTGCAAACGGTCACTAAATGAAACAGTTGCTAAACAAGGACTACTGTATTTAATTTCTGATATGAAAATAAAGCTGTTTAACACAGATATTTATTAGTAATCATGAAATCAGCATGTCCTTTACATAGAAAAGAATTCTTATTTAATATAAGGCTTTTTGTCCTCACTGTCCCACTTTTTTCATATATACTGTAACTATACAAGTTTCGTCTAGTGGTTAGGGGGCTGCGCTAGAAACCAGGAGTCTGCGAGTTCTAGTCCCACCTCAGGCATGAAAGCCAGCTGGGTGACCTTGGGCCAATCTCTCTCTCAGCCCAATTTACCTCACAGGGTTGTTGTGGGGAAAATGGGAGGAGGAAGGAGTATTGGGTATATTTGCCGCCTTGAGTTATTTATAAAAATAATAAAGGCGGGATAGAAAATAAATAAATTTTAAAAAAATAGTTAATAATGTTAACAATAATAAAATTTATTATTGAAGGCTACATGCCAATGATGGAAATAGGGACTGAAACATACTATGGACAGGATTTGTTTCAGACATGGGTAAAGCCATCCATTCTCTCCCTGATGTATTTTGTGACACACAGTCCCCTTCCTTTCACACAACAGCCAGGCAGGAGGGAAGGGATAAAGGCCTGTTACAAGAACACCTGTCTGACTGGAGGGCAACATAATCTGCAATTTTCTTTGCCTTCTTGAAATCTGTTTCAATGAAGCATAGATGAAGGAACCATGTGTGGAAGGGGCTAATTCCTACCAAGCCATAGGAAAGGAAAAACGTATTGTTAGAATGTGATTCTTTTCATACATGAATGAACAGAAACCTCTTCAGTCTGGGTTCAGACCTGTTTTTGAGATAGAATCCTCCTTTGGCCTGCTAATGTTCACCTGTGAGAGGAAGACAGAGGGGTATGTTTGTGTTGATTTTGCTTGATCTCCCAACAGCTTTCAATACTGTCAACCATGGTATTCTCCTGTTTGTTGTTTATTCGTTCAGTCGCTTCCGACTCTTCGTGACTTCATGGACCAGCCCACGCCAGAGCTTCCTGTCAGCCATCGCCATCCCCAGCTCCCCCATGGTTGAGTCCGTCACCCCCCGAATATCATCCATCCATCCTGCCCTTGGTCGGCCCCTCTTCCTTTTGCCTTCCACTTTCCCTAGCATCAGCTTCTTCTCCAGGGTATCCTGTCTTCTCATTATATGGCCAAAGGACTTTAGTTTTGCCTTTAACCCTCAAGTGAGCAGTCTGGCTTTATTTCCTGGAGTATGGACTGGTTTGATCTTCTGGTCTGATTCTCCTGTAGTTACATTAATTCCACTCCTATTTGCAGGGACAGTCTCAGAGAGTAGATTGGGTGACTCTGCCTCTGGCAGCTATGCTGTGGAGTGTCATAAAGCCCTATTTTGTCTCTGGAGCCATTTAACATTTATAAGAACCGCTTTGGAATGGCCATTAGCAGATTGGGAATGAAGTATCATCAATATACAAATCAGCTCAACTTTTCCATATCTGACTCAGAGGAGAAAGGGCATGTTCTGAAACACTTCTGAAACCAGTGATGGAGTATTTAGGGCCAAAACACTGAGGCTGAATCTTGAGAAGATGAAGATGGAGATCTAGTGGGCAGTTAATTCCTGGAAACAGAAATGAGGGAATCTTCCTGTTCTAGATGGGGCTATGCTCCCTTAGAAAGACTACATTTGGAGGTTCTCCTAGAATCATCACTGCTCTTGAAGACTCAAGTTACCTCTGTGGCCAGGATTGGCAGTTCAGTTGATTACCAGCTATGTTCTTTCCTACTAATTGTTTATGTATACAGCTATTTAAGTATTGGTAACCTCATAATTAGGTTACTATAATGCCCTCTATCTTTGTGCTCAATCTGGAAGCTGCCACTTGTTCAGAATTCAGTGGCCTGGTCGCTGAGTCAAGCACATATTTCACCTTTGCTGAA
This sequence comes from Charina bottae, assembly GCA_023362775.1. Lineage (NCBI taxonomy): Eukaryota > Metazoa > Chordata > Lepidosauria > Squamata > Charinaidae > Charina > Charina bottae. Next base: position 2,422,047 of record JALMGJ010000022.1, read on the forward strand.
GTAGCTGCAGAGGCTGCCAAGTATCAGTCAACCCTGTTGTAAGGTTCATTTTTAACATCTAAGGTCCTGAACAATTGGGGTCAGGTTATCTAACAGGTTGCCTTTACTTTTATAGAACTGGTTGATTGCTAGGAGTTCCTGCTGCATATGCAGTATTTTTTTTTACTTCCTCATGGGTAGGTCTTCTCTGTGGTAAAAACTGCATTCTAGAACTCTCTCTCCCTGTCAGCCTTGTGAGGTAGTCCAGACAGGAAGCACACCCAGATGAACTAATTCTACTTTATTGTAAGGTTACTTTAACAGAATCTTGCAAGTCTGAAAGTATGTACATTTCTCCCCCGTCACCTTTACAGCCCAAGAAACTAGGGAGGGTCCCTTCTGAGATGTTTGCCATGCCCACATTCCTTCTGTGGGCTAAGCTGCCTCTTATCCTATCTATCTATCTATCTATCTATCTATCTATCTATCTATCTATCTATCTATCTATTTTCTATCCCGCCTTTATTATTTTTATAAATAACTCAAGGCGGCGAACATACCAAATACTCCTTCCTCTTTTCCCCACAACAACCCTGTGAGGTGAGTTGGGCTGAGAGGGAGTGACTGGCACAAGGTCACCCAGCCGGCTTTCATGCCTAAGGCGGGACTAGAACTCTCAGTCTCCTGGTTTGCCATTGGCTCCTTCCTAGGGTTGAGAGAGAGTGACTGGCCCAAGGTCACCCAGCCAGCTTTCAGGCGTAAGGCAGAACTAGAACTCACAGTCTCCTGGTTTCTAGCCCATGAAATTTGTGAGGCACCTACTGTAAGATCTCTGTCAAAGATTATTCTTTCACCCTGGCCTCCTCGCTGTAAATGTTAATGATGAGAACTTTGTTTTGTTTTCCATCTCAATATCTCTGGAAGAGCCTTTGACAACTCAGATACCATCACCAAGAAGGTTGTATTCCCCAAAATATAATTACCTAACTTATCAAACAAAAATAAATTAAGACTTTTACAGTGACACTGCAATGTTTGAGTGGGAAGGAATCACACAAGTATTAGATGTGCTGGAACTGGAATTCCATTTAGCCATGGTGTCTGGGATGGAAATTCTGCAAGTTGCAGTTCTATGATATCAGGAGAGCAGCAGGCTGGGAAAGCTTCTTTTAGGAATTTATTGATGTGTCTATGAAATACATGTTTTTAATAGCTCTAGTAAATTGGTCACTTGGGGGTTTTGCCATTCCTTTCCTTGTAAAGCTCAGAACTCACACAATCCCCGGATGATCGTATCTCTTGAAATGAAAAGACAAATGGTGAATAGGGCTTTGTTAAGTATGCAAGATTGTGAAAGAACTGCAGATACCTCGCTTTCTAAAAAAATGTTTGTGAAAAGTAATATTTGTAAAAAGCCTTCTTTTTTTAGCTTATCTTCTCTTTCACAGAAATTCAGATGGATACATAGATCTGGATGAACTAAAGCTCATGTTACAGGCTACAGGAGAAACCATCACTGAAGATGACATTGAGGAGCTAATGAAGGATGGCGATAAAAATAATGATGGCAAGATTGACTATGATGGTGAGTTATGTTTATACACTGCATAAAATCAGAGCCAGAAATGCAGTATCTATAAAAACAAACTGAGGGCAGGAATCACTTCAGAATTTGGAGCCACATCTTAATCTTCTGGTTAAATGAACAGGAAAGTTCTCAGGAGTGCTGCAGCCTGCCCCAAATAAGAACACATGTTTATGTTCTGTGCTTTCTCCTGTTTGTCACTTCCCAATAGTCTGTGTTTAATTTATTGTTAAATTTTTCAATACATGGAATTTGTTTTTTTTGATGATTCTTCCAGAAAGAACCCAACTTATTTTGGTTATGTCAACAGGCTTGGGGGTCTCACGGAAATGGGGATTTAATGAGGTGGCTACATTACATGTAACGTCTAAGGCTCTGGCCCTTCAGTCTTTTATAATAATAATATTAATGTTTTAAATTGTAGAGTGAATTTTGTAATTGCTGTTTTTTGTGGTTTTATTGCCCGCCGCCCAGTGTCACATTTTGTGAGATGGGCGGCATATAAATACGATAAATGAATACATAAATAAGGTATGTCCCGTATTCATCATGACAAAACCAAACAGGAGATTCTCCTTTGCCAGACCATTGGAATTAGTGGGCATACATCTCCTCAACTTTCTCTTGCAACTTTCTCTTTCTTTTCTTTGAAAATGTGGCTTGAGAAATAATAGCACAATTTTTGCCTAGAAAAAAAATATATTATGTAAGTCTAAACAAAAGCATCATCCCTGTTGTATGAATGGGATGAGCCTTGCCATTAACAAACCCACCCATCATTGTTGAAGGAGATCCAGGTCCACATTCAGCTGTGGAAGTTCACTGGGTGGCTTGGATCAAGAACTATCTTTGAACCCAAGTATTATGGAGAAGAATTGGAGAATGAAGTGCTATATTTCTCATAGTGCAGTCTTGGAAGAAAGGCATGAGATACCAAAAAGAAAGAAAGGGCTGAAAGGAATGATGTGGCAAAGGCCAGGAACGTTCCCTCATTCTCTGAATGTGATCTTATTAAACAAACATCTTTGATTTCTTTCCTTTTGCAGAATTCCTGGAGTTTATGAAAGGTGTTGAATAAAATGAGAATTCTTGAAGGCAGTATCCTTATTTGAACATCTTCAGTTTTGTCTTTTGTCATTTCATCAGTTCTGCTTCTCTCATTACTTTCATGAAGTTATGTACTGAATGTGGTGAAAATCAAGAAAACGTGACCCATCTCTTCTTAAGTGCCTCAAATGGTCATTGGACATTGATTGAGCCAGATTATTATGCCATATAACAATGCCATATGCTATGGCTTCAACAAACATAAACATGTTCCTTAATCGATGACTTGGTTCTGCTGGTTACAGTGAAAAATAACTTTTTAATAACTATTGAGATGTTTAAGTAATTATCAAACATTTTGATTTAACATTAGGATGTGCTTCTTCCTTTCTGTACCTCTTTGCCAGCCAAGTTAAAATATGTAAAAACACAGTATGTAAAAAAAAAAGGTTTCTTCCAAAATGCTAATAAAAATAATTGCAAATCAGAGTGTTTGTTTTGCAGAAGTTACTTACTGTGGAATGCTGCCATGCATGCTTATGAAAAAAAAAGCAGCTGTATTAGGTTTATATTAGAGATAATTATATTGAATATACCAGGCACTCCAAAGTCTCCATTTAAAGTCTGATAATTTCTGTAACTTTCCCATAGCCTGGTGCCTTGAAATGTGTCAGACATTAGCTCCATAATTCCCAGGTAACATCCGTACTGTCATCTCATCTGAAGAGCATCAGGTTGGAGAAGGCTGAACTAGCAGATATAGTCAGGCTGCACTGATTCTCAAAATTCCCAATAACCTCTGAACCCAGTCTGATGCTAGGAACCTATTTCTAGGAAATCAGTATTTGTTTGTTTGTTTATATCAATTTATATATCCACCCATCTTGCAAGCACAACTCCGGGTGGCTAACAGAGTTAAACATCAGTACAGAACAAAGCAGTGATGAAACAAAAACAATCATAACCAAAACAAAAAGCAATTAATCAATTGAATACATCATGGACTCACCTAACTTCCTGACCCCGTGCCCCAGGTCTTAATGGCTTTCTGAAAGGTCAGAAGGGTCAGGGTCAACTTAACCTTGGGTTCCGAAGGGCAAGTGCTGTGACAGAAAAGGCACACTTCCTGGGTCCCACAAGATGACATTCTCTAAATGATGGCACCTGGAACATGCCGCCTCTGCTGTATCTGATGGGAGAGGAGGGACCATTGCAGAGAGAGGCAATCCCTCAAATAACCTGGCCCCATGACATGAAGGGCTTTATTGGTGATCACTAGCACCTTGAATTGCACCCATAGGCATATTGGAAGCCAATGCAGCTCACAAAACAAAGGTGTAACATGGGCATCGAGATACACCCATAATTGCCTGTGCCGCTGCATTATGGACCAATTGCAGCTTCCAGATATACTTCAAGGGCAGCCCCTTGTAAAGTACACTGCGGTACTACAGTCCACCCAGGAGGTGACCAAAGCATAAGTGACCATATGTAGTGCCTCCTGGTCTAGGAAGGGGCATGTCATGGCACCCCACTAGACAGACCAGAGCAGGGAATCAAATCCACAGGGAGACTAGAACTATTTTTATTGAGATTGGCTATAATACTAGAATCTTGCAAGGGGAGCTGTTGGCAATATTATCTTGTTTCCTAGGACTTAAAGGAATGTTTCAGCCCTCTTTGTCTACTCTCTACATAACTTTATTTATTTATTTATTTATTTGTGTTTCGACTTCTATCACCGCGCCATCTCCCACGAGGGGACTCTGGGCGGTTAACTTTAGAAGATAAGTTGTTTTTATTGAGGACACTAAGTACCCCTACTGATGATAAAGACTAGCTGTGTGTGTGCGCACACACGTGTGTGCACCTGCTCATCGCAAGGTTTAATTCTTGAGCTGCTTTCTTCCATCCTTTCATCATAAGAGATTGCTTGCAGCCCATTCCTCAGGCTGAGCTGCTGATGGCATCTGCACTGTCTATATAATAGACTTGCCTGGTCCTGGGCTACTTGTTTCCTGCCTTGCCAGCTCCTGTTTCCAAGTCCTTCAGTTGTCTGCATAGCCTTATTTTACAAGTACTAAGCCATAGCTTTCCAAACTGTGTGTCGCGACACAGTACTGTGTCGCCTGCGGTGTGCATGTATGTCGTGCAAAAACCCGGAAGCGCTGATGGCATGCTGCCGCCACCGCGCACAGCACGCCATCAGCGCTTCCGGGTTTCGCGCGACACACCTGCACACTGCCGCCGCGCGCGCCGCCGTTGGTGTGTGTCACCAACAGGAAAAGTTTGGAAAGCTCTGTACTAAGCCTTCACCAAGTAGCACATTTATTCACCAGTACCAGAAAGGAGATCTTAAATGATACAGACGGTGACAAATTAGAGTCTCTGTTACTGCTAGACTGTGAGGAGGGATGAGTAACAAGGAACCCACTTCTGTTGTAAGAGCAAGTGTGTCTTTCTAATTTAGCTGAAGGCTTTCGAAGTGCTACACATCCCTGTACTAAAAAATAAAAAATGGGATATCCATGAAAGGGAGAATTTTTTGTGGCGTCATTGAGGCAAGCAGTGCCTTTTGTGAGATATAATAGAATTATGAGATATATTTTCCTTTTTTTAACAGATCTTACAAATAAAGGGGAATGATCAATTATTGATCATTTTTATTCCCAAACAACATTCTTTGGACCCAACATAATATGTAGTTTTACTACCTGCTTGCATCAGGCCACTGAAAAGAAATTTAAGTTTAGATTAAAGTTAAGCTTAAGGGACTGAGTGCTGATTCTTGGTATCCACCCAAGTGTTTGTCATTGTTAATGGAAGTTCTGCCTCGTGCATAATTATGCCATCTATAGCTCAGTTCACAGAATATATTAACCATTGTGGGTGAATCCAGACATTCTGGTTTATAGCTGAGCATGCTGTGTAAACTCAACTAATTGGGGTTATTCAATAAATCATGGTTAAGCAATGTTTGTGCACTGTATATACATATTCAATAACTAATACTGCATGTATGACCAAAAATAAATCTGGTTACTGACTGCCCCCAGTTATAGTGAAAAAAACCGAGGCATTCAGCCAGACTAATATAACTTCTTGATTTTTCTATTAAGGAATATTTTTTCCTAAACATCTGAGTGTTCACATTTCCATTTTATCATTGGGGAATTCACAGGATTTGTGAAAACATGTGGGTTTAACGCACATGAAAAAGTACCACATTTGCCTGAATGTAAGAAAATTACCCCAAAAAACAAAAGTTAGAAAAAAAAAACCCTCATCTATCTCTGTTATCATATTCTCAGTGAATCTAAATTGTTTCCATATTTTAAGAGTAAATTATTTGGGAAATAACCTAGCCTTCCTTTCAGATACATGTAGAAACATAGTACTTTAACAGCATATAATTAGATACTAAGGGACGTGTCATGTCTGGAAATTGATATCTGATTCCCATGTTCACATATCTTCAGGAAATGTTGTATCAAAGCATCAGCTATTTTGGAACAAGCCAGGCTTGCATTAAATAAGTAATCACAAAGATAAGTACAGGTGGAGGTTGAAATCTATAGTTCCAACATTCTTTACTTGTTTATTTATAAACTGTATGGCCTGCTTTTCATCATTACAAAATAATTCTAAGATAGGGCCACAACATGAGATTGAACAATAATTCTATATAGTATTGCAAGACCAACTATCCCCAGGGTAAATTTGTTGGGTCTGAGGCTGGTTTAAACCTACGAAGTTGTCTTGTTATGGCATGGGAAGGAAAAGAGGAGTGAGTTTCACTGCTGGGTGGAAAACCCCAATCCCAGAGCAAGATATCCTGAACAGTAAGATCCTTCTGAGCCTAAATTAGTTAGCTATTTAGTTAGTAAGTAAATAAAATGAATAATTCTGCCCAGAAACTGACACCCACCTAGGCTAGTTGGTTTCATCCATTGTTTCTCCACGAGCCATTTCCTTCCACATCTCACTTAGATAAAATTGTACCAGCTCACAGTGTCCCTTCATTTGGTCTCGTGAAATAAGACCCTTTCATAGTACAGGAGAGATTAAGCCTTGTTCCCAGAAGATTGTGTTTCAAAGCATCATTTTACCAGGGGGCTTCATACAAACCACTATTTCTCAGCCACAGTCCTAGCCCCATCGGTAGCATCAAAGGAAGCACAATCAGGGCTGGTGCCACTGTGGTAGGTTGGGTGGTGATCTTGCCCATCTCCCACTCATTTCTACTCAATGTTCAATCCTCCTGTGGCCCTATCCCATGACCATTGTTGGGTGGGTGAAAACTGAAAGCCATAGAGCTGAAATGCCTGTATGTATGTATGTATGCCTGCATTCCATGCTATAATCTATTAAAATGTGTGCATTGTCTAGTTTTAAAAAAGCCATTTGGTTGAAAGTTTAAATAGGTAGATCACTTAACTTTCTTAAAAGTATAACAGTGCAATCCAACACATGCCTGTTCAAAGTCTTGATGAATCCCAGCTCATTTGCCAATCATTTCGAGACTATTGTTTAAAACCAGAAGCCTTAAAACTCACAGTATTTTGTATATGTGAACAGTTGCAATTGTGCTGTGGACCACTTGGGTCAGGGTGGCATTGGAGCATTATAGGCAACACTTCATGATTTTTCTAGGTATCTCTCTTAAGGAAAGAGAAAGGAAGAAAGGCAAAAATCAAGAGAGATGGCATGTGCTTGGCGGGGTCTTGTAACAACTGTCTGGCCTTAATTAACCATTTGAGTGAAACCTGTACTCTACCCTATAATGATGAATAGCTATTTATAGGCACATTATTAGAGGGCAAGCTGGGAATTCTTGGCGAAGGCATTGTCCAAGCACCTGTCACCAACCATTATCCTGTACGTTTCTTTGAAGTCTCTCCTCTTGACTCGCACTTAAAATTATAGCACATTGTCAAAGCTTTTGTTGAGGGAGAAGGCAAGGAATACACACACCATTAGAATTGCTGCTGCTGCTGCTGCTGCAAAACAAAAACATCTATCCAAGGTCTTTCCAGAAAAGAACACACTGGGACCCAATGTGGCTCTAAGTGCATCTGCATAATTTCCCAATTGTTGTCAGTTGCCTTTGTTCATTTCTTATAAAGTTGTGAGGCTGACATTAAATGATTGAATCTCATAACATTATTACTGCTAAGATATACATTGTAGTGGCAAACCAATATCTTCAAGCATAGGCTTGTTTCCAAAAATATATGAAATCTCTCTCTCTCTCTCTCTGTGTGTGTGTGTGTGTGTACATGTGTGGCATGAAGGGGTAAAGTTGTAATATATAGTCATATGTGTACCAGGATGGGCTAAATCCATCTCCCTGGGCCAGCTTAACATCAATTTATGACAAATACATTCAATCTACATTATTGTTCCTGAGACTGATTTTTAACAGCAGAACTCATTGCTAAATTTTGTTGTTGTTGTTCAGTCGTTTAGTTGTGTCCGACTCTTCGTGACCTCATGGACCATAGCATGCCAGGCCTTCCTGTCCTCCACTGTCTCCCGGAGTTTACTCAAATTCATGTTCGTTACATCGGTGATGCTATCTAACCATCCCATCCTCTGCCGTCCCCTTCTCCTTTTGCCTCCAGTCTTTCCCAGCATCAGGGTCTTTTCCAGTGACTCCTCTCTTCGCATTAGGTGGCCAAAGTATTTGAGCTTCAGCTTCAGTATCTGTCCTTCCAGTGAGCAGTCAGGGTTGATTTCCTTTAGGATTACTCTCAATAATTGCTAAATTATCTGGTGGTTTTTCTCCATCTCCTGTTCTGCAGCTTCTGCCTGATGAATACTAGAATTTTTGTACATTCTGTTCTACAGTTTGGGTTGATCGTAATAAAGATGCCACCCAAAAGTGAATTAAAAAGCTAACTCACCCTTCATTTAATGGGAAAATGTTCTGGAAATCTAACGTTGACATTGATTCATTTGGTAAGTTTTCAGATAGTAAACCCTGTGTTTTCCAAGCTGTGAAACAGATACCTTTCATTGGATAGATAGATAGATCTGAACTCATTACATTAGCTATCTGTCTCTGAAAACAGAATAATACATAAGAGGTTAATTCTTGTATTTTTGTCTGAGCACCTGGGCTGGATTTAGTGTTACACAATAAGCTGCTGCAGAAGCAGTAGACCTCTGTTAGGCTTATTCCCTTTTTTTCCATTTTCTATCCATTACAAAGTAGACCTCATTGTCATTGTCATCAACATTTAGACTGACACGGGGCCATACTGTAAGTCTATAAGCCAATTTCACTCAGTCTGTAAAAAAATAATTTGGGTTGGGTTTGCATGACATATTGACCGCCACGTCAATCTCCACTCCCAGTGCCTATATCCATGCAGTTTCCTTGGCAGCGTTACAGTTTGCTCTTGTTTCCTTCCAGAATGGTTTTTCAACTTCCTAGTCAAACCAACTACATTTTAGCACAGCATGTTCTGCAAACTTAACCAATGTGACTGATTTATGGTTCAGGATGTCATGTGCACCCAGAATATTGGACTAATTGAGTAAATTTGTAGTTGAGCTTGTTTATCATGCAAACCCAGCCATTATGTGAAGTAACAGAGGTACAAGATTGTCACTGAGCAAATTAGGTCAGCTTCTCTACTAGACAGTCTTTCGTTAAATATCTTTCTACCTCTGAGAGAGGTGAAAGCCTCAGTGAACTTCTAGAAATTACAGTGTTATCCAGGTAAGGCAGCTTTTCCTGGCCTGACACCCTCCACTTGCCGTCCTCATCAGCTCCTATATTCTGCCAGCCAGTTTGGGCACTGGCCAAGTAAAAGTATCCTGGGAAGGCATCAGGTTAGGAAAGGATTTTCTCTCTCTCCCCCCAGCAGAGAGGCCCACATTTGAAATTGCACAAAGAGTGCTTTGTGTGTGGATACAATTAAACCACAGCTTTCCAAACTGTGTGTTGCGACACTTTAGTGTGTCGCAACACACAGTTTAGTGTGTCGCAACACAACCCGGAAGCGGCAGCGGGGGTGCGCGCGGGTGGCGGCGTGTATGGCGGCGGCAGCAGTGATGACGGCAGCAGCGCGCCATCAGCGCCTCCGTGTTTTAGCAGAAAACACGAGGCCGCCCCTGCGCACCCCCCTGCACTGCCACCATGCATGCCGCCGCCGCGCGTGCCCCCGCACCGCCGCTGCTGCCGCCGTTGATGTGTCACCAATGGCGGCAGTTTGGAAAGCACTGAATTAAACTGTATTTTGACCTGTAATTAAATGATTGTGGGTCAGGATTGTGTGTGGTTTCTTTTTTTCCTTCCCTGTACACTGAAATGACATCTAAAAGATCTTAGATTCTAGAGCAGGAAGAACAGCTCCACAACAGTGTGATTTTCCTTTCTGCTGGGATGTTTGTAGCCTTCCCAGTGCAGCCGATACTCTTTTTTAAAGTCTTCCTTCCAAGTACTAAGCGGGTCCAACGCTATTTAGCTTGGTACTGCCAGTAAATACTATAAGCCAAAGACTTTGTGGCCCAGAAGAATTTTCAGAAGAACCAAACCAGGTGTAAACAGGCTGTAATGCACACTAGTTGGAACCTTTTCCTGCCAAACATCAGCTGCTGCAGTGACAAATCTGTCTATTGTCATTGTTTGCTTTCTCTGACGTTAACTGGCTACCTGTCTCCAATGACCCAGATCATAGTGGGCTGTACATGAAAAGATCTGAGACCTTTCAGTAGATGTGGAATTGGGTCTGAGCAATAAAACAAGCGACTAGCGAGATGACTGGACATACATATGCAGTATACAGTTACTAAAATGGTGAACAACTGCAATTAAAGGTCTAATTGCATCATATCTATCTGGGAGAATGTGGAATGACTGGATCTGTAATTTGGAATGTCGCTCATGGCGAGAAACATGAATTTCAATACTGATGCAGCAAAAAACTTGTGTTGGCCTATACCATTGTTGCATATGAGTCCCAGTGTAAACAGGACACCTTTGACTCTGAGGGATTAAGATCTTATTCCCGTGCCAAGGCCATCTCAGAATGTAGAGGCAAACCTGATGCCTTTGCACTGCCAAAGCAAACAAGCCCCTGACTCTTCTCACAATGAAGTTCTGGCCTTAGATTGCATGATTCCAATTATTCCATCTTGCATTGTGTCACATGTGGCTATTTTGGGCTGGTCGCCGTTGAGACCATATTTGGGAAACTCTTGTATAGTAGGACAGAGCAGAAGGTCAGGGATGATAAAGGCTTCCAACAAAGCTAGAATTTCCCAACTGCAAATGGAAAGTAGCAGACAAAAGCTATTGGGTGTTGCTGCTCAGAGTTTAGGAATTTATCTCCAACAAAGATTTTGTTCTGGTTTAACTGAAAATGATCTGCTGACTGAAGGGGGAAAGGAGGATTGAACTCATATGTGTATATCTAACTCAGCATCTAAATTGGAATCTTGACCAGCCAGATATTTCTGTATCACGCAATTTGTGGGGCCTAAGAAATCTCTGAATGAAGAACTCAATGAAGAAAGAAAGAAAACATGGCATATCACTTCTTCCAGCAGGATCAGTTTACGCATGACTCATGGAACTCTTTATCAGTGACAGCTTTTCCCCATCCTTGTAAAACAGAATGCCTCCGTGTTCTATGAACCAGGAGCAACCAGCTACTTTTGTCCCTCTGCTTTTTTTCCTCCCTTTGATGATAGAGGAGGAAGGGGCTTCACATCTGCATCAAATATCAACAAGCTTGATTCAGAATAATCAGGCTGTAGCATTTGCATCTATTTATTCCAGTACCAACTGAGGAGCTCTTAAAAATGCAGAATCTTAATTGATGCTACTCCAGTACAGGATACAGGATAGGCAGCTGTACTGACCTCAGCCAACATGGTGTCTGATAATTCTAGTGGCAATGAATACAACACAATTATGTCAAGCAGTAGTATGATTAAGGGTGAGGTTAAAAACACGATTATATATTGTTCCCGTCTCACTCGAGGAAATAATTTCTGCGAACGTACAGTATGTCTCCATCAGCACCATCCACCCAATGTATTCTCACGGCACTCCCAAGGATCCTCCAACTATTAGATCAGTGTTTCTCAACCTCAGCAACTTTAAGATGCATGGACTTCAACTCCCAGAATTCCCCAGCCAGCCACACATCTTAAAGTTGCTAAGGTTGAGAAACACTGTATTTGATAATTAAGGTAAAAGCTTCTTTGAATCGAGGCAGACTCTTGGTGACTGCATGGATGTCCATGCAATTTCCTTGGCAAATAATACAGAAATGGTTTGCTGTTGCTGCGTTCTGGGTTATTTTTTAGCTTCCTTGTCTAGCCTACAGTATTCCTATCAAAGTACGAATGGTCCTGCCTCCGCTTAGCTTCTGAGCCCAGATGGATTTTTAGGAGTGCACGGGGCTCAGACGGCAAGGGGAAAGGAAAAGTCTGTTCTGTTCTTGGAGGTGAGTGTCTAAGCCAGCTTTCCCCAACCTGGTACCCTCCAGGTGATATGCCGATCATGTTAGCTGGGAATTTTGGGAGTCCCAGCACAATTGGTCCACACCCAACCTAAGCCTGTTGGTCTTTAAGCAAATCACATGTAATTATAACTTTCGGACACAAAACTACATAGATAGCCCACACCGCTGACTTAAACTGAGAGATTATGTGGAGAAATAACTAAAACAGCTTTTGCCACACCAGCTTTGAAACACCTTAAAAAAAAGGTCATTATAATAACCTAATTCACATTTATCACTAAGTGATAAGGCAGCTTAGCAGGATATGCAAGCCCATCCATTGCTGCTTCGTAATTATAAGTGAATCAGGTTTTTCTGCAGTTTTCACCCTGGAAATTGTGTAATTCTAGCTATCAAATATCAGCTAACGCAGAACCAACAAACTAGAATAATCAGTTGGGGAAGCCTCCTTCTAACAGAAGGCTGAAGGGTTTAGGAATTTTAACTTCAGAACAAACACAAGGAGAAATGATACTGGCTGGTCACATTTGACAAATTAGATCATAAAACAGCCTCCCAACAGATTACCTCCCAACTTTAAAGGTAATTGGCAAGTAATTCCTGATAACTTCAAGGACACACCTATATTGTTTTCTTTGGAACAATACAGAACTGTCCTTGATAGTTGGGCAGCATACAAGTTTAATAAATTATTATTAATTGCTGTCTTACAATAATAAATAAATACATTTTACTTCCTGGTTTAAAGCTCCAGTGTTTCCTGGTGGTCTCCTATTTAAGTACTAACCAGGTTTGACCCTGCTTAGCTTTTCAAGGTCAGCCTGAATCATCACCGACACCTAACAGATTCAAACTTTTCAACATTTGCAAAAAGACAAAAACGGAACATTAGACCAAATGAATTAGTAGAGGCTTATCAAAGGCCATTATGCAGATGGAATCTATTCGGCTTCCATGTAACTCAGAAGACATGATTCCTATCAATAAAACAATAGATCTGCTGTCATGACTTGCTTATCAGCTTGCCAGATAGCTGGCTAGTCAATCTTGGAAATAAAACATTGGGTGAGATTTACCTTTGGCTTTTTCCTGAAGGGTTTTCTTATAGGCAGCTAATGATTGATGTTCTTCAGGTTAGCAACCAACTTAGTTAGAGTCTTAAAATAGTTCACAGGCTTTTCATCAGGAATTCTCAAGTTCCCATTTTCAGTTGAATAGCATTGTGAGTGTGCGGAAAGTGCCACCGTCTGGACAAGTGGTAATATAGCAACCACACTGAATACTGCATAGCTCATAGAAATAGAAAACCCTGCAAAACATTTAAACATTCAAAGGAAGCCATGATGATTATTTTTAAAGGTTACTTTAAATTTCTTTAAAGTTTGCCACACTGAAAGGGACAAGGTAGCAGAGATCAACACTTTCCTTGTTTTATTATTTGCAAAGCAGGTGAAATTCAGCCTGAGTTGCTGACCTGTAATAAAGAATTTGAATATTTGAAATTCAGGAGTTTTATAAGATCTTACAAATTAATACATTAATTGTCACTAAATATTCCTGCAATTCTGTTGTAAGCATTATGAATTGTAATAAAGCATCACAAAATGTTAAAAGGGCACAATCCTTGAAATTTTCTGTACATATAACTTCTAATAAAATAAATACCATAAAAGTATGTCACATTTTAGCCTATTACAATACTATTAGATTCTGGATTTTACTAAAAAAAAATACAAAAGTCACAGTCTAAAAATGTGTCATGGCAAACCTGACCAGATAGGTTTAAATTGAAGGCTATGGGAATTGACACACTGAAACGCAGAACTGTTTCATAAAGGAACTTGTAACTGCAGAAGAGATAGTAACCAAAGTGGGACATATTAAACCACTCAATGAAAGATCAGGAAAAATGCTCCCATGCACAATTCATAGTCTTCATTAGCCACATACTGATATCAGAGTATGGAAACTAAAACAAGGTGAGCTTGAACTGTAATTTTGGAAAGATAAATATGACTTAAGAGGTATATCTTCAGATTGGAGAGATGATTTTCATGATTGGAATTACAACAGCTGAAAGACGCAACTTATTCACAATATAAACAACAGAGGAGGAGACTGTGTGTTAAAAATATCAACACCGGTACAGAAATCCAAAGCACTGAACTTGTGGCACTATTAGAAGCACCAAGGTTAACATAAATAGGTATATGGTTTTTGGTGTCTATGACCCAACCCAACCAAGGAAAGGATGCAGACAGGCTTTTCTGAAGCAACCAAAGATCCTTCGGAGGCATAAAGTGATGGGGCGTAAAGCAGATTTTTACCTGTTAGGAGACAATCTCTGCCACTGTCCTTCCAGGAAATTCCTCACTTGATTTGCTGAGAACTTTCTTCTTGAAAGGCACAAGAGGGTCAGCTATCTTTGGTGTGCCTCTTTGTTGTTTATTCATTCAGTCACTTCCGACTCTTCGTGACTTCATGGACCAGCCCACGCCACAGCTTCCTGTCGGCCGTCACCATCCCCAGCTCCCCCATGGTTGAGTCCGTCACCTCCAGAATATCATCCATCCATCTTGCCCTTGGTCGGCCCCTCTTCCTTTTGCCTTCCACTTTCCCTAGCATCAGCTTCTTCTCCAGGGTATCCTGTCTTCTCATTATGTGGCCAAAGTACTTCAGTTTTGCCTTTAATATCATTCCCTCAAGTGAGCAGTCTGGCTTTATTTCCTGGAGTATGGACTGGTTTCATCTTCTTGCAGTCCAAGGCACTCTCAGAATTTTCCTCCAACACCACAGTTCAAAAGCATCTATCTTCCTTCGCTCAGCCTTCCTTATGGTCCAGCTCTCACAGCCATAGGTTACTACAGGGAATACCATCGCTTTAACTATGCGGACCTTTGTTGTCAGTGTGATGTCTCTGCTCTTAACTATTTTATCAAGATTTGCCATTGCTCTCCTCCCAAGAAGTAGACGTCTTCTGATTTCCTGGCTGCAGTCAGCATCTGCAGTAATCTTTGCGCCTAGAAATACAAAGTCTGTCACTGCCTCCACTTTTTCTCCCTCTATTTGCTAGTCATCAATCAAGCTGGTTGCCATAATCTTGGTTTTTTTGAGGTTTAACTGCAACCCAGCTTTTGCACTTTCTTCTTTCACCTTCGTCATAAGGCTCCTCAACTCCTCCTCGCTTTCAGCCATCAAAGTGGTATCATCTGCATATCTAAGATTGTTAATGTTTCTTCCAGCGATTTTAACTCCAGCCTTGGATTCCTCAAGCCCAGCACGTCGCATGATGTGTTCTGCGTACAGGTTGAATAGGTAGGGTGAGAGTATACAGCCCTGCCATACTCCTTTCCCAATCTTAAACCAGTCCGTTGTTCCGTGCTCTGTTCTTATTGTTGCTACTTGGTCGTTATACAGATTCCTCAGGAGGCAGACAAGATGACTTGGTATCCCCATACCACCAAGAACTTGCCACAATTTGTTATGATCCACACAGTCAAAGGCTTTAGAATAGTCAATAAAACAGAAATAGATGTTTTTCTTGATGGCTGAAAGCGAGGAGGAGTTGAGGAGCCTTATGACGAAGGTGAAAGAAGAAAGTGCAAAAGCTGGGTTGCAGTTAAACCTCAAAAAAACCAAGATTATGGCAACAAACTTGATTGATGACTGGCAAATAGAGGGAGAAAAAGTGGAGGCAGTGACAGACTTTGTATTTCTAGGCGCAAAGATTACTGCAGACGCTGACTGCAGCCAGGAAATCAGAAGACGTCTACTTCTTGGGAGGAGAGCAATGGCAAATCTTGATAAAATAGTTAAGAGCAGAGACATCACACTGAGAACAAAGGTCCGCATAGTTAAAGCAATGGTATTCCCTGTAGTAACCTATGGCTGCGAGAGCTGGACCATAAGGAAGGCTGAGCGAAGGAAGATAGATGCTTTTGAACTGTGGTGTTGGAGGAAAATTCTGAGAGTGCCTTGGACTGCAAGAAGATCAAACCAGTCCATACTCCAGGAAATAAAGCCAGACTGCTCACTTGAGGGAATGATATTAAAGGCAAAACTGAAGTACTTTGGCCACATAATGAGAAGACAGGATACCCTGGAGAAGAAGCTGATGCTAGGGAAAGTGGAAGGCAAAAGGAAGAGGGGCCGACCAAGGGCAAGATGGATGGATGGTATTCTGGAGGTGACAGACTCAACCATTGGGGAGCTGGGAATGGTGACGGCCGACAGAAAGCTCTGGCGTGGACTGGTCCATGAAGTCACGAAGAGTCGGAAACGACTGAACGAATAAACAACAAAAGATGTTTTTCTGAAACTCCCTGGCTTTCTCCATTATCCAGCGGATATTGGCAATTTGGTCTCTAGTTCCTCTGCCTTTTCTAAACCCAGCTTGTACATCTGGCAATTCTCGCTCCATGAATTGCTGGAGTCTACCTTGCAAGATCTTGAGCATTACCTTACTGGCATGTGAAATAAGTGCCACTGTTCGATAGTTTGAACATTCTTTAGTGCTTCCCTTTTTTGGTATGGGGATATAAGTTGATTTTTTCCAATCTGATGGCCATTCTTGTGTTTTCCAAATTTGCTGGCATATGGCATGCATCACCTTGACAGCATCATCTTGCAAGATTTTAAACAGTTCAGCTGGGATACCGTCGTCTCCTGCTGCCTTGTTATTAGCAATGCTTCTTAAGGCCCATTCAACCTCACTCTTCAGGATGTCTGGCTCTAACTCACTGACCACACCGTCAAAGCTATCTCCAATATTATTATCCTTCCTATACAGATCTTCTGTATATTCTTGCCACCTTTTCTTGATCTCTTCTGCTTCTGTTAGGTCCTTACCATCTTTGTTTTTGATCATACCCATTTTTGCCTGGAATTTACCTCCGATGTTTCTAATTTTCTGGAAGAGGTCTCTTGTCCTTCCTATTCTATTGTCTTCTTCCACTTCCGCACATTGCTTGTTTAAAAATAATTCCTTATCTCGTCTGGCTAACCTCTGGAATTTTGCATTGAATTGGGCATATCTCCCCCTATCACTGTTGCCTTTTGCTTTCCTTCTTTCTTGGGCTACTTCCAGTCTCTCAGCAGACAGCCATCTTGCCTTCTTGGTTTTCTTTTTCTTTGGGACGTTTTTTGTTGTCGCCTCCTGAACAATGTTGTGAACCTCTGTGCATAGTTCTTACGGGACCCTATCTACTAAATCTAGTCCCTTAAATCTATTCTTCACCTCCACTGTATATTCCTTAGGAATATTAGTGAGCTCATATCTAACTGATCTGTGGGTCTTCCCTATTCTCTTTAGTCTGATTCTAAATTGTGCAATAAGAAGTTCGTGATCTGAACTACAGTCAGCTCCAGGTCTTGTTTTTACCGACTGTATAGATGTCCGCCACCTTTGGCTGCAAAGGATGTAGTCAATCTGATTTCGGTGTCGACCATCTGGTGAAGTCCATGTATAAAGTCGTCTTTTAGGTTGTTGGAAGAGAGTGTTTGTTATGCACAGTGAGTTGTCTTGGCAAAATTCTATCAGCCTATGTCCTGCTTCATTTTGTTCTCCCTGACCATGCTTGCCTGTAATTCCAGGTGTCGTCTGACTACCCACCTTAGCATTCCAGTCTCCTGTAATGAAAATAACATCTCTTTTTGGTGTATTATCCAGTAGGTGCTGCAGATCCTCATAGAACTGATCTACTTCTGCTTCTTCAGCAACTGTGGTTGGGGCGTATATTTGGATCACTGTGATGTTAAATGGCTTACCCTGAATTCAAATTGAGATCATTCTATCGTTTTTTGGATTGTATCCAAGCACTGCTTTAGCCACTTTATTATTAATTATGAAGGCTACTCCATTTCTTCTGTGGTCCTCTTGTCCACAGTAGTAGATCTGGTGGTCATCTGATGTGAAGTGGCCCATCCCAGTCCATTTCAGTTCACTGACACCTAAAATGTCTATATTTAATCTTGACATCTCACCAATAACCACATCCAATTTGCCCTGGCTCATAGATCTTACATTCCAGGTTCCTATGGTGTGTTGATCTTTAGAACATCGGATTCGTCGTTCACCACCAGCACTGTCGGCCGCTAGCCGTCTTTTCGGCTTTGAGCTAGCTGCGTCATCACATCTGGGGCTAGTTGAACGTATCCTCTGTTCCTCCCCAGTAGCATTTTGACCAACTTCCGACCTGGGAGTCCCATCTTCCGATGGTATACCGACATATCTCTGGTTGTACTGATCCATTTAGTTTTCACGGCAAGAATACTGGGGTGGGTTGCCATTACCTTCCCCAGGGATCGTATTTAGTCTGACCTCTCTGCCACGACCTTCCCGTCTTGGGTGTCCCTTCACGGTTTAGCTCATGGTTTCATTGAGGTGCTCAAGCTCCAGCACCACGACAAGGTAACGATCTCCTTTGCTGGAGGGTGTGCCTCTAACCAATGGGAAAAACTTAGTTGGGAAAATAGAGTAGGAATACTAGAAAAAGTTGACTCATGTTGAAGTATGCTTGTTTTTTAAAATCTTTATTTTTTTCATTGTCAAGCAAAAACTTAACATTAGAGCTATAAAATTTACAACTGTTCCAGTGTGGACAATTTAGCCTATAAACCAGCCTTTCTCAATTGGGGTTCCGCAAGAGATAGTGATTTAAAAAAACCACTTTTTATTTTAAACTGTGTGTGCCATACCATGAACTCTAGATATAATCATTTTTATACAGGGGTTCCCTGAGACCTCAAAATTATTTTGAGGGTTCCTCCAGGGTGAAAAGGCTGAGGAAGGCTGCCACAAACTATGGAAAAATAAGATTTGAAATTACTGACACATAGCAGTACAATTATGAATGACTAAAACCTATATGAAAAAGTTGTAATTGATACGAAGACTACATAGATTAAAATATATAATATAGCGCAGTATAATGGGAAAAGGAGCCCAAATCCTCTATTCCTCAAAAACAGTATCACTGAGGAAATTAGCTCATTGCACAAAAAGCTTAAGTGAAATTCTGAAATCAAAAAAACACAAGAGGTGAAAAGAGAAACACTGTTCAGGATACTAGAAGGTTAGGAAATTTAAAGTGCAGAATGAACTCAGGTTAGCCAAGAATACCAAGAACAAAACAGGCTTCTTCAAGTGTTTCAAGAATCTTTCAATTCTCAGACTTCCGGTGGGAAATGGCGGACTGAACAACCTTGCCTGTGAGCTCTGTGGGCAGAGTTGGCAGTTTTTTGGGGGGCACAGGCAGGTTTTTCTGTAGCCCCAAGTGTTTTTCCGGATTAAGGAAAACGCTGAGAATCGACCCATTTGTCCTCCAGACGGTGAGTTGCAGCCAGGAGATCGTGGACAGCGTCAGCGACCGAGCGGTAAGACTTCACCGGGAGGCTGGGATTCCATCTCTTTCTGAGCCACGCTTGCAATCCCTTAAAGGGGAAATAAATCCTGCCTTCCCATTTCTTAAGCACCCAATTTGTTTTTTTAAGTCTTGTACCCTAAGAGAAGCTTTTCATAGTAAGAAAAAGCAGAATCTCTTGGTGAATATAGTTATTTTTGGAGATTTTTAACTATATAAAAGAGTTCTGGCTTGTTTTCCCATCTGGATTGTATTGAGGGCTGAAACTGTAAGATTGCCTTTCTGTTACTATCTTTGGTGCTGAATTTGAAGAACAGTGTTTTCCTACACATTGCTTTTGATTTATTTTAAACTCTTGGCTGTTTACTTTCTTTGGGTTGTCTGCTAGTATATTTTCCTTTGTTAATTTTGGATTAATTCACTAACCTCTATTTATTTATTTATCAAATTTATCACCGCCCATCTCTACCGCAGTAGACTGTCTCTCTCTATTTCTGTGAGTTAACTCTTTAGGGGGTGTCATAATTTACTTTTTGAACTATGGAAGATTTTAAGGAAGACTTCATAGAATTTTGTCAGGAAAAAGATTTTTTCAAAGGGTTATCAAGTTATTTTGCAGACTGTTTGGGACATTCGAGATGAGATTCTGGCTAAAATGGATCAACTATATGAAAATACTGTGATGGAAGAAGCTGGAAAAGATGGCAATTTTACTGCTGTGATGGAGATTGAAGTATTCCCAGCTGAAGACTCTGGATTGGTGTTTAGGGGGTTAAAATGATTGTTTAACTTTAAGACTGCACAAGGAACTGCCATGCTGGAGAAATGTTATGACTATCTGAATCAATGTTATGGGAAAGAAGAGTATGTTATGTGGGAGGTTTTTTTCTCTTTTGCTGGAAAGTTTGTATCTTTGGGGGTTGTTGGATCTTTGTAAATAAAATGCTTTTGGGGTAATGGTGAAATATTTAAATGCCCTGGTATATTTTAAGGAGGGGTAAAAAATTAAGAATATTTAATTGAACTGATAATGAGGCTAACATGATTTACAGGATTTTTGATTTGTAAGGCTTAAAAGGTATTGACAAGTTATAATATTTTATACTGTTTTTAGGCATAATCGGGTTAAGATTGTTAATTATAAAGGCAGACAATTCATAAATTATGAATATTTAATTAGATTGATAATGAGGCTAATATTTTTTTCTTATGGTTTGGATTAAGATTTATAGGATTATAGATTTGTAAGATTTAAAGGATATTGATAAGATATATTTTATAGTTTTTAGGTTTAATAGGGTTAAGATTGTTTATTATAAACGCAATTTGTTTTTACAATTTGATGCTTGTGTAGACAGAAGTATATAGTAGTAAGAAAAAAATTAAATGGATTGTTTTTTTAAGAGGGAAGTTTGAAGTAGAAATTTATATATATATATATATATATATATATATATATATATATATATATATAAATAAAATTTCTATTCAAACTTCCCTATTTTTTATATTAATATTATATATATATATATATAAATAAATTTCTACTTCAAACTTCCCTTATATTTTCTTGTTTATGTAAGGGGAAGGAGCAATTGTATTAGAGATTTCTATATGTGTTAATGGAAGGATTTATAGAAATAATGTGATCATGGTTTGATGTAGAGGAAGGGTTTCTTTATGGAAATTGCTGTATATTCTGGAGAGCGCTTCCGGGTGCTGAAGACGCCGGTGCGTTGGGCCGAGCGCTCCTGGCTCGGCTCAGCTGTTTGCCTGTTTGCAGCGGTTTTTAAAGAAATAAAACTGCTGAAACCTCCCCTTTGAAGAGAAGGGGATCAGAAGATAAACCACAAGGGTCGCTGGGATCGTCGCTCTTTCCCAATTCCCGTTTTTCCACCACGGGAAAAAGGAAATTGAAGCGACGAAAGCGACTGGAAGGACCATCGTTATTGCTCTACAGGAAACAGCGAAATCTTTTCAGATGAGTAGCACCTAAATTCAGCACTTTTAGTCACTGTTTTATATTTGTGTTTATTTTAACTTTACATATTATCTGCTAAGATCCTTCTATGGACATGACCGATGCTGCTGGTGATTGTGTAACTTTCTTGCTAAAGACACTTGAGAAACGGTGGGAGCTTAAAGAACAATGACTTTACTTGGAAGTTAAATGGAGTGACATTGACTATTAACGAATGGCTTATCTACTGAAGTGGGGCTAATCTATTTTCCTCTCTGGATTTTGAATTCAAATGGGTTAATGTCTGCCTTTTATCTTATTTCATTGCCTTTCTGCTTTTCATCTTGAAATGGTATTTTTTTTTCCTTCTTTTTTCTGTAATGCGCTTGGAAATTATTTGGATTATAATGGGTATTTTTGGAATATTTTTGTTTTAAACAGTTTTGGGAATTTTCTTATTATTTGGGATTTTAGTGGACTTCCTTGTTGCTTTTTGTCTTGGAGAGTGAAGACATTTGGAGTTGGGGCTTTTTCCTATTCCCCCCCCTTCTTTTTTTTCCCCTCTCTCTCTCCTCTTTGGGATTTGTGATTATAACCTTGCCTGAGAACTGGATTGTTATTACATTTTCAAGGATATTTTGACTACAGCTAAAGGACTTACCCGTTGTACTTTTATCTTTTATTTTTCTTTTATGTGAGAATTGTTGATTTTACCAAAGTACATTTTGCCCTTTTTTTTATGCAATATCTATTAAGAAAAAGCAGTATTACTTTTATTTTTTAATTTTTTATTGTATTTGGATTTTTTTTTCTCCTCTCTTCCCTCCTTTTTTCTTTTGAATCCCTAATAATTTTTTATCCCTCCTTTTCCCTTTTTTTATTGTTTATAGTGGTTCTCCTTTGTCTTTTGTTATTTTTTTCTCTTTACAGGAATAATATATACAACCTGGTTACTGCGGTTGCAAGAGTGAAGAGGGATAGATATAAGGAAATGGAGTCCATGGCTGCACCTTCAGAAGTACCAACATCAGATATGGGAAAAATATTGGATGCGATTACAGCACTGATTCCAAAAATAGATGATTTGACTACTGCCTTGGAGGAAAAGATGGATATTTTAAATGTTACCTGGATGGATGACTTAATTACTTCTTTTGATATAAAAATAGATAAAAAGATGGACAATATTTTAGATCAACAAGTAGAAGTGAAAATGGAAGTGATGAAGGAAGACTCAGAAAAAGAAGTTAGAAATGAAATACAGACTGTCAAAGAAATTGCAAATATTCTTCCAGGGGATTTTAAAGAGACACAAGGCCAGGTTAAGAAATTGGAGATTAAATCAGATTCTATTACTATGGAATATAATTTAGATGCTATTGTATTACCAGAAATGAGAGAAGAATGTATTTTGAGTTTGATAGGAGCTCTGGAAAAATTAGATGAGAATATGAGAAAATATATAGTTGATACTTTAGTTCAACATTTAGAGACAGAAGAAGACATGGACTCTTAGATAAAATTTTTAGAGTTGAATCACGTTACGTTAGAGATAAGAAACTGTCAAGATATTTTGTGAGAAAAGTTATAAAAGAACAAAATCTGAAGAAATATTATAGCGAGAGATCAAAAATAGTAGGGTTGGGTATAACTTAAAAGAATTAAATCAGATTTTTTTTTCTTTCTTTTTGTTTGGAATCTGGGTTGTATAAATAGAAAAATCCTTTTCTTTTTATTTCTATATGCATAGTATAATAGTATAGTTGGGTATATCTATATATGTATAATTTTGGGAAAATTAAAGTGTACCAACAATACAGGAATGGATGTTGAAACTACTAGAAATGGCAGAAAATGACAAATTGATTTGCCTACTAAAAGAAAATTTTAATTATTATTCTTTAATGAGTGGAAATCTTTGATGGACTATTTGCAAAAAGCAGGAGGAGTAAAGCTAAATATGGAGTTTTTGTTGATTAGATTATAGATAAATAGTACATAATAGACAAGGAAAAATATATGAATGTTATATGAATAGCCAGCATTAAAAAAAAATATCTATTTTATTCTTATGACCATAGACGGATCGGAGGTCATCTAATTTCTGTGTATGTCTTTTTCTTTATTCTTTTTTTCTTTTTCTTTACTGCACTTTTCTTTTTCTTTTCTTTTAATTTGTATTTCTTTTTCCGTTTCATCTTTATCTTTTAGCTTTGTATACCTAAAAACCTAATAAAACTTAATAAAAAAAAAGGAATTGCTGTATATTCTTACTATTGAAAGCTGGAAGTCACCTGTATATGTAACTTTCTAAAATATTTTGTTTTTTTACACTTTGTTTTTTTTTGTCTGTAGTTTTTTATCTTTGTCTTTAAAAATAATAAAAACTTTATCCCCCCAAAAAAAGAATGTTTCAATTCTCAGCTATTCAGTAAAGATGCCAAGAGTAATAAAGAAGGCTCCTTTTCTTGCTGAGTCTTCTCCAAGAAAAGAATATGTGAACAGCAGCTGAAATACCAGGATACTAGCTCAGGCATGACAGAAATATAACCAGGAAATACCTCCTGATTTTGAATGCTTTTAAATATCCATGGCCAGTGTGTACCCTAGGATGCTGAAGGAACTTATTAACAGCTTAGCCAAACTTCTGAGAAATCCCGGAGTAGGGAGACAAATTATATTCCTAACTTCAAAAAGGGGGGAAATGAGGACCAGGGTATACAGACATCAATTTGGATTATCAATGTGACACTAATACCTGTGAAGATGCAACAGCAGACTAGAGAGAGACTGAGCTGCAAGCATCTTGAAAACAATGTTGTGATTATTAAAAGACATCAGCATGGATTTCTCAGAAAATCTCAGACTTTATTTTTTGATTGGATTATTTCCATAGAGGATTCTCAGAATGCTGGGACATAATGTAGCTCAATCTCAATGAAGCATTTGATAAAACACCCTATAATATTCTGATCTGCAGGCTAAATAAATATGGATTGAATGGCATGTATACATTAAATTACATATCTACCTTGAAAACTCAATTCAGAATGCAAATTCTTGAGCACTTTAATAGAAAGTGTTTTGTGGGACAGAAAACTCTGAGGCAGAGTTGCTAGGATTAAATTGTCCTAAAGAAACACCACGTTTGGAAAGTGTAAACTCTTGTAGATGCAATAAAAACATGACACTGCACATACATATTACACTCATTTTTATTCATATAAAATAGTTTTGAGTGAAACTATTTCCATGGTACATGGAAAAATTGTCACCCAATTACTAAGGTAGTTCCTTTTGCCATAGAAAGGCAGGCTGGTTATTTAGCATTTTTAGCATTATTAGCCCGCATTTTTTTCAGCCCTTTCTTGTTGTGCTTCTTTGCAAAGCGCATGTTCCTCAGGAATTTGGGATCTACCTAGAAAGGGAGAGAAGGGTTGAGAAAACACACAAGAAATATAATTTGCTTTTTGACTCACATATTACTTGGAAGTCTTCTAGGGCTTGTGACAGTGAAGTAAAGACACAACTTAATAAGGTTCAGCAATACCATGGGATACAGCCAAATCCTTAATAGAACAGCCCTTTGGTTACTGTACATCAAATTCACAAACCCAATCAGACTGTCCCCCAAATCCACTCTTCTGCCATTTCTTGTTCTTCCAAGTGGCCGCCTATATTCCAGTCTCTGCCATCATGGAACACTGTCTGACCACACAATCGATGCTAGAGATGTACAGAATGCACTGAACAGAATAATCTGGAGAACTCCAGGATGTTCTGTTTCCCCTCCAAATCATGGCAAACCTCATTATGGACCTTGCCATTCCAGGGCTGGTTTCCAAAAATAAATCCTTGGAACTAGAAGCAATTCAAGGTGCCCCAGATATGGTATTCAGATGAAATAGGTCCATTTTAGGGTCTGATCACCCTCAGGCTGATGGTAGTGAGTTCTCCACATTCCTAATCAGCATCGTAAAGAAATATGGTTGCTCAGAGAACGGTAGCTGTATGTAACAATGGACGCATACAAAATAACTGCTCAGATATATACTAATGGTATTAGGCCTCTTCTTTCAGGTTGGGTTTTATAATATTGACATGTGATACTGAAGTGGGATTGCTGCAGTGCTTTATGTCATGGTCTGTGACCATGCACTACCATTCACTGTTGTTAGGTCCCTATACAGACACAATGAGCCAGCTGTCAATGTCAGCAGCTGCAAATGAGATGACAAAAAAGGCACTCACCCCTTTCAGAGATTCGTATCTATGTGACCTGGGTTTCTTAATGCCATTTCTGTGCCACTTGCGAGCTGTTCAGAGATAATATCATTAGAAATTTAAGATAACAATGTTAATATTATGCATTTATGTTTCTCTATTAGTTTTATCTGCTTCTTAAAAAATAGCAAAATATCTATTTCCAAGTCGCATTCTCTAGGTTTGAACATTCTACAAACTAATGTAACAGAGTGGCTAAGAGCCTGGAATCTAGCATAAGGATCATCCCTGATTTTGGACTGTGCTTCAGATAAACTAGTCTTTAACATTCACTGTGATATCACAGATAAGAAGCTGTTCCTCTGCAGCAGTCTCAGCAATCACATATTAGGGCAAACTATTGAGGAGTGAAAATGGGAAGACACGTGATAAATGAAATACATGAACAGACATACAATGCTAATATTGTTTTGACTACCAAGCTGATGGTTCTCTGCGTATTGCCTCTTTTGAGATGTGGGACTGCCGAAATACATTCATACTTTCTACCCCCCCAAGATCACTTTAATATCACTCCTAAGGGTGTCTTCTTCTCTACATATGATTGAAAGCCCAATATTTCATAACAATGAGGCAGTGCAACTTTATCATTAATCCCAATAAAGTTTCAATTGTGTTCTGTTGACTATACACAATTCAGTATTAATTTACATAACTTTTCTCCAATCAAAAGTGATTTCCTTCCATCATTCTTAAACCCAGACTGTACTCTATTACCTCAAACCAGGTTTGCCAAGCATGCAGTTGTTATCCATTTGCATTTGTTTTCACACAACTTTATTCCAAACAGATCTCTTCTAAAAAATAGAAATATCTATTTGCCTGACACTGAAGGAAGACAGTATTGCACTCAAGGATAATTCCATATGAAAATTACACAGGAATCATGGAATTACAAGATTGGCCATTATCAAGAACCTAAGAAAGGATCACATTTTAATGCTTATACTCAATGCTTATGTGGTGAGTATACAGTTGCCCCTGCAAAGTTACATGATTAGCCTTCTCACTGGCTAGAATTGGGACTTGCCTGCTTTCGGGCAGAGATGTCTGCCTCCATCAAGCAGAAAGGGAAGAAATCTGGTAACAGTTTTTGCCTTCTCTAGTAATGTAGTAAGGCAAAAAAAAAACAACCACCACCCAGGACTATTCATACTTCAACTTACATTACAATCTAGCTATTTATATTTTCAATTTAATTTATATTTATTGTATAATTGAGATTTTAAACCTTATTTTAACTTGTTTATTGTGAACCACCCAGAGTTCCCCATGGGGGGAGATGGGCGGTTATAGAAATTAAATAAATAAATAAATAAATAAATAAAGAGAGTATCTATAAAAACGTTACTGAACATTGATTTAAGCTATTATGCTAATACCGGTCCTTACTAATTCAGACAAATAGTAACATTACTGCTATTTTCATTCCCCGATTCCCATTAAAACCTACATTGATTGTGTGTGGTATGGTTCTTGGACTTGGCCATGGCTAAACCTGTTGAAAGAAGCATAGACCAGAAGCGTTAAATTCAAATATAGAAAAGAGCATATGCCCTCAAGACTTTTACTATACAGGAACATGCTGTACGCTCACCTATCATCTAACACTCACTGCTGAATCAGAACAGGGCCCATTTAATTTGACACTGCCTATCCAAGCAACCAGACCTCTCTATGAAACCAGCAAAGAAGGCAACAGATATCACAGCTACAACCTCCAAGGTAGCAAAAGTTCTCATACCCGGAAGGAGTCAATTTAGTAACCGATAATACACTACACTGTATGTAGGATACACACAATATACTAACTCCATCTTCCAGAAACACGCCCAATGCCCACCAAGCAGCCTTCTTAGAGCCAAAGGTATTATTAAGTAACCTCCAGAAAGCCTCATCTCATTCCCTTTCCACCCGCCGAACCCCGGGGCTTAATCGCCCCTCCCCCCATTCATCCTATTCCTCTCCGGGAGAGTATCAAGATGAACCATCCTTCCCAAGCTCATCTATCCTCCCCCGAGCAGAAAAAAAAAGATAACACGCTTAGTAAGACATTCGCCTTTTCCTCTCCCGGGAGTATGCTGCGCTACAGTTTTCCTCGGGACAGATGATAGTGGATTCCAGGAGGTAAGACTCAACTTACGAGTCCGCCGACGTTCACGCCAAAACCGGAAGAGAAGTAATTATCGCAAAGCATTCCGGGATATCAGAACTATCAGCCATGGGGACCAGTAGAAACGCTGCTGAAAGGACAGTATTGTAGTATGTCCGGCTGGAAACAGGACTCGCAGTTAAAAAGGTTCCGTTAGAGATCGAAAAAAACCGAAAACGTCTTTTCCGACTTTAAAAAAAATATTATTTAAGTGCAGTCAACTAGTTAACGAAAAGTTCTGGAGATGAGCGTATTTTGCTCTTTTAGAAACGTTGGCAGCTCTACAGATTTCTCTGCTCACTTTATTAAACGGATCATTGCATAGTACATCATGAGATGAATCGTTCGTATCCTGTGTACCACGGTATTGGTTTGAAAGAAAAAGTGTAGAAAGTGGATATTTCTCTTTAGTCAGAAAATAACTTTAACAGTGAATTTCTCAATTATAAACTAACCCTCTGGATAGGTTACTATATGCTTGCATTTCAAAAATTTATCCTGCCCTCTATCCTTTGTTTTGCTTAACTTTGCTTTGTTTGATGGCTGTTGTGGGTCTTCCGGGCTGTGTGGCCGTGTTCTGGAAGT
Source organism: Charina bottae (assembly GCA_023362775.1). Classification (NCBI taxonomy): domain Eukaryota; kingdom Metazoa; phylum Chordata; class Lepidosauria; order Squamata; family Charinaidae; genus Charina; species Charina bottae. Next base: position 2,450,482 of record JALMGJ010000022.1, read on the forward strand.
TGTGGTTCCTAACGTTTCGCCAGCATCTGTGGCCAGCATCTTCAGAGTGCAGGAGCACAGATAGAAGCAAAAACAGAGATTCAGGAGCTCTGAAGATGCTGGCCACAGATGCTGGCGAAACGTTAGGAACCACAACTTCCAGAACACGGCCACACAGCCCGGAAGACCCACAACAGCCATTGAACTCCGGCCGTGAAAGCCTTCGACAATACACTTTGCTTTGTTTCTCTCTCTCTTTTTCCTTTTCCTCCTCCTCTGTTTTTGTAAAATTTGAGTATTTAATTACTGTCTTACCATCAGGACAACATGCTTCACCACATAAATAAAAAGGTGCTGCACAACAAATTTTTGCAAAGAGAGCGTTTCCCATTAGTTGTGACATGGCTTCATGTTGCTATAGTGGATGGATTGGCAGGAGGTATTAAATAATGCATAAAAGTAGGGACATGTGCCAAGAAAAGATTGCTGAACCTCTGTTGCAAGTGGGGGAAGAGAGGGATGACTAGATGAGTCCAAGAGTTGAGATGAGGCAAAAATTCTTGGAAACGTACACTATTCTCAAAGGCTTCAGAACTGTAGTGACCGAAAGGAAAAGAACAGGTTTGTAGTGATTTCACAAACAGAGCAGTGTCAAAGTAAACCAGTTCAGCTTTTGAAAATGGATGAAGTTGCGAGATCAAGCAGATCCAGCTCCAATCCGAAAATGGTGTAAAACATAGAAAGTGTCCTGTTTTAGCTGTGAAATTCTCCTAAAACTTAAATCCATGTTTCTCTCACTGGGGCACTATTTGATAATAATAAGTCAAAGTAGGTAGGTAGGACATTTTGTACCAGGGTGCACACATTGTAATTCTTCTGAATTTTCTATTTTAGTGTATTAATAATTCTGAGGTACTTAAATAGTAAATAATAAGAAAACATACAACATTTTAAGGGAGAGAAACAGCTGCAAATTAGGTAAAGGTAAAGGTTTTCCCCTGCACAGTCGTGTCCGACTCTAGGGGGCGCTGCTCATCTCTGTTTCTTAGCCAAAGAGCCAGCGCTGTCTGAAGACGCTTCCGCTGTAATGTGGCTGGCATGACACGTGTGGAACGCTGTTACCATCCCACAGAAGTGGTACCTGTTTATCTACTTGCATTTGCATGCTTTCGAATTGCTAGGTTGGCAAGAGCTGGGGCGAGTGCGTGAGCTCACTCCGTCACGCGGCGCTTGGGTCTCGAACCACCAACCTTCCAATCGACAAGCCTGGCGTCTTAACCACTGAGCCATCGCACCCCTTTTAGCTGCAAATTAAGGACATCTTAGTTCAAATTCCATTTTTTCCATAAGCTCATTACACCCATAACTTGGGAATTTTGGAGAATTGCCTTGCAAGGGAAAAAAAAGCTTCTCTCTTCCCTGCTGTTTTGCCCACTCAGATGGCACTGTCTGCTGTGGAGACAAAAACTCTTACCAGTTGTTGATCCAACTGTTTTCAGTTTTTTTCTGAGAATGTAACAGCTTTGTCTGTATCCCAATCAGTTATCACTTGGGAGATGTCCAGAGAGCAATTCTGACTCTTGGAATTAAACCAAGAGAAGTTACTAATTTTGAGTTGCTTATTGTGCTGCATTCAGTAGTAGAAGGCTTTTAAGATATGTGATAAAATTTGAACTGCCTGACAGAAAAATTGAGGCAATGCAGAAAGATTAAGAATAGCTTAGAAAAATAATGTTAGAATCTCATTGAAAAAGAATTCAGGTGTTGGGGATGAAAGACGTAATACTGAAAAAATAGCGTCCGCAATCCACCAGGTTGAACTGGCTCAAACATAAGCCTCTTAGAATCCTAAACTCTAACTATCTATCTATCTATCTATCTATCTATCTATCTATCTATCTATCCCGCCTTTATTATTTTTATAAATAACTCAAGGCAGCTAGCATACCTAATACTCCTTCCTCCTCCTATTTTCCCCACAACAACAACCCTGTGAGGTGAGTTGGGCTGAGAGAGAGTGACTGGTCCAAGGTCACCCAGCCGGCTTTCATGCCTGAGGCGGGACTAGAATTCACAGTCTCCTGGTTTCTAGCCCGCTGCCTTAACCACTAGACCAAACTGGCTCTCTGTTATGCTGAACATGAGCAAGCTCTAGTGGCTGTAATGGAGAAATATTTATAGATCTATCTACCTGAGCACAGAAAGAGCCTTCTGTCTGTGCTCCTGCCCTCTGAAGATGCTGGCCACAGATGCTGGCGAAACGTTAGGAACCACAACTTCCAGAACACGGCCACACAGCCCGGAAGACCCACAACAACCATTTATAGATCTATTTAATTTGGGTCATAAAGAAATTCTGGAAGCTGCATATCAAATTCAACCCAAACTATCACAGTCCAAATCTAGTTGTGGAGGTTTTTCAAAGATCTGAACATGATAATATTTTGCAGTTTTCTAGGAAAGCAAGTACCTTGGGATATGTTGGCAAATCATTAATGATCTTTTTTTTTTATAAAATAAACTTTATTTACAATTAACATTTAACACAGACATTTACATTTTACATAAAACATATCTCATTTACACTTAGGCATTCCATCTTTTACATATTTTCATCGCCTCATAACTTATCAATTTTTATTTCTAATCTTTTGTATAATCCAATCTTCAATTCTATTCAGTTAAAACATTAATGATCTTTCCTTATTCAGGGTTCCTAAAAGCATAAAGAATTCAGTCAAGTTCATAATATTTCTTTTTTTAAAAAATAATTTTTATTAAAATAAGATTTTACATAGATTAAAAAAACTACAGAAACATAAAAGAAATAGTAGGAAAAGAAAGAAAATATAAAAGGGTAAAAGAAAAAGTGAAAGAAAGGAAAGTTAATAATATTTAGAGACAACAAGGAATAAATACTTTCTTCTTTTATCCTGCAAATGTCAGCCTACCCATGGATAGTGGAATGAGGAAATTTTATAGTACTGAAACTGCTGCAAACTATCTCAAAATAAGGTTTGAAGCTGATACTGCTGTTGGAGCAACACAGCAATCCTCACAAAATGTATTAGTTTATCCTTTATAACTAATTATGAAGTAGAGGATTATTGGAGGTGGGGGGAATTTCACTTTGAAGTAATTAGATTGTCAGTTTAGGGGGAAGAGAGAGTGAGTATGTCTCTGGTTTAGGCTTGTCCCCCTTGGACTGTCTTTAGCTTTTTTCATAATGATTTTCATTCTTACAGGGTTTTTTCTGTTTTTCATTTTCACATGAAAACGAATTCTTTTAGAATCAGATTTCTTTTCTTTTCTTTTTTTATTATATTTATAAGGCTACCTAACTCCCGACAATGCAGGGTGATGAACAACAATAAAAATCAAATATAAAAGCAATTAATCAAGAAAAACATATGGTTAACCTGGAGGGAACAACCCACAACCACCCACCCACCCACACATACCATCCCAAAGGAGTCCTCCCCTCACTCTAGCCCAAGGCCTGGGTGAAGAGCCAGATCTTCATGCTTGTTTGAAGAAAGTAGGGGAGGAGCTGTTTGAATCTCTGGGGGGATATTGTTCCAAAGGGCATGTGTGCAACAGAGAAGGCATGCTTCCAGGATCCTATCAGATGATATTCTTAATGGATGGGACCTAGAACATAACAACTCTGTCTGAATGGATGGAATGGGCAGAAACCATGGGAAACAGGCGGTCCCTCAAATAGCTATGCCCTATGCCATGTAGGTCTTTATAGAGAATAACAAGCACCTTGAATAACAAGCACTCTGGAATCTTACTGGCAATGAATCTTACAGCCCTATTCTACCACTACTCCCTTTCTCATTTAGAGTATGATAACTTGAGGTGTTATTTCTAATATTCTATTTTCTGCATTCTGCCCCATTTTAACAATGACGACAAATGATACATTTTAAACCAGGGATCAAGACATATGTGTCATATGTGCTGACAGGAGAATCATTGGAACCCCCCCCCCAGAGCTGAGCCCCACTTCCCAAATCAAATAATTACACTTTGTACAAGAATACTGAAATCTTGTGAGCTCTCCTGAGGATATGGGTGGGTGCGTATGTTGGCATCCAGAAAAGCTTGTGGATCCCATTCTAGTTTAAAAGAGATTTTAATGTCAAAAACTTTTTTACCACAGTAGATGTACTTAAAATAAATTCGATTTATTTCAGTAAGATTTTTCATGATTTATTAAACAGAATTTTAATTGCTTTTTAAAAGGATTGATCAAACAGAAACATTATGTATTCCCATATATTCATTACTTACATTTCTGAATCCTGAAGTGGATTATGCAAGTGTGCATTTATTGTTCCAATAAAATGTGACCCTTCCACCTATCTTTCTAGTTCAGTTCAGCTATGATGCATTGATGTAGGTCTTTCTTAAGAATGGGAACTTTACAGAATTTCATATTTTGCTGAATCACAACTTCAACTATCTCTCACTGTTTGGCTTGGTTTTCTGAGAGCTAATACCTGGCACACCATGGGTTCCCTACTCCTGATCTGCCTCCTTGGGACCCAGCTACAGTATTTAATCAAGGCTTCTAGCAGTGTCCAAGCAAGAATTAAAAGTGGGCTGTAAAAACACTTAAGAACATCCTTTTTTAAGTATTGATGATTTTGAAGAGTATGTATAGACCAGAGCTTTCCAAACTGTGTGTCGCGACACAAAAGTGTGTCGCCACACACAGTCTGGTGTGTCGCCACACAACCCGGAAGCGCTGATCATCATCAGCGCTTCCGGGTTTTCCCGCGGCGACACACCAACGTCGGCGCGCAAAAACCAAAAGCGGCAGCAGCGCTTCCGGGTTTTTGCGCGCTGCCGCAATGGCGGCACTTCCGGGTTTTCCTGCGGCGACACACCAACGGCGGTTGGTGTGTCGCCGCGGGAAAACTTTGGAAAGCCCTGGTATAGACTATTCCTCATGAATTCACTTCTTGTTTTGAATAGATCATATGTAAGGTTGTAGTAGCTGCATTGGATATGATCCAAATTCTCAATTTGTTTTAAGTAAAGACGAACAGAGAGCTAAAAGTTAATTCTGATGGGTACTTGATTGCATAAGTTCATCTTCAACTTTCAGCTCAACTTTTTGCACAAAGATATATTTTCTTTTTAAGTACAATAACTGGAAATACTAAGCAGGCAATAATGGAGGTACTTAAAATACTTAAGAGGGTTAAACTTTCTTGGCTGTTTTGTGCCACATTCAGCCTCACACCTCTTTTCCCCATAGAGCAGCTCATATTTGTTTTCTTACCTTTGACTTCAAATTTCAAAGTTTTAGCTTTCTACAGCATTTTAAAACAAAGAAGCAATCAAATATGACCCAAATGATACAAACTGAGGGAATATGCAACATTTTTGTCTGTCACTGTTCATTTTAAAAAGGGATTTCTTAAAGGGATTAAGATCCTTCTGACATCTGGTAGTCAGAACAGTTGTATCATTTCACACAAATCAAAGTTGCAGAAATTCCCACCTTTTGAGGAACATTATTATTCTTGTCTTTATCCTTTTTTCATTATAGGTTATGCATACAGTACCCTTTACAAGTTAAAGATAGAGAAAGATATGAGATGGGAAGGTATTTGTTAAAAATGCTGGATGGAAAGAGACAGACAGACAGTCCTACAGACAGACACCTTCCCCAAACTGGTGGATAATATTGGCATGCTGATTAAGGATGATGGGACTTGTAGGTCCCTTCCCCACTTGCACTTAACTATGACATAAATAAGCCCTGCCAACATTTTTCCTGCCATGTCCCCATTATGTTGCCTTCATCTTGTCCCACAGTTGATCGCAGATCACCCTTAGCTATACCAGTGTTAAAATATCAATTTCCCCCTTATTCCAGCACCATCCAGCAGGATTCTCAAGGAGTGAAAAATAATCTAGCCCTTGTTATCCTTCACCTTGGAGGGAAATCCCATGATAGCAGTGAATGGAAATAGAGGAAGGACAGGGATTAGCAAACAGTATAGCAAATTTTACAACTGTGCCATTTTATGCCACCTCAAGGACTTTAGTACTTTAACTCATATGTGGGGAAAGGACCATAGTCCCAGGAATATGAAGGGCACCAGGTCAAAGAAAGTAGCTGTAGATAGTCTGGACAATATGTCTATGACAATATGTCTATTTCAAACCCACCAACACACTGAGACAGAGGCTTGTACACCCCAAAGATCAAACTCCAAAACACAAGAAAAGCAATGTAGTTTATGCAATCCAGTGCAGTGAGGAGTGCTCTGAACTCTACATTGGAGAAACCAAACAACTTTTGTACAGGAGGATGGCCCAACACAGGAGAAGTAACACCACAGGACCAGAGTCAGCAGTTTATCTTCATCTAAAGGAAAAAGGACACTCATTTGAGGACATTAATGTTCACATTTTAGACAGAGAAGATAGGTGGTTTGAGAGAGGGGTCAAGGAATCCATTTATGCCAACTTGGAAAATCCTTCCTTGAATAGAGGTGGGGGCCTCAGGCACAATCTTTCCCCTATTTTCCTTCCTGCTTTGTCTTCTGTGCCTAGGAAGATTAAGACAATTTCACAAGCTCAACAGCAGCATGGTGATCTTAACGATCCTCCTTTGGATGATAAAGGGACTTAAAATAACATCTCAAATAACCATGACCTAGCCCCAGGTGCAAGGTCCCACAGCCACCCTAGAAACATATTTAAGGATTCCCTTACCAACTTTGCTCAGACTGAAGAAGCTTCTTGGATAAGGAGCGAAACGTTTCCACTGAGAAAATAGAAATCCAGTTGACGTGATTCAAGCTACAGATAGTCTGGACAAGTTTTTTTTTCTGGTGGTCACCAACTAGTGCTTAATGCTAAGAAAACTCTGCCTTGCTAACACATCATGAAAGGCTGTGGTGGCTTTATCAGTACAAGAAGAAATCTACAACTGAAGCAACATATTGCATATGATAAATATGATAGGACCATCTGGTTTCTCCCCACTGCCTGTATCTCCAAACTTTTGGAACATGGCTTAATATACTGGTTTGAGTTATTTAGGTGTTTGCTACTTCTAAGAATGTTCATAGCCTATTATCTGCTAAGTACCTTTTTCTACAATCATCAATCTACAGTTTTGTTTGTTTGGCTTGTCTGCTAGGCTTTTCTTAGATCTTTACTTGGCATTTGTAGTTATGAGTGCTAAACTTTATTTACAGGAATCTCCAGGATTCATGATTATATATGAACAATATGTCCTTGCAAAACGGTCCCTTTTCATTTCACTTTGAATTGCAGAGTCTTTTATGCAACAATAAACTTGGAAAATTTACACATTCAGAAAATTACACAAGGCCAAGCTGTGGACCAGATTTGCTCTAGGCTGTATTTTACAAGTATGGCTCTTAACCAAAGAGGAGAATGAGACACTAAATTGTTTATTTAACATACCGGATACACAGACATATTTCTGCCTTCATTTATAAGCTGATTCTGCTTGAAATCTGTGGTGCTATGTGCTCACATGTGCATATTTCTAGTTATATCCTAAGCATCGATTGCAGGAATAGAGTTGTTATATAGTGATCCAGGCTGACTTTAGTTTGAATACTATCCTGGACACAATCTCCTGCTGCCCTCCAAAAGTTTTAGACTATAACCCTCTAATCTATTGCCACTAATCAGGCTAACTAGGGCTGATGGGAGTTGGAATCCAGAACATCGATTCCCATAATCTACCTCTATCCCAATAAGCCCAAAACTGGCTCAACATTTGCTAATGGTAGAAGAAGGTAAATCCTGGGTTTGGGAAACCAAGACATTTTATTCAGGGATACTTTTGGTAATTTCAATATGTTTATTTCTTTACCATTTTATGTATTCCAGTATTACAACTCATAGAATATACAGTGTTTCTTTTAGCTCAAGTTGGCAGACATGGTTTCCTCTTCCATGCTTACAACCAACTCTATAAATTATACTGAGCAATAGTGCCTATCTCCTGATCACCAATTAATTTGAATGACTGAGTGCCAGTTTGAACCTGGCTCTCCAGTCCTAATCCAATTCCAATATTAGTACACTGGTAGAGTAGAGTAGCATTGCAAGTAAAAACTAGTATAAAAATAGCACATGAAAGCATTAAAAATAGTAAAAACATCATAGCCATTCTAACTGGATTAAATTGCTATCCACCCATCCCTGAATCATTAGAAAACAATACCAGGATGACATTTGTTGCCCTTGTTGCTGCTTCCTATCTTATCTCTCTTGTCTCTGTTCCCAGTTCCTGCCAGTTCCCTGACTTCCCTCCAAGATAATGTATGACAAAGCCTAACAGATTTTATCCACCTTTGGATAGTCCAAAGAATACTGCTGCTACATGGCTGCAGCTAAAGAGGACTGATGCCTGTCTCACTCATAGGCTGGGAATAAGATGAAGGCAATGTCAGGGGGGCCAAATAAGTGTCACTAGGGCACCATTGTGCTGTAATAAAGTGCAAATGGAGATCCAGCAACAGTAAAAAAAAAAAAACATACAGCAGCAGCAATGAACCCAATCAAAGTATCAAATGAAATTCCTAGGAGTTGAGCTTGACTAGAAGGAAACATGACCTTTTTTATATTTCTTATCTATTCATATGTTTGAATGGAAAGATGGAGAGTGGTCCATACCACTACCATTATGGCCCGACCACATCTGGAATGTACTTGTAGATTCCTCCCAGCAGTAAATGACACCTACAGGGCAGAAGCAACAACAAAACCCACCAAACCAAACCAAAAGTAAGAACAAACCAAAATTCAGTATCGTTGTCTTTAAAGATAAGCTCTGGAATGGGAAATGAATTGGTCATTATTTTGCTGTGTATATCTCTATCTCTATGTATAATGAGATATTTAGTTCTCCTAGTACTCCTATAAGTACTCCTTATAGCTGAGTGTTTAGAATTAAATTGAGATTCAGAGCACACTGCACACTGCATATCCCTGGAACTTTATGTCTTTCATAGAGGAATAGCTTGAAGAGATTGCTCTAAACTGGATTGCTCATTTTCAGTGCTGCTGATTTGTATTGTCTCGCCCATTGGAACATAGTACACCAGATCCATGGAAATATCCAGTTCCCTAGGGCTTTCTGAGTGGTGGGAAGTTGGCTGTAAAAGGTTACTTGAGAGAGAAATAGTCTGAAAGAGCTTTGCTTCCCACTGATCCTTAATAGCAGCCACAATGGCTTTTGCAAACATGAAGAACATGATCCTGTACTAATGGGTTACAGGTGGTGCAAAGATTAGACCACAGCTTGATTTGGATTGTTGTGCTGCTATACACAAACACTCATAGGTCATCTCTGCACCAGCAGTTTTATTACCAACATCAAGTCTACAGTCATTTGTTTCTCAACCCTATTGGAGAACCTGCTAGTCAGTGTATTCTTGTATTTGTATTTTAGTTTTTAGGAACTGGACAGGTGCCATATTTATTTATTTATTTTATTTTTATCCCACCTTTATTATTTTTGCCAAAATCATAATCATAATCCGATTAAGCTGTATGTGTTTCTATCTCTTGTTCTTGAATGCCATCTCTGTTATTTCAAGTCATGTTTTCACCGCACAAAGCTGTGAAGGTAAATAGTTGGAAGAGACTAACAGAGCCTTTTCCACCCTAGGGCCCTAGGGTGTGTGACAACAACCTTGCTTAGCCCCCACCATAAACTGACAAATCAGGATATCAACTTGGGGAATACTAGTCTAAGTGAACTCCATCAGTGAAGCATGGGATACTCTGTAGTCTTAGAGTAAATTATTTGAGATAGCTTTTCCAAAAGTGTCTAGCTAGGTGGCAAGAGCTACCCAACCTTGGCTGATCTTGAACAAAATTACTGGGGCTCAAACCTGTTTAGCATCCAGGAAATCTCAAGACTGTAAGATAGATTGGAAGGTCAACAGATCATCCCAGAATAAGGCAATGAAAAAATATTCCTACATTATTACCAAAAAAGCTATGTGGATGTGTCCTTATAGTTTACCAGAAGTCAAATTCAAGTTGAGATGGTCTTTACCTTCAGTTTTCAAAAAGTGAAGGCTAATCAGTGGAAGCAGCTAGACATGTTGCCACTAGAAGGAGCTCCTGCACAGTGAATGAAAAATGTGCAGCTGCTGAATTATTAATTTTTTTAAAATGTACAAGTGGAGCCCTGTGGAATCTCTCTCCTCTCTCTCTTGCTCTCTCTCTTCTTAGTGTGTTCCTATAGATTTCTTTGAAACCTTTCTTATTGTGTGTCTATAGCTGATATAGAGAGCCTATAATGGATAAATTATTTTGCAAATGACTGGAATAATATAATGTAAATGTACACATTTATATCCTGTTTATCTTCCATGGCAATGGCAGTGGCTCCAGTTACAAGGCAATTCTTATTTTGAAAGTTTCCCCTTACTTTTGACCACTGCATACTCAGGAGGAACATAAAGTGTATGTGTGTGTGTGCATGTGTGAATATTTCAGAATACAAAATAGATTCAGATGTGTATTTGGGGGTCAATAGCAGCACCCCTCAGTTTTAACATTCTGCCCAGCATAATTTTATTTATTTATTTATTTATTATTACATTTATATGCTGCCCATCTCACCATAAAAGTGACTCTGGGCAGCTTGCAAATAAAAGCTATAAAACCATTATAAAAATAGAAAAAGTACAAAACATAGAAAATAAAAGAGGGAAACTAAAAGGTGGAGAGAGCGTCTTAAGCCACCAAACACCCCCAGGGCTGCCTATCACTCTTGGATCATCCATCATCCATTATTTGATTTTCAGTCATCTGTAGGTGAGCTGAAGAATGAAAAATCTCATAAAGTTAAATAGTGTCACTTTACTTTATTTACCATTTTATTCCTGCATGTGGCAACTTTGAACCAACTAACATTTGTCAAATGCTCGAGAAGTTGAATAAAATTGTTTTAGGTTTAGAGCCAGTCCGTGAGCCATCAATCACAATATGATGCCCACCTCTTAAATAGCCAACCAACCATTTCAGATGTATAGATGAGAAATGTAATATTCCATGTAGCTGTGTTTGTGGAAGGCTTTAACACAGAGCTGTTATAATAACAAGCTGTTGAAGGCAAAACCATTAGCATCTCCAAAGAAGAATTCTAGACAAGAACTCCAGTTACTGTTCCCCCCCCCCATATATTTCCAGCAGTGGCAAGGCAGGCAACCATGAAATGGAGAATCAGGAGCCCAATCTTTGGCTGATATAAATCAAACTAGCTCCGTGAAGGTAACTGGTGTTCTCTTGATTTAACCAATTGGAATGAATTTCCTGGAATTACCATTAAAGGTCCATGGTGTGGAGGAAGAAACTGAAGAGGATGAACATTTCCATATTTTGAAGATCCCACTTTTACCAAATGTGACAGAATGATCTTAAGAAAAGTCACTTTTATGGCTTTGAATCAAATGGTGGACAACTTTAACTGTTTTTGTGGACTTCACAGACTCTTGGTAGAGCTTTGAGAAGATTCTCTGCTGTTTTATTTATCACCTCAACCAAGCAGGTTCTCTGTCTAACTCCTGTTATTTGCAGAACTCCTGTCCTTTACCTTCAGTACCTGCCTCCTGGATTTTAGCTTTCACTACTGATGGAAAAAGAGAGGGATGCGCAGCTATTCAGAACCGAAGCAGGAAAGGTGATCCATTGTGGGGGTGCTCCTTGTACACGTCAGCAGCTCCTTAAGGAAGCCATCCTTTTTTGATAAGGGTATTTTGCCAGACAAGCAGGAAATGATAGGGTTGTTGGTAGAATACTGTCACTATCATTCTCTGTCACTATCACTATTCTCATAGGCAACAGATGGTGAATATTGATTGTGTCCATTTTCTATTGAAAGCAAGTTGAAGGGAGCCCCAGGTGTGATATTGCATGAACCTGTGTTAGAATTAGGTAAGAGAAGGAGTTGGTTTGGTTTGCATTTTAATGTGAACTGACCTTTCCTGAATCTGTATCTAAATTAGAATGCAGATCAACTCTAACATTCACACTTTTCAGAATATGCTGCTGTTTACATCTCAAACAATGCATACTAAAATGTATATATAACTTTGAACAAGGACACTAAAATACAGATTACTTTTTGTGCAGACATTTTTTAAAAAGAAAATACAAACATGTGCATAAAAAGGACAGAATAGATACAGGGTGGCAAAAATGAGTACAATCAAACCTGACAGTTGCACTTTTAAACTTCTGTTTAAATTTGTTGATCACGCTTTCCTCTACTCCAAACTCTTTCCCCCACCACTGGCTGATCTCTCCTTTATGAGTACACTGAGCTTGCAATATAATAATGCAGTGGGTTCACACATTGAGCTGACCCATGATTTGATTTGTTTGTGACTTAGAGCGATGTATGAACTAAGCCATTGTGGCTTAGCAACGTCCAGTGAATTTATTCAACTAATCATGGTTAAAAACTCCTGGCTTAGTGTGACATGTGAGCCCAGCCAATCATTTTCTAAAGGCGAGTTATTCCATGGCTGAAGCAAGGTTTGAACTTTAGACTTCTTGATTCAAATCGGCTCCAACACTTAACCACAACACTACACCAGTTCTTATATTACCATACGTTTAGGCAGCTAAAATGACCACTAATAAGTCTAAGTGGGTTCTTTCTGTCCTGGTGCTTTTCTATTTTCTTTCTTTCCTCCTCAAGGAATTCAATTCTGGGGCACATATATTAGTGAATCATGAACTGAGGTCTGTGGGTGGTAGCTAAGCCTAGTAATCTAGGATTTTTCTATTGAGTCTTTTCTGGACATTTCCTGCTGTGGTCTAAGGTTCTCCTTTGGGATTCTTTGGGATCTCTACTGCAGCTGCCTGAGGGGTCAGTAAAGGGCTGGAAGGAGACTAATTAAATAATTGTTCTTAGAAGTCTTGGCAAACAAAGGTTCCAGTCTGTGACTGAATCCCCTTTGATGCCGCTACATTCTTTTGCAATGAATTTCTTCCAGATTTCACTGAGATCAACAAACCGCAATTTGTCTGGGGCCTCAAAGAGGGGCCTTCAATCAGGGAGCATTTGATGATTAAAAAAGCAGGAAAAGCAGCTTTGTTGATCAGAGCAGAGACTTGGGAGACAAAGGGTCATGTCTTTATACCCCCGTCGCACTCATATGATTCTGGAAAAGCCACTGGCATTGTGATCTTAGACATATTTCTAAGTTTTAGTAGCAGTTACTTCTGGGTAAATGTACCTAGACTTAGTAGCTATGCTACATCTATACATGGTGTGTACATACATTTATTCTTTCTTCTCCACAAGGATACCTTTGGCAGTAAGAGAGTACAGGGAAAATATAGATTGATTGTCCTTCCATACATTGATTTCTGTTGAGAAGGCTGGTCACAAGCTATCCATCACTTCTGACTCCAAAGGATGCTAATTACCCCCTCCTTCTTCTACTTGACTTCATCTAAATGGGTGGGCATATCTGAAAATTATTTTCCAAGAATATCCATGGGCGGCGGCTGTTGTTATTATTATTGTTATTATTTTTCTTCGAAAACATGTAAAATTAGAGGCTAGTCCTTAATTAAAAGAATCTTAAGGGTTGCGGTGTAAACATGGTTTGGATGTACCACTTTGGTTCTCATACAATTGAATCCTTGTCCATGTCCAAAAATCAAACCAAAAGAGAAAACTCAGTCTGAGGGACAAGGGCTCCAGCTTCAGTCATACGGTTATGTGGAAACCATATACATGGAAAACACATGTGAACTCCCTGTCATAATCTTGATGGTGCAATCCAAAGATGTTTTTTTCTTCATGTTATTGACAATAACACCTCTGTCTATTGCTACAACCAGTCAAAGGATCTATGAATGAAGTGTGGCTGCCCTTAAGAAAGTGGGCAGCTACTATCTTTATTTCTGGAATATTTTGGAAAGAGAGTCACTTGGGGGACTGTGTGTGGGGAGGGAAGGGGAGAAATGGGTGCTTCAACAAAACATGGCTACTTCAGGGGGAGTCCTTATGGTTGCTGTAGCAGCAGCCACGTCCCCCTCATGAATCAGTTCTGGGCCCATTTCAGATGTGTCAGAATTTCAGAGATGTTCCAAGATGTTATAATTTTCACACACTTGGCCAGGCAAGCCTGTAACTAACTGCAGAATTTTGGCAGCCCAAAAATAGCCGTGGAAACCTTTTCCTAGGCATTTACATTTGGATCATACTTCTCTGCGGTGTCTAAATCTGACACAGCAGCATGTTCTGTTAACAGTAGGACTGATTTCAGCAGTTCAATTTACAGTGCAGAGCAATGCTCAGGGCAGCTTTCAATTTCACCTTGAATGGCTGGGAGTACCTGAGTTCCTGTGCCTTTGGATGCCAGAGTGCTTCAGCTCTTTGCTGATGGAATCCGAGAGCTCATGCTGCAATTTTCCATGGGTTAAATGCTGCTTTTCATATGATCTGCTTTGGGCAGGTGCCAAATGCAGATTGAAGCTCTGCGGTGCAGGTTTTCAAGGATTTAAACCTCATGTGTGTCCAAGCTTACAAAGAGGTTCTCTGCAGTCCTGCGGCTGAAATTAAACCAGCCTTTATGGATACAGTTTGTTAAGCTATTAATGGCTTTTGTACCAATCCCATGCATCTTTGTCAACGGTGTCTTTCCCATACATCTTAATCCTTCCTCTAATTCATCACAGGAGTGTTTGGTATCTGTATTTAATTTTGGAGTGTGTTTCCATTATATTCGTTCCAATATTAGCACACTTGACTGAGGGAGTTCTCAGCACACTCCTGAGGCCAGTGGCTGAAATGATTCCTGATTCTGTTCATCAGTTCCCCAGCTGGCCACATCGACTTGCCTGCAATTTCCTTTTAAGCTATGCTGAATTCTGTGTGTTTGGGCATATGGGGTGCTGATGCAGATTGGGGCCATACTGCTAAGGAGAGAGATGATTTAACCCTTTCTCACTGCACCAATACCCAACTTAAATAATGTCCCCCACTCCCAAAGTATTAGCTACGGAGAGAAAAATACTTATATGACACTGGGGAAAAGCTGAAGCACTTACCCGTCTGGTTATTATCATTATAATGTCTAATTATTACTATTATTTATGGATATTGCTCTACCTCTCAAACAGAGCTCAGAGTGGTTTTCTTAAAAAAAATATCGAGAATTGCATTGAATTTTAAGGTACCCTGAAATTTGAATCACAGCAAAATGTACAGAAACATGTCACTGTGGAATCCTTTTCCACCAAATTTTTACTATGCTTATATCTCTGTTCCCCCACTCACAAAATGTTTGCTTTCCTTGCATTTTGGACCTTGCTTGGGATTTGTATTTTGCAAATACTTCTTTCATCTAACTCAAAGGTATCCCATTCCCAATGCATTCATGAAGATCATTCAGTGGCCTGTTAGAACCAGTGAATGGAGCAGAACTTAACGTTGAGTAAACTCGTGTGCAAAAAAAGGAATATTGTTTAAAAACACAGCCTGTGAGCACGTTCAGGTTCTTATTCTTACACTTTTAGCCCACCCAAGCATAAAGAAACACACGCTTAGACATTGCAGGTAGAAAAAGTAAGTACAAAAGAGTTCTTACATTTATTCGGTCCAGGTACAGCCATTTCAGTAGAAAATTGGTTTCAGTTCTTCTTTCTGATCCCTAAACTGAATACCCCTGGCCCTGTTTGCTGCCAGAGGCTGCGTGAAGAAAGGGGGGAAAAATCTCCTAGGCCCATCCATGTGGCCAAGATGGAGGGAGAGCAGCTTGCATGCTGCTTCTCTGTCGGTGGAAGAATCAGAGAGAGAGAAGAGGAAGTGGGAGGGGCAACAAGCAACTTCCTCTAGAAGTACAGAGTTTGCCTCCTAGAGCAATCACCCATATGCTAATGAGGCATGCTTGATTTGCTGAATTCCAACAATTCAGAAGAGACTAAACTATAAATATCAGTATTTGCCTTTTGTCCTCCTTGCTTTCCAAAAGAATGTCAGCAGCAACCTTATTGGTGTAGGAACTAACTTCCCATTTGCTGTAAGAGAAAAATTCTGATTTGTCCAAGGGGGGGGGGGAATGCCTACAGTGATAGGAATCCGGGAAGTTCTCGTCTTTGGTTCTGGATGGGGTGGCACTGCCCCATTCGGAACTGGTGCAGAACTTGGGGGTCCTTCTAGACTCACGACTCCTGCTCGAAGAGCAGGTGGCAGTCGTGGCCAGGAGGGCCTTTGTGCAGCTTCAGCTTGTGCACCAGTTACGCCCATTCCTGGATCGCGATGCCCTCCGAATGGTCACTCATGCCCTTGTCATCTCTCCCATATAGACTATTGCAATGTGCTTTACATGGGGCTACCCTTGAAGAATATCTGGAAGCTACAGCTGGTACAGAATGCGACCGCACGGGCAGTTACGGGTGCACCAAGATCAGCACACATAACACCTTTGCTCCGCGAGCTGCACTGGGTGCCGGTTTGCTTCTGGGTCCAATTCAAGGTGTTGGTTATCACCTTTAAAGCCCTACATGGCATGGGGCCAGGATACCTGAGGGACCGTCTTATCCCCATAACATCGACCCGCCCCACCCAGTCATGCAGAGAGGGCATGCTATGGACCCCATCAATAAAAGAATTTCATCTAGTGGGGTCCAGGAGGCAGGCCTTCTCTGCAGTAGTGCCCATCCTTTGGAATATCCTGCCCCCAGAGTTGAAGCGGGTTTCCTCACTCACGGCCTTCCGAAAAAATGTGAAAACCTGGTTCTGCCGCCTAGCTTGGGACGGGAAAGGTAATAGCTCCTCCTGGGGGTGGCTAGTACCATAATATCCTCCCCACTCTTAAGATTGATTCGCCTAGATTGGATTTTATACTTATTTATTATATCATATTGATTATTGTAATTTTATACTTGTATTTTAATTGCAATTTTTATTGTAAGCCGCCCAGAGTCCCCCAATTGGGGGAGATGGGCAGTCATATAAATTTAAATAATAATAATAATAATAATAATAATAATAATAATAATAATGCCAAGGGTAGGGGAAAAAATCTGCTTTTCTTCATTTGATCCTGGGGACAACAGCAAGCAAAAAATGTTCAGAATGCAGAACTCCTGAAGATCACAGTAATCGTTGTCCAGAAGCTATGCAGCTCTCTATGTTGGTTATGAACAAAAATGCTGTGAATCATCCTGTTACAGAAAACGTCCCTTTTAAGTTTTAGTATGCTATGGTTATAAAGGAGGGAACAATGAACATAGATGGAGAAATTGAAAGGGTTTTTTTGTTTTGGTCTTGTCCAAAGCTCTCTTGTTATGAACTTAAAGTAGGAGGGAGCTAAACTGATTTCTTCCATTTGACTGTGGGTAACTATATGAGGAGAGCTGAGAATCCATTTGTTTTCAGTTTAACAAGAGAATGTAAAAAATACCCAGAATAATAACTCCATAGCAGTAAGTTGATGCTGTTATCCCATTCCTCTCATGTATCAGGTTTCATAGGAGGCATGGGAATAAGTACCAACTCTCCAAAACCTCCAGGAACAGCCAAAGTTTCACAGACTCAACATGGCTAAACAAGTTGCCTGATAGTAGACAAGAAAAAATCCTACAGACATAGAGGATCTGCTTAATGCAGAGCACAGGAATGAAGCCCTGGATATAATCTGATCCAGCACCAGGGCTTAAATCCTAGGCCTTTTCCTCCCACCCATTTGAGTCTCTGGACTTTTGCCCATTCTTTTCCTGGCCTTGAAAGTTGGAGATCTCTGGTTCATGTTTGCATGACAGTTCTGTCTGGCCTGGGGCTTGTTTGTCCCCACCTCACCAGTTTCAGCCCTTGCAGTGGATGGCCATCACCAACTAGCAGGTTTTGATATTAATGGTAACCACCAGTCCAAGTGGTTCAAATGTGATCCTGGAAAATGTGATTATCAGCCCATTTTTCTTAGTAAAAAGTCAGTCCCTTAAAAGGCTAAGTTTCAGGTGCTAGTTTGATTTTTGCAGCCTGAGGTTCAAAAGACAATACTTATTATTTGTCTTACAAAATTGTAAGGCCACTTTGAGGAAAGTATATTTCACAGACACAGGATGGTGAGCATCAAGGAAGGGACTATCAAGAAGTGGGAATACAGTATGTTGCTATTTCTAGAATCATTTCTCCAGCTAGAAGTGCAACCCCACTGTTACCCTTCTTTCTGCTGCAACACCTTTTCTCTATGTGGGTTCCTCAGGTTCCCTTCTCTAGCAATACTGTAGTGCTAAAACATTATGTGCATTCATGAGAATTTGGGCAGGAATAGCTTCTGAATGTACTTCTCTGGTCCCTACCCAAATTCCCATGAATGCACATAAAGTTTGCTTTAATTGCACACAGGGCATTTAAATAGCCTAGAGTGGATGTATCTTAGAGAAGTAACATGGAAGACACAGCTTTCCAAACTGTGTGTTGCAACACAATACTGTGTCGCCTGCGGGGCCCAGGTGTGTCGCGTCAAAACCCGGAAGCGCTGATGGCACGCTGCCGTGGCACGCAGCCACACGCACGGCGGCGGTGGGCCATCAGCGCTTCCGGGTTTTCGCACGGCACACAAGGACACCACTGCCGCCACCACTGTGGCGTGTGAAAATCCGAAAGCACCGCAGTGGCGGCAGTGCGCAAAAACCCAAAAGCGCCGCGGTAGCGCAGTGGCAGCGCTTCCAGGTTTTCTTGTGCGCCGCCGTTGGTGTGTCACCACGGGAAAAGTTTGGAAAGCCCTGATGTAAGATATAGAAATATAAGCCATTTATTTATTTTATTTATTATTTAAATTTATATGACCGCCCATCTCCCCCAACGGGGGACTCTGGGCGGCTTACAATAAAAATAAGATTAAAATACAATATAAATACAATATGACACAATAAATATAAATATAAAATCCAATCTAGCGAATTAATCTCAAACAATAGGGAGGGTATTATGATACTAACCACCCCCGGGAGGAGCTATTACCTTTTCCTTCCCATGCTAGGCGGCAGAACCAGGTTTACAGATTTTTCCAGAAGGCCGGGAGGAGGAAATCCGCCTCAACTCTGCAGGCAAGATATTCCAAAGGGCGGGCGCTGGTGCAGAGAAGGCTCGCCTCCTGGACCCCTTTAGATGGAATTCTTTTATTGATGGGGTCCGTAGCAAGCCCTCTCTGCATGATTGTGTCATCATCATCATTGGCAATCACTCGTAGCCGAGTAAGATTGTCTTCCAAGGGTAAAATTTTAACAGTGGATCCGTAAGTGGCTGTAAAGGCCAATTCTGGATCTGCACAACCTCCCACAATGAGGGCATAGGTTTCCGGGTGGGAGACGGTCATGATGAGGGTTTGCTTGACGTGCCTTCCTTTTAGCTCTTTTCTCCCTTTCTCCCTGTACTCGTGCTTCTTCAAAGTCCATAGCGCCATTAATAAAGGCTGACCTCCAATTGAAACGCTCATGAGTTAGGGCTTCCCAGTTCTCAATGCTGATATTACATTTTTTAAAATTAGCTTTGAGAGTGTCTTTGAATCTCTTTTGCTGTCCACCAATATTCCGTTTTCCATTCTTAAGTTGGGAGTAAAGTAGCTGCTTTGGAAGACGATGGTCAGGCAGATCAATGTTATGTGGATAAGACGGTCCATCTGGTATCCTGGTGCCTGGCACTGTTTGTTTCTTATAATTTTCTAAAATATTTCAACTAAAATATTATTTCAAAAACAGTTTTTATTGAATATAACTCTCCTCCCTAAACTTCCTTCCTTCCTTCCTTCCTTCCTTCCTTCCTTCCTTCCTTCCTTCCTTCCTTCCTTCCTTCCTTCCTTCCTTCCTTCCTGTATACTCATGACACTTATTTTCTTGACTGTGATCTTAACTGTGAAGCTTCTGTTTAGCAAAACATATGGTATGCTTCACATCTCTATAAAGAGATAAAGTACCTACCATGCTTATAACCTACTAATTAGAATAAGTATCCAGATTTGAAAATGGAGCAAATATAAATAGCTTATGGTTTTATTTTCTACTGATAAAAGGGAAGGCATGTGCTTGCTGATCTATTAGCATGGCATGTGTTTAAGTTACTAAATTCCACAGTTCCTGACAGATTTGGCCATTGGAAGGCAAATATGTATTTTATAACATAGACCTCCAATCTGCTATCACATTTTTTCACAGTTTCCTTGTGCTACAGATAATTTAATCCACGTATTTCTTCTTTCCGTAGGGGCGATCTGTAGACTTATTTATTAGGGAAAAAAAACACCACTTCTAGAATGTAGCACTCTTGTGCTGTGTCAGCTATGGGAAGACACTGCGAGGCACCTTTTCAAAGCTTGTGCATTCTTAGAACATCTTTCTATCCTGCTCTGAGCTACCTTTAATCCATCACAACTGAGAGTTCAGTTTTGGAGTTGCCCTGAAGCAATGGGGTGACTGCCTCAAATGGCAGTTGTGAGGAAGGGCAACACTGATGTGCTGAAGGACACAATTACTGTATATGTGCCATGTGGTCTCCCCTACATCCTCCAAGCTACCTTCTTGACAATAGAAATTGAAGATGCTGTCATGCTGGCAGAATGTTAGAATCAGTGGCCAATCCTGAAGTGGGTAGGTGGCACTACTTTGTCCTTTGCCTCAGACATCAAAACCTTTCCATCTTTTAAAAAAGTACTGATGTAAATAATCCAGAAATATATGAGGTTTGATACCATACCATAACAGAGAAGCAATGAGTAATGGTGATATTAAAACAAACCTGACAGATTTAAGAAGCAATATCATTCATTTGCCTTCTTTGTCATGGTGGATGTGAAATATGAACTCAGTGGGGCAGGATAAGGCATCTGGATTTGAGAGAAAGCAGTACAAGCATGGCTTATTACCTGGAAAATATGGATCAATATGGCACTCGTGCCTTTTAATACGGCAGCAATGAAAATGTTGGAAACATCTGGCAGACTGGCAGTTTGCTATTATCAAGCTTAAATTGTTTGCTGGCGCATACCATTCTAGTGTAGCCATAAGAATTTAATTACATTTTACAATTTTTAAGCTAATGCATGATCTGTACCAGGATTATGCCTGGGCTGACTGCAAAAAAGATATTGGCAGTCCAGCTTTTAAAAGTTAATATCATTAATATGGGATTATTTGTGGAATTTCCTATTTATCCCAGAGCCAGGATATTAACCAGGCTTCCAAGTAGATCAGTCTTAATTTACAGTCAATTGTACAGAATTTATGATGCATTTAGACATGCAATTGCATTAGTGCTTTTGAAAATGAATCAGTCCTTCTAGAAAAGTGTCTGGTGAAATAAAAATCAAGCACTCAACATTGGACTCATTGGGTAACTCTGGAAAGCAATGGGATGTGATTCAGCCTGTTCAACATGTGGACGGAAGTAAGATTAACCAATACAAATGAGGAGTGGGTGACTTTCTCAGTCTTCCAGACAATTTCTTTCTAGTTTTTCAAAGGCTGAAGAGAACCCAGTCATGGATGCTCACATGGGAAGTCTATTGCTACAATTGGGGAGGTACAGTGGCACAAAATAAGAGAGGAATGTTAAGTAGTAGATCTGCAGTTGTTTCCCCTGGTTCCATGCTGCCCAGGGAGGTTGGACTTCAATTCCCATCACTCAAAAGTGTTGGGAATATCAGGAATCAACTCAGCATTGTCTCACAAGCATAAAGGAGGGGCTTTTCTAGTAAAACGTATCTCTACTGTGTTTGGGGGATGTTCCTGAGTCACCTGATTTCCACTTCCTGCTTATTCTCTGTCTTGGAGATTTAGTCTCCATTTTTTTCTTCTTCCAATACACATGTGCATGCAGGGGGGCCACTAAAAAATGTGGGTCTCATCCAAATATCTCGCTTGCATGCACCGGAGATGATTAAGTGGTTTTCTACAATGAATCTACTTGTAACCAGACCTACAGAATAAATGTAAGCTATCTTTATCTTTCTTCATCTAACTAATGTGTGAAGACTGGATTTATTTCTGAATGCAATTAAGCTTTATGTGCAAGCCTTCCTTGGGTACACGCGTTTACTCTGCAAGATTGTTGATTGCTGCTTGGAGTCCTTTTACTAACCTTTAACACTCCAACAAAAAGCAACTTAACATTGGATGTGCTGGTTGGAGATGATATGTGCTATGGACTGACAGATCTGGAAGGCACTACATTGGATAAGGCTGATTCACAATCTGTAAGAAGCAAAGCTAAGAAATGGCTGTTGTGGGTCTTCCGGGCTGTGTGGCCGTGTTCTGGAAGTTGTGGTTCCTAACGTTTCGCCAGCATCTGTGGCCAGCATCTTCAGAGGGCAGGAGCACAGATAGAAGCAAAATCTCTGTGCCTTCTTAAAGCTAAGAAACTCTTCAAAGTGTATTTGCTCCTTTTCCAAGGGACAGTCAAGTGTTCTTCATGTGTAGAAACTGAACAAGCACAAAGAAACAGACCACTATACACTGAGAAGCTCCATAACCAGCATGAAAGGAAAATTAAGTATGCCCCTGGATTAGCCTGCTAGGATGGAGGGTTGGCCAAGAAGCCTGAAGAATGAGGGAGAGCTGCCCTCTAACAAAAGAAAACAAGAAATAATAATTTGTTATTTTTAATGTGTGTAAATCATAACAGAAAAGAATGACACGAATGTTCTACAGAGCTGACCGTAGTATTAGCTCCAATATAAATTTGTGAAAACGTTGTCAAGCCCCCTAAAACGTGTCTGACTAAGTTAGATTGGTAGCATGATACATCCACATCTGGATGATTTGGAGGTCTCTATTGTCCTTCATTAGCCTTGCTTCATGTTGTTTCCCCCATCCCTTTCCCTCCATCCCAATAGGCTAATCCAGGGGTATACTTAATCAACAACTTTGAGTGGATGTAAGACTTCTCCCTTGGTTTCTATGGGACATTGCCTTTGGCCATATAAGAGACTGTGGGAAGAAAATGGGGAACAAGGAATTTGGTTTATGTGTGAAAAGGCAACACAATCCAGATGTGAGACACATGGGAAGAAAGTGTTTCAAGAAGACTCCACCTTAATTAATTCACTATAGCTGAAGCTGGGAATTTATTCTTACAGTTTTCAGGATTCTGTCTTTAAGACAGTATTAAATATACCTTCCTGAAATCAGTATTGTTCTTCCTTCCATGGTTTGTCAGCTACATGGGGCTTGAGAAGTTACCTGCAGAGTCTCCAGGACGATCATCATCAATCCTCCCCCTCTATCCTGGAATTGCAGCTGATGAAGCACCTGAAACTTGGATTGGCAATCTTCACAAGGCACACCACCTTTACTTTACCCATCCAGGTTTCAGTAACACATGTCAGGTCTGCCCTTTCATCCAGGATCAAATCATGGATGAGGAGAGCTTTAGTGCAGAAAAATCTGCATTTTACAACACTAACTGGAACCCAGGATACTCTGAAGCACTGCTACCTTGTACCCAAATAGAGACCAGGGGGCTAGAAAAGGAAAATAAGATTATTTTTGCTATCCTCCTTTCTTGATTGTGACCTGTCCTCCATCTTCCACCATATCTTCCTCTGCTCATTCTTACTTCAATGGCACATCCCCTTCTCCAAGTCTTCTTCTACCCTACCTATATTCCTGTTTCCCAATGACTCATAGATAATACAACCAGATAGGGCAGTGTTTCTCAACCTTGGCAACTTTAAGTTGTGTGGACTTCAACTCCCAGAATTCTATAATACCTCAATCTTATATTTTCCCCTCATACATTACATTCATATGGTCTACCCAGGGCTGCTTTAACGTTAAAAAGCAACTTTAAAGTTGCTTTGGCAACTTTAAGTTGTGTGGACTTCAACTCCCAGAATTCTATAATACCTCAATCTTATATTTTCCCCTCATACATTACATTCATATGGTCTACCCAGGGCTGCTTTAACAAAGTCACTATGCAGCCATTCCATATCCATGACTACCCCTGCCTACCTCCCCCTCCAGATTTGGTCATACCCAATTCTAGCAGGTAAAGGCTCTCCTCACTCCAGGTTCTTATGCTTGAGGACCAGTCTACTCCCCCTCCTCCTCTCTGGAAGCATCAACCCAAACCAAGTTCTTTGCCTGGTCCAATCCAAAATAAAATCTCCCACATTCCTATTGGTCCCCAGCCCCCACCTCTTCATCCTCCTCTATCCAACCCCAACATTATCCTGCTCAGTTCTAAAATGTAAGGCAATTTTCTTGAGGGTTCATGTAATGTTCTTAACTTCAATGTCCAAATAAACACCTCTCCATGCAAGGCATTGCAACATAGTACAGGTTTATTAAGGTTACATGTACTGTAAGTCAAGACATAGGTTAAGACCTGAATGACAGTTCCCGCCAAGGAATTGAATTTTGACTTCTCCTCCCTTGGTGCCAGCCCCCTCCAAACATGAGGTCATTGTCCATCGCCCTTTCCCACTCTGCAGCAGCCCCCTCCTGGATCATGCAGGTGTTCGACCTTGAGGAAGAACAAACAGGCTGTAATGGTCTGGCGCGAACATTCTGGCGTGGCGTTTGGAATGCACTCCCCCTTCTCCCTTGGCGCGCTGTCTCTGGCTGACACGTATCTACCGTGGATCCGCTTTCAGTAATGGCAGGACTTGCACAGAGATCCTGACATGCCGCCACCTCAAGAAAAACAACAATTAAGCATATAAAATACTAAAGCAGTTGAAACCGGTTACTAAATATGTAAGAGAAAGCAGAAAGAGAAATTAGAATGCACAACAGGATCAATGGGGTTTGTGGGGGAAATTACAATGAAATTGAGCAATGAGCTTAGGAGCTCGGATATCTGTACTTTCCACCCACTCGTTAAATCCTTTGGGCAGATGTAGCCACTGAACAAGATATTGTAATTTCCCCCTATGAAGTCTGGAATCCAAAATTTCAGTGATTCAAAATGCTGACTCCGTCCACCAGGAGAGGTGGTGGTTCGGATGTTTCAGGATGCCACGTAGCAGACGGGTGATACGGTTTCAACAAACTGATGTGGAGCACAGGATGAACTTTTCTGAAGGTCTTGGGAAGTTGCAACTGAACAGTAACAGGATTAACCACTTTACAAATAGGAAAAGGTCCAATATATTTCAAAGCAAGTTTTTTCGAAGGTTGTGTAGAGCGAAGATGTTTGGTGGATAAATAACTTTATCTCCCACTTTCAACTCCCATTCTGGAGCTCTTTTTTGGTCTGCAAATTTTTTATACGTGTCCTTAGCCTCTTGGAGGGTTTGTAACATTACTGGCCAGTTGGCCATCATTTTTTCAATCCACTCATCTGCTAATACTGGAGTGGCAGTGGTTTGATTTGGTGCAGAAGGAAACTCAGGAATGGGGACAAATTCCTGTCCCATACCTATTTTAAAAGGAGAAAACCCAGTGCTTTTATGTACAGCGTTGTTGTAGGCGACTTCAGCGAAAGGTAATAAATCTACCCAATTGTTTTGTTGGTGGCTAATGGAACACCGTAAATATTGTTCTAATATGGCATTAAGGGGCATGGTGGTTCAGCAGGTAAGACACCAGGCTTGTCGATCGGAAGATCGCAAGTTCAGAGGTTCGAATCCCTAGCCCCGCGTGACGGAGTGAGCTCCCGCACTAGCCCCAGCTCTTGCCAACCTAGCAATTCAAAAGCATGCAAATGCAAGTAGATGAATAGGTACCACTTTGGTGGGTAGGTAACAGCGTTCTGCACGCGTCATGCCAGCCACATAACCGCGGAAGCGTCTTTGGACAACGCTGGCTCTTCGGCTAACAAACGGAGATGAGCACCGGCCCCTAGAGTCGGACATGACTGCACAAATGTGCGGGGTGAACCTTTACCTATGGCATTAAGATGTTCAGTCGCTCCGTCTGTTTCCGGATGGAATCCAGAGCTTAAAACTTGTTCAGTCCCAATTAATTTTAAAAAGGTTTTCCAAAATTTAGAAGTGAAAGTACTGCCTCGGTCACTAATAATTCTCTCTGGGACACCATGTGGGTGGTAGACATGTTGCATGAACAATCTGGCTAGCTGAGTAGCTGGAGGAACCCCTTTACATGGAACAAAATGAGCTTGCTTAGAAAATAAATCCGTGACCATCCAAATTGCAGTCTTTTTCTTACTTTCAGGCAAATCAACAATAAAATCCATAGCAATTTGTTTTCAGGGTTGTGAAGGGTTGGCCACTGGCTGCAACAGTCCTTTGGGCTTCCCTGTCATCTTTTTTGCAGAAGCACACACTGGGCACGTTTTAACATATTCTTTAACATCTTTCCTTAATGTGGGCCACCAAAATTGCCTCCTTGTTAAATGTAAAGTTTTAACAAAACCAAAGTGTCCTGCAAGTTTGTGATCATGACTTTTTTCATGTATACTTTTTCTCATGGTCTCTGGGACATAAAGCTTTTCCTCGTTCCACCAAAATCTGTTATGTTCCTGAAGGTTTTGCTTATTAGCATTCCACCAGGGGTCTTTTAATGTCTCACTGCATAATTCTTTGATAAGGGGCGTTTCGGTGGGGAATGACTGTTTTTTGCTTCGGCTTCGTGTAATTGCTACTTTGCCCCCCTGGATCTCGGCTGTGCTGTTCTGTGGATTTGAGAGAGAGTCTGCCGCTGATGGGGCGGCAAACCCAACTGGGTTGGGGACATTATTGTGTCAATAATTTCTTCCCTCTGACTTTTGTATTGAGGTAATTGCAATAAAGTGTCAGCCAAACAATTTCTCCCCCCCCCCCCCAGGAAATACTTCAAGGTGAAATTAAACTGGCTAAAAAATTCAGCCCAACGTATTTGTTTCGAATTTAATTTCCTTGTTGATTTTAAAGCCTCCAAATTTTTATGGTCAGTCCAAACTTCAAACAGATGGGGGAACCCTTCTAACAGCTGCCGCCATGTTGCCAGAGCATGTTTGACGGCAAAAGCCTCTTTTTCCCAGACATGCCAGCGTCTTTCAGTTTCAGTAAATTTCCTTGATATGTACACATAAGTTCTCAACCTATTTTGCGAATCAGCTTGCAATAATATGGACCCAATCGCTGTATCTGAAGCATCAGTGTGTATTACAAAAAGCTTCTCAGCATCTGGGTGTTTTAAGATGGGTTTGGCCATGAATAGGGCTTTAAGTTTGTCAAACACCTCCTGACATTCAGGAGTCCATTTTAACTTTGCCCCAGGGCTTTTTGCTTTCACTGAATCGCCTTGGCTTTTGGTTTTCAAAAGGTCAGTTAAAGGCAAAGCAATTTGAGCATAGTTGAGGATGAACTGGTGATAGAAATTTGAGAACCCAAGGAACAATTGCAATTGCCTCCGGGTTCATGGAGGTTCCCAACCAAGAACCAAGCACCTTTGCTGGGTCCATTCTAATGTCTAGATTAGAAACTCTAAAACCCAAATAGTCCAGTTTTTCTTTATGAAATTCACATTTGGACAATTTCACATACAGTTGGGCATCTAGCAGTCTCTCTAACACGTCACGTACCAATTTCACATGCTCTTCCAGGTTTTCCAAATAGATTAGGATGTCATTTAGGTAGACCAGGACCCCCTTATACAAAAAGTCACGTAGAACCTCATTAATTAAGTTCATAAAGATTCCTGACCCGCCAGATAACCTGAATGGCATCACACGGTACTGAAAAGACCCCAAGGGGCAATTAAAAGCAGTTTTCCATTCATTTCCCTCATGGATCTGCATTGCTTTGGAGACCCAGCACTTTTGCCCCATTCTGGCCATGGGATTCCCAGGCAGCTCTGCAAAACATACTACTATCTGTGCAAAGCAAAGCATACTGGTCATTTAGCATTCTACTACATTAGCTATCAGGTTACAGCCTCCCCCCTCCCCCCACTACCAGACTCAAGTCAGATGGATGACTCCAGCTCTGACATACCACCCTCCTTAAAACAGTTTTCCCCCCTCAGTCCCCAGCCCTCAAGGGTCAAGGATACTATCCATTCATTTGGGTTTTTCTGGATACTTCTTGTGGAATTTCTTCATCAGGTATGAAGCCTTTACATCTTTGCTGTTTACCCATTCAGTTTGAGTAGGAGGAAAATGTTTCCATTGTATTAGGTACTGCAGTGTTCCATGGTGTCGTCTAGAATCTAGTATGGCTTGGACCTCGAAATGCTGTTCTCCTTCCACCATTACAGGTGCAGGCAGTGGTGGTTCTGGATGCCGATGTGGGGATTCTCTGACTGGTTTTAATAAACTACAATGAAAAACAGGGTGAATCTTCCTCAAATTCTTTGGTAATTCTAGTTGCACAGTAACTTCATTTATAATCCTGGAAATCGGAACTGGCCCAATATACTTAGGTACTAATTTCTTGGAAGGCTGAGTAGATCTTAAATATTTGGTGGACAAATACTTTTTCACCAACCTTCATCTGTTATTGAGGTGCTCTCTTCCGATCAGCATATTTTTTTATAATCCGCTTTTGCATCTGCAAGTGCCTTTTCAATTATTAGCCAAGTATCTGTCATTTGTTTTATCCACTCGTCTAGTGCCAAAATCTTTGTTTCCTCTTTCAGCAGTTCAGGTATGACTACAAAGTCTTGTCCATTCACTGCTTTAAATGGGTTGAATCCCATGCTCTGGTGGACCGCATTATTGTACACCACCTCTTCAAATGGCAGCAGATCTACCCAATCATCTTGCTGGTAGCTGACAAAGCATCTCAGGTATTGCTCCAGTATTTGGTTCCTTCTCTCAGATGATCTGTCTGTCTGTGGATGGTGGGAGGAGCTTAGTGCTTGCTCCACCCCTATAAGTTTGAGAAATTGTCTCCAAAACTTTGAAGTGAACTGTACGCCCCGGTCACTGATGACCCTTTCGGGGGCTCCGTGTAAATGGTATATGTGATGGATGAACATTTTGGCTAACTGGCCAGCTGTAGGTAACCCTGCACATGGAATGAAATGGGTTTGTTTGGAAAATAGGTCTGTAACTACCCAAATAACTGTCTTCCTTTTACTTTCAGGGAAGTCAACTATAAAATCCATGGCAATTTTCCCTTTTGAGAGATGGGCTAGCATGTCCTTTATCAATGGAAGGGGATACTTATTGGAGGTGCACACAGCATTCAAGCCCCAGTAGTCGGTACACAATCACAATGATCCATCCTTTTTTTTTCTAAACAGCACAGGGGCAGCCATTGACGACATTGCAGGGTGAATGAATCCCCTTGCCAAGTTTTTGTCATTGAACTCACATAGTACTTCCTGTTCTTTATGGGTCATGGGCTATCAGGTTACAGCCTCCCCCCCCCCCACTACCAGACTCAAGTCAGATGGATAACTCCAGCTCTGACACCAATTTTACATTCTCTCCATCCATCCATCCCAACCTTACTCTCCTGCCACTATTTTTTAAGGATGCGAATGGATGTGATGTGACACCACCCAGCTCAAACAATGACATGCTACCCCTTATCCCACATGCTTTTACTGAGCTTGATTCCATCCACAGCACTGGAGTCTGAAAGCGTGATTTAGGCAGGACTCACACTATTGACTCATAGTATCTTCTGATAATCACCCACCTATCACTGTGCCAAATAACAGTAATGAAGACAGGCTTTATGTTGCCTCAATGATGTCCAGGTAAAGCTAGAATGTGCTAAAATGCATTAGTGGGGATCTCACCATAGTTAGGGCAGCTTGCTTTATTTATATCTGACCCTATATTTAATTTCTGTGAGTGTATAATGTAATGAATCACATAGTTAGTGCAGATGGATTTATTCCTGAACAATGTTTTGCCAGTAGACCAAATTCACCCAGGATTGTTTCTCCATTCAGTTTTGCTAATTATAGAAGGTCAGAAGACTTTTGCATGACTTTAGTCTTCTGCTGTGATGTTGCCAGTGTGAATAGACCAGTTATTTGTGGGAGTTAACTAATTACAGGAATATCTGCATCAACTCAAAGAGGGAAGAAGGAAAAGGGGAAAACACTGAAATGACAAGCACACCTCAGAAAGGTAAGACACAAAACAACATTATTCACCATGCAGTAAGAATGAAATTAGTCTCAGGCTTGTGTTATGTAACCTTGGAGATGAGCAGGACCTTACTGTCATGGCAACACAGGACCTGTTGACATACCTGTCTCAAAACGTTTACAGTGGAGATATTAACCGTGGTTTCTTCCAACCAGGTGGAAAGAGTCCAGCATGCCTTATTATCGTGAAAATCAATCACAAACTAAAGAGCTACTTCTGCAAAATGGGAATACTGAAGGGCACTCTTCAAGCGTTGCCCAACTTAGTTGCTAGAGTTCTATAGATGAGTCTCCTTGAAACAAGTTCTGTAGCACAACTCAGGCAGCTAGTTCATAGAAATTTTTGCAGGATATTCTCATAGGCCACCCAACAGTTGTTCTTTGCCCAACTGTCTCCTTGTCTCTAAAATCCTGCCACATTTATTGCCACTATCTGAAGGTGTGAACATTCTACAATAATTCTTTCAAAGTTGTCTGGGTGGTTTTTCTATTCGTTAGCAGGATTTTACTTTAGGGCTGTGTTTTTCAAATTTGGCAAATTTAAGATGTGAGGACTTCAATTCCCAGAATTCCTCAACCAGAGACTTGCAAAAACTTTAATTTGGAGGTGGCTGGGTGACACTTCTAACACATACATACAGTATGCTTCCGGGTGCAATTCAAGGTGTTGGTTTTGACCTTTAAAGCCCTACATGGCATGGGACCAGGATACCTGAGGGACCGCCTCATCCCCATAACTTCAAACCGTCCCACTCGATTATGTAGAGAGGGCATGCTTCGGACCCCGTCGGTAAGGGAGTTTCGGTTGACGGGGTCCAGAAGGCGTGCCTTCTCGGCAGTGGCACCTGCCCTTTGGAACATTCTGCCCCCGAAGGTGAGGCAGGCCCCATCACTCCTATCCTTCCGGAAGAATTTAAAGACCTGGTTTTGCCGCCTCGCGTGGGACGGGAATAGGAATAGCTCCTCATGGGTATGGTTGGTGTCTTAGAGCCCTTTTAAGATCATGTGGGTCCTAGGTTGGTTGAGATCGCCCGCTTGGATTTTCTATTTAATTTATAATAATAAGTAATTATATATTGTATTGCATATTTTTAGTAGAATTTTAATTTTTATGTTTGTAAACCGCCCAGAGTCCCCTGTGGGGGAGATGGCGCGGTGATAAAAGTCTAATAAATAAAAAATAAATAAATAAATACATATATACATACAGTATATACTGTCCACCCCTAGTACAGATTCAAGGGGGTTAAAAAACAAACACTGGTGACATTGTATTTTTTTTACATGCCTGTCCTCATGCACAATGTTTTAAAAAAATGGTAGGAGGCAGGAATTAGGCTGACAACATCTGCAGGCAGCTGTACACCTTTGCCTGATGTGATAAGGTTCTACCAACCTGCAGCTGCTAGCTCTAGCAGGATAAGTCATTACGTGTGAAAGGGGAGAACTGCCCACTTTCTACTTTTATTAACTTTTATTGAGGTGAACTGACACTACAATTAGATGGAATGCTGCTTCTGCTTCCTCCAACAGCTGTCAGCTTTATTAAAAGAAAGAAAATGGTTATTGATTTCATTTATTGTTGCATTTTGTTTTGAATGAGGAGATGACATACTTGTGGGACTTTCAGCTTGAGGTACCACAATAACTTGGTCAACTTTGGGGACCATGGTTGAGGATAGAGGAGCCATATTGCACCACAAATAGCCCTGTGTAATAGAAGAGCTATAATGAGGCAATGATTGTCTATAGCTTTGCTTCCTTCTGCTTCAATTAGAGCTGATGTAACAATAGTTAGACCTTCCGACATCTCAGGCACTGGCCTTAGAGAGTGAAGAAGCAGGAAACCCCAATAAGCCATGATTCTCTTTTTAATATATTTTCCACAACAGGTGCAGGAAGTCCAAGAAGAGCTTTGTGGTCTTTGAGGCCTGTCCTGGTTAAAGACTGTGTAATGCAGTGCTTTCCAAACTGCCACTGTTGGCGACACACCAATGGTGGCAGCGGCGGCAGCGCAGGGGTGCGTGTGGGGGCGTGCGGCGGTGGTGGCGTGCACGGCGGCGGTGGTGTGCATGGCGGTGGCGGCAGTGGCGGCGGCCTCGTGTTTTCTGCTAAAATGAAGCGCTGATGGTGCACCGCCACTGTCGTTGCTGCCGCTGCCGCCATGCACACCGCCGCCGCACCACCGCCGTGCACGCCCCTGCCACCGCTTCCGGATTGTGTTGCGACACACTAAACTGTGTGTTGCGACACACTAAAGTGTCACGACACACAGTTTGGAAAGCTATGGTGTAATGAATTGACCTGAAAATGGAAGTCCAGTCACTACCTATCAGAGTTAAGAACTTGTCTAAATTGGTGGCCATAGCTCTCCAACATGGCTGTGTGAAGACTGTATCATTCTTGAGCTTGCTGTAGTGCAAGCTGATGTGTGCAGGAGGGAGGATGTGGGAAAGGAGGAATGAACTGTTAAGGGAGGAGATTGTTCAGAAAAGATTACTCAGTCCTGGGAAAGAAGAAATCATGAAGAAAAAAATCAAAATAATCATGCCTTGATTTCATTTGGTGTAAGCTCTGACAGGCCCTACCCTAATAAAGAGCATTTCTGAAACTCCCGTGCTCCTGTTTCCTGACCTTGCTTGCCTCAAAGGGTTGACAGAGGGAAACAAAGAAGGAGAGGAATGGGGGGGGGGGGAAGAGAGAGAGAGAGAGAGAGAGAAAGAAAGAGAGATTGTCTATTTTGAGCTTTTTGTGAGTCTCCTCTTAAAGGTTACCACAGCAATAGTTGTGTGGGCTAAGCTTGATAGCATTGACAAAATATGTTTGGGATTTAGAGAAGGTTTTCCTAAACACAGGATGTGTTGCCCAACGGATTGCCAAAGCTTTGAATCTTTTACTGAACCTTCTTTATCACAAAGGAACTGCCAGTCAGTTGGACTAGATCAAATCAGCCTAATCGAGATAGCTCACAAACACATCCCCTTGTAGCACTTATTTCCACAAGATATAATAATGGTTTCTAGTTAGCTGTCTTTAAAAAGTGCAACCAAGTCTGATCTTGAAAAATTAAAAGGATTAGAAAAGCTAAACTGTATGAGCGCATATGTATGTTTGTGTACTGTATATATTTCTTCCAAAACGCTTCAGAAGAGTTTTGCCCTTCCAAAAGGTTTCCTCAGAATGGACAGCAACAGCCCACTACCCATGATTTGAGTCTAAAGTACAGCCTTTAGCCTATGGTGTACATGTGACTCAGAAGATACTTTCTGTTTTAAGATACAATAATTATATTCTTCATGTATCATCACTGAGAGCATTCTCAACTTCTGTATATATTACCTCATAGTCAGAGTGCAGAAAATGAAGTTATATGTTTGTTGGTTTCATCTCACAAAATCAGAAGTTTTTGGATAACTTCGGCACTATTCTTCTCTGTTTTATCTCTTTTTAAAAATACAATTAAATTAATTTACACCAATCATAGCTGTACCGTTTTGGAAAGAAAGGAATGTAGTATCAAATAGCAGTGCCTCTTTACCATAGTTTGCACGAATTAACTATAATTACTGTAAACTCTGGATTTATTAGACCTCAGTTTAATGAACTTAATTTAAAGAATTAATTTAATTTAATGAATTACATTATATTAACAGAGCTTAATGAAAGGACAAAATCTGCTGGATCTTATTTTTGTCTGAATGTCAAGAAAGCTGAACTTTGTCCCAAAGAACAACAAAGTCTGTTTGGCTAATGGGTCCACATAACGTTTCCTGCTTCTGCTTCTGCAATAAACAAGTACTGTATTTGATTTATTATTTTTATATAGTCAGAGTGCAGAAAGTGAAATTGTATGTTTGTTGGTTTCATCTCACAAAATCAGAAATTTTGGGAGAACTTCGGCACTATTCTTCTCTGTTTTATCTCTTTTTAAAAATACAATTAAATTAATTTTACATCAATCATAGCTATACTGTTTTGGAAAGAAAATAATGTTTCACAACTCAAAAAGTCATTTGGATTTAACAGACATTCAGCTTTAACAGACACCCTTTCCTCCACTATCTCATTAAATCAAGAGTTTATTTTATTTATTTATTTATTTATTTCTCACATTTCTGTACCGCCCATCTCGCAAGCGACTCTGGGCGGTTTACAATTCAATTAAAACAACAAGAGATTAAAATCATGAAAACAAGTACATCATAAAAATATAAATATAAAATATAGAAAATATTTATATTAATAAATATTAAATATTAAAATATTTATATTAAATATAAATTCATTGGGGCCACATCACGGTGCCAACCACCCCCATGATTGACTATCCCCCCTCCCACCCCAAGCGAGGTGGCAAAGCCAGGTTTTCACTCCCTTTCAGAAGGCCAGGAGAGGGGGGGGCTGCCTCACCTCTGGGGGTAACGTGTTCCACAGGGCGGGGACCACGGCTGAGAAGGCCCTCTTCCTGGACCCTGGCAATTGACAATCTCTCATGGACAGGGTCCGCAACATGCCCTCTCTGCCTGACCGGGTGGGACGGGTCGATGTAACGGGGGTGAGGCGGTTCCTCAGGTAACCTGGACCCATGCCATGTAGGGCTTTAAAGGTGCTAACCAACAGCTTGAATTGGACCCGGAAGCAAACTGGCACCCAATGCAGCTTGCGCAGCAAAGGTGTTATATGCGCCATCCTTGGGGCTCCTAATACTGCTTGCGTGGCTGCATTCTGAACCAGCTGTAGCTTCTGGATGCTCTTCAAGGGTAGTCTATATGGGAGATGACTAGGACATGACTTAATTAGCATTTTCATTGGATCCCTCCCCAGTCCAGTCTTCCATTCAGTGCCAAGGTGTACAAGAAACAAGGTTGCCCACCGTCATCACCAAAAAGGAATGGTTACAGATGGAGCAAGGGGAGGGGATGTTTAGTGCTTGTAGTCCAGCCATGGGAAACTTCCTTTGGATATTTTTCCCTGTTAGCCAAATAATTCTTTTTCAATACATATATGAAAGATAGAGCAAATTTTAAGGTGATAGCTCCCAATTTGGCACTTTGTTAGTTCCTCTCATCTCCTAATGGAGTAGATAGAACTTACAGTTTTTGTCTCACACCTTCTGAAAATGGAAGGATAAATGACAAATAATTAAATGAATATGAACTGCTCTCCTTTTCTGCAGCTGCACCAGGATGTTACAGGTTATATGGTTCTTAAATGAAAGTATGCACACTTCTACATCAGTTTCAGTAAAAATATCACCATCATTGTTTTGAATCTCCAGAAATTCAACAGATAGGATGAAAATTAAAAATGTGTCATATTATTCATATTATTATTTTGTTGTTGTTGCCACTATATATATATATATATATATATATATATATACACACACACACACACACACACACACATACACACACACACACACACACAGTATGTATGTATGTATGTGTGTGTGTGTGTGTGTGTGTGTGTGTGTGTATATATATATATATATATATATATATATATATATATATATATTTGTAGATGAATAAAATGGGTAGTACACTGGCTGAAAGCATAAATCCATCTGAATGATGGACTTTTCTCAGGACATTTATCTGCTTCAGTAACATGCCAGTAAAATATTACAGTTAGACCAGCATCCTTTCATCAGATTTTCCTTCTGTCTTTAAACACTTAGCAGTTACTCAAGGCACGATTTCAGCGTCAGAAATCTGGTGTGGCTGATAACAGCTGGGCTCTTCCTCATGGCTGAATTTAAGTGCTATTCCCTAGTCCAGTGCTTTCCAAACTGCCGCCGTTGGCGACACACCAATGGTGGCAGCTGCGGCGGCGCAGGGGGGCGTGCGGCGGTGTGTGCGTGCATGGTGGCAGCGGCAGCGGCAGCGGCCTCGCTAAAACGCAGAAGCACTGATGGCGCGCCGCTGCCACCGCCGCACACACCCCCGTGCCTCCGCTTCGCGACACACTAAACTGTGTGTTGCGATACACTAAAGTGTTGCGACACACAGTTTGGAAAGCTATGCCCTAGTCCATGAGCTAGCAGAAAAATATATGTGCATAAAAATGGCTGCCCCCGCTGTAATCCCTATCTTGTCATAGGCACAATGCTGGCAAATGGTGTTCCCCTTATTTATAGTTTATAGGACACATTATGGACAGGGACTTGTTCCTTCCCCTTCTACCAATTATCACCACCAGTTGAAAAACTTCCACCAATCATTCTGCTTAATGTGGGGTAAGTCTGGAGCTGGAGAGAAGAGTTTTGATAGATGGCTACCTGGGTGGGTTTAGCCATTTGTCGAAACTTGCTCTGGTTTTGCACAAGGGTTTTATGTGAGTGCATTTAAAGGGAGCTGGATTATTGGCTCATATCAGCTGATAGTTGGGCTCTTTTTTCATATGGGATTAGTGGGAATAATATTATTCTGGAAAAGTATTCTTCCAGCTGATAGTCAGGCTTCTTTTGGACATGGGCTTACACTGAACCAGAAGAGCATTAAACTCATATTCAAAAACATCCCAAACCCCAGACAACAGCTGACAAGTATGGGGAGAGTTGTGCTATGAAGCCGAAGAGAAGGAACCTGCTTCATTGTAGCAGCCCCTTGTTGTCACCTTTGTACTACACTTTTAAATCAGGTGAAATTATTTTTTACTCTACTGTACACTGGCGGTTCTCAAGCATTTTGGTCTCAGGACCCTTTTACATTCTTAAAAGTGATTGAGGACCCCAAAGAGCTTTGGTTTATGTGGGTTATATCCATTGATATTTACTGTATTAGTAATTAAAACAGAGAAATTTTAAAGTATTTATTTATTTATTTGATTTTGCAGACCCCCTGAATGGGTCTTAGGGACTCCCAGGGGTCCCCAGACCACATTTGAGAACTGCTGTACACTATGTTCCATATTCAGAACTGTGGTCAAGGTTCCCTGTCCTCTAGAACTCCATAGCCATGTGAGGCAACCAGCAATAATTCTCAACACAATACTACAAACCCTAGTATGCATGATTAGAGCAAGTCATGACATATTAGGTTGTTAAAACTATATTATATTATACATGTATTCTTATCTAGGTTTTGGTAATCCTGACTTGTGAGGCAACACATGAGGGAAATGTTTGGTTTGGTTCTCATTATTTGCTCTTCTTTTTTAGCCACCAGGATCGAGCCTGAAGCAAATCTTCTGAAATATGTCTCCCATAACATGGGGAGTCTCATTTAGTGTAGGGTACATTATGCTTCTGATCCACCAGCGATGTTTACAGGAAGTTCCATCTGAAAGCATAGAATTAGGATGACCACAAGGAAGTGAGAAATTATTTACTAGAGATTAAAGGGCTTAGAAAAGCCACAAGATAAATCAGTCAGGTTGAAGGAACAGTAGCAACTATTTTAGATTTGCAGCTGCTGGCATTTGCATCCAATTGTGTTGCAACAGGAAAGGAATCTGACATGCGTTTTACTTCCCAGTGTTTGCTAAACAGCTCTAGTGTTGTTGTGAGGGCAACATTCCTTTGACAAGGCCCTTGTATAGGCAGATGGTTGCTTTCCCCTGAGATGCCAGTATCTGGAAATAAAGAGCAACATTTTTAAAGCAGCACAAGTCCACTCACTTTCCTCCTTTACTTGTGTTATGGATTTCTAAACTATGTTCTGTCGATGAAGGTTCTCAGTCATCCAGGTGGAATTGTCTGTAGCTTGAATCATGTCAACTGGATTTCTATTTTCTCAGTGGAAACGTTTCGCCCCTTATCCAAGAAGCTTCTTCAGTCTGAGCAAAGTTTGTAAGGGAATCCTTAAATATGTTTCTAGGGTGGCTGTGTGACCTTGCACCTGAGGCTAGGTCATGGTTATTTGAGATGTTTATTTCTAAGTCCCTTTATCATCCAAACTACGTTCTGTAATTCCTGAAGCATCTTACGAAACCATAAACATCCTTAGTGCAATGAGCAAGAACTATTCAGCAAATGCTGCACTGTTACTGTCTGTGCCCCTTATACCCATCAAATGCATTTCCCTCCCCCCCCCCCATTATAGCTAATAGTTTAATCCAAAATGCCATTCTGGTGAATCAGGGAGGAATTCACTAATAGGACTACATGGAGGTGGGAAGGGGGACATTTTTAAAGGCTATGATGGAAACAAAATGGTTAACAATGAACTCTCCTGTTCTGCCTGAGCTACAGTATGTGTGTGGTTGTGTGTGTGGGCGGGGTGCGCTAGAAAATATTAAATAAAAAATAGGCTGCATGACCAACTGATCAGTAAATTTATTTAGTAAAAGAAACAGCATAGTTTATTGCGCATTTGGATTTGTCTGATTCTTTTTCAATAAATCATTGGAACAAGGTTTTGTTTTATTAATGACCTGAAAATGTAGCTCTTCTCTGTCAGAGACAAAGCATTATGAGCGAGCTGCGGCAGAAGTGTGATCTGGATGATGATAAACTGGCATAAAGATGGAATTCCTTATTTGTCTAGGGAGATTTTTTGGTCTATCTATTGGCCATCTTTTCAGCTACGCTTTGCAACATAGTAACGAGCTATTTCCATCTTAATATCTACACTTCTGGTAGGGTAGGATTGGCGGTGAGGGAGTCAGTATTTCTGCCTTCTCCATTCATTTGTTTTGAAAGGAGAAAGGGAGAGATTCCACCGGTCTGAATTGCATTCATTATTTCATTGATTCCTACATAATGAATGGAAGACTGGAGGGCGGTCACGTGACTCCTGAAAGCAGGCAAGTGCTTGGAGCTATTCCTAGCATCGTTGTCCTCGTTATCGTAGCAAGCCTGCTGCTGGGTTTGTGACTGCAAGTTTGTTTAGCTGCGGATAAAGTGCCTTCACAGAAACTGGATCAAACCAGTCCAGCCCTGCTAGGATTTCCATTTAAATTATACTTCTGAGGTATGATTATGAGGAGCATGGAGATTCTGTTTACTGAATTCAGATGTGAATGGGGTAATATCCAATTCATTCCTGTAACTTTTTCCTCATCTAAAATTATGCTTCATTCAAGTGGTGTGTTTCCTAGTAACAGTGACAGCAACACACCATTCTTTGCAGCCCGCTTCATCCATTCAGACTGAATTCATGAGGATAAGTGGTCCTAACCTCTTGATGAGATGCAAAAAAAAAAAAGCTTGCATCCAGGCCTGTCCATCTCAAAGGATTGATGAGACCCAATTTGTGTTTGTGTGTATGTTTATAAAACCTTCAGTTTAAAATGACAGGTACAGATGTTTCCTATTTCTACTTATTCTTCAAAAACCAAGCAATTTAAGGTAAATTCTATGCTATGTAAACTGCAAAGAATTTGTTTCATCTGACTCTGTTTAAGGCTGTTTTATTCATAGGTTCAGACATAGGTTTTCAAATGACATATATTATTCTTTGGTATAGTCCCTCTGGAACAAGAAGTGACATGGAATTACTGGACAGCAAACACTATAATGCAAACACTAAGGGCGAAGTGTATTGCTTGGGAAGAAATAATCCAAACTGATTTCACATACTTCTGATGTCCATAATGAATATTTCTTTGTTATTTACAATGTCTGGCCTAGGAATTCCTGTCTTAAGTTAGATGTAGGCTATGAGATCAATTTCTGGAAACCTAACAATGGCCACTATTGTGATGCCATTAGAGTCACCATTTAATTGGTGTCTTATACTATTTCCAGTTTTGGCACTGTGTGACATTAAAAATAAATACCATTTTTTTTCAAATATGCAATTGTAGTGAATGTGCAGGCAGCACCCCACCCCACCCCCATCCATCCATCCATCCATCCATCCATCCATCCGCTAGCTGAGATTGAATTCTGAGTTTGAATTAACATTTTCACAAGGATGAAATGCTTCCTCTGTCATGTAGTCATGGACAGATACCCCAACCTTCCTTCAGCTGCAGACAGAACTTTTAAAGGTTTTTAAAAACACTGGGAGAACAAAGGGAAAGGAAGGGAACAGAGGAAACGGATATGTACTAGAGATGGGAAAAGAAGTGAGCTAGCTTCTTATTAAAGTGGATTTTCCAGGGAAAACGCACTTTAAGCAGAAGGAACCGATGTTTCAAGACTTTTTACTTCAGTAGAACTAGAACTATTAAGGCATTTTTTCTCCCTGTGTACTTCTAAGTATCTTTATTTTTTTGGGACATCTGTATGAAGTTGGATGCTTAATGTCAGCTTTCCTTCATCTGTACTTCAGACTGGGCATGAAGTTATTAATTTTATTTAATTTTTTTTAATATTCTGCATTATAAAAAAAAAGCATCTCAAAGGAGACCAGCACTATCCTATGTCTGCCTGGAACATTGCAGATACTTTTGTAAATCTCTCACAAAATTACAAAAGGGCTTTTACATTTAATTTTTTTTAAAAGTTTCATTTTATTTATTTTTTGTCAGATTGGTCTACTTCCCAAGGAAGGGCTGAAACCTCTAGTTTACAAAGCTATATGCTATATGTGAATTCATTTTTTCATTTTTTACCTTTTTAATTCCCAGTAAGCCAGCATAGCTGGTGGGAGACCTACAGTATATTTCTCACACACTGGGGTTAGGGGAGGACACTGGGCGAGCTACCCCTGAAAAATAGGTGGTGGCACAACTACCAAGACATTACTTGACAATGTAGGAGGGTGGAGCAGGATGTGAAGACTGGGAGATTTTTTAGGAAAGGAGATCTGAGATTCCAGCTTTTGACCAGGCAAGCTTACCACTACAACTGTTTAATAAGTAATGGACATACATGCTTCTTTCTGGCCTAGTAAAAGCTTTAGAAAGTCAATGTTGGTACTTAGAAAGGTTTTTGAACTTTTCCACTTGAAGAACAACATGTGGATTGTTTTCTCCACAATTCGGTACACAAACTGAATGAGGCAGGCTTGATTCTGGATTCCAACTTGTGTGTATTAACGTTTTATAAAACATTACTGTATAGGTTTTAGAAATATCCTTGAATTAAGCATTAAGTTGGTCTCCCATTTACAGAATGTCTTTATTAAAGAGAGTTGGACTCTTTACAGGGTAAGTGGGCTTCTCTGTTCCACATTGTGTGTGTGCCTTCGAGTCAGTTTTTTGATTCCTGGCAACTGCCTGGACAAGTCCCTGCAGTTTTCTTGGCAAGGTTTTTTCAGAAGTGGCTTGCCCTTGCCTGTTTCCTAGGGCTGAGAGAGAGAGACTGGCCCAAGGTCACCCAGCTGGCTTTGTGCCTAAAGCGGGACTACAGTAGAACTCAGGTCTCCCGGTTTCTAGCCTGATGCCTTAACCAGTACACCAACTAGGCTCCAAATTAGGAGGGTTCATTCACTTTTCTTCTTGTGTTGGTTCACTGTTGTTACTTTATTACTGAAGTCTTGAAAAACCTTAGAAAATAATCACATCTCTATTTACATGTTAATATGCAGGGACAGCTAAGGAGTCATACAGGATCATACTTATTCTCACTCCCAACATCACACACTGAAGTTACCCTGAAGGCCCACATACTGAAATTGTACATGCATTGTGATAAGCCCTGGTTTACTTAAACATGGTTTGTTTACTAAACCACAATGAGATGGACTCATCCATCACAGTAAGCTATAAATCATGGTTTATAAACACCAATGGCTGGTGTACAAACCAACCAAGCCCAAAATAATTTAGCTTGTCATGTGTCCCCAGTTGATGAGATCAGGTGTTTACAAAACGGAAGGAATATCTGAGCTCTGTTTCTTAGCCATCCTCCCGTCAGTGGGAGTAGCACAATGGAGAACACTTTCCAAACTGCATATTAAAATGATTGAGCTCCTGTCAGAAAATGAACCCGTTTCAGCTTCCTACACTTCTATCATTTCCCTTTTCGGGTTTTGTTCCTTCCTGACTCAGATCTCAGAGGGGCATCATCTGCCCACTTCTAATTACCTTGACTGGGAACTCATCCAAGTGGGCTCACCTTAATTGACTTTGACCACAAAATGTGCAACAACTTCCCAAGATGGCATCATGGCAGGAATGACCTAACCTTTAATTGTCAAGAGTAGGTAGGATGTCAGCACAGATTAGGGACAGCAGCCATTCAGAAATAACAAAGGAGGGAGCAGAAAAAATGGAGGTGAGGCTTGCCCCCAAATTTTAGAACATACTCAGACTGCCCCATTGGGGACTGATAAATCTCAGGGTTCAGTGAGATGAAAGGCTGCAGTGGATAAACCATCTGACTTTTACATGTTTACCTAAGAATATACAGTATCTGCATTTATTTAAAACTTTATTTTGCCAGTTATGTCGAGGAAAGGCACTGCTCCTCTAATTTATATTTAATAATCCCACTAATTGTTAGAGCGAAAACCTCTATCTTTAGTGTGTGTGTGTGTGGTTTTTTTTTATTATCATTGTGGGAATTTGGAATACACATCTTTTTTCAAGCATACCTCAGTAAACAAGTTATACAGTACTTTTAACTGTCCAAAGGACTTTTGTACATTTCATTTCAATAAGGAAAGGTGGGATAGAAATCTAGCAAATAAGTAAACAAATACTTACAACAGCTTTGCAAGGTAGGCCACTATTATTAGCTCTAATATGCAGATGTTGGAGGAAAGAAGCTAAGAACATTGACATGGAGAGAAGTCCTGCGGGCATAATTTTACGGGCAGATTAGGAATGCTATTATCCTGCAACTTGCTGAATATATGGCTGTTTAAGACAGTTGTCATACCTGAGGAGGTAGCCTGTAGGGGGAAGT
This sequence comes from Charina bottae, assembly GCA_023362775.1. NCBI lineage: Eukaryota > Metazoa > Chordata > Lepidosauria > Squamata > Charinaidae > Charina > Charina bottae. The sequence continues at coordinate 2,493,248 of JALMGJ010000022.1, forward strand.
CTTTGAAGAAACAATCACGAATCAAAAAACTAAGTGTTGCTCATTAAATTACAAAGAAAACATGACTGGAAAGGACAATTGAATGAATGAATAAATGAATGAACAGACATTAGATTACCTTCATATTTTTCAGCTCTGTCATATCATTCTATGGTTTTTTTTGATAAATTTTATAAGAATTTTACAATACATAGTTAAAAGTTAGAAATAGAAAAAGAAATAGAAATACAAAAGAAAAAGAAAAAAGAAAGAAAAAGTGTAGTAAAGTAAAAGAAAAAGAAAAGTATGTAACATAGGTAACTTCCAATCTATCCCTGGTCATGAGAACAAGAAACTCCGTCCTAAGTGCTAGTTTTTCACGCAATAGATAAGAATAATTCTTTGTCTAATATACCCTATTATATTTATAATCTAATCTTCAAATCCCCATGTAAGCTTCGCCCCTCCTGCATTTCGCAAATAGTCCACCAGTGGTTTCCACTCTTTGAGATAACAACAACTTGAGCTTTCTTTTAATAAACAAGTGAGTTTATCATTTTCTGCCATGTCCATCAATTTTAACAACCATTCTTGTATTGTTGGTAAAATCTGAGTTTTCCAAAATTGTGCATAAAGAAGTCTTGCTGCAGTAACCATATATTGTATCATTCTAACTAGGTATTTTTCTATTTGTAAATCCAATATCCTCAACAAAAATAGTTCTGGTTTGAGCAGAATCTGTATTTGTAGTATACTCTGCATCAAGGTACATATTTGATTCCAAAATTTCTTTGCAACCTTACACGTCCACCACATATGGTAAAACGACCCCTCTTGTTTCTTACATTTCCAACAAATAGTCCCATACATTTTCGAAAGTTTTCGAAACCCCCCAAAACATCATTCTACATGTGAAGCAGTTGAAGAAGAAATTCAAGACTGAAATCCATTATTGGGGCATATTGGAAATAATATACTATTTTCCCTATTGTTATCCCTCTACTCTACTCTACTCTACTCTACTCTACTCTACTCTACTCTACTCTACTCTACTCTACTTTTGTGCTGTTTTTGTGTTACTGTTGTTTTTTTGTATTGTATTTTGCTCTTAAATGTTTTTAACAATTGTAAACCACCCAGAGGTGCTGGGAGTTGGGTGGCGTATAAATTAAAAAGTTGTTGTTGTTGTTGTTGTTGTTGTTGTTGTTGTTGTTATTATTATTATTATTATTATTTCATTATTATTACCCTTTAGTCAAACAGGGATTTTTTCAACAAGCTTTCAGTTACAAACAAAATCCCTCGCTGATACCTGATTAATCATATTAGTGCGAGATACTTCTGTGATTTCCACAGCGAGTGTATCTCCCACCCATAACCAAATTTGCTTAACCTCTGCCACTTAACCTGTCACACCAATTCATCCTTCTCAATTCCTTATAACAGGAACCCTAGAAGTGCCTCTCAGGGTTAAATGCCTACCAGCTACAAGTGCTTTTTATAGACTGGAACTAAAGAGGCCCTCTCAGTTCCCTGGGAGCCTTTCCAGATGTTGGGCAGAGCAAAGAGCAATACATGTTTCTTTAATTGCCACCTGCAGCAGGAGCTGTTAGCCTGTTTTGCTTTTAAGATACACCGACCCAGTCCTAATTTAGAAGTGTAGATGTGTTGTTTATGTACATTTGATCTCTGCAGACAGCTTCAACTTATGCTGCTTCCCTGCCACCTCCTTCTCCTGTGGAGTAAGCCTAACCAATCTGCAGGACAGTAAACTGAATGCAGTCCACCTGCCATGGGCTGTGTTGTGATGGTTACCTGGTTCCCCCCTCCATCTGAAGTTAAAGCAGGCAGGAAAACCGAGCTCTTTCGTGGGGCACCATATCTGAGCTTGGCGGGATTACAGTCCATGGATGCACCCCTTCAGCCTGGAAGGTCATGGAACTTACACATCTGGTTTCCAGCTTTAAAATCAGGGATAACCTAGAAGAAGAGACAGCTGCCTTGTATCGGCAACATTTTCCATGCTTTGTATTTTGTGAAGAACTGCTCAACTAAAAATTCAGGAAGCTTCCAACAGGCATGAAATAGATCAGTGTTTCTCGATGCTGGCTGGGGATTTCTGGGAGTTAAAGTCCAGACCTCTTAGGTCCAAGGTTGAGAAACACTGAAATAGATGGTTGTTGACAGAGGCCAGAGCACACCTCTCAGTCCACAAGCTACTAACGCCAGGATATTTGCATTTAAAGCAGCCTTTTCTTTTTTGGAGTCCCGAAAAAAACAGATTTCTTGGCTTCCTTTTCATACATCTTAATACAGTAGATTAACTGCAAGGTTGATTTTACATCCCCTCCTGTGCTAAGAGTTACTGTTGTGTGAACTTAGTGTCTTTTAGGGTAAGGCACACTTTGAAAATAATACCAAAGAGTGGCTTTGAATCTCGTGCTTATGAGTGTGAGCTTAGCGCCTCTCTGCTATTCATTAAAGCATGGATGTCTCCTTTCAGGCTTCCACCACAGCTTGAAAAGATTGTGTGGATGCTTTAAGAGTCGCATCAACTTGGATGGATGGATTCCTTAAGCAGCAGCCCCACTTTTTTCAGAGTAGTACAGAAGCCTGATGGGGAGGGGGTGGGAAAAGACTTGTGTGCTTCAGTGAATATCAGGGAGATGCTGGGGCTGCACTCACATGAGGTCTGAAGCACTTCTGAATCATTCATGAAATGTGTATGGCCACAGTATTGATCTGTAATGTTTTAGCAGTTGGTGAGTTAGACCAGAGCTTTCCACACTGTGTGTCGGGACACGTTAGTGTGTCGGCTGCAGTGTCTGGGTGTGTCGCGGAGGCTGCTGCCTCGGAGCCCTGCCAGGATTCCGCACAGGTCCTAGTGCCTGCCTTGTGCCCTGCTGTAAGAGTGTGTCGCGAAATGATGCACTGCTGTAAGAGTGTGTCAAGAAATGATGCATGTCTAAAAAGTGTGTCACCAACATGAAAAGTTTGGAAAGCTCTAAGTTAGAACTATAAATGGGTTGCTAGGACAGGAGAACAGACAGAGAATGCATCCCAAGAAAACTCTTCAGAGCAGGAGCAATGTTATTGGTAGGAAGGCCAGATTAACTGGCTGGACCCTCCTTGCTCCAGCAAACTAATTAGATGGTAATGAGATATTTGGATTTTACTGTTTTTTTGTTACAGATGAACAGAATGAAGAAAACAAGCAGAAGCTGGAGATTTCCAACCTTGATGAGGTTCTTCCTATTTCAGTTTAAATGGGAAAACTTGTTAAGTTTGTTAAGAGCCAGTTTGGTCTAGTGATTAAAGCAACGGGGCTAGAAACCAGGAGACTGTGAGTTCTAGTCCTGCCTTAGGCATGAAAGCCGGCTGGGTGACTTTGGGCCAGTCCCTCTCTCTCAGCCCTATGAATGAGCCAATAGCAAACCAGGAGACTGAGAGTTCTAGTCCTGCCTTAGGCATGAAAGCCGGCTGGGTGACCTTGGGCCAGTCACTCTCTCTCAGCCCAACTCACCTCACAGGGTTGCTGTTGTGGGGAAAATAGGAGGAGGAAGGAATATTAGGTATGTTCGCCACCTTGAGTTATTTATAAAAAAATAATAAAGGTGGGATAGAAAATAAGTAAGTAAGTATGGCTTGCCTTTCCAATTACATGCTATATATTGCCGGATGGGGAAGTTTGGTTAAAGATCCACAACTTTTATAAGGCAAGTCTGTGCAGTCAGCAATTTGTTGTTGTTCAGTCGTTCAGTCGTGTCCGACTCTTCGTGACCTCGTGGACCACAGCACGCCAGGCCTTCCTGCCCTCCACTGCAATGATCAGCCCTCAGTAGAGCTTCCTCCAAGTAATCCCTCATCACTCTGTGAGATTTTACATCTGGGTGTCTGCGTGATACAATGAAACTTTTAACTTGACCGTGTTAGCTCTTTAGTGTAGAAATAGTTACCTATTGATTAGCTAGCTGGTTATAGCCTGGGATCATAACCACAGCTGCTTTTTGCAGCTTTGATTGGGATGGACCGAGCTCCTGGGTCAAGCTGAATCAGACCAAAGGCCTACCATTCTGTTCCCAGAATGGCCAAACAGATCTTTATGGGAAGAGTAAGCAAGATATGTGAGAGCCAGTTTGGTGTAGTGGTTAAGGCACCGGGCTAGAAACCGGGAGACCGTGAGTTCTAGTCCCACCTTAAGCACAAAGCCAGCTGGGTGACCTTGGGCCAGTCCCTCCCTCTCAGCCCTGGGAAGGAGGCAAGGGCAAACCACATCGGAAAAACCTTGCAAAGAAAACTCCAGGGACTTGTCCAGGCAGTCTCTGAGAATCGGACACGATTGAATGGATTAAAAAAAAAGAAGAAGCAAGATATGAACAGCAGTAGCTTGTATTCTCTAGCTACTGTTAGAAAGAGGATGAGCTAGTTCTCCCTCCACCCCCGGGGTTAGAAGATACTTCTAGATAGAGATCATGGTTAAAGTACGCTTACACCAAAACCTGCCTCAATCGTCAACATCCAAGGCTGATTTTTCTGTGGTTCAGCTTTACTCTGAGGAGGAACTGTAAGAAACACCTGGAAAATACTTGATCATGTCATCCAAGGAACTGGTTGATCATTTGAAATCGCTCTTACCTCTCTAGACCTTCAGCCTCACCCCTGTGAACCTGCTTTGTTTTGAAGAGGCTGGCAGAGTTTGAAGGCCAGATCCGGCTCTGAAGTCCCAGGGAGTCATAATATCCCCACATGTTAAGGTACCTGATAAGCTTGGGAAGCTAAATCTGTTCAGTTGGAGGTAGCAAAGACTACGTTCTGTTTGAGTTTAAAGTGCAACCTACCATTTCTGACTCCTAACTGCTGAATTCTTTAACAAGTGGACCGAATAGGAAATTGGAGTTCATTCAGCCTTTCCTTCATGATTCATTCCTCATTCCTCATTCCTCATTCCTGAGGAATGGTCCTCCCTCTGTACCCAATGGCTGGGTAGGCATGCTTTCTTCAGGAAGGGAGGAAGTTGTGGAAAATAGGCCTCTCCTTCTCTAGAAGGCCAACCTTTAGGCTTGATTTCTCGTGGATTCAAGCTGCAGTTTAGTAATTGTAGATCACACGAGTAGCAAAGTGACTACCTTGAAGATATATAATAAGGAGGTATCTTGTCCTGCTTTGCAGGGTTGGAGGTGCATATGGCCCAGTCTGTATCAACATGTCAATTAAATTAGGTCTATGGGAATTCAGCAATGCCTGGAGGATCTCAGGTTGCCCATCCTTGTTCTGGGAATTCATAATGAACTAAGAAAGGGAACCACTGAATTGCCTATACTCTGAGCTTGTTCATATGACTTACAAAGCAAGTTTATCTGTAACTGTGGGTTAGGCAGACAACATGGGAAACAATGCCCAGCTGTGGCTTACTGTCTTACACTTCTCGCTCTTTTTTTTTTTAATTGAAAAAAAAGAGCAACCAGTAGCCTCATTGGGGTTGGAACCACGCAGATATCTGCTAGCTAGGAGGGTGAATTAAATATAGGTTAACCTCCCCCTCCAAGTAATCTGGGTCAGGATGATACATAGAGGCTCATGGACACATGGGGAAGTTCACTTAAAACAAACCATGGGTACAAATTGTGGCTAAGGGATTTTGCCTTAATTGCAGTTTAATCTATGGTCTGGGTTAGGACCTCAGTGCTAAACCAAACCATACTAATGCTTAGTGTGTTCTGCAGATCAGGTCTCTGTATTTTTTGGTGAGAGGCCAGTCTGGCCCTTTTCCCCAAGAAGGGAGCATAAAAGAAGCCCGTCATCTGAAGCAGCTTTCCCTTTGGAAGGAATTAGACCCTGGAGCTGTGGAGCCTCAGGTTGGTGGCTTTCCATTGATCGACCCACAGATGTTACGTCAAACGAACTTCTTATCCCCAATGATTCAGGCAGTGCCAGCCTGCATACTTTGCTGTGGTGAGCTTTTCTGGGACCTGGGCCTTAGCTTCATCAGCCCACACAGATGCTATTTGAAAAAGCAACACACAACTCAGCTTCTGCAGCAATTTGTTCTTTCCCGATCCCAGTGAATGTTTTCCTCATATATGCTTATTGTGTTCTTCTTCCTCATCAGCCAAGAGAAACTGGGAAGGGAGTCGTTTCCAGATGTGAAGCAGAAAAGTATTAATTACTGTCATCTGGATCCTGTGACAGATTTGCCTCCAGCCCTTGCCTTATCACAGTATGGGTGAGGCACCATATTAAAAGCAAACACTCCTGCTTTATCACTGGGGGGGGGGGGAGTGGGTTTTTTCCCTCTTTCGTTTTGCCACACTTTCTTGTTGATCATTAATAAGTATTATCGTTATAAAAATACGTCGCTGTTGACTAAAGTAGCTCTCTAAAGCAGCCTTCTCCGGGCTCTGCATGTGTCAGGCTCCAACTTGTACAGCCCAAGCCAGATTGAGTTGGAGAAGGGGGCTCTAACTCTGATGGGATTGGGGGAACTTAGGTTCTCATCCTTGTTCAATCAGGGGGCTCACAGGATTACTTTGGGCCTGTCAGGGAAGTCCGATGCAGCCAGAAATATCCCACGCCTGCTGCCGCAAACAGTTCCAATGTCACCTAAGGCCTAGTGAAAAACTGGTGGAGGGTCGTGCAAACTGGGCTTCTGACCACCTCCTTATTTTGGTGTCCTTGTACTTCCGGTATGGCTTGGAACGTTTTTGCCTGCCGTGCTTCTGCTGCCTCCTTCCAGCTTTCATCCCTTTGCTCACAGAGGACCAATCGGAGAAAATAAGGTGGGTTGGCCACATCTTGGTCTCTTTTCTTCCCAAGAGAGCCCCCCCCCCAATTATTCCCTCCCCCCGTCCTTGTACATTAACAACATCTTCACATAGATCAGACAGTAATACATTGGGAAGATACTACAGGTGGCCTGTTTGGGAAGGCACCTGCAGAAAACCAGGTGGTGATGTCAACCACCTGAAAAGTTTTATTTTATTTATTTAATTTCTATGGCCACCCATCTGAACAAGTGAAAAGTTTGCTGACCCCTTTGTTAGAATTGCCAGATCAGGGCTGCAGACTTCCAGATTTTTGTCCAGGATTTTGCAGCTCAGACTTGCCCAGTCCTACTTTTACTATCTCCTTCTGTTACTCTGTTGTGGCTAAGTTAGTATTTGTACTATAATCAGTTATGAAAACATTGCTGTTTGTATGTGTGTAGAGCTGCATCAATCTAGTTCCAATAAAGAAGGTATTGTTAAATCGAATATTTATCTTTGGGGTCCATGTAAGAAGAGAAAATGCTCACAGAAAAGATATGCAGATCTGATGGCTTAGAATCTCTCTATTTGGTCTATATAGATGAAAGAGTTTTGGGTAAAACAATCCAGAAGAATGAGGGTCTTTCTGTAGGGTTAGGACAGAAGAGATGTTTGTGTGATTCCAGAACAAAAAGGGCAACTGAATCAATAGAGCTGGGAATAGCAGGACCAGAAGGGTCGGTGGATTGGTGGCACATCCTGATTCATGATGGACTATACCTAGGATGGGTAATTATTTAGGCCTGGGTGTTGAATTGACTATGGGCAAGGGTCAAGCGAATGCCAGAAATTAATATAGACACATCTCAGCAGCCATGCAGCCCACAACATGTTTTCACATGTGCACACACACAACACATAATGCACTCATATAAAATAGATTCACACAGTGCACTGAGCCCAGGTTTATTTAAACATGTGTATTGAATGTATCCCAATTGGATGGGTTCACAGTATGCCAATCATAGACTATAGGTTACCATCACAATGGCTAGGTACACATATGGTGCTAAATCAAAATCAACCCTCATTATGAATGTGAATTGAACCATGCGTCCTATTCACTCATTAACACATACAAACATTGCATTTTGGAAATATTATTTGGAAGATCGTTTCTGCACTAGTGAGTTCTAGTGTCACCTGGCCTTCATTGCAACAACGTGCCTTCATCAATGATTTATCACTGCAGAAATCGCTGGATGACGTTCATGCAGAAATGATCAATATCTTGAAGGGGCAAAGCTATTTCCAAAGGTGGGAGGTCACAGAATTGGGATGGACAAGCACTTCCCTCCAGAGGATAATCATCCTTCCCCGAAGTTCTCTGCCTGGCAACGAGTCAGAAAACAGTACTAGTATGGGCAACTTTTCTTGCACCCAGAAGAAATTGGCTCTCCTACATAGTCAAGTGTTGGTTGTGACTATTAAGAAAACATAATGTAATTATTCAGTAAAATAGCAGGGATCAGATCCCACTTAATGGTGTGAAAAGGCCCAGAATTTAGGGGTTTATGCACTACAATATTATTTTGGTCATGCACTGAAAATAAAGTTGTGGAACAGAAGACACAGTTATATAGCAACCCCAATGACCTGGTTAGTCATGTATTGTGCAATAGCTTTAAAGTGACCAAACTGATGACTGATTAGAAACAAAAGCTAAAGTCTGTTTCAATAAGTAATAAGATTAGCACAAGCTTTTATAAGCCCTGTGCTTCCTCTTTCCCAAACCAAAGAACAGTAATTGAAAAGCACTAAAAAAAACAACCGGGAACTCATAAACTTGCCTGTTAGTTTGATCCTTGGAATAGACAAGGAAATAGTACTGACTGGTTCTGCCATTCCTTTTCCATGGCCTGGAATGTAAAAAGGAAATGTTTATTTTTTAATGTATTTGTTCAGTTTCTATGGCTGCCCACTCACCAAGTGAAATAGTTCCTGTGGGCATTTTTTTTTTTATCACTGCTAATAACAGAAGGATGTTAAGGAATAAACAAGGGGTGGTGGTGGTAGTGCTTATTTATCTCCAAACCCCTTGGATTGATGCTGAATAGAGATAGGAGCTTCAGTTTCCACATCCGTGCCTAACACTTTGTACATTTCTGTACACAAACTGCTTACTTTTCTCCCTCTTCACACGTTATCTATTAAACCTGGGATCCACACCACGGCACTCATGAGTAACAAGGTGCCCCAAAGACAAAGGCAGGATTTGCAAGGGCAGGTGGGTGGGAATGTTCTGGTACAACAATTTGGTATGTCACCCATGGTAGCCATTTTTTCAAAATGCAGATCTTCCTGCTCCACAATAATTTCCCCCCCCATGGAAATGCTCTCAAAATTCCAAAGATTCCCACCATTCTCACAATGACTGGGGACCACCGTTGTAATCTAATGTCTCAGTTGTCTGGGTTTTTTTTGTCTTGCATAGAAAAAGATATCGTAGTGTTAATAGCAAATGGTGGTTTAGGGACATTCCTAAATAAGTACTGAAGTTCTATCGAACTTGATTCCTCTGAGAAAAGAAAGAATACTTGTGGTGATATAGCGGCTTTTCATAGGAAGCAAAACAGAACAATGGTAGCCAAAATCTTTGTGGCTGGAGATGACACAAGGAATCAGTCTATGCATTCCAGTTAGGATACCATTTATTGACAGGTATTTAAAATATGTTAAATTGTATACTCTCACCCTACCTGTTCAACCTGTATGCAGAACACGTCATGCGATGTGCTGGGCTTGATGAATCCAAGGCTGGAGTTAAAATTGCTGGAAGAAACATTAACTATCTCAGATATGCAGATGATACCACTTTGATGGCTGAAAGCGAGGAGGAGCTGAGGAGCCTTATGACGAAGGTGAAAGAAGAAAGTGCAAAAGCTGGGTTGCAGTTAAACCTCAAAAAAACCAAGATTATGGCAACCAGCTTGATTGATAACTGGCAAATAGAGGGAGAAAACGTGGAGGCAGTGACAGACTTTGTATTTCTAGGCGCAAAGATTACTGCAGACACTGACTGCAGCCAGGAAATCAGAAGACGTTTACTTCTGGGGAGGAGAGCAATGGCAAATCTTGATAAAATAATTAAGAGCAGAGACATCACACTGACAACAAAGGTCCGCATAGTTAAAGCAATGGTATTCCCTGTAGTAACCTATGGCTGTGAGAGCTGGACCATAAGGAAGGCTGAGCGAAGGAAGATAGATGCTTTTGAACTGTGGTGTTGGAGGAGAATTCTGAGAGTGCCTTGGACTGCAAGAAGATCAAACCAGTCCATACTCCAGGAAATAAAGCCAGACTGCCCACTTGAGGGAATGATATTAAAGGCAAAACTGAAGTACTTTGGCCACATATTGAGAAGACAGGATACCCTGGAGAAGTTGCTGATGCTGGGGAAAGTGGAAGGCAAAAGGAAGAGGGGCCGACCAAGGGCAAGATGGATGGATGATATTCTGGAGGTGACGGACTCGACCACGGGGAAGCTGGGGATGGCGATGGCCGACAGGAAGCTCTGGCGTGGGCTGGTCCATGAAGTCACAAAGAGTCGGAAGCGAATAAACAACAATTTAAAAGATGAGTAATCTCATCTGGCAACATCACACATAACCTTTAAGTCCAACAGATGCACTATTAAACAGGATCTCCAAAACTTCATTCGCATTGTCTCCCTTCATTTAGGTTGCTTTCAGGAGGCACAAAAGCAAACCAATGTTACTAAGCCAGAAATAGTTTTGTATTATTTTTATGCAATCTAATAAATACTCAGATAATTTAATTGTGGATCTTGCATATTTACTGTATATCTCCATATGGTACAAATTTAGCCCAGATTGCTTCATGTGCTAGCTAGGATATTTACTATTCCATCTTTCCTCTACTTGAAAATGTCCTTAGAAGAAGTGACTTAAAGAGGCCACCAGCAGTATCCGGAGGGACAGACATTCTGTATCAAATGTGCTTTATTATTTGAAGGATGGGATGACAAGGCTTTCATTGAATCAAAATAGAGGGGATTTTTACGGCATGTTCCATTATGTATGCAGTGCTTTTTAAGCATCAGCACAAATGAATTACAGCAATATATTCCCAGGGTTGGAGTTTTTCTATTTTTTCTTTCTGGCAAACAGTGTTTGTTCCAAAAAAAAAAAAAAGGGGGGGGGTTGGTTGTTCCAGGAAAAGAAGAGGGCATTTTTCTTTCTCATAATATGCACATTTACATTAATTGAATAATTGCTTGAGACCCCCACCCCCACCCTTATAGTAGGTGGAAGATATATCAATATATGTTGTATTAGTAATCAAACTGTTTAACTTCTTAAGGGGTCAGATTTAGGCTGACCATATTTCAGGATGGCAAAACGGGACAGGGTCTTATGTAATATTCCGTATTCATGAAAAAGACAGGGGTCCCCACCCCCCTGGTCCGTGCGATTGGCTCCCGCCTGCAAACCCTGCCCCCGGTCTGCACGATTGGCTCCCACCTGCAAACCCCGCCCATGGTCCGCGCTCCAGCTCGGATCCTCCTCCTGCGCCATTCACGCTGGGTTTGAAAAATGGGACAAAATTGAGATTTTAATGAAAACGATGGGACAGTTGAAAAATGCTTAAAAAACGGGACTGCCCCGTTCAAAATGGGACGTATGGTCAGCCTAGTCAGATTGTATAATAAGCCCAATCATGGCAGTCTTGTGTTCAACAACATAGTGAATGCTTTCAGAGGTGGCTTCTTGTTGAAATACCTCCCCCCTCATTAACTGAATTTTACAGACAGTCTAGACAACTTTTCTTTCATCAGTGTATAACCCTCCCATATTTTCCAATGGATCTTCCATCATTTTCTTTTCTGAGTCCCAATAGCTGTGTTATGTCTTTTGACTGTTAGTGCCAACAACCTTCTATTTGAAATCACCTGTTAGTCAGATTCACAGACTGGCCTAAGATAGGGTTCCATAATTTGTGATTATTGATTTGGCATGCTAAATCAACTGGGCCATTGTGTTAAAAAATGTTTATTTGCTTGGGCAAAGCGTCTTAATGTAAACAGAGGAATTTGTATTTTGTTTAAGGATTAAGAATGTAAGGTTAAGCATGATGTGTGAAATCAGCCAATATGCATGTGTATACATATACACATACCATGTCAAGAAGCTGAGCAGAGCCACCCTATTAATTCCTCATGTTTGGCTTAAGGTCTTACAAAGGAGAATAGAGGCATGAAGAGAAAAATGCCAAGAGAATACACACTTTTCAGAAAAGCCTGAGGGACATGAGATCAAATAGTTAACGTAAAACAGATAATGAAGAAAGGAAGACGATATAAGAAGGTCTCTGTTTGCTTCACTGACTACAGTAAAGCCTTTAACTGTGGTGATCATACTAGAATGTGGAACAAATTAATACTGATGGGTGTGTCAAAACATCTGATTATTATTCTGAAGAATCTTTATAATGAACAAGAAACTACTGTAAGAGCTGAGTTTGGAGAAAGAAGAGACACAACAATGTCTATAGTCCCCATGACAAACAAACAAACACACAACAACACATCAACAGCACATCACATCACATCACAACAACAGCAGCATGATGATCTTAACGATCCTCCTTTAGATGATAAAAGGACTTAAAATAACATCTCAATATAACCATGACCCAGGTGTAAGGTCACACAGCTACCTAGAAACATATTTAGGATTCCCTTGCCAACTTTGCTCAGACTGAAGAAGCTCCTTGGATAAGGAGCGAAACGTTTCCACTGAGAAAATAGAAATCCAGTTGACATGATTCAAGCTACAGACAATTCCACCTGGATGACTGAGAACCTTCATAGACAAACACACACACACACACACACACACACACACACACACACACACACGAATGGCAGGCTTGGAGAAGATGACATCTAGAATTGAAACAGGAAATGGAAACACTAGTAATTTAGGTATGCAGATGACACCTCTTTGTTAGCTGAAAGTAAAGAAGAGCTCATTTTGAAAATAAACATGGAAAGTGAAAAATCTAGGTTAATGTTAATTATTTAGATGACAAAGGTAATCACAATCTGTTTCCTCTATGGCAATGACAGACTTAAACAAGATTATGTATCTTTTAAAAACTTTTTAAGTTCGAAATATGAAGTGGCATGAAAAGAAAATGTGGAAAGGAGAATTACACATGATCTCTAATCTGGACTCCGTAACGTTCTCAGAAAACCTGCAGGACCAACTGCCTTTGAAAAACAAGGTCTAAAGTCACTTCTTAATCCAACTCTGACCATAGTAGAGTTTTCTTTTCTCCCTGATTCTTCAGTGACACCTTCTCTCCCTCTCTCATTCAGGAAATCCAAATTATACCTCACTCAGAAGCATGGGAGAGTCTAAATGAGTATGGTAACAAGCAAACAAGGTTTAATTGATGGCAAGATTTGTTTTTTTATGAAAGGACATAGTGTCCAAGCCAAGCACTTAAGTGGATAATACACAAATCCCTGCCACTCTCATTTGCCACACTGCATTAGGGACAAAGCATCTACTTGGATCCTAATGGCCTATTTATTGAAAATAACTGTGGGAAAAGGATAAACTTATTAATTGGTATTGCCTGTGTCCCAACAACAGAACCCTTGCATCTCACCCTGCCAATAAAAATGAGTTATCCTGCCTTAGCATATTTGAATGAAGTTTGAATACAAAGATTGGCCATTAGGGTGTATAAGATAATCAGCCTGAGGCAATGCCCTCCTGGAAGAAGAAAACTTTTAAACGCCATTAACACTTTAATTCAGATTTCCTCTTCCTCCTTTGTATAAGCTTTGATTAATTGCCTAATCCAGTTGATCCTCCTGAGAAAAAAACACTTCAGCTGATCTGAGTCTAAGCTTAATATGATTCAGACTGTCCATCTTGTGATCTGCCAATGCAAAATATAGGCCATCAGTTGTGCATGGCACCTTGGGACATACTTAGTGGTCCAGCAATTTGTTCAATATCATGCATGGGTGTTTTTTGTTGTGTATAGGTACCAAACAGAAAATTGGGCAGCATGTCCATACCTTTAATACTATTGTAATAGAATGCATTTCATTGGAAGGACAGATACTGAAGCTAAAGCTCAAATACTTTGGCCACCTAATGCGAAGAGAGGACTCACTGGAAAAGACCCTGATGCTGGGAAAGACTGAAGGCAAAAGGAGAAGGGGACGGCAGAGGATGAGATGGTTAGATAGCATCACCGATGTAACGAACATGAATTTGAGTAAACTCCGGGAGACAGTGGAGGACAGGAAGGCCTGGCGTGCTATGGTCCATGAGGTCACGAAGGGTCAGACATGACTAAATGACTGAACAACAACAACAACAACAACAATAGAATGCATGTATTTTCTAGGCATATATTACTGCAGTTATATCCCATCTTTTCTCTGAGAGCTCAGGATGGCATTCATGAGAAGCCTCCCTTCATTTTATCCCCTGTGAGGCAGGTTGGGCTGAGGGAGCGTGATTGGGCCAAACACACGAGCTACTATACTGAGAAGTACACATGTGGGGAAAAACACAAAAGGGGAAAAAAAAAACAATAACTCTATCTAAATGTAACAGGCCTTCTAACATGTTTTGTATCTCACCCAAAAAATAAAAAAGTGGCCCTATATCTCCTATGGTGTTCACTACCTCCAAGAGGCAAGGAAATAAGACTGAATGTTATCCTGGGTTGAATTGCTTCTATAGCTCCATTTTAGAGAGAAGGACAGGGGTACTTAATTAGGAAGCTAGCGTAACCTAGTTGAGAAAGTGGTGGCGTTGCAGCTCCAGAGGATTCTGGATGAAACGGATTATCTAGACCCCTTCCAGTCAGGTTTCAGGCCCGGATATGGGATGGAAACAGCATTGGTTGCACTTATGGATGATCTCTGGCGGGAGTTGGATGGGGACAGTGCATCCATCCTTGCTCTTCTTGACCTCTCAGCGGCTTTCAATACCATCAACCGTGTTATCCTTTTGGGGCGGCTCAGGGAGTTGGGGGTGGGCAGCATGGTTCTGCACTGGTTCACCTCCTTCCTCCAGGGCCAGTCCCAATTGGTGGTGATAGGGAGCAAGAGATCTTTGTGGGGTGCCGCAGGGTTCGGTACTCTCTCCGTTCCTCTTCAACATCTACATGAAACCACTGGGTGAGATCTTCCGTCACCACGGGATGAGGTATCAGTATGCTGATGATACCCAATTATACATCTCTGTCCCAGAAGTAAGTGATGCTGTGAACACCCTCTCTCGGTGCCTGGGGGCTGTGGGGGTCTGGATGGGGAACAACAGGATTCATCTGAACCCTGGTAAGACGGAGTGGCTGTGGGTTAATGGCTTCTCTGTATCTGGGAATTTACCATCTTTAGTTCTGGATGGGGTTGCACTGCCCCAAACAGACCCGGTGCAGTATCTGGGGGTCCTCCTGGACTCATGAGTCCTGCTCGAAGAGCAGGTGGCAGTTGTGGCCCAGAGGGCCTTTGCTCAACTTCGTGTTGTGCACCAGTTACGCCCTTTCCTGGATCGGGAAGCCCTCCAAACAGTCACTCATGCCCTAGTCATCTCCCATATAGACTACTGCAATGTGCTTTACATGGGGCTACCCTTGAAGAGTATCCGGAAGCTACAGCTGGTCCAGAATGAGGCCATGCGAGCAGTCTTGGGTGCCCCAAGGATGGTACACATAACACCTTTGTTGTGGGAGCTGCATTGGGTCCCAGTTTGCTTCTGGGTCCAATTCAAGGTGTTGGTTATTACCTTTAAAGCCCTACATGGCATGGGTCCAGCTTATCTGAGGGACCGATTTGTCTCTCTAATACTTGTTTTCGGATACCTAATTTCATATATCTCATCTATCCTTAAGCATTCAATTAGTTAGAGAAACAGTGATTCCTTGTGCATCTACTTCTGTAAACTCTGAGATAATCTTCTGAGTTCTCCTGTCTGAGGTGAGTCACGTGGTGATTTAGAAGAAGGCCTACTTAGTTGTGGCACCTATTCACTGAATTTTAACAAGACAGATTCAATGGCAGTTAATAGATGTTCAACTCAAGTGAAGATTTTTTTCACCTTCCTTGGCCTTCTAACTTGGTAGATCTTTTCCCCTTTATATGTTGCTGCTTTATTATTATGTTATCTCATTTTGATATGAAGCTTCCTGGAAATGCTTTGTTGTTGTTGTTCAGTCGTTTAGTCGTGTCCGACTCTTTGTGCTTATTGAAGTGCAAATTCATTCAGTAAATTTGTATATCTGTATATTTATATTTTTATAATGCATCTCTTTTAATGATATTTAATCCTTTTATTGTTTTAATTCGCTTATAAACCTCCCAGAGTCATTTATCAAGAAGGGCAGTGAAGAAATGCGATAAAATAAATAAATCACAAATATATCAGTAGCCAACTGGGTATTCAACTTAGTGAGTTGGTCCTGAGTCCTTCTATTTAGCTATTTCCTCCTTATTTTATTGGGAAGCTTCTGGACTTATGGTAACCTCTTGTCCTTGTAACATCTAGTACCAAGGATTTTTTTAAAGTGACAATGTAATCCTATATTTATTTTCTTTGAAGTATGTATACCTCACTGAATTCAATAGGACTTACTTCCAAACAGCTGTGCACAAGTTTGTAGATTGTCAAAAGGTGGGGCTGGCACAATTTTGTTGAGTAGACCAAAACCTCCTCAAGCAAAGGAGATAGTTACCTTGTCATGGTGCTGGAGTTTGAGCACCTCAATGACACCATGAGCTAAACTGTGAAGGGACACCCAAGATCATGGCAGAGAGGTCAGACTAAATACGATCCCTGGGGAAGGTAACGGCAACCCACCCCAGTATTCTTGCCATGAAAACTAAATGGATCAGTACAACCAGAGATATGTCGGTATACCATCGGAAGATGGGACTCCCAGGTCGGAAGATGGTCAAAATGCTACTGGGGAGGAACAGAGGATAAGTTCAACTAGCCCCAGATGTGATGACGCAGCTAGCTCAAAGCCGAAAGGACGGCTAGCGGCCGACGGTGCTGGTGGTGAACGACGAATCCTATGTTCTAAAGATCAATACACCATAGGAACCTGGAATGTAAGATCTATGAGCCAGGGCAAATTGGATGTGGTTATTGGTGAGATGGCAAGATTAAGTATAGACATTTTGGGTGTCAGTGAACTGAAATGGACTGGAATGGGCCACTTCACATCAGATGACCACCAGATCTACTACTATGTACAAGAAGACCACAGAGGAAATGGAGTAGCCTTCATAATTAATAATAAAGTGGCTAAAGCAGTGCTTGGATACAATCCAAAAAACGATAGAATGATCTCAATTCAAATTCAGGGTAAGCCATTTAACATCACAGTGATCCAAATATATGAATGTTCAAACTATCGAACAGTGGCACTTATTTCACATGCCAGTAAGGTAATGCTCAAGATCCTGCAAGGTAGACTCCAGCAATTCATGGAGCGAGAATTGCCAGATGTACAAGCTGGGTTTAGAAAAGGCAGAGGAACTAGAGACCAAATTGCCAATATCCGCTGGATAATGGAGAAAGCCATGGAGTTTCAGAAAAAATATCTATTTCTGTTTTATTGACTATTCTAAAGCCCTTGACTGTGTGGATCATAACAAATTGTGGCAAGTTCTTGGTGGTATGAGGATACCAAGTCATCTGCCTCCTGAGGAATCTGTATAATGACCAAGTAGCAACGGTAAGAACAGACCATGGAACAACAGACTGGTTTAAGATTGGGAAAGGAGTATGGCAGGGTTGTATACTCTCACCCTACCTATTCAGCCTGTATGCAGAACACATCATGCAATGTGCTGGGCTTGATGAATCCAAGGCTGGAGTTAAAATCGCTGGAAGAAACATTAACAATCTCAGATATGCAGATGATACCACTTTGATGGCTGAAAGCGAGGAGGAGCTGAGGAGCCTTATGATGAAGGTGAAAGAAGAAAGTGCAAAAGCTGGGTTGCAGTTAAACCTCAAAAAAACCAAGATTATGGCAACCAGCTTGATTGATAACTGGCAAACAGAGGGAGAAAATGTGGAGGCAGTAACAGACTTTGTATTTCTAGGTGCAAAGATTACTGCAAACGCTGACTGCAGCCAGGAAATCAGAAGACGTCTATTTCTTGGGAGGAGAGCAATGACAAATCTCGATAAAATAGTTAAGAGCAGAGACATCACACTGACAACAAAGGTCGGCATAGTTAAAGCAATGGTATTCCCTGTAGTAACCTATGGCTGTGAGAGCTGGACCATAAGGAAGGCTGAGCGAAGGAAGATAGATGCTTTTGAACTGTGGCGTTGGAGGAAAATTCTGAGAGTGCCTTGGACTGCAAGAAGATCAAACCAGTCCATACTCCAGGAAATAAAGCCAGACTGCTCACTTGAGGGAATGACATTAAAGGCAAAACTGAAGTACTTTGGCCACATAATGAGAAGACAGGATACCCTGGAGAAGAAGCTGATGCTAGGGAAAGTGGAAGGCAAAAGGAAGAGGGGCCGACCAAGGGCAAGATGGATGGATGATATTCTGGAGGTGACGGACTCGACTGTGGGGGAGCTGGGGATGGCGACGGCCGACAGGAAGCTCTGGCGTGGGCTGGTCCATGAAGTCACGAAGAGTCGGAAGTGACTGAATGAATAAACAAGACGAAAACCTCAGTTGCAGACTCAACAATTTCTTTATTAAGCATTGATCATATATGTCAAATCAGCCATCCTTCTCCTCCTGTGTTCATTCTGCATGTGGAATGAATGAATGTCTGAAAATGCTTTCAGTGCTGCTGCATTTCAGATTCTATGGCACTCCTGTGATAAAGCCCTTTGCTAAAATTACAAATGCTTTTCGGATGAAAGTTTAGCTTGTAAAAAAATATAATTGGGAGATCCATTTAGCTGAAAGGCTAAAGGAATGGAGCACTTTTGGAGCTCCACACTATAGGGATTGGAGCATTTTTAAGAGAAATGTTCATATAACAAATTTCCCTTTCTAAATAAATACGCCTAAATAAGTTGGTTGTTCCTCCTCTATACATTCAAAACTGATTGTGGCTGATTAGGAATGACAGTATATTGCACAGTACAAACTTTACTAAGCAAGGCTTTGATCATATTCAATAAACATTGTCAGGTTCAGTTTCATAAAGTCAACACATCATTTGGAACTGTATCTTCACAGCATTTCATTTAAATGGAGTAGTTACGTTCTGTGGTATTGAGATATAAGACCAGGGCCAGAGCTTTCTTTAGGGATGCAGTGGAACAATTCTGGTTTGTTTAATTTGGTTTTAGCTATTTCTGAAAATAGTGTCAGTTTTTCCAATGGTTTCTGGAAAGTGTTCATCTTTTGTCAAATTATACGCCAGCTCAGTACTTCCTGTCATTGTGCAATGAACTTAGCAGACTGCTATTGGTTTAACTCTACAGATGACTATATGTCGATGAAGGTTCTCAGTCATCCAGGTGGAATTGTCTGTAGCTTGAATCATGTCAACTGGATTTCTATTTTCTCAGTGGAAATGTTTCGCTCCTTATCCAAGAAGCTTCTTCAGTCTGAGCAAAGTTTGTAAGGGAATCCTTAAATATGTTTCTAGGGTGGCTGTGTGACCTTGCACCTGAGGCTAGGTCATGGTTATTTGAGATGTTTATTTCTAAGTCCCTTTATCATCCAAAGATGATAACTTTTAAAACATAAAAAGATGACTGAATTATAAACACAACCCGCCCCCTTTATTTGGGTGTAGATACTTTAATGCCCCTCCCCAAATATGCACATTAATTGAATTTGCATTTGCTGTAAATTAAATGCATAGAAGTATAACTAAAAAAGCATGGCAGACCAAACGGGAATTGTTTGTGGGAGGAACAGCTTGAGAATGGATGGGTTATATTCCTTGATAATATTTATAGTTGAGGAATATTGTTGACTAATTGAATTTTAGCCTACATTTCAGTCTTCCAATGTGGCTTGCATAAGTTAGAAAACCTTTAATGGCATCATGCACCCATAAACTAGATAGACAAGATACAGAAGGGAAGGGAAGGGAAGGGAAGGGAAGGGAAGGGAAGGGAAGGGGGGTAAGAAAGACAGAGGAAGATTGCTTTTTCATGGTTGGAAAGAGGTGGTGAACCACTAGATGGTTTGCATATCATCCACAGAATTGCAGTTATTTATTTATTTATTTACTTACTTACTTACTTATTTATTTAACAATATTTTTAGCCAGCTGCAATCCTAATGGATGCTGGGCATTGTACAACAAAGTCCAAGATGACAGAAAGATTTAAAAGTATAATAAACACAACCCTAATAAATAAGTATAATAATATATTATCATTATATTTTATTTATATTTATTGGCTGCCCAACTCCATGTATACATATATACATTCAGTTTTTTTAACTATTGCTTTGAACTTGGTGCTACATAACTATAAAATATACATTTTATTTAATTAATCCAATTTTGAGGTTTCCCAACTACTTGACAACTCTGGGCAGCTTACAGATAAAAGAAAAAACAATACATATAAAAAGAGATCATGGTTGATCAGAAGAATAAACACCCAACCTAAACCAAGCAAAACTGTACTGAACAGGGCTTCCCAACCATCCTATCCCAAGACAGAGGAGAACAACCTTTCCAAAACATTATAAGGGTGGGAGCTGCACTAATCTCTGGAAAGATATTCCAAAGGCTGGCATTGCAACAGAGCAGGCGTGCTTCCTGGGTCTTGTAAGATGACATTGTTTGAGTGATGGGACCTGGAGTGCACCACCCTGCTTGATCACACTGGATGGGCAGAAACATCAAATGCCATTTTTATTAGAAGTTATACATTTAAGGATACTGCACCTTGCCCAGTACTTGCAGCTTCTTTTTCAGCAAGCATGCATTCAGTTTTCCAACACCTTCCATTTTGGAAAGGGGCAAGAAAAAATCCTTAAATATTTATTTATTTATTTATTTTATTAAATTTATATTACCACCCATCTCCCCTGTCGGAGACCCTGGGCAGTTCACAATAAAACATAGTTAAAAAAGATAAATATAAAATTACAATATAATAAATAATATAAAATCCAAGTATAAAAGATGTTAAAAATGGTAATACTGGGAGGCTTCATGGGACCAGCCATCCCCAAGAGGAACTGTTGGCATTTCCATCCCAGGCAAGACGGCAGAACCAGGTCTTTAAGCCTTTCCGGAAGGTCGGGAACGAGGAAACCAGCCTCAGCTTTGGGGGTAAGGTATTCCAAAGGGCAGGCACAACTGCAGAGAAGGCCCACCTCCTGGACCCCGCTAGATGGAACTCTTTAGTCGATGGGGTCTGCAGCAAGCCCTCTCTGGCTGATTGGGTGGGATGGGTCGATGTTCTGGGGATGAGACAGTCCCTCAGGTAACCTGGCCCTATGCCATGTAGGGCTTTAAAGGTGATAACCAACACCTTGAATTGTACCCGGAAGCAAACCGGTACCCAATGCAGCTCGCACAGCAGAGGTGTCACATGAGCCGATCTTCTGGCCCCAATAACTGTCTGCGCAGCTGCATTCTGGACCAGTTGAAGCTTCTGGATACTCCTCAAGGGTAGCCCCATGTAGAGCGCATTACAATAGTCTATATGGGAGATGACAAGGGCATGAGTCCGAACAGTCGGAGGGCATCTCGGTCCAGGAATGGGCATAACTGGTGCACAACACGAAGCTGTGCAAAGGCCCTCCTGGCCACGGCTGCCACCTGCTCTTCAAGCAGGAGTTGTAAGTCCAGGAGAACCCTCAAATTCCGCACTGGCTCCGAATGGGGTAGTGCCACCCCATCTAGAACCAAAGATGACAACTTCCTAGATCCCGAGCGGCCATCAATCCATAGCCACTCCATCTTACTAGGGTTCAGCCGAAGCCTGTTGTTCCCCATCCAGGCCCCCACAGCCTCCAGACACTGAGATAGGGCGGCAACTGCATCACTTACTTCACCCGGAATGGAAATATACAGCTGAGTATCATCAGTATATAGATGGTATTTCATCCCGTGGTGACGGATGATCTCACTCAGCGGCTTCATATAGATGTTAAACAGGAGAGGGGAGAGCACCGAACCCTGTGGCACCCCACACAAGAGGGGCCATGGGTCAGATCTCTCCTCCCCTATCATCACTGATTGGGAACGGCCCCAGAGGAAGGAGGTGAACCACTGCAGAACTACACTGCCCACCCCCAACTCCCTGAGCTGCCCCAAAAGGATACCATGGTCGATGGTATCAAAAGCCGCTGAGAGATCTAAGAGGGTAAGGATGGATGCACTCCCTCCATCCCGCCCTTGCCAGAAATCATCCATAAGTGCAACCAATGCAGTCTCCATCCCATATCCCAGCCTGAAACCTGACTGAAAGGGATCTAGATAATCCGTTTCCTCCTGAATCCTCTGGAGTTGTGATGCCACCACTTTCTTCACCACCTTCCCTAGAAAGGGGAGGTGGGAGACTGGACGAAAGTTGTCCAGAATAGTAGGGTCCAGGGATGATTTCTTGAGGAGGGGGTGCACCAGCGCCTCCTTAAAGGCCGCTGGGAACACTCCCTCCCCAAGAGATGTATTAATCATCGCCTGAACCCAACCACAAGTCACCTCCCGGGCCGATTTTACTAGCCAGGAGGGACACGGATCTAAATGACAAGTGGTGGCCTTCACAATCTGGAGGATTCTGTCCACTTCCTCAGGTCCAACAGGATCGAACCGTTCCCAGATAACAGGGTAAGTACGTTCCTCCGTCATCTCCCCAGACTGTGTATCATGCATAGAGTCCAACTTAGAATGGATCTGAGCGATTTTCTCCTGCAGATGCTCTGAAAACTCCTCCGAACGACCCTGTAAATGGGTCACTGATTTTGTTTGACCCAAAAGAGATCTTGTAATCTTAAACAGGGTTGTCGGGTGGCATTCTGCGGAGGCAATAAAAGCAGAGAAATATTCACGTTTCGCCGCTCTTACCGCCACAAGGTAGGCCTTAACAGTGGCTCTAGCTTGTGTCCGATCAGGTTCAGTCCTTGTCTTCCTCCAGCGCCGCTCCAGATGTCTCTTAACCCTCTTCAAAACCCTCAACTCCTCCGTAAACCACGAGGAATGACGGGCCGAATGAGGCAATAGAGGTCGCACAGGCACGATCCTATCCAGGGCCCCGGCGGCCTCCCTAGTCCAGGCTGCCGCCAGGGCCTCCACCGGACCGTGCAACAGATCCTCGGGTATACCCCCCAGATCCTTCTGAAACCTCATCAGGTCCATAAGTCGAATGGGTCCAGCCTCCCTGCAGAGTGGGGCGGTGCGAGAGAGTCTCAAGATCACCAGGGCATGGTCTGACCATGACAATGGGGACAGATATCTAGGCTTTCTGTGCACAGCTGGTACCATTTAATTTTTTTTTTCTGATGATGGGCTTGAACTGGCTCAGGATATAAAGAGAAATTTTGCTCTTTGCATGCTCTCAGGCTAATTTTAGTGTGATACGGAGGATTGTCCTATCGACTGATGGAGAAACAGGATAGCTTGGGAGCTGGAGAAGGAAGTGCTAACTGAAAATATCTGTCAAATATCTGATTTCTTGAAATACATTTCTCTCTTATGGCTCCCATTTTCTTGAGTTTTAGAAGTTTTTCTTGTATTTAATGAGGCCAAGAAACTAGATTCCTTTCTCATCATGGTACTATGAAAAAGATTGTCACAAAGGCAACCAAGCTTTATACAGTATGTCCCTTCATTGTATTCCATAGTTGTCCAGGAAAAATGGTTGCAGGTCATTAAGCAGCTGTTTTCAGGACAATCTGAAGAGAAAGTTCCTTTCACCAACTTTAGTGATCTTTCACAAAAACATGCTACAAACATTGATAGGGCAGTTTCCCCCCATTTTATCTGGTCCTTCTATGAAGAGAGGACTCACTGGAAAAGACCCTGATGCTGGGAAAGACTGAAGGCAAAAGGAGAAGGGGACGGTAGAGGATGAGATGGTTAGATAGCATCACCGATGTAATGAACGTGAACTTGAGTAAACTCAGGGAGACAGTGGAGGACAGAAAGGCCTGGCGTGCTATGGTCCATGGGGTCACGAAGAGTTGGATACGACTAAACGACTGAACAACAACAACAATGAAGTATATTACATACTCATCTATCTAAGAGTAGCTGCATCTTCCATACCTGACATACTGTAATTCCAGGTTTTTCAGATTAAGAAATCATTGGGATTATAGTTTCTTATTTTGTGTGTACAAAGGACACGGAACTATTTTTTCCCCAACATTCTCTTTTCCTACTTTCCTAGGTTTGCATTATTGCCCTGAAAAATAAAGTCTCCTTCAAGTTGAACTCAAATCCTGGTGACTATATGAAACTATCAGGCTTCTCATTCAGCTTGTCTGTAAATATCAACTCTTGGGACATTTAACTCTTTGCTAAGGAATTGGTCTTCTCAGAAAAAGGCTCACAGACATGATTCAGCTAGATCTGTTCCTTAATTTAGACATTAATGAAGTCATCTACACAGAGACAATTTGCCTACTGCAGTACACAAAAGTCAAAATCTTTATATAGGTCTATTTTCCAGGGTCTTTTTCTCCCATCTTTCTGAGTCAACAAATACTTGGCTGTTCTCTTGATGGATTTGGAAGCCACCTGATGCAAGAGTTCTCTCTAGCCTGGGTTCAAGTGATTCCTGCCTTGTACCTTCATTCCTTATAGACACATCCATGTAGTTTTATTGGTAACACTATGGAAATTGCTTGTCACTTCCTTATTCCAGGATTTTAAAAAAATATTCCTAGTCTATTCTATAACTTGGTGGTCTCTCATCCAAATACTAATCAGGTCATCCATCTGACCCTGTTTTCAAGATTCACCAGGGTTGACCAGTTGTTGTCCCCTAGAAACTGATTATTGCATATTGCCACTACATAGGGGAAGACAGGAAATTCCATGCACTGCATGGTGCCTGCCTCCAACCCCACTTCTATTTGTTTGTCCAGGTAGGGATTGAAGCAAGAGGAGATAAGAGAAGTTGACAGAAGTGAAACAAGGACAGTAAATAGAAATTTGAAAGAGACAAAGATACTAACAGTTATCCTCTCTGAAATGTAACAAATTTTGAGTTGCAGGCCTCACTTCAATGATCCCACAAATTTAACTTCAGCATTATTCTGAGATAAGGAAGAAAATCTGCAGGAGAAGGGATTGCCTAACTTGGTTGCACCAGAAACTTCCTGCCTGCTGGAGCTACGTATCAAATCCTCAAAAAGAATTCAAATTCCAGCATTTGGGAATGTTCCAACATGTACCCTCAGTGTACTTACTGAAAGAAGGTGATATTGAACTATCAGATTCAAAACCAGGAGAAGACGCTGAGAGTCAAGAATGCAATTGGTCAGAACCATAACTGAAATAAAAAGAAAAATGCACAAGAATCAGTTTTAGCTTTTTCACAATATTTTGCTGGTTGTTGGAACCAAGTACCAGTACAGGTGGTCCTTGTTTAGCGACCACAATTGGGACCGGCAACTTGGTCGTTAAGCAAAGTGGTTGCTGAGTGAAACTGCGACTGTGCTTATGACCTTACTTCTGCTTTCCTTTGCTTTACAGAGCTGCGAAGGTCGTAAATGCGAGGATTGGTCACAAAGTTACTTTTTCATCACTGTCGTAACTGCAAATAAATGTCACTAAATGAGGCAGTTACTAAACGAAGACTACCTGTACCCTGATGGAGATGAAGGATATTTTTTAATAATATTGGTGATGAAATGCTGAAAATAATATACAGTTATGTAAATTGTCCTGACACAATGAAATATCACAGTTAGTTAACTGGATCTATAGAATATACTACAAAAACTGGAAATGTAAATTTTCAAGCCCAGATTGTCTGCTTTGCTGCCTTAGCTTATTTAGTACAACTGTATTTGCAGTCCTTCCATTATAGCAAACCCCCAAACTCCCAAGGCAGTTTGCAATAAGGAAAACAGGAAAACAATAATCCATCAAAGAAACATCAGTTTCAAAATCCCCGGTAATGGCAGAAGCAGAACCTAATAGAGTCATCAGGTTCACTCAGCTCTGATTACATGGCAGAAGGCCCGACATCACGTTTGGCAGTTGGCAAGCACCCCCAAGAGCGGTATTGAACATACTGTATGCCACAACAACAATGCAAAAGTAGTCGGCACTTGCCCAAATTCAGATGAAGGAAGATCTCTGATGCAGGGATTGGGAGACCTTTTCCAGTTTTATGCTTTTATGCATTTATGAAAATAGTTCCCAAACTGGCAAATGTCTGCTCTATTTTTAATGAAAAAGCCAGAGGGAAACTGGCCAAATCAGACCTACATTATTTCATCAGCTTTACGAAATGGTTTCAGAGATCTTATCTATCTTCTTGGTTGCGTTTTGAAAAGCCTGCCATAGTAACAATGTCACTGAAGGAAGTGCCTGTAAAGAAGTCTCTTCTCTTCAGCCAACTTAATATTGGTTTAAGTGCCTCTTTTTTAAAAGATAAAATAAGAAGAGATACTTGGCCAACTTGTACTATTTGGGAAATCAAGGCAACTCCTGACTGTCCATCCTGATAGCTGTTCTCTCTATCTCCCCACCCCTGCTTCCAAGAGGGATAAACTACCTAGATTTCATTCCAAGGTAGCTTTAATCCCATCTGGAATCCACTGCAGTAAAATCCCCCCATTTACATCAACAAGGATCCATGGCAAAACAGGTTAAAATCCTTCCTCTGATTATGCATATAAAATTTGAGTAGAGATGGGGAAGGTTTTCTTTGGCTTGTATTTTTCAGAGACAGCTGACTTAATTTACACTTCTTGGAGAAATATATAGGTTATAACACAGTTTCCTTCAGAATGTACACTTATGTTCAAAGTCTGCATGAAAAAAAATACATATATAGGGAAATAATGTGCCATAAAAGAAATCTGTACAGTAGGGAAAGTTGGGTATAACTTGAGTAGTTGCATTCATATGCATATACATGATATATAAAAATGTGAGACTTTGTGCATTAAAAAAAATCAAAACAACATGGAAATTAGATGCAGATTATGATTGGATGCATGCAAAACTGACCTGAACCAGATATAGATTGATTTGCCCATCCTTAGGTTTCAGCTTGCTTTATGGAAGATGATCTGAAATATCTGGATCCCAGGCTGTTCTGGACTTTTGTGAAGGAATGTACAACCTCTGTCACTTTGGCGACTTCACTAAGTTTTGTCTGGTAAGTTGAGGACTGTATCACACAAGCGAGCATAGCAAAGACCCTCTTTTGGGAAAGGCTTTAAGAGTGAAAAGGATGTCTCAAACCCTGGCAAGCCTAAGCACCC
Source organism: Charina bottae (assembly GCA_023362775.1). Lineage (NCBI taxonomy): Eukaryota > Metazoa > Chordata > Lepidosauria > Squamata > Charinaidae > Charina > Charina bottae. The sequence continues at coordinate 2,520,433 of JALMGJ010000022.1, forward strand.
ATTTTGTCCCTTTCTCTAAACTCCAAACAATGTAAAAAAAAGGGGGGGCTGAATACTTTGGCCCCACCCTTTCTATAGTGGCTTTGGCTGCTGGTGGGCCAACTATTCCCTCCTGAAAATATTTTTGGCATCCCTGCTTTCTCATAACATTTGAAAAACACTTTACAGGTAGTCCTCATTTAGCAACTGCCTCAGGCAGCAACTGTTCTGAGTTATTTATTTATTTATTTATTTATTTATTTATCAATCAGATTTCTATCACCGCCCATCTCCCTCCTCTGGAGGGACTCTGGAGTTATGACGGTAATGAAAAAGTAACTTTGCGACCAATGCCTGCATTTACGAATTTCATAGCATCTCTTTCTCAGTCATGTGTTCACCATTACAGTCAGTTAGTATGGGTTGTCTTGTGCCTGACCCTTTTTTTTTCTTTTTCCCCTCCTCGGAGGGCAGAGAGATTGCCTAAACAAGCTATCTCTTCCTGAGCTGCTCTTCTCTGAGGTGTAGCACGTGCCTAAAAAGTGCTAACTGCAAGTTAACAAGGTGTGCTTTGTGACCATCATTAGTTGACGAGAACTTGTTGCGGGTCCCTTCAGTTAGGGAAGTACATCTAATGGGGCAAAGGAAAAGGGCCTTCTCCGTGGTGGCTCCCTCCCTTTAGAACATCATTCCCCCAGATATAAGTTTGGCCCCCTCCTTGCTCCTTTTCCAGAAGGCCCTGAAGACGTGGTTTTGTCAGCAGGCCTGGGGACCTCAGGCTGCTTCAGAGCCAATCAAGTAGCTGATATGAATGTATTTACTGACGCCAGGGTGGTGGTGGTGTCTATTGTGTTTTTTATGGTTTTTAATTCTGTAAGACGCCTGGAGTCACCATGTGTGAGTTGGGCGGCCTTATAAATTTGTTTAATAAATAAAGTAAATAAAAAACCCTTTTGGGGGGGGCTGCTGCCTGACATTGACTAAACCCTAATCAGTTTCACACTAAAGGCTTTTGCTTGCCTCCTAAGCTCCTTGTGTGCTAGGCAAACAGCTGGTGCTAGGACATTCCTTTCGATGTGTATTCCCCATTGTATGCCTGCTTACTCTCTTGTCATCCCTTCCTCTCCAATGAATGTAAATACAGACATCAATTCCCTTCTTGCTAATTATCCCAGCACCAGGGTGAGCATTCCAAAGGCGGGGGAGTGGGGAAAAAGGGCTATAAGATTTGCCCTTTTACCTGTGTTCCTTGGGAGTCGAGTTCCAGAAACCTTCCCTGCCATTTGGGTTCACCTGGTTGTTTGGGGTTGTCTCCTTCTGATGCTGTAAAGAAAAGGAAAGCTGAAGTAAGATCGTAAGCCCAGTCGCAGTCACATGATTTTCACTTAGCGACCGTTTCACTTAGTGACCGAGTTGCCAGTCCCAATTGCGGTCGCTAAACAAGGACTACCTGTAATTAGAAAGAAGCATAACTAATATACTAGATTTCATTATTGCTAAAATTGAAATGAAAATTCAGGAGGACTCTTATTAGCCACCTTCCCGGGCTAATAAATTTGTATTCAAAGGCATAAGTGAAAGTGAATGCATATGCCTTTTAATAAATGTTGTTAGTCAGAAAAGCTGCTATGAGACTCTTTCTTGGCTACCATAGACTAACCTGGCCATCCTCCTACAATGTCTACTTGCAACTAAGCACTCCCTTTTTCTTTTTAATGTCCCGTGAGCAAACAGTCACACGGGCCTCCAGCACTCTTCCAACAGGACAACAAGCTGAATTTTATCTGAACCTTAATGAGGAGGGTCTCCACCGATCCTTCCAAGGCAAAATACCTTAACAATGAAAGAAGTTTTGAGAATGTCTTACCAAGTTGAAAAAAAGGTAATTGGAAAGAAAGCCTGTCTAGCTTTCCTTACACTGTAGTTTAATGAATAAACTTGCCACTAAGTCAGTGTTCCTCAACCTTGGGGACTTTAAGATGTGTGGACTTCGACTCCCAGAATTCCCCAGCCAGCCATACTGGCTGGGGAATTCTGGGAGTTGAAGTCCACACACCTTAAAGTCCCCAAGGTTGAGAACACTGCTTTAAGTGATCGAAGAAAGGATCAGCAGGCCATGGGTTCTAGTCACGCTGGCACCTGGGAAATGAGTCAATCTCTGTAATGTTTAGAGGCCAAATTATGAGGTCTTTGGAAAGTGTTCACGGCTCAGAATTAGATGAACTGTTACCTCAGGAGCAGGAAGTCACTTTGAAGCTGAATTGGAATACTGTTGAAAACAGAGAATTACATACATTTTTGGAAACAAGCAAGCAAACAAACAAACAAACTTCCAAAAAGTGAAATATTATGACTGAGCCTGTTCCACTGATGTCACGGATTTAACACTTTCTCTCTTCAGAAGCCATTTGCCGGAAACGCAGACTGATTTTAGAACTGTCACACGATCTATTTAAGTCACTGCCCTCATCTAAGCAAACATGCAGAAATAGTTCAAGCAATGAACTTAAGTTAGTCATAACTAAAGTTGCTCCTTGGGATTCAATTGGACACAGCTTAGATTGTCCGTTGCAGACTGGAATTGTGATGTTTTAGATTACTGAAGGATAAGCAGAATTACATGATTATATTCAGGCTTTTTTGTGTTTACTATTAACAACTGGTGTATGGGGGGACATTTTTTGTTTTGACTTCAGAAGTTGCCCTGCTCAGTCTAGTATCCTCTAGAAAGATTTGGGCTATAAGTCTCAGAGAGTGCTGAGAGTATATTGTGGGAGTTGGTGTCCCAGCAAACCTGAGAGCAGCAGGCCGGTCTTCTTCTTGCCTTGGCCGTGTGGAAAATCCCCCACCAGCACTTAGCCTGGATTTGAAAGCTTCTAGTGGTGCCAGTGGAAATCCTTGCTTGAGATTTTAACTGGGACTGTTGGGAGGAAGAAGGTGTTACCCTACACCTGGTTTTTAAATCAAGTTTACAACCTCTGGGCCTGCTAGAAACTCATGTAAAACCTCAAGGTGTGGGTTTATTAGCGTGCTTCTGGTTTGGTTCATGGACGCCCACCCTGAGGGCATGGAGAACGTAGAGCAGAGCTAGGGAATCAATCAAGGAGCATCGGGCTAGCCAGATGCAATTGTACTGGGCAAAACATCTGTGAGTGACTTCTGTTGCAGACCAGGAAATAATGTTCCAGAAGCTGCTGTGCCCTTCCCATACTTTCAAAACTGAAAAAAAGATCACAAAAAGACCCTCCCCAACACATGCTCTTCTCAGGCAGGCAGTGCTAAAGTGTTGCTGAATGCCACACTATCAAGCCAGTTGTATCTTCTTCATCAACCTGTGTTGGGGAAGTCATCAGAAATGCTACTTGGCTTGTACTGCTATGGTTTTGCTGGGTAGCCCTTATGAAGCGGATGCGTTTGCCACATTTGTGGCTCCTCCTTGTTCATTGAATATTGATTCCTTGTGAGAAACTAGAAGATTCCAACGAAAGGGTTGCTGGCAGTTACGGGAAGGGCAGATTGCTTTGGCTAGACGTCTGAACACATGCTTGCATGGGATTATCGAAATTAGGCAGGAGATCTTGGCCAATATGCTGCCCACGCCCAGCCTTGGTTTAACGGGGAAAAAAAGGTGGTTGCTTCCTTACTTGCATCCATGAAACAATCTGATTGCAATTATTATTATAATTACTACAGAGTATGCATTCTTTTACTCTTATCATGGTAGGGTGGAGTTAGCTAGGTGCCAGTCTTTGCCTATCCCTGTAATGTGTTTCTTGTAAATAAAACTTTATTATAGTTATAAAACCTGCTTCATTAATCCTTCCTCAGGTCAGATTCCTGCTCTCACAACCTATGTTGCCTTTCTGACAATATGAAGGTCAAAAAACAAAAAGTGAAATAATTTTTATAATGCTACCTCCTGGCTGTATAGGGTTGAGACATGTGGCTGGACCTGTTATTCGTTTTATTAAATTTTTATTAAAAAGATTTATATGGCTGCCCAACTCAGTGACCCTGGGTGGCTTACAAAAATAAAACTCCATATACAAAACCCACTACACCCCCACCCCCCTGGCAGCAACAATACAATTCAAACAAACCACTTGATGGGCTTCGCATCATCATATAGATTACTGTAACGCGCTCTACATGGGGCTACCCTTGAAGAATATCCGGAAGCTACAAAGTGGTCAAGCCTGGGGATGGCTGATTTCCTAGAGCCGCCTCAAATATCTCAAATATTTTAAATATGTTCAACGTCACTGTAAGAACCACCCACCACTTGGATTTTATTGTATTTATATTTTTATTGTTGTTTTCGTTGTATTTTATTGATGTTATGTTGTGAACCACCCAGAGTCCCTCCTTGAGGGGGAGATGGGCGGTTATAGAAATTTGATAAATAAATTTGATAAATAAACCTGGGATCCCCAGGCCCACTGGCAAAACCATGTCTTCAGGGCCTTTTGGAAGAGTATTAAGGTGGGGCCCAATCTTATCTCTGCAGGAATGATGTTCCACAGGGAGGGAGCCACCACAGAGAAGGCCCTTCTTCTCAGTCCCACTAGATGGACCTCCTTAATAGGGGGGACCCATAACATACTGTGCCCCCCTGATCTGGTGGGTCAGGTAGATGTAACTGGGGAAAGGTGTTACCAATTTGGTAACAGGTAAGACTTGTTGCAACAGATACCTGGAGTTCCTGGGAGATTTCATCTATATATCTCAGGCTGATTGGAGAGATTCCCCACTTGGTTTTCAGCCTTAGTCCAGCAACCTCTGCCCATTCTCCAGTTCTGTCTTTGTTTTTAAAAGCATTTCCGTGCTCTGTCTCTAGCCAAGGGAGAGTTTGGAGATATCTCTCTGTGCCTACTTGACAGACAGAACATCTCTCCTTGTGAAGATGTGTGTTCCTTCTTCTGAGCTGGTCTACTGGCAAGGTGACTAGACTTGTAACAAGAGGAAAATAATTAAATGTGTGAGAACTGATGGAATTAACTGAATTGATTGATTTTTAAGTGAGTTGAAATAAAATCAAATGAAATCAAATCAAATGTAACTTGGCCTTGCCTACCTTATGGCTCCTCCATATGTCCTTTGGCTTGCCAAAATATTGTATTGCCCTAGTTATTCAGAATGCATTGTTCAGCTGCTAGTTTAAAGAGCAGGATTATCCAGTTGTTCCTAACTTTAATCACTGCTGCAAGCAAATGCTGAAGTTACAACAGATACCTGGAGTTCCCGGGAGATTTCATCTATATATCTCAGGCTGCATGGCCTGTGTTGCCTTCTAACCAAGTGCCACCAAGTGCCAAGAAGTCCATGGTGGGCATCTATTCCATTCTCATGGATACTCCTGCCACAGCACTAGGGAACCGTAGCAACTGAAAGAGACTGGAATAAGTGGCATATAAATTGCCTCATGACTCATAGGGCCCTATGGAATATATAAAACGTTGCATCACCTCTCCCCATTCCAACCAATGGAATGAAAAACTCCCCAAAACGCTACAGAACAACATGCCCCTGTTCATAGAACCGGGAGTCCTTTTACAATTTAAACATAATGAACTGTCACGAGATGGATAAGCTAATATTTAAAATTTTAAAAATTAGAGGAAAAATCACTACTGGAGTAAAACTGTGATAAACAAACAAACATCCTGATGCTGCAGAGCATCAGGAAGTACTCTACAGAATATATGAATGTGGTACTAAAGCAGTATACTCCTGTTTGAAGAACTGGCAATTTAAATTTGAAATATAGTGATCTAGTAGAACAGGGGTCCCAAACCTGTGGGCCGCGGCCCACTATTTGGCCGCGGCCTGTTAGGAACTCAACTGCGGGTCTCCTGCCTGCAAACCCCGCCCCTGGTGCGCACGATTGGGTCCTGCCCGCAAACCCCACCCCCACCCCGCAGAAATCCTGGAAACCCCACCCCCCGGTCCGCGGAAATCCCAGAAACCCCGTCCCCCTGGTCCGCAGAAAAATCGTCTTTTGAAACCGGTCCCTGGCGCCAAAAAGGTTGGGGACCCCTGTAAGTAGAAGATTGACAGACTTTTTAAAATGGAAATTAGTCTGTGCAAAACTGTTGTTAGCTAGAACTTTTCATGGGTATATCTATTCCATTCTGAGAAGCAGACTCACCCACCCCCGCACACTTTTGATATTCCAGTTGGAAGAAAAGCAAAAAAGAGGCTATGGAAGCTGGGTGAGTGGTCTTTCTTGTGGCTAATAGAAAAGGGTAATAAAGTTGCAGTGCCCAGTGATTAGTTGGAAAAGGGGGGATGCCCACAATAGGTTTACCTGGCCAATAGAAGCTGAGTAAATTGCTGTCCTTGACTACGCTAACCCCAGGCTTCTCCTTGAGGTGCCATAAATTGTCTGTATGGCATGTTTAGGGTTGAGAAAAGAAGGAAAACACCACTGATGTCCTCTCTGATTCATCCCAATGCACTACAGAGGTAGCCTGGAGTCATATTTAGGTGTCTGGGTGTGAACCACCTAAATATGACTCTAGAGTCTAGACCAGGGCTTTCCAAAGTGCCGCCGCTGGCGACACACCAGCGGCGGCGGTGGCGGTGCGGGGAGGTGTGTGGCGGCGCGGGGGGGGGCGTGCGGGTGGCGGCAGCGGCGGCAGCCTCCCCTAAAACGCGGAAGCACTGATCCCGCGCCGCTGCCGCTGCGCACGTGTGCGCCGCCGCTTCCGGGTGGTGTGGCGACACACCACGCTGTGTGTGGCGACACACTTTTGTGTCGCGACACACAGTTTGGAAAGCTCTGGTCTAGACTATCTCTGCAGCGCATTGGGATGAGTCAGAGGGGATGACCAGTCTCTTAAAAATGGTTACTGAGGCATCTTTGTGCCACAGTTCAAGGGAGATGAGGAAGAGCCCATAGTCTCCTATGAAAGCAGAGAGAGAGATTCAAGAGGGAATTCCAGATAACAGTAAATTAGGCATATTTATTTCCCGTTGCTGCCAAGAAAATAAATTGACTGACAGCTTGTCTGAACTGCACTGATTTCAGTGAGATTTATTTTCATTTATGTACATTTAGGACTGTGCCCAAGAAGCAGTCCTTGATTATTTCTGTTTTTAGTAATGGGTGAATAAACCATCTTTGATAGATATTTTGCGAATTCAATTTAATTTTGTAGATAATGGTCATATTTAGGGAACAGTTTGTTTGCACATCCACATTATCTTGGACTGACACGACAGAATATTTAATACACTTGGGTGCTGTTTTGCAGACAATGGCAATACTGTGAGCAAAACACTGTGAGCATTTGAGTTGGGGATACAAATCAGTGCAGAGTTAATTTAAAATGCTTTGGATATATAGTCATATAAATATACAGTTCAAGCTATTCCCAAGTTTTCAGGGAAGTAGCAGTAACATTTACAGATGGATCTAAGAGAAGTATTTATTCTGCAAAACATGGAACAGTTGACTATAGTTCCTGTTTGATGATGTACCAATCTGCTTTTTCAAAAAATGAAAGCAGAGTTAATGTTAGTGCTAAAAATATGGGAACAGCTCAGTATCCACAGTCAAGAAGCTAGTGAAACATAACATGGAAATAAAAATGGCAGATGAGTGAAAACTGGCTTCAGTAATAGTAGTTCCCAGAACTATCCATCTGGAAATACAAATTTAGAAGCATATAACTAAAGTTTCATAGGATAGCTATAAAATGATTACATTGTGCTATTTCACCATGATTCCTGCACAGATTTCAAAGTAAATTACTTACTCCCTTGCATACATAGGGATGCCTTTGTTTTAATCACCTCTTCTTGCCTAATTAAGATTGCAATAGCAATGTTGCTCCTTGGGAATATTGCCACCTCTTTCTCTGTCTTCTGGTGAAGGATAATTTAATTTGGGATCTGTTGATTGCAGTGATTGTGTAGATATTCCAGGGAACACTTCATTACCCTCTAGCATTTGTTCTTTTGCATTGCGTTGATGAGATTCTGCTGATTACTGGAACAGAGTGGCAAGGAAGAGTTTAATGGCCATTATGAGGGACTCAAGCAACAAATAACTCATTATTCTGGCAGTCAAGGTACTACAGTTGAAAGACATGTTCACACACACTTTCTCTCTTTCTCTCTGTGTGTATCTAGATATTTAGGTATATCTACTAAGAAAGAAGATTTTTTGAGTTCAACAGGACTGTTTTCCAGCTGGTACAGGTAAGAGTGCATTATGACCTGATTTACTTACCATAAACACTTTTGCAACTACCATAATCTAGTCGTATGTGCAATGGGTTTGAAATTCTGGACATTCATCTCTGAGTCTCTTATTGCCTAGTCACCTGCTGTGCTTGTTTTCTAAAACATATATGAGCATCCCATGGACCACTTAAGGTTCTCAGCCACCCTAGAAGTTCCAATTACTTTTTCTGTGCTGTCCAACTGATCAACATCAGCTGATCAATAGCAGTAATGAAGCTATGAGCAAAAACATGGTTACTGGATCTGAGAACAAGACATAACCCTCCTCCCTTTCTGGCAATCCTGGTCAAGATTGTTGGGTCTCTGTCTGATAGCTGGAAGGGGGAAGGTTTTATCTTGACTACTCAGCTTCCAAAAGGTTCCACTTTTCTTCCTGTACTGCATGAATGTCAGGCTCCTGAAGAACAGCAGAAGAATGTCAGCACATTTTAATTTGATGTACTGTATGCCTTTCTATTTTCAGTATTCATTGATATTCTGCTCTGCCACAGAGTCTTTATTCTAATAACAATTGTTGTCAGTTATTCACATGTACCTAGGCCTAGAAGAGGGTTGGGTGCTATAAAATGTACAGCAGCATTCTTTGTCTTGCCTGATTGCCTAGTCGTTTAACGAATAACAGGCAAGGAGAGGTGTAAGCTCACAGAGAACAGATGAATCTCTGCCTGCACAGGAAGTGAATGTGGACAAAATGGCCTTTTAAAGCAGGGAAGGCAATTATAGTAGGTAGTAGCACTAGCAGAAAAGCACACATTTGTAGGAGCATGAACTACAGAGTACATTTGGGACTTGAGTAAAATATAACCACACAGCCCACAACTTCCTAGCTGCCTTTTTTTTTTTCAAATTTTGCCACCGCCCATCTCCCCCCAAAAGAGGGACTCTGGGCAGTTTTAGTATTGGACTTTAGTGTTCTTAATGTATCCTACAATCTGATCATTAAATAGACCATTCTCTGACAAATGTATGGTTGAGACCTGACAGAGAAATGATATTATCCTACAGATTATCCCCATAATTCCTAATGCTGATGGAAAATATTCTCAGGAAACCTCTGTGCAAAGATTGATAGCATTTAATATTCATAAATGTTGCAATTGCTTTAAGAATGCATGGTAGCTGTTACTTAGCAGCTGTTTGAGAACTGACATGCAGTTTATTGTTTATTTATTAATTTATCAAATTTATATAGCTACAGTCAGTATCAGCTATAGAGCCATCAATATTTGACACAGTTATTTTAAACATAAAGAATCAGAAGCAAACCTCAAATAGACAAGAATAAAATGAATAGGAGGCAGAACCTCTCAACTACTATTCAAAAGTATTTTTTGGTTATCTAAAAACTATCCCACATGCAATATTAATAATTTTCTTTCAACAAAGAGGGGAGGGCATCTGGGTTGCTCTTTCTGACCCGGTTCACTTGGTCGAGTTGTGATCGGGACCAGGACCAAAGTCTGTCCGCCAGAAGGCTTAAACATGAGTTGGGCACGTTAGAAGACCCGTGAAACAGCTTTGCTGACTTGCTGAGCCAGTCAGCACTGCACCTTTCACCTCTTCTGGCGGCAGTTGTTGCGTTGAGGGATTGTGTGGGAAGCAGGAGCCTTGCTGTGCCGGTGCAAGTCTTTGGCTACAACTTATCAGGCTCTGATGAATAGCAGGCAGGCACCGCTACTCTTGGTGGAAGAAGAGGAGAAGGGAAAAAAACAAAAGAACAGAAGCAACAACAGAGCTGGGGCTGATACACTGGGTGGGGTGCAGTGGCTCTGCTCCACCTCAGCTTAAGTTTGAAGAACTTACCCTGGTCTCACTCTTTGGTGCCCCATACGTGCTTGAGAACCACTGATCTAAGATACGGAGTCCCGCTGTCAGTCAGAGCAGGCTCCGATGGGCTAGATGGGGCCATTGTTTGATGCAGGGGCTTGTTTGCTTCTGGCTTAGTTGCGTTGTACAAATTCAGCAACTAAGAAATAATTGCCACGTTATCAGTGACTGGAAACCCCTTGTGGACTTTTTGCTGAAAAAAGAGAAAAATGAACTTATGATTTATGGGTTTGAAGATTAAAAAGGGTAGCTTATGGAAAGAAGGAAATCATGATGTAACCTTAGAGAGAGAGGGTAAAATATAAATGCATTTATAACCACTGTAAAAAAGATAGGAAGCTGCTTCTTTATAATTTCTTTTCTTTTCTTTTCTTTTCTTTTCTTTTCTTTTCTTTTCTTTTCTTTTCTTTTCTTTTTTCTTTTCGCTTTTCTTTTCTTTTCTTTTCTTTTCCTTTCCTTTCTTTCTCTTTTCTATTTCTCTTTTCTTTCTTACTTATTCACCATTCTTCCTTATTTTCTTTGTTTCTTTTCTAATATTTGTATTGTTTTTATCTTGTTTAACATTTCTTCAATAAAGATTATACTAAAAAAAAAAAGAAATAATTGCCACGTGATCTAGCACAGTAGAATCTGCTCTGACAGACAGCAGGTCTCCATGATTTAGACAGGAGCCACTGGAGCACAGTGGCTAAGGCATTAGACCAAGGGTCGGAAATGGTGGCTCGCGAGCCAGATGCGGCTCTTTGGCCCCTTGAGTGTGGCTCTTCCACAGCTGAACTCACCCCCGCCCCTTCCACGCGATTGGCCCCCGCCCGCAAACCCCGCCCCCTGGCTCTCGCACTGAGTGAGGCCCGGCGCGGCAGGGAGGCGCTGCTGGCCCGGGACGCGGCGCTGTCAGAGGCGGCGCAGGAGCGGCTGCAGGGGCTGCTGCAGCTGGAGATGGCGCTGCTCCGTGGCATCCAGGTGCTGGGCGAGGGCGCGGGCCCGGGACGCGAGCGGCAGGGCAGCGCAGGGCGAAGAGCCGCATGCTCTCCCCTTGGCCGCCTCCGGTCCGAGCCTGGCTCGGCTCCCCCGGCCGCCGCAGGGCTCGGGTTAGCGGGGGGAGAGGATGCTGAATGGCGGGGTGGGGGATTGATGGGGCGGGAGGGTGCACCCGGAGGGCCTCCCGCGGCCGCTTCTCCAAGGTGGGTTGCAGAGCGCGCGCTGTGCCCACGGGAATGCCTGGTCCCTCGGCTCCCTCCAGCTCCGCCACCAGCCCCAGCAGCGCCGCCCGCCCCGTCCTGCCGCCCGACAAACCTCCGCCGGCTCCGTCCCCCCCGCCGCCACCGCCCCCGGCCAGGCCCCCTGCACCGCCCTGCCGCTTGCGTCCCGGGCCTGCGCCCTCGCCCAGCACCTGGATGCCGCGGAGCAGTGCCATCTCCAGCCGCAGCAGCCCCTGCAGCCGCTCCTGCGCCACCTCCGACAGCGCCGCGTCCTGGGCCAGCAGTGCCTCCCTGCCGCGCCGGGCCTCGCAGAGACGGGCCTGAAGGGGCGCAGAGGCCGGAGAGGGAGCCCCTCCGTCTCCCCTTCTCTCCCTGCCTCGCCCGCCCGCAGGGAAGGAGGCGCGGGTCCCGCCCGGTGAAGAGGGCACAGCCTTCCGCTCTCCCGCGCCCCAGGTTTTGAGCCGGGCAGAGCGGAGAAGTTGCCCGCGGCAGCCGCTCTAGGAGCCGGCCAACCTCCGCCACTGGTTCCCAGCGCTTCCCCTTGGACGGGGAATTCCCTCCCGCCGCCCCCCTCGGAGAGATGGGCCTGAAGGGGCGCAGAGGCCGGAGAGGGAGCCCCTCCATCTCCCCTTCTCTCCCTGCCTCGCCCGCCCGCAGGGAAGGAGGCGCGGGTCCCGCCCGGTGGAGAGGGCGCAGCCTTCCGCTCTCCCGCGCCCGTCCTGCTGGCCGGAGGGTGGCAGCTCTTTCTCCGCCACTCCCGGTGGGGCGGCTGGGCCGGGTTCGCGGAGCCGCTGGCTGCGCCCCCTCCCTCCGTGAGCCCCCCGCCCCCTTCCACATGATTGGCTCCCGCCCGCAAACCCCGCCCCCTTCCACGTGATTGGCTCCCGCCCGCAAACCCCCCCTTCCACACGATTGGCTCCCGCCCGCAAACCCCGCCCCCTTCCACGCGATTGGCCCCCGCCCGCAAACCCCGCCCCCTGGCTCTCGAGCATTTCAAAATGTGCACGAGCATGCCAAAATGGCTCCCGGGATAAAAAGTTTGCCGACCCCTGCATTAGACCAACACCAGGGAGATCCAGGTTCAAGTCCACCCTCAGCTGTGGAAGTTCCCTGGACGACCTTGGGGTGATTGTTCTGTCTGAGTCCTCCAGGTAAAAAGGCAGGAGGTAAATGGGACAAATAATAATACAAATTATTTAGTTTTGGTTTAGAACATTCTGTGAACCATTGTGTTCTTATACACAATGCTTTTATTTATTTATCTATCTATCAAATTTTTCGGCCGCCCGTCTCGTACAGAACGACTCTGGGTGGCTTACAACAATAAAATAACAATTAATAAAACACTACAATAAAATCGCAAGTTCGGAGGTTCGAATCCCTAGCCCTGCGTGCGGAGTGAGCTCCTGCATTCGCCCCAGCTCTTGCCAACCTAGCAATTTGAAAGCATGCAAATGCAAGTAGATTAATAGGTACCACTTTGGTGGGTAGGTAACAGCGTTCCGTGTGCATCATGCAGCCACATGACCGTGGAAGTGTCTTCGGACAACGCTGGCTCTTCGGCTAACAAACAGAGATGAGCACCGGCCCCTAGAGTCGGACATGACTGCACAAATGTGCGGGGGGAACCTTTACCTTTTTACACATAAAACAGATACTAATCTAAAAATACAAAAATATAAAATATAAAATTCAAGATGGGCATATGCTGTTATTTTGGCACAATCACGGCGCCAGCCACCCCCATTAATGACTATCCCCCTCCTGTCCCAAGTGAGGTGGCATAACCATGTCTTCACTTTATAACTTAGTATTGTGCAAACCCAGCCAGTTAAACAAATCATAGCTTAATGTGATATACGAATCCAGTCAGTATAAGGCAGCTTAAAATGCATTATATTTTATGATCTTAAACTGCCTGTAATTTGATTTGTTATAACACTTTCATATTTTGTTTTGTAGTGATAATTTCGTTAGTTGTCCTCAGAACTGTGGCCAGATGGGTGAAGCAGTCACATTATTCTTTGACTGCAAAATAAGCCCTTCTCTTTCTCTGTGACATTCTTCACACTCATCCCAGTTGGCATTGTGTGTGCGTGTGTGCGTGCATTATGTTTTCAAAGCACAAGAGTAATATGGGTTTTCCTTCTTAAAGGCCTTTGAAAGGAAATAAAATTATTACTGACGCCTACATAAAGGGGAATTTTTTATGGGCAACATGAATGCACATAATAAGGAGACATCATTTTTGTGATTCAGGGATTAGATATGCAACTGTATAAAAAGAGATACCAAGATTTTCAAAGGAAGGAAGACAAAAATGGTTCTGTTGGGGTTTGATGAATAATGAATGATACTACATTTAACAGAGAAAGTTGAATTACAGCCTTAAGAGAGCCTTCCCTGAGTCCAGAAGAGCTTCTCTCAGCACTGGGTCTCCAAATCGAAGACATGAGGGCTGACTTCTATAAATCATTGTTTTTATATATATATATATAAATTTTATTGAATTTTGAAATACATATTAAAATGTAGAACAAGAAATAAAGAAAGAAATACAAAGTAAGAAAAAAGTAAAAGAAAAGCGAAGTTAAGAAAAATAATATACAAAAGAAGTATAGAAAATAGATGGCCTCCAATCTGTCTTTGGTCTTTAAATACAATATTTGCTTTAAATGTTTGTCTTTCATACAATACACAGGAACTTTTCTTTGTCATGTACATTTCAATTTATATAGTCCAATCTTTTAATCTTCATGTAGATTTCATCTTTCTATCAATTCTCCATTAGTCCATCTGTAATTTCCACTCCTTAAAGTAATATCAATTTAAATATTCTTTACTGCATCAATTTCCATTTTTACATCCATATTCATATCCTTGATAAAATCCAATTAGTCTTAAAACATATATATAGCAAGTAAAGGCCTTATTTTATCTCTACAATAATTTATATTTTATTCTAATTCTAGTAAAATAAAATATATTCTATTCATACATATCCATAAGAACAACCTTAATTTAAACTTAGTCTATCTTTAGAATATAATTATACCATAATCTACATCCTCCTACATATTTACCTATTTAACAAATTTTTATATCTATTTATTCCCCTAATACATAGCCTAACAACAGTTCTCAATAATATTCATACTAGTAATTATAAAAATAAGTCATCCTATAATAATATTAATTCTAATTCAAACTCAACATCCCATCCTTCATATATCTCCCTAATTTTTTTTCTATTTTTCAAGTACTCTATAACATCAATTTATATTTATATCACTAATTTTATAACCTTTTATCTATGATTAAAATATCATATTTTTATGCATCTATACAGTTTCACATATTAATTTTTAACATTTAATATTCCCAACAGTTATATTACTAATAGTTAATACTTTTACAAACTCAATATCCAGTTAAAATCCATGGTTTCAGTACCTTTATATCCCACATCGTATTAAATCTCCTATTCAAGTTATACCAAAGTCATCATGTGTAACCTTTTTTGTTCTATATCTCTTATAGTGTGTCAGAACCCATATTTCACAATATCTATCAAATTGCATATTCAGCCTTTGTCCTAACCACAACTGTCCTGATATGTTTGTACCAAAATCATTGTTGAAAACAAGGGAGAATGATGTTGGATGAAGTACTGTTTTAAATGCTACAGTTCGAAATCCAGTCTTGGTGAGTGATTATGTGCCATCAAGTCGGTGTCAACTCTTAAAGACCACATAGATAGATTTTCTTCATGACAGTCTGTCCCTAAGACCGGTCGTTCAAGTGTTTCAACAGTGCACCCATTGCCACTGTAACTGAGTCCATCCATCTTGTTACTGGTTGTCCTCTTCTTTTTCCTTCCACTTGTCCCAGCATTGGAGCCTTCTCTAGGGAGCTAGGTCTTTGCATAATGTGTCTGAAGTAGGAGAATATGAGCCTGGTCATTTGTGCCTTGAGAACCCTGGGGTGGTTTGGGTGATGATCCATTTGTTTGTTTTCTTGATTGCCCATGGTGTTCTCAGGAGTCTTATGGGGTTCTGTCAGTGGATCTGGGAGGATCCCAACAAAGAGAGCTGCTGTTTCCCCACTTCTTTCCCATAGAGTTCTCTGGCTCAGAACACTTTAAGATTGAAGAACACTCAGAGCACTGTACATTTATGTCCCCAAGTCTTAACACTCAAGAGGTTTCTATCCCTGGAAAGTCACTAAAAGGGAAAGCTTGGTGCATACTTGCCTCAGTGAAGAGAAACCTTACACAAAGCAACTGATGAGAGGAGATTTAATGCACTCTAGGCTCCTCTTTGCTTAAGCAGTACAGGAAGTCCTTGTTTAGCAACTGCCTCAGACAATGTCCTTTCGCATGCGACGGTGATGAAAAAGTAACTTTGTGGCCAATGCCCGAATTTACAACCTTCACAGCATCCTTCTCTCAGTCATGTGTTCACCATTATATTAAGTTAGTATGCATTATCCTGTGCCTGACCTGCCCCCCCCCCCAATGGAGAAATTGCCTAAACAAGCAATCTCTTCCTGAGCTGCTTGTCTCCAGAGAGCAGCACCTCCCTAAAAAGTGTTAAGAAGCTCAGCTCTGTGACCTTAATTAGTTGATTAGAACCCTGAGGCCCACTGCAGCTGCTGCCTGAAATTGACAAGACCCAAATCAGTTTCACACACTAAAGGCTTTTGTTTGCCTCCTAAAGCGGCTTGTGGCCCCCAGCAGCCAGCACTCTTGGCAAACAGCCAGCGCTAGCTCATTCCTTTTGATGTGTATTCCCCATTATGTGGCTGCTTACTCTCTTGTCATCCCTTCCTCTCCAATGAATGTAAATATAGACATCATTTCCCTTCTTGCTAATTATCCCAGTACCAGGGTGAGCATTCCAGAGGTGGGGGAGTGGGGAAAAGGGGCTATAAGATCTGCTCTTTTACCCGGCTTCCTCATGAGTCGAGTTCCAGAAACCTTCTCTGCTGTTTGGGCTCACCCGGCTGTTTGGGGTCGTATCCTTCTGATGCTGTAACACAAAGAAAAGCTGAAGTAAAATTGTAAGCCCAGTCACGTGATTTTCCACTTAGTGACCACTTCGCTTAACCACTGAGTTGGTGGTCCCAATTGTGGTCACTAAATGAGGACTACCTGTATCCATGTCAGTGGTATGGATTTAAGGAGATGGTTTGATGCTGAGAAGCTCCAAGGCTTGTAGCCAAGAAAAGAGTATATCTACTCTTTCCCTTTCAGTGTTTTTGGCCACTCCAGAGTTTGGGCTGAATTCTACACTTTATGAATTCAGGTTAAGCATTTGTAAAAATTATTTCTGGAAGTTGAACAAGCACACATTTACTTTAGAGTTTAATCTCATTATCTCTTCTAGCCCTCTGTATTAGAGAGACATGCACATGTATAAGGTAAAATATTGCAGAAAAACGTCTGTTGGTGTAAGCGTGTATGTAACTGCATCATCATTCTTTTTGCACCTACTTATACGTTGACAGCAGTAGAAAACCAAATCTAGAGCAGCTATTTTGAAACCGGGCCTTCCAGAATCAAAACCAACGTGGCCAAAGTGGAAATTCTAGGAGTTGTAGCTTCCATGCAATTGGCAGGTAATGCCTAGGAGAAGGCAGACGGAGAAGCACCTTCGATATTTATTTATTTATTTAAAATATGTTTGTGCCGCTTCTCAGTGTAATGATCCTCAAGAGTTTTACACCAGTCTGAAACAACATGGCAATCTACAAGTGCTCCATGAAATGGAAGACAAATATTAGAAGTAGCTACTGGGTTGAGAAATAAAGACAGATGTTTTAAAAAGACACCTAGAACAAGTCAGCGATGACTTGCATTCCAAAGAGGGCACCTCATTTCGTTGCAGAAAAAGTTTACCTTTCTGTGGTTACCAAGTGGTAAGATACTATTGTGAAAGTTTCAGGAATGGGAAAATGGGAATTATTTATTTTCTTGCTATATATAATTTGAACTCCACGTTCTCTTTGATAGCGTCTCACTTGGTAATACTTTCCTTTATTGTTACACTTTCCTCTTCACTTGCTGCCCCTCCAATAGCATTTCTACTGAAGTCTTATTTTTCTGCACTCCAGCCCACAGCAAATCAGTGTGCCTTTTATTTTGGTGGAACTAAAACTTTTATTTTATATTCCTCCCAGCTTTCTTCTTATGTTGTTCTTCTGTCCTTCTAATAAATGCAAAGAGCTTCACAAATGTTTTACTTAAGAGGAGTCATCTGACAAATGCTCAGTCTCTTCTGGGAGCGTGAAAGGGAAACTTACACCAAAAGTATCCATAGTTATTTGTCCTTCGCCATGCATTACTCAGAAGCATTGCCAGACCAATGAAGAAAGCACTAGTGTTTTTGCTCACACTGACCTCTTTGTGGCTTTCTGTTGTTCCAGCCATGATTCATTGATATTAGTCTTGTTGAAATAAGAACAAGATGATTTATGATTCAGATTTATACATAACAAAATTAAAGACCTGCAGGAACGAGCTCTCACTCACAAGATTCCTGAGCTGGTGGTGAAGCACAGAAGAAAGCCAATTCTCTCAATTTAGCATGGACTCGCAGCTACCCAGCAGCTGGCTACGTTCATGTGACACCCCTCTGTCTCTGGACGCTGCAGAAAGGAGGGAAGAGGAGGGAAGAGGCTGAGAGGAGATCAAACCAACTAGGCACAGGAGAGAAATGGAGAAGGCGAAAGGGTCTCATCTAAGGCTTTCTTGCCATATTTGGAAGCAAGGAAATACGTTCTTATGCTCCATACCAGAAGAAATGAGATTGCAGATTTATCTTGCCTTCCTGAATCTTTGTTGCTTTTCATGCCTTCCTTTTCTCTTTCTCTTCTTTTTGGGAAAACATCGGCTACTGCATTTATTTTCCACTGAAGTTTCCTCTATAAGTGATCACTGATCAGGTTATGTGATTCATACCAATTCACTTCTCCTTCTCCTTCTCCTTCTCCTTCTCCTTCTCCTTCTCCTTCTCCTTCTCCTTCTCCTTCTCCTTCTCAAAAAGTAAATAAAAATATTCATTTGTTTAAAATTAGGATAGCCATCTTTTGGGGAGAAAATGCCTTACAGGATGGTTTTATCAACAGAAAATAAATTCCAACATGCACATTGAAATTTAAATATTTCAAACACTGTTGAAACAATATGAATATTATAACATGTTATAACAAAAAAAAAAAGACATTTATATTTCAAAATTTATACAAGGTTGGAGAGTGAGGGATACTGTATTGCCAGGGACATTCAGTGAACTCCATAGCAATATTGAACTGGAAATTGAGTCTGCCTATCCTTGATCGCCTGAGGTCTAAATCCATTATTATGTCAGTGCACTGGGCACACTCACTTCTCGTGCTTTACAAATCTATTCATGCTACATTAACACCGGCACTGTAGTCAAGCAGAATGCTCGACTCCGTAACAAAAGTGATTTGCTAAACTGCTCTAGATATGTTTATTAAGAAGTAATCTCTTAGAATTTATGGCTGTGTGAGCATAAAGTCTCTCCCGACAGCAGTCTTAAGCTACTTGTCTCTTGTGCTTAAAGCAGCTGGAAATGAAGCCAGCCTACGAAACTGCTCTCCAGATTTTAAGCCATTCTTTAGCTTTGGCAACAATGCTGTCTAGGTGTTCTTCGGATGGTGGTTACTATGGCCCCTGATTAATGGATACCCTGTTTCTTTATCCATCTCATCCAGGTCAGCAAGCACCATTCATTTTTCTTCCTGACATCTTCCCACCACTGGTGCATCCACTGGTGGACCAATGGAAGAAAACCTCCATTTTATCTTCCTTTCTGTCACTTGGCTAGAAGAGGAAAGCGGCAGAACTCTTGTCAATTTAATGTGATTAAAGAAAGGGGAATCTAGGATTTCACTGGTCCACAAGTTGGAGGGAAAAAAAGTGCACTGGTTCACTAATCTTCTCTAGCGGGCTATTATTTGCCCAACCATTGGTATTCTGATTCTGATTCGGGTTCGGGTTAACCCTAACCCTTCATCTTCTCCTCAGCTTCTATGTGAGACAAAAATAAATTGTTCTTAACTGTTCCATTGTTAAAGTGGTCTTTACCCCCTTATTCAAATATAGTCCAAGTGCAGGCTTTGTTGTTGTTCAGTCGTTTAGTCGTGTCCGACTCTTCGTGACCTCATGGACCATAGCACGCCAGGCCTTCCTGTCCTCCACTGTCTCTTGGAGTTTACTCAAATTCATGTTCATTACATCGGTGATGCTATCTAACCATCTCATCCTCTGCCATCCCCTTCTCCTTTTGCCTTCAGTCTTTCCCAGCATCAGGGTCTTTTCCAGTGAGTCCTCTCTTCGCATTAGGTGGCCAAAGTATTTGAGCTTCAGCTTCAGCATCTGTCCTTCCAATGAGCAGTCAGGGTTGATTTCCTTTAGGATTGACTGGTTTGACCTCCTTGCAGTCCAAGGGACTCTCAAGAGTCTTCTCCAGCACCACAGCTCGAAAGCATCAATTCTTCGGCGCTCAGCCTTCCTTATGGTCCAACTCTCACAGCCATACATTACTACTGGAAAAACCATAGCTTTAACTATACGGACCTTTGTTGGCAAGGTGATGTCTCTGCTTTTTAATATGCTGTCTAGGTTTGCCATAGCTTTCCTCCCCAGGAGCAAGCGTCTTTTAATTTCATGGCTGCAGTCACCGTCTGCGGTGATCTTGGAGCCCAAGAAAATAAAATCTGTCACTGCTTCCATTTCTTCCCCTTCTATTTGCCAGGAAGTGATGGGACCAGATGCCATGATCTGGGTTTTTGAAACTTGTTGAGTTTCAAGCCAGGTTTTGCACTCTCTCCTTTCACCCTCATCAAGAGGCTCTTTAGTTCCTCTTCACTTTCTGCCATTAGGGTGGTATCGTCTGCATATCTGAGGTTGTTGATATTTCTCCCGGCAATCTTAACTCCGGCTTGTGATTCATCCAGCCCGGCATTTCTCATGATGTACTCTGCATATAAGTTAAATAAGCAGGGTGATAATATACAGCCTTGTCGTACTCCTTTCCCAATTTTGAACCAGTCGGTTGTTCCATGTCCGGTTCGAACTGTTGCTTCTTGACCCGCATACAGGTTTCTCAGGAGACAGGTAAGGTGGTCTGGTACTCCCATCTCTTTAAGACTTTGCCACAGTTTGTTGTGATCCACACAATCAAAGGCTTTAGCGTAGTCAATGAAGCAGAAGTAGATGTTTTTCTGGAACTCTCTTGCTTTTTCCATGATCCAGCGAATGTTGGCAATCTGATCTCTAGTTCCTCTGCCTCTTCGAAACCCAGCTTGCACTTCTGGTAGTTCTCGGTTCACATACTGCTGAAGCCTAGCTTGTAGGATTTTGAGCATAACCTTGCTAGCATGTGAAATGAGCGCAATTGTACGGTAGTTTGAACATTCTTTGGCATTGCCTTTCTTTGGAATTGGAACGTAAACTGACCTTTTCCAATCCTGTGGCCACTGTTGAGTTTTCCAAATTTGTTGGCATATTGAGTGCAGCACTTTAACAGCATCATCTTTTAGGATTTTAAATAGCTCAGCTGGGATACTGTCTTCTCCGCTAGCTTTGTTGTTAGTAATGCTTCCTAAGGCCCACTTGACTTCACTCTCTACAATGTCCGGCTCAAGGTCAGTGACCACACCATTATATTTATCAGGATCATATAGGTCTTTCTTGTATAGTTCTTCTGTGTATTCTTGCCACCTCTTCTTAATCTCTTCTGCTTCTGTTAGGTCCCTGCCTTTTTTGTCCTTTATCATGCCCATCTTTGCACAAAACGTTCCCTTGATATCTCCGATTGTTTTCCTCGATTTCTTTGCATTGTTCATTTAAGAACGCCTTCTTATCTCTCCTTGCTATTCTCTGGAATTCTGCATTCAGTTGTTTGTATCTTTCCCTTTCTCCCTTGCCTTTTGCTTCCCTTCTTTCCTCAGCTATTTGTAAAGCCTCATCAGTCAGCCACTTTGCTTTCTTGCATTTCTTTTTCTTTGGGATGGTTTTAGTTGCTGCCTCCTGTACAATGTTACGAACCTCCATCCATAGTTCTTCAGGCACTCTGTCTACCAGATCTAATCCTTTAAATCTATTCCCCACCTCCACTGTATATTCATAAGGGATATGATTTAGGTCATACCTGAGTGGTCTAGTGGTTTTCTCTACGTTCTTCAATTTAAGCCTAAATTTTGCGATAAGAAGCTCATGATCTGAGCTCCAGGTCTTGTTTTTGCTGATTGTATAGAGCTTCTCCATCTTTGGCTGCAAAGTATATAATCAATCTGATTTCGGTATTGACCATCTCATCTCTTGTGTTGTTGGAAAAGAGTGTTTGCTATGACCAGCGTGTTCTCTTGACAAAACTCTATTAGCCTTTGCCCTGCTTCATTTTGTACTCCGAGGCCGAACTTGCCTGTTATTCCGGTTATTTTTTGACTTCCTACTTTAGCATTCCAGTCCCCTATGATGAAAAGGACATCTTTTTTTGGTGTTAGTTCTAGAAGGTGTTGTAGGTCTTCATAGAACCGGTCAACTTCAGCTTCTTCGGCATCAGTGGTTGGGGCATAGACTTGGATCACTGTGATGTTGAATGGTTTGCCTTGAATTTGAACTGAAAGCATTCTGTCGTTTTTGAGGTTGTACCACAGTACTGCCTTTCCCACTCTTTTATTGACTATGAGAGCTACTCCATTTCTTCTAAGGGATTCTTGCCCACAGTAGTATATATAATGGTCTCCTGAATTAAATTCGCCCATTCCTGTCCATTTTAGTTCGCTGATTCCCAAGATGTTGATGTTCAATCTTGTCATCTCATGTTTGACCACATCCAGCTTACCTTGATTCATAGATCTTACATTCCAGGTTGCTATGCAATATTGTTCTTTACAGCATCGGACTTTCCTTCCACTTCCAGACACATCCACAACTGAGCGTCCTTTTGGCTTTGGCCCAGCCGTTTCACTCTTTCTGGAGCTACTCGGAATTGCCCTCCGCTCTTCCCCAGTAGCATTTTGGACACCTTCCGACCTGAGGGGCTCATCTTCCGGCGTCATATCTTTTAGCCTTTTGATACTGTCCATGGGTTTTCTTGGCAAGGATACTGGAGTGGTTTGCCATTCCCTCCTCCAGTTTTGGACCACGTTTTGTCAGAACTCTCCGTCATGACCTGTTCTTCTTGACCTGACTTCATTGAGTTACGCAAGCCCCTTCACCACGACAAGGCAGTGATCCATGAAGTGGCAGGCTTAGGATATGTAAAACTTCTTAGGCCTTGTTACATTACTTTAAAAGGAAGTCAAGTGATGGTAGTGACTTGAAAAAGAGACTACAGCCACAAGTCAGGGGTAGTGTGTGTATGTGTGTGTTTGTGTGTGTGTGTGTGTGTGTGTGTATGTATGTATGTGTGTGTATGTATGTATGTGTGTGTATATATATATATATATATAGTGTGTGTGTGTGTTTGTGTATGTGTATGTATGTATGTGTGTGTGTATGTATGTATGTGTGTATATATATATATACTGTATATGTGTGTGTATATGTATATGTGTGTGTATATGTATATGTATATGTATATGTATGTGTATATGTATATGTATGTGTATGTGTATGTGTATGTGTATGTGTATGTGTATATATATGTGTGTGTGTATCTATCTATCTATCTATCTATCTATCTATCTATCTATCTATCTATCATCTATCTATCTATCTATATCTATCTATCTATCTATCTATCTATCTATCTATCATCTTCTTTTTCTTTTAATATAAGGGGATGGAGCAACTGCATTTAGTGATTTTTATAACGTGCCAATGGAATGATTTACAGAAAGAATGTGATTTTGGTTTAATATAGAGTAAGGGATTGAAAAGGGGCATGGTGGCTCAGCGGGTAAGACGCCAGGCTTGTCGATCGGAAGATCGCAAGTTCAGAGGTTCGAATCCCTAGCCCCGCGTGACGGAGTGAGCTCCCGCACTCGCTCCAGCTCTTGCCAACCTAGCAATTCGAAAGCATGCAAATGCAAGTAGATTAATAGGTACCACTTCGGTGGGTAGGTAACAGCGTTCCGCGCGTGTCATGCGGCCACATGACCGTGGAAGCGTCTTTGGATAATGCTGGCTCTTCGGCTAACAAACGGAGATGAGCACCGGCCCCTAGAGTCGGACACGACTGCACAAATGTGCGGGGGGAACCTTTACCTTTACCTTTACCTAAGGGATTGATTATGGAAATTTGTTGTATATCCTTGCTGTTAAAAGTCAGAAGTCACCTCTTCTTGTAATCTTTAAAAAAAGATTTCTCTTTTTTTGTTTTCTTTTTTTCTTTTTGTAGTTTTTTCTTTTTTGTAGTTTTTATCTTGTGTCATAAATCTAATTAAATTCTTATGAAAAGAAAGACATGTCTGTCTAAAGGAACCTAAAACAGACATTTCTGTAAACTAGAAAACACAGGAACAAACACATGAACTGATATTCGGAAGTGTCCTTCTGAAGCTACCTAATCCTAATCTCTTCCCTCCTTGAATGCAGATTAATTCAGACTTCCCATCCTGCTGTCCTCTAGCTATATTGGGATTTCATCTCCCAAAATTCATAATCACCAGGCACCAGGACCAAGAAGGCTGAACAAATTAGAGGGGGTGGAATGGGGTGATGGTGGTGGTTTTTGAATTAGCAATTAAGCATCCATTTTGGAGGCCATCCAAAATTTTGTAAGCTCATTTCCCCATCTTCACACCAGTGTTTGGCCCGATGCCTAGTTGCTGCAACTTTGCTTTGTTCACCACTGATTTTAATTAATGGCAATAGTCTTGTGTAATTTTCCTAATAAATTGAGGACAACTTATTGGCCTTTGACAGATTCTCCACTCTGCCAGAGGGCCCTTTTCTTCAGCTTCTTGATTTTGGTTTCCGGGAAGCCTTAATGAAATGTAGTCCATGTTCCTCACTGAGAAACCAATGTTTCCATCAGTGGATGTTCTTTAGCCATCTTTTATGATTCTTGTGAAGGTTAAAAGAGAGAAGAATGAAATCTGAACAGCCAATGTTTTTCAATATGTTTTGAAAGGGCCATACTGTAGGTGCTATTTTGTTTAAGATATATTTATTCAGCCCCCTTGAGACTTTAAATGTGCTTTCTCTTTCTTCCCCATGAAATAAAATAGGGTAATGTAATCGCTTTGCTTGGATCAGCTTTCACCAAAGCGTATGCAAGTTTTCAAGGGACATGAAACTTTTTATCACACACCCTGGAAAAATAACAGAGGCAGTTCCTATGCAGAACGATACAAATAAAATAAATAGTAAAATAGGTATTCTTCCACATGTGATTAGTAGCCATTGGAAGGGAGGTGCTGGAACCTGTTTCCTGGTAGCCCACTCTCTGCAGTCCCCATGTTGGAAGGCAGCCAGGGTCACTTTCAAAATGGAGTTAGCATCTGAGGGCTGCAGAGGCTGTTGCTGGGGAAGTCAAAATATTGCCTGGGATTTGAGGAGGTTTGGGGAACCTAAGCCCGGTACAAACTTAATGCATCCATTTTACGCCTTACCTCATGCAAGAGAGAGAGACCATCTCATTCCCATAACTTCAAACCATCCCACTCGATCATGCAGAGAGGGCATGCTGCGGACCCCGTCGGTAAGGGAATTTCACTTGGCGGGGTCCAGAAGGCGGGCCTTCTCGGCAGTGGCGCCCGCCCTTTGGAACATTCTGCCCCCGGAGGTGAGGCAGGCCCCATCACTCCTGGCCTTCTGGAAGAACTTAAAGACCTGGTTCTGCCGCCTCGCCTGGGATAAGAACAGGAACAGCTCCTCCTGGGGATGGCTGGTGCCATAGAGCCCTTTTAAATACCATCTTATTGCCTCCTGGATTTTATATTTAATTTATTAGTATTTTATGATGATTGTATATTTGTATGGTTCTTTATTTATTTTAACTGTTATGTCTTGTAAACTGCCCAGAGTCCCCTTCGGGGGAGATGGGGCAGTAATAGAAATTGAAAAATAAATAAAAATAAACAAACAAATAAATAAATAAATAAAAAAGCTAGGAATAATCAATAAAAATATGGGGTGTTTAAAGAAACGAAATGGATGCTTTTAAATTTCATTGAGAACATCTATTTAATCTCTTACAGCACATCTGAGAAGGCCAAAATAGTGTCTCGCCTACTCTAAAGAGGCTGTGATTGGACTCTGAGCCACCCAAGGGGTGCCCTTGTGGCTTGTCCTTCCTCACTTAGAGAGAAGTTTGGGGTTTTGTTCTTAGACTGTTCATTGAGCAGAATGATAATCCCACTCAGTGACACTTGTGCAGAGTCCCCTCCCCCTTTCCCATAACTGATAACTATGTAAGGAAGATTCATGAATTGGGAGTTATTCCAACCCATGTTCCAACTTCAAAGGACCCTGGATGAATCGGATTATCTAGACCCTTTCCAATCAGGTTTCAGGCCGGGATATGGGACGGAGACTGCATTGGTCGCGCTTACGGATGATCTCTGGCGGGAGCGGGATGGTGGTAGTGCATCCATCCTTGCTCTCTTGGATCTCTCAGCGGCATTTGATACCATCAACCATGGTATCCTGTTGGGGCGGCTCAGGGAGTTGGGGGTGGGCGGCGTAGTTTTGCGCTGGTTCACCTCCTTCCTCTGAGGCCGCTCCCAGTCAGTGGTAATAGGAGAGGAGATATCTGACCCTCGGCCCCTCTTGTGTGGGGTGCCGCAGGGTTCGGTTCTCTCTCCTCTCCTATTTAACATCTACATGAAACCACTGGGCGAGGTCATCCGACACCATGGGATGAGGTATCATCAGTATGCGGATGATACTCAATTGTACATCTCCATCCCTGGTGAAGTAAGTGATGCAGTGACCACCCTGTCCCAGTGCCTGGGGGCTGTGAGGGCCTGGATGGGGAACAACAGGGTACAATTGAACCCTAGCAAGACCGAGTGGCTGTGGATTGATGGCCTAGCATCTTCTGGGAAATTATCATCTTTGGTTCTTGATGGGGTAGCACTGCCCCATTCGGAACCGGTGCGGAACTTGGGGGTCCTTCTAGACTCACGACTCCTGCTCAAAGAGCAGGTGGCAGTCGTGGCTAGGAGGGCTTTCGCACAACTTCGGTTGGTGCGCCAGTTACGCCCATTCCTGGATCGCGACGCCCTCCGAACAGTCACTCATGCTCTTGTCATCTCCCATGTAGATTATTGCAATGCGTTCTACATGGGGCTACCCTTGAAGACTATCGGGAAGCTTCAGCTGGTGCAGAATGCGGCCGCGCGAGCAATTTTGGGTGCACCAAAATCTGCACATATAACACCTTTGCTCCGCGAGCTGCATTGGGTGCCGGTCTGCTTCCGGGTACAATTCAAGGTGTTGGTTATTACCTTTAAAGCCCTACATAGCATGGTGCCAGAATACCTGAAGGACCGTCTTATTTCCATTTTATCGACCCGCCCCACCAGGTCATTCAGGGAAGGCCTGCTACGAACCCCATCAATCAAAGAATGTCATCTGATGGGGTCTAGGAGACGGGCCTTCTCTGTGGTAGCACCCACACTGTGGAACATCTTGCCCCCAGAGTTGAGGCAGATCTCCTCCCTCCGGACCTTTAGGAAAGAGCTGAAGACCTGGTTTTGCCGCCTGGCATGGGAAGGAGGAAAGGATAATTCCTCATGGGGGTGGCTAATTCCTTAACTTTATAATGTCCTTTGTTTTAATTCCATCATCCATCTGGATTTATAATTATTTATTATTTTTATATATTGTATATTGATGTTTTATATTCTGTTTTAACTATTTTATTGTAAACCGCCCAAAGTTCCCCGTTGGGGGAGATGGGCGGTTATATAAATTTAATTAAATAAATAAATAAATAAATAAATAAATAAATAAATAAACAAACTTGTAGTCATACCTACAAGTTATTGGGAACTTGTAGGTAACCCTGAGTGCCCTGAATGGATTTTTTTCATCGACGATGTATATGAGAAACCGGAAGCCATCAGGGAGGTGTAGGGAGGGTAGATTTGCAGTTGCTTTAAATTCCAATTCAATCAGGTTTTAGGATTCAAAAAGCAACAGTATTTAACCAATGGGGAATTTCAGTTTGTGCTAATAACTAACAACAATTATAACAATTACAATAAATCATAGGCCTTTATGAAAATTCTCACTAATTAGCAGTTAATGAATATCACATAGCAGCAATGATTACATACAGAACTACCAGTCAGAATATTGATTGTACACCTGTATGTCTGTCTGCCTCTCTGTCCATCCACCCACCCATCCACACCTTGAATTGGACCCGGAAGCAAACCAGTACCCAGTGCAGCCGGCGCAGCAGAGGTGTCACATGTGCCGATCTTGGGGCACCAAGAATTGCTCGTGCAGCTGCGTTCTGGACCAGTTGTAGCTTCCGGATACTCTTCAAGGGTAGCCCCATGTAGAGCGCATTGCAATAGTCTATATGGGAGATGACCAGGGCATGAGTGACCGTTCGGAGGGCTTCCTGATCCAGGAAAGAGTGTAACTGGTGCACAACATGAAGTTGTGCAAAGGCCCTCCTGGCCACGACTGCCACCTGCTCTTCGAGCAGGATTCGTGAGTCCAGAAGGACCACCAGATTCCGCACTGGGTCTGTCTGGGGCAGTGCAACCCCATCCAGAACTAAAGATGACAATTTCCCAGATACAGAGGAGCCATTAACCCACAGCCACTCCATCTTACCAGGATTCAGATGAAGCCTGTTGTTCCCCATCCAGACCCCCACAGCCCCCAGGCACAGAGAGAGGGCAGTCACAGCATCACTTACTTCACCCGGGACAGAGATGTATAATTGGGTATCATCAGCATACTGATACCTCATCCCATGGTGATGGATGATCTCACCCAGTGGTTTCATGTAGATGTTGAAGAAGAGCGGAGAGAGAACCAAACCCTGCGGCACCCCACAAAGGGGCTGAGGGTCGGAACTCTCACTCCCTATCTCCACCAATTGGGACTGGCCCTGGAGGAAGGAGGTGAACCAGCGCAGAACCATGCCACCCACCCCCAACTCCCTGAGCCACCCCAAAAGGATAACACGGTTGATGGTATTGAAAGCCGCTGAGAGGTCAAGAAGAGCAAGGATGGATGCACTGCCCCCATCCCG
This sequence comes from Charina bottae, assembly GCA_023362775.1. NCBI lineage: Eukaryota > Metazoa > Chordata > Lepidosauria > Squamata > Charinaidae > Charina > Charina bottae. Next base: position 2,548,892 of record JALMGJ010000022.1, read on the forward strand.
CTCCCACCAGAGATCATCCATAAGTGTGACCAATGCCGTTTCTGTCCCATATCCGGGCCTGAAACCTGACTGGAAGGGGTCTAGATAATCCGGTTCATCCAGAATCCTCTGGAGCTGCAATGCCACCATAGGGGAGGTGGGAGACTGGACGAAAATTGTCCAGCACAGTAAGGTCCAGCAATGATTTCTTGGGGAGGGGGTGCACCAGTGCCTCCTTAAAGGCAGCTGGAAACACCCCCTTTCCCAAGCATGTATTAACCATTGTCTGGACCCAACCACATGTCACCTCCCGAGCTGCCTTCACCAGCCAGGAGGGGCATGGATCTAGATTACTCTACCTAACCTAAGGGGAAATAACCTGGGAGACTCTAAGGCGGGGCTACCCCGAACCTCTTCATTTCCCCACTCCCGGACTGTACCTCCACTTATCTCCTCCACCTCCTTGGAATGTGCTCCCTCCTTCCTGAGAACCAGCGGCACCGCCAAAATCCATCACAGAATAAGACACTGACCTCATGGGGGTCTGGAGGGAAGGAGGAATCTTGGGTAGTAGCCGAGCAAATAGGAGCCACCAAATTGCTGCCGATAAACACATCAGGGTAAGGTGCCTCCCTCATGAACATCAATGCACCCCATGTTGACTCTTGGCGCAACTCAAGCTGCAGGAAGAATGGAGACACCACTTAACCTAGGGGAGCATGTAAGCCCATTCTCAGCAGCCTCAGTCTTTGGCTGACCTCGTGACATGAGAAGGAAGATGCGGACACATGCCAAGGGGAGGGTTGCTGGGGTATCCTCATGGTGTTGTGAATGGTGTTGGTGTAAAGTCTATTTAGCTGTGTTTCCTTTTCTTTTTATTTGGCTATTTCTTATTCCTTTTATGCCCTTTTCATAACATTGTTTATCCCAAAATGGAATAGAATGATGGTTATGAATATACATATTGTAACCCATTCAGCCTCTTGGAATTACAGGTAGTCCTTGTTTAGCGACCACAATTGGGACTGGCAACAGTCACTAAGTGAAACCATGACTGTGCTTACAATCTTACTTCAGTTTTCCTTTGCTTTACAGACCTGCGAAGGTCATAAATGTGAGGATTGGTCATAAAGTTATTTTTTCATCACTGTTGTAACTGTGAATGGTTGCTAAACGAGGAGTACCTGTACACAAGAAAGCAAAACAAAAACAACCCCCCCCCCCAATCCACCCTGGCAGGATCAAATAATTATTGTGCATCTTCATATATGCACATAAACACTCTGCACTGCATTCTACTGGTGATGAACTAACAAAGTTACAAGTGCCAAAGTATTGTTGCAGCATCTGCCCAAAGGCCACACCTTTTTGACTAATTTCAGCATTTTCCTTAGGAGATGAAGCCGTGCAGTTCCATCAAAAACACCGTGACATATTTGTGTTCTTTGCAGTATTTTTTCTTCCATATAGAAAAGGCCAATGCAAATTTACAGCCAAAAATACACACCACCTGTCTCTCCCACCACCAAATAGTCCTCTGCTTTCAAAATACTGTAAGCACTCTAATAGATTGCCCTTTAGAAGTCAAGGAGTTAGTGTGTATATATTGTTGTGATGTATACTACTTTTTTGATCATGCAATTTTTGTTGACATACTGTGCCTTCTTTTAGAGATTCTCTAAAACCCCAATAAAGTCCCATTTCATTTCACAAAATTACACATAGTGGATAGCATTTGATTATTATTATTATTATTATTATTATTATTATTATTATTGGTTGGGTTTTTTTATTGGTGATGGTTGTTCTTCTGCATTCAGTCTCCCTTTATTGATGCATATTTGCTTAATTGTTGCATCTTTTTCAATGGTGAGCTGCACCCCAAGAGTCCATTAAGCCATGTGGCAGGCTACACAGCTTAATAACAAATCACTGAACAAATAAATATATTCCAAGCACACTGAACAAGAGTGACAGCCCAGCCTATAAGAAGCATTTGTGCTAATTGTTTTCTTCTTAGAGGAGTGACTGGAAGCCTGAGTTTGCTAATTCTTTTCAACCATCAACACACTCATTTCTTAGGCTTTGTTGCTCCCAATTAAGGCCATCAGTCTAAACATCAATTTAGCCTTAATGTGACAAACTGCTGACTGGTGTTCTGTCTTGGCATCTCTTCCCCAGCAGAGTCTCCTTCGAGGGAATGCTTCAGCTTTCCCAGTGGCATGAATGCTGCTCCCTTCTGGAGCATTTGAATCCATCTGATGCTGAGAACATTGGTCTGCATAGTCCAGGCGGAGCTAGACTAGGGGGTTATTAATCCATTGCCAAATGACAGGACAGGCAACTGAACAAAATGTGCATTCACTAATGTGCATATGGGCGGCGGCAAAGTTAGAGACTATTCTTTAAAGAGAAATGTAATTGTTCTCCTACAATGCTACAATGTGGTAAACAAGATTGTGGTGTGCCTGCTCAGTCTTGCTGTCCAGGTGGTACCTGTGGATAACCATCTTCATGGCATATACCTGTTCTTCCTTAGGATTTTTTCGCTTTACCACAGATTTAAATGAGATACTCCTCGTATCTGTTTAAGCAAGTTGCCCCTGAATCACCTAGGAGGAACCCTTTCTGCCATTCAATCCACTGTCAACATTATTTCATCTTGGAAGAGCTTCTGACATTGTACAGCAGAGCTGACTTCACCACACAGCAAAGTAGAGCAGACAGCTTCAGGCAACCGAACTAAGGGGAATAGTTGACGGAAGGAATTGATAATATCTGAATAGTGATCAGTTAGGAATGGGTCCCCTGGACCTTGAGTGGCTTCTAATAGGCCCTAAGATAGTAATGTATTTGAGAGGAACTGTGTTAGTTTAGGACCTCTTCTCATTGTGACACCCCTAAAGGCTTTTCTTTTAAATAACAAAAATCCCTGTGAGACTGTAAACATGGGAAATGAAACAACATGGTGCTCTCTTAGTGTCAAGTGAAAATCAACTTCTGTTGCAAGTGCTTATCTCTACTGAAAGTTTCAAGGCAGGATTTGGAGCTGGGTTTAGGTGTACACAGTCAGTGGAGAGATGGGCTGGCACTATCTCTACAGCCTGTGGCAACCTTTCCTAATCTGGTTCTCTCCAGATGTGTTAACTATGTCTTTCAGCATTCCAAGTCAGAATGCTACATCTTGTGGCACTGGAACTAGGAATCATGGGAGTTGTAATCCACCATAACCAGTGACTTAAAGTTAGAGAAAGTTAGCCTGAAACATAGCAGTGAGAACCACAGAATATTTATAGATAATAAGAATAACTCAAGCTGTTCTTAAAATCTCGTATAAAATTTGAGTTTTCCCGCAATTGTCCATGGAATGGATGGACAAGAATTTTCATGACATAAAAGAGATTAACACCTTGTACAGAGAGAATTGATTATGTGAAAGTAAGTGCAAAGATATGTGTAATAGTCATTCTAGATATAAGTCACACATTTTATATGTAAATAGAACTAAAGGCACTGGTACCAAAGATTGCATTTCTAAAATTGAAATGGTTTTGTTTTGTTTGTAACTGAGGTTCGAGAGGATGAGAGAAATTTAAGTAAGTAAGAGCCAGGTTGGTCTAGTAGTTAAGGCAATGGGCTAGAAACCAGGAGACTGAGAGTTCTAGTCCCGCCTTAGGCATGGAAGCCAGCTGGGTGACCTTGGGCCAGTCACTCTCCCTCAGCCCAACTCACCTCACAGGGTTGCTGTTGTGGGGAAAATAGGAGGAGGAAGGAGTATTTGGTATGTTCGCTGCCTTGAGTTATTTATACAAATAATAAAAGCGGGATAGAAAATAAGTTAAAAAAATATTTACTGGAGCAGCTCTGCTGATGAGTTAAGAATGCAAGTGAAAAAATTATGACTAAATTCAAAAGATACTTCTCTTTTACAAGCCAGGATCCAAAGTACTTCCTGGATCTATGTTTTCTGCTCAGAGGATAAAAAGCTATTGAATATTTGTGAATGTTTGCTTTTGATTTGAATAAACATTCTAGATTAGTCTGTATTATATTAGGGCTGTACATTAGCTTGGCTTGATTCCTAAACTCCTTTAAAACTCACTGAAGACAGAATGGACAATTCTAATCTGCCATGTTCCTGATTCAAAATTCCAAAGCTCCACCACAAATATGTAGCTTAGAAACTGTGCTGTCAACCAAAAATGAATTAAAGGGGAGGAGGAGAGAAACCCTTGGTGAAAGAGGAGGGAAGGGCAGTATTGGAGTCAGTGATTGACAAATCTGTTCTCAAATCAGAGTGACCTCTATAGCTACCATCTTTTCCAAACCACTGGGTCTTCGGGTGGGGTGAACCTGACAGATAAGACTTCATTTAACCATTTGCTGTCCTCAGTCAATCAACTAAGAAAATTATTCAATAAAAATATTAGATGATTAATCTGAAAGCACTTACTCTTGACAAATTGATTCTGAATTCTATTAATCCCTTTGGTAGTTTCAAGATGCTTACCGACTGAACATTTAATATTCCATTTTAGAATTGTTATTGTTTTGACCTTTTTTATAGATAGGGACAATTGTCCTTCAGTCATTTGGCTATTCTGTTATTCTTGTGGATTCCTCAGATATAATAGGTTCTTAGAGACCATCAGCAACTTTCTTTCCCATTGTAGGATTCAGTTAATCTCAACTCAGGGAGGGAATCAATTGATGGTTATTGAGCATCTCTGTATCAACCTTAAGCTACAGCCCTCTGTCAACTTGCTTGTTAAATTTGCCTGGTGGGACAGAGTTCCTCTTCCGAGAAAGACTGAAAGTAATTAAGCAGTTGCATCTTTTCTTTGTCCTTTGTGAGCACTTGGTGGAACAGACATGGAGAATATTTGTAGGATTTACAAGTGATCCAACAATGGCAAGAGACATAATATTCTGGAACACAAACACAAAATTCAAAATGATCTTGTTAGGTTAGAGAACAGGTTGAAAAGTACAGTATAAAATTAATCATAGGCAATGATGAAAGACAAATGTAAAGTTATGAACTTAATCAAATGCACCGGTAGATTATGGAATACCTGGTTTGGTTATATATTTATTTATCGTATGACAGCACATTATACATATTACAAATATATTATATTAAAAGTTGGAAATATAAAAAGTTATATAGAAAATAGATTCTACATATGAGTATATGCATTAGTCATAGAGCAATTATAACTAAAAACAAACATTAAGATTACAAATATAGTCTTTTGCAGCATCAGTTGCCATCAGGAAATCAGCAAAGTTTCCATCATAGGCTCTGGTCTTACATTCTTGTATTATGTGTTTAACAGTTTGCCTGTCAGCCCCGCAGTCACACCTTGGAGATAGTATCTTACCCCATTTGTATAGGGAATCTGCACACCTACCATGGTTAGTGTGTACTCTATTAATTGCTGACCATATTCTGCATGGTTGATCGAAAGCAGGAGGCTTTGTTGTAATGCAGGGTAAGCTTTGACAGTGCTGGGGGCAGGCTTTTTGCCAAGATTGCTTCCAGGAATCAAGGAGATGAAGGTTTTTTATAGCCAGTTCCCTGGCAGTAGCCATAGGTGGATGCCTAGATCGCAATCTGTTCATTCCTAATTCCACTATATCGCCATGTATGGGGAGCTCGGGATTATCAACTATCCTTTTGTATTCTCAGAGAAGAGCGTTCTTCCGCCGGAGATCTGGAGGAGGGATATGGCTCAAGATGGTCAGCCATTGGGTATTGGAATGGTGTTATTTACAAACTGAGTATGAGTTAGCAGTGTAGAAAAAAAGACGAATACAATTTCAGATTACTTCAGCAGAAGTAAAAAAGGTAAAGGTACCCCCCGCACATTTGTGCAGTCGTGTCCGACTCTAGGGGCCGGTGCTCATCTCCGTTTGTTAGCCAAAGAGCCAGCGTTGTCCGAAGACGCTTCCACGGTCATGTGGCCGCATGACACGCGCGGAACGCTGTTACCTACCCACCGAAGTGGTACCTATTCATCTACTTGCATTTGCATGCTTTCGAATTGCTAGGTTGGCAAGAGCTGGAGCTAGTGCGGGAGCTCATTCCGCACGCAGGGCTAGGGATTCGAACCTCCGAACTTGCAATCTTCCGATCTACAAGCCTGGCGTCTTACCCACTGAGCCACCACGCCCCAAACAAACTCTACTTCAGCAGAAGTAGAGACTTCAAATAATAGGAAAAACAATACTGGACATGGAAATTGTGACCTTTGCTCATTTTATTTAGCCTATCAGATTTCAAAAATATTCTTCATAATGTATAGTCGAAGGATTTCACGGCCGGACTCTGATGGTTGTTGTGGGTTTTCCGGGCTGTGTGGCCGTGTTCTGGCAGTTTTGGTTCCTAACGTTTCGCCAGTAACTGTGGCTGGCATCTTCAGAGGACAGGAGCACAGCTAGAAGATTCTGTCTGTGCCCAAGTGGAGGGTGTGATTTCCTGCTGGTGTTTATAGCTGCTGAGAGGGTGTGTGTCTTCTGTGGGTCATTTACAAGAGATTAGGAGAGGGTTTATTGTGGTGATTAGGGGGTGTGGTGCTGTCGTGTGTGGGATTAGCACATCTATTGTGTGAGTTGTTTGTATATTTCTGTGGTTGAGTAGAGTTCATTGACCTTTTGCAAGCTGTGTTTTTCAGGACTGGCAGCCAGGTTTTGCTGATCTTTAAGCTTTCTTCTTTTTTATTGAAACTGTGTTGGTGTTTATGTATTTCAATGGCTTCCCTGTATAGTCTAACATAGTGGTTGTTGGTGTTGTCCAGTATTTCTGTGTTTTCAAATAAGATTTGGTGATCAGTTTGTTTGAGAGCATGTTCACCTATTGCAGATTTTTCAGGTTGCTGTAGTCTGCAGTGTCTTTCATGTTCTTTTATCCTGGTGTGGATGCTGCATTTTGTGGTCCCAATGTATACTTGTCCACAGCTGCAGGGTATGCGGTAAACTCCTGCAGCAGTGAGGGGGTCCCTTTTGTCTTTTGCTGATTTTAACATTTGTTGTATTTTTCTGGTGGGTTTGAAGACTGTTTGGAGGTTATGTTTATTCATTAGTTTTTCCATGCGGTCCATGACTCCTTTAATGTAGGGCATAAATATTTTGCTTATGGGGGGCTGTTTTTCTTCAGTTGAGTGCTGTTTTTTCGGTTTTATAGCTCTCCTGATTTCATTCTTGGAGTAGCCATTCGCCTGTAGGGACCAATCCAAATGGTTGAGTTCAGAATTGAGAAATTGAGCTTCACAGTTCTGATTTGCGTGATCCACTAGTGTTTTGATGATGCCTCTTTTTTGTCATGGGTGGTGATTGGAATTTTTGTGTAGATACCGGTCTGTGTGGGTGGGTTTTCTGTAGATTTTGTGTCCTAATTGCAGGTCCAGTTTGCATATGACCATGACATCTAAAAATGGTAGTTCGCCTTCCATTTCTTTTTCCATGGTGAATTGTATATTCGGGTGGACAACTCACACAATAGATGTGCTAATCCCACACATGACAGCACCACATCCCCTAATCACCACAATAAACCCTCTCCTAATCTCTTGTAAATGACCCACAGAAGACACACACCCTCTCAGCAGCTATAAACACCAGCAGGAACTCACACCCTCCACTTGGGCACAGACAGAATCTTCTAGCTGTGCTCCTGTCCTCTGAAGATGCCAGCCACAGTGACTGGCGAAACGTTAGGAACCAAAACTGCCAGAACACGGCCACACAGCCCGGAAAACCCACAACAACCATTCTTCATAATCTTTCAAGTCCAGCAGTGTGGCTTTAAATCAATATTTCCCAATTGGTATCTTCCTATCATCCATACTGACTATGAGAAAGTTGATATTTACCAAAAATTGAACTTATCAGCATTATGGGGAGTAGTGAAATCCTCCTTGCCATACATTAAATTCATGTTTGTTTCAGGTCAGTGTTGAGTCCAAATTGATCTTAATAAAGGTAAAGGTTCCCCCACACAGTTATCTCCGACTCTAGGGGCCGGTGCTCATCTTAGTTTCTTAGCCAAAGAGCCAGCGTTGTCCAAAGATGCTTCCACGGTCATGTGGCCGGCATGACGTGTGTGGAACACTGTTACCATCCCACTGAAGTGGTACCTATTTATCTACTTGCATTTGCATGCTTTCAAATTGCTAGGTTGGCAAGAGCTGGGGCAAGTGTGGGAGCTCACTCCGTCACGCAGGGCTAGGGTATCGAACCTCTGAACTTGTGACCTTCCAATCGACAAGCCTGGCGTCTTAACCGCTGAGCCACCGTGCCCCCCAATGATCTTAATAAACACTGTCAAATCATCATTTATGTCATTGACTCCTTGTAAATTAACAACATACTGGCTAGGAGTTTGGGAGATTGTTTTCTTAGATGGCTTGGAATTCTGGAAGCTTTCATTCCAATATACTTGAAGGTTATTACATTGGGGAAAGAGTGGGAAGTTCCTTACAAGGAACATGGACTTTGTGATTTTTACAATCCTCTATATTTTACATGTGATACTATATTTTGACTATGATATAGATTCCCCTAGATTCCTTCTTAATACCACCATAGTTTTGCTTTGGTTACTCAACCCCTATTCACTGAGTTTTTAGTTTTGTTTTGCTAATCTACAGTTCCATCCTAATGGATTAGAATGGCAATTCCCAATCTTTGGGGCTGAGCATATTAAATATGAAGGCATGTCATGAACACACTCATAAAACAGTTACCATGAAGGATGTAACATATCTTCCATTTAACAGAAGGCAAACTAACAAGTTTGCTTCTTGTCATACTTTTGAAGAAAGGCTTTTCCAACCATTTGTAACACCACTCCTTGAAGCACTGATTCATCTGCTTCCTCCCAAAAGTGTGATGGATATGGCTGCTTTTATGGCCTTCCAAGGTCACCTGCACATGCATTGCATTCGCCGAAGACAATACTGCTTTCATCCAAATGATTAGTATAGCCCTATTTTTATCCTATATTTTGCCTTTGGCTTGGTGACCAAAGATAAAATGAGGGATGGGCACCCGCAAATGGGTGACCATGGCACAAATATACCTTGACAACCTCTTTTTTCTGTCTTGTCCGCATGCCATTGCCTTCATCTCATCCCCAGTTCACCAATGAGACAGGGTTAAGTTATCCTTACCTGTACCAGAATTAATAACAATACCATCCAAAAGCAATTCAGTATTGTTGGGATTATCAGGAGTCAACTCAGCATTGTCTCATAAGCATAACAGGGGGTCTTTCTAGTAAACGCATCTCTACTGTGCTTGTGGGATGTTACCTGGGTCACCTGATTTCCTCTTCCTCCTCCTTCTTGGTTTGGGGATTCTCATTCTCCATTACGCTTCGGGCACACCTGCAAGCAGGAGGGCTGCACCATGCAGCTCTTGTCCATTTCATCTCGCTTGCACGCAGATCTACTATGAATCTACTCGTATTCAGAACTACTGAATAAATGTAAGCTATCTCTATTTTTCTTCATCTAACTAATGTGTGAAGACTGAATTTATTTCTGAACGTAATTAAGCTTAAAGTGCAAGTTCCCTGCTGGTTCACACTTCTACTCTGCAAGATTGTTGTTAGCTGCTTGGAGTTCTTTTATTAACCTTCAAGACTCCATCAAGTAATAAATCTATTAGCCCTGTTATCTTAGAGGGAAGTCAGGTATCTAGCTGCCAACTCAAGGGTGGCTGAAGAGCATATCAACTCATCAGTGGAGAAAAATCTGTAGACTTTTTCTCTGGCAGGTTGGCTCACTTTAAAAAAGGCTTTAGCTTCAGATGCCCATCCTTTATATTTTCTAACGAAGTTTATGGGGCCTATGTAGCATCCAAATGCATTGTAGGAAACAAAAATAAAACTATATTGATACTTATTTTTCAGCATTCCAATTTTTCTTTAAATTGTTCAGAATTATTATTTCCCCCCCAAAAAGGGGTGAAATGGGTCTAGTAGGCTGCCCAGAGCCTCTAACCTGGGGACTCCCAGGTCTAGAAGGACTTTCCTGAAGTTTCTGGAGACCCCTAATTATTATTGTAATGGCCTATGCAGAGGATAATTGTGGCAGTGTCGAATAGCACATGGCCTGTGTCTGAACTTCTGAAGCATCTGCTATGGACAGAGCAGACTGGAATGTGCTTTCATGAAATAGCTCCATCCCAGCAGAGTCACAAACTTAAACACACCCTGAGCTTAAGGTGAATTACTGTAAGAGATAAGTTAGTGCCTGCAGGAAACTCGGTTACCATTTCAGTTTATGGGCAAAATAAGTCTCCAAAGAAAAATCTCATCTCTCAAAAAACTAAACCAAAATCTGGCAGATGCTAATGAAACATTTCAAACTTGAGCCCAAACCTCATTTGGCATTCTGCCCTTTTGCAAAGGTGCTGGACATCTGACATAAACAATCTATTAAGCAATTCAAAGAACTCGTGTTTGTGTGTGTGTGTGTGTGTGTGTGTGTGTGGTGTATGTGTGTTTTGTAGCTTGTATTCTTCCTGTATATTATGTTGTTGTTTATTTGTTCAGTCGCTTCCGACTCTTCGTGACTTCATGGACCAGCCCACGCCAGAGCTTCCTGTCGGCCGTCACCACCCCCAGCTCCCCCACGGTCGAGTCCGTCACCTCCAGAATATCATCCATCCATCTTGCCCTTGGTCGGCCCCTCTTCCTTTTGCCTTCCACTTTCCCTAGCATCAGCTTCTTCTCCAGGGTATCCTGTCTTCTCATTATGTGGCCAAAGTACTTCAGTTTTGCTTTTAATATCATTCCCTCAAGTGAGCAGTCTGGCTTTATTTCCTGGAGTATGGACTGGTTTGATCTTCTTGCAGTCCAAGGCACTCTCAGAATTTTCCTCCAACACCACAGTTCAAAAGCATCGATCTTCCTTCGCTCAGCCCTCCTTGTGGTCCAGCTCTCGCAGCCATAGGTTACTACAGGCAATACCATTGCTTTGACTATGTGGACCTTTGTTGTCACTGTGATGTCTCTGCTCTTAACTATTTTATCGAGATTTGCCATTGCTCTCCTCCCAAGAAGTAGGCGTCTTCTGATTTCCTGGCTGCAGTCCGCGTCTGCAGTAATCTTTGCGCCTAGAAATAAAGTCTGTCACTGCCTCCACGTTTTCACCCTCTATTTGCCAGTCATCAATCAAGCTTGTTGCCGTAATCTTGTTTTTTTTGAGGTTTAACTGCAACCCAGCTTTTGCACTTTCTTCTTTCACCTTTGTCAGAAGGCTCCTCAGCTCCTCCTCGCTTTCAGCCATCAAAGTGATATCATCTGCATATCTGAGATTGTTAATGTTTCTTCCAGCGATATTAACTCCAGCCTTGGATTCATCAAGGCCAGCACATTTATTTATTTATTTTTATTTTATTTTATTAAATTTATATTACCGCCCATCTACCCCAGCGGGGACCCTGGGTGGTGCACAATAAAATAGAATTAAAAGAAATATAAAATTACAACAATACATAATATGAATTCCAAGGGTAAAATGTTAAAATAAGATACTGGGACACATTGCATGATGTGTTCTGCGTACAGGTTGAATAGGTAGGGTGAGAGTATACAACCCTGCCGCACTCCTTTCCCAATCTTAAACCAGTCTGTTGTTCCGTGGTTTGTTCTTACCGTTGCTACTTGGTCGTTATACAGATTCCTCAGGAGACAGACAAGATGACTTGGTATCCCCATACCACCAAGAACTTGCCACAATTTGTTATGATCCACACAGTCAAAGGCTTTAGAATAGTCAATAAAACAGAAATAGATGTTTTTCTGAAACTCCCTGGCTTTCTCCATTATCCAGTGGATATTAGCAATTTGGTCTCTAGTTCCTCTGCCTTTTCTAGTTCCTGTATATTATAGGAATAAAAAATAATTTTAAAAAGAGCCATCTGTACATGTTGATACACATCCAAATATTTATGAGTGTACACACAGATAGTCATCTACATTTGCCTGTCAAGAAATAAGGACTGGGTATGTGTTGTGTGATGATGATGATGATGATGATGATGATGATGATGATTGAGAACACTGATTTTGCTTCTGTGGCCTTGGCAACAAGACCACGGTTCTAGTGTAGCAGTGAAAACAAATAGGTAATTCATAGCTAAAAGTGTCCTCCATCCTAATACAAATTTAGTCATTCTCTCTGAAAATTTAAATCCTAGAAAAAGTGCTACTAATTCCTAGGATGTGCTATGCTTTGGATTTGAAGGCTAAAAGGTAATTTGGAGTGCAAATAGCACCTATCTGCTATTCCTTAAAGCAGCCACTCCCTTTCCTGCAATCACATGGCGGATCTGGGCCTGAATCTACAGAGATCTTATTGGGCAATTGACACAAGGCTCTCATCACGTGTCTCCGGGTTTCTCTTCAATTCTTTAATCTGCTCCATAGGTGGCACCTGTGGGAAAGCCTGGATTTGGTCAAAGAGAGTTTCAAAAAGTGTAAGGGAAGACGAAATCAGCACTTGATGTGTTGGTCAGCGAGTGAGATTTACATCCTGCTTATGGATCAAGGAGACACACCTAGCACTCCCCGCTCCAATTTTTCCCCACAACAACCCTGGGAGGTAAGTTAGATTGAGAGAGGATGACTGAATCAAACTCCCCCCTGGAGTTTCTGTTACTAAGGGCGGACCTGAGCCTGGCTGCCCCACTCCTAGTCTGGCACTTGAACCACGACACCACACCGGCAATCTGAAAACACAATGAGGTGAAGCTAATGTTGCTGCAAGTGAAGAGACCTCGCAAGGACGTCTAGCCCCAAATGCCAGCTCCTTTGACATCCCCTGGAAACTAAGTCCCAACACATGGCAGCATCTGGCTGCCCTTGCATCTGCCTGGGCTTGCAAGCTAGGCAGGTTCAGGGAATACCACTAAGGTGTACCAGGCAAGAATGGGAAGTCAAATATATCCCTGATGCAGGCAGTGGAAAACTTCTTCTGTTTGGTCTAGTGGTTAAGGCTCCAGGCTAGAAACCAGGAGACTGAGAGTTCTAGTCCCGCTTTAGACATGAAAGCCGGCTGGGTGACCTTGGGCCAGTCACTCTCTCTCAGCCCAACTCACCTCACAGGGTTGTTGTTGTTGTGGGGAAAATAGGACGAGGAAGGAGTATGTTCCCAGCCTTGAGTTATTTGTAAAAATAATAAAGGCGGGATAAAAAAAACAAAAATAAAAAAAAAACTGTGTCGTTGTGTCCATCTGGTCCCAGGAGTCATGCCTTGCTGGAGGCATTTTTATTTACTTTACCTGGAGGCTAACAGCCAGAATACTATTAATGACAATTTCTCCTTTTAAAAAAAACCCCCAAAGCACAAGGTTCTTCTTCCACATTCTGTAGAACAGAGCTTTCCAAACTGTGTGTCGCGACACAAAAGTGTGTCGCCACACACAGTCTGGTGTGTCGCCACACAACCCGGAAGCGCTGATCATCATCAGCGCTTCCAGGTTTTCCCGCGGTGACACACCAACGGCGGCGCGCAAAAACCCGAAAGCGGCAGCAACGCTTCCGGGTTTTTGCGCACTGCCGCAACGGCGGCACTTCTGGGTTTTCCCGCGGCGACACACCAATGGCGGCGCGCAAAAATCTGAAAGCGGCAGCAGCGCTTCCGGGTTTTTGCGCACTGCCGCAACGGCGGCACTTCTGGGTTTTCCCGCGGCGACACACCAATGGCGGCGCGCAAAAATCTGAAAGCGGCAGCAGCGCTTCCGGGTTTTTGCGCACTGCCGCAACGGTGGCACTTCTGGGTTTTCCCGCGGTGACACACCAATGGCGGCGCGCAAAAATCTGAAAGCGGCAGCAGCGCTTCCGGGTTTTTGCGCACTGCCGCAACGGCGGCACTTCTGGGTTTTCCCGCGGCGACACACCAATGGCGGCGCGCAAAAATCTGAAAGCGGCAGCAGCGCTTCCGGGTTTTTGCGCACTGCCGCAACGGTGGCACTTCTGGGTTTTCCCGCGGTGACACACCAATGGCGGTTGGTGTGTCGCCACGGGAAAACTTTGGAAAGCCCTGCTGTAGAATTTCTTTCTGGAAGGCTGTGTATGTGCTGTGTCTCATAGATACCAAGAGTGCATGAAAAAGAAGGGTGACATATAAATGATTTCAAGCCTCTTTGAAGAAGCAGCTAGGGTAAAACACATTTTAAAAGGTAGTGCATGATATAGGTGGACTTATAAAAGTTATAAATAAGAGAGAAAACCTGGAAGAGTAAACAACATACAGTAAGAGGCACTCAGCTTGTAATGCTGCTCTTGACATTTCAGCAAAATGCTTTTTTAAAAAAGCTTAGAATTGTCTGTACAAGTGTTAATCACTGGATATAAGAAGTGACTGTGAGATCAGCCCAGCAGGAGGAGAGGAAATTTAAAGAAACCCACACACGATTGGCACCAATAATTTACTTATGTAAAAGTGACAGTCTGCTTGACAGTCTCCACGTAAAAGTATGATCTAGAAATGAAGCCAATCTGGTTTGGCATTATGTCCCATCATCTCTCAATGCATGTCATATATGACATAAGCTGTAACCCATTCTTGAGACATTTTCACCAAAAATCTGTTCTTCCCCAACTGCTTTTCTCATGAGGACTTCTGTGGCTTCTGTGCACTGTTAAGTACAATGTGTTGAAAAGTTGCAGTGCCATCAACTTGATCTGTGGAACACAGGCAGGGGAAGATGTATGCTACTTATAGAAGCAAAGAGAATCAATCCCAGGAGTTCTCAAATGCCCTGTGAAACTGACCTTAAGGGATTATGAAATTGACTAAAATAGATTCTCTGTGCTGAATGGGGAAATTTACTAGAGAACCCATAAAGTGTAAACAGGCTTATGAAAAGAAGTGTTGCTTCCTCAAAAGAAGGAAAAGATTGCTTATTTTAAAAAACCCTACATCAAATGGCAAGAAATTAAAAGGAGTTTAGTAGCATCTTTTCTGACTAACACATTTTATTAAAAGGCATAAGCTTTTGTGATCTGCAGCTCACTTCATCAGATGCATTTTTTGCCACCATAGACTAACACAACTCTCCTCCTACAATATTTATTTATTTATTTATTTATTTTATTTTATTTATTTTCGGTGAGGTGAGTTGGGCTGAGAGAGGGGGACTGGCCCAAGGTCACCCAGCCGGCTTTCATGCCTAAGGCGGGAATAGAACTCACGGTCTCCTGGTTTGCTATTGGCTCCTTCCTAGGGCTGAGAGACAGGGACTGGCCCAAGGTCACCCAGCCAGCTTTCATGCCTAAGGCGGGACTAGAACTCTCAGTCTCCTGGTTTCTAGCCCATTGCCTTAACCACTAGATCAAACAATATCTACATCAAGTGGGTGGAAACCAAGACACTTGTTTTGAACCCATGCCTATAGCAGATAGAAAACTAGATTAACCCTTCATCTCAAGTATGGTAAGTAACGGGTGCCAATTACTTAAATGCAATTTATGAGCAAAATTTTGCATCTTCTACTTCTCTCACAGTTACTTAGACATCGTTGGGGGAGATGGGCGGTGATAAATTTGAATTATAAATAAATAAATAAAATAAATTGTATTGCACTGTTCATCAATTGCCTACTCAGGAGTAGTTGCACTTCTGTGCCACATCAGTGCCTCACACACAAAGGGGGTCCAATGTTGATTCTAACATGTATTCCAGTTTCCTTCTTCTGCATATATACCCCCTGCTCTGTGACTTTGGGGTTTACTCTTCTCCCTACCTGTGAAGTAGAACTATTAACTCATATTTTATACTCACTTGGCTTCTTATCTCCAAAATATTCTCTCTGTTTTATTTGCTGAGGGAGAAATAAGGATGGAGTTTGGGGAGATGGATCACTCGTGGTATATACAGACTCATTATCTTAGCAAAAACGTTGTCTGAAATTCCTTCTGGAAGCCATTTTATTCTGACAGAGGGCTACAAATGGTGAACGATGGGCTGGAGCAGACAAAAAATGAAGGGCAATCAGCCCTTGCTCTCAGTAGGAGGAGAAGGTGGTACTGCTAGTGTGAGGTCACAGACCTCAAGTAAGTTTGTAGTGTTGGAATTCAGCTTTGTATCTCTAGCTTTTGGCACCCATGACCTTCCTGAGCCCTGGGGCAATAGATGCAAAAGCAGTTATGTAAGTTGTTTCCTTGTCTAAAGGACTTTGCATGTGTCTACCTGACACTCCCTATTGGTTATATCGATCATCTCAGGGTGTTTATCACTTCCTTCTTCTCTCAGTCCAGTTCTCATTCTCTTTTGATTCTGATCAGTCAAGTTCAGGTCCTTACCTGACCGACTCTCTCTCAGTAATGGAGAAGAGCGCATGACAAGATCTGAGAGAGATTTAGTAACTTTAGTTTTCCATCACTATGTTATTTCCTAAATAAAGCATGCATTTCTTTCCTTCCCTGCAAACACCAGCCTCAAGAATATTTTCTTCTAAAAGTTATATTTCTAACTTCAGCATTTCTCTCCTCATGCACTATTTTCACCATATAAAACAATTGTATCTTCTAAGGAAAAATAGACAAAATATTCCCAGGCTGTATTTAGAAGTGTAGAGTTTCCAAGGTTTGAAATATCCATTAATTCCTGTTATGGAAGCTCAGAACCGAAACCCATTTCAGGAAGAACTGGTTGATTCAGATGGCAATCCTGGAAGTAAACATCAGTGAGAATGAGTGTCAGATTTCACTGTAAAGGGCTCAGCTTTTCCAGTAGGAGATCCACGACTAGGCTCATGAGAAAAGGAAACAAGGCCACCTAAAGCAGAGAAACGGGAAAAGGTAGGAAGCCTCTCATGAGGACAGCAATGCTGCTTGCTGACTCCTTGACTGACCTGTCAGGGCGAATGGATCAGATCCTGCCAATTTCTCAGCTGTAAGAAATGGCCATCAAAACATGTTCTAAATACATGTGTGTATTCACAAATATCAGTGAGAGAAAGCAGTTTCGGATTGCCTTTCATGCCGTCCATGGAACGCTGTTATTCACTGAGAATGTGACTTTGTGGGAACATCAATAAATGCTACAGACTTCTTCCTGCTTCTCACACTGTGAAGGAACTCTGTCATAGATTCCTTCCATCTAAAGCCTATATTTCAATCATCACTGCCTAGAGAGACAGATATTATCTGTTCCGAACTAGAGCAACAACTTTTGAGGGCATGGGAATTACTCCTGGTCAAAGTCACCTTACAGATGGTTCAAGCCATATGTAGAGGTCAATGTTTCACCGCCTCTCTCTACACCTCCTTTTCCACATATACAGAAGAGGGTGGGCTATATTGATTGTTCTGACAGATGGGAGGCTTTTGGCCGCAGTTCTCTGACTAACAACAGATGATCTCTGTCAGTTTTCCCTAACTAGGCATCTTCCCTTGTGTTGGGATTACAACTATTAGCACTCCCAACCAGCATGGCCCATTTGGGGTTCTGTAATTCCAACAGAGAACACATCAGGTAGGAGAAGTTGCCCTAATTTGACTGATTAGGGACTCAATCAAAGAATAGTTAGTGGCCAAGTGTGGCACAATTATTATTGCAAGGCTGAAGGCATGATCAAAAGATTTACTAATGATACACAGACGTTTCATTCAAATGGCAGTTTCCTGGTATAGTATATTGCTAATATAAGCAACACATCTTTCAAGAAGTATGTGAATTGCAGGGGAACCCCACCATCATGTGTTGCGAAGTCTGAAAAAGTCCTGCCTCTATTTTCACCTCCTGCAATGCTTAAACAACATTTTATTTATTTATTGCAGTTATATTCTGCCTTTTCTATAGGAGCTCCCCCCCTTGTATCTCCACAACATTCAGTAGTTGTGATTAATCACTATGTTACAGTAGATATATCTCTTCAAAATTGGCTAGCTTTTGTCATTATGGATAACACAACAGGGCATCGTAGAGGTAGAATTCTTCTCATCCCCTGGCCTCACAGCCTGTGACCTGGAGATGACATGAATAGCTGCAGGTTTACTGTGGTTTGTGTTGCTGTAGATAGCTCAAAATGAAATCTATAATTTTGAAACCTGCTCAATAGGGGTGGATTTTCTGAAAAGAATTCTTTTAGTGAGTGACCCTTTGAGGTCAATCCAGTGTTGCTGTTTTTAATCCGTTCAATCGTGTCCGATTCTCAGAGACTGCCTGAACCAGTCCCTGCAGTTTTCTTGGCAAGGTTTTTCAGAAGTGGTTTGCCATTGCCTCCTTCCTAGGGCTGAGAGAGAGTGACTGGCACAAGGTCACCCAGCTGGCTTTGTGCCTAAGGCGGGACTAGAACTCACAGTCTCCCAGTTTCTAGCCTGATGCCCTAACCACTATACCAAACTGACTCTCAATCCATTGTTAGAGGGGGGAAAAATCACATGTGAAGCCACACTAGTGTGAACAATGTTCTTGGATCCCAGTGCATGTCAGGAACGAGTCTGCCAGGTACGAACCTGCCCCCGCCGCCATGCCAGACTCGGAGACGGAGGAAGACGAGCCGACTAACGGAAGAAGCTGGTATGGCGCAAAAGTGGAATCCGAGCAGGAGTTGCGGATTGGAGGCAGCCCGGAAGAAGAAGCCCTCCCACCTATCAGCGTGCAACAAAGGAGGGTGGAGAGGCTCGGCCCAATTGGTCCCTACGCATAAATGGCGCGAAATTCGATCAATAAAAGGGCCAGTGCAGCACCTCATTGTGTCTTCAGACAACCGTTCGCAACCGCCGCCTGTGCACCTCGAGGAGAGCTACTCTATCACCACTCTATCCAAGCCGTGTTCTGATCCTGCGCCCGAGCCGCCACCCGCGGATACCCCGCTTCCGAACCCGGCCACGTGTGAGCTTAGGGCAAGTGTAGAGTGGGCTACCTTCTGCAACCTCATAGTGAAGGATCCCCAGCCTTGTTTACCTGTCGCACACGCCTCTGCCTCCGAGGGCCGCCCTGCTCTCTCGTCTCACCTGCCTTCTGCGGAGGACTCCTCACAGAATTCGTCTCCGTGTGGACCAGAACCAAATGTAAACTGGGCAGCTTTTTGTGACTTGTAAATAAAGATCTTTAATTAACGCTTCCTGTGTCGGTCTTAGTCGGAACAGGAGAGTGCACAGCAATAATTGTATATTGGCCACAAATGCTGCACCCATTCATTTATAGTATCTTAGTTCTCTCCAGATGTGTTAATTACAATACTTATAATTCCCTGCCCAGCATGGCCATCCAGTCTAGGGAGATGGATGTCAGAGACATGTGAAGGTTGCCAGAATGGGAAAGGTGACCTATAGCATCAATATAATGAAGACATGTCAAGCAGGCAAGCAGCTGAATTTCTTTTGGTCTTGTTTTGACATTGTAGCACATGCAAGAAATACTCACATGACAAAAGATATGCCATGTGATTTCATTAAGTGTAGGAGATGCTATCGTACTTCTGAAGGACTCAGCAGGCTTCTTGCAAGGATCTGAGACAAATCAAAGACAACATAGGACCATTTCTAAGAGAAATTTCTGCCTTGTAGTTAGTAGCTACCCTTGTAGTTAGTAGTCCAAAAGCATTTGTTAAGTGGCTAAGTTAACTCTGAAGCCATTTAGAGCCTGCAGGGTTTTTTTTTAAAGCCCAATTTTGTATCATTTCTCTGCATTGGTTAGCTGGAGGAGATGTTTCCTTGGTTAAAGTGGTAAGTTAATTGTGATACTCCTGGCTGATTGTATGACACACATTTCAAGAATGCATTATTCTGCACCGTCTATGAAAGAAGATGCATAGGGAAGAAAATTCTTGGTGGATATTTAATAGATATGTGCGGTAGCAATATATCACTGAGACAGAGGAGGCTAAATTAATATTTTTTTCTCATGTAGAGCATGATACTTTTGTCACTGCAGATACCTTGTGGTGCGGGCAACCAATGTAGCATAATTGCACTGCCTGGAAACATTACTATAATTACTTTGATATTTTATCTTGGTTCATGTTTCTCCAAAATAATTAGGATTTGGCCACAGTCTGACTTGAAGTCTCTCTTTGTAGTGAACAGTGTCATGTGTCTGCCCAGCCTTTCAGTTCCTTTTGATCTCTATTACATGTGTGCAGATTAACAAGCTGCAAGAAAGCCCCAGTGGTAGGACCAAACAGAATGATTACCAGGTAGGACTTTCTCTTAGAGTAAACAGGTCTGTCAGCTGCTTTCAGAGTTCCTTATTATATCAGTTGACAGGCGAGTAAGTTGCCAGGTTTCCTTTTTCTCTTAAATTATTTCATTTACTTATTATGTTTTGCCAAAGAAATAAGTATTTCTTTGCATCTGTATGGCCAAAATCTTCAAAGAGTTTCTGCTCCAGAGATCATCTATTTTGCTCAGTGTGCTATGACTAACATGGCATGGCATGGGTCCAGGTTACCTGAGGGATCGCCTCACCCCCATTACATTGACCCGTCCCACCCGGTCAGGCAGAGAGGGCATGCTGCGGACCCTGTCCATGAGAGACTGTCGATTGGCAGGGTCCAGGAGGAGGACCTTCTCTGCCATGGCCCCCGCCCTCTGGAATAAGCTACCCCCAGAGGTGAGACAGGCCCCCACTCTCTCGGCCTTCCGAAAGGGGGCTAAGACTTGGTTGTGCCACCTCGCTTGGGGCGGGAGGGGAGATAGTCAATCATGGGTTTGGCTGGCACCTTGAGGGGGCCAATTATGACAGTGCTATCCACCATCTAGGACTCTATATTTTATATCCTGCATTTTTATATTTATGTATTTATATTTATATTGTATTTATTTTAATGATATTTTAATTCTTTTATTTTTAACTGCTTGTAAACCACCCAGAGTCATCGTAATACGAGATGAGCGGGGAAGAAATAGGATGGATAAATAAATAAATAAATAAATAAATAAATAAATAAATAACACACCCCTTTCCTGTCACTGCTCCTCCTAGCCACCCTTGCCTTTCCAAGATGCAAGGCTGTCTTTTTTCACCTCCTATTCCCCAGCTCTGGGACACTGGGCACTCCAGTATGTTCTAGCTACACCAACTCCTGCATGCCCATGACTGAGGTAGTCCTGACAGTGAGGCTTGGAGTGCAGAAAGGCCAGCTAAATGCTCTAGTTTAATGGATGCCCATCTGGTTGTGAATCACCAAGGTTGTGAATGCAACCCCTATAGGTTGCAATAAATTTATAACTACTGCCTGTCTGGGATGTAAAAACAAGGAAGTTGATAAGCATCTGGTATTTACAGTAAATGGCGAATGTCCTGCAATTAGTCTTAGAGGTCAAATAGTGCACAGATCTAAGTTAGGGGAAACATAATGGGCTCAGATTTTGACCTGGTTCACAAGAAACGTGAAGTAATGGAAATATTGTATCATAGATTATTTGCATATTGTTTGGAAAATATATGGAGCACAATAATGTGACAAATAGGAAGAAGCATGATTGACGTGGTTATTTCTCATGTCAACATCATTCTCTGCTATTACGGATAGCATGAATCTGTCCTTCGTATAAATGTGTTGAGATCTTGAATTCTGATATCCAATCTGATATCTGAGCCAGACGTTTAACCAATAAGGTACCTTGGAGTTTCTGCAATGGAAAATTGAGATATAAATCTTATATTAATTATAAGATTAATATAATAGAGATAAAATAAGATCTTACTGATTTTTGGAGAAAGTTTATATAACTTCAGAACATTTCCAAATAAAAGTGACTGCATGAATTCATGGAGGACAGGACTATCAAGGGCTATTGATCTTGAAGATTCAATGTTTCCTTTGGGTTGAGGGCAGATAACAGTTGCGAGGGAATGATGATGGGAGAACCATCTGTCTTCATCTTCTACTTGTGAGCACCCCAGAGGCATCTGCTTGGCCACAGTGAGAAACAAAATGCTGGACTATGATAGTCTATGACCTGATCTGGCTATTCTTATGATATTTGCTTAAGATAGAATAAAAACAACAAAGAACTGAAAAAGTTATATTATGAACACTAATGTTGAAACTAAATGACGGAAGATATCTGCCACACCTCAACCAGGAGACAATATACTCACTGGACTTTGCCAATTGGTAGAGCCACAGACAGAGTCTCTAGAAAAAATGAAGGTCAGCCTCATATGACCTGGGAAAAGCCATTTCCATAGATGCTTCAGCCTGAGTTTAGAAGTATGTACCATAGTTGACTATACCATAGGTTATCTGAGGGACCGCCTCATCCCCATTACATCATCCCGTCCCACCCGATCTTGCAGAGAGGGCATGCTGCGGATCCCCTCTATGAAAACATTCCATCTAGCGGGGTCTCGGAGGCGGGCCTTCTCTGCAGCGGCACCTGCCCTATGGAACACCCTCCCCCCAGAGATGAGACAGGCCCCTTCACTCCTGGACTTCAGGAAAAAATTAAAAACTTGGCTCTGTGATCTCGCCTGGGGCAAGAGGGAAAGTGGTCAAGTTTGGGGATGGCTGATTTCTTAGAGCCGCCTCAAATATTTTAAATATTTATAGCGTCACTGTAAGAACCACCTGCCACTTGGATTTTATTGTATTTATTGTATTTATATTTTTACTGTGTTTTTATTGTATTTTAATGGTGTTATTGTGGCTGTGAACTGCCCAGAGTGCCTCCTTGAGGGGGAGATGGGCGGTCATAGAAATTTAATAAATAAATAAATGAATAAAATAGTTGACAAGGGCTTGCTTAACCCACTTTAAAAAAAATATGCAATTGTAGAATCTTAGCTAAATAAATATTGGAGGTTTAATTATTGAAATAGTATAGAAAACTAAGGTCACTCTGACGTCACACAATTTCCAATCCCCAATCCCTCATTAACCAGTTTGAAGCAACTGTAATTCTTTCCTGGGGTCCTCAAAATGCGGAGAACAGGCAGAGAACCCGTTGAACAAATCAGTGCTCACCCTCCGATCATTCAGTCAGCACCCAAGCTATTATAGATCTTGGAGCAACAAAACTCCCCTCGCTGTTGCTCCAAAACAAAAAGGAAATAAAATGAATTGCAACTCTACCCCACCCCATCTATGTTTCAGAACATATTGTGTGAATTTTGTATGGTTGCCCCCAAATTTTTGCTGTTGCTATTAAGGGATTGCTATGAAGACACTAAGTCCCCATTTGGTTTTTATATTTAAGAACTTTTTAGCTGTGGTGATGAAAGGACAGCACACTAGCAGTTTTGCAAGCCCGTTTACCCCCCCCCCCGCCCCATCTGTAACTATGGTTGCATGTTGCTACAGTGACTGAAGTGGAGAAGAGGGGGAGAGACATTCTAAACAATGCCTAAAGATAGGAGCAGGATGCTGAAATTGCTTGTTGAGATGGATGACGGAAAAAGCCAAAATCCTCACATTCCCCCATGTACCTGAAGGAGAAAGAAAGGAATTGCTAGAACACATCGCCCAGCAGACATGCTCTGGAACAAAACAACAAACCTCTGGTCTAGCCTGTTGTTTCCTGCCTAGAAAAGGGGGATCCGGACCAAATACTTGTAAATTTCATCCAGTTCCCTTTGCCTGGGCCACAACGCATGTGGGAAAAGTGACAAGGATCAGCAAACAGTCAAACACAGATGGCTGTTGTGGGTCTTCCGGGCTGTGTGGCCGTGTTCTGGAAGTTGTGGTTCCTAGAACACGGCCACACAGCCCGGAAGACCCACAACAGCCATCGAACTCCAGCCGTGAAAGCCTTCGACAATACAAGTCAAACACAGCTTAATCAAGCCTTGCTGCTTTATAATGTGGAAGCAGCTGGGTATTTGTCTGGTTACATGCAAAAAAAAGGTAGAATAAAAAGGAAAAAAGTAAGCAGTGGCTGTGAAGGGGAACTGTGAAGCCATCAAGACCTCTTTCCTCTTTACAGAAAGCTAAAGTCCAGGAACAGGGAAGCAGGAAGAGGCTTCAATGCCTATCATTGAAGTGGGGGTGGGGGGAACAGCCCACAAGCTTTTGTGTATTGTGATTTAGGATAAACTGCAACTGACACAGAAATAAATCAGCTCAAATGCTGAACGCAATGACAAGATAAGAACACAGAAAACCTGAGCAAATTCTGGAGAGGTACAAAAATCCGATATGGAAGAGTCCTTAAAATGTTTGTTATCCACTTCAGTAACAGTTACCAACACTATAATAGAGGACGGAATGATCACAAACATTGTGAAGAAATGGTCAGCAATATACAATTGCTTCTATGCATAAAGTGAAAGGGAGAAATAGATTATGGCTTAGAACAGAGCTTTCCAAACTTTTCATGTTGGTGACACACTTTTTAGACATGCATCATTTCGCGACACACTCTTACAGCAGGGCACAAGGCAGGCACTAGGACCTGTGCAGAATCACAGCAGGTTTGGAGGCAGCAGGGCACAAGGCAGGCACTAGGACCTGTGCGGAATTCTGGCAGGGCAGGTTTGGAGGCAGCCAGGCACAAGGCAGGCACTAGGACCTGTGCGGAATAACAGCAGGTTTGGAGGCAGCCAGGCACAAGGCAGGCACTAGGACCTGTACGGAATCACAGCAGGTTTGGAGGCAGCAAGGCACAAGGCAGGCACTAGGACCTGCGTGGAATCACAGCAGGTTTGGAGGCAGCAAGGCACAAGGCAGGCACTAGGACCTGCGTGGAATCCTGGCAGGGCTCGGAGGCAGCAGCAGCCGCGACACACCCAGACACTGCAGCTGACACACTAACGTGTCCCGACACACAGTTTGGAAAGCTTTGGCTTAGAAAGAGAAGGACTTGTATTTAACTGATAGTAGCCAAGGAACATTGGCTGGGAGTGGAGAAGCAAAGCCGCAATCCCAAACATTTTTACTTGGAAATAAATGCTAATGAGATCTAGGGAATTTACTTTCAAATAACTATATTTGAAAACAGCACCCCAGTGAAAAACAGAAGATTGCTGTTCGAACAAGTTTATATGGGAAAAGCAGAAACGCATGGATCAGAGACGTATATGATCTCTAGCCAGAACTATAAAAGAAAGTAAAGGCAAGGATTAGGTTTTCCCACATTCCCATGTTACATGACTGGAATTCAACAGGAGAAAAACCACAGGCTCCAAAATCACTCAGACTGGGATGACTTAAGAGCCACACAAAACGTGCTACATTAGAGCAGCACAATTCTGTAGGCTGGCAGTCATCAGCTTCTGAGAGCAGAACATAAACGAACAGTTTTTTGGATCTCATTCATATTCTCTGAGACCTTTCTTGTATAAGCAAGGGAATCAATCTGGAAACTACAGTATCTCTGCTACCTGTATTCACAGAATGGTGCCAACAAATCTCTCTTCCTGGATAGTAATCACTCAGGGAAGAGGGTCTTCTTCTTCTATCCCTTTAATTTGTGGGAACAGAAAACTATGAGTTTCCAGATCAGCTAGTTACTTACTCTGCACCTATTACTCTTTTGCACCTGTTTGTGCAGGCGCATACGTGTACTGGCTCTAAAAAACACAAGTGCCATTAGGCATACTAGGCAACCTTCACCCAGACCATGCCATGAATGTCAGCACACTTTGCACCAAGAACTAGAAGTACAGGTGACTCAGTCACACTTCCTGTTCTAATGCTTCTCTGATCAGCAAGAAGTTCTAAGGGCTATCTTTTGACCTTCTGTTTCCTCGTGAGGCAAGCACGACGGAGATTTCCAATGATCTTGCAATGTTAGTTATGATTAACTTATTCTTAATTGATTTAGTTATTAAAAAACAGTTCCAGCATGTGTCTTGCGGGAGGGGGAGCAAAACACACCATGCATTCAAATCCTTCCCAACCTGCTTGTCTCAGAGTCAGAGGGTTCAATTGTTTCCCTACATAATTCTGGTGGAGTGACAAGGATCTCTAGCCCAGCAGTCCCCAACCTTTTTGGCACCAGGGACCGGTTTCGTGGAAGACAATTTTTCCACGGACCGGGGGGGGGGATGTTTTCGGGATGAAGCCATCGGAAGTGGTAAATAAAATAATGGGTGGGCCACGCACAGACTAAAATAAGTGTAGGATTCTGACTTCTCATAAGGAGTGTGTAACCTAGATCCCTTGCACGCGCAGTTTACAGTAGGGTTCGCGATCCTATGAGTATCTAATGCTGCCGCTGATCTGACAGGCAACGGAGCTCAGGCGGTAATGCGAGCAATGGGGAGTGGCTGTAAATACAGGTGAAGCTTCGCTCGCTCGCCTACCGCTCACCTCCTGCTGTGCGGCCTGGTTCCTAACAGGCCACAGACCAGTACCGGTCCTTGGCCCGGGGGTTGGGGACCCCTGCTCTAGCCAATAAAGTTCTGCTTTAGGAAATGGAACATTGGTCAACTTGGATCATATTTTAACACAGTTACCCCAGAACTTTATAAAGGACAATTAATAGTTCCAAAATAGAAAGTGCTGTTACTCCACCTGTCCTGCTGAGTTCCTTCATCAACTTGGTCTTCTCATATTAAAGCAGTGTTTCTCAACCTTGGCAGCTTGAAGATGTGTGGACTTCAACTCCCAGAATTCCCCAGCCAGCCATGCTTCTTGCCACTTACAAGGGGGGGACAGCTGCGTCCTGGGGTGCCATTATTGCCTCCAAGTGTTGGAGTGCAAAGCTTTTCAATAGGAGTGAGTTTTCAGAGCCGCCAAGTGCAAAAATGGTCACCGTTTGCCCACTCTGCGCAGAGTAGGATGCTTTCAGGTGTCCATGCTTATCTTCAAACTGAACGTATTCACTTCGTACCAGTCCCCAGATTACTCCTTAGCATCACAAGAAGAAAGCTTCAAGAATAATGACACAGTGGCCTGTGTTCTTTGCGATTCATCAAGCTCCTGCTGTCCTTGGCAGGCGGTTCGGTTTCCCATTCTTTTTATAAATGGCAAAGTCAGATATTGTCTCTTGAAATCTGAAGCCAAAGAAAAGACAACCTTTCACGAGTTCCACCTTTGGAAGGCGAAGGGACAGTTGCCAATTACATAGTAAGATTGCTCTCCTGCGGCTAGACTGGGCCCACAGCAATCAAATCCTAACAAATGTTTGCTGGGCATTTGCTTCCCTGCTTTCTCTACTGGTGAGTTTCCTTCTCCATCTGCACTCCTAAGGGAGAGATTTACAGATGTGTTTTTTTCTTCTTGTTGTTGCTTCTTAGTTGGGGTATTAAAGTGCAGCTTAACGTTGTTTTCACAGCTGCAGACACACGAGCTTGCTGAAGATGATGGAAAGATTTCAAGCGATGGCCAAAGACCGAAGGTAGGCATTTGACTTGGTTAAGCAAGGAAGAAAACTTGTGCTGATGCACTCAATCATAGCAAAAATGCAGGCTAGGTTTTGGTTTGAAGAGAAAACAGGGAGTGAATGACAGTAGTTGAAGAATTCCCTTGAAAAGATGAGATAACTTAAATGTAGAATTATTTCATGTTTATGTAACAGCGGCCATTCATATGAAGCTTTATTGAGTTTCATAAGAAAACAGTCCAGTTCCTACTTTGGGGAGGGTACATTCATGCTCCTCTGCTAATCTTTTCACCTGACAATTGCAGCACGATTGATTCCACGATGTTGAGTTGGAAACGGACTGGGCTTTTCACTGTTTGATACTTGTAGAAAGGTGTGCTTTTTTCTAATGACTTGAAATGGCCACGCATAATTTGGGGTTGGAAATGAATGTCAGTTCAATGGATTGTTTCCAGTTCAATGGAAAAATACAAACAAATAGAGGTGTCCTGGGGGTGGTGGTAAAAAATCAAGATAGTGGCTGTGACCATTCAATCAAAGCCCTGCTTTTTTATGTGCATCATGCAGATGACACACATGAAATAGGAGCTGAGCTTTAATTGCATGGTTATAGGCAGCCTCTTGATTTCTTAGATGCCCCTGCAAACCAGGGAATAGAAAGTAAGAGGTCCAGTCCGTTAACAAGAAAGAAGAGTGAGAGGGACAGAGGAAAGAAGGAATTTTGAAACTACAGAATAGTTCACAAATGTATATGTTACTTACATTCAGGGCCACAAAGAGTAAAAAAAAAGGATAGTTAGGAAGAAATCACTCCAGTGTAGTGGTTGTGTACATTCTATTGAAAGTCCAAAATGTGATCTCTCTTAATAGTCACAAAGGAACTTTTTAAATTCCTCCTGACTCTGATTAAATCCCAAAAGTTTAACTAATCAGTGAGTGGTTATATTCCACCAGCACATTTAGTTATAATTTATTTTTTAAAAAAATATTTGTATACTGCTTCATTTTAAAAATCCTAAAGCATTTTACAATAAAACTTAACTATAGTTTTTTTTCAGTGAAGCAATTTTCTGAGTTATACAGTATATCACACTAAACCAGAAGCTAACCACATGGGCTGAATTTATACTATTAGGCTAAAATATGGCTGGCTAGTTTGTCATGCAGTTTGCTGTGCAAACCCAACTACTGGTCCATGGTTACTAATGATTAAAGAGTTCCTAAAGATCAAGATAATGGTTGCTGATTGATTTTGATATGTAGGTTTCACAGCAATCCCAATGCATCTTGAAGGCACATAAGGTCAGGGAAGGCTGGTTTGGCCTGGAAGTTCTCAGAATTAATCTACCATAAATTAATCTACTATAAATATTTCTCTACAATTATTTCACCTGCAGAATTCTCACTGGCAATGTTATTTAGGGTGACTTACTCCCTTTTGGAGATTGCAGGTCTGGAAGATCTTCCTGCTGGATGTTGTGGACACTTACCAACCATTTTGCAGACCAAATAGCTCATATTCACTTTGAGTTGGATGCTAGAAGATGGGCATGTTGTCATGAGATGACGGAGGCAATATCTTCTGAAGGCATCTGGGACTCTTTCAAGCCTGGAATTTAGATCCATGTCCCTCCTGGCTGATCCATGTGGGTACAATAGGAGATGAATTTGTCCTTGAGAGAGGGGATGATGATGCTAGCCTTGAAGGAAGTCATGGTGTCATTTATTGTAACCCGCCCAGAGTCCCTTGCATGGGAGATGAGCGGGGAATAAATTTGAAAAATAAATAAAATAAAAATGGTGTGCTGCCTTTTCAAGAAGCCAGTAGTTGACCTGGCTGACTTAGACAACTATTGATCAGTCTCCAACCTACAATTTTTACGTAAGTTGTAGAGGAGGTGGTTGGACTATAACTTCAGAGGGCCCTGGAAGAAACTGATTACCTGGGTCCCTTTTCATTGGGATTCTGGCTGGGCATGGAACATAAAATGCATTGATCATATTTGTGGATAACCCATGGCAGGGCCCTCCTACAGTTACATCTATTAGAGGCATTTGATACTATCAACCATGGTGCCATTTGGGGCTACCTGTGATGGTTGGGGATTGGGCACACTATTGTACAGTAATTCTGCTCTTTCCTGAGTGGGTGGTTCCAACTGGTGTTACCTGGGGAGGAGAGATAGAGCCTTTGAGCAGTCTACTATGGGGTGCCCTAGGGCTAGATCTTCTCCCCCATTCTGTTTAATCTCTATATGAAACTGCTGGGAAAGGTCCTCCGGTGATTTGAAGTTAAGTGTCATCAATATGCACATCTCTAGCCCAGGCTGAGTGGGAGACATGGTGAAACCTTTGACCTGGAGCCTGGAACCATGAGGAACTGGATAGGGTGGAAAAGATTTAGACTGAATCCCAACAAAGCAGAGTTGCTGTTAGTACAGTAGCCTCCTGGATGGATGGGTGTTCCACCTATTGCTCTTGATGGGGTGACACTGGCCCTTAAGGGGTAGTTACACAATTTGGGGTTTTTCCTGGATTTGCCACTCCTGCTAGAGCAGGAAGGAGGTTGAAGCAGTGGCCAGGAAACCTTTTGCCATGCTTTGACTGGTCTGCCGTTTGTGATCTTTCCTGGATCAGAAGGTACAGAGGACAGTGGTTCATGCCCTTGTCATTTCATAGTTAGACTACTACAATTCCCTCTAAATGGGACTGTTCTTGAAGATAACCCAGAAGCTGTAGGTGGCACAGAACATAGCTGCCTGCATATTAACTAGTACTAGCCATTTTGATAAACTAATATCTATTTATTATTAATAATATCTATTTTGCAGGAGCTGCATTGGTTGCCAGCAGGCTTCCAGACCCAGTTCAAGGTGCTTGTGATAACCTACAAAGCTCTTTATGCCTTGGACCAGAGCTTTCCAAACTTTTCATGTTGGTGACACACTTTTTAGACATGCATCATTTCGCGACACACTCTTACAGCAGGGCACAAGGCAGGCACCAGGACCTGCACAGAATCACAGCAGGTTTGGAGGCAGCAAGGCACAAGGCAGGCACTAGGACCTGCGTGGAATCCTGGCAGGGCTTGAAGGCAGCATCAGCCCTGACACACCCAGACACTGCAGCCGACACACTAACGTGTCCTGACACACAGTTTGGAAAGCTCTGTCTTAGACTGTTGTTACCTTCAGGACTGTCTGTCCCAGGTAGAATTGCCCAGTCAGTGTGGTCTGCAGGTACCCACCCTTCAAGAGATCAATGTAGCAGGAGTCCATAAGATGGAGCAGTCTCTTACTGTGGGATCCTCTACCCCTGGGATCAGGATAGCCCCACCCTTTTGTCATTTAGAAAGGGAGGGAAAGCACTCCTTTTTCATAGGGCTTTGGAATGGATAGTTCTCAGTGGTTGACGGTAGTGGAGGATGATACACTTTTTCTGATGTTTGTATTTTTATGTTCTTGTTGTCAGCCCTTCCAGGTAAACCAGGCAAGAAACACAACTAGATGAACTAATTCTACTTTATTGTAAAGCTACATTTTTTTATTTTTTATTTATTTTATCCTATTTATACCCCGCCTATCCCCTCCCTACTGGAGGACTCTAGGCGGCTTACAACATCAGTACATTTTCCAATTATACATCATATATCATCATATAAATTTACCGCGCGATAGGGAGGAGGACAGGGAACCGGCTCTTCGGCTGCAGGCACTGGACTACAAGCCCCAGCATGCCTCGCTTCCGCGCCGGCTGCTGACGTCCAGGAAGCTGCTCTTTCCGGATCCGTCGTCCTCCGCCGTCATCACCGGGATTCCCTAGGTCTTCTTCGGAACGAGGACGACCCTCCGCTGGACGCCGGCAAATTGACCCACGAAGTGGTACCCATTTATCTACTCGCATATGCTTTCGATCCGCTGGGTGGGCGGAAGCTGGAGCTAGTGGCGGGAGCTCACCCCACCCCGCGGTTTCGAACTGCCAACCTTGTGGTCGGCAGACTAACGGCTCAGCGGTTTAACCTGCTGAGCCACCGCGCTCCTATGAACTGACTGTTCCACCTGGATGACTGAGAACCTTCATCGACATATTGCCATACATTTTGGGGAAGTAACCCTGAAGTTGGTAAGGAAATTCGAGAAGACAGCAAGAAAGGTGGCAGACTATAGAAACCACCTACGTTTCAATTCCCTTACTAACTTTACTCAGACTGAAGAAGCTCCTTGGATAAGGAGTGAAACGTTTCTACTGAGAAAATAGAAATCCAGTTGACATGATTCAAGCCACAGTCCCCATTCTATTGTTCTCCTTGATTTCTTTACATTGTTCATTTAAAAGGCCTTCTTATCTCTCCTTGCTATTCTCTGGATATCTTTCCCTTTCTCCCTTGCCTTTTGCTTCCCTTCTTTCCTCAGCTATTTGTAAAGCCTCATCAGTCAGCCACTTTGCTTTCTTGCATTTCTTTTTCTTTGGGATGGTTTTAGTTGCTGCCTCCTGTACAATGTTACGAACCTCCATCCATAGTTCTTCAGGAACTCTGTCTACCAGATCTAATCCTTTAAATCCATTCCTCACCTCCACTGTATATTCATAAGGGATATGATTTAGGTCATACCTGAATGGTCTAGTGGTTTTCCCTACGTTCTTCAATTTAAGTCTAAATTTTGCGATAAGAAGCTCATGATCTGATCCACAGTCAGCTCCAGGTCTTGTTTTTGCTGATTGTATAGAGATCCTAGAGAGTAAAGTCAAGTGGGCCTTAGGAAGCATTACTAACAACAAAGCTAGTGGAGAAGACAGTATCCCAGCTGAGCTATTTAAAATCCTAAAAGATGATGCTGTTAAAGTGCTGCACTCAATATGCCAACAAATTTGGAAAACCCAACAGTGGCCACAGGATTGGAAAAGGTCAGTTTACATTCCAATTCCAAAGAAGGGCAATGCCAAAGAATGTTCAAACTACCGTACAATTGCGCTCATTTCACATGCTAGCAAGGTTATGCTCAAAATCCTACAAGCTAGGCTTCAGCAGTATGTGAACCGAGAACTACCAGAAGTGCAACCTGGGTTTCGAAGAAGCAGAGGAACTGTGGAGTCCTTGGTGCTCTCTGAGCCTTGTTGTTTTCTTGTAGACGTTTCATTGCCAGGCTAGGCAACATCTTCAGTGCGAAAAGGGAGTGGAACTTGCTCTCTGTTAGTGGAACTTGCTCTCTGTTTATATACCCTGGTTTGTCCTGCCTGTGTTGGTGGGGGTGTTGTACTCTCCTTGGTAGTACTTTGATTGGATTGTTGTTTGCTGCTTGATTGATTGACTGAGTTAATAGTTCCTTGATTAGGGTCTATTGTGTTGTTCAATTGTTAGTCAAGGAACTATTAACTCAGTCAATCAACCAAGCAGCAAACAACAATCCAATCAAAGTACTACCAAGGAGAGTACAACACCCCCACCAACACAGCTTTCCCAATGGGTGTTTTTTGCCGGAAAATATCAAAAACGTCACAAAATGTGTTCATGTGACTGCGGGGGGTGGTGTGACATTTTGCAATGCTCGGAAGTGCTTTACAGGCTGTAAAGCACCCATTCTGAGGCCTTTGTAACTTTGTAATGTAACCGTCATTAAATTGATTTTAACATTCTGCAGTCTCTCAATTTTATGCTGCTTATTCTGCAGCTGTCCTTCAAATGTAGGTGTTTGATTCATTTGCCTACTGGTGCTAAAAATAACAGCATTTTTCTAGTTTCAATGGAGCTGCTATCTTTGATAAAAACAGTGTAAGTTCTGCCTAGTCTTTTTCGTGTATTAGCATTAGCTGACTGGGAGCTGTGTTGCATATATAACATGGAGATCATTTCTCTTCCAGCATGGATATTGTTTCTGGGTAAAAATAGGAAAACGAAAAGCGTCCACTGTCTTGCCTAGGTTAGGAAAGAAACAAATAAAACATAGTGTATTTCTGTTACATTTGTATCTTACTCAGGTTATTGATTTAGGGAGTCACCCTGGGGCATTCAAGGGTGGGCTCACAAAGTCAAGATAGCAGCTGCAACCACATGATCAAAGCCCCCTCCCCTTTTAACACGTGTTGATCTGTGACACAAGTAAAAAAGGTGTGGGGCACCCTTTTGACTTTTTTAACCTCCACATGGATGTCCACATGGTCATTCCATTGATTCCATTTTGCTGATTTAGGACCCAATTAGACATTGTACATTGTAAGCATATTGCAGAATGATGACAAGAAGATATTACAGAAGAATACAGAAGATATTACAGAAGAATACAGAAGATGTTACAGAAGAAGATTACTACAGGAAATTTTTCATCAGAAGCATAGTGTCGTACAAGTACTGTCAGTGCAATTTAACTTTCTCATTGTTTGTTATACTCATCACAAAATTGCTCCTACTACTTGCAGGCATGGGAAATCTGGAAGTTGTAATCCCAGGATAGTTGGAGAAGATTATTGTAAAGTCAGGGTTAGAAATAAGTCGTCTTCAGTCACTAGTTACCTCTATAGTTTATAATCAGTGATTTGAATGGCTAATCCACATCAGATTTTAAATATAGACTTCTGAAGCCTGTTGGGTCATGAAACAGCCCTCACCAAGCATTGCACAGATCAGACAGTACCCAATTGGGTTGTTTGAAGATTTCCCATGCTTTGAATACAAGCTAAGGCTTGTGAGGGGGAGGAGGGGGAGAAGGGGGAGAAATCTGGAGGTGAGTGAAAAATGGTTTAAAATTATGGTTCTGTGATCTACTTTCCTTAATTTAAAATTGTACAAGAGTTGTACTCTCTCTTCCATCCATATTCTGAAATTACTCTAAAATGATGACACTGATATCATGGGAAAATGGCAGTTAATCCGTCATTCAAGACAGGAAGGATCTGAAGGAATTATCAATGTGAACAGAGTATAAATATGCCATAGTACACGTAAAGAATGGAAGCTTTGAGGATCATTTCCCAACAGAAGAGAGGGAAGTGGTTATTGTAAAAGGAGAAAAGAAAATATTTTTGCACCAACAGAAAACCAGGGAAAACTCAAGGTTTGTTCGCACAAGAGCCCCTCCTCCCACTGTTCCTTAGATAAAGTTTTTAAAAACGAAATTAGATGTTTTGCAGATTATGTAGAAAGCAACAGTTTGACCTCATCTCTTCTCTGCTCCAGCTTCTGGTGACCTGAATGATTTGATATGGAATCAGAGCTTTGAACAAACCTTTTCACTCTTTC
The DNA here is from genome assembly GCA_023362775.1 of Charina bottae. Classification (NCBI taxonomy): domain Eukaryota; kingdom Metazoa; phylum Chordata; class Lepidosauria; order Squamata; family Charinaidae; genus Charina; species Charina bottae. Next base: position 2,583,340 of record JALMGJ010000022.1, read on the forward strand.
ATTGGCTAGTGCCTCAGTGGGAAGGGAGGACTATTTACAAGGTGTTGATGTTACATCATGATCACATTCAGTACTTGCTAAATTATACTCACCATTTGTTTATTCGTTCAGTCGTCTCCGACTCCTCGTGACCTCATGGACCAGCCCACGCCAGAGCTTCCTGTCGGCCGTCACCATCCCCAGCTCCCCCATGGTTGAGTCCGTCACCTCCAGAATAACATCCATCCATCTTGCCCTTGGTCGGCCCCTCTTCCTTTGGCCTTCCACTTTCCCTAGCATCAGCTTCTTCTCCAGGGTATCCTGTCTTCTTATTATGTGGCCAAAGTACTTCGGTTTTGCCTTTAATATCATTCCCTCAAGTGAGCAGTCTGGCTTTATTTCCTGGAGTATGGACTGGTTTGATCTTCTTGCAGTCCAAGGCACTCTCAGAATTTTCCTCCAACACCACAGTTCAAAAGCATCTATCTTCCTTCGCTCAGCCTTCCTTATGGTCCAGCTCTCACAGCCATAGGTTACTACAGGGAATACCATTGCTTTAACTATGCGGACCTTTGTTGTCAGTGTGATGTCTCTGCTCACCATTAATCTCACCATTAATCATGGGCTAAACTGCCAGTCATCCCAAGGTGATCAAGTTAACTACCCTGGCAGTAATTCTTGCATTCTCTGCTGCTGAAGCCAGATATCCCAGCCACCCTTGCACTAGTCGGGTTCTTTCTGTGTTTTTTATTTTAATAATTATTGTTTGTAACCAACAAAAAAAGTCTACAGTGGCCAAATCAAAGACAGAGTGTGAGGAATAGGAGAGGATAGCTACTCTTTGAAGCTACTCCTCTTTGGAACGGCCTGGTTTTCTTAAAGGACCAATGGCTGCTCAGCTCTAAATTAGCCATTAGTCTGGTTTGAACATCATGTTGAACAGTGATTAAGGTATGCTAGTAATAAGCCATTGTTACAGACTGTAAGTTGTCCCAATGATCTGGATATTGATAACATGGTAAGCCCGGCTACTCTATACATTAGCACTTTATGCAGAAGTGGCCAAAGAGTTTTATACTAGATGTGATTAGGAAAAGACGGGACTTAAATGTAGGACTGGTATTTTAGCACACAATCTCTTAGATATGTGAACTAGAGCATTTTAGATTTGATTGTAAAAAGGTGCTTTGGAGTGCATAGGAGTGTAGATTAGCATCTGTTTACAACTCTTTCAAACAGCCACATCTTTCCTCATTTTATGCCTTTGTTTGTTTAAAAGTTTTTGAGTGATTACAACAATATTTTAAAATTTATTCTTGTTCTGAATACATCTCAGATGTATTTATTCTTTGTTATATTGAAACCTCTGATGGTATATGAGATTTTCCTCCTTGTCGCAGTTGGCCCATTCTCAGCCAATGCCCTCCCTTAGACCAGTGTACCTTTCTCAGGCCAGACAGCTGACAAAGAAGGCGCTGTCCCATCAGCCAGAACCACCCTGTAGTGGGGGACACTGCATGTAACTGTTTTTGGGTTCTCTGAGGGAGAAACATAAAACTTAATTCAAGGGTTCATCAAAGACTGACAGATTTTCTTGAAGGTGTGGATGGGAAAGGGGAGCATTTGGTTTCCTTTGACAAACTGGTTGACACCTACTAACAATATGTTGGTTGAGCATTAAGTGAACCAATCAATATAGACTTGCGTAGACAGCATGGGTGACTACAAAACGTTTCCAGGAAAGAAGAAATAATAAATTATTTTTCCTACCTATCACTCTCACTCCCCAAGAGCAGAGAAACTGAAAGAAGACGTTTCACAATTACATACTGATTATGTGCCACTCAAAGATGCCATTTTGAGTAGAACAGGCACACAGTCCCTGCTTCTATTAAACTCACAACTTCATTGCTGCACTTTCACGCTTCATTATCACTGTTATTTTAAAATCTGGCTTGTGGTGTGTCTGGTCTGTACAGAAAATTAAGTTGGAGCCCCAAAGAGAAGTTATTATATTGTCTTTGGCAGTAACTGCCTTAAGAGTTTAGCAATAAAAGTTGCCCCACACCTCCAGAGAGATCAAAGGGCCTTATTTCAGTGTGTGAAGCCCCATGAATACATTTTTTAAAGGGACTCCTCATAGAAGCTTGTTCCCTTCAGTCTGCCTAGGCAGTAAATAATCATAAAGCGGCACCACTAATTATAAACAGGTTACCTCCAGACCACAGTCCTTCAGTGCTGCTGAACCATTGGTTTTCCACCATCAGATGAAAGCTGAGTTAAATCAGTAGCAATTCATAGACTTCATATTATGCTCTTAGCCAGCAGTGGCAGCCCCCAAGATTGAGATACTTCTATATTATTTACTCAGAAGCAAACATTTTCTGTTTGTACCCACAACACTCTAGACTAGGTTTAAAGTTTGGGGGGAACATACTGTAGGCATTGTTTTAGCCTGCTGTCTGAACCACCACCACCCCTCAAGTCCTGCTATGCTGCCTCATCATGGTGGGACAGGTTCCTGCCTGATAGGCAATGAATGCTGGGAGGGTACATCAAGAGCATATACTCTCAGTAGGGTCATCCAAGGTGTGAAGTTCATCCCAGCTGCCCAGCTAAAGCAAGCAGGCACCTATACAAGGCAATAGCAATATAGGAAGATGCTGAAGGCAGATGATAATTTTAGTGACAATGGTAAAGGCATCATTTCATATTATGCCAGAGAAGGCAATGGTAAACCACTCCTGTATTTCATCAAGAAATCTACATGGATAAACAAGATAATAATACAGTGCTGGATGATGGACTCTTCAGGTTGGTTGGCACTCAACATGCTATTGTAAAAGAACTGAGGACCTTTTGGAGTACTAATGGTGTTTATGATGTGGCTACATTAAAGTCTTCGGGATATCGAGTTGCTGATGTTGCTATGTAGGAAAAAAAATCTGAAGCTGCAAAGACAGAATCACAGTGGGAACATGGAATATAAGAAGCATGAACATGGGAAAGCTCAACACAGTGAGAAATGAAGTCACTTGACTACACATTGACATCTTAGATATCAGCAACTTGAAATTTGGAATTCGACACTTTCTATCAGAAGATCATACTGTTTACTACTCAAGACACAAGTAACAAAGAAGGAACAGTTCTGCTTTCATAGTCAGGAAGGATATAACAAAAACAATACTTGGGTACAATGCAGCCAATGATCAAATCATATCAATTAGACTACATGGACAATACTTTAATATGACAGTTATCCAAGTTTATGCTCCAACCACTGATGCAGAAGGAAAAAAAGACAAATGTTATTGTCAATCCAATCTAAAACCAACAGAATCTACAAGCAAGATGTGGTGTTTGTGGTTGGAGACCAGAATGCCCAAAGCTGAAAATAATGAGGAAAATGTAGTTGAACTGTATAGGAAAGAGAAATGAAACAGGAATATGATTTATCAGTTCCTGCCAATCCAGTGATTTCCTCATTGCTAACACAGTCTTCAAACAACCAAAATGACGCCTATATACATGGACATGACCAGATGGAGCACACAGAAAGCAAATTGACTATATTATTGGTAGAAGAAGGTAGAGGAGCTCAGTTATAACATCAAAGCCATGACCAGGTGCTGACTGTGGAACAGATCACAAACAGCCCATGTGCAAGTTCTAAGTTAAGCTAAAGAAGAAGGAAGCCAACCATTTTCCACAATGTGATCTTGAGCGCATATCCAACATTTCAAGGAAAACATCAGGAATTACTTTGAAGTCCTGAACTTCCTTGATAGAGAACCAAAGGAACTGTGGAATGAAATCAAAGAAGTTGCTAAGGAGGAATGTGCAAAGTCACTGCCAAAGACCAAAAAACAGAAGAAAGCAAATTGGATGGTGGAAAAAGACAATCCAAAGTGGAAAAAAAAATCTCAGAAAGGAACTTAAGAATTTCAGAGAGCTGGTAGAAGAGGCAAGACGCAGTATTACAACAATGTAAAACATCAAAGATGGAAAGAAACATGGAAAAACAATGATAGTCTTCCAAGAGATCTCTGAACTCAGAAAGAGGTTCTGATTTCAAGTTGATATGCTAAATAACACCAACGGGCAGACAGTAACTGATTCAAAGAATATCAAAGAAAGATGGAAAGAGTATAGTTTGATATAAGATGGGTGGCTAAATAAATGTTCTAAATAAAATAAATAAATAAATAAATAAATAAATACATAAATAAATAAATAGTGAAATTCTGTACAGTAAAGATGTCAACATGCAAGATACCTTAGAAGAAATTCCCTATTTGCAAGAGCCTCTAGTACTAGAAGATGGAATTAGATCAGCAACTTGGAAGGCTACAGGAATCGAAGGAATACCTCCAAAATTATGGGAAGCATCAGAAGAAGAATCTTCTGTTTGGTTAGAAGGATCTAACCAAATTACTCCAGTAGATCTGGAGAATGACACAGTGGCCAACAGATTAGAAGAGGTCAGTCTACATACCAATACCAAAGAAAGGAGACTTAACAAAGTATGCAAACTATAACACAATATCCCTAATTTCATGTGCCAGCAAAATAATGTTTAGGATCATCCAATGCAATTAGACACCTACATGGAAAGGTAGATGCCAGATGCTCAAACTGGTTTTTCAAAAGAAAAATGAGGAACAAGAGACATTATTGCTGATGCAGGTGGGATAATTGAGAAAATAAAAAAATACCAAAAAGAAATCAATATGGGCTTAATTGATTATAGAAAGGCCTACAGTTATGTTGACCATTTCAAGCTGTGGAATGTCCTTAAGAAAATGGCAATCCTAGAACATCTCATTGTCTTCATGCGTAACCTATACACAGGACAGGAAGCCACAATCCAGATGGAACATGGCAAAACAACTGGCTCCAGGTTGGTAAATGAGTAAGATAAGGTTGTATAGTCTCTTCTTATTTATTCAACCTATATGCTGAATATATAATGAGGGTGGTTGGATTATAAGAAGGTGAGTGTGGTTTTAAAATTGGAGGGGGAAAAATCAATAACCTGAACTATGCAAACAGTATTATAATGATAGCTGAAAATGCAAAGGATTTGCAAGCCCTAGTTATAAAAGTCAAGGAGCACAGTGAAAAAAAAAGGACTAAAATTAAATATAAAGAAGACCAAACTAATGACAATAGATATAGCAAACAGGCTTAGAATTAATAGGGAAGATATTGAAGTGGTGGATAGCTTCTGACTTTTGGGATCAACTACCAACAACAAAGGAACCAGCAGTCAAGAAATATACCACAGGCTGGCACATAGTAGGCTAGCAATGAAGGCCTTGGAAAATATATTCAGATACTGTGATATATCTATAGCTACAAAAAATCAGAATTATGCAGGCAAGGGTTTTTTCTTGTGATACTCTATAGAAGTGAAAGTTAAGAGAGATTCTGCTGTTTGGGAACAAACATTGCACTGAACTGGGCAAATGTCACAGGGAGAGATCTTGTGAAACTGTCCCTGGGACCTCTCTCTGACCTTTGCCTTAGATGAAACCACAGGGTCCCTGACTTGCCAAAATGTTTGTTGTGGTTACTTTCCCTGGGGTGCATTGGTTGTTGTGATAACATATTGGGGGAGGTCGTTCACCACTTTTTTGTACGAGTCATAGGAGACTGATGCTGGATACAGTTCCTGTTGGGGTTGAGAAATGGAAAAACAAGATTTGGTTTGTCTCAGTGATAGATGCCTTGACTCTTTGAATACAGGAGCCTGGAACTACTTGACTAGCTCGAGTGCAAGTAGTTATAGGCATCGGTGGGAAACCTATGGTCCCCAGGCACTCTACTGGAAGACTGCAGAGCTACAAGAGCCTCACCCACGTTCTCCACCTCCAGTTTCTCAGTCTGCAAGAAAACAGCCACAGAAGCAGCTTCCTCCTCCCCAATGACCCTTGCTGCTTTCCTACCACTAATGGCAACAGAAAAACAGTGATCTAGAGCAGGATTGCTGGGAAGAGATTAAAGATGAACCTTTCCCCTCCCCAGTGATCCTCAGTGTGTGAGGGGAATATGAATGGATGATGGATGTCTAGTGTGTGTGTGTGTGTGTGTGTGTGTGTGCGCCTGCTTCTTTTAGCACCTATAGACCTCAGTTTGAAAGTGTTTCTACCCTAATTTAGCACCATCAGTGATTTGTTCTTCAACAGAGTGTTTGTTCAAAGATGTAAGTTCTTATATGTCCCTCTAATCATGAGATCAATTTTTATCCTTTACCTAAAGAAACTGAGCAGAATTAAAAGAAACACAATATAAATAACAGGAAAGAAACACATAATCTGCTGGTGTTTATCTTTAAAGCCCTACGTGGCATGGGACCAGGTTATTTGAGGGACTGCCTCTCCCCAATTACATCTGCCCATCCCACCAGATCCAATAGAGAGGGTATGTTACAGGTTCCGTCATTTAGGGAGCTACATTTGGCGGGCCCTAGGCAGTTTCTCGATAAAATAGTTAAGAGCAGAGACATCACACTGACAACAAAGGTCCGCATAGTTAAAGCAATGGTATTCCCCGTAGTAACCTATGGCTGCGGGAGCTGGACCATAAGGAAGGCTGAGCGAAGGAAGACAGATGCTTTTGAACTGTGGTGTTGGAGGAGAATTCTGAGAGTGCCTTGGACTGCAAGAAGATCAAACTAGTCCATACTCCAGGAAATAAAGCCAGACTGCTCACTTGAGGGAATGATATTAAAGGCAAAACTGAAGTACTTTGGCCACATAATGAGAAGGCAGGATACCCTGGAGAAGAAGCTGATGCTAGGGAAAGTGGAAGGCCAAAGGAAGAGGGGCCGACCAAGGGCAAGATGGATGGATGGTATTCTGGAGGTGACGGACTCGACCGCGGGGAAGCTGGGGATGGTGATAGCCGACAGGAAGCTCTGGCGTGGGCTGGTCCATGAAGTCACGAAGAGTCGGAAGTGACTGAATGAATAAACACACAAACAGGCGGTGGGCCTTTTCTGCTGTGGTGCCTGCATTGTGGAATATTCTCCCCTCTGAGGTGAGGCTGGCTCCATCACTTCTGAGCTTCCGGAGGTCCTTCAAGACCTGGTGATTCCAGCAGGACTGGGGTCCCCAAGGGACGGGTGAACTAGTGAGGTGGCTCCGTTATTATTAACATCCCTTTGCCTACTATTTCTTTGTTTTAGCTTTGTTTTTTATAGTTTTTAACATTTTTAATAATGATAATTGTTTTAGATACTTATTAATTGTTTCATCTTTGTTGTACACTGCCCAGAGTCACTTGTTGTGAGAGCTATATAAATTGGAGAAATAAATAAATAAATAAATAAATAATCTGGATGAAGAATTTTACTCCAAATGGCCTCTCAATATAGAAAGAAAGGAATATAATGGTTGAAACCATCACTATGATCATTTTTCAGAAGAGAGGATTTGATATATACTATATATTTTTCTATTCTTTGAATTGCTGGGCTAAGGTCCGCAACCTATTGATACCACAGCCATATTTGTTTTTTATTTTCTATTGTTAAAACATAGCTCTGGGTAAAATAACTTTAGTGAGTTCTTGCTTACAGTTGTGGAAGCCCTGAGATCCAGACAAAACAAAGAAAGGAGAAAATTCTGGAATACTGTAGCTACAATCAATATATATAGAGAGAGCCTACAAGTTAGTGTTGACTCCTGGCAACTGCCTGGACTAGTCCCTGCAGTTTTCTTGGCAAGGTTTTTCGGAAGTGGTTTGCCATTGCCTCCTTCCTAGGGCTGAGAGAGAAACTGGCCCAAGGTCACCCAGCTGGCTTTGTGCCTCAGGCGGGACTAAAACTCAAGGTCTCCTGGTTTCTAGTCTGGTGCCTTAACTACTGCACCAAACTGGCCGTTAGCTATAATATAGCAGCAGTTATTCCCTCAGTGAATGTCCAGTATACCCCATGGCTTTACAAAGGGCAAGATCAAGACTCCCTTTGGCAAGAATTCCTAGACATTAGGATTAAATTTAAATTAAGATTGCATAATGTTTTTTCCATTTTTACTTGGCTGATTCCAGATTTTGCAGAGCCTGGAGACTACATATTTTACTGTGAAAATCTTGGCGCATGTAACAGTGCAAAACCTTATTTCCTGCCACAAATCTGTATTCTAGCAGATGGGGTGGGAGAAATCTTATTTTAACTCTTCCCCTCCCCCCTTCCTTTATTTTCTTTTTCTCCTTAACCCCTTCAAAGAACAGTGGAATGTTCATTTATGAGAAAATCTTGTGAATCCAGGACAGGCTATAAATCCTTTTAAAATACTATGAAAGTTGGTTAAATATTAACAACAAGAGACTGGATGCTTCTACTCTTAGATTCTTAATCCTTTTAGAGCAAACGAAAACATTTAAAATGTAATTTAAATCATACAACAAAGATTCTCTTTTATTGTGACCCCAGGCCTCATCTGGTATGTATCAAATTAAATTCAGCTTTGAGGACTCATTTCAGGAATGGTAAAACCATTGATGTTCTATTTTTGTGGACATCCCCAATGTCAGATAGATCTTTGGCAAGTTCTTATTATATGCATAAGTGAAGCCACTATGACTCACTTAGATAAACCGATTTATGCTATGGAAGCAATATGATTTGCTTTGCTGAAGTAAAGAAGCCAACCTGCCTGCTCCCCCAGAACCCAATTCATCTCAGCAAAGCAATTTGAGGAGCCCTAAATCATTTTGCTGCTGCGGGAAAAGGCATTTTCACTTTACTACCCCAGCATTGGCCAAAATGCTTCCAGGCTGAGTGGTTTCAAGACTGCCCTAGTGAGCATTGAAGCCACCCAGCCCAGAAGACCTTCAGCACCTGAGAGGAGACTCTGAGGTGAGCAGCTTCAATGCACATGTGCTCACTGAAGCCAGACTTCCTGGAACTCCCTTAGCATGTGCTTTGTTGAGCGTGGCAGGATTGCCAACAATGCACACTAAAGCTGGCCAACTGGAAAAAACTTCAGTGCTTGGTTCATCGGCTTTGGTGGGTTTCATTTGTCGAGAGCTTTAACCAGTGGAGGCATGTGTCAGGTAAGGCAGCACTGTTGGCTTGCCTCCCCTGGACTCACTTGACAAGAGCTTTGGTCAGTGGGAATGATGGAGGCAGGCCCTTGTACAGACCAGATGCTTTTCAGCATGCCAGTCGCCAACTTGGAAACACTTTGGCATGCTCCAGGGAGTTCCAGGATGGCTGGGTTCCTGTGGTGCTCTCCAAAGTCCCGTTGTCACATGCTGAAGGTCTTCTAGGCTAGCTGCCTTTTTCCACACCCACTCCTCAAGGGCTTTGGTGCACACTCTGTTTCTCTCCTTCCTTCAATGACTGGACAATGAAACAGGTAGCTCAGCATATGGGGCAGAATCTGCCACAAACGTGGCTCCCATATTGGGCAGCATCAGCAGTCCTCTGACTCCAAGCAAATATAATGGGAAGGAAGGAAGGAAGGAAGGAAGGAAGGAAGGAAGGAACCAACCAACCAACCAACCAACCAACCAACCAACCAACCAACCAACCAACCTTGCTCAGTGTGCCAGGTTTGTGACATTCCTAAATGTTAACTTTGGTGATCCAATCAAACAAGAAACTACCAACTCCCAAATCCTCTGCCTCTGCCACAGTAAGTGCTCAGTACAGGTCTGTGCTGCTTACTTTTAGTGGTATGCTCAGGATGTGGGCTAAATGCTCAGGATGTGGAATAAAAAAGTCTTAAGTTACCTGTTTAAAAAGGGACTATCAGAAGAAAAGTGGGGTGAAGTTATTAGTCAGGACACTTTGTCTGCATTAATCCAAGTCTGCTTGGGTATTGATGGTGTCAGATATTAAAAATTAGTGTTCCTCAAAGAATAATTAAATCCCATAGAAGAATGAGGAAATCATTCTTCCTAAATAGCTGCCAAAAATTCTGAAACGGAAAAGACCGATGCATATAGGTGATAATGAATCCGGTGGGAGACAACCCATTAACACCAACCTCCAACACATACCTGCCTGAGCACCAAGGGATATTTGCATAACAAGGGTCTGGGAAGGAAGGGAGAGAAATAAGCAAACTCCTCTTTCTGTGTCAGCTTCAGGTAACTTAAGAAACAATCAATGGGTAGTCAAAACAAAACCAGCCTGTCAGTTGTGTCTCCTATCGAGAGGAACTAAGCTACATTGAGTTCAAAGGAAACAGCTTCAATGAGCTAAGCAAAGTTAACAGGAAAAGCCTAAACACAGGAAAGAGTGAAGGTGCTTAAGGCAATTAACACAGGGTAGCCGTGGGGAGAGGGGGAAGATGCAAATAGATATCTTGAAAGGCTGTTAGTCTGACACTCTGCAAACTTGTGTAAATATGTAAACTAAATATGTAAACTGACTTGTCTTTGAATTACATGTATAAAAGAAATGAATGAACCTTGCTCATTGCTCTCTCTATACTAGTCAAATTTGTGACGGTATGAGAGAAGCCTCTTTTGCAAAAGACCAATAAACAGGAATTTAGCGCTGCTATTTGTCAGTTCAGTATTTTATTTTTGTGGGAAAAGGAGCCAAATCTCACAATGGGAGACCTGAAAAAGGCTTCAGGGTATAGGCAAGAGAAATATGCCATTATTCTTTCTTGCCCCTCCCTCCCCCCTCAAATTAATCAGCTTCAGTTGTCCGTCTCAGCTGAGCTTTTACAAGAGGAGAGAGAGGTGAGTTTTACTTTTTGTCTTTTAACATCTCTTAACACCAGGTAAGCAGAGCCCTTACTCAAAGACTTGGAGATCCAGGAGAAATCTAGCTATCTATGGAGTAGAAACTAAATGTGGATTAGAATCCCCTCAAATTATTTGAACTGCAGTGCTTTCGTTTGGCTTCATTCTGTCAGTATATGTATGTCTGTTCCTGGATGAAGGAACCATGGCCAACATAACCCTTTCAGAAGTCATTGTCGTTTTCTGTTTTTCCTGCTTTCTCTGTTTCACTACTTTAGTGAAAGTTCTTACACTTACTTCTTTTAGTGTAATTAGTTTTTATACTTCGTTATGTATACAGTATAATAAAGATCTGAATTCTTACTGAATCGGTGTCTCTAATTCTGAAAGGAATTTAACCTTAGCACTTTTGGTTAAGCTACAAAAAAGAAAGGAAGGTAGAGGAAAAGCTTGATGCTTTACCTGCTCCTGAGTAATTCTGTGGCAGAGAGGATTTCTCTAGGGAAAAGTGGTTGGTGGCAGTATATACAGCAGTGTTTCTCAACTTTGGCAACTTTCAGATGTCTGGACTTCAATTCCCAGAATTCCCACTGGCTGGGGAATTCTAGGAGTTGAAGTCCACACATCTGAAAGTTGTCAAGGTTGAGAAACACTGATATACAGTATAGAATAGGCTCTCCCTAGGAATTGTGACAGGATGCAGTAGAAATTGTGGGAGAAAAGCTTAGAGATAACCTCATGGGAGCCTGAAGGAACAACCTATCAGATCCCAAGTGTGTGTGTGTGTGTATGTGTTTGTGTGTTCACATGTGCCCCATTACAAAGGACATACAATACCTTCTGAGCTTGGCCAATTTTTAGTATATTTTTTCTAATTTCACTGCACTAACCATCCTGCTGACTTGGCTTACCAAGAACAAAGTCTTTAAGAGGGATTCTGACACCCAGTAAGCCTTTGTTTTACTCCAACAGCAGGCATTCACATCTCATCCCATTCTCTGTCAACCAGACCTACTTGCTCCTTTGTTATAAAAGTTAATGCTTTTGATTTCACCTTTAGAGTCATGTTTTTTTCCTAATTTCTATCACCGCCCATCTTCCCCAAAAGGGGATTGTTTTTACAATCCACTCCAGAATCTGGGGATAGCCTTTTCCCTTACACATTCCTTTCTGGGCAATACCTTCCAGCTGAAAGGAACTATGATTATTTTAACAAGGAGCATTTATTTATTTATTTAATTTTTATCCTGCCTTTGTTATTTTTATAAATAACTCAAGGTGGCGAACATACCAAATACTCCTTCCTCCTCCTATTTTCCCCACAACAGCAACCCTGTGAGGTGAGTTGGGCTGAGAGAGAGTGGCTGGCCCAAGGTCACCCAGTCGGCTTTCATGCCTAAGGCGGGACTAGAACTCAGAGACTCCTGTTTCTAGCCCAGCACCTTAACCACTAGACCAGAGCTTTCCAAACTTTTCATGTTGGTGACACACTTTTTAGACATGCATCATTTCATGACACACTCTTACAGCAGGGCATCATTTTGCGACACACTCTTACACCAGGGCACAAGGCAGGCTCTAGGACCTGCACGGAATCACAGCAGGTTTGGAGGCAGCAAGGCAGAAGGCAGGCACTAGGACCTGCACGGAATCCTGGCAGGGCAGGTTTGGAGGCAGCAGGGCACAAGGCAGGCACTAGGACCTGCGTGGAATCCTGGCAGGGCTCAGAGGCAGCAGCAGCCGCGACACACCCAGACACTGCAGCCGACAAGCTAACGTGTCCCGATACACAGTTTGGAAAGCTCTGCACTAGACCAAACTGGCTCTCATTTTGACTATCAAAGAAGCATTTCAACATTGGTACCATCTTCCTGAGGGTACAGAATACCGTATTGAATTTTGAACTGATAATAAGAATTTGGAACACTTAGAAAGCTTGCTACAAACCTCTTCATTCTTAGCTTGCAGAATAAGCAGCAGAGGCTTCATTATGTAGTGAAATTTTTTCATCTTACAATCCTCCTCCATTTTGCAACTTGAAAGACTCTTGTAAGACTCTTCAGGCAAAAGACTTATTCTCTACTTAACTGAATCTATACTTGGTGTATATGTGGTGGACATGCGAGGTGGCAAAGAAATTTTGGACTAAAATACATTCATTGATGCAAAATATATTACAAATTCGAGTTCCATTTAAACAGGAATTATTTTTATTGGGAATATTGGAATAGCAAGTTGGAAAACAGTTTACAAGTATTATGCAATATATGATTACAGCAGCACGACTTGTATATGCACAAAATTGGAAAAATCAAATTTTACCTACGATACAAGATTGGATGTTGAAACTGATGGATATGGCAGAAAATGACAAATTGACATGTTTATTAAAAGAAAATTCAAATTGTTACTTTCTTAGAGTGGAAACCATTGATGGATTATTTGCAACATGCAGGAGGGGCAAAGCTTACATGGGGTTTTGAAGATTAAAATATATATAAATTGATATATTAGACAGGAAATGTTTATGAATGTTATATAAAGAGCTAGCATGTAAGATAAATTCTTTTTAATTTCTATGACCAGAGATAAATCGGAAGTTAACCAATTTCCATGTCTTATCTTTCTCTTTTTTTTCTTTACCTTTCTACACCTTTTCTCTTCTTTCTTTGATTTGTATTTCTTTTTCTGTTTCGTTTCTAACTTTTAACTATGTATATTTAAAACCTTAATAAAATTTGGAAAAAAAACACCCGAATCTATACTTGGCAAGAGTAGGATCTGTACAGGCAGGCTTAGATAGATGACTGTAATGGTATGTGGGAAAGACCTTGGGAAACTGGATGAAGAGATACTGCCAAGGGTACAGTCAGATAAGAGACAGCATAGCCCTCGGCTAGATAGTGGGTGGGGCAAGAGGCTCAGAAGAGACCCTCCCTAGTTTCTCAGGCTGTAAAGGAGACAGGAGGGAGAATTGTAGTTTCATACTTGCAAGATTCTGTCAATATAGCTTTACAATAAAGTAGAATTAACTCAACTGGTTGTGATTCCTATCTGGTTTACCCCACAAGGCCGACAATGACCTTCAGGGGATTCCCTTGTCTTCTTTCCCTTTTGGGGGAGTGGAATTGTATAACAACTGTTGTACTTTCCTTCTTCTTTGAGGAATGTCCTGAGTCTGTCAAGCAGGCTAGACTGTTATATTCCCTCCCCATCCCAGAGACCATTGGAACATAATTTCCCTGGACTTTATAACTGATCATGTGTCAAAGACTTGTATGCCATTCAGTGGTCATTGACCTTTTAACCAAGATGGTTCATTTAAATCCATGTCATGCCCCCCCAAGGCAGCTTGTCTGTTCATTTCCCAAATCTTATGAAATCACAGTTTGCACAATCATGTCATTTCTAAGAAGTATTTTTCCAATACTGCAACTGTCCTCTCCCCATCACCCAAAGTCAGATGGAGAAGGAGAGAGCACAAATGTCACCTTAGAACAATACTTTTGTTCTTATGAAAAACACCCGTAAGACAATTGACCCAATCTTTTATCAATGGCTGAGCTCGTTTATAATAACTCATGCCTCTACTCAAAAATCACCTATGGTTGTCACCCACATCTGATGCCAAATGCATTCCAGCCCTCTTCCATTTTAGAGGCTTCCCATTTTCCCCAGGAATGCCAAACTACTCAGCATCTTAACTGGATTTGCCAAGGCCTCCTACAAGGATTCTGTTGACCATCATTAGCAGGAACCCTATTCCCCCATCCCCCAAAAAACGTGCTGTTGCAAACCAAGTGAATGAGGTCCCCCCTGATACCTGGATGGCCACCACTCTGATGGTGTTTCAAAGGGCCTTGAAGACCTGGCTCTTCAGCCAACCTTTTTGATTATGAATCCCTTTTGGGTGATATGGGTTTGTTTCTTTCTATCTTTTCTGGGTTTTTGTCATCTTTGTCATCTTCTTCATTTTTATCTATTGTTTTTTTCCCCATTTCCCCCACCCAGAGTTGTTGGGAGTCAGGCGACATATACACTAAATAAATAAATAAATAAATAAATAAATAAATAAATAAATAAAGTCTAATTTCTACAGATTTTTCCTTTTCACATGACATATGCCAAGTTTATTTAGCAATTTCCAACATGCCAGATAAATCCTGTAGCCCATAGCTTTCCAAACGGTGTGTTGCGACACACTACTGTGTCGCCGGCAGTGTCTCGGTGTGTCGCCAGATGACCCAGAAGTGCTGCCCGCCCCGCCCCGCCCTGCCCGCGTTTTGTTGGCAGCGTGACTCCGACATTGGCATTGGGCGCGGCGGGCTGGAGGTTGGGGCGCCTCTTACATGTGCCCCAATATATGCAGCGGCCGGATGGGTCAAGACAAAGGAGAGCAGTCCTGGCGAAGGTTTAAGCTGTTCGCAAGTGGGCGCTGCGCCAAACGTGGGAGTTTCCAAGCACGCTTTGGGGAATGTCTGAAAAGTGGTTGCTTTCCCCAGCCTCCCAGCCAGAGATCTTTTGCCCAGACCTCCAGGGTTAAGTTCCATTTTCTCCTTGCCTTTGGGGGCTCCTGCTACCTTGACAGTTTAAAAAGCTTCTCGGGTGCCATCCGGCACTCAGATTTTCCCCCCTTGGAGCTTCCCCCTTTAAAAAATTTTATATAGTAGCTGCGCCTCGCCACTTTTATGCACTAGAAAGAACCACTCAGAACCATAGGAGAGATCGAGAGGCCAGGAGTAGACCCTTTGAGGCTCTTGGGTGGGGTGGGGGGAGAGGCTGCTTCCCATGCACAATTATTACCCCCCCCTTTTTTTTGTCCTTAAGAGGCTAGCATTCGGCAAAGACCACCTGTGAGCAGGCTCTTCTGTTCCCTTTCTCCCACCATGTGGGTCATAAACATCTATCCTGCCCTGCCCTGCCCTGCCCTGCCCTGCCCTGCCGGCAGGGGGTGGGGTTTCCAGGCGGGAGCCAATCGCATGGGCCGGGGGGCGGGGAGCCCTGTTATTACTGTGTCGTGAAATGATGCATGTCTAAAAGGTGTGTCACCAACATGAAAAGTTTCGAAAGCTCTGCTGTAGCCTTTTTTCTACAGTTTCTGGCCAGAATGAAAATGCACCTAGTTTTTTCCACTGTTCCCTCCTGGTCCTATAACTTCTCCTTGCATCTTGCTCACACCTGCCCCCTGTCTTGCAGGGAGGAAAAAATTAAGGCAGAATCTATTTTGGACTCCTAGCATGGAAGAGACAAAGTGGAATATTTGATTCATTGGAAGGGTTACCCAGAGAAAAAACAATCACCAGTTCTATGTTCAATAGATTCACAAGTCCAAACCACCTGACTGGCCACAAATTCTGGCTTCTTTGCCTGTCAGCAGTTCTGATTGAGAGAGAGGGACTAGTTGGGAGACATTTAAAGAACTAATGTGTGTGTGTGTGTGTGTGTGTGTGTGTGTGTGTGAGAGAGAGAGAGAGAGAGAGAGAGAGAGAGAGAGAGAGAGAGAGAGAGATTATTATAAGTTGACAGGGGAAGTTCTAAAATGGGGGGAACTCCTGTTGAAAGAGTTGCAGAGATGGACACTCTCATTCCCCCTGATCTCTGGTGCCAGGAGGAAGGAGAGGTAGAAGGACTTGAAAGAGGAAGAATCTCTCTGTCTTCAGCCAAAGAACAATTTTTTTATTTTTCCCCTCTTTCTATGTTCTCAAGGAAGAA
The DNA here is from genome assembly GCA_023362775.1 of Charina bottae. Classification (NCBI taxonomy): domain Eukaryota; kingdom Metazoa; phylum Chordata; class Lepidosauria; order Squamata; family Charinaidae; genus Charina; species Charina bottae. The sequence goes on from JALMGJ010000022.1 coordinate 2,599,741, forward strand.
AAGGGACGCGGTGGCTCAGCGGGTTAAACCGCTGAAGCTGTAGGGCTGCTGATCGGAAGGTCGGCAGTTCGAATCCCCGCGTAACGAGGTGAGCTCTCGTTGCTAGTCCCAGCTCCTGTCAACCCAGCAGTTCGAAAGCTTGCAAGTAGATAAATTGGGTACCACCTTAAGTGGGAAAATTTGCTGGCGTCCTGTCGGGAAGCCGGTTCCACCAGATGGAAGATCTCTAGAATGTCAGTGGTTTGACGGATCCCGGAAGTAACATCATCTACAGGACGTCAGCAGCTGGCTCCGACGCAAGGCGCCTTGGGACCTGTAGTCCGGAAACCAGGAAGAGTCGGTTCCCTTACCCCCTCCCCTTGCGCGCGGTTTGAAGATTGCTGTATAATGAAATGTATAACAGTGAAGAAGGGGGAGGTGCAGCTGGCATGTCCAGGTCCAAAGAGGGAAAGAGAAAATAGAAAGGGAGGTAGTATAAGGACTGAAGCTGGTGATGTATGAACCAACCAATATCAGGGTGGATAGAACTGTAAACATGGAAAAAATGCTCCAACATCAAAGGCAGAGGAAAGAAGTCCATTGGCTAAAAAGGGTGGGAGGAAAGGCTTTAGATAGATAGATGGACAGACAAACAATTTCCTGTCTTCTGAAGACTTCTGTAAGTAAGTAAGTAAGTAAGTAAGTAAGTAAGTAAGTAAGTGTGTGTGTGTGTGTGTGTGTGTGTGTGTGTGTGTGTGTGACTTCTTATCTTTGCTAAAGCAATTTATGTGGCCATGTCAAGTTTGTGAAGCTTCTGTTGTTAGTTGTTACTGAATTTGTGGACAGTGAAGATTTATTGCCCTGTCTAATATGAAGTCTGACAGGGCCAAACTAGTCCTGACCAATAAATGATCAGAAAAACGTGGTGCAGGACTTCAGGGGATGCTTCCCGTTGACAAAGCTCAACTGGAACATTCTCTCAAAGCTGCTTCATGAAGCAACATGGCCTCCTCACTTCCAAAAGCAACAGGGCCTCTTGCTTTGCTTTGCCTCCAGCTGTTGCCTCTGGCACTTGAAACCACCAGAAGTGACTTCAGTGCTTATGCAACCCAGAGTCAGAACACTCTTCCAGCCTCTGCCAGTGCCAGCTGAGGCCGAATGACAACGTAAAGTGCTCCATCAAAGCAAACTGCCTCAGTGAGATGAACCCCATCCTTTCTGTAGCCTATAATGCCTCATTGAGGCAAATCAGAGCTGCCTCACACAGGCCAACTATGTAGTCCCAGAGCCATCTATGTAATGGGAACCCTTACAATAAACCATTGTCTTTATCTAGTCTTTCTAGTAGGAAAGAAAATGAAATAATATTGCTATTGGCAGCAGCTGTTCCCTAGTCAAAACCGAATAGCTGAAATGCATCAATTGCATTTCAGGTTGTTTGTGTGCTTTCTCTATAGTTTTGTTCCTCTTCCAGTGTTTTCACTATATACAATTCGTTTTAGGATTTCGATAAGCCAGCTTTAAACCATAACAAGAGGTTCTTAATGTTCATCCAAGAGATAGTTTCCTCAATTACTAATGCATATTTGGTACACTGTAAGGTTGAGATGGTTTCTCATTCGACAAAGACATTGGGCAAGCCAGTGTGGAAAAGTTATAGTCTGACAGTAAACAAGTTTGTGAACAGGCAAACTCCATCCGTTTTTAAGAGAACATTCAGATTTCATCAAAGGAGCTTACCTCCCAAGTCAATGTTTTAGGATTTAGGGATCTGTGAGTAAACTCCTGCAGAACTCTAACAGTGGTAGATTGAGACTCCCTCTTTTCTTATAACAGACTAACTAGGGATCAGATAAGTCGCCTATAGTCCCTTGGGTTTGTGCAGAAAGCTCCTTTGGAAGCATGTTTGGATGACTGTGCTCAGCAGTGAGGAGAATGGCACTGCCATTCTCTTTTTTTAATGTTTATATTTAGAAACCAAATTGGCACTGAAGGCACATCTGCATGAGGGTTCTGCAGCAGAATGAACGTAGTTCTGGACCTCTGTATTCCCATGACATCATCACGGCTAGTTAGCCAAGTTGATCTATTTCTAGCTTAGCTGTGGTGTAATTGAAACTGCTGCAAAACCTTTCTTCCTTTCCTTTTTTTCAACTGCCGTAGCTCCATTTCCCAGTTGGAGGGAACTCTCACCACGTTCCTCCTCCCCGTTTCTGTGCTTCAGGTCCTGTGAGAGAAATGTTAGCTTGGTGAGCTCATATTCAGTAGCTCAGATAAGAGCCAGTCCAACATGAAGAAGAGCTTTGTCAGTTACCCCTTCTCTTCCGCAGGAGGCTAGCCTGCCTGCTTGACAAGCTCTAGGCTCTTTTTCTCTTGTTCAACCTTTTGCCTAGTGTGGAACTCAGGGGCTTTCTGTGGCTGAAGGACGTGAGCCAGGGCAGGCTGGGACAGTCACTTTCCTCCTTATGGTCAGCCTTTCTACTCAGCAGAAGGGAAGGCAATTACAGATCAGGTTTAAATGGCTTCTGCGGGTTTGGGGAGCGAAAACAATAGCAGGGTGGAAGTATCCTTCTCAAGACAGCGTTATAGACATTTGGACTTTCTCTATTATCTGTGTGAATCTTCCTGGCCCAATGCGTTCATGTCAAGCGTGGCACAGATCTAAAGGATATGCTCACCCACACATATGGTTTTATCTAATACAGGGGTGGGCAACGTCAGGCCCGCGGTCCGTATAAGGCCCGTGGGGCTCCCGCCTAAGGCCCGCAGGGCTCCCGTCCGCAAACCCCACTCGTTCCACGTGATTGGCTCCCACCAGGAAACCCCGCCCCCCAGTGCTTGTGATTGGCTCCCGCCCGCAAACTCCGGCCCCTGGTCCGCAGAAATCCCAGAAACCCCACCCCCCACCCCCCGGTCCCCAGTTATAAATATCCAAATGGCCCTTGGCAGAAAAAAGGTTCCCCACCCTTGATCTAATACAACAGACCCCTTGCCCCCAGTAGAGTTGTTATTCTATTATTTTCTATTATTTATATGTTGTATTCGTATTTATATTTTATGTACTATTTATGGCTATTGTTTTTAACTTGTTAGCTTTATTGTAAACCGCCCAGAGTCCCTCTTCTGGGGGGAGATGGGTGGTGGCAAAATTTGAAAAATAAATAAATAAACAAACAAACAAATAAATAAATATAAATAAAATATTGGAGCAAAGGCATGATTCAGCAGGACTATGCAGCACAGGGCTGAGCCCAGGGCCACAGACATCAAGCCCCACCAACCTGACATCCGTGAGGAGTGTGGTGGTGGCCACAGCTGTCATAGCTCACAGCTAGCATGACCATACTGGCTGGAAACACTAGGAACTGTAGTGCTTCGGCTTATATTGCAGAAATATTCAGTGAAGCATGTCTTGCTTACCAAAGCTGAGGCTCATATAAACTAGCCTTTATAAATCAGGTTAACATATGAAAGCCACTTCATTTCCTGGATGCACATGTCTTTGTAGACCGCCCAGGATAGTCTTGGGAAAGCAGCCATGTGAATCTTTTAGAGCAGTGTTCCTCAACCTCAGCCATTTTAAGATGTGTGGACTTCAACTCACAGAATACTCCAGCCAGCAATGCTGGCTGGAGTATTCTGGGAGTTGAAGTCCACACATCTTAAAATGGCTGAGGTTGAGGAACCCTGTTTTAGAGGATGTAACTGCTTTAATGCTTAATTTGAGGAGGGATGCTTTGCTTGCACCAACATTTTTTGCAAAGCACCCTTTTCGAATATTTCCATTCAGACTGGGTTCCTGCAAAACTGTTTTCCTTTAAAATAAAAGTAACTGCTCTTAACGCTTTTTAAAAAAGAAGTTGCATACTCTGGAAGACTCACACAGAAGTTTCTGAGACCGTCTCTAGCTGTCTCTAGTGTATCCTACAGAAGCTGACCTGATCTTTTGTTTAAGATAATGGGCTTAAAATAACTCAACAATCAATCGCTTTATAAAATTTTGGTCTGTGTTTGTAATAATTGGCAAAAGAAGAACAAAACCGATGTACTACCTGGGGGTAGGATTACAATGTGATTTTTTTAAAAAAAGGATTATACTTTTATATTTCACTTTTTGTCCATTGAAATAATGCCCAACATGAAATTACCTGCTAATCATGATATGCAATATATTGCTTAAAGAAAATTCCACCCATGAGGTATTTATTATTTATTTATTTGTTAAATTTCTATGACCGCCCATCTCCCCCTCAAGGAGGGACTCTGGGCGGTTCACAGCTACAACAACATCATTAAAATACAATAAAAATACAATAAAAATAAATACAATAAATATAATAAAAACCAAGTGGTAGGTGGTTCAAACAGTGAAGCAAAACTTATTTAAAATATTTGAGGTGGCTCTAAGAAATCAGCCATCCCCAAGCGTGACCACTTTTTTTTTTTTAGGTATAATATATAGATACTGGCAGGTTTTATTTTGGATTTTTTTTTACATGCAAGGCAGTTTCTGAAATGTAGAATTTTAATGAGAAAAATTCTTGACGAGGACTTATGTTTAAATCAGGCCTGCAAACGTAGTTTGAGATTTATAGTTAATGAGAACAAAGCACCAATGTGCTTTTTGGAGTTTAATAATTCCTGGAGAAAAGTCCTAAGATGTATTGCTTCTGTCAGCAGGAGCTGCTCCAGGAAAATGTTTGGATCCCAAATGCAAATGGAAATGGGTCCAGCAGGTGAAAAGTCAGAGAAGTCAGCAGTTGATAATTTTCTTCTTTTCATTCTATCACTAAAACTGTTCTTTAGCTGATCCAATTCTTCTTTCGGGTGCCAAAAACAAGAATTTTCAGGACAGAAATATATGCTCTTTGGAACTACATTGTGTCCCAAATTTATTAACTTATTCAGTGTAAATACACCAATGGTGAGGCTCACATGCCGTTAAAGTAATTCACTGTTTACAATGAATATTATTACAGCTACTGGACAGCCGTCTTGCCTTGTGGTTCCTTGGCCAACATTCCTCATCTAGAAAGATATAACAATCCTGGTTACTACATAGTAATAGGAAGCCAATTGTATTTGATAGATCTGAAATAGCCACATTCTTTCAGGGCTTTTCTTTTTAGATAATTCTTGAGAATTTCAAATACTTGGTGTTCAATTCCCCTCTGTCCTCAACTTTCCCTGTAGCATCTTCTTTCTTTTCCATCAAATTTACCTTCAGCCAGCCAAGATGGGAAAACAGGAGGGCTGCTTTTAAGGGATATCCACACATCTTACTTGCCCAAGCACAAGGATGCCCTGCTAACTATTTATCAAGGACATGAATGGGCAACACCATCCTCAACTTACATCAGCCCACTGCAAAGGCACCCTCCATCTATCTTTCCTTGCATTCTTCAAAAGTGCTGTGGTTTTTTTGTTTGTTTTACTTCTGCTGACACAAGCATGTCAAGTGGCCAGTCTTCTCCTACTGGCCATTTGAGTAGGCTGACCATACATCCCATTTTGAACGGGACAGTCCCGTTTTTTAAGCTTTTTTCAACCGTCCCGTCATTTTCATAAAAATCTCAATTTTGTCCCGTTTTTCAAACCCGGCGGGAATGGCGCAGAAGGAGGATCCGAGCCGGAGCGTGGACCGGGGGTGGGGTTTGCAGGCAGGAGCCAATCACGTGGACGGGGGGTGGGGTTTGCAGGTGGGAGCCAATCACGTGGACCGGGGGGCGGGGACCCCTGTCTTTTTCATGAATACGGAATATTACATAAGACCCTGTCCCGTTTTGCCATCCTGAAATATGGTCAGCCTACATTTGAGTCTACAGTGGACATAGCCCTCTAGTCACTGATTTGGCAGTGGAAGAGTCAGGTTTCCCTATTGTGCCCAAAGACCATCCCTACCACTTTTCTTGTCAACCAATGGATGGCAGGCAGGCAGAAATGGGGAGAGAAGGACAAGAAGTGGATTTTGGAGGTGCCAGTTCTCCCAGGCAAAAGAAACCCCCCAAAAAGAGAAAGAGGGAAGCGGGTATTTTGGGTGCCAGTTCTCCACTCCCTCTCATAGAAATCAGACCAGTTTCCTCACATGGAAGGTCCGCTTTCCTGGAGGAGTGACACCTTCAGGGGCACCTCCCCCTTGGCACATTTCCCCTGTCCCCCTGACCCCTGGAGCAGGGGCAGGCATTCTATACACATGTCCAGCAGTCTTCTGCAAGATCTTCTGTCTTGACAGTCTTCTGTCAAGATATATGTCAAGAAGGCTCTCAGTGAAGGGTAGCTGTACTATAGTAGAAGTGGCACCTCTGTGATCAGCTACCCACTACCCCCAGCCCATCAGTTGCAGGAGAAAAATGGGGGAATTGCTGCCCATTCTCTGACCCTACAGAGAAATCCCTCTGCAGGACTGGAGAATTGATAGCAGAAGACCTGTGGGTGTCCTGCTGCCAGTAACTGCCACAAAAGAGGTATTCCCTTCCCAACCTGTCTCCTTCTCACCCTCCTGCTGCAGACAGAAGCCCTGTCCTTCTTTCTTGCCAAGGAAGAATAGGAGTTAGACGTGCAGCTAGCACTTCTTTAATCCAGCATAGTTTTCTGTTGATTCCTGCACTGGATAAAACACTTCAGTACTGCCATGCTAGCCAATGTCTAGTACCCTGAGATTAATTTGTCATTTGACAGAGAGGCAGAGATTCTTCCCTGTTGGACATGATCTCTTAAGAGCAATTAGCTAGCGTTCATTCTGCTTAGCTAAACTTCCACAATTTCCTTGACTGCCTTGTTTTTTAGTTTACATACCTTAGTTTTGTATGACTCTTCTTCCAGCTGGAGGTTATTTATTTATTTGTCAAATTTCTCTGCCGCCCATCTCGTATACAACAAGTTATATAAAACAGCAGCTGCAAATAGGAGTTGCTTGATGGCTTGATGAAAAAGCCCAGTGTAGATCATAGCCCAATCTTCAACATACAGATTTCAGCACTTGAATAGATATTTTTTTCATGATCATATACACAAGATAGGACTATGATCAGTATATCAGAGGGGATCCCTGTTGCAAGTTTGTAGTTCCTCCCCCCCAAATTATACATGGGCCCTGGACATAGCATAGACTAAATAGCAAGCCGTGGTATTATCCAACTACTCCATATTTAGCTAATTTTATTTGCTATAGTTAAAGCACAATGGCAATTCAGAGTTGACAATTGAAAGGTATCAACAAGGTAAACATTTAAAACCTGAGTTCAACATTCCGAATTATTCATTAAACATTGTCAGTCAAAAATGTGGAAGTTGAATTTCTAGATTTCAAACACTGACAATATTTAATTCAGGTCTGCTTTTCAGAAACTGTTTTATGTTAACAGGAGAAGTTATCTCATCTTCCCCAACTGATGCTTTCCATATGAATTTTACCAGGCAAGACTACATGCCTTTAGCTCTTCAGCAACGAAAGACAGCTTAAAAGCATCATGAATTCTTGCCCCAAAGTGGTTACAGGTGCCAAAGAAAAGGTTTCAAGTTTCAAGTGCTGCAACTCTAAAATCCAAACCTGGGACTTTTGCTTCATTTATACCAGTTTCTTCAAAGCATCTTCTTTTTCATTACTTGAAAAGCAATACATACTTACCATGATCATACAGAAGAAGATTAAACCTACCAGTAACCAGTAACGATCACACTGGTTCTTTTTTTTTTTTATTGTGATTTTTATTAAAAGAAGATTTTACATAAGCTTAAAACACTACAGAAACATAAAAGGAAAAATAGAAAAAATAAGGAAATATAAAGGAATAAAAGAAAAAGTGAAAGCTAACAAAAGCAAGAGAAAGTGGGAGAAAAAAGAAAGAAATATATCTAAAGGAGCGTTTTCTGATCTTCTTTGCAGCAGTTACAAACATAATAATTACAATCTCCACCCTCCCAAATTACATATCATGGTTCCCTTCTTCCCATAAACAGAGCTTTGTAATCAATAAATCCCAAAATCACCAATTCATTTTATCAATTTTCAGCAAAAAGTCCATAAAGGGTTTCCAGTCAATCACACTGGTTCATAAAAAACCCAACTTGTAAAATAATATGGGATAAAGCTTTTAGTTCATCAGACCCGACAGCTTTACACCAATAATGTTTATCCTGTTGAAAATAATAGGTCTAGCATTCCTTGAGATGAATTAGTTACTTTTTTATCTGGTTCAAAGCTAAAGAGTAGTAGATATCCAGCTATTAAAATTGTTTTGATATTGCTCTTCTGCACAATTTTGCTTTCAGTAGCTATTCTCAGGAGTCAAAAATGACTTGAAGGCACACATACACACACACACATGCACACAGAGCTATATGTGGTTGCTGGTAAGTGGGCATTTGGCCAGATATATTTGATTTTATCATCAAATCACAGACTTTTCTAGGGCACTCTCTTTTTAAATAATGATAGAAAACATAATGTAATGTAGAAATACCATGCTTTGATTTAAAGAGCATCTTTTGAAAACTTGAACAAAACAAATTGTGCATGATCTTTCATTAAAGTACTAATAAACCATTTCTTGGTGGTTATAGGATAAACAAATATTTTCGAAGACAATATTCCTTTGACACCCAAAAAATATGAACAACAGTTAAAGCAATTTATTGATGAAGTATAATATGTTTGCCAGCAAGGCTTAATTAGTTATTTTGTTCAGAAATCCAATAAATCACTGTCCCTATGGCCTATATCCTGAAATGGAGCAAATTCAATAAAGCAGCACAACTGCTCTAACAAATGAAAACTGAAAATAATCTCCAAAAATGTTCAGAAAAGATCCTATATACCCCCATTTTTAAAAATATAGCTGTAAAATATTCCCAGCTGGTGCTGAGCTAAAATTTTGCAAACATTTTTGCTTTTCCACAAAATATCCTTTCATCACTTTAAACCAGTTCATGACAGAGTGTCAGGTGAAAAGAGAAAATAGCTGAATCTGGTCAATGCTCCTTTCCCCCACATCAACAATTGGTGGTTGATGCAAAAATGTGTATGAATACACATTTAAATATACAAAATAGTACCCTTCCTAATGAGCATATACCACTAGATGAATTGTTTTTCAAGTATAAATATTACCTGCCCATTTGTTATTCTAATTTCAACTAAATATTATATTAATTTCAACAAAAACTAGATAGAGACATGTCCCAACATAGGTCACACATCTAACTAGAGTTCGATCAAGGAAAGTGCATTGCCTTATGGTTCTGGCAAGTAATGCGATTATGAGAGCAAGACGGCCATATAGAGATGATCAAGTCTAAGAGTGAAGCTATGAGAAATCACCACTTTCTGACAATGACTTCTTCTTAGAGCTGGACTGTGAGCAACTGACTAAATGAGACGGGAACTGGAAGCCAGCTGCTATAGCTTAAACCAATGGCTGATATCAAAGCAGTAAAGAGCAAAAAAAAAAAAGATTATGTAGATTTGGCATGCAAGTAGGATTCATGCTCAAAAAGGCCACAAGGCAAATGAGGTGGCAGTGTCAAGGAACTGACTCTCAGGACTGAAAGTCAAACTAAAAAGTAGTGTTGAGGAACAAGTCAAGGTTGAATAGCTCTGGAACATGCTTGCTTAGGTGGTATTGTACACAAATTGCATAAATAACCCAGGTTTTTGCTGATAGGTGTGGAAGCAGCAGATGTTCAGCACTTCTTTAAAATCTGATGGACTTGCTCTGTTTGCTCATTGGCTCACAGGTAATGCACTATGGACAGCACACCTATATTCCTAAAAACTCTTCCAGAAGCAACATGTGAACTCTGATCTATTAACTCAAAGGACTTTTTGGCAAATGGATCAAGGCAAGGCGGTGGAAGTCACACTGCGATCCAAGCCCAGCCAGTTTTGTACATGTGTGTGACACTGATACATGTACAAAAGGGGATGGGATTGCATCGCAAGGCTGTTTCCACCATCTTGCTTTATTTGACATCCCTAGTTTTTGTTGAAATTAATATAATATTTAGTTGAAATTAGAATAACAAATGGACAGGTAATATTTGACATCCCACCGCCAGATTCCATTGCAAGAACTCCCCTTTTTAATTCTGAAATGTCTTCTTGAGAATCTCCCTCAACCAATATTCTGCCTTCAAGAAACTTACAAGCAAAAGTTCATATTTCAGTTCATGTATTAGTCTAAGGGAAGTGCAAAACTAATCATTTCATATGAAACCTAACTTGTCCCCTTTGTGGGGGGAGATGGGCAGTGATAGAAGTTGGATAAATAAATAAATAAATAAATAAATAAATAAATAAATAAATAAATCAACTTTCTTTTAAACTGTAAAGAGAAAGAGCCGTGTACCTCAGAAGAGTCACCCTCTGCCCTGCAGACTTTTTATTCATCAGAAACTTAGTAGGGCAGCTTCCCTGATGTGCAATGGAACTTGAGCTTGTTTGGAGATTCTAGCAGAGGAGTGCAGCTCTCGTTACCCTTGACTGAAGGATGGTACAGTCCTCTTCCACTAAGGGTGCAGGTTCAGGAGGGATGCACATGGAGCTCTGAGGGAGGACGGGGACCCCCACCTAGTCATCTCTGGCAATCAATTGGGTGACAGATATCCCAGCCAGATCACCCTCACGTCCACAATATGCAATGGTACCTAGCATTTTCAGCTCCAAAGTGGGTAAATTCAATCCAGCTGCTCCTGCTCCCCTGCCCCCAGGTTGTTCCTCCATCTCCTCTTAAGTTTTCCTGTTCTGATAGTGGTTGAGAAGTACTTTCAAAGTGATGTAACTGAACATATGTCTTCCTAGGTGGGCTGCACTTGGGTGTGCCTGGTTGCTGTCTTTGTCAGCAGATGCCAACAGTTTGAGGGCACATACTCATCATCAGTGATGTTAAGACCTCCAGGCAGTTTATCTGGGTTACAGTGTGTGCCAGATTGATTGACCCATATTACATTTCAAGTTTCTATTCTGGTTTCACTTCAGATCATAAAAACCTTTCACTAAAGATTCTATTCTTGCAGCAGTATTTTCATGCCTCCATTTGAGGAAGATACTCTTAGGCATCAGTGTTTTTGTGCATGCAAAAGAATTGGGTTCAACCATTTTATTGTTCCCTGGTATTCAAGGGTCAATACAACCTCCCAAACTACAGACAACTTGAAAAATAATTCATAATGAGACAGACTGGGAGCTGCTAACAGATGGAGCTTCTTCTGGACAGCTAGAAAGAGTGGTTTTTCTCTTATCCAGACAATCTGCATTTACATGAGACTAGGAGGAGAATGGTTTTCACAATGTACATTTGCCTTTTACAAAAGAACCCCCTGACTTTCTAAGTACATCCAGGTCTGTGTTCTGAAGACAATCCATGATGGGACAGTATTATCATCCATGGCTTTACTCCTCAGGCCCGATCAAACAAATCCCACCTTCTGGGTGCTTGGGCTCAGCAACAGCAGCAAGCTGATTTCTGGAACTGCAACTCTTTGCTTGGCATGATGAGCCTTATCATTGAAACCATATGGTCTTGGAATTTCCATATGGCCTTCCTGCCAATTTGCTTGAATACCCCCTAGTTTAGTCTCTCTCCCCCTCCTTCTCTCTCCCTCTTGATGGAGGCAGTGCCAAAAATAGCAAACCAAGAATTTGCTTGTGTTATTTCTGAGTTTGCAACTTGGAGACCCAATGGAGGAGGAGGAGGAGGAGGAGGAGGAGGAGGAGGAGGAGGAGGAGGAGGAGGAGGAGGAGGAAGCAGCCAACACTGATGGGTAGCACTAGAGATGCAGGCTCACAGTTTATCTTTTTAAGCAGCCTAACATAACTGTCAAAAGTAAAGCAATTTAAAAAGAAGTAGCAGAAATTTGCAAGGTGGTTAATATTAAATATTATAAATAGCTGTCATGCACTGGAGTAATCTGGTAAATGCATGGTTTGCTCCTGAATATTGAAACTAGCCCTCATACTTTGTATATTATGTTATTTTACTTCAGCAGAAACCCTTGGTATTGTTTTATAGGCCAAATCAGCCATCAGAACCCCTGATATAAGAAAATCAAAAAATTGTCAACAACTATGAGATTAGAAAAGTCATGTAATTCCTATAAAGATGCCAACATCTCGTGTATGATTGATGAAATTTATAAGATTCTACAGTCTCACATGGATGATATTCTGGAGGTGACAGACTCGACCTTGGGGGAGCTGGGGATGGCGACGGCAGACAGGAAGCTCTGGCGTGGGCTGGTCCATGAAGTCACGAAGAGTCGGAAGCGACTGAACGAATAAACAACAACAAATAGTCTCACAAGATCTGGCCCTTTTTGCCTCTGTGAATATGAGTGTGGTGCTCAGGGCCAGAAAAAAAAAATGCTAACTCTTTTTCTAGTCCCATAGTCTTCAGGTTTTCTACCTCCCAGGAAATCTTTCCACGTGAACCTACAACTATGAACAGATAAGGTGCATTCTTCATTAGTATCTGTGCAATTTCCTCTACTGAATCAGCCAAAGCCCCATATTCCCTTGTACTATTTACTGTGACTGACACAGGTTCTCAAGGGCTCAAAGGTCTTCTTAGCTCTGCTAACAGAGCTCCCAGTTAGTAGACTCTGAATCCCAGACCTTTTCTGTACAGAGACCTCATTCCACCAGTGATGCTTGGAATTGCCCTCTTCCATAACTTGTCTGCCAATGAGCATATGGTTTATCAGCCATTGAGGACCAAGCTATCACTCTGTGTAAAGGGCAGATGCATGTTGGATGAACAATCCATGACCCATGAACTACATGAGACTTTCTGGGGCCACCTAACCAAAGAAATTCAGGGACCAATTTCAATGGTGTGATTCCCCCCCCCCTAATTGTACATATGAATGTATTGATTAAAAAATAGAAGCCTAAAAATAGACGGGTAAGTCTGCAGTATGTTTGACGCCTCTATTTTGCTTACTCATTCCTGCCTTTTTTTACCCCTGCCCATTAAAATTTGAAAAGTGTAGTTCCGGGCTGCAAAAATACAGCCACTTCAGTTATAAGACAATATTGGTGGCATTGGATGACCTGCTGCTAGCAAGGAATCAATGACAAACCTTTGAGGACTTCCAGATTTCCTAGACTGGGTTGAAATCACAGCTGTAAGAGATCAAAGACTGATGCACAGATCACAGAGATAAACCCAGCTGTAATTACAATTTCCATTATAGTGCCTAGGATCCAAATGAACATAACATGATGAAACATTTATCATTTGAGCTTAAAATATTTACATTTTCTGTTCAGTTGATTTTTTAAAAAATACTAATGTCAGAAACAAAGCCATTCTGTGCTTTGTTTTTTTCACTCTTATGAATGTCTGGCAGAAAGTAAAACCCTTCTCTTTCTCCTTCTCCTTCTCCCCCTCCTCTATTTTTGTCAATATTGGATTGGAATAGTACACAAGCCAGCAACACTTCATTGAAACCTGAAGCATGCCATGTGATGAGTTCCCTTGCATTGCTAAATTAAGTCACTCTGTTTCTTTTTAATTTTAAAGCAAAACTGTGAAGCCTTGAAAATATGCCATGAACAATAGAAAAAGAAATCTGCTGAATCCTAAATTGTGATGTTCACTCAGATGTGTAGTACTTTTATACATTAAGTGTGAACCATTGTTTTTACCAATCAAAGAGAATATTTGTAGCTCAGGGTTGAACTGTGGAGTCCTTGGTGCTCTCTGAGCCTTGTTGTTTTCTTGCAGACGTTTCATTGCCAGGCTAGGCAACATCTTCAGTGCAAAAAGGGAGTGGGACTTACTCTCTGTTTATATACCCTGGCTTGTCCTGCCTGTGTTGGTGGGGGTATTGTACTCTCCTTGGTAGTTCCTTGATTGGGCTGTTGTTTGCTGCTTGGTTGATTGACTGAGTTAATAGTTCCTTGATTAGGGTCTATTGTGTTGTTTGATTGCTCCTCTGCTGCTAATCTTGCTGTTAATCTTTGCCTATCTGATTGTTGATTGCTGGCAAGGAGGTCTTCTGGTCTTCTGGCTTTTCTATTGTCTCTTATGAATGGTATGTAAATGTTGTTTACCTCTATGTGTCTGTTGATGGCTGCTTTGTCTGAGTGCCAAGCTTCCAGGAATTCTCTAGCATTTTTAGATCTGGCTTGGTTTAAGATGCTCACAGTTTCCCAGTTGAAAGTATGGTTAAGTCTGTCCATGTGTTGTGATATTAAGGAGTTTTCATCATGTCTTCTGACTGCTAGTTGGTGTTCGTGGATGTGTTCTGCTAGTCTTCTGCCAGTCTGTCCTACACAGTCTGTCATACATTTTTTCCATAGGAAAAAAACATCACACCAGCATGGGAGGATAATGATTTATAACGTGTGAATTTGGGTTCCATATTGGCTATCACTCAGCAGTCCTAACAACAACCATGTTAAGATAGACCAGTCTTATTATCACCGTATTATTGGTAGTGGAATAGCTAGATGCAGAAAATAGTGGGTTCCTAGTGAGTCTACAGCTACCACATTGCATGAACAAGCCAATCTGTATAGGAGACAAGAAAATACACTCAAATCCTCACCTTGAATATCCCCACATGCACAGACTATCCACAGTCAGTAGGAGATTTGCAAGCATTTTTGTCTGAAGGTGCTTGCAAACCTATCCAACATCAGAAGACCTGCCTTACTAAGATTCATACTAAGTTCCAATAAGGCCTTGGGAGTCCAGAGGAATATAAAATCCATAAATAAGAAAATATTAAAAATCTGTAAATAAATGCTCACAGGGAAGCTGCAAGTCCTTGCCCTTTCATGTTTAAGGTCTGCAGAGGGATCAACCATGCGTAGATTTGAGGAACAGACAGACCCTTTCACCTTTCTGAATATTTTGAATACTTGCCTCAGCAGCCTGAGTGCCTGCAGTATGGAACAATGGAGCCAGAATGTCTCGTTCTCCCTTTAGGTGCTGCAGTTTTCATAGGATTTGGGAATATTTCTTCGATTTGTGGAGAGTAAGGAAGATGATCTTGCAATAGTCCAGCCATGAGTTGACTAGGGTATGAGTAACTGTCTGAAGGGTCTCCTTCTGAGGAACAGGTACATCTGGCGCACAAGATGAACCTGTGCAAAGGCCCTCCTGGCCACAGCTGCCACCTGCTCATCAAGCAGTAGCTGAGAGTCCAAGAGGATCCCCAAGTTGCCCACTAGTCTCAAGTGGGAAAGTACAACCCCATTCAAGTCCAACAGTGAAAATGTTCCTGATCCTGGGGATCCAAATAGCCACAGTCACTCAGTCTTGTCAGGATTGAGCTGAAGTCTGTTCCTCCCCATCCAGACCTAAATAGCCTCCAAACACTGGATTAGTACAGCTTCACCTGTGTAGTCCGGGGTAGAGATATACAGTTGGGTATCATCTGCATACTGATGATACCGAACCCTGAACTGACAGTTGCATGTAGATGTTAAATAGGAGGAGATAGAATGTCAATCCCTGAATCTCCCCACACATAAGGGGCCATGGATACAATCTCTTCCCTCCTGTCAACACCAACTGGAAACACCACTGAGGAAGGTGACCCACTGCAGTGCCCCACTCCTAACCTCCACAGTCAATCCAGAATGATACTATGGTTTATGGCATCAAGAGTCACTGAGAGATCAAGTAGCACAAGAATGTACAATTCACTATATAGCATTGAATGCCTGTCCCTTGTTGGTTGATGCCCATGATGACAGAGGGCAAGGCTATTAATGCTAGGAGGTGTTGGGGTAACTGGCAGCAGAGACTGGCCTGAACATTGCAGCCCAACGGGCCTCCTGGCCAATCTCCATCAGAAACCAATTTTGTACATGGCAAATTGAGGCAAACAAAGGCCATGAAGTTCAGCTTTAAAACAAAAACAAAAGAAATTCATATTTTAAATCCAACTTGGATACTGTTGAACAGAACCTCTGAAGAGGGAGATAGATTCACAATAGTTCACTGAAACTCATAGGCATATAGTCAAAGCTTAATACAATTTCCCCCCAAAATTAAGTGTCCTACTGCTATTCCCACTGTTAAATATCACCCCTTCAGAAGGCCCCAAATTGCCATTTGAAAAATAAAATTCAGCCCATTTTCAGGCCTTTGCAAACCACTCCCAAACTCACTCTTAAAACTTTTCAAAGCACCCCCAAACTGGTCCCCTAAATGGCAGTTGGTAGATAATACTATATTTTATTCTTTCTCCCTGTATTTGCAAAGCTCTGTAAGTACAAAGCACATTGCAGAAATGGATAGGAATGTCAATGATTAGACCAGGTTAAGATGAGTGTATAAAGATTGCCATGGTGATCTCTGTGTATAACACTCATAGCATGACCCAAATTACTTTTCCTGCTTAGACCAGGCAGCCTGTATCTAAAACTGTAATTCTGTGTCAGCTTCTTTGAGAGCAACCTGCCATGCTGAATAATTCTATTCTTCTTTTCCAATTAATTCAATTGCAGGGGGATACAAGAAGGGAGATGGAGGAAACAGATGGTCACCTGATAACTTACTTCCACCAAAGGGAAGACAATCAGTGGGATTGGAATGTTAAGAGTGGGGATTTAAACCAGATGTGACCAGCTGTAAGGAATATCCAGAAAATCTTGCCAACAGGAAGGTGGGCTATGCTCATATTAAAGTCAACGTGCCTTTATCCAAAGCAGGTTTGGGCGACAGATGTTTTCCCCTCCTCCCCAGATAGTGTGATGTAAACTGTTGTGATGCCAACCCTAGGCATTCCCTTCACTATTTTTTATGCCGTTGTTCTGTCAGTCAGATAAATAGATGGCAATCATAAACTGGACTTAGATCAGAACTGTAAAGTTCACCATTCTCTGGTAGCAAGGAGTTAAATAGAACATTTTGTTTCTCAATATTTTTTCTCAGCCTAGATCTGGTAGTCACATGCTTAAGCCCAAGTCCATGTTAAGATACACAGTGTGAAATTGAAATGGAAATGACATGTTTGGGATGAGATTTTTATTTGTTAAATGCCAAAGGAATTGCATGGAAATGTTCCAAGCCAACATTAAGCTTTTGGGAATTGTTCCAAGGATGCAGAGCAGAAATTGAAGGAGTCCCAGGCATTGTAGATTACTTACTTGTTGGCAGTTACCATGCCAAGACAATTTAGAAAGTATGCAGACAGAAGTGTAAGATTTGAAACCTGATCTTCTACCATGAATAATCCACTGATATTTAAGGCAACATTTTGGTTTTGCCTTCAGTATGAAAATAAGGTCTAAAAACCAAGAAGTCGTGAAATGAATACTATTCAATGAAAACAGAAATGGGTCAGCAGAGAGGAGGAGGAGGAGGTATCTTGTGTCCATTCCTCCTTCTGGTTCATCTTCCAACCCACAGATTCTTGACTGCTCCAGTTGTTATCTATCAGGTGATACTACTATTCAGTGTCAAGCCTGTGACAAGGAAGAACACACTTATCCAGGACTAAAGTGCTATGAAATTTGAACGAAGATGGAAGGATCAGTTTGACTTAACCATGTCAGGTCTGCTTAGTTTCAAAGACAGTAGAAGACAAGATTGGATGAGAAAAAAGAAGAGCTTCAGCGTAGTATCCAGCACAAACCACGATGATGCAATGTGTCATGCGGCAAGCTCCATTGTCCTATAGTTGTGTCCTGAAACTGGATGCAAGTACCTACTTTAAGAAATGTGGCTTGTCTTGCAATGTTGCAATGCATTGTAATTGGCCCTCCCATGTGAAGCCCATCCAGCAGTCTGTTAGAACTATTGAAATGGAGCAGAGCTGCAAAGTCCGTGTACAGAAAAAGAATATTGTTTAAAAACAGAGCCCATGAGCATATTTTATTTATTTATTTATTTTATTTATTAATTTCTATGACCGCCCATCTCCCCCTCAGGGAGGGACTCTGGGTGGTTCACAGCCACAACAAATATTAGAGAGATCTTACACCCTTAGCCCACCCAAACATAAAGAAACACGTGCTTAGACATGGCAGGTATGAAAAGTAAGTACAAAAGAGTCCTTACGTTTATTCATTCCAGGTACAGCATTTTGGTAGATAAAATGATGTTCCATTTCTTCTTAATACCTCTTGCCCTGCTTGCTGCAAGAGATGCGTGTAGAAAGGGGGAAAAATCTCCTAGGCCCATCCATGGCCTAGAATGGAGCAGCACACAGCCGTGTGCTTGCTCCCAGTCCAAGGAGAAAGAGAAGAGAGGAATGAGGCCTAGCACATGGCCTCTCTCCATGGAGAGGAGCAGCCACGTGCTACTTCCTCCTCGATGGAAGAATCAGAGAGAGAAAAGAGGAAGTGGGAGTGGCCAGAAACAGCTTCCTCAAAAGGCATGGAGACCTTGCATCCTAGAGCAGCCATCCATATGCCGATGAGGCATGCTGGATTTGCCAGGTTCTCCAATACCATGCACATATGCCTATGAGTTTCAGGCAACTATTGGGAATCTATCTCCCTCTTCAGATGTTCTGTTTAGAAGTATCCAAATTCCAGCTGGGTAAACTGGCAGTGAAAGACAGGGATTCTCTTGGTTGCTATCAAGCTATCTCTTTTCCTGTACTGCTAGAAGATGTCTCAAAACTGACTGTTTTGCAGGATTTAAGAATTCACAAAACCAGTAATGAAAGTTATCTTTTAGATGAGTTTAAAAGAATTCTGCTGTCAGAATGGGCAACCATTTGAGCATTCTGAAGCATTCTTGGATGCTCTCTGTAACTTTCCAAACTCAAGTACGTGTAATCCTCTGAAAAGTCTGGTTGTCCAATGAAATGGGAAGATAACCGGAGCTGTTATCATAATTATTTCTATATGTTCCCTGCTGACCCTCAGACTTCTTAGTTTTCTGAGGATCCTGTGGCAATGAACCACCTCAACAGATGTGATGGTAGAGGAACTATATGACTGAATCTGAGAACCTTGGGTCAGGATCCATTTTAAGACTTACCCTAGGGCAGAGCAGTGAAAAATAAGGCTCTGCACTCGAATAAGTGCTGTGGACCTTGTGTGAGAACATCTCCCTGCTATTCATTAAAGCAGCCCATTGTTTTTTTCAGGCTTCCATGTTTGTCTGAAAAAGATGTGGCTTCTTCAAGGAGTTTACTCATTAAAGTTAACACAACTCTGAAAACAGTGGCACCTTTTTTTTTTTCAGGCTCAGCAAATTGGTGGAATTGTTTTGTATAGTATAAGCTATTATACTCTGTTCCTCAGAGAAGTCAGGAGAAGCCTTAAAAAGCCTCACTCTGATCTGTTTGTAAGATGCCTTACTTGTCCGCTCTGATTGTATAATGACACTTGTCGTCCTGCTTTGAGGAATGGTAGTTTGCATTATCTGCCACATGCTTTCATTATGGCTGGTTAAAGTTGCCTGAATAGAGCTGGCTGATTGAAGGAATAATGAAGGGCCTGTTGTTGTCTCTTGAAAATATGTAGCAGGAAGACCTTTAAATCATTATTAGCTTCCAGCATCCTAGAGGATTTGAAATTCCTTGCCTTCCTGTTCATTTCTGTGTTCAGTTCAAGGTGATGGTTTTGATGTACAGAACCCTAAATGTTTGGAGCTAAGCTACCTGAGGAGAGTTTCCTTCCTTCCCCACCAGTCTGGCTAATCACTGAAAGGCCTCTTATATGCCCCACAATCTAGAGCAGCCTCTCTCAACCTTTTTACTCTGGAGGAATAATTTTCCTTCAAATACTTTTCAGGACTCAGGCAACCCCTGCATAAAAGTGGCAAAAAAGTATGAAAACTTCACACTACAGTTCACTTCTAAACTACATGATCCATGTTTTGCAACATTTATAACAACAGCAAAGTGGCAGGCTGGCAGCTGAGTCACACTGCCAAAAAAATTCCCACCACTGTGAGCGCTAGCATTGTGTGGTACATGAAGTTCAAAAAATGGGGTTTATCTTTTTCCCCAATCACAATCTCTTGCAGAACCTCTAGTGATTTCTCGCAGAACCTCAGCTGAGAAAGGCTGATCTAGAGTATAGGCTGCTGAGTACCTGACACGGAGCTCTTTCATTCATCCCACCACAATTTTTTCTGTGCATTAGAGGTGAGACTAAGTCCTTCATGATTTTTCATAGAGGAATAGAAAAGACTGTTCTGTTCCACTGGGCTTTTAATACTTAATAATGTTTGTACCATTGTGCAGTATTTTTTTAGATTTTTTTATCCTGGCTTTATTATCTTTTTTTATAAATAACTCAGGCTAGGAACATACCTAATACTCCTTCCTCCTCCTATTTTCCCCACAACAGCAACCCTGTGAGGTGAGTTGGGCTGAGAGAGAGTGGCTGGCCCAAGGTCACCCAGTCGGCTTTCATGCCTGAGGCGGGACTAGAACTCTCAGTCTCCTGGTTTGCTATTGGCTCCTTCCCAGGGCTGAGAGAGAGTGGCTGGCCCAAGGTCACCCAGCCGGCTTTCATGCCTAAGGCGGGACTAGAACTCTCAGTCTCCTGGTTTCTAGCCTGGTGCCTTAACCACTAGACCAAACTGGCTTTAATTTTTAAGTTTTAATGCAGTTCTCAACTTTTATGGCTTTTTCCCCTGTGATTCTTGCTTTCAGAATGTTAAATGTTATAGAATATTTTTATTATACAGCATTTTAGGTGTTAAGTAAGCAGTTATTTAAGTTAACTAACCTTGTTTCTTTTTTACCAGAGAAAGGAAAAGTGCATTTTGTACTCCTATCAGGTCATTGTGTCCCAATGTTACTGGTCAGAGTTTCTTGTTCTCGAATCTTGATGTACTAATGAAATTATCACTGCCTAGCCTGCAGCAATTTAGTAGATAAATAGGTGTCTTCATATTTTCAAGATATCTTTGAATTTGTCTTCCTGCTAATACTGAATGGTTTTGTAAATTTTATAAGATCATTAATGGAGATGAAAATAGTATCCGTCTTAGGAAGAAGATACTTAGAAAAGAAATCAGTAAAGTCTCTTTTTAAGTGAGAGATGACATTTTTTAAATATCTTAAGAGCATCTTATACAGAAGTTTTGCTTGGATTAGCAATAGTCATCATTGATAGGTGGTTACCACTTTCTGATGCAGTTCAAATCTTGTTTATCCCGAAGACAGTTCACTTGAGTTAAATTGAGCTAGCTTCCAAGTAAGTGTACATATTGAACAGGTTTCTGGTTGTGAAGGCCCTGAATCATCTTTTGCAACATGGATCTTCACCACCATCATGAAGCATTAAGCGAGGAGACAGCATAGCTTGCATGATGCAGGAACAGTTGTGTTGCACCTGAACAGAGCCCTGAACAGGCCCGGAGAAGCAAAATATTCTGAGTTAAGACCACCGATGGCCTTCCAAACCGCATCATTATCTGATTGTTGTAATTATATTAACTTTAATTATTTTGCTGCTTTATTGATAGTGCTGTTGATTCTTGTCTTCCATATATTTTGTTGAAAATGGTGTTAAATATACAGCAACATATTTGGAAGTGGCTTGCCAGTACTTTCTTCCTAGGGTTGGGAGAGAGCAACTGGCCCAAAGTCATCCCACTAGCAGGTCTAGAATTCATGATCTCCCAATTTCCAGGCCAACTTTAACTACTGACATAAAGGTAGCTAATTGAACTTTCTAAGAAAGAACATTCCACAGCCTAGTGCTGCCACTAAAATGATCCTGTCTCCTGTCTCCTGTTCCAGCTACTGATGCCCAAAGCTTTAGAGGCAAAGGCAAAGACTGATCCTAATGGGCAGGGCTTTCCAAAGTTTTCCCGCGGCGACACACCAACCGCCGTTGGTGTGTCGCCGCGGGAAAACCCAGAAGTGCCGCCGTTGCGGCAGCGCGCAAAAACCCGGCAGCGCTGCTGCCGCTTTCGAGTTTTTGTGCGCCGCCGTTGGTGTGTCGCCACGGGAAAACCCGGAAGCGCTGATGATGATCAGCGCTTCCGGGTTGTGTGGCGACACACCAGACTGTGTGTGGCGACACACTTTTGTGTCGCGACACACAGTTTTGAAAGCTCTGCTAATGGGGAAGGTCTTTAGGTGTGGGAAATTGGTTCTTCAGTTCCCAATTAGGTCTTCATTTAGGATCATACATTTAATTGGATCCATTTAATAAATTGAATAAATCACAATTCTCTGGATTTATACATTAAGCTAAATCATAAACTGTGGTCTACAAATCTGAATGGCTGGGTTCATACAATGTACTAAGCCAAAGCCAGTCAACCTTAAAAAGGTAAAGGTTCCCCCCGCTGAATTGTGCAGTTGTGACCGACTCTAGGGGACGGTGCTCATCTCAGTTTGTTAGCCGAAGAGCCAGTATTGTCTGAAGACGCTTCCACGGTCATGTGGCCGGCATGACGCGCGCGGAACGCTGTTACCTTCCCACCGAAGTGGTACCTATTTATCTACTTGCATTTGCATGCTTTCGAATTGCTAAGTTGGCAAGAGCCAACAAGTGCGGGAGCTCACTCCGTCATGCGGGACTAGGGATTCGAAGTATTTCACATGAGTTAAATTACCTATAGATATTAGAGATGGATAAATCCATTTATTTCCACCCTGAATCAACTTCACCAATCATGTGCCTATAATTTCCTAATCAGTCCTCATTGCTGTTTGTTTTGAAAAAAGACATTGAACGTTAAACTGATTTTCACAGATAACTTTCCCTAGCAAATGCACTTTCTTTACCGCACGCCTTTTTGCAGAAAACATTCTTAATCAAAGCATGTTTTGTGTGCAGTTTCCCTTAATATTTCATTTAGCAACTGGATGCAAATTTGGAACCAATTGCAAGACTGAAAAAAGTGCACAGTTGGTAAGTCAGCTTAGAAGCGTGAATTAGGGTGCTTGGCTTCAAACAGAAGATTAAATGAAATACTTCTCCACCTCCACTTGTCACAGACATATTTAAAGCAATCATTCAAAATAAAAAAGGGATAAGGCAGACAATAGATACCGCTGTTGGAATTACGCACCCGTCTTCTGGAAACTCCATGGCTCAAAGGAAATATATATTGGGGATTTATTTATGCTCTGTTACTTAGTTGAACATCCCTGGGCTCTTGTTATGTGCTTTTTCAGTAGTAGAACAGCCCTGCAAAACAGGGCCATATGATTTTCCCTATTTATTCAATTATTTATGCATGCATACATATAAGTTATATGGCCATTGATCTTGCTACTGTGACATTGGGCAGATAATAATGAATTAACCTCCATCCCCACAAACCAACAAAGAATCCAAAATAATTTCAGAAAGAGGTTACAAGCACCTTCAATATTTTTGTTGTTGTTCAGTCGTTTAGTCGTGTCCGACTCTTCATGACCTCATGGACCATAGCACGCCAGGCCTTCCTGTCCTCCACTGTCTCCCGGAGTTTACTCAAATTCATGTTCACTACATCGGTGATGCTATCTAACCATCTCATCCTCTGCCGTCCCCTTCTCCTTTTGCCTTCAGTCTTTCCCAGCATCAGGGTCTTTTCCAGGGAGTCCTCTCTTCGCATTAGGTGGCCAAAATATTTGAGCTTCAGCTTCAGCATCTGTCCTTCCAATGAGCAGTCAGGGTTGATTTCCTTTAGGATTGACTGGTTTGACCTCCTTGCAGTCCAAGGGACTCTTAAGAGTCTTCTCCAGCACCACAGTTCCAATATACTATGTACCAAAGGTCCAAATTCAGATAAGAAAGCTTCTTGTCTGTGCTATTGAGTCCATTACATTTCTACTCTTCGTCCTACCCTCCCAAGTAAATTCTCCTGTGTTTGGCCAAACCTTCATTGAGTGTCTGAAGCAACAGCTGCTCCATCTCTTTTCCAGAAAAGCAGGGAAACCCATTTGGGGACTCTTTCTTGACTATCACTCTTGGGTTGAGTTTCCATTGTTTGCTGCTATTACTGTCATTTGCTCCCCTGGGAATATTTTCCATATAACTCCTTGAGGCTGCCAATGCAGATGATGTTTACACTTGGAAACATTTCAGGAAGGGCCATGCAACACTTTACATTAAAAGCACAATGTGCAATTGCACTAGTAAGTGGATGGTTCCAAAATCTTAATTAGGGTCACTGCATGTGGGAAGGTTTCAGCCTCCTCTTCCCCCCCACCTCATTTTCCATATTCTCTAGCCCATGTAGCAAATTATGTATGTGCACACATACACTAAATTAATGCAAATAAGAATAACAATAACTACTGCAACTACTACTTTAGGATAGCAAGGATATTTTGTTGGTAAGTGCAATTATAAAACACCTATATTTATGAAGTCTTCATATGCTGTTGATAATTCCAAGAGCATTTCACACCAAAACACGGGAAGAAGATACAGTTACTGCTTTCCCTTAATTGCGGCTTGGTTTGACTGCTGCTGTCAACACAGTCCGCCCACTAGAAATATTCCGACTGGATGATAAGGTAGAAGGAATGTAACATAAGTATTGGACCAGTCCTGTCCATGCAATATACTTCTACACTGCAGGCTTTGTTGCTGCAGTTGAAGAGGCTTTTCCAATTTTGACATAGCTACTGAAACCCTGGAGTCTTTGCTAAGACCATTATCCCATCAGCTAATTAGTAGCTAATGCACATTATAATTCTACTGGGTATTACCATGATGCCCCTATGGTTGTTTGTAGTACAGTGAATTCAAATAATGTAAATGTAAGTAAGAGTCTATTAAGCTAATATATACCCTGGCTGGCCAAGTCATATATAGCAAAAGAATCACTCCCAGTTTGACTCTGAAGTGGCAGGAGACACAGCATATCTACACACAGCATATTGAAAAAGAAAAAGGAAAGGGGAAAAAAAACAGTGGCTTTCACAAAACGAGCACAGAAGCAAGCTAACTATATGATCTGCATCTTGATACCATCCAGCTCCTTCTAACTGCATTAATAGTCTTTAACACTTCATAACATCTGTACTATTCAGATGACTCTAGAGCTTTTCAAATTTTGTGATGCACAACTCCTAAAATGATAAAAAAAATTGTGTGAACTAAAACAAACAATTTCATTGGGTTTAAGGTTGGGTAAGAAAGAATATATGCCACATAGTTTTGATAATTAAATTTTAGAATATATATCAAATAAAAACATTCTAGAATCTTACAACTTTATAAACTGTTTAGCTGGAAATGGACAAAAAACCCTATCAATTTTTAAATCATATTTTTAGTGGAAAGGATGACTTTGCTTGTTTCTGAAATCTGGGTATCTTTTTTTGAGAGAGTTAATTTTTCGTATCACATTTATATTTGATTGCTATTTGACCCTTATAACAGCAAGTGTAGAAAACCTTGACTGTTACAATTAGAATGTTGCAAAAGGAATCAGTGTTTTCATAACTTCTCATATAATTCTTTATAATTATTTGCATCTTGATTCCAAATTCAAAGTGAGACATTTTGGGGATTTTTATTTTCAAAGAAGTGTCAGAAGAGACATCAATGGATTGCTCATCCTCAGTAGTACTCAACATGTCAGCTAGCAGTTTAGCTTCAGATAAGTCCACTCATTTCACTAACACATACACTTCTAGAGATAATCCAAAGAGTGAGACTTACTACTACATGCCAAGATGATGGAGATCCACAAGAGAAGATGAACCCAACTCTTGGCAGTCAATAAAAGTGATCTGCAATATCTAATAATCATTTGCCATATTATCAATAGGTGTCAGTTGGTCTTCAGAAATGAGACTGTTGCATCTTTATAATGTAGTACTCAGATCTGGAGCAGTACTCACAATGGGTTTGACTAATGCAGAAGAAAGTAGAACTTTTACATCTCATTATTTAGCAATGTGGTGCAACCTACTGTAAAACTGCACCTGAACATTTCAGTGGGTGCAAGACTGAATGAATATTGTACCATTGGGTCTGAGGGGAAAAATGCTTGAAGCTAATCTGTAGCCCAGAGCTTTCCAAACTGTGTGTCGTGACACAAAAGTGTGTCGCCACACACAGTCTGGTGTGTCGCCACACAACCCGGAAGCACTGATCATCATCAGCGCTTCCGGGTTTTCCCGTGGCAACACACCAACTGCAGCACGCAAAACCCGAAAGCAGCAGCTGCGCTTCCGGGTTTTTGCACGCTGCCGCACTTCCGGGTTTTCCAACGCCGGTTGGTGTGTCGCCGCGGGAAAAGCTTTAGAAAGCCTTGCTGTAGCCTCTAAAATCTCTTTTTTGTCAAACCAAGACTTGTACTTCTGCTCTTTGGACAACTGCATCTGGAAATGACACAATGGTCCTTGATTGAAGTTGCGAAAGTTGATTGTCTGCATTTTGCCCTCCTGTCATCTGCTGTTTCTGTTAGAACCAATAGCTGGGACACAATAATGCAACTGCCTTGGCTGAACGACACTTCTGTGGGTACAGCGTAATGGACAGCTGTTCATCACGTACAACTCTGAACTGCTATTGTGCCTAAAACGTGTGATTATTCACACTGGGGAAAGAAGGGCGTTTTTGCAGTGTTTTGAACTATATATGGCATTGTTCCTTCCAACTTCAGCAATCTTTGTCTGAAATGTTTTACAACTTTGCCAACATTAACTCCCATTGAGCTCAGTAGGATTTGCTTCTGTACAGACAGGATAGAATTGCATTGCTTATGGTAAAACAAGGCCCATGACACTTTATAGGCGAGAGAGGAAAATAGCAGCTGTGGCCCCTTACATCAGCCTTTCCTACTTCATCCATGCTAACAGCTTTTCTTTAAAACTCATGGGAGCAAAATATTTTGAATAAAATCTGATTTTTCTGCTATGGACAGAAATGACATCCTGAAATATTTATCTCCTGCCTTCTGGAAATTACAGCAATGTGTTTATATATGTACAGGCTGAGCAGAGAAATTCTGCTGAATATTTTTCCTACCTGGGCTCATTCAACAGGATTGAAAGGTAATCCACTTTATAAATTATTTCAAAGGAGAACAGAATTTTGGTGAAATTCTCATAGATGGAATGCACAAGGCATTTCCATGTAGGTTCTTCATGGCAGTTTAAAATTAGTTTCAGGCTAGCTCAATCTGGAGAAATTCAGAGAAATGGTCCTCCTAGTTTCTCCCCACCAATTAGGTGGAGAACTTCAAAAGGCTGTCTGTGTTCAGCTGTGATACATGCACATAGCCACATCACCCACAGCCACACATTTTTCTGAATGGTGGATCACATTGGGGGGGGGGGTGCTGGATGAAAGAGGTTTGGGGAATGCTGAAAGCTTTTTCATGGTCAGTAGACCAAATCTTTATCTGAGAAATTGCAGGGAAGTGGTTGGAGCTGGGGGTTAGAGGGGAGGGGATACTGGCAAAGGCATACCTTTTTTTCTACCCCTCTCTCAAAGCAAAGCTGGGAGAGAAACAGTTGAGTTGCAAGGGACAAAAAGTGAGTGTTGAGCTTGGATTTGCTGGACGTTTGGGAGGAAAAAGGAATTGCCTCACTCTGAGGATCAGTTGAGAAATTGTAGTATGCCTGACATTGGTCCCTAGCATGGATGGGAAAAACCAATGCTTATAATCTGAGGGGGCCTGCTGAGATAGATGGGGACTTGCTCTTTCCAACAGCAATAATAATGCTAATAATAAGAACAATAACAGCTGCCTCAATACAATAGGAAAAAAACAGGCAAGGAGGCTTCAAGTTGTGCCCACCCCTCTGCCACTAAAGTTGCTGATAAAAACAGCCAGCAGCAACACAGGCATATGTTGTATTGTGCTAGAATTTAATTGCTATGGCAAGCCAGCCCAGGCCACATTAAATGGCTTGCCAGATGGAAAAGCTGCCCCGTCTTGCTGTGTGCAGTACAAACAGCAAACTGCCATCAAAATGTTGATGGTCAAAATATCAGTGTGGAACCACCCAGAATTCCTATCCAATGGGCTGATTGTTTATTTATTTAGATGAAGAAATAAAATGCCAGATGCTTTAGACAATCAACAATAGCCACAACCACAATCTGGTCCAATCTGTCAGAAGCCACACGGGGGGGGGGAGGGGGGCAGAAGAGAAATGCAGGTGAAATAGGTAAGGAATTGGTCAGAGAACACCTAGATGCTTTGAATCGATTCAGGTCTCCATGCATGGATGGACTGCATCCCTGGGTGCTGAAGAAATTGGTGGATGCAATCTTAGGACCATTTGAGTACAGGGAAATGCCAGAAGATTGGAGAAGAGCTAACATTTTCCCAATCTTTTTTTTTTTTAAAAAGGGGGGGGGAATGGACCAGGAAAGTACAGACAAATCAGCTCAACATCAATACCTGAGAAATCCTAGCAAAGATCATCTAACAATGAAAGGAACCAGTGGTTATTACAAGCCAACAAGGGTTTGTTATAAACAGGTTGTACCAGACAAATCTTACTGCTTTTTTTGGACACAGTGACTAAATTAGTAGACAAAGGGAATGCTATAGATGTAGAGTACTTCAGTAAGGCATTTCATAAAGCTGACCATATCTGCCTTCTTTATGAAATGGAATAATGTTGAATAGATGGTCCCATGATTAGAGGATTCACAATGAGTGGAACAACTGTACCCAACCTGTGGGCCTTCCTTCCTTCCTTCCTTCCTTCCTTCCTTCCTTCCTTCCTTCCTTCCTTCCTTCCTTCCTTCCTTCCTTCCTTTTCAAAGAAAAAAGGAAAAGAAAAGAAATAATGCTGATAGAAATACAGATTTAAAAGAATATAGAAAATATAGTGGATAACTAAGAAGTCTTGAATAACCAGCAAGTCTACAGAATCATATGGCTAACATATTCTAATATATCATTAACGACTTAGAGTATTATAGTCATTTCATACCCAACCAATGTGGGGTCCTAAATGGACCTATTTACATGGAGAAAGGTATGCAGTGTGGTACCTCGGGGTTCTATCCTGTGCCCAGTGCTCTTCAACATTTTCATAAATGGTTTAGATGAGGAGAGAGAAGGGGTTCTCACCAAATCTGCAGATGGCACGAAGCTGGGGAAGATTGCTAACCCTTCTGAAGACAGCCACAAGTTTCAAAAGGATCTTGACAGACTGGAACATTGGCCCCTATCCAGTAATATACAATTCAGTGGTGAGAAAAGTAAGGTCCTGCACTTAAGTAGGAAAAACCAGATGATAGGTACAAGATGACAGACAGAAACAGACAGTAACTGGCTCAACAGTAATACTTGTAAGAAACTTCTGGGCATCCTAGAAGACCATAGATTAAGCATAAACAGTTTACTGCAGTTGCTAAAAGAGCTGATGCAATCTTGGGCTGCATCAACAGAGGTGTAGTATTGAGATCATGGGAAATGATAGTTCTGCTCCATGCTAATGTTGGTCAGACCACATCTGGAATACTGTATCCAGGTCTGGCCATCACAATATAAGAAGGATGCTGAGGAACTGGAAAGAGTGCAGAGAAGAGTAACATAGATGGTGGGGGGCTCAGAGGCTAAATCCTATGAAGAATGGTTAAAGGAACTGAGTATATTTAATTTGAAGAAGAGATAGCAGTCTTTTTTTTTAGGGCTCTCAAAAGGAAGAAGATATTGATTTATTTTCCATAGCTTCTGAGGATAGGACAAAAACCAATTGATGGAAACTTTACAGAGGGAGATTCAAACTCAAAACAAGGAGAAATTTCCTGACTCCGAGAGCCATTAGGCAGTGGAACAACCTGCTCCCTGTAGTTGTGCTGTAGGTGCTACGTCATGGGAGGTTTTCAAGCAAAGGTTGGATAACCATTTGCCTGGAATGGTCTGAGGTTTCCTGTCCTGGGCAGGGCATTGATCTTGAAGACCTCCAAGGTCCCTTCCAACCCAACCCTATGATTCTTTGGCTCTATGACAACAGTATGTGGCCTCTGCTTGTAGATAGGTAAAGGTTTTCTGAGCTGGGAACCATTCTCTCAGAGCTTCAAGGCTAGGCTGACCATACGTACCGTTTCAAAAGGGACAGTACCGTTTTTTTCACATTTCCCGACCGTCCCGTCATTTTAATATAAATGTCAATTTTGTCCCGTTTTTTTTTTTTAATTAGCAAAATGTCAGGCATGGCAAGATTGATTCAGCTCTGCTCTTAGCTGGTCGCTCTCTGCTCTCTGTTTGTTTTATTAAAATGCGTTTGGGATGTGATCCTGCCCCCTTTTTTCAAGGGTGAAACTGATTATTTCTCCAGGCAGAAAGAAGAAAAGCCTTGCTGGGTGTGGAGTTTTTGAATCCTCCTTTCCCTGCCTCTCTTCTCTCGCCCCTCCCCTCCTTCCTGCGATCTGTGATGTTACAAAGCCTGTGAGCTGTGCTTTCCCCATTCGCCTCCTGTCAAATACAGACCCCCTTTACGTCTACCTAAATTTTTGTATGAGTTCTCTCACTGAAGAATAATTGTTAGCTCAATATGTTCATGTAATAAAACTTTTTCAGTTTAACGAAAACAAAAATATTTTTACATATACAGTAATCTGTTTAAGGACCAGCAAATGGAACTTAAAAACTCTTTAAAACTTTTTTTATCGTCTTACTTTTTCATGAATACGGAATATTACATCAGTTTAACCCCGTCCCATTTTTGCCATCCCAATGTCCCGATTTTGTCTCAAGGAAATATGGTCAGCCTATTCAAGGCCAAATACTGCATCGATGGAAGGGGGAAGGCTTCCTTATGCTCTGTTCTATTGGGTCAATTATCAACTCCGATGAGCTCAAGGCTGCTCTTCTCCCAAAGTATAATCCCTCTCACCTCCTTTTCTACAAGTGGAGTGACTTCCCTCTAGAGCTGAGAAGGGTCTGAAAGACTCCCGCCTCCTCATTCACAGCCTCTCAATTAAGCCTCTGCTGGCTGTTATGCCTACCCATTGAGCAGCAGGCTGAAACAGACGTCTTGTTTAAACACCAGCCCCTGTTCTGTTTTGTTGATTCCTGTTATAAAATTTGGCTGTCTTACTTACTGAGTTCTATCACATGTGCATGGGCATGCACACACAGACACATTTGTAATAAAGAATCCATAGACAGAACAAGCTGCAACTAGGGTGGCCATGTTAACATTGTTCATACAATTCCCCCCAGACCACAAACATTCTCCCAGCCCCTCTTTGCGCTTTATTGTCATTCCGCAGCACATGAATAATCGAAGCATTGGGGCTCTTGAGATTTTCAGGCATGTTGGAAGCACCTGCCCAGTCCCTGGCATATAATGAAGTGTGCTACAAATCCAGGTACTTTGTGGCAGCTTCACAATCCAAGTCAGCTGTGTCCCAGTTCTGCTGCACCCTCAAACCAGAGGTTTTGCAGAGGGTTGCTGATGAAAATGGATCTTTGGCATATGAGCATACATGGGACAAAATGCAGGCAGTTGAATTGATATCCTGCCTTACTGTTTATACCCGAGGTAACATGCAACAATAAAAAATGCATAGCATAAAACATAACAAAATTTAAATCAACATCAACACTGAAATCAATCATGACAATAATAAACATTTTAAAACTTGGCAAAATAAATGTGTTTTTAACATTTTCCTAAGTATTGGAAGAATGGGAACCAAAGCCATCTCCTTAGGAAGTACTGCACATTCCATAGTCTGGAAGCCGTGCAGGAGAAAGCGTTTTCCTAAATTCTCCATAATCAATCTTCTGGCACAGCAGGATCTCTAGAAGGGCCTCTCCTGCTCCTCTATATACAGTAACTGGGCAGGTTCTGTAGAGGGATGAAATAAGATTTAATAGAAAATAGTTAAGCTTGTTTTAGTAGTTAACTTTATAGTTTGTAACTAAAGTGACATAGTGTATTCTTTAATTGTTTATTTTAATAGTAGGATTCTTTATAATTGTTCCAATGTTCTGTCAGTGTCCCCTAAATATGTATAGAATTTATGTCTTTAGGGAAGTGAAATGCAGCAGATTTAAGGATGTGTAGTGACTTCTTTCTTATCTCTCCTCCTTCCACAGTTAAATATAGGATCAGCTTCTTAGAATAACAATTAATCCTGGATGTTGCATTCTGCTGCTGAAGTGTCCTCATACTTTGAATGACCCCTGTTATCTCCCTTCTTGTTATCTTGCATCATTATTACCTGTATTTAGGATCTTTATAAAATGAGTCCATTCTCAAACTGTCTTTTATCAACATTCTGTATAAGATCTATGTAATCTTGTAAACTTTGCTCTTGGTTTTTCTGAATGCAAGAGACCAGACTGTAGTGCAGGTCACTGTAACCTGATAGCTTTGAAATAATAAAATGGTTGTTGGATCCTCTTCAGTTGTTGGTATTTTGCAGGGCGACTTTTCCACCAGAGCTCATAGCAGAGGAAGGGGTCCTGCAGAGAATCTGCCCCCTAAGCTCTTTGGGGGTTTAAAGATACCAGTAGGCTTTTGATACCCAGTGTAGATCTTTTCAGTACAGACATTATCATTCCTGCATCTTGTGTACCACACAATTGCAATTTGAGAACAGTTTTCAAGGGTGGCCCCATGTAAAGCACATTGCAGTAGTAACCAAGGCGTGGATAATTGTGACTAGGTCTGTTCAGCTCAGACAGGGTCACAGTTGTTGCATCCAGCATAATTGGGCAAACATGCTCCTTGCCATAATGGCCACCTGCAAACCTGGTGACAGGAGCACTCCCAAGCTGTGTACCTGCTCTTTCTGAGGGAGTGCAACCCCATCAAAACAGGCATCACCTTGATCCCAAAGATCCAACACATCTGGAGGATACTAGATTGGGGAGGTGAAAGTTTGGCTCCCTTAAAAGAAAGGGAACTTAGGAGAGGGGAGGTGAAAAGGGCAAGGGGTGGGGCTGGACCTCCAGGGGCAGGTGACTTGGGCTTCAGAACAGCGTATGCTAGTTTTTGACTTACCAGGATGAGGTTTACAAAATTTGTTGTATTTTGTAATCTACAGGCATCTCTGCACAAAACTCCTTTGAATGAGGTTTTGATGGTACAGCCTGGGACAAACCACAGTCCTCTTCAGAAGTTTGCAGTAGCTCTGCCTCATTCTGGCCAATTACAGTTTCCAAATCATCTCCAAAGGCCGTTCCAGGTAGTGTATGTTTTAGTAGGCCAATTGTGTGATGATCAAGGCATGATTTATCATTGCAGTAATCCTGATCCAGGTGGACTGACAACTGATGCAACACCTGGAGCTGGTAGGATTTAATATAAGCTTGTTTCGCCCCATCTAGGGCCTGATCACCACTAGACACCAGTTCAGGCATTCTGTGGTGAGTATGTATATGTATGTATGTGTATGTGTGTGTGTGTGTATGTACGTGTGTATGTATGTGAGTGTGTGCGTGTGTGTATGTATATATGTATGTATGTATGTATGTATGTGTATATATATATACACACACACACATACACATACACAAATACATATACGGTATATATATATGGGTGTCATCAGTATAATTGGGTGTCATCCCCTCACCTGAACTGTTAGATCACCTATCCCAGCAGTTTCATTTAGAAGTTAAATAACATAGGACCAGGAGGCCCTGCTCACTGTTATTTATGCCTCTGTGACCTTCCCTCTGGACCACTGCAATGTGGTACCCTTAAATACCATTTGGAAGCTTCAACTGGTGCAGAATGCAGCAGTACGGGTAGTAAATGGTGCCAGTTATTCGGCACAGGCAACACCACTTGAGTTGCATTGGTTGCCGGTGTGTTTCCGGGTGCAATTCAAGTTGCTGGTTGTCACCTTTAAAGCCCTTCATGGCTTGGCATTGGGTTACTTGAGGGACAGTCTCTCCCCAGTTGTTTCTACCCATCCATTCCGGTCTGGCAGGATGGTTTACGCTTTGGGTCCAGTAGGCTAAGGAGTGCCAGTTAGTGAGGCCTTTTCTGCCTTTTCTGCCGTAGCCCCCACCCTATGTAACATTCTCCCTCCAGAGAGTTGGAGGGCCTGGACCCTGCTGGACTTCTGTAAGGCACTAAAGACTTGGTTCTGGTTCTGGGCCAGGGGCCCTGAGTGTGCGAAAGGACCCATCTCCTAGCCCTTTTAGCTCCATAGACTGTGTTGTTTTTCTTGGCTGCTATGTTAATTTTTGTATTTAATTTTTTTATTTAGGATGTAATTGTTTTTATTCTATTTGTTATTGTTTACCACCCAGAGTCACGTGTTGAGATGGGTGGCTTTATAAATTAAATAAATAAATAAATGTGAGAAAGCACCAGTTAGAAGTATAAGGGCAAGTTCTGATGGGACTCAAGGACTTAGGGTGTGGGACTTGCAAGTGTGGCCTCATCCACTACCCAGTTCCCAGTCTTACATGATCAGGCAAACACCTGAAAGGACCGATGCCATGAAAGGAAGCCCTTGACAGAGGCCACAAATCTCTGCTCCAACCATCTTGCTTTGTTTGCATGTGTTTGGACCTACAGTGCAATTCTTTGCAGGGAGAAAGACTTTGTGTATATTGCCATACCTATGAAGGTCTTCAACATGATCTGGAATCCTGGGCTATCAGAGTTCCTGATTGGGTGGAGGGCTTGGCATGCATGGCTGGACTGTATACCC
Source organism: Charina bottae (assembly GCA_023362775.1). NCBI lineage: Eukaryota > Metazoa > Chordata > Lepidosauria > Squamata > Charinaidae > Charina > Charina bottae. The sequence goes on from JALMGJ010000022.1 coordinate 2,634,200, forward strand.
TAAACTCGGCAGTGGATCACACAGTACACTTGGAAGTCTGCAGGAACATAAACATAGATACATAGCACCAGGCAGTGTTATAGAGGCTCTGGGCCATACAGCAACTTTAACTGCATTGGGGACCTTTCCCCGCTGCTGAGTTGAACCACTATCTATTCATCTTGCATTGGCAGGAGACTATACTAGCATGGATTTTCTGTTTCCCATTGTCATTCCCTAGCCTTTGACTCTACTGCCTCTCTTCCCAGTCCCTGCCAGTCACAAGACTTCCCTCCCAGATAAGGGTTGACAAAGGGTAACTGATTTATTCACCTTAGGGCTGCACTTGGATGGTGTTGGAATAAGGAGGAAAATGCTATTTTAACACCAATATATGAAGAACAACTTAGGGTTGTCTCACTTGTGTGTTGGGGATGAAATGCAGGGGACATCATGGGGACTCAGCAGAAAAAGGATGTTGCCAAAGAAAGTTGGTGCCAGGGTTAGATGCAGATGGGGAAAGGCTCTACAGATGCCTGAAAAGAAACAATATGTTATATACAAATGAATGTAACAAAGTTATTTTTAGAAAAATGGAAAGACTGTGATTTCCAGTGGAGAGAAAGTCAGATAATTTTGTTGTTGTTGCTGCTGCTGTTAGTTCTTTGTTCCAAATTATCTCTTGGCCTCAAAAGATGCTTCCCCCTCCTTTGGGGATCCAGATGTTTCTTTGCATGCAAAGAACAGCTTGTGTCTGTGCATATGTGTTTTGGAGGCAATTTTGAGCAGCAAAATCAGTTGGCAGGATAAGTGTCAAGTATCTCCTCCCCAGTGCTGTTCTTTGTAAAGAATTGCATTCCCTGAAACCTGTTTTTCATGAAAAAGAAAAAACAGAACTATTTGGGATGAGTTACACACCATGCATGTACATTCTCATCTTTTCCTCCTCTGCTCTGTATGCTTAGGTAATCTGAAAACTTTTGTCCATAAAGAATTCTGGATTATTGTGAAAAACTGGATCAAAGGGTCCCCCCCACCCCCCATCAGCAAGATTGTTGGAGATTTTAATAAGTAAATGACTAAATCTTTAAGATCCTCAAAATGAAAATATACCAATATTAGCAAAGCACTGTAACTTGTTTAATTTAACGCAACGGAACTCTGTCAAAATGGGGTAAATTACTCTAGCACAGTGTTTCTCAACCTTGGCAACTTTAAGATGTGTGGACTTCAACTCCCAGAATTCCACACATCAAAACCATATGCTGGCTGGGGAATTCTGGGAGTTGAAGTCACATGTCTTAAAGTTACCAAGGTTGAGAAACCCTGTACTAGCAGATTGATTCAGTGGGGATTTTCAGGCACTTCTAGGTGTTGCAGCTGAAATCTGGCTCCCTCTAAGGTAGTTTATGTTTAACTGCTGTTGTTATTTTTTCCCCCCAGTGGCAAAAGACCACCGCGAGACAGAGTTCGGGGATACATTGCCCTCACATTGATCACTAAGGTTAGAGTACCAGTGTGGGAGCTGGGGAAAAACATGTAATTCAACTTTTGTCAGAAAGTGGGTGTCCCTCTGTATGTGTGTGCACGTGTGTGTGTGTGCCAACTGCAGCTGAAGTAAAATACCAGCCTATTTACATGTAAATCTAGTGACCGGCGCTTTGGCAGGAAGCTTTAATTTTAAGAATGCCCTTCCTAGAGCTGCGTGGGAGGTTCTTTTAAGCATGTGGAATGTTTACTGCATACCACAAGCAAGAGATTATGCAGACATGGGGATAAAAAAACACACAAAACACCTACTATTTCTCAACCACACATGGTGTCTGTAGATTTCCTTCTGCCAGTTCACATGGAAACACAAACACACGCAACCCTCTTTTCTAAGAAATGTCTCTGAGTACAGCCTCTCCAAAGCAGTACTGAAAAGAGAACTTCCTACCATGCTGTCAATTGTGCATTGTAAGGGCTGCTGCCTTCAGGCTGGTGGCTGCTTGAAGAGCAGGGCTCCGGGCATGACTCGCTTGCCCTCCGTGACCAGCTTTCCAGGAAGAAGTTTCAAATTTAGAGCCCAGAAGAGCTTGGCAGAGAAATGAAGAAGGGGATCACAGAAGGCTATCAGCTTCTTCAAGTTCTGGAGATTTCTACCGGGGAAATTGCCAGGAAATTCAGTACTTGTGAGGCAGGAACATGCAGGGTGTCAGTGGCAGGAGGTGAGGAATACTTAGAACAGGCTACAAGAGCTGATAAGTTACAAGTTATGACAATTGGAGAGAGGACAAGGTCTAGGGAAATGGATCTGCTGCATGGATCCAATAACTAGGAAAACACATATGAACCACTTTTTTTTAAAAAAAGAGAAATGTCCCTACTGTTTAGGCTGACCATATTTCCTTGAGGCAAAAACGGGACATTGGGATGGCAAAACGGGACGGGGTGTTATGTAATATTCCGTATTCATGAAAAAGACGGGTCCCCACCCCCCGGTCCGTGTGATTGGCTCCCGCCTGCAAACCCCACCCCCCGGTCCACATGATTGGCTCCCGCCTAGCCAATCACCCTCCTCTCCACCTCTCCGCCCTCCTTTGCTGCGTGCTGACAGGCAGGAGGGCTTCCTCTTCCGAGCTGCCTCCAATCGGCAGCTCCGGCTCGGATCCTCCTTCCGCACCATTCCCGCCGGGTTTAAAAAATGGGACAAAATCGAGATTTTTATCAAAACGACGGGACGGTTGAAAAATGCTAAAAAAAGCGACTGTCCCGTTCAAAATGGGACATATGGTCAGCCTACTTTGTGCCTAAGGCAGGACTAGAACTGACGGCCTCACAATTTCTAGCCCGTTGCTTTAACCACTACACCAAACTGGCTCTCAATATCCCACACACTGTATAACTAATCTATAGTTATATCTATATCTTTATAGAGAAAGGGACACCACTAGCTAAAACAGGATAAGCCAACCAGGGTTTATGGCCTTCTGTAAATCGCAGGCCCTTTTTTCAAGCCCCACCAAGGTCCCATGGCCAAAATTGCACAGCAAACGAAAGAAATTCAGGGGCACATTTGTGCAGGTGTGTGCTTGTTTTCAATGCCGTTCCTCAAAGTGGAATAGGTGCATTAAGAGACCTTATATCCCCTGGAAACTGGAAAAAAAATAGAATTAAAACCATAGCAGCAAAGAGATTGTCTAGCTTTGCGAGAAGGAATTAATGAAAAAGAGGGATGTTTATTTCCCACTCTAGGGTTAAAATAGTTTTTTTTCCCTCCCTTATTAGGACAAGAGGAATATGGAACGATTGCTAGAGACAAGCGGGAAGTTTGCTCAGCTTTTTGTTTTGTTTTGTGAGGCTGGCACACTTCCTACCCAGATCATTCGACGGGGCACTAGCGTTTCTCCTAATCTTTTGCACTTGGTGTCCCACCAAGGATTGCAACTGAAGGATTGCACTGACCCTCGAACGGTGCGCTGGGAGGGACACGCTCCAAAAGGAGGGGATGGGGCCTTGTGGAAAGCTCAGACTGCTTTGATGTACATTTAATGGGTACCATAGATAATATTACTGCCCAGTCCTGAAGATAATGATTTCCCCCTTCCGTCATGTTGAAAAGGATAATTGGCTAACCCTTTCTGGAGGTCTTTGCAGGGGACCACCAAGGAGGTTGCATGTTATAAACCATGGATCAGTTGCTCTTTGGATTTAAAGGCAAAAAGATACTTCTAACAGCAGGTTTAGAAGCTTCCTCGTACCTCGTGATCCAAAGAGCTGCACAGCCATAGTGTACTGCTCTCATATCCTTCCTCCCTCCCTCCCTCCCTCCTTTCCTCCCTTCCTTCTTTCCCCTCTTCCTCCTTCCCTTCTCCCTCTTCTTCCTTCCTTCCTTCTCTCCCCTTCTTCCTTCCTTCCTCCCGTTTCCTCCCCCTTCCTTCCTTCTGTCCTTCCTTCTCCTCTTCCTCCTTCCCTCCTTCTCCTCTTCCTCCTCCCCTCCCCCCTCCCCCCTTCCTTCCTTCCTTCCTTCCTTCCTTCCTTCCTTCCTTCCTTCCCTCCCTCCCTCCCTCCCTCCCTCCTTCTCCTCTTCCTCCTCCCCTCCCCCCTCCCCCCTCCCTCCCTCCCTCCCTCCCTGTATCTACAGCACACTGTTCCTGATCTATAGCGGCTTCCCAAGCCTCCCTCCTTGGGAGTTAAAGCCAATTCTTTCTCCTCGCCTGACATTTCTGCAAGGGATTAAAGACAGGGAAGCCGGCGGAGGCTGCAAGCAGAAGGCAGCCCGAGCAGCAGTGAGAATAAGTGGGGGATAAAAGCGACGTTTGTACTCCCGCAGTTAATCTCGGCTCCTATACATCTTCCCCAGTCACGTGGTCGGATGAAAACCCCGGACGGCACCGGCATGAAAAGCCTCGCTTGGATAGGCTGACCATATTTCTTTGAGATAAAAAACGACCTTGGAGAAAGTGGGCGTGCATTCGCGCGTGCTTCGCCGCAGGAACTTTCAATAATGGGACAAAATGGGTATTTTTATTAAAATGACGGGAAGCTCCAGAATTGTTTAAAAAATGGGACTGTCCCGTTCAAAACGGGACGTATGGTCAGCCTAGTGTGTGTGTGTGCGTGTGCGCGATTACACTGAGCAAGTAATCTGCGCGCGCACACACACACACGCACCCTCTTCCCACAACCTTCCCGTGCCTGCTTTCCCTGGCCCCACCACTGCTGGGCAGACAATCTCAGGATCAGGTAAGGAGGCAGGAACCTGGACTGTGGTGCTGCTTCTGATGCTGGGATCGCACGTGGCAACTGGGCTTCCAGTTGCCGCGCTGATAGGGCCTCTTCCGGGCTGCCTCCAATGGCAAGTCCGGCTCCAGTCCTCCTTCCTGTCTTCCTGTCCTCCTTCCCGCCGGGTTTAAAAAAGGGACAAAATGGAGATTTTGATCAAAACGACGGGACGGTTGAAAAATGCTAAAATAACGGGACTGTCCCGTTCAAAACGGGACGTATGGTCACCCTACTACTGTTGCTTTCAAATGAACTTAGCACGTGTACCAATGCAAGAATTTATCATTTACTAGCACTAGACCAGAGCAGAAACCAGAAGGCAAATGAGGAATTATTTATTTATTTATTTATTTATTTATTTTATTTATTTATCAAATTTAGCCACCGCCCATCTCCCCCTGAAAGAGGGACTCTGGGTAGTTTACAATATAGATAAAAAATTAAAATACAATAAAACCACAATACATAAAATATAAATATAATACAGAATATAAATATAAAATCCAGATGGCAATAACAGATCTAATCCAATTCCTGTGTATAAGAGGCCCACTTCAAGGCGCCAGCCATCCCCAAGAATGACTATTCCCATTCCTGCCCCAAGCGAGATGGCACAGCCAGGTCTTCAACTTTTTTTGGAAGGTCAAGGTCAAAGAATTACTCCAAGGGCTTGTTGCTATGGTCTGATGTCTACCTCTTTCTGGATACAACTTGGTGCTTTCCATATCTTTTGGATTACAGCTCCCATTGCTCTAGCTTGCATGACCAATAGTTAGAGGTCCAAGGGAGAAGTAGCCAGTCAGACCTAACTTTTCTGCCTCTGCGAATGCTATCATGATTATGGTATAAAATATAGGGGATCCTAAGCAAACATTGTTGCATAAAAGGCAAAACAGATTCATAATTGGGATGCACATCTGATGTTCTTGGACTTCTATATTCCACGTACACACAGCACCATCCCAAGATTTTATATCTACTGTAAATGTCAATACACAGAAAATTATGAAGCACCGAATGCTTTCTCAAGAAGATACTGATTTTTTAAAACATTGCTCATACCAGGTTCCTAAGGTAATGACCTTCCTTCCCAAACAACTGGCTCATCTCTATATTTCATTTGAGCAAAGAAGACTCCATAACATCTGCAAGAAATTGTTCCTTGTCGAAGTATGTAGGAGACATACCACAAAAATACAACAATAATTCTTTGAGAATATAATGCTGTGAAGATAGTTTCAAGGGGTTAAAAAATCAAATTCCTTTGGTTACAAACATCATAGGAAAAAAATTAACATTAGGTCCAAGCTGTATGTTTATATTTTAAACATTTCTCAAGAAATTAATATGGAATTTTAAACATTTCTCAGTGGCAAAATATTTATTTATTTATTTATCATATTTATATCCCGCCCATCTCCCTCTCAAGGAGGGACCTTGCAAACCATGCAAGTTGGTTTGTTTAGGATGAGAATTTCTTCAGCTTGTTCAATATTTAACAAAAGATTATGAACATTTATTCATAAACAGAATTAAAATGAATTGAGATTTTAAAAAATTGTGGGAAAACCCCAATTGTGGGCTGTCTATCCAGACGAGGGACTTTGCATACTCAGATCTTAAAAGTCAGAGTTACACTCTCTGCATATTTAGTCATGTTTCTAATGCAGAATAGAATTGCCACCTCTTTTTTTCAGATAAACTGTAATTTTTTAACAGTTGATGGCAAAAAGAACATTTTCTTCTTTGTACTGCCCAGTGCAGATGGTGAAGAATTTTCTCCAGTTTACCGAAATTCACAGATGTATTTGCAAATGATACAGAATGGTACTGAGATTACACAACTGTGTAGTTCTCAGCAAGTTATTTCCATTTTAACCATTTGATTCTGAGCTGCTCTTTCCTTTGCTTTTTATAGAGAAGCCAGCATTCCAGTTTATTATGTGTTCTCTTTCCCTCTTCCTTCAGAGTTATCTGATGTTACTCTCTGCTTAACCACAACTGCTATCAGTGCTGGCCCAAACATTTTCTGCCTGAGCTGGTAACCATCCTCCAGCCTCCACATCCAGACCTCACTGTAAGGATTATTGCTTCACCAACCACTTTCTCTTCCAGGACCACCAGAAACAGGTTTCTCTCTCTCATTTTTTCTAGGAACAGTCTTGATGCCTCTGTTAGTTTATCCACTATAAATTAACAAAGGGCTGTTACAGCTTGCCAGAGCTTCTAGGATTTTGCATGAGAAGTCAAGTCCAGATTAAAACTTTCCATATTCCTACAAATGTCTAGGAATTGTTATTAGTATTATTACTGATAAATCCACACAGAACCAGTTTAGTACTTTTCTGAAATTCATCTTCCCTTTCCCAGTTCATTAATTAATCATCATTACTGTTAAGGAAAGTAGTTCTTGGACAGTAGTTCCCTAGAGTCACTGAGCACATCTCTAAGAGTGGCTGTGTTTGATTATAATCCAAAACCATGGTTTAGTGTGACATGAACAAGCCTCAGGCCTTTGTGTTTTGTATGATCTGCTCACCTCTTGTGGCTTTGGATGGTGAATGAGAAGCATGCCCTCCATCTCCAGTTAACTACAGTTTCCAGTTTTATGGATTCCAGGAACTGTAGTTAGCGTTAATTCACAAAACTAGCTTGGATTAAAAGTTACTGTCTGAGCTTGACTTGTTTGTTCAAACCATAGAGTAAGCTAACTAAGGTGTTAGCTATGTACATGTTTGTGTGTGTGTGTGTGTGTGTGTGTGTGTGTGTACACACACACAGATGTCTACCATATAAACCTATTTACTTCCACACTCAAATGAACCCCAGGTAATACTGCAAGATGTTACCCCAGTCATCAGGCTATATTCTGTTCACATGGTATCTGTCTGAACAAATATCAACCATTTTATCCTATATGATAATAGTGCAATAACAAATACATAACAAATACATAACATAAAATCCACCATTTATTTATTTATTTATTTATTTATTTATTTATTTATTTATTTATTTAATTTATTCCCCGCCCATCTCCCATACAAGGGACTCTGGGCGGGTTACATTTCCATCAAATAGGGAGCAGGTTAACCTAAACAGTGCTGGATGAGAATCTGCAGATGCAGTAAAATGAGGTGCCCTTTGCCACACCCATCACCACAGTGTAGACCCAAATATCATATTTAATCCCTGTTTTATGTCACTGTTGCTCTAGGTATCCCTTCACTCACTTCATTCCCAAGAGTTCCTTGGTAAACCAAGGGACACCTTGAGATTTGCAACCAATGAGAGGCTGTTTAGCTAAAGGTACATCCAGATCCCTGACCACTTCCACATTCCAGCAGCTGACCACATGCATGGCTGAACTGCCTGCCAGATGATTGGGAAACTCTGAAAATGCCACCTGAAATCTCTGAAGTGTGGTGTTGGCCATCTTAATTAGGGCTACAACCTTTGCAAAGGTTTGGAACAACAGTAATATGCATCTTGACCAAGAAATGATTTGATCACAGCAAAGGACTGAAACCAATGTCCTCTAGTTTCAGATGACATAACATTTACTTTGAGGAGAATATCAGGTCTAACAGACAACATAGTTGGGGGCTGAGATAAGCCGATAATTCCCATGGAAACCATGAAATCCTGGGCTGCATTTGACCCCATCCCAAAGCATGGAATTGAAGTCCTCTAGTACTATCAGTCTGAGGGACTTTACCATCATCCCAGCAATGATATGAGGAAGCCCAGGAAGAGTCTGTGCTGGGCAGCTAGGTGAACAGTACAGCAATAGCAGCCCTAGTCTGTCCCTATAGCCCAAATTCATTTAAAGGCATTCATATCCATGTATCAAAAGAGCAGCATAGCTGGTCACAGCTAGGATGTCACACACTATCATCACCACCTCACTTACTACACTGACTTGGCATTTTGGTTACTGTTGAAATCTGGAAGTGCAGATCTCTGACAAGGCAGCCTCCTTGTCACCATTCAACCAAGTCTCAGTAGGCAAACAAGGTCCATCCAATCACCCAGCAGCATACCACATATGCATGAAATCTTATTTCAGATGGACCTATCAGCCTAAGATCCAGGCTACCAAAAATTCAGCCTCCAAGCCCCAAGACACGGAATCATCCAATCTGCTTCCCTTTTTCCACTAACTACCTCTGTTGTCAAACCACTGATCCAGGTGCATCTGTTTTCGCACAATTCACCTCAACCCATTCTTCTAACCATCTTTTCTCATTCCACCCAATACTACCCACATTCTCCCATAACAAGATAACACCTTTACAAAAACTGAGACTGAGAATTATGGATGTTGTAGTCAAAACATCTGGAGGCCACCATATTGGGAGAGGTGATGACAGAAAGTCCAGGTTCTTCATTTGACCAGTTTGGTCTAGTGGTTAAGGTGCTGGGCTAGAAACCAGGAGACTGAGAGTTCTAGTCCCGCCTTAGGCACGAAAGCCAGCTGGGTGACCTTGGGCCAGTCACTCTCTCTCAGCCCAACTCACCTCACAGGGTGGTTGTTGTGGGGAAAATAGGAGGAGGAAGGAGTATTAGGTATGTTCGCCGCCTTGAGTTATTTGTAAAAAATAATAAAGGCGGGATAAAAATTAAATAAATAAATAATAATTAAATAAATGCCTTATTCTGATTTCACAACTCAAATGGAGTTCACTGCCATTGACAAAAAGTTTCTCTTCGGTCACTTCCCCTGTTCATTAGATTTATAATGTAAAGCAACACACCTTCCTTTCCTTTGCCTTGTGACACTATGATTTATTAGCTCACCATTGAATTTTTCCTTGAGCTTTCCACAACCCAACAGTCCAAACCGTTGATTAGAACACACCCTCATACACAAACATCCATGGCAGCTTGGAGGGGCAAGTGGAGGCAGGCCAGAGCAAATGCATGATTAATAGAGTGTGTCTGTAAAGATAAGAACATGCTAATCTCTTTCGATAAGAACTCTCCTTCCACCAAGGTGATCTATCCATGCCCAAAGTAGGTGACACAGGCCCAGTGCTACCTAGATAATAAAACAGACTAATCAGTTACTTATTAATGCAATGCTAGCCTATATTTCCGTGTCATAGTCTGCTCTGAGTTCAGTTTGAATCTGAAACAAATCATTTGAAGGAAACACTTAGACCTATGGAAATTGCATACACACATACGCACACACGTCACCGAGTCACTGCTGTGAAATGGGCAGCTCTGTAAATCATAATAAAATAAAATAAAATAAAAATGAGTGGGGAATAGCAGGAGCAGCTTTTCAGAGAAGCATTGGAAAAGCTGAATTACCAATTCCAGAGGATACTACTGAGAGACTATCGTATGATCCTTTGCATTTATATTATGAAGAACTAGAAAGTCCTATTTTGTCTCTCATATTATGAAACGTTTACCTGTTTGTTTACTTATTTATAAAATTTATAAAACAACACACTCTGGAGGATCTAGAGCCACCTGTATACAGGTAGTATACAAAGTATACAAAGTCAAACAATACAAAGCACAGTATAATAAAAAAACAATAACAGCTGTAAGCATTAACAAACAATAATGGTGTGGATCTTCCTCCAGCTATTCAATCACTAAAGGCCTTTCCCATAAAGCTAGGTTTTAACTATTCTCCAGAAGGCTATAAGAGTGAAGGCATTCTTGCCTCAGGATGTAAGCTGGTCTAAAGGAGGTGAGCAGCTAAGGAGAACACCTGACTCCATCATACCTCATAATAGGAGATGGCTTTCACCCAGCCAATGAGTGGAAGGTCTGGAGGAATGGGCTAGCGCGGATTAAATGTTGTTTCAGGACTAGTTAAAGTTCAACTACAGTATGTGTCAAGTATTCCATAAATAGAGATACTGGAAGAGGAGGGGGATTCATAGCTGTTCCACTGTTGACTTGATTTTGGTGCCTGGTTCAAATTGACTATCTACAAGCCACCAGGAATTTCAGAGTATAGCTTAGTATGTTTATGAGTTATTTTTAAAATGACTGTTGCTGAATTGCCTATTGATTGTACAGACAGTAGCTTTGAAATCTATAATGTAGGATGTTATAAAAAGTTTGCTAACAAATAATAACTAACCATAGATTTCTTTAATTATACTACAGTTTTATATTCCTTTCCTTTCCTAATGATTCTATCTGTTTTCTAAACACTCTTGAACTAGCTCAGGGTTTTCATTGAGCTACCAGCTACAGTCTTCAGATCCTATTCCTGATTCATTAGTGTAAGCTACAATCCCATCAACATGCATATAAAATTAGAACGACTTTTAGCGCTTTACATCTGGTTAGAATAGATTACATTTTGCATGTTAATGTCCTGTCTGACAATTTGGAGAAGTTCTTTTGGAGCAGTTTCTGCCTCTGGTGCCTCCTACTAACCATGCTCAGTAATCTGATACGATTCCATTTGGCCATCTCACCACTCATATTTAACTCCAAATCATTTATGACCAAGCTCAAAAGCACAAATTCCAATATACACCATGAAGGATTGTGTTGAACACAAGCTGTTCTCCTATTCCTATTCCCCGCGTATTCTTTTTTAACAGTGACGGATCCATAAGATAATCTTTCCTCCTATCCCTTGACTGGGATATTCCTCCAATATCTTTGATGATAGCCTTCATCAAAAATCTTTTGAAAGTCGAAGTAAACAGATTACATCTGCATTCTCCTTGACTGTCTCAAAAAACTATTAAAATTACTGAGTCAAGACTTGGCTTTGCAGAAACCATATTGATTCTCTTATTCTTCTGTATCTTGATAAAGTTAGTGGAATCACAGAGGATGGAGAGGGAAGGTTCAAAGAGAAATCTTGGTGAAACTCTCTATTCCATGTGGCAGTTAACATTAGAAAAAGGATTCCCATTGGCACACATTCCATCTTCTCCATATTAATTACCTTATAGGAAGGACATACTTCCCTCCTCACATACTGCACTTTTGCTAACAACTCCCTGCACTGTTTTATATTTCATTTTATACATATATTTAAATCATACAGAAATACATGTGCACACATATACTTCATCCATAGTTGAACTTCTCATCCTCCTTATTTTCAATGGGACTACACCAAGCATGATTCATTAAAACAATATAAGGAGACTTCATGACTGCACTGAGAAGGCAACATTATCTTTTCAAGACTAGGCTGCTGTTGTGTTCACAGGCAAACCCAAGATACTCCATTCTAAAGCGGGAGGAGATACTGGATGAACAGAACTTATTTTTCTAAAACAGCATAATTTCATTACAAATAATTGCAACTCTTCTTGGTTAAATGGCCTAGAAGATAAATTGCCATGGCTAATTACAGAACTAAGGAGGCGCGATGGCTCAGTGGTTAAGACGCCAGACTTGTCGATTGGAAGGTCGGTGGCACTTGCCCCAGCTCTTGCCTAGCAATTTGAAAGCATGCAAATGCAAGTAGATGAATAGTAGATGAATAGGTACCACTTCGGTGGGAAGGTAACAGCGTTCCGCGCTTGTCATGCAGCCACATGACCGTGGAAGCGTCTTTGGACAGCGCTGGCTCTTTGGCTAAGAAACGGAGATGAGCACCGCCCCCTAGAGTCGGACACAACTGTGTAGGGGAAAACCTTTACCTTAATTACAGAACAACCCTTAGTTCAAATCAGCACAAGTGATATTCAACAGGTCATTGTGCATAAAGAAACCCTCTTTTATAGCCACCTACACTATACATAGCCTTCTAAAATTATAACCCCACTGACCATATTGTAATCATTTTAGGTTATACAATATTGTACCTCCTGAAAATGGAAATTATTGGTGTTGTGTTGTTTTAGTTCCTTCAGATGCCATTTATATTCAAGGAAGTCTCAAAAAGACTTTGAATGAAATAAAATGGTGAAATTGTTCAAAGTGTACTTAACAACTCCTTTACTTACAAAAAGAAGTCTTCATCTAATAGAATATAGAAGGGCCGATCTATGATTTAAGACCATGGGTGATAATTTTAAATGGCTCTTAAAGCTCCTTCCGACTGTGCTGCTGAATTTCAGTGGTGCAACTGCTGAAACTTGTTAGTATGCCTTCCTACTGTTTTGTGACAGGAAATATATGAAATCTGTGGTCCTAAGTGTGGTTAATGTAGTTTAACAATAATCCCACCCCAAACATTTGAAACCCCCATACTTGTTCACAAACATGACGCAGCTTCAGTGCCTCATTTATTGGGGCCTCAGTCCCTCCATATTACGTGTGGCCCTAGGCTATCAAAAGGTGATCTCCTTCTGAAATAGAATATATAGAGACAAGTGGCTTTCTGGTATTTAGTAGGTACATTTCTTGATTCGCTCTAGTTCTACATGGTGACCATCCAGCATTCTGTAGTCAATGGGAAGAGAATTATTACTAGCAAGGACACTTCCACACAGGGACTAGCCTTGCCCCTCATAACCTAAGAAGTGTTTTAATGCTGCTGAATGAACTGTTGTCTTCTTCACTGCTCTCCATCCTCCCACCGAGCCAACCTCTCTCTCTCTCTCTCTCTCTCTCTCTCTCTCTCTATATATATATATATATATATATATATATATTTTCACTCACTCACTCACTCACTCACTCACTCACTCACTCACATTTATATAGCCACCCATCTTGTCCCAAACTCTGGGTGGATGTGATGGAATCTGAGGGTGACCTTGGAAGATTGGGGGGGGGGGGGAACGATCAGATAAAAGAGAAAGGAGCCCACAACAGAGTAAAGGCCAGAGAAAGAAACTTAGGAAGGACCCGCCCTAAACTACTTAGGCGGTAAATATGGAGGGCAGATATTTGTACTTTCAGACGTGCGAGATTCTGTTAATGTAAGTACATATATTTCTTACAATAAAGTAGAATTAGCTGATCTGGTCGTGTTTCCTATCTGGTCTACCTGGGAGGGCTGACAGTGGCTCACAACCAAAAACCATATTCCTTTGAGCTGGCTAGTAGGGGAGCAGAAAAAACAGCCAGCCAGTGCTCTAATCCCATTCTTATTCTCTCCTTGGTGTTTGAGATTCATACTAGGGAAAGAAACCCAGCCAAATGTGGAGTGGTGAAGTCATCCCTCAGAACAACTAGGGCGAACTGGGAGAAGACCCCAAGACCCCACTGCAGCCTTGTTTTCATAAGACAGCATGGCTGTCTGGGGAATTCTGGGAGTTGAAGTCCATACATCTTAAAGTTGCCAAGGTTGAGAAACACTGCCTTATATAAAGTAGAAGAGGGGATGGGATTGCTGTAGTATAAATGGCATGTCTGGTCTTGATGGAGTAAGAAAGTGAGGGAAGAAGACAGTACGGAGGGATAGATGGATGGAATCATGCAGCTTCATACTGAACAGAGATCTAGCTCCATGTGCAGTAGTGGAAATAGTTTTTCTCCCAAAGTTGTATAAGGTGATTTCCAAAGTAACCCTGAGATGGAGAAGACACACTGCCTAGGACCTGCTAGATGGCAGAACCTGAAGGGAAGGGACCTGGTGTGTACCCACCCTACTGGACCTGGTGGAGCAGGCAAATGCCCTTGGGGAGAGGCAGTCCTGCAAATAACAAAGAACTAATTTCATTTGATCTCTGTGTTTCCCAAATCTTCATCGATCACTTCACCCCAATGCTACATAAAAAGTTGTGGGACTTTTCAGAATGTGGGTGGAGCATGAAGAACATCTTCCAAGCCTCAGCCTACCTCATTCAGGAGGGTCCCTTCCTCTCTGTGTAGGTAAGACCTCCAGCTGTTTTAGACTTTGGCTCCCAAAGTTTCATGAGGATAGAGAGCTGATTGCAAGATTAAAGGCTTCTGCCCCGATGTATGTGTTATGCATATTTTCCTAGACATATAACACACAGACCTACGTACATAAGCATCACAATTCATTCTATACCCTCCTCCACCCCATGACATCCTCTCAATCTGAATTGATATAGAAGACAGAAGAAAGCAACCAACTTTTCCCCCCTCCAGTGACATGGATTGCAAGTCACTACTGCAGGAATATAGTCACTGGGGAGTTGGCAGATGTCTTGTTTCTACTGCCATTAGTGTCAAGGAAAGAGTGGTCTACTGCCTACCCTCGATGATTAAACTAATCAGCTGATCAACAGGAAGTGGCCAGGGAGATTTTCTTGCCAGCCAACTGATCAGCCGGGGGAAAAAGTTCACTTTTGCAGTCAGCAACTGCATATAGAATTAAGAGCAGAGATAAATTGGAATCTCTAACCTACATGAGAAGCTGTGCTTTATCTCAGATTCCTCAGATCAGTCCTTTCCTGCAGAAAGGACTGAGAATGTAGCTTTTATGGACACAGGGCACATTTACACATCCCTTTCTCCCCAGCATGAGGTTTCTCCACTAAGCATTGTTCAATGCACAATGTCATCTTCAATCTACCCCTGGACCACTGCAGGGGCAATTTATATCTGCATCTTCTTATTCTGCATCAAAAGTGGTATTTTCTGACTTCTGCCAGCATAAGCACTCTGTGCACTCTGACTGTGGTACTTCATTTCATTGTGGGCAATACCTCTACTCCGGTTTGCTAGTATATGCTGTTGTGGGCACGTCTCTTCCCTCTGGACACTGGTAGCTGTCCTCCAGGGGCATTTGGTCTTGGGCTGCTGGACTGGCTGCCCCTCTTCAGAAGCAATCTTCCCACATAAACCCTGACCATGCTTGACTTTGTGGAGCACTTCTCAGGTTTAACATGGGCTCCTTATTTCCCTGAAAAAAAACCCCACACCAGTATACCAGTTGCTGTATGGCTGAGTCACCATTGTACCTTGAATAGTTCAATTATTGGCTGGTGTGAAGGGGTAAGGTGGCCGCTGCTTTCATCTTCCCCTTGCCTTGCAGAGGAATATTCCATGTAAATGCAGTAAGGCAATGCCATTTTGCTTGCTGTAATTCTGAGAGCACCATGGGATACTTCTGGTTGCTGCAGCCACTGAAAGACTTGCAGGTGTGATGGAGCTGGGAGCTGAGGGAGTAGAGAGCGCATTCCAGGCAGATCAGCGTTCTCACAGCTTGCACAGCTTGGAGAGTGTGGGGGGGGGGGTGAGGAAGAAAGTTAGACTAGCACCGCCCTAGATTCCCAAGGGTATTTTCCCCCTTAGCTCAGTTAGGAACCTTTAGTCTGGCAAGATTCTGTGTATGGTAGAAATAATAAAGAACTAGAGTTGAAACTCCGACTCAGCGTTGTTTCTCTGCCAATTACCTTGACATCAAGTCTCCAAAATAGCCTAGTTGACATGTTGGTAGGTTGGAGGATACTGAGAGCTTCACGCAACCTGTCAGTTGGGCTATTTTTAGACAGAGGTTTAAAGGTCTTACTGAAGACCAGGGACAGGTTTAGTGTTCTTCCTGTCACTTGGACTATCAGCGGTAGACCTTTGTCCAAAAATAGCCCAGCTGACAGATCATTGGAGATCTGTTATATGGGCAACCTGAAAGGTGCCTAAGGACTCCATCCCAGGGCCTTGCCCATTCTTGCAAAAGACTGACTACTATACTTTGAGGGTGATTGGTGGAGTTTGGTGGGAGAAGAAACAAAGCTGAGAAATCTTGCCTTGGGCGCTAGGAAACATGGGTGGTGTGGTGGGTGGGGTTGGGAGACAGGAACAGCATTCTCCTCACTCCTCACTTCTCTTGCCATGGATGGCAGAAGAAGGTGGGCAGAGAAGAAGGATAATGGCTGCTTTGATGCCAGTTCTCCCATCCCACAAATCCATCACTCTGAGCGAAGGAGAATCGACATCAGACAACCTGCAGGTCTTCCAGAACCAAAGGAGGTATCCCCCAGCCTGCCTTTCTCCTCCCCACTGCTTCTTATATATAGAGAAGCCCTAGCTTGCTTCACCACTGAGGCAGCCTTGGTTGAAAGTGTGGTCAACCAGCTCCCACACTGGATCACAGCACTTTAGTGCTGCTGTGAGTTACAGCCAGAATTCTGCACTAATGTTAGAGGCAGGCTGATTGTACTGAAATCAGCTGCTGTCTAACTTGGTCCCACTTACAGCCAGGTACATCAAAGTACTTCAGCAAATTTTTATTTGTTTGGTAGTAATTTTAAAGGTTTTGTTCTTTGTAGATTTCAAAGTTGGCTGTTTCCAAGCATACCAGAAAATCCATTTGATTGGTGCCATCTACTGTATGCTAATAAATGCTGTACAGGTATTATAGAAACATTTATTAACATTGCAGAGCAAAATTATGTTTTTTAAACAAATAATACTTTACTTCTAGCCCTTTTCTTTGATGGAATTAAACCTGTCAGCTGGAAGCAACATTCCAACCTTGCTGGAGATGTCATAGCCCTAATTCTCACCTGTCAGTGAGAGTTGAAGGTAGTATCTGCACATCTTTCAATTCTTCAAGATTTTTCTTAAAAATATTCCAAATAACATCAACCTCATTTAAAAAGTTTTCAGTGCTGCATTGCCATGAAAACTAGTTTATTTTGCTCTGAACTATTTTTGCATAATTAAATATTCCAAACAGTAGCGTTATCTCCATATAGATGGGTGTGAAAAAATGTAATGTAATGACCAGAGTTTTTTTACCAGCTGTGCATTTATATGATTAACCTGACACTAATCCTGCTCTCCCAGTCATAGGGACACACTGCTGTCACTTCAGGTCATATCACTTACTCCTGAGGAATGAGTAGACAATGTTCTTGGAATGGATGAGGGTATTATTTTTATGGTTGTGATTACTGTGATTTATTATGTTTAATTGATTATAACAATGTGAAATATTTATTATTGTATTATTGGAGGGGTTGCTTACATGCTGCTTAGAGTTCTATAGAAATGGCATAAAAGCATTTGCAGTAAAACAAAACATTTATACTGCTAGTATATACAGTAAGTATCTGATGACCCAGTATTTATTCTCATCATAATGTATTGTGATTTCCAACATTTGGAACTGGAAGTTCCATTTTATGTTTGCAACCTAGTGACCTTCTTTCATTTTGTGGGTTTTATATTTGAGGTGTCACTGTAGCGCTAGTCAGATATATGGCTTAAAATATGCGGGGAAGGGAGCATACACAAACTGTTCGTGGCAGGCTCTATTTGCACAATCAGAGGGTTGATAGGACACAACACCCACATGTAGATATTTATTTATTTTAATTTTTATCCTGCCTCTATTATTTTTTATAAATAACTCAAGGCAGCGAACATACCTAATACCCCTTCCTCCTCCTATTTTCCCCACAACAGCAGCCCTGTGAGGTGAGTTGGGCTGAGAGAGAGAGAGACTGGCCCAAGGTCACCCAGCCGGCTTTCATGCCTAAGGCGGGACTAGAACTCAGTCTCCTGGTTTGCCATTGGCTCCTTCCTAGGCCTGAGAGACAGGGACTGGCCCAAGGTCACTCAGCCGGCTTTCATGCCTAAGGCGGGACTAGAACTCATGGTCTCCTGGTTTCTAGGCCGGTGCCTTATCCACCAGACCAAACTGGCTCTATTGGCATAGATTTATTCTCTGTTGCTCCCAAGGTAGGATCTAAAATAACAGGAAACATTACAACAAGGAAAGTGAGGGCACTGATTAAATGTCCAGTACAAGCTGATTGACAGGGAAGCATATTCTTTAAGCAAGTGGTTGGATCTTAGTTGCTAGAGATTTTGAAGCAGAGGTCTGATTATCATGTATGAGAGATGCTGTAATAGCAGGGCTCCTGCATTGGCCTGGGGTTGAACCAGATGACCTTGGTGATACTATTGGGATTTAATAAACCGAATGGCATCACGGGTAATTTGGGGGTGGGGGGGAAGTGGGGAGAAAGAAAGAAAAAGAAGTGTCAGAGAAAGCAGAAGATACCAGTGAGAGGCAGAAAGAGAATTAGTCTGGTCCTGTCCATTTCTGTCTCTAATTCTATCCATCTCAGTATACAATTTTTTTATTTTATTTATTTATTGTGGTATTTATACCCCACCTATCCCCTCCCTACAATTTCCGAGAGGCTCTCATTTAGGTTGTAGCTTTCAGTGACTCTGATATATTCTCTCAGAAATTGTACCAAAAGCCCATTGGGGACAGAACCACTATTTCTTCATGTTGTCAATACAACTTTAATATAGTTATGTCTATTGGCCCATATCAAGATAGCAAAGATGTTTTAATTGAAAGTATTGGCACTGCCCTTTTTGGTGATAATACTTATATTAAAACTTCTATTACAACAAGAACAAATCACCAAATTCACCACCTAATCATATGAATGGAACTAAGGTATACATCCCATATTCCCATCAGAAGAATTGCCTTGCTATATTCAAACTAATGTTAGCAAATGTTTCATGTTTGATTTGCTTTTTAACAGAGCAAAATTTTCTGGGGAAAACCCAAAACATATTGTAGATATTTGGACCCCAATTAAATCAGTTTTCATGCACACTCCATAATGATTATCCAATCACTTTGATACCAAGGGGTCTGGAAACACTTCTTCAGACTAACACATTTTTTTAAAAGGCATAAGCTTTCACGAGCTACAGTTCACTTAATCAGATGCAATGGACTGGCTAAACTAATGTAGGATTTAAATAACACATTGTCTCAACAAACATAAGTTTTTAACACATTGAAATTGTTAAATTGATAAGGTACTTGTAATCTGTCTACATGTAGCCTTCATCTGCAATAACCACCCTGTTTGTTCCTTCTTCTTTCCTTCCAGTCTCATCCCAATTTAAATCCTACATCAAGTTAGTCACCCCATTGCATCTGATGAAGTAAGCTGTAGCACACGAAAGCTTATGCCTATTAATAAAATGTATTAGTCTGAAAAACTGCTACCAGAGTCCTCCTGATTTTTGGCTACCATAAACTAACATGGCTCTCCTCCTGCAATGTCTTTGATAGCAAAGCTATCTGAAGTTTTTGCACCAAAGAAATGAAGATATTTGTTGCTTACATGTACTGCACAGCTATGATTTTGTGTTCAGCACCTACTAAGGATGAGAAGTAGGTACAAAAAAATCCAGAAAACAGAAAAAGGGCATTTGGTTATTTTTTTTTCTTCCCCACGAAGCTACAGGAAGTCGAGTGGCAGTGATTCATTTATGTAGCCAAGGGAAACCCATCTCTGGTGTCTCAAAGCCAAAATTAGAAGATGTAACCATCGTGTAGGTCTACCACATACACCAAAATGAAGCTCGCCACTGACAGCACATCTCCTAATGATCCCTCATTTGTGATCCAAATTTACTTCTGCTTTCCACAAACTAGTAATTATATAAATTTCCCTGGCCTAAGTTACAGGATTCCAAAATCCCAATATGAAGTTGAACTCATTTCAACCAGGTGGGCAGGATTATGAGTACAGAAGGGCATTTGCTCCTTTTTTTAGTAGTTAGAAGTTGGTAAAATAACAAATGAAAACATCAGTTTGGTTGACATTCTGTACCACAAAGTGGGGGAGACAGTTCCTGGAAGCAAACTTCCTTACCTCTTCCTTCCCCCAGCAACCTTGATCGTTTCTTTGAATTTGCTCCTTCACAGAAGGCGACTTGGGGTCCTCCCAATGTTTTGGATTACAACTCCCACAGTATTTTGTTATGGTCATGCTGGAGCTCTGGTGATGTTCTTTAGCTTAGCTAGTGTGTTCCCATTAAACTACTCCCAAGGGGTCTTCATGGAGTTCCTGAAGGAAGGGAACAGGTGAGTGACTGGAGGAATATTGTATGTGGGTTAGAAGCAGTCTTGCATCTGACTGGGTCAATATTCCCATGTTACAAAAGAAAATGTACTTTTCTACTGCAATTAAATTTAAAACTATATCCACATCCTGAGCCATTACTTTTTTTAAAAAAGGAAACCATCATAAAACAATATGAAAGCCAGTGAACAGGGTCCTTGGATGTTGGAGATATTGGAATCAGTGGTCCAGGCATGAACCGCTGTCTAGCTGAGGCTATCATTACCTGTCTCCCTGGCTCTCCTTATCTTTTTTCAAGACACACTCTAGCCTACTCCCACCCACCCAGATAAAACATATCCTTTAAGATCCAGACACAGGTGTATTGAGTGTCCTTCATACATGGCCTAGAGTGCAGGGTAGAGGTAAAACTTGGGAGACTCTAATTTCATGTCAAGGAGCTACAGTATGTCAAAGGTGTTTGTTGCAACACATTTTACTTCTTTTTCCTTTGGCCCAGTGAAACTCCAGAAAACTGGAGAAGGTAGAAATTAAAGAGACTGAACAGGTAGAAAGTGAACCAACATAGCCCTTTCCCTCCCAAGAATATATTCAGTGAGGCAATTTCAGCTTTGGGTTCAATGAAAGTAAATAGTGACCCCAAAACTAAATTACTTTTCTTGCAAGCTCAGGTGTGGGTGCCCGTTTGGGAAACATGGACTTCAAGGCTGAAGATCACTCTGCAGTCCATTCATACATTTAAAGAAGCATGGCTCCACAAAGAAGGGAATGAAAAACAGGAAGGGCTGAAATTATGTTGATTCTGGGACTGGATGAATGTTTTGCAAAGTCAGGATGGTTTCCTTGCTCTAAAAGCCAAAGTAAATGTTCACCTGAATAAGCTAGAAGGAACTGCTATCCTGCTTCCAGCTACCTATTTTGAATACTCGGCTCTACCTCTGCTTGTCTTCAGCACCATGATGGACCAGTTCAGTTCTGGAGAGACTATGGAACCATGTAAATCTGAGAGGTCAGAATGCCAGACAGCAATACCGGTTTGAACCCCATAGAAAAATCTGGCTGTGTATGCCTGATGAGTCCCAATACAGGATGAAACCGGTCACAGACTACCTCCTGGTAGCCAGTGTAAAATAAAAACACCGCACAGGATATGCACTGTGTAAAAATAGAGACATTTCCCTCCTCTGTGGGGTGGTGGAGGTGGAAATCATGTAAACCTCACATGTGAGGACATGACATAATGCAACAGCTCTAGAACTTAATGGAAGCTGGACTGTATACACTATTCTAAGAATAGATTCTATGGATTTCTATAAACAGACACATCCTATGGATATTAACAACTCCAGCTGGCAAGCCAACCACAACCCACCCCTGCAAAAGCTCATTCTCCTCCTTTTTAGGATTTCACTTATCTTTGCCATTTTTCAAAGAGTTATGGAAAGCCTTTGAGCAGATCAGAGTCCTTTTGCTAGGATTGAGAAATGGGGGCAGGTAGACTCTCCTCCTCCAATAGCTGCCTGATGATACGGACCAGTCGATGCCTAGCCAAGAGAGCAGCATAGGAGTTGTGTTATATCTTACCCTGAGTTTTATCTGATGCTAAGATGGAAATGTCCTACATGAAAGCAGCAGCATTAAACATATTTCAGCACATACCCCTTGTCTTATATGTGAGCTCAGTACTACAGAACATTCATTATTTGCACTGCAGGCCTAATATAATGCAGCTGAAACAATCTCTGGTAAATGTTTGAGCATGTTTGCTTGCTGCTCACTGAGATCAAAAGGGTTCCTCACCTGCTTAGCATTCAGCACATTTCACAAGCCACAAGGGGAAATGATCAAAGGCGGTATGTATTGTTTTTTACAGCTCGGGGATCAGGGACTTTTCTAGCCAGCCTCTGACCACAATTCAGAAAGTTACATGTGCTGAAGTCGATCTCACTGCCTTTGTTGCCAGCATTCACACACTTCAAAAATAAAATAACTAGACTCCCTAATCCCTTACATTTAACAGCACAGTGTCTGCATCTGCCACATACTGATGAGTCACAATGAATTAAACCCCCCCTTAAGCGTTTCCAAGCTGCTCTGAAGCCATTTGCCATTGTCTGCCCTAGCTGCTATTCACCAAACCTGCGAATGAGGCACAGCCTCTCATTCATATAACTAGACCTTGTTTTCTTGAATAAAAAGGGGGAAGGAGGGAAGGTTCCACCTTGCTTTGCTTTCGTCAGCATTTTTTCGGTCTAAAAAAGTAAAACAACAGCAACAATGCTGCTTACCATTCTATGGTTCTTGCCATCTATTTTCAGTATATAGGGAGGAATTCCTTCCTGTTTAAAATAACAAGCCCTCGCCTAGAGAGGAGAGCTGGCCAAAATAACAACAAGACTAAAATGAAGGGGCCTTCGCAAAGAGATCATTGTGTCTTGATTAGGGTCAGCCTGGTTACAACTAAACATTGTGCTGCTGTTTATACAAAAGAGGGTTGCCGTAAGCCTTAGCCTTTAGGCTTTCCAAAGTCTTTCCAAAGTCTTTCTTTAGGCTTTCCAAAGTCCTGCCATTGGCGACACACCAACGGCGGCGACGGTAGCGGCGCGGTGGTGGGCACGGTGGTGGCGGCGTGCACGGCAGTGGCGCGGCGGTGCGTGCGGCGGTGTGCATGGTGGCGGCAGCGGCCTCGTGTTTCGTGCTAAAACCCAGAAGTGCTGATGGCACGCAAGTCCTGAGAATATACCAGGGAACAGCAGTGGTGGAGGAGAGAAGTGGCAGGGAGGAAGAGTGGTAGTGGTAGCAAGAAGAAGCTTGGGAAGATGCCATTTGTGCACCAGAGAGATCCAGGAGACTAGCAGCTGATCCAGAAGGTTGGCAAGTGTGCACGGCAGTGACTGGAAAGGTGCCTGAGGTTTCTGCTCCGTGCCTGAAGCAGCAGCAGCCAAGGAAAAGGGAAAAAGCACTGTTAGAACTTCCAATGTTTCACCCAGTAGCTGGCCCAACCACCCGTTGATCAGAAAGGCAAGGACAGTGCTGCAGCACAAGACAGCTGGGCATGCAAGTGATTTGGGGCCAAGGCTGATTGGGGAGGGGCAGGGGTGAAATAGAGGAACATAACTACTAATAGCCAAAAGTAGAGCTAATGCAGTAGAAATCAGACACTATTCAAAATATATAAAGGAGTTTAAGAAATTAGAATGGCCTTCTTTAGCCTCTTGGGAGGAAAGCAAAGCGATTCAGTACTACGCATGCGTTTCTCCCGCTGGGAGAATATAACAATATGTTATAACCAAAGTTCTTACCCCATTTTATCAATGTAAATGATTTTTAAAAACAAACATGACTATTGTTACATATTTGGATATGATATTCACAAGCGTCTCTTCATTTTGGACATGAGTTTTTATGGATTTTCCCTTGGAGCAAAACAAAAGCTAGGAGATTTCATTTGATACAGTGTTTATGCTGCTGGTAGGATTTGAATGCCCAGATACATACACACTGGAATCAATGGTGGAATTATTTTATATTCCTAAATACATGCTGCTTTTTTGGTCTATTTCTTAATATCCAGTAGTTATAGTGTGTCTTTTGTCAGCCAAGCATGTCTTTTCCAAGTTAAGATTATGGTGGCCTTGAGATTCTCATATGCCGCCCCACTCCACAGGGAGGCAGGACCCATTCGAATGGTCCGCCCCCGGCGACTAATGGACCCTATGAGGTTCCAGAAGGAGCTGGGTGGTATACCCGAGGATCTATTGCACGGTCCAGCGGAGGTCCTGGCCGCAGCCTGGAATAGGGAGGCGGCCAGGGCCTTGGACAGGATCGCGCCTGTGCGGCCTCTCTTGCCACATCTGACCCGATACTCCCCATGGTTCACGGAGGAGTTGAGGGTCTTGAAAAGGGCTAAGAGATGCCTAGAGCGCTGCTGGAGAAAGACAAAGACTGAATCTGACCGAACACAAGCTAGAGTCGCGGTTAAGACCTACCTTGTGGCGGTAAGAGCGGTGAAACGTCAATATTTCTCCGCTCTTATTGCATCCGCAGATTGCCGTCCGACGGCCCTGTTTAAGATAACACGATCACTTTTAGGGAAGGTGGAGTCTGTGACCCACCTACAGGGCCGTGCGGAAGAATTTTCTAAGCATCTGCAGGATAAAATCGCTCAGATCCGGTCTAAGTTAGACTCCAAGCGTGAGGCAGAGTCTGGAGAGATGCCCAGGGAACGTCATTACCCGGTTATCTGGGAACGGTTTGATCCTGTTGGACCTAAGGAAGTGGACAGGATCCTCCGAAGTGTGAAGGCCACCACATGCCATCTAGACCCTTGCCCTTCCTGGCTGGTTCAAGCAGCCAGGGAGGTGACCTGTGGTTGGGTCCAGGCGATGGTTAATATATCTCTGGAGCAGGGGGTGTTTCCAGATGCTTTTAAAGAGGCGCTGGTATACCCCCTGCTCAAGAAGCCATCGCTGGACCCTACTGTATTGGGCAATTTTCGTCCTGTCTCCCACCTCCCCTTTTTGGGGAAGGTGGTTGAGAAAGTGGTGGCCTTGCAACTCCAGAGGATTCTGGATGAAACGGATTATCTGGACCCCTTCCAGTCAGGTTTCAGGCCGGGATATGGGGTGGAAACTGCATTGGTCGCACTTACAGATGATCTCTGGCGGGAGCGGGATGGAGGAAGTGCATCCATCCTGGCTCTCCTTGACCTCTCAGCGGCCTTCGATACCATCGACCATGGTATCCTTTTCGAACGGCTCAAGGAGTTGGGGGTGGCCGGCATAGTTTTGCGCTGGTTCGCCTCCTTCCTCTGGGGCCGGTCCCAATCAGTGGTAATAGGAGATGAAAGATCCAACTCTCGCCCCCTCGTTTGTGGGGTGCCACAGGGTTCGGTTCTTTCACCTCTCCTATTTAATATCTACATGAAACCGCTGGGTGAGATCATCCGTCACCATGGGATGAGATATCATCAGTATGCTGATGATACTCAATTGTACATCTCCATCCCTGGTGAAGTAAGTGATGCAGTGGCCGCCCTCTCTCAGTGCCTGGAGGCTGTGGGGGTCTGGATGGGGAACAACAGGCTTCAGCTGAACCCTGGTAAGACGGAGTGGCTGTGGATTGATGGTTCTTCTAGATCTGGGAAATTACCATCTTTGGTTCTGGATGGGGTTGCACTACCCCGTTCGGAATCAGTGCGGAATCTGGGGTCCTCCTGGACTCACGACTCCTGCTTGAAGAGCAGGTGGCAGTCGTGGCCAGAAGGGCCTTTGCACAACTTCGTGTTGTGCGCCAGTTACGCCCTTTCCTAGATCAGGAGTCCCTCCGTACAGTCACTCATACCCTGGTCATCTCTCACGTAGATTACTGCAATGCGCTCTACATGGGGCTACCCTTGAAGGGTATCCGGAAGCTTCAACTGGTCCAAAACGCGGCTGCGCGTGCAGTTATGGGTGCCCCTAGATCGGCCCATGTGACACCTCTGTTACGCCAGCTGCACTGGGTGCCAGTGTGCTTCTGTGTGCAATTCAAGGTGTTGGTTATGACCTTTAAAGCCCTACATGGCATGGGACCAGGCTACCTGAGGGACCGTCTCATCCCCATGACTTCAAACCGTCCCACTCGATCATGTAGAGAGGGCATGCTTCGGACCCTGTTGTCAAGGGAGTGTCGCTTGGCGGGGTCCAGAAGGTGAGCCTTTTCCGTGGTGGCACCCACTCTTTGGAACATTCTGCCCCCAGAGGTGAGACAGGCCCCATTGCTCCTATCCTTCCGGAAGAATTTAAAGACCTGGCTGTGCCGCCTCGCGTGGTATGGGAACAGGAATAGTTCCTCTTGGGGATGGCTAGTGCCATAGAGCCCTTTTAAAGAGAACCATCTATCGCCTATTGGATTTTTATATTTAATGTATTAGTTTTGTAATGTATTTTAAATTGTAGTTACTTTTAAAGATTTTAAATTGTTGTACTGTAAACCGCCCAGAGTCCCCCTCGGGGGAGATGGAGCGGTAATACAAGTTAACATATAAATAAAAATAAATAAATAAATTATCACTGTTTCTCTGGTGAACCTCCCTTACAGGGTTATAGGAGGATAAAATGGGAGGGAGAAACATCTGTGCCTTCTTGAAGGAACAGAGAGACTTGTATTGAATAAATATTTGTTTAAAATCATGTCTAACCATTTTTCAGCTTGATTGTAGAATAGGGGCAGCTCTCCTTGTAGACTGGAAACTTCTGAGTTGGGTGCAGTGAGGATGTGCAAAAAATGATTCCACTCTTTCATATCTAAAACTTCACTGTTTACTTATTAGTCCATTAAAGTCACATAGGCATTTGGTTTTGTTATTTTCATTCACTTTTACTTCCCATTTCCTTTAAAGGGATACCAAACTGAACTACTGCTGCATGTCACTTTTTTTAAAAAAAGATCTAATTGGAATAAAGCTCATTTTTTGTTTCTCCAAAGATCAGACAGATCTTTGAGGCCCTATTTTTAGGCAATTTATACACAGGCTTCTAAGACAGTAACACATTTTTACAAGAAATTAAAGGAACTTTAATTTAACTGACATTAGCTATTTATGTGAACTTAAAATAACGAGCTTGAGTGTTCTGGTTTTGAGAGCCAATGGAGAGTGCCTTCAGGACTGTGAAATTAATTCCTTTTGATCTTATAACGCAACTAATACAACAGATTCTTGTTTGTGTGTACATGTGTGTATGTGTGTGCATACTGGATATTTCAGAGATTGTTTAAGACTGGATGTAAGCACTTTGCTGCTGGAGATGCAATTTAGTAACTGTAACATAAATTCTTACAATCTGGATTTGTCGTATTATTGGACTGCAGTTTGGACTGCAATCCACAGGACTGTTAACATGACTTTAGAACAACCACCGTTGGTTAAGGATGCGTGTCTTCTGTTCGACTGTATCTCCAGCATCTGGAATGTATCAAGACATCAAGAACGGTGACTTTTTTGTGTGGGTGGTGGTGGGGTGGCCAAAAGAATAATTATACAACATTGGAAGGAGAAGTACACACTTGACTTGAGCAGTAGATGGCTGATACATGTTGTCTGTCAACATTTGCCTTAGGTGGGGTTTTTTCTAGCAACAAAGGGCCAAAGAACAGGAATTCTGAACAGTTTGGTCAATTTGGATGGAGTTCTTTATATCCCCCAGGACCCATTTTTTTCTTCTTTTTTTCCTGTTTTGCAATTTCAGATGTCGGATTATGTTGTTAGTTCAGGTTATGTGTGTGGATTTTTCTTTTAAAATTTAATTAGTTTGACATTATATATTAAAAATGTTCAAACATTTTGTTGTTTCTCCAAAGATCAAGCAGATGGGAAAACGGCACTCTGTTTCTTGGCAATTATTTAAAGCATTCATATGGATACGCAACAATCATGCAAACTTTTAATGAAGCCTTCTGCAGTTTAATATCTTCTTCCTGTGGGCTGGAGTGCAACTCTCCCAAATTCCAATTATTGAAGAGGAAATGTAATTCTATAAATTAGCCTTTCCATGCTTGATTCCCTTAAGATGTTTTGGATTATAATTTCCAAACATTGATCATAGTATCACAGAGTTAGAATGAACTGTGCAGTATCTACTAACACATTTTGGACCAATGGCTATCCAACTTTTGTTTGAAGATCACCACTGAAAAGGAACATGTTACTTACTTCTGAGACAGCCTATTCCAATTCCTCCTACTATCAAAACTTGTAGTTTCAGCCCCTTGGTTCTGGTGACTTCCTGGGGTGACTTATATGACACCTTGTTAGATATCTGAAGACCGCTATCATATTTCCTCCTCTCAATCTGGCAGGATTGATGGGAATTACATATTAAAATGTCCAGAAGGCACCAAGATGTGGAAATGTACTCTAAGCCATAAAGGAAAACTACAAATGCCTAATGAAGGAAATGGTAAGGAAGGACAGGGCTTCAATAAATGCTTAAAGAAAATAGAAAAGCCGTTTGAGAACTGCTTTTCCACAAAGTCAAACCTCATTCTCCAAAGATAGATACAGGTAGTCCTTGTTTAGCAACTGCCTCGTTTAGCAACAGTTCACTGTTACGATGGTGATGAAAAAGTAACTTTGCAATCAATCCTCGCATTTATGACCTTTGCATGTCTGTAAAGCAAAGGAAAGCTGAAGTAAGGTCATTAAATTGTGATGGTTCACTTAGCGACTGCTTCGCTTAATGACTGAGTTTATTTATTTATTTATTTATTTATTTATTTATCTATCATATTTATATCCCGCCCATCTCCCTCTCAAGGAGGGACCCTGGGAGTTGCCAGTCCAATTGTGGTAGCTAAAGAAGGACTACCTGTAATTTATCGGGGTGGGTGGGGACCCAGTTCCCTGCCTCTCATACAGCCTGCTGCCACACCTAAAGGGTTCTATGTAGATAGAAATCTCCTTAGAATGTTAGGTAGCTTTGCAAAAATGGGCTTTGTGTTGGAGACTGGAACTTTGCCAAAGCCTACAGAAAAATTCAGTTTGAACATAGGCGGACTAAACAGGTTTGTTTACAGGCCCTACCCCCAATAACTCAACCTTTCAGTTTCTGGCCTAGTTCCACTGAGAAGCCAAGGTCTGAAGGAGGCTTCTGCTCATTTTCATTTGTAGAACTCTCACACTAATCAGTATCCTACAGCAACATGGCTGGAATCATATTGCTACTTATTTGGAATGTGTCAAATTTATTTCTGGATAGAGGAGAATAGGATCAGCTATGAAATTTTACAAATATAAAGCTGACCATGATTCTAAATTCAGTTTATAACCTTTTCTCTGATAACCACAACAGCTGGATTTTTGTTTTAAAGTCTGAGATCATCAAAATGCCAGATTACACGCTAAACACAGAACTCTTGTATACACTGTAAAATTGCTATAGGAACCGCTCTTCCATCCAAATAATTTCCAGAGGTGTAGCCCTTTACTACATTTGCTGTAGTCTTCTGCAGCAAATACAACAAAAAGTCTTGTGGCAAATTAAAGACTTAACACATTCAGTATCAAACAAGCTTGCATGGATCACAGCACACACCATCAGATTAACGGTTCTGAGAAAAGAGCATTTCACATACAAACAGCTGTTGTTTGGGAGGGAGAGCAAGGAATAGAAAACAATCAGAATATCTTAGAAGGTGACTACAAACAGAACAGAAGTTGGGTGGGACACAGACATCCTTGCATTGAAAAGCATTTCCAGTACAAGGAGCGCAATAACACCTTACTACAGTTTTATTGGATTTTTAGTAAAAGTTCATTTTATGGGGAAGATACTTGGGAAAGAAACAATAAGTATGTGTGCAGGGGAATAGAGTTCATCTTCTGAAATGGACTTTCAGCATCTTGTTGCCATCACCTATTCACCCAATTCTGCTTTTGGGTGGACAATCAGCTGGTATATCTCAGATAACATAGGGCCCTTTTAAACATCCAAACATCATACCACCGCATCTTGGATTTTTATATTTAATTTTAATATATTAGAGTGTTTTATTGGGTTGTTTTAATTGTCGGATTTTAATTTTTGTGTTTTGTAAACCGCCCAGAGTTCCCTTGCGGGGAGATGGAGCGGTATATAAATTGAAACATAAATAAATAAATAAATAAATAACTGTATTTAGACCTGTGCCCGACATTTACTCATTCTTATCTAGGCTGCTTATTCAGATGTTGGTGTTCCAGACATTGGTTTAAGCAAAAAACACAAAAAGTGTCTGAGCTTGATAGAAACACTAGATAATAAAGACTGTAGTGTGGCAGGGAATTCTGGGGGTTGTAATCCAATAAATTGGGGAGCACCAGGCTGGGGAAAGCTGCAATAGGCCATAAGAGGATACAGTAACTTGCTGAGTATGATTAATTAAATGAAATGAGGGATGTTTTTAGCAGTTCCATATGAATACCCTTTCACGGTAGACAGCTTTGATCAAAATATAGCTAATGCTGAAACACCTACATCTAGCAATAGAGAGAAGCTACTATACCCTTCTGACCAAGGAAGGAGTTCTAATGAACATGGCTAAAGTTTCAAATCTGCTTTTTTTAAAATGAGTCAGATACAACCCAGATTTAAGCCTCTGCATGCAGTATTTTCCACCCACCATCTGGAAACCTTGGCTACATATGGGTTTAGATCCTGGAGCATAAATTTTTAATTATATTCCTTGGGGGCATTACATTTTTTTGGTGACTGACAGCATTTCCATTTATCGTCAGCTCTTTTATTACCACAGTCAAATGCTTCCTTCCTCTTCCTCTTCCTCACCCCACCCTGCATCTGTCCTTTTAACATTTACCTTATGCACAGCATCAGGCCTTGGTGTGGATGTTATTTATTTATTCATTCATTCATTCATTCATTCATTCATTCATTCATTCATTCATTCATTCATTCTTTAACTTCTATTACCGCACCATCTCCCCCAAAGGGGACTCTGGGAGGTTTACACACATAAAAATTAAAATTACCTATAAATAATTATAAAATACAATATGTAATTATTATTATTAATAAAATATATAAAATCCAAGAGGCTATACAATAATCTTCTAAAAGGGCTCTATGGCACCAGCCATCCCCAGGAGGCACTATTCCCATTCCCATCCCAAGCGAGGCGGCAAAACCAGGTCTTTAAGTTCTTCCGGAAGGACAGGAGCGACGGAGCCTGCCTCACCTCCGGGGGCAGAATGTTCCAAAGGGCAGGTGCCACTGCCGAGAAGGCCCGCCTTCTGGACCCCGCCAAGCGAAACTCCCTTGACGACGGGGTCCGAAGCATGCCCTCTCTACATGATCGAGTGGGACGGTTTGAAGTTATGGGGATGAGACGGTCCCTCAGATATCCTGGTCCCATGCCATGTAGGGCTTTAAAGGTCATAACCAACACCTTGAATTGCACCCGGAAGCACACCGGCACCCAGTGCAGCTGGCGCAGCAGAGGTGTCACATGAGCTGATCTAGGGGCACCAATAACTGCACGCGCAGCCGCATTTTGGACCAGTTGAAGCTTCCGGATACTCTTCAAGGGTAGCCCCATGTAAAGCACATTGCAGTAGTCTATATGGGAGATGACCAGGGCATGAGTGACTGTACGGAGGGATTCCCGATCCAGGAAAGGGCGTAACTGGCACACAACACGAAGTTGTGCAAAGCCCCTTCTGGCCACGACTGCCACCTGCTCTGTTACCTATATAATAAAGGACATCTCTGTTGCCAAAAAGAAAACCATAACTTGTTAAAGCTGTAGGCAGTTATTTATTTGAAAGGGTTTAAAGCTGGCTTTACATGTTTATAGCTGCAAAATCCCTAGATGTAAAATCATCAAATGGCTGTGTAAGGACATGGATGAGGTTAGAAAGGTCCCTTCAGAGCATCAGTTTTACTCCCAGCGCTGTCTAGAGCAGTCTTCCGATGTGACTGCCTCCAGATGTGTTGGACCACAACTTGAGTAATCCACTAGCAACATAGCCACTGTGACTGGGGATAATGGGTATTGTTATCTTATGTATGGAGACAGCCAGTTGGGGAACATAGAAGCCTAGGAACACCACAGGAATCTAATGTCTATTAGTGTTAATATAGTGTTAACTTTGTCCCCAGCATTTGATTCTGAATATGACATTTAGCTGTTACCATATAGCAAATCAATATTTGTGGACATGAGAAGGCAATAAGGACCCTGAGGAGCTTGGGGACAAAGTTTTTTGAGCAAGGTTTGGAAAAAGGTTATCCTGGAGAAAAAAGGGAGAAAATCATTAAGAGATATTATGAAGCCATTTTAAAATTTTAAGGGTACGGTATAGAGCAGTGTTTCTTAAAGTGTGATCCTAGGGCCCCTGGGGGTCCTCCAAGACCCTCTCAGGGGTCCTTAAAATCAAAATTATTTGCCATCCTATTGGAAAAATAATACAATATTAAAATCCCATCAAACCATCATGAGAAGCAATAGTGGCAGCAAACGTGTCAATTTTAATTTGATAAATATTGATAAATATAACCCATGCAAAAAAAACGCTCTTTTGGTGTCCACCATACTTTTTAAAAGTGGGAAGGGGTCCTGAGAGAAAAAAGTTTAAGAAACACTGATATAGAGGACAAATTAGTTTTCTTTTGTTCTGGTGCTTATGTCTTTAACCAGAAGGTTTAAATGGCAAGAGTCAAGTTAATAATTACAGTACAATTCAAGCTGTTTGTCGGATTGCCTCAAAACTGGGGAAATCCATTAAATGGATTTAAGCAAATGTGGATGACTACATATCCGGTATGATGTTCTAGTGGATTTCTTGCATCATTTATAGTCCGTGAGTTCTAGTCCCGCCTTAGGCATGAAAGCCGGCTGGGTGACCTTGGGCCAGTCACTCTCTCTCAGCCCTATGAATGAGCCAATAGCAAACCAGGAGACTGAGAGTTCTAATCCCGCCTTAGGCATGAAAGCCGGCTGGGTGACCTTGGGCCAGTCACTCTCTCTCAGCCCAACTCACCTCACAGGGTTGCTGTTGTGGGGAAAATAGGAGGAGGAAGGAGTATTAGGTTATTTATAAATAACCCTGAGTTATTTATAAAAATAATAATAATAAAGGTGGGATAAAAATAAAATACAAATAAATAAAAATAAATAATTCATAACTACAGTATTTCTTGCATTAACAATTAAGATAAGCTCGCTGTAGTGAGCCAGGAGGTGTATGGGTCTAGGATCAGACACCCAGAGTTAAGTCCACCTCAGCCATGAAAAAGTACTTTGTGACTTGAAGCCAGGCATCATTTCTTACTTCAATCTATCTTGCAAAACTGTTGTTGCAGGGAAAAAACTGGAGAAGAGACTGCTAAGTAAATGACCTTTTGTTCCTAGAGGAAAGGTAGGATATATATCTAACAAATAAATAAATATAGAGTAGCCTTCCTTCCTTCCTTCCTTCCTTCCTTCCTTCCTTCCTTCCTTCCTTCCTTCTTTCCTCCCTCCCTCCCTCCCTCCCTCCCTCCGTCCCTCCCTCCCTTCCTTGAAATTACAAAGTTTGGTTAGAAAATGATCATAATAAAGGAACTCTGTTTAACATCTTTGATAAAAATACAGCTAATGTGGTTTGTATTACAGTTGGCATGGAAAATTATTTCTTTTTGTATTTGAGGCCCATTGATATAGCATGGAAATTAAATAAAAAGGGGGAGTGGAAGAAAAAGGAAGCAGGAATATATTGTTTTTCAAGTATTGCAAATCACTCCACAAAAATCTGCAGAGAAAAAAGACTATGTGTGTAGACTCAGACTTGTTGGAAAGAAGTGAATGAAATGCAAAATAATCCTGCAGGAAGGAAGGAGGGCTGTCTATGAATGCTGGGTCTTCAAACACAGTGTCAGAGCCCAGATGGGCAGATCATTCTCACCTGAAGTAAAGCAAGCAAGGTGAAACTGTCAGCTTCAAAGCTAAAGAACATACCCGTTAACTGGTAGGAAAGTGTGTTCAGGCCTTGCCATCCCCACTCTGGCTGTAGAGCAGAGCTTTCCAAACTTTTCATGTTGGTGACACACTTTTTAGACATGCATCATTTCGCGACACATTCTTACAGCAGGACATCATTTCGTGACACGCTTACAGCAGGGCACAAGGCAGGCACTAGGACCTGTGTGGAATCACAGCAGGTTTGGAGGCAGCAAGGCACAAGGCACTAGGACCTGCCTGGAATCCTGGCAGGGCAGGTTTGGAGGCAGCAAGGCACAAGGCACTAGGACCTGCACGGAATCCTGGCAGGGCTTGGAGGCAGCAGCAGCCGCGACACACCCAGACACTGCAGCTGACACACTAACGTGTCCCGACACACAGTTTGGAAAGCTCTGCTGTAGAGGAATTAGACCTAGAGCTGGAATCAAGGCTACCTAGCCTGCAGGAATGCCATCAGCAGTAGCAACAACCGCAAAAGAAGCTGCTTTGCAATATTTTAGCAGCAAAAGGTAAATGTCTGCAAGGCCGAGAGGTAGCCACATTCAAGAAAAAGCTGGGGATAAAGCTGAGGTTTCACAGTTTGACCTTGACATATCAGGGCTGATAAGCTTCAGCAGCATCTGGCTGGGGACTGAAAGAATCTTGGCCATTTATGGCACTCTCAGAGTGAGCTTCAGTGCTAGACAACGTCTGTGATCACTGCTACCTTGTTGCTTTATGCTGCTTCTTGTATTTGATCACTCTTGGACAGCACCCGATGCACTGCAATCTTGCTCCTTGAATCTGACCATCTCATTCAGGTCGCTTAGTAGAACTTTGACACTCAGTCTGAATCAGTACATCGCAGGTCTGCCCCTTCCAACTTAGATTGAAGAGTGGAACTCAGTTTATGGTGTGATGTGCAATTTACAAACATTAGTGCCTCTGTGATTTACCACCAGGCCATTTATATTTTGCCAAAGACAGGTTAGGCTGTGAAACACAGTAATCTTTCTGCATAAACCTTCTTGGAATGATTTTGTGACCATGCCACATCGTTCAGTCATTTAACTATTCTGGGAAGTACTGCTGAGAGATTTTCATGGGCACCGCATACCCTTAATAATGTAAGTAAGTACTACTTCTTTTGTGCACATTTAAAATAAATTCTTAGAGAATAATCATAATAATCATCATAATAAATCCTCTTTCACCAACAGTGAAGAATTTCATGCAAGTAGGTGTAAGATTTTGCAAAAGCAGAAGCAAGAATGTTAAAAGAGTTTTTTGATGGAGTCTGTGGGATCTGGGAAGACATATAATTGGACACTTACTTGAACAATGCTGGATGCTCAAGAAGTCCTATGTATGCCTCTTATCACCATACATATCACCCAACTCAATCACTGCAATTACTTTGTTTGTAATGAAGCAGAAAGCAAAGAAGCATGTTTTTTTTTCATTTTTCATTACTCACCAGACTCTACCTTTCTGTAATTTTTCAAATTCCTTGGTTTGATATACCTCAGTGATGAGTGCCATTTTCATACACTTTCCATAAACAGATAATATATAAACAAAACTCATGAAGAAGACCAAACCCATCTCCCTCTTCACCAGTTTAAGGACTCACCCACCCACCCACTCCCACACACAAACAAACACTGCCTGGCAGGCTGCTTTATTTTCTAGGACCTGGTTTGTTCTGGTAATCATTTTCATAATCCTTCTCCTCAGAATGAGAATATAAAGATAGTTTTGACTTAACCTCGACTCTGTAGTTTTCAGGACACATTTGTGTATTTTTCTTAGCAACAGTATCAAACTGGTATGCTATTATTCTCAGCCCTCGGACTTCCTAGAGAATATAAGCATTTAAAAAAAAAACAAAATCCCAAATTGTTCGTCCCTCCTTCCCAAGGCTACTTATCTAGACCCTGGCGAGATATCCCCTCAAAAAATGGCTAATAGGCTTGCATCTTTTGCTGAATTTGGCTGAAATAATTTTAAAAGAATTGACATTAAATAACAAAAAGATTGATAGCACAAAACGTCCTAGACTTATTTGTATGACATTTGATCAGGACCATTCCTTCCTAAGAACATACTTTGCCTGCCATGTTAGTAAATTCTGTCTAAGAAGTTGTAGGCCTTTGTTGACTTACACTGATCGTCAGTAGAACCACAAAACTGTTCAATTTTTCAAACTCAGCTTTGGAAGATGAATCAGGCTGCCTTCAAATCATCTCAAGCAAGTAGATCTTTATTATGAACCACTAGATCAGTGCCTGTACCACATCTTACTTTAGTGCACACCCTAATCTTTCTCTAAAGTTTCTTTGTCTAAAAATCATTGCATGAGAATGATATCCTGGAATTAAAATTCTCTCGAAACAATTATGCAGTCATTTTCATTTGGTGGGATAGATGGCAATTCCTTGCCTCCCTCTCATTACATTTCTGTCCTCAGGGTACAAACTGAGACAATGAGACTTCTGTTAGTCATTAAACAAACAAATACGAGAAAAGGCTAACTGGGAAAGCAAAGCAGGAAATTCAGTACTTTTGACTTTGTACAGAATTGTTCAGAGGTGACAGGTTGTCCTTATTATCCAAGGTATTATCACATCTTGGACCTTGGACATATTAATTTGCAAGTTCTTTCCAAATAGTTCATAGATTCATAGATTCAATATTCAGACTAATCATATTTTGATACTTTCAGTGACACATATTCATTTGGAACCCACTTTGGTCTTAAAACCTTCATAAAACTTTCTCAAAGTCAATTCCAGAGATTCCAAAATTTAACAATGGAGTTCAGAGTTCTGTTTAACTTCGAAACCACCGACTGGCAGAAAGAAGGCTGTTTTACCTTCTGGTCAAATGTGGGAAGAATTCTGCTTGCCAGGAAATGCAGAGTGTATATAAATAATCAATTGACCACATAGTCTACTATATTTCTTTTTTACACACTTGATATGGAACCAAAGTTCATTTCAATTTGACAGCCTGCTAGTCACAAATGAGCCAAGGTAAATTAGATATTGTAAAACGAGAAATGGTCAGGTTAAAAATTGACCTTCTTGGCATTAGTGAATTACACTGGAGAGAGGATGGCTATTTTCAGTCTGAGGAATTTACCATCTATTACTCAGGACATGACAACACACATAGGAATGGCGTGCCATTCATTGCAAGCAAACTATTGTCCCAAGCAGTAGAAGGCTTTTCCACAGTAAACGATCGCATAATGACAATCAGAATTTGCACTAAACCCATCAACATCACCGTTGTCAAGTTTATGCTCCAACAACTGATGCAAATGAACCAGAAATTGAGGATTTTTATGCCACTATTGAAGTTACGCTGAGGACAATCCCAAGAAAAGACATTATTTACTTACTTGGCAATTTTAATGCAAAAATCGGCACCCAAACAGAGGTATGATTCACTGGAAGTTTTGGGCTGGGAGAAAGAAATGTGGCAGGTGATCAATTGGTACAATTTTGCCAAGAAAACCAGTTTTGAATCATGAATACATGTTTTGAACAGCATAAGCGTCGCTTATACACATGAACCTTGCCTAATGGACTTCATCGCAATCAAATAGACTAATTCCTATGCAATCAACGTTGGACCGGCTCAGTTCTAGCAGTCAAAACTTATCCAGGTGCAGACTGTGGCTCAGACCATGAACTGCTGGTGGCCAAGATCAAAGTCAAACTCTGTAACATCAAGAGGACAACGCCACCAAAAAAGTTTGACATCACCAAAATTCCTTCACATATGCAACTGAAGTTAAAAATAGGTTTGAAGTTTTGGACACTGCTGAGAAAATGCCTGATGAACTATGGCAAGAAGTTCAATCGCTTATCATTGGCACAGCAGATGATTACATACCACGCAAGAAGGCAGAGAAAAGGTGTAGATGGTTCTCAGAGAATACCATCCAAATAGCCGAGAGGAGAAAGGCAGCTAAAGCAGTGGGCAATTGTGTAGAAGTAAGAAGATTGAATGCTGTTTTCCAAATGGCAGCAAGGAAAGATAGCGAAGTTTACTGGGAGAAACATTGCAAACAATTAGAGGAAGACTATACAAAAGGACACACTAGGAATGCTTTTGCATAAATCAAAAAGATTCAGGTACCGTTCAAGGCTCTCAAAGGTATCATCAGGGATAAGCAAGGGAAAGAATTGTCCAACCAACAAGGTGTCATTAATAGATGGCGAGAATATGCGGAAGAGCTGTATGCTACTAGTACAGAGGAGCAACATCGAAGAGAGGGGGATAAGGAAACAGAACTAGAACCAGCCATCCTTGATGAAGAAGTCAAGTGGGCAGTGAACCAACTGCAAAACAACAAGGCCCCAGGAGTTGACAACATCCCTGCTGAATTGTTAAGGCCAGTACCAACTGCAATTATCAGAGCTTTGTGCCAGAAAATTTTGGAAACCAACACATGGCCACATAACTGGAAACAATCAGTGTTTATTCCATTACCAAAAAAAGGGGGATTCAAAGGAGTGTTCTAACTACCGCACTGTTGCTCTCCTATCTCACGCTAGCAAGATTCTACTGAAAATCATACAACGCCTGGCTCCAATCATCGAAAGGGAACTGCCAGATGTCCAAGCTGGTTTCCAACGGGGCCGTGGCACCTGTGATCACATTGCAAACGTTCGATGGATAATGGAAAAATGTCGCGAATATCAAAAGAATATTTATATGTGCTTCATTGACTACAGGAAAGCTTTTGATTGTGTTGACCATGACAATCTATGGAGAGCCCTAGCAGACCTTGGGGTGCCACTACATTTAGTGAAATTGATGAAATCACTGTATGTAAATCAGTATGGTGACACTGATTGGTTCAAGATCGAGAAAGGTGTGCGACAAGGTTGCATTCTGTCACCTTTCTTATTCAACTTGTACGCCGAAGTGATCATCAGGAAACTGGAGCTAGACGAATCAGAAATTGGGGTAAAATTGGCGGAAGAAACATCAATAACCTTAGATACGCGGATGATACAACCCTCGTCTCAGTAACCCAAGAAGGCCTAAAGCACCTAATCATGAGACTCAAAGAAGAAAGCGAGAAGTTTGGCCTCTTTCTGAATATCAAAAAGACCAAACTGATGACAACTGCAAAGAATGGAAACAACAAAATAGTAATTGATGGAGATGATGTGGAATGCATGGAAGAATTCACCTTTTTAGGATCAGTGGTCAATCAAAATGGTGAATGTAGCCAAGAAATTAAACGCCAAATCATCCTGGGTCATACAGCAATGATGAGTATGAATCAAATTTGTAAAAGAAAGGATGTCAGCTTGACGACTAAGTGTAGATTAGTCCGCACTATCGTGTTCCCCATAACTACTTATGGCTGTGAAAGTTGGACAATGAAAAAGAAAATTTGGACCCAAATACATACGTTGATGCAGAGTATACTACAAATACAGATTCCATTTAAACCAGAATTATTTCTGTTGGGAATATTGGATTTACAAATAGAAAAACATTTTGTTAGAATTATACAATATATGATAACAGCAGCAAGACTTCTTTATGCACAATTTTGGAAAACTCGGACTTTACCAACAGTACAAGAGTGGATGTTAAAAATTGATGGACATGGCAGAAAATGATAAAAAAAAAAAAGAAAAGAAAGAAAGAGGTGGTTTAGAAGCTATGACTTGTTTGATCTTTACTCCGGGTAAATAGTGGGTTTTTTTTTCCTTTTTAAAGCAACAACAACAACAACCACTTCTTGATGAATGGAAAATGTGGAACCTATGTAAAAAATGATGCATCTCTGAAACCAGAATTAAAAAATTGTTGTCTGGATTCTGTTGATTGACACATTTACAAGCAGGAGTGCACAAAGACCAATGTAGTAAGATTCAACACCAAATACAAACAAAGTGAGCTAACCTGGAGTATAGGTAGGTGCTCGATCCCTGTCAAAAGATGGCATTTTATCTTTGTGCAGCAATAAAATGGCTTTGCCAATTACAGTGAAGGCCTTTCAGGTGCAGTTCCCATAATAACAACCCATAATAGCCACTGAAGTGCTCCAGGTTCATTATTTTTTGAGCAACAACTTCATGCCCTTTCCAAATTCAATATGTGAGGATTGCCTATTATAACATTGCTAATGAAATTATCCCCAGACAATAGTCATCATCTTTCTCCAAAGGATCAAATAGAAAGACAGTCTATACCAGAGACATCATCCAATTGCCCGAGCAGAAGTACTCTGCTGAAAGGTACAACAAATTGCAGACCACTTACTTTCTGCTTTCAGAGTTTCAGGGTGGGAATGGGGTAACCTGGAGAGGCTGTTTCTGCTACACTTCAAGATGCATTATGCTCTCTGTTGAGAGAGAAGAGAGGTGAGGTTTCTACATAGTCAGTCAAAAGTACCTCCAAACACACTACGGCTTTTGTGCCACGTTCTTCGGAGTCCTCTTTTAGTTCCAACAGAAACTGCTTTTTGGTCAAATTAGTAATTCTTTCACTACAGTACAGAGTGCAGCCACTGTCTTTATTTCAAAAGAAACTAGCCAAATGGGAGATCCAGAATTGTGTTAACATTTTGCTAGCAATTAGCATTCCAGTTAGCTTTCTCCTATGGTGCTGCTAAAGGCTCATCATCACATTCTCTGCTAACCATAACATGAAGGTGCCTGGCTAAACCTTTTGAGAAGGCAGATCCTCAGCTCAGCTGCTACCCACAGCAGAAGCAATTTAAAGTTGTCATTAGCTGCTCCAGAAGCAATGAAACCCTGCAGACACTACTGTGCATCACTATACTTCCTCCTGGTTTTATTACTTTGGCGTAGTTGTGGTATCATTTTGCCTTCTTCTCTCAGCTTGTTCCCAGCCACCGTTTCCTTGCAACATTTGCTGATTTGGGATGTATGGGAGCTCTGGCGAAATTGGATGAGTCCTGCCTGTTTCTCCTTTCAGTCCCTGCTGAGGGGTATGAGCTGAATTGGGTGCGGCAACTCACTGCCAGTGTTGACATTCCCTTACAGCACTTACTGATCCCCCGTTCCCATTTTGCCCCACAACCGACTGTAAGGTCGTATAGTGGAGGGTTGCAGGATGAAGCAAGTGCTTGCTTTCTGAAGAGCTTCCTCACACTTCAGCCTGCATCTCTCCACTATGCATGTGATCTGTCAGCTGGATAATTTTTATGGACGTGGGTTTAGCACTACTCCAAAAGCATGGTAGACCTGTTTTTAAACCAGAGCTTTCCAAACTTTTCATGTTGGTGACACACTTTTTAGACATGCATCATTTCATGACACACTCTTACAGCAGGGGACAAGGCAGGCACTAGGGCCTGCGCGGAATCCTGGCAGGGCTTGGAGGCGGCAGCAGCCGCGACACATCCAGACACTGCAGCCGACACACTAACGTGTCCCGACACACAGTTTGGAAAGCTCTGCTTTAAACAAACAGGTGTAGTGCCCTTCCCTGACCCACCAACTTCCATGCTTTGCTCAGGCAACTTGAAAGTGACCTAAGACTCTTCCCTAGACATCTGCCCACCATCACCCAAGCCAGTCCCATGACACGCAAAGACAATTGGTGCTTAGTTTTTTCTGAAGCAAGCAATGCCTGAGGAAGGGGAGATGCAGTCAGAGGAGCTAGACATTGCTGCCGTGCATTAACACTGAAAGAAGAGCACCAGTCTCCAGCCTCATCAGTGAGGGAGAAGAGAGTGTGGATGTTCAGGCAGCACAAATTTTGCCAGCATACTTTACTCTCAACTCAAGGATGGGAGGAATGCCCATCAATGTGGCCATGAGGAAAAGCCCTGAATTTTAAAAATAATCCTGCTGCATCGCTCATTATTAATTGTTGCCTTCATCTAGTTCCCCCATGCTATGGACCCTGAAGACATCACTCTATTGTTCTTCATGGCAGGGCTGGCCTGTTGCCTATTGCAAATAGGAAGTCATAATTCTGAGCCTCTAGCAGACTAGGAAGATTTGTTCTATCCCACGTGCGGAATATTGTTTTTACAAAAAGAAAATTCCCTTCTGCACATTTAGGTACCTCTGAGTCTCATGCCCTTTGCTTATATATATTTTTATATGGTAGCTGGGCACTATATGAAAAGAATTTACTGTACAGCATGGTGACACTGAGCAGTTGCAGATAACTGGACTCACTTGTTCAAGATATCTGATTCCCATCATTCACATACGTTAAAGCTAACTGGGGGGGGGGGACAAGCTTCGGAAATGCTAATTAAAGGGCCAGTGGGTCAGGAGTATCAAGAGCTGGGGAAATCATTACCAACTGGTGACTTAAGCACAATTTCTTGTGAGCG
The DNA here is from genome assembly GCA_023362775.1 of Charina bottae. Taxonomy (NCBI): domain Eukaryota; kingdom Metazoa; phylum Chordata; class Lepidosauria; order Squamata; family Charinaidae; genus Charina; species Charina bottae. Next base: position 2,676,461 of record JALMGJ010000022.1, read on the forward strand.
TCTCATTGAATGGAATACAACTTATGGCTAAGTAAACATTTTTATGATCTTCCTGATGATAAACCTCAGAACCTCAGGCATTTGGTGAACTCTCTCACCTCTAGAAAACAAAGAGGATTTTTCTGTTTGAAAATGAAGTCATGTTAAACCTTGTACCGTACAGCAAGACATTTAGCAGATTGTGTGTATACTCTTCAAAGAACTTGCAAAATCAAATACGCATGGATACCATGATACTATTTCCAACCTGTTCAAGGCTAGCACACCAAAGCTGAGTTAAAAACCATCTTGATGGCGGTTGGCCCTATGCAATATTGTTTGCAGCCCTAATATATATGTTCCCTATGAGATTGCAAGTTTGCATTGCATATTGAACCAGTTTTGTGCTTTCTTCCTGATGTGTTGGTTTGTCACATGCAGTTTGTTTATTCTTCCTTAACAAATAGTTTATTTCAGGTTTGTTGTTTATTCGTTCAGTCGTTTCCGACTCTTCGTGACTTCATGGACCAGCCCACGCCAGAGCTTCCTGTCGGCCGTCACCATCCCCAGCTCCCCCATGGTTGAGTCCGTCACCTCCAGAATACCATCCATCCATCTTGCCCTTGGTCGGCCCCTCTTCCTTTTGCCTTCCACTTTCCCTAGCATCAGCATCTTCTCCAGGGTATCCTGTCTTCTCATTATGTGGCCAAAGTACTTCAGTTTTGCCTTTAATATCATTCCCTCAAATGAGCAGTCTGGCTTTATTTCCTGGAGTATGGACTGGTTTGATCTTCTTGCAGTCCAAGGCACTCTCAGAATTTTCCTCCAACACCACAGTTCAAAAGCATCTATCTTCCTTCGCTCAGCCTTCCTTATGGTCCAGCTCTCACAGCCATAGGTTACTACAGGGAATACCATTGCTTTAACTATGCGGACCTTTGTTGTCAGTGTGATATCTCTGCTCTTAACTATTTTATCAAGATTTGCCATTGCTCTCCTCCCAAGAAGTAGACGTCTTCTGATTTCCTGGCTGCAGTCAGCGTCTGCAGTAATCTTTGCGCCTAGAAATACAAAGTCTGTCACTGCCTCCACTTTTTCTCCCTCTATTTGCCAGTCATCAATCAAGCTCGTTGCCATAATCTTGGTTTTTTTGAGGTTTAACTGCAACCCAGCTTTTGCACTTTCTTCTTTCACCTTCGTCATAAGGCTCTTCAACTCCTCCTCACTTTCAGCCATCAAAGTGGTATCATCTGCATATCTGAGATTGTTAATGTTTCTTCCAGCAATTTTAACTTTAGCCTTGGATTCATCAAGCCCAGCACGTCGCATGATGTGTTCTGCGTACAGGTTGAACAGGTAGGGTGAGAGTATACAACCCTGCCGTACTCCTTTCCCAATCTTAAACCAGTCCGTTGTTCTGTGCTCTGTTCTTACCGTTGCTACTTGGTTGTTATACAGATTCCTCAGGAGGCAGACAAGATGACTTGGTATTCCCATACCACCAAGAACTTGCCACAATTTGTTATGATCCACACAGTCAAAGGCTTTAGAATAGTCAATAAAACAGAAATAGATGTTTTTCTGAAATTCCCTGGCTTTCTCCATTATCCAGCAGATATTGGCAATTTGGTCTCTAGTTCCTCTGCCTTTTCTAAACCCAGCTTGTACATCTGGCAATTCTCGCTCCATGAATTGCTGGAGTCTACCTTGCAAGATCTTGAGCATTACCTTACTGGCATGTGAAATAAGTGCCACTGTTCGATGGTTTGAACATTCTTTAGTGCTTCCCTTTTTTGGTATGGGGATATAAGTTGATTTTTTCCAATCTGATGGGCATTCTTGTGTTTTCCAAATTTGCTGGCATATGGCATGCATCACCTTGACAGCATCATCTTGCAAGATTTTAAACAGTTCAGCTGGGATACCGTCGTCTCCTGCTGCCTTGTTATTAGCAATGCTTCTTAAGGCCCATTCAACCTCACTCTTCAGGATGTCTGGCTCTAACTCACTGACCACACCGTCAAAGCTACCCCCAATATTATTATCCTTCCTATACAAATCTTCCGTATATTCTTGCCACCTTTTCTTGATCTCTTCTGCTTCTGTTAGGTCCTTACCATCTTTGTTTTTGATCATACCCATTTTTGCCTGGAATTTGCCTCCAATGTTTCTAATTTTCTGGAAGAGGTCTCTTGTCCTTCCTATTCTATTGTCTTCTTCCACTTCCGCACATTGCTTGTTTAAAAATAATTCCTTATCTCTTCTGGCTAACCTCTGGAATTTGGCATTTAATTGGGCATATCTCCCCCTGTCACTGTTGCCTTTTGCTTTCTTTCTTTCTTGGGCTACTTCCAGTGTCTCAGCAGACAGCCATCTTGCCTTCTTGGTTTTCTTTTTCTTTGGGATGTTTTTTGTTGCCGCCTCCTGAACAATGTTGCGAACTTCTGTCCATAGTTCTTCTGGGACTCTATCTACTAAATCTAGTCCCTTAAATCTATTCTTCACCTCCACTGCATATTCCTTAGGAATATTAGTGAGCTCATATCTAACTGATCTGTGGGTGTTCCCTATTCTCTTTAGTCTGATTCTAAATTTTGCAATAAGAAGTTCGTGATCTGAACTACAGTCAGCTCCAGGTCTTGTTTTTACCGACTGTATAGATGTCCGCCACCTTTGGCTGCAAAGGATGTAGTCAATCTGATTTCGGTGTCGACCATCTGGTGAAGTCCATGTATAAAGTCGTCTTTTAGGTTGTTGGAAGAGAGTGTTTGTTATGCACAGTGAGTTGTCTTGGCAAAATTCTATCAGCCTATGTCCTGCTTCATTTTGTTCTCCCAGACCATGCTTGCCTGTAATTCCAGGTGTCGTCTGACTACCCACCTTAGCATTCCAGTCTCCTGTAATGAAAATAACATCTATTTTTGGTGTATTATCCAGTAGGTGCTGCAGATCCTCATAGAACTGATCTACTTCTGCTTCTTCAGCATCTGTTGGGGCGTATATTTGGATCACTGTGATGTTAAATGGCTTACCCTGAATTCGAATTGAGATCATTCTATTGTTTTTTGGATTGTATCCAAGCACTGCTTTAGCCACTTTATTATTAATTATGAAGGCTACTCCATTTCTTCTGTGGTCCTCTTGTCCACAGTAGTAGATCTGGTGGTCATCTGATGTGAAGTGGCCCATTCCAGTCCATTTCAGTGCACTGACACCTAAAATGTCTATATTTAATCTTGACACCTCACCAATAACCACATCCAATTTGCCCTGGCTCATAGATCTTACATTCCAGGTTCCTATGGTATGTTGATCTTTAGAACATCGGATTCGTCGTTCACCACCAGCACTGTCGGCCGCTAGCCGTCCTTTCGGCTTTGAGCTAGCTGCGTCATCACATCTGGGGCTAGTTGAACTTATCCTCTGTTCCTCCCCAGTAGCATTTTGACCATCTTCCGACCTGGGAGTCCCATCTTCCGATGGTATACCGACATATCTCTGGTTGTACTGATCCATTTAGTTTTCACGGCAAGAATACTGGGGTGGGTTGCCATTACCTTCCCCAGGGATCGTATTTAGTCTGACCTCTCTGCCACGACCTTCCCGTCTTGGGTGTCCCTTCATGGTTTAGCTCATGGTTTCATTGAGGTGCTCAAGCTCCAGCACCACGACAAGGTAACGATCTCCTTTGCTTGAGTTATTTCAGGTACATTCTAGAAATAGCATGATTCCATGGAGATGCCTCACACCCTTACACCAGGTGGATTGCATCTCTGGTCAGCCCAGTTCTCAACTAGATTTGTAACTGGGTTCAAAGATCAGCCTCTCTGAAAGTATATCCCACTGTATCTTATTGGGTTATAACCACAAGGATATGGGTTCTTCAACAGGGTAGGTTTTCTTACTTTGTGCTTTAATATACACACATACTGTACACATCTATAAAATTTAAAAAATGATATTAATAAATGAATGCAGGTTGTATGTCATCTATAACTGATACTGAATGCAATAGGATATCTACAACATTTAGTTGTAATGTCAAACAATGAGCATTTCTCTCAGCAAATATACCTTGATAATCCAATCTTTAAAATTTGAGGATTTCCTTGAGTACGTTGCCTTCTGTGCTTGAAACAACTGCTGTTAAGTCTCCATGAAGACCCTTTGCTTGAAGTCTAAATCTCAAACTGTTAGACACTTAAGAATCATACATCTTTGTCTCATTCAAAATTACAACTGAGTGGTAACTTTTGAAGGAATTCTGGAGGAGGTGCTCAAAGTTTTAGGGACCAATGTAGTTCCAGGCTTATATATTATACTCTCACCCTGAGGTTATGATAACTTGAGTCTTGCTGAAAAATAATGATATTAATATATATTATTTTTCTTCCTAGCACTTTTCCCACATGTGCAGGGTCTGATTTCTTCAGATCAACTGAATGCTGATCTGTTGGTTGCGACAGGAATTGACTGACTGGCTTGTCACCTGAGGCTGAGAGAGAGTGACTGGCCCAAAGTCACCCAGCTGGCCTTCATGCCTAAGGCAGGACTAGAACTCACGGACTCTGGGTTTCTAGCCTGGAGCCTTAACAACTAGACCAAACTGGCTCTCAGTGACATTAACTTAATATGTTATGCCTTTTTCAGATCCTGGCTATAATTTGGCCAGGATTTTCCATCTTCCACAAAGATTTGGCCCGTTTTTCAGCCCAGCAAACCCCATCTTCATGGGAAGAGAGGAAACTTCTAGACTAAATACATTTGGGAGTTCTGTTTATATTATCTTATAATAACACGTGACAAGATTAGGAATGGCTAACAGGGAGATACTTTTGAGCCATGTGTATTTGATAAAGATTATAATTGGGTACTAGACAGTGTGGTTCTGTATGTTACGTTGGAAACCTTTGAAAAAGCAGGGCTTTCTTTGAGAGAGAATGAAGGTATAAATTAACGATAAGAAATAAGAATGTGTTGGGAACAAATGCATGGGTCAAGAAACAGGCTGGAGAAGAATGTCATAACCTCTTAAGTGTTGTGTGCTCATAAGGGAAAAATGGGTTCATCTGAAGTTAAATTTATTTATTAGGTTTATATCCCAATTTTCCTTCAGAAGTTAAGGTGATATACAGAGTACACCTTCCTATTTTTCCTCACAAAACCCCAGTGAGATAGGTTGGGCTGAGAGAGAATGACTAGATCAAATCACCCAGTAAGCTTCCAAGGCTGGGGGTGGACTTGAACCTAGATTTCCCAGTGCCAGTCCAACACCTTAACCACTATATCATACTGGATCTGAAAAAAATTAAGAACAATTTTCAGAAGAACAATGGCTCCATCTGAGGTTGAATGTCTTTAGCCTTGTCTCTAAACCATGCAAAACAAAAACAAACGAACAGAAATAACAAGATGGGATGACCTGACTTATCTGGAGATGTAAATGAACCCTTCTTTCTGCTGTATTGGTTGATTGAATGGTAAATTGACATTATTATCCAATCCTTTATGTTACTGATGCATGGCATCTGTAATTATTAATGAGCTTACACTCCCAATTGCCTTAACAAAAATAAATTAAAGTCAAGATGAACAATACTCACTAGGGCAGGGCTTTCCAAAGTTTTCCCGCGGCGACACACCAACCACTGTTGGTGTGTCGCCGTGGGAAAACCCGGAAGTGCCGCCGTTGCGGCAGCGCGCAAAAACCCGGAAGCGCTGCTGCCGCTTTCAGGTTTTTGCGCGCCGTCGTTGGTGTGTCGCCACGGGAAAACCCGGAAGCGCTGATTATGATCAGCGTTTCCGGGTTGTGTGGCGACACACCAGACTGTGTGTGGTGACACACTTTTGTGTCGCGACACACAGTTTGGAAAGCTCTGCACTAGGGTATATAACTTTAACAGGTCTGTCCCCTGTTCTTTTGGAAGGATAAGAAGACTGTTTAGATTTTTGCTCTATGGTTGTTTCAGTGCTATTAAACCACAGTTGCTAGAAACTGAAAAGGTTGCACAAAGCAAAGTGAGCTAAAGAGAGTAACATATAGCAACCTTTTCCATTTCAACTTGATACTTTCCAAATATGTTGAGATTTCTAGAATTCCCATTTGGCATGGTCACCGACATTTAATTCTGGGAACTCTAGGTGGAAGATGTATACAGTTTCCTGCATTTTCTTTAGTTTGGCAAGGAGAGCTGATGAGGCAAAAAGTGCATTCAGTCTGCTCCAAATGTACAGCATGTTGTAGATCAAATGACTGAGTAATCATATATTCATCAACCCATCTACATAAAAAAAATAGATGCCACAAAGATTTTCTCTAAAGTATGAATAAAAGTAATATTTCCTGGAACTGATGCAAGTGCAAATGATAGATATCACAAAGTTTTTTTTTCTCACAAAAACAATTATATTAATTTTTGTTAGTGTAAAATTTTGCTGGGATACAATGCCAAAGTGTTGAGCTTCTGCACTGTTAGGAAATATTCATTTTTCTTTCTAACATCCAGAAACTCTAGCCAATAAAAACAGTTTTCATTTCCTTTCATATGAGCTCTTTCTTTGGCTCTCAACTGCAGGGTATCCAAGTCCTGGATGAGTGAAATTGGGATCTCATTACAGCCCAGCAGTCTCTGGTTATCTCTTCTCTTTCAGGCAGAATTCTGGACAACCGTTTCACATAGATTTTAACAGTAAAATGGAATTCATTAAATATGCATGTTGAAAGCTTTGTAAAACAATATTGTGGCTACTTGCTTAAGAGAGAGGGAAAGAGGGAGAAGAAAAGAGAGTGACCAAAATGCATGCAGTATTGGAAGCACTGAGGACTAGATGGAATTTTTGCCAAATGCAAATATTTGGATCAGTTCATGGCTCTTAATTTTCAACTATAACTCCGAAAACCAGTGATGCTAACAGACAGGACTGGAATTATGGGATTTAGAGAATAAACAAAAAACAAGTTACCAAGAAGCAAATTATGATTATGCTACAATTGTGCTAAATCAATACAGTTGGGAATTATGGGAGCTGAGGTCTAAAGAAGCTCAAGGGCAGAGCTTTCCAAACTGTGTGTCGTGACACAAAAGTGTGTCGCCACACACAGCGTGGTGTGTCGCCACACCACCCGGAAGCGGCGGCGCGCGCGTGCACGGCGGCCGCCATGCACGTGCACGCCGCTGCACGCCCCCCGCGCCGCCGCACGCCCCTCCCGCGCCGCCACCGTGCGCGCGCGCCGCTGCACGCCCCCCCGCGCCGCCGCCGTGCGCGCGCGTGTCGCCGCCGTCGGGTGTGTCGCCAGCGGCGGCACTTTGGAAAGCCCTGCTCAAGGGGAACAGATTGGAAGGGCGGTTGGAGAGGTTTATGTGAATTCCCTTGGGTCCATAGAGAAGTACCCCTAAAATGGGGACCCTGTCCCCCATTGGCAAGACACCTTCAAGGAATGATCTGTAGGAACATTTCATGCTGGCTGGGATTATGAAAGTTGAAGTCCAAAGTCCACCACATTGAGGAAGACTAAGCTAAATAATTTAGTAGAGTTTCAGAGGAGCATCAAAATACATTTTTAAAAGAAAGATTAATGGGGCAGGAGCATTTACAGGAGATCATCTTGATGGTGAAGCATATACAACAGTGATGGGCCTTTGGTCATGCAGTTGCAGCCACCATCTTGACCTTTTCCCCCCTCCCCCTCCAGATGCCCCTGATTTTGTGGGGGGGGGCATGGTTTAATTTTTAACATAAATATTATGTGAGCATTTAAGACAAGCATAGCAAAACCATTATGGGAAAATTCCTTTTAGTTTCTGCAGAGGATAGCCAAATGATCTACAAGAGGAAGTTATTGGCTGAATCATTTGAACAAAGAAATCATTAGGAAGGAGATAAATGAAGCCCCCTTTCCAGCATAAGTAGGGTCCTAAAATGCTGGATGTGGAATTAAATATCAATGGAAGCAAAAGTGACAGATTTGCATATTCATCAAGGCAGGGGGGATTGAATATTAGCCCCCAAGGCCTGAGTCTGACTCCTTAGGTTTTTTAATTCCATGATGTTGGTTTGGATCAAGTTGTAGACCCAAATATCTGGTCAATATCAGGTTGGGGAAGCTATTACAAAATGTTCTGTAAACACCAAATATTATTAAATAAAAGGATATTATATGGAATCATCCTTAAAGAAACAATAAAGTATAACTGAAACAAAAAAAGTGCACAAAAGATCATGTATGAAACCAGAGTGTGCAAATCAGTCAAAACCTGATTCAAATCAGCAATTTGATTCAGATTTGTAATGCACATTGATTTAAATCAGAAGTCCAAATCAATCTGAGGAAAAAAATGTCCATGTGCACACTTTGTTCAAATTGTCTGAATTCAGAAGCATCTGACTGGATTCAATGATCCCAATCAAATTGCAGTTTGATTTGGAAATTTAATTCAGTTTTGGGATTTAGTTAAATATAATTTGAACTGAATCTTTGAACTGAGTGCCTGCACATTCCCCATGAACACTGGCCTTCTCAAGGTAACCCATCCGGTGGTTTCCTTTATACTATACAGTTGCCGTAATTGGGGTGGGGTTAGGAATCCATTGCCTTTAAGCTTTCCTGCCATAGCAGGGCAATAACATTTTAAAGGTAAAGGATCCCCCCGCACATTTGTGCAGTTGCGTCCGACTCTAGGGGCCGGTGCTCATCTCCGTTTCTCAGCCGAAGAGCCAGCGTTGTCCGAAGACGCTTCCACGGTCATGTGGCTGGCATGACGAGCACGGAATGCTGTTACCTACCCACCGAAGTGGTACCTATTCATCTACTTGCATTTGCATGCTTTCAAATTGCTAGGTTGGCATGAGCTGGAGCTAGTGCGGGAGCTCACTCCGTCACGCAGGCTAGGGATTCGAACCTCCGAACTTGCGACCTTCCGATCGACAAGCCTGGCGTCTTACCCGCTTTACTCTCCTGCTAAATTTCTTCCTGCAAATCAGTTGTTAAAGAAACAGAAGCCCAAAAAGGCACATAGTAAATCTTTCCATATTGCCATAGTAGCACAAAGGCTCAACTACAAGGCTGAGGGAGAAAACCAATCAAGGATGAGTAAATAGTACATGAGTCAAGCTATATAACAGCCTTAAAACAATATCTTAGGAACTTCCCAGCCTTGACCCTCCTAATAGCTAATTGCTTCCTTTCCTGCCAAACTATGCTGTGCTAGCACAGGCCCACTCATCAATTAATCCAGCTTTTGGCCCTTAGGCTCCTTTTACTGCCCCAAGTGGTTCCCCAGAAGAGTCCTGCTTCTGCAGCTTCTGATTATTTTTATTTAAGAAAAATAAAACAGCACAAATATATACCATTAGTTTCACAGGAAATTGCCCTGTCTTGGATTTTTCTGTGGCATATAAAAGAATGTGGAAGCACGTCTCAGTCTGCAGCATTGACTTGGGACCTTGCCCGCTAAGCTCTTGAGATACTCACTCTGTTAGCATTCTATTTGGTCCCACTCATTACCTTCTGCCATCCTCTTCCCCCTCTCTGTTGCATACTTTCCGACTATGTATATACACACACATGTTTTTGGTACATTCTTTCCCAGAAAGTATAAATAAGGCCTCTTCCTTGAACACAGCAAACCCACTCCTTGTGCAAACAACTTAAACAACAGAACTAAGAAGAGTCTGATGACAATGTTTAGATGTAGGTTGGGAGGCTTTTCAGTAGCGGAAGAAATTGGATAACAATCTTTTTCTTCCTTGAATCGTAGGTCAGCAAAGAAAAAAAAACTATACTATGCTTCTCCTTTTGCCCAGGATGGTAGGATTTTTGGTTGTAACCAACACTGCAAAAATAGAAGAGGAGAAAGAAACAGGCTTCCCCAACCAAAGTATCCTTCAAGTCCCAGAATACCAATAGAAGTTAATAACTGTAGCTCAGGGTTGAACGGTGGAATCCTTGGTGTTCTCTGAGCTTGGTTGTTTGCTTGCAGACATTTCATTACCCGACTGGGTAACATCTTCAGTGCTGAAGATGTTGTGCTTCAGCACAGAACATGTTACCTAGTCAGGTAACGAAACTTCTGCAAGAAAACAAGCTCAGAGAACACCAAGGACTCCAAAGTCCCAGAATTCTCAGTAATGCCCATAGTGCCTGGGGAAGTTTGGGAGATGAAGTCCATGCATCTGGAGAACACTCAGCGTACAAAAGTCTGTTCTAAATAAATAAGTAAACACCCACCTCACAAGTTGGTTTCCCTGGTGTTCATTTTAGTCTGGGAGTTCTTTCCTCTTTTACCTATGCCCCTAAAGCAGGGCTTTCCAAAGTGCTGCCGCTGGTGACACACTAGTGGTGGCGGCGGCGGCAGCGCGGCGGTGGTGCGTGCGCGCACGGCAGCGGCGCGGGGGGGCGTGTGGCAGCGGCAGCCTCCACTAAAACGCGGAAGCACTGATACCGCGCTGCTGCCGCTGCCGCCGTGCACGCATGCGCTGCCACTTCCGGGTGATGTGGCGACACCCCACGCTGTGTGTGGCGACACACTTTTGTGTGGCGACACACAGTTTGGAAAGCTCTGCCCTAAAGACATTTATGTTAACATGTAAAGAAACAAATTTTGTGGGAGCAAAAAAGTTAGAGCAGGCACCGTGTTTATGCTCTCCAACTTCTCTAAGTTGTATGAAGTTTCAGGAATCCATTTGTAGGATGTATTTGTAAGAAAGTAGAGTTCAGCTGAACATTCAGAAAAAGTTCCTGACAGTTTTTAACCATGGAATAGACTGCCTAAGAAGAGAACCTTTAATGCAAGGATTGAAGCCGGGTGGCGGCGGCTGCCCTACGTATCAGTAATGCTGCAAAGCAGACCAGTGGTTCTCTTTCTAACTCTTTCCAATATGTGTCTGTATGTCTGCTTGTTTTATTACCGGGACTCATATCTTATCTTACAAGGAGTTCCCAGGATGCCTTACAAATGATCAAACTTCTAACAAGGTAGTTGAAAATCACAAATAAATATAATTAAAAAGACTAGGATAAAAACAATGAGCAGTGATAAAACAATTTTAAATCAGACTAGAAGGTAAGGGAAATCAAAAAGTCTTTCCCTAGCATTGATATGGCATCAAAGTAAGCTTCAAATATCTCAGGTTTCCCTGAGAAGAACTTTTCATAATCAGGGAGCCACTATTAAGGAGACTCTCACTGATAATTACTTGCTACTTGTTAAAAGCTGAGATCAGTGGCATAAGTACGGCAAAGGCAGGGGAGGCACCACCTTGAGGCCTGCAAGCACAGGGAACCCACTAGGTTCCCCCTTGCCTCCACCTCTTTGCCCCCAACCTTCAACAAATCTGATCACACAGGGTAGGGCTACCAGATCTGGGTTGCAAAAATCTGGGCAAACCCAAGATGTAGACATCTGTTTGCTGCTGTGTCTAATGGCTGTCTTGATTTTTGCAGCCTGGATCTGATAACTATAGCAGAAGGCCCTAATATGGGTCAGGGCAGAACAGTGGGCAGGAAAAAGGAGTGAGTGAGTGAGTGAGGAAACAGCTGCCCTCACTGCAGCTGCTACTATGTCCATCTTTGTTGCCATTCCTGAATCAGCTGCTGCCTCAGCCGGAAATGGACATCTCGGAGGCCCTGGTGGCTTCCCCAGTGATTGCTGCTACTGCAGGATTCCTTTTCTCACTCTCTTTAAGGATTGTTCTTTAAGTTCTTTAAGGATTGAGAAGAGTGTCAATGGGCATACATGAAAATAAGAGGTGCTACAGGTGTCATGATCCCAAGTCATGAAGGCTTTAAAGGTCAAAGCCAACAAATTAAATTGAGACTTAACATGTACTGGGAGCTGGTGTAGTTTCACTGTCATGACAACCTTAAAATCTTTCCATAAAGAAAGTTTATTTACCAATGTTCATAATGAACTGACTCACAGATTGGCAGTTTCTAATATGGTGACTGTTGGGGAGTTGCAGAATTGATCACAATTCTCAAATGAATATATGTTGGAGTTCCAGTCTTTGTATTTCAAATGTTTGAGATGCACTAAAATGTTATTAATTGCCCTGTAATATTTGGTTTTGATCAGGTTTTGCATGTGACAAGAGTCCAGTTGTCCAATGGGCCATGCATTGTTCATCCTTACAATGTGCATCGTATCTTAATTCTGCCAAGTACAGGGAACTTACGTATTTCACCCAGAGACAGATGTGAAAAGACCATATCTGAAAGGATAATAGGAAATCCAAAGCATTTAAAAGTCCATACGATTCTTTGTCATGTGTAAAGTCAGTCATGTGGTTCACATGATCCTCAGACTGAAGTGGTGATTATAGAGGCCTTATTCCAGACAGATTTCCCGTACTAATTCTTCAACCCAGTTACTAGAACTTGTACCAGGGCATTTTAATACAATATTGCTATTGACTGATAATTTACACGTGAGAGAGAAAGAAACAGTGGGGAATCTCTATGGTAACAATTGTGCTCATTCAAGAGACCAATAAGGTGGCAGATTGTCTTTCTCTAGCTTCTACCGTACGGATTTTCAGAGCCTCTGTAAGCTTAAATGAACAGCCCAGGCTTCCTTTTGAGGTACTATGAAGCCCATTAAACTGGGTTAGCACCAATAGTCCTTCACCTTTTCAATTCAGTAATATTAATTCATAACATGAAGTATTTCAGGATTCTCACCCACTCATCCCCGATCATCAGTGTATAGTTCAGTGTCACTTTATCAAATATGTCTATGCTTGCATTTCACTAAAGAAATAGCCAAACCACATACTGAGTTAAGAGGGGAATCTCCAACCTGCAGGAAGGAAAAGTAATTAACAACTTGTTTCAAAAACACAACATTCAGATCAGTTAAGAGAAGGCTTAGTCACTGTCTATCCCACTTTAACCTTCATGAACAGCTCATAACAAAGAACTTTTTTTTAACAGTAGTGCTTTTGAGACTCCATGTTGTCTGCAAACCTTTGGGTTGTTTAAGGAAAAGAGAGCATGAGGCCGGGGACTTGGGTCAATTGGCTCTTCCAATATTAAATGTATCAAACTGTTATTGAATTCATGCAACACATTCAAGTTTAAATATCTATGCATTTTTTTTCTAATTTGACTGGGATATACTGTATGCGTGTCGAACTTTGTCCAGATAGTATCTCACTGAACACAAGATGCCTCATTTTCAGTCTGCCAGCTAATCATCTTGAGGCTCCATACTCAGCATGTTGGCATCTGTGTAGTTTGGTACTCAGTAAGAACAAGCCCATAATGATCTGGAAGGAAACCACTGGGGCTGTTCTTACATTCTTTCAGAGCTTAGTAGCAGTGACTTACAACTGGCTAAGTGTTATGAGTAGACATATTTTCTTAATGTAAGTCAAAAAAAGAACAAGAGATTCTTTCAGGATTTTTTCATGTTGTAATATTTCCATGTATTTTGGACTGCAATTGACAGCCAATGAAACCTGAAGCTGTGGAATATTATGGGGACCGATTTGTTTTTTCAAGTGCGTTAGCAAGGATGTTCTGTCTTTGATCCAAAGGCTGAGTAATGTCCTGGAGTTGTGCTTACCTCAACAGGTGCACTTCAGGATAAGAAGAGCCCAAATGGATGGTGCTTTTCTTTCCACATTCAACAAATGATAAGTTGCTTTTTCCCAAATAAGAACTATACCTTTCCCAAACCTAATGTAAATAGTAATGGCTTATATTTGCTGTGCTCTTCACTGTGAAGGAAGATAAAACCCATTGCTGAGGAAAAACCATAAATAACCCATGCTATGCTAATGATACTACTCTCATAGCTGAAAATGAAAATGATCTGGAAGCTCCATAATGAAAGGCAGGCAGCAAAGTTTAAAAAATGGGACTAAGGTTAAATATAAAGAAGAACAAAACTATAACAATAGATATGGCAACCAGCCTTAAAATTGATAATAAAGATTTTGAAATGACAGATAGCTTCTGCCTTTTAGGACTGACAATCAACAATAAGAGAGCCAACAGTCAAGATTTCCATTGTATGATAGCACTTGGTATGATAGCAATTAATTCCTTGGAACAGATACTCAGATTCCATGACATACGTGCACAGATAAGAACTGTGCAGGCAGTGGTTTTCTATGTGACACTCAATGGAAGTGAAAGTTGGACTTTGAAGAATCAGGATAGAAAGAGTATTGATACTTTTGAGCTTTGTTGGAGAAGACTCCTGAAAACACCATGAATAGGAAAACAAATAAATGGACCATAGAAGAAATCAATCCAAAGTTCTTACATGAGGCGCAATAAATCCACTTCCTCATCTGTATGACAACCTTTCAGATATTCGAAGACTGCAATCATTTCAGTCTTCATTACGTTTTCGGTAGGCTAAAAGCATCCTTTAACGATTCTTTATAGAGTTTGGTTTCCAGACTCTTCACCATCGTGATGGCCCTTCACTGAAATCATTCCAATTTGTTATGGTCCTTTTTGAACTGTGGTGACTAGAACTGGACACAATACTCCAAATGGGGTCTGATCAAGGCAGAGTAGAGTGATACAATTATGTCCCATGATTAACCTGTTGACAAGAATACCCAGATTGCTTTCACATGTACTACTGCCAAGCCGAGTTTTCCTCTTCATATACTTGATCCTCATATTTTTCCTACTCAAATACAGGTGGAGATTGCCTTGCTGATGGGCTGGGGGTTGGTAGAATATAATATCCTGCATTTCTCCTCTTAAGAAATAAGAGAGAGAGAGAGAGAGAGCACGCTTAAAGGTGGAAAAGTAACTCTCTAGTTCTCTATCTCCTTTATTACATTTTTAAGTTTCCCTAACTACTGAAGCAAAATCAAGAGTACTGTTGTTGTACCAGCAGTACTAAATGGAATTCATTCCATTTGCTCCATAGAAATAATCAGACACTAAGGTTAAGAGGCATCATTCATTTTAATTTAGTCTTTTACTTTAGATAAGAGATGTTCAAATTAATATTTGCTGAAACTGAATAACTGGGACATAGGCTTTTACTTAGTGTATTTTACTTAGTGGTATTAAGGCCACTTGGATTTTATATTTATTTTTACTTTTATATTTGGTAATTTTGTATTTATATTTTAGATGTTATTTATGCTTATTGTTTTAATGTGCTTGTTATTGTAAACCGCCCAGAGTCCCTCTTTTTGGGGGAGATGGGCGGTGGCAAAATTCGAAAACAAACAAACAAATAAATAAATAAATTTTTGTGGAGTTTGATTATAAATATTTGTTGATTGGGTTGAAAGTTTGCCAGAAAGGAACTGGATTTTGAATAGAAAAGATCAGGCTCAGGGGTGATGTTGGAACCCAAATGTCTGTACTTTGCAAAGTCTTAAGGTGAGAAGGAGGAAATGTTAGGAAGTTGGGCTGTGCCAAACTTTGGAGAAGTTCTTTGCGTTGATGATATTTCAATCATCAATTGAAGCATCATCAGTACAAAATTGGGAACCATCTTTGAAGCTGCTACACCAAGCATCATGGCCCCTGTTACAAAATGTGAAACAGAACTGCCATGGTGCTTCGCTTGGTGGTGTTCCTCCAGCCTCCTCCAGCACTTCCAGTGAGCTACTGAAAACACTGAAAGAGGCTTTGGTGTATGTGCAACAGCACCTTCCATTTACTGGATGCACTGTCAAAGTGAAGCAAAATAACTCAAAGAGGAAACTGTATCATAATTGTGTTTTGATGAGCTGAACAGATTTGCCTCTGCATTGTGAAGTTTCTTAGCAAGGCAGTTTGTGGCTGTACCACACAGGCTTATTAGAGTGGCTTAATTTGATTCAAATAGTTTCCTGGGGTAGCCACGTTAACCTTCTGCTGCTAACAAAGCAAGGAGTCACGTGGCACTTTATAAGTGACCCAATTTATTATCACCCAATACATTCATTAGTCATCAAGATGCCACAGGGTTCTTTCTTGAATTGATTATGGTAGTTTCTGCTAGATGAAAATCTGATTTCATACAATCATAGAGATGGAACGGGCCATTTAGGCCACCCAGTCTACCCCCTTATTCAGTGCAGCCATTCAAATTAAAGCATCCCAGAGAATTGGTAGCCTAGTCGTCCTTGGGTGAATACATTCCCTGAAAGGAAGCCCATCACCTCTCTGTATAACTGGTTCCACAATTCAACTGTTCTTAGTTTTCTCTAACATTCCATTGGAATCTGCCTTCTTATAACTTAAATCCATTGTTTTCTGTCCTTCACTTTGGAAGGCAAAGGGGGCGTTGACTTATTTACTTATTTGTTTAGCAAAGATACAGTATTTCTACCCCACCACAAACAAAATGACTCTCAGTGGCAAATGGGTAAGGCCTTCTAAGGAGAGATGAAAAGCACATTTGCCAACAATTCCAGTATGGAAAAAGGGGGACAGCAGAAGCCCAAAGCCCAAAGCCCATACAAAAGGCTTGACAAGGATCTAAAATAAAAAGGTACACATACCAGAAATGGAAACTGAAACAAGTTCAGCAGGGGGGAAAGAGGATGCCTGGAAATTAGAAACTCCCTTGATAGGCCTCAAGGTGGCTAACTTGAAGAACTTCTATTTAGTGGCTATCAATTCCTTCCTTAGACCAGTTTGTTCAGTAAAGCCTTTTCAGAATTGGATGTAAATGACTTTACCCCTGTGGGTTTCCCATACATGGATTCTAGAAGGACAGCCTTAAATTTCCTCCAAAAGAGAAGTGTGAACAGGGAAAAGAAGGAAGATATATAGACAAATATCCTGTGCAATGTCCAACTTTACTTCTTCTCTTCTCTTCTCTTCTCTTCTCTTCTCTTCTCTTCTCTTCTCTTCTCTTCTCTTCTCTTCTCTTCTCTTCTCTTCTCTTCTCTTCTCTTCTCTCTGCCTGCCTGCCTGCCTGCCTGAAAGAAAGGAGGGAGGGAGGGAGGGAGGGAAGCAGAGCCAGGTTAAAAAAAATAGAAGTAAATGTGGTTTACTGTAAATGTGGTTTCATCAGCCACTCGTTAACATTTCAACACAACAAAAAACCCCACCTAATCTCCTATAATTTAGCTCTATAAATAGAACATTGCCACTCTACCTGGGCACAGAGATTTTGCTTCTATCTGTGCTCCTGCCCTCTGAAGATGCTGGCCACAGATGCTGGCGAAACGTTAGGAACCACAACTTCCAGAACACGGCCACACAGCCCGGAAGACCCACAACAGCCAAATGTGGTTTGGTTGAAGTTTGACTTACTTTTTTTAACATTGCCAAAACACAGACCCACACAAACAAGCACTGTAACCAAAGTAACCAATGGCAGCAGTTTGGAAAGCACTGGTTTAACATATTGCTAAAGACCAAGGTAGCTGAATTATTTATGAAAAAAATTATGCCCACAATTATTCCACTTTTAAAAGCTGAGAGCACTATCTAGAATATGGTAAGCCATGAATTCCATGTGATGAGAAGTGCAAACTCTCGGTTGTCTAGTTTCTTCCAAATTTCTTCAACTTTTCCCCCGAGCCCAAAGTTCCTGCTCAAAATTCACATTAATCAAAATACCATTACAATTTTATTCCACCTTGATGAATCTATAACTTTATATGTGCCCACTATGCTTCCAAGCATGGAGGCATTTCAAGGATTCCAGAATGTCCCCAAGTTCAATTTCCTTAGAAAGAAGTCACTTACGGACTTCCGGGGTGGAAACATGACAGACTAGCATGTCTCCGTGTGCTGGGGACGATGAAGAGGCAAAGACCGGCAGCTGGGCAGTGCACACAAGCTAATGGAGCTTCTCCAGACAAGGAGAAAGCTGTGAGACTGCCCACTTGAGCTCCGGACAGCAGCTCCTCGCAAGGAAACCCACAGGATCCAGAGGGACCCTGTGGGCAACTTGCAAGTAAAGAGCACCCAAAGTTGTGGGAGAAAAAAGCATGCTCACAGCCTCAAGCAAAGCCTGTTTAAAGGACACTGGGTTTAACCAATCCATTTTCTGGAGCACTTTTGGATGGAGAAAATTTAAAGTGTAAAGAGACCTTCAAAGCAGCAGAGTGCCCAAAGCCACCCGGGTGAGTGTACCTTCAACCCGTGGGAAAGATTAAAGTAAAAAGTAAGGATACAACTATAAAGACTTAAAAAGAATTAAAAGCAAAAGGCTTGCTGAGAGTTTGGAATGTGAAAGCTAAAAACGGACGAAGGGGACAGTTAAATTGTCTTATTTAAAGTACTTTTGAATTAATTAAATAAATAATGCATACCTCTGTGGGAAAGAGGATTGTTTAAACTTGCTAAGGAGGATGATTGGCTTGGAGAAATATCGAAATCCCTACAATGGAAGAATGGAATATGAAGATGGCAGAATTAGCAGAGTTGGCAAAACTGACCTGTTTGGTCAGGGACGAAACAAAGTACTTTTATAAAAGACTGGAAACCTTTTATGGACTTCTTGCTGAAAATGGAAAAAAAGTGAAATGGTGATTTCTGGATTTGATGATTGAAAAAGGATTGAATAAGGGCCTGAAGGGATTATTGTAATGTTAAGGAGGGAGGAGGGATAATGAGTTTGTAACTGCTGTAAAGAAGGGCAGAGGTTACTTCTTTAATTATCTTTTTTTTCTTTAACTGTATTGTTTTCTGCACTTTTTCTTTTATATATTTCTGTATTTGTCTTTTATCTACATCAGAGCTTTCCAAACTGTGTGTTGCGACACAAAAGTGTGTCGCCACAGACAGTCTGGTGTGTCGCCACACAACCCGGAAGCGCTGATCTTCATCAGCGCTTCCGGGTTTTCCCGCGGCAACACACCAATGCCGGTTGGTGTGTCGCCGCGGGAAAAACTTTGGAAAGCCCTGATCTACATAAAACTCTTAATAAAAATTTTTTTAAAAGAAGGAAGTCACTCACATTATTGCTATGATATGCTTTGAAATTTGCCCAAACATATACATTTTCAGATTGAACAAAGTTCAGGGCTTACAGTATAGGACAGCCACATGTAGCTCTCAACTACAGATTACAGCCTGGGTTAATTCACTTTTTCTCATCACACTTCAACTAAATTCTCTTCCCGAACGAATTAATAAAAGACCCATAATATAATACAAAATATAGCACATAATGCAATTTTCAGTAAGGAACAAAGACAGCTGTTGACCTTGTTTTCAAATCCATTTCCCTCCCAGACTGACTTCTTGCTACGCATAGGCTATATTCCCACAACAAGCTGAACCAGGTGAGTTAATTTGGCATGTCCGCCAATGTGTGGAGCTTCACTAGTTTTCATCTTGGTAATTCTTTTATGCCTTTGCTTATTGTGCCAACCCAGCTGGTTTGCTTTGCTTACAGTTAAGTGTATTAGGTGAACCCAGTAAATGGACAAATTTGGTAACTGGGTCAAGGGGTTAAAGGAAATCATTTAAATTTCACTCATTGTTCTCATGAGGTCTCTATGAGACCGTCCTCTGATCGTAACTGCTGAAACTGATGATTCATTTCTGTGTTGAGATGGGAAACATAAAAAATATAGGGCAGTGTAAGCCCTAAAATAGTTTACCCCCTCACCAGCTTCACCCACTCACAGATGGGATGTAGGCCCATCTCTTTGTGGCTCTCCATCTCCCACCCCTATTAAATGCAGCCCCTGGCATCCAAAAGATTGTCCACAGAGCATTGGCTATCCTACTCCAGCTGAGGTACCATTCAGGGCATACTCACTGACAGGTCCACTTATGGAAACCTTAGAACTTATCTGCCCTGCCCAGCTGCCCCATCACCAAAACAGAGAGACAACTATTTCTGAAGGGCAGTTTAAAGGGAGGAAGAGATAGTCAAGGAATGTGAAAGCCATTAACAGATAAAAGAGACAGTAAACAAAATCTCAGCCCTGGGAGAAGTAAAGGTAAGGAAGAGACTCTTTTTTGATTACCATCGAAAATACCATCTTGATTCAGCATAGTATAAGAGAGGACACAGGGGAACTCTGACAGGCTTTCAAGCTTCTGCTATTGTACCCTACAAGAATAGAGCTTCAATTTATCCTTGCAATGTCTGATTCCCAATGTGGTCTACCTTGGAGGGCTGACAGGCAGAAATGGACAATGTTGCCCTTTACTAACCCCTCACTTACCTTCAAAGCAACCTCAGAGTTCATTTCTCTATTCTGCTTCTAAAGTTCTCTTTTGCCTGTTAAGTTGCCTTAAGTGCTCCTGTCGGTTTGGGTGAGAGCATTTCAGTTTGTTGCCATTCACTGGCTATTTTGCAATACAAAATTCTTCAGATTCAATTCCAAAAAGGCACTTTAGAGCATGAAAGGGTGCAAATGTAGCACCTGGCTACAATTCTTTAAAGCAGCGGTGTCTTGTCCTAGCATCTTGAAAAAATTGCAGATAGGTGCTGTGTTTGCACTCTGTGTGCTCCAAAGCAGCTTTTTTGAATCGGATCCAAAATGCTCTATAGTTGACTCTGATCTGAAACTCTAGCACAGAGCTTTCCAAACTGTGTGTCGGGACACGTTAGTGTGTTGGCTGCAGTGTCTGGGTGTGTCGCGGCTGCTGCTGCCTCTGAGCCCTGCCAGGATTCCACACAGGTCCTAGTGCCTGCCTTGCTGCCTTGCTGCCTCCAAACCTGCTGTGATTCCGCACAGGTCCTAGTGCCTGCCTTGTGCCCTGCTGTAAGAGTGTGTCGCGAAATGATTCCCTGCTGTAAGAGTGTGTTGCGAAATCATGCATGTCTAAAATGTGTGTCACCAACATGAAAAGTTTGGAAATCTCTGCTCTAGCATTAATGCTTTCTCTGTCTAGAAATCCATTCCCAAGAATGAGCATCAGCTAACCTGACAGCATAACCACCCAGAGTACCTGTAATAACAGTGTGGAAGCTGGCTGGCTTTGAAGGAAATGGACACATTTCTCCTGGCCTTTCTCTGCATAGGTATGTTTTGAAACAAGATGCTGAACTGCTTTTCACCATGTCACCTTCAGCAATAATTTTCTCATTTCCTATGCACAGAGCTCTTGATTCTGAGGACATGGGATTCAACTCATCTTTCAAATCTTGCAATCATTGGCCTTCATCCCAAGAGCAACAAAATATTTGTTATGTTCCTGGAAACCCCAGGCAGAATTCCAGGGGTCTAATTTTATATGAATATGTTTGGCCTGTTCTTTGGCATTTGGAATAAAAAAAAGCCCTGCTGAACTCAGATGTTTCTACTCTACAGTCACTCTGCTGGTTTAACAATGATTTGCTTTCCCAACATTTTTTGAAAAATAAGGTTCTAGAAGGAACTTAATTCTCAATTTGCGAGAAGTTGTCTGAAACAGTTCAGACAGAAAACTGAATTAAAACGATCTCTGTCTTACTCTGATGTGTTTCCCATCTACATTTTAAAATGATTTTTATATGTATTTTGTACAATTCAAAGAGACTGATTATTATTGTTGTTTTTATTGTTATTTCTATTCCCTTGTTATTTCAGGGATCGATTGTGTAGTGGAAAAAACTCTAGTGTACTAGAGTCAGTCCTGGCATTATTTTCTTCCACCCATTATGTAAGAAAATGTGAACCACAGGTAGTCCTTGCTTAGGGACCACAATTGGGACTGGCAACTTGGTCATGAGCGCTGCGGTCCCTAAGCGGAAAATCATGTGGCCACAACAATCTTATTTCCCCTTCAGTCCTTAAGTGAATCACTGTGGTCATTAAGCGAAACATCATGTGACCATGACTTACATTTTACTTCTACCTTCTCTATTAAATTTGCTTGTCACAAGCTGGTTACGAAGCATGTGAATGGCAATCATGTGGCCATGGCACGCTGCGATGGTCATAAATGCGCACCGGTTGCAAAACGTCCGAATGGTGATCACATGACCGTGGGATGCTGTGGCAATCATAAATGTGAGGATTGGTCAGAAAGATATGTTTTTTTCACTGTCACCACTTTATTATTTATTTATTTATTATTTAAATTTATATGACTGCCCATCTCCCCCAACCGGGGGACTCTGGGCGGTTTACAATGAAATCCACAATTAAAATACAAATATAACATTACAATGATCAGTATAAATATAATAAATAAGTGTATCTGGCAAATAGATCTTAAATAATGGGGAGGACATTATGGTACTAGCCACCCCCAGGAGGAGCTATTGCCTTTTCCATCCCAAGTAAGGCGGCAGAACCAGGTTTTCAAATTTTTCCGGAAGGCCAGGAGTGAGGAAACCTGCCTCAGCTCCGGGGGCAAGATATTCCAAAGGGCAGGTGCCACTGCAGAGAAGGCCCGCCTCCTAGACCCCGCGAGATTAAATTCTTTTGTTGATGGGGTCCGTAGCATGGCCTCTCTGCATGACTGGGTGGGGCAGGTCGATGTTATGGGATGAGACGGTCCCTCAGGTATCCTGGCACCATGCCATGTAGGGCTTTAAAGGTGATAACCAACACCTTGAATTGGACCCGGAAGCAAACCGGCACCCAGTGCAGCTCGCGGAGTAAAGGTGTTATGTGTGCTGATCTTGGTACACCTAAAATTGCCCGCGCGGCTGCATTCTGTACCAGCTGTAGCTTCCAGATATTTTTCAAGGGTAGCCCCATGTAGAGCGCATTGCAATAGTCTATATGGAAGATGACAAGGGCATGAGTGACCGTTCGGAGGGCATCACGGTCCAGGAATGGGCATAACTGGCGCACAAGCTGAAGCTGCGCAAAGGTCCTCCTGGCTACGACTGCCACCTGCTCCTCGAGCAGGAGTCGTGAGTCCAGGAGGACCCCCAAGTTCCGCACTGGTTCCGAATGGGGCAGTGCCACCCCATCCAGACCCAAAGATGACAACTTCCGAGATACCGAGGGGCCATCAATCCACAGCCACTCGGTCTTACCAGGGTTCAGGTGAAGCCCGTTGTTCCCCATCCAGGCCCCCACAGCCCCCAGGTACTGAGACAGGGCGGCGACTGCATCACTTCCTTCACCTGGGATGGAGATATACAATTGAGTATCATCAGCATATTGATGATACCTCATCCCATGGTGACGGATGATCTCACCCAGCAGTTTCATGTAGATGCTAAATAGGAGAGGAGAGAGAACCGAATCCTGCGGTACCCCACAGAGGGGTTGCGGGTCAGATCTCTCATCTCCTATCACCACCGATTGGGAACAGCCCTGGAGGAAGGAGGTGAACCAGCGCAAAACTATGCTGCCCAACCCCAACTCCCTGAGCCGCCCCAAAAGGATACCATGGTCATTGGTATTGAAAGCCGCTGAGAGGTCAAAGAGAGCCAGGATGGACACACTGCCTCCGTCCCGCTCCTGCCAAAGATAATCCATAAGTGCTACCAATGCGGTCTCTGTCCCATATCGTGGCCTGAAACCTTTGAACAGTTACTAAGCAAGGCAGTCGTTAAGCAAGGACTACCTGTATTCCTAGGTCAGATATATAGCAGAGGTATTTCTGATGTTTGAATGGTGAGGAAATATATGGTTACAGAAGCAAAAACTAAATTTGATCTGATTTAATTTAGATATAAATGAATTATATATGTTAAATCAGGGTTCCCCAACCTTTTTGGCACCAGGGACCGGTTCCATGGAAGACAATTTTTCCACGGACCGGGGGGTGGGGTTTGCAGGTGGGAGCCAATCGCATGGACAGGGGGGTGGGGTTTGCAGGCGGGAGCCAATCGTGTGGACCGGGGGTGGGGCTTGCAGGCGGGAGCCAATCTCGTGGATGGGGGGTGGGTTTGCAAGCAGGGGCCAATCGTGTGGATCAGGGGCGGGGTTTGCAGGTGGGAGCCAATCTCGCAGACGGGGGATAGGGTTTGCGAGCAGGGGCCAATCGGGCCTCGCGCTCCTCGGCCCGCCTCTCCGCCCTTCTTCACCATGCGCTGATAGGTGGAGGTGTTTCCCCTTCAGGGTCCCCACCAATCAGCTGCTCTGTCTTTGCGCCTTCCCAGCTTCTTCCTGCTACCGGCTGCTCTTCCTCCGACTCATGGCGGCAGGGACAGGCTCGTTCCTGACACCACCGCTCACCTCCTGCTGCGTGGCCCACTTCCTAACAGGCCGGTTGGGGACCCCTGTGTTAAATGCAATATATTGAATTTTCACTTTGGAAGACGGGCT
The DNA here is from genome assembly GCA_023362775.1 of Charina bottae. NCBI lineage: Eukaryota > Metazoa > Chordata > Lepidosauria > Squamata > Charinaidae > Charina > Charina bottae. The sequence goes on from JALMGJ010000022.1 coordinate 2,700,536, forward strand.
TTTGGGAGGAACCCTTGTGGGCCTGGGAACATATATCCCTGATCAACAGAGCAAGTTAAGATTCCTGGGCAACATGAAATGTAACTGGGGAAGTGGGATGGATTTGCTGATATAGTATCTCTTTTGGTCTTCCTTAGACAAAAGCGTACATCCAAACTGCACCAAACAGAAGTAAGGTAACAATATGTATTTTGAAAAGGTAGAAGTAATATAAAGAAAACTTTGAGAAGCTTTTAATTCAAATAAGATAATAACATTCAACCCAATTCGGGACAGCAATCAATCTCGCCCTGGTACTTAAGACTGACTCTGCTTCCTGATTTTTCTTTTTTATTTCCTGTTCTTATCTGATTCCGTTCTCTCATATAAATGTCTTGGAGGAAAGCTGGCTGTCTTTCTCCCTATAAATCCAGCATGATGGGCCTGCCTGTAGGAGCTGCTGTAATACAAACAATAGTTAAACTTGTGAATGACAAATGGAGAAAGCGCAGGGCAGTGAGAATGGATGTATCAGGTGGTGATTTATTTTCCCTAGATTGCCATTGTTTTCTCTGGAGCCAATATGTACATGTTGCCCTTGCTGATTCGAGGGAGGGAGGAGAAAGCACGTCAGATGTGCTGCCCCAATACTCGCCAAGTAGCCTGAGCACTTTGGCTCCCTGTCTCAGCTGGCTACATGCCCACGTGGAAGCAGACAATGATGTCCTGCCAGCTCCACAATTGCCCAGCAGGAAAAAGACACTCTGTCTCCTGAAAATTGATGACATTGTGTGTGTGTGTGCTTGCAGAAGCTCCAGCTCAGAAGATGACAGGCTCTAAAGCAGTGTTTCTCAACCATGGCAACTTTAAGATGTCTGGACTTCAACTCCCAGAATTCCCCAGCCAGCAAAGCTGGCTGGGGAATTCTGGGAGTTGAAGTCCAGACATCTTAAAGTTGCCAAGGTTGAGAAACACTGCTCTAAAGATTCCATGGAATAGCTTGAACGTTTGTCTATATACCAGCCCACAGAAAGAAAGGACCCTGCTTACGGTCACTATCGGAGGGATGAGGCTCCCCACTTTGCGCCTGGCTTTGTAATCTGTTGTGCTTTGTTGGCAGAGCAAGACCAAACGGGGCACGCCTTCGAACAGTACAGAATAGCCTAGGCGAGACCAAGCCTGCCCTGCTTGCATTGCCAATGGAAAGCCAGCCCCCCAGTGTTAACTCTTATGGTGCTGATTTCTACTGCCTCCTTCACCTGTGCTCTAGCAGTGCATCTCCTTTCTATCAAAGGGAAGCAGCTGCTCTGATAGACAGGGATTGATGTATTGCACTGGCTGGACTTGGTTCAATTCATTTAGAAAGCTGCTATGAAATTCATTTCAGAGGCGAGAAAGGCTGGGTGACTTCATTACAGCACAAACAGCAGAGATGGGTTGCTCAAGAGTCATTATTAGTAAGTAAACAGAACCCACCCAGCCTTTGTTTGAATTATGGCACAACTGCCACCAGGTGAGATGACTTTTGCTTTATTGGAAAGAGGAGAGTATAATTTCTAGCTGAGCAGAAACCCAGTATTCTTTCCAGAGCCCATTATTCCAACCATATGAGAAGCATGATTTTCATATATTTTTTCAAGATGAGATGAACTCTTATTTTGTAGCTTTTAATGGTCCAAAAAGAGACCAGTGACACTTGATGTTCATTGGCTTCATAGCTGAATGCTCATTCTCTGATTATTCACTCTCAGAGGTGAAACTTTGCCCAGATTTGGAAAGTAAGAGTGCCAAGTAGACTCCCATATCCTTCCAGCTGGAAATCCTCTGGTCACTGCTCATGGACATTAAAGTCTGTGCTTGTGGAGCTGGCATGAAATAGTGCCATGTTGTGGGACTCCAGAAAACATCCCCACACCCAGAGAAACAAAGTACGTGTTTTACCATTAGGCCCTCTATTGCACCTGTGGGATGTTGGGTATAGAAACCCACCTAAGATTTACACAGGTTAGGACATTAGCTTTTACAGTTATATTCATTCCTTAATTTAGGGTATTTGTGTGCTGGCTCCTCCCTTAATGGTTCAAGGTGGTTTACGTAGTGCAAGTGTTGTGTAGTACTTAAGGTGCTGGCCTGGGATTGAGGAAACCAAGGTTCAAATATGTCCTTAGCCTTGAAAACTCACTGGATGACCTTGGGCCATTCATTCTTTCCCACCCCAACCTACCTCATAGATTGTTGAGGGGATTAATAGGAAACCTCTGTGTAAACTGCCTTTAACTCCTGGGAAAAGGAGTATATAAATCGAAGATGATGATGATGATGATGATGACGACAAAAGTACAGTTAAAACCACTATTTAACATTATTAAAACAATAATTATAAATTAATTTAAAGTTAATTGAATTAAAATAATTCAAAGGCCTGTATAAACCAGTTTATTTCAAATACCTAAACCATAATCAGGAGTGGTCTGCCTTTAACTCCAACAGTAGTTTGTTCCAAAATATGGGCCCTACCACAGAGAAAGCAGAATTAATCATGCCAAGCATATCTGCAGAAGGTGTCCTGTGGATGATTTCATAGCGTGTGCCAGATTGTATAGGAACAGGCCGTCCTGTATGTAGCTTGGTCCAGCTACTTCTGCAAGCCATTGCCAGATTGCTTTCAGCCTTGATGCCTCTCTTCTTGACGGAACCTCTTTCACCTTTGTGGCCTACATCGATCAAATAGGAAGTAAGTACTCAGACTTTTCATCTTCAGGGTCTTTTGGCAGTCAATAAAGACAGGATACAACTATTTGTTCTGTTTATTCCAACACTCAAGGCAGCTTGCAACAAATAAAAATAGAAAATACTTCTATATCATCTTGTAGTTTACAATGAGTTTTGCCATTATCTCATTTATGTTCACAGCAATACTGCAAGATGTTTAATGTGAACAATAATGGCTTTTGTAAGCAACTATACAGAACATGGACTTAATATATGGAAACATGGACAGAGCATTTTTCTTTCAGAATATTAGAATCAAGGATCTGTCTTCACACAATGACAATGTTAAGAAGTTCAGCAATTCAGAAAACATCAAGAGAGGACTGAACAAAATTTAGAGAGAATAAGGTAGTCAGTAGCTACTAATTATAACTGCTACCTCCAAATCAGAGCAGCACGCATCAGAATATCAAATTGCTCAGGATTAAAACCTGAAGAGAAATGCTGTCTTCATACCCTACTTGTAGGCTTCATGGAGCTTTTAGGTTGACTAAAAGAAGGATTAATTTCCTCCAGGAGAGTTCTTTTAATAAAATCTTACATTCAACACACAGTTACTACAAATCAAATGTGTTCAGTAAAAGATACGTGTTGCTACATGAAATAACGTGATGTTGGTTTCTTTGTTTACACCACATCTCAGATTATACTGCTGTGCTGGTGCATAGCAACTGAAGGGCACGTACTCTATGAGATGGAAGAAAAGTGATCCTTCAGCCAAGAAACTATAAGGATATTTCTTAGGAGAGGGGCCTATGGCGGGAGCCACCACTTTTTGTGGTCAGCAGCCACGGGGAGCATGGCAGTGGAACAGGAACGATTGCAGACAGAATCTGAATGTTTTGGCCTTTTGAGGAGGAGATTGGAGATTTTAGAAAGGAAAAATAGCTAGAAGATTAACACACCCATTTTACTTTCTTTTTTTCTTTTAAAGAGAAATAAACATTTTAGCGATGAAATTTCTGTAGGTCACAGAAAAGGGGCCTGATGCTACACGTGGGGCTATGAATCCCCCCAATATATCTGAATGCCACAATATATGTTTTGATTTCTCCTCGAGTGCATACCAGTTTTGTTCAGTTCCCATAACTTTGTTCATCAAGAACTGTGGCAAGGGCTTCGAGAACAATGTTAAATGTGCATAATTATATCCAGGCATCCAAATCCTATGAATGCATTTGAAGTAGGATGCAAGAACAACCACCACCAAAGGGGTGGGTGGGTGAAGAAATGAACCCAGAGACAATCCTGTGATATTATGAAATAGCCGGAAAAAGCCAGAAACAACCCTCTTCAATTTTCTTTAAAAAAAAAAAAAGTCCAACAACGTTTTATGCATGCCTTTAAAGAATATGTGCTTTAGCTAGCCATTTGTATTTTGAAGGTAACATACTCATGAGTCCCAGTTCCCCACATACACTAATGTATCTGAGGAAAAACTCCTCGTTGTTAAATTGCTCCAGAAAATGATGTTTATTGAAAAAGCACAAAGAAGCCCTCTGCAGTGGAAACCTAGTATGTGCCCAGTCTGGACTGGGAACACGTTCCATGTTGGGCATCAGCAGCTGAAACATTGGGCTGTCTTCCTCTGGTTTCCCCACTTTCAGACTATATGGAGGACGGGAGTAAAGTTATGTATAATTTGGCTCTAAATCTATGATTCATGGATCAATATGCAAAAAGAAAGGACGTAAAACAATTAATGTAATTACTTTTTTAGAAATACAAATACAACCTGAGACAATAACCAGCTGGTGAGTCACTGAAAAGTAATTATTCAAATTAATTATGGAGAATTCCTCTTTACTGAGATACACACCTTCTCATGAACTAGACAGAAGTGTCCATCTCTTCCTGGAAGGGTTCTTTTTTTTTTTTTTGCTGTTGCTCCAAGGGCAGGAAGGATAAAAATGAGCTATGCACGCATTAGTTCTATAATCATTTCATAGTTTTTGTTGAAAGACTGAAGCTCATGACACATGTCCTCTCAGAATTGTTCAGATCTTCAACCAAAGCTTTCTCCAGGACCAACCTTGTAACAGAGCTGGTCCCATGCCAGATTGTATTTATTTTTTTATTTAATCCATGTTTGATAACTTGGCACCTACCATGGCACCCCCCCCCCCCCCGGAACATCATTCCCCCTGAGGTGAGATTGGCCCCACCCCTGCTGGCCTTCCGGAAGGCCCTCAAAACTTGGATATGCCACCGGGCTTGGGGATCCCAAGAAAGTGTGGAGCCCATTAAATGGTTATATGGCATATAGTTAGATTGCACTCTCCTCTGTCTTTTTATTATTGTATTTTTAAATGTAGCTTTTAATTGTTTTTAATTGTTTAATGGTAGAAGACTGTGATTTTACTTGTGTTTTAACTGTGTCCCCTGCCCAGATTCACATGCAAGTGAGATGGATGGCCATATCAATTAATTAAATAAATAAATCTACCTATCTTTTGGTGTTCAAGACTTCTCAAAGCAGGGTACATAGTCTTCATTTTTTTTTAAAAAAAATATTCCAGTGAAAATCATAATAGGACGTGTAAAGAACATTTAAAAGAGGTCGGGAGAGAAAAAAGTGTAGAAAAATACTCACAAAGGAAAAGTCTGGGTGAAGAGGGGTTTTTGGCATTGGTAAAACCTTTGTGTATTTGCAGTAGGATCCTGCAAGCTTTGAAAATGATTCCAAGGAAGTGGTTCAGACACTGTGCAAACTCCCCCCCCCCACAGGGCCTCCCTGCTATTCCTTAAAGCAGCCCCTCTTTTTCAGACTTTCCCACAAGCCTGAAAAAGATGTGGCTGCTCTAAACAGTCCATTGACATGTATCTCCAAAGGACTTTTTCTGAATCATTTTTGAAGCATGCATGTCCCTAGTCTGTAGTTTTTCCGAGTCCTCCTATCTCTAGTTGGATTGTGTCTTTGCTGACTCAGCAAGAACCTTCCTCTCCCTGCGTCACTTCCTTTGCCAACCTTTTGCAAATCCTGTATGCTCTCCTCTCTTCACCCACAGCAGCCAGTCGGTATCTGGGGCTTAATCCATCTTAACTGTGTGACTTTAAAATCAGCTGTTGCTTCTGCAGAAAGAATGGCAAGCGCTCCCTCCTCTGAACTCTCAATGCCTCCCTGAAGAAGAAGGATCGCCACATTTTGTGGCCATATTGTGATCCTTCCTGAAGCATCCTCAGATTGCATCGCCAAATTTTATGGCAAAAATGCCTATATTCAGTGGCACAATTCCACCCCCTCCCCCTTTTGCTCAAGGGGCAGAATAGGTGAATTAAATCTCTGCAAGTCTTAATGTGTCCATTTGGACCATTAACTCCTCCACCCTCAAGCCACCAAAGCCAGCTCTGTTCACTCTGGCAACAGAAAATAGGGAAAGCAAATAAAAGTCCAGTCATAATCATTGCTGCAGCAAGGGATCATGTGACAGCAGCAAGAGGAAGGGAAGTCATGTATAAAATCTGCTCAAAAATTAATAGTAAATGTTTAAACTTTAACCAAATTGTGGCCAAGCCAAAGTAACAACAGGAACTCCTTTAATTCTCTTCTCTGACAGCGATGAACATAATTTCTGGTTGGTGGTTGGTTTCTTTCTTCAGTGCAGATACAAATGATTGCTGGCCAGTGACAAGGCAAATTGCAACCGCAGTGAACAATCAGCTGGACTGTTGGGTGGATATCGTGAGATATAACTTAAATAAACGAACCAAGCAAGGACTGTGTGTCCACTTGCTCCTCAGTGTTAACCGCTTCATCTCCTAAATTTAGAGAGAAGGAAGGAAGGACTGCAGGAAAGCCAGTTTTTATAGAAAAAGGAAGTTATAATGTAGTTTACAGCAAGATAGTGGTGTGTGAAACAATCCATTAATAACTCTGGGTGATTTCAGTTGTTTACAAAATCAGCTTACAACACATTTTTTAAAACATGCATAGTACTCTAAGAACAAATAAATGTTTTCCTGTCTCCCAAAACACCGCAAAAACCGTGAGAGCAGTTCAGTGCCTCTTTAGAAATAATACTTCTTTATGACTAACGGACACGGCGTTCTTGTCAAGTAATTAAGGACAATTAAAGGATGTTGAAATAAACTACCCAGCCATACCTGAGAGTAAGGTGACCAGAGGAAGTCAAGCACCCTTTGGGTCTCTAGACTTCAAATAAATAAGTAAATCACTTACTTATTCACCCTTATTTATTCAACGCAATTGAATCAGAATTGTGTACTGGGCATGAGCCAAGAAATCATCAGGGATAATCTGAGCTGAATTATAAATTCAAAAGTTAGTCTTTGACTATCGGGTAACTCTCAGGCTTGATGCCTCTTGTATAATATGTCTTAGCCTATCTTACATGGTCCCCACGGCCATCTGCTATAGTTGTTGATAACTCACAGAATCCAGAGTCCAAGTGTTAATACCTGATATTCTGCTACTTATTAATACTTCTATAGTATAAACTTGGATTTTTGTTTTTTAATATTACAAACAACTAGAAAAGTACAAAACTGCATATAAAGTACAAAGGACAATAGGAAGGAAAATGTCAGAGTATGGCAAAGTCCTGTGAAAGCATTAAGGTGGAGAAACCAGATAGAGAATGGTGCCATGCAAAATTATCATGAAAATGCAAGATAGAAAATGGGTACATATAGCACCAGAGATTATGTACAATAGGTTGTTAAATAAGAGAAGCATTTCCCATAGTTTTAAACAGACAAACAAACATTTAGATTTAGACTCTACATTTTAGAAAGTTTGTGTGAAATTTCCAACATTTAAGGAAAAAATATATGCTATTATGGGATTATTTCTACAATTTAACAGAAATAACGTTTGAAAGGTGATCAGACAGTGAAAATGATCAATGTTGATTGTAAAGATAATTCATCTGGGAAAAGCACTCTTTGTTTGTTTGTTTATTTCTCATGTCTCGGTCTCCGTTTGTATAATGGGACTTTCATAGATCTACCTGGATGTACTTTTCTTGGTGAGCCATCTATGCATACAAACTATGTCTGACTGTGCTGGAAAGGAAATTTTCCTCTCCTTTTAAAGTCAGATGGATTTCTGTTGCTCTGTCCTCTATTTACATTTTGCTGGAAGAGTTTTCATTTGTGGTCTCTTAATTATGTTACAAAATCCCCATTCACATTCCTGGTGGATCTTTGGTGCAGCCTCCAAGTCCGAGCCAGGATTCCTCAAAGCAAACCTGGTGTTTTCTGTCCCGTTGGCTAACCTTGTTGCCTAACTTTTGGAATCAAAATGGTTTGGTGACCTTCAGAGCCTCTATTTGACCCTGGTCTCATACGTTCTGGGATAGGAGCCAGAGAAGTGATCTCAGCTATATCTCAGCAAGGAAACATAATAGAACTGGCATGTGTAGCCTCTAGAAGGACACCTCCAATCTCTTGTTTTTCCCTGTAGCAAACCATGGAGACAGCAGTTCTGTATCCAGTTCAGGGCCTATTCCCAGAGAAGTCAAACCTACTGATGCCCCACCCGGGGCTTTTACAGAATATCATGGATCTGCAGGGTGATGGAGAGATGTAAAACTGAAAAAGGACAATCCTAGCACTTCTGCTAACTGGCAGCTGTAAAGAAAGCTGTACAAATGTCAAAGGCAAACCAAGAATAAAATAAAAGAGCAGAAGCTGTTTCCACAGGAGAATCAAACATCCAAGAAAGTAGAGGACATCTTTTGGCAAAGTATTAAGGATGGATTTCAGCACAGTATGACTTTCAGGACAGGGTTATCTACACAGAATAGCTTTATCCAAACCAATTTCATCCCAGTTGCTCTGGAAATGTAGCTCCCAGCATTCCTAATCCAGAATGTAAAGCCAAAGGTGAGCTGAGATCTCACTTCTCTCTCTGCTGTGACTGAGAATTTACACCTTTCTGCAATGGTGTGCTTTCTATGCAGACCTTCAGGAATAAGATTAAATAAGCTACCCTTTGCTCTGGTTTCAAAGTCTAGAAATGAAAAAAGTCCAAGTTAGGTAATGTTGCTGAAGGTGTTTTTCTAGAAAGGAACATCTAGTTTTTTTTCTTTGCTTTTTCTGAGAAAACCACATACACCAGTTTTTCTGTAGGTTGAGTCATGGCAACTGGATTGCTTTCTTTTGGTTGAGACGTTTCGCTGCTTGTCCAAGTAGCTTCTTCAGACTGAAGAAGCTATTTGGACAAGCAGCGAAACGTTTCAACCAAAAGAAAGAAACCCAGTTGCCATGACTCAACCTACAGACAATTCCACCTGGATGACTGAGAATCTTCATTGACATACACCAGTTTAATGTGCCTTAATGGTTTATTCAATGCAACATGTGATGAAATCTCATCTCTCCCTCTGGCAGGTTCTCTAACAGTGATTTATAACATCTTTTACATTACCCAGCTGTTGTTGAGGCAATGGTCTGTCCTTATTACTTTATTTCAGCACAAAGGTAGTTAATGACTCTAAAAGCCACTAGTAGGGAGTGGGAGTCTCTCTCTCTCAGACACACAGACACAAACAAACAAACAAACATTTATGTATTTGTTTATAATATGTATGTGTACTTCTATTATGTATGTATGTGTACATACATACATAATAGAAGTATGTGTACTTCTATTATGTATGTGTACTTCTCTCTCTCTCTCTCTCTCACACACACACACACAGACACAAACAAACATTTATGTATTTGTTTATAATATGTATGTGTACTTCTATTATGTATGTGTACTTCTCTCTCTCTCTCTCTCACATACACACACAAACAAACAAACATTTATGTATTTGTTTATAATATGTATGTGTACTTCTATTAAGTATATGAAGAGATGAATGGCAAGTGGCAGCATGGCACCACACTTATGACCTTCCGAAAGCAACTGAAGACCTGGCTCTGCCACCTCACTTGGGATGGGAAGAGTGACAGCTCCTCATGGGGATGGCTTGCGCCATAGAGTTCTTTTAAATATGACATCAGAGCCTCTTGGGTTTTATATATTTTTAATTAACTTAACTTATGGTTGGTTATATATATTGTTTATTGTATTTTATATGTTTTTATATCTTTTAATTGCTAACTTGTTGTAAACCGCCTAGAGTCCCCTCTATGGGGGGAGATGGGTGGTGATATAAGTTGGAGAAATAAATAAATAAAATAAATGTGGCTGTCCTAGGTGAAGCTCAAAGAACTAAACAGGGTTGAGTATGGCTTAGTACTTGGATGGGAGACTGCTAGGGAATTCCCAGGTGATAGACTGGGTTGGGAAGATAGAAAATGACCACAAAGTGGCAATAGCAAGCCACTTTGATAGTGTTGCTAAGAAAAGTGCATGGAGGTGTCCATGGAGTCACCAGGAATCAAGCTCCACACCAAGGAAACTTGATCTTTATTTACATTATTTAAAGTCTGTTCAGCACATCTCTTAAATCATGGATAGGCCTTGGTGTGTCACAGAATAATAGCTCCCAGCATCCCTTCCTTTGCCTTGACTGCCTGGAGTTCAGCAACACCTAGAGATTTCCCACCCCTAAAGATGCATTGGCATCTTTATAAGGCAATTGTTGTTGTTGTTTTGGTAGTAGTAGTATATTTTTATCCCGCCTTTTATATATTTTGGTCAACTCAAGGCGGCAAACATACCTAATGCTCCAGCCTCCTATTTTCCCCACAAGAACAACCCTGTGAGGTGGGTTGGGCTGAGGGAGAGTGACTGGCCCAAGGTCACCCAGCCGGCTTTCATGCCCAAAGGAGGCCTAGAACTCAGTCTCCTGGTTTCTAGCCCAGCACCTTAATCACCACACCAGTAATAATAGAAACATGCATAAAATAAATACTATAAATCCCATGTTTTGCCATTTATATGTACTGTAAATGGCATACTCTTTGCATGGATCCATATATAGTTGAGAGTGTGAATCTTTCATCCTTCGGTCCTTTTGCAAAAGTACAAAGGGAGTAATGTTAAATACACTTCTATTAGGGAACAAGCCTGCACTGAACTTAATAAAACATTAAGTAACCTTGCATCAGACCATACTGCAATCAGCATATATATCATGCTACTGCTCTGCAAACTTATTAATGTGCCATATTTTGAATGAGCTGCTCAGTCTGGGCCTATATTGGCTGATGATTAACAGAAAAAGAAAATAAAGAGCCACATATCCTTTAATGATCCCTGATTTTTTCTGTTTCTTCTTAGCAATGTATTGTCAAAGGAATAAACATACATTATGGTGGGTTGCAACAATCTTAAAACAATAAAGCAAATTTATGTGGATTTTTTTTTTACCAAAAGGAAATTCAAAACCACTGAGCTAACAAAATTGAAACAGAACAAGCCTGAGGCCGGATGATAGTGATGTTACTTAACTGGGGCAGATGTGACTCAGAGATGACTTGGCACATGGTAAATAACAGGAGCATTTAGAAATGAACTCTGCACATTTTAAAATGTTCAGATCCTCCTTCTCTTTGGATGGATTCAAAGAAAAGCAGATGGTCGTTGTCAGGGTATTCATAAGCAGAGAACAGATCAGGAAATGCTACACCTGGGCAACATGAACACAAATATTACTAATCTTATTGCACATCCACATCCTTTCTCATTTGGAGGGATGATTAGGTTCTCTTACGAAACAAATCAAAAAGTACTTTGGGGTGTGGGTGCTATATGTGAATAACTCCTTTGAGGTCAGATTGCTTTGTGTGATCCAGAAAGCAGCTCTAGACTTGAAATAGGACTATCAGGATCCAATAAACTTAACTTGTTCTCCTCATCATAAGTGAGGAGATTATAATATATAATATAAGGCCTTAGTAGGAGTGGTGGTTGGTATGTGCCCCACAATTCTTGTGCCCATGAACATGAAGAGATCATGGAGACAAAATATATGAACAAAGTTGCATAGTGTTTATAGTATATTAGGCCTGGGCCTAGCTTTTCAGAGCTGAAGATCTCATTCAGTCTTAAGTGGCATGCCAAGAGCAGAAGCAGGCAGACATCGATAGGAAAAGGTAAATAGGCCCCAAACACAAAGCAGATAGGGCCAGAGCCAGGAAAAGAGACTAGGAATGAACATTTAAGAAATTAAATGCATAAATAAATAAATGAACCAATACTCTGCCTCTGGCAGTAGCAATCCAGATGCTTCCAGGGGACTAGCAGGCAGGACAACACATTTATTTAAATTTTTTTGCTATATACTTCAACAGTTTTTTTGTTTTTTAAGAGGGAGGGAAGTTTGAAGTAGAAATTTATATATGTGTGTGTGTGTGTGTGTATGTGTATGTGTGTGTGTGTGTGTATGTGTGTGTGTGTGTGTGTGTGTGTGTGTGTGTGTGTGTGTGTATATATATATATATATATATATATATATATATATATATATATATATATATTATGTAAGGGGAAGGAGCAATTGTATTAGAGATTTGTATATGTGTAAATGGAGGGATTTATAGAAATAATGTGACTATGGTTTGATATAGAGGGTTTGTTTATGGGAATTGCTGTATATTCTTGCTGTTGAAAGCAGGAAGTCACCTGTATGTATGTAACTTTCTAAAAGTCTTTTCTTTTGTGTTTTTACACTTTTACTGTTTTTTTTGTTTGTAGTTTTTTTGTACTTTTTTATCTTTGTTCTAAAAAATAATAAAAACTTTATTCATAGAGTAAAAAAAAAGAAATCAACCCATTTCTAACTTGATGTCATTATATGTTTACTGGAGTTTGTTCTGTCCTGTTTCTGTATTAATTTGCATAAAAAACCTTCATGTGTATTTAAATACATGTTGGTAACAATGTTTTCTCTCCAAATAAACACCTTTAAAATAAAAAAAATAGTTTTTTTGGTTAAAACAAAAACAAACTATTTCAATTAAACTATATAGTTAAACAATTTTAAAGTAATTGAATTATTTTAATCAATAGTTCAATTATTTTAATTAATTAAAAAACAACCACGTTTTCAGCAATCTCTGTTAGATAAAAAGAAGAAAGTTGCAAACATAAAGAGATCAGTTCTAAAATATCCTTGAGGAAATCTATATAAAGCTCACCCATCATCTTAAATACACATCATTTTATTTTTCATTGATTGATCTTTTTTTCCCTACCTCTAACATAAGAGAGTCTATTTCAAAGTTCTTTGCTAATGAAATTCTGCAGTCTGATTTGCTATTGATTGAAGGGCTCATCCTCATGTCTTTCTAGCCTTGGTGTGAAAATGGGCCACTGCTGTTAAATGCCATGTCTTTATGGTATTATTTTGTCTCTCTCCACCCCACAGTGGAGACAGCTTAAGCTCATCTTTACCTGCTCCAGCTTTCAAATAGTGCTTTCCCTCTTTTCCCAATCCCATTTTGTTGAGGATATAATCTGGCACATTTCATCCACCATGTTGTTGTTGGCTCATTTAGAGGCTGGGATTTGCCCAACTCCTATTGGCTATTTGAAGCTGGCAGAGGCACGCTCATCTTGTCTGGTCCCTGGGCACTCTCCTCTACCACCATTCTGCTTTCGGTTCAGGAGCAGATCAATGGCTGGTGCAGGCAAAGCCAATGTAGTCATCGAAATTATTATTATTGTTATTATTTACAGAATTTATTCATCTGGCAAAATGGCTCCTGATTATGCCCAGCAATTGTGTGTCTGAGAGAGAAGAGAGAGCACATTGGTATTGCAAATCATGCCCAGAAGTTATTTATTTCATGGAAAGGCAAGACTAGAACTCACAGGCTCCTAGTTTCTAGCCTGATGCCTTAAACTCTACACCAAACTGGCTGTTTAATATGGTATACATAGACATTTATTTTAAACTTTCTCTTATCAAATGGTAAAACTTAGGATACTTAGTTGAAATTAGAAAGGTATGCAGAATATTGTTAAGTGTAGAAAGTTATTTAAAGTGATGGGCAGATATAATGTAGATGTATTTTTTCAGGAAACTCATATTTACAACATAAAAAAATCTTTTTAATATGAAATTGGTTGGATGAGTTTATTTTATATTGGGTCTTATATATTTAATTAATTTATATAGAGATATATTATGTATTGTATTTTATAAATTTTTATATGTTTTAATTGCTGGCTTTGTGTAAACCGCCCAGAGTCCCCTCTGGAAATGGGGGGAGATGGGCGGTGATATAAGTTAGAAATATAAATAAATAAATAAATAAATAAATAAATAAATAAATAAATAAATAATACTAAGGCAGCTGGTGCTTTGATTTTAAGTTAAACAGCTGCTAATATTGAAGTGGTTCAAGAATATTTGGACATGGCAGGGCATTTTATCATACTGTGACTAAAGATATTTGATTTATATTTGGTAATGGTTAATTTTTATGTTCCTATAAAGAATAACCTGGACTTATACCATAGATCAGAGCTTTCCAAACTTTTCATGTTGGTGACACACTTTTTAGACATGCATCATTTTGCGACACACTCTTACAGCAGGGCATCATTTCACGACACACTCTTATAGCAGGGCACAAGACAGGCACTAGGACCTGTGCGGAATCCTGGCAGGGCAGGTTTGGAGGCAGCAAGGCACCAGGCAGGCACTAGGACCTGCGTGGAATCCTGGCAGGGCTCGGAGGCAGCAGCAGCCGTGACACACCCAGACACTGCAGCCGACACACTAACATGTCACAACACACAGTTTGGAAAGCTCTGCCATAGATGTTTTAGCTTCCTTTTCAAAATTCAGTATGCTTTTATAATTTTTGGTGGTGATCTCAATTTTATCTTAGATTTTTGTATGGATCAGAATATTCTGCACACACACACACACACACACCAAAAAAGTAAAAGTATTTCCATTCAGAATTGGAAAGTGCTTTATGCTTATTTGCAGGAATTTAATTTGGTAGATATTTGGCATAAACTTCATCCAACCACCAGGGATTTTATATATATACTTTCTATGCCCACAAAACTTGTTTTAGATTAAATTATTTCTTGATTTCCTCTTTTTAGTGGATCATGTTTTAGACTGCTTTTTCATTTAATTTTTGAACCCTTACCAATTTCTGTTAGGCAATCTAGTGACATTACAGGTATCACTTTGGAGGGTTTGGATTACAAATTATTTAATATGCTGATGATATTTTGGCAATTTTAGGTAATTACTGTATTTCACTGTCAAATTTTATATGTGTGATTCAACAGTTTGGTAAGTGTTCAGGATATAAAATTAATTGGAATAAGTCTTGTTTACTTCCCTTAGGTTCCAAAGCATCAAAAGCACAATGCAAAGACTTAGGTTTTCTAATTGCTACAGATTATATTAACTATTTGGGACTTTATCTTCTTAAAAATGTTTCTAAATATGTTAAATTAAATATGTTAAGAGTTTTACAGAAGATTGCCTTAGATATTAATAGATGGATTAAAATTCCATTAGGTTGGTGAGGTAAAATTAATATTATTAAAATGAATATCACCCCTTGTTTCATTTATGTATTAAAAGGTATTCCAATGTTAATCCCAAATAAATTTTTCTTCAGATAGATTTGAGGAAATTTGTATGGAAATAGACCACCTAGGATTTCATTAGCTAAACTGAGATTATCTTTTGAGGATGGTGGTTTTAGTTTACCAGATTTTCAAAAATATTGTTGGCTTATATTTTATTGGCTACCTCCATGTGGAATGACCATTTAGTAGAATAAAGCTCACCTTTGTGAGCTTTATTAGAAAGTTTCTATTTATGTCCATTATAGTCCTGGTAATTGCTGGGGTCAACATACAATAGAAAGCGTGTTTTGTTTCCAGCCTTGTGAACAGCCAGACATATATGGGTCCTGTTGGATTTTGATGTTGAGGCTCATGAATATTTAACTTGATAGAAAAATTCTACTTTAAAAATAGGGGATAAAAAGTTATATTGGAAAGTGTGGGTGAAATCTGCAATACATACTTTAAATTAATTACTTTGCAATGATTATTTTAAAGATTTTTCTTCATTTCAAATAGAATGTTATCTCCCTAATTCACAACAGTGGCAATGTAATCAATTTAAGCATATTTTGACTGCTTAATATGGACTGGATGCTTTGGCTAAGTCTAAGAAACCTGAGGCACTAGCTCTTGGTTGCTCTTTTTCGTATATTTCTCCTTTTGTTCTCTCTCTCTCTCTCTCTCTCTCTCTCTCTCTCTCTCTCTCTCTCTCTCTCTTTCGTATTTCTTTCTTGTTAAGAAAACTTATTAAGATAAATATCCCCCCCCAAAAAAGCTGATAAGACAGTATAAACAATTCTTTTCGATTGGTACAGTATAAACAGTCTAACAGTCTTTGTTTCCCTCTACCTTACTCATAATGTTTCCCTGGGACATGTTGCAATCAGTGGGCTATCTGATCAGAAAGAGTAATGGTTGTAATGGATGCTTCAGTGCTGAGGCTGTGGGCTACCTACTCAATAACCCCCTGGCATATTCCCGGCATTGATATTAGTTTAAAGTGGAATTGCTGCATGGTTTCTGTGGGACAGTCAATGCTGCACTGTAATTTAGAACAGTCAGCTATAGAAATGGATAGCTGTTTTGGGCATGCCATTTCTACCTTCTTAGCTTGATGCATTCACACCTGTGTGCATGCCATCACAGAATATTTTGAGAGTGGTATCACTGAACTAACTTCTGATTCACTGCCAGTGAGATTTTCTGCCAGCAATTGTTGCTTTTTCCCCGTTTTATCATTCAAGATAGACCCTGAAGAGATTTTCCAGTTTTGGGTGATTCTGATTTCAGCTGACTATCCATCACTCATTCATATAATCATTTTGTTTGTTTGTTTGTTTGTTTGTTTGTTTGTTCGTTCATTCATTCATTCATTCATTCATTCATTCATTCATTCAATTTCTATCACTGCCCATCTCCCCCAAAAAGGGGGACTCTGTGCGGCTTACAATAAAATTAACATTAAAACTATAAGCACATAAAATACAATATAAATAACCAGTATAAATAGAGAATAAAATTAGATATAAAATCCAAGTAGTGATAAGATCTCATCTAATGAGGAGGGCTCTATGGCGCCAGCCACACCCAGGAGGAACTATTGCCTTTCCCATCCCAGGCGAGGCGGCAGAACCAGGTCTTCAAATTGTTCCGGAAGGCCAGGAGTGAAGGAGAGATGGGCGGTAATAGAAATTTAATTAATAATAATAATAATAATAATAATACCACTATTTCTTTGCCTTTCTTTGTCTTCTACTTTTACACACCACCATAGAAATGTAAAATACCGATGAAAAGAACTCACTTTCTGCATTTCAGATAATGGATAGATTTGGGAAATTGGGTTTCTGCCTTGATGGTGTGGGTGGGATTCATGTTACTTACTCAGCAGGAGCTCCCTTTTTTCTCCATGAACTACAAGAAAAAAAGAGAATAGGATGGGTGAAATTGCATTTGTGTGTAAACATATAGCTTTTTGTGAAACCATGGCTGCTGATGTGCTTGTTCACAGAAATGGTAGTGTTCAAATCCTTTCTCTGATATCTCTTTTTTAAAATAAATTTTATTGAATTTTAAAATACATATTAAAAGTTAGAAAAGGAAATAAAAATAGAAATACAAAGTAAGAAAAAAGTAAAAGAAAAGTGAAGTCAAGAAAAATGATAGACAAAAGAAATATAAAAGATAGATGGCCTCCAATCTATCTTTGGTCCTTAAGTACAATAATTTGCTTTAAATGTTAGTCTTTCATACAATACACAGGAACTTTTCTTTGTCATATACACTTTAATTTCTATAGTCCAATCTTCTAATCTTCATATAGGTTTCACCTTTCTTGCAATCCTCCAATAATCCATCTGTGGTTTTCACTCCTTGAAGTAGTGTCAATTTAAGTGTCCATTGCTGCATCAACTTGGTATTTTTTATTCGCTCTTTCCATTTTTACATCTATATTTATATCTTTAATAAAATCCAATTAGTCTTGAAATATATATAACAAGGAAAGGCCTTATTTTAATTCTAGTAAAATAAAATATATTCTATTTCATATATATCCATAACAAATAACACTAGTTTAAACATAATCTATATTTAGACTATAATTATACCATATTCTATATCTTCCTACATATTTACCTAATTAACAAATTTTTATAGCTACCTGTTCCACTAATACATAACCAACCTAACAACAATTCTCAATAATATTCATACTAGTAATTATAAGAATAATTCATCCTGTAATAGCATTAATATATTTTCTCATTCTTGTATCTCCATAAACAAATTTCTAATTGGCATATAATCTATAACATCAACTTATATGTATATCTCTAATTTTATAACCTTATATCTTACATTTAAAATATCACATTTTTATACATCCATACAGTTTCTCATATCAATTTTTTGCATTTAATATTTCCAACAATTATATTACTAGTTAAAACTTAATTTACATTTATATACTCTATATCCAATTAGAATCCATGGTTCCATTAACCTATATATCCCATATTAAACTGAATCTCCTATTCAGGTTATATCAAAATTATAATGTATAGCTTGTTTTGTTATCTGTCTCATGTAGAATGTCAAAATATTTTTCTGGACTTTTCCCCATATTTCACAATATCTATCAAATTGCATATTCAAATCTTCTCCTTCTCTCAACTGCCACAATGTGTTTATGCCAAGATTATAATGTGTAGCCTGTTTTGTTGTCTGGTTCGTGTAGGGTGTCAAAGTGTTTTTCTGAACTTTCGGTTTCTCCTCTATCTTAAAAAAAATTTCCTCCGTTTTTAATTCTATCTTTTGCTTCTGATCTTGCCAATCTATCAATAAAATTTCCAGTGTTTTCTTAATTTCTGAAAGAGTTTCACTAATTTCTTTTTTAAATTCTTGAATTGCTGTTGAAAATGCCATTTTTCCCACCCCCTCTTCGTTCTTCAGGTTTATTCTCTAGTCAAAACAAACAGCTTCTCAGAGGGGGAGTAGACGGCTGGGTGGAAAATTACCAGCAGAGTCTATTGAATTCCAAATAGTTTCCAGTTATAAGAAATAAAAAGAAGAGAGGGAAAAAATAAATATTTTCCCTAAATACAAAAAGTTTTTAAAGTAAAAGATAAAAAAATCCAATAATCAAAAATTAGGAAAGAAGCAGTATTTCATACAGTTTATAGAAACAAATTTCTCAATAGTTAGTCCAACAAAATATATTCAAAAGATATTCAATAAAAACGTATACTTCCAAATGATACAGACTTCTCTCTGGTAAAGTAGAAAGGTAAAAAGAAAAAAAAATACAGACATTTCACTATATTTCAAATATAAAATCCATCATACTTCCACCATAATTATTATAGCAAAGAAAGCACAAAATTTGCCAACATTTTGAGCAAAGTCCAAAGGTAGACCTTAGATGATAAAACGATCTAATCTAGAAAAAAATAAAATAAAAGTGGTCTAAAAGCCGGCTTCTTGCTCTAGTGTCTTTTAGACTTACGATTCCCTGTAGAGCTTGATGCTTTCTCCAGCCGTTTCACCGCTTCCAACCCCCTGCTCTTTCCATGGCGGAAAACTACAAAAAAAGCAGGAGGGGGCAATTCCAACGACCCAGTGAGCAATCTTCTGGTTCTCCCCTCTCCAGGGAGAAACTTCAGTGGTCTTATATTTTCTGTAGACCCCCGCAAACAGAGAAAATTCAGCCAGGTCTTCAGCACTCTGAAAAACTCTGACTTGTCGAGCTGCCAGTCCGGCTCGGAGTATTTTCTCTGATATCTCCTGATCAGGAAAATGCTCAGGAAACTGCAGGGTAGATACATTTGCCCATGTAAGATCTAATGGTACCTCTACATAATCACCAGCTTCCCACTGTGTTTCTTTTCTCAGAGAGGAGAACAAAAAAGGTAGAAAAATCTGACCTCACCAGTCACTGGCTAGGGTGGGGTGCCTCAAAACTGTGGAGGGTGGGGGTGGTAGCACAATCTGATGGAGTCTTGAAGGTTAATAAAAGAACTCCAAGCAGCTAACAACAATCTTGCAGAGTAGAAGCATGAACCAGCAGGGAACTTGCACTTTAAGCTTAATTACGTTCAGAAATAAATTCAGTCTTCACACATTAGTTAGATGAAGAAAAATAGAGATAGCTTACATTTATTCAGTAGATTTGGATACAAGAAGATTCATAGTTGATCTGCATGCAAGCGAGATGAAATGGATGAGAGCTGCATTGTGCAGCCCTCCTGCTTGCAGGTGTGCCCAAAGCGTAATGGAGAATGAGAATCCCCAAACCAAGAAGAAGGAGGAAGAGGAAATCAGGTGACCCAGGTAACATCCCAGAAGCACAGTAGAGATGCGTTTACTAGAAAGACCCCCTATTGTGCTTATGAGACAATGCTGAGTTGACTCCTGATAATCCCAACACAATTTTCACATGATCTTGAAACCTCTGCCGTTAGTATCTCTGACTGTACCATTGATTCTAAGCACAGATAATAACTTTAAAACTTTGATCTTTGTGAAGATCAAAGATGAAGCCAACAGTAACACTTGAAAAGGGCAGCACACACAGCCCCACTTCCCCTCCATATGTTGAAGGAGGAAATAACTTCTGAAAGGGACTTAGGTAAGAGCAACTACACAATTGAAGAACACAACAGCATCTTCAGATAGAAATTGTTAAGACAGATGTGCCCCAGATCTTCCCAGATCTCCCTTGTTCTCTGAGGTAATAAAGACTCCAAATACATTGAACTCTGAAATAATATAAGCTACAAATGCATCATGTAAGATACATAAGAGGTCCACTAATTGGAGGGAAACAGTATAAATCAGGGGCTAGTCTTTGAACTTATTCTTCTCAATCAAAGGCTGTGAAATTAAAGTTGGCCTTACACCAAGCCACAAAATAATTCTTAGACACCCCCAGCCTGTATGACTGAGAATTAATTAATTAATTAATTAATTAATTAATTTTTTAAAAATTCCCTTCTTACCCCTATGGGTGGTATGTGTCTTCCTCAACCTTGGGTCCTCTACCAGAGGCCTGGGAGTTTGAGGGTTCTGTGCAGTATCTTAGCTGTTCCTACACTGCACTCTTCTGGACAGAGAGCTCTGATGTTCCTGGGATCTGTTGGACCCTCTCCCCCAGCTTGGGAGTCACAGCCCCAAGTGCTCCTACCACCACTGGGACCACTTTGGTCCACATCCTCTCTAGTTCTTCCTTCAGGCCATGGTACTTCTCTAGCTTCTCATACTCCTTCTTCCTGATATTGCTATCACTTGGCACCGCTACATCACCACCACTGTCTTCTGGTCCTTGTCTACTACCACAATGTCTGGTTGATTGGCCAGTACCTGCCTGTCCCTCTGGATCTGGAAGTCCCACAGGATTCTAGCCCTGTCATTCTCCACGACTTTCTGTGGAATCTCCCTTCTGGACTTGGGAGGGTCCAGCCCATACACTGTGCAGATGTTCCTGTACACAATGCCAGCTACTTGGTTGTGCCGTTCAGTGTATGCTGTGTATGCCTGCATCTTACACCCTGCCACTATGTGTTGGACTGTCTCTAAGGCCTCTCTGCACAGTCTGCACCTCGGGTCCTGTCTAGTGTGGTAGACCCCTGATTCTATGGATCTGGTGCTTAGTGCTTGTTCTTGTGCTGCTATGATCAGTGCCTCAGTGCTGTCTTTTAGTCCAGCCCTTTCCAGCCACTGGTAGGATTTCTCAAGGTCAACCACTTCAGCTATCTGTCGATGGTACATCCCATGCAGGGTCTTGTCTTGCCATGGCACTTCCTCTGCTTGATCTTTCTTCCATGTCTGCTGCTGCCTCAGGCATTCTCTCAACAGCTCATCTTTAGGTGCCATCTTACTGATGTACTCCTGGATGCTCTGGGCCTCATCCAGGACATACATACATACATACATACATACATACATACATACATACATACATAAATACTGAAATCAGTGCACCATTTTGAAATCTGAGGAGTTACATTAAGTTAGACTAAACTGAGGATTTGGATTTCTACCCACAACTTGAAAAAGGAATATGCCATTACATAGTCTATTAATTAATAATTTCCTTCATGAATAATGAATAGCTAAGGTTCATTAATAATAATTATAATAATTATACAGTATAATAATAATATATAATAATATAATAATAAGGTTCATTAATAATAATTAATAAGGTTCATTAATAATAATTAATAAGGGGTGCAGTGGCTCAGCGGTTAAGACGCCAGGCTTGTCGATCGGGAGGTCGCAAGTTCGGAGCTTTGAGACCCTAGCCCCATGTGATGGAGTGAGCTCCCGCACTCGCCCCAGCTCTTACCAACCTAGCAATTCAAAAGCATGCAAATGCAAGTAGATAAATAGGTACCACTTTGGTGGCATGGTAACAGTGTTCCGTGCTTGTCATGCCGGCCACATGACGGTGGAAGCATCTTCGGACAGCGCTGGCTCTTCGGCTAAGAAATGGAGATGAGCACTGCCCCCTAGAGTCAGACACGACTGTGCAGGGGAAAACCTTTACCTTTACCTTTTTAAGGTTCATTACATTAAGCACCATCCTAAGGGCTTATGGCATTTCCAGAGGATCATATCTATAATCCAAGCCTTGTATACAGGGGACTAAGTGCAGGTCAAGTTTGGGACTCCTGTACTTTCATCCTATTCTGGAATGGATGTTGTTATGTTCTGTCCACTGACATGGCTGGGGAATGAAATCAGAAGTTTACTGATCAGTCAACTATTGCCCTTATGACCCATTCATTTAAAGGTCCTAACACAGAGCTTTCCAAACTTCATGTTGGTGACACACTTTTTAGACATGCATCATTTCGTGACACACTCTTACAGCAAGGCATCATTTCGCAACACACTCTTACAGCAGGGCACAAAGCAGGCAATAGGACCTACATGGAATCACAGCAGGTTTGGAGGCAGCAGGGCACAAGGCAGGCACTAGGACCTGGGCGGAATCCTGGCAGGGCTCGGAGCCGCAACACACCCAGACACTGCAGCCGACGCACTAACGTGTCCCGATACACAGTTTGGAAAACTATGTCCTAACACATGTAGGTTTGGGTGCAGACAAAAAAAGAGGAAATATAATTACTAAGGGTTAGCTCCGGCCTCCTTTTATGTAATCCATTTATTTGACTACTTTAAAAACTGTACACATGATTTGCCTCAATGAACAACTTGAGCTTCAGGCAGAGTAGAAAAGCTCTGATGAGGACCTATAGAAATGTGGAGGAAACGTTTCCCAAATGACTGGAGCTGCCCAGGAAGTTACGTACAGGAGAGGATTTTTTTTTTTTGGAGTTATACTGGCTCTGAGCAATTTAGGCTTTGAAGATCATAGAATCAGTTGGAAGGAAGTCCATGAAGTCCAACCCCTCCTCTGAGAAGGAATCTAAATTAAAACATCTACAGTATGAGAGATGGCCGTCCAGCTTCTGCTACATCAGTACCAACTGTGGTTGGAAAAACCTCCCACTTGCACCCAATGAACTCAGTGATCAGTCCCAATCTGTAAACTTACAACTGTATTTTGAACTAAGGGAAGTTTCTAACCCATATTCAAAAGTAGCATATAATACATTGAATAATCCAAGAGGTTTTTTGTTGTTTATTCGTTCAGTCGTTTCCGACTCTTCGTGACTTCATGGACCAGTCCACGCCAGAGCTTTCTGTCGGCCGTCACCATCCCCAGCTCCCCAATGGTTGAGTCCGTCACCTCCAGAATACCATCCATCCATCTTGCCCTTGGTCGGTCCCTCTTCCTTTTGCCTTCCACTTTCCCTAGCATCAGCTTCTTCTCCAGGGTATCCTGTCTTCTCATTATGTGGCCAAAGTACTTCAGTTTTGCCTTTAATATCATTCCCTCAAGTGAGCAGTCTGGCTTGATTTCCTGGAGTATGGACTGGTTTGATCTTCTTGCAGTCCAAGGCACTCTCAGAATTTTCCTCCAACACCACAGTTCAAAAGCATCGATCTTCCTTCGCTCAGCCTTCCTTATGGTCCAGCTCTCGCAGCCATAGGTTACTACAGGGAATACCATTGCTTCAACTATGCGGACCTTTGTTGTCAGTGTGATGTCTCTGCTCTTAACTATTTTATCAAGATTTGCCATTGCTCTCCTCCCAAGAAGTAGACGTCTTCTGATTTCCTGGCTGCAGTCAGCGTCTGCAGTAATCTTTGCGCCTAGAAATACAAAGTCTGTCACTGCCTCCACTTTTTCTCCCTCTATTTGCCAGTCATCAATCAAGCTCGTTGCCATAATCTTGGTTTTTTTGAGGTTTAACTGCAACCCAGCTTTTGCACTTTCTTCTTTCACCTTCGTCATAAGGCTCCTCAACTCCTCCTCGCTTTCAGCCATCAAAGTGGTATCATCTGCATATCTGAGATTGTTAATGTTTCTTCCAGCGATTTTAACTCCAGCCTTGGATTCCTCAAGCCCAGCACATTGCATGATGTGTTCTGCGTACAGGTTGAATAGGTAGGGTGAGAGTATACAACCCTGCCGTACTCCTTTCCCAATCTTAAACCAGTCCGTTGTTCCGTGCTCTGTTCTTACCGTTGCTACTTGGTCGTTATACAGATTCCTCAGGAGGCAGACAAGATGACTTGGTATCCCCATACCACCAAGAACTTGCCACAATTTGTTATGATCCACACAGTCAAAGGCTTTAGAATAGTCAATAAAACAGAAATAGATGTTTTTCTGAAATTCCCTGGCTTTCTCCATTATCCAGCGGATATTGGCAATTTGGTCTCTAGTTCCTCTGCCTTTTCTAAACCCAGCTTGTACATCTGGCAGTTCTCGCTCCATGAATTGCTGGAGTCTACCTTGCAAGATCTTGAGCATTACCTTACTGGCATGTGAAATAAGTGCCACTGTTCGATAGTTTGAACATTCTTTAGTGCTTCCCTTTTTTGGTATGGAGATGTAAGTTGATTTTTTCCAATCTGATGGCCATTCTTGTGTTTTCCAAATTTGCTGGCATATGGCATGCATCACGTTGACAGCATCATCTTGCAAGATTTTAAACAGTTCAGCTGGGATACCATCGTCTCCTGCTGCCTTGTTATTAGCAATGCTTCTTAAGGCCCATTCAACCTCACTCTTCAGGATGTCTGGCTCTAACTCACTGACCACACCGTCAAAGCTATCTCCAATATTATTATCCTTCCTATACAGATCTTCCGTATATTCTTGCCACCTTTTCTTGATCTCTTCTGCTTCTTTTAGGTCCTTACCATCTTTGTTTTTGATCATACCCATTTTTGCCTGGAATTTACCTCCGATGTTTCTAATTTTCTGGAAGAGGTCTCTTGTCCTTCCTATTCTATTGTCTTCTTCCACTTCCGCACATTGCTTGTTTAAAAATAATTCCTTATCTCTTCTGGCTAACCTCTGGAATTTTGCATTTAATTGGGCATATCTCCCCCTATCACTGTTGCCTTTTGCTTTCCTTCTTTCTTGGGCTACTTCCAGTGTTTCAGCAGACAGCCATCTTGCCTTCTAGGTTTTCTTTTTCTTTGGGACGTTTTTTGTTGCCGCCTCCTGAACAATGTTGCAAACTTCTGTCCATAGTTCTTCTGGGACCCTATCTACTAAATCTAGTCCCTTAAATCTATTCTTCACCTCCACTGCATATTCCTTAGGAATATTAGTGAGCTCATATCTAACTGATCTGTGGGTCTTCCCTATTCTCTTTAGTCTGATTCTAAATTTTGCAATAAGAAGTTCGTGATCTGAACTACAGTCAGCTCCAGGTCTTGTTTTTACCGACTGTATAGATGTCCGCCACCTTTGGCTGCAAAGGATGTAGTCAATCTGATTTCGGTGTCGACCATCTGGTGAAGTCCATGTATAAAGTCGTCTTTTAGGTTGTTGGAAGAGAGTGTTTGTTATGCACAGTGAGTTGTCTTGGCAAAATTCTATCAGCCTATGTCCTGCTTCATTTTGTTCTCCCAGACCATGCTTGCCTGTAATTCCAGGTGTCGTCTGACTACCCACCTTAGCATTCCAGTCTCCTGTAATGAAAATAACATCTCTTTTTGGTGTATTATCTAGTAGGTGCTGCAGATCCTCATAGAACTGATCTACTTCTGCTTCTTCAGCATCTGTGGTTGGGGCGTATATTTGGATCACTGTGATGTTAAATGGCTTACCCTGAATTCGAATTGAGATCATTCTATCGTTTTTTGGATTGTATCCAAGCACTGCTTTAGCCACTTTATTATTAATTATGAAGGCTACTCCATTTCTTCTGTGGTCCTCTTGTCCACAGTAGTAGATCTGGTGGTCATCTGATGTGAAGTGGCCCATTCCAGTCCATTTCAGTTCACTGACACCTAAAATGTCTATATTTAATCTTGACATCTCACCAATAACCACATCCAATTTGCCCTGGCTCATAGATCTTACATTCCAGGTTCCTATGGTGTGTTGATCTTTAGAACATCGGATTCGTCGTTCACCACCAGCACCGTCGGCCGCTAGCCGTCCTTTCGGCTTTGAGCTAGCTGCGTTATCACATCTGGGGCTAGTTGAACGTATCCTCTGTTCCTCCCCAGTAGCATTTTGACCATCTTCCGACCTGGGAGTCCCATCTTCCGATGGTATACCGACATATCTCTGGTTGTACTGATCCATTTAGTTTTCATGGCAAAAATACTGGGGTGGGTTGCCATTACCTTCCCCAGGGATCGTATTTAGTCTGACCTCTCTGCCACGACCTTCCCGTCTTGGGTGTCCCTTCACGGTTTAGCTCATGGTTTCATTGAGGTGCTCAAGCTCCAGCACCACGACAAGGTAACGATCTCCTTTGCTGGAGAATCCAAGAGGTTACCAGAGCACATATAACTGATGCCAGGGTTTCCCTACTCAGAATGTTTTTCAGCTGCTGATAATTGATGCTTCTACCCTACAAGACCACTCAATCTTTCAATGATAATGACAGAACCAGAAGCTCCCCCAATATACACCACTGATTGTTATGGATGGAAAACAATATAGACTGGGGTAATGTCCAACCTTATCTGAACCTTTGGAAACACAATTTACTTTGCAGTCCATTTTTTTTTTGGTGATAAAGTAGTAGACATTATTTTGTCTTCCCTTTTTAAGTGATCCAGGAAAAACCCTGTCATATGGTGTAATATGGGCTCCTTGATGCACTGGAGCTTGTTGTAGGTGGCAGCACCTGTTTGACCTTGGCTGATGCTGAAAAAGCTGAGGATCAGACCTGATTAGTACTTCAATGTGAGAACACCAGGGCTGTTGGCTAGACTAGGGCATAAAAAAAATTGAAGAAGGCAATGGCAAACCACTTCCATATTGTTCTTAAGAAAACTACATGGATTTGTCCATGTAATCATCAGGAGTCAAGCTCAACTTTACCTTTAATCCATCAGAACAATCCATTTCCTCTAAACATTTATTGCATCCTTCTTCAGCATATTATAAGCCTAGAATATCTGAAGTAGGGGAAGGAAGATGATGATGATGATGATGATGATGATGATGACGACGACGACAAACAGGGTTACTACTAATAAAATTATGTTCTATGCAATAGGATAGTGTGTTAGGATTTACAGTTGTCCAGAATCGTTTGAAAGAGAGCCTCAAAGCTAGGGATGGCCATCTTGAAGTAAGTCTTTGCATAATTAAATTGATTTAATTATAAGGCAAAATGAGCAATGGTGGGGTCTTTCCTTCTGTTCTCCTCCACTCCATGTAAGAGGAGAACGTCCTAACTAATGATGCCATTTCAGTCGTAAGAGTTTATCTATTTATTACCCTAGAATGCCAGAGTTTTCAGCACTAATAAAATTAAACTGTTCAAAGTAGGATCCTTGAGCCTACTGCTGCTGCTATTACAATTGCCTCTGAAATCCAACATGTCTGCATTTCATTTGGCATGGCATGACTGAATGTTGGCTGGAATTAACTTGAAACAAGTCTACACACAAACACACACACACACACACACACACACACATTTCCTGCTTGCATTTTTTTGAGATTGGGAGATCTTGGTTATTAAAAGACACACAATAACTGGAATGGACCTATGTATTTGTTCACATGACACACCCTATTCTAATATCATCACTGCTCTCTTCGCTCCAAGTAAGCATTATGGCTTACTTGAGCTCTCCTTGACAACAGTTTCCATAACCTGGAGGTGACTGCTGGAGAAATGAGTCACGTTCCTTCTTCCAGCCTTCTTCATCCCCACCACCCTTCTCTGTGTCAATTTGCCAAGGGCTTTCTTTGGATAATGAGCTGATGAGCTGGTGGAATGATTCATGGAACTTGCATTAACCAGCTTCTCTTGGCAGGCACCTCAGCTTTCCACTCTCAGAGTGGCAGGTTAATGTTAATGTTTGATCAGGCAGTAGAATGGATTAGGCTTTAACTCTGGGGTTTTAGAGTTATTTATTTTGCTTTTTAAATAAGTGATCCTGAAAAGATTTTGGACCTCAGGGAGGATTCCTATAAAAGTGGTTTAACCATTTTTTCCATGGAAAGAGAATATACTGTATGCTCTCTCAGTTTGTGCCAGCCAAATCACTGTTACTAGAATGAACATAACAGGCTTATCCCATGAATAAAATTCAGGCATTTTTCAAGCCTCTTTACCTGCTTGGCTTTGCTATTTTGTAAAGTCATGCTGTTTAACCATTTCATGTGTTTAACAAAGCTGTAGTTTTTATTCAGGCTTCAACTCTAGCTTGACAAAGGTTCTAGGTGACACGGGACTGCTCTTGAGAATATATCTCTTCAGCATAGAAGGTAGAGTCTATCTTTTGAATCCAAAAGGTACTTTGGTACTTGAGGGCCAGCCACTGTGTCAGAGCTGGGATTCTATGGTAATTGGGCTGTCCCCCATCAAAGCTCATGGATCCAGACAGCTTTGTGAATATCAGCTTCAGATAAGTGATTTTCTAATGGAGAGAAAATACAGGCTGAGGAATCACTTACTTCCTTATTCGTCTCCAAGAATTTTTCACTGGCTTCAGAATTCTGATTTTGAAGCAGATGGAAATATTATCCACAGCATCATAGATAACAACCACATCAGCAATAAGGGAATTGAAAACCAATGGTTGGTATGGTAAAGAAAATTCCAAAAGTTGCTGGAAGCCCTAAAAAGCAGTTCCTGATTGCCTGAAGAGAATGAATTTGTGAAGATTAAGAGATGGATCCGCATGCAACATCCAGTCCAGTATTCATTCATGTTTTCTCCTGGTTCACATGGCTGCTTCTGTTTTGTTTTTAAGTGTTGGTATGCACTTAGGAGATTAGTTGCCTGATGTGAAGGACAGAATAACAACCAATGCAACCCAGATATGAAATTCAGTCCAATATGCATTTCAGACTCATTTCACTTCTAGTGACAGGCCTTAGTGTAACAACAAGAGGTCTCTGCTATTTATCCCCTCTCTCTCCATCTCCCAGTGCCACAGACAGCCACCTCATCTTGCCACTGAATTAGTGACTCAGTCTCAAAGCGTGTGCTTGTACTCTGCATGTAGCTCTCTAGACCAGAATCTGGGTGTATCATTTCAACTGCACCAAAAAGTAATTGTTCAGTCCAAGAAGAAGGTTGTTTTGGTGACATCTAATAAATGTGGTAGAGGAAGGCCTAGTAAAGGAAGGCCTGCATCCATATGCTCAAATTTAAAGCCATGTGTCAGACATGAATTCAAGCTCTCCAGACAACCTTGGATTTTGCAATTCTTACTAAGCAGATAAAGATGCCCCTAAGACATGCTTGATTCCTAATGGTTAGCCATTGTCTTCTTCTGTGATGCTTTTCTAACCTGGCAGCCTAGCCAATGGCTATGAAATTCCCATTCCCCCATCCAAGTTCTCCCCAGGGCTGACCTTGCTTAGCTTCCATGATTAGCCAAAGTCATTGAGGTGCCACAAAATCAAAACTCACAAAGTACAAGCTTTTGAGTTCTCCAGAATTATTTAGTTAGTTAGGTAGGTAAGTAGTGAGTTAATCGTCCACTAACTCAATCAAAGAATAACTCATTATCTAGCAAGATTGCAAATAAATTGGAATGGAAAGGAAAACAGGAATTTTTAAAATGCTGGTATTGAAGCCACAGAATTTGCATTTAGTCACTGTTTAAAAGAAATGGAGACCTTCAAATAAACCTCCAATATGGCAACAATTTCTTTCTTTTTTTCCAAATAATTTTATTAAGGATTATTTATTTATTTATTTATTAAATTTCTATGACCGCCCATCTCCCCCTCAAGGAGGGACTCTGGGCGGTTCACAACCAAACAACATCATTAAAATACAAGAAATACGACAATAAAAATAAAAATACAATATAAATACAATAAAATCCAAGTGGCAGATGATTCTTACAGTGACACTAAAAATATTTAAAATATTTAAGGTGGCTCTAAGAAATCAGCCATCCCCAAGCGTGACCACTTTCCCCCTTGCCCCAGGCGAGATCACAGAGCCAAGTTTTTAATTTTTTCCTGAAGTCCAGGAGTGAAGGGGCCTATCTTATCTCTGGGGGGAGGATGTTCCATAGGGCAGGTGCCGCTGCAGAGAAGGCTCGCCTCCGAGACCCCGCTAGATGGAATTCTTTCATAGAGGGGGTCCGCAGCATACCCTCTCTGCAAGATCGGGTGGGACGGGACGATGTAATAGTGATGAGGCGGTCCCTCAGATAACCTATAATAATTTAAATTATAAATGAAAAAGATAAAAGCCAATACAAAAAATACAAAAGTAAAGAAAAGAGTGTAAAAAAGAAAAAAAAGAAGGAAAAGGAAAAGGAAAAGGAAAAGGAAAAGGAAAAGGAAAAGGAAAAGGAAAAGGAAAAGGAAGGAAAGAAGTAACTTCCCCCTTCATCCCAGCAAGTAAAAACAATCTTAACAGCTTATCCGATACCGCAACAGTTTCATGTCACAGATAGGGGTCTTCCCAAAGTCTTCCAGGATTAAGACACAAGAAACAGTATTTTTTTAAGGTAATAATATTCACTTGAGTACAAGAAATATTTGTAGTCCCCTGTTTGATTGATTTTGTGTCATCAAATTATTGTTGACTCTTAGTGACCACACAGATAGATTTTCTCCATGATTATCTGTCCCTAACCTGGTCTTTCAGGTCTTCCAATGGTGCACTCCTCACTCATGTAACTGATTCTATCCACCTTGTGGCTGGTCATCCTCTTCTCTTTCTTTCCACCTTTCCCAACATTAGAGTCTTCTCCAGAGAGCTAGTTCTTCACAAAATGTGTCCAAATAGGATAATTTGAGCCTGGTCATTTGTGCCTCTAGTGAGAACTCTGGGTGGATGTTGTGTGTAGATGCAGAAATAACACGCCGAGGCCAGGAATCTAGTCTCTAGTGTTTATTGCATACCTACAAGCAGAAATCCTGCTAAACTAACAGTGCCTGAAGATTCCCAAGTATATCAGCTCAACCTAGGGCGGAGCTTTCTTCTGACGTTTGGGGAAATAGGCTAGGCTCTCTGAGCTGCGTGCTCGCTTCTTATCCAGCGCCCCTCCCTCCTCTTCTCTGCTTCCCCTGACACCACCACCCTCTCCATCCAAAAACTCCATAGCAACTCCCTCCCCCCATTCGTCCTTGGTGTCGGGCAGGATCCCGTGTGAAACTGTGTCCATCTGCTCCTCCTCCTGGGAGCTGGGCAGTGAAGGGAGGTCATCCAGGAAAGGAATGTCGGGGGAAGGCTCGCGTCTCTCTGTTTGATCTGATAGCCCGGGTGCAGCTGGCCTCTCCTGAAAAACAGCTAAATCGTTAGAAAGGTTCTCCCTCCCCCCTCCTGGGAGCTGGCAACCAGAGGTGGAGGGATGCGAATCCTCCTCCTCCCCCCTCGCTGGGTCTGACGGGGGGAGCAGGAATGGTTGCTGGCAACTTACGAAATCCTCAGGCTGGTCGGCTTCCTCGTCTTCAGCTGGGGGCTGTAGCTCTGGGAGTCGAGCTGGTCGAGGCTTGTGAGGGAAAATCTGATGAAACCTATGCACTAGGAAGGGTGCGTGAACATCTTTGGCATTTTCCCAGGAGCTGAGAATACCCCTTCCAGTGTATTAAATACTGAATCCCCCTGCCCCTCCTTCTGGAGTCCAAAATCTCTTGCACTTCGTACTCCGGTTCCCCTTGGACAAGTACCGGAGGTGGGGGGGTGGTATGCGACCGCAAGGCACTTGGAGGGGAATCTTTGACTAACAAGGACTTGTGAAACACCGGGTGAATCCTCATGGAGTGTGGAAGCTGCAAACGATAAGCCACAAGGTTTATTTGCTGTATCACCTGAAAAGGGCCAATAAACTTAGAGTCCAGCTTCTTGCAAGGTCTGTTAGTGGGTAGAAACTTTGTAGAGAGCCAGACCTTGTCTCCTGGTGATATGGGGGGTCCTTCCTGTCTGTGTTCATCTGCGTTCCGTTT
This sequence comes from Charina bottae, assembly GCA_023362775.1. NCBI lineage: Eukaryota > Metazoa > Chordata > Lepidosauria > Squamata > Charinaidae > Charina > Charina bottae. Next base: position 2,732,737 of record JALMGJ010000022.1, read on the forward strand.
ATAGGCTGCCTTTGCCAGCTCTAGCTGCTCTGCTAACAGGTGATGGGCTGCCTGTCTTTCTGCCAGGAAATCCGTGGCTGCAGGCACAGCTGTTTGTTGTGAGGAAAGGGGCAACACTCTCGGGTTTGTGCCATAGAGAGCCTGGAAGGGGGACATCTTGGTTGAGGAATGTACTGTTTTGTTGTAAGCGAACTCTGCCATGGGGAGAAGTTCTGGCCAATTATCCTGCCGGTAGTTAACGTAACATCTGAGATATTGCTGCAATAACTGGTTAGTTTTCTCAGCTTCGCCATTACTGCAAGGATGATTCACAGAGGACAAGTGTATTTTGACCCCCAACGTCTGGAAAAGCGCCCCCCAGAACCTGGAAGTAAATTGCGAACCGCGATCTGAGATCAAGTGGTTAACCATACCTCTATATCGGAAGACATTGTCCAAAAAGAGCTGTGCTGTAACTTGTGCTGTTGGTAGGCCCTTGCAGGGGATGAAGTGCGCTATTTTTGTAAAGCAGTCTACCACCACCAGGATGGAAGTGAAACCCTGTGCCTGTGGCAAGTCGGTGATAAAATCCATGGAGACAGTGTCCCAAGGTTGGGGGTGTGTGGGCAGGGGCTGCAAAAGGCCTGCTGGTTTCCCTGCAACCGTTTTAGCGCGTCTACACACGTGGCAAGAGGCCACGTAAGTCTTGATGTGTGCTGCCATCTTGGGCCACCAGTAGTCTCTGAGTGTTCTGTGCAGCGTTTTGAACACCCCCCCGTGTCCTGCCGTTGGGCTATCGTGACAAAGCTGTAGGACTTCTTCCCTCAGGGTCTTGGGAACATAAAGCCGCCCACTATGCCAAAGGGTCCCTGCCTCCGCTGTGAAAGGGGACGGTGTACCATGCTGGGCCCCCTGGAGGTCATCCAGCCTAGCCCGTGCGTAGGGGTCTTGTTGCTGCTGCACCTTGATTCTTACAAGGAGATCGTCTACTAGTCTGACTGCTGCCAAGTTCTCTACCTGGACCCCTTCGGGAGGCTTCTCAAAATTTTGAGGGTGCAAGATCGTGGCTTGGGTGGCTTGGTCAGGTTCTGCAATGTCCTGCGGGTGCCTAGACAACGCGTCAGCCAGCTTGTTTTGTTTGCCTGGCAAATACGAGATGACGAAATCGAAGCGTGAAAAAAATTGACTCCATCTGACCTGACGGGGGTTGAGGGATCCCGAGCTCTGCAACAGCGCTAAGTTTTTATGGTCTGTGTAAACCTTGATTGGCAAAGCTGCTCCCTCTAACCAATGCCTCCATTCTTGAAAGGCTGATTTTATGGCAAGCAGTTCCTTGTTAAAGACATCGTAATTCCTCTCTGCTGGTGACAGCGTGCGAGAGAAATAGGCACAGGGTAATAAATCTTCCCCCCTTTCGTCCGCCGCTTGGAGTAAAATGGCGGCGACAGCAAAGTTAGAGGCGTCGCACTGGACGTGGAACTGTTTTGAAGGGTTCGGGTGCCTCAGGAGTGGTGGGGAGGTAAACAGCTGTTTAAATTCTTGAAAGGCCGCTTGCTGCTGTTCCCCCCAGCAAAAGCGTCTGTTTTTCTTTAAAAGCTGAGTAAGGGGACGCGCTTTCTCCACATATGAGGCAATGAACTTGTGAAGGAAATTCGCATACCCCAGAAATTGTTGGAGCTCCTTGACGTTACGGGGAGGCTTCCATGACATAATTGCTTGGACCTTTGCAGGATCCACGGCTACGCCTTCTGTGGAAATCCTGTATCCCAGATAGTCTAATTGCGTTAAGTCAAATGCGCACTTTTCTAACTTCACAAACAGCTTGTTCTCTCTTAATCTCTGCAGAACATTATGCACATGGGTAATGTGGGAGGTGGGGTCCTCAGAATAAATCAGAATGTCATCCAGATACACAATGACATATTTATCTAACAAGTCTGAGAAAATGTGGTTCATGAACCTGGAAAATACTGCCCCACAATTACTTAGTCCAAAAGGCATGACTAAATACTCAAACTTACCATATCTGGTGTTAAAAGCCGTTAAGTATTCATGGCCTGGCTTTATTCTAATCAAATTGTAGGCATTCCTGAGGTCTAGCTTGGTAAAAATACGAGCCTTTTGCAGTCGATCTAGCAACTCCGATATCACTGGAAGAGGGTAGTGGTCTCTAACGGTGACTGCGTTGAGTGCGCTGTAGTCATGCAACGTGCGCATGGGGGGTCCCTTATCGCCAGCCTGTGCCGCCGGGGCGAAAGGATCAGGCTTTTTAGGCACGAAGAAGGTAGGGGCAGATGCCGGTGATGTTGATGGCTGAATGAAACCCTTTTTTAGGTTGGTATCCAAATATTCCTTCAGTATAGCTAGCTCCTTTGGGGACATTGTATAATGCCGTGCCGCTGGGATCTTGGCTCCAGGCTTCAAATCTATTGTACAGTCGAAATATCTATTGGGGGGCAACACTGTGGCCTCTTGCTCTCCGAAGATGTCTGCATAATCTCCATACTTTGTTGGTAGGGGAGCCTTCCCTGCTTCCCGGCTTGCAGCTGCCGGTTGGGCTTGGGTAATGCCCTGCAACTTGTGGTGCCGACAGTCTTGAGAGGGAAAGGAAACTGCTCCGGTCATCCAGTCCAAATTGGGGTTGTGAAGTCTCAACCAAGGTGCCCCGAGAATGACTGGGACTTGCAAGGAGGCAGTAACGTACAGTTGGATCCACTCCATGTGATCTGCGATGGTTAGCTGAATTGGCAGGGTGCAACGTTCGATCGCGCCTGCCTTGAGAGGTTGCCCGTCGATGGTTTCAACCTGCATGGGGTTTGGTAGTGCCATAGTTGAAATGTGAAACTTTTCCACCGCTTCCCCATCTATAAAATTGGTTGTCGCCCCGGAATCAATCATAACATTTACCGGTAATAGTTGCTTGGAATCTGTAGTCAGCGTGGCTGGAACAATATAAAAATCTTGGTTGTGATCTGCCGTCTGAGCCCTTCTTAATTGCTGGATGGCCTCCCTACGGGGCTCTGACGAGGGGGGCCGTTGGAGTTTAACTGCTGAGAAGAAGCGGCTGGAATGTGGGCCTGCTCTGTGCCTTGGGTTGTAAATCTTACCGGGGCTGCCTGGCGTCTGGTCGGGCACAGCCTTGCAATGTGCCCTGGCCCCCCGCAATAAAAACAAAGTGCATTGTCCCTTCTCCTTTGCCTCTCGGCTTCAGAGAGCCCCCTTCTTGTGGCCCCTATCTGCATGGGTTCTTCCGCGCTCAGGGGAACAAACGTGTTAGAGGGGGTAGCAAAACCTGGAAAAGCCGGTTGGGTTCCTGCCCTGTTTCTCCCTGGCCGAAGCTGCTTTAACTCCTCCAATCGAGCATCTATGACGACTGTTAACTGGTATAGGTCTTCCAATGTCGCTGGAGTGCCCTGCCGCACTAACTCCATCTTAATCTCTTCATCCAGTCCTTGTTTAAACTGATCCTTCAATGCCACCTCATTCCAGCCCAAATCTCCTGCCAGCAGCTTGAAATCTGCGATGTACGCTCCTACTCTCCTGTTCCCCTGTCGGAGCCGTCGGATCTCTCTGCTGGCAGTGACCTCTCTGATTGGATCATCAAAATGGGCTCTGAAACGGGCCATAAAGTTCTGGTAGTTGTCCAGAATTGGGTCGTTAGCTTCCACCATGGGGATGGACCATCTTGCGGCTGAGCCTTTCAGCAAACTTAAAATGAATGTGACTCTGGACCTCTCCGTCGGGAACTCGGCTGGTCTGCTGTCGAAAAACATGGTGCACTGGGCGACGAAGGTCCTGAGCTGTGCCGTCTCTCCCCCAAATTTCTGTGGTAAACACCCTGGGGATCGCAGAACGACTGGTGGGGGTGCTGCCACTGGTGCCGGCTGCTGGACGACTGGGGCTGGTTGTTGGATCTGCTGAAGCATCGCCGCCTGCAAGTTATTAATCTGGTCGTCGACCTGCTGCTGGTGTTGTGTCAAGGCCGCTGCTAACTGGATTATGGCCTGCTGCAATTCCTGTGTCTGAGAAGCCATTCTCCTGGTTTATGTGTTCCTCCCTCTTTCGATGGGAGTTTTGGTTTAGCAGGATTGATGTCGTGTGTAGATGCAGAAATAACACGCCGAGGCCAGGAATCTAGTCTCTAGTGTTTATTGCATAGCTACAAGCAGAAATCCTGCTAAACTAACAGTGCCTGAAGATTCCCAAGTATATCAGCTCAACCTAGGGCGGAGCTTTCTTCTGACGTTTGGGGAAATAGGCTAGGCTCTCTGAGCTGCGTGCTCGCTTCTTATCCAGCGCCCCTCCCTCCTCTTCTCTGCTTCCCCTGACAGTGGATTTGTTCGATACTCCATTTATTTGTTTTAATTGGCTGGGGCCTTCTCCAATGCCAAAGTTCAAAAGGGTCAATATTCTTCCTATCCTGCTTCTTCAAAGTCCAACTTTCGCTTCCATAGAGTGTCACAAGGAATACCATGGCTTGCATGATTCTGATCTTTGTAGATATAGACACATCACAACATTTGAATATCTTTTTCAAGGCCTTTATGGCTGCCCTATCAAGTGCTAGTCTGCGATGTATTCCTTGATTGCTTGTTCCATTACTGCTGATCGTTGATCCTAAAAGGCAGAAGCTATCCTGATCAGTGAGCTGTGTTTAGTTTGATGAGTCACAAATTGTGCAGGTCCAGCTAAAGAAATAGCGCTGGTGATAGTTTATTTTATTTACTGGTGATACCTATTCTTTCAGACAGAAAGCAAGTCATCATAAACCACAGGAAGAAACCTGTGATTAGTGTCCCAATGAAGTTAATTAGAGATGCTGCTACAGAACATGCACTCTTCCAAAGCAAAATACTGGAGGTATATAACCTTGTCTAGTAAAGTGTACATTGTGGAGGCATTTCATCACCTTCAATTATTTATTTATTTATATTTCTAACTTATATCACCGCCCATCTCCCCCCATTTCCAGAGGGGACTCTGGGCGGTTATATTTTTTTATTATAAATACAGTATATTAATTATATTTTTTGTTGAAATTGCACTAGGGCAATTCTGTATCTCCTGCTCACTAGTAGAGTATGGTAGCTTACTTCTGACCACTTATCAAGCTAACAGAATGCTTTGCATAAGCAACATATATGGCAAACAAATATGCTCACAACTGTGACCACTATACTTTCAAGGTAATTACTAATCCTGGGTATTCATAAAAAGGATGTGTCAAGCATCAAAGCACTGGTTTAAATGCTGAGTGATTTGACTTTAACCTTTAAAGACTGGTATTAAAACAAAATTCTTATCTGTGCTCGCTCTGAGATTATAACTAAAAAAACACCACTTATCTGCAATCAGGGAAAGTAAGGATTTGTCATGTGTTGCTGTAAACAAGAGACAACCATATGATCACATAAGTCCAAATATTGGGTGATCATTAATAAAATTAGTATATGTTGCTTCTTGCAACAGTAAGTTTTACATGGTTTTAAGGCCACTTAAAATAGCAAGATGATGTAGCTACTTGCATGTACATTATTTAGAGGGGAAAGGGGGAAAATTATTTCTGTCCTGGGCAGATAGGACCTTTAGAATTAATGTATTATTGTTGCTGACTGTTATTACACACATGCCTAGATTCCCTTTCTGCTCACCAGTTCCCCCATCAGCATGTATTTTTCTCATGAGAAATTCTGGAAGTAGCTGAATCCTTTGAGAAGGTCTCCAGTCTGAACTCCATGAAAAGGAGGAAGCATCAGCTGTCTCTCATGCAGGTTTGGTTGTATCCCAGGAAAACAGCAAGCACAGTGGACAGGCTTGATTATTTGGCTATGAAGTGAGAAAGCTCATTTGTCCTTTTGCTGGAGGATTTGGGCAGACATAAGAATAAGTGCCATGGAGACCATCCAAGTGGATGAACCAGCTGTGTATTTTTGAGAGCCATCTGGAGGGTGGCAATCATCAAAAGTAAGGCTCTTAACTGCAAAAGCAAGTCTTTGAACTGCAAGGGTATAGATTCTGTTTTTATATGTTACTGCCCTGTATTTTCCCAAGGAAAACGGTCTTTCTAGAGTAAATTAATCTGACATTACATCTTGTACCTTTGTCCAGGTGCACAACTTACTGACTTTAGTGCTGCTTTTTGTCTTTTTTGGGGGGGAGGGTAGTAGTAGTGGGGAAACATCATCATGTTTTACAATGGGTTATAACTGGGTCTGAATCATAATTGCATAGATGCCCCACCTTACAGTTAAGATAAGCTACCAAGAAGCAACGTGGTAAATCACAAAGTACAGCAGGGAGGGGAATAAAGAACAGTTGTATAATCACTCAGTTCTTTGAAATAGTCTCTTTTTTCAAAACACTTGAGATGAGAGGCAAGTAATACTGGAATGATATTTCAACCCATATGATTACTACTCTAGCAGTAATTGGGGGCAAACTAGGGCACTTCTCCATGGAAACAAAGAAAGATACATCCCTATGGAGCTTTGGTGCTGCTTCAGGATGAGTGCCGTACCCTGTGACCCTATATCCATTATACACAGAGCTTGGAGGTAGGATGTTTTCCAGGTGGTGGAAACTCTTGCTTTCTGGCTCTTGCCCCCCCACAGTCACTGGTTACACCTGTGTTGCACTGAGCACTGTGCAGGCAGTGGTGCTGCGATGCTTTCTCAGTTTGCTCAGAAACAACCACTGTGGGTGTTTTTTTTTTTTTTTTTAGAAATACAGCACAGAGGGACATGAGATTGGTTGGCTTGAGGAAGCAAAGGGAGTCTATCAATGTTTCAAGGCTGTGATGAGGATACTTGCGGGTAACCCTTCTACTGTTTCACAGGATCTGAGAGGTGAAAGTGATGGCATGTCAGTAGAAAAACAAAACCCTATATTTGCAGCTGCTGGAACTGCATAGTAGCTGAGCTGGAATTAATCAGGTCAGCTCACCAACAACACTGATATGTCAGAACACAGAGGTCCAGACCTGCATTTAAACTGACACAGGAATTTCATGTAGAAGGATCCAAATTTTTATGGAGTACTTAGTCAAATGCCTTGATGAAACCAATCAAGTTATATTACATCAATTGATTCCTACAGTCTACTAAAAAAAGACTAATCAAAACCTGAAATATTAATTTGAGCCTCCTCCTCCTCCTCTTCCTCCTTGACAATACCATGCTGATGTGGGGTGCATGGAAACTAAAAGATCTTGGCTCTAATGGTCTTATTGGGCAGAATTTTGTTGCAGAAAAATATATAGTACTTGAACTTAAAAATAATAAACAAAGCATTTACCCCATGATGTATTACCCCATGATTATAAAGGAAGAAGACAATGAATGCTGGGATGAATGGAGTTGGCCATGACATGTTCATTTTATTTCATTTTTTTATTTAAAATATTTATATACCACTTCCAATTTAAAAAAATTGAAGCTATTTACAGTAACATTCAAGACAATTAAACAGCAAGTTAAAGCAATTGATATAAAATACAGTAAATGTTATGGATCTTATACAACATAAAGTGCCTCATAGGATAAGCAGTAAAAGGATATAAGAGAGAATAAAAATAAAACCATCAGTTAGAAAGTTAAAAGTATCAAAGCAGCATATACATTAACATTGTATTAAAAGGTCTTAAAAGTGGTACCTGATGTGCCACGTTGGGGAGGCCATTTCAAAGTTGGGAGCACCCACTGAAAAAGCTCACACCCTATGACCCTGACTCTCCACCTCAGCAGGGAAGGGCCCCCAGATATCTCAGGGTCCATGTGGGCTTGGGGCCAGGCCTGGGGGCTACTATGCCTCATCCCCATCATGCATTCTGGGGGCCATATGGGGTGCAGCCCCTCGAATTTCAGTCTCCATGTCCAACCCTTGCTGTACCAGTGGTGAGGATGGAAGACTATTCAAATTAACAGCTCCGTTGAAGCTCTGAATTTTCCAGCTGCTGGCTGGAACTGAATCTGTGTTTCAGATTAGCAGACATTTTTGTCTCAATGAACATTTTTATTTAGAATACTGTTAACAGAAGCTTGTGTATGTGCACACTTATACCCACATACACACCCCACAGTTGAGATTGTCTCATTTTGATCTGGATGTCCTGCCTCTCCATCCACAAAACGTTTATTTCCTCCCTCATGAGCAGCCTTTTATATTGCCAAGCGGATGGATAGATGGATGGAAGGACAGATATAGTTGTCCAAGTGACACACTGCAAAAGTACTCATGTAGCATTTGTTGTGTTTTTTATTTACGTCTTTTCTTTGTCTCCCACAGATTTATTCTGAAGGTAGTGCTATTGGCAGTCACAGGGGTGACGGTGTGCGAGAGTGCCAGTGTTTTGTGTGTGATTTGAAGAAACAAAAACTCACACTAAAGCTACATGCCTGAAATATTTATAGCACCAGCTGAAGGACCAATTTGGATCCCTCAAAGTTGTGTGGGAGAGCATTTCCTAGCCAAGTTGCACTAAAGCGATATGCAGCTCTGGCACGGCCTCAAAAATTAGTCGTTTGTAAACAATCACAGCATTAAAGAAGCCATAGAAATTTGTGCAACAGATGGTTGTTTACAGCATGCAGCTTTAAAAGGTTGCCACCTCCCTCCTTTTATGCTTCCTACGTTTACATATTTCTCAGTCTCTCCAACTGGCAGTTTAGAGAAGAAAAAGAGGGGTGGAAACACCAGCCCTAGCTTGCTTTATTTATATTTATTTATTTATATGTGCTCTGAAAGGGTTCCGTCAACTTTGAGCACCCCAACCATAAGGCAGAACATGATGTTGATCTTCAGGGGATTTAAGCTTTTGTGTGGCTCTTGTTTGAGAGGGGAACAAAATGTAGCTTTCTAGCCTTTACGGTTACAGAAAATGTTGCAAGCCAAATCTCCTCCTGTTCAAAAGACTTCCTCAAAAAGATGCCACAAAGTGCTTGCTCTTTCCTCCAAAAGAAACAGAACCTGAAAAAGACCGTTTTTGTTTATTCCCAGAAAATCCATATATAATTAGGCCCCTGAAAGGCAGCTGCAGTTTGCCTCAGTGAGGTGCTTCACACTACAAAGGTAACACTTTTTCAAGATGTTTTGCATTAGTCCGACTCTGCATCATCAAAGCAAAGCTCCTCTTTGAAATCTTGCACTGTTAAACGGAAGTTTGCATGCTACAGTCATATCTGGCCTCCAACATCTTCCCCTAGTCCTTAGGATCTACTGCCGGGAAGATGTCTGAAGAATGTAGCTAGTTTCATGTATCATTTGTTTAATCTGGAGTGAATGTGCTATGTGAACCCAGCCACAGTGATCTACAAATTCTGGTTTATGGCTCAGTATAAACCATAGTTTGTTGTTTATTTGTTCAGTCACCTCTGACTCCTTGTGACCTCATGGACCAGCCCACGCCAGAGCTTCCTGTCAGCCGTCGCCACCCCCAGCTCCCCCAAGGTCGAGTCCGTCACCTCCAGAATATCATCCACCCATCTTGCCCTTGGTCGGCCCCTCTTCCTTTTGCCTTCCACTTTCCCTAGCATCAGCTTCTTCTCCAGGGTATCCTGTCTTCTCATTATGTGGCCAAAGTACTTCAGTTTTGCCTTTAATATAATTCCCTCAAGTGGGCAGTCTGGCTTTATTTCCTGGAGTATGGACTGGTTTGATCTTCTTGCAGTCCAAGGCACTCTCAGAATTTTCCTCCAACACCACAGTTCAAAAGCATCTATCTTCCTTTGCTCAGCCTTCCTTATGGTCCAGCTCTCGCAGCCATAGGTTACTATGGGGAATACCATTGCTTTGACTATGCGGATCTTTGTTGTCAGTGTGATGTCTCTGCTCTTAACTATTTTATCAAGATTTGCCATTGCTCTCCTCCCAAGAAGTAGACGTCTTCTGATTTCCTGGCTGCAGTCAGCATCTGCAGTACTCTTTGCGCCTAGAAATACAAAGTCTGTCACTGCCTCCACTTTTTCTCCCTCTATTTGCCAGTTATCAATCAAGCCGGTTGCCATAATCTTGGTTTTTTTGAGGTTTAACTGCAACCCAGCTTTTGCACTTTCTTCTTTCACCTTCGTCATAAGGCTCCTCAGCTCCTCCTCGCTTTCAGCCATCAAAGTGGTATCATCTGCATATCTGAGATTGTTAATGTTTCTTCCAGCGATTTTAACTCCAGCCTTGGATTCATCAAGTCCAGCATGTTGGCTGTTGTGGGTCTTCCGGGCTGTGTGGCCGTGTTCTGGAAGAGTCCCTATTCGGGAGATGGGCGTGGATAAATTTAAATAATAAATAAATAAATAAAATAAGTTGTGGTTCCTAACGTTTCGCCAGCATCTACCTGGGCACAGAGATTTCGCTTCTGTCTGTGCTCCTGCCCTCTGAAGATGCTGGCCACAGATGCTGGCGAAACGTTAGGAACCACAACTTCCAGAACACGGCCACACAGCCTGGAAGACCCACAACAGCCATCGAACTCCGGCCGTGAAAGCCTTCGACAATACATCCAGCATGTTGCATGATGTGTTCTGCATAGAGGTTGAATAGGTAGGATGAGAGTATATAGCCCTGCCATATTCCTTTCCCAATCTTAAACCAGTCCGTTGTTCCGTGATCTGTTCTTACCGTTGCTACTTGGTCATTATACAGATTCCTCAGGAGGCAGACAAGATGACTTGGTATCCCCATACCACCAAGAACTTCCCACAATTTGTTATGATCCACACAGGATAAACCATAGTAGAAGAGTCTATATTAATTTCCAGAAAGCTCACCCTTCTATATTTTATTATTTTAGTTTATTATTTTTATTTAAAGTGCTTTCAAATCACAATTCTGAAACTAGGGGGATATGTAAAAGGCATTACAAAAACAATCAGTCAAAACTGGAATGCAGTGGCACAGTGTGAAGTCAACTAAAATTTAAAGTAAAAAAAGGGACTTCCAGTGGGGACAATGGCGGCTTGAGTTGTTTTTTTCTGCTGTCTGTAGACTGACCTGTCAGAGTGGCTTTTTTTTTTTGGGGCTCAGGCAGGCTTCCTTGGAGCCCAGAAGCATTCTCCGGATTAAGAAGAATCCCAGGAATCACCCCATGTATTCTCCAGACAGCTGATCACAGCCAGAAGACCGCAAAACAGCATTTCGCGATCGACTGGTAAGCGATCAGCTGGGAGGTGGGGCCGTCACCTTCTTCCCAAGCCGCTCTGAAGCGATAACAGACGTTAAAGCTGCCCACCCCATTTCTACAGCACTAAGTTTTTTTGTTTGAATTTTACCAGAGAGGCTTTCTACAACAAAGAAATGCGGAATCTCTTGGTGACTCATTATTTTTGAAAATTATTAACTTGGTAATTTGACTTTTTGTATATAATTTGTTAAATTGAGATTTAAAATTTTTGTTTTTTTATTGCTTTTTTATTAAAGTGATTTTTGAGGAATATAAAACTTTTGCTTCTTTGTTGAATCTGCAGATTGGAGTTCTGATCTATTTGCTTTCACTTTCCCATGGGAATGCTGTTTGTTATTACTTTTTATTTTCCTGGTTGGCCACACTGGAGATAAAAAGGCTGGAGAGAGTGTTCAGTTACAGCGTTAATGACTTTACCTTCCTGAGGCACTAGAGGACGCCATAATCTATCTTACTGTTAGGAAATATGGAGTAAATTAATTTTATATTTAAAGATCTCTACAATGCTGTTATTCAAGTCTTGGAGCATTTCTCAGAATGTGTGGAGTCCAAATTGTCATAAGAATGGAGAGAAACTGATAAGGCTGAAAACTACCTTAAGAGTAAAGTGGTTTCTACAAAGAAAAAGATGAGAATTGGTGACTTACGTTTAAATAGTCAAAGGAAAATTGAGTTGTTGAAAGTTGAAGATAAGAAGACAGTGTTGTCACCACACCATGATCAATAAAGAAAATTAAACTTTAGAGGCTGGAAGATTTTGGACAAATATTTGGTTTTTTTAAAGCAGGTTGTAAAATTTGAAATTGACAAAAAGAAAGCGCTGTACATAATACTGAGACATGTAAATACCTTGGTTTACTTTGAAATGGGATAATTGTCTAAATGTGTTTATCAGGATGGTTTCTTAAAGGTTTGGATAAATGGTTATGCTGTTTTGAAAATTCTTAAATTTTTGGTAAATGCCTCGGTTATTGTTTAAATGCGGTTATCAGGATGTTTTTAAAGGGATTAGATAAATGTTTATGCTGTTTGGATAATTCTTATATTTTTGGTTAATGTTAGTTTAGTTGGCAGGTTGGAGCAAATTATAGTGAAGAAGGGTAGTGTTTCTTACTATATTAGGTTCCAAATTATGTTTGAAGGGTTTTATATGTTTTTCTTTAATTGGGAGGGTAATTTTGTTTTAGAAGGGAATGTAATAATGAGAATTTAAATGCTTTATAGAAATGTTTACTATAATATGAATTGGAGTAAGACATTGATGTTGATTTATGTATATCTTTGTTATAGAAAGTTGGAAGTCACTTTGTAGTAGTTTGTTTTGTGTTTTTTCACACCTTTTTAGTTCTGTTTCTTTTTCTTTGTAGGCTTCTTTGTTTCAATCTTTTTAGTTTTTATGTTTATTTTGAAAAAGCTTTAATAAAGTTTGCTAAAGAAAAAAAATAAAATTTAAAGTAAAAAAAGCAAATGTTTCAGAATTTATAATCTCGGTTTATAATGTAATGTTTCAGTTCCTCTGAGTCAAATATAGCTGTATATCACCAAATTTACAGTAAAAACTTAATGACTCTTACAAGTCATCACATTTTAGATTTTAGTAAGTAAAGTCTCTTTCGAGTCAAGCTCCACTCCTGGGGCATCCTAGTCATGCCCATGTTATTTTCTTGACAACAATGTCGAAATGGTTTGGGGATTTCCTGACAATCAGTTCAATTCAACCTCTAGCCATGTCTGACTCTGCTTAGCTTTTCAAAGTCAGCCAAGGTTAGCTGCGCGCATACCATTTTTTTAAAATGCTGCAATTGTTTTACTCTCTTGGAGTGGGGTCTGACTGCTCAGTCTGGCCAACTAACTCCTCCGCCTAAGGGTGCCCCAGCTCTGCTTCTTGTTTCTGGGACGCCAGCCCCTCAGGCAGAATGAGGGTTTGCCTGAGGCAGAAGTTGGAGCAGGGCAGCAGTAACAGCCTCCTGGCCGCTCCCTCATTCGGAGTGGCGTATTCTAAACAACCTTGGGGGCTGAGGATATCACCCCATAGTTTACGTTGAATAGGATTCAGTTTACATTCCAGTTGTCTTCTGGATATGGCATGAGAAGGAGGAATTCTTCCCATTGGCAGGAAGATGTCTGTGGGGGAAAGGATTCTTACGTTCTAACCAGAGAGAGCTCACTTCTTCTCTCTAACGTACTGTAAATGATGCCGTGGAAGCATTAGGATCTCTTCGATTCTCTTGGGTATAATTCAGAATAAGTTAAGCACACAAGTCTTTCTGAAATTCGATTCTCTTCGATTGGCATTAGGATCTGCCTGTCTTCTGGCAGCTCTCTTGCCCTGCTTTTCCCTGTTGGAGGCGGCACCGCCTTGCTTCTTGGCTCATCCGGCAGAGGAGAGATAAGAGGATGAGTCCACAATCTGGGGGGAAATTGGCAGGAGGCAAAACCTTGTATAAACTCCTGGGGGGTAACGTTAAAGGTCCAGCTTGCAGCTGAGTAGCCCTGCTCCAACAGCTGCTGCGACTGGAAGAGGCTGTGGGCTTGGACTCTCAGCTTCCGCCCCATTTTTTCAGGGTATCATTAATACAAGTGCCCCAACCTGGAATCTCCCAGATATGCTGGAATTGCAACTCCCAGAATTTCCAGCCAGTCAGTTGCTTTTCAATGTCCCGTTCCTGGCTTAGAGTCACACAACAAGAAGTTGTGGGGAAAGAATAATTCAGATAAAGTTAAGTGAACTGATTTCTGCCCAAGCACATTCAAAAGAGACCAATTATTTCACCCCATGAAGCTCGCATATACATTGATTTAAAGTTTTGTTTTTTTAAAAAAATGGAGCATTGAAATAAGATATTTTATTTTCCCCAGTGTTTTTCCAAATAGCTGCTATGCATAAGGGACACAGTCTAGAGAAAGCTAATAATCATTAATCCTGAATGAAAAAAAACTTTGGAAGTTCCAGTATACTGATAAACCCCTCTATCCCATTGATTTCAGAAAGACTTGTGTGCTCAACTTATTCTGAATTATACCCAAGAGGTATCAAATGTCCTGCTTTGAAGGGCTGAAGGGTCTGAATCTTGTTCCAGAACATCAGGCACTAAGAACATTCACATTTCCTATTACCAGAGGGATGCAGTTGTGCTGGTCTTTGACAATAAAAGCAATAAAAAGTCTTGCTGTATCAGAAAGACTCGCAAATTTATTATCACATAAACTTTAATGGATCATAATCCATTTCATCAGAGGCAAACTGCCACAAAAGTCTTTGTGGTTTTTACTTGTCCATAATGGAAAATAATGAATGTTCTTTTTAAATCAAATATTACAGGCCTACTAACTTCCACAGAACAGGCACAAATAATCAAAGCACTCATTTAGTTTCTAGTCCTATCTGAAAAATGTGGAGCCAATCTGTGCTTTCTTTCCAGGAAAAAAAAAGGGGGGGATAAATAGTGACACAGAAAGCTTTCTCATCTTCAGTAAATCCTGGGTTGTCTAAATTCAAGCTAGTATGTAGGGTGACTATGTGCCTGACTTTATAGAGGGTAGTCCTGTGCTGGGAAGGGCAGTCCAATTCAATCCAGAGAATTTAGAAGAAGGGAGCCTTGAAATTGTCCATCAATAGTGAACAATACCTACAGCTGCTAAGTATGTGACATAATCTCTACCGAGCGCATTGCATTTCTATTTTTACATTGGAAATACATTCCAAATGTGCATCTCTACATATGTATACGGATGTTATGCAGATGTGTTTCCTTTTTCATGCTTTTTGTTTTATATACGCCTTTCCTCTTTGGGGCATCTTATTCATATCTGAAGACAGGAACCCTTTCTCTGCCTTTCTGGTGATGCCTCCCAGATTTGGAGGTGTCAGTTTAGGGAGGGAGATGATTCTCCTACTGGGCATCCAGATCTCTTGTCTTAATCAACTGGAGGTACAGCTGGTAAATGGGCATGGCTGAACTTTGCCATTGTTTCCTAGTTCTGGAATTGAACTCTTGATCTCAAGAAGTTCACCAAGGGTTTGTTGATTGGCATTGTTTATGAGTTGTACCATCAGACAGATTTTAAAACCCAATGTGTTGTAGGCATGGGCAGATCTGGCACTGTTGGTTTTTCTTAATTTCTCATTTTTACAGATATGTTCACATTAAAAATTTGCATATATTTTGGTTCATGTTTCTGCAAACTTAAGCTTTTTTTGCAGTTTTAGTTGCAAATAATGTTAGATTACAGATTTAGCTGAAAAGATTTTTGATTATGGTTTTCATTGAAAAGAAAATTAATATTTGCCCCATCCACAGATTTTGTGCATCACATGTGCATCACACATTTCCTGATGTTCGTTTCACTTTGAAGATTTAATACAGTAACTCTTTTTAAAAAGAAATTATTGGTTGCAATTAAAGTATACAAACCTCTAACATTTACAAGCATCAGCATTGTTCTGCTGATAATAAAGATAAAAACAGTATCTTCTTACCCTGGATAAGAAGCTGATGCTAGGGAAAGTGGAAGGCAAAAGGAAGAGGGGCCGACCAAGGGCAAGATGGATGGATGATATTCTGGAGGTGACAGACTTAACCATGGGGGAGCTGGGGATGGTGACCGCCGACAGGAAGCTCTGGCGTGGGCTGGTCCATGAACTCACGAAGAGTCGGAAGCGACTGAACGAATAAACAACAAAGTATCTTCTTAGACATGTCCTAAAAATACAATGTTCTCTTGGATATGTAATGAGCAAAAAGTCTGATACAAAAAACTGTTTTATACTGAGTAAGACTAATGAACAATTTAGTGAAGTAATAACTGCTCATAGCAAACACATCTTAACAGACTCACTGGGAAATAGCATTCCAGTGCCAGATCTTTTAATCAAAGACACTAAACTTAAAACTATCATAATGTTATATTCACCTTCCCTTATGCTCTCTCAGAAAGAGAGAGAGATACAGATGTTACATTATGTCATGCCCCCATGGATAAGGTTTTATGTGACTTCTACCCCCCCCTCTTGGAGGAGGGGGGAAATTTATCTATTTTTACACAGTGTGTATCCTGTGTAGGGCTTTCAGTTTGTTATTTTTCAGGACAAGTTTTTTTAAAATGTAACTATTGATCATAGCAGAATTTCTGTTTAAAAGGAAGAGAATAGAACTGAAGGGACAGAAGAAGCTTAAATTTCATTAAAGTTCTCCAACATAGTACTGGTGTGAGCTGTCACTTCCTTGGGAATGGATTAAAATTCCATGTTGTTTGGAACAGAAACTGTGTATTTAAACATATTTGCTGGGGATGCCTGTCTCAAAAGTCCTTGGTGCAGCAGCTCCAGTCATGTTATGTACAGAGACACGCCTCCTTCTTAGGCAAATGATTTTTGCTGCACATACCCAGCACTTGGCCTAGTCAATTCAGTTTGAAATAATTCTTCTGTTATATAGAATCCTCAAGTTGTTATTTGGGGTTTTGAAGATTAAAATATATATAAATTGATATATTAGACAGGAAATCTTTTTGTATGTTATATATAGAGCTAGCTAAACTTTTTTTTTAATTATTAAGACCAGAGATAAATCGGAAGTTGACTATTCTATGCTTTATCTTTTTTCTTTTTTTCTTTACTTTTCTATACACTTTTACTTCTTTCTTTGATTTGTATTTGTATTTCTTTTTCTTTTTCACCCTTTTAACTATGTATATTTAAAACTCTAATAAAATTTTGGGGGGAAAAAAGTTGCCAGAAGTATATGTGGTCTAAAATGTGGAAGTGTTTCTGTGTGCATGTAGCAATGCCCCTGTGTGATGCCTCAGAAGTCAGTGCTGGCTGAGAGACCTGGAAATTATGAAACCGTCTCAGGCCACCGAGATAGGTGTATGCTAACACAACTCAGCCAGTTTATTCAGGATGTTTCCTAGCCTTATCTCAAGGACTTATTTCTTCATGTAAGTAAACAGTGTCAACTTGCCAGTGTCACTATCAGCCATCAGCCATTAGGAAATAGGAGGAGAGGAAACAACAGCCAGGAGCTAAATCCAAATAACCTTCCATTTTCATAGGCCTTGTTGACCTTCCTTAACTGGCTGTCATCTTATTTTTCAATTTTAGCCTCCATCAAACCCAGTCAGGGTGCTGCCATGCTGATTGGAGAGGTTGGGAATCTTGTACTGAGTAAGGCTAATGGACAATTTAGTGAAGTAGTGAAGTACCACAATTACAAGGAGCCCATCTCAATTGTAGGGCACCAGAAGAGAAGATCATCTAGGCTTGAGGTCCAGGACTAAGCAAGGTTTTATACTGCATGTTGAGGGCCATGCTCCTGCAGCGTGCAGAATCAGCACTTTTTTTTTTAGTAGGATTCAGGAGTTTTATGGAATGAAATGGTGCCTTAAGCATTTTCATTTCGCCCATTAAAATTCCTCATCCTCCCAAATTTGGGGCCTATTTATTCTGTGCTGCTCCTGAGACCACAACAATTATGTTGGTAGACTGCAGGCAACTCTAAGGCTATATTTTCACCACCCTTGACCTAAGTAACAGATCATTTGGACATAGGCCTAATTGCTGTTTGTTCTTTCTATATATCTTTTTTTTTTTTTTGGTAATTTGTCCATTCTTAATTCAATCCAAAGTAGTTTCCGGGTGTTATTGGCCTTTTACTTTTTTTTTTAAAGGCCAATATTTGATAGCCGGGTTGATGTGCAACTAGAGGTATATTTACAACATTCCACAGGTTACAGTACTGGACATAGTTTTGTCTCCTCAGTCTGTACCACAACTGCAAGGAGCTCAAAAGGAGTTTGGACTGTTTTGAGGGAGGAGGCTGAACATTAAGGGTATATGGATTACAAGCTATCTACCGCTGTGAGGTGTTCCACCTCATAGAGCTGCATCACATTGCTTTGACATAGCAAAGCAGCTGGTGAAGACATATCACGCCACCTCAATGAGGGGTCAAGGCAGGCCCAAGTTCTCCAGATTGGTGGCTCTGCTATGTTCTGTGCATGAGCAGAGGCTGCTCTCATTGAATAAAGCCACTGCCACTCTGCTGGATAGAACCTGGGTGGCATTTTGAAAGGAATCTGAGCTCACCAACGGAAGCATAACTTTACAACAGCTCCTGCAAATCCTTGATGGAACTACTTCCCATCAGGTGTCAGAAAAAACTCTATTATTGAATGAAGAGAAATAGAAAATGATTTCCCACCAATGACCTCAAGGATGAAGCAGCTGACCTCATTCAAACGAAGAATGCTTACTAAAACATTCCTTCTTGCCATGCTTTGTATGGCAAAATCTACTCAAGTATTTTGTTTCCTGTGGCGGTTGCAACTTGTTCTCCCCTGTGAAGTGGTCGCTCAAGCAGGATGCTTCACTCAAAGCTTTGTCAAAAGCAAGCACCCTTTTGAAGCTTCCAGCAGTCCAAATGCTTATATGCCGTTCTGTTCTGTGGCTACAGAAAATCAGATTAATTCCCAACATTAAGACTGTTTACAACATGACCTTTCCCAACCTGCATTGGGGCTTTTAGTTTGTCAGAAGTGTGGCTTGCCATAATTTTCTTTTATAGATATGGTTTCAAGTAAACCCAGTCTCTGTATATGCCAGTTAGTAATCTGTACCTAATGATTGACTATTTAGGTAATCATTGTCCACAAGTTGCAGAAATAAAGTCTAATCAGTGACTGGTTGAGGAAGTGACCTTGTCTGATCTGTGGTGCAAGAAAGGAAATGACCAAATGAACCAACCTTTTCACAGCTAAATTCTAATGCAGAAATGAATGAATCAGCACTTTAGATCAAGTGTTCTGGAGCATAATAAGACTCCCAAGGTTATTACATCCTTTTCTTTTCCAGCTGACAGGGGAAATTTCTTTGCACAGCCGTATGTGCTAGTCAGCTACAAAAGGCACTGAGGCAAATGTAAGAATTTATATTTCTACAATGGAACCAAATTTTGTTCTGAGTTCTCAGCATGTAACTGTCATCACCTCACAGCTTGCTGACAACCAATGGAGAACCACACATGATCAGAAGTGAGCTGATAAATCTGAACACCTTTGTCAGCTCTGTCAAACTGGATGCAACATGGAAGATTTTTGCTCAAAATTTCCCACAATATTTTTTATTAAAAGCAGTTACTTCCCTCTACCCCATCCGTATAAGCAGAATGGGGGGTGGGGGTGGGGAGTTTAATTTCCAGTTCCATTTTCCTAATTTAAAATATGTGAAGGGTGGGAAGGCATTTTGTGGTAGTGGAGGGTGTCTCAAATTTTGAATTAGAAGTTTGCTCTTGAGGAGACACTGGCTTTCTGTCCAAAACTAACCCTTCTAATAATATCATACACTGAGTAGCTGTAGAATGCTCAAGTGAAGATTCTCAATCACAGCTCAACCACCCTGGCCAGTCAACAGGGAATAATAATCTATAGAACTGGAACTTTAAAAGGGGGACAACGTGAGACTCAGGGAAAGAGATATAGTCTTCTCAGAAAAATCCATTCTCATATACTCAATGCCTGTATTCCTGGCTCCAAAGAACAAACTTGTTGTCAATCTGCCACCTCAGCCTTACAAAAATGGAGGGACTAAGCAAAGCTACAATATTATGCGTAAAATAATCACAGAAGAAATAGATGAGTAAATAAATCACCCTACAGATCTCAATTAATTAGGAACCAGTGGGCTATCTCATCAAAATACATTGAGACTCAGGTATACCTCCAAGGCTGGATTGGATAAACTTCTCTTCCCACATGTAAGCCCTGGGTAGAAAGATGGGTCTTCCGTAAGTGTCTAAGTAATGTTATAGTAGGACCCCATAAATATAAGGGGGAAGAGCATTTCAGACAGAAGGTACCACTATCAAGAAGGCCTGTCCATCAGTGCCTGCAAGATGGAAGTACACAATTTGGGGGAAGCTGCAATATGACTCCCCTGGATAATCTTAGCGAATCAGCAGGTGAACCACTAGTTATCCCAGTCCCAAGATGTTGAGAGCTTTATATGCCAATAATAAAGTCTTGAACATGGGCTGATCCCTAATTCCTAGGCAGTGCTGTTCCTTCTGCATTGTGCAATAGTGCATGGCAAGTGCCCCACTCATTACATAGTCTTCTGATATAGTCCTCAAAAATTACTTCTAACAATGTAATTGTATAGTAAATAGTATATGTCAATGAATAATAGCATTTCAAAATGTCCTGAATATCTTACTACTCTTTTCTTTTAAAAAAATCCACTTTATCAGCTCACTTCAATCAGCCCACATAAGTATTTTTTACTTATGATTGGTTGAAATCCAACTGTGTCCCTTCCTTACCATTTTTATAACCAGTTTCCAAATCTTTCACATTTGGGGTAACAAATCTGTAGTGAGTCAAATAACTGCTATCAATTCACCTGTAAAAACCAAATACTGTATACCTGCTGTCTCTCACACTTTACTTCAGCTTATCTCATGTAGGAGATTTAATGCATCAATATTCAGATGCAAAGGTGCATATATACAAAACCTGATTTTACAGATTATGCACACAGACCATGGGGATATATTGGATTTTCCTTGCCCAGTTTTACTTTGATCCCTAGGTCACAGAGAAGAGTTTTGTCCATACTTTCATATTTCTCTCCTTCCTCCCCTCTCCAGTAAATCCAGTAATTGATTTCAATAAATTATCAACAAGTTATCTTTGAAGAGAAACTGTACACACCATGTATTTATTTATTTTATTAATCAAATTTATCACCGTCCATCTCTACAGCAGTAGACTCTGGGCGGTTTACAATAAAATATTAAAATTAAAAACCTATAAATCATTAAAATACAGTATCATAATAAATAGAAAAAATCCAGAGGATGGTGAGATCTTAAAAGGAGGATATTACTAAGCTAACATAATGTATGTGCTTTTTATACAACTATGTGATTGATGTGTGCTACTCTAGTTCATTCAATAGCATAAGCACTAATATGCAGGATTACCCCCAAATCAGTACAGGCCACTAACAGTTTTTTGAGGTCAGGATAGCAGGACATCATCTTCTACACATTGTTCTCTTCCCACTGGGAAGACAAACGTTGCTCATCTTTTCTTGCTGCACATCAAAAGTAGTGTATTTAATCTGCAGCACTCCATTTCACTCAATGGCAACTCAGATCAAGACCCTTTTTCATATCACACCAATAGGTTGTGGTTAACAATCCATGATGACTGCTACCAACCAGTCAGTCTGCAAAAAAATTGGTAAAAGGGGAGATTTAAAAAATAATAATGATAAAAGTCCCCTAAGAAGCAATTAAAACCAGCAACTCTGACAGGAAACCAACAAAAAACTAACCAACAGCAGGATATAAGAACATGGACATGCAAGCTCAATGAATCAACTCCAGTCAACATTGTACTGGCCATCTTTGTATGATGATGGAAGGTGAAAAATGGAGCACAAATCTAAGGAAGCAGTTTATACACTTTATTGGGACAATGATTAATGGGTTTGAAGTTACAGAAGAAGAGGCACAGAGAACAATAGAAAGAGGCACAGAGAACAATAGAAAGGTAAGACCTTTTATAAGAATTTGAGTTGAAGAGTGGGAAATTCTAGGGCTCTGATTTGCTGTCAGGATCTTAGGGCCATATAGGGAAAGCCAAATAAGTTTGATTATGTAAGGAGAGCTGTTTTACTGTTAAGGAAAATTGTGCTTTTTAGAGGTGGCAGCAGTGCTGGAAATCGCCATTGTCTCTTGTTAATTAGTGGAGAAATGTTGATGGGATTAGGCACATGCTCTTAACTACAGAACATCCAGAGTTTTGCTCAGTTATAGTGTTGTCTCTTCCCTATTAGATTTGCCTTAGAGAATTGGACAGGGCTCCACTTTGATTCTGCCTTTGTTCAGGTGGATTGGGGGTGGGCGGCTTTGTTCTGGGAAGGGAATAGTTTCCTTAGGTATGATGGAATTATGCACCTGAACCTGGTTTCTGTCAGTTCCACAGGGACAAAGGGAGATGTCCTAGAAATAATTTCTCTTTTTATTTCAGCCAAAACTGTATTTACCACCTCACAACATTGCCAATTCTTGGGTGTGAAGCACAACTGTCCTTGGTTTGCTTTAATTTCTCTAATTGGCTTTTTTGCAGCCTATACAACACTCCATCAGAAGGCAATGGGAAACTATTTCCTTATTGTTGGAAGAAAACTACATGGAGCTGTCTATGAAAAGAGCAGGAGTCAAGTTTTACTCAAATGAAACTTTACCTTTTTTATACACATGTCAACCTACCCAGAGAAAGCCCAACTTTTCCATAGGAAAGCATCATTAAAATATTTTCTGAGCAATGGCACAATGCGATGAATGGAGCAGTCCTTTCTGCTCCTGTGATCTCCTGGCCAGATCATTTCTTCCATGCTGCAAATGCTTATGTCATTGTGCAGCATCAGCATCAGCACCAGCAACCCCTGTCTCCCCCAGCCCAATTGGTGATTGGAGCCAAGAAACATCAGCAGTGGCCTTGTATGAGGGTGCCTGACTGGCTCATGGGAGTCAGGCTAGGGGAGAATGGAGGCTGGGGGAGGCATGGTGGATGAATCCCACTGCAGTTGAGGTGGTGTAGAGACTGGTAAAAGGTAAGCAGATCTAGTACAAGCACAAAGTTAGATGCTTAATTTCCCCCAATAATAAGTAAGTTTTATTCGGGGAGGGAGGGGAGAATATAATTTTGAAGAGGCTAAAATGAGAAGGGGGAGGGGAGGATTCCCACCTTCTGTCTGATCACCAACCAAACTACAGTACTCTCTTTTAAAAGAAAGACTGAAACACTAAGCCTGATGAAGGCATGCTTGAACTAAAATGGAATGGGATGTGTGGAAGTGCAGAGATTTACTCACAGCAGTCCTCAGCCTCCTTACCAAGACCAGTTAGATCCAGCATGGCTCCTCACAAAGGCACGTGCTACTCAAATGCCTGTCTCTGGATTCGCTCCAGCACTTTGCCCACCAATCAGCCCACCCAGTCTAAGCCAATGTCAACCGAGCAGTTAGAAAATAACAAGAAGACACAGCCCAAAAGCAAGATACAAGACAATTCTTCAATCACGGGTTTTGGAGCAGCATGGAACACCACTCAAAACAGCCATGTTTTCTTCCAGGTGGAGAATAGCAATTTTTTTTCTGCTTGGAACAAACTCTCCAAAGACAGGTGTTTTATTTAAGAACAGGATGCTTGAAATGGGCTCATACTTGAGCCATTATGCAAACCACTAATAGAGAGAAAAATAGACGTTCTTTCCTGTGCATTAGTCTCCTATCACCAACCTGGTGATCTTAAGATAGGTTGGACTACAGTTCCCATAACTGCTCATCATTTGAAAGGGATGATGAGATTCCAAGTCCAAGACACCAGCTTGGAGAAGAGTGCTTTAAAATGTTTGAACAAATATGTAGTTTCTTCTCTATTTTTTTTCTCTCTTCCTTCTTTTTACAGTTGCTTAAGGCGTGGTGAGTAACAACAGTTTTAGAGTTACAAACAATATATAAATACATACATACACACACACACACACACACACACAAACTACATATACATATACATATACATATACATATACATATACATATACATATACATATACATATACATATACATATACATATACATATACATATACATATACATATGAATGAAAACACATAAAATATGCATATAAAAAAGAATCTGTACTTACTTAGCAACACTAATTTAGTAGCAACATCAGCATCCAGCAATCTTTCTTGCTGGTTAGGAGATAAAGAGAAATGCGTAAAGAGTTCATAACCTCTTATCACACATGTAATAAAGCAACAGGAAACAGCAAAACAGTGCAGATGCAGGGAGAAACATCTCTCTCTCTAGGCAGCACGTGCAATGTCTCATTCTGGAGTTTTGTCTGAACCCCAGTTGCAGATAGCTGGAGTTCAGAAGTTTGTCATCTTCACAGCCATGTTTCAAATAATACTATCAGGCTACTTATCTGTTTCATTAATGTAAGCATATTTTATGTTTTTATTTTTCCAGATATGTTGCCTGCTGTGAAAATTATTGACTGCCTTTCATTGATTTTTCAGTAAGTAGAAGGAGAGGCTAATGTGCACAAGAGGCTGACGTGGTGTGGTGATTAAAGTTCATTCCTCTTACACTAACTTGAAACCCTCGTTCCTAAAACCAAGGCAGGTAGTAATGGTCCCCCCCCTGCCCCAACCGTTGGCCATGCTTCTAATATCCTTTGTAAGATGGAGAACGCCTCGGGCACGCCCTGTCTTTGGATAGCATTGTGACAGATCCTCCAGCATTAGGGAATCAACCCTCTGGGATCTATTCCCAGCAATAAGACCACCGTGGTATGTAGTTGTTACTGTTGTTAATAATGTGACAAAAACATTGTTCATTGAGTCAGCAAATAGGTACAAAAGATTTATCTTTCTGTCAGGGATTATAAGAAACCACTTCTAAACATGGCTTTTGGCAAACACCAATATTTACTGAAGACGTTCTACCAAAATTTCCACTTGCATTATGTCTTACACGTCCTCTTTTTATATTAATGCAATTGTTTTACCCTCAGCGGATGTTATTGACCTTGAGAACAGCATTTTTAAGCGGTGAATGCCACAGTGAGTGGATGTCTCGCGTTTCCTCTTCCTTCTCCATAGGAATCAACAAAAAGGCTGTCTTCTGCCACTGATATTCACAAATGGCTAGGGTACAATGGGAGTTGGATCCCAGAACCAGAAACAGCAAAATGCATTTGGTACCTGAGGCACAGAGTGAATGGTGAGCATTCCTTAACACGCACACGCACCCCAGTCAAATTACATATTATTCAAGGCCAAAGTTGATTGACAAATGATTCTGGGGTCTGAAGCAGAAAACCCTTCAGGCATTTTTATATGGCAGAAAAAATACAGCAATAATACATTAAATAACTGGTGATTTGCTACCTTTTCATTATGTTCATGCCTCCTTATGCCTAACCATAGGGCTGGCCCTGATAAAATATTGTGGTTCAGTGGTTGCTTTCAGTTAGAAATCTTTCTCAACACATGGTTTTCATAGAAGGTCCAAGCTTTTTCAGTGGTAGGGCCTTCATAATGGAAGACACCATCCTTATATCAGGCTATTGCTAAACTTTCAGTGACTTCAAGGGAAAAATTGTGAAGGGTCATGATTTATTGAGTTAGTTGTAGTGCATATATTTTGTATGCAGAAGGATTTCAGAGATAAGAAAAAACTGTGGTTGAGACTCTGGAGAACTTCTGTGCTTCTTTCAAATCATCAACTTCTGCAGTCTAGACAGAGTTTATTGTTCTACTCAGTGATGCAAATATATTAACAAACTATTGTATTACAGAGGGATACCACATGTAGGAAAAACCTGCACCAGCTCCTTCTGTCCCCTTGGCATCCCCATGATATTACAACAAAAGAAAAATACTAAATCCAGGTCTATTAAATCAATATCAAATGAAAAAAATAAAATTTAAAATAATATGCACAGATTTTAAAAGCTGTAAGTAATGTATGACTAACAAGTAAGACAATTACACAATTCTGCAAAGAGGGGACAGTAAACATTCTTAATAACACTTGAAAAAATATACAGATGCAATAATTGTGTTAGGACCTTCTATTGCACCATTTTGTCATGCCTTTCTCAAAAGTGGTATTTTAGGCCCACATGAGATCAAGTTTGCAAATGTTTGTTCCATATCTATAGGGAGAGGTAAGGGAGCCAAGTGACAAAATATGCACTACAATATTGTGAGGCAAAGTCTCCCACTTATATACTTGTGTGTGACGTTGCAACCTTGCAATGCAAGTATGAAAGGGTGGAGCCTGTGTTGTGACATCACAATGCGTGTTATCATTTTGGCATCTTCGTAGTTAGGAATGGATATCTGAGCTCTAATGTAGAGTAAGTGAGTTCAGAGAATGAAATTACAGCACCTCTGTAGAAATCATATTCAGTGAGACTGCTTCAAGTGCTGTCCTTATTAGTTTAGTATAGGGGTGGGGAACCGTTTTTCTGCCAAGGGCCATTTGGATATTTATAACCAGGGACCGGGGGGGTGGGGGCGGGGTTTCTGGGATTTCCGCGGACTGGGGGCCGGAGTTTGCTGGCGGGAGCCAATCACAAGCACTGGGGGGCGGGGTTTGCGGGCGGGAGCCCCGCGGGCCTGATGCTGCCCACCCCTGGTTTAGTAGGTACTGGGGGAGTGGGTAAATGGCAGAATATTGCCTGTTGTACTATTTCTACCTACAATTCTTGTGCCACTAGTATGATAGTTATAAATTCAGCTTTCACATATTTAATTATGGATTTTACTGTTATTACCATTTCTGTAAACTAACTTGCTAAAATAGTCCCTATGTTTTCCAAGCACATGTGGACTATCAAGAGCAATGTGACCTCAGTATCTCTTGGGTTATCAAGTAGCCTAAGCTGATTTGCTGAGTGTCCCATCCCCCTTGCCTCGGTCATGTTAAGTCCAGTCTTTTGTGAAGCTAAGATTGCTGTATATCCCTTTTCCCTAAGAAAATAACAAGCACAGATAACGGGATAATAACAGTTTTTTTAGAATGCCTCTGATGGTTAAATGTTCAGCACAGCATAAACTTGGCTTTACACCAAGAAAAGGGAATTAGTTGGTCAAGATGAGTCTGCTTCCATTTTTGATAACACTCATATTTCCAGTGGATTTCTATTTCCAGGATATTTTTTGCCTACAATAAAACAATACAGTATAGGAGGGCTAGTGCAGATTATTTGAAACATATGGACAGTTGACTAGAGGGAGAAGCTGAATGAGACTTGTTTCTGATCTCTTCTTGGAAACTTCTGTACAGCAGAACTGGCATGCATGTACATTTTAGTTACAGTTGATATACACAGAGACTGACCAAAAAAAAAAAAAAAGACTGATGAAGATATAGAAATCAGGATTGGGACTTGTGGGTATAATCCTGGGAATAAAGTATATGTGGGCTGGTGACAGAGTGGCAGCTATATGGGATATGAATCTTTGGACCTGTTGGATTGGATCAAATAATTAGATCATGTCCTGCTTTCCTTTTTTTTTCCCCAATGAAGAGAGGAACTTATGAAAATGAAAAGAATAATTCATTCATCTGACATGTATGTGCATTCAGAACCTGCAGAATCTTCAGGGGTCCCCAGTCTAGTTTTTAGGTAGACGGGCAGATTCAGAATTTTGAGAGTGTGCCATGAATAATATTGCAAAATGGCTGCTGTGGTAGAGTTGGTATGGTCAGTCACCATTATCAAAAGGCAAATGTTATCACTTTTAAAGTCGTACATGGCTTGGTGCCTGGTTATTGAAGGACCGCCTTTCCCCAGTTTCATCTACCCTGCCCACTAGAGCGGGAAGGCAGGGTATGTTACGGGCCCCTTCTATGAGGGAAGTTCATCTAGTGGGACCATGAAAAAGGGCCTTCTCCATGGTGGCTCCCTCCTTGCGGAACATCATTCCCCCGGAGATTAGACTGGCCCCCACCTTGATACTTTTCCAAAAGGCCCTGAAGATGTGGTTCTGACCTGATTGTGTTTGTAGCCACCACAGGGGGTGGGGGGTCAATGGGTTTTTTATATTATGGATTTTAATTTTGTAAGCTGCCAGGAGTCACTGTGTGTGAGTTGGGCGGCCTTATAAATTTGTTTAACAAATAAATAAATGCTGGACTAGGAAAAATAGACATTGGAATTAAAATTGCTGGGAGAAACAGCAACAGCCTCATGCTGTTGATAACCACTTTGATGGCTTGAAATGAGGAAAACTTAAGAAATCTCTAGTTGAAGGTGAAAGAAAAGAGCACAAGAGCCTGTCTGGTGCTCAATATTTTTTAAAAAAAACATTAAGATTATATCAACTGGCAATGCCAACCCAGAACAAATAGATGGAGAATAAATTGAAGTAGTAACAGGCTGTGTTTCCCTATAGGAATTCATAGGAGTGTTGACTGAAGCCATGGCAGAAAGAGAAGACTGCTACTTGGCAGAAAGACTGTTACAAGTCTAGACAAACTGTGAAAATGCAGAGGCATCACACTGACAACAAGGGTACGTATTGTCAAGGTTATGGTTTCCCCAGCTGTGAAAGGTGGATCCTCTGAAAGGCTGAATGAAGAAAAATTGATGCCTTTGAATTGTGGTGCTAGACAGAATTGTTGAGAATATCCTGGACATCAAGAAGAACAAATCTTTTAGGGCTATATGAAGTAAGACTAGACTGCTCACTGGGATGTTACCAATGATGCGTAGATACTTTGGACATACAGTATAATGTGAAGGCAAGAGTCATTGGAGAAATCTTTGATGTTTAGAAAAATCAAAGGAAGGTGAGAAAGAGCTGACAGAAGGCATGATTAGATAATAACACTGATGACACAAGCATGAGCTTACAAGGATTTGAAGAAACTAACAGACAGTCCAGTCACAAAGGTCAGAATGATTGAAGAAATATGTTTGGACTTGGATCCAAGAGTCCTGAGTTCAAATCTCTGCCAAGTCCCTGCCAACCCTGGACTTAGTTACCATTCCTCCTCCAAATCTACTTTAGCAGGTTTTCACAAGGACACAGTGGAAAACTCCTCTGGCATTACCTTCAGCTCCTTGGGGAAGAGTGAGTAGTACATGTGATCTTGGATATTAAGGAATATTTTTGTAGTGAAATGTTGGTATTTTCTGCAGGTGATTTTGCAATATTTCCTTCCATTCTATAATTAAATGAACTGCTGGAAGGTAACATTTGAAGAGAACCCAATTCACTGGTGGACCAAGTTAAAAACTGAGCCAAACATCCATGCCAGTTTGAGCTGACTTAAACTGAAATGCACATGATTCATGCTTGTAGGTTGTATGTTCTCTCTTAGTCATTTAGTCAGACAGGACATCAATCTCAGCATTTCCTGGCTCATCGTTCTCCTCCTGTAGGCTACATTTTGTGTACATGCTGTTGTCCCCACCCTGCACTATTCCTGCTGCATTTTCAGGGATAAGCAGCGTACATTTTTAGTTTTTCAGCAGTCCAGGGCAATCTCCACCTCTTCTTTGTAAACTCCCTCATTCATCCCATTCCATTTATTGCTTTAAGCAAGTTTTTGGGGGGCAGGGGTAGGATGACCTTTCTTCCCCTTGGCAGTTGCCATCTCCTATGGCCAGCTTCTTGCTCCACAGTGCATTCAAGGAAGGACATTAGACATGCATATTCTCTCTTTTAAGCATCAACAGTTTAAATGAAAGAGAAGCGTGGGTTTAAGGAGAGAGAGAGAGGGGAAAAAGGGACTACAGTTGGCTTAGTGAGCTCTGCGAAACCAGCTCACTAGGATTTATTTAATAAACAACAATTAAGTAAACTATGGCTTAGCTAAACCTTTCTGGTCTGAGCTAGCTTAACAGTGATTTTAACTAAGGCTGCAGAGGACTTTGGATCTGAAGGCTAAAAGATGCTACCGGACACATGGAGGTTAATACATAGCTTCTGGCTGCAGTTCCTTAAACCAAAGGCATCTTCTCCTAAGACTGGCCTGCAATTGCATGATCCTGGGAAGAGATGTAGCTGCTTTAAGGTGTTGCAGACATGTGCTAAGTGAGTGCCCATGCACATGCTGAAGCACCTTTTTGCTTTCTAAATCCAAAGCTCTGCACAGCTCTAAGTTTAACTGTTTTGTTTAAATATTTCTTTAACGATTAGCTACCTTGAGTGTGCTGTGGTTGGAAAGCTGGGGAATAAATCAGATAAATATGAGTACATAAATTCATAGGATATGTGAACTCAGCCTGTCTTTTATGCTTGACAATATTTTCCTGTTTTTTTTTCCAGTTCATCTTTAGACAGAATTGTCTCGCCATCTGGAACCCTCACCAAAGGGCTGAGAAAATGAGGAATCACTTTCTGACTAGTCCTAATCTTTGGAATCTAAATGATCCGACAGCAAAAATGGGAATCTCCTCTTCCTGAGATGCTGGGAAAGTTGCCAACAGACAGTAGATAGACTGTAGTGAAATAGTTGGACAAACAATATAAGATAATGTCTTGGAACCCTTTTGTGATATGAGCTTTAAAAGGTCAGAGCCTCTCCTCATATCTTATGAACAGAGAGGCTGGTCTGCAACCTACATTAAATGTATCCCAGTCATTTCAAGTGCTTTTGAAAATGTATATACCTTTCTCAAGCTCCTTCTAAATTCTTCCTTAAAAGAGCTGTCTTGGGTTGGGTTGGGTTGGGTTGGGTTGGGTTGGCTCCTTCACAAGTACAACAGTTATATAATCCCCTTTGAACAAATTCACTTTTTCTTCCCTTCTTCAGAAGCCCTCCTTCAAGGAGTGGCTCAGGAACAGGTTTGTACTGGTATGGCTGGATGTAAACAAGTCAGAGGGAAAGAGGATGTAGTTGTCAGATACTTTGATGCAGCATGAACTCTGAATAGGCTTAAGAAAGCATAGCTCATAGTTGGCCAGCCTCCAGCAATAGTCCTTTGGTTCGCAAAACGAAAGCTACTTTTTGCTATAACTGGAAGTGGGCGATTGCCGTCTAAAAGTAATAATAAAGTCTGATGTCACACTTTCAACATGGACCTCTCTGCTGCTTGATGGGGTATATCACACAAGCACACTGGCAAAAAGACACACAGATTTCTCCAAGTCCCTTTCCCTGAGACATGTAGACAGTATCTCTTGATGTCTATCTCTTCATCATTAACTGAATGGGCACACTGACCCCACTGAAATAAAGGATGGCAGTTGATATGATTATTTCTGTCTATGGGGTTTCAGTTATGAAAGTTCACTCAACCTTTCAAGTCAACAGCATTTAAATATTCCCACTATTACTGTAACTGATGAAATCCCTAAGTCCTCCTCATCCAGGGATAAAAGAGGCCTCAGGCTTTCCACTACAATCAGTATGTAGTTTAAAAAGGCACATTGCCATCTATGCATAGACCTTTTTGGGTTCATGGATATTTGACAATATTTGACTGCCATTAAAGCCATGGATAGTCAATTGATAATGCTTAACAGGCCAATTGTCTCGCATCACAATTCTAGATCTGAATATGTAAACTATGGCATCCGAGTGCTGTGATCACCTCTGAACTTGTTTTTAAAAAGGGTTTTACGTGCACACCTAAAAAAAAAGATAAAATAAAATTAGACAAGGCCCAGAAAGATAAAATACTCTTCTAAGAGAAAATGCAAACAGCACACTTGAAATCCAATCCAATCTTGAGACAGATAGAACACTATGAATGGGTAATTTCAATCATTTTGCTAAAAAATCTTGCTATGAAACAAGCAGTTGAGTAGAATCGTATTTCAGAAATAATCATCAAGCAATCCTAATAACTAATTTTCTCTTCCACTTCCTCTTGGTATTTGTTCCTAGTCTGCTTCTTGTGACAAATATTTTTTAACATGTGTGAAATTAATATATGTGGTATGAATATCACAGTGAAACAGTAATTCTATCTCTCAAGAGGGTTTAATATCCCAGGATAAATGGGATATAACCCCCACCCCACCACCCACCCACCTTGGCCCTCTGTAAACTTTTGCGGTCTTTATAGAAAAGGGAATATGTGTAGCTCAGGGTTGAACTGTGGAGTTGGTGTTTAAACAGGCAGCAAACCCCACACTCACTCACACTGATGATGTTACCTAGTTGGGTAATGAAATGTTTGCAAGCAAACAACCAAGCTCAGAGAGCACCAAGGACTCTACAGTCTTTATATGTTTACCATTGGAACTGTGGTGTAGGCGAGAGGACAAAAAGTCACATCAGGGGGAATTTCTGGGATAATGTGGTGCCTCCTATCTCCTGGATATGTCCTCAGTATGGGCTGAGGTTTACACCAGCTCTAGACCTGGTATAAAGAATGCCTCCCTCTGAAGAGAAAGTGGCCAAAACACATTTTTGGCTGTCTGGGCACTTCAAAACTAGACCCTGCATTGCATCTTGACGAATATTAAAAATAATGTCATTATTGATGGCTGTTGTGGGTCTTCCGGGCTGTGTGGCCGTGTTCTGGAAGTTGTGGAACTTCCAGAACACGGCCACACAGCCCGGAAGACCCACAACAGCCATCGAACTCCGGCCGTGAAAGCCTTCGACAATACAATGTCATTATTTTTAGTTGTTATTTTTACCTGATGTTTTAATCTTCTGGTGTATGTAAGCCTCCCAGCGTCACTTTGTGATGCAGGTGACAGACAAGTTGATGAATACAATACATAAATAATATGAAAAAAAATTGGAGTAGAAGAGTGCGACTATGG
Source organism: Charina bottae (assembly GCA_023362775.1). Taxonomy (NCBI): domain Eukaryota; kingdom Metazoa; phylum Chordata; class Lepidosauria; order Squamata; family Charinaidae; genus Charina; species Charina bottae. The sequence continues at coordinate 2,765,208 of JALMGJ010000022.1, forward strand.
ACTTTACGACAGAATCCCCTTGTATTTCTGTGACTCCTTTTACAAATCTAAGCAAATTTCTTAGCTCCCTTCTGGCTATCTCTCTCAGAGTCCAGAGTAGAGTATTCCATGGTCCCATACACTTTTATGGCATGGCTGCATTACTAATAAGATGCAGAAATGATTCTCTGTGGCTTTGCACAGCCTAGATTTCTGACTTGGGAGAACAGCTGAAAAAGGCTGGTAAGGAAATAATACCAATTATCTAGTGCAATATATGATCATAGCCCACATATACAAATCAACACCTCAGCTAAAATAAAAAGGATTTTACAGGTGAAGAACACTGTGCTGGGAGATTCAGTAAATTATTGACAAGAGAACAATCATCACAGGAATTTTTCTCACTTGGATTTTATTTACTATACTTAAACAATTGGATGTTAGGCACTCAGAATCTACTAATCTCCGACTGTCTTCTGCCCACCACTAGAAGGGTAGTTGTTATGGCATAGTAGGATGGACACCCATGGCTGAGTGGCAACACTACATCATATGGACTTGTCCTCCTGGGTGCTAGGGATGGCTTTGAAAGCATCCTTTGCTTCACTGATGCTGTGAAGCTGCTTGATGAAGCAACAGGGCCCTTCCCCTGGCCCCCCATTTCTAAAGAGTGAATTGAAGCTTCCATGTTGTTTTAGTTCATGCTGCTCCTCCAGCCTCCTCCAGCCCTTCTTATAGCACAGCATACACAAATAGCTACTGGAAGCACTAGAGAAGACTGTCAGGACCACACACATTTCCTCAGTAAAGCAAATGGCAACATTGCTGTGCCTTGACAAAGCAAATAGTGTAGTGTTTCTCAATCTCGGCCGCTTGAAGATGTGTGGACTTTGACTCCCAGAAATCCCCAGCCAGCTGTCTGGGGAATTCTGGGAGTCGAAGTCCACACATCTTCAAGCGGCTGAGGTTGAGAAACACTGAAACAGTGTCATTTTCACAGTGCAAAGTGTCTCATCAGAACTAATTGTGACTGTCGCATTATGCATGCTGCAATGCAAATGTATCTCTTTCATCCGCTCCAACGCCTTTTCAGTCTGAAAAGCATTAAAGCTGCATTAGATATTTATAAAGCATCACTCCAGTTTTTGCTAATGCAGAAGTGCTACTTTCATACAATACAACAGGGGTGGTTAGCCTGTCTGCAGCTCACCAACCCCCCTTTTTATCTTCCTGTCAATCAGGGGTGAGAAGGTGAGTCCTACAGACTCCCTCCTCCCCAAAATTTATTTAAATGCATATAATAAAATACATAGATATAAACTATATTACAAAGGAAGCTAATTATGCTCAAAGACAGTGAATTCTAATACTTTTAGATAGTGAGATTTATTGCACCTAGCAAACATTTTTGTAGACTAGAGACTATACATTATTTTGTTGCCGACATTCATGATTGAATGAAAAGCTAAATTTCAGCTAGAGTTTGGTGAAAATAATGCTGTAGTTTTTTTCCCCATCCAAATTCATGTACCTCCTGAAATCTCTAGCAGATCAAAAATCCCTGCTCTAGATCTTGCTCTAAAATAGTTTAAAAAGAAAACCTAGAAGTCCTTGCAGGAAAAAGAAATGGGAAGTCTTTCCTGGCTCCATCTTTGGGTGTGACATGATCCCACCTACTTGGAGTCACCACAGCACTCACTTTCCCGCAAATATTAAAGGTACACCTAGAAATCACACGGTGGCTTAGCCTTCCAGTATGTGAAGTAGAGATATACAAGGGAAGTGACTCGAGCTACAAGCTGGAAACCCCATCCTTCAAAATGGTCTCTGGAGATGTCACTGATAATTGGTTGATAAGCTGCAGCCTGTGACAGAGTGACCTTCTAGGAATATTTATGAACACTGAGTGAAGGGTTTTCTTGATAATATGTACAGCTCAAATATATATTGTTAATCAAGTCTTGATTCAATTTCAACTAACTTATGGGCAATTATGTAAATCAGTCATTGGTCTAATGCAGCAAAGACAGCCAAGAATCTTGTGCTACCTTTTGTCCCCTTCCACGAAGGGCAGAGCCATAAAGGAAAATGGAATGATTGCCTATATTAAAGTGGCGTTCACAGGAGGCTCAGAAGGGCCTTGTGTGTGTGTGACTCATTCTTTAATCCCAAAGGGTCACAGATTTGCTCATCAACGGAAAAATCAGTGGAAGGACAAGGCACAGATTTCACATCTTTTATGACTCCGGTGAGTACATCTCTGTACTTCTCATAATCTGAAAACTCTAAAACACTGTATATTTGTGGCTGGAGGAAAACAGGGTGACCCCATTTGTCCAGGGTGGCGATTTTTCCCAGTTCACTAGGTTTTGGATCAAGAAGGAAGAACCAGGGCTCTACACATTCCATCTGATACTTGATCAATACCAAAATAAAATGACTTTTTTAAAAAGGGCTCTGTGATGCCTAACTGTGCTCCAGCAAACAATGTTAAGATGGGGGGGAAATGCTTCTGTATAGAAATGACAGATGATTAAATGCTCTCCTTTTGCATCAGGACTTAGCCAAAACCCTGTCATCAGGAAAGCCTGGGACTTATTAGAAACTGTGCTGTAGATAAATTTAGGAGATAAATGTAAGCTCTTCCCGTTTGCAGAGTCAGATGTTACAGAACGACCTACAAATCCAGTGGTGCCCAGTTCATGCTGTAGGATCATTCCTCAGCTATACCACCATTCATTAAACTGGGCATTGCCAGCTGGTCATGCATTTCAGCATAATCACCTTTTATCCCGTAGTCCAAAACAAAACAGAAAATAAAAGAAATATGGGGGGCAAAGTTTTTTCTCAATACCATTGTGGCATGTGGCCAGTGCATTCAGAAAAAGCTGCACCAAAACCTGTGCATTGGTTATGTATTGTATACCAACAACTCAGTGCTGGATTTATGTTCCATTTACTGTATATATTGGGGATGCACAACACTTTTCTTTTGGATGGAGTGTCACAGGCTATGCTCCAAAGAACTGACTTGGGCCAGGACAACCATTAAAATAACGGTTGAATTTAATTACAATTGTATTAATTTAATTAAGTACTGTTAATGTGACTACTCTCATGTGTGTAATAATTTACCTTTTCTATCACTTGAAAAATCAGCACTTGGTGGACAATTTTGAGAAATGTAGGGTTCACATCTGGCTTTGGGGAACCACACTTCTGATTTAGGATTCCATACAACATAAAATAGCAATGCAAGCTCAGTCTCAGAGTGTGGCTCCTTATTCCTCTACAGACAAGAGGAAGATACTTTTTCAGAAGTATAATGCACATTTTGGGGTAAAAAGCCCCTCTCCTTCCCCCAATATCCCAATGAGGAAGAAGGCCATGGCAAACCACTTTTGAAATTGCTGCCAAGAAAACAATAGGGATTTGTCCAAGCAGTTGCCAGGAGTCAGGAATGATTCAAAGACACACACACAAAAAAATCAGCTCAACCCTGAACTCCATATACACATAGTTGGTCTGTTCCTGCTGATCCAACATAATTTAAATGCCAACATACACATGCATCACACATCAATTATCAGTGTTATTGCCAGCACAGGACAAGAAGCGATCAACTAAAATGTGATAAGAGGACATGGTTATCTGCTTGACTACCATTCACTGAGCACAGTTACAAAGTCTATGGTTACCAGATTCTTCACAGATCTTTACCTTTTCCATTACATAATTCAAGACATGGTTAGAAGATGCAATGAAATCCAATTGAGGAAGCTGATGAGAAAAAAAGATAACACTTCATAAAGTATTTTTTTTTACTTGAAGGATTAAATCTGGTTACAGTATTCTACAAGCAAACTCATTATTTTCATGAGATTAATTATTTCTCAGTCCTACCTTGAAATGACCCATCATACAGGACTATGAATGTAATCTGTGATCTTTGTAGCAGTAAAATGAAGACCAGTTAAATGGAGTTTTTCATTTGGCTCTGTTCAGGCTGAAGTGAGGCAGTCATTTCATTCAAAGGAAAAGCACATTTCACCACATACAAAGCAATCCACATCACACTCTTTGAAATCAGGAGCCTGAACAAGATAATTGCATTTGGGATTAGGAAGAATTTCATTTCCCCACAGTAAAATTGGACTAAAAGTAATGCAATGTAATATAATGTAATTTCAGTGGTGACCTTTATATCAATTATGCCTGTTTGAAATAATGTAAAAAAAAAATCCTTACTTCATATATGAAATCACTGGATTGCTCATCTCAGCTTTTCCTTTTCTTACTTAAAGGTAAAACTTCTTTCAAGTCAGATTTGATACCTGGTCACTCTACAGAATGCATCTATGGTTAGTTTGGCCATAATTCAGAAGAGTTTTGCCAGAGCCTTCTTCAAGGAAGTTTTTTACATCTTTCTCCAGTCTACAACTCCTACCCAAGGGCTAATCAGGCCTGACTCTGCGTAGCTTCCAAGTCCAGACAAGATCAGCAAGCGAGTTGCCATTATTCTAGGTGCAGTGAGCAAACTTACGACTGTATAGGATTGTGCTGTTAATTAGTCATAGATATAATCACAACAGACACCTTCTTTTTTCTTTGCTTTGCTTAGAGGGGATGAGCTATAAACTCCATTCTGGAGCATGTGTTACATAGGCCGGAAGCCCAAGATACAGTTTGTAACATGTCCAGCTAAATATTCCAGCGATGGGAAAGATCTCTATTGATTGGAAAAAGAAGCCAGGGAGAAATTTCCAGACAAAGCAGACAATAATGGGCTACTGTTGATGAATGATTAGTTTGACTACATTTTTCTTAAGTAGAGTTAGCATGAACAGACCAACTTCATATGCCAACAGAAATCACAGAATCACAGAAGGGGTAAGAGAAACCATCAAGTCCAAACTTGCTATAAACAAGATAAGATGCTAATCAGATACCATCTTTAATTCACTCTATATACTAGAGACTAGAACAAGGTACAGTTAACTAAAGGTAACCTGCAGATAGATGTCTGGTTGGACAACTAGGCTCAAGTGACTTAAACTAAGAAATCATGTGACTTACTGATAGAGCAAACCCAAAGAATCTTCTGTTCTGAAAGGCTTTTGAACCACCAGAAAAGCCTGAAACAAATGTGATGCAGAAGCCAACATTTCCCTGAGTTTATTGCGTTGGTGGATTGCAGAACTTTTTCTTTCTGTCTGCTCCCTGAGCCTTTGCTATCTCTTGTGCACCACGTTTCTCAGAAACATACACATATAAGAAGTAAAAGAGAAAGTGAATGGAACAAGGCTGGTGACATCTGGAGACCCAAGGGACACTGAGGGGCACATGAAATTTGGCTGAGGTTCACCTGTAGCCTTGAGGACAGAAGTTCCTCACCTCTCTTGTTGAACCAGCCCAGGTCAGTAGACAATCTGAACTTGATTTCAGAACAAGGCTGTATGGTATATATATTTAACAGTAAAACATCACAACAGTATTGTAATTTGCCTGCACTTCTCAGAAACAAATGGATTCAGTGCTAATTACAATCTGAACACTGTTGCTCACTTATATATATATATATATACACTCAGGGAGACATATGCCAATTTATGTGGTAGAAAATGATGAAATGATGAGAGATTGAGAGGAAGGAGGGAGGGAGGAAGGGAAGAAGTTGAGCATATGGGCATGTCTGGCCAGGTGCCAACTTTATACCTGGATTATGTCCTCTCTTATCAGTATAGTGCTTTGGTGGCACAATACAGCTGGCTTATGTCCACCAGCACTTTGCCTCTTTCTCTTAATGGACTGTTTGTTCAAGTCACTTTCCAAACACACATAGTATGATAAAGTTCAGTGCAATGCAAAAGGCAGAAAGAAATCGCATGAAGCTGCTGTGCTTGGCAAGGAAAGCCAACAGTATGCCAAGGAAAGGAAGAACAGGAAACCTGTAACCCAATTTGTGAAAAGAAAGCAAAGGGAGAGTAGCAGTTTGAGGCTCTCCACTGCTAAAAGCCTCCTTGCCCCCATTCAGCACAAAGGGTCCCTGTGGCACTACCCAGGGCTCCATCCCCTGCTGAACTGGAGCATGCCAAGTGGGAGGAGGGAACAGGGTAGCTGGCATCCAATCTGCCTTTCAGAATCAGGATCAGTTCATGAATCAGCACAGCACTGCGAGGCACAGAAAGCATTGCGGAAAAGGAAAAAGCAAATTCCATTAACCCAGTCCTGCATTTTCTTTGCAAATTGGTGATCAATGGCAATTGTGGGATTTTTTCCCCTCCTTAGGCAGAGCATACTATGACACACGAAGGAGTAGCGGTATACCTTTGAAAATGCCACAGGAGAGTGATTTATATAAAAATCCATCTATGGGCCCACGGACTGAGTGCAACAAAATCCAATGGCAGCAAGGGTTCAAGAACTCAGACCGTTCTAAATCTGCCATACCAGCTTGTTTCTTAACTGCAGATACAGGGCCTTGAATCGGAGATCTTCTGATTCAAGCGCATAGAAAATACGTGCTCTGTTGCTGAGCATGGCTCCTCACTGAGTAGCAATAAGATAGCCAACACGGAGACAGTTTTCGAGAGCAGCCTTTGTTATTAGGGACTGTACAAATGGAGCTTCAATGAAGCCCAACCCACCGATACCTTCATGCTCTTGGGGCATGAGAAATTTGCAATAGCAACACATGTGCTTACCGCTACACAGCTGAACTTCTCTGATGTGCTGTACGTGGGGCTGCCTTTGAGAACTACCAGGAAGCCCAGTTGGTACAAGATACAGCAGCCCACTTACTGGCAGGTGTTAACTACCAGGAGCCTCTTATCCTCCAGCGGAGGCCTCTGGTTGCTGAGAGGCTTCCATGTACAGCTCAAAGTGCTGATTTTAACCTAAAGGAACCCATATGGCTTGGCACCAAGGGACCTTCAGGACCACCTACTCCACAATGTGTTCATTTTGGGAGAAGCTTCTGGGGCTGAGGCCAGGAAACCTTGTGTCTCTGTTGTGAAACTGACCTTATAAAATAGTCTCCGTTTGGAAATTACATTGGCCCCCACCGTCATTGTCTTTTGGAAATTGGTGATTGTAGAAAGCCTTTGGTGGTTGAGTGTCATTGTGTATATGAACTGAAACCTAATTTTTAGGATATTTGTTACTGGTTTAATTGATTAAAATTTAATAAATGCATAAGTCTCCACAACAATATTCTGCAAGGGTTTTGAGATACTGAAGAAAACGGAAAGGGCTGCCTGTCATTGCCAAATAAGCTTTCAGTTGGAGACCCAGAGCCCGGCCAATGCTGGGCCTGAGAGCAATTTATGGGTTAGTATTATCTTTATTTTTAAATAAAGCGCTGGTCATCAGACTTGGGGTTATTGTAAAGCTGACTGAATGGGACTAACTGCAAGATCATATTTATTCTCCGTGTCTACATTATGATGCATAAATGTCATGTGCAGAAAAAAAATGGAACTTGTTATGGCAGCACAGGTTTGAATATAAACAGCTCAAGAACAAGGTGCAAAGCTTTGAGTCCATTCACGATAAAAGTGTCCTGTCTTGGTACCTTTGAATCAACATGCCAAGTTTTCTATCAAGTTTGTTCCTGCACAAGTGACACAATGTTCTGCTTCTAACCTGTCTGCTTTTTTGCTGCTATAAGATTGGAACTATTCCAATATCCATTGACATAAAATACCAGGTGCCTCATGCAGGAGTCTGATTTTCATTTATTACTGTAAATAACATGGAGATAAGCCCAATGTCAGATGTACATCGAGGAGGAAAGCAACATTAGCAAAGGTGATTGTTGATTGTGGCACTGGGCATTTGCACAGCACACTTACCTTGGGTACTGAATTAACCAATTTTCTGGGTTCAACCAATACCCTGAACAGTACATTAACCAAATAAGCTGCAGCTTGAATCATGTCAACTGGATTTCTATTTTCTCAGTGGAAACGTTTCGCTCCTTATCCAAGGAGCTTCTGAAGCTCCTTGGATAAGGAGCGAAACGTTTCCACTGAGAAAATAGAAATCCAGTTGACATGATTCAAGCTACAGACAATTCCACCTGGATGACTGAGAACCTTCATAGACAAATAAGCTGCATTATCACAAGATGTAAGCTACCAAAAACAAACGAACAAACAAACAATCTAATTAACTAAGGGTAATATTTGAACAAATGCATTTGGTTAAGCACTTAATAGGGGGGCGTGGTGGCTCAGCGGGTAAGACGCCAGGCTTGTCAATAGGAAGATGGCAAGTTCGGAGGTTCGAATCCCTAGCCCTGTGTGACGGAGTGAGCTCCCGCACTAGCTAACCCCTGAGTTATGTAGCAAATGGTGACAGTCACAGCATCCAGTCACCAAAATAAATACCATTCAGAAATGTAAGTACTGTACTGTTGACCAGAAGTACAGAGATTTTACTATCGCCTATGAAAGGATGAAATGGCAAAACAGCCTCAGACAGGACAACAAGCAATAGCTGGTCTGTGAATTTCTTAGCAGTAACATTTCAAAGAAAATCTTCTTCAACATCCCTTTGATTTCTTGAGAACCCCAACTGTACATCCAGTTGGAGATGCATCCAATCCAATTAAGTACGTGCAAGTATTGATATTGTGGCAGGAAGAATGCGCCAGTATTAAAACATGGAAGGGTTGTTTGCAGAAAAAGAGTAAAGGAAGAGAGTAAATTCAAATGGAAATCTAAGAAAAGAGAGAAGTGGCAAAAAAAATTGTTTATCATGTACTGGGATGTTACTGGTACATATCTCCAAGCACTTACATGCATCTTATGGCAAGTTGGCCCTTGATAAATGGCAGTCAGTTTTTACATAGCATTCATATTTGAGTGGGAATGTTACTCTGTGGTATTGTATGAGGAGATGAGTGGTTTTTCTACTCTTCTGTTCAGGTAATAAGCGGGGATATTTCCTGAGCAGCTAGTCTTTATGCAAGGTAGAGACTCAGATCAATATTCTTCAGTTGCAGAGCTGCTGAAATGTAGCCGCCAGGAAAAATGGGGACTGGTGTTTTGCACAGAGACACATTACTAGTGGTTGTAAGATGGGATGGATGGGCTTCTTCCTCTGGCAAATTGTTGTGACCCTCCCAGAGTCCCTTGTGTGGGAGATGGGCGGGGAATAAATTGAATAAATTAAAAAATAAATAAATAAAAAAAAATTGATGTTGCCTAGCAATCAGAATTATCTGTCCAGATGCCTGTCTTCTTCCATTTGCTCAGCTTGTGCATGTATTAACAGACACAATCAAAGGCACCATATCATTCACAGCTTTTTCTCACCCCAAAGGAAACTTGTAAATTCTCTGGACTGAAGAATGTACAACATAAGCACAAAGTTAGTGATAATTCTGCATCAATATATGATGCACTCCCTGCTACATTCTGTAGCCACTTGAATTATCATCTTTCATGTTTCTTCTTCTGCTGCTGCTTCCACTTCTTCTCAAAACCAGGTATGTACTGTATGTTTCTAAGTACACTTCATTCCTATCCTGAAATGAATTGTAGATACCCAACAACTTATGTGACAATTAAAAATTTTCATGTAGCCTACATCCCAGTGCTCTCTAGATGGTGTCTTCCCCAGCTTAGTGCCTATCACTGGTTATACTGGTGGCATAGTAGTCTAACACATGGGTATGGTGATGGAGTCTTGAAGGTTAATAAAAGAACTCCAAGCAGCTAACAACAATCTTGCAGAGTAGAACCGTGACCAGCAGGGAACTTGCAATTTAAGCTTAATTACGTTCAGAAATAAATTCAGTCTTCACACATAGTTAGATGAAGAAAAATAGAGATAGCTTACATTTATTCAGTAGATCTGGATACAAGTAGATTCATTGTAGATCTGTGTGCAAGCAAGATGTAAAGGACGAGGGATGCATTGTGCAGCCCTCCTGCTTGCAGGTGTGCCCAAGGAGTAAAGATGGAGAATGAGAGTCCCCAAACCAAGAGGAAGGAGGAAGAGGAAATCAAGTGACTCATGACTTCCCACAAGCACAATAGATATACGTTTACTAGAAAAGACCCCCTTATGCTTGTGAGACAATGCTGAGTTGACTCCTGATAATCCCAACATAGGGCAACTCATTGAGAATGACTAGTGTCAATTGTTACTGGACTATGTTTCACTGCAGCCTTAAACTGAAATGTATTGATAGAATCAGAAAGTTAGAAGGGGCAATGTGGGCCATTGAATCCAAACCCTTACTTAGTGCAGGAATCCAGGTTAAAGCATCCCAGACACATGGAGGTCTAGCCTTTGCTTGAACATATCCAATGAAGGGAAAGTCACCACCTCTCTAGGTTCCACTGTCAAACTGTTCCTACTGCTAGGAAGCATTTTTCTCACTCAGTTGGGATCTGCTTTCCCTTCCTATAATTTTAATCAATTATCTTTTATCCTGCATGGTGAAACCATGAAGAACAATTCTTGATCTTCTTCTGTGTGACACCTTTTCAGATATTTGAGGAGTGCTATCATATCTCTCTTCTCAATCTTCTCTCCTCTAAGGTAAATATTCCCAAAGCCTTCAAATTCTCTAGTTTCTTGTTCCCTGATCATCCTTGCCGCTTCTCTGAATCTGTTCCAGTTTGTCTGCAGCAACTTTCTTAAAACTGTTCACAGTACTTAAGGTGGGATCTGACCTATGTGAAATAAAATTGAATTATTAGTTCAATAAAACTATATTTCTGTTGATGCAGCCTAAAATTGTATTTGTCTTTTTTGCCACAACATCACACTGCTGTTTCATTTTCAATTTGCAGTCTATCATTATTCCAAGTTCTTTGCCACAGGTGCTCTTACCAAGCCATGCATCTTCCATCCTATAGCTTTGCATTTGATATCCCTAAATGAAGAACTTTGCATTTGATTCTTCTAAATTTCATTATGTTATTTCCTGCATATTTTTCTAATATGGCAAGACAGTTTTAACTTTATTTCTGTCTTCTGGGTATTAACTATCCCACTCAGCTTTCTGTCACCTCCAAATTTAATAAACATTCCCCCAACTTCTTCAAACTGATTATAAAAATACTGAAGTATATAAGGACCCAGGACTGAGTTGGTGGCATCTTCCTGAAATTTGATGGTGAATCATTGATGAACAGAGTACAATTTATAAGCCAGCTGTTTATCCACTTACAGTAATTGTCATGTCAGCCAGCCCACACTTAAGTATCTTACTAATCCAAATGTAATATATTACTTTGCCAAAATCCAGATATTTACCAAAATCTATACTTGTTCAAAAATGATATAAGGTTAGCCTTGAAGACTTATTCTTGACAAATCCATGTTGATTTCTGTTAATCACCACATTGTCTTCAAGGTGCTTACAGGCTGATTTCTTTATGAACTGCTCTAGAAGTATTGATATCAGACCAATTAGTCTGTGGTTTCCTGGATATGTAATTTAATTTAATTTATTTTGACAGGGACACTTGCCCTCCATAATTTATCCATCACTTCACCAGTTCTTCAGGATTTTTCAAAGATAACACACTCAAGTATTCAACCAGACCATCATCAGTTACCTTTTATATCCAATGATGCAGTTATTCTGGCTCTGGAGATTTCGGTTAACACAAAGTAAATTGACATTCCAATACCATGTTTCTATCAATCAATATTTATTCCCTGTTTTATGTTGGTACACATTCAGAGTTGATAACCCCATACTTAGTAAATATCCTGGTCGTTCTGACCAGTTTTATTTACAGTTTTTACTTTCAGATATATGTGACCCTGTCACTCTATGTAGAGCTAAATTATGTTATGTCATATGCAAAATGCACAGTTGTTTGATACATCCAGTTTATTTTATGTTTTGCACTCATCCATATATATGTAACCGATTTCACATTAGTGATTTTTATTATGTACTGGTCTTTGACACAATGCAGTAAAGATGTTTTCCTCTTCTTCTTCAGTCAAACTTCAATCCTACCCCTTCATTCTGTTCTTCTAATTGCTAGGCAAAACATCTACACCCTTATTTGAGAAGACTGAGGCAAAATAGGACTTGAGTAGCTCATCCTTTTCTTTGTTACATGTTAGTAATTTTTTTATCTTCGTTTATGCTTTTCTTTTCCCTTTATTTTGAACATACCCAAAGAATCTCTGTCTGTGGTTCACCTATCTCAAATCGTTTTGAGCTTTACCTTTTCCGACATTCTCTCTTTTACAATCCCAGGCTACCTGTCTCTGTTCTGCCCTTGTGGTTACCCTTCTTTCCGTTTCCTATATGTGATCTTTTGTTAGTTGATTTCTTTGTTTCAGATATTCCTTAAGATTTTTGTGTAGCCACGCTGGTTTCTTTTGCTGTCCTCCAATTTTTCCTTTCGTTGGAAATGTTAGTTTGCAGTTCTGCTTGTAATATTTCCCTCTCTCTCTGCCTCTCCCTCTCTTTACAGTTCCTATTCATTGTGTCATGCAACCTAACTAATGGGAAGGGGGAAGAAAGCTTTGGCACCGAAAAGATGGGCAGCTTTGTGATGCTCCATACATTGGGGGGGGGGGTATTTATTGTGTTTTTATGGTGTTTTAATTCTGCAAGCCGCCCGGAGTCACCGTGTGTGAGTTGGGCAGCCTTATAAACCTGTTTAATAAATTAATAAATAAATAAATAAATAAATAAACAAATAAATAAATTCCTTCTTGAACCATTTCCTTCTATCTGGCACTTTCGAGATACTTTGGGTTTTCAAGCCTCAGAATTCTCAGCCAGCAGGAGCCAAGCTGGTTCGGAATTCTGGGGGACATAGTCACAAAACGTGGGTAGAGTCTCTGATTGGTAACCACTTTTCTAGGTGTTTCTATGAGTTGTTTCCCTTAGACCTATATCTTTTTTACTTAGCATTATCATAATCATCTTCTTGAAAACAGCTTGATTACATCCTGCCATCATAAATTCTGCATGGAAACAGTTGGGACAGATTTATAGAGGATCTGTTGCTAGAGCTATCTATGATTCACAGCACGTTTCTTCACCAGTGTGTTTTGCCCAGAGGAGATAAGCTATCTTCTGGCAAATCATTCATAGATGTTTGGCAGCCTGGATTTCCAGGGTTGGGCAGTTATACTGAAAGTGAATCTAACCCTTAAAAGCCACGATGTAAAAAAATTGTGATGGTGTGCCTGCCTGGGAATTTCCATTGGGGAAGAATAAGCCAGTTCTTTCTTTCTTTCTTTCTTTCTTTCTTTCTTTCTTTCTTTCTTTCTTTCTTTCTTTCTTCCTTCCTTCCTTCCTTCCTTCCTTCCTTCCTTCCTTCCTTCCTTCCTTCCTTCCTTCCTTCCTTCCTTCCTTCTTTCTTTCTTTCTTTCTTTCTTTCTTTCTTTCTTTCTTTCTTTCTTTCTTTCTTTCTTTCTTTCTTCTCTCTCTCTCTCTCTCCCCCCCCATTACACACACGCACAATGCCAAGAAGTTTAATGTGAAAAGAGGTCACTTTCACTCCTCTTATTTCTAGTATTTTATTAAACACTAGCTATGTATATAAGGTGTGTTTGTGTGTACAATAAACTTTTTCCATGTCATGAACAAAATAGCTCCAGAAAAAATTGTCCAGATTACTTGCAAGTCTTCTTTGTTCATTTTTTGAAAAAAAAATAATTCAAAGGTTGATGAATGACACAAATTTTCTGCTTCATGCCACTTCTGCAAGATTCCCCCAAAAGTATTCTAGAAGTAATATTAAAACAAGGTGAGAGAAGAAAGTCACAGATATTTATTTGCTTTGCTGCTCAGCCATGAAAAATATTCCTAGTTGTTGCTGTGAACCAAAATTGCTAGGAGATTAAAAATCACCAAGGTATTCTTGCATCATTTTGTCTGTACTGAATTATTACAAATGCCCAATAGAGAATTGCATATTTTGAATGCTGCCCTATGTTTCAGTTAAAAAAACAACAACTCTGGACATATATAAAGTTAGCATTATGGGTAGAAGTATTTTAGCCTAGCCTTCCCTGTGACACTGGCTGTATGTGCATACATACATATGCAATAAATTGATGGACATTGAGAAATGGAGAAAATAAAGTTCTACCCTTGGTGTATATGAAGTGGGAGGGGATATGTTTTCCTACTGGCATATTCTTCCCTTGGTGAAAAGTTGCAGGCATTGATTCAACCAGAGTTTTCACACAACCTGGGGTTTCCACTGCCAATTACAAAGATTCTGGTCGCTTGATGTGGTTCTTAAGTGAATTGTAATCCATCTATATTTTACTATATACAATCTCACTCATTTCTTCTTCAGTTTTAAACTCTTGAGGTCTCTGATTTTTTTTCCTCCTTTGAACTGGTGAGATTTTTTGTTTTTCTAATCTGAACCAGGTAAAGTTTACCAAGTTGTCAACTCTTTGTATTGAGCCTGCATTTACAGATGTAGTCTGGCAAGCAATACAGGAGACTTTGTTTAAACTTTAAGAATGAACCTTCTGTGTTTTGTTGCAGTACAACTGTCATTGCAAAATACTGGGGAGCAGAAATAGCTGATGACTCTCTCTTCAGAGCATTTCATGGCTCAGACAACAACCAGGGCATGATTTTCATTGGGAAATCTGTGAAAGAGAGCCTCAAGAAAATGTCAGTATACAAGTTTAGTTGTAGTAACATTTTATATATTTTCGCAATAATATGCTCATTACTCATACATACGTGATTTTCAAACCATGTTGTTTCATTTACAAATTTATAATTCTTTTTGTCTAACTTAAAATGCTCCATTAATTGCATGTATGTGAACCATTGACATGAATATCCTTCCGTTTCTAATTCTTCCCTTGTCTTAAATACAAATTTATCTTCTTCATACTTTAGTAAATCTTTATATCTTAAGCATTTTGTTCTCTCTATGCTTTCCCTTCTTGTAAACGCTTCTTGTGGTGATATCCATAATGGCATATTCGGTGTTAATCTGGGTTTATATTTGTCCCAAGTCTTTAGTATAGCCTTTCTAATAAAATGATTTTATTGGCTCAAATGGCAAAATTAATGGATTTGATGAAGGACAAAAATGTGGCTGAATTTAAGAAAGTATGGCAACCATTTCTTGATCACTTTATGATAATGGAAAAAATTATGTAATGATTATTAAATCATTAATAAAATAGAAATAATGGTATGATTAATAAAATAGAAATAATGGTAAGATAGATAAACAAAGACAAGAGGTTAAGGTAATATAATTATAAATATATTCACAGTTGCGATAGTTGGAAACCACATTTTAAATATTTTTGGGTTTTTTTGGTTTTTTGTTTGACTGATATGTTGTATATGCTATAAGTTTGTAAGTTTGTATGATATGTGTTGTATTTGAGGTATGTATTATGTTTATTATGTTTTTGTATTCTGTTTTTATTATATGGTGAAATGAATAAAGATTTATTTAAAAAAAAAGAAACTGTCAGTATACAAGGGTTAGCATTACAAAGGCTTTCAGACGATCTTGAGCTCCAATTTGTTTAAGTTCAAGTTTATGTGGTTTATAACTCTCTGACAGTTGTCCAGTGCATGGCAGGTTTAATGTATGGCTAATGGCAAATGCTATAGGAGCTCTGATCTAAAACATGGAGAGGGCACTAGCTTGACTGCTTCCGGGTCTAGCGTTAAAGCATGGATGAGTGGAAACTTCAGCCCATCTGAACACTGACGTGTCTAGATCAACTGTGAGCCTTCCAAGTTCCTAGGACAGTGTTTCTCAACCTTGGCCACTTGAAGATATGTGGACTTCAACTCCCAGAATTCCCCAGCCAGCCATAGGAGTTGAAGTCCATACATCTTCAAGTGGCCAAGGTTGAGAAACATGGACCTAGGAGAACCGAGAATCTGCTGGAATTCAGAATTCTGCAGGGAACTTCACACCTAGAAAATAATGTGCTGGTCAGGGGAAAAGATAGACAAAGTGACATATATGAGAGAAAGATGCACCCAAAAAACTTGTGTATAGAAAAATGGTTTTAAAAGGTATGCAACTAGCAGAAGTGTTTACAAAATAAAATTTGCGCTGAAATATGCCCTCAATTTTCCTAAAAGGTGTCCGCCTCCTCCCTTTAATCAAAGAGGCTTTGGCTATTGTATATTTTTCTACTGTTTAGAATTTCTTCTGAAGATATATTTCTGCACTTACTCAGGGGAGAGGGGCAGTCCAGGTGGCAGAAAGTGCCACTGTTGTAATTTGCTGTTATATTTCTTTCCATCCTCTCTGGCTGCCCCTTTTTATGATGTCACATCTTATGATGTCTTTCTCTTTGAATGTAATTGTAACCAGGGAGGCTGTAGAGGGGTGGAGAGATGAGCTCATATTAAAAGGCAGGATGCTCAGATAACTCGGGTAATGCAGAAACCCCCTACCCAATCCAATTATTTGTTTGTTTGTTTGTTTGTTTGTTTATTTAATTTTTATCCCGCCTTTATTTATTTTTTAATAAATAACTCAAGGCGGGGAACATACCTAATACTCCTTCCTCCTCCTCTTTTCCCCACAACAACCACCCTGTGAGGTGAGTTGGGCTGAGAGGGAGTGACTGGCCCAAAGTCACCCAGCCGGCTTTCATGCCTAAGGCGGGACTAGAACTCTCAGTCTCCTGGTTTGCCATTGGCTCCTTCCCAGGGCTGAAAGAGAGTGACTGGCCCAAAGTCACCCAGCCGGCTTTCATGCCTAAGGCGGGACTAGAACTCTCAGTCTCCTGGTTTGCCATTGGCTCCTTCCCAGGGCTGAAAGAGAGTGACTGGCCCAAAGTCACCCAGCCGGCTTTCATGCCTAAGGCGGGACTAGAACTCTCAGTCTCCTGGTTTCCTATTGGCTCCTTCCCAGGGCTGAGAGAGAGTGACTGGCCCAAAGTCACCCAGCCGGCTTTCATGCCTGAGGCGGGACTAGAACTCTCAGTCTCCTGGTTTGCCATTGGCTCCTTCCCAGGGCTGAAAGAGAGTGACTGGCCCAAGGTCACCCAGCCGGCTTTCATGCCTGAGGCTGGACTAGAACTCACAGACTCCTGGTTTCTAGCCCAACACCTTAACCACTAGACCAAACTGGCTCTCCATTGTCCTCCCCTTTGAAACAATTTTCAGAATCCATCAGATTGAGTGTGAAGGGTAAAGAAAACACAAAATAAACTTTTCTCACAGCACTGGTACAAAACTGTGTGTGTTCCAGATTCGCTATGAAAATAAGTGCAAATACTTGTGGAGACGATTTCTCCTGAATGCATACACTGTGGGTCCAAATACAGTTTGTGGCTGGCCAGGTAAGAAATTCAGCCAAATGAAATGGATAGAATTGCCCATACCCATTAAGGCTCAGCGTAGGTTTCTAAGAAGCAGTTTAGATCAACTCAAGATCTATCCCTTGATGCTTGCAGGGATGCATCACAGTGCTTTGTTTTATTCCCTGCCTTCCTGTAGAATGTGAAAAACCCAAGTTGGACCTGCTTAGTATTTGGATGGGAGGCCACTAGGCAATTCCAGGGCCCTAGGTTAGGCTAGACTGGAAAGAAAAACCCAAGACATGATGGCAAAAATCACTTCCAGATTGTTTCCAAGAAAATTATATGGATGTTCCCATATAAATCATTACCAGTTAAACTCATTCAGGGGAGTCTTTCCACAGTGATCTGGGCACTGCTCCTGTACCCTGATCTGCCAGGCATGGAACAAATCCCTACATTCTTGTCCTGGGAGTTGTCCCTTATGTTCTCTGCTTTAAAGAGTGCTGTCTATAGGAGTTCCAGCCATCTGCATAAGGCCCAATAAGACCTCTGTTCTCACAGGTCAACTTCAGCCCTTATGCAACAAAAATTCCATAGGCTTTGGCTGCTGAACTCCAAACAGGGCACTATTGTTCCAAGCTCTTCCAGTAATCACTTGCTTTCTTCTTCCTACCAAGAATATCCCACACGGCTCTTTGCACTATTAATCATCTGTGCTTTGTTTTGTTTCTGTGCTTTATTCAACATGAGTCATATCCCGTTGTGCCTGTGGCCCCAGTCCTAAATACACTTGCTGGTGAGTTCTGCTGGCTTGAAATCTCACTGAGTTTTTTCTTATGAAGCTTGTGGCCGCACTTTGATGAAAGAAATTAATTTTACAAACCTGAGCAAAAGTTTGGCTGATCTGGTATGCTCCGTCACTAAAGCAATTCTGCTGCAGCCCGTTTATTGTGGGGAGGTCAACCTGCAGCCCAGGCACTGGATGTATGGCCCAACCCCAACCATCATTGCTGGAGATCGATTGCATGCCAAAGCTTCAGTCTTAGGATCTAAAATAGATTTTACATATTTTAAAGGCAAAGAAAATATCAAATCTCCCCTCATAAAACTCAGATTTGATGACACATCCCCACTCAGCTTTAGGATCCCAAAAATATGGTAAGTGCATCTCTCAGCCACCCACTAAGTTGTTCCTTCCATCTTAAGAAAATTTGATCACAGCAATGATATAACTACAGTTGACTTGTTGGGTCCGTCAAAGACCCACCTGGTCCATACCCATCTCCAATAATGACAAAGTAGATGTCTAGAAGACAAGAGTAGTCTTTTGATATTCTTTGTGCAGAAACAAAGGAACCCCTACCCTAAACCTAGTCCCGCCAAAGAAATCCTTAACAAATGTTTTTATTTGCAAGATTTCCATCCTGCCTTTCTTTTGGGACAGTGGTAGGCAAAATTTGAGTGACCAAGAGCCCTGCTGAATATTTTTGGGTGGGTGACAGAAAACTGTGGATGAGTTTGGGTTTGGGGAACATTTTTGTTCAAATGTTAAAATGTCTTTTTGACTATAATTTCCATCTATTTCCTACCTCAAAATGGTGGAAACCATGCTTTTGGTTTTCAGCAATCATAATTAAAGAACCCCCTGTTGGCCACAAAAAGGGACACCTCCCTGGAGCCATTGATAGCTCAGTAGCTTCAGTGACTGAGTATGGACTTAATTGGGGTCTTCCCAGTCCTAGTCCAATACCCTAACCTGTATGCTACCCTGGATCTCAACAACAACAACAGCAGCAGCAACAACCTTTTCATTGCAAGTTCCCAATCTTGCTTCAGCACATACTAAAGGCAGCATTCCCAGTGCAAAAAGACTTCTACTTGTATTCACATGTAAGCTTACGGAAGCGTCATCCTGACCTTCCCCGTCAGTGTTGGAAAGAAAGAGATCGGAAGAGCAAGTCTGGAAACACTATAGGCAGGGCTGGCACCTGTAATCCCTCCCACGGCTCTTCAGTGCATCATGCTACTTTGCATAGACGTCGTACTGGAGGAGGACGTAATAAGCACCCTCTTTTAGCCTTTCTTAATTTCCAAATTAGAGGCGGATTCAGTCCTAATCACTTTGTTTTGTAACTAACCATTGGCCTTTGAGATATTTCCCTGTTGGAAAACGACTGTGTTGGTCTTTCAATCTGTCTGTCCACATATTTTCCTGATAGTACCGTGTCTTTGATTTCCAAGCAACTTGATAACAGTTGCTTACACTGTAAATGAGATACTGATTTGTCTCCTTTCCTTGTGGGTTTATTAAATTGTGATTCTGCCTGAGGCTGCCCCATGCATAATCCACTGCAACAATTCACCTGAGCAGAGGGAACCCAGGTCAAGCTATTCTTGCCCAGACATGGATGTGGCTGGCTAACCAGCTGGCATCCTCTATGCCACTGAGGTCAGCTAGTCTCTTGTGACAATGCTGGAGCTAGGCTGTGAATCTGCTCACTCAACCATCCTCTGAACTGAGAACTGCCCACCAACAGGATCTCCCTCTTCTCATGGTTAATACTTATATGGGGAATTGCAGATAGGCTGGCACCAATCAGAGAACAGTTGTCCTGCATTATCCTGCGGGTTGACTTGTTTTTAAATGTGCACATTTGACAGACAGCTTCTTTTGACATTTGGAGCAACAGTGATTTCAGCAGAAGCAGCAGCAGCTTCACCACTAGATCCTGAAACAGCAAAAACAGCAAACCCATCGAGGTCCCGGTCCCACTTCACTTTTAACGGGGCCAGTCAGGGAGGGAGGCTGTGTACTATAGAAATTCCAAAAAGGGGTTCATTGATCCAAGGGAGTTAGATTTAGCCCTAAACCAATCCAAACCTGCACAGGGTTAAACTAACATCTTCTGGTCAGCTGGGTCATGGGAACAGCCGGCCTTGGAGTTATTTATTATTTATTTTTATTTATTATTTCAATTTATTCCCCTCCCATCTCCCTTGCAAGGGACTCTGGGCGGGTTACAACAATTGAAAGTTTAAAAACTATAAAAATATCCTCTAAAAATACAATAATAAATAATACTATACAGTAATAAATTATCTAAATCCAAGATGGATTGGAGACCGTGGTGTAGATTGTATTCCTACGGGGCCAGCCAACCCCAGGAGGCACTGCCACCTCTGTCATCCCAGGCTCGATGGCAGAGCCAGGTCTTGAGGGCCTTCCGGAAGGCCAGGAGTGAGGGGGCAAGTCTCACCTCCGGGGGCAAGATGTTCCATAAGGCGGGCGCTATCGCAGAGAAGGCACGTCTCCTGGACCCCGCCAGATGGAATTCTCTTGTTGAGGGGGTCCGAAGCATGCCCTCCCTGCATGCACGGGTGGGGCGGGCCGACGTTATCGGGACGAGACGGTCCCTCAGGTACCCTGGCCCTATGCCATATAGGGCTTTAAAGGTAATCACCAACACCTTGAATTGGACCCGGAAGCAAACTGGTAGCCAATGCAGCTCGCGTAGCAGAGGTGTTACATGTGCCGATCTCATGGCACCCATAACTGCTCGCGCCGCAGCATTCTGAACCAGCTGAAGCTTCCGGATACTCTTCAGGGGTAGCCCCATGTAGAGCGCATTACAGTAATCTATACGGGAGATGACAAGGGCGTGAGTGACTGTTCAGAGGGCCTCCCGATCCAGGAAAGGGCGTAACTGGCGCACAACACGAAGTTGTGCAAAGGCCCTCCTGGCCGTGACTGCCACCTGCTCTTCGAGCAAGAGTCGCGAGTCCAGGAGGACCCCCAGGTTCCGCACTGGATCCGAGCGAGGTAGTGCCACCTCACCCAGAACCAAAGATGACAACTTCCCGGATCTAGGGGGGCCATCAATCCACAGCCACTCCGTCTTACCAGGGTTCAGCTGAAGCCTGTTGTTCCCCATCCAGGCCCCCACAGCCTCCAGACACTGAGATAAGGCATCGACCGCATCACTTACTTCACCTGGGATGGAGATGTACACCTGGGTATCATCAGCATATTGGTGATACCTCATCCCATGGTGACGGATGATCTCGCCCAGCGGTTTCATGTAGATGTTGAACAGGAGAGGAGAGAGAACCGACCCCTGCGGCACCCCACAAGTCAGGGGGCGGGGGTCAGCCCTCTCCTCCCCTATCAACACCAACTGGGAACGGCCCCGGAGGAAGGAGGTGAACCAGCGCAAAACTACGCCGCCCACCCCCAATTCCCTGAGCCGTCCCAATAGTATACCGTGGTCAACGGTATCGAAAGCCGCAGAGTGATCTAAGAGAGCTAGGATGGACGCACTCCCTCCATCCCGCTCTCGCCAAAGATCATCCATAAGCGCGACCAATGCGGTCTCCGTCCCATATCCCGGCCTGAAACCTGACTGGAAGGGGTCTAGATAATCCGTTTCCTCCAGAATCCTCTGGAGTTGCCAAGCCACCACCTTCTCAACCACCTTTCCCAAAAAGGGAAGGTGGGAGACTGGGCGAAAATTGCCCAGGATAGTAGGGTCCAGGGACGGCTTCTTGAGGAGGGGGTGCACCAGCGCCTCCTTAAAGACCTCTGGGAACACCCCCTCACTCAAGGACAGATTAATCATCGCCTGGACCCATCCACATGTCACCTCACTGGCCGATTTCACCAGCCAGGAGGGACAAGGGTCAAGCTGGCATGTGGTGGCATTCACAGTCCGGAGGATCCTGTCCACTTCCTCAGGCGCAACAGGATCAAACTGTTCCCAGATAACATGGTAAGTACGAGCCCCTGGCATCTCCACAGATCCTGTCTCATGCTTGGAGTCCAACTTGGAATGAATCTGGGCGATTTTATCCTGCAGATGCTCAGCAAACTCTTCCGATCGGCCCTGTAAGTGGGTCTCCCCCTGCTCCCGACCCAACAGTGATCTTGTAATTTTAAAAAGGGCCGTCGGGCGGCATTCTGCGGATGCAATAAGAACGGAGAAATATTCACGTTTCACCGCTCTTACCGCCACAAGGTAGGCCTTAACTGCGGCTCTAGATTGTGTTCGGTCAGATTCATTCTTCGTCTTTCTCCAGCGGCGCTCTAGACGTCTCTTAACCCTCTTCAAGGCCCTTAACTCTTCGGTAAACCACGGAGAGCGGCGGGCCAAGTAGGGCCGGAGAGGTCGCATAGGCGCGATCTTGTCCAGGGCTCCAGCCGCGGCCCTGTTCCAGGCCGCGGCCAGGAGCTCCACTGGACCGTGAAGCAAGTCCTCGGGAACAACTCCCAGCTCCTTCTGAAACCTCACTAGGTCCATCAGTCGCCGGGAGCGGACCAATCGAATAGGTCCCGCCTCCCTGCGGAGTGGGGCAGCACAAGAGAGTCTAAGGGTCACCAGGGCGTGGTCTGACCATGACAATGGGGAAAGATGTAGCTCTCCCCTCAGATCACATTGCCACTGCTCAGACAAGAAAACTAAGTCCGGGGTGAGACCACTGTCCCGAGTCGGGTCACGAATAATCTGAGACAGGCCCATAGCTGCCATGGTAGCCATGAACTCCCGAGCCGCCTCCGAGTCCCGTCCCAGAGATGGCAGATTAAAGTCCCCCAGAACCATAAGTCTGGGGAACTCCACTGCCAGCCCCGAGACAGCCTCGAGCAGCTCAGGCAGGGAGGTTGCTACGCAGCAGGGAGGCTGGTACAGCAGCAACACTCCCAACTGTTCTCGTGAACCCAACTTGAAAAACAGGGTCTCACACCCGGCCACTTGTGGAGCAGCGCCCCTGAAGGCCACAAGAGACTCTCGAATGACCACTGCCACCCCACCTCCCCTGCCCCGGTGTCTCGGCTGATGCCAGACCTGAAACCCGGCTGGACACATTTCCGAGAGGGCCACTCCCCCCTCTGGTGCCAGCCAGGTCTCGGTAATACATACCAGGTCGGCCCCCTCATCCGTGATCAAGTCACTTATAAGGGGGGCTTTGTTGTTCACCGACCTGGCATTCAATAGCAGCAGCCGGAGACCGGAGCCCCCGAGGATCTGCCTACCAGGGCCTGGGTATGAACACGGGGGGCCGGAACGCACCACCGGTAACAAACACCGGGGGCGCCTTCCCCACAGATGGCATGCCCTCCGGTTCCCGTCATACCGTCCTCTGCCCGTCACCACCCAAATCAGATGGCCCGCCACATAGCCCCCGGAGATTCCCAGTTCTGGCCCAGTAGCCTCCACTCCCAGGCCTCCGGAATTCTCAGGGTTAATCAAGAATCCCTTCTCCAAACTATCCAACACACATTCCCATACACTCTTGGGCGGTGGTAAGACCCCCTAGTGCACCAGCTTCCGCTCTCGGCACTGGTAGGGTCTAGCACCACCCGACTCACACCCTGTACCTCTCCCACAACTTCTCTCACTGGTCAGGGAGAGGTACCAACATTCACCACAATCACTCCTGTCCCACCTGCCTCTCACTCAGGGGGTGCTCTTCCATACTCAATTTCTTACATCCCATTCATACCTTACTCCCTCCCATTCTCTCACAATAGTAAGGGGGTAATACATTCACTCTGGAGGGATCTTAACCACCTCAGACAGTTTGACAGAGATTTCGAGTAGTCGGGAAAAGATGTTAAAAAGTTGTTAATTCAGATAACGATAGCTGTTGTTAGTATGATCTTAAAAATTAATTAAAAATTAATACAAATAGACTCCAGTCCCCGTTCGAATTCCAGCAAGGTCCATAAACTGCTGGTAAAGGGTACCGGCAAAGGGCTACCATCCAATATCCGCCGGCCCTTCAAGATTGACCAAGAGGTGGATCCAGTTCTAAGAGTCCTTGCTTGTAAGGGCCGCTGATGTTCTATTTGAGGGCCTCCCGGGCCACCTCCGGTTAAAACGCCGACCAAATCTCTAAGGGCCACAGGAAGGACCACCGCGGTCGTCACTGGCGCCAGAGGCCGGTGGTAGGGCCGTTGAAAGGGCCACAACCACTGATGTCCTACCTGAAAGCCTCCCAGGCCACTTCCGGGCGGACCGCCGGCCAGATCATCAAGGGCCGCTGGAAAAAGCCGCTGCTGTTGTTGGTGACGCCGGTGCCAAGGGCCGCTGGTAAGGGCCGCTACCACTGATATTCTATTTAAGAGTTTTTTGGACCGTCCGGGCCGTCCGGGGGGGTCAGGGGACTGCGTCAACAAAGGCCGATAAAACAAAGGCCGATAAAAGCCGGCGACAGACCCGCTGTTATTAAGGACCCCAGCTATCGTTACTGCCGTCACTGCCGCCACCGCTAACGCCTTCCTGGTTCGATAGAAGCCCATCGGGTTGTCCGAGGGAGGAAATTGGGCCGATCTTAGTTACTGCTGCCCACACTCTCCCGTTCCTCCAGAGAGGCCAGCCAATTCCCAGGTAAAATAGATGGTAGATAGTAGCAGAAGTCCGTTCGGGAATCACCATCGGGTGTAAAGGGTCTATCTGAGTCCGCAGGAGAACACACCAGGCTCAACCGCCACTGCTGCGCTCTGCTACTCAGCTCCGCTACTCAGCTGTTAGCTCCGCTCCGCTGACTCCGCTGACTCAGCTGTTAACTCCGCTCCGCTGTTCCGCTGTTCCTTCTGGAGGGTCCAACCATCCCCTAGTCGACCACAAAGTTTAAAAAGTCGAGGAACCCGCAAAATTCTCTCCCTGAACCCCAACCAGTATAGTGGGGCGGGAGAAAGATTGAAAAACCTTAGATACAGTTATCTAACCTGTATCTCTCCCAAGATTGAAAAGAAACTGGAAAGAGGCCCCTTCATTATTGTGAAGGGGGGAACAGAAATGGATGGGAGGCGGATAAACATTTCACCACCATAGATTGTTCCTTAATGCTTGGGGGGAAAGGAAAAGAGAAACGGAGCAGGAAGTGATAGTCTCCTAGCTTCTATCACATGGTTTGAGTGACTATCTTATGCTGGTCTATGACCATAATGAAGATTTGATTTGAGTGACTATCAAAAGGATGGCTGCAACCCCAACCCAGCCATCCTTGATCAGCAGCTGCTGGTACCTGATGGGAAGTCTATAGACTGGAAGAGGGGACGAGTAAGTTATTTGTGTTGTGGGAACAGAGCCCGTAAGCGGTAACAAGATTGTAGCCATAGCAGGCCACTGAGAAAGAAAGAGTTATCAGCACATGCCTGTAATTTTGAACATGTTTTTTTTTTTTAAAAAAAAGGAGCTTTAGCAAAATAAAGAACAGCTCAGTGAAGATTGTTTTGGGTGAGAAACAGAGAAGAGAGCTATGGAATGGGAACTCCTGAAAGAGGGCATGACTGGCTGGCTGGCTCACTGCGTAGGAGCATTCTGCCTTGAAATATTTTGTTATAGCTCCCGTTTGTTCCTTCAAATTGCAAACTCAAGTTGCTGAGTACCAATCTTTTGGAAATAAACAGTAGTTTAGACTCCATAAGCCCACAGAATACAACAGTTTGTAAATTAAAAGAAAAAGAATGTTTAGCATTTAGTTATTCTGGACTCATGATTCCCAAAGGCTCTAACTTGTCTCCACAGAAAGGACACTCTCAGCTCTCTTCCGGGTAGTACGATTTATTCGGGGAGGAGGCAAAAATGGAGTGAACTGATGATGCTTTGAAACCAAAGAAAAGCTTGTGATGTTTCAGGTCCAGAGACATTCACTAAGGCAGGGGTCCCCAACCTTTTTGGCGGCAGGGACTGGTTTCAAAAGACGATTTTTCCGTGAACCGGGGGGGCGGGGTTTGTGGGATTTCCGTGGACCGGGGGCGGGGTTTGTGGGCGGGAGCCAATCTCAAGCACCAGGGGAGCAGGGTTTGCGGGCAGGAGCCAATCGCGCGGAAGGGGGCAGGGTTTGCGGGCGGGAGCCCTGCGGCCCAGTTCCTAACAGGCCGTGGGCCACAGGTTGAGGACCCCTGCACTAAGGGACCGAGTTGATCTAGGGGCCACAACTGTATCTGTTGACCTAGAACTCAGCCTGTAGGCCTCTCTACATTTTATCAATACAGAGGAAGAGGGAGGTGCATTTGGGCAGCCTTTGCAGCCATGTGGCCCAAGCAGCAGCACTTCCTTTGGAAAGGAAAGATTAGTGGTCTGGACCTGATGCCAGAAAACGTGTTGATGTGTTTCCCCTCACATTTGCTTCTCTTCTGTGCGCAAAGGCCATTGATGAGAGGTTGGAATGTCAGGATCCATAACTGGCCTGGGCCCTGTTTCCAAAGCCAAGCCCTCGGCCTCAGAGTCCTATCTAAGCAACAGTTTCTTTCCTAGGGAACAGATAACAACTTCTAGGAAGGGATGGCAACTGCCAAGCCTGTGCCACACACCTCTTGCTCCCTTGGGGCCTTTTCTTCTCTGTCTTCTGTTTCCATCGTGCTGGTGCATGGTTGGGAGCTCGCCAGCAGGGCTTATCAAGTTATGTGCACAAGCTCTAATTGGAAGAAGAGGCTCATCCTCAGCCACTCAGCACTCTGCTGCAAAAGGTTAGATGAGCATTAGGAAGAGAGACTTCTGTCCCTTGTTTGTTGCTTGTTTTGCCCTACTTTCTCTCTTCACAGAACCTTCAAGGCACCAAGAACGCTTTTAAAAAATACAGTCCTCCAAAGAAAGGAGATAATGACAATGCTCCTCAAATGTTGTAACATAACAAAAGGTCAAGTCCTTTTCACCCTTTTTCTAAAAGACATAAAATCACACATTCAGGTTGAAGGAAGGCAGATTCTGATTGAAGGTTAGGAATGTTTTTCTTATACTACAAGCAATTCAACCATAGGCTCAGTTAACCAGCATAATGGGCTGTGAGAATAACCTCGGAAGACAGAAGGAAGAGCCACAGCCAGGGCAATGGCCAGACAAGAGATATCTCAGGCTACAGAAGGAATGAGGAAGGAGAAAGTGTCTCAGACGGGACCCTCCCTAGTTCTCTGGAAAGTAAAGGCAGGGGAGGGGAGAAGTGCTGACAGCCTTGCAAGGTTGTCCAGGCAAGAAGCACACCCAGAAGTACTAGCTGTAAGTTTATTGTAAGGTTACATTAATAGAACCTTACAAGTCTGAAAGTACATCTCTCCCCCCTCACCTTGACAGTCCAAGAAACCAGGGAGGGTCCCTTCTGAGATGTTTGCCACACCCCCATTCCTTCTGCGGTCTCAGCTGCTACTTGTCTGACTATTGTCTAATCTGTGGCTCTTCCTCCTGTTCCCAAGGTCATTCCCACAAACCATTACAAGTGCTTTCAGACTTGCAAGATTCTGTTACTGAAACCTTACGATAAAGCTACTACTAGTACTTATGATTTTGGTTTCCTGTCTGGACTACCTTGAAGGGCCAACAACCAGAGAGGGGTGCCCCTGGTCTGGATGTGTTCATACAGAAGCTGGACAGGCATCTGTCACAGATGCTTTAGTTTGGATTCCTGTAAGAAGCAGGGGTTTGCACTTAATGAATCCAAACGGTCTCTTTCAACTCTATGATTCTTCGATTCTAAATACCATTACTGTAATATGGACTTAAAAGGCTGTTGCAATGACTTAGTTCAGGAATGAGAAATGACTTTCAGTTCTACTGAATAGGAAGAGATGCTTCTTTGGTTAGCTAGAAAACACGTGGCTGTGTTAGCATCGGTGACTTTTGCTGCACAGTAGCTATGAATACCTCCTTGCTTGGGTATCACAGGGAAAGAAAGCCCTGGTCAGTTTCATAGATAAAAAACATGGGTTTTGCATCTGCCTAGCAAGAAATAGCCTTGAGGTAATAAAATCCTTTGTGTTTTCTTTCAAAAGACACTGGCACTGCATTAAGACTCACTATCTCAGTTCTTGCATTCTTCCTTGCACTCACACACACACACACAACCACACACACACACATGAAGATTATAAAAAACATTAGAGTATAGAAGTCAGCAATCTTTTCAGGCACTGATCGTCATCTTGTATTCAGCTGTTTCCAAATAATTTTTAACATATTGTTATCCCAAACTCATGAAATTGTTATGGTTTCATCACTGAATCTCACACAATGTCAGGTCGAAAACACTGAGATCACCTGATATTTGGTGGGAGAAATATTTATTTATTTATTTTTTAAAAAAGATTTGTATGGCTGCCCATCTTAGAGCACAATTCTGGGCAGCTCACAACAACCATAAAGCCACAAAACCATAAAAACCAATTTGACATTTTTATGCAAGAATGTTGAAATATCACAAGTGTTGACCATCTTGCAAGATTTCAGCCATTTTAAAAAAATGAATGTTCAGTTAATTTGAGGATCTGTGGAGAGCCTTGATGTCCAACCCATCCCAAAGCATATAATATTCTCTCTCCATAACTATACTGATTGGAAAAGACAGCCCCTGAAATCATGTGTTGCTCAGGCAAGTACAGAATACAAAATAATTTTTAGAATGGCACATCCTTGCAAAAGATATCTTGTACCTGAGTTCCAGCTATATTTTTTTGTGAAACATCTTCAAAAAAATCTTTTGGGCTGGGTAAATACCTGAAGCTGGGAGAAGAAGCACTAGAACAATCCCAAGGTTGTTAATGTTGTAGTCACATGGAGAGAAAGGCCTGGTGTTGTACCTTTAATGCTTGATAGATCATACTTCTCCATCTTGGTGTTCTTCAGGCAAGTTGGGGCTCCCAGCCAGCTGGGCCATTAACCATGCTTGATAGAAGGTCAGGGAGTTGGGAAAGTTGATGTAGATTAACAGCTTACCCAACATTTGTCATCACCCCTTTGAGGCCTTTCTGAAATAAGAATTTCTAAAGTTTGGAAAATTGATCCTGGAGGCAAATGGGTGAGGTAAAGGAGTTGCTTGAAAACAGTTTATCCCCTCCTTGTTGGAGCTTTCTCTCTGATCTTGGAATAGGGAATCAATCTATCTTAGGACACCTTCCCAGAAGCATCAGATCACACACTCAGTGTGCCAGAAAGTGACAGCTCAGAAATGTGAAGCCAAGAGGTCAAGAAGAGCCATACATGAATTAATAATGGATTTTAAGGGCAGGGGGCACTATTACCTTGCACATATGAATCACTGTAGTGTTCTGCTGTACAAAAGATGAATCCAGAAAACTCTTTTCTTAAATTTATTTATGTATTTATTTTCTATCCCGCCTTTATTATTTTTATAAATAACTCAAGGCGGCGAACATACCTAACACTCCTTCCTCCTCCTATTTTCCCCACAACAACCACCCTGTGAGGTGAGTTGGGCTGAGAGAGAGGGACTGGCCCAAGGTCATCCATACTGCTGTAGGATCTCTGGAAAGAAGGATTTAAAATCTAGCCACCAATCATGCTTCCTGGCTGTTGATTTTCTGCATGATGCAATTGTTTCTCTTCCACAATAGATGGTATGCAGAGTTGCAACTGGACTAAGAGTGAAGAGGGAAAGTAAAATGGACCTGAGATGCCATTGTAGCTGCTAAATTGTTCTAAAACACTTTTTTGGACTGTATTTTTCAAAGGCTGAATATAATTGTATTTCCCCCCCAAAGAAATGAAATAACATCTATGACAGATTGCAAACAAGCATGATTCTGACAGTGCTTAAATTGTTGTTGTTTTAAATTCACCCCGTCCCCAATTTTAACACAATTTTAAAAACTAAATTAAGTGCAGATAACAAGCTCAGAACACATCCAAATCCACTATTCTAACCCTTCAATCCACGAGTTCCCATTATTCCAGTACAATCTTTAGGTGGAACACACTTTTCACTCTACTCTTTTATGAATTATCTTCATTCTACTGTTATCATCCTTCTAAAGATAATTGTCATTTGGCCTTGTAGGTCTGTTTAGGGAGTTTATAAAGGGGGTGGGGGTGTTCAGATAAGAATTGCTACATAGGTGGAGGGATTTTTTTTACCCCTTTTCTGTCATGGTGGCCAACCTTCTCTCCCTCTGAAGCTGTCTTGCATGTTGGGAATAACCTGCCAATCTGCACATATCATTTAGGTTGCCCCTAAGGAAGAGAAAGGCAAATTAACATGGAGGGACAATCAACACTTTCAATGTAATGTATAGGTTGTCAGAACATAGTGCTGATCTTGCTTCACCATCAGTTAAAAAGGTAAAGGTTCCCCCCGCACATTTGTGCAGTCGTGTCCGACTCTAGGGGCCAGTGCTCATCTCCGTTTGTTAGCCGAAGAGCCAGCGTTGTCCGAAGACGCTTCCACGGTCATGTGGCCGGCATGACGTGCGCGGAACGCTGTTACCTACCCACCGAAGTGGTACCAATTCATCTACTTGCATTTGCATGCTTTCAAATTGCTAGGTTGGCAAGAGCTGGGGCGAGTGCGGGAGCTCACTCCGTCACGCAGGACTAGGGATTCGAACCTCCAAACTTGCGATCTTCTGATCGACAAGCCTGGCGTCTTACCCGCTGAGCCACCACACCCCCTCTCACCATCAGTTTGTTGTTTATTCGTTCAGTCTCTTCCGACTCTTTGTGACTTCATGGACCAGCCCACCATCACCATCAGTTAGGAGACCTTTATTTTAGTATTAGGGTACCTTTTGACCAACCTCATGGCTATGAGCTCCCTCGTTTATGGAAGCATGTTCCTAACAGGTTATGATCCTGACATCAAACAAGACAAGTCTTTAAGATTCAGGTTATCTATGGCAAGCTTCCTCAACTGGATGACTTAGACTGTAACAACCATAATCTCTATCAAGTTTCTGAGACCATAATTTGTAATCAATTAAAGCTAGAGAGCCCCTGCTTGAGAAAGGTTGATCTTCAGGATGGGTTATGGCTAGGCAAACTACTCTTGCTTTTCCAGCTGAAAACTGAGAAAGATGAAGATAATCAAACTTTTCATAAAGATATTATTTTACAAAAATGAATGACTTTTCAGTGTTGATGTTTGCCGATGTTTAATAAATAGACATCAAGCTCAGTTGAACTGAGTGGCGTGTATGC
This sequence comes from Charina bottae, assembly GCA_023362775.1. Lineage (NCBI taxonomy): Eukaryota > Metazoa > Chordata > Lepidosauria > Squamata > Charinaidae > Charina > Charina bottae. The sequence continues at coordinate 2,796,368 of JALMGJ010000022.1, forward strand.
TTGCTGTGATGTGGATGTAGGGATTGATTGGGAGTGTGCTGGGTACAAACTAAACTGGAAAATACCACCGGCATTGTAAACCATTGGCAGTTTTCCCACTCCTTGCCATCCAAAGGAAAGATGATGTCAATATACATTTGAGGCTGAATGCCACAGAGATATTCAGATCACTTGAAGTGGCAGTGCTGTCACATACTACAAAGTTTCCTTGTTCTGAGTGATTGATTGATTACATGCCATCAAGTCACTGTCAACTCTTAGGGACCACATGGTAGATTTTCTCCTTGATGATCTGTCCCTAACCTGGTCTTTCAGGCCTTCCAATGGGGCACCCATCGCCACTATAACTGAGTCCATCCATCTTGTTGCTATTTGTCCTCTTCTTTTTCCTTCCACCTTTCCCAGCATTAGACCCTTCTGCAGAAAGTTGGGTCTTCACGTATTGTGTCTGAAGTAGGATCATTTGAGCCTGATCATTTGTGCCTCGAGTAAGAACTCTGGGTTGATTTGTTCTGTTCTGAGTGAGGCTATGATTTTACTTTTTCCTGGATTTCTCCTCCCTTGAGGCTGGCAAAAATAAATTAATGAGTGCTGCTTATTTTTGATATTACCATTTTTGCTTACTGGTTGTTCCTTCATTTTAACTGGAAGGATGTTGCCATCAATACCTTCTCATCAACTTGTCGAAACAAGTTGCTTGATCTGATAGTCATTATTCTTTCCATTTTATCTGCATTCACTTTGAGTCACCTGAGTTCATCTGTATTCAATTCCTAAACATGGCTTAAGCCAGCATTTCCTGGCCTGCCGCCCTCCACCCAGATGTGTTAAACTGCCAGTCTCATACTTCTAGCCATTATTGTTCAACACATCTGGTTGAAGAAGGTTGGCTTAAGCTGTTTTGCTTATAAACAGTTAATAGCAATCAACCAGCATAGAAAGTCATTGATATGTACTTTGATTATATATTCTCCTCAATTTGTGGTCTGGGGTAAAACCAAACATCAACTGGTGGTTCTGGGGAGACCTTTGATTTGGGTTTGTTTGTGCAGAACAGCCAAAGTACATTCCAATGCCTCTCAAACCACACAAGTGCTAATAAAGCAAACAATTTGTGAGGACTCTCATAAATCAGAGTCACTTTGAAATATTCATCAGTACTGAGACCTCACATTTTCACATTCAGAAATGTTTTCAGAAGCAACAATCGGGTTCATGTGGCCTCTGTGTAAAGTAATTGAGCAGCAACCTTCTAGCTCATCTGCTCCAGATTGGTTTGTTGCTTGTATGAAGATAAAGGTATGGATTTTGACATCTTGGCTGGCATTAATGGGAAGTAAAAGTAATTCTGGACATTTTTTTTAAGCCTTGGGTTGATGTAGTAAAATCACTCACCATGTAGAAGAGCTGCCTCCTGCCTTCTCAGTGATCTGAACTGGGCCACTGCTTGTAATCTCCAGGCACATCATATCCTAGTCTAGCCATCTGCATCTATTGGCCTTCCGCTTCCATAATTCTTAGCTAGCCGGATCTCATTGTAGGAATTATGGGAGTCACTCCAATGAGAATCTAGAAAGCACCAGCCTGAGGCAGGAAGGACTGGTCCTTTCCCTCAAACCCATCTTCTCCAAAGATTTACTTTGAACGTGTTCTTTCTCACTGTTGCCTTTTTGTTTCTATTGTTCTTGTTATAAGATGTCTCGTACTGGTAGGTATGTGAAAAGAAGCTTGAAAACAACATCATCATACAGAATCTCTCTTTTCTAAGCTGTAGCAAAGCAGCATACTAACGGAGAATTGTTCTCTTGACTTTTACACTAGACATTTGAAGAGTCATCACATCTGACTATATTATCCTCTCTTATTTCTATCACTTCCCCTTTAGAACAGACATAATTCTTTTCTACTCCTTCTCTAAGCCATGACTGCTTACAAACCAGATGCTCCTCAGCTTTTGTTGGCTTTCCCCTCACCTTCAGTTTAACAGCTGCTCTGCCATCTTTTTAATTTAAGTACCAATACTTTGGTCCCATTTTGGTTCAAGTGGAGCCCATCCCTCCTGTACAGGTCCAGCTTCTCCCAAAATGTTCTTCAATGCCTAATAAATAGGATGTTCTCCTCTTGGCACTAATGTCTCATCCATACATTGAGACATTTCACCTCTGCCTGTCTAGCTGGTCTTGCTCATGGAACAGGTAGCATTTCAAAAAAAGCTACCCTGGAGGTCTGGCTTTCGGCTTCCCACCTAGCAACCTGAATTTGGCTTCCAGGTCCTCCCGATTGCATTTAAGGATATTGTTGGTGCCCACGTGCACCATGACAGCTGCTTCCTCCCCAGCAGTGTTTAGCAGCCTATCTAGATGGTTCATGACATCTGCAACCTTCACAACAGGTAGGCATGTCACCATGTGGTCAGCATGCCCACCAGACACCCAGCTACCTACATTCCTAATGATTGAATCACCTATCACCAGAAGCCCTGCTTCCCCAGGAGGAGAATCCTCGGTGTGAGAGGAAATCTGTTTGGCCTATAAGAAATGGGTCCCTTCTAAGGGAGAACTTCCCTCTTCCTCAGACTGACATTCTCCTTCCCCAGGAGCCTCATTCTCTGTAACAGCCAAGGAGCTGTCTCCCTGCAAGTGGGACTGTGCTATGACATCCCTGAGAGTACCATCCATCTGTCTCTCTGCCTCTCCTACCTATTCCAGTAGAACTACCTTGGCCTCAAAGGATCAAACTTGTTGTGTGGGCACCAGGAGCAACTTGCACCAAGCACACAACCATGATCTCTGTCCAGAGGCCAGATGTATGGGTCCAAGACATCTGGAGGGCACTTTATGTTCACCTGCAACCTCTGCTTAATTGTATGGGGATCTTGGATCTCAAAATGGCATATACAGGTTTCCCATTGGTGTCCAAATGATTCAGCAGTACTTTCTAACATGTTAGTTCAGTAGAACTGGGAGAAGAAGACATCCAGCATTCAAGCAGCAACATGTCATGAGCTGACACTCAATGTCATCATTCCGTCCTGTATCACTGCAGAATCTGGATTCTTATGGATGTAGGCAGATACTATACTATAGGCAGATACAGATTACAGTTTCTGCCAAAGCAACAGGTATGTGTTTCATTAGTATGAAGATAGGCACAATTCTTGCCTTAAACTATCCCATGGGTGGAGAACCTGCTACCCTTAAAATGGTGCTGAATATCAATATCCAGCATGCCATGCCTTGTGGCAGGAGTGGGCTCCTGAGATTCATAATGCAGCAACATCTCAACCCACTGTATGATAGCTCTGTGCCATAAGACAGTGACCAGCTCTTACCCCATCAGAGTTATCTAAACAGAGCTAAAATTGGGAATGGAAATCTGAGCCCACTAGAGCTTCCCATAATTTTAATACTGTTCTGAAACATATGCATGTTTACAACTAATTGGCATCATACTGGCCATAAAGCAGCAAGAACCAGTTAAAGCCACAGGTACAATTGGAAAAATCCTATGGAACTTTGTTTTTATATATGATAACTGCAGCAAGACTTTTATATGCTCAAAGGTGGAAAGATTCAATATTACCTGCAATTGAATGATGGATGATAAAGTTTATTTATTTATTTATTGTTTAAATTTGTATCACCGCCCATCTCCTCCACACCTGGGGACTCTGGGCGGTTGATGGAGTTGGCTGAGGTGGCGAAATTTACAGCTTTGATTAGAGAAAAGACATTGACTAATTTTATGGCAAATCGGAGCCCCCTTTTGGACTTTGTGCATGAAGCAGAAAAGAAAGTAATTATGATATATGGATTTGATTGCTAATAATATTCGTTGACAATAGAAAAAATGGACCCTGAGAGTAAGAGTTTAATAGAAGTTTTACATATATCTGTTGTAAAAGAAGTCAGGAGTTATTCCTTTTTCTATTTCTGTTCTCTTCTTTTTTTTTTCTGCACTTCTGTTTTCTTTCTTTTTCTTTATTAGTTTCTGTTAGATTTTATCTCTTCGTTTTAAAATTTAGTAAAGTTATTATATATAAAAGAAAGTTAAAGCTGAAGGTAGAGCTAAACAGGAGAAAAGGGGTAAGTGGTAAGATGTTTTTAGTAAATGTTTGTTCATATGGAAACATTCATTGGTTTCCATGGGGATGGCCAGGGAAGCAAAGATTTTCAGGATTGTCTCTCCATTAGGATTAGCAGCCCAGTGTCCTTTGCTGGAACAACTGTTAGCCAAAAGGAGTCACTGGTGTTGACTTGTGCACTTGATGGGCATTGTTGCATTTTTAATGGTATGATTGTTAGCCCGCCCATTTGGCATGAAAAGAGATAGGTGGGAAATGCTTAAGCCTGGTAACCTCCAAATATAAGTTCCAGAATTCCCAGCCAGCCTAGGAATAGCTGCTTTGTAATAAATAAATTGCAAGTAGGAGTGAAATCTGAATGGTAAACTTTATGTAGAAGTAAATCTTCTTTGGAGATACAGTACTAAGATGATGCTAATGCTATTTCAAGACCAAAACACCAGAAATATCAATTTATGTGGACCGGTGGTATTTCTGAGGGAAGGGAAATGTACAGTATATCATTCATTTTTGTGTTGGTTTCACTGACTGATTCAGTGAGGCGTGTGTGTGTGTGTGTGTGTGTGTGTGCATGTGCGTGGTTTGAATCATCTTGGCCATTTTTTGTTTGTTACCAAGTGTTTGTATTTCTGTATTTCTGTATTTCTGTATTTTGCATTTTGCATTTTTTTAAATGATGTTTGCCACCTCGAGTGTATTGTTATGAATGAAAGGCTGAATTATAAACTGAATAAAAAACTCATGCATAATCCACTGGGGCTTCTTTTTATTTTAATTGTTTGTGAAAAGAGACTTTCCTTACTGGCTAATTACTTGTTTTATACTTAGACACAAGAGTATACTTTCAGCCATCTGTGAATTGCCCCAGACAATCTGGAGAGGCTTCTGATATGATTGTTTTCTCAAGGTTGTCAGCACTGGATTATCCCACACCATTCCATTTTGTGTTTTCAAAGAAAAAAAACCTCACATTCCTTTAGCGTATAAACTCCAAGTATGCAACAGAGTACCCTGCCATGCTGGTTAAAGGAATGTGAATGTCCTGTTTTTCAGTGTAGAATCTTCTGTGGTCTGATGTCTCTTTGGCTTTCTACTGGCTTCAATTAATCCCAAGAGAAGAGATCCTAAGGAAACTCTTCCAGTTGGGCTTTTTCCAGTCAGAAAGCGTGGGCAGCCAGAAGAGCTACAGAGTGATGGAGAATAATATCAACACCAACAAAATAAGATTATGATGATGCAACACCCTCTGTGCAACAATAAAATAAGCTCAGGAATATAAACTAGTGATTTTTAAAGAAAATTTTAAAGCATTCTGAGAATGGGATAGAACATTCAGGAAACAGGACAACAGAGTATGGCACAATATTAAAATGAATAAAGCAAATGAAATATAAATGCTTCCATAGAACACCTATTCATACATTAGCACTGTTTCTCAACCTCAATATGGGTGGACTTCAACTCCCAGAATTCCCCAGCCGGCCAACCTACTCATTACAGATGACCTTCAGCAAACTTTCATTACTAGACTCTGGTTCTTTCCATACGACTAAAGCAGGGGTGGGCAACGTCAGGCCCGCAGGCCGTATAAGGCCTGTGAAAGCAATTGGTCTGGCCTGCAGTAGCAGGCGTGATGGGGGCATGGCAGGGGCGGGCGTGGAGGCGGGCAGGGCGGGCGCGGCAGTGGGCATGGCAAGCGTGGCAGCGGCGGGCGCCATGGCGGCAGGTGCGGCGGGCGCCACGGAAGGCGTGGCAGCGGGCACTGCAGCAGCGGGTCTGGCGGCAGTAGGTACAGTGGCAGCGGGGGTGTGGCGGGGAGGCTGCAGCAGTGGGCACAGTGGTGGGCACTGCAGTGGTGGGTGTGGCAGGTGTGGCGGCGGCGGGTGCAGCAGCAAGTGTGGCGGCGGGCGCAGCAGGGGCTGCATTGGCGGCGACCGTGAGGAGCCAGGCGAGTGGGCGGGGAAGAAGATCCCTGGTTGCAATCAGGAAAGGGGCGGATTGTTGGAGGCTCTTTGTCTCCAAGGCGCTGTAAGGGAGCGAAGGACATGCGGAGGAGAAGATCAGGGAAGCGAGCTTGTCTCCGAGCAATTAACTCGGAGATTATACAACGCTGGTGGCGGTTGGGGTGGGGTGGGGAGCTGCAGCTACATTTTGCCACCCAAAATTGTTTTCAAGGCTCCCGCCCGCAAACCCCGCCCCCTCCTGCGCGATTGGCTCCTTCCTGCAAACCCTGCCCCCTCCTGCGCGATTGGCTCCTGCCCACAAACCCCACCCCCTCCCGCGCGATTGGCTCCCGCCCGCAAACCCTGCCCCCCGGCCCTCGAATGATGTTATAAATATCAAAATGGCCCTTGGCAGAAAACAGGTTCCCCACCCCTGGACTAAAGCATGGGCTCTGCTGGACCATAACTCCCATCACCCCAGCTTGGGGATGTGGTCCTGCTCATCTGGAGGGCACCATGTTGGGAACCCCGTTTTAAAGAATATGGTTTTCTCTTCAGTACATCTCCTTCCTGTGTTACACAACCATCGAGGCAGAGAGGAGACTACGAAAGGTGAAGCTCTGATGATCTCATTGCTGGCATGTTTTGTTCCATAGCTTGTTTTAACTTGTGAAGAATTTCCCCCAGGCTCCCCACCCCTGGGGACAAACATAAACACAAAGGGGGGGGGTTTTCTGATGCTCGCACCACGGCGTGTTCATCTGGAATAAGGTGTGGCAGCACTTAGGACGAATTCAGAGAAGCCTCTGGTAACACCAGTCAGATAATTTGGAGCATTAGCAAGGAGTTAACACGTTTTTAAGTTCATTGATTTCCATTCACTCATTACACAACTGAAGACAGAATTCATGAATCAAGGAAAGATGAAAGAGCTGAATGGCACCAGAGTGTCCTGAAAAGATGGGAAAGGAAATTAGAACAAAAGCTATTAACATAGCTGAGGTTTCATGAGGTAATTACTCACAATTTACATGTGAAATTCTTACAAAAGAAAAACACCTTTTGCAAACCAAGCTTGCATGTAGGTGCCATTTCTACATTTTCTTCCAATCCTGCAACAAAACAAGCCAAGTATGTCAGCTTCATTGATCTTGCTGAAACAGACGGTCCTGTCTAAGACTCCTGTTGCAGCAATAAGGTAATGCATCTACATTCTTATACATTCCCATCTCGGAGGCAATTCAGAGAAAGTAAGAAAACATCAAATAGCATTAAAAAGAGTGACAAAGAATATCAGAGTGTTTGCTTCCACCCATCTCTGTGAGGGTAGCATACCACCCATCAATCACAATATTGTACATGACACAATTAATATCAAAAGGAATGTTCCTGAAGGAGAATATGGACAAATAATGTATATCTTCTCTCCTTAAGTATTCAGATGAGAATATATTGAGTGATCACCCCCTAAAATGCAACTTGACTTAGGCCTTTCTGGATATCTGAATTTGTAAAATGTACAAAGAAATACTTGTTGTTGTTTATTCGTTCAGTCGCTTCCGACTCTTCGTGACTTCATGGACCAGCCCACGCCAGAGCTTCCTGTCGGCCGTCACCATCCCCAGCTCCCCCATGGTTGAGTCTGTCACCTCCAGAATATCATCCATCCATCTTGCCCTTGGTCGGCCCCTCTTCCTTTTGCCTTCCACTTTCCCTAGCATCAGCTGCTTCTCCAGGGTATCCTGTCTTCTCATTATGTGGCCAAAGTACTTCAGTTTTGCCTTTAATATCATTCCCTCAAGTGAGCAGTCTGGCTTGATTTCCTGGAGTATGGACTGGTTTGATCTTCTTGCAGTCCAAGGCACTCTCAGCATTCTCCTCCAACACCACAGTTCAAAAGCATCTATCTTCCTTCGCTCAGCCTTCCTTATGGTCCAGCTCTCACAGCCATAGGTTACTACAGGGAATACCATTGCTTTAACTATGCGGACCTTTGTTGTCAGTGTGGTGTCTCTGCTCTTAACTATTTTATCAAGATTTGCCATTGCTCTCCTCCCAAGAAGTAGACGTCTTCTGATTTCCTGGCTGCAGTCAGCATCTGCAGTAATCTTCGCGCCTAGAAATACAAAGTCTGTCACTGCCTCCACTTTTTCTCCCTCTATTTGCCAGTCATCAATCAAGCTGGTTGCCATAATCTTGGTTTTTTTGAGGTTTAACTGCAACCCAGCTTTTGCACTTTCTTCTTTCACCTTCTTTCACCTTCGTCACAAAGAAATACTATTATTTGTTTGTTTGTTTGTTTGTTTGTTTGTTTTCTATCCCACCTTTATTACTTTTATAAATAACTCAAGACGGCGAACATACCTAACACTTCTTCCTCCTCCTCTTTTCCCCACAACAACCATCCTGTGAGGTGAGTTGGGCTGAGAGAGTGAGACTGGCCCAAGGTCACCCAGCTGGCTTTCATGACTAAGGCGGGACTAGAACTCTCAGTCTCCTGGTTTCCCATAGGCTCCTTCCTAGGGCTGAGAGAGAGTGACTGGCCCAAGGCCACCCAGCTGGCTTTCATGCCTAAAGCGGGACTAGAACTCTCAGTCTCCTGGTTTCTAGCCTGGTGCCTTAACCACTAGACCAAACTGGCTCATACTACTGAACTCAAAATACTCATATGCTACTATATGATGTATAATCAGAGCATTAAACAAAGTTCAAAAACAAATGCCAGAGTCATTATATGGCTCAGGAAGCAAAGTTCAGCAAGCCAAGGGCAATCAAGTTCACAAAGTGGTGTGCTTGATAGAAGTTGCTCCAGCACTAGCTGCTAGGAACTGAAGGCTTAGAAAGCCAGAGGTCCTAAAAACCTATCTAGGCCACAGGTGCAGCTGTTAGGTCATTTAGAAGAAATTTCTCCTGGCAGGTAGGATCCTCCTTGAAAGGCAACATTTACTCATGACTGATCCTGCTCCTTAGTTAAGTGATGTATCTCTGGGCTGAACCTCAATCGTCTCTCCAGGGCTTAGTAGTGCTTTAACCTCTCCTTTCATATCAGAGGCTTGGTGGTTCAGGCACATCTTTGGACAAGGAGTCTTCCAGGGATCACATGAAAGCAGCAGGGAGATAGCACTGCACTTAAAATTACTGTGCATATGCAAAAGGATGTCTTGCAGAACCATTGGAGGTCTTGGAATTGGGACTTGCAGAATCAGTGCAGCAAGGCTAAAGCATTTGTGGAATTTATTCTGAGCAAGCATCTGGATAAGCTTGTACTGAAAATGAAAAGCAATTTTCAAAAATATTGAAGAGCATCTATGGTTCTACCAAGGAGAAATAAACCCCTTCAATGTGCAGTGCCTATAGTAGGAGGAATGTAAGGTATACATTAATTTTCCAAAAGCTGAAAAACCAACATATCCACTGTTGCTTGAAGCAAGCATTAATATGTGCTACTACATTAATTAGGCAATATTCTTTAATTAATCTACTATGCATAAACCAAAGTGTTTATTCTCTCCCATTATTTTTGTAGAATATAATGAAAAAATTATGCATTGTTCCATATAATAATACATATTCATTAGTCTATTTTCCATGAAATAGGAAACATTTATTTTAAACATCTATCTGGGAACAAAGATGCTGGTGCCTTGTCTCTGAATCCTCAAACCAGTTGTGACTGAGTCTGGTTGGCTTTTTCTGCTTCACAAAAAGAGGAATGATGCTATTTTAAGAAGGATGGCTGGATGCAGAAGAGCCCCATCCAAAGTGAACAAATATGCCATCCAATGAGTTGTATTGTGATGGGTGCCAAGCGTGTCTCCACAGAGATAGATTTTGGGATAGAGTGTGGCATGCCTAACGTGACTTACACTTTTGGAAATTCTTAAATAAAGTTTTGTGTGGAAAAGAAGGCACCTAAATATGAAAAGGGGGCGTAGTGGCTCAGCGGGTAAGACGTCAGGCTTGTCGATCAGAAGATCGCAAGTTTGGAGGTTCGAATCCCTAGCCCCATGTGATGGAGTGAGCTCCCGCACTTGCCCCATCTCTTGCCAACCTAGCAATTCGAAAGCATGCAAATGCAAGTAGATGAATAGGTACCACTTCGGTGGGTAGGTAACAGCGTTCCGCGTGCGTCATGCCAGCCACATGACAGCGGAAGCGTCTTCAGACAACGCTGGCTCTTCAGCTAACAAACGGAGATGAGCACCGGCCCCTAGAGTCGGACACGACTGCACAAATGTGCGGGGGGAACCTTTAAAACCTTTTAAAAAAATATGAAAAGCAGCCATAGATATTACCCTGGATCAAGAGTTAGGTCAAGCAAGAAGCAATCTCACCCAGGGTACCTCTTGCTTGGTTGCACCATTTCAGAAGGCAGATGGAATCTGGAAACCGAATTACGGGACTGTTAGCATTCAGAATTTTGAAGGCAATGGAGGTTAGTCATCACGGCAAGCACAGAATGACGGGAAGTTGCTAGCAATTTATTCTCCTTTATTTTTGTGAAGTGGGGAGAGATGTATGTTTATACATGGACATGAGGGGACAAGAGGATGCACTTAGTTACTGGCTAGCAAATGAGCATTGATTGGATGATAGTTATTTGTGCTTAGCTGCTGCCAGAAAGAGCAAGCATAGGTTAGCTGGCAGTTCTGTCTCAGTTCTCAGAATACACAAACATGTAAACATGCTGTTCTAGTAGCATCTTTGTGTCCAAATAGATCTGGAAATAGTCAAAACAGCTCAGATGAACCTCAGGTGAATTTTCAACTGGATCCAGATAGGTTGAGAGACTGATTGTCTGGAAGTGACTGAAGTAAAACCAAACTTACACCAGAACAAGTGAAACGTTGTTGTCTTTAAACAAGATAAAAGATTGGACTATCTTGTCAGAGGAAGAGGGGGAAAGGATGGGAATGGAAATTTGGACAAAGTAATTGAAGGAGAATAGAGTGAGCATGGGAATAAGGGTAATTAAAAAAATTAAAAGGGGTGTCGTCACTATACAGATAAGCACAAGACATCCGTGGCAACATGGAGGGGGGACTGCAGTGACATTAAGCATACATCAGTCTCTCCCTCTACACCAGAGCTTTCCAAACTTTTCATGTTGGTGACACACCTTTTAGACATGCATCATTTTGCGACACCGTAATAACAGGGCTCCCCGCCCCCTGGCCCACGTGATTGGCTCCCGCCAGAAAACCCCGCTGCCTGTTGCTCCTGAAATGGAAAAGAAGGTTCGATGTTGACTGATTTGGGTTCAGGGGCTCACGCAACGCTGCTCAGGCAGAAGCCTCTCTGCTGGGTAATGTGTTTGGCCAGCCAGAGGCCATGCCTCTCGCCCCCTGGGATGCAGCTGGAGGCGCGGGGCACCTGGGGATCCCAGTCCGCCGCCTCCCTCACCGGGCAAATGCTTTAATCACCATTCCTTCCCTCGGCATTCTGCTGGCTGCACGGAATTGAGTTTTGAAAGGGCGTCTTGGGGAGCACCTCTCTCCCTCCTTCAGGGGCTTCGGATCCGGGACTTTTGCAAATGTCCCGAAGCCCTGGGTGTTCTTTGGGGGGCGCTGCTTCTTCTTGCAGCACCCCAGGACCAGGAACCGTCCCCTCCCCCCATAAATAGTTGGATATGCAAAGTAATAGTTCGGTAAACATGAACCTGGGAGGAAAACCCAATTACTTCTGAAGTTATTCCAGGGCTGTTCCGCAGCATTTGCCAGGCGAGGGAGGTGGTGGACCAGGACCCAGGTGCCCTGCGCACTCCAGCTGCATCCCGGGGGGCGAGAGGCATGGCCTCTGGCTGGCCAAACACATTGCCCAGCAGAGAGGCTTCTGCCCACGCGGTGTCGCGTGGACCACTCACACCAAACCCGCGCTTGGCCGGCTGCCCCTGACCTCAAGCGGGCCTGCCTCATTGCGGGGCGGAAAGGCAAGGCAGTGGCACTTTCTGGTGGTGCGGCAAGAGCTCGGCGGGACTCCAAAGGGGACTCTTTTGTGGCAGCGGCGGGTGTTTTCACTGTTCGGCCTGCCTCTCTGCCCTCCTTTGGCGCGCACTGATTGGCGGGGGTGCCTCTTCTTCTGGCTCCCCCCCAATCAGCGCTTCCGGGTCATCTGGCGACACACCCAGACCCTGCCGGCAACACAGTAATGTGTCGCCACACACAGTCTGGTGTGTCGCCACACAACCCGGAAGCGCTGATCATCATCAGCGCTTCCGGGTTTTCCCACGGCGACACACCAACGGCGGCACGCAAAAAGCCGAAAGCAGCAGCAGCGCTTCCGGGTTTTTGCGCGCTGCCGCAATGGCGGCACTTCCGGGTTTTCCCGCGGCGACACACCAACGGCGGTTGGTGTGTCGCTGCGGGAAAACTTTGGAAAGCCCTGCTCTACGTCATCCCCATAATCTTATCACCCATACAAAAAAAGAAAAAAAGTTTTTAAATTGATTGCAAGAGTCATTCTGATTTGAGGATGGATCTGCCAAGACCTAATCCAATATGTCCTTTTCTACCAGAGTGTTAGATGAGCAAGCATCAAGGGGCATTGAAACACACACACAAACACACACTTTTACAGTGCAGTGTCCTGTCCTAGTGTGAGGACTCCCAAAAGCATAGTAGAGGCAGAGACCAGATAAATTAATGACACCCATCCTGCCTCACAAGAATTAATAACTACCATTCCAAGATGGAGAACAACCCTAGTCTGTCTGTCTGTCTGTCTGTCTGTCTGTCTCTCTCCTCCTGAAATTTAATTTTACATGCCTATAAGGATAAAGCTATGATCACTAGAGAATGTAGCAGATTTGGGTCTTTCCTTGAGTATAGGTGCTCTATATTTTTAATCTGTAAACCCAGCCATTTCTTTCATAAATAAATAAGCAATGACTTACGCATTTACCAAATCTTGTCAGATGCTTCTAGAGATACCTACAGTATCTCCTGTAATGCCTTATCTTAATCCATCTACTGCGCCAGGGAATATAGTAAACAAATGGCTGTTGTGGGTCTTCCGGGCTGTGTGGCCGTGTTCTGGAAGTTGTGGTTCCTAACGTTTCGCCAGCATCTGTGGCCGGCATCTTCAGAGGGCAGGAGCACAGACAGAAGCGATCTCTCTGTGCCCAGGTCAGTTAGGAACCACAACTTCCAGAACACGGCCACACAGCCCGGAAGACCCACAACAGCCATTGAACTCCAGCCGTGAAAGCCTTCGACAATACATAGTAAACAAAGTTGCTCCTGACCTGGCTAGGAGCATTTGGTAAAGAAAAAGTGGCTGTGAAAATGTCTGAGTGGACCTTACGCGTATTTATTTGTTCGGAAAATATATATGGCACCCATATATATGGCACAGCTTTGAATGGGTTATATTAACAACACTAAAGGCAGAATGAAGACAAACTAAATCAGTAACATTAAAACATTAAAAGGCCTAGGTAAATAAGTGAGTATCAAGCTCCCTCTTAAATTGCAACAACATACACACCGCAATTATACTTTATTACTTGATTAAAAAGACACACATCCCACAAAATAGAATTCTTCTCAATGAATCTGAGGCAGGAACTGCAGAGTTTCCACTGATGTCCTAAGAGTAGAGGGTAGACTATACAGGAATAGGTAGTCCACAGATAACTTCTGTCTAACCTATGCAAAGCTTTGTTTTGGTCTTGGGAAGTAATAGCAGGCAGTGCAGGCAGTTGCACCAAGAGCTGATCCTCACTACTGGAGGAACTACTTCATTATGGACCAGCTGCAATTTCTGGACCATATTCAAGGACCATCTCACAAAGACTGTGTTGCAATAACCCAACCTTGAAGTTACCAGTAGATGTATCACCAATGCCAGGTCTCACTTCTCCAGCCAGAAGTACAGTAAATTAGCCAGAGCTGCTAAACAGCACCTTTGCTGGTTGTCCTCTGCCGATGCCACATTCAGAAGACCCTCAGTTTGTTAAGAGGGAGTCTAAAACAGGCAGATCACACATATTCTTAAGTCCAGCCCAGCAACAACTTCATCTTGTCTGAACTCAGGGTCAGCTTCTCTTTCACCCAGTCTTTACAATCTGGGGAAAACCAAAAACTTTCAAGACATCCAACCGTGAGCTTGCAGGAAAGAAGTACATCCATCAGCATACTGTTGGCAAGTAGATTCAAACCTACATATGAAACTCCTTCCCAGCAGTTTCATAGACATATTAAATGACATGGGAGATAAGAGAGAGTTGTGTTGAACCCTCCCCAGCATCAGACCCAAGGGTTGAACATATCTCCCAATACCTTCTTCTGATAATACCCAGAGCTAAAAAGTACAACTGCCACTAAGCAGCATTTTGAACCTCCAGCTCCATTAAATACTCCAGAAGGTCAAAGATATAAAGTCACTGAAAGATCCAGAAAAATCAACTGGGACACACACATTCTCTTCGATTGGTACCACACACATTCTGTTTCTCTCCTAGTAGGGCTCATCCTTCATGCTGATTTCTTGCTAGTTCAAGACTGGAAAGGACCTACTGTAGATAATCCATTTCCTCTATTAATTCCTGAAAAAGAAATATCACTGCTTTCTCAACTGGGTTTGTTAAATTTGGAATATTAGATACTGGCTTACACTTGTTAAAAATAGGTGGGTCCAGAGATGGCTCACTATGGTCTTGCCACCACTTCCTTTAAGACGGAGAGAGCTCTGCAAAAAGAGAAGTGCTTTTGTTTATCTGAGAAATCACTGGCAGGATGAAATCCTTAAAGGGCCTTCTAAGTCAAGCTGAGAAGAGATCTGGTATATAAGTAGTACTAGATACAGGTCTAAAAAGCTTATTCATTTCTTTAGGAGACAACCAGTATAACTGGCCCACACACATTACCAGATGATAAGGTGGGCACCTTAGGTACAGTATTGTCAGATGTGGCATCAAGCCTAGCAGGAATCTGACTCTATGAGACTACTCCCAATGGAGCTCAAATGATACTTGGGGGTTGTGATTCCACACCACCATAGACTAACACAGCTCTCTTCCTACAATGCCTAAGAAAGGAATGTCTTTTTTTACATCTTCCTTGCTAAGCAAAAGAAGCTTTCTAGGCTTTGTCTGGTCCTTGGGATGCCAAAGGGCCCTTTGGGGTTTTGAATGTGATAAGAGGACAAGCATAAGTTGTAACTGAGAGACAGTAATCAGATAAGCAGACCGTCTGGAACAAGTAAGTCCTAGCCCACAAAAAAAGCAGTGACTGAGCAGGAATTATGATGTATCAGGTGGCCAATCTGAGTCTGTTTTTCAGTGGTGGTTATGTGAAATTACAGCACAGAAAAGAATTTGGGAGCATGGCTTTTGTGCCTCATATATGAAGAATCTGTTCATTACTGCAAACAAAAAATCAAGTTACAACAAACTCCTTCTTTGTTGTTGTTAAAGGTAAAGTCCCCCACACACACACATTTGTGCAGTCGTGTCCGACTCTAGGGGCCGGTGCTCATCTCCATTTGTTAGCCGAAGAGCCACCGTTGTCTGAAGACGCTTCTACGGTCATGTGGCCAGCATGACGCGCACGGAACGCTGTTACCTTCCCACCGAAGTGGTACCTATTCATCTACTTGCATTTGCATGCTTTTGAATTGCTAGGCTGGCAAGAGCTGGGGCTAGTGCGGGAGCTCACTCTGTCACGCGGGACTAGGGATTCGAACCTCCGAACTTGCGATCTTCCGATCGACAAGCCTGGCATCTTAACCACTGAGCCATCGCGCCCCTTATTATTTTTTTATTTTTTATTTTATTATTATTGTTGTTGTTACCTACTGGGAAAAACTGTGCTGGTAAATAAGGTTCTGCCATCAACTGAAAATCTGAAACCTGAGGGGTTTTTTTTTTTGGGGGGGGGGACCATGACTTCTCCATTAATGCTGCCTTTTGTTTTCTGAAAAGCAGCGATGCAAAGGACAGTTGATGGAAGGGGATACTTGGTTGTGCTGAGATCAGAATATTCTTGCCTTTGCGCAACATGCCCTTGGTGACTTGCAGTGGCAAACCTTCTGCTTATCTCTGGTCCATCTGCTTGATGCTTTCTTTGCTTAGATGTCTTCCTCAGCTGGGTTGTCATCTAGAATGGGAGGGTGCCCACCGCAGGCTTCTTGTTCTGCTCAGAGATGTTGCTGCCATAGGCTTTCTGAGTAAAGAAGAGAAATTAATTGAATAGTGTCACAGAGATAATTTATTGAGATTCCTGTCCAGCTTTGTCTTGGGTGGAGACCACAGGAGGACTAATGAATTATAATGGAAGACACACCAACATCAGAAGGTTGATGAGATCCAGAATGCACTGTAGCCATCCTTAGCTTTGATAAGTTGCAATTAATTAAAGTTTCCCTCAACGGACATGCAGTCTAGGACACTTGAACAAGATAATTAGCTCTCAGATTTTAATAAATTGCTTAGTGATTTCTCCAAGTTATTATTTTGTTCAACTCTGTCATATGCAGGATGAGTAATAAAGAAGTCTTCTGAGCACAAAACTTTTAAAAATAATATTAAATGTCTCAGGCTTGTTAACAACAAGAGGCCACCACCCTGATGTACAAAATGATAACCAGCTTCTGTTGGTGTACACCAATTGCTCTGATTCAGTCCAAGACTCCAGAGAAGTTTGAACTAAACATTTTCAGAGTAGACTTAACAAAGCCATGCAATGAATAGTAGCTCTTTAAGATCCAGGCATGTTAGCAATCTTTGACTGAATACATCTGAATGCACCTATAGAACTGGCTCTATCTCCTGTTTTATCTGAGAACCTGAATTGCATTTTAAGTATCACTATCTTTCTTCAAGAAGATTCTCAAAATCATGGCAGTTTTCAGAGTAACATTATTGCTATTGCTATTGCTATTGCTATTGCTATTGCTATTGCTATTGCTATTGCTATTGCTATTGCTATTGCTATTGCTATTGCTATTGCTATTGCCAGTGAACTCTTATTATAATGGCAGCCTCTGAAAACAATACATGACCCCTAGGTTGGAAGGAGAGAGGAACAACATAATATCAGGAATACTTTTCATTGTGTAATTTTACTAAGTATAATTCCTCTGACTGCTTAACTAGTGCATTACAAATAAAATTGCTTTAAACATTAGTACAATCACTACTATTGTTCACTCACATTTGTGTTTCACTTCATTCTTTGCTATGGTTTATAAAGTGCTCCTGCTTAGAGCTGCAGCCAACTAGCACTCTTCCAGGATACTCCACTACAGTATCTCCCATTCGAGATTTTGTTCCTTCTTTCTCCTATCCTCCTCTATGGGAATTGAATAATGAACACATTGTTAAATTTTAATTAAGAAAGCACCACACTGAATTCAATAATGTTGAGTGGTAGTCTAGAAAACTCTCTTCTCTTGAGCCAGGCCCTTGGTTTATCTATCTTGGTATTGTCTATTTTGACTAGCAAGAGATTTCAAAGACGTAGCAAGTGGTGCAGTCTCTTTCAAAATGCTGAGGTTGGGGGTTGAACGTAGAGATTTGGCATGAAAAATAAGCATGATACACTGAGCTACAGCCCCTTCCTGGTGTTCAGGAATATTATCAAAATTTGTTATTTCAGATTGTGTTCTAATATTCTGTTTGTTCAAAAGCAGAGTAGAGAATAGCATCCAACGATTTGCATTGTTAAAGAAATGTAAGAATTGCTCTATGTTGCAAAAAGCAAACCCCAAACCACTTGAATTTAACCACCACATTGCTGTAATATTTAGAATTGCCTAGGAGAGATTTCATATTTATTGGTTGCAGGATTAAGGATGGAACAAGCCCAGGCAAAACACAGACCAGCTTCTGTTGGGAAAACTACTTTTATTATAAAAAAGAAAGTTATAAAATCAAATCCTTTTTCTCTGATACTGAAGTAGGATGTGGTCCCTTATTTACAGTGAGAGATTTATAACAACATATTCTTTCATTATTGTACTGTATGTCTTACTTTTCTATCTCCTACCATATTCTTTCTTATATAGCTCTTACCTTGATACTAATCTCCTAAATTCCTATGGCTCTATTTCTAGATATCTTTTTCTGTTGCCTTGTCTTATTTCTATTTCTTGCTTCTATGTAAGAGGGAAATAGCCAATTCTACTTCCATCTTAATCTCATCCCCTGTCTCTTATTTCTGTTTCACCCTTATTCCTTGATTTCCTTGATTTTATTTTTAGATATTCTTCTTTCCCTTGTCCTCCTCCCCTTTCTTTTCCTAGCTATCCAGATCTCATAGCCACACTTTGACTCTTACTAGGGACTTAGCTGGCCTTGGCCAATCTGCCAGCTGTGTCATGGAGGAGAGATCAAGACTCTTGTCCTCCATTACCCCAGTCCTGAGTTCTGCCAGATACCCCTGTCTCAACTGCCTTTCTCCTTGGGCTGCTTTGCTGAGGGCTATCATTGGGATCCTTGTGTGTCCTGGCCCGTAGTTGTTGCTTTGAGTGCAGCACTTTGCATGGAGTTGTTTGTGTGATTGGGAAGAAGGAAGGAAGGAAGGAAGGAAGGAAGGAAGGAAGGAAGGAAGGAAGGAAGGGGCCAGTGCTTAGACAGTTTGTGGGTCCCTACTGCCTGGGCCACCTCTGCAGGCTGTCCTGGCTGCCACTGATTGCTTTCTGCACCATGTCTGGTTCCTCTCCTTCTGATTCAGCTGATGCCACTTGCCACTCTTCAGCTGACAACACCATTCTCGGACACCTGATCTTCTCACTGCTTGACTCCAACCACCAATTTTCTGCCATTAGCAATCAATGACATTCTAGATGGCTGCTTCCTTTCTTTGGATCAGCTTACGCCCAAGGCAAGAATGCTCTCCACTCTTAAGGCCTTGGCTTTTCCAGGTGATTAAGCAGCTAGAAAAAGATCCACACCATTGTTGGTTATTGTTTATCATCATTTAGGATTTTATTAGTTTTTATTTTATTGTTCCCTGTATTGTGTTTTGATTTTGTACAATGCCAAAAGCCTCTGGAGTGGGCTGATTTATAAATCTTACAAAGAAATAAAATAAATGCATACATACATGCATACCTCTCCATTCTTCAGCATCTTTGGTTGCCCTCCATCATTCAACTCAACACTGGCTGTACCAATACAGCCTTCAGTCTGCCAGCAAACAGCAACTACCTCTCAAAATTAAAGAGAATCACAACTTTATTTAAACGCACTGGGTCTTCCTCTTATCTTCAACAAAGGTAAGTTGGAGCTCTCCTGGAGCATTCATCGGTCACACTGATTTGCGGCCGCCATCTTGGAATCCATTAAGTAAGAGTGGTGCCCAGAGTCCCTTGTATGGGAGATGGGCGGGGAATAAATTAAATAAATAAATAAATAAAAAATAATAAATAAGTGGAGTCCTTGGTGACTCCAATGAGCTGGATGTGTGAGAGGAAGGTTGCAGGCAGTTTTGTTGCTTCAATTATCATTTCACAATATTATTTCAGACGGATGCTAAACTAGATTGTGATCTTTGTGGGCAGGAAGCAACTGGAGAAGGGGAAATAATAAGCAACAAAACTAAGTTCATAGCTTACCTCACTCAACTTTTCATCCAGCCTCAGCAATTCAGTGGTAGAAGAAAGACTCCAAGGCTTGAATTTCCTAGGAAACACTGAACAGCCAGTAATCTCAGATCTTCATCATGCAACAAGGTTTCTATTGTTGCTGACTTGCCAAGTACATCTGGGCATTTGAAAAAGTCAGCTAAAAAACCACCTCTGACTCATGGTTACAAGTTAGGATTTTACGGTGTGTCCCTCAGTTGGAGGAAGGGAGGGAGGGAGGGAGATGATAGATAGAATCTGTCTATCTATTTATCTATCATAAGAACAAATAGATACGATAGATTTATCTAAAAAAATAGATATGGTAGCATGTTAGGTTTTTCTTTTCATTTCCATGATAGAGTTTGATTTTTCTTTCAGTTTCTCCAGTTGTAATAACATAACGGAATGATGAAGTACAGTACTGATTTTTCAACCATCGTATGTAAAACTGAGTTAGGATTGCAGAGGTCTCATCTAAACTATCACTACCTCCACTCTGCAAAGCCAGAAACTGCAAAACTGATCCTTCACTCTGACAGTCCCAATAATTCAGAATTATGTACACCCCTGCCATTATCAAGTAGGTTGTGCTTGCTTCAAAATGTTCTGAAGCACTTTTTTCAAACTGTATTTATTTTTTACATATATGTATTACATTTTTACCCTGGTGCAATCTTGCAGGACTCTTGGTGGTTTTACCACCTTTTAAAACATCCATGGTCCATATTAAAACAATAATAAAAGTTCTAAAAACATGCAACCCTCCCCCCGCAAATAAAAATCCTAAAATGCCCTCTGTAACCAGACATCCAGAAGGCAGTGAGAATCGGCGCTAACTTAAGCTCTAGCGGATGGTCATTCCAGAGTCTGGTGCTGCTGCTGAAAAGCAATGCCTCAGAGCCTCGTTTCCCACCCACCCCGCCCCCCGGTCCCGAAATAGGGAGCCACCAACTTTTCTTGGCAGGATCAATTGGTCAAGCCAATTCTAGTGGGCAAACGCAGTCTTGAAGGCAACTTAGTGCCAAGCCGTAAAAGGCTTTATAGATTAAAACCAGCATTTTAAATTGCACCCAGAAGCCTACAAGAAGGCAATGCAGGACTTCTGGCACAGTTGCAATGTGCTCCTACCAGTGAGTGCCAGACTGCAGCTGCATTTTGGACCAACTGAAGCCTCCAAGTGGTCTTTAAAGGCAGCCCCATATAGAATGCAAAAAGGTCTTCTCGCTTCTCACACCAGCCAAAGCTGAGCAAAGGTTCACCCTTGCCACGGCTTCCACCTCTTCAAGCAGAAGTTGCAAGTCCAGGAAAACCCACAAGTCATGGAACTGTTTCTTCCCAGATAGCATTTCCTACCAGAGGCACCACTGGAGCTGTCAGAGAACACCAATGGATGAACAGTAACTCTGTCTTACTAGGGTTCAATTTGAGCCTGTTCTCTCCCATGGAGACCCTCACCATTCCATATACTGGGACAAGACTTAAGCATTATTCTAATTCTCTTTATTTGCCTGATTGATTTATAATGGTTTGTTATATTGTTCTTGTTATTACTGTTAGCTGACTAGAGTTCACATGTAAGATGGGTGGCCATATAAATTTTCTAAATAAATAAATGAAGAAAGAGCATCATCAGCATAGCATGGAATAGTGATATAGGATTATATTCAGAATAGTGATAATATCTAATCCTGAACTGCTGGATGAATTGTTCCAGTGGCTTCGTTTAGAGCCTTGATGGATTTGCCTGTCAGATTGTTGGAAAAGTCCCCAAGGATCCTCTGAAAGCCATCTGGATCCATCAGGTACCTGGGAGGGACCATCCAGATGGGTCCAGACCTGCAGAGGTCATAGGCAGCTTTCAATCACATCTGGGCCAGGAAATGATCTGGCCAGAATAAAGGGGCGATAGTAATGCCCTCCATACCCAGATCACATAACAACTTGTCCAATAGAAGGTCTAATACATGGCCAGCTCTGAAATTACCTGGGACATAAATGTTTGCATGCCAGGTCCAAATTGCCTGGGACAAATCTAAGATTGCCATGGAAGCTATGAACTTCTGGGCTGTACTAGACCCAGCCTCCGCCATATGGATTATTGCCTAGGAATGCAATAACAAGGGATCTGTCAAATGTTCGGTAGGCTGCAACATAGGACTTCATGAATGCATTTAATTTTGTATATTGTTGTTCCACAGACTAGCACTACCCTAAATGGTTTTCAGAAAAAACGAGGCCAAGGCAGCACAAAACTGTATTCAATCATTTATTCATTCATCTGCTCAAATCATCCTTCAGTACTCTGCAAGGACCTATCTCAGGCCATTCTGGATCTAAGCAGCCACCAAGCTACTGAAATCTGTTTCCTGTTCTGCTAAGGACTAACTATTCACACACAGAGTCAACAGAAATCTTCTGTTCAAGAAGATTACCTTTCACCTGACATTCAGGTAGGAACTAATTACTTCTCCAAGGCAACAACCAGCAGGAATTCGATGAAGCTTTACATTTCATGCTGAATCTTGATATTTTCTCTCCCAGATTCATTTTGAACCCTCTGCCAAAACGTTGGAGTTTGCATTGAGTAAGATTTAATGAAACCCACGCAGTGCTTGGCAGTAATGATCAGACAAGGGTAGGGGGCAGGGGCAGCAAGAGGAATTAGGAAAGAAGGACTAAAACTACATTCATTTCTGAAATGGATACACATACATCCAAAAACACACATGCCTATCCCATTCAGGAAAGTCTGGGACATATTACAGACTGTCTTATTGTTGGCCTGCTGCTTCTTTCCTTGCAGGCAAAATAACAGGAGCCTCATTGCAAGGGGCCAGAGAAAGGGTTTTGCTCTGCAGCTGCATAAGCTTTTTTGCAAAGACCCCACTTGGATGCTTTGCCTTGTTCTTCCAGCTCAGGTTAAGCTGAAGTCACCTCCTCCCCGGTTCCCTTAATGTATGGATAGCATTGCCAACAAAAATACGCATGCAAAAGATCAGGCCTTGCTTCTTCAAGCTATATATTTAATTTAGTCAATCAATGTGTAATTAATAAGTAAACATTAAATAAATATACAATCATGAATATTGAAACATAATGAAGGAGGGGAGAAAGAAAACAGCAAAAAGTTTGATGCTGAGCATTTAGTGCAATGGTATATTTTCACGATGCTGAGCTCACACATTAAAAAATGCATTTACCTGTTATAAACATAGGATGCTTCCATGCCTGTTGTTTTCTCTAGTATTCATACAAGTCACTCATATATTTCTCAGAATATAAACAGTGATCATCTTAAACTTCCATTCCCCTTTTCCTCTGTTGTTGGTTTATTTTCTATCAAGTTTTTTTTTTTAATATTTTAATTTTAAAAAAATATTCCCATTACAATTGAGATACAGTCTTTTCAGATTCAGGCTAATGGTTGTATGATTATCACACAATGCAGAAGAACAATTGATGCAATTCAATTCCACCAGTCTAATCCCTGTCTTTTGCCATCCCCGTTTGCTGTAAGGAACTGTGAAAATTGATCTCAACCTCTTCAGACTGTTTAAGGACATCTGATGAAACGAAAAAGTTGTTACCATTGCAGTAGCCCTCTCCAGAGTTCCTGTGGTGATGGGAAGGGTGGAAGAAAAAAAATCTTATCAACATTGTTATGCAGGTAATCCAAATCAGAATCTTATTCCTTAAAACAGGTAGTCCTCGAGTTACGAACACTCGTTCAGCTACCATTCAAAGTTATGATGGCGCTGAAAAAGTGGTACTTACAACCAGTCCTCGAAGTTCTGGCTGTTGCAGCACCCCCGCAATCGCATTTAGCACCCAGCTCACAATTATGACGGTTGCAGCTTCCCATGGTCATGTGATAGCCATCTGTGACTTTCCCTGCTGGTTTCCAACAAGCAAAATCAATGGGGAAGCCGGCAGGGAAGGGTGCAAGTTGCTCCCACTGCTTTTTCTCCTGAGGAGCCCCACTAGAGAGTATGAGATCCCAGGGATCTTGTACTCCATAGCACACTCCCACCTGCCTGCACTCAATAGCATGCACCCGCCCGCAGCATTCCCCCACCCACCTGCGGCACCTACACACCAAAAGGGTGATTAAAACTTTGATTTTAGAAAGTTACAAATGGACTAAGGGTCTAGATAAATTTCAAATAAGATTTTGAAATTAATTATAAAGCATCCTTCCCATGGGAAAATGCTTTTGTTTTGAATCCTTTAAAAATAACGTAATAAGATAAGACTTTTGACATAGAGGGAACTAGAAGGAACTAAAGATTACAATTAAAGGAGAACACTCAAACTCAACTTACAAATACAGAATGAAGCAAAATATTTTAATGTTGGACATACTGAAGGATATTTTTGAATAATGGATCTAGAAGTTAATTTTAAGAGTATCTGCCTCTTTAGATAGACTATGTTTAAAAGATGTTATTTATTTATTTATTTATTTATTTATTACATTTATATCCCGCCCATCTCCCCCACAAGGAGGGACCCTGGGCGGTTCACAACAATTTAAAAGAATTAAAACAATAAATATCAATAATAACAATATAAAATTATATATATATATATATATATATATATATATATATATATATATATATATATACACACACACACACACACACACACACACACACACACACCCCTACAGCATCATATAAATTGATCCAAAGGTGGTAGATCCTATTCCACTGATCAACAAGGCTGGTCGAAACAGATCTAAGGGGCCAGCCAACCCCAAGACTGGCTATTCCCCTCCCCTCCCCACACCTGATGACATAGCCAGGTCTTCAGGTTTTTTCTAAAGTCCAGGACAGAGGGAGCCGATCTTACTTCCCGGGGGAGAATATTCCAAAGGGCAAGGGCTACTGCAGAGAAGGCACGCCTCCTAGACCCCGTCAGGTGGAACTCTCTTGCAGACGGGGTTCGTAGAGTGCCCTCTCTGCAGGACCGGGTGGGACGGGTCGATTGAACGGGGATGAGCCGGTCCTTCAGGTAACCTGGACCCATGCCATGTAGGGCTTTAAAGGTAATAACCAACACCTTGAATTGAATCCGGAAGCAAACTGGGACCCAATGCAGCTCACGGAGCAAAGGTGTTATATGTGCCGATCTTGAGGCACCTAAAATGGCTCGCGCGGCCGCATTTTGAACCAGCTGCAGCTTCCGGACGCTCCTCAAGGGTAGCCCCATGTAGAGCGCATTACAATAGTCTATCTGGGAGATGACCAGGGCATGAGTGACTGTTCAAAGGGCCTCTCGTTCCAGGAAAGGGCGTAATTGGCGCACCACACAAAGTTGTGCAAAGGCCCTTCTGGCCACGACTGCCACCTGCTCTTCGAGCAGGAGTCGTGAGTCCAGGAGGACCCCCAAATTACGCACCGGGTCTGTCTGAGGTAGTGCAACCCCATCCAGAACTAAAGATGATAAATTCCTAGATATCGAGGGGCCATTAATCCACAGCCACTCCGTCTTACCAGGGTTCAGCTGAAGCCTGTTGTTCCCCATCCAGACCCCTACAGCCCCCAGGCACTTGGACAGGGTAGTCACAGCATCACTTACTTCTCCCTTTATGGAAGAGGAACAAGTTTTACCTGACAAGATTGAAACTGATTTGAAAATAGATTTTAAAATGACAAGCTACAAGAATGACATGAAAAAAGATGTTACACTGGACATACAAAAGAAACCGGTTGATGTCTTCATAATTAAAAGGGATATACAAATAACAAACCGAGAGAGTGACCTGGATAATTTTCCTATATTGGATTTAAAAAAGAGGCTTGTTAAAGCTTTGAAGAATTTTATGAGAAGGGACAAAGAAAAAATGAAAAGAAATCAAGTTCTAGGACAGGCATGTCCAACCCATGGCCCGTGGGCCGCATGCAGCCCTGAACAGCTAGGCCCCAAAAAATCGTAAACTTTTAACATTGTTTTGCGATTTTTTGGTTACCGTTCTCTCTTTCTTCTGTTTTGCAGCCAGGCCCATGCCAAAAATAGACAATCCCGGTACATTTGAGACAGTAACAAAGCTCAAGGTAGTTACATCGCCTACGTAGAGCATCTGCTTCTCCTCTTGGCTTCCCACGCAGGCAGGCAGCAGCCTTCCACTGGTTTGCGAGCATCCGCCGAAGTCAGTTTTGCAATTTGACTCGCAAGCCAAGCAGAGTCCGCCGCTCTACCATTAATGTGTCTGTAGTTAGTAGGCGAAGATTGGCGGAGGCTGCCGCTCAGAGCAGAGCCGAGATGCCAAGTGGGAAGGGGAGGCCGCCAGCGGCTCTAGCAGAAAAATGCGCCATTAGCAGCAGTCGCCAATGGTTGATGGTTCTCCCAGGTAAAAGCTGATGAGCACCTTGAGAACTCACTGAGAATTGCAACCACTGTCATCGAACCAGACATTGATGCATTAGTTTCACAAAAACAAGGTCAAATATCCCACTAGTTTTATGTTGCCCTCTTTTTTTAAATTTTATAATAAAAAATATAAAAAATAAATGAAGTTTTATTACTTATACACATTAACTATATTATATATTTTATGTGTGGCCCAAGACAATTCCTCTTTGCTCAATGTGGTCCAGGGAAGCCAAAAGTCCTGACATCAGGACTGATATGACATCTAAGAACAGTATGTTGTTTCAGAATAATTATGTTAAAATTTGGAATGATGTGAAAAAAATTGTCAAGATGGGGGAAATTACAATTGTCTCTCATGGGAAGAATATCTGTGATTAAGATGAATGTTTTGCCTAGGATGTTGTTTCCTTTTCAGACCTTACCGATTTTGTCGACAGATTTACCATTTAAAGAATGGCAGAGAGATATTTCGAAATTCATTTGGCAAGGCAAGAAACCAAGAATTAAATATAAATTGTTACAAGATGCCAAAGAACAAGGAGGTCTGGGTTTGCCTAAATTAAAATTGTATTTTGATGCTTGGTGTTTGCTTTGGATGAAGGAATGGATTACTTTGGAGAACAAGAAATTACTACAGCTTGAAGGACATGAATTAAGATTTGGGTGGCACGTCTACTTGTGGTATGATAAAGTTAAAGTTAATAAGGATTTTAAAAATCATTTTGTCAGGAGTGCCATATTGAGGATCTGGAACAAATATAAGGTAAAATTGTCTCCTAATATACTATTATGGTTGTCACCTCAAGAAGCATTTGTTAGAAGAGAAAATATGGGAGGAATAAGTTGGTTAAAGTATAAAGATTTGTTAAATTTTGAAGAGAGTGAACCAAAACTTAAAACAAGGGAAATGTTAGACTTGGAAGGTTTTACATGTCATTGGTTTACCTATATGCAATTGTCAGAACATTTCAAAGTGGATAAAAAGAATTATAAATTATAAAGAATTTGTTAATGAAACAATTCAGTTTGAAATGGAACTTTGTACGAATTATGAACATGTTATTACTAAAATGTATAAGATGTTGTTACAGATGAATTTGGAAGATGAACAGGTTAAAGAATGTATGATCAAATGGGCTAAGAACTTCGGATATAATATTATGTTGGAGCAATGGGGAATATGTGGAATAAAGGTTTCAAATTTACCTTGAATTATAACTTAAAAGAGAATTTTTACAAAATGATGTATTGTTGGTATCTAACTCCTGATAAGTTGTCAAAAATGTATAATGTAATGAACATTTGTTGGAAATGTTTACAGGGTGAAGGAACTTTTTATCATCTTTGGTGGACTTGTGAGAAGGCTAAAAAGTTTTGGGATCAAACATGTGCCACTATTCAAAAGATTCTTAAAGTGGAAAAAAAAAAACCAGAACTGTTTCTCTTGGGTTTGATGGAGAAGGAGCTAGAGAAACAATATGGAATTTTGCTTCTATACATGATTACAGCTGCAAGACTTTTATATGCACAACAATGGAAAGATCCACAAATACCTAGAGTTGAAGATTGGATTATTAAATTAATGGATTTGGCTCAAATGGCTAAATTAACAGCGTTAATAAGAGATCACTGTTTCTGGATTTATATCTACTTGGCAACCACTTTTAGAGTACTTGCTTGTGCTGGAAAAAAATGAAGTTTTGACTTTGAGTTTTAGTGATTAAATGGTTTGTTTTAATAGAAATAATGTTACTATGGTTTAACTAATGGTAAGAGTTTATATTTGTAAATTTATCTATATCTGTATTGGAGAAAGTTGGAAGTCACTTTCCGGTTTTTTTTCTGTCTATTTGCACTTTTATAGTTCTTTCTTTTTTCTTTAGTTCTATTTTCTATCTTTTCTATACTTTCTATTTTGTATTTTAACTATACTTTGAAAAATAATAAAGTTCTTATTAAAGAAAGGACTGATATGACAAGGCTTTATGAATTTATTTATAGATAAGAGATGGGATATGGGAAGAAGAGATCATTTGTTTTATTTTAAGAGAAGGTGATAAATTACTAAAATTGTTTATACTTGTGATGAAAGGGGAAGTAATTTCTTTATATATTTCTTTTCTTTTTCTTTGTTGTTGTTTATTCGTTCAGTCGCTTCCGACTCTTCGTGACTTCATGGATCAGCCCACGCCAGAGCTTCCTGTCGGCCGTCACCATCCCCAGCTCCCCCATGGTTGAGTCTGTCACCTCCAGAATATCATCCATCCATCTTGCCCTTGGTCGGCCCCTCTTCCTTTTGCCTTCCACTTTCCCTAGCATCAGCTTCTTCTCCAGGGTATCCGGTCTTCTCATTATGTGGCCAAAGTACTTCAGTTTTGCCTTTAATATCATTCCCTCAAGTGAGCAGTCTGGCTTTATTTCCTGGAGTATGGACTGGTTTGATCTTCTTGCAGTCCAAGGCACTCCCAGAATTTTCCTCCAACACCACAGTTCAAAAGCATCTATCTTCCTTCGCTCAGCCTTCCTTATGGTCCACCTCTCGCAGCCATAGGTTACTACAGGGAGTACCATTGCTTTAACTATGCGGACCTTTGTTGTCAGTGTGATGTCTCTGCTCTTAACTATTTTATCAAGATTTGCCATTACTCTCCTCCCAAGAAGTAGACGTCTTCTGATTTCCTGGCTGCAGTCAGCGTCTGCAGTAATCTTTGCGCCTAGTCTTTTTCTTTACTATGTTCTTATTTTTTCTTCCTTTTCTATTTTTATTTCTATTTTTTTCTTTTTTGCACCTTCTATTTTTTCTTTTTTCTTTTAATTTGTATTAGTTTTTATTGTTGTAATTGTAATTTTTAATAAAATTACCATATGCTCCCACCCAAAAAAGCAGGCTGAAATAAAACTGATATGATTACATAATAGAAATCATGAACGTTGGACTCCTAAGTAAAACTACAGGCAATGCAAAGTTCTTGTAACTGAGTTCCCATAACTCCGGAAAACAGGGAAGGGAGCCACCAGGCCCCCTTGCTCCATAACTTCATCAAACCTGCTTGTGAAAGTAGGGCCCCAATAGGGAAGGAAAGAGGGAAAGAAGAGCCATTGCTGGTGGTGTTGCCTGGAAGCATGGTGACAAAGGTTGGACTGTGAAGTGGAAGCAGAGCCCTCAGAGCAGTGTTTCTCAACCATGGCAACTTTAAGACGTCAACTCCCAGAATTCCCCAGCCAGGAAGTCCACCCATCTTAAAGTTGCCAAGGTTGAGAAACACTGCCTCAGAAGCTGGGGAGTAGAAACTGCTCTCTCATCTTCACCTGAAACACTCTTCAAATATAGGCCTGTTGTTTCAGTGCAAGAAGAGAAGAAGCAGCTGTGTGATCTCCCTCCTTCCCTTCTGTTGGCCGTCCTCAACTGCTGAAACCTGGGGAGGGTTGGTGCCTGAGCTGTCCCACCAGAGTGGGGTCTTGGGGCCCAGGAAGCTCTCTGTATGCCCTGCCTCCCCATCACTTGTGTTAGATTAAAAACAGCTATCTGAAACCCTGTTGTAGAAGGAAAGTCATTTTCAGGGTCAAAAAAGTGATGCATGTAAAAAAGGGTGGGACTTCAATTACACAACTGTGGCTGCTGTCTTGACTTTTTTGACCCATCCCTTCATTTGCCATTCCCCTACTGTGAGGAGAATGTAAATAGAGTCCCTGGGGCATTTTCCAAAATCTGCCTCTGGAGCTACTAGAGAATTTGGGGGTTTGGGCTACAAGGAGAGGAACCCTATAGATTAGTATTCAAAGTGGCAAGAAACAGCTTCAGGATTGTCTCTGGTGCAACATGTAATTAAAATCCTATGGGCCTGATGTAGAGGTTAGCACTGCTTTGAATTTTCTGTAAAGGGCCTTTCTTCTCGGTGTATCTCAAAGCAGTTTTATACTGCTGGCAAACAAAATAGGAAATGAGAAGAGGTACAGCTATGGGCTTCTGGAATGTGTGCCTCTGTCACAGGTGAATGTCCTCCTGGGGTCATCAGCTCCCATAACTCCCAGCCATTTGATCATTGGCCATCATTGGCCATGGGCAAGAACTGGGGCAGTTGTTATCTCCAGGGCCTTATGTCTCGAATGTGCACATTTGTTACAGCCTTCCCTCCCCCTTTTAAATCTCCCAGTGTGGGTTATCTCAATATTGCTCATAGTGTTCAGCGTTATTGAAAGCAGCCTTGGAATCTTGGATTGGATGTTCCTTGTGACCTTTGTCAATAGAGCTGCGTGTATGAAAGAGGTTTTGTCTAATAGCTGGCTCGCTGATTTGGGTTTTTGTTTTGTTTTGTTTTGTTTTCTTTCTTTTTTTTTTTCTTTACTTACAGTTATGCGTGATTAAGTCTGCTTGCCAAAGTAATCATATCCTGAGGAATGAGATTTTCTCATCCAGATACCTCCTGTAGCCCTGGCATTTATCCAGACAGTAAGCAGCAATCTAAGAACATTTCACAAAGCTGGGACAATAAACCACCTGTGAGAGACTTCTGGAAAAAGATGGCCACCTCTGAGTCCATTTTGTTTTTTTTCACGGCACTCCTGAACAGTTAAGAGGGCCCATTTCAGTCCTGCTTCTGGCTGATATATGGGACTGGGGCTATTTTGCGGAAATCCAGAAACTGGATGAGGGATCCTGCTAGTTCTCCAGGACTTCTTTGTGGTCTTCTGTACTCTTGACCATGAAACTTCCCAAACTGCCTGTCAGGGCTGAGCGGGGATTATCTTAGTTCTACTCCTTCCTACCAGTTCATATCCAGAAGGTGGAAATGGGTGAAGTACTGTTCAAAATCCCAGAACTTTTAAGTGTTTTACAAATGCCTCCACTGATACAGGTCTGTATGGAACAGGTTCTTATCCTGCATAAGTTCCGAAATATGGAATGTCTTTCTTGGGCATACTGGTTGACATCCCTCCTGTTCTTGCTGTCATTAGAAAAGGAAGAAGATGTAGCTCTGCCCCTCTGCATGGTTTGAATGTTGGTTTAACTACCTGTGGATGTATTTAATTATCTTTTTCTTTAAAAAAAGAAAGAAGTCTGTTTCACTGTGTTATTTAACGATGTTGGATCTCCTTGTCTGAACAGGAATGAAGCAAAGAAATCAAACCAATAAATAAGCAACTAGTAGCAACAAATCAATAAATACACAAATAGCAAAAAATAAACAAATATCAACAAATATAAGATTCTTAAGTAAGTGAATAGGGAATGCTTGTGAAATATTGATTTCTTTAGTGTTTTCAAAATCATTGTTCTAGTTCCTCAGTTTTCTGGGAAAGAAAAGGATTCTGGGTTTTGTTCTATTGTGTTTATCTACCCTGGTGGATCCTTTGCCAAATGGAAATTGGTGATGATTAAGCAATACCATTCTTCTGAGATACAATTTCAAAGTTGGCACCTGCCTTAAATCAGTGAGACTTCTGTTGGTCCTGACATCTTTTCACACTGGTGTCAACAAACTTAAAGAGGACCAACTCTAGTGCTGGGCAAAGTAAATCAGCGTATCTCATTGCACTGGCAGGGTTTGGTTGGGTCTGGGCTGTTGTCATCCCACCTCCTCATCTTCCACTTCACAATAGACCAGGGTTTCTCAGCCTTGGCAACCTGAAGATGTGTGGACTTCAATTCCCAGTATTCCCCAGCCAGCCATGCTGGCTGGGGAATTGTGGGAGTTGAAGTCCACACATCTTCAAGCTGCCAAGGTTGAGAAACACTGCAGTAGACAGTGCCCTTAGGAAAGGCAACGGACTGGGCCAGTAAGTAGAAAAGTAGGCAGACCTGGTCCTGCACTCCAGCAGCCATTGTGGGTGTGCCTGATGCTAGGCAGCATCTGTTTGAGTGGGTACTGAGTAGGTGCCAAGGGGCAGCGTGTTGTTAGAAGATATACCTGTGTGTACCATTTGGCCTGCATTCATATATCAACCTCCTTCCCACCGAGACAGTGAGGAGGGCTGTCCCACCACCAATATATACATATTTTAAAAAAGTGAACAGCCAATCCTATGAGGATTTCTATGTCCAGATGATTTCTTTGTACTTCATCTTGCTCTTCACGACTGGCAGTGAAAGATCTTACCAGCCCTAGGCTGCTAACTTCTTTGCAAGGCTAGACACATTCACACATTTACTTAAGCATATGCTTCATTCAAAAGGGGCATGGTGGCTCAGCGGGTAAGACGCCAGGCTTGTCGATCGGAAGATTGCAAGTTCGGAGGTTCGAATCCCTAGCCCTGCGTGCGGAGTGAGCTCCAGCACTAGCCCCAGCTCTTGCCAACCTAGCAATTCGAAAGCATGCAAATGCAAGTAGATTAATAGGTACCACCTCGGTGGGTAGGTAACAGCGTTCCGTGCGCATCATGCCGGCCACATGACCGTGGAAGCGTCTTCGGACAACGCTGGCTCTTCGGCTAACAAACGGAGATGAGCACCGGCCCCTAGAGTCGGACACGACTGCACAAATGTGCGGGGGGAACCTTTACCTTTTTATGCTTTGTTCCCCTCAGTCAGACTTGATATGAAGCAAACTTACATACTGTAGAATGGCAGTGCTGGTCTGGATTAGAGGTTAATAAGAATTGGGAATGCCAAGGGATCCATAGCATGAAGAACACTAGCCAGGATGCAGTCTGGGTAGCATGGATCCTTTCCCAAGAGGGAAAAAAAATCCACGGTGAGGTTTTATAATGTGGCCAAGGGGTTGCTTGTTCCTCATGCCATTGGCTACTGAATCTACTTGTCAAATCTAATCATAGCCAATTACAAATTAAAGCAGCTTGGCTTAATAAATAATTGTTTCAAGTCAGCACCCAGTTCTGTCTTGCTGGAAGTGAATGGTTTGTATATGTGTACATGAATAGCAAGAGAGCCAGTTTGGTGTAGTGGTTAAGGCAGCAGGCTAGAAACCGTGAGTTCTAGTCTCGCCTTAGGCACAAAGCCAGCTGGGTGGCCTTGGACCAGTCGCTTTCTCTCAGCCCTAGGAAGCAGGCAATGGCAAACCACTTCTGAAAAACCTTGCCAAGAAGACTACAGGGACTTGTCCAGGCAGTCTCCAAGAATCGGATATGATAGAACGGATTAAAAAAAATGAATAGCACCAAAGTTGTTGCCTTTTTGGTTTCAAACAAATATAACTAAATTTTAGTACCAGATTCTTTTTTGTTAGACACATACTGTATATTCATTCACATATGCACAAATACTGAAGTTTGGAAACAATATGCAATTAAATATACACATTTATTTGTTAGTTTTGGCTTTAAATGTGTCATCCCTCAAAATCTGGCAGGCCACTGTTGGCCTTAGCAAAGCTTCTTAAGAAATATAAGAATAGGAAAGTAAATCTCCCAGTAGAAATAGCCCCCAACACTGGACTCTTTTCTCCCTGGGTCTTTGTACCTCCCTAATCAAAAAGACTTGTTGGAAATAATCATTTCATCTTTCCTAACCTTTTGTGCCAGAGAACTGGCATGACTGCCTGAATTTCTGAAGCTAGATAGATAAGATGAAGGAAACAATTTTACCTCCAGCAAGTTTCTTAGACACAAAAAAGCTGTCTTTGTGTTTGGCTGTTTGTTCATTTTTGGCTTGGACTCCATTTCTTCAGTCCTCCGTGCGGTGTCTTATATTACTGCATTTCACTTTCCCCAAGGCTATCAAGGGGGCCAAAATCAATTTTCCAAAGGCAGCCAGGCCAAAACATACAATGGAATTGGAGTTCTGAGTACAGGATAATTTTACAGAGTGGCAAAACATATTTGTCACACTTGGCCTTCTATGGAGGCCTAAACAGAGTGTAAAATAAGCCTCAAGTGGTTAATCTCAGAATAAGCATCTGAATGCAACAGCTTTTGCATAAGAATCTATGTAAAACCCTGCTGGATCAGGCTGAAATCCCAGCAAAGCATCTGTTTGCCACTATGATCAACAAGATGCTTCAAGGAAATCTGTAAGTAGAATATGAATACTGTAAGTCATATTCCCTATAATGCATTTTTATTTTTGCTTTTTGTTTTTAAAAGGGTCTACTACTGATGACTACATGGATAAATTCATATAATATTCTTGGCCAAAATACAGAAATGATTTGTCATTGCCTTCTTCAGAGATATCTTGTCAACTTCCCCATCTAACCTACAGTCCTGGAATTTCCTAGTAGCCTCCCATCCAAATACTAACCATGTCCAACCCTGTTTAGCTTTGGGATCAAGCAAGGTCCATTAGATGTTTCCACCTACTGTGGTTTTTGTTGTTGTTCAGTCGTTCAGTCGTGTCCGACTCTTCGTGACCTCATGGACCATAGCACGCCAGGCCTTCCTGTCCTCCACTGTCTCTCGGAGTTTACTCAAATTCATGTTCATTACATCGGTGATGCTATCTAACCATCTCATCCTCTGCCGTCCCCTTCTCCTTTTGCCCTCAGTCTTTCCCAGCATCAGGGTCTTTTCCAGTGAGTCCTCTCTTCTCATTAGGTGGCCAAAGTATTTGAGCTTCAGCTTCAGCATCTGTCCTTCCAATGAGCAGTCAGGGTTGATTTCCTTTAGGATTGACTGGTTTGACCTCCTTGCAGTCCAAGGGACTCTCAAGAGTCTTCTCCAGCACCACAGCTCAAAAGCATCAATTCTTCGGCGCTCAGCCTTCCTTATGGTCCAACTCTCACAGCCATACATTGCTACTGGAAAAACCATAGCTTTAACTATACGGACCTTTGTCGGCAAGGTGATGTCTCTGCTTTTTAATATGCTGTCTAGGTTTGCCATAGCTTTCCTTCCAAGGAGCAAGCGTCTTTTAATTTCATGGCTGCAGTCACCGTCTGCGGTGATCTTGGAGCCCAAGAAAATAAAATCTGTCACTGCTTCCATTTCTTCCCCTTCTATTTGCCAGGAAGTGATGGGACCAGATGCCATGATCTGGGTTTTTTTAATGTTGAGTTTCAAGCCAGCTTTTGCACTCTCCTCTTTCACCCTCATCAAGAGGCTCTTTAGTTCCTCTTCACTTTCTGCCATTAGGGTGGTATCGTCTGCATATCTGAGGTTGTTGATATTTTTCCCGGCAATCTTAACTCCGGCTTGTGATTCATCCAGCCCAGCATTTCTCATGATGTACTCTGCATATAAGTTAAATAAGCAGGGTGATAATATACAGCCTTGTCGTACTCCTTTCCCAATTTTGAACCAGTCGGTTGTTCCATGTCCGGTTCTAACTGTTGCTTCTTGACCCACATACAGGTTTCTCAGGAGACAGGTAAGGTGGTCTGGTACTCCCATCTCTTTAAGAATTTGCCACAGTTTGTTGTGATCCACACAATCAAAGGCTTTAGCGTAGTCAATGAAGCAGAAGTAGATGTTTTTCTGGAACTCTCTTGCTTTTTCCATGATCCAGCGAATGTTGGCAATCTGATCTCTAGTTCCTCTGCCTCTTCGAAACCCAGCTTGCACTTCTGGTAGTTCTCGGTTCACATGTTGCTGAAGCCTAGCTTGTAGGATTTTGAGCATAACCTTGCTGGCATGTGAATGAGCTACTGTGGTTAATATATAGTAAAAAAGGTAAAGGTTCCCCCCGCACATTTGTGCAGTCGTGTCCGACTCTAGGGGCCAGTGCTCATCTCTGTTTGTTAGCCGAGGAGCCAGCGTTGTCCGAAGACGCTTCCACGGTCATGTGGCTGACACAATGCACGCGGAACGCTGTTACCTACCCTCCGAAGTGGTACCTATTAATCTACTTGCATTTGCATGCTTTCAAATTGCTAGGTTGGCAAGAGCTGGGGTGAGTGCAGAAGCTCACTCTAGTATGATACTAGTATGATACTAGTTTGATACTAGTATGTAGTATCAAATGCTAATTCGGAATATATAGACATCATTAAGTAAAAAGGTAAAGGTTCCCCCCGCACATTTGTGCAGTCGTGTCCGACTCTAGGGGCCGGTGCTCATCTCCGTTTGTTAGCCGAAGAGCCAGCATTGTCCAAAGACGCTTCCATGGTCATGTGGCCGCATGACACGCACGGAACGCTGTTACCTACCCACCGAAGTGGTACCTATTAATCTACTTGCATTTGCATGCTTTCGAATTGCTAGGTTGGCAAGAGCTGGAGCTAGTGCGGGAGCTCACTCCGCACGCAGGGCTAGGGATTCGAACCTCCGAACTTGCGATCTTCCGATCGACAAGCCTGGTGTCTTACCCGCTGAGCACCACGCCCCCGTCATTAAGTAGCCATCATCAAAAACTTCATCCATCATCTTACCCACTAAATTCCTATGATAGAATTCCATAGTTTGCCTACTATGTCAAGAAGTATCTTCTTTTGTTCATATTTAGCTCCATTGGATGAGCCTAAATTTTTGAATTATGAAGGGGGAAAGCCCAATATCTCTGTATCTGTTTTCTCCACAATTCATGTAATTTTATACAAGTATCATGTTCCTATCTACTTTCCATTTTTCAAAACTAAATATCCCCAGTATTGGATGTAATAACCATGGGGTCCAAGCTGGGAACCTCTCAGAGTGGTTATTTCTTCATTAAAAACAAAATACAAGTCCTGAGGGAGAAGGTTCAACATGATTTCTGGAAAGATAAGTTCTGTCCACCAACCTTTTAGAATTGAGTGTCAACCAATTATCTGGCAGATACTGTTTACATGGCAACCAGCTTGATTGATAACTGGCAAATAGAGGGAGAAAAAGTGGAGGCAGTGACAGACTTTGTATTTCTAGGCGCAAAGATTACTGCAGACGTTGACTGCAGCCAGGAAATCAGAAGACGTCTACTTCTTGGGAGGAGAGCAATGGCAAATCTTGATAAAATAGTTAAGAGCAGAGACATCACACTGACAACAAAGGTCCGCATAGTTAAAGCAATGGTATTCCCTGTAGTAACCTATGGCTGTGAGAGCTGGACCATAAGGAAGGCTGAGCGGAGGAAGAGAGATGCTTTTGAACTGTGGTGTTGGAGGAAAATTCTAAGAGTGCCTTGGACTGCAAGAAGATCAAACCAGTCCATACTCCAGGAAATAAAGCCAGACTGCTCACTTGAGGGAATGATATTAAAGGCAAAACTGAAGTACTTTGGCCACATAATGAGAAGACAGGATACCCTGGAGAAGAAGCTGATGCTAGGGAAAGTGGAAGGCAAAAGGAAGAGGGGCCGACCAAGGGCAAGATGGGTGGATGATATTCTGGAGGTGACGGACTCAACCATGGGGGAGCTGGGGATGGTGACAGCCGACAGGAAGCTGTGGCGTGGGCTGGTCCATGAAGTCACGAAGAGTCGGAAGCGACTGAACGAATAAACAACAAACTGTTTACATGAACTTTCAAAAGCTTTTGACAAAGTCCCTCACCAAAGACACCTTTGCAAATTGAGCAGGGATGGGACAAGAGAAGATCTCTTATAGTCAGTTAGTGAAAGAAGAGAAAGCAGAGAATAGCAATAAACAAATACTGTGCTGTGAAAGGTTGTGAACCTGGGGTTTTGCCAAGGATTAATGAGGTTGAAAAATGTGCTAAAGACACCAAAGTTAATGTTTAAATAAAAAGGAACTGTCAAGGGTTCCCAGAGAAATCTCTCCAAACCAGAGAATTGACATTAATATGGCAAATGCAAATCAATGTAAGCAAAAAAATAATAATCCTAATTTCACTAGTATGCTCGTGGAGACAGAGGAAGAGATCTTGAGGTCATGGTTGCTAGCTTCAAAAAAATGTTGACCCAATGCTTGGCTGTGTGTGGTGAAAAAAACAAATTCCCACTTGGGGAACATTAATAAAAGAACTGAAAATTAGTTATGTAAGTCTTCTATACAATTCTATGTTATGAGTACAGTTGGAATATAGACTACAGTTCTGATCAGTGTGACTCATCTGCTGAATTGGAAATGATACAAACAGCAGCCGAATTTATGAAGGATAAGTCACATTAGAGGAAAAGTCACCATGCTGGGGCTCTTTACTTTAGACAAATGGGGTGCGGACATAATAGAGATACATAAAATAATGCATGATACAGAAAAAAGGAGATCAAATGGTTCTCCCTTTCTCTTAATACTAGGCTTGAAGGCCATCTGCTCATTACCGATCATGATGGTTCAATATAATCTGAATACCGGAGGCAGCATGCTTCTCAGCTGAGTGGCTGGAAAATTTAGTTTTCAAAAGGAATTAGATGAGCTAACAGAGCATCAGCTTCTCCAAGTCTACTAATCATGATGGTTATGTCCTGCCTCCAATATTAGAGACAATATGTCTCTTGATATCAGTTACGGGGAAATTAGTGGGGAAAGCTACTGCCCTCATGTTCTGCTGATGTGATTTCCACAGATCTCCATTGCAGAATGAATGCACTCCATTGCAGAAACAGAATGGTGGAATAAAGAGACCCCTGGTGTCCTCCAGCACAGCATTTGGGTGTCCTTAACCTTTTCTCATAGAAGAGATGTTCCAGCCCCGGAATACTATTGCTGCTTTATTCAGAGGGGCTAGCTGGCTACTGAGACTTCAGTTTTTAAGATCAGATGGGAGGTTTACTGTCTCTTAATGTTGCCCTGTACCAGGACTCCTGAATTTTTGCAGCTTCTAGTTCAAAGAGGAACAATTGAGATTTTTAGTTGCTTATTTGGAAGCTGCTTCAGAGCTTGTTGGTGCCAATCAACAGAGAAATGCTAGAGGTCAATTGATGCTCCTGCTCTTTGCACTGCTCTTGCAGAGCATGCAACAATACTCATGCATTTCACCTAATACAGTATATAGTCACTTTATCTGACCATTTTTTTTAATCCGTTTAATCGTGTCCAATTCTTGGAGACTGCCTGACAAGTCCCTACAGTTTTCTTGGCAAGGTTTTTCAGAAGTGGTTTGCCATTGCTTCCTTCCTAGGGCTGAGAGAGAGGGACTGGCCCAGGGTCACTCAGTTGGCTTTGTGCCTAAAAAGGTAAAGGTAAAGGTTCCCCCCGCACATTTGTGCAGTCGTGTCCGACTCTAGGGGCCGGTGCTCATCTCCGTTTGTTAGCCGAAGAGCCAGCGTTGTCCGAAGACGCTTCCACGGTCATGTGGCCGGCATGACACACGCAGAACGCTGTTACCTACCCACCGAGGTGGTACCTATTAATCTACTTGCATTTGCATGCTTTCGAATTGCTAGGTTGGCAAGAGCTGGAGCTAGTGCGGGAGCTCACTCCGCACGCAGGGCTAGGGATTCGAACCTCCGAACTTGCGATCTTCCAATCAACAAGCCTGGTGTCTTACCCGCTGAGCCACCACGACTAAAACTCAGTCTCCTGGTTTCTAGCCTGATGCCTTAACCACTACACCAATCTGGCTCTCATCCAACTTTTTAAGGACAGTTATAAGCCTACCCTAAAGATAACATCTTTTGAAAGCAGGTTACCACATCAGAGAATATCAATAATGAACAATTACAAAACAATCTGGTTAACAACTTTATAACTAATAAAAGTCAAATTGTCAGATTAAAACTAGCCAGAGATAAATCAATAGGGAACTACATTCTTGCTCATCAAGAGCCCTATATAAGTGTCAGCAGGAAATAAGTTTCCTAAGTGTGGTGCCTAAACCAGACTAAATATGATCCATGGGGAAGGTAATGGCAACCCACCCCAGTATTCTTGCCGTGAAAACTAAATGGATCAGTACAACCAGAGATATGTCAATATACCATTGGAAGATGGGACTCCCAGCTCGGAAGATGGTCAAAATGCTGATAGAAGTTTGATTAATAAATAAATAAAATAAAATGCTACTGGGGAGGAACAGAGGATAAGTTCAACCAGCACCAGATGTGATGATGCAGCTAGCTCAAAGCCGAAAGGACAGCTAGTGGCTGACGGTGCTGGTGGTGAATGACGAATCTGATGTTCTAAAGATCAACACACCATAAGAACCTGGAATGTAAGATCTATGAGCCAGGGCAAATTGGATGTGGTTATTGGTGAGATGGCAAGTTTAAATATAGACATTTTGGGTGTCAGTGAACTGAAATGGACTGGAATGGGCCACTTCACATCAGATGACCACCAGATCTACTACTGTGGACAAGAGGATCACAGAAGAAGTGGAGTAGCCTTCATAATTAATAATAAAGTGGCTAAAGCAGTGCTTGGATACAATCCAAAAAATTATAGAATGGTCTCAATTTGAATTCAGGGTAAGCCATTTAACATCACAGTGATCCAAATATACGCCCCAACCACAGATGCTGAAGAAGCAGAAGTAGATCAGTCCTATGAGGATCTGCAGCACCTACTGGATAATACACCAAAAAGAGATGTTATTTTCATTACAGGAGACTGGAATGCTAAGGTGGGTAGTCAAATGACACCTGGAATTACAGGCAAGCATGGTCTGGGAGAACAAAATGAAGCGGGACATAGGCTGATAGAATTTTGCCAAGACAACTCACTGTGCATAACAAACACTCTCTTCCAACAACCTAAAAGACGACTTTATACATGGACTTCACCAGCTGGTCGACACCGAAATCAGATTGACTACATCCTTTGCAGCCAAAGGTGGCGGACATCTATACAGTCGGTAAAAACAAGACCTGGAGCTGACTGTAGTTCAGATCACAAACTTCTTATTGCACAATTTAAAATCAGACTAAAGAGAATAGGGAAGACCCACAGATCAGTTAGATATGAGCTCACTAATATTCCTAATGAATATGCAGTGGAGGTGAAGAATAGATTCAAGGTACTAGATTTAGTAGATAGGGTCCCGGAAGAACTATGGACAGAAGTTTGCAACATTGTTCAGGAGGCGGCAACAAAAAATGTCCCAAAGAAAAAGAAAACCAAGAAGGCAAGATGGCTGTCTGCTGAGACACTGGAAGTAGCCCAAGAAAGAAGGAAAACAAAAGGCAACAGTGATAGGGGGAGATATGCCCAATTAAATGCAAAATTCCAGAGGTTAGCCAGAAGAGATAAGGAATTATTTTTAAACAAGCAATGCACGGAAGTGGAAGAAGACATTAGAATAGGAAGGACAAGAGACCTCTTCCAGAAAATTAGAAACATCAGAGGTAAATTCCAGGCAAAAATGGGTATGATCAAAAACAAAGATGGCAAGGACCTAACAGAAGCAGAAGAGATCAAGAAAAGGTGGCAAGAATAAATGGAAGATCTGTATAGGAAGGATAATAATATCGGGATAGCTTTAATGGTGTGGTCAGTGAGTTAGAGCCAGACATCCTGAAGAGTGAGGTTGAATGGGCCTTAAGAAGCATTGCTAATAACAAGGCAGCAGGAGACGACGGTATCCCAGCTGAACTGTTTAAAATCTTGCAAGATGATGCTGTCAAGGTGATGCATGCCATATGCCAGCAAATTTGGAAAACACAAGAATGGCCATCAGATTGGAAAAAATCAACTTATATCCCCATACCAAAAAAGGGAAACACTAAAGAATGTTCAAACTATCGAACAGTGGCACTTATTTCACATGCCAGTAAGGTAATGCTCAAGATTCTGCAAGGTAGACTCCAGCAATTGAGCATGGAGCGAGAATTGCCAGATGTACAAGCTGGGTTTAGAAAAGGCAGAGGAACAAGAGACCAAATTGCCAATATCTGCTGGATAATGGAGAAAGCCAAGGAGTTTCAGAAAAACATCTATTTCTGTTTTATTGACTATTCTAAAGCCTTTGACTGTGTGGATCATAACAAATTGTGGCAAGTTCTTGGTGGTATGAGGATACCAAGTCATCTTGTCTGCCTCCTGAGGAATCTGTATAATGACCAAGTAGCAATGGTAAGAACAGACCATGGAACAACGGACTGGTTTAAGATTGGGAAAGGAGTACGGCAGGGTTGTATACTCTCACCCTACCTATTCAGCCTGTACACAGAACACATCATGCGACGTGCTGGGCTTGATGAATCCAAGGCTGGAGTTAAATTCGCTGGAAGAAACATTAACAATCCCAGATATGCAGATGATACCACTTTGATGGCTGAAAGCGAGGAGGAGCTGAGGAGCCTTCTGACGAAGGTGAAAGAAGAAAGTGCAAAAGCTGGGTTGCAGTTAAACCTCAAAAAAAAAACAAGATTATGGCAACGAGCTTTATGGATAACTGGCAAATAGAGGGTGAAAACGTGGAGGCAGTGACAGACTTTATTTCTAGGCGCAAAGATTACTGCAGACGCTGACTGCAGCCAGGAAATCAGAAGACGTCTACTTCTTGGGAGGAGAGCAATGGCAAATCTGGATAAAATAGTTAAGAGCAGAGACATCACAGTGACAACAAAGGTCCACATAGTCAAAGCAATGGTATTCCCTGTAGTAACCTATGGCTGCGAGAGCTGGACCACAAGGAGGGCTGAGCGAAGGAAGATAGATGCTTTTGAACTGTGGTGTTGGAGGAAAATTCTGAGAGTGCCTTGGACTGCAAGAAGATCAAACCAGTCCATACTCCAGGAAATCAAGCCAGACTGCTCACTTGAGGGAATGATATTAAAGGCAAAACTGAAGTACTTTGGCCACATAATGAGAAGACAGGATACCCTGGAGAAGAAGCTGATGCTAGGGAAAGTGGAAGGCAAAAGGAAGAGGGGCCGACCAAGGGCAAGATGGATGGATGATATTCTGGAGGTGACGGACTCGACCGTGGGGGAGCTGGGGGTGGCGACAGCTGACAGGAAGCTCTGGCGTGGGCTGGTCCATGAAGTCACAAAGAGTCAGAAGCGACTGAACGAATAAACAACAACAGAAAAGTGTGGTGCCACCACTGTTTTAGTGGTGTTTTCACTAAAAAGATCTCTGTTTCTTGGATTGGCTAGATATCTTCAAAGCTGGGCAACCCAAATATGTCTCAGTTGATGATTTCAGAGTCCTGGCAGGTTTGGAGCTAAATAAAGGCTGAAAAGGTTTAAAGGGTAGCAACTCTCTGAAAATGAGCTTGGCTCCTACTAACTATTTTATTGTAAACCACCCAGAGTCCCCCGTTGGGGGAGTTGGGCGGTCATATAAATTTAAATAAATAAACAAATAAACAATAAACAAACAAATAAATCTATATGGTCATGTCCATGTAAGGTACTTGGCAGTAATATAGAAACTGTTTGTTATTAACTTCTTCCAGATTTTTTTTTAAAAAGCTTCCCAGTCTAACCTACAGCCCTGGAATTTCCTGGTGGAAAGTACTAACCCGGCTAACTCTGCTTAGCTTGTGAGGTCAGCCAGAATCAACTAAGTGCTGCCACTTGATGTGACTTAAAGATATACAACAGCACTTAAAATTATGCTTGGTTAAAGCATTTGTTAACCAGTAAAATACCACTGAGATTTACTAGACCTAATTGTTTGTTTGAGCGTATAATTCCACTCAGGGTGGGGTTGTGCCTGATGGCTTTCACTTCAGCTGTTAGGGAAGCAGCGGAAAAATAAGTTTTGTACGATTGGTTCCCTTGTCGTTCATCCTCATCCCTTTGCAGCAATAGGATCTGTCATGAAATGTAGTTGATTTCAGGGGGATGTAAGCATCCTACCATTCTTTGGAATGTGTTTATTGACTCTCTTGTATCATGCGTTCTATTATCTGCAAGGATAATGATTTTATTCTTTATTTTTGTATTCCAGTAGTATGGTCCTTTCTTCAGGAAAATTGCCTTGGGGCACAATTTTGGGTGAGATCTATAGACCAAACTCAATTACCTTTTTGCATTTGTTTCTACCATCCTTTCATAACTTTTTAGTGCACCATGTTCCAACTTGGCCCCTTCAGAAGTGTTGGTTTGCAACTCCTCTAATTCCCCAGCTGAGGGTTAAGTAGTAGCACAATACATCTGGAGAAGACCAAGCTGGAGAAGACTGCTTCAGGGTTTGTCATTGTGGTACAATGAACTCTTACAAAGAGAACATTCCTTATATAAGTGCACCCTTGTCAGGAGTGTCCACTTATGGAAAGACTGTTATTAAATCTAGGCGAAGCTCATTTTCAAGCACTTAGCATTTTGCCGATGAAAGTCCCTGCTTGCTTGTTGCCAAGGTGCCACAAGATGCCTCTCTTTTTTTCCCCCTACACTGCACTTTAAAAAAAAAAATCTGTCATTTTCAAATCATTATGTGGTTGAACAATAAGGCAAAAAATAATGGCTTCCTTCAGGATCTCTGGAGAATGTGAAGCTAAAAGTTCAAAGAAATAAGACTGTCAGCGTTCTGGTGCGAATCCTGACATGTTCAGTTGCAGGCTTGTTGAGC
The DNA here is from genome assembly GCA_023362775.1 of Charina bottae. Taxonomy (NCBI): domain Eukaryota; kingdom Metazoa; phylum Chordata; class Lepidosauria; order Squamata; family Charinaidae; genus Charina; species Charina bottae. The sequence continues at coordinate 2,840,572 of JALMGJ010000022.1, forward strand.
AGCGCACCAGTGTGTTCCACGATGGGAGGGAGAGTACTACAATCCAGGAGCTGTGCCAGACACTAGAGACTGTTATGCGAGGCTTCAAGGTCATCCACCTGCAGGAGTGTGGTGGGGGCTGACTTGGAGTGGGAAAGTAACAGACATTGACATCATGGGCGCGAAGAAGCTGGCGTGAAGGGGGAGAGCTAAGTTTGACTGTTTGGCGGGAAACTGTCATTCGGATCTTTGAGAGTCCTTTGACTTCAAAGTGTTGTTCCCCCTCCACCATAACAGGGGGAGGCTCAGGTACTTCAGGATGCCATTTTTCAGATGTCTTTACGGGTTTTAACAAACGGATATGAAACACTGGATGTACTTTTCTCAAGTTCTTAGGCAAAGCTAATTGAGCAGTTACAGGATTTATTACTTTAACAATAGGAAACGGTCCAACATATTTCAGCCCTAACTTCTTTGATGGTTGACTAGTGCGGAGGTGCTTGGTTGAAAGGTAAACTTTTTCTCCAACAATTAACGGCCATTCAGGGGATCACTTTTGATCGGCGAACTTTTTATACGTGTCTTTTGCATCCTGCAAAGTCTGTTTCATAATTGGCCAATTAGCTGTCACTTTGGCTATCCACTCATCTGCCATCACAGGATTGGGTCCCTCCAGTTGGAGCAGCGGGCAACTCAGGAAGAGGCACAAAGTCCTGGCCCGTGGCAATTTTAAATGGAGAAAACCCAGTACTTTGATGCACAGCATTATTGTAGGCAACATCAGCAAATGGTAAGAGATGAACCCAGTCATTGAACTAATATAACACCTTAAATATTGCTCCAATACAGCATTCAGATGTTCAGTCGCTCCGTACGTGGACGGAGGGAACGCAGAGCTTAAACCTTGTTCAGCTCCAATTAATTTTAAAAATGCTTTCCAGAACTTTGAAGTGAATTGACTTCCGCGATCGCTGATCACCCTTTCAGGGACACCGTGAGGGCAATAGATGTGCTGAATAAACAATTTTGCTAGTTGATTGGCAGAAGGTAAACTTTTACAAGGAATAAAATGCGCTTGTTTAGAAAGCAAATCTGTGACAACCCAAATCACAGTCTTTCCCCTGCTTTCTGGTAAATCAATTATAAAGTCCATAGCTATTTGCTTCCAGGATTGAGAAGGGTTTGCAAATGTCTGTAATAGTCCCACTGGCTTGCCAGTGGGTTTCGTTGTAGTAGCACAGAGAGCTAAGTTTGACTGTTCGGCGGGAAACTGTCATTTGGATCTTTCTGTGATGACTCCGACTTCAGTGTCCCAGTAAACACTTCTCCATGCAATTCAATTGAAATGTGGAATAAGCTTTATTAAGGATACATGTAAATCAAAGCACTCTCAAAGATCCGAATGACCGTTTCCCGCTAAACAGTCAAACTTAGCTCTCCCCCTTCGTGCCAGTTTCTTCGCGCCCATGATGTCAATGTCTGTTACTTTCCAAGTCAGCCCCCACCACACTCCTGCAGGTGGACGACCTTGAAGCCTCGCATAACAGTCTCTAGTGTCTGGCACAGCTCCTGGATTGTACTCCCCCTCCCATTGTGGAACACACTGGCACGCTGCTCAACAAGCCTGCAACTGAACATGGCAGGATTTGCACTAGAACCCTGACAAAGACACACATGGAGGAAGAAAGCATATCAAACAGACATTGTAGGTACAGGGTGTTCTTTAGAGTAGAATAGCTGCTTAGCCCTCAGTGGCGTATCATGATATTATTGGACTTCCCCTCCTCTGTACACAAGAATCTTATTTAGGCATTGTTAAAATACTTAGCCATACCTGCAAGCCTGTGCTGAGATCCACTATCTAAAGTTATGTATGTTAAGAGCAGTGTTTCTCAACCTTGGCAACTTTCAGATGTGTGGACTTCAGCTCCCAGAATTCCCCAGCCAGCTTCAAAACGATAAAGCTTCTCTTAGTTTTTCTATGATTGACTTGAGAATGTGTCATACTACAACTTCATTTCTGCATATTATCCTAGTCTGGTAATGAAATGTCTGTGAGAAGAAAAGCAAGCTCAGGGAATACCAAGAAACCAAGGAAGACTTCTGGAATGGTCCATTGTTATTGCCAAGTCTCCATATTGGCCAATTTGCAGATGCCCAAGTGAATTAATTAGTTGGGTGGTGACCTGGTTGTCAGATAGGCATTTTGACAGTCTGATTTCTATGGGAGGAGTTGTTACAGTGTAATCCAGCCTTCCCCAATCTTACCCCATCCAGAAAATTCAATTCATGAAAATTGAATTTTCAGCCAATGTGGCTGCTGCCTGTACTGCTAAGAATTATGAAAATTGTCATCCCAACATATCTGGTCATCTCCAAGTTAGAAAGACAGTTCTATATGATGGAGGTTGCATATGATCTCTCTTTAATTTAGTCAGAGGATTACTTTGGAAAATTCAACAATCCTTCAGGGCATTATTTCTAAGAATTTCTCAAGTATTTGGTTCTACTGCTTATTTATTTCTGCATTTAATTGTTTTTGAGGACAATGAATTATTTACCCAAATGGTCAGGATTATGTCAACAGAGTATAAAAGGCACAATTACATGTGACAGCCAGCCAGCAGAACCCAACACTTGTGTAATAGCCAGTACATGTTCATTTTAGTTCAATTCATATTTATTATTCCAATCCTGGCTCAGATGAAATCCTATTATGTCACATATGATGGCGGATGAAGCTACAGTCTGCCTCTTCCTCTCTGAGGCGGTGCTGGAATTCTTTGCTCAGCACCATTGGTGGCCAGATTCTTCTGAGACTTGACCTTTCTCCTTGGGAAGCTCAAGCACACCTCCCAAGGGCAGCAAGTGTGCAGACAGACACTGGGGGAAGGTCTGTTGTTATTTGCCGAAGGATTAGGAAATTCAAGCTCAAAGATTTCATAAGAAATTGAAAACTGATATTTTTAAGACCAATGGAGAAGGGGAAGTAGGCTTTTAAATGCAGATGAAGCACTTTGGTTTGGAAAAGTGGAAGTTTATAATCTGATATTTCAGTTCCCCAAAACTCTATAAGCAGAGACGGCATTGCTTTTTAGAGGAGACATTTCAACTGATGTAAAGCACTGGAACTGTGGGAGTCAGCAAGAAACTTTCTTCAAGATTCATTTTAGTGGAACACACAATTAACATCTTTAGGTGACTCGATGCCTAGACTTAGCTTTGTGCTAAGACATAATGTGGTCTGCTTGATTTTGATTTACTGTGAATGCAGTTATTATAGCTTGCCATTATGTATGAAAAAGGGTGTTAAAGCTTGCTAAAAAAAAAAGAATAAGAAAACAAACTATGGTTTAGTGCATTGTGCAAATCTAGCCAGAGTATTGGCCAAAACATTCCCTAGGTTTTTCCCACACTAGGCATTATGTTACAATCACTGGGCCTCATGCACTCACCGTTAATTGTGTTACCATACATTTCAAAGCTTCTCAGGTTTTTCCAGGACTTCATCTCCCAATGCTTTTAATGCTGTTCTTCTACCTTGCTGTAAACCACCTCTGTGGTTTGGATGTAGGCAATAAAATATCAAGCGCTGAAATGCGCTGCTCAGCACATGGAATTCCATTTTCCAAAAAATGATTTTTAAACTATCACTAAAATACGTTTCTGGTTATTTTTCCCCTTAAAGTGCAACTTTTATGTTATTTACCTACAGTATTTATCCTTTTCATTTCTATTGTGTTAATATATAAAGAAGAGGAAAGAAAAAAGAACCCAAAAGCAGACAAACGCAAACAAGGAAAACAAAGGTACGTATAGTTAAAGCTATACATATATTTTACATGTTTTAAAATGTTAAAATGTTCAAATGTATATGCTGCCCTTTCCCGTTTTGTAGGCCTAGGAAGCTCACAGAAATAAAAGAAGAATATTAACAATTAAAATCCATAAGAACACCAATTTATATGGCAAATAGGAGTCTTATGTTCCTGTTAACAGTAAACTGCTAATTTTAAAAAGAAAAGGAGATAAATTTCCAGTCACAGGCATTTTAGTTATGTTGTTGCTGTTGTTCAGTCGTTTAGTCGTGTCCGACTCTTCGTGACCTCATGGACCATAGCACGCCAGGCCTTCCTGTCCTCCACTGTCACCCGGAGTTTACTCAAATTCATGTTCATTACATCGGTGATGCTATCTAACCATGTCATCCTTTGCCGTCCCCTTCTCCTTTTGCCTTCAGTCTTTCCCAGCATCAGGGTCTTTTCCAGTGAGTCCTCTCTTCGCATTTGGTGGCCAAAGTATTTGAGCTTCAGCTTCAGCATCTGTCCTTCCAATGAGCAGTCAGGGTTGATTTCCTTTAGGATTGACTGATTTGATCTCCTTGCAGTCCAAGGGACTCTCAAGAGTCTTCTCCAGCACCACAGTTCGAAAGCATCAATTCTTCAGCGCTCAGCCTTCCTTATGGTCCAACTCTCACAGCCATACATTACTACTGGGAAAACCATAGCTTTAACTATACGTACCTTTGTCGGCAAGGTGATGTCTCTGCTTTTTAATATGCTGTCTAGGTTTACCATAGCTTTCCTCCCAAGGAGCAAGCGTCTTTTAATTTCATGGCTGCAGTCACCGTCTGCGGTGATCTTGGAGCCCAAGAAAATAAAGTCTGTCACTGCTTCCATTTCTCCCCCTTCTATTTGCCAAGAAGTGATGGGACCAGATGCCATGATCTGAGTTTTTTTAATGTTGAGTTTCAAGGCAGCTTTTGCACTCTCCTCTTTCAGCCTCATCAAGAGACTCTTTAGTTCCTCTTCACTTTCTGCCATTAGGGTGGTATCGTCTGCATATCTGAGGTTGTTGATATTTCTCCTGGCAATCTTAACTCCGGCTTGACTCTATTAGCCTTTGCCCTGCTTCATTTTCTACTCCGAGGCCGAACTTGCCTGTTATTCCGGTTATTTTTTGACTTCCTACTTTAGCATTCCAGTCCCCTATGATGAAAAGGACATCTTTTTTTGGTGTTAGTTCTAGAAGGTGTTGTAGGTCTTCATAGAACCGGTCAACTTCAGCTTCTTCGGCATCAGTGGTTGGGGCATAGACTTGGATCACTATGATGTTGAATGGTTTGCCTTGGATTCGAACTGAAAGCATTCTGTCATTTTTGAGGTTGTACCCCAGTACTGCCTTTCCCACTCTTTTATTGACTATGAGAGCTACTCCATTTCTTTTAAGGGATTCTTGCCCACAGTAGTATATATAATGGTCTCCTGAATTAAATTCGCCCATTCCTGTCCATTTTAGTTCGCTGATTCCCAATATGTCGATGTTCAATCTTGTCATCTCATGTTTGACCACATCCAGCTTACCTTGATTCATTGATCTTACATTCCAGGTTGCTATGCAATATTGTTCTTTACAGCATCGGACTTTCCTTCCACTTCCAGACACATCCACAACTGAGCATCCTTTCGGCTTTGGCCCAGCCGCTTCACTCTTTCTGGAGCTACTCGGAATTGCCCTCCGCTCTTCCCCAGTAGCATATTGGACACCTTCCGACCTGAGGGGCTCATCTTCCAGCGTCATATCTTTTAGCCTTTTGATACTGTCCATGGGTTTTCTTGGCAAGGATACTGGAGTGGTTTGCCATTCCCTCCTCCAGTGGACCACGTTTTGTCAGAACTCTCCGTCATGCCCTGTCCGTCTTGACCTGACTTCATTGAGTTACGCAAGCCCCTTCGCCACGACAAGGCAGTGATCCATGAAGGGGTTTAGTTATATGCTTTCCTTCTAATTATGTTTTGAATATATATATATTTCTGATTCGAAACTAATCTTAAGCATTTTGTTTTTGACATTCAGTTACTAATAGGCAAACACACTTAAAGAAAAAATTGAGTGCTTGTGTGTTTATGTGTGAGTGTGCATGCTCAGGATTATTCAGAATCCACCACCACCACCCTGCCCCTCAATAGCTGGTTATGTGAATTGATCCTTTCCACCCCAGCAGGTATGTCAGAACATCAGGCTGGATGGCAGAATAAACTTTTGGAAGAAGTACAATATCCATAATTGTGTGGCAAGTCAGTGAAAATTGTATTTCTAATTTATAATAAGGGAACAAAGTTCTATTGGCACCACACACCATAATTCAAGAAGAGGCCTTGGTGAACCTCCATCCACCTTGGTGCTATGGAAATATGGCCCAGCAAATTGGGAATCTGTTCCCAAAGTTCTAATGCCAAGTGCAATCATTTAGCCCAGTTTTTAATCTTTTTTTGTTGTAAATAGGTTGGGAAACACTACTCTAGGAAGTCTGACTAGTTGGGTTTTGCTTAGAGCTGAGCAAAAACCTGCATCTGCACTGTGCAAGACCACACATCTTAAAGTTGCCGAGGTTGAGAAACACTGATCCATGTCATGCTCTTAAAGTTCCAAATGTGTCCACTGGCCCCAAATGTTCCTATCCCTGCCAGAGTATTTTCTTCCACTCATTATTAATGCCCCTAGTTTTTAACATTTTCTATCTTTATGTTAAGACTAGTAGAAATAGCATTCTGTTCATTCTACCCAGGTTGAAGAGGTATACTGCTTTTACGCCTCTGCATGTACAAAAATAAATCTGAAACTTGGGACTTGAATGGTTGTTTGAGCTTTTTTTCTTCTTCTCATTTTAGAAGGTGGATTAAGTCTATTGCATACGCATCACACCTCTGGAAATCATACCTTTCTTCCCATGTACATTAATACCCATGCAAATATGTGAGTTTGCATGTGCATATCAATGGGTTAATGTTGCATTTAGTTATTTATGTAATCGACTGGTGTGATTAGTATGATAATATGGAATGTAATCCTGGGGGGAAACAGGGCCTGGTTGTAGGCTTCCCTATGAGCATCTCTTTGGTCACTCTTAGGAAATAGGACACCGAAGTGGATACAGTAAGCCTTTGGACTTTTGCTATGCCCCGATTCTGTCTTGAGTTCAAGATTCAAAGGATGGGATGTGCAAAGCTAGAGCACTCAGTAAAGCCCTTTTCCCAGAAGGTGCCTTGTGGGAAAACTGTTACCTCCAGAATTCTTTTCATATGTGCTTGAGTTGAAAACTAGTATGACAGGTTGGCACAAAAGCTCTTTGTAAAGAACCTTTGGGAACCAAGGTGAAAACCACCATCGTCCTATGGAAAGATAAAAACCCATCCACAGACACACTGTGTGGCCTTAGGCAAAGGCCACGCGGTGGGAACAACATGAATGAGTCACCAAGTTGTTGTGAGGGGAAAGCTGTAAAATCTGTCAAGGACTGAAATGATGATTAGCTGTAAGAGCAAAGGGAAAAGCACATCCACACTGGCAGCCTTTAACCGAGTCAGGTAACCATTCATTAGTATCACTCTGTATGTTCCAAGACCCTCACTTATACCTGGCCATGATCTCAGAATACTGGTCGGACTGCTGTGAAAGCAGAAAGTGGAGTTCAAAGCATTCTGACATTGCTAGAAAAGAAAGAAAATGCACAGTTGGAATGAAATGGTCTGCTTTGGAGGATTACAAATCCTCTCCTCCAATCACAAAGACAAGGAAAAGTTGGGAGACTTTCCTCCCAACTGTGTATGTGTAGCTATTGTAAGGAGAGCCCAGAATTTCCATTGTTTTAGTTCAGAGGTACAGAACCTGAGGCCTCGGGGCCATATCTGCCCCCTCCCCAAACTTTTGGGTGCAATCCACCAGAACATTTCCCAACTTTGCCACTGAGTTGTATTTGTCTGACAGGAAAAATAAACAAGGAGTAACTATGTTTATACTACTTAATTAATCTAATACAACTTTAATGAAATATACATTTGGATGAAAGGAAATCAAAGTGAGCTCTTGTCCTGGCCTGATCCCTTTCTTTGTCCCGGCTCTCCTACTTTTGAGGATGCAACGTCTACCATACTTGTCAATGGCATCCCACAGCATTCTTCACTCTTGTTTCAGGAGCACGGCACTCCTGTCCACCTCCAAATGGGGGAGATGTTGCCAGTGCAGTAGCTGAATGGATCTGGCCTTCCTTCAGAGTGAGGTCAACATCCGCCCCAAATCCCTTCCACCTGAAGGCAGGACTATGGCTCAGTAATAAAGCATCTCTTTGCATGAAGAACGCCCCAGGTCAGATCCCTGACTTTTCTAAGAGAGCAGGAAGAGCTGATGCGTGAAAGCTGCTGCCAGTCAGGGGAGAAAATACTGATCTGTTTCATAGGCATGTGTTAAATGAACCACTTTGGGATTTTTGGTTATAGTAAAAATACACTACCATATTAGTACATGTTGACTCCCAACCCTGCCAGTTCTAACGTGCAGCTCCTCTGGTACTGCTCTAAGCTGGTAGAATCATTAAGAGGATGGGCAGGCTTACATAAGGGGAAATTCATTCATTCATTCATTCATTCATTCATTCATTCAATTTGTATGGCCGCCCATCTCAGCAAGTGACTCTGGGCGGCGAACAAAATTAAAAATAGAATAAAAACAATGACAATCGTACAAAAATTAAAACACTGTACATAGCAGCTGAGAATAAATCATATAATAGATCACTAATATAATGAAGAAACGGGTCCCTGCCCACACTCAGGGCCCCAGCCTGGCTCTGCTTCCATCCCAGGTTCGTGCTTAAACATATCCCCCTTCCTCCTCTCTAAAGAAAACACTTTTGTGGCATTCCCTCCATGCCAACGTGTTCTATTCCACCATTCCTCATACAGGTGCTGCCGTTGACATGCCAGAAGCATTGCATTTTGACTCCTTTGCAGGAGCAGGAAAACAGGTTCTCCACCCGTGAAAGTACACAGCATCCATCCAACTGCAGAAGCACAACCAAGCTGTCATTGTTATACTGTTCAGGTAGGTGGATTATTACAGTCCCTTGCCAGTTTGGAATTTCCATCTGGAAGTGCCTCTAGTTGAGTTTTGTAATGCATATTGATTTTTTTTTGTCAGCTGTCTTTCTTGTGCTTGTACACCCCTCATCTATGACACAAAGTATTAGCTGGAATAGAATTGGGATCTTTCCCCCATGATTCTTTCAAGGGATGGAACATCCCTCCCCCCATTTTTTTTAATACAAGGAATTTGGGTAGGGAGAAATAAAATTCAGGGATTCTGAGGAGCTTTGATTAGGCTCCTTTTACAACCACATTTCAAAATACAATGATTCAGAGCACCTTGTACCTCAACAAGGTGTGAGAGATGAAGCAGTGATTAAATTGAGACAGTTTCCATGGCACTGGAGGACGATGATAGTGCACAGGCATTACACTTGTCACATATTTTTTCACAGCCATAATCCTTTTTGATCTGTAGAATCGCAGAAGCCTCGGTGAGTGCCTTCAGTTGGGAAGATGATATTGGACACCAGTTTAGCATGCATGCCCTATCCCAGGACCCACAAGATCGATCAATATCTAAGCAAATAATGCAGCACTTGAGAGGCCTGGTCGTGACTGTGCTTCAAGGAAAAGGCAATCTTCAAGAAGGAACCCCAAGGACAACAATCAGAATCAAAAGATATGAGTCACTGTATAAATTTAGAGGTTATATCATGTCATCATTTTATTTTTCAGTCATTTTGTCTTTCCACCTTTTCTCCCCTCCTTTGTTTTTATATGATTTTATTGAAACTTTTTTTAAAAAAAGAAGATAAAAACTAATACACAGTGTGTACTAATATAAAGTAAGAAAGAAGAAAAAAGAAAGAAAGAAAGAAAAGAAAGAGTAAGCAAAAAGTGCAAGAAAAGGAAAAAAACATTGAAGAAAAACAGAAAAGAAGGAAAAAAGTTACAAAGAAGTAGCTTCCGATATTCATCACAACAGTTATAAGTACAATTATATTTTAACCTCTCTCTCTAAAGTTACATCATAATACACTTCTTTCTATAATCTTTCCTGTCTAATGATCAAAACCATAAATCACAAGTCCATTTTTTTCATTTGTACGCAAAAAATCCATAAGAGGTTTCTAGTCACCAATCAGTGTAGATGGTGTCTTTCTCTAATCAAAGAAGTCAATTTAACCATCTCAGCAAGATCTGTCAATTTCACCAACCATTCCTACATAGTGGAATTGCCAGGCAATTCCATTGGCTTTAGCTTCGATCTTCAATAATGTGCAAGTGTTGTTAGTATGAAAGTGATTAGCAATTTGTTGTAACAGCATCCTTTCCCACATTCCACAGAGCAGCAATAGAGTCCCGAGGCCACACTGAAGCCTTTCTGTTGGGTCATAGTCTTCCTCATTGCAGCATCAGAAACTGCATTCAGAAAATCTATAAGCATTGGAGGCAAATGACACATCCACGAGAGCATCCAGCCCTAGGCAAGAAAAGGTAATATATAAAACAGGTTCCAAGAATAAATTTCAGTATCCACAGTTCACACAAACCACTGGATGTTAAAGTCATGAGATTAGCTGTCTGCATATCAAGTCTGTTAAACAAATACAGGCATAAACCCAGACTTGTTTAACTAGCAAGTACAAAAGAATCAATTAGATTTAGAATTTTGCTTGAAATTGATTTGTTTATATATACAGGGTATACCAAAAATCAGGTTCTATAGACTAATCACAATATGTTTTATTAATTTTTTTTCAGAGAAAATGTCATTGTACTTAGGAATGTTCAAAGGTCAGGTCTCAAATGAGTAAGGAAGGGTTTAGAAGAAAACGCCATCCAATTTGAACATTTAATGTAATTTATATAATAAATTGTCTATGGTACCTGACTTTTGGTATACCCTACATATATACAGTATTTGCTGAAGTGCTTTGAAACAGCGTACAGTAAAAGCCAAAGTAAAATATATCATACATGAGATCCAGTTTGGTCTAGTGGTTAAGGCAATGGGCTAGAAACCAGGAGACTGAGAGTTTTAGTCCCGCCTTAGGCATGAAAGCCGGCTGGGTGACCTTGGGCCAGTCACTCTCTCTCAGCCCAACCCACCTCACAGGGTGGTTGTTGTGGGGAAAAGAGGAGGAAGGAGGAGAGCCACTTTGGTCTAGCAGTTAAGGCAATGGGCTAGAAACCAGGAGTCTCTGAGTTCTAGTCCCGCCTTAGGCATGAAAGCTGGCTCAGTGACTTTGGGCCAGTCACTCTCTCTCAGCCCAACTCACCTCACAGGGTTGTTGTTGTGGGGAAAATAGGAGGAGAAAGGAGTATTAGGTACGTTCGCTGCCTTGAGTTATTTATAAAAATAATAAAGGTGGGATAGAAAATAAATAAAATAATGCAGTTAAACAATTTAAGACAATATTCAATAATACATTCATAAAAATTAGGGGGGAAATTCTTCCAACATTCATATCAGGAAGGCCTGGGTGAAGAGATGAATTTTCAACAGGTGCCTAAAGATAATATGGTAGGCATCTCCTAAATTTGAAGGGGAAATCATTCCAGATTATGAGTTCCACCACAAAGAAGGCCACCTGAACAGTTGTTAGGAGACATTCAGTGGTTCTCAGTACATGTAATAGGACCTTCCCTGATGATCTCAGTGACCACCAGAACTGTAACAAGAAAGGTTATTTACCAGGTATCCTGGTGCCAAGTTGTTTAGGGCCTAAACAACTCATTAGGAGCCAGTACAATGCCTTCAATAAAAATATAACATGTTCAGAAAAATATAACATGTGCATGTTCCTGTGACCCACATACAGAGTGTTACCACAATTTAAAGCTGAGTTTACTAGTGCATTAACAATTATAAGTAAATTGTCCCTGCCCAAGAATAGTTGGTGTACCAACTAGCTGGCAATAGGTACTCCTTATCCTAGTTTGATTGCTGCAAACTCTAATTTTCGGGGGGGGGGGGTTCCTAGTCACTGAAAGCACATTTTCATCTGTTTTAATTGCATTCTTCCCCCCTTCCTCCTCCTCCCTCCCTTTTGTTTCTTCCATTATCCTTCCTTCATTGGCCAAAACTGACATTAGGTCCTATTGCAAATATAAAGAGAACACTCACTCTACATTTGATTCCCCCCTTCTTTGTTGGCAAAAACCAGATGCCAATTTCCTTGATTAGAAGAATGGATTGGATTTCATTTTGGCCCATTTTCATTGTTGTTGTGGGGAAAATAAGAGGCAGGAATATTAGGTATGTTCGCCACCTTGGGTTATATATAAAAAAGGTGGGATATCATCATCATCATTGTCATCGTCATCCAATCAACCTAGTCATGAAACTTATGCCTACCACCAACTCAGTCTTTGTCTTAAGCATTTGCTGCTGGGAAGAAGTGTTCCACTGAGAAAGTAGCTGCTTGTGCTGCCCCCATGCTGATACAAAAGGGTGGCCATATGAGATGCTAAATACCCACCTCTCTATGATGCTCATTCTAGTTCATCTATCAGTACTGGCCACTCTGCTTCCTACTGCATAGATCCCATACTGCTACTGTGAAAGTAACCTTTGCAGAAGAATTGAATAATAGAATGGTCATTCTGTTGCATGACACTCTTCAGGCATGAGGGAGGTTTTTTTGTTTGGGTTTTTGGGGTTTTTTTGGTGGGGGAAGGATTTGTTGCAAAACATAATGCAGCAATGTCTTCCAAGAAGACAGCACTATTATATTCTTTACAGTAAACATCCTATTTTACATTTGATTTATTTACAAGTATTTATATGCCACCTCCTCTCTGGAGTTCTAATTCAATATCCTTTAATGACTAGGCTGACCATACGTCCCGTTTTGAACAGGACAGTCCCATTTTTTCCCCTTTTCTCAACCGTCCCGTCGTTTTAACATAAATGCCAGTTCTGTCCCGTTTTTCAGCAACAGGCAGAGGCAGAGGTGGAGCAGCCGATCGGAGGGAACCTGGAGGAGGAATCGCCCCTGCCCACCAGCACACGGCAAAGGAGGTGGGAGAGTGGGCCCAGCACCACGACAGGCAGAGGCGATTCCCCTTCCAGGTTCCCTTCAATCAGCTGCTCCACCCCCGCCCATCGCGCTGCCTGAGCCTCCCCTCCCCCACACTGATAGGCAGAGGCAACTCCCCCGGGCCCCCCCAACCAGTCGCTCCACCCCCGTCCACCACGCCACCTGGCCCGCCCCTCCTGTGCGCTGATAGGCGGAGGTGACCGCCCCCCCAAACCAGCCACTCTGCCCCCGCCCATTCCTCTTGTCCTGTTTTTGTCTCAAGGAAATATGGTCAGTCTATTAATGACTGAAAATGACACAGCCCAGACCCTTACTATTTTATCCTCCACTTTGTACCTCCCTTTGCTAGGAATTTCTCATTTCAGTGCAAATGACTCATAGTAGCTGGATTCCAAAAGCAGAGTCCATCTTCTTATATATTATTTCTAATCACTGCCTTCTGGAGAAGATGGACCATGTTTTTACTATTGACCTGACCTGACCCAACGTTTTTTCAAGTTGTGGAAACATTGCAACGTTGTGCTGAGGAATCATTACCTAGCTTTCCACTGTTAAATGCAACGGGGGAGGGAGGGGGATTAGACTGTATATTACAACTCAGAAAGTCGGTCGCTATGGGACATGGAAGTCGTGGAAAGTTTGTGAAAACTCCTTCTGAGGCCCACCTTCTCACAAGTCCATTTCACTGTTCTTGCTTTGCACCTTCCCCCTGAACTCTCAAAACCTTTCCAGACTATTATCTTCTTGTAACGTTTAAACAAATTATATATACATTTTTGTACTCCATTCTGAATTGTGACCTGAAGCACAAAATTAATGAATATCAGTGTGCAACTGTTGTCTGGTTCACAAACTGAATGGGTTTGTTTTAAAATGCAAATTGGGTGTTTTTTTTTAATTCTTCCTACTATATGGAGGGAGGGAGGTTCTTACTGGAAATCTTCAGATAAAAGCTGGACAGCCATCAGCTGAGAATGCTCCAATCTTAAATTTTCTGCAGTAAGCATAGTTCTGTTTGTATTATCCCTTCCAACTCCACAGTGCCATGATTTTCTTCCTTTGAAGAGCCCTAAAGTGAAGAGTCTGACATATTAAATGTTTATTATTTTTATTTATTATTTAGATTTATATTACCGCCCATCTCCCCCAGTGTCCCCCTGGCCAGTGTTCTTTATTACATATGAAAATGCGATGAAGGAGCAGTTTGTGGGAGATGGCTAGGGCAAGACTATATGGCAAACATAGAGTACAGATATTTTTGTCCAGAGTCTGAAATTCCATGAAATCTGACAACAACAGATTCTACTGAGTAAAAGATTCTACCTTGTTAACATATTTCCATTCTAAGAAAATCTGCCTCTGTAACACTGCTAGCTGTCCTGCACTCTGCCCAGAAAAAGAGACAACAGGAAACTCCTATTCTTCTGGGAGTTTCTCCATTGACTTGGATATCTCTCAGCACCCAGTTTATGAACATAAGAAGAGTCATATTGGATCAGACCAAAAGATTATCTGATCTAGGAAGCTGTTCCCACAAGAAGAAGCCTACAGAGGTCCACAGCAGAGTGTACTTGAATACAATTGCACAGCCAGCTCCTGTTCTCCAGCAACTCAGACAACAACCAACTCTGATACTGGAAATCAGATATAGTCCCACAAGAAGCCTACGAGAAGCCTTCAACAAGACAGTTATACAATAACATCTTCTTACTCATGTTCCTCAGCAATGGATACTCATAGAATACTGTCTCCAATAAATATATACCCACCATGATTAGAAGCCACTGATAGACGTTTGTCCTCATCCAAGTTGATGATCATCGCTACATCTTATGGCTAATTGTTCTTGTGATAAAGTTTATCAGTCACAGATACCAACCAATGAATAATGCCAGTTTGGGTATTCATTTCGGGTGACTCAAACCCATGTTACCTGAAGCTGTGCACCGCTTTGGCCATAAAACATAGCAGATCAGTTCTAGCAATTCCAATCTAGTGGAGTTTCCATGGCAGTTACAGTGCAGGCAGCTCACAGCACTGTTTTAGCACTTGCCATCTGACGTGCTAGCTGATGAGACTATTTCTGCCAGTGAGCGGAGAGTGCCCTTCTGTTTGGAATTGCTTTCTTTTAAAAAAAATTCCTGGAGACATATGCTAAACTGTTCACAGTAAAAAAAATGCCTGCAGGGAAAAGAAAGAAATGAACACGAAAGGGGGTGAGAAGTCCTATAAGTTCATAGCATGACAGCTAGAGAATGGAAGGACTGAACATATATCTTGGATCATCAGGACATGGACGCTTCCCATAAGGAGTCGCTGAGAAATTAGCAATTCCCACCCAGCGAAACGCCAAGAATGGTTTTGCCCATTCACCTCAAAACTGGTCAACAGCTTCAATTAAGAGCTGCTGTAGGGTTCCGTGAAAATGTTCCATTTTTGTAGCTAAGTGGGTTCTATGGACCTTGATAAAATATTACTGGGGACTCTGTGTAAAAATAAATGACAAATATTAATACAAGAAGACTAGTGACAGCAAGAGTGTTTCTGAAGATGTTTGGCAATGTTTGGATCATATGTACTTGCAGCACATTTTCTCTATAAATAACAAAAGATTGGGATGTCCTTTTAATCAAAGATACCACACCAGATAAAGCATTCTAGAAAAACCCATTCAATACATAAACTCAGTTAATAATGCAGAAGGGCAAACTGCTGCATCATAGAGTCCCCCTTTTGGGGGAGATGGGCGGTGATATAAATGTAAATAATAAATAAATATTCAGACCAATGTGCACAAACAACGAAAGTAAGAACAAGTAATGAAGCACTAACCAAGAATTTGGCTAAACTGCTAAACCAGAGTGGGTCCCACTCTATCAGTGGTTGACAGCTGGTTGGGTGGGCCAGAGGATAGCAAAAGTGATATACAGTATAAGTGATATACAGTAATGAGTCTGCAGCCTTGTTGTTCTCCATACAGATTTTGCTGACAGGGACAGATGATAATCATACACTCCCTCGAATAATTTATTGGTATTGTACTCCATTAATATGTACCCCTTCATGGATCACTGCCTTGTTGTGGCGAAGGGGCTTGCGTAACTCAATGAAGTCAGGTCAAGAAGAACAGGTCATGATGGAGAGTTCTGACAAAACGTGGTCCACTGGAGGAGGAAATGGCAAACCACTCCAGTATCCTTGCCAAGAAAACCCATGGACAGTATCAAAAGGCTAAAAGATATGACGCCGGAAGATGAGCCCCTCAGGTCGGAAGGTGTCCAAAATGCTACTGGGGAAGAGCGGAGGGCAATTCCGAGTAGCTCCAGAAAGTGTGAAACGGCTGGGCCAAAGCCGAAAGGACGCTCAGTTGTGGATGTGTCTGGAAGTGGAAGGAAAGTCCGATGCTGTAAAGAACAATATTGCATAGGAACCTGGAATGTAAGAACTATGAATCAAGGTAAGCTGGATGTGGTCAAACATGAGATGACAAGATTGAACATCGACATATTGGGAATCAGCGAACTAAAATGGACAGGAATGGGCGAATTTAATTCAGGAGACCATTATATATACTACTGTGGGCAAGAATCCCTTAGAAGAAATGGAGTAGCTCTCATAGTCAATAAAAGAGTGGGAAAGGCAGTACTGGGGTACAACCTCAAAAACGACAGAATGCTTTCAGTTCGAATCCAAGGCAAACCATTCAACATCACAGTGATTCAAGTCTATGCCCCAACCACTGATGCCAAAGAAGCTGAAGTTGACCGGTTCTATGAAGACCTACAACACCTTCTAGAACTAACACCAAAAAAAGATGTCCTTTTCATCATAGGGGACTGGAATGCTAAGGTAGGAAGTCAAAAAATAACCGGAATAACAGGCAAGTTCGGCCTCGGAGTACAAAATGAAGCAGGGCAAAGGCTAATAGAGTTTTGTCAAGAGAACACGTTGGTCATAGCAAACACTCTTTTCCAACAACACAAGAGACGACTCTACACATGGACATCACCAGATGGTCAATACCGAAATCAGATTGATTATATACTTTGCAGCCAAAGATGGAGAAGCTCTATACAATCAGCAAAAACAAGACCTGGAGCTGACTGTGGCTCAGATCATGAGCTTCTTATTGCAAAATTTAGGCTTAAATTGAAGAATGTAGAGAAAACCACTAGACCAATCAGGTATGACCTAAATCATATCCCTTATGAATATACAGTGGAAGTGAGGAATAGATTTAAAGGATTAGATCTGGTAGACAGAGTGCCTGAAGAACTATGGATGGAGGTTCGTAACATTGTACAGGAGGCAGCAACTAAAACCATCCCAAAGAAAAAGAAATGCAAGAAAGCAAAGTGGCTGACTGATGAGGCTTTACAAATAGCTGAGGAAAGAAGGGAAGCAAAAAGCAAGGGAGAAAGGGAAAGATATAAACAACTGAATGCAGAATTCCAGAGAATAGCAAGGAGAGATAAGAAGGCCTTCTTAAATGAACAATGCAAAGAAATCGAGGAAAACAATAGAATGGGGAAGACTAGAGATCTCTTCAAGAAAATCGGAGATATCAAGGGAACGTTTTGTGCAAAGATGGGCATGATAAAGGACAAAAAAGGCAGGGACCTAACAGAAGCAGAAGAGATTAAGAAGAGGTGGCAAGAATACACAGAAGAACTATACAAGAAAGATCTTAATATCCCTGATAAATACGATGGTGTGGTCACTGACCTTGAGCCGGACATCCTAGAGAGTGAAGTCAAGTGGGCCTTAGGAAGCATTACTAACAACAAAGCTAGCGGAGAAGACAGTATCCCAGCTGAGCTATTTAAAATCCTAAAAGATGATGCTGTTAAAGTGCTGCACTCAATATGCCAACAAATTTGGAAAACTCAACAGTGGCCACAGGATTGGAAAAGGTCAGTTTACGTTCCAATTCCAAAGAAAGGCAATGCCAAAGAATGTTCAAACTACCGTACAATTGCGCTCATTTCACATGCCAGCAAGGTTATGCTCAAAATCCTACAAGCTAGGCTTCAGCAGCATGTGAACCGAGAACTACCAGAAGTGCAAGCTGGGTTTCGAAGAGGCAGAGGAACTAGAGATCAGATTGCCAACATTCGCTGGATCATGGAAAAAGCAAGAGAGTTCCAGAAAAACATCTACTTCTGCTTCATTGACTACGCTAAAGCCTTTGATTGTGTGGATCACAACAAACTGTGGCAAATTCTTAAAGAGATGGGAGTACCAGACCACCTTACCTGTCTCCTGAGAAACCTGTATGTGGGTCAAGAAGCAACAGTTAGAACCGGACATGGAACAACCGACTGGTTCAAAATTGGGAAAGGAGTACGACAAGGCTGTATATTATCACCCTGCTTATTTAACTTATATGCAGAGTACATCATGAGAAATGCCGGGCTGGATGAATCACAAGCCGGAGTTAAGATTGCTGGGAAAAATATCAACAACCTCAGATATGCAGACGATACCACCCTAATGGCAGAAAGTGAAGAGGAACTAAAGAGCCTCTTGATGAGGGTGAAAGAGGAGAGTGCAAAAGCTGGCTTGAAACTCAACATTAAAAAAACCCAGATCATGGCATCTGGTCCCATCACTTCCTGGCAAATAGAAGGGGAAGAAATGGAAGCAGTGACAGATTTTATTTTCTTGGGCTCCAAGATCACCGCAGACGGTGACTGCAGCCATGAAATTAAAAGACGCTTGCTCCTTGGAAGGAAAGCTATGGCAAACCTAGACAGCATATTAAAAAGCAGAGACATCACCTTGCCGACAAAGGTCCGTATAGTTAAAGCTATGGTTTTTCCAGTAGCAATGTATGGCTGTGAGAGTTGGACCATAAGGAAGGCTGAGCGCCGAAGAATTGATGCTTTCGAGCTGTGGTGCTGGAGAAGACTCTTGAGAGTCCCTTGGACTGCAAGGAGGTCAAACCAGTCAATCCTAAAGGAAATCAACCCTGACTGCTCATTGGAAGGACAGATGCTGAAGCTGAAGCTCAAATACTTTGGCCACCTAATGAGAAGAGAGGACTCACTGGAAAAGACCCTGATGCTGGGAAAGACTGAGGGCAAAAGGAGAAGGGGACGGCAGAGGATGAGATGGTTAGATAGCATCACCGATGTAATGAACATGAATTTGAGTAAACTCCGAGAGACAGTGGAGGACAGGAAGGCCTGGCGTGCTATGGTCCATGAGGTCACGAAGAGTCGGACACGACTGAACGACTGAACAACAACAACAATATGTACACCAGAACCATTTTTTTACTGTTCCAGGCAGCAGTTGGGGGGGGGGGGAGAGCTAAATTTATTTATTTATTTATTTATTATTTCAATTTATTCCCCGCCCATCTCCCTTGCAAGGGACTCTTGCAAAGAGTCAAGTGAAATGTCAAAGCCAGCCCCCAGACTACATCATAACATCATAATAATGGTAATAAGAATGATAATATAATAATGAGGGTTTGTTTTTTAAAAAGTAACTTGGAAAAATTAATTATAACAATGAACATATAAAGGAATGGAACAGAACAGAACAGAACAGAACATTTTCCTGATGACCAGAAACACTGATCACCCCTGGATGTTAATCAAAATGGGGGACAGGCAAGAATTGGAATTTCATTAAAATAGTCAAATTGATTTGTAAAATTAATTCCAACATTCAGATTCATTCAGAAAATCAATCCAATTTCATTCAGTTGTCCAAATCTATTTGGCCAAAATCTCTGAATTGGACTTGACTAGATTGGCTTCAGATCATTAAAAAGCAGGAACATACTGTATATGGAGGAAATTGTCTGAACTGGCCCAAATAGGACTGAATTGACCAAAGTATTCCATTTGATTTGATATGTCACTCAATAGTCCAAATCAGTCCAAACTGGTTTGGACCAACCGCAGTATAAAATATTTGAACCGGTCTACTAAGGAAACCTAGGTAAAAAGGTAAAGGTTCCCCCTGCACAGTTGTGCAGCCGTGTCTGACTCTAGGGGCCGGTGCTCATCTCCGTTTGCTAGCCGAAGAGCCAGCGTTGTCCGAACACGCTTCCACGGTCATGTGGCCGGCATGACGTGCGCGGAACACTGTTACCTTCCCACCGAAGTGGTACCTATTCATCTACTTGCATTTGCATGCTTTCGAATTGCTAGGTTGGCAAGAGCTGGGGTGAGTGCGGGAGCTCACTCCGTTACGCGGGGCTAGGGATCGACAAGCCTGGCGTTTTACCCGCTGAGCCCCCACACCCCTGGACACTAGGACACCTAGTTCTTGTTTATTTCCCTACCCACACCTGATGGTGAAAAACCACACCACCGTTATTTAGCTATTCGCCACCGATTTCAGCAGGGCAATCTTGGGCTTGTAGTGGCCATATGCAGCCCAGAGGCTAGATGCTGCCCCTGCTGTTTTAGGGGATATGATTTTCACCAGTAATAATGAATGCCAGAAAAATAATTCATAAAGTTTTTAAACTGCAAGGAATTCATATGGTCAGAACAACAGGCGTTTATCAGTAATGTTATGGAAGACTTTTCAGGCATAAAGGATCTGCAGGAGCTGCAGAAGTCAACTGCTATGGAATTAGACCGATCTCCTAAGAAAAAGTCCCTCACTTTACTGACACCGTTTTATTCCTGGCTATTCTGATATTACTTACCTTTCCCCATAATTATGTTTATTGAACTAACGGTGCAACACTGAACAAGTGCGAAGAAGCCCCGATCTTTGAGCAGGGATTGGGGCAGCTGAATTCTGTTCTTCCATCCGTGACTCCAAAATAAACCTGTTATGGTCTGACAGCTACAAGGGGAGGGGGAGAGAAATGCTCTATATTTAACTGTGGCTGGGTCATCACAACTCTTTCCACATCGTCTTCTTTTATGGGAAACAGGATTGTAAGAAACTGCCGTTACAGGAAAGGAGAGAGAGGAATGTGATTCTGAAAATTAATCAACAGAGGAGAAATCACCTTAATGGTTGCTAATACTAGGATGCAAAACTATTACAAAAAGGGCATTTGATGGGTGCTCAGTAATTGGAATTATTCTGCAGGCCAAATCAGATGTCTTTCTTGGCTAATGATAAATGTCATCTTCACTGGTAATAATAATATTAATAATATCCTTATTAAGACAAGTTACATTATCTTTTTGATATTGCATGGAAACTTCTGATGGTTGATTATGATCCAATAGGAGACCCATCTTCTGATGCAAAATAATAACTTACCAACTGTGGGGGAAGAGTAATATAGAAATCTGTATTAGGCATTAAAACTCCTAAGAATACCATAGACAGCCAAGGAAACAAACCGGTGGATCATCGAAAGAATCAACCCAGAGTTCTCACTCAAGGCACAAATGATCAGGCTCAAATTATTGTACTTCAGACACATTATAGAAGACCCAGCTCTCTGGAAAAGGCTGTAATGCTGGGAAAGGTGGAAGGAAAGAGAAGGAGAGGATGACCAGCAGCAAGGTGGATGGACTTAGTTACAATGGCGATGAGTGCTCCATTGCGAGATTTGAAAGAAGGTTAGGGAGACATTGTCATGGAGAAAATCTACCTATGTGGTTGCTAGGAGTCGAAAATGATTTGATGCTACATAATCAATCACATTACTCTTGTTCACTACACAACTAGGCAGAATGAGCCAATTTGGTGCCACAATCATAGCTCACCAATATGACCTCTACTGTCAGTGCTTCAGTATCTTCAGCATCTCCAACCTTTACTTAACAATAAAGTCAAGTGGTGCCAAGTCTGAATGATCCCCTAACAAGGTCTTTGGGTTCAGTGCTACCAGTTTTTCTTGGGTATCTCAGTGAAACCTAATCATCCAGGCACATTTGCAGGGCAAGCCAATGCACAACTACTCATAAGTCATCCATGTAATATTCAGTGGAGGTTACTCCCATGTACTCCCAGGCATTATCCAAGATAGTTAGATAATTGAAGGCTGTGTGGGTATGGATGGGTGAGAATAGGCTTCAACCTTGGCAATGCCAAGCGGCTGTGGGTTTTAGAGCATCCCAGACCTGGAGATTTTCCATCTTTAACTCTGCCTGGGAATGCACTTCCCTAGTCAGAGTTGGTGCTCAAGTTGGGGGTCCTCTTGGGCTCACAGCTCCTGCTTATAGAGCAGGTGGCAGGCATGGCAAGGGGTCCCTTCAGACAGGTTCATTTTGTGCACCAACTGCACCCGTTCCTGGACCAGGAGGCTTTGCTCATGGTGACTCATACCTTAGTCACCCCCCATTTGGATTACTGTAATGCACTCTACATGGGGCTGCCCTTGAAAATCATTTGGAAGCTGCAGCTGGTCCACAATACAGTGGTGCAGGCAGCTTTTGGCATTTTGGTTGCACCCACATAACATCACTGCTTTGCAAGCTGCACTGGTTCCCAGTGGGCTTCTGGGTACAATTCAAGATGCTGATTATTACCTATAAAGCCCTACATGGCATGGGGCCAGCCTATTTGAGGGACTGCCTCTCTCCCATTATCTCTGCCCACCCCATCAGTTCTAGCAGAGAAGGTATGCTCCAGATCCCTTCCATCAGAGAATGCCATCTTGTTGGACCCAGGAGTTGTGGCAGCATCTGCCCTATAGAACAGCATTCCTCTGGAAATCCAGATGGCCCTGACCCTGTTAGCCTTTTGTAAGACATTGAAGACCTGGCTGTTCCCCCAGGCATTTGGGTTACAGTAGTGGGTTAGGCAAGCTCTGTTGATTAAAGTTGTTTTTATAAATTATAAAAAGAATAATTTTATAAATTATTGTTTTAACCTTGGACGTTGTGGTTTAGATTGCGGGATTGTTGTTGTTTTAATTTTGTATGCTGCCCAGAGTCTCTGTTCTGAGATGGGGGGAACCATATAAATCATATCAATCAATCAATCAATCAATATTACCAGGTAAATCATATAAACAAACAAACAAACAAATTTTAGAGAGCTGGATTTTTTTACTCCACAGCTGTTATTTGGAGGTTTTCGTATAAATATACAGTACATATTATATAATTAAGTTAAACAAGTAAATATTCTTCAGACGTGATCCAGGGGATTGGGGAAGTTTAACAGTGAAGTTCTTTCACGACAAAAATTCCTTTTACAAGACAGAGCTACAAATATGTACCTATTAGCTCCCTGCAATGTGCTGTTCACAAAATTGATGGGAGAAATGTTACATCAGCTCATTTCCACTTGTACAGACCCAGTTAGCTGATACTTTAGGAAAATTAATCTCTGAACACGACCATGCAAAGATTAAAACAGTAAGTTGTGTGAGTATACAATAAGACTCCATGCCAAACAGAGTGATAAGCAGGATGCAGGCCTCATACCCTTTCCTAGAAGAGTATTTCTCAGCCTGGGTACTCTGGCAGTATATGGACTAACTCCTAGAATTCCCAAGCTAGTAGGCTCATTGCTGAAAATTCTGGGAATTGAAGTCCCCACATCCGGAAATTGCCAAGATTATAGAATTCTGTGCTACAGTCTTCTCCAATTTGCCTTTCATAAATCCTGGAGTACAACTCCTATCATACCAACATGCATGCCTACAAGTCTCTAGGGCATAGCTTTCCAAACTGTGTGTCGCAACACATTAGTGTGTTGCGACAAAACCCGGAAGTGCTGATGGTGCACCATCAGCGCTTCCGGGTTTTAGTGCAAAACACGAGGCCACTGCCGCCGCCACCATACACCACACCGCCGTGCCCACCGCCGTGCCGCCGCCGCCGTTGGTGTGTCGAGCAGGACTTTGGAAAGCACTGCTCTAGGGTATCAGGTGAGGGTAGAGTACACTGCTATGATTTTCACTACTACTATAGTTACTACTACTTCTTACTACTGTTGCTTCTATCAGTCTCTCTACAACTTCTTTCACCCCAAGAATATGTGAGTTACAGGTAGTCCTCAACTTTCGACCATGATACGGACCAGAAAATTCATTGTTAAGCAGTGTGGTCATTAAGCGAGGCATCACATGACTGCACCCGATTTTACAACCTTCTTTGCCACAGTCATTAAGCAAATCACGCAGTTCCCCATTGACTTTGCTTGTCAGAAGCCAGCACATGGTGATCACATGACCCCAGGACACTGCAACCATTGTAAATACATGCCAGTTGCCAAGTGCCCGAATTTTGATCATGTGACTGCAGGTGGCTGTCACACAGTCTGTGACTTCACAAATTTCTTAATCATCTTTTCCCAACAGTTCCTCTAGGAACAATACTATTTCATGGTATTGGGCCACCTCCAAACTGTGTGCCAAACAAAGAGAACTTGGTTGGTTAAAGGGGAAAAAAAGAATGAGGAAATAAAATGGGCCCACTACCCCTTGAAACTGTCTGAAAATTCTTCTTCTGAAAAATCCCCAAATACAGTAGGTCACTCTTCTTCCACAGGGGACAAAGGGTGGATGCATGGGGAGAGAGATGTGGCTCCAGGATTAGTCAAATCCCCATTTAACCTTGTAGCCCACTATTATTTATTTCCTTGTTTATTTCCTTCTTTAAAATGCAAGCCTTTCTGTTCAAAGTAAACACTCAAGTTGGCTTATATTTTCAAGTAACACAGAGAGAACATTGACGTGTGAATAGTAAAACTACAAGGTAAGCAAAACAGAATCATTCAGTCTCATCTCCTCCACAAAGTTATTTGAAGGGTAAAAGGAGGGAGGCTCTGCAAATTGCTTTGCCCCATCATTACTTTACAGCGGATGGACCTCAAGATTCAAATAAATAAAATAAAGTGTAATAAAGAGCATCATACCGGCTCTCTGAGGGCTCTCTCCAAAGGTCTTTAGGGGTACTCAATGATAGAGTTCATAACAAATATTACGGGATATTTCCAAATTTATTTGGCAAGGAAAGAAACCAAGAATAAAATATAAAGTCTTGCAAGACTCAAAAGAAAGAGGTGGACTAGGTTTACCGGATTTGAAGCTATATTATGCTGCCTGTTGCTTGGTATGGATTAAAGAATGGATAACTTTGAAAGATGAAAAATTATTGAACTTGGAGGGTCATGAATTAAGATATGGATGGTATGGATATATGTGGTACGATAAAGTAAAAGTTAATGTGGACTTTAAAAACCATTATATTAGAAGTTCATTGTTAAGAATTTGGAATAAATATAGACAAACTTTATGTTACAAAAGACCTCTATGGATTTCCACGCAAGAAGCATTTCACAGAACAGAAGTAAGAAATAAAGATAAATGGCTGACTTACAAAGACTTTCTAAAGAAAGAACAAGGACAATATATAATTAAAACAAAAGAAGAACTTGCCCTAGAAGGATATACATTCCAATGGCTTTCATATATGCAACTTGTAGAAAAATTTAAATTAGCTAAAAAAATTTTTGAATTTGAACAAACTAAATCGGAATTCGAGAAACAATTATGTGAGACAGATGACCATTTAATTGCAAAAATGTATAAATTATTGTTAAAAGGAGAAATGGTAGAGGAACAAGTCAAAGATTGTATGATAAAATGGGCAAAAAATATTGGACATAATATACAAATGCAGCAATGGGAAGATATGTGGAACAAAGGGTTAAAATTTACTTTGTGTTATAATTTGAAGGAAAACTTTTATAAGATGATGTATAGATGGTATATGACTCCACAAAAACTTGCAAAAATGTATGGAAATGTTTCCAACTTGTGTTGGAAATGTAAAAAAAAAGACCCCATACAAGATTGGATGTTAAAATTGATGGATATGGCAGAAAATGACAAATTGACATGTTTATTAAAAGAAAACTCAAACTATTACTATCTTAAAGAATGGAAACCATTAATGGATTATTTGCAACTTGCAGGTGGAGCAAAGCTTATTTGGGGTTTTGAAGACTAAAATATATATGGATTTATATATTAGACAGGAAATGTTTTTGTATGTTATATATAGAACTAGCATGTAAGAAAACTTTTTTTTTGAATTACTAAGACCAGAGATAAATCGGAAGTTGACTATATCTATGTCTTATCTTTTTTTCTTTTTTTTTCTTTACTTTTCTATGCACTTTTACTTCTTCCTTTGATTTGTATTTCTATTTCTTTTTCATTTTCACCCTTTTAACTATGTATATTTAAAACTCTATTAAAATTTGTAAAAAAAAAACAAAGTTTCTTTTTCACAAATCAGGACAGCAATCTGCACTGGAACTACTGTACAGTGCACTTCTTATGTAAAAATAGCTCAGTATATTTTGGGTTCCTCATATTTTTAGAGGTTTTGCACTTCAGAATGTGAGAACCTTTGGAGCCACAGCAAAAGGTATGATTCATGCCTTAATGAGTCCGCAGCAGGACTAAATTATGCTTTCTTCTATCCACGGTAAATGAAGAATGGCAAAGAGGTGAATTTCTAGGCATATGGTATGTTAATGTTTGCTAGATCACCTTGCAGTATAGGGAACTAAGGAAACCAAAAGGAAGATCTATTCTTCTCCTAGCTTCCTATTCTCCAGAATAATAATACAGATAAGAATGATTAGGCTTCTCTTTTCTCAAGACATAGCTTATCTCTTAATAAGCTTTTTTCGAAACTTTTGTTTCTATAATCGGGGCAGCTAAAAGATAGATGGGGAGAAGAGTACTTTTCCACTGTTTCAGTACATGCATTTATGGGGTCATTCTTTGGGATATTTACTAATCCCTTTATATCTAATTAATTGCTTTGGGACATTTCAGACTTACCACTTTACCCCAGCTGTTAAACTTTCTTTGGATGGAATGGAAACAATCTGCCCTTTGCCCTGCTTTACACATCCTGACTGGGTAAACACAGAGGTGGCTAAAGTGTGTCAAAGGGGAACGTGCTCACCTTAAGGACCTGGGACTAAAGTGGCTTCCAGCATTCGACTTGGGTCATGGCCCCGATGGTGTGATTTGCCAGGAAAGGCAAAGCAGCCATAGCTGAACCACAGCAATGCCTCCATTGCAGAATACCTTCCGAGGAAAAGAAGGGCCATCTGTAATCAAAGTTCCCAGCGAGTTTTAGTCCTCTCTAGGAACCAGAAAGACAGTCAGAGAGGCTCCTTTTCAAAATATTCCATTTCATCTCCTCTCTCTGTTCCTCTTTTTCCACTTCCTCTACCCAAGGGTTAAGCAGCATTCCCAATATGCATGGTCTTTTGGTGGTTCTTTTTTTTCCCCATTTTTTGTGGGGGGGGGGATGAGAAAATGGAGGACCCTTGCTGGTATTTCCATCTTTAATCTGAATGCAGTCTGGGGGGCTTCCGGTGGGAACATGGTCTGAACAGCTGTGCTTGCGGGCTCCGCAAGCAGAACTGACAACGCAGCAATTTTTTTGGCTCAGGCAGGTCTTTCCTGAAGCCCTGGAACGTTTTTCCGGAGCCAGGAAGACACTCGGAATTACCCCATCTCTCCTCGGGAAGGCTGCTTGCAGCCAGAAAATTGCGAACAGCGTCTGCGATCGTCTGGTAAGAACAGCCGGGAGGCTGGGATGACACCATTTCCAAGCCGCGCTTTAGCCTTAAAGGGACACTAAGACTGGCCACCCCATTTCTAAACCAACCAATTATTTTTTCTTTTAAGTATGTGTACCCTAAGAGAGGCTTTTTACAACAAGGAGAAAAGCGTTCTCTTGGTGCTTATCATTATTTTTGTGATTAATTTATTTTAAAAATATTCTTTTTAAGTCTTGGATTTTGCTTTCCATCCAAATATTAAGGAAGGTTGAGAGTATGTAATCATCTCCCTGATATTATTTGTGCACTAAATTTAAAGATTTTAGTATTTTCCTACACGTTGAATCTGTTGTTTTGAACTTTCAGCTTTCTGCTGCTACTTTCTCTGGGAAACTGCCTGTTATCATACTTTCACTTGTGTAAACACATCTCAGAATTTTTCTATTATCTCCCACTTTCGCTAGTTAAGTACCTAGGGGGCGCCATAATCTACTGCGTGGGACATGGAGGATTTCAAGCAGACTTTCTTGGATTTCCATCTAGACTTTAAAAAGATTCTTTTTTATTCCTGTCAAGTTATCATGCAAGAAATTCAGGACATTGTGGAAAACATGAGTACTAAAATGTGTCATCTGGTTGGGGATATCGTGGAAGAAATTGAATAGCTTAACAACGATAGAAATGTTTCTTCTAACAGCAAGATCGAGGCTTCTGTTAAAATGCTAGATGAAGATCGGATGGTCGAGTTGAAGAAAGTAAAGGGACAGACTGAGTTGCAAGCCATAAGTGAAATTGATTTTTTGATGGAATGTTATGGAAAAAAAGGCTCATTATGTATGGGAGGCTTTCTGTTGAGAAGTCTGAGTTTTTAAGAGGGCACTTGGGCTGTCTGATCTCTTTATGAAAATAGCTCTGTGTGTACTGTGGGGATATGTAAATGCTCTGGTTTATTTTGAAGTGGGGCAAGTGTTTTAAAAAATACTTATTTGGATTGCTTTTAGGGTTTGTATGACCTCATTCATCTTTAATGATTTGGATTAAGATTAATAAGGTATAATAATAAATGCTTGGTTTTAGGCTTAATAAGATTAAGATTATTATAATTGTATTATTAATTATAATGGCAGACAATTTATATGCTTTTTAGTTTGATTTCTTTTATAGTAGACAGAAATGTATAAAATAGTAGTAGGAAGGAAATAATTAAATAAATGTTATCTTTGGGGGTGGAGAAGTTGATTAGGAGATAGATAGATAGATAGATAGATAGATAGATAGATAGATAGATAGATAGATAGATAGATATTCTTTTAAAATAAAGGGAAGGAGCAATTGTATTTATTGATTTTTATATTGTACCAATGGAATGATATATAGAAATAATGTGATTTTGGTTTAATATAGAGTAAGTGATTGATTATGGAAGATTGCTATATATCCTTGATGTTAAAAGTTGGAAGTCACCTCTTTATGTAACCTTTAAAAAAAAATATATCTTGTGTTTTCACACTTTTTTTAGTTTTCTCTTTCTTCTTTTGTAGTTTTTTTGCTTTTTTGTAGTTTTTTTTCCTTTTTTGTAGTTTTTATCTTTGTCCTAAATCTAATAAAATTCTTATTAAAAAAATGAATGCAGTTTGGGCTACTCAAAGATCCACATTCAACTTACTATTGGTACGTATGTCCACTACAGTGACATTAAAATGACGATAGCTGCATTGGGATGTCATCTTTCAAATCATGCAATTATATACTAGAGACCTGATGGCTGATGCAATTTTTTTTAATCAGTCTCTGAGGATGGCAGGGGATATGTAATGTCTCTCACAATACAGAAAGGGCAACAATAGATTTTAAAGTCCATTATTTTATGGTGGAGTTGAGATTTTATTTAGTGAAAAAGGTGTGTTAAAAGGTATAAAAAGGTAAAGGTTCCCCCTGCATAT
Organism: Charina bottae; assembly: GCA_023362775.1. Classification (NCBI taxonomy): domain Eukaryota; kingdom Metazoa; phylum Chordata; class Lepidosauria; order Squamata; family Charinaidae; genus Charina; species Charina bottae. The sequence continues at coordinate 2,869,879 of JALMGJ010000022.1, forward strand.
TTGTGCAGTTAAAAGGTATACTATATACTACTAAATAATAAAATAGTACTATATACTATTTTAGAACTTTTTTTAAAATCCATTTTAAAAGAGAGAAAAACAAACCACAAAAAAGCAGCTTTTTCGCAGACTGCTCACCCCTTAATACAGCAACAGCTCAAGGGAAGTACAATTTGTGCCTAAATTAGTTTGGAAGTTACCCTTTTCTCAGGAAACATCTTTCACGTCTCTCTCTGCCATTTCTTCGTTTTATTTTGAGTGCCCCCCCCCCCCAAATGCTTGATGCCCTATTTCTGAAATGTCTCAAACCACAGTCAAAACATGGAAGTTCCTTTGTAGGTGAGAAACAGAACTGGAGAGGAACTAAACAGGTTTTGATATAAACAACGCTGGATAAATAAATTTCAGTTTTTGGAATTATATTGAGGAAAGCACTGATAACTTTGAAAAATCCCTTCCCTATCACTCCAGGTCCTCTGTTCAGAGATGTCATTGTGTTTTTCCTTGGAGATTAAGCTTTGAGAGATAAAGAGGCAGATTAGAAATAGCTGTTTGCTCTGTTTAAGCAACAGTCACCTTGTTCTGTCAAATCGCCAAGATGAAAAAAAGGAAGGGGAGGGAGGGAGAAAGGTGAATCAGCTTGCCAGCTAGCAAGATAGGAGCCATTTCAGCTGTTACATTTATAACAGTTTGTGTTCTCTTCAGAAAATGCGGAAACACACAGTTCAGGCAAAAAAAAAAAGTGCTTGCCCTTGAAATAGCCTAACTTCCTATGAAGAAACTTATGAAGAACCACTTCTAGTTTCCAACAGGAAATGTGGGTTAATTCAGATGTGAGGAGGAAGTTTAATTTCCTGCCTCCCCAGGAGTTAGTAACATTAACCTTCCTGTCTTTCAAAGAACTTCACTGAAATAGCAATTGTGAAAATGCTGCTTGGAACCAGGCAAGTCACATCTGACTGTCCTGTTCCATTGAGGAACAGAGGAGTTACTACTGCGAGCAGAAACAAACAGAATGTGCAGGCAACATGGGGCGTGGGGCCAAAATACTATGTGGAAACTCATATCTTGCCATGCTCAGAGTCTGAGGAGTGTTTGAAAAGGGCTAGAAGAATTATTGGCCTGGAGGAGGGCTTCATAGGAGCCCCCCCCCCTGTTTAATGCAGACAATTTTATAGGGCTTGGGGGTTGTTGTCTGGAACTCCAAGCTCTTCGGTAAGGGTGGAGCTCAGAGGAACATCAACCAGTGCAGACTTAGAACCAGAGAAAACAAACCTTACTTTCTTTCCAGAAGAGTAAGCAATAGAGAAACGCCACACAATTTTCTTGAGAGAAAATTTCTTTTTGACAGAGCTTTCATTGTTTCCTTTATCAAGATAATTCTCTCAAAGGGAGCTGCACAGAGCAACTAGAAAGCTTCCTCTGTCTTTAAAAATTATTCTTGTCCCATTTTCTCTAGTATCTATAAGGAAAATAAATTCCTTAAACCTTCAATGGAAATATTGGAGATCTAAATTGTGGGCTGTTTTCCACATTACATTAAGGCAAGGACAGGCAATTGTTTCTAGCTTGGGGCATCATATATAAGGTTCATTCTGAAGGCCTATGGGGCACGACCAGTTTTGCAATGCCATCCCCAGGAGGCCGTGCATTTTAGCTCTTAGGAGGAGGGTTTAAAGGATCAGATAGAATGCTTTATCTCACAGAGGTTTAATGTGTCAGCATTTACCTTTTATTTAGCAAATAGTTACTAAAAACCATGCTGCTGAAAGTCAATCATTTTACTGCTGGATTTTAATGGCATGATCTCAAGGACTGGAGACTCCAACTTGGCAGCAAATGCCTATGGGCTGTGGGTTGACCAAACTTGCACGGTGGGAAAGAAAAGTAGGTGTGCAAGTTACTCAGCCTTCGGCTTTGCTGCGCACACTAATTTGTCCTTGATCTCTATAGATTTAAGTTTCCAATGTGCAGAAAGACTCTGTACTGACAGCCAAATTCACATAGATTCTGATAAACAGTCTTTGTTTTCCACGATATGCATTCAATATATGGCAGCCTATATACGTCTGGACCTTGTCCAATGTAAGGACTGCATGATCTAAGATCAGTACAGTTCCCATGATGCTATGGGGCTTGCCAATGAATACCCAGATTAGCTATTCTCCAGAGGAAATCTGTGAAGACAGTTTTGCAGCATCTCCTCTGCACTGCAGAGTGAGCAGTTTTCCATTGTCAGGAACTGACAGACTTAAGAATTGTTGACAAAGGTTCCCAATGTTTGGTTCAGAGATCACTGGTGATTCACAAAGATATGGTAGGTGGTCCCTGGTGCAGAAGAGAATATTATAGACATATTTAGAGAGCCAGTTTGATCTAGTGGTTAAGGTGCTGGGCTAGAGACCAGGAGTCTGTGAGTTCTAGTCCCGCCTTAGGCATGAAAGCCGGCCGGGTGACCTTGGGCCAGTCCCTCTCTCTCAGCCCTAGGAAGGAGCCAATAGGAAACCAGGAGTCTGTGAGTTCTAGTCCCGCCTTAGGCATGAAAGCTGGCTGGGTGACCTTGGGCCAGTCATTCTCTCTCAGCCCAACTCACCTCAGAGGGTTGTTGTTGTGGGGAAAATAGGAGATTGTTGTTTATTCGTTCAGTCGCTTCTGACTCTTCGGGACTTCATGGACCAGCCCACGCCAGAGCTTCCTGTCGGCCGTCGCCACCCCCAGCTCCCCCAAGGTCGAGTCCGTCACCTCCAGAATATCATCCACCCATCTTGCCTTTGGTCGGCCCCTCTTCCTTTTGCCTTCCACTTTCCCTAGCATCAGCTTCTTCTCCAGGGTATCCTGTCTTCTCATTATGTGGCCAAAGTACTTCAGTTTTGCCTTTAATATCATTCCCTCAAGTGGGCAGTCTGGCTTTATTTCCTGGAGTATGGACTGGTTTGATCTTCTTGCAGTCCAAGGCACTCTCAGAATTTTCCTCCAACACCACAGTTCAAAAGCATCTATCTTCCTTCGCTCAGCCTTCCTTGTGGTCCAGCTCTCGCAGCCATAGGTTACTACGGGTAAAATAGGAGGAGGAAGGAGTATTATGTATATTCACCGCCTTATTTATAAAAATAATAAAGGCGGGATAAAAAAATTAAATAAATAAATAATATAATTAATTAATTAATTAATTAATGACCAAAGTCTAGACAAAATGTTAAATCATGCAAGATTTTGGCATTCTCAGCCAAAATCTCATAATATTTCAGGTGGGAACATAAAAATATCATGGGATTAGTAATCTCATGAGATTTCAGCCACATTATTATTTTTTAAATTGATTAATTGTAGGGGCTGTGCAGATGCCACTTGGGGGAGGAACACATTTGTCATGGCGCTACAAGTACTGCATTACTGAACCCTAGCTAATGTAGTGATCTTCAAAAGCTGCTGATGGTGATGTACCAGTCCACATTCTGTAAATGGAAAGGGAGTGCTTTTACAGGGCACCCAAACCTTTATTGAATGACTCATCTGTTTGGGGTCTTTCTCCCTACTTAGATTATCCTCATTTAGATAAAAGACAAAAGCCAGGTAAAGAAGCCTGTCACAAAAGTGAGATGGCATCTTCTGGAGGTTCTGCAATTTGCCGCAATTAACCATCTGCATTGCCCATATATAATGTATTGTATAATTGAGGTTTTATATATTTTAGATTTTATTTTAACTTATTGTATTGTGAACCGCCCAGAGTTCCCCATAGGGGGAGATGGGCGGTCATATAAATTAAACAAATAAATAAATAATAAATAAATAAATATCTGTCTGGACAAATCCTAGGTAGGGAGGACAACTGAATTAATTGGGACTTTGTTTTGATTAATCAGGTTCAGGACTCTGCTCTAATCAGAGCAGTTCTACTGTCCAAAGACCACTCAAAAGCTTGAGCTATTTTTTTTTCCTACTGAAGTCCAGCCTACTCCTTGGCTGAGCACTTTCTATCTACGTATCAGTGTTCAGTAAGAGCAACGGGAAAATATTTCTGCCTTACGGTTACAATAAGAACATGATTGTTCATGTGAGACTGCTGAGTTCTAAATTTATCCTGTCTCTAATTTGTCTGGATCATAGATGCTCTAAGTGTGTCCTATGTATTTAAACTGAACGTGCATTAATACATTACATCCAGCCAAGTTACAAAGGATCCACAGCTGTGTTATGCTGCATAAGTTTGCCATACAAAAGATATGAAAGTAGCACATACAAACACCATTCCCTCCCACCTGACTGATTCCCCCCACGCCAAAGTTTGGAAGGATTAAGTATGAGTCAGCCTGAAAGATTATTACATTTTTGTTCTACTTTTTCTCTAATCTTTCTTCTTAGAAACATATTGCAACGTTCTCCTCACATACGTTATTATCTTCTTAATTGTCCTGGGAGGTAAATCAGGGAGGGAGGGAGGGAGGGAGGGAGAGAGAAGGTTCATCATTGCACTAATAATAATGTGGTCTGGTTTTCACTTAATATGTTGTGTGATGCTGCCAGTAGAGAATATATGTAAGCCAGGGTTGAATTGTTGGGTTCTTGGTGTTCTCTGAGCTTGCTTCTCTTCCTGCAGATGTTTCCTTACCAGGCTAGGTAACATCGTCAGTGCATGGAGCAGTGCTGTTTGCTGGCTGTTTATATGTGGGGACTTGACCTACCAACCTTGATAGGGATATTACTTCTTCCTTGATTGCTTTTTGGGTGGGGTATTGTTTGTTCTTTGATTGTTCTTATTTATCTGGTGCTGGTTCCTGCTTATCTGGGTACTGGTTAATAGGTGGTGTGATGAGGAAGAGTATATTTAGGTATGTTCACCTCTTTCCTTGAACTTAGTTTGCTTCCTTTCTTGAATGGCTCATAGATGGAGCTTATCTTAATTATCTGTTGTCTCTTGATGACTGATTCATCCAAGTGCCATGCCTCTAGGAATTCTGGATCTGACTTGGTCTGAAACCGTAGTTGAACTTGTAGTTGAACTACAGTATGTGGCAGAAAACTGAGAGGACACATCCACAAACATCAACTGGCAGTCAGAAGACATGATGAAAACTCCTTAATCTCACAATACACTGAATTGTGTAAATTCTAGGCTGGGGTGTGGGGGAGTTCTAGAGGATGTTTTCCACACAAGAACCAATTCATGTTCTTGCCCTTTTTCTTAACATATTAAATATGCTATGCCTTTCAGGAAATTGTTGAAGACCTGGTTGACCTCCCAGGCCTTGGGGACAGGGTGATTGTGAAGCCCCCTTTTCTGTTTTGGTTTGCTTTGGTTTGGGTCTTTGTCCTTTGCTCTTCTGGTCTGTTGCATTTTTCTTTTAATAAGTTGGTTTTTGTTGTAAACTGCCCAGAGTTGTTTGGGAATTGGGTGGCCAAATGAATAAATAAAACAAATACATAGGCTGCAAAATGCTTTCTGATAGATATGGCTAGAAACCTCCATTGGGGTAACACCTTAAATGTAACTGGACTCAATGTGGCATAATTCTGACTAGACATGCATAAGATTACATTGTATATTTACCCCTGAGGAAGTCTCTTAACTCCGTATGATGTACTTTTATGGGGTACACATGGTGGATATGCACACATGGGGTACATATCCACCTTCAGTTGTACTCTGAAATTAGTTTGTTATCGTAAAACAATAAGCTATCTTTTGAGGTTTTCATCATTATTTCCCATGCCAGGTGATGAAGAAAAAAATACAAAAAAGAGAAGGAAGAAGAACAAAAAAAAGTGTGCAAATAAGTGAGAAGAGAGAAGGTTCGTAACTGGATCTCCTCCATCATGAGTGAGTCATGATAAATTTTATGTAGCAATCCTAGTTGCTCTCTGGTTTTGACAAACAGCTTTCTTCTTCCTTCTCTTTGTCTTTATTTATCTCACATACAGAGTAGCAAATTCAACCATGTTGATGAAGAGTTGATTCAAACTAAATGACCCCTGATCCAGTACCACTTCAGCTTTTGAAGGTACCCCTTAAAAGTTCTAACATTTGCTTCTACAGGTCCAATATTAATATGATAATTATAGGTAGAATCCAAACTAAGTTACTTGCCCTTACCTTTTAAAAAAATAATATAAATTAAATTATGTTTTAACTTTTTACATTAGCTTCAGTGAGACCTTATTGCAACCAACCTTTTCTCCACCCAGCTCTGTTTATGAGGAGTGGGAACTTGTAGGCATCCAGAAGTTACTGAACTACTATTTTCAGCATCCCAGATCATAGTCTTTGCTTGGTGGGAGTTGGAGTCCCTTCAGGAGGATCATAAGCTCCCCATAGTTATTATATCGTAGTATGGTAGAATTGAGACAGGCCATTTAGGCCATCAATTCCACTTTCCTGCACAGCGCAAACCTCCAAATCAGTGTTTCTCAACCTTGGCAACTTTAAGATGTGTGGACTGGCTGGGGAATTCTGGGAGTTGAAGTCCACACATCTTAAAGTTGCCAGGGTTGAGAAACACTGCTCCAAATGAAAGCATCCCTGAAAAATTTAAATCTTTTTGAAGGATCCCATGAAAGAAACTTCATCACCTCCCCTGGTAATTAGTTCTACAGTTGAACTGCTTTTATTGTTAAGGACTTTCCCTAACATTCAACTACTGTATAATCTACCTTCCTATAATTTAAGACCATTATTCCACCTCTGACAATCTGAGACAACAAACACTGGTTGATCTTGGTATTTTTCTGTGTGACCTGCCTTTGGATACTTGAAAAGTGCTCTTATCTCTCTCTTTAGTCCTTTTTCTCAAGGCTAAACACACCCAATTCCTTCAAGTCTCTCTTCAAAGGACTTAATTTTCTGGACTCCTTATCACCATCATTGCTTTCTTCCTTCCTGTTCCAGTATGCTGTCTTATGGAAAATAGAGAGAATCTGTACTGGTGTGGTATGGTATTATATTATGCCATGTAATTTGTATTTGTATAATCCATTGTCCCTTTATGGCAGGGGTGGGCAACGTACGGCCCGCAGGCCATATAAGGCCCACGAAAGCAATTGGTCTGGCCCGCAGCAGCGGGCACGGCAGGGGCGTGGCAGGTATGGTGGCAGCAGGCATGGTGGGCATGGCAGCGGGTGAGGCGGCAGGCATGATGGGCATGGCAGGGGGTGCGGCAGCGATGGACACAGCGGTGGATGTGGTGGGGGCAGGTGCGGCGGCGGGCATGGTGGGCATGGCAGTGGGCGTGGCAGCAATGGGCGCAGCGTCTGACGTGGCGTGGGCAGGCACGGTGGTGGGCATGGTAGGCATGGCAGCAGGCCCAGCAGTGGTGGGCACAGCGGCGGACGTGGCGGGGGCAGGTGCGGCGGCTGGCATGGTGGGCATGGTGGGCGTGGCAGCGGACGTGGGCTCGGGCTCTGGCACAGCAGGGGCAGGCATGGTGCCGGGCGTGGCGGCCCCCCAGTGCGGGCAATTGGCTCCTGCCCGCAAACCCCGCCCCTTCCGAGTGATTGGCTCCTGCCCACAAACCCCGCCCCCTTCTGCGCGATTGGCTCCCGCCCACAAACCCTGCCCCCCAGCCCTCAAGTGATGTTATAAATGTCAAAATGGCCCTTGGCATAAAAAAGGTTCCCCACCTCTGCTTTATGGCAACAGTTTACTTTGTAGCTTTGGTAAAATCACAGGTCAGTTGCTTTTCTTACTTCTAACACAGTGCTTTCCATAGTGCCCCTGTTGGTGACACACCAGCGGTGGCGCAGGGGGGGCGCGGCGGTGGCGTTGTGCATGGCGGCGGCGGCAGCCTCGCTAAAACGTGGAAAAGCTGATGGCGCGCCGCTGCTGCCGTGCACACAGCCGCCGTGCGCGCCCCCGTGCCGCAGCTTCACGACACACTAAACTGTGTTCTAACAAATATTATAAAACTTGGTTTGTAAGTTTGAAATATTTCAATGGAAGCTCCTGTAGCTAAGCAGGGATGACCGGTAACTAAATGAGTGACTTCACTTCTGTATAGTCAAAATTCTGCAGTGGACCTAGCTCTCACTATCAAGTCAGGATATGGAAAAAGAACATAAGTTTCCCTCTACCAGCACCAGTTTTGAACTCTGAAGTCCAGACTTCGTCGTCCTCTGCCAAAGGAGAGTGCAGGGCTGGCTTTCAAGAGAACTGTAAATATCACGGACGAGCAAACTGTAAACTTGTCTTGCGCGTCTAACAAGTTGAAAAGGAACGGAAGGCATTCCAGCTGGCACCATTGCAAGCCTTCAGACTGCAGTAATTTATTCAAGGTAAAAGGAAGGAGAAGGAGCAGCAAACATGAGCAGCAACAGCCTGTGTTTTCCACTGCAGGGTGCTGGCAGACAGCAGATCTCCAGGCTTCCTACAGCCAATAAAGCCCTTAATAAAATCATACTTGCTTGCTTTGTAGCTGAAGTTGTTCATGCCATGAATCTCTAGGAAGCCAAATCCAGGCCAAGCGTGTAGTCCACAGCAAACTGAGCTCATCGGGAACTTTTGTGTGGTACCATAAGTAGTATTCCTCAGGTTTCTCTGCTTAGTTTATGCCTTGGACTGAACCATTTTCAAGACAATCTCTCTCTCTCTCTTCTCTCTCTCTCTCTCTCTCTCTCTCTCTCTCTCTCTCTCTCTCTCTCTCTCACACACACACACACACACACACACACACACACAAATACACCAAAGAGTACATAATAAAATGGTCAAGATAACTGCTGAGGGCATTCCTTTCCTAGACTATCACTCTAATGCAGTCTTTCTCAGCCTTAGCAACTTTAAGATCTGTGGACTTCAACTCCCAGAATTCCCCAGCCAGCCATGCTGGCTGGGGAATTCTGGGAGTTGCAGTCCACACATCTTATAGTTGCCATGGTTGAGAAAGACTGCTCTAATGTATTGTAATTAGTGAAAGAGGAAGTGGTCAGAGGCATCTCTGAACTGCTGTCAAGAACACAGCTCCCTATCCCACCTAGCTAAAAATAAATAAATAAATAAATAAATCTGCCCTAATACTGCAAATACCATTTTAATTTTCTCCAGTGCCCCGAGGAGCATTACATCGGGACCATTAAAATGGTGGTTGACTTGGTTTCCAGAAGATGTTGGGGAGTTCCCTGGAGATATTGAAGAAGCAAAACCTCTGGATTATAGAGGCAATGAAGGCACTGGATAAGGCTACATCTGAGTGGCCTCTCCTTATTTGCTAAACAAGGGGTATTCTCTCCTATACTGAGGAGCTGTGGGAGATGAAATGACAGAAGAGTCATCTAAAACAATGTGGATGAAAACAAGGAGCAAATATGACTGGACATGGGCATAAGCTCTGATTTGAACCTATAAGGTAAAAGGTAAAGGTTCTCCCCGCACATTTGTGCAGCCGTGTCCAACTCTAGGGGCTGATGCTCATCTCCGTTTCTTAGCCGAAGAGCCAGCATTGTCCGAAGACGCTTCCACGGTCATGTGGCCGCATGACACGTGCAGAATGCTGTTACCTACCCACCGAAGTGGTACCTATTCATCTACTTGCATTTGCATGCTTTCGAATTGCTAGGTTGGCAAGAGCTGAGGCGAGTGCGGGAGCTCACTCCGTCACGCAGGGCTAGGGATTCGAACCTCCGAACTTGCGATCTTCTGATTGACAAGCCTGGCGTCTTACCCGCTGAGCCACTATACCATGATGGTATACCATCATGGTAAGAATGGTGAAGTACAAAACAGAGATCCACAAGTTCAAAGAAATCCCAAATTATATTGCAAGGCATTATCCCAGTCACCTCTTTGGACTCCCAGCCAGTGTCCAACTCCAAGCTAATGTGGATGATTTTTGTCTGCAAAATACTAGGTCAAAAGAGCATCCTTCCCCAAAATGGTCCAGTTCACTTAAAAAAGTATTCTTGAAGGGCAGTCTGCAGATCCAATAAAAGGGAAGAAGTATTGGGGTGAGTTAGTTTGAGACATACGAGCTGGACTGAAATGATCCTGTGTTTTGCACAGCAGCACAAGGGCTTAAACTGCAGTTGCTGGGCTTGTGATCAGTGCTAAAACAAGTTTTCAATTTGCCATATTATTTTTTTGCCATTGTGTTGCTATGAACATGATTAGTCTTCTCGAAACGATAAACTGGGTTCTTTCACAATCATACTTTTGCAACTGCAGACATTATCTTCAGGCTTTCCAGAGTGGATAGCACTATATAGCATGAGGAGAAAGGAAGTGGTTTGTTGCTTTTGGCAGAAAGGTTAAATATTCTTCTAGGGAAGAGAGAGCTGGGATACTTCCAAAGTGACTTGAATGAATTCTGCTGCAAAGTCTGAGACAATATTTTGATTCCAGGCCTACAGCAAGGCCAGATGGGGCAGAGGACATGCTCCTTTAAAGATGCCTTTCACTTCAGCACAATTGATCCTCTGCTTCTCCAGGGAGTTTTTTCTGGAATGAACTATTTTATGGTACCCTGAGCAACAAAGAACAGAACAGAACAAAACAGCAGTAACAATAACATGGAAATTACTCTATAGCTATGCTTCCACAAGGAAGCAAACACCACCTTACACCTAGCTGAAAAGTCCATTCAGGCGGGACAGTTTGCCAAAGGAGTACTGGGAAGTTTTTTTTTAATTTTTATTTTTTTATTTTATAAACATATTTATATCCCGCCCATCTCCCCCGCAAGGAGGGACCCTGGGCGGTTCACAACATACGTTTAAAATCAATAAAAACATAAATATTACAAAAAATCAATAAAATATCTAATATAATTTAATCCTAAAAATGGCAGTTCTTACTATCCCGTGGTCGGAAGGTTGGTCAAAGTAGATCTAAGCCAGGGGTCGGCAAACCACGGCTCGCGAGCCACATGCGGCTTTTTGGCCCCTTGAGTGTGGCTCTTCCCCAGGCAGGCGTGGTGGGCGTGGTGGGGGCAGGCGCGGCAGCGGCCGTGGGGGGGGCAGGCGCGGGAGCAGCATGGTGTGCGTGGCGGCGGGCATGGCGGCAGCAGCAGGCGTGGCAGCGGCTGTGGCGGGGGCAGGCGTGGGAGCGGCATGGTGTGCATGGCAGCGGGCATGGAGGCAGCAGCAGGCGTGGCAGCGGCATGGTGTGCGTGGCGGCGGGCATGGCGGCAGCAGGCCCTAACTGTGCGCGATTGGCCCCCGCCCGCAAACCCCACCCCCTTCCACGCGATTGGCCCCCGCCCGCAAACCCCACCCCCTTCCACGTGATTGGCTCCCACCCTCAAACCCCGCCCCCTGGCCCTCGAGTGATGATATAAATTTTATAAATGTCAAAATGGCTCCTAGCATAAAAAAGTTTGCCGACCCCTGATCTAAGCGATCAGCCAACCCCAAGACTGGCTATTTCACTCCCCTCCCCAAGCATGATGGCAAAACCAGGTCTTTAGTTTCTTTCTAAAGTCCAGGAGAGAGGGGGCCGATCTTATTTCAGTTGTGAAGTTTGCGTGAAAATTTAGACAAACAACTGAATAAAGCCTTCTGAAATAGGAATCCAGGTGGAAAGGTTTAACTGTATCCTAGTTTAGCTTCATAAGTCATGTATTTTAATCTAACTGTAGATTTTTGTGCCATTTTGTACGGTTTTCATTTTTACATAAGAAGCAGCAGCCTAATAATGAAGACGTGTGGAGTTATGATTTTCAAAGCCCCAAGAAGCTCGACCAGTGCTTGAGGATTGTGAAAGGTATAATTCAAAACATCTGGAGAACACCAGCTTTCCTATGCCTGCATCTGTTGGTTGCTGCGTTCTTTTTCATACAAAAGGTTAATCATTTCTCTTTGAAACAAATATAGTAGAGCAGTTAGGCTTAATTGGGTAGGACAAGCATACTTCCTTGTCTGGCCCTGCTTCCCTTCGTGTTTTCTGGATTGCCCCACACCATTAGGAATAGCTTTTGAAATTCACGTGGCCACAAAGATCATCATCACTGCAATTTCATGGGGAAATGTTTACTTGGGTGGCTAGCAAGAGTTAACAACATAAAAATACATAAAAATAAGTAAAGACCCATAAAATAACAGGTACAATAACTCACACACCACATACTAATGGCTCCTTCAACAACCTGGCCAAGTCCAAGTAATTATGAAAATCCTATTCATAACAACCATTAGCCTTCTACCCAGTGATGAACAAGGAAGGAACAAACAAACAACATACAGAAAACTAGCAACAAATCCAAGTTATGTCCCCCAAAAGGAAGGTTGCTTGTCTCTTTCCTGAAGACACCCCTACATTATGGCTCCTCTGGCTGCATCCTGACTCATTCCAAGGGCAAGACAATGTTAGTTGTCTGGCTTAGGCAGGGCGTGAGGTTTCTGAGAAGATTTCCCAGCTAAGAATTAGAAAGAGAGCATGCATGACGGGGCTACAGCTGAGTCTTGTTCTGCACTCAGATGGGACTTTGAGGAAACGAAACATCTAGTCTCTGCCCGAGCACAGCCAGTGATGACTCTCAGTGCCCGGTTACTTCTAGGCCGCCCTGCCTATGCCACGTGGCACCCTGTGTAGCTGAGCACTCCTTGCTCGCTGGCATGCCACACAGAGGTAGCAGGATTCCCTTGGGCTGGACGGACAGGACTCCATTGCCGGTCAAATTCACTGTGAATGGGATCAAGAGTGTGGGTTGGATGCTGTTGCTTGGATCTTGGGTCAGGATTCCTGAGTGCCTTAGCTTGCTTCTCCTCCTGGCTCGAAAATAATTCCTCAGCTTGGGACAAAACACTTGTCACAAGCATTCTCAGAAACACTCGTCGATTGACTTCGCACTTTACATTTTTAGCTGCACTTTTGAAAATGTAAAGTGTATAGCGGGCCACAGAATGGAAACGTTTGGGACCTGGTGAGGAAAATCAGACAAAGTACATTAACAACTCTCTATGCTTATTGTGGCTGAGTCACAGACATATGGAGAGGTGGGCATATTTAGTACATTTTTCCAGAACTAGAAATAAATTATACAGTGTGCAGAAATTGTTCCTGTATAAGAGAAAGAAAGCTTAGTTGTCAAGCCCACACCATAGATGTGAGAGACTCCAGTCAATTAAGATGAGAGGAGATGTAAGTAATATAAGATGTAAGTGGTAAGATAGACTCACACATCTGCACGCAACCCAACAGCCAGAAAAGAACCCGATCAAACACCGGATAGCTGGAGCTAATTTATATGGGTTAACATCTCAGAACAATTCGGCAATTGTTCTACAAGACAAGGGTGGGGAATATATAGGTGGAGGCTGTGAATATTTTAGAGGACCCTCTTACCTTTCTGCTAAGAATCTGAGTATCAGTTGAACCTGAATGAAGAAATAAGGCCTCTGAACAAAATAACCAAATATCTGACAGCCAAATGTTAAGGAAACATCTTTGACAAATATCACTGTGAAGTGGTGAATAATGGAATGAAGAAGCAAATCCTGTTTTTCTAATTTACCAATGAGAGTACGGCTTGGTTTCTGTTCTTGATAAATCATGCTCCATAGTTGGGCTTTGGAGATATCTTTTTAAGGGAAAAAAGTGTGTCTGCATGTGGATTGGCATGTGGTGGCTTCCCCTCTACACTGTTCTCCCCTCAAGTGTAATTTGCAGTGACCCTGTTGTATGTGATTTATTTCACACCTTATTTCACAATCTGTGTAAGGTGGACTATTATGGAATTAATTCCATAGGAAGAGAAGAGCAGAGGAGAGCTTTTGGAAACTTTTGAACAGAGCTATTGAGCAATAATGCCTAGGGCACTTCCACATGAGGGTTTTGTACCACTTTGGGATTGGCTCGGGAGCTCTCTAATCTCACCACGTTGGTTATGATAAAGAGCTGAGTTTATTTATGTCTGACACAGCCCCACAGTTTTTGAAATCAGAGCAAAGCTTTGGGATTTTTTGTTTTCTTCGAATGGCTGCAGCTTTGCAGAGCTGCTTTTTCTTTTTGGTGCCTTTGAGTCAATGTTGACTCCTGGTGACTGCCTGGACAAGTCCCTGCAGTTTTCATGGCAATATTTTGGAAGTGGTTTGCCAATGCCTGGTTCCTAGGGCTGAGAGAGAGTGACTGGCCCAAGGTAATGTTAGAGATCGGGCTTCAACCAAGCACATCTCACACAAGCTTGAAGGAGGAGGCAGCCTCTGCTGTAACCTAATCTTACTTGCTTTGTATGGGAGGGGCTGAATCCCTGTTTCCTGTTCCCTTCTCTTTCTCTTTCTGCTCGGATCTCCTACCAAGGAGCATGGCAGCTATGGCTGCTGCCGTGTGTTTCTCATACTTCCATCCAGGTGGGCCACATTAGAAGCATGTGGTTCATGTCAGAACCAATTGCTCGCACGCATGGACCGTTTCTACTAAGGAACTGTGAGTTACAATAAAATTGTAAACTCTTTTTCTAAATGTAACTTTACATTAACATGTTTAAGTGTGTTTATTTTGTGTTTTGAACCGATTAAGCCTTGTGCAAGTTTATGGGAACGCTTCTACTCTGCTATATACTAATAAGAAGCTGCGTGGATTTCTGGTACTACCATCCCAGAATTCCTTCAGGTCACCCAGCTGGCTTCATGCTTAAGGTGGGACTAGAGCTCACAGTCTCCTAGTTTCTAGCTTGGTGCCTTAACCACTACTCCAAACCGACTCTCTTTGCAGAGCTTCTAGATAGTACATTTTCCCACTGGTGGGAATTCTAACTTCTCCCAGTGCTCAATAGTATCATGCAGCTATGGTTCTCCTTCGACAAGTATTCAAGAAGGTAACAAATTTAAACATAAAACATAAAAAGTTAAAAGTTAAAAGTAAGGATTAAAATTACAACAGAAGCGATGCTAAAATAATACAACAATGAAAAGTGTGGCAAAAGAGATGCATCTTCACAAATGTTCTAACCGTGGAGAAAATGGGGAATAGAGGCAGCCCCTAAGGCTGAGTGTTCCATAGCCTTGCTGCAACACAGGAGAAAGCCCGCTCCAGAAAGCTGGGCTGTGACAGTGGGGCATCTCCAAAGGGCTTCCCCTGCAGGAATCAGCAACTGATCAAGCTTGTAATTGAAGAGGCAGCCTCATAGATAACCAGTCCTCAATCAATCTTGGGCTTTAAAAGTCAATGCCAGCATCTTAAATTTTGCCTGATGAACAACTGGTAACCAGTGTGGATTTTTCAGTAAAGATCTGACATGATTCCAGTACCTTATACTAGTTAGTGGTCTGGCTGCTTCATTTTGCACCAATTGCAACTTCTGGATATTTTTCAAGGGTAGACCTTGAAACCTGGCCACCTGGCGTGGTGGCTCAGCGGGTACGTCGCCAGGCTTGTCGATCAGAAGGTCGCAAGTTTGGTGGTTCGAATCCCTAGCCCCGCGTGACGGAGTGAGCTCCCGCATTAGCCCCAGCTCTTGCCAACCTAGCAATTCGAAAGCATGCAAAATGCAAGTAGATGAATAGGTACCACTTCGGTGGGTAGGTAACAGCGTTCCGCGCATGTCATGCTGGCCACATGACCGTGGAAGCATCTTCGGACAACGCTGGCTCCTCGGCTAAGAAATGGAGATGAGCACCGCCCCCTAGAGTCGGACACGGCTGCACAAATGTGCAGGGGGAACCTTTACCTTTACCTTAGACCTACACTGAGTGCATTGCAGTTGTTAAGATGGGATGTAGCCAAGGCTTGGATAACCAGAGCCAAATCTAACTGGTTCAGGAAGGGAAGCAGCCACGGCATTAGATGCAATTTTGCAAACGTGCTCCTTCCCAGTGTTGCCGCTCTGCAAATCCAGTGACAGCTAAGGCTCAAGAAACAGTCCCAAACTATAAACTTGCTCTTTAAGAGGGAGGGCAGCCCATTCCAAAATAATATGAATACTATCCCATAGTCCAGTTTTCTACTTAGTGACTGCATTTCTATCTTGTCTAGATTTAATTTCACTCATTCATTCAGCTCTGTAATTAGAGCCATTGATATAAGTATCTGGTTGCAAAATTGTCAGTGCCCTATAATTTCTCTGCCACAGTTTACAGGGCCTTTTAAATGAAATAGAGGCTTCTGGCTTTGCAGCTGGAAAGCTCTGCAAATCCATAGTAACTCTGATTTATTTTTATTTTTTTTTACAAATCATCGGATGCATGGGGAAATACAGAGGGTGGGGTTAGCAATTTATTTTATTTCCCTTTTGTATGAAGTGGGTAAGTGTTTTCTATAATTTCAGGAGCAGAGGTAACTCTCAGGGGATGAAGCCCTGCTTGAATAATGTACCTTACACTCTTCTGTTACTCATCCCTAATTTGACTGAGATTGTCAGCTTGATTCAAAACACTGATTTCTCTCAGTTCAAAACAGTATTCTGACTTGATACAGTTTGATTTGATTCAAATCGCAATTCAGTTTAGAAAAGAAGTATTTGTACATTCAACTCTGACAATTCCATTCAAGGAAAAAATAAATTTGGAGCTTCAGCTGAATTGTCTTCAACAAAATTTCTAAATCAAGTCTTCACAGAGTTTCAGTGAGCATTGATTGATTTTTAATGGGAAAGCATGCACACTGATTGGCCCATGATATTCTTTGTGTCTTCTCTATGCTTCAGGATTAGCAGAAGTAAAAACAATTGCAACTTAATTTTAAGAAGCATAGTGAGTAACTGGATAGTAAAAAGAGTGTAGTGTGAAAATGCCCCTTATCTTATCACATGTGTCATACATATAATACCATATACACATAGACAATGGCACAACTAAAGGGCTAGCCATGTAATAGTCTTACATGGCTAGCCCTTTAGACCAGCCAGGCCCATGTAAATACTTCTTACATTTATTTTAGTTGTGAAATATACATGTAATATTTCTCTTCTCCTCCAACCCATCAGAATTTCAAATAAAATAAAAACAGATGAAGTTGTCTGTATGTTGAGCCACAGTTAGAACTCTTTGCTAACAGTAAATTAAATAAATACTCTTAGTTTGCTTAGTTCACATGTTCAGATCACTTAAATCATAGCACCACCATAACCTTAGGAATTAAATGGAGATTACTGATGCTGCTGTGCTGTTTAACACAGTCACTTGGAAATGAGCACAGGTGGGGGCACTTTTATAAATAAAAATGGTAACATTAACACCTTTAATTATGTATGTGCCTGACCGAATGTTCCTTGATTATAAAATGTATGTGTATGTGGGTGAGTTAGTTAAGAGATACTGCACTGAATACTATGACTGTTGGTGAACCTTGGCATACCCATGCCAACCTATGGGCTGGCACCAAGTATTTTTGCTGTTTGTACAATCAACTGCCAATCTGTGTAGTCATTCGGAGCTACTCTTCAGCCACAAGGCCCTTCCTCTACCTCAGAGCTTTCCAAACTGTGTGTCGCGACACGTTAGTGTGTCGGCTGCAGTGTCTGGGTGTGTCGTGGCTGCTGCTGCCTCTGAGCCCTGCCAGGATTCCGCGCAGGTCCTAGTGCCTGCCTTGTGCCTTGCTGCCTCCAAACCTGCCCTGCCAGGATTCCACGCAGGTCCTAGTGCCTGCCTTGTGCCTTGCTGCCTCCAAACCTGCTGTAATTCTGTGCAGGTCCTAGTGCCTGCCTTGTGCCTTGCTGCCTCCAAACCTGCCCTGCCAGGATTCCGCCCAGGTCCTTAATGCCTGCCTTGTGCCTTGCTGCCTCCAAACCTGCCCTGCCAGGATTCCGCCCAGGTCCTTAATGCCTGCCTTGTGCCTTGCTGCCTCCAAATCTGCCCTGCCAGGATTCCGCCCAGGTCCTTAATGCCTGCCTTGTGCCTTGCTGCCTCCAAACCTGCCCTGCCAGGATTTCGCTCAGGTCCTAGTGCCTGCCTTGTGCCTGGCTGCCTCCAAACCTGCCCTGCCAGGATTCCGCACAGATCCTAGTGCCTGCCTTTTGCCCTGCTGTAAGAGTGTGTTGCAAAATGATGCATGTCTAAAAAGTGTGTCACCAACATGAAAAGTTTGGAAAGCTCTGCTCTACCTGATCCTTGCACACAACAATTACATATTAGGGCAATCACCTTCTTAGGCTAATACAAGGTCACCAAATGGTACACTGGTTCTCATGGGCTCCACAATCCTACTTCAGGAAAAAATATAAACTAAAAAACAGGGGGAAGGGAGCTTTAAAGTTCCCTAAAATAAATGCCAGGCCCTTCCCACTCCATCTGAGAGAAACACAGCAGCAACAGTTCAGTAGCGATAAAAGAACTGGCTTTAAAAAAAATCCGAGACTGAAACACACACATACACATAAATAAATGGTTCCTTTAATTGTTTATCAAATTCAGGAAGGAAGTGGAACTGAGACAGAGAGATCCGAAGTTGCTGACCCATCATATGACACTCCTTTTCAGAAACAAGAACCGCAGTCCTCCCACGCAGGAAGCAACCAGGAAGGCCTTGACGTGAGCTGAGGACGCCCGAACCACACCCTGGAGGTGGCAAGTCCATCCAAATTGTTACCAGGAGATTAATAAAAAGCACACATGAAATTGATTTCAGAGCGGAGGAGGAAACATCTCTTCTTCGCAGCACATGTCTGTGACCTATGCCATTCTGAAGCAATACTTCAGTGTATTTCTTAAATATTCTTAGATAGTTTCAGTATTATTTCCATAGTCTTATCACATTCATTTAAAACAAATAAGTAAAATGATCAGATAGAGAAATTCCAGGATGTGGCTTTACATGTATGCATGTGCACATACATACACATACAAATCTTATAACACCTTAAGAAATCTTACATGCCTAAGCCAAATTGCTAATGTAATTATTGAGAAATTAACTTCCACCCCCAGAGCCAATTCAGGTCTATTAGCAGATGTGGTCTTCTGCCTATCCTACGTCCAGGTTTATATGACATTAACTTCAGTTTAAGACACTCCAAACACCCTCAAGATGAGTTTGAGAGGTGACACTCAACTCTGCTTGACAGAAGAACTTACTTAGTGATACAGGAAGCTGACTTAGGATTAGAAGGAGGTGTCCATTATGGTGGGCCTTGGCTCACAAGTCATCAGAGGTTTAGGAAAATTTAAATATAGTAGGTTTCCTTTCATTATCCTGGCTATTTGTCATGAATAAAACCCAATGCAGCTCTTTGTAGGTCAGAAGTGATGCTATATGTGGAAAGTAAACCACTCACTAGATAGTAGAATAGTAGGTAATTCCTGCTGAGGTAGGAGTGTTTGCTTTATGTAGCTCAACAAATATTAGCCCAACAAGTATGTTGTATTTATTGTACCTATGGGCAAATTTATTCACCCTGTTTATGACCTCCGGAACAAAGGCTTCAGAACAATAATTGTTTGCCAGGTCTACAATGGAAAAGGGTTACTGTGGGGAATATATCTTCCTAAAACAGAGAGAGAAGATTGTCCTGATTCTGTCTTGTGCTTAATATTTATGTATCTAATTTATTTATTTTATTTTCTATCCCGCCTTTATTATTTTTACAAATAACTCAAGGCGGGGAACATACCTAAATACTCCTTCCTCCTCCTCCTATTTTCCCCACAACAACCACCCTGTGAGGTGAGTTGGGCTGAGAGAGAGTGACTGGCCCAAGGTCACCCAGCTGGCTTTCATGCCTGAGGCAGGACTAGAACTCTCAGTCTCCTGGTTTCTAGCCCGTTGCCTTAACCACTAGACCAAACTGGCTCTCACCCCATGTCAATTTTTACAGAACTGCAAAATCCTAAAAAAACTGGATTCCCAATGCTTAGTCTGGACTTGAAGAACTGAGCAGTTATCATCCTGGACCTAGTGGAGCCAAGGTGGGCATCTACAAAATATTATCATGCATTCAGCCTCTGATGTGGTATAGTCCTCTCAAGGGACTCTGTCGCCTGAGATGTCATGTGGGGTTTGTGTATTATATCAACAGTATTCCTTGTATGAAAGGTATATGTTCCTTTGGAACATTACAGATGAAAAGTGGGGGGGGGGGTCAACAGAAAGGTTACATAAAGGTTAGCCTTCCTTCTGGGAATAACTTTTAGCTTAACCTTTCTGAAATGAACATTTGTCTTACTGTATGTTACTTCTTTATTTTCAATCCTTCAAGTTAAATGTCTAGATTGGCTGTTGGTCACATGCTTGCAGGGGTGTCTGTGCAAAGATGGTGGCCACAACCATGTGATCAAAGCGCGTGAAAAGCGGTGGGGCTTCAATCATGCAGTCACAGCAGCTATCTTGACTCTTTTTTACCCCTCCTGTGGTTGGCCCTGTCTGCTTGGGATTGTGATTTTCAGACACTGGAGCATCAGTGATATTCTTGCTTAAGAGGTAAAATCTGACAGATTTGGATTTCACCCAATCTAAGCTTGGCTGGCAACTCTACTAAACCCAGGGTAACAGCAGTGGGGCTGATCAAACATGAGTAGTACAAAAAATGTGTAGACAGAAGCAGACTTGCTACCAGTGACTGCACTTCAGTTGGTTGATGGCTGTACAAACAAAGAACAGAAAGCAATAAAGGTGATAAGGATCCAGGAGCACTATTTCATAATAACCCTAGTACTGGTTATGCAAAAACTGTCTTTTGTAGTTGACCAGGGACAACAAGTTCCTGGCAACCCCTTTAGGGAAGGATAATGCTTCCCCAGGACTTTGATGCTAGAAGAAAGCCACCTCCAGGCTGTGTGATTTTGATCTGTGATCAGGGACAGCAGGATCACAAATAACCTAGAGACATGGCATATTTTAAGTCTTTTATTGCTCTCTGCACAAATTTTCCATTGCAGAGATAAGTAATCTTTTTCCTAGATCAGACTCATCATCATCATCATCATCCCCATATGTAATAATAGAATGCTGGCCTTCATATGTGATTACATACTTTTTAACTCATACTCATCGGCGATCACTCGTAGCCGAGTAAGTTTGTCTTCCAAGGGTAAAATTTTAACAGTGGATCCGTAACTATCACACATGGGTTCCAGATGGCAAACCATGGCTCCAAATAAGAAACCATGGCTTGGGACATTCAGGGCACATTGTTCTTTCCCTCCATAGGATAAATCCAGTTTGGTCTGGAATGAAGCTAAAGTCAGATTTGTTGTTTTAAGTTCCCACGTAAAATGGAGCCTGGAGTTCTCCAATCCTTATTATAAACAGGGACATTCAAAATAGTATCTTCAAGCTAGCCCAGCTTATTAGTCACATTACTCAAAAAGCTTTCTTCTGATCA
The DNA here is from genome assembly GCA_023362775.1 of Charina bottae. Classification (NCBI taxonomy): domain Eukaryota; kingdom Metazoa; phylum Chordata; class Lepidosauria; order Squamata; family Charinaidae; genus Charina; species Charina bottae. The sequence continues at coordinate 2,891,058 of JALMGJ010000022.1, forward strand.
TTTTGTTTTGGGAAAATAGGAGGAGGAAGGAATATTAGGTATGTTCGCCGCCTTGAGTTATTTATTTTTATAAATAAATAGTTTTTTTGCACAGAGGAAGTGTGAGCAAAGGTAGCTGAATCTGGAGTATGAGGTGATAGAATACTCCAGAAGATTAGATGCTCAGTGTTGCAGCTCCAATGGGTTCACAAAATAAAGTTTATCACTCTATATTTATTAGCAAAAAAAAAAAAAAAAGTTTGCCATGGCTGAGTCATATCTCTGAGACAAGATTTGAATCAACTTTGCATCATCTTGAATGCTGTGAAGCAATTTGCCCTTTCTGCTGAATGGTTAAATCTCAAGGGAAGCACATGAACGGGTACATGAGGGCCAAGGAATGAGAAGGGAGAGCTCTCTCTCTTTCTGCACTATTGGGTAAGGAACCAAAACAAGGAAGCCCTGTCACTGAATTCTTCCAAAGGTTATATTAGAGCCAGTTTGGTCTAGTGGTTAAGGTGCTGGGCTAGAAACCAGGAGTCTCTGAGTTCTAGTCCCGCCTTAGGCACGAAAGTCGGCTGGATGACCTTGGGCCAATCACGCTCTCTCAGCCCTGGGAAGGAGCCAATAGGAAACCAGGAGTCTGTGAGTTCTAGTCCCGCCTTAGGCACGAAAGTCGGCTGGATGACCTTGGGCCAATCACGCTCTCTCAGCCCTGGGAAGGAGCCAATAGGAAACCAGGAGTCTGTGAGTTCTAGTCCCGCCTTAGGCATGAAAGCCGGCTGGGTGACCTTGGGCCAATCACTCTCTCTCAGCCCTGGGAAGGAGCCAATAGGAAACCAGGAGACTGAGAGTTCTAGTCCCACCTTAGGCATGAAAGCCGGCTGGGTGACCTTGGGTCAGTCACACTCTCTCAGCCCAACTCACCTCACAGGGTGGTTGTTGTGGGGAAAATAGGAGGAGGAAGGAATATTAGGTAAGTTCGCCACCTTGAGTTATTTATAAAAATAATAAAGGCGGGATAAAAAATAAATAAATTTGGGATTGTTTAGAGGATGGGTGGCCCTGAAGGGTTGACCCTGAATTCTTGACAACAAGCAGTGGCAGCTGATGAACCACAAAGGCATTAAAAATGCCATGACACACTTAAGAATTCCTTCTTTCACAGGGTTACAAGACTGATTCTTATACAGGGCAGGCCCTACCATGAGACACATGGAACCTTGCGCAGAACTGGCCCCAGGGCTGTCCATGGGGAATCAATGAAGCCATATATCATATGTCACGCAACAAGTCAAACTCAGATACTTCACAGTAATATCTTTTGTGAGTATGGTTTTTAAGAGGGAAACAACTGATGTAAAGACAGTAATTAGAAACAATTTCAATGCTTATAAATATGTTGATGCAATCATCACCTGAGTACAATGGGAGAGAAATTAAAGCTATGTTTCCCAATATCATTTTTACTGATTTTTCTCTTTTATTATATGTTATTTTTCCTTTATTTTTTTTTGTCTTTTCCCTTTACATGTTTATGTGCATCTTTCTTTGGAAGCATGGCAAACATTAATGATACCAATATTAATATGATGTTCAAAATTTTATAGAGAATCCTAGTTATTTCTTAAGATGACATAATGCACTTAGTTCTATACATTTAATTAATTAATTTTAAATTATATGTTAATTATAAACTCTTTATTTACTGATATTTTATTATCTACTGTGTCTCTTTCTATCTTCTATTTTTCTTTTATGTAGCTATTTATTCTGTTCCTTTAAATATTCCAATAAATAAATTATTTTTTTAAAAATGAAGTCAAATAGAGAGCACAACCAGGCAATTGGAGCCCTGGATCTTTTTGCATGTGTGATGTACATGACACACATTAGAAGTAGTGGGGTTTTGATTGCCCAGCCGTGCCCACCATTTTGACATCATTCCACCTCCCGCACACATCTCTGGGTGGCCCCTCTACCCCCCCCCCAAAAAAAAGCAGCAGACATTGTTGAGTTCCTGCTGATTGGGAGGATGGGAGATGGTTCAGGGCTTTCTCCCAACCTCCCCCCCTTCTAACTGGAAGGAGAGAGAGGCAGAATGCTTTTTTCTGTTGACAAAAGCAGGAGGCTGGAACTGAGCCTTGTATCACCACATTCCCTTTGCCTGTCTGCTGGGGACATGGTTGCTCTCCTGTCCTCTGCTTCTTGGCAGTGTTTTATCTGACCTCCCACATCTTGTTCAGGCAGAGGGAAGAAAGCAGCAGGAGATGAGGAAGAGGAAGGGACTTGGGCATTATAACAGGCAAATAATTTTGTAACCTGAACAATTTTGGGGAACATTTCTCCAATCCATGGTGAGAACTATCACTTTTGACTGATTGCTACTGAATGATTTGGAATTTTTACAAGCTCCCTGAAAGAAGAATATCTTGGCCACATGTAAGCCACTCCTGGCCCAAAGGCCAAGTGTAACTCCTGGAGGCTTTGACTGTAATCCTGCTCCAAACTTCCTCCTGAAAACTTCCTACTCAGTTCACCTGGCTGGATTAGCAAGATTGGAAGAGATAGGAAGCATGTGGGAATGATTATTGCGCTTTGCAAAATCGTATTAGCAATAGTTTGAATATTTTGCAAAGAGAATGAAAGTTTAAAGATATTACTGTGATGGTGAAGTACACATCAAAAACTTAAAATGTATAATTCTATAAGGAACTTATAGAATTAAACCTTGATTTATCAAGGTTGGAACAGTGTTACAAAGATGGCTTTGTTTGTTGGGAAGAGAGTCCTACTTTGGAATTAACATCCTGGGTTACAGTAAAGGTGTATGCTCACTTTTAGCCAGGCCATTTATCAACATAATGGAAATGGAGACCAATATGATTCCATATGGGCAAGGTTTAATTCAAAACTGAGTTGCTGTTATAGTTCTGTTATACATTTACTTTGTTCCTTTTTTCTATGTTTTACAATTTTCCATGTGTTTCCTTTTTTTCCCCCTTTGGATTTTGTTGGCCTATACAGTATTGCCTTTTAGAAGTTTGTTTATTATTGTAGTAAAATTAAAAGTTATTGTACAAGCATTTTTTTAAAAAAGGAACAATCGTTCTTGCACATTTCCCTTTCACTGTAAGTCTTGATCTCTCCACAACCACTAAACTATGACTCAGATAGTAAAACAGTGCAATGGGCTCTCCCTGCACACCTTACCCCCAATTAAATTCCACTCAGCTGAGCAAACACACATGCATACACACGGATGCAAGTGCATGCACACACATACACGTACATACTGTATACACAAAGAGTCCTGGAGCAGATTGTAGCTGTTTTAAAAGTTTATATTTAATTTTCATGACACTTTCATGCCACAAAAGGGGAACAAGGTCTCCGGCATTTAATGTATGATTAAATACACTAATTTAATCTCCCCGTTGGGGGAGTTGGGCGGTCATATAAATTTAAATAATAAATAAATAAATAATAAATGATGGTTGCATCTGTACTGTTCAGGAGAACGTTTGTAGTGTTTTCTGTCTCGGGTACCAAAATGACTTGGCTGGCAGAAAATACTTGGAAGGATCAAGGGTGCCATCGGTTGTTCTGTCTCAGACGTGTGGCAGCAAATGGAAAGCCAATTGTCAACAATGGCAAGCCAATGCAAAATAATGAGTATATAAGAATATGGTAACTTAATATCATTTAATATTATAAACACAGTTAAGACTTGTCTATGAAGGTTCTCAGTCATCCAGGTGGAATTGTCTGTAGCTTCTCCTTGGATAAGGAGTGAAACGTTTCCACTGAGAAAATAGAAATCCAGTTGACATGATTCAAGCTACAGACAGTTAAGACTTACATGTCTGAGGCCGGTAAGCCCCCATTAAACAGATCCCAAAGGGCTTCCAGAACAGTTACGCCTTTTCAAATTTCTAGAAGGCCATGAAGACCCTCTGGGGTCAAACTGTTCCAGAGGAAGAGGCTGCCACAGAGAATGCCCACTTCTGGGCCCTTCTCACCCCACCTCTCGGTAGGTGGAGATTTCCAGCAGGCATCCTTTGTTTGCTCAGAAAGCATTTTCAAAGTGAGAACAGCAAGTCCTAAATGGGTTTACTCAGAAGTAAGTCCCACTGAGTTGTAGAGGCTTATTCTATGGATTCTAGGAGTGTAGCCTGAGTTACCCAGCATGCCGAAATGGAAGAAAGCCAGAAAATGAACAGAAAGGAAAAGATCTCCTTTGAGCCTTGCATGCTTTCTTCCTTCTCCATAATATTTCTTCCTACTATTTACTTTAAGTATAAACATCTGTATAAATGCAAATGAGGATTGCAGATTTTTGTGTGTGAGTTTTATATCACCATTGTTAGAAGTCCAAATCCAGTGGCAGGGATTCTTCAGCCCCTCATGACCTACTGATCACAAGGGGGCAGTAGGGTGTAAATAGAGAGCTAAGAATTTATTCTGAGCCCCCTCTTTGTCTATCACGCTATGCTGCCTGGTCTTCCTCTAAGAAATTGCTAATCTGAGGTCACTTCCTTCTTCGTAGGCACAGGTGCCCAGAGCATGTGCCCTTTCACTCTTCTCCCAGGAAGATACAGTTAGCTAGGTGTTAGGCTTTGCCTATCCCCATAAAATATGTCCTGTAAATAAATCTCCTTTCGTAATAGCTACAAAATCCGCTCCATTAAAACAGATGTGTGTGGGGGTGGGGACTGATAAAAGTGTCATGTTGATGTAAGCTCTGCCCCATTTGTATGTGCATTGTGACCGGAGATTTTTAGGTGGAGAAATACTCAACAGTTTATAATCCAGTATTATTTGGATTACCATTTATCCTTTCAAAGAAATCCTAATGACTGATGTTAAAAAAACAGAATGCATGTATTCATGAGGTCCACATTAGCTTTCATAATTTGTTGCTACTAGGGACATATCTCGATCCCCTACATTAATTGCTGCACCATGTATAACATTCTGATTTTAACCCTCTTGCGATCTTGTTCTTATTTATGTTTAATTATTTAAGTGTTTTAAGTGGTTTTATAATATGTTTTAATTGTTGGTTTAATTGTATGCTGCCCAGAGTCACCTTGTGTGAGATGGGCAGCCATATAGATTTGATAAATAAATAAATAAATTAGTGATGTACGCTGTTATGGATTCTAGTTTAATAACACACACACACACACACACACACACACACACACACAAAATTGCTTTTTCTGAGCATAACCTCTGCCCTTTCTCATGCTTTACTTGCTGTAGAAAAACAGATAAGGAGCAACAGTTGTTGGAAGAGCTGATATTGTGATCTCATAGAATTACTTTATTACTACATCCCAGTCAGTGAAGTGGGACCAATGCATAGAATTATGCTGTTTATTATTTATGCTTTTCCAAATGCACACATGAGGATTGAGGTGACTGGCAGAATAGAAACACATCAGGCTCATCACCCAGAGTTCGTTTCCTTCCTCATTCCAAATAAAGATCATAACAGACCAGGATACTGAATGTGTAAGTGATAAACCTCCAGAATCTGGTATAAACACAGAGGCTGTGTTTTGTCTACAAGTGTAACATCTTGCATTCTTGCAAACCGTTGCCTGGCACACAGCCTCAACTTCCCCTTCACCTCATATTTTTGGCTCAGCACCTTTGCACTATTATTATCTGTGAGATGATTCTCAGAACTTTTAGTTTCCTGTTGCCTCATGCCAGTGCACACATAAATTAAAGCACATTAAAAACTGTATTGCTGGTTAGAAATATAGGAAATCGCTGTATGTCATTCAGAATGTGGTCCATCAAGTCCAGGTCCTCAGGTAGTATCTTTCTAGAACCACACCGTTCTAGGGAGGGTTTTCTAAAGGGGTTTCTCTTCCTGTACTACTAATCCTATTGACTGAAGAGATCTGCATGCAATTTTCATTGGTACTTCTTGCCTAGGGTCCATAAACATCATGAATGCCTTCTTTCTTTAAACAGATGTTCTCATATCAGTTTAAGAACATCTAAAAACGTTTTACTTGCATCCCTCTTAGAAGCCAACAGACCAAAATCCATTCACTGCAAGCAAATACATTTAGGATCTACTTGCTTGCCCTTCTATAGAGAGGCTTTTTGAACATGTGCCAAGCTGGCACAGTCTCTGCTGAGAGTATCTGGGAACTGAGGTACATCATTATCATAGCACTGGGACTTTAAATTGTGGCAGTTTGAAGGAGGACACATGTCTTTGCCTCAGATATAATGTACTGATAGTTCTTTGTTGCTTGCCAGATGGCATCAGCTGCGTCTTCCATCTTCCATCTAATCTGACTACAGCTGGCATGGACCAACTAAAAATGAAGGTCAAGGTCCCTGGACTCTCAGGAGTAGCTTTCAACCCCCAGTGAAATGGCGCCTTCCCCATCTGATACTTTCCAAAATAGTCTAACTACAGTTCCAATCATTCCCAGCCAGCATCCTCAATACCCATGTTGGCTACGAGAGCCAAGGCCTGTAGCAAAATCTTGTGGGTAACGAGCTGCAGAAAACTGAGTGCTCTGATAATAAGATGCCCCAGATCCTAAGCCCTCATATTCCTAGATTCTGATTGATAGTAATTACATTTTTTACCAACCCAAGTGTTATCTTGCGTGTAGGAGTATCAATTTCAGATTCAGCCATTGACAAATATATGTACAGCCTAACATTTTCACAAAAGACTGCAGAACTCAACCAGCAATCAAGAACGGTCCAAAATGCAACATAGAAAACATATTAAATTCAGAGAAGCAGTCAAAAACATAGAAAACATATTAAATTCAGAGAAGCAGTCAAAACACCTCAAACCAACAAAAAACAAATAAAATCAGAGACACAAAAATGTGTATATAGAGAGATTAAAATAATCCATTAAAATGCAGCAACTGATAACAAATAAAGGACAAGTCTTCTCACCCACTCCAACCGCAGAGGAATGCCCCCAAACGAGGGGCCAAGTGTGTCTTCCAAGGGAAGGAATCCCAAAGTTTGGTGTGACTGCTGAAGGGATCCTTTCTCACATTCCTATCAAATGCTACCCTGTATTGTGAGGGGGGACAGCCGAGCAGAGGCTTATCTGCAGATCCTACTGTCCAGGCATGCCCATATAGGGGAAACTAAGGCAACAGAAAAAGAGGCCAGCAGGAGATAAAGCGGCTAAATGCTATCACTGATACCACAAACATGAGCTCACAAGAACTCAGAGAAGCAATTCCCGATAGACAACCTTCACAAACTGTTGCCCAGCAGGTCACAGAGAATCGGAAGCAACTGACTGACTCAACAACAACAGCAACTTACAAGCCAGGCAGAGGTGGCCTTCGGTGGCCATGACTGTGGGGTAGAAGTCCCACCCCATTTTACATGCATGGTGTACGTGATGCATGGAATCGCAGCCACCATTTTGACCATTTTGACACACACAGACCCTTTCCACACACTCCTTGTCTTGCCTGAATTAAGTTTTGCTTATTATACCCTCGTCCAATTTTCTACCATCTTTGAACCCTTGGACCAGTGTTTTTCAAAGTTGGCAACTTTGATGTGTGGACTTCAATTCCCAGAATTCTGGGAGTTGAAGTCCACACATCTTAAAGTTGCCAAAGTTTGAAAAACACTACTTTAGATTGTGACAGCAAGAAAAGAAAGAATCAGGTACTATCAACATACTGGCTATTCTTAGAATTTCCCAAATCCCTGTTCAAGTTATTGAACAGTAGAAAAGATAACTTTCCTTTACATCTGATAAGCACATCAGTTCTGATTGAGCACTGCTGTTTTTCTTCCCTATTTATTTCAGTTTTATTTGATTTGTGTCCTGCCTTTTCTTTGGGACCTCAAGTTGATTGGGGGATCTCCTGCCATGTTATTGGCTTCCAGGGCGAAGGGTGGACTCACCCCTTAGTGTAACTGATCATAAAGCAACCTTTTAACCATTGCCACTCTCGCTCCAAACACATGAGAGGCCCTCCGAACAGTCACTCATGCCCTTGTCATTTCCCATATAGATTACTGCAACGTGCTCTACCTGGGGCTACCCTTGAAGAGTATCCGGAAGCTTCAGCTGGTCCAGAATGCAGCTGCATGGGTAGTAAATGGAGTCAGATATTCGACACATGTAACACCGCTGCTACGTGAGCTGCATTGGTTACCGGTGTGTTTCCGGGTGCAATTCAAGGTGCTGGTTGTCACCTTTAAAGCCCTCCATGGCATGGGACCAGGGTACCTGAGGGACCGTCTCATCCCGACCACATCTACCTACCCCACCAGGTCATGCAGAGAGGGTATGCTTCGGACCCCATCAATAAAAGAATTCCATCTAGCGGGATCCAGGAGGCGTGCCTTCTCTGCGATTGCACCCGCCCTGTGGAATATCTTGCCCCCAGAGGTGAGACGGGGGCCCTCGCTCCTGGCCTTCAGGAAGTCTTTAAAGACCTGGTTTTGCCACCTTGCTTGGAACGAAGGAAATAACACTTCCTCCTAGTGGTGGTTAGCTTAGTAATACCCTCCTTTTAAGAACTTACCATCTTTGGATTTTTCTATGTATTATTATAGTGGATTTTAGATGTATAGGTTTTAATTGTTTTTATAATATTATTGTAAACCGCCCAGAGTCTACTGTTGTAGAGATGGGCGGTGATAAATTTGAATCATAAATAAATAAATAAATAAATAAATAAATAAATAAATAAATAAATAAATAAATAAATAAATGGGTGACTGTTCAAAGGGCCTCTTGGTCTAGGAAAGGACGTAACTAGCGCACAACACAAAGTTGGCTAAAGGCTCTCCTGGCCACGACTGCCGCCTGCTCTTCAAGCAGGAGTCGTGAGTCCAAGAGGACTCCCAAGTTATGTACCGGGCCTGTCTGGGGTAGTGCAACCCCATCCAGCACCAAAGATGACAAACTCCTAGATACTGAGGGGCCATTAATCCACAGCCACTCCGTCTTACTTGGGTTCAGCTGAAGCCTGTTGTTCCCCATCCAGGCCCCCACAGCCCCCAGGCACCTAGAGAGGGCGGTCACAGCATCACTTACTTCACCTGGGATGGAGATGTATAATTGGGTATCATCAGCATACTGATGATACCTCATCCCATGGTGATGGATGATTTTGCCCAGCAGCTTCATGTAGATGTTAAAAAGGAGCAGAGAGAGTACTGAACCCTGTGGCACCCCACAAAGGAGGGGCCGTGGGCCAGATCTCTCGCTCTCTATCAACACTGATTGGGACCGGCCCTGGAGGAAGGAGGTGAAGCAGTGCAGAACCACGCCGCCCACCCCCAACTCTCTGAGCCGACCCAAAAGGATACCATGGCTGATGGTATCGAAAGCCGCTGAGAGGTCAAGGAGAGCTAGGATGGATGCACTGCCCCCATCCCGCTCCCGCCAGAGATCATCCATAAGTGTGACCAATGCCGATTCCATCCCATATCCGGGCCTGAAACCTGACTGAAAGGGGTCTAGATAATCCATTTCATCTAGAATCCTCTGGAGCTACAATGCCACCACTTTCTCAACCACCTTCCCCAAAAAGGGGAGGTGGGAGACTGGATGGAAATTGTCCAGTATAGTGGGGTCCAATGATGGTTTCTTGAGGAGGGGGTGCACCAGTGCATCCTTAAAGACCATCGGCAACACCCTCACTCTCAAGGATGTATTTACCATCGTCTGAACCCAACCACACATTCCCTCCCAGGCTGCTTTCACCAGCCAGGAGGGACATGGATCTAATAAACAAGTAGTGGTGTTAACAGTCCGAAGGATCCTATCTACTTCCTCAGGCCCAACTGGATCAAACTGTTCCCAGATAACAGAGTAAGTACGTCCCCCAGGTATCTCACCAGACTCTGACTCACGCTTGGAGTCCAACTTGGAACGTATCCGAGCGATTTTATCCTGCAGATGCTCGGAAAACACCTCAGCACGGCCCTGTAGATGGGTTTCTAGATCTCCTTTTCCCAGGAGTGATTGGGTGATCTTAAACAGGGCTGCCAGGCGGCATTCTGCGGATGCAATAAGAGTGGAGAAATACTGCTGTTTCACCACTCTCACCGCCACAAGGTAGGTCCTAACCGCGGCTCTAGCTTGTGTTCGGTCGGGTTCGGTCTTTGTCTTCCTCCAGCGGCACTCTAGACATCTTTTAATCCTCTTCAGAACCCTTAGCTCCTCCGTAAACCACGGGGAGTATTGGGTTCGATGGGATAAAAGAGGTCGCACAGGCACAATCCTGTCCAAGGCCCTGGCTGCCTTCCTATTCCAGGCTGCAGCCAGGACCTCCGCTGGACCGTGCAGCAGATCTTTGGGTATAACCCCCAGCTCCCTCTGAAACCCTAACGGGTCCATTAGTCGCTGGGGGTGGACCAATCAAATGGGTCCTGCCTCCCTGCGGAGTGGAGTGGCATAAGAGAATCTCAAGGCTACCAGGGCATGGTCTGACCATGACAATGGGGATAGATCTAGCTCTCCCCTCAGATCATGTTGCCACTGCTCTGACAAGAAAACCAAGTCCGGAGTGAGACCACTGTCTCAAGTTGGGTCTCGAATAATCTGGGACAGGCCCATGGCTGCCATGGTAGCCATGAACTCCCGAGATGCTTCCGAGGTGCGTCCCAGGGATGGCAGGTTGAATTCCCCCAGAACCATAAGCCTGGGGAACTCCATTGCCAACCCCGAGATGGCCTCCAGCAGCTCAGGCAGGGAGGTTGCTATGCAGCAGGGAGGCTGGTACAGTAGCAACACCCCCAACTGTTCTCGGGAACCCAACTTGAAGAACAAGGTCTCACATCCAGACACTTGTGGAGCAGGGCCCCTGAAGGCCGTTAGCGATTCTCTGATGACAACAGCTACCCCTTCTCCCCTGCCCTGAGGTCTCGGCTGGTGCCATACTCGAAACCCGGCTGGGCACATTTCCGAAAGAGGAACACCTCCCTCCGGACCCAGCCAGGTTTCGGTAATGCACGCCAGGTCTGCCCCCTCTTCCATAATCAGATCTCCAATGAGGGGGGCCTTGTTGTTAACTGACCTGGTGTTACATAGCAGCAGTCGGAAATCAGGGCCCCCAGAAGTCTGCTGACCAGGGCCTGGGTCTGAGCATGGAGGGCTGGAACACGCCACCGATATTAAACATCGGGGGCGTCTTCCCCTTAGATGGCCCACCCACCAGCTCCCAACATAACTTCCCTGACCCATTATCACCTCCATCACCTGTCCCACCCTAGAACCCCCAGAGTCTCCATGTCCATTAGACCCCGATCCTGGACTCCAAAGATCCCTGGTTAAGGGTAGGGATCCCACCATTCATTCATACAACACTTACACCCTCAAACAGTTGTAAGGCGATGGTGGGCTCTTCAAGTGCACCAGCTCGTGCTCTCGGCGCTATCAGAGCCCAACCCACCACCCATAGACTCACTCACTACACTCATTCACTGTGGACCCCCTCAGCCTCTCTCACTGGTCAGGGGGAACACTCCTTTCACTGCTCCTCACCCCCAGCCTCTCACTCAGGGGGCGAGTGTACACATGCAATCCATCCTAACACACGAATCTCTTCTCAAGTCTCTCACTCTTGAGAGAGAGTACCATTCAACTTAGAGGGACCCCATAAGCCAGATGGTATTGGGACGGTTGGGGAAAGGAGATGGGGGATGGCCAGTCTTAATTCCTAAGTCCTCTGGTGCCACAGTTCAGTTCTTTAAAATAGTCCGGTATCAGTCAGGTCCAGGTCTCCAAGGGCCTGCGTCACCAAAGCCCCTCCGCTGCCCAGGTCCACCATGGGAGTCAAGCCTGTCCGTTGTCTCAGGGCAAACAATCCACCACGCCGTTCAAATTGGCTCTCTACGGCGTGAGTTGCTTCGCCATTTGGTTTGCTGCATCGTTAGTAGCAGCCAGTGTCTGATAAAATCCGCAGCCACCAAGGTGGTTTGGCGTCTGCAACTCCAACTCTACATCCTCGGTTGCAACTCCACCTCCACCGCGTCACCGACTGCCTCTCCAGCTCCACAACTGCTGCCTCTCCAGCTCCACGCCTGCTGCCCGCTGCATAAGCTGTATCCAAGCCCCCCCACCTCGTCCAGGGGGGGCTCCAGCAGCGATTCCAATAGCTGTTCCCAGCAGCAGCTCCGATCGCAGCCGTCCTGGCAGAGAAAGGCCTCAGCTCCGGCTGGACACACCCACGCCCCGCCAAGGCCCGCCGCCCCTCACTGCTCCGTCCAGGGGGTTCTATTCTGCCACACAACAGCCCCCTCAGGTATGGGATTATCCACCCCAAAAACCTCGCTCCAATGCTGGGGCCAAAATTTAGCGCCATTTAGCTAAGTTGGAGCTCACCCCTCAGAGCAGCAAACGGCGGTCGCTCGCGGTCGCCATCTTGAAATTAAAACTAGATCTTCTTTCATTTGCATCAAAACAAGGGATAAATTCATATCAATCACTTGAGAAAGCCTCCTGGGAGTTCTTATAACATGATAAACAAACGAATCAAAACATAACCTGAAACCAATGTCCTTATACTTGACAAAATCTTGTTATGACTCCATGGCATCAAGTCTGATTTACTCCACTATATACAGTAGAGTAACCAAAGAGGTTATTGAACTTACTGCTGAATAAAATGTGATTAGGAATAACATTTTCTGGTCTATTTATAAAACATTACATATAATTATAAAATAACATACAAAAAATTATATAGCTGTCTATTTTGAGTTAGAGCAAGAACATTGATTAAACATCTGATATTGTCAGACTCTATCTAAATCCAGCCTGACCTGGATTTACAATAGTTGGAAGATCAAACTGTAATCTGTGGACCAAACTAGCTGTTAAAATCTTAGCATCCACATTTATCAAGGAAATAGATCTATAATTAGAACACGCATAGCTGGATTTTTGCCTGGTTACGGACTGGTCATTAAAACTAAAAGGCAAGGATTTATTTATTTGAAAAAGCTTCACCATACAGTATACATCCAGCACAATTCTAATGTAGTTTAAAACAAATCAAGATTTTGTCCAGGCTTCACCCATTTCCTGGCCGTACTTTCAGAGGGGGCCATGACACCCAAAAGACAAGTGTGGACCTCAGCTCCCTGATAGTTGTGCACCCCTGATCAACCAGATCCAACACAGGACAAGATAGGAAATAGAGGGGGGAAAGCAGATTCAGGAGAAAAACAAACCAATCACCAAGAACAGTAATTTAAATCCTTCAAATCCACATGTATAATTCCCAGTTCAGATACCATGCTTTTTCTCTGTCTCAAATACAATGAGCAGGGTTAGCTATATATCCACATAATTAAAATAATGTACTTCTTTAATTGGCTTTTAAATCAAGAAGATGTTTTGGACTATGATCGGGGATTATGGGAACTTCAGTCCAACATATCTGGAGGATACTGGTTTGAGGAAAGCTGGGCTATATCAGTAAAGTCTCTTTGGCCCATTTTTTGAATATAAGAAATAACTTGCTAGATTAAACATCTAAATCCTGGGTGGAGAATAGGAGTCCTTCCAGATGTGATGCATTCATCTTATCTCACATTGGCCAGAATAACTCTGGCAGATGGGAGCTGCAGCTCTACAACATCTGGAGGGGCCACTACCCACTGCCTATCATAGATGCATTGGTGGCCATTCAAGTAAACTGATAAGCAGGATACAGTAGACAGCTACCTCTTCTTGTCTTGCTGTATGAGGTAGAAAACTAGTTTCCATCTAATCTACTTTACCTGTTTGATGTGGAAATAAAATTGTGAGTAGAGAAGTACTGTAAATGCCACTTGGAGTTCCTGGAGCAGGGGTGGGCAATGTCAGGCCCGCGGGGCTACCGCCCGCAAACCCCACCCCTTCCACGCGATTGGCTCCAGCCCGCAAACCCCACCCCCCAGTGCTTGTGATTGGCTCCTGTCTGCAAACTCCGGCCCCCGGTCCGCGGAAATCCCAGAAACCCCGCCCCCACCCACCCCGGTCCCCGGTTATAAATATCCAAATGGCCCTTGGCAGAAAAAAGGTTCCCCACCCCTGTCCTAGAGGGAAGGCCAAATATATGCAAAAAAAAAGTCAATCAGTCAGTCACCAACAGTGATCCTCCTGAGCAGTTTCCTAATCTGGTGCCATCCATATCTGTTCCTTTACCCTGAAATATTTAACCTTTATCCTGGATATTTTGCCACTCTAAATGAGAGAGAGGCAGAGAGTGCGTGTGTGAGAGAGAATAATTAGATCAACATATTGGTGAATGGAGAAACTGAAACAGGCCATTTTCTTAATCTTCAAAACCCTTGAAAACATGCTGCATCCTTTTTTATCTGTGCCTGAACAGAATAAAAATGGTTGAAAAGAGGAAGAAAACCAAACCCAGGCCAAATGTGAACTTATACGATAAGTGCTTTTTTTAACTGACTTCCTCAGTGAGGAAGTTACATTATCATGGGGGGAGGCTTGCTTTCCATGGGTCAATACTATTACACCCATTTTTAAAAAAAAAAATCAAAGAACCTAAATTCTCTAACATTTTGGGAAACCTATTTATCCAAGTGGTGAGCAACGTAGTGCTCTCCAGTTGTTTCGAATTAACACTCCCATAAGCCCTGACCAATCACCACATTATCTGGGATTTATGGGAGTAGTAAGTAATTCAGAGTATCTGGAGGGGACCACGTTGCTTTGTACTGCCGTACTAGTGTAGCTTCATTAAAATTATCATCCAAAATTACTCATTAGGTTGAGGTTTCTGGAGGATGCCAGGTGGGGACAGACCATTGAAACAGAATGAAATGAGCATACCTATTTATGGTAGGACTTTAAATCAATGATGCTAGAAGGAAAGACCAATTATTATCCTTGGAGAAGTATTAAAATCATTATTAGTCTCCTTTTCAAATGTTTTGGAAGGCCTTGTGTTCTTGCCCTTTTCATTTCTGTCATCTATATTTATCAATTTGAGTAAACTCCGAGAGACAGTGGAGGACAGGAAGGCCTGGCGTGCTATGGTCCATGAGGTCACGAAGAGTCGGACACGACTAAACGACTGAACAACAACAAATATTTATCTAAAGTACCCAGCTCACATTTGGAAGGGTTAGCAGAAGATAAGAGCAAAACAAAGCACATTTTCACATATGACAGTAAAGGCACATTTAAGTGCCACTTGCAGGACATGTGTAAAGTTTGTTCATGTGGAATGCAAAGCAGAAAAGGACTGTTTTTAAATGGAAATTAGACAACGCAGGAATTATAATTGAGTTACAAAATATGAAAAAAGAAAACACACACACTGCTTTGGAAGCATGGATGTCATCAGTGGCCCAACGAACTTGTCTCTTCCAGGGATCTGAAGGTGCTTCCTCCATAGTGTGGGCTTTTGCTCTTTCTTCCACGTCTTTCCACAGCTCCAGTCATCACACTCACTTTACACATTGTAGAAGGTTTGGACCTTGAGCTGTGTATTAGCCAGGGAAAGGACACCCTTCAGGCAGCATAGCACTCAATAGGCAAACGGTGGCATAAAATGGCCTTCTTAGCAGTGCATTTGAGGAGAAAAGGGGCAAAAAGGCACAAACTTTTTTTTTTGTAAAACAAATATAGGGAGAAACATCAATCAAACAGTCAATTTGGAATGGAAAACAAGAAGAAAAGGTTCATTCATTGAAGTAAAGTTGCAGAACAGGTTTTAAGTCTGGTTAGGAGGCCTAGCCAGCCACCCAAGCAATGAGGCTGAGGTAGAATTTATAACTATTTTAGCAGAACAGATCAGGAAAGGATATTACACTGATCTTCTTTAACTCTCTTCAGTTACCAGATCTTTTTAATCCATTAGGACAAGGACAAAGAAGTTTAGCAGATATTAAGAGGTGCAAGTTAGAACTGCTCAGACACTTTGGGTTGTTCCAGGGACTATGTCAGCTTAGTGAAAGACAAGCCAGAACAAAAGGCAACACAAATATTTGTATACAAATTATTCACAAAAAGTTTTCAATGGGAGCTGAAATAATATCTCCTGTTTCTTGGAATCCACTGGAGATATAGTACAGATCAGTAGCTGCACTTCAAGGGGAACCACGTGAAAGAGAAGGGCTGAGTCACCACCCAAGGAATAAAATACATATCTAAGACTGTAGGTAAGCCACAGCAGAAGAATAATTAACTAGGTTTTGGGGATCCTGTTAGTTCTAGAAGTGGAACACATTGGACTGAAGGGCAATTAACAATGTAGTACAGGAAGACTTAGAGTCTTTAACATGAAATTCATTTTATGAAGTCATTTATATTACATTTACATTTATAATAAATGCTATCATCGTTAATTTCTTGGGCTCCAAGATCACCGCAGACGGTGACTGCAGCCATGAAATTAAAAGATGCTTGCTCCTTGGGAGGAAAGCTATGGCAAACCTAGACAGCATATTAAAAAGCAGAGACATCACCTTGCCGACAAAGGTCCGTATAGTTAAAGCTATGGTTTTCCCAGTAGTAATGTATGGCTGTGAGAGTTGGACCATAAGGAAGGCTGAGCGCCGAAGAATTGATCTTATCCCCATGTTATCGACCCGCCCCACCCGGTCATCCAGAGAGGCCCTGCTACGTACGCCATCAATTAGAGAATGTCATCTGATGGGGTCTAGGAGGCGGGCCTTCTCTGTGACAGCGCCCACTCTATGGAACAGCTTGCCCCCAGAGTTGAGACAGATCTCCTCCCTCCCAACCTTTAGGAAAGAGCTGAAGACCTGGTTCTGCCGCCTGGCATGGGAAGGAGGAAGGGATAGTTCCTCATGGAGATGGCTAATCCCTTGATTTTAATGTCCTTCTTTTAACGAATATCTTATCCATCTGGATTTATAATTATCTTTATATTATTTGTAATTTTATATATAGATTTTAACTATTGTTATCCTGTAAACCGCCCAGAGTCCCTTATTCCGGGAGATGGGCGGGGATAAATTTAAATAATAAATAAATAAATAATAAATTGATGCTTTCGAACTATGGTGCTGGAGAAGACTCTTAAGAGTCCCTTGGACTGCAAGGAGGTCAAATCAGTCAATCCTAAAGAAAATCAACCCTGACTACTCATTGGAAGGACAGATACTGAAGCTGAAGCTCAAATATTTTGGCCACCTAATGCGAAGAGAGGACTCACTGGAAAAGACCCTGATGCTGAGAAAGACTGAAGGCAAAAGGAGAAGGGGATGGCAGAGGATGAGATGGTTAGATAGCATCACCGATGTAATGAACATGAATTTGAGTAAACTCCGGGAGACAGTGGAGGACAGGAAGGCCTGGCGTGCTATGGTCCATGGGGTCACGAAGAGTCGGACACGACTTAACAACTCAACAACAACAACAACAAAATCATTGTTAATAGTGGCTGTGGATTAACGGCCCCTCGGTTTCTGGGAATTTGTCATCTTTAGTTCTTGATGGGGTTGCACTTCCCCAGACAGACCCGGTGCGTAACTTGGGGGTCCTCCTGGACTCACGACTCCTGCTCGAAGAGCAGGTGGCAGTTGTGGCCAGGAGGGCCTTTGCTCAACTTCATGTTGTGCGCCAGTTGTGCCCTTTCCTGGACCGAGAGGCCCTTCGAACAGTCACTCATGCCCTGGTTGTCTCCCATATAGATTACTGTAATGCGCTCTACATGGGGCTACCCTTGAAGAATATCCGGAGGCTACAGCTGGTACAGAATGCGGCCGCGCGGGCAGTTTTAAGTGTACCAAGATCGACACATGTAACACCTCTGCTCCGTGAGCTGCATTGGGTGCCACTTTGCTTCCGGGTCCAATTCAAGGTGTTGGTCATTACCTTTAAAGCCCTACATGGCATGGGCCCAGGTTATCTGAGGGACCGCCTCATCCCCATTACATCATCCCGTCCTACCCGATCTTGCAGAGAGGGCATGCTACGGACCCCCTCTATGAAAGAGTTCCATCTAGCGGGGTCTAGGAGGCGAGCCTTCACTTCAGCGGCACCTGCCCTATGGAACATTCTTCCCCCAGAGATAAGACAGATTTCTTCACTCCTGGACTTCAGAAAAAAATTGAAAACCTGGCTCTGTGAGCTCGCCTGGGGCAAGAGGGAAAGTGGTCAAGCTTGGGGATGGCTGATTGCTTGAGCCTCCCCAAATATTTTAAACAGACTTCAGCAGCACGGCAAACCATCTGCCACTTGGTTTTAATTTTAATTTTAATTTAAATTATATTTATTATATTTATTGTATTTTATTTTATTGTGTTTTTATGTTGTTGTATTATTGTTGTGATTGTGAACCGCCCAGAGTCCCTCCTTGAGGGGGAGATGGGCAGTCATAGAAATTTAAATAATAATAATAATAATAATAATAATAATAATAATAACAACAACAACAACAACAACCCTAACAAAAGTCCTTGACATACTTCCCTTCTGATTTACAGGGAAAATGGAACCATGGTGTCTAAATGACTCTGAATTGTCAGGGCTAAACTCCAACCAAATCTCTTGATGGGGATGTTTCCATTCATTGATCAAAAACCAACTATACAAATAAGCAGTAGGAAGAAAATAATCACTTGGCTGTAATAAAATAATAGTTAAGAGGGACTGAGTGGTCTTGGGCAGTTGTTTGGAAAAGAGAATGGAATTCAGAAACCTCTTCCTACTTCTTTTAAAAACCCAAATTTAAATGGTTAGTCTGAAAGTTATCTCCTCTTGATAGCTCATGCTCAAGTCCCAGTGAGAATGGAAGGTGGGTAATACCCCTTCCAAGATAGGATTCCATGTCAAATCTTGTAAAGTCATGCAGACAGGCTTTTGGTTCAGATAAACACAGACCAAAAAAAAAACTAGGAAGGTAAGAAGCTGCCTTATCTCAGGTTAGATCATCTAGCTCAAGGGTCGGAAATGGCGGCTCTTGAGCCAGATTTGGCTCTTTGGCCCCTCGGCTCTGGCTCTCTCTCTCTGTCTGCCGCCCGACATTCGGAAAGCCGGTCTCCGGAAGCAGCGCGAACCCTGGGGAAGTGTAGCCATTGCTGTCAGAGCCCAGAGCCAGCCAGCCTCTGTGTATGTGTGTGTATGAGTGCGAGGCGGCGCTGAGGGGAGCCCACCAGGGAGGAGCGGCAGCGGCGGTGGCGAGAGGTCGCGCTCGATCCGTAGCCGGGCGGCGAGGAAGAGGACGCCGACGCCGCCTCCTCCTCCTCCTCCGCTGGCGGGACAGAAGGAGGAGCGGCTGCCCACCTGCCTACGCCCGCCCTGAGGGGACCCACCCGGCGGCGGCGGCGGCGGCGGCTCCCCTGAAGCGCGCCGCTTGTCATCGCCGCCCGCCTCGTTTCCCGCCCCCCATCATTTCCTTGGCCCGACGCGGGCGGGCGGAAGCGGCAGCCCCGCCCGCGCCGAGTGGCGGTAGCGCGGCCCCACCGCCGCCGCCCTTTCTCTCCGGCTCGGATCCTGGGAAGGCAGCGGGGGGCCTCGCGGAGGGAGGCAAGCAGGCAGGCGGGCGGGGCGGGTGGGCAGCCCGGGCCCACCCCCCTCGGCGCCTGTGCAGCTCCCCCATGCCCGCTCCGCCCAGCCAGACATGCCCCGCTCTGGAGGCCGGGCTCGCCGAGGAGGACCATGACTGCGGCGGCGAACGGGGCGAGCCTGGAGGACTGTCACTCCAACCCTGCTGGCTGCGCCCCCTCCCTCCGTGAGCCCCCCGACCCTCTCCTTAAAGCCTCCAGCTGGAAAAGCTTTCACAATCTACAAAAAAAAGGGGGCAGGGAGGTGAAAGAAGAAAGAGGAGGATTATCTCACGGGTGAAGGCTGACAGAGAGTCAACAAGGAGGTACAAGATCAACCTGTTGCAATGTGGAAAAGAAGCAATTCTCCCCTGCAGTATCTTAGCAAACGAACCAGACCTTCTGTAACTTATTTAAACCACCTCCACAATACCAGAAATTGATCTGGAGAGTGAGGAAACAACAAAGACCGAATGCTTTTTTCTCTAGTAAAGAAGGGGGGGAAATTCGGGGGGGGGGGAGAACCTCGTGTCCAGCGGGCTCTAAGACCCGACAGAAGAGGGGGATCTGGAGGATGCGTGGCAACGATTTGTGCAGCTGGCGGCTGCCTTTCGATGAGCCGCCACTCAGGGCTTGGCAAGGAGGTGGGAGTTAAGCAATAGTTTGCAAGTGAAGTTCTCGCCTGCCCGAGCAGCCTTTTCCCCTGGCGGAGCTGGAAAGCGCTAAGCCGGAAAGTTCCTGATTTTAAACGGAACTGTTTGTTTGGATCTGGCGTGCTGTTTCGGAGAAGGACAAGGGGTGTCTGCGTAGTGTGGAAAGCGTGGTAGGTTCCTAGACTTTTTCCTCATTTCTCTCCCCCCCCCCATTGTTTACTCAGGAGTAGAAGCTGTGCTACAAGCTAGCTCCGATTGGCTCAAGAGACGCGGTTCAGTGCCGCTCGTCTTCGGGGTGGTGGTTCTGGCATTGGAGAGGGAATGAAAGGCATGGATTGAGCCAATAGCCGTGGCGTGACTTGAGGAGCAGCATCTCCCTTCCACGTGATTGGCCCAGCTCCCATCCGCGGGGCTGCTCCGCCTTCGCCCCGAGGTCTCCTGGGAAACCCGTCCCGCTGTACTAAGGGGGCTTGGACCCAGGACCCCGGGCGCAGGACTGCACCTCTTCGCCCGACCTGTTAGCAAGGGCCCCGGGAAGCACAGCCCTCCGCAATGAGCCGCACAGCCCACTTCGCCTCCCCACCTTGAGAGGCCAGGCAGGTCCCGTTCTCCCCCGACCCTCCCAAAATCCAGATTCACCCTCCCACCCGCCCCAATAAGCCACGTGATTGGCTCCCGCCCGCAAACCCCGCCCCCTTCCACGCGATTGGCCCCCACCCACAAACCCCGCCCCCTGGCTCTCAAGCATTTCAAAATGTGCACGAGCATGTCAAAATGGCTCCCGGCATAAAAAGTTTGCTGATCCCTGATCTAGCTCAACCTTCTCCAGAATCTTTCGATCTCTATTTCCCCAAATTTCCAGCTAGTAGGAACATTGGGAATACTATATCCCTACAGGTTTCGGAGGATGCCCTGTTACTGAAGGTAGAGCTAGCTCCATGTTGTCAGCTCCTGATTGTCAGTAGCTCTTCATGTTTTTTTTTTAAACTGGGTATGATGGGAACTGAATTAATGGGATTGTTTACCAGAAACCATAAGCACCACCAAGCTGAAAAATAAAAAGATGTCTGCACATAAACTTCATATCCCACACTTCATAGAGCATAGCTTTCCAAACTGTGTGTCGCAACACAGTTTAGTGTGTCGCGAAGCGGTGGCACGGGGGCGCGTGTGGCGGCGGCAGTGTGGGTGGTGGTGGCGGCAGCGGCACACCATCAGCGCTTCTGCATTTTAGTGAGGCCGCCGCCGCCATGCATGCCGCCGCCGCGCGCCCCCCGCGCTGCTGCCATTGGTGTGTTGCCAACGGCAGCACTTTTGAGAGCAGTGCCATAGAGGAAAGAGGGGATGATGATGATGATGATGATGATGATGATGATGATGATGATGTGTTAGACTTAAAATGTCTCCTAAGGGTAATGATTTAACTGGCCAGCACCTACTTAATATTTGGAAGGGAGGAGACCTTCTTTCCACATTAGAAACAAACTTAAACCAAAATCCTTTAGCAGCTAGGAAGAAGGAAATATTATTAGCTTCTCTATAGCAGTGCGGCTGGATTCCTCTGCTTCCACACCTGGTGTGTGCAGTGATTATTACGTTAGATTAAGACTGAAGCAACCTAAGTTAAGTCTATCCTCAGCATGACACCCACTTTGGGCTACGCACTGACTCCAAGTTCAGTTTGCTCCAAAAATTGTGACGATAAAATGGAGGACAGAGTATTGTGTATGCTCTATTGAACTCTGGAGGACAGATGGGATATAAATTTGTGAGCTTGATTCCTAAGAAATACCAAGATTTTTTAAAAAAACAGTTCACATCCAAATGCTGATACAGAGAAATAACTTCTCCAGGAAAGTTGACATTTTTGTTTCTGTTTTTTCCTCCTTTATCCTCCCCAGCCATATTTTGGAATATTTTGAAGTCTGCATGCTAAGCTTCCCTCCTGGTTATCGAAGTAACAATGCAGAAGCACTTTCTTTGATCACATAAATGGAGATGTGCAAATAGTGATACCTCCAGGGATCATCTCCTTTGCTAGTAACTGACAAGGGTCAGTTGGGCCACTGCCAAGA
The DNA here is from genome assembly GCA_023362775.1 of Charina bottae. NCBI lineage: Eukaryota > Metazoa > Chordata > Lepidosauria > Squamata > Charinaidae > Charina > Charina bottae. Next base: position 2,913,274 of record JALMGJ010000022.1, read on the forward strand.
CATTGCAACAGGTCATGTAGCCAGCACTGAGCTGGATTAAGGCCAATTGATGCCCCAAATGCAGCCCAACAAGGGTGTCCCTCGGCCCTTGCATTGCTTAACTGACAAGGCATTAAGACTCCATAAGTGCTGAAAACTAAAGTTGAGTATGGCAGTGAAAGAGTTAAGGGCATGATTACTAGGGGAAAGAACCCTGTGGTGCCCCCCTTCCTTTGGTGCCCTAAGGTAAAGGTTAAAGGTTCCCCCCGCACATTTGTGCAGTCGTGTCCAACTCTAGGGGCCAGTGCTCATCTCCGTTTGTTAGCCGAAGAGCCAGCGTTGTCCGAAGACGCTTCCACGGTCATGTGGCCGGCATGACGCACACAGAACGCTGTTACCTACCCACCGAAGTGGTACCTATTCGTCTACTTGCATTTGCATGCTTTCGAATTGCTAGGTTGGCAAGAGCTGGGGCGAGTGCGGGAACTCACTCCGTCACGTGGGGCTAGGGAGTCGAACCTCCGAACTTGCGATCTTCCAATCGACAAGCCTGGCGTCTTACCCGCTGAGCCACCACGCCCCTCTCTTTGGTGCCCTAAGCAGGTGCTTATTTTGCTTAATGGTTAATCCAGCACCTGTTTCATGGACATCCAAAAGCTGAGAAACAGCCGTCCACCAGTCAGAGAAGGCTACTTTATCAAAAATGGATAATGGGGTTGCAGGGGGATGGAAGAGACTTGATCTCATAATCCATTTGCATGATAGAGAAATGCAGAAATCCAAAATGTGCCATGGTTCTTCTGATCTACTGCACAGAAACCCAAGGTCCAATTCTCGTTCAGAATCACAAGCAGAGGGAGAAAATTGAGAAAGCTTTTGAAAACAAACCAACAAGCCAAGCTTCAGTTGGTCCACAGTGTTTGCATTGTTTTACAGCAGTACTTCGTCTGCTGCATTGACTCCCATTTGGTATCCCAGCTCAGTTGAGAATGGTAGTATTTACTTTTAAAGACCTTGATAGTTACCTGAAAACTGCTTACCCTGCATCAATCTGAGTTCCCAGAGCTATCACAGAGAAAGGGAAGGTGGCAGGCAGCAATTTTCAGCAAGGCAAATTTTTCGGGTGAAAGAGACGCCCCAGAGAGGGATGCCTGGCACTGGGTTTGAAGTCTGTTCAATACCACCTGAATATGGTTACCAGATATCCGAACAGGCAAAGGAGGACATGGACCATTGGAAAGAAGGACAAATGGGGCAGAAAGGAGGACACACTAATTGTTTCTTGGCATCCGTGACAAAAATTACAGCCAAAAAATGCCAAAAAAAGGTCCATAGGCCGACATGTATATGAAGAGTGACTATAAGTAAGATGGGCGGCTATAGAAATATGAAAGATAGATAGATAGATAGATAGATAGATAGATAGATAGATAGATAGATAGATAGATAGATAGATAGATTTTCCAACATCAGAAAGACTGGTTTTTCAATCGCAATATTTTTCCAACAAATCTTTATTTTCAAGAACGTATGCTAGTGATAATACAGAATTGACAATGGTGCACTTTTCAAATTTCACCATAGAAATGTATAATGAGTCATGTGATCTACAGACTACAGTGATCATAGATTTGAAGGGGCTGGATTGAAGTTGATTACTGGAATCAGGAAATAAATTAAAGGAAATAAATAACGTAAATCTAGGCTGTCAAGTCTGTCGACGGATGAGGGAAAGAAAGAAGCAGACAATTTACAAGGTCACAATACACAAAAGTTTGAATGACTACTGTTGTGAAAACAGTGCAAAATAATAATAAAAAAAACAAGACTCTCAAAAAGCCGGACAATATTTGATTTTAAGGCTATGCCTGCTGGACGGAGGACAGGAGGACAAAAAGGCCTCTTAAATAATATGTGACCTTCAAATTGGGGTTCTTATAGGGGCATCTACTGGGAGGGTCAAAAAAGTCAAGATGGGGCCCATGACTGACTAATCAAAACCCCACCCCTTTTTACATGCAATGTATATAAAAATGGGTGGGGCTTCAATTACATGGGTGTGGCCCCCACCTTGAATGTTTTAACCCCCTCCTGTGAATAATTTATTAAATATTAGGGCTGCGCAAAGCTTTAAAGGGAGCTTCTCTTCACATTTGATTCAATCATCCCATCCAAACCAATTTGTGAATGGAAGCAGGTACCTGCTTCAAAGGTGCAGATCAAATCATGTGGCTTTGCTGATTCAGTGGATTTTCTGCCGCTTCTGGAGATGTTACAGAAAGTATCACATCTTCCATTTTCAGCTCCATCCATGGAAAACACAAAAAAGAAAACTATCGGGTATGATGACCTGTCTAATGAATATGAGATCACCTCATTAAACTCACGGCTTGCCAGAACTCTTTGGGAATGGCAAGGCTAATGTTGCTTTGGGCTTCATTCAGTTTCAGCTCTCAAATTCTGTAATGGATCCAGTCCCAGGTCCTCACTTAGTTCGCCATTCTGCAGTTTCCTTGAGTGGGAAGTGAGTAGGGACACTAATAATTCAGAGCATCGTGGTTGATGAAAAGGACAGCATAAGAGACCATGCAAAACTGCCTCCATCACCCCAGCTGGACAAGGGTTCAGCAGTCTTGTGGTGGCATATTGTTGGCACTTTCTTCCAAGAGCACTGATGGCAAGGCAAGGAGGGTGACTAATGGAAATGCTCTTCTGCGTGGGAATGAAAGGATATTATGAAAGTAATTCGGAAAGCAGAAATATCTATCGCAGAGACTGCCACTGCAGTAAAAAGCCTCTCTCGGGTCCTGACATTCTCAAAAATTTGACCAATAGCCTAAAATATTCAGGCCCAAGGCTGGGATTTCCTTCCAAGAAGTAGACTTATTGCCTAGTATTAAGGGGGCCAAAGAACTACCAGATGAGCCTCATTGTAGCCAATATTACAGTCAGCAGGATCCGAGGTAAGACCTAGTTCCATTGAAGAAAGGTATTAGTCACGTAGTGAGGAATATGTGACATATTGTGTTGTTTCCATAGTTTTTTGTATTTATAAAGAAAAACTGAGCTCCATGTAGCAGAAGATTCAGTATCCTGGCCCTGAATAATTTAATTATAATAGGGACAAAATTGTTGCCATTGCAGCCTGCACACTGATGTATGGCACTGGAAACCCTCTGTGCTTGAGTTGTGGCTGGGCTCATACAATACACTCAGCCAAATTCAAAACCAAATAATCCATGTTATGGCTTTCTGTCTCGGGTAAACTCCGCCTCTTTCTTGTTTTCTCTCCAAGAAATAATTTCTTCTGGAAATCATTCACAAGTCATAAGGGTGATTGCGTGGTTCTCCATATGGATTGTGGCAAAAGGATGAAGAAAAGAAAATATCTCCTTGAAATGGAAGCAGCTCTTGCGTGAATCCGCCTGCAATGTCTTCATAAAGCTGACATCAGATATATCCTTATCTTTATCTGGAAGTATAGCGTTATGGATTGTGACAGCCTCACACCATTTATTTTGGCCCTTATTATAATAGGGCAGCTTCTTTAGGCATGAAACTCTAGTATGCTCCAAAGTCCCTCCCTTCCCTGCAGGTATCTTTAAGCTAATTGCAAGTTTCCTCTAAACAACCCGTATGACCTAACTGATGTTATTGCAATAAGTAAGTTCTAACTGCAGTTCTGAACAGCTGGAGTAATGAGAGTCTATTGGGTAAGTTCACAATGTTTTTCTTTTATTTTGACACACATCATATAAGGAATGGTGTGTTGTTAGTTCTTTCCAGAGGAACTCACTGGATGGGTGGGTGTTGTTCTGGAATTAATCTGTGTTGGTGGAAACTAACCTAGACATGCCAATCTGCTTTGCCTCATTCACATACCACCCTAATGAAAAATGGTAAGGGCTGGCTTAGTACTACAATTGGCCAAAGAGAGGGCATTGCACATGATTGGATGGATTGACACATCAGTCTACACTTGAGGTGAGTTGTGTGGTTTGTAACTATTAGAGTTTGTAAATCATAGCTTATCTAAGCATGATATATGAACTAAGCCACTATAGTTTACATTAAGGAAACCATGAAGTAAGTAAGGCAGGGAAAGCATGTAGAACATTTCTGGATTCCTTTTTTCAACCCTTTTTCCAGCACTGTCCATAACAGGCATGTGTATTTTCTCCTGGGTAATATTGCATCTGTGTGTGTGAAAGAGAGAGCACTTTCTCCCCAGAGACTAATCACATACTGTATGTGCAAATGAGTTTTCTGTGCCTGTGTCTGTCTAATCAGGACAGGTGCATATGTGTCGCCTCTGTGTGTATGTGTGTGAGAAAGAGAGACGGTCTAATCAGGATGGGTGCCTATGTGTTGGCTATCTGTGTGTGTTTCTGCTTTCTCCTCATGTTGTGTCTGAATGGTTTACACTGCAGGGGTACCCAACCTTTTTGACACGAGGGACCGGTTTCATGGAAGACAATTTTTCCACGGACCGGGGGGGCAGGGTTTGCAGGCAGGAGCCAATCATGCGGACCGGGGGCAGGGTTTGCAGGCAGGAGCCAATCTCACGGACCAGGAGGCGGGGTTCGGAGACCGGCATGGTGGCCCGGTTCCTAACAGGCCACAGACTGGTACCGGTCCGCGGCCCGGGGGTTGGGGACCCCTGGTTTACAATATGTGTATATGTGCTCTGGGAAGTACAAGGAGGGTTGATTGTGCTCCAGATTTGATCACATAGCTAGAAAGAGGGAGGCAGGGAGGCTTAGAATGGAACAGGTGATAGATTTGGAACCCCTGCCCTGCTGCTTCTAACACAGAGATGCTCTGGGGAATATTTGTCAGGATTCTTTCTTCCTCACCCTCTGGCTAATTTCAACCCATTTTTTCACTCAATCTTTTGGTCCCATTCTGTTAAGTTTTTAGAGCATAGTTTTCCAAAGTGTGTGTCGCGACACACCAGTGTGTCACCGGGAATGTCCAGGTGTGTCACGCGATGACCCGGAAGTGCTGATCGGGGTGATCCACCAAGCAGCAGGGAGGCTTCCTCAGGGACCGCGCTGCCAGCTTTTCGCCTCCCTGCCGCTCGGTGCAGCATTTTTTCACAGAACTGAGGGCATTTTCGGGGTCCCCGGAGCCTGCCCTTTCGAAGGGGCACCCCGGCAGGGCACGGGGTGGACTTCCCCCCCACACATTTGCTCCCCGTAGTTTTTTGGCCCCTACCGGGGTAGATCCGGTGCGCCTCCGCCTCCCTGCCGCACAGCTGATCGGCGCAGATATTTTTCAACCCGGGGCGCCCCCCCCACCGTCACTTTTTGCATGATCCGAGGCTTTTTCACCTCGCAACAGTGGCACTCTGCCAAGAAAAGCTGTGGTCCACCCCAGGGCGCCTGCCCCACCGTCACTTTTTGCGGTCATCAGAGACTTTTTCACCTCGCGACCGCAGCTTTTCTTGGCAGAGGCAGGGCAGCCACGAGGCAGGGCAGGGCAACCCTGCCTTGCCCTGCCCAAGGCAGAAGCCAATCACGTGGGCCAGGGGGCGGGGTTTCCACCCGAGAGCCAATCGCGTGGGCTGGGGGGGGGGTTCCACCTGGGAGCCAATCGCGTGGGCCGGGGGGCAGGGAGCTCTGTTATTACTGTGTCGCGAAATGATGCACGTCTAAAAGGTGTGTCACAAACATGAAAAGTTTGGAAAGCTCTGTTTTAGAAGTTTATCCTACTGATGGACAGGCAGATGAACAGAGTCCCAAGTCCATTGACTTAATTTCTTTCTGTCATTCCATTGGTTCAAAAGACTAAAGCATGGAGTCCAGCTGTCAATTCATTGGCCTTGTTTCTGTTTTGCTTGTGGGCCGAAGTAAGAAGTTTTAAAACTGGAATGGCTGAGGTCCAACATATTTTAGGTCAGCCTTCCAAACCTGGTGTTCTCCAGATGTGCTGGACTATGACTCATGCTGGCCATGCTGCCTGGAGATTTTTATACGCTCTGTTGTGAGATGGGGCACAAGAGATTACAAATTTTTCTGTAGCTGCATTCAGGATGATAGTTATATTAGTCCAAGGAAATCCTCCTCCATTACTTTTGGCCAGCAAATGAAAACCATTCCCATTCTGCCTACATTTTTACCAACTCACTAATTAGATTTGCTATCTTCTTTGTTTAAAACTGCTTTCCTTTGAACTGGGTTGTTACACTTTGGTATTTTAGGTCAGCCTTCCCCAGCCAGGTGTCTTCCAGACGTATTGGACTAAAGCTTTCACATAAATATGCCTCTGATTCCTCTTGCATCTCATGAAGTGGACATGAATTCACAAGAGTTTATGCTACAATAAATCAATTCATCCATAAAGGGACCAAAATGCTCTTTCTTGTATTTGCTGAGGCAGACTAACAGGACACTCCTACAAATGTGAAAGTTCAGGGGGGAAAATGAGGTGAAAAGTACAACTTAGAAACCAATGAAACTGCTCTTATTATATCACTGAGCTATCTAAGCAACTCTTCTCTCTACCATGAGGAAACAATGTTTTGATAGACAAGAGCCACATTTCACTTGGGGCACAAGAATGGAGTGGGTTTGGCAACAACATAGAGCATAGCTTTCCAAACTGTGTGTCGCGACACAATACTGTGTCACCTGCGGGGCCCAGGTGTGTCACATCAAAACCCGGAAGCGCTGATGGTGCGCGGCCACGTGCACGGCGGCGGCAGGCCATCAGCACTTCCGGGTTTTTGCACGGCACACCAGGACACCGCTGCTGCCACCGCTGCGGCGAGCAAAAACTCGAAAGCACCGCGGCAGCAGCACTTCCAGGTTTTTGCGCTCTGCCACAGTGGCGGCGCTTCCAAGTTTTCTCACGCGCTGCTGTTGGTGTGTCGCCAACGGGAAAAGTTTGGAAAGACCTGACATAGAGCAATGTGATTTTCTGGTTTGGGGGGGATGACTCTCTGGGGCTAGATTTCTTGGAGTTTTAAATGTGATACATGTCTTCTGGATCTTAAAACCAGCCAAGATTTGAATTTTCCCTGGAAAATGGAAACTAGCACCAACTGTTGACATTTGCCGTTGCTGCACCACCAGAAGTGCTTCCGTGGTCTGCAAAAAGACTTCAGGGGCCACCAATGGCCCCTGGGCTGCCTTCCTCCTGCCAATTTATACTGAGTGCCAGCAATTCTCCAGGCTTCCCAATGGGAGTGTTTCCCAATTGCACCTGAAGAAACCAGTGATGAACTCAGGATCATCTGCAGAACATTTGCTCTACTACTGAGCTTCTCTGAACATGAATGTCCAACTTTTATGCCCAACTTTTCTAAAACATTTTGGATCACAGGTGTGTCCTGCGACCACATGCCCTGAGAGATGGTATTCTTTCAAATCTTGTTTGAAGTTCCAATACCCACCATAAGCCAATACATTTTCTAGGGCAAACCAGAATGAAATGTTGGGCATTTTCTTTCTCTTTTTATGTCTGGTTTTCTTAATTGAAAATTAAGTAGACTATTTTATTAATTTTCTCTTGGCATGGGCTAACTCTAATCAAACAGTAACATCCCCTTGCCTAAAAATAAAACTGGGTAGAAGCAAAGTTGAACGAATCACACTAAATGATTTATTTAAAAGTTATATCCCTAACCTTACATGTTCATAAATTTACCACAAGAATCTTCACTTTTAATAATGTCTTCATGTTTAGTTATATAGTGGCTGGTTTTGGAGAACAAAGTTTATATATATAAAGAAACAAAATATCCCAATGATTTCTTTCTCCCTTTCTTTCTCCAAATTATTTTCAGCATGATTGATTTTTTTTCAGTCCCCAGTTGAAAATTTTCATGCTCAGTAGTTAGAATTTTCAGTTCACTAAGCTATAATTATATTACTGTTCTCCAGAACTTTTATGAAGAGTGGAATCCTGTAAATGTCTACTCCACAAGAAATCTATTGAGATCAGTGGATATTATTCCTAGTAAGATATCTAAGACTGCTCTCCAGGTTCTTCTCAGACCGTATCCATATAACGTGGTAAGACTCCTGTCCAACACTTGAAAACAGGTCAGAAAGGTACGGTATAGATTAGTACAAGCTATCTTTTTCTCCTTTTTTCTGTATATTGCTTTTCATTGTATACAGTGTTGATCCACAGATACATTATTACAGTGATGCTTCCCAATGCAAGCCCATTATTTATTTATTTATTTATTTTCTATCCCGCCTTTATTATTTTTATAAATAACTCAAGGCGGCGAACGTACCTAATAATCCTTCCTCCTCCTATTTTCCCCACAACAACCACCCTGTGAGGTGAGTTGGGCTGAGAGACAGGGACTGGCCCAAGGCCACCCAGCCGGCTTTCATGCCTAAGGCGGGACTAGAACTCACAGACTCCTGGTTTCTAGCCCAGCACCTTAACCACTAGACCAAACTGGCTCTCCAAATGAATAAATGGCTCTCCATAAAATGAATGATGCCCTTAAATGCCCATGTGCTTCCAGTGAGGAACGCTGATAGAAACAGAATTGCTCTGTGTGCTGTGCCTGAACACAGCCAGCTCCACCATTAGGCTGAGTGAGGTAAAGGTAAAGGTTCCCCCCGCACATTTGTGCAGTCGTGTCTGACTCTAGGGGCCGGTGCTCATCTCTGTTAGCCGAAGAACCAACATTGTCTGAAGACACTTTCGCGGTCATGTGGCCGGCATGATGCACGTGGAACACTGTTACCTACCCACCGAAGTGGTACCTATTCATCTACTTGCATTTGCATGCTTTTGAATTGCTAGGTTGGCAAGAGCTGGGGCTAGTGCGGGAGCTCACTCCGCACACAGGGCTAGGGATTCGAACCTCCAAACTTGCGATCTTCTGATCGACAAGCCTGGCGTCTTACCCGCTGAGTAGTCAACTCTAATTTCTAGGCATCAAGAGAAAGAACTATTTTGATGAAATCTTTCAAAATGTCACTAATCTCATGCAAGACTAAACATATCAGAGATTGATTATGTGCCATCAAGTCATTTTCGACTTCTAGTGACCACATAGATTTTCTCCATGATGATCTATCCCTAACTTTCCCCCCCTTTTTATTCTCCTCCTCCTCTTTCTTTTTAGACGAAGTAGGGAACCTCTAATGCATTTTACACAACATGTAATTAAACTTCGGAATCTGCTACCACTAGATGTGGTACTGGCTTCCAGTTTGGCTGGCTTCAATAAAGGGTTGAACCAATTCATGGAAGTCATGGGGGTCAATGGCTATTAGCCTTGATGGCAATGTGGCTGCTTCTGAAGGCCATCTGCTGGGAAACTAGTGGGCTTCCATGTACAGTTGGTCGGTCATTTTGAGAATAGGCTGCTGGACTAGATGAGCCAGGGGTGCCATCTTGCAGGGCACTGCATATGTTCTTATGTTGTCTCGTAGATCCAGTGAGGACCAGTGCTCAAAGGGTCATATCCTAATGCCTTTTAGTCCTCGAGACAACAGCCTTTATGTTGTGTAAAGCAATGGCTGGGTTAGGAACCTCATAGGGTAGGGTGACCATACGTCCCGTTTTGAACGGGACAGCCCCGTTTTTTAAACATTTTTGAACCGTACCGTCTTTTTGATATAAATCTCAATATTGTCCCGTTTTTGGAGGCAGCCTGGAAGAGGAAGCCCTCCCACCTGGAATCCGCTGGGCTCTCTGCTTTTCTTATGCCATCCTTAACTGTCTTTTCTCCCTTCCCCTCATGAGGTGCAAATGGATCAGCCGTGGTGCGGCAGATGCTTTCCTTCCATAAAGGGGAGCGTTTGAGAGCAGAGCAGTTACCTTTCTGGGGGGCAGCATGCTCACGAGGGGGTGAACGAGCAAGATAAGCAGAAAAGCACCTTAGTCGTCGTAAAATAATTAGGAACAAGAGAAGCACTCCACTTTCTCTTCTCCTTCCCTCTTTTTTCAGAGGAGCTAGCGCTGTGAGAAGCAGGGAGGCAAAGAATGCTGGACTGGTTTTTCCCTTCCACCAACAGGGGTCGAAGTCGTAGCTGAAGCCGGCCAAACGCCTTGCCTGTATAATCACAGCGCCCAGGCTTCCAACCCCAGCCCAGCTTTAGATTTGTCTGCGATCAGGTTTTCTCCCCTACTGGGAGAGCAACCAGTTTGAGTTACAGGAAAGGGGGGTTGCTGTGCGTGCCTTGTCATCTCTTTAAAAAGTGCCTCCCCTCCCGCCCCGGGCTGTACACGTCACTCCTTTTTTGAAGAGCTGGTCAAACTCACACAACCCCCGGTCCCCAGCCACCCTCTTGTACCGAGCACTCCTCTGGGAAGGGATGGTTTGTCTTGCTCAATCTGCCCCTGCAACGTCCGTGTCTTCCTCCTGAGCAAGCAACATGAGTATGGCAAATGAAACATACCTCTTAATCATAAAAGATATAAAGCTGGGAATTTAAAATGTAAATGTCTTGACCTTGAAACCGTTGCATCCATTGTTTTCCTCCCTCAATCTCTCCTCTCCTCCCCACCCCCTCCCTCCTATCTCTCCTTCTCCCCCTTTTTGCTCAGCAGCTACATTTGTGTTGGAGTTTGGGACACATGGTCACTTTTCAGGAAAGGGTTGGCAGTCCCACCAGTGGTGTGCTCCACCCTTTTTTTTTTTTTAAGAAAATCCAATTCTTAAATAGACCCCCTCCCCATTCTTGTAGGGAACTTGCGATGCGGGCAAGGGACGAGGAGGGAAGCCTGGTGCGCGCGAGCAAAAGAGGGAGGGGGTGTTGGAGAGCATGTGCACGCACACGCGCTGCCCCCCCCCCCACCGGCGTTGGTTCGGCCGAAGGATGGGAAAGCCGGGCACGCACAGAACGCCCAGCTTTCCCGTCCTTGCTGGCTGGGGAATTCCCATGGTGGCTGGGGAATTCTGGGAGTTGAAGTCCACCCATCTTAGAGTTGCCAAGGTTGAGAAACACTGGTCTGGAGAGATGCAGCCTTGGAGAAAGCGAAGTCCCAGCTACCCAGCATGGAATGATCCTTCAAAGGCTAGGAGACACAGCACTCTCTGGTCAAGCCTAGCTCCTGGCGACTCCAAGGGCACATCCATGTTCAGGGGTGCCTGCAGGGTGTGGTCAAAAAAGTCAAAATGGCGGCCACAAGGGGACGATGGAAGTTCTGCCCATTTTTATTACATAAGTTTAACCCTGTCCCGTTTTGCCATCCCAATGTCCCGTTTTTGTCTCAAGGAAATATGGTCAGCCTATCATAGGGGCAAGGCTTGCTCTCACCTTAACGTTTTATTCAGTTCACTTCTACACTTACATTGTTCAAACTGTATGCCTTAATTCTAAATCTAATGGAGTTTCAGCCATTAACACTTACAAAAAGTTCTTCTGGATTTACAGATCAATGACTATTATGTGACAATCCTCAGTTGAAAACTAGTTTCAGTTTACAAGTAAATTGAAGCTTGTGCAAATAATGCTATGATGAAATAGTTTTTAGAAACAGGAAGTTATATAATCAGCAACATATACTAATAAAACAACCCAGAGATAAAACTATATTTTGCAAGAGTGTTGGTGACTTTGTTCACAGGACTTTTTCAAATGCTCTTAGATTAAATGGGAGGAAGAGCTATTAGATGTCTGTATGTAAGATGAGCAACATAATCTAGATGGGCCATGCAGACATTTCAGTTCCTGGAAAAGCTAATGATCCAGCACTTACCTAAATGTTAAGTATTTCTGCTCATCATTCTGATTCTAACCACCCTAAAAAAAGATACTGTGTGATCATTTTTGAAGAAAATATCTGCTTTATGTGGCTTTGTAAAAAGGCAAATCTAAATGTATCTATTTTAAAAAAGATTGTTTGAATAAAATAGGAAATATAATGTAATCAGAGGGAACTCTATGGTACAGGCCTTGCCCTGTTGGACTCAGCAACAAATATGCCCTGATGGCATATTTTGGTACAGTGGCTCTGTGATGCTACCTTCAAGGCACACATTTAATACCCTTAAATGATTGTAAGGGCATGGCCTATCCAACTTACGTTACACCTTTCTTCTGAAACTGTTTGCGGCAGCTTCCATATGTGTGAAATCTGTCAGGTTTTGTCACCGATTATCTGAAAGGAGTACCAGATGACTGGCAGTAACTTGGAAGATAAGTGATACAGGCAGAATACGGATCAGCAAATTTCTTGTCAGTATAGTTTTCTGCCAACTCACACATACAGTAGGTGGGAAGAAGCTCATAGGCCAATCTTCCCCCATGCTAGTAGCCTCCAAGATACACTGGAACTGTGACTCCCCACATTCCAAGGCAGCATGGATAAAGCCTTGGAATTGTTGGAGCCAAAGTCCCAACGTGTCTGCAGGGATCCAGTTTGGGGAAGGCTAGAACAGATAGGTTTCAACTGTATATTTCTACTCATTCCATTTTTAAAAAGACATAAAGCTAGCAAAACAAGGAGTGTCACTTGGTGAAAATTCATGCATAAGTTCCTATATTTATTCTCTTGTTCCTCCAGATAAACCGCAAAAATACTAAGAAAGTCTCCTCAGAAAAGCTACTGCATGCAAAAGTTGGTAATGCTGGATAATAGTCTGGCTCAATCTGAATCAGTCTCACATACTGTATACTCAGACAATACCAGACAGAGCATCAAAACCAAGGGTTTTAGACCATAATAAAATAAAAATAAAATAAGAATTCCCTCGCACATTTGTGCAGTCGTGTCCTACTCTAGGGGCCGGTGCTCATCTCCGTTTGTTAGCCGAAGAGCCAGCGTTGTCCGAAGACGCTTCCACGGTCATGTGGCCGGCATGACGCATGTTACCTACCCACCGAAGTGGTACCTATTCATCTACTTGCATTTGCATGCTTTCGAATTGCTAGGTTGGCAAGAGCTGGAGCTAGTGCGGGAGCTCACTCCGCATGCAGGGCTAGGGATTCGAACCTCCGAACTTGCGATCTTCCGATCGACAAGCCTGGCGTCTTACCCGCTGAGCCACCACGCCCCTCAAGTTTAGACCATAAGGAAATGCTAAAAGAATTTGGGTCATTAGCTTCCCAGAAATATGCTGGTATTGCATCATCACATTATATCTCACAGTATAAAATTTTAGGATCAATAAATAACATCCATTGCTATGAAGTCAATTCTAGAAAAATTCATCTGGGGAAGAGAAGGATCAAGTGATCAATTCTGAATCCAGGCCTAATGGGATCAGAATTTATTTCTTTGCTTATTTATTTATAAATAAGATTTAGAGGCCACCCAACTCCAAAACAGCTCTGGGCAGCTTACATTAAAACTGGAAAACAATAAAGAGGAAATCCCATGCATTCAATTCGGCTACATTGAAAGCTGAAGGAGAAAATGGGGCAGCAGCATGGAATGGTTCAAAGCATATGTCCTGAGAGTGTCCCTCACTTGGAGTCATTATTTTAATGGGTCCAGAGAAAAGGGGTGGAAAAAATATTCTTTACACAACACATAATTAACCTAGCAAATCCATAGCTGCAAGATGTGGCAATGTCCAGTGGAAATGATAGCTTTAAAAACAGTTAGACAGATTCATGGAGTATTGATGTGTCAGTGGCTATTATTCACATTAATCAGAAAGAGATAATATGAATGAGTTGGTTCTGAACTCTTCAGAAGCATCTGACTGGCCATAGGTGGAGACAGAATGCTGAGTGAGATGGACTTTGATCTGCTTTAGCAAAGATATTCTTATATACTTAAATATTGGTTTCAGCAGTACATCAGTCCATTTAATAATTTTTATAACTGTATTTTTTCAAATAATTAACAGTTTTATAGTATTTATCAAGATATGTCAGGTTCCAACCAGTAATTTGCAATGATCAAACATAAGGAGAACCCATTAGTATCGCTTTTAATCCAAATCTTCACTTAAGTTCCAAATTGCCTGTGACTGGTCAAGCCCTCTGTTTTATACCATTAGCCCCCACTAACCTACTTAATTGAACACAGAGAAAATACAATAAAATAAATGAAACACAACCAACAAATGGGTCACTGAATACTGCTGGCATTGGCTAAAGAGATGGGATGATGTTGGTGCTTTAACAGGTCCAAACATGTAAGGACATGCTGGCTAGCCATTGTTGATTCTCAAGAACTTGCAACATTGATCTGGGGTGTGGTATTGCACTTTACTGAACTAAAAAGAGCTTACACCCTGAAGACTATTACTACCTACTCAATAACATGATATTGCTGATTTTTCTCTCTTATGTACTTATGCCAACTTCTCATTGTTGACTCTCTTGACAGCACTGATTTATTTATTTTAGATTTTTCAACTCACTTTGACTCAATGGCTTAAGATGATCTGAGGTTACTGAAATATTACTTCCACTAAAATAGAAAAATGCTAGATAATAAATTCAGATGACAAGTACTAGCTTATGTATGGGCCTAACAGCATAGATAATGCATGTTCCCCAACATCCTTTCTGAACAATTTCACACCCTTTTGAAGGACCTGTCAAATATTGCCAGCAAGGATGTACATTTTGCATGTGCGAAAATGCTAGTGCAAAATACCTCCCCTACAAGCTTTCTCTGTTCTGACTGTCAATGCAAATTGGAGAATTAGCAGTGTAAGGTAGAAGTGAGCACCCAATAGCCTGTGAACTGCAATCAGTGTTCTGCTCATCCACATCCGCATCACCCATCTTTGTACTTTTCCGCTTTATTACCATTGTTTTGTAATTATTTTAGAACAGAGGTGGGCTGTATGATAAGTTTTATGTCTCCTAATTTAACCATCAAATGCAATAGAGGATATCCCATTGGCAGTGTCAGAGTAAGATTCAGCTGCCATCTGGTTGGCTTTGGTAAGTGGAATGGGTACAGAGGCCACCTTGTCTTTTTGCTCAGACAGCAAATTAATTGGGGTCTAGGTTTGCCAACCTAGCAATTCGAAAGCATGCAAATGCAAGTAGATGAATAGGTACCACTTCAGTGGGTAGGTAACAGCGTTCTGCATGCATGCCGGCCACATGACTGTGGAAGCGTCTTTGGACAGTGCTGGCTCTTTGGCTAACAAACAGAGATGAGCACTGGCCCCTAGAGTCGGACACGACTGCACAAATGTGCGGGGGGAACCTTTACCTTTACCTTAGGTTTGTACACAGGGCAGAAATACTGTATCCTCAACAGTTTCTAGTAATGTCAGAATAGAAACTAAATTTTATCCTTATTTCACAAAAATCCAATTCAATTAATTTCTCTTTGAAAGACATCATCTAAATCTGGCTCAATTTTTAAATCGTTCATCCTTGTATCCAAATGCCTTCCTTTGAGTTTTAGAAACATTTGAGTGAGAATTGGTGTCCAGACTGGTGATCTCTTATTCTAGTTACATGCCTTTGAATCACCCAGTACAGGGGTAGAGGTGACTGTTGTGGATTCTTTCATCCAGCTTTCTGTGGGTCTATTGTCCTTCTCTCTTCTCTTCTGCAGATCTGCTTGACCATGGAGAAACATGTCAGGAGAAATCATAGGGGCTTCATCCCTCATTGGATTGAGGAAACGCTGGTCAAATACATTCTCCTGATCTTTTTTCTAACAGTTCTCATTCATTTGGGTGAAACAGAATTTGCTTCAGATAGCAAATATTTCAAAGGAAAAGAGAAGTTGAGAGTTGTTCTCATAGGTGGAAATGGTGTTTGCATTTATTGAGTGATAAGGTGACCAAGATCTTGACTTTCACTGCAAATTATCTCTCCAGGAGTCTGTTGCTTCTCTAGCTCCTCCCACTTGGATTAAATCCCAAGGAAAAAACATCAGGGGGAAATTCTCCCTCTTAAGCTTTTTCATGCTATTGTCCCTATTAAGGGAGGTTCTTCCTTGAGAAATTGTTGGATACAGATTTCTCATCTTATCTTCCTGAAATCTTCTATAATTACAATCTATTCTGGATTATTGGGGGACCCACCTAAGCAAAGTTGAAAGTGGCATAAGGAATTGCAAAGGAATTTGCTGAAAAACCCTCTTCCCACTTCCCTTTCTTCAGTGGGTTTCATTCTTTTTATGAATAGCAGAGTTCGTTAAATAATTGCATTTTATTATTCAAATTGCATTTGTTTGGTTATGGATGGATTAGAAATATAGTAAATAATGAGAAGACATAATGACTTTTCTTGGCAGGAAAAGGCAAGTTTGGATCTAGTTTTATTTCAGTTAGAGAGGAATGCTTATTATTACCCAGCTAATAAAGGTTTAATTAGCCTAAGATAAAACTGTATCTACATTCCTTCCTTCTGTCTTTTGATATGCTACTTTCTCCTCTTCCTTGTCAATGTCCTCAGGGAATCTGATCAGATCTTGTTTCGAGGTTCCTCCCCACTGAAAAGGAGTATCTAGTCCATGTACAAGCCAAATGAAGAAAGAGAACTGATTGAAGGAATCATTACTATCATCAACACGCCTAAGATTGGTACAGGATTATTGCAAGATTGGATTAGCAGAAATACTGTGTGGGAGAACAGAGATCTACCTATTCAGATTCTTGCTGAATAGGATTAGTTAATAAGATTAACTTGGGCTACAAGAGAACAATCTCAGTTCCTCAAGATGGCTTATTTCTGAAATAAAATATGATTCTTTATAACTTACAAGTCAAACATTAGGCCAATAACAAGTCATAAATTAATGGAAATGCTTTTTCAGGTGTTTGCTAGTATTTGCTTTCTTGTGGTCTTGCTAATTGCCCCAGCCCTGTTTCTTAGAAATGTATTCTTTCTTAAATAACTGTGACACTGGTGGAATTTCTGGGCATCTTCCCCCTTAAGTTCTCACCAGAATTCATTAAAACAACTTATAGTGGCACAACCAAGAGAAATACAAGAAGACTTAGAGCACTTTCATATGGGGCTTTGGCATCATTCCTTTGTTTCTGCACTGGCATTATCCTTGGGGAGTCGAGCCAATTTTTTTCCATCTCAGTTGACCAAAATCTCAAACAGTTCCATTTTATCTGAGTCACTTGAGCTCCAAGGGGCTCTGCCGTGTTCTCACTGGTAGGAACTTCCATCAATGCCCACTTCCCAGCTTTGTCACTTTCTCCCACTCCTTGGCTCCCTCCACTGCCCTTGCACTGGGCTCTGGCACTTTTGACTGGCCTTTCCCCTTTCCCCTTTCCCCTTTCCCCTTTCCCCTTTCCTAGTGTCTTTCGGATAGGTCTTCTCTGGCTGATGGATGGGGCCAACTTGTTCTCCTCCATGCATTAGCTCCGTGAGCCTCCTTGGTTCTCCAACCGGACTGCAATCCAAGAGCAACTGCTAGCTGGACTCCTGGACTCTTTCTGGCAGGGAAGAATCAAGCAATCACCCTGCAACTATTTCCTCTCCAGATGGGGTTTGGCTGGTCCTCCTTTTGTTTGATGTTCTTGTTATAAATATTTGCACATATCCATCAGTAAACAAAACCTTCAGGATAATTCTAGTGTTTAAAGTTAGTTTTAACTTACAAAAGAAAATGCAACTACATTACAATGGTCTGCTATTGTATCTTA
Organism: Charina bottae; assembly: GCA_023362775.1. Lineage (NCBI taxonomy): Eukaryota > Metazoa > Chordata > Lepidosauria > Squamata > Charinaidae > Charina > Charina bottae. The sequence continues at coordinate 2,930,762 of JALMGJ010000022.1, forward strand.
GCAAGATTGTTTCATAAGATTTCAGGATATATTGTGGAGAGCAGCTCTCATCCTATCCCAAATTAGGCTTTTCTGCTGGTCCACCTCATCTTAATTCACTCTATAGAACTCATTTACTTCCTCTGCCCATTATGAGGTAGGAGTTTGTGGGTGTAATTGCTACTTTCCATTTTATTTTTATTATTATTTGTTAAATTTGTACCCCTCCCTACTCCCAATGACTTTCCATTTTCTCCATAAATAAGTGAACACAGCCTTAGTGTCATTCCATGTTGTCACTGGCTTTTGTGTTGCCTCTTTTATAAAAAGTATCCTTCATCTTTAATGGAATGTGGGCCATATTGACTGCATTCATAAAATAATTGTGAAAAAGATGGAAGAGATATTTCCACATTTTTCTACTTGACATTAACTCTCATGGTTGAAGCTTTTAAACTGTGCTATTTTACCTCTTTTGCTACCTATTTGCTATTTTGCTCATTGGTAGGATTACCAATTCTACCTTTCCTCCGAGGCATTTTATTTATTTATTTATTTATTTATTTATTTATTTATTTATTTATTTATTTGATATGACCGCCCATCTCCCCCAGCGGGGAACTCTGGGCGGTTGAATTGAGGGAGCATATATGGTTCTTGGTTTTCTATATTACTCTCCTAAAAACCCTGTGAAGTAAAGTAGGCCAACAGAGTCACCCAACTGATTTCCCATAGCCAAACAGGGATTTGAACTAGGATGTCATCTCTTCAGGCTAGGCCAGTTCAGGAACAGACTCCACATGACGACAAGAACTATGCTTTATTGAGATCGGTTCTAATAACGGAATCTTTCAAGCATGACTGCGCTTTACCCTTATACCCCAGTGAATCAGGGAGGATCCTGACTGAATCTTTTCCAAATACTATCTTGTTTCCTAGGACTTAAGGAATGTTTCAGCCTTTTTTGCTTACAGTATATAATGGTTCTTGCCTATTTCTCTCAAGGTCATCTTCCTGATTCTCTGCCTGGGATCTCCCAGGTCCTTCATTCAAAATTATACATTTCCAAAAATAAGATAGGTCATAATGCCATCTCCAAATGAACAGCAGGGAGGTTGCTTCTTTCAAAATGTCTCTTAACAACCACATCAAAATCTCCTTCCTCCAGAAAGTGGCAGATTAAGCCGAAAGTACTTTTTATCTGATATATGTATTTTCTATCTGTAGCAAAATTTTGATATAAAGATATATAAAGATGCTTTTTTTAAAAAAAATGGCAAGTCTGGGTGGCATATACCTTATTAGCACACTTCGGTGAACTGTTAGATTCATATTCAGATGCCATATTAGCAAGGTGTTGCCATTTATGAGAAAACACAATGTATTGAGAATCCAGTGATTAACACCCCTCCTTTCAACTCTAAGTGGTTAACCTGAGCTCTACATTTTACAGCTTACCTCTGGAACGTAATGGATTTCTTGTGATTGGTAATGGAAAAAAGGTTTTAGGAAACGTTTCATTATTCTTACAAGTATACTCTCTGCGTGTGTTAGAGTGAGTCAATGGATGACAGCAGCTGAGCAGAAGACAAGGCTTCTCAGTCCCAAGGGTGTGTCCAGTCACCCAACTGGTTAGATCACATATTACCTAAAACCCTGGGAGGAAGTTAGTTCCCATGAAGACAAGGGTCTAGAGATAGTGGTGAATTCCAGGTAGGATGTGGGCAAGAATTGCTCAGTCCCATTATGAGAAACCATCATAATTTGGTTTTTGCTATCCTCACTCACGCCTCAGCTTTCACTGCTGATGAAAGTAGATAATAGCATTCATCTGTTTTAATAAGCATGTGTCTCCACTGACCTGGGAACAAAACAGGTCTCTCCCACGGAGAAAGTATTCAGGCTCTCACAGTCCCTTTACAAATTGTAAGAAGTTAGGAGAAGGAGACCTGCTCCTTTCCTCATGCAAATGGGTAGAGCAACATGACACATGCTCGCTCAACATCCTGCAAGGGAGGAAGGGGATATTTTTTAATAACATCTCTTTCAGCTGAAACACTGTCTACCTACCTACCTACCTACCTACCTATCTTCTTTTCTCTATTCCCTTCTGAATTGCTAAGGAGCATATGGATAGCTGCAAAGATTTGATACACTACCATTAAGAGTTGGGAGACATTGGGAATCCTGAAGAGAACCTCAAGGGTTTCCACCTCTGCCAATTGCAGGAATCACCACCAAAAGGACTGGAACGTTGGCAGGGACAGAGGAAGAAGACAGGCAACCCATTTGGTAGGAGTGTTAAACTGTTTTACCTGATAGAGAAGAATAGGCCAACTTGCTGATTTGTATGTTTCTTTCAATATTAAGGTGCCGACAAAAGAGGAATAGTAATAATAAGCAAAAGAAATATATCAGGCAGTAGATTGTATTTATCTCTAGATTATCTATCTATCTAAGCACACGCACACACTCACACACATGCACATGCCTTGGATACTCCAGGAAGAAATGGCAAACATTAGTGTATCAAGCTTTCCTACATACAGTATATTATTAGTCCACTGAAGAAAATTCAGCGCTGTAATTGGAATGGGATAAGAGCAATATTATAGAAGGGGAGAAAAAGCATTCATGATGCATTTAAGCTGTTTCTCAGAATACCCAAGATCATCACTGATACCTAGCAATGCAGAAGCAGAAATGTAAAACAAATGCATCATTAATAGTTTGGGATGAGGTAAGATGCCAGGCTTGTCGGCTGGAAGGTCGCAAGATCGGCAGTTCGAGACCTGAGCGCCACGTGACGGAGTGAGATCCCGCACTCGCCCCAGCTCTTGCCAACCTAGCAATTCAAAAGCATGCAAATGCAAGTAGATTAATAGGTACCACTTTGGTGGGTAGGTAACAGCGTTCCGCGCGCGTCATGCCGGCCACATGATCATGGAAGCGTCTTCGGACAACGCTGGCTCTTTGGCTAACTAGCAGAGATGAGCACCGGCCCCTAGAGTCGGGCACGACTGTGCAGGGGAAACCTTTACCTTACTATCAGTGGCATCAGCAAATGCCCTTTAGCAGTTGCCAGTTAATTGAGAAATTTAATCAAAGAAAGTGTATCAATTGGGGAAAAAATGTTGGGCTGTTAGGTGGAAATTTCAGACAGACCTTACCAGTTGCATTGCCTTCTAAAAGTCAGTCTGCATTAAATAATTGTTTTAACTTTTCCGATCTTGATCAAAGTACACAAATTAACAAAAATGGGAGAGAAGATTCAAAGAAATGAGTTGCACAGTGTCTACCTTTTCTGGCTGCGCATCAGTGCCCTGCTCTGTTCCTTCCTCATCAGTAGAACACAGATGTTAGTGATATGGCTGTTGAGGAATTTGAATTTTCCAGTGTGCTTGAAGCTACAAGTGAGGCCAAAACCGGCAGGGGGATGCTTCAGGGGGAAAAAAAAACTCCTAATGATATTTTTTAAAAAATCCATCCCAAGCAGCTCATTATAATAGTAGTCACAGAATGTTTGTAAAAGGAATAAAATGGAATGAACAAAACTGGGAACAGTGGTATTTGCCTGCTTCATACATAATGTTAAATTAGGATTTTTGAACCATGGTTTGTTAAACCGTCCATAGGAGCACATAATTATGGATGACTTCACACATCATCCTAAACCAAATCAATAAACAGTATTATTATATTATTTTTTATTATCCTGCTGACCTTAGCAATTTACAAAAAAAAGTCATATAAAATATTAAAATAACAATCAAAACATCAACAACTCAAAACCTGTTGGGTGTGGGGAAGGTATCTTTAAAGCCCTTCTGAAGTCTAACAAAAAGGTCTCACCTCTCAGGTTTATTTATCGAATTTCAAGGCCACCGACTCCAAAGAGACTTTGGGTGGCTTATATATCTCATTCGTAAATTTAAAAAACGTAATTAAAATAACATGAGTGCCCAGGCTAAAGCGGCATTCCCAGCATAAGGACTCAACCGGGGGTCCATAGACACCCTAAGCCCAGAACTGAGAACAGAGCCAGGTCTCAAGGGACTTGCAGAACCCTTGGAGAGTGGGTGCCAGGTGGACCTCTGGTGGGGAGGCTGGTCCAGAGGGCAGGGGCTCTGACAGAGAAGGCATGGTTCCTCAGTCTTACAAGACGACGGCATTTAATTGAGGGGACCTGCGGCTATCCCATTCTGCCTGAATGAACCAGACAGGCAGAAACATCTGGAGACAGGCGGTCCTGCAGATAACCAGGCCTAGGCCATGAAGGCCTTTATAGGTAATGACCAGCACCTTGAATTGGACCCAGAAGCCAACTGGTAACCAACGCAGCCTGCTCACATAACAACCATTACACATGGGCATAATGAGAAGCACCCGTTGCTCTTCACGTCGCTGCATTTTGAACCCGCCGTAGCTTCCAGATGGCAGCCCCATGTAGAGTGCATTGCAATAGTCCAGTCATGAGTGACTAAGGCATCTGAAGGGCCTACTGGTTGAGGAAAGGGCACAACTGGCCCACAAGATGAACTTACACAAAAGCCCTCCCAGCCAGAGCTGCCACCTGCTCTTCCAGCAGTAGCTGAGAGTCCAGGAGGACTCCCAAATTGTGCAATAGTGTCAGGGAAGTTCAACCCCATCTGGACCAAAGATAAAGACATCCCAGACCTAGGGAGAACCTATTTTTTTTTTGCACTGTACATTCTAATCTGGGGACATCGGACAATAAACTTTAAATGGCAGCTATTTTGATTCTAGGAAGGAAGGACGCAAGCAAGCCTCTAACACAGGGGTTCCTAAACTTTTTGCCATCACACTTCCCTTTAGTGTAATCTTAATGTACACACCTCCCCTAAAATTCCAAACACCAAAATGAAACCATGGCCTAGACCAACAAAATTACATAATGAGTTCTGACAAGGAAAACAATACAATGAAACGGTTGGGAAAGGTGGATTTATTGTAACAATGTAACTAAAAGGTTATTCACACCTCCCCTGGACTCTGTCTGCACCTCCCTAAGGGAGGTACACCTCACACCCTGCTTTTAACAGTTTTAAAAAGATGCGGGCAACCTTTTTTGTCTTCCAGGTGGCAAACGAACAGCTTGCACGTTATGTTCCATCTTCTAAATATCAGTATATGCAAGCATAATATTTTGAAAGGTCTAAATTCCTGCTCTAATTCCTCCTTCTTTGCAAGGGCTCACAAAATTTGGTAGTCTAGTGAGTTTTCTGTGAGTTTCAATTTTTGTTTATTTAATTATTGATTCCTGCTGCCTGGTGGTATTTCCCTTTCTCTGCTGCTGTGTGCCCCTGCCAATGGAATAGCATTGGTTTGCAACAGGGATTGATTGCAAAATCTACAGAGTTTTCTTTAAAAAATCCAGCTCTTCTGCATACTCTGAAAACAGCCCCCGCCCCCCCCCCCCGCCCCCACCTTGCTTCAGAGATAGACGAACCTGGCATCCGAATCAGTTACACTGTACAGTCTTGAAGACATTTGATGGAGAAACTGCCTGCTAGGCCTCTTGTTTCTCAGTTCATGTTCCTCCCCAGTTTTGGGGAAAGCCCTCAAATGCAGGTTTGCTGGCATGCATGTCTGTCACCAGGCAACGTTTCCAGAATTTGCTTGAAAAATAAACTTTACCTGCAAGGCTGATCTGGCACCATAAGAAGATGAAGGCTGTTTAGGTTTCCTAGTGCATTTGCTAATTCTTTCCAAAATTAATCCTCCCTTGTAACTGATCCCCAGAAGTCTATCAAGGTGGAGTTTTGATGGCCATGTGACCTTTTTTGACTCCCTCTCCCAGCGGGCATCTCTGGGAGGTTTGGTTTTAAAGTGTACTGAGAATGCTTTGTCAGGGGAAAAGTGTGTTGTTTGTCAGAACTCATTATGCCATTTTGTTGGTCTGGGCCATGGCTGCTTTTGGGGGTCTGCTAAATTCCCTGACGACCAGTGCACTGTATTGCCAAAAGTAACTGCTTTGCAATTCCTCAGGTTTGTAACACTTGGTCAGGACGTGTTGCTTTGCATGGTGACATATTATCTTGACCGTTTAATTATATATGGTTCTTTCCATTTTTAGGCTAAAAGAGTCCCTCCTTGAGGGGGAGATGGGCGGTCATAGAAATTTAATAAATAAATAAAATAAATAAAATAAAATTCATACCTTTTTTTTCCTAAATCAGTTTTGTAGTTACTGATGTGTTTGGCTGTCTGTTACTGGGTTAATGATGTCACTAAAGATTATGCCGCCCTCTGCATTTCAGACCTGCTCCATCTCCCTTCCCCACTCAATCTGAGGCAGAAAAGGAAGGGGCTTCGGGATGGGAGGTGAGCCTTTGGCAGTATTCCCATCCATCAAACCCCCTTTCTGCAGAAAGAGAAACCATGTGGGTGTTTATTTTCCATCCTGCTCAGAACACATCCAGATGGGTCATAATTCTTTGCCACCCACATCCTTCTACAGTTTTATCACAGATACGTTCTTATTCTGCAGAGCACATGAAACTCTAATTGTTATAAAACAGAGACCAGTTATAAAACACAGTACGTAGAGTGGGTTATGAAATATCACTGGATATTAAATATCACCTTCTAAATATAGAACTGTTCAATATAGAAGACTGTCAAATGTCAAGTGCCATTAGATGTCACAGAGGAGATATTGGATATTTGCTAGGTAAACAGCATTAAAATCAGTAAATCAGAATGGCTGAGCCTGAGATTTGAGGGAGTCCATTTCAGT